>CP139505.1:69990034-72790034 GCA_021014915.2 Artemisia tridentata subsp. tridentata
ATCATACGAAATCAGGTTCAATTGCGTTCCGCTAAGAATAGTTTGATTAGAGTTAACATCGTCAATGGCGGCTTCAATAGCTGGCTTCACGGAACGCCCAATTACTGAATTGGCTGTGAATAAAGCTCCAACATTTACAACACTAGGCATTATAGAAGACGACGACGACGATGGAACTCTTATATCTCCATTTTTACCCTTGACTGCCATGGGCATGACCACCATTACCCACAGGCTAAAAACAAAACATATCAGCCTTCTTTTCATTATTGACACATCAATCTCTGTGAAAGCTAAATCTGGTGACACTAAATGAAGACTAGTGATTATGTTAGTAAATTATACAACAGCCATGGTCAAATGGTCAAACTTTAACATGGATCTTGTTATTCTATAAGTTTTGTTTCCACCCTTCTTAGTTCTTAAATTAAATATTTGGATTTCTGTTAGTCACCTGTATTATAGCTATTGTAAAGATTATTGTTGACTAGCAGGGTACCCGTCCGGTGAATCATGTATTTTAGTTTATTATATTCTTTTTGACAATTTAAATTTACGGATATAAAGAATTTCGTTTATCCTGTGCCCATTCGGGCTTGAGCCCGTGCCCGTTCGGGCTCGAGCACTTTTGCCCCGTTGCCCGGTTGGACTTGAATATTTGTATAATGTGCTTTATTATTTGTATTAGTGACATTTAATAATTGTGTTTGAGTTGGTTGTATAATATGTTTGATAAGTTGTATTTCTTATGTAAGGGGTGTTTTAATAATTGCATAAATTGTATTTATTGATCAGTTAATTAATTGACTACATTAAATATCTTGACCACATTAATTGTGTTTTAATTGTATTTCGAAAAATTTTTAAAAATAAAAAAAAAATTTGTATTCGAAAAAAATTATAAAAATTCGAAAACTTTATAAAAATTCGAAAAAGTTTTAAAAATTCGAAAAATTTTTAAAAATTCGAAAAAACTTATTAAAATTCGAAAAATTTATATAAATTCATAAATTTTTTAAAAATTAGAAAAAAAATTTAAAAATTAAAAAAATTCGAAAAAATTTATAAATATTCGAAAAAGTTTTAAAAATTCAAAAAATTTGTAAAAAATCGAAAATTTTTTAAAAATTCGAAAAAACTTATAAAAATTCGAAAAAACTTATAAAAATTCAAAAAATTTATAAAAATTAAAAAAAAATTTACAACTTAGAAAGAACTTATAAAAATTCCAAAAATATATAAAAATTCAAAAAAATTATAAAATTTAGAAAAAAATTATAAAAATTCAAAAAATTCAAAAAAATTTATATAAATTCGAAAAAATTTTAAAAATTGGAAAATTTTATAAAAATTCAAAAATTTTATAAAAATTCGAAAAAACTTATAAAAATTCAAAGAATTTATAAAAATTTGAAAAAATTTTAAAAATTCGAAAAATTTATAAAAATTCGAATAATTTTTTAAAAATTCAAAAAATTCGAAAAATTTTAAAAAATTCGAAATTTTTTTAAAAATTAGAATAAAATTTATAAAATTTTCGACCACCACTGCTCAACTGCTCAACCGCTCGACCAACACTGCTCAACCGCTCGACCACCACTGCTTAACTGCTCAACTGCTCAACCGCTCGACCACCACTGCTCAACCGCTCAACCAGCAGTTGAGCAGTGGTGTTCGAGCGGTTGAGCAGTTGAGCAGTGGTGGTCGAGCGGTTGAGCAGTGGTGGTCGAGCGGTTGAGCAGTCGAGCAGTGGTGGTCGAGCGGTTGAGCAGTCGAGCAGTGGTGGTCGAGCGGTTGAGCAGTCGAGCAGAGGTGGTCGAGCGATTGAGCAGTTGAGTAGTTAAGCAGTGGCGGTCGAGCGGTTGAGCAGTGGTGGTTGAATTTTTATAGATTTTTTCGAATTTTTAAAAAAATTTCAAATTTTTATAAATTCTTTGAATTTTTATAAGTTTTTTCGAATTTTTATGAAATTTTTGAATTTATATAAATTTTTTTGATTTTTTCGAATTTTTTAAAAAAAATTGAATTTTTGTAAATTTTTCGAATTTTTAAAAAAATTTCGGATTGTTATAAATTTTTGAATTTTTTAAAAATTTTCGAATTTTTAAAAAATTTTCGAATTTATATAAATTTTTTCGAGTTTTTCGAATTTTTATAAATTTTTTCGAGTTTTTAAAAAAATTTTGATTTATTATAAATTTTTGTAATTTTTATAAGTTTTTTTGAATTTTTAAAAGTTTTTCGAATTTTTATAAATTTTTTCGAGTTTTTCAAATTTTTATAAATTTTTTCAAAAAAATTTAATTTTTATAAATTTTTCGAATTTTTATAAGTTTTTTCGAATTTTTAAAAATTTTTCGAATTTTTATAAATTTTTCTAATTTTTTTAATTTTTTTCGTATTCAAAATTTTTTTTGAATTTTTCGAATTTTTTGAATTTTTAAAATTTTTTCGATTTTTTTGAATTTTTATAAATTTTTTCTAATTTTTATAAATTTTTTGAATTTTTATAAGTTTTTTCGAATTTTTAAAAAATTTTCGAATTTTTATAAATTTTTTCTAATTTTTAAAAATTTCAAGAATTTTTAAAAAAATTTGGAATTTTTATAAGTTTTTTCGAATTCTTAAATTTTTTTCGATTTTTTATAAATTTTTTCGAAACTTTTCGAAGTTTTATAATTTTTTTCGAATTTTTATAAGTTTTTTTCGAATTTTTATTAGTTTTTTTTGAATTTTTTTGAATAATAATAATAATCACAAGGACCAAAAATGAAAAATAAAACGTCCGTTGGTTAAAGGACTAACTTTGCAAACGCTTGTTTGGTTAATGGACTAAAATAAAACGGTCGTTAGTAAAAGGACTAACTTTGCAAACGCTTGTTTGGTTAATGGACTAAAATTAAATGGTCGTTATTAAAAGGACTAACTTTGCAAACACTTATTTGGTTAAGTGGCTAATGTTGCCAAATTTATTGGTCAATTGTGGGCCAAATATTTATTAATAAAAAAATAAAGGAATGACACGTGTCAATAAAGGAATGACACGTGTCGGCAAGTTTATGGGGTCGAGCAGTCGAACGTGGAATAATTGGCCTATTTTAAGAAATAGATGTTGTTTTTTATTTCCTCTTGAAATAGGCCAAAAGTTTTGGCCTACTTTTGGAATTCTCTTATTTTTATTTCATATAAAGTACGAGTAATATTTTTGTGAGAACATATATATGTTGTACTTGAGACAACATATGTTAATGTATCAATTAATTTTGGTTGTTTACATTAAAATATTAGTTTACCGATCAAAATAGATCGGTTGAGTGGTTCAGCAACCCTCGTTACGTTACTTCTCAATTGTATATATTCCTAGCTCCTTGCTAAGGCTTTTTTTTGAATATAATTTCCGTTTCGAACAAATATAAAAATTCACCGATCAATATGTGCATGCCTTTAACTCCCCACAACACACGATAAAAAGCACTAGTTCTATAATTACCTTGCAACGCGAAGTCACCAACACCTTACATCTAATATATATATCTCTAATACATGTATATTCCTTAATTATTCTTCTGTTATCAAAGATGTATTTGTTTTTTTTTATAGAAAAGAGAATATCTTAAAAAGAACTAGCACTACAACAAAAGATAGGACGGGCGAGGAGAGTTTCGGCGGAGACGCCCTTGTCCCCGCCGAAAGTCGCTAAACGACAAAAACTGTGCTGAGCTGGCACAAAGTCTGGCTGACCGCTTACTAAATTTTCAAAGCTACTTTTCGGCGGGGACAAGTCCCGCCGAAAGTAATTCCCACATTTGACAAATATTGACCAAACTAAGAAAGCTAAATTGTTCCCGCGTTTTTTTTCCCGCTCCCACTTTCGGCGGGGACACGTCCTCGCAGAAAGTAAGGATGCACAGTTCTGGGTTTTGGCGGGGACATGTCCCCGCCGAAAGTATTAAACATTTTTCCTCCTAAAAGCTAGCTATATCCCGCCAATATTTTCTGTCTTTTGGTGGGGACATGTCTCCTCCAAAAGTACTGGCACCAATTTTTCCCGCCAAGGTTTTACTTATATATAACCAAACCGTGGATGAGAGACCGACAAAACACAAATAACCAAATCACTAATTCCCACAAAACACACATAACAATGGATGGTTACACGCCGAAAGAGGAGTGGTCAAAGGTTTTATCGTCGATGCTCCTCTTTGATGAAGTTCTTAATGAATATGGCTCGGAAATTATTGATGAATATGGTTCTTATAAGAACTGTGCACCGTGGATGAGAGACCGGATTCTGGAATGGTTGAGGAAAAAGCCGTACTACAAAGAGTATTTGGACGCTCAAGCTGACGATGAAGCTGAAAGCACGTTGGACACCAAACTTGATGATCTGGAAAATAGGGTAACAAATCTCGAATATACGTTTGAACATATCAAGCAAAGGAAAGCAAGGAAGGGAAAAGATGGTGCTGGTTCTAGCAAAGCGGGAAGTAGCAGCAAAAAAAATGAATGGGCGATGTTTGTTAATACTTTCGTGCAAGTTCTAGCAAAGCAAGAAGTATCGTATGTTGTTTCGTTTGAGTTGTTTCGTTTGCTTGTCGAGTTGTTTTGTTTGATCAGTTTCGTTTGCTTGTCAAGTTGTTTCGTTTGAGTCTGTATGAAATGTATGTGGTTGAGAACTCTTACGTGTTTTAAATAAAATGTTTGCCTTCGTGTTTGTTAATTATGATATTGTTCTTTCAAATAAGCTCATAAACCCAAACACCCTTTTGGTGCAGAAATAAGCAATCCCCAACACCCCTCTTTGGACAGCATAAACCAAACGGCCCTTGTGGGCTGCTGTTAACCAAACAGCATAAACCAAACACCCCTGTTTGGACAGTATAAACCAAACGGCCCTTGTGGGCTGCTGTTAACCAAACAGCATAAACCAAACGGCCCTGTTTGGACAGCATAAACCAAACGACCCTTGTGGGCTGTTGTTAACCAGCTTCTTTTAACCAAAATGGTCATAGTTGCAACAACAACAACAACATTTTATTAAACAACAACAACAACAACAACAACATTACATATGAAGATTGTCCATGTCACTTAACAGCTCATGGAGTATTGCAGCCGACTGACATGCGTGGTCGGGGTCGTCGGGATTCGTTGTCATTTCAAGTCTTGCCTCCAGCATCCTTACTCTTGTCACTAGCACCTGCTTTTGTGCCTCCAGCATGTTTATCCTAAGATCTTTTTCATTACAGTTTGAGCACCCTGTTGGTGCAGATCCAGAACCGTGAGATGTTGAAGCAGAAGAGGTTACTCGTAACTGCTCATCAAAGTCACTCTTCCACATAAAATATCCACATCCATGATCTTTTTCTTTTGGCTGTCACATAAATAATGTAATTATATGATTGTTTGTATATTTACATAAATAAGAAATGTATAATTGTTCACCTTTGAAGGAGGACATGCATAATATTCCAATCCAAATGTATCTGGTTGATGTGATTTTCTTTTTTTTATATTTCCTGTTCCACAATTACACATAAAAGGATTATATCGCTGCATCTCAGATTTTGAAATTGGTGTGAAGATAAGAGGTTTGGTGTTATCAGGAGGTGATGGGGGATGAAGGAGGTGATATTGTTGCTGTGTGAAGATAAGAGATTGGGTCTGCAAATGAGAGAGAGAGTTTATCATTTATTTTCTGTTGTGGATAAGAGTTTTTGGATTTTATGTAGATTTTGGGTAAGATTTTTTGGATATTAAAGAGGATAATGTTTATCATTTATTGGCGGGGACATGTCCCCATGTCCCCTCCAAAAGAATTTACGAAAACAGTATATTATATTTTTTGGCGGGGATATGTCCCCGCCAAAAGAGGTTAACACAACAGTACATTTATGAGAGATCAGCCTTGTACAAGTAACTTCTCATTTTTACAACTCTAAAACACATCATAAATTTGTCCAAGAATGGTTTGTGGCCAATCAAGGTAGAACCGTATCATCGGCTCATTCGTTAAACATCTCATGTACAACCATATCATCTCGGCTCATTCGTTAAACATCTCGTATACAACCATATTATCTCGGCTCATTCGTTAAACATCTCGTGTATAACCATATCATCTCGGCTCATTCGTTAAACATCTCGTATACGACCATATCATCTCGGCTCATTCGTTTAACATCTTGTGTACAACTATATCATCTCGGCTCATTCGTTAAACATCTCGTGTACAACCATATCATCTCGGCTCATTCGTTAAACATCTCGTAAATAATTTTAAAAAGTTTTAAATTAATAAAATATGATTTAGAAAAATTTTAGTCAAATTTAAAAGAATTAATATTGATTTTAGTTAGTTACAATTACACAAAAGAGTTTTTTTTTTTTTTTTTTTTTTTTTTTTTTTTTTTTTTTTTTTTAATTAAAATACTGTCCCGGCCGAAAGAATTCACCAAAAAATTAATTTTCCCTCGTAGCATTTACTTTATCCCGCCAAAGGTTTTGGCAAATAATTACAACTTTTAGCGGGGACATGTCCCCGCCAAAAAGTCTCGCTAAAATACAAATTAACATTCGGCGGGGACATGTCCCCGCCGAAAGTAATAGCTAAAACCTAGCCTCCATATTATCAGATCTGGTAAACACTTAGCAAAAAAAAAAAAAAAAAAAAAAAAAAACTCATCTCGATCTTCTGCTTCTGCTTCTCATCTCCGCCACCACACTCAGCTCGCATCTCCACCACCACCACAACACTACCATCTCCACCACCACCACAACACCATCATCTCCACCACACTCGCACTACTGTGCACGATGCCCTCTCCTTATATTATTCTTTCCTCAACCCCCCTCCTCATTTAATTCTTTCTTTTTCTCATCCCCTTTCTTCTTTGCTCCCTCTCGTTTACAAACCCAGGTATTAATTTTTCTGATTTTTATTAATTATTGATTTTTTTTTTATATTTCTTTATTTTTTGGTTATTTGTTAATTTTTGCAATATATGTTAACTGATTTTTTTTAATAATTGTGTTTTCTGATTTTTTTTTTTTTTATTTTTTTTAATTTTTGTGTTAATTTTTTTTGTACAGTCTGTTGTCGTGACCAAGCCGAGAATCGAGGCCGAGAACTGAAGCCAATAGCACAACGTGCCTGCTGTCGAGACCACAACCGAGTTTTTTTTTTTTTTTTTTTTTTTTTTGTTTTTTTTTTGTTTATGTGTTACCGGGGACATGTCGCCAACAAAAGTTTATAGTGATTAATTTGTGTTTGGATTAGTTTATCAGTTAGTTTATAGGCATATATGCATTGGAAAGCAAAGTAGACAATAGCAGCAGCCGCGGATGATTGTGTGCTAAGTAGACAATAGCAGCAGCCACTTGTCTCATTCGTCCATTCTAATAGCTTAACCTACATATGCATATGTTACATCAGTTTTTTGAATATAATGATATTGGTTAAGATCATAACAAACGGGTTTTTCCCCTGCTACTTTAGAACCAGCATATGGGTATTACCTGCTTGCACAAAAACCAAAGTGTGGAAGTATCATTTACTGTGAAATTAAGCCCATAGCGTGCTCCTAATGAATTGGTAATCTCATTTAAAGCATGGACTGCAGTCTCAGTCGACTCTTGCGTAGTCAACGGTGTGAAGTTTATCGTACACGACCGTGATTTACGTCGTTCAACTCAAAACAGCGGAATTTCAACTCCTAATCCTAGCAGAGGAATGTATTATGGCCAGCTTGAAGAAATTCTCGAGTTTTTGTATATTCCGTTCAAGGTTGTGCTGTTCAGAGTCAAATGGTTCGACACTAATAACGAGGGTCGCATAAAACGTTGTACCTATAGAAATAACATTACACAAATTATGACAGACCGTGTATCGTTTCAAAATGAACCATACATTCTTGCAACACAAGCAACACAAGTCTTTTACCTTGATTTCCCGGGTAAACGTGGTAGTTGGAAGGCCGTCCAAGATTCTTATCATCGAAATATTTGGAACCCGGATATCATCGTGGTAGAAGACAATCAAGATGTTGTACATGACAACAACTCATCACATGTCACACTCTCTGCTGAGTTGGATAAGTTGGATTATAGCACCATAAATAATGATGTCCAGCCAGCGAAAGTTGAGGCACCACCAGCACTAATTATCACTGATGTCGACGACGACGATAATATTGATTATGATGACCACGTTCCTCATGATTTAGCATCTGATGATGAAGATCACGTCGATGGTGAAGATGAAGCTGACACTAATAATGATGATTTTTATCTTAGTGATGTAGGAGATTGATCTCAAATTGTAATTTGTTAAACGACACTTATTTGAATGAAATTGTTATCGAGTTGTTAAATGTGTTTATTTATTTATTTATTTAATTAATTATTTATTATTATCTTTTTTGGTATATATTGTTATTTATTTGAATGTGTGTATATATATGCGTATATATGTTTCTTCACTAATTTCTATGTTCTTGTACTAGTACGTTTACAGATGGCGGATGTCATAGCTACGAGCCACGGTGGGGATGGAGGTCATGAGCCGCCCCACCGTCCCGGGAGGAGGATAGGCGCTAACCGCGAGCTTAAGAATTTCTTGATTATTTTAATTAAACTTGATCATTATTTGAAATTGATAACTTGTTATTTTATGTCACCATCACTTTAATTTTATTACTTGCAGGCTCTAATTCGAGAGCTCCCAGGCCTAGGCCTACGAAGCCTGGTTCAAAAATAAGCAAAGGCGGGAAGGTGGTTCGTGGTGCCACAAAGAACGAAGCACTACAAGCGATGAGGAATGAAACTGGTCGCCCGGTCTCGATCAGATTCGATAAGAATGTCAAAGGGATGTGGGAGCATGTTGGCACTCATGCTTCGTAGTTCTCGAACTTTGTCGGGACGTTGATACGGGAAACGATTCCATTGTATTACGATTCGTGGGATAAGGTTCCCGAGACCAATAAGGCACACATTGATAACAAGCTCCACGTAAGTTTTTTTATCTTTTATTTTTTTAATTATTGTGTTTATTTATTTTAAATGTGTTTATTTATTTAAATTTGTCTCTTTATTTAAATTTGTGTATTTATTTTAATTATATTTTATTGCAGCATTTTTTTGATCTCGGCCCCCACCTTGCCGGTCCAAATGGAGACGAGATTGTCATTAGTATCGAAGCTTACCTAAAAAAGCGATACGATGACAACAAGTACATGCACAAAAAGAAAAATTTTACACGGCAAGGTGGGTTCGAGAAAGTGGACGAGATCAAGCAAAAGCGTCCCGAGAACAAGACGGCTGAAGAATGGGAGAGGCAGGTAAATTTCTGGATCGACACGTACTTTGTTATTATTGTTATTATTAATAATAATAATAATAATAATAATAATAATAATAATAATAATAATAATAATATTTCATTTATATAATAGTTTTTATTATTTATAATAAGCAGATGAAGCACTGGACCGACCCGAAGAAGTTGAGGATCGGGGAGGTCAACAGGCAAAACAGGAGAAAAATGAAGACTGCTACCCTTCACGGATCGCATTCCTTAGCTGTCATACGTGATAACTTCGTAAGACACTTTTTAATCATTTTATTATATATATATATATATATATATATATATATATATATATATATATATATATATATATATATATATATATATATATATATATATATATATATTGTTGGGTGAGTCTTGATTGATTTTATTTATAAACAGTTGAACTCCCCCACCGACAGCAAGGATAATAGAGACTTGATCGACATGTACAGACACACCCATATGAGAGGCGACGTATGGGAGTCTGAGCTGTCCGAGGCCAGATATGTAAGTGTTAATACAAATATCGTCCTAAAAATGTTATTTATATTTTACGATCTTTACTTAGTTTTGTTAATGACAATTACAAAGTATATCTTTTAGCAAATTATAAATACTAGCTAAAGTCACTTTAAAACACATTTTACATTTCACAAGATTACTTAGAATTACATTTTACACATCTACTAGTTTATTTCCTTAAAAGGAAACTTTATTTTTAAAATGATACAATGACATCATGGCATGCATCATACATAGATTATGTGATATCTTAGTTAGATCTTCAAGCAAGATTGTTGACTTTGGAAGATCTTGATATGATAACACAAAGATATGGAAAGATTGTGGAAGATTTGGAGAGATTTGAAAAATCTCTTAGCTGTCATTTTGGCGGAACCAAACGACATCAAAGACGGATCCCTTTTATGGGATCCGCCGGCTGTTCAACAGCTTGCCTATAAATAGCAAGCTGATCATTTGAACACACCATCACTCATATAGCCTAATATTCATACTCATTCATTTACATATCATCTAACATTTATCATTCATTCATTTCATTGATCTTTCCTTTTGTAGCAAAGGAGATTAAGCATCAAGGTTCAACACTGACGTGTAAAACCTTTAGCATAGTTACTGTGTGATATAGTTGTAGTTCACACATCATTATTTGTATCATTTATCTCAGTGAGTGTGGTTAGTGTTTTAGTCCTCAAAACACAAAGAGTGTAGGGAGTGGTTGTACCCTTGTGAAAGAACCAAACGGGAGTGGTTGTACCCTTGTAAAGAACCCGGTGTTTAGCTTAGTACCAGAAAAGGAAGTAAGCAACGTGTAAAGGTTTTCTCCACCTAGAAGAGAGTTTGTTTCTTAGTGAAGGATAACTCTCGAGTTAGAGGCTCGAGGAGTGGAGTAGGGCAAGGAAGAGAGTCCTTGTAGCCGAACCACTATAAACATCCGTGTTGTGTGGTTTGATCTTTCCTCTCTTTACTTTTCATATATATATTGTGTGAATATTTGTTTGTGCTTGTTTCCTTTGAAATAACATAGAGTAACAAAGCGAATTAATTTTAAACGGTAAAACTATTCAACCCCCCTTCTAGTTTTCCACAATTGGCATCAGAGCTACATTACTCAAGATTTTCAAAATATATTGTATTTTAAAAACTTGAAACAATCAATGGATTTTGAAAACTTTAAAGAAGGGAAATCTATGCAAAGACCACCACTATTTGAACCAAATTGTTTCAAATATTGGAAAAATCGCTTTGAGACATATGTGAAGTCAAAGGACATAGATTTGTGGTATATAATTGTAGAGGGTGATTACAAGCCCATTAGTAATGATATTTCAAGTGGTCGGGATGTAGGTACCTCTCTTACTCTTCACAGTGATGAGCAAAAGAGGTTGATTGCCAAAAATAATGAAGCCAAAATGATGCTCTACGATGCCTTACCTAAGAAAGAATATGAAAGATTTTTTATGTGTAAAACGGCTAAAGATATTTGGCAATCACTTATTATAACTCATCAAGGGAACTCACAAGTCAAAGATAACAAAATTGATCTTCTTGTTCAACAATATGAACAATTTGTTATCTCTGAAGATGAGACCATTGATAGTGCATTTGCTAGGTTTAATACAATTATTACATCTCTTAAAGCACTTAATGAATCTTTTTCTAGTAAGAATTTTGTCAGGAAATTTCTAAGAGCACTCCACCCGAAGTGGAGAGCAAAAGTGACAGCTATTGAAGAATCCAAGGATCTTTCAAGCATGACACTAGATGAGCTCATAGGAAATCTCAAAGTTCACGAAATGGTGATGGAAAAAGATTCAGAAATAGTTAAAGGCATGAAGGAGAAAATGAAGTCCATCACTTTCAAATAAGTTTCGAATCGATTTCACATAGTGGTGGTCTTTGCCAAAGATCTAGATCTTTTGATTTCACATAAGTTTCGAATCGATTTTTCCAATAGAGAAATCCATCACTTTTAAATAGTGGTGGTCTTTGCATAGATTGCCCTTCTAAATATTTTTCAGATTCCATAGATCGTTTCAAGTTTTAAAATACAGTTTATTTTAAAAATCTTGTTTGACGTGGCTCTTGATACCAATTGTGGAAAACTAGAAGGGGGGTTGAATAGTTTTACGTCTTTTTAATTTATGAAAACTTTTGTTTACTTTTTAAAACTTCGATTCTATCTTATGTGAATTCAACTCTTGATCAATATGAACAAATATAAACAAATATAGATAAGCAATGCAAGTAAAGTAAATATAATGAAATGAAAGAAAGAGATGGAAAGATCAAACCACAACACGGAGATTTATAGTGGTTCGGCTACAAGGACACCTTCCTTGCCCTACTCCACTCCTCGAGTCACCTACTCGAGAGTTTTCTTCACTATGTCAACAAACTCCTTTATGGCGGAGAAAACCTTACACAACTTTAGCTTACACCGGCTTAACGACACAAAGCTAGATGTCGAGTTCTAATCGTAGCTAGAACCAATCTCACGACTTGTACACAACTTCTACACAACTTAATCACGACTTCTTCACGACGGCTTCACGACTTCTTCACGACTTCTTCACAACTTCTTCACGACTTCTTCACGACTACTTCACGACTACTTCACAACAACTTCTACACTACTTCTTTACAACACAACTAGTTACTTACACTTAGATATACTTATCACAACTATACAACACTTTACACAACTACAATGATGATATGAGTTAAACTATAATACTTATTCTCTAGTTGAAGGAGTATTCTTCTTTTGCACTTTGATGGTGGAAGCTTGGATCACTTAGAAACCAATGCTTAAGAGAATATGATCAAAGGGTTTTTGAAAGGATTTACAAGATTTAAAACAGAATGTTTGAGTGTGCAAAAGGTGAGTAAAAATCCAAGGGAAGGCTGGTATTTATAGGCAGAAAAATTGGACAGCTGGGAGCTACTGGAGCGGGGGCGGTCCCCTTAATTTTAAGGGGGCCGCCTAGTATAATTAAGGGGGCCGCCCCTCCCTAGCCGTTGCCCAGATTTGTCTTTTTGTGAGAAAGGTTTTTCTGGAACATTTTTACTGATTTTGGTTGAAAATTTGAATTCATAAATTTATAATGAATTAAACCTTTTTATTTATTACCAAAAATGTTTTTCTAAAAGATATAAAATGTTTTTGACATTTTGTAAAGAATCTAGTGTTTAAGAAAATGTTCATTTGATTATATAATGCATTAAGCATTAGTTCATTCATACATTAAGTGATTTGAGTTGTAGAAATAGATATTAACGACTAAATGCTTGTTTACGTCATAATTTTCCGATTAATGATTTTACATTTTGTGATTATCAAAACGTAGAGATATCGAAAAATATTAATAACGTGTTTAGGCATTATTTATATCAACAATCTCCCCCTTTTTGATGATTACAAAATCTAAACTCATTAAATCTAAAAATTAGTTTTAAGACAAGTATTTAGTGAGTTTACATCTATTTCTCCCCCTTTTTGTAGAATCAAAAAGGTTTAACCGACAAGTTTTAAGTGTAAAAGTGTCGTATGAGAACTCCCCCTTGATGTGTACTCCCCCTCGTTTGGGAGCACCAAGGAAACGAGCTATGGAACGCTTGCAAGAAAAATGTTAGAAGCACAAGTATATGTAACAACAATAAGCAAGCATATAGAATAAGAACATTCATTTAATAAAAGTGTTGTGTATAAATACACAACCAAGAAGATTACAACATGAGGCATGCAAATATTCAAAAAAAAAAAAAAAAAAAAACTAATGATACTACATAATCGTCCTAGGAGTACATGATATTCCATGGAGCTTGCATACAAAAAGGTTTTGAAAAATATTTTTAAGCATTGCATATGCTTAATTGGGTGAAAATGGAGGTGGTGGTGGTGTAGTGGGTGAAGGTGGTGGAGGTGGTGGGTTGGTAATCATGTGTTTAAGAGATGAGAACATGTAGTGTATCTCATCTCTAAGACCAAAGATTATGGTCCGGTTATGGATGCAACAAAGACAATTGTCACCATGGGCTTCAAGCAATGCCCAAGGTATAGGAAAGAATGGTTGTGGGGTTGGTGATGGTGAGAAGTGAGCATCAAGAGGTGTGATGGGTGATAAGGAAATGGCAAGTTGGGTGTATGAAGGTTCTTGAGTGGATGGTGGTGATGATGTTCTTGGTGATGATGTTAGGTGAGTGTTGATGTAGTAATTGATAGATGAAGTGGATGGTATGGAGGAAGAGGATGCTCCATGGGGAGAGGGTGTTTTTTATGGAGCATTTGGTGCACTTGGGGATGAACATTGAGGTGGTGGTGATGGAGTTTTGATGTCATCTTGGGTTAGGTCTATGAAAGGTTGTTTTGGTGGTATGATGACAAGTCTTTGCTTCCTTGGAGTCTTAGAGATGGAGGATTTTGGTGATAACATGGTGGTTTTGGATGGTGAAGGGTGATGGAATGAGAGGTGATTATATGGAGGGAATTTATAATATGAAAATGTGGTTGGTTTAGGTTAATTTTTGAGGTTTTGTAGGAAGATTCCAATACCAGTTCGTCCATAAGGAGAAACGGTAGCTGGGACTAGATAAAAGGGGTCACATGATGCAAAAGAAAACAGTGAATTTTGCTTCCTAGATGACCGGTCCCCTTAATTGTTGGCCGGCCCCCTTAAAATTAAGGGGACCGCCTAGGGAATTAAGGGGGCCGCCCATCTGCTGTTTTCCCCGGCGACCAAATTTGAAAAATTTCTAGAAAAGGGTAATTGTTAGGGTGTATTTGCAGCAAGCTTCATTTGGATCATGTACAAGAAAAATTATTATATAGTGGCATAAACATGTTTAAATAAGCATGTATACATTTAGACTAAAAATAATCTTATTATAGAATAAGCATGTTATTTAATCATTAACAAGCATATCAATTTAAGCATAGCATTTAAAAACTAATCAAGAAAATAGATACGAACATACTATAACATGCAAGAAACAAATAATTCTCAAATACAAAATAAAATGTCTAAACATAATATTGTTCAAAGAAGCCAACTTCCACATCTCATCCCTTCTTCTTTCCGAAAATATTCTTGAAAGCTTTTCCTATCGACTTGAAACCACCTCTAACTTCTTGATGCATCTGTTAAGTTGTGTTGAGTAATGAGGTTTGTCGTTCAAATAGGATTTGTTCGGTTTGTTCGGAAGGACGAGGAACTTGATAATCGGAATAATTAAGTTCCGGGAGATTATCCACGAACGTCGTGGGAGATGGAGTACTGACACGTGAGGTGCCTTCCTCCTCCTCATCATCATCTCCCCGATGACATGTGAAACTGCGAGGTGCGTAGATATTAGGGCGTCTAGATTTGCCCTTGTCACTACGAGATCGACGAAGCTGGCTATGAGATAGAGGGCGTAGGACGGGATGAACGAATAGGTAAGCATCACTCTCAAGATGAGGGAAATGTTTCATGACATAACGATAGAGACGGGTGAGGAACATGCCATAGGGAAGGTTGGCGTTGGGAGTGTTTTTGGCTGACATGATGCGATAGACAAAGAGGTAAGCCAAATTGTATTGTTCTTCTGCAACAATACAATACAACATGTGAGCAATGCTCGCCGTGAGATGATCACGGTGACCACCGGTACCGAACGCATTCTCACGAATGAGTTCTTCCCAACGCTTCATGTCGGGGCTTAACTCTTTAAGAATGATTTGGTTTGCATGAATTTCGACATTTTTTTACTTGATCCTTCAGCTAGTTGTACCACGTTCTAGCTCGAGAAGTCCACGGATCTGGTCAGGAGAAGGAATATCAGAATAGTACGGACCATTCTGAGGCCGATTTTTCTCAAGAGATGAGAGATCCCATTCATTTGAGAAAATGGCTTGACCGTTGTAAGGAATTTGGAGAATTTGACCAAACTGAGCTAGATCGAGAGTGATAAATTCATTTTGGATCATAAAGGAAATAAGAATATAGCCATATGAATCGGTTTGCACCGTCACTTGGCTATAGAAGTCTAGAACGAAGCGAGGAATGATTGGCTCATTTATTTTGTAGAGACAATCGAGACGAACATTTGAGAACATTCGCTCGATTTGATCGGATTGATAGAAAGATGGATCGACAACTCTACCTTCGTGAATGTTTCTATTTTCGATGGGTCGATAGAAACATGCAATAGAAGGAGATATGCTGGGAGTTTCGGAGACTTTTGGAATATAGGCCTTGGTTTTGGAAAGATCACCGACTGTAGCTTTAGGCATTTTCACCTATACAAGAAAGCAACACAAAAAAAATAAGAAAATGACATGCATATATTACATATGCTACTTATGTGGAACGTAAACATACTTCGACTCTAAAACTTTTCCTAAGAAGTATTTTACAATGTTCCTTAGTTTTAATTTTTAACTCGCTTAAAATGTATTTTATGATGTTAAAGAATAGTTACATGGATATTATGACAAGAAATCAAAAATATCCAAACGCTCCTTTATACGTCATAAACTACTTCGAAATATGGCTAGACAAACATTAGATTGTATATCTAGCTATTTCTTACGAGTGTTTATATTAAGTAACTTAGATTTTGACTCAAAAATTTCTTTCAAAATGTTGTGCCAAACGCTCCTTTAAATATAAAAATAACTAGTAAAATTTCAATATACATATGAATTATGTATCTTGATGACTCAAAACAACTAATTGTGTGTTTATAAACTTGACAAGTAGTTGTGAACTTAATTTTGATTAAATTTTGATGATTCTAGCTCCTAATCCAAACACTCTCTTATAAAAAAAAACATTTTTATGATTCGAAAAAAATATTTTTAGGATTTGTGAGTTGTAATAAACCAATGTGATTAGTTTTAACAAGTGCTTATGGCATAAATCAACAATGTGATTAGTTTTGAAAAGGAATGATTAGTTTATCAAAACTTTGACATAATGGTTTTTAATTACTTAGTTTCTAGGTTGATTAAGCATTCTAATCCTATGGGGAGCATTTTGTTATAAGATTTCAAGACTTAATTTTAACAAAATTCGGGTTAAAAGAAAATTGAGTAAAAGACCTAATTATGATTAGACTCAAAATTGAATGAAATTAGATGAAATGTGAATTGGAAAACTTACAAAACGTGTTGCTAATCAAGATACAAGTGTTTGCCCCTTGCGAAATTAGTCGGAAGTGGTGATTTGGTGAATGGTTTTTGAGGTTTTGGTCGTTCACAGCAGAGGGAGAGAAAGAGTGTTTTGTGAAATGGGATGTTTGGCAAAAATTTTAGAAGGAAAAAACATTTTGGTAGCATCTGATGGCCGGCCCCCTTAAATATTAAGGGGGCCGCCCTCGTTTACTAGCCGGTCCCCTTAAACATTAAGGGGGCCGCCTGCCAAAATGGACTTTTTGTCGGGTTTAGTTTCTGATAACCAAATATTTTTATGTATATAGATAGATTTATTATATATCAAAAATACGTTGGGTTTTATTGGCACGAGGAAGGAATACTTGACATTTTATTAACATTTCGTTAAAAAAATATTTCTTGAGAATTTTGGATAAAATGATCAAGATGTCAAGTCGGCAAAGATTTTAGGGAGTGAGAGTAAATGTGCATATATATATATATATATATATATATATATATATATATATATATATATATATATATATATATATATATATATATATATATATATATATATATATATATATATATATATATATATATATATATATTGTGTGTAAACGTGGGATGTTGAATAGAGTCGAGAAATGATGAGGTAATGACGGAGATAGGTGCTGACGGCGATGGGAGTTTGTTTCATCCATAGTTTTCTTGACTCGACGGTCGAAGTGCTACTTCTACATTAATCCACTTAACTCACTTCTCTTCATCACCATGAGTTATGTGATAGTGGACACGAAAGATTTTCGTGTTGAACGTTAAAGTTCAAAAGAGGCAAAGGGGGAAGAAAAGGTTCGAGGACGAACAATTTCTTTTAGTTCTAGATAGTCAACAAGTGACGTATCTAGGTTATGTGCGGATATATTTATATATGTATATAGTGTATTTATATATGTATTTATATTAGGTATATGTATAAGAGATTATCTTCTAACTAACACGCAAGAACCAACTAAACTAGGCATTAAAACTTACGGGGGCATGCAATTTGCTAGTTCCTTAGTCCTAAGCATATACCATAGAGTAAGACATGAAAGAAAGGCGTACATTTTAGTCTTCAATAAGTAGTCTTCAAGCACTTCAAAAAGTTTATGTTGATTCATAGAAGTCAATCAATGGAGAGATGCCAAAATTCCCGATGAGTGAACACTTTGGCCACTTGGTCCCTATAGTCCAATTTGTCCATAGTTGTTTGGACCGAACATGGTTTGCAATTGACTAGGATGCATGTATGGTGGAAGTATTCCTCAAGGATTGAAACTTGGTGGATTTGAATAATTCCACATTGGGTGAGTATTATTTTGACGGTTTGGTCTATTTTGGTTTCTTCTAGGTTGAGGTGTTTTAGGCCGAGGGTGAGGACTAGGTGGTCTTCTAGGAGGAGGTGTTTTTGACCTAAGCTTTGGTTTAGAGTATTCTACTTCGGTTTTTAAAGATGGTTTGTAGAAAGCTTTTATTTCCTCATTATTAGCTATGGGTATTTTTCTATCTTTTATAAGTATATATTTAGGCTTTGACTCTAATATTTTTTGATTACTAGTTTCACTTTCAAACTTTACATTTTTAGTTTCACTAGTTGTAGCCTTAGTTGAGTTAAATCCTAATCCGGTTTTATCTCCTGATATTCTTTGAATGCTTATTATATCCCTAAGAGAATTACTACTATTTTCAAATTTGTTAAGTCTACAAATTTCTTCCTTAAGTATTTCGTTTTCATTTTTAGTTTCTTGACATGTTTTACATTCAAAAACTTCTTTGCCTTTTTCTAAGTTATGTAGTTTAATTTTTAATTCTAGTATTTCTTTTTCTAATTGGTTATTTATGTGTTTTAGTGATTTATTTTTAGTCGTTACTTTTTGACCTAACATACATAACCTATTATATTCGTTATCTAGGTCTTTTTCATCTAATGATAAATTTTCATCACTAAAGTATTTGGTTTCGGAACGTACCTCACTTGATATCTTAGCCATAAGACACTTCTCCTCTTTTGTGGTTTCTTTCTCGTCTTCGTCACTGTCACTCCATGCTCCTCTAATGAACGCCTTTTGGTTTTGCTCCTTTGACATCATAGGACATCTTCCAATGAGATGATTTGGATCACCGCATTTGAAGCACTTCCTCTCGCTCTTGCTACCTTTGTCGTCTTTGTTTCTTTGGAGTGTTTTCCTTTCGTCATGTGGTTGTCTAACGAATCTTCCTTGTCTTTTGAAAAACTTCTTGAAGTCTCTTACGGTCATGGCATATTCTTCATCATCACTTTCGGAGGTTGAGCTATCCTCGTCACTTGATGCTTTCCTAGCTTTCAACGCGATTGACTTGCTTTGCTCTTTCTTTCCTTTGACCATCTCGGAGTCTTTCTTGATTATTGATTCGTAGACTTTCAAGTTGCCAATCAACTCGTCAAGTTGAAGAGTTGACAAGTTCTTCGATTCTTCAATCGCCGTAACTTTAGCTCGCCATTTTGGATGAAGAGCCCTAAGAAATTTCCTGACAAAATTCTTACTAGAAAAACTCTCATCAAGTGCCTTTAAACTTGTGATGATTGTGTTAAACCTAGCAAACGCATTATCAATTGATTCCTCTTCCGGAATCGTGAATTGTTCATATTGTTGAACAAGAATATCTATTTTATTATCTTTGACTTGACTATTACCTTGGTGAGTTATTAGTAAAGAATTCCAAATTTCTTTTGCGGTTTCGCACATAAAGATTCTTTTGTATTCTTTACGTGGTAACGCATTATAAATAACCATTTTAGCCTCATTATTTTTAGAAAGTTTTCTTTTTAAATCATCACTTTGTTTTTCAAAAGGTACAACTTCATCCTTTTTAGTTTCAAGATTATGTTGAATAGGTAAAAAATCACCATTAGTAATAACATGCCAAAGATCTAGATCTTTTGATTTCACATAAGTTTCGAATCGATTTTTCCAATAGAGAAATCCATCACTTTCAAATAGTGGTGGTCTTTGCATAGATTGCCCTTCTAAATACTTTTCAGATTCCATAGATCGTTTCAAGTTTTAAAATACAGTTTATTTTAAAAATCTTGTTTGACGTGGCTCTTGATACCAATTGTGGAAAACTAGAAGGGGGGTTGAATAGTTTTACGTCTTTTTAATTTATGAAAACTTTTGTTTACTTTTTAAAACTTCGATTCTATCTTATGTGAATTCAACTCTTGATCAATATGAACAAATATAAACAAATATAGATAAGCAATGCAAGTAAAGTAAATATAATGAAATGAAAGAAAGAGATGGAAAGATCAAACCACAACACGGAGATTTATAGTGGTTCGGCTACAAGGACACCTTCCTTGCCCTACTCCACTCCTCGAGAGTTTTCTTCACTATGTCAACAAACTCCTTTATGGCGGAGAAAACCTTACACAACTTTAGCTTACACCGGCTTAACGACACAAAGCTAGATGTCGAGTTCTAATCGTAGCTAGAACCAATCTCACGACTTGTACACAACTTCTACACAACTTAATCACGACTTCTTCACGACGGCTTCACGACGACTTCACGACTTCTTCACAACTTCTTCATGACTTCTTCACGACTTCTTCACAACTTCTTCTTCACGACTACTTCACGACTACTTCACAACTACTTCTACACTACTTCTTTACAACACAACTAGTTACTTACACTTAGATATACTTATCACAACTATACAACACTTTACACAACTACAATGATGATATGAGTTAAACTATAATACTTCTTTTCTAGTTGAAGGAGTATTCTTCTTTTGCACTTTGATGGTGGAAGCTTGGATCACTTAGAAACCAATGCTTAAGAGAATATGATCAAAGGGTTTTTGAAAGGATTTACAAGATTTAAAACAGAATGTTTGAGTGTGCAAAAGGTGAGTGAAAATCCAGGGGAAGGCTGGTATTTATAGGCAGAAAAACTGGACAGTTGGGAGCTACTAGAGCGGGGGCGGTCCCTTTAATTTTAAGGGGGCCGCCTAGTATAATTAAGGGGGCCGCCCCTCCCTAGCCGTTGCCCAGATTTGTCTTTTTGTGGGGAAGGTTTTTCTGGAACATTTTTACTGATTTTGGTTGAAAATTTGAATTCATAAATTTATAATGAATTAAACATTTTTATTTATTACCAAAAATGTTTTTCTAAAAGATATAAAATGTTTTTGACATTTTGTAAAGAATCTAGTGTTTAAGAAAATGTTCCTTTGATCATATAATGCATTAATCATTAGTTCATTCATACCTTAAGTGAGTTGAGTTGTAGAAATAGATATTAACGACTAAATACTTGTTTACGTCTGATGCGTGCGATGTGTCGTTGCGGTTTAGCAGTATTAATGCCTACTCAAGTTTTAAATTTATATTTAGCCGACTTATCAATAACACACACACTTAACGAGCAGTGTACCCGGTCAGTATGAATATAATGGTAAGTAGAGTGTCGATCACTAAGAGTGGAACGTATTATCTCGTTATTCTAATCAGTATTTTAATATTCTAAGTTAGCTATACAACCTAATCTAACGCAAGGGGGTTCAGCCTGAGAGACTGGCACGATTTGGTTGCAATTAAATAATAAACTAAACCAATAGGCACGAATCAGCGAATAACACACACGTACACAGATAAATACTTGAGACAATAAGAAGATCTGTCCTGATGATTAAGTAGATTGTCACTTGTTTTATTGATAGTTTTATATGAAGTGTATGTAGTTAACCCTTTCTCGTTGGCCCTATTCTTATCGGCGAGTAAACCCTTAATGATTACTTATGTCTAAAAGTTATTCCTAAGTGATCAATTTAGTAACAACCGTGGGAGCCACATTCTCTTCCGTAGTCAAATGCGCAGGCCACTAATAAACACAGAGGTTATCAATGCACTAATAAGTAGTAACCAAAGACATCAACATATAAACTTTAATTGATGGGAAAGCAGTTTTAAGGGAGTGCAATCTTTCCGTTGTCACATTACACAAGCCATCAATCCTGATGAATTAAAGTTTACTAACACAATAAAACAAAACTACTTAATGAATTAAACACATGCAGCATCTTCTTACAGCTCTTGTATCTTCGTTCGGGTGTGTCTTGTGCTGCCTATTCGTCTGAATTCGGCCTTAGGTTTCTCTGGTCTTCGTACTTCGTATATAATATATGCTCTCGAAATTCGTCTGGTCTTGGGGTATTTATAGTTTCTGTCTGAGGGTAAGATGCGGCACATCTAGTAAGTAGATGCGGCGCATTGACTTAACTTCGCGTGGGGTCCAAGATTAATATATTCAGGAATATTCGTACACCGCCAGAAGATGCGGCGTAACTCCATAAATAGATGCGTCGCATGTCCTCTTGTATCTTGGATCGTATCTGGTGAAATCTTGATAGTGATGCGCCGTATGTAATAAGAGAGATGCGGCGTATCTGGAGCAGATTCGTCTTGATCTTGTACATTTCAGTAGACTCTTAACTTCTTGCATGTTTTGCTCCATAATTAGTCCAAAATTGCCAAGTTTCACCAAATGCTTGTTTTTACCTGAGAATTACAAAAGTAAACGATTAAGTATCAATCCTCATACATAATATAATAAAACAAGTCAAATTAATAGGATAAATGATAGTAATAAAATGTACTTATTTGAGTTCATCAAATATCCCCCCACTTGAACTTTACTTGTCCCCAAGTAAACTTTAGAATTAATCTTATGAAAATGTATCCTAAAAGATATTAGGATTTATTTTTATATTTAAGCATGTATTCATTTTTGTCATAATCACACAACTAAACACTTAACGAATTAGAAGTAAAATAAAATAATTTGATAGAAGCAAATCTAAACGTTTAACTGTCCAGTCGTGACGAATATTCTATCATAAGCTTGGCAAGTATACACATCTCCCCCACTAAAGCCAAGGAATAACAAGTCTAAAGCGCTAAAAAGGGTTTTGAGGTTTAAGGGTTAATTATTCTTAATCTCTATCGATCTCAAATTCCAGAAAAGGCGACAAAATCACAAATACATGATCGAATCCACGAACACGATACTTGCAATTGCTCAAATCCTTAACTCGAACAGGCTAAAGATAGGTCCAAACTTTACCAATAATATTATATCAAAAAGGGCGACAAAATCATAAATACATAGCCGAATCCACGACTACGATACTTAAGATTGCTCAAATCCCTAATCTCAATAAACCAAAGGTTTGGTTGGATAAAGAATAATACAGGGTATGGATAATATTTGGGATATAAATTGGTGTAAAATGAAAAATAAACAAAACAGATAAATTAAAATCCTAAGTGTGGTTAATCACTATCCCAACCATCCCATGAATAAGACTCATATCATAGAAAACGTCATAGGAAAACTTAATGAAAGAACATTAAGATCTAAAGCTCAAAATGAAAGTAATTACTTTTGTTTTGTTTCAACAATTGAGCCTAAAAATATAAATGAAGCTATAAAAGATGAATCTTGGGTAATTGCTATGCAAGAGGAATTAAATCAATTTGTTAGGAATGACGTTTGCACGTTAGTTCCACAACCTAAAAATCAAACCATTATCGTTACCAAATGGGTTTTTAGAAATAAAATGGATGAAAATGGCATAGTATCTAGAAACAAAGCTAGGCTAGTAGCACAAGGCTACAATCAACAAGAAGGTATAGATTACGATGAAACATTTGCACCCGTAGCTAGACTTGAGTCTATTAGAATACTACTTGCATATGCATGTGCACATGATTTTAAATTATTTCAAATGGATGTCAAAAGTGTATTTTTAAACGGATTTATAACTGAAGAAGTATATGTTGCACAACCTCCCGGCTTTGCCGATTTTGAAAAACCAAATCATATTTACAAACTAAAGAAAGCTTTATACGGACTTAAGCAAGCACCAAAAACTTGGTATGATCGACTTAAGACCTTCTTAGTTGACCATAAGTACACCATGGGCCTAGTAGACAACACTCTCTTTACCAAGAAAAAGGGATCACATATTATCATCGTCCAGATATATGTGGATGAAATTATATTCGGTTCAACTTGTCAAGAGTTATGTGACTATTTCTCAAAAATCATGCATGATGAGTTTGAAATGAGTATGATGGGGGAACTAAACTTTTTCTTAGGTCTCCAAATAAAACAATTAGAAGATGTGATATTCTTCAACCAATCAAAGTATATCAAAGATATGCTTAAGAAGTTTGGTCTTGAAGACTCAAAACCCATGAAAACACCTATGTCCTCCGAAACTAAACTCACAAAGGATGAAGAAAATGAATCCGTAGATAGCACTAAATATAGAGGAATGATTGGTAGTTTACTCTATCTTACGGCTAGTAGGCCGGACATTATGTTTAGTGTTTGTCTATGTGCACGTTTTCATGAAGATCCCAAAATATCCCATCTTGAAGCCGTTAAACGGATATTTAGGTACATCAAAGGCACTACACATTTAGGATTATGGTATCCCAAAGGAACGGGTGTAGAAACCATAGTGTATGCCGACTCAGACCATGCCGATGACTATGTTGATAGGAAAAGTTCTAGCGGTATTTGTACTTTTGTAGGACATTGTCTCACCGCATGGTTCGCTAAGAAACAAACAGACCTCGCAATCTCAACAACAGAGGCAGAGTATGTGTCTGCAAGAAAGGCGTGTCAACAAGCACTGTGGATGAAACAAGCTCTCGTCGACTATGGAATTGAACTCAACAACATTCCCATTCTTTCCGACAACAAAGGAGCAATTGATCTCAGCAAAAATCCAGTCCAACACGCTAGAACCAAACACATAGAAATACGCCATCACTTCCTTCGTGACAATGTACAGAAGGGAAACATCTCAATTGAGAAAGTTTCCTCAGAGGACAACATTGCCGACATCCTCACAAAACCTCTCAAAAGAGAACCTTTCAACTACCTTAGACTTGGATTAGGATTAATGGAACATAGTGATTAGATAAAACAGTAGCGTAAACCTTAGTTTAACCAAACTCGACACTAAACCAAAAATTGTGTTCTGATCCCGCGGATCCAAACGATAACAAAGGCGGATCCTTTGTTTTGGATCCGCCGGATCCGTCACATGCACAGGTTGTTTTATTATATAATAAACAACACCAATTTGTGCTCCAAACATCACTGTAAGTATCCTTATCATGTTTATACTCCTGATCTGCGTCTAGGATTTCTATTTCATGCACAAAATCAAAACTTGGGGAATATGCATAATTCTTGTAAAATCATGAAACATAGTTACTGAATTGCACTTCAAATCATGTTTTTCTTAGTTAGGAATTGCATCTTGTAGTACATTATCATTATTCATCAAAAACCCCATGAGAAATTTTTGCTAAAATCTTCTCACGACTAGGAAAAATGGTTTTTGAACATTGTTCATACAAATATAAAAACGTTAGTTTTTAAACATCACTTGCATAATGTCTCTTGAATGCTAAAGGGAATACATAACTAATATGTATTTTCGGGTACATTCAAATGTAGCTACATTGAAGTAGGAGCGTTTGGGTTATCTCTCGTTTTATCATAAAACTTGCATAAACAAAATTTTCATGCATCTAAATGAGTCGAGATAACCGTACCTCCACATAGTCCCCATGTAAGCACACACTAGACCTATACACGCATTTTCAATAATTTCGACTAAAACTATATAATTTTTTGTGTTTAGGAAAATCATGCCTCCCGCGACCAACTATGATCACAAACACACCGTCAATTACCTACCTAAACACCATAAAACCAAAGGACTTAGTGAACAACAAGTTGAAATTTTCAAAGCTCTAGAAAAACACTACGTACACGAGGGTATGATTTTAGACCCCTCATTCTACGAAGGAACCAATCTTAGCGAACAACTAGCGGCTATTCACTTTGATTCCCTCCTAGATATCGATGAACCATTAATTTCACGATTCATTTTAGAATTCTATGCTAGTGTCAATCTAGAGTCAAACAATCAAGGTTACATGAACATCCGCTTCAGCGTCAATGGACATCAATTCAATATCCCATTAGATCAATTTGGAGTAGTCCTAGGAGTTCCAAGTCATAGAACGAGTGTCTATTCTGATAAATGGCCATTGACCATTCTTGAGTCAAATCTTGAACGAACGGCACCATATGCCACTCCCTTAACTTCAAAAGAAATCATTTGTGAGAATCTCTTCATACCTAGGAACAACCCAACTAGGTTGTATCGAGGGAAATATGTAGCTAGAGATCCATTTGCTATGGAGCTCAATGAACTTAAGCCCAAATTTAGGAAAATGGAAGAAGTCTTAAGGGCCAATGTCATGTGCATGGTAGGAAACCGCGATCACATCAATGCTTGTCTTTGCCACA
Organism: Artemisia tridentata subsp. tridentata; assembly: GCA_021014915.2. Classification (NCBI taxonomy): domain Eukaryota; kingdom Viridiplantae; phylum Streptophyta; class Magnoliopsida; order Asterales; family Asteraceae; genus Artemisia; species Artemisia tridentata. The sequence goes on from CP139505.1 coordinate 70,016,478, forward strand.
TGATGTACAATGTGTCAACCCATCAACCTTTCAACCTTGCTTACTATATCGCCAAGAGAATGGCCGATATTCCAATTCAAGGAAAAATGGCATTGCCTTATGGAATGCTTTTGACCCGTCTCTTTAGAGCTTTTGCACCCATTCCTAGAAATGTCTTAGGATTTGTCCCCGATTATGATGAAATTCAACACACCTTCGTTCCCTTGAGCGACTTTAGGGTAGCGGTTGACAAGGGCAAACGTCCTCGTGCTCAAACATCATCATCATCATCCATGAGTGACGATGATGGGTTGCCAAACTCTAGGATTCCTCCTCCGGAGTACTTGAGCCAACTTCCACCAATCCCAAATGAATCAGCCGAGTATCGCAACATCAAAGGAATGGTGAAGAATTTAGGACGTTGGATGATGAAGCTTCATAAGGGCATGAAGAAATTGAAGAAGAAGTTGAGTTGAAGGAGTGTTTGGCTCTAAACATTATTAGACAATATAGTATTAAAAATGGTTGTTTCTTAACTTGTTATGTTGATATTTGATGTGTGTATGAACTAACTAAGAATTGCAGGTCGATAACACTTGATGTTATCCATTTTCCGAGTTTAAGCCTATGTTTGGCTTAACTCCTCTTAAGGTAAGTTCCCATGAACGGATTAATCTATGATTAAACATGTGTTAGTATCATCATATTTGATTGTTTTGCATTACATATAAGATGATAGATATGCTCCAGGAGAATTTTTATGTTTTCGTCGAAAAACGCGAAATATGTAATACTCTTTGTGAAGTTTTAGTATTTTTGCCAGACGGATCTGGCGGATCCCAAAATTTGGATCCGCCATGTGTTAGCATTGGATCCGCCATTTTTCAACCTGCGGATCCCATAAATTGGATCCGCACGTGTTATCGTTTGGATCCGCATGTATAACAGTAAATTCCTTAAAACTTTTCGACTCATCCCGATTCTTAGATTTTAGTTTCTAGTTTTGTTTAGAATAGGTTCACTGATCATTAATCATCTTCGAATGATTTAGGAACTCTTAGAAACTTAAGAACAAAATTTCCCACCAAAATTTAAATTTTCAAATTTTAGGAGTGAGTTACCTTTTTGATACAAACAAGGAACCCTTTTTAGGGATCCGTCAAATCCCTGGGAACATCACATCAGAGGATTTTCCACTATCTCTTTGCATTTACTGCATATCTTCATCATATTACTCAACATAAGTTCTATGGATTGACTTATGTGATGTATTTGCACAAATTTTTGTTCTAAATCATTAGGAACCAACATTCTCTATTGGATTTACATAAAATCCAAACACTAGTTTCTATAAACTATCTGCCTATAAATTAAGATCATAACTTAGAGCAAAACTCACTCATTTACCTTCTTCACCACATATAACCTGTACATCTTAGTTCTCTTAGCTCTCCATGACCAAATCAAACAACTCCTCCACCTCTAGACCTCCAAAACGCACTGCCCGCATTCGTGTTAATCCCTGTTGCTTCATCAATCTTGCTAAATCATCATCAGAGGAATCATCTCCTCTTAATATCTCATCTCCTATAGCAAGTGAAAATTTCCTTACTCTATCCACACCTACACCATCCAATGTTGTCATACAAACTCCACCTCCAACCATAACTCCAATAGCAACCACACCACCACCCGCTCCATCACAGCCTGTTAAACCAACATCACCCCCAAAATCATCCAAGTTGCAACCTATGGAGCTATTTAGGACTCCACCTACATCACCACATCCATACCTTGATGACTTGGAGGATCTCCCACCAAGATCAACCAATCCTCCACCCATGACCTTTGAAGGTCAAGAGCCTATGCTTTTTCATCTGATTTTCCCGGATATCCATGGTCCTTTATACGATGATGCACCATCATCTCAACCTCAAATACCACCTCTCTCACCCACATCAACTCTCATTGCCATAGACGAGGCAATGTGGATCAATTTTCCTCAAACCCAAGAGGAGATTAGTGAAGAGCTCAACCGTCTCTACACTCTCTCGGGTATGGTAGATCACCGCCTCAATGAAGCCATGGACCTCCAAAACATCCTCATGAATTCCATCCAAACACCACCACCAACCAATGAACAAGCACAACCACCACCACCCAACAACCAATCACCACCACCACCACCACAACCAAATGAGTCTACTCTTCCGCCCGATTTTCCTCGCCATGATTGCAACATGTGTGAAAGAACCGCTCACATAGCTCAAAGGACAAACATTTTGGTGAACGAGCTCCAAAATGAAATGAGGTTCATATTGAACCACATTCTTGAGCGTCTAAACGCCATCTCTCATCCTCCTCAATAGGAGTGTTCTAGTCTCATTATATAGGACCTTTAAGGATGTTGTCTTAGGATTTTTAGGATGTATTTTTAATTTTCTTGTAACTTCATATTTTTGTGACTTTGGTCACATATTTTCAATATATATGAATGTTATATGTTATGCTTGTGAGTGATCAACATTAAGCATATTATCATTATTTAGGTGACTAACATCATTATATAGCTATTTGGAATCTACATTATAGTTTGATCACTTGTACTTTAGGTACAAAATTTTGATCAGACACTACATTTTGACTTTTTCAAGTCAACTAGATTAACATTCTTATTTGGATGACCATTTCATATGCATTATGCTTCTCCATTGAAGCTATTCACAACTAACATTTCTTTTGTAGCATCTCATACCCTTCAAATGTATACGCTGGTACTCTTGCAATGGGGAGTATACATCGAGGGGGAGCATATCAAATACTAACCATTTGTTTTGTAGGATCATGCATCATTACCTTGTTACTCCATTTAGGGGGAGTATCAAACAAGGGGGAGCTCTTAAAGTTCTCAAAATCGCATTCCACTACGCAACTCTTTTATTTGTTTCAACAAAAAGGGGGAGAAAGGATTAAGTTTGCATAACTGTGAATCATCATAGTACATACAATTTTGCATAAAAATAGTTTTTAAACTCAAATAAAATAAACTTAATCCATATTTTAAAGAACTCATGCTATATTTATTCCTTTACTCAAAAATATACTTTATGTTTTGTCATCAACAAAAAGGGGGAGATTGTTAATACAAATATCGTCCTAAAAACGTTATTTATATTTTACGATCTTTACTTAGTTTTGTTAGTGACAATTACAAAGTATATCTTTTAGCAAATTATAAATACTAGCTAAAGTCACTTTAAAACACATTTTACATTTCACAAGATTACTTAAAATTACATTTTGCACATCTACTAGTTTATTTCCTTAAAAAGGAAACTTTATTTTTAAAATGATACAATGACATCATGTCATGCATCATACATAGATTATGTGATATCTTAGTTAGATCTTCAAGCAAGATAGTTGACTTTGGAAGATCTTGATATGACAACACAAAGATATGGAAAGATTGTGGAAGATTTGGAGAGATTTGAAAAATCTCTTAGCTGTCATTTTGGCGGAACCAAACGACATCAAAGACGGATCCCTTTTATGGGATCCACCGGATCCGCCGACTGTTCACCAGCTTGCCTATAAATAGCAAGCTGATCATTTGAACACACCATCACTCATATAGCCTAATATTCATACTCATTCATTTACATATCATCTAACATTTATCATTCATTCATTTCATTGATCTTTCCTTTTGTAGCAAAGGAGATTAAGCATCAAGGTTCAACACAGACGTGTAAAACCTTTAGCATAGTTACTGTGTGATATAGTTGTAGTTCACACATCATTATTTGTATCATTTATCTCAGTGAGTGTGGTTAGTGTTTTAGTCCTCAAAACACAAAGAGTGTAGGGAGTGGTTGTACCCTTGTGAAAGAACCAAACGGGAGTGGTTGTACCCTTGTAAAGAACCCGGTGTTTAGCTTAATACCGGAAAAGGAAGTAAGCAACGTGTAAAGGTTTTCTCCACCTAGAAGAGAGTTTGTTTCTTAGTGAAGGATAACTCTCGAGTTAGAGGCTCGAGGAGTGGAGTAGGGCAAGGAAGAGAGTCCTTGTAGCCGAACCACTATAAACATCCGTGTTGTGTGGTTTGATCTTTCCTCTCTTTGATTTTCATATATCTTTACTACATATAATGGAAAAATGGTCAACATGGGAAAAGTGAAAAGTCAAGGTTTGTGAAATGTTGAAAACTTAATAAAGGAAATATTGAAATATTCACATTCGTTGAAATATTGTAGTAGAGATACCAAAAAAAGTGTGGAAAAAGCATGTTTGAAAATTTAGAAGTCAAAGCATGAGGATAAGAGGATGTGTGGAAAAAGCATGAGGATATGTGACATGATATTGGGTTTTAAAATGTAGTGTTGTGTAAGATAGTAGGAAAAAGCATACAACTAAAGAATAATGGGTTTTAACATGTTGTATTGTGTAAGGTATGAGCTACCTGTGAAATTAAAGCATACAAGTATACAACTAAAGGATAATGAGTTTTAACATGTTGTGTTGTGTAGGTAGTAGTTATTTTAAAAGAAAAGAATATAACTAAAGCAGTAGTATTTTAAGTCAAAAATTACAAACTTGATTATTTGAGTTCTTTCAAATATAGTGCTTGTAGTTAAATTACAAGTATTTTATTGAAAAATAAAGGATAGCATAAAAATGGGCACATATTTACACGAGTTGAGCTGTGAGCTACAAGGACCACCGAATTGTGTAAATTGAAAGAAAAACTTACAAAATCATATAAGAGATGTAAGATTTTAAAATAACTGGCGAGCTTTTGTTTGAATTAAATAATTTAACTTTAGTAGAACTTTTTTATCTGTCCGTTTAAAAAGACATGTTCTCTTTCATTTTGAAAGGTTTTTTTTTTTTTTTTTTTTTTTTTTTTTTTTTTTTTTTTTTTCATTTATTGATTAAAAAGTTGCAACTTGCTTCACAGTACTTTAAAAGAAACGAACACGGCGCAACGTATGTTACAGAATTTAGTCATCGTCAGCATTATGTCTGTACACATAAACAAACAATTAATGCCTCTAAACCTAACGCACGGATACACAAATTAAATTTAACAATAAGCACACTAAAAGATAGACGCAATCGGATTTTATCAAAACTATACAACGTTACTGCTAGGAATTCCCCAACGCTACAAATACAGATAGTTATATGTTCTTTAATACATGTTAAGAATTTTTGCTTGAGTTGAATTATCGCATGTTACGACCGTTTGCCGCTAGAAATTTCCGTTGCTATGCACGGGTACTCGGCTAGTATATATATATATATATATATATATTGTGTGAATATTTGTTTGTGCTTATTTCCTTTGAAATAACATAGAATAACAAAGCGAATTAATTTTAAACGGTAAAACTATTCAACCCCCCTTCTAGTTTTCCACAGTAAGTATAATTTATTTCCAAAAACTCACCAACATTAATGCAATATAATAAATCATGACTTATATATTACTTTTCTTGTTTTTTTTGAAACTAAACAGAATGAGATGATACGGCTGCGGACAGAGAGCACCTCTTCTGGGAGGCGTATGTCTGACGTGGATATTTTGCGCCAGGTGATCGGCGGCAAGCAGCGGGGTCATGTTCCTGGCATAGGTCCAGTTTTACTGGGCGGTGGTCACAAGACGACTTTCAGCTCCTCACGAGCTCGCCAGGAAGCCTCCTCGTCCTCACTGCAGGAGACCGTGACGCAGCAAGGGGCCACGCTGAATATGTTGCTGGATTGGGCCAGGAGACAGCCGGGTTTTACTGAGGAGTTAGCGAGGGGCTTTCCGGGGACATCAGGATCCCAAAATGCGTCATAGGGTGAGTCTACACCTATCGGGGAGGGTAGTGGGGGTAGTGGGGAGAATGGGGAGTAGTTTATGGGTTCTTTGGGTCGATGGGTCAGTTTATATTTGTTTTGGGGTATTGGACAAATTTGTGTAGATTTAGATGGATTATTATGTGTTTATGTGTTAGGATTCCCGCTAAATTGTTCCCCGCTAGCTTATGTATAGTTTTGTAGAATATCATGTGGATCACGGTTTTTGAACCGTTTTTGGCGAATTTGGATTCATATGATTATGTTTAGCGAATTTGGGTTTGTTTAGCGAATTTGGATAGTTATTGTAAAAACAGGTTCTATGTTTAGCGAAGTTGGCGAATTTGGATTAATATTATTTTCAGCGAATTTGGGTTTAATTTTTTGTTGTTGTTGTATATGTTTAGCGAATTTTTGTTGGCGAAGTAGTTGTTTTGGCGAAGTTGTTGTTGGTATTGGCAAGGTGAAAACAGCAGGTTCTGAGTTGCTGCAATGGGTAGATTTTTTCCGAAAAAATTTCGGAAAAAATCTGAAAATTACCAATTTTGTAGCAATATGCTGCATCATGGGTCAGAGACCTTTGGCGGGGACATGTCCCCGCCAAAAAGTGAATCAATTTGGCATGTTCAAGCTTATTGGCGGGGACATGTCCCCGCCGAAAGGAATTAAAACAACAGTGAAAGATACTATCTGCGGGGACATATCCCCGCCAAAATGATTAAATAATTAATATAATCACTTGATTAATTAGCTTTTTGTTTAATTTATTCTAGTTTTTGGCGGGGACATGTCCCCGCCGAAAACTGTTGCCACGCTGGACAAACTTTGACTGGCTAAAAGGCGGTGGGACCCACTTGTCGCCGCCCAAAGTTGTCAAACGTCCCCGCCGAAAGTATCAGCGGCCAGCTTTCGGCGGTGACGTTTCGGCGGTGACATGTCCCTGGCGAAAGGGTATTAGCGGGGACATGTCTCCGCCGAAAGGGGAAAATTGTCCCCTCCAAAAGCAGTCAATGTTGTAGTGTAGCAAGATTGAATGAACTAGCAAGAAGAATATTTTCGTTAAAACAATTCATATGACACTTTATCAAGTTAACATATATAGTAAGTGAATGTAAACCTTGATATCAAATAAAGAATATTGTATATTATATGGGGCTTGCTAAGCATCTATTCCAGTCAATAATTTGAATAAGGGTTCCGCATGAACTTCAAAATTAAACATTAGTTATATTCAACATTTCAACCCATAACGTAAAAAGTTGGAGAAGTCACATGGTTATTTAATTAACAATGACAAAGTGATGCATCCGTTCGTAAACGCCAAAATAAAAACCACGTGTGTTGAAAATTTAGCAATCTATTATCAAGATAAGATACTTTAACCTTTTTTTAAGATTTAATTTAAAATAATACACCATATGTAATTATTTACTCTTAAAAACGTAATTTTTTTTAAGAAAAAATTGAAATGTGTAATTGACCTCGATCTCGTTGGTCTGCTCACGTGGAGATTTTCAATTATCAAGTAAGCTGTCGTGTGTTTAAATTAAATAGTGAAATAAAGTACCAGGATTGTATTTCTTGATATATTATTTCTCTTTAGCAAAGAAGATGGAATAAGAGCCTAGAATTTCTGTTTTTGGAAACTATGTCAAACAAGAACCTGAAATTTTAATTTTTTATTCTTTTTACAGCTTTAGGTTTTTCTTCACTTTTATGTTTCTATTTCTAATTGGTACTTTGTAATAGTTTTCTTATACTATTGTAGTAATCGTACTATTTAGGTTTATATTAGCTTCTTTGCAATTGTTAAAATGTTTCTAGTATGGCTTATTTCCCTACATGTTCTTCGAAGCCTAGATTTAATTAGAAACGGGGAAGGTTAGCTCAGTATCGTACACAAGCCGACACCCAAAGCATGTTTTTAATCTAGGCTCCTTTTATTTATAATCTGGATATTCAAGCGACATGCTAGAGGGCACTTTTTCAACTGAATAACAATGTTAAGAAAAAATTAATTAAGTCTATGTATGGAAACATATATAAAATAATTCGGTTTGGTTCATCAGTATCAAGGACACCCTGTATCTGTTGGTCCCATCCGGATCATATTTGTATCGAATCAAACATGTCTATGAACAAACACACTACGCACAAACTCACACTTTGTATATAATGAAATCTGTTACTTTTACAATACATCGACACTTCTATTTATACTATGTGAAACGATACTACAGGTTCCATTGAACCATCGCGACCTTTCACCAATAACTAACTATATAACCGCTATAACCGCTATTCGGTTAGTAACTTTAATCTTGACATATTTGGACCCTAAACTTATACACTTTACAAACTCGACTCTAAACACATAAACTAATTACACTACGACCCCTAAACATGGATTAATGAATTATCATCCAATATTCCTCCCTAATTTATTAATCCGTGTCTTCAACATCTTCATGTCTTCAACTCGATCATCTCTATCTTTGAACATGTTGTAGCAGGTCTTCTCGTTTTTGTCTTCAAATACAATCTTTGATGACTTCATATCATCTTTTCTATAGAACCAATTCTTCCAAATACTTTTGATACTATTTGCTACTGCATTCTTCTTCCTAGTCGCTTGTTATGATTACCAAATCATCTTCTCCATATGTCCCACTTTCAGCATTTGGGTCTTTCTTGCAATTGGTTTATTTCTCAATACTTGTACTCCTGCATGATCCATCATCTTTCACTGTTGTCTCGTTTCTCTCTGCAGTCCACTTTTGGTAGCCCTTTCATTCTGTCTAGCCCCATCACTATTCTTGATCTTGCTTTCTTCTTTGTACACAATGTCTAGTATTCCCAGATACTCTTCATACGCTTCTCTGAACTTAACCCAGTCAAGTTCATTAAAACCAAAACTGCATGCCACTTCGACCCATCTACCTTCTTCTCTGATGTTGAAACGCAACTAGTAAGTTTTCTTTTCTTCTTTTGGTTCTCTTTGTCTCATCTCCAAACTTGATTCCTTGATCAAATTTCCTTTTTTTTCTCTCTGAATTAACTGATCCTCTGATCAGTTTCTTTCTCTTTAATCTGTTTTCTTCAATTCTGACACCAATATAGAATCGTTGTTGCTGATGTCCCCTTCAATTCTGACTTTCATTCTAACTTTCTCTGCATTTGTTTCTCAAATGCTACTTCTCTTTCTCTGAATCGGTTCTCTAACCGATGTCTTCTCTTTTCTGTTAATCGATTTTTTCTAATCGATTTCCACTCTCTTCTCTTTGTCTAATCTTTCTCTCTTTTGATTAACCGGTATGCCCACGGTTTCTTCTTCTCTTGATTGATTCCCTGAATCAATCGGTCTCTCTGGATCTTTTACAACAGCACTATCAACCACTCTTTGGATCTTTTACGTTAGTACTATCAACCACTTCTTTCTCTTCTCTGAAACGATTCCCTGAATCGTTGGTCAACTTGATACTCCTGATCAAATTGTTCTTCTCTCTGGTGTTTCCTTTTTTGTTTCTTGCAATCTGCAAAACGTACTCTTCTTGAATCGTTGCACTCCTATGATCGCCTTGGTGAAACACAAACTGAACACCGGGTTTGATTCGAACTTCTGACGCTCTGATACCACTGTTGGTCCCATCCGGATCATATTTGTATCGAATCAAACATGTCTATGAACAAACACACTACGCACAAACTCACACTTTGTATATAATGAAATCTGTTACTTTTACAATACATCGACACTTCTATTTATACTATGTGAAACGATACTACAGGTTCCATTGAACCATCGCGACCTTTCACCAATAACTAACTGTATAACCTGTTCAGAAGGCTAATCTTGCCTTGTGTATTCTGGTTTGGTGTTTAACTAAGTCCAGGGGTCTTCAGGTAATTAAGGTAAAGTTGTATATATTGTGTTTTCTTTGTCTTTATATTTGCAGGGGCCAAGTTGTATCTTAGCTAAAGTACAAGGGCTGGAGGAGGTCAAGTGTGAAGTTGAAGCTGCTATATAAGCTTTTGTCTAGTGTTAGGGTTTAGTTAGTTGTTATCTTATCTCTCTGTGTGTATTCGTATTTTTCTCTGTGTTGAGAAGTTGTGAGCATTTGTCTTTGATTCTTTCTTTGTATCTGTTTGAACTCAAAACCAGTTATCACATTTGAAGTGATAGTCTGATGTTGTGAATAAATAAAAGGGGAGGTTGGTTGAATTCATAATAAACTGTTTTTTCATTGATCTTTGTATACTTTTCCACATGGTATCAGAGCCAGGTTGGCTTTGATACAAAGATCGATTGAGTTTTAAAGTTTTTTGAAAATTAGGGTTTCAAAATTTTTTGGGGCTTTTCAAAATTGAGACTGGATCTGTGTAGATCTTGTGGTTAATCGTAATCTGGGTGGTTGAATCTTGTTTTTTGGGGTTCAATTGTGGTTTAATCGATCAACTCAATTTTTAGGGTTTCTGAAAATTGGGGGGTTTTTGATTCTTGGTGTTTGGTTGTGATTAACGAGTGTTAATCAGTGGTGGTTTTCATTAGATCGTGTTGATCTAGTGTTTGGTTGGTGGTATCGTCTTAATTAGGGTTTTCTGTATCAAACCCTAATTCAGGGGTTGTTTATCTTTTCTTGATTTGATTGATGTTATTGAAATTGTTTTTTAGTTTTCTGTTGATTTCTAAAAGATAATTCATAATATTGATCTTTTCTTGATTGTTTCAGGTTCTTGGTTCTATTCCGCTGTGCTTTTGGGGTTTTGATCTTCTTGATCAATCTGTGCTTGGAGTTGCGTGTTTGTAACACCTCTCACACCCTCTCTTAGGAATTTTTTTTTAGTTTTTTTTTAGTATTGCCTGGCTGAAGTGGTAGGTTAAGGGATTGTTTGTGAGGAGTTGTTGATTGTTTATTGGTGGATTATTTGTGATTGAAGGTGATATAAGGTGTATTTGTTTTGTGTTTCTGTTTTTTTTTGGTTTACTTCATCATCATGGCTGGGGATGATGAAGCTGGGGGATCAGGGGTGAACAAACTTGATCAGTTTGACCCATTGTTCTTGCATAGTAGTGACACAAGTGGGATTCCATTAATAGGTTTTAAATTGGAAGGTACTGAAAATTACAAAGTTTGGTCTGCTGCTATTAAACTGGCTATTCATACAAAAAATAAACTGGGTTTTATTAATGGTAAAATTGTTAGGCCTGTTGAGGCAGGTTTTATGCAAGAACAGTGGGATAGGTGCAATTCTGTGGTCTTATCTTGGATTCTTGGTTGTGTGTCCCAAGATGTGTTCATGGGACAAGTGTTCTCTAAAATTGCTAAAACTGTTTGGGATGAATTGGAAGAAACATATAATAAAGAAGATGGTTCCATTATATTCAATATGCATTATAAAATACATTCATTCACTCAAAATGGCATACCATTATCTGAATATTATCTCAAGTTTAATGCATTATGGAGGCAATATGACTCTCTTGTGAATTTGCCTGACTGCATTTGTGAAGGTTCTGAAAAATTTAAGAAACATGATCAACTTATTAAGTTGATGCAGTTTCTAATGGGATTGGATGAGGTTTATGCTCCTATCAGGAGTATTATTCTCACCTCAAATCCAATTCCTGATGTGAAGAGTGCTTTTGCTACTCTGTCTAAAGATGAGTCTCATAGGAGTACTCCATCTTCTTCTGGTTCTAAAAATAATAACTCTGCATTTGCATCTAAAACTAATCAAAAACCTAATGAGTGGTCTGTGAACAGAAATGTGAATAATAATAATCAAAATAGAAGACTAAATAGGCCTAACTTGGTCTGTACTCATTGCAATATGAATGGTCATACTGCTGATAGGTGTTTTGAATTAGTTGGGTATCCTGCTGGTTTCAAAAAGAGGCCAAATAACTTTCAAAATTCTGGTAGTAATAATGCTGTTTCAGGTCATAAGGATCAGTTTACTGCTTCATCTCATTCCTTTACAGATGATCAGTATAAGAAACTGATGGCTTTGATCACTGAGAAATCTGGATCTGGTTGTATACCTGCAAATGTTGCAGGTATGAACTGCGTTGTTAGTTTTTGTTCATCTAGATTTTTCAATCACAATACAAACATTAGCACTTACAGTCTGTATATAGGTTGGATTGTTGACTCTGGTGCAAGTCAACATATGACATACACCATTGTGAACATGTTTAATGTTGTTAAAGTTTCAAAACTTAATATGACCGTTGGTCATCCTAATGGAACTAAAGCTGTTGTCACACATATTGGAAGTCTAAAACTTACAGATAAAATAACTATTCACAATGTCTTGGTAGTTCCGGACTACCAAGTCAGTCTTCTTTCTGTGCACAAACTCAATAAAGATAATAAATATAGAGTGATTTTTGATGAGGATACTTGTTTCATTCAGGATTCTGTTCTAAGGACCCAAGTGGGGACTGGTAATCATAAAGATGGGTTGTATTTTCTTAATACAGGTACCAAATTAACTAATAATAATATTCAAGCATGCTGTTTGTCAAAATGTATTTGGCACAACAGACTTGGTCATCCTGCTGACCAAGTTCTTAACATTCTAAAACATAAACTTGCTTATAAAATTGATTCTATTGCTGAACCTTGTGAAGTTTGCCATAAGGCTAAGCAGACCAGAGAACCATTTCCTCTAAGTGATCATAAAACAAATGTCATTGGACAATTGGTTCACTTAGATGTTTGGGGTCCTTACAAGGTTCAAAGCAGAGAAGGATACAAGTATTTCTTAACTGTTGTTGATGATTTCTCTAGAGCTGTTTGGGTTTTTCTCTTGAGGGGGAAATATGAGGTTTTTCAAAACATTGTTAATTTTTATAATTTGATTAAAAATCAGTTTGACAAAACAGTTAAAGTGTTTAGATCAGATAATGGAACTGAATTTATAAATCAAAATATGGAAAAATTTTGTAAAGATAATGGAATTCTTCAACAAACCTCATGTGTTCATACCCCTCAACAGAATGGAATAGCTGAGAGAAAACATAGACATTTGCTTAATGTTGCTAGAGCCCTCATGTTTCAGGGGGGGATTCCATTAAACATGTGGACTGAGTGTGTTCTAACTGCTGTTTACCTGATTAACAGGTTACCCAGTTCTGTCTTATCTGGAAAGTCTCCATATGAAATCATGTATAACTGTGAACCAAACATCTCTCATTTAAAAGTCTTTGGGTGTCTTTGTTTTGCCACTGTGTTAAATAATTCTGATAAGTTTTCATCTAGGTCTGAAAAATCTGTGTTTATTGGGTATTCTTTTGAGAAAAAAGGTTATAAATTGTTTAGTATTGAAAGTAAAAAGATTTTGTTCTCAAGGGATGTTACCTTTTATGAAACAGTGTTTCCTTTTAAAAATAAGTCTGAAAACAAAGATTTTGAGTTTCATTTTCAAAATACAGATAGTTTAAACTTTTTTAATCATTACCCAGATGATGAACACTTGTCAGATGAGCCCTATGATGAAAAGAGAGATAAGAAACCTAAGGGAAGTGAGGGCATAGACCCTTCATCATTGAGAGGTACTGAGAATACTGGTTTCACTAATAAGGATGAAGGGGTGCATCCTAGTGAACCAGGAGAAGCAGCCAATGATGAAGTGGAAAATGCTACACTTGAGGAAAATGAAAACAAGTCTGAGGGTGATGACAGTTATTTCAATGAGTTTAATAATCTTTTTAATGAGTCTACATTGACACCTGATAGACAGAATGTTTTTAAAACTTATGTTAGAAAGTCATCTAGGAAAACTCAGATGCCTGCTAAGCTGAGTGACTATGAGGTTAATACTAAAGTTAAGTATAGTATTGATAAACAAGTTAATTACTCTAAGTTGAGTACAGAGAACTATAATTTTTCAACCAATTTGAATAAAATAAGTGAACCAAAGACTTATAAAGAAGCTGCTAATGATATAAGATGGATAGAAGCTATGAATCTTGAAATAGAAGCTCTTAATAGAAATGGAACTTGGACCATCACTGAACTTCCAGATGGCAGAAAAGCCATTGGAGGTAAGTGGGTGTTCAAAATTAAATATAAGTCTAATGGTGAGGTTGAAAGATATAAGGCCAGATGGGTTGCTAAAGGTTGTAGTCAAAAGGAAGGTGTTGACTATGATGAAACTTTTTCACCTGTTGTAAAAATTGTTACTGTAAGATGCTTACTTGCTGTAGCAGTGCAGTATAATTGGCCTATTTTTCAAATGGATGTGAATAACGCTTTTTTATATGGTGAACTTGATGAAGATGTGTATATGTGTTTGCCTGATGGGTATTCTGATAAGAATGATACTAGGGTTTGCAAGTTAAATAAATCTTTATATGGTTTGAAACAAGCCCCTAGAAAGTGGAATGAAAAATTGACTTCAGTTTTAATTGAGAATGGCTTTGAACAAAGTAAGAATGATTTTTCATTGTTTATTAAAAATAAAAATGGGATTTTCATTGCCTTACTTGTGTATGTGGATGATATAGTTATTACTGGTAACAATGTTCAAGCTATCAATGAAGTTAAGAGTTTCATGAGTTCTAAGTTTTTGATCAAAGATTTGGGCAAACTGAAATATTTCTTGGGTATTGAAGTTCTTGAGTCTGATGGAAACTTGTTTCTGACTCAAAGAAAATATTGCCTGGAAGTTTTGTCCGAATTTGGTATGTTGGCGTGTAAGCCCTGTAGTACTCCAATTGAGACTAAAGATAGTTCTGCTAAGCCTGATCAGATCATTGTTGATTTGCCTTTAGTAGGTATCAATAATTATCAGAAATTAGTGGGTAAACTTATTTACCTTACTCATACAAGACCTGATATCAGTTATGCAGTACATGTCTTAAGTCAGTTTATGCATGCACCAATGCAATCTCATTTAAAATTGGCATTCAGGGTGTTGAGGTATTTGAAAAATGCTCCTGGTAAAGGTATTTCCTTCTGTAAAGGAAACAACCTTGATTTGAGTGTGTTTGTTGACTCTGATTGGGCCAAGTGTAAAGTCACTAGAAAATCAGTGACGGGTTATTGTGTATTTCTGGGAAAGAGTTTGGTTTCCTGGAAAAGTAAGAAACAGTCTATGCTCTCTAAATCTTCTGCTGAAGCAGAATATAGAGCTATGAATACTGTGACTTGTGAGGTTATCTGGATTCAGAAAATATTGGCTGAATTGAATGTGAAAATCTCTCTTCCTGTTCCTGTTCATTGTGATAACAGTTCTGCTATTCAAATAGCAGCAAATCCAGTATTTCATGAGAAAACAAAACATTTTGAAATAGAATTGTTTTTCTTAAGGGAAAAAGTTTCTGCTGGAGTAGTTAGAACTGTCAAGGTTAAATCTGTTGATAATGTGGCAGATATTTTTACAAAAGGTTTGAGTGTGCAGGAGCACAATAAGTTTTGTGATGATCTTGGCTTGTATGACATGTACAAGGCTGAGATTAAGGGGGAATGTTCAGAAGGCTAATCTTGCCTTGTGTATTCTGGTTTGGTGTTTAACTAAGTCCAGGGGTCTTCAGGTAATTAAGGTAAAGTTGTATATATTGTGTTTTCTTTGTCTTTATATTTGCAGGGGCCAAGTTGTATCTTAGCTAAAGTACAAGGGCTGGAGGAGGTCAAGTGTGAAGTTGAAGCTGCTATATAAGCTTTTGTCTAGTGTTAGGGTTTAGTTAGTTGTTATCTTATCTCTCTGTGTGTATTCGTATTTTTCTCTGTGTTGAGAAGTTGTGAGCATTTGTCTTTGATTCTTTCTTTGTATCTGTTTGAACTCAAAACCAGTTATCACATTTGAAGTGATAGTCTGATGTTGTGAATAAATAAAAGGGGAGGTTGGTTGAATTCATAATAAACTGTTTTTTCATTGACCTTTGTATACTTTTCCACTGTATAACCGCTATTCGGTTAGTAACTTTAATCTTGACATATTTGGACCCTAAACTTATACACTTTACAAACTCGACTCTAAACACATAAACTAATTACACTACGACCCCTAAACATGGATTAATGAATTATCATCCAATAGTATCGACATAGACTAACAGTATAAATGTCCCAAGAGACGAGATGTCAATGGTCTGTGGGTAAATTCTGTTTAAATAAATAGTGACACTGACGAACCAAAGATAATAAATATACTCTATATTTTCTAAGTTAGAAAAAATTATAAATTTGTAAGTTTCATTCTGGACAACGCTATGCTTCTGATTTCGTAGTAACTTGACTCTTGTTTCTTCTTAGAATTTGATTAATCTCTTCCTCTTTTTTATCATAGAAATCGATCAAATCCTTGAAGCTGATGGCACTTAAGAGCCGCCCGGTACTGTTGCATGTTGCTGAGTCTGGTTCCACGACTTCAAGACCTTCTTCGTCAGGACTATACCGGCGATACTCACACATCGTCTTACAACAGAAAATGCAGATAGAAATGAAGCAAGCAATGCCACATATGAGGAATAGGCTCCAAAAGTTGGTCAGAGAGAGGCTTTTCCCTTCGAGTTTGGTAATTTGAGACGCGCATAAAGTGGCAGATAGCCACTTGTCGTTGATTCGTTGTAGGTCTCCATTTTCTGAGAGTTCAAGGATTGCTGTTGAGAGATCAACTGCTAGAGGAGAGTCTCTCTGAAAAGCCTGAAATGAAATTTGATCGAATTTTAAAGTCAAGATAACTAATTTTAACTTCAGCAGTAATATTAATTCTTTAAGCCATTAAGAAATCAAGATATTGTAACTACCATTTAGCTATAAAAAATACTACAAATGAGAAAAAAAATACATTGAAGACTGAATATAAACGAACCAAATTAATATTTGAAACTTGTTAAGCATGTGACCTCAAAAGTTAAACCACGTCTCTCTTAAAAGAAAAACATGACTCACAAGACCTCAGCCATATATATTTGTTAATGGGATGTTTAGAAAGGCCTAATAAAACTATTTTGCTGTTTTTTGATAAAGCAATAAGCAGTTTTGAGCATGTTTCAGATTGTTTATTCAAGGTCCAAAGTGGTACTTATAAGTAAAACAAGTTGTTTTGGATCAACAAGTTGACAGTGGTGATTCAAGAAACTTAACATGGAAAGATTAAGTGACTTACGAAACCCCAACCGCTTTTGGTGAACTTTTGACCGACAAGCTTGAACTCGCAACCGGTGTAACGCATGAAGAGCTCAACGTAAGGAAGCTCGTCAACAATGGCAGCCACACCACCGCCTTCTGGACCTAAACGAAGCGCATTAACAAAATCCACCTCATCTGTCAATCGTATGATCCTTGACTCTGCGATATTGAGCTCTTGAATCAAATAATTATAAACAAAGCTTCCGTCCGGAACTCCAATCGGGTCCTTACTTGATATTAAACTATCTATCCCTTCAATGCTTGGAGTCAATTGTTGTACTGTTAGGATTGAGGTCAAACTAGCTGTGTAGCTTGAATTAATAATCAATACTACAAATAGCCACAGGATTAGCACCAATCGTCCCAATGTGCTCACAATGTTCTCTCCTGCATATGTTAAGATCCTACTTTAGAGTTTTATTACTAGAGGATTTCATGGTTTAGTTAAGATTCATACTTACGGTGTGAATAAAATAGCGTGGAGAAGGTAAACCTGAAAATTTCATGACCACACATATAAGATACGGAGTAGTATGATATTTAACGGGGTGTCTGGGATCGCATATTAAATTTGTTTATTTGCTTGCTAAGTTTTGATGCAACATCTAAACAGTTCTGAGGGTATTTGAGATTGCATATCAAAACTTAATTAGGGTGTTTGATATTTCTAGTTATCTAAATTTTAATCTAATTATTTAATAGAAAAATAAGCTGTTTTGAATCAACGACTACAAAATGTTTATTCACAAGCAGATAATTTTTTACTAATAAGAAATGCCAAACACACCCTATTTGGGAATAGTAGTAGTGCACTAAACCAAACCACATACTAACCACAAGACCGTGATGATTTGTCGCCTTGGGGGTCCACGAAATTCATCATTCAACCGATGCTCAAGAATCCAAATAACAAATCCAACAAAAAGAAAAAATCCACCACTCACCAGCCACATTTCAATGGTGAACGGCTTGAGAAAGGCCCATGGTTTCGGTTTCCATTTGTTGTAAGGTACAACTATGACTAGTCCAGAATCCATGTAAGACCGCGTAAAATCAACTATCCTTGTTCGGTTAGTTATTACAGTGATATCTCCAACTGCTGCATCATACTTCTGAGAATAAACAAAGTAAGTCTCGTCAGGTACAATTTGTGAGTATAAGTACTTGGCTTAAAAAAGTCAAACAAGTACTTACATTTTCCGCGACAGCTCTCAAAATATCATCATATGGGTTTGTTTGCCCATCACCGTATAAAAAGTATTCTTGAGTGACAGGGTAAGGGAGTAAATTCACCGCAGCTTCAAAGACGTCGATACAGTATCCTCTTACCCCTTTAGGAGACTTGTCTTTCGTCACTATTTCTTTGTAGCTATAGCCATATGGCACAGCAACTCGCATAGGCTTTCCATCGTTTGGAAACACCCATCCACGAGGCCTTTTACTCATTCCACCGGGCCAAATAACGCTATAAAGATGTTGGTCATTACTATCAGAATTGTTTGACTCAGGAGTAGAGACAGAGAGACCTGAATAGTTTGACCAATATCCAATAGTACGTTGACCGGTCCCACCAATGTTCACAATTTCATAAGCCGGATGCATCAAGTTCTTGTTGCGGTCAAACTTCACTTCACCGGTCAGACCCACGAAGGTCGTGTCCTGGATTGTTTGGAGAAGTTGTTCCCCTTCGTTAAAAACCTGGAGAGATGATAAATAAAGCTCGTGCCTATTTGCGTGTTGGAGTTTAGAATCCTTAGAGAACGTGATACTTCCTCCAGCCTTCAAGAATTTATCAAGAGCATGTGCAAGTAACCATACTGAATCATAAGCATAAAGTGCATATGAATTAAAGCTAGATGTTTGTTTGTCTTTAATATTCTTCCATTTAGTTGTAAAAGATTTCTTGGCATCAGAATCTGATGCATGATGGCGAAATGAAACAACCCCTTGTATGAGATCCATGGTATTAGGATCTTGTAATTCAGATGAGTCCAAAACTGCCATAAGCCAATCACTAGTAATCCAAACATAACCACTTGTCATCATCCCAAGCTTCTTTGCCACAGCAAAAATCCTTAGGCCCGAGTCAGGATTTGCATGAACGACATAAACCTGAGACTCCATCATGTTGACTCCAACTAGTAGCTCAGTAATCTCACTTTGAGATGCACCTGAATTAAAGGAAGCCTTGTATGAAATCTTGACTCGTTTTTTGGAAAGGGCGTCGCCTAATGCCAAAATTCCATTTCTACCATAATCGTCGTCAACAAATATTGTAATGATTTCTTTCCAGCCGAAGTATGCAACCATGTCACTTATGGCAGACATTTGGTAGTAGTCACTTTGTGTGGTCCGGACAAAGTAAGGGTATTGAAGACATGAAAGTGTAGGGTCAGTTGCTGCAAATGAAATAAGTGGTACATGAAGTTCATTTGCGACATGATTAATTAAGCGTGCTATAACGGACGATTGTGGTCCTATTGCAGCTACCACCTCATTCTCCATCAGCTGTAAAGCTACACCAGTAAGGAAACAATTAACTTAAGACAAATTAATTTGTTAAATACAAAGTTCATAAATTAACTAGATTGATCAGTTCATGAAAAGGCCTTGACGGGCTGCACAAGCTATCTTACTATAAAAAACATAATACTTTGAGCTAATCTCACAAGAATGCAACACCTTTATAACATACTAATTGCACACCAAGAAACGGGCCGTCTCGTTGATTTGTGTGGTTGTGTGTTGTCATAATCACAAAGTTGGTCACTTAAACATAAATGTTTAATCAAATGAAGAGAAAAAAAAAGCACTAACATTACAAAAATTGTTATCAGTATCTGAAAAAAAAACAGTGTCATTATCATACATGTCTACTAATTCAAAGTCATCCGCGAAAATTGAGAAATTTAGAAATTGATGGTCTTATTTCATCAATTGGCTCTACTGAATTTGCTCAAATCCTATCATTTTGAAAAATCTATCGTCTATCCTTTCATCAAAAAACGTTTTCTTACCTATTGGTACGTAGGTTGGTAGGTTACTTTTAATTCCATTATGAAAAGAAAATAAAATGTGTTGAATCCTTTTAAACTGTTTGTTTGTCTATCATATGTTAACAAATGCAGATATACTCGCAGAAGCATTATTTAGTTTCAGATCGGTAAACTTAAAGTATATACGTACCTTCTATGGTGCCAAGAAAGCCACTGCAATTGGTATCATACAAAATAAGGTTCAACATAGTTTCACGAAGAATGGTTGGACTAGAGTTAACATCTTTAATGGCAGCCACAATAGCAGGTTTTGCAGAACGCCCAATAACCGAATTAACTGTGAACAAAGCTCCAACATTCATAACATTAGGAATTCTTGATGACGATGATGGAACCGTTGTATTTTTAGTTACACCCTTGACTGTCATGGGCATGGGCATGATCACCATGCCAAAAACCAAGAAACTTAACCATCTTCTCATTATTTTATGAGCATCAATCTTTGTGAAAGCTAATCTGGTTTATAATAAATGATAAAGACTAGTGATGATATAGTTTAAAAAAACCAAGAAACTTAACCATCTTCTTATTATTATATTGAAATTAGAAACCACGATCTATAAACTAAGTCTAGATTCTTTTTTTCATGTATAACAATCCAAATAAGCTGTTAAATAAAGAATTTTCTCAAAAAATATATATGTAGAAAAACTTTAAGTGACATGTTTAAATTTAAAACCAATTATTTAAACACAACTAGTTGAAATATCAATTATTAATTCATAATTTGTGGTTAAAATATAGGGCAAAGTAAGTAGATTTGGATAATATTGTGTGAACAACGACATCTTTATTTTTTAAGTAGATAAACAGTTTTACCAACTCTTTTTATAAGGAATGATCTCGACTCTGAAAGGGTATTGATCCCGACTCCATTTGATGCCTCATTTGTGATGACGATTTAGAAAAAGAAAAACATGTTTTGGTGACTTGCGATTTAGCGACAGATACTTTGTCAAATGTTCTTCAGTGGTGGAATATTGTGGGTGTGGACATCACAAACCTCATGGATGATTATAGCTTAGCTAATTGTGTGCCCCCTTGCGGGCAAGCTTTTGAAAACCTTTGACTTGGTTGTTCAAAGTTCAAACTACTGTCTGGGCCATATGTAGATTTAGAAACAATATAGTCTTCTTCCGCATTAGACCAAATAAAGACCTCAAGGGTGCGTTTAGTTGGAGTAAAACTCTTGTTTTTCACAAAATGTTTTGTGAAAAATAAAGAAAACAGAGATCGCGTTCAAATAAACATTTTTTAACAAAATGCTTTGCAAAACACAAAATCCCCTTTTTCCTAACTTAACAAGGAAAATTATAAAACTAATTTTAGTTGTTTTCTTTGTTTTCCTTTGTAACCCACAACCCTCCTCCCCCTTATTCAAAATAGAAAATACAAACATCAACTAAACGAGTTTTCTATATTTTCAAGTGTTTTGTGGAGATAAATTTCCTTTTCAAATTTTTACAAAACTAGAGATGGAAAACAAGAGAATTTTTTTTCCAACTAAACGCACCATAAACTTTTTCTTTTTTAAACGACTCTCGAGCGAATGTCAAAAATTATCTTATAACATGAATGAGTGGTTTAATGATCACCGCATCATTGTTTCTGCAATTATATTTTTAACTAGCTCCTTGCTACTCTTTTAATTATCATCCGTTATTAGAAATAATAAATGATTATTTGATCATATTTATTCAATATCACATTATACATGCAAGTCGAATTACAAATAATATTAATATAGGGTATCGGGTGAGAAGAAAAATTAAAATGAGAAGAATAAGAAGAATTTTTAGCCATACATTACAAATCAGAGTGAGATTTTTAAAGGGAGATGCATCTATATTTGCAGGTGCATCTGAATTGTGTGATTGTGGTTTCTTTTTATCCTTCTTATTTTAATTTTTCTTCTCATTTAATCCTAAGTCTATAGGGTAATACTACTTACAATGTTAGAAATCCATTCTTGCATAACTATTAGTCTATTACCGAGAGAAGAGAGACAGAAGAGTAAGAGTAGCACTCACTACGTGCGTTGTTGTGAGTGTCAACCAAGGGAAGATTATAAGACCACTCACAACGGTGAATGGCAAACTTGCGTTAAGGACGAATTTCTGGACGTTAAATGCACGTTAATGTGCGTTACCCGTTGTGACCCTTCCACGTTAACGCAGCGTTAAGGGGTGTTTTTGTAAAAAAAAAAAAAAATTAAATTACACTTTCGCCCCTTGTGCTTTCTATACGAAAAGTTTTTTCTATTTATATTTTTTTTTCATTTCAGCCCTTGTGTTTATGTTTCACAATGGAAATGTTGCCGGACATTTTTTCCAGTGAGAAAGAATAATTGAACGGAGAAAGAAAGGAAGAAAAAGACTGGTGCGTATTAAATGAAGGAGTGGGTAGGTGCCCAATAAAGAAAGAAAAGGGTATAGTGGAAAACTATACACACATTGGTAATATATTTATAAGTAAATGAAGTATTAATTATAGTTTAGGGGTTGAATTTGAAAATATTTGATATAAAGGTGAGTTAAGGTGTGTTAAAGCTGAGTTAACTGTTGGGTTTGTTAAAGCTGAGTTAAGGGAAAGTGTGTTAAAGCTGACGTGACATGCCTTAAATTTTAAAGCTGAGTTAACTGTTGGAAGTGGCCTAAGCACGCACTTGGTTCCATCTCAATTCCGACTAGAGTGGCAAGAAGTCACGGGTGATTTTTATTTATTTATTTATTTTTTATTTTTTATTTTTTATTATTATTATTATTATTATTATTATTATTATATTATTATTATTTTTATTTATTTTATTTTTTTTAAGAAGATTGTCACGTGATTAGTTCAGTGTTTTTAAACGAAGATTCCTTTATAGCAACTTGGCACTAGAGTTAGCTTTCCTCACATAGAAAACTAGTAAATTTGGGAGTGGAGCAAGAGGAGAGCATCTGTAATCTATCTTAACTATTTATAAAGGAAGAATGGTCAAAGTAGAAAAGTGGAAAACTAAATTTTGGGTCAATCCCCATTTTGCCCTTGCTTCTTCACTAAGATTCTTCCTTCATACGCTTCTTCTTTAATCTCTTGCAAAGTTATAGCCGGTTACAATCCATCAATTAATGTTGACACATTCAAACAATCATCTCCAAAAATAAGTTACCGCTTTTGAAATCAAATCACCCGAATCAGTATTTAACTTCAACCCTAATTGATTCATTCTGCTGGCTAAACCTTCAAATCAGTAATTATATATGGCGAGAGTTGGGATTCAAAAAAACACGCACAAAGATCTGGCACTATCATCCACTGATCGGAGGTATCTTTTTTATTAACCTATTTTATGGTCATTCTTATTTTGATTTTTGGTCCGATTGAATTAGATTAGGTTAGCTGATCAGTTTTTTTGTATGATCAATTGAGGATTAGTTTTGTATACATTTATGGATTTTGATTGTTTATTTTATTTGTGAAATCAATATTGACTTAATATGTAATTTTATAAACTCGCAGGATGCATCAACAGTTACAAATACCGGTACATGCTTGGCTAAGAATGTTTCATCAATGTGGAAGTTGCACGGTGATGTTCAGGTACACCTTAATTCGATCATCAAGCGTTGTCTTTGGTTTTAAATAAATGTAATAATTTTATTTTCATTTTGGGGTATGTTGAGATTAATAATGTGATTGGGAAATTAGGTGTTCTTCTGTAGTGACAATTTTTTAAGCAGTGTTGTTTTCAAGATATGATTACGCTAGAATTATGGTTCACCAGGTATGTGATTTGAAGAATTGAAGGCAGCATGGAGGATGTTCGATGAAATGTCATAGAGAAAGGTACTTCATTTTGGCCATAGTGTAAGCATTTAGGTAATTTTAAAATCTTTGCTTGATATGTGTCTTTTAAATTTTTTCCAATCGTAATATTTATCGTCTTTTGCTACTATATGATGTTGTTAATTGACTATTACGCTTAAAATCACAATCTCTAATAACATTACTTCCTCTACTATAGTAATTATTTTACTTTCAAATCGGTTTTTAAGATTAATAATCAAACAACCCTAATTATGTAACTTTGTATTGCATTTCAAAATGAAAAATAAACTTGTAGTTTTGCAATAAAAATGTGTTACATTAGATGCTGATGTGCATATTGTGGTCGAATCTTGGATGAGGTGTTTCATTGAAGGTTCTTAATTTTGGACTCGAGATCAAGTACGTGGTATATATTAAGATATTTCGTGTTTGGGATTATTGTTTTTATGTAACTTGATAGTTATGTCCTCGATACAGATTTAGATTTAATAGGGTACACAAACCGAACCTAACCGACCAACCTTCGGCCGGTTTTTAGTTTTCATAATATTCAGTTTCGGGTCGGGTAGGTATGAAAACCGAAAAAAAACCTGAACAAACCGAGTGAACCGAATATAGAACGTGGAATACAAAGAGTCTACTGTTATGATATGGATTTTGCACTTGATCTTTGGTTTAGTTTTCTTGATTGATATGGATTTGCTACTAGAAAAGATTGCACTTTATTCATCTTGGAATTTCATGGATTTTGTCTACTGTTATGATAATTTTGTATTTGATTCATGTCTAATGTTATGGAAAATATTGCACTTGATTCATGTCTACTGTTATGGAAAAGTTATGGATTTTGCTACTTTTATGGTTTCCTCCTCTTATGTTTTGCTACTGAAATTATGCTAGCTATTCTTGACTTCTTGTGGATATGCACAAGTTCTTGCAATAATAGCATATTAGCAGCTGGAAAAACAGATATATTAGCATAAGTTATATGCATGCCAAAAAAAATAAAAAAATAAAGCGAAACTCAGTTTAGTCCTAATTTTGAAAGTGGCCCAAGTATACTTTCGGTTCACTCGGTTCAGTTCTGATACAAGCCGAAGAAACCCGACTAACTGAAACTGAACTAGGCATTTCGGTTTCAGTTTCGGTTCATGCTATTTACAAAAGACGATTTTCGGGTTGGGTCAGTTTTGGCGAGTTGGTCTAGTTTTGGACCGGAACTAGCCCGACTGTTGTAGATGGACCTAAGCGTTAACTTATAAAAGTATACTGTGAGAAAAGATTTGAATTAATTCATATTTGGTTTTAAAGCTTGCAACTTTGGTCATATGTGGAGCAAATGAGTGTCATCTGATATATTTGTCGTGCCTAAAGGAACACACTCTACAAGTATTACATTATTTATGACTTTATATTATTGGGAGAATTTAATGTATGTTGAGCTATAATTACTCTTCTTTGTTGTATTGCTCTATATTTGCTAAATGATATTACTTGGTAGTCGGTATGCAATTAGTGAATTATTATAATATGTAATTAAGAATGGTGATTTTGGCTTTAACTATCCTAAACTGGATAAATGTTACGGTTTTAGTTAAGAAACATTAGTATTTTAGTTACTTTGAGATGTGTTAAAAATAGTAAATTTTCTGAATCAAGCTACGTGTAAGTGTCGAACATTCACGAGGGTGATATGTTAGGATATATAGGTTCATCGTTAGGATCTGTTGTGAGCGAATTAGATGTTTTGATGTTATAATCGTAGCTTAGTTGGCTTAATACATGTTGAGAATGTTTAATTGCGTGTTTTTATATGGAACTAGGTGTTGAATCAATGTTATCACATTAATTTGGTCTTAGACCTCTTACAAGTGATGGTTAGAGTTTGGTCAGATGTTGAGCAAGTTAGTGTTATTGGCTGTTTTCTATTACTTACTCTAAATAAGAATATAAGCATTTTCTAATATACTAAAAATGGCTAATTTGCTTTAAAAATAATTTGGGGTCTAAAAGAGTGGGATGTGTGTTGCATTTGTTTAAAGATATTTCTTTTTAAGTGGTGTTGATAAATTATAAATGACCATGATCTTAATGATTATAAATTCAGATAAGTCACAGCTTACAAGCTCATGAAGAAAAAAATGTAAAGCAATATGCTCTCTAGATTTATGACAGAGGACTTTAAGGAGAAAACGTTCTCAAGGATTTCTCAAAGATGCTTGACAAGCAGGTAAGCAATGTTAATTCGGAGACATTTAATTATAAGTTTTTTGTTCTATGGGTGTTTGGTTGTTGTTTTACTGTCAAAAGGGGTGTTTAGTAGCTGGTCAAAAGGGTTGTTTCGTTGTTGTTATTGCTGTCAAAGGGGTGTTTGGTTGCTATTTTTCCTGTCAAAACGGGGTTTTTGGTTGTTGTTTTTGCTGTCAATAAGGGGTTGTTTGGTTGTTGTTTTTAATGTCATAATAGGGGCTGTTTGGTTGCCATTTTATCTTACTACATATAAAAGAAAAATGATCAATGTGGAAAAGTGAAAAGTCAAGCAATGTGAAATGTTGAAAACCTTAAATCTAAACAAATAAAGGAAACTATTGTAATTTTAATGCAAATAAACCAAAATACTTAAAAATGAGGAATTTGAAAGTGGTAAATTCGGTAATGAAAGGCTGTACATTAATGGCAATGATATGCTTCAAAATAAAACTATTAATACACATCGAAAACCGAGACACTTCAAACCCGACGGATTGACCCGGTTTAATTTAACTCTTTTTTTTACCCAATTCGTCGGGTTGACCCGGTTAAAATTGTCCAATTTTTCTATCGGAACGGTTCTACCGGTTGAACCACCCGGGTCGAACCGGGTTTCAAAACATTATGTTTGATCCCCAAATCCTCAAACTTTTATTATTTTTCGTTTATAACCCAAAAACTTTTTTTATCACTAAAACTATCTGCCGCTATAAAATTCCGTTGCTATGCACGGGTACTCGTCTAGTACTACTTATAAAGACAAAACGGTCAAAGTGGATAAGTGAAAACTTAACTTTTGGTCAATCCCCATAATGCCCTTGTGAAAATGAATTGGTCAATGCCCTTATTGCTTGCAAAGGAAAGTCGAAACTGTACATTAAAGGCTCGAATTGGTCAATCCCCATAATATACTTTTATTATGTTAAAAAAAAAATGTCAAATTGAATTCTTTACATTTATACATGGCAATATGGTTTGTCCCATGGCTGTCAAATTGAACACATTGAATGAACGAATATCTCTTTAAACACATGGCGGGAAATTGTGTTCTTTTAAACTTCAAACTTCAAACATTGAAAGGGCTGTTTAAAGAGGAAACTATGACTATTGCACCATACGAAAGGCTATTGCAGGCAACTATTAAACTATTGCTAGAAAAGTATTGCTATCTTTTTGCTGGTGCGAGGGTGTTTAAATGATGGCTGACTTCTTCAATCTTCAAAGGCGGGAAGTTTAATTTTTATATGAAGTTCAAACTTATGAAAGTATATATGGCAAGGGTTTTTCCATTGCCTATATAAACAACCCCAATGTAAACATTCATTTCATATCGATCATACTGATATACTTTTGTTACAGGTAGAAAGAAAGGAAGAAATGGAAATGAACAACCTAGTCTAAGAGGAAAGCCAACTGCTGTAGTACAATACAACTCTTGGAAAGGTGGTCTAATTGCTCTAGGCTATGAGGCTCGTAAAGATGGGGTCAAACGGTATCAACCTTCTTTTTTTTTTTTTTTTTTTTTTTTTTTTTTTTTTTTTTTTTTCCTGCAATATATTTAGTTTTTGTATACTGAGTTGTCATAATTTATGTTTACTTTTATTATTAAGTCCAATGAGAGGTGACGAGGCTAAAGAAGTTTTTCCGGAAATACATCTGGTACAAGTGCCTGTGGCACGTGGTAAAGTTGACTTGACCATATATCGGGATGCAGGTTCAAAGATTCATAACATTTTTCAAGTTGATAATTTTTTTTAAAAGGTTTCAGATTTTGCATCTGTTTGGTGTAATAACTTTGATTACTGTAGGTTGTTTCTATTCTTGCAAGAAAGGGGCGATGTGAGCGTGCATCAATCGATGAAGTGTACCTTGACCTCACTGATGTTGCTGAAACAATGGTGAAAGAAACGCCACTTGAAAGCTTGGAAAGTATAGATGAGGAAGTTTTGAAATCACATATATTGGGACTTAGTTCGGTAAGACAGCATGCTTTGCTGAATTTTTTGGTTTTTTATTAAACGGATGTTAATGTTGTCACATGTAAATTCCATTCATGTATCTTTAAGTTTTACGGTTAATAACCGAATCCTGCTTGAGAAAGAAGGTCCAATTGTGTGTGAGCCTGATGAATCTTATTGGGATGTACTGCTGATATATACGTTAATCAGATGTGCCTCTAATATTTCCTTTGCAGGGATATTAATCTACAAACAAAGCGTATTGGCAAAATCTTGTATGCCAGTATGACAGGAAATTTAGGATAGCAGAGTGAGATAGCTCCATTTGTTTTTGTGGTTCATAAGAGATCATTTGTGTAAGCTATCGTATATCAATACAAAAATCAGCGAAGATACTTTCTACGGCATATGCGTGCTTCCTTATTTCTAACCTTGAAAACAATCATTACTGAATGACTGGTTGAGCAGCATGGTCTAAGTTCAAAACGGTTATGTTTTAGAAATTGTTTCAGTATCTACGTTGTGCTTATATAGAGTATGCTTATGATCTTGTGATTCAATGTGTATCAGCTATCACATTAATAGCCTGATGATAACACAACCCTTTTGATGTGCCTATTTGAACAATTGGCTTTCTACCCCTTACTTTTAAATGTATCGTGGACCAAGAGTTGAAGTTATATTGCATATATTAAGTTGAGCTTATAATTTTCCACCATACGGTGTGTTACACATAACTTCAAATATGATTTATGGTTAGTGGCAATGTAGTTAAAAAGTTTGTCCAAATTAAAAATAATGAAATCAACATTATTTATGGATTTAGTACTCCATATGTTATTGGTTCTTTTGTCGCCGTTAATATCCAACTCGAGGTTCCTTCTTTTTTTCTTGCTTAATATTCTGGCTGCAACTTGTGACATCTTAGATGAGATTATTACCTAACACAAAATATCTTCTTATAAGAGGAGATATTGTATTTATTTCAATAGTATTCATCAGTGATACGGTGAATAAAATTTTACTTTGTAACTGAAAACAAAGCTTCTATTACGAGTTGGTGACGGAGTTGAAGAGGTCATCGATGAAGACTATGATGTATTTTGATCTTTTCACGTTCTATTTTGAACGTTATAAAAACACTCACCACAATATCACATATTGTTAATTGTCTGCAGCTAGGAACCGCTGCCGCTAGGTGCGGTTACTCGCCTAGTTTAATAAAATAAAAAAGGGCACCACTTTTACATTAACATAAATTTTTCATCACTAGCTAGAATAAGGCTGGATTACGAGTTGGTGACGGAGTTGAAGAGGTCATTGATGAAGACTATGATGTATTTTGATCTTTTCACGTTCTATTTTGAACGTTATACGAAGCACTCACCACAATATCACATATTGTTAATTGTCTGCAGCTAGGAACCGCTGCCGCTAGGTGCAGTTACTCGCCTAGTTTAATAAAATAAAAAAGGGCACCACTTTTACATTAACATAAATTTTTCATCACTAGCTAGAATAAGGCTGGATTATGCTAAACTTCATACATTAATCTGTTAGATAAGTAACATGAACTATTAATTAATTGTGAAAGAAAATCTCATAGAGTGGAAGATTAAACATTTTGTTTGGAAATTTAATCAAGTGATGGTATTATATATAAAGATATTTGTACTTGGGCATTTTGCCTAGCGGTATCCGACTATCCGCGAGATAGTTGTGTTCTTGAAACGAGGTGATTAATGTGATTATGTGATTATGTATATAAGTAGTAGAGTGTGTGAGTTTATCTTTCAAGGGAAAAAAATCAATACTCAAATACTGTTTTACGTTCACTATGCGCAACGACCTAAGATTATTTTATTTCATTAACCACCAAGGGCAGAGCTTAGCGAGGACCGGGAAGGGTCCCGGCCTCCTAGGCCTAAGCCCGTTAGTGTATTTTTTCGCGATTTCATGTGTTATTTTTTATTTTTATTTTTATTTTTTTTATCTCAGCCATCTAATGTTTTATCTCGGCCCTCTCACAAAATTTTTTCTAGCTCCGTCACTGTTAACCACGGATATACATGAACCATAGAAGTGCGTTTGGATATTGATTGTGAAAGTGACCTAGTCACAAGAATCAATTTAAACCTAAAATGGTGGACAAATTGTTAGATCCCTTGTGCTTTACTCTCATGTTTGGGTAAGGACTAAGGTGGTACGAACACATAGGCTATGTTTGGCGCGGAGTTTTTGGAGCGATGAGCGGTGAACAATGACCTTTTTTATTTTTATTGTTCGTTTGGCAAAGAAGCGGTGAGCTTTGCTATTTTTTAGGAATGCTTATTTTTTCAATACTTCTTTAAGAAGCTGTGAGCGGTGAGCTGTGGCTACTGCTCACAGCTCACTGCTACTTTTACCAAACACACCCGTAGACCAAGAAGCCTTTGGCCTAACAATATCAAGTTCAACCATGAGACAAGAGGTTGTTGGTATGTGGGAATTTTACGTTGAAATATGTTTGGTAGATAACAAATACAATGAAACAAATTCGACAATCTAAGTGCAAGCTAGCTAGGCATTCTGAAAATTGTTGCAAACGTCTTCTCAACTATTGCTCTTGGATGCGTATTTGATCCTAACTATTAATAGTGACACAAATGACCTGCTGATACTAAATGTACCCTACATACATTTCTAAGTTAGAAAATTTATAATTTCTTCCTCCACTAAGCTATGCTTCTAAGTTCCTGCTAACTTGACTCTTGTTTCTACTTAGAACTTGATTGATCTCTTCCTCTTTCTTATCATAGAAATCGATCAAATCCTTGAAGCTGATGGGGCGTAAGAGCCGCCCAGTACTGTTGCATGTTGCTGAGTCCGGTTCCACGACTTCATGAGCCTCTTCGTCAGGACTATACCGGCGATACTCATACATCGTCTTACAACAGAAAATGCAGATAGAAATGAAGCAAGCAATGCCACATATGAGGAATAGGCTCCAAAAGTTGTTTAGGGAGAGGCTTTTCCCTTCGAGTTTGCTAGCTTGAGATGCGCACAAAGAGGAAGATAGCCACTTGTCATTGATTCGTTGTAGGTCTCCGTTTTCTGAGAGTTCAAGGATTGCTGTTGATAAATCAACTGCTAAAGGAGAGTCTTTCTGAAATGCCTGAAATGAAAATTGATGTAAAACCAACTAGTTTTAATTTTCACTTTAATATTAACTCTTAAAACTATTTATAAAGAAGCTGCAACTACATTATAGGTATAGAAAAATATTACAAATAGGAAAATGCACATCGAAGGTTGAAAAAAAAAAATCATATCTACATTTGGTACATGCTATGTTTGACCTCAAGAGTCAAACCAAGTCTCTGTTTGTAGGAAAAAACATAACTCACAAAACCCCAGTCACATATTTTTAATGGGGTGTTTGGAAATGCCTAATAAAACTATTACATTTTGTTTTGAATTTTTGATAAAGCAATAAGCAGTTTTGGATGTTTAGGATTGTTGATCGGTTGATCCTGGGTCCAAAGTGCTTATAAGTAAAATGTTGTTTTGGATTAACAAGTTGACAGTGGTGATTCAAAGAAACTTAACACTGAAAAAGGGACTTACGAAACCCCAGCCACTTTTGGTGAACTTCTGACCAACAATCTTGAACTCGCAACTAGTGTAACGCATGAAGAGCTCAACATAAGGGAGCTCATCAACAATGGCAGCCACACCACCGCCTTCTGGACCTAAGCGAAGCGCTTTTACAAACTCCACCTCATCTCTCAATGGTTTGATCCTAGTCTCTGCGATATTGAGCTCTTGAATCAAATAATTGTAGGCAAAGGTTCCGTCCTGAACTCCAATCGGGTCCTTACTTGATATTAAACTATCTATCCCTTCGATGCTTGGAGTCAGCTGTTGTACTGTTAGGATTGACGTCAAACTAGCTGTGTAGCTTGAATTAATAATCAATACGACAAATAGCCACAGGATTAGTACGAACCGTCCCAACGTGCTCAAGGTATTCTGTCCTGCATACGTCAAAATCCTACTTCAGAGTTTTGTTGCTAAAAAATTTCACGATTTAATAAAGTTAATACTTACGGTGTGAAAAAAATAGCGTGGAGAAGGTAAACCTGAAAATTTCAAGAAAAAAACATACATATAAGATACTGTGACATATAAGGGGATTTATGGGATTGCTTATTTAAATTGGGCATTTACTTACTGCGTTTTGATACAATAGATAAAAAGTTTTTGAGGGTATTTAAGATTGCATATCTAAACTTGTTGAGGGTGTTTGATATTTCTTCTTTATACTTTTATCTTATTATTTGTTAGCAAGATAAGTTGTTAATTTGAGTTAATAACCTAGATATTGTTTATTCAAAAATACTTAGTTCATGAAGCAATAAGCAGATAACTTTTTTAGAAGGAAATGCCAAATGCGCCCTCTTTAGGAGTAGCAGTAATGCACTAAACCAAACCAGATACTAACCACAAGACTGTGATGATTTGTCGCCTTGGTGGTCCACGAAATTCATCATTCAACCGATGCTCAAGAATCCAAACAACAAATCCAACAAATAGAAAGAATCCACCACAGACCAGCCACATTTCAATGGTGAACGGCCTGAGAAAGGCCCATGGTTTCGGTTTCCATTTGTTGTAAGGTACAACTATGACTAGTCCAGAATCCATGTATGACCGTGTAAAATCAACTATCCTTGTTCGGTTGGTAATTATAGTTATATCTCCAACTGCTGCATCATATTTCTGAGAATAAACAAAATAAGTTTCGTAAGTTATAATTTGTGTGTCGGAATTTACTGTTTTGATAACAATCTTGAGGCTAATTGCTTGACTTTAAAAAGTCAAACAATTACTTACATTTTCCGCGACAGCTCTTACAATATCGTCATAGCTCGGGTTTTTTAGCCCATCCCCATAAAGAAAATATTCTCGAGTCACTGGATAAGGAAGTAAATTCACTGCAGCTTCAAAGACGTCGATACAATATCCCCGTACCCCTTGAGGAGACTTATCTTTTGTCACAATTTCTTTGTAGCTATAGCCATATGGCACAGCAACTCGCATTGGTTTTCCATTGTTTGGAAAAACCCATCCCCGAGGCCTTTTACTCATTCCACCGGGCCAAATAATGCTATAAAGATGTTGATCATTACTATCAGAATTGTTTGACTCAGGAGTAGAGACAGAGAGACCTGAATAGTTTGACCAATATCCAATAGTACGTAAACCTGTACCACCAACGTTCACAATATCATAAGCCGGATGCATCAAGTTATTTTGATGGTCAAACTTTACTTCACCAGTTAAACCCAAGAATTTCATGGATAGGACTGTTTTGAGAAGCTGCTCTCCTTCGTTAAAAACCCGAAGAGCTGAAAAGTGAAGCTCATTTCCATTAGTGTGTTGGAGTTTAGTATCGTTAGAAAATGTGATACTTCCTCCTGCTTTCAAATATTTATCGAGAGCATGTGCAAGTAACCATACTGAATCATATGCATAAAGAGCATATGTATTAAAGCTAGATGTATGTTTGTCTTTAATACTCTTCCATTTAGTCGTAAAAGATTTCTTGATATCAGAATTTGAGGTATGTTGGCGCAACGAGACAACCCCTTGTATAAGATCCATCGTACTAGGATCAGGTAATTCGGATGAATCCAAAACCGCCGTTAGCCAGTCAGTGGTAATCCAAGCATAACCAGTTGTCATCATCCCGAGCTTCTTTGCCACAGCAAAAATCTCTAGACCTGAGTCAGGACTTACATGAACAACATAAACCCGAGACTCCATCATGTTTATTCCAATTAGTAGTTCAGTAATCTCACTATGAGATGCACCTGAATTAAGTGAAGCCTTGTAAGAGATCTTGGCTCGCTTTTTTGAAAGGGCGTCACCTAATGCCAAAATCCCATTTCTACCATAATCGTCGTCAACATATATGGCAATGATTTCTTTCCAGCCGAAATATGCAACCATGTCGCTTATGGCAGACATTTGGTAGTAGTCACTTTGTGTGGTTCTGACAAAGTAAGGGTATTGAAGACGTGAAAGTGTCGGATCTGTTGCACCAAATGAAATAAGTGGTATATGGAGTTCATTTACGACATGGTTAATTAAGCGTGCTATAACTGAGGATTGTGGCCCTATTGCAGCCACCACATCGTTTTCCATCAGCTGCAAAGCTACATCAGTAAGGAAAACAATCAATTAAGCACATTACACAAACTAAGTTGATAAGTTCACGAAAAGGTATTTACGGGCCACTCATCAAATAACATTAATGTTTTATGCATTATATTGGGTTTTAATGTTTGAGCTTCTCACAAGAATAATGCAAATATTTAATCAAAAGTAGGCCACTTAAACACAAATATTTAATCAAATGAAAAAAAGATTATTAATGTTACCAAAATTGTTATAAGTATCCGAAAAAACAACAGTGTCACTATCTTATCATACATGTCTGCTAATCCAAAAATGTGCGTGAAAATTGAGACGTAAAATCAAAATGATGGCTCTGTTCCATCGATTAGCTATACTGTATTTGCTCAAATCAAATCATTCATAAAAATATATGGTCTATCCTTTCTTCAAAAATAATTATCTGTAACTGCAGATAACATTAAGCCAAAAACATGTTTCTAATTTACAAACCATTTGTGTGTCTATCAGCTATTAATAAATGTAGACAAACTTTTAGAAGCAACAAGTTTTATATAAACTGAATGTGTTTACCTTCAATGGTGCCAAGAAATCCACTGCAATTAGTATCATACGAAATAAGGTTCAACATAGTTTCGCGAAGAATGGTTGGACTAGAGTTAACATCATGAATGGCAGCCGCAATAGCAGGTTTCACGGAACGACCAATAACTGAATTTACTGTAAACAGGGCTCCAACATTCACAACACTAGGTATTCGTGATGACGATGGAAATGTTGTATTTCGGGTTATACCATTGACAGCTATAGGCATAATCACCATCATCCAAATGCCAAAACCCACGAAAGTTAAGCATCTTCTCATTCTTTGCACATCAATCTTTGTGAAAGCAAAAATGTGGTTATACAGTTATACTAAATGTATACTGCAGATTGTGTAAGTTATTAAATTAGCCATTGTCAACCAATCAAAAAGAAATTAGAAGCCACCATCCATAAATTAAGTAAAGATTCCTTTTTTTGAAACAATCCAAATAAACTATTAAATAAATAATTTTTCTAGAAAATTGAACATAAACTTTGAATGGCATGTATAACTAAGAGTTTGGACGGTGTAGTGTTTGACGGTGTGGTTGAGGGTTTTCGCATGGTACATTAGCTCCACATTATCATTTAACGATTTAACATTTTTTTTCCTTCTCTTTTTCCTCAATCCTTGCAACAACTTATCTCTCTTCCTTATTTTTTTTTTTCTTTTCATTTTCATCATTTAAAAATACCTCTAATACACATGTACCCACTGCACAATACACACAAAATAGAATTAAAGGAGTATAGTCCCGCTCGAGATCTTTTTTCTCATTTTGCTGCAATTTCCCGCATGGTTGGAAGTGGCTTCCTGCAAGGAATTGGGCCTTCCGTGCCTTTCCCGCTAGTGCACCCTGTGTTGGAATATGTGAACTATATAAAACCATAAACACATATAATCATCAAGAACACGCAGCGAAAAGATCTACATGAACAAGTAATTAATTAAACTTAAATAGAAACGTACCTTAGTGATTCCTAGCAAGAACAAGGAATCTCTTCAACAAGAACAAGTTATATAAACCCTAAAAGGGAATATATATATGGATCGACAATCACAAAACACACTAGCTAAAATAAGCTAGTTACTCGCTCTTGTACACACGTAATCTAGCGTTCCAATGGGATAAACTAGGTTCAAGAATCACAAACAAGCCAAATACTTGCAAAGCTTTACTTGGGTCGAATATCCTAGTGGATATAAAAAAGTCGACCGGTTCTATGCTAAGGAGAGGGAGAAGAAGAGAAATTAGGCTTGTAGGGGATTCAAGATTAGAGGTAAACCAAATACAAGTGAATTGTATTTATAGGCAAACCCTAAACCACAAAACTTGTTCCCTAAGCCATCTTTGAACCGACCTCAAGCCCATGGAGAGGCAATCGGCCGATCCAACCCATGATATGGGTTTCTAGATTTTTCTAATCTCCCTTTTGCACATTTAGTCCTTTAACGGTTGTTATCTTTAACACCGTTAAGTACTAACTGTCGTTAAGAATTTTGTTTGTGAAATGAATAAATAAAATACATAAACATATTTAATTTATTCATCCATTGGAACTCTCACGTTATTGTGTGCAATCCCGAGTCTCGGGTTCGAAACCGGACATACGTATATTAATATTTATACATCAAACTCTAACAGCTCCCACTTGGATAAACATTAATATAGTAATGACATGGGCTAGTCTAGCTTAACAGATCCCAATGCCCCCAGCTCGATCCGAGTATGGTTTTCCTGGAAAAACCACGTGATGATTTAATCATCATACTTATCCTTTTGTTACTAATACCGCGTTAATTTGGATATGGATCTTTGTCATTCCATAATTAACAGTAGTTTCTCGTTTATACATAATTGAACAAGATTACCAAAACATCTGAACGTCTTCCAGATAGACTTTGGGCGTGCGCACGCAAACATCTTGTTAATCCTACGAGTGGCCAAGCAGTATTAAACTTCAACACAAAGTTGAAGGAACAAATCCTTTATTGAATGCGAGCATAACCCTCGAACTTCGCATCATTTCTGAAAATAGCCCTTATAACTACCTTTTACGGATAGCGTTAGACTATCTCACAGAAAATGAGCTACATCCTCGGCAATTATCTGGCATCTCAAGTCTGAGGATAAATATTCATGATATACTTGATGACTATGATCCATAAAGTATAATCATGTGGTTGGGATAAGTCCTATATTCAATTTATCCAATATTGAATATCATGTGACATTGGTGTCTCAACCTTACAGTACATTCTACCAATCATCACATTTGTCTTAGTTCAATAATATTCCCATATTATTAATTGACAACGGACTATTTAGAATAAATAAATTATTCACAGATTTAAACATGCAAATATAGGACACTAATATTAATAATGATAATAAACGTTATCCGCACTTTATTTCATTAAAATAATAATTGTTTACACGTCCCTATCGAAATACTAATCCAACAGATTTACATGAAACTATCTGCTAAACGAAGACCAATACCCTGAGCATGACGATTAAACGTCTCCTTAGGTAATGCCTTCGTGAAAGGATCAGCCAGATTGTCATCTGTGTGAACTTTGAGTACTTTTATTTCACCATCATCGACTTGTTCTCGAACATAGTGATACTTTCTTTTAAAGTGTCTGGCGCCTTTCATAACTCCAGGTTCATTGGCGAATGTGATTGCAGCAGAGTTGTCGCAATACACATTTATAGGTAATTCTATTGAAGGCATCACTCCAAGATCCTTAATGAATTTCCTTATCCAAACAGCTTCCTGTGCTGCTTCCGATGCAGCAATGTACTCAGCTTCTGTAGCAGACATGGCCATTGTACTCTGCTTCTTACTCTTCCAGTCCACAGCTCCTCCATTTATGACAAAAACGTAACCCGTCTGAGACTTCGTATCATCTTTATCAGTCTGAAAGGACGCATCGCAGAAACCTGTAACATTCAGTTCTGCGTCTGGATTTCCCCCGAAAACTAGAAACATGTCTTTAGTATTCCTTAAATACTTAAGTATGTTTTTAACAGCATGCCAGTGATCTTTCCCTGGATTCTGCTGATAACGACTGGTCAAATTTTGAGCGAACGCCACATCTGGCCTTGTGCATCTAACTGCATACATGATAGATCCTACTGCCGAAGCATACGGAACTTTCTTCATGTATGCCACCTCTTCAGGTGTAGAAGCACACATTTCGTTGCATAAGCCGTGTTCCACTTGCATGGGCAAATATCCCTTCTTGAAATTTTGCATATTGAATCTCTTCAATATTTTATCCATGTAAGCACTTTGGCTTAATCTGATTAACCGTTTAGATCTGTCTCTATCGATCTTGATTCCAAGGATATACGCTGCTTCTCCTAAATCCTTCATGGAAAAACATTCACATAGATACGCCTTAACTTCATCAAGACTAGGTATGTGATTTCCCATGATTAATATGTCATCGACATATAGGACAAGAAAAGTAGTGTTACTCCCACTAACTTTGTGGTATACACATGGCTCATCGAAATTTTGAGTAAATCCAAACTTCTTGATTTCCTCATCAAATTTCTTATTCCATTGCCTGGATGCTTGCTTCAATCCATAAATGGATCTTTGAAGTTTGCATACACGCTCAGGAAATTGTGGATTCACAAACCCCTCAGGTTGCGCCATATAGATATCTTCATCTAGGCGACCATTCAGAAAGGCGGTTTTGACATCCATTTGCCAAATCTCATAGTCATAGTAGGCAGCTATGGCTATAAGAATCCTAATAGCTCTAATGTCGGCCACAGGAGAAAATGTCTCCTCATAGTCAACACCGTATGTTTGGGTAAAGCCTTTAGCCACCAAACGAGCTTTGTAGGTGTGTACGTTGCCATCCATGTCAGTCTTTTTCTTAAAGAGCCACTTACACCCAACTACCTTAGCATTGGGTGGAAGGTCTACTTCAATCCAGACTTTATTGTCTTTCATGGATTGCATTTCCCCATCCATGGCTACTTGCCATTTGTCCTTTTCAGGACTATTAATGGCAGCCTTATAACTAGTTGGCTCATCAATGTGATCCAATAGTGTAGATTCCTCATCCTCTATGTTTAAACATAGACGGTCAGGAGCCTTTATAGATCTTGAAGATCTACGGATGGGTACCACTTCTACTTCAGGTGGAGGACCTAAACTTTCAGGTTCCACAGGAAGTGTGTTAGTGCCTTCAGAAGGTGATGTATCTTCATGATCATTTTCAAGATCATATACTCTCCCACTAAATTCTTGAGATATTAGATTTTCCTCAAGAAATTCACCGTACCTAGCCACGATGACCTTATTTTCAGGTGGGAAGTAAAAGTAGTAACCCTTCGTTTCCTTAGGGTATCCTACGAAGATACACTTAACAGATCTTTGTTGGAGTTTGTCAGGTGAGTCACGTTTAACAAACGCCTCACAACCCCAGACCTTTAAGTAAGAAAAGTTGGGAGCTTTTCCAGTCCATACTTCATATGGAGTCTTATCAACCTTCTTAGTTGGAATCCTATTTAACACGTGAATAGCCGTTTCAAGAGCATAATCCCAAAAGGATAAGGGAAGAGTTGTAAGATTAAACATGGATCGTACCATATCTAACAAGGTACGGTTTCTCCTTTCAGATACACCATTTTGCTGCGGCGTATAAGGAGAAGTGAGTTGTTGCACAATGCCACACTCACCCAGATAATCCTTAAACTCTTGGCTTAAGTACTCACCACTACGATCGGATCGAAGTGCCTTAATCTTCTTTCCGAGTTGTAATTCTACTTCATTTTTAAAGACCTTGAATGTCTTAAAGACTTCATGTTTATGTTTAAGTAAATAAACATAACCATAACGACTATAGTCATCCGTGAAGGTCAAGAAGTAGACAGCACCGCGTTTAGACACATGTCTAAGTGGACCACACACATCCGTGTGTATCAATCCAAGTAGATCTGAAGCCTTCTCCATATTGCTATGGAAAGGTTTCTTTGTCATCTTCCCAGATATGCAAGATTCGCATTTATCAACTGAATCATCATTGATATTTTTCAAAAGCCCATCTTGTTGCAGCTTTTCCATGCGATTCTTGCCTATGTGAGCAAGACAGCAGTGCCATAGATAAGACAAGTCTAAGTTAGACTTGACTCTCTTATTTCCGATGCTATACATTGAATTATTTCTATTGGATACATGGTTCTCCATGTCAATTTCAAACACACCATTTAATGGAATAGCATTAAAGTAAAAAACAGAATTTAAAGAAACAAAAATTCCATTATCATTAAAAGTATGCTTAAAACCCAAATCCAATAACAAAGAAACTGAAACGACACCTCTAACAATAGAAGGTGCGTAATGACAATTGTTCAACACTAATATTAAACCAGAAGGTAAAACTAGCTCAAAAGTCCCTATGGCTTCTACTGCTGCACGTATTCCATTTCCCACGTACAAGTAGCATTCCCCATAGTTCAGCTTCTTCGCTCCTCTAAGCCCCTGCGATGTATTACAAATGTGAGTACCACATCCTGTATCATATATCCAGGCATTTTGCTTACGAGGAAAAGAAAATAATTCAACCATAAAAATACCTGAAGTACTGGCGCCCTGCCCAGCCTTGGCATTCTTATTCTTGCGACACTCCTCAAGTAGCAGTGGACAGTCCCTCTTCCAATTTCCAGGAGTATTGCAGTGGTGACAAGCAGACGTATCCTTTTTAGGATGATCCTTCTTGGGAGGAGGATTCTGCTTCTTTGGCTTTTGCTGATAGGTCACAATCTGCTTGCCCTTGTCAGCTTTGCCCTTTCCTTTCTTGTTCACTTGTTTCGGTTTACCGGGCTTAGCTACCCTACCACCTCTAATTGCCATAACAGCAGGTGTAGGAGCTTTCTTAGTGAGTCCCTTCTCATGTTCAATGAGCATTGCATGCAATTCAGAAAAAGTCTTCCCCTTGCAATGCATGTTAAAGTTGCGCACGAAGTCACCATATAATTCCTCATTGAGGGATTTGTTGATGAGGCCAACTTTAACGTCTTCCACATACCCGCAATCAAGTGCATCTAGTTGGTCAAGATAACCTTTCATTTCAAGCACATGAGTACTTACGGGTGTTGTTGCGTCCTGCTTGCACTTGCCTAAGTTGTCAAGTACATCATACAATTCAGCCATAGGAGGTTTCTGAAACATGCGTGTCAGTTCCTCAATCATGTTTTTCGGGCCATATTTCTCAAACTGTTTTACCAGTTGAGTGTCCATTCCCGATAGCATGAGATAAGCCGCATCATTGTGCTTGTCATAAGCTTCATTGAACTCCCTAAGTATTTCATTAGGCGAGTTAGCAGGAGGAGCAACCGGAAGGTCCTCAGTAAGACATTCATAACGTTTGGCAATCCTAAGAACAAGCCTTAGATTGCGATACCAATCGTTAAAATTCTTAGTCCCAGTCAATTTCTCTTTTTCAAGCATCATCTTGAAACAAGAGGTTAAGTTTGACGAGTTTCCGGGTTGGGCCATTTCTACAGAAAAAAGTTCAAAAGTTAGTACTTTCGATAATAAACATTTCATGAAAATTAAACACCCATTGGTTAAAAAACCATTTAATTTTTACTGAAAACTAGGATCCTAATTGACGCCGTTTCATTACATCAGCTTTGGCTGCTAGCAATGAAAGTGCTCAATAAGGTACGGGATCACCCAATTGCCAATGTCAAATTGCAATTCCTAGAAATCTTGGGACTTACATTATATTGCCAACATCAGTTGCAAAATGTAAGCATGTTTTATCCCCAAATCTTTATGCCTTGGCGCCGTTCCATTAAATCAGCTTTGGCTGCTAGTAATGAAAGTTCCCTATTAAGTTAACCAACTTAAGAAACAGTAAATTGACGTCGGTTTATTGCATTCAGCTTTGGCTGCTAGCAATAAAGTACTCAATTTACCCTTAGATGACCACCCTTTGAACATCAACATTCAGCTTTGGCTGCTAGTGATGTAGGATGAAACCTTAGGTGTTTCTTTTTGTAGTTGGGTGGCATATAACTTAAATTTAAAGGGTAATAAATTTTGATGTGTAAAATTAAAAAATATGTACAAAGATGTCATGCATTCATCTTTGTATCATATATGTTTGCAAAAACAAAACCGTTTACTCATTCGTAGCTCAAATCATCAAAGTTTTTAATTGAGGCGTTGAGCAAATTACAACATTGCCTTAAGATGCTTCGTACTTTTTCATGGTGTACTTGGTAAGTCTATTATTGACGCACAGGCGAGCGGAGGGACGACAGCCGCCGAAGCTGGTTAAAACCGTGCCCCTCTAAGGTCACAATTTAATGTGAACCAACCTTATACCTACTTTATAGTTTGTCAATAATAGGTCCGCCGCTTCGACCACTTTTTGTACAGTCGCAATCAATCAACTAAAAAAATATGATTTTCTTGCTAAAACAATTTTATGTAGTAATTTATTAATTGCTAGTCTCGCCTGGGAGCAAATTACCGTGCGAAGCGAACCACTGTCGGCACATAAGACTTGGCAATAAATAAAAAATTACTACAAAGGTTTCATAGTTATTAGTCTTATTTATTTTTATTTGAAAAATTACCCTCTTTTGTTGTTACAATCCATCATAATATTAAACACAAAAGATCAAGTAATTAAAAAAAATAAATAAACACATAATAACAAATATATGATCATCCACGATATCATATAGCCACATGCAAACCTTTCTCAATAAATCCTAATATTAATTCTATGTGAAATTTTAAATGTATGTAACTAACAAAACTCCCATTGGTTTTCGAGCTCATTGTGCCCAATGGTCCACAGACGCCAAATAACTTGGCCGCGTAAGTTTTGGTTAGTTAGATACCACATTGCACATAACTTTTCAATTAATATATATTGAGGTCTTCCCCAATTTAAGATTTATTTAAATCATGTAGCAAATAATTCAAAACAAAACATACAAATCATACCATGACAAATATGCAAGATTTGTCAAGGATACCATATTGATCACATAATCATGCATTCCATATTATCATGTCAATATTTCATGTACGTATCTAATTAATTAGTAACATCACATACGGTACTCACTAATTAATCCCTAAAAATTTTCATGCAATCCTAGGGTTTCTCAAGTTTTAATTAAAAAACTAAAACCCTAATTTTTAATATATAGGTATCAACCCATATTAGGGTTTATAAAAAAAATAAACAAACCCTAAAAATATAATTGCATGTTATCTCTACAAGATCCAATTTTTAGGTTTAAGTAATTAATTACAAGTTCTTAAACGAGGCTCATGATGCCACTGTTGGAATATGTGAACTATATAAAACCATAAACACATATAATCATCAAGAACACGCAGCGGAAAGATCTACATGAACAAGTAATTAATTAAACTTAAATAGAAACGTACCTTAGTGATTCCTAGCAAGAACAAGGAATCTCTTCAACAAGAACAAGTTATATAAACCCTAAAAGGGAATATATATATGGATCGACAATCACAAAAC
Organism: Artemisia tridentata subsp. tridentata; assembly: GCA_021014915.2. Classification (NCBI taxonomy): domain Eukaryota; kingdom Viridiplantae; phylum Streptophyta; class Magnoliopsida; order Asterales; family Asteraceae; genus Artemisia; species Artemisia tridentata. Next base: position 70,059,826 of record CP139505.1, read on the forward strand.
ACACTAGCTAAAATAAGCTAGTTACTCGCTCTTGTACACACGTAATCTAGCGTTCCAATAGGATAAACTAGGTTCAAGAATCACAAACAAACCAAATACTTGCAAAGCTTTACTTGGGTCGAATATCCTAGTGGATATAAAAAAGTCGACCGGTTCTATGCTAAGGAGAAGGAGAAGAAGAGAAATTAGGCTTGTAGGGGATTCAAGATTAGAGGTAAACCAAATACAAGTGAATTGTATTTATAGGCAAACCCTAAACCACAAAACTTGTTCCCTAAGCCATCTTTGAACCGACCTCAAGCCCATGGAGAGGCAATTGGCCGATCCAACCCATGAGATGGGTTTCTAGATTTTTCTAATCTCCCTTTTGCACATTTAGTCCTTTAACGGTCGTTATCTTTAACACCGTTAAGTACTAACTGTCGTTAAGTATTTTGTTTGTGAAATGAATAAATAGAATACATAAACATATTTAATTTATTCATCCATTGGAACTCTCACATTATTGTGTGCAATCCCGAGTCTCGGGTTCGAAACCGGACATACGTATATTAATATTTATACATCAAACTCTAACACCCTGCACCCTAAAACCAATTAATTTAATTAGGACTAGTTCAAAAATAGAATTTATATAGATATAACAAAGGGCTAAAATACATAGTTTTGAAAAGTTATTATTAAGTTATATATCGCGTGGAATAATTTTGATTCTTTATTGATAAGTTATGTTGATGCAAATAATGCTCTAAAAACGTTATTTATATCTTTCGATTACTTCACGTTTTGAGGATGACAAAATGTGAAATCACGATACGTTAAAATTAACGTAAACAAGTCTTTAATCGGAAGATCCCGTTTCTACGCAAATCACTCTTGAACAATGTTACAACTTGAACTAGTGATCAAAGAAGTGAATTTAAGTTTTGAAAATTCACATTTTAAATGGGACAAAACATTTTTTTTTTCAAAAATACATATGAAAAATTATTTTTGAAATATTAAGAAATGTTTTAATGGAAAAATAAGTTTGAAAATCACAACAGCTATTTTTCCCCCCAAAATCAGCTCCAACCTTCCCCAAATAAGTTTTCACCAGAAAAGACAAAATTTGGAGCGTCCTAGTCTAGGACGGCTCCACGGTTCCGTTAAATTTAACGGAGCCGTGGGGTATTTAACGGAGCCGTCCGTACAAAATTTTCTGTAACGTTCAGATTTTCTTTGCCTATAAATACCCACCCCTTTCACAGTTTTTAGGCATCCTTACACACACAAAACTTTCTGAGTTGTATACTCTCTTCACACTTTCTTTCTTAGATCATTTAGGTTAGTTTTTCTTTTGTTCGAGTGATCCAATCATCCTTCAAGTGATCCTCTTCATTAGCAAGAGAAGAACACAAGTGTCCAAGTTGATACAAGGTGTTATTATCCCTCTTCATTAGCAAGAGAAGAACACAAGTGTCCAAGTTGATACAAGGTGTTATTATTCCTCTTCATTAGCAAGAGAAGAACTCAAGGTATTCAAGAAGATACAAGAGTTGTAGTTCTTAGGTTTTGTAACACTTGTTACATCCTTGTTGTATCTTAGCATACATCAAGATTATCTTTCTTTTGTGAGAGTGTGAGTGAAGATCATTGTGATCTTAAGAGATAGTGAAGATCTCTTGAAGACATTGGGCTTGTGTGTGAGTAGTCAAAGGATCTAGAGTAGTTAGATTGAGTAGAGTGAAGTGAGAGTTGATCTTTGTGATCGTGTTGAGATCGTGGTGATCTCTTGTAGCCATTAGGGCTTGTGTGATTGGTCACGTGGACCTTGGTAGATTGGTGCTAGCTAAGATTAGCACTCGACATTTAGCTTAGTGTCGGTAATAGGATAAGCGACGTGTACGGTTTTCTCCGCCTGAAGGGAGGTTGTTGACATAGTGCTTGAAACTCTCGAGTGTGGTACTCGGGGAGTGGAGTAGGGCGAAGAAGAGCTTCGTAGCCGAACCACTCTAAATCCCTTGTCTCGGTTTGATCTTTCCAACTCTACTCTTTACTTTCATTAGTTTAGATTAGTTAGTTTAGTGTGTAGTTCATATTGGTGTTGATTGATTACACATAGAGTTCGAATCAAAGTTTATAATAGCCAACTTTTAAAACCAGATTTTTAAAAGAATTTTAAACCGGTAAACTATTCAACCCCCCTTCTAGTTTCCCACAATTGGTATCAGAAGCCACGTCAGTCAAGATTTTAAAGTATATTGTATTTTAAAACTTGAATCGATCAATGGATTCCGACAAATATCTAGAAGGGCAATCTATGCAAAGACCACCACTTTTCGAAACCGATTGTTTTATTTATTGGAAAACAAGATTCGAAACGTATGTGAAGTCAAAAGACATTGATCTTTGGCATGTTATTACCGAGGGTGACTTTCAACCTATTCAAATGAATCCAAAAACTAAAAAGGATGAAATAGTCTCTTATGATAAACAAAGTGATGAACTTAAAAGGAAATTAGCCAAAAATAATGAGGCTAAAATGATGATTTATAATGCTTTGCCTAAAAAGGAATTTGAAAGAATTTTCATGTGTAATACGGCAAAAGATATTTGGAAAACTTTGTTAGTCACTCACCAAGGTAATAACCAAGTCAAAGAGAACAAGGTAGATCTTCTTGTTCAACAATATGAACAATTTTCCATTACGGAAGATGAATCTATAGATAATGCTTTTGCTAGATTCAATACTATTATTACTAGTCTTAAAGCTCTTGATGAAGGTTACTCTAGCAAGAATTATGTTAGGAATTTCCTTAGGGCTCTACATCTTAAATGGAGAGCAAAGGTTACCGCCATTGAAGAGTCAAAGGACTTGGTGATGTTGTCACTCGATGAACTTATAGGAAACTTGAAAGTTCACGAGATGATAATTAAGAAAGACTCCGATATAGTCAAAGGCAAAAGCGAGAGAGTTAGATCTCTAGCATTGAAAGCCAAGAAGGAGTCTAGTGATGAGGAATGTTCGAGTTCCGATAGTGAAGATGAGGAATATGCATTTGCGGTTAGGGACTTTAAAAAGTTCTTTAGGAGAAGAGGTAGGTTTGTTAGGCAACCTCATGATGAGAAGAAGACATCACAAAAGAACCATGCTGAAAAGAAAGGGACAAGTGATAGGAAATGCTTTAGATGCGGAGATCCTAATCACCTCATAGGAGAGTGTCCCAAGCCACCGAAAGTCAACAACCAACGAGCTCTCATAGGAGGCTCCTGGAGTGATAGCGGTGATGATGAAGAAAAGAAGCCCAAGGATGAAACATGTCTAATGGCTCATGCTTCTAATGAGGTACGTTACAAATACCCTAATTTCATAGATGACAACTCGTCAATAGATGATAACATACTACATGACGAACATAATAATCTATGCAAAATTGTTTCAAAAATGTTAAGTAGAAACAAATCACTAAAGTCAAAATTGCATGAACTCGAAGTGAAAATTTTAGAACTAAAGGATCAAGTCAAAGGACTTGAAATAAACAAAGAAATAGACGTGGGATGTGAGTCATGCATAAGTCTTCGATTAGAAAATGAAAAACTTAAGGAAAATGCAATTAGGATAACTAGGTTCAAAAAGAATACCGAAAATGACTCGACAGATAAAACAAATCGTGTAAAATCTGTCAAACCTACTGATTCTGTCAAACCCCAAGACGGCACCACTAAAGGTACCAACGGTACCATTAAAATTAATGGAACCGTGGTACCGTCTGGTACTGGGGATAGAACTGAGTCGAATCTAAAAAACAAATCAAGTCCTAAACCAACTCACATAGTTGTTAATGGCACAAAGATCTCAATTGCTAGTATAGAGGAAGTTAAGAGATTTTACAAACCCATGTCAAAACCCAAACCTGGATTTGTAAAATCTAACACAAGGCCTAAGACTCCTCCACCTAGAAAAACAAACACTCCCAAACCTCGGTCAAGAACTCCTCTACCAAGACGTAACTCTAGAAGACAAAGTTTTCCAAGTAACTATCCCGTAACTTGGAATGACTGTCAACTGCAAAGTTACTTGCCATGGGAAATTTGTCCTCCATTCCAACATCCTAACCACATGCAAGAAATGCATGGGATGTTTAATGCTAACCACTTTGGACCCATGAGATATTAGGGACCAAATGTTTGAATGTTTGTCTTATGCAAATAGATATGCTTGGGAAATGACTTGGAGCCTGACGAATGGGTCAAGGATAGTGGATGCACTAACTACATGACGGGCAACCGAAGTTTATTCTCATAATACAAGGCATACAACGGAGGTAATGTCACTTTCGGTAGCAAACTTAAGGGCAACATTATAGGCAAAGGTACGATTACTCAAGACTCTCTTATTATTAGAAATGTTGAGCACGTAGATAACTTAGGCTTTAACTTACTTAGCATTAGTCAAATGGTAGATAATAAGTGTAGAGTCATATTCTCTGATGAGGGTAGTGAGATTATTAAAAATGGGAAAACCATAGGCAAAGGAGTTAGGAAAAACGGCTTATTTGTCATGAAGATAGGAAATAAGCCTGAAGATAAGATTTGTCTAGCAACTATAGATGATCACACCACTCTGTGGCATAGGAGACTAGGTCATGCCAATATGCGTCTTATACAATCATTGGCATCTAAGGAACTAGTTAGAAACCTACCTAAGATTAAGTTTGACACACACTTTTGTGACGCTTGTAAAGTTGGAAAACAAGCTCATTCTAGTCACAAAGCTAAGAATATGGTCTCGACCTCTAGATGCCTAGAACTACTTCACATGGACCTATTCGGTCCATCCGCCGTACGGAGCTATGTAGGAAATCTCTACACCTTAGTAATAGTTAATGACTACTCTAGGTATACTTGGACTAGATTTCTTAAGAATAAGACACAAGCCTTTGAGGAATTTGAAATCTTTAGTAAGAAAGTCCAAAATCAACTAGGATGTACAATAGTTTCTATTAGGACGGATCATGGTCGGGAATTTGATAATGAAGTGCAATTTGGAGTATATTGTGATGCTAATGGTATTACTCATAATTTCTCGGCTCCACGCATTCCTCAATCAAATGGGGTAGTTGAGCGGAAAAATCGTACTCTACAAGAAATGAGTAGAACGATGTTGAATGAACAATCAATTCCGCAAAAGTTTTGGTGTAATGCGGTGGACACCTCAGCTTACATTCTAAATAGGATTCTAATTAGACCTATCCTAGGAAAAACCCCATATGAAATCATGAAAGGAAGAAAACCTTCTCTTGATTACTTTAGAGTGTTTAGAAGCAAATGCTTCATACTAAACACTAAAGATTACCTCACCAAGTTTGACCCAAAGTCTTACGAATGTGTATTCCTAGGTTACTCCCAAAATAGTAAAGCCTACGTTTTCCTAAATAGAGAAACCTCAAAAGTCGAAGAATCACTCAACGTGACATTCGATGAAAGTCCTCCACAATCTAAGACATCACCATTGGTTGATGATGACTTAGATGAGGATGAAGCCATTAGGATTAATGGCAAGAAAACCCTAGAAGATGTCATTGAGGATGAAATAGTTGAAGTTGACAATATTGTCAACATTAAGGAATCCAAAAACCATCCTATTGAAAATGTCATAGGTAACCTAAACCAAAGAACCCTTAGGTCACAAGCACAAAACAAAAGTAACTTCTTTTGTTTCATATCAACCGCAGAACCTAAGAATGTAGGTGAAGCAATTAAGGATGAAAGTTGGATAGTTGCCATGCAGGAGGAACTAAATCAATTCACCGCAAACCAAGTTTGGGATTTAGTACCTCTTCCTAGAAATCAAACAATCATAGGAACTAAATGGGTGTTTAGAAACAAACTCGACGAAAATGGCGTCGTAGTTAGGAATAAGGCAAGGTTGGTAGCACAAGGCTACAACTAACAAGAGGGAATAGATTATGATGAAACCTATGCACCCGTAGCTAGATTAGAATCTATTAGAATACTCCTTTCCTATGCATGTGCCTTAGACTTTAAGCTATACCAAATGGACGTGAAGAGTGCATTCCTTAATAGTTATATCAACGAGGAGGTGTATGTTGCGCAACCTCCGGGATTCGTTGATTTCGAATGTCCGAATCATGTTTATAAACTCAAGAAAGCACTCTATGGTCTTAAACAAGCTCCTAAAGCTTGGTATGATAGACTAAAAGCCTTCTTGATTAAACATGAATATACCATGGGAAAGGTTGATAACACACTCTTCACAAAGAAAAGAAATTCACATCTCATCATTGTTCAAATATATGTCGACGACATTATATTCGGATCAACTTGTCAAGAGATGTGCGATGATTTCTCAAAAATCATGCATGACGAGTTTGAGATGAGCATGATGGGTGAATTAAATTTCTTCCTTGGTTTACAAATTAAATAAATGGAAGATGGCATCTTCTTTAATCAAGCTAAGTATAGTAAAGAGATGCTTAAGAAGTTTAGTTTAGAAGAGTCTAAGCCCATGAAAACTCCCATGTCCATGGAAATAAAACTCACGAGAGATGAAGAAGGTGAGTCCGTGGATAGCACTAAGTATAGAGGTATGATAGGAAGTTTACTATACCTCACGGCAAGTAGGCCCGACATCATGTTTAGTGTCTGCCTTTGTGCTCGCTTCCAAGAGGATCCCAAAACCTCTCACCTTGAAGCGGTTAAGCGTATCTTCCGATACATTAAAGGCACTATACACTTGGGATTATTTTATCCCAAGGGGACCGGTGTAGAAACTGTTGTCTATGCCGACTCTGATCATGCGGGAGATTATGTGGATCGAAAAAGTACGAGTGGCATTTGTACCTTCATGGGTTGTTGCTTAACTTCTTGGTTCTCCAAGAAACAAACGGCTCTTGCTATCTCCACGACCGAAGCCGAGTACGTAAGCACCGGAAAGGCATGTCAACAAGCATTATGGATGAAACAAGCCCTTATCGACTATGACATCCATCTGGATGATGTCCCCATTATGTGTGATAATAAAGGTGCTATTGACTTGAGCAAAAACCCCGTTCAACACTCCCGTACCAAACACATCGAAATTCGCCACCACTTCCTTCGTGATAATGTTCAGAAAGGAAACATTTCCATTGAGAAAGTTCCTTCCCAGGACAATATCACAGACATCCTAACCAAACCTCTCAAACGAGAATCCTTTAACTATCTCCGTCTAGGTCTAGGAATGATGGAACATATTCCATAAATCTCATGACTTTTGAAGTCATCTCGTGAGTCTCGTGTAGTTTAGTTTAGGTCTCCCTAGTCAAAAGAATTTGTTAGGTACAAATCCTTTCCTCGTGACAATAGGTCTCACTAAAACAGCGAGACTTGTTCGTCAAAAATCAAAATGGGACAGAAAACAGTCCCAGCAGATCACGGCTCCACTAAATGTGGCACGGTACCGTGGAACCGTGCATCTGGAACATTTCGAATTTCAGTTCCCCTTTTCCACACTACTCATTCCAAACCCTCATAACCTCAGCAACTGCTGTCATAACTTAACCTCACACCCAACACTTAATTACACCTCTTCAAGATCATATTCAAGACATTGAGTTTCAAGATCCTTAATCATTCTCACCCTTTTTCAACAAAACTTGTAAGTCATCTTACTCCAATTTTTTAATTTTGGGTCTAGGGTTTATGCATTGATGAAAATTGAATTGGGGTTTTTCAATTTTTTCTAGGAAATTTTCAATTAGAAGTCATCAACACCAAAACATTTCAAAATCTTTGGTACCAAAAACATTAAGGTTACCAAAACACCCCAATTCCATCATTTTCAAAATCTCACAAAACTAGGACCATGAAATTGTTCTTTTCATGCATTGTTGATGCAAACTAAAAACATCTTTTCATGCATACATGATCTCATGAATGTTGATCGAATTACATAATCAATATGTATTTTTTGACATATTTGTTTGAGCTAAAGTAAAATTAGGAGTGTTAGGGTCATCTCATTGTTTTCTTTTGAGTCGAGATTACCGTACCTCCACATAGTTTGCATATAGGCACATACACTAGGCATGTGCATAATTGATGAACTCAAATAAGTACATTTTATTACCATCAATTATCCTATTTATTTGACTTGTTTTATTATATTATCTGTGAGAATTGATACGTTAATGTTTACTTTTGGACTAATTCTCAGGTAAAAACAAGTATTATGTGAAACTTGGCGATTTTGGACTAATTATGGAGCAAAACATGCAAGAAGTTAAGAGTCTACTGAAATGTACAAGATCAAGACCATTCTGCTCCAGATACGCCGCATCCTACTTATTATATACGGCGCATCACTATCAAGATTTCACAAGATATTATCCAAGACAGCAAGGACATGCGCCGCATCTAAGAATGGAGTTACGCCGCATCTTCTGGCGGTGTACGAATATTCCTGAATATATTAATCTTGGACCCCACGCGAAGTTAAGTCAATGTGCCGCATCTACTTATCCTATGCGCCGCATCTAGCCCTCAGACAGAAACTATAAATACCCCAAAGTCAGACGAATTTCGGAGTCGACAATTTAGAAGACCGAAGACCACAGAAACCCTAAGGCCGAATTCAGTCGAAGTAGCAGCACAAGACACACCTTGAACGAAGATACAAGAGCAGTAAGAAGGTCTTGCATGTATTTAATTCATTAAGTAGTTTTGTTTTATTGTATTAGTACACTTTAATTGGTCAGGATTGATGGGCTTGTGATCATTGATTTAATCATGCACTTCAACTCCCCTTAAAATTGCTTTCCCATTAATTAAAGTTTATATGTTGATGTCTTTGGCGACGTTTATTAGTGCATTGATAACCTCTGTGTCTAGCTGAGCATTGCTTGGGTCGCCATGCCCCTTCCTCGCCTATTTATTAGATCGCCTATGCATTCTATCGTCTGTAGAAAAGTAGGAAGAAAGATAAATAGGATAGTCATAAGTAATCATTAAGGGTTTACTCGCCGATAAGATTAGAACCAACGAGAAAGGACTTAATCTCGGTGCGTTGCATCGAACTATACACTTCATATAAAACTAGCAATAAAACAAGTGACAAGCTACTTAACTATCAGGACAGGCCTTCTTATTGTCTCATGTATTTATCTGTGTACGTGTGTGCTATTCGCTGATTCGTGCTTAGTAGTTTAGTTTATATTTAATCACAACCAAACCGTGTCAGTCTCTCAGGCTGAACCCCCTTGCGTTAGATTAGGTTGTATAGCTAACTTAAGATATTAAAATACTGATTAGAATAACTTGATAATACGTTCCACTCTTAGTGATCGACACTCTACATACCATTATATTCATACTGACCGGGTACACTGCTCGTTAATGTGTGTGTTATTGATAAGTCGGCTAAATATAAATTTAAAACTTGAATACTGCTAAAACCACAACGACATATCGTGGATATAAAATTAGAGCTATACCACACGCACATCAAGTTTTTGGCGCCGTTGCCGGGGAGTGAATTGTTATTATCTGTTAATTTGATTAGTATTTTAATTAGGTTTTTCTTTTTAATTTTTAATCTAACCGCTAACTCTGTTGTATATTAGGTTAATTTGCATTCATTGTATTATTTGCATATTTTCTGTTTTTGTGTGTTTTTATTTTTGTTTATTTTCGTTCGTTTTTATTTTTGTTTTTATTTTCTGTATTTTCTTGCATACTGCTATCGTTGTACTGAGCTAATTCAAACGATACGGCACATCTGTTTTCACAAATACGGCGTATTGCGTTTAATTTTTATAAAATACAACGCGTTTAATAAATTCGATACGACACATCTTTCCCCAAGATACGGCGTATCTGTTTTTAATAAAAAAAAAATTTCTAAGCGATAACGCCATACGACGCATCTGCTTTTGCAGATACAGCGTATCTATTATTTTAATTAAAAACAGTTTTCGAATTATTAAACAGATACGACGCATCGATCTCTGTCGATACGGCGTATCTTCTGAATCAAAAATCTTGTATTTTGAAACGTAACGAAAATACGGCGCATTAACTTTTGTTAATACGACGCATTTAATTTTAATAAGTATATCGATTTTTGATCAATTAAAACTGATACGGCGCATTCTAAATTTCTAAGCGGCGTATCTATTTTCTGAATAAAGTCTGATTTAATTTTAACGATTATAAGATACGGCGTATCCAACTTTTTGGATACGGCGCATCGTCTGCAGATATCAGTAACTTTAATTTTTCGTATTCCGTTTTCGTTGTTGATTTTCTGATATATTACTTTCTTGAACATACCCTACTGATGCTTTTGTGATAGTTTCAGGAAGTGCATGACCAGGAGTTCTACTAAGGACTTGATTCAACCTTTCGAAGATCCTGAACGAGCCTTTCATTCGCTTAAAGGGCTTTTCAACACATAAAGCTTTGATATCTCAAGTTCATTCGAGCTTGATTATTTTTCTGAAGAGAAAGAGGAAGTAGAAACAGAAGCAATGGGCGAAAACACAACTATGGAGGAATACATGAACAGTACCCGTGCTGATTACAGTTCAGGAGTTGCTAGACCAAAGTTTGATGATAAGTCAAAGTTTGAGTTAAAGGGTCAGTTTCTCAAGGAGCTAAGAGAAAATGCTTTCAGTGGATCGGAACATGAAGATGCTAATGAACATGTTGAAAAGGTCCTCGAGATTGCAGATTTGTTTACTACAGAAGGAGTCACTGACGATCAACTCATGCTAAGAATCTTTCCAATTTCACTTAAAGGAGCTGCTAGTAAGTGGCTAAGGAATGAACCTGCTAGTTCAATCACAACATGGAAAGATTTGAAGAGAAAATTCCTGAAAAGATATTGTCCACCTGCTAAAACCGCTAAAAAGATGGAGGCTATCAACAGTTTCAAGCAAGAGCCTGATGAAACTCTTTATCAAGCTTGGGAACGATTTAAAGACCTACTGATGAAATGCCCTCAACATTATCTAAGTGAAATGCAGGAGATAATATTGTTTTATCAAGGATTGGACGTGCCTACTAGACAAATCTTGGATGCTAAGGGAGCTGTGCCTCAAATGAGTGCAGCCAATGCTAGGAAAGCTATCCAAGAAGCTGCTGATCATTCTCAAAAATGGCACGATGGGACCTCTACTAGATCTAAGAGCAGCACTAATTTTGACGGGTTTGCTTTGGATGTGAAAAATGCGAAGGACCTCACTACACTAAGGATTGCCCTAACAAGAATGAAAGTGAGACTTTTGAAGAAGCATACTACACACAATTTGGACAACCATTCCGACCTTCAGGAAGATTTAGGGAAGCTACTCCGGGATTCTATCAAAAGAACAACTTTAATCCCGCTTATCAAGAAAGGAGGCAGACTTTAGATGACACTTTAAAGCAAATTATGGCCGATGCTGCTAAAAGACATGAAGAGAATACTGCTATGATCAAAGAAATCCGAGCTTCAACGGACACTATTACAAGAAATCAAGGAGCTTCGATCAAAGCATTGGAACAACAAATTGGTCAAATGAGCAAAGTTCTTCAAGAAAGGGGATACGGAAGTTTACCTAGCTCAAATGAAACCAACCCAAGAGATCATGTCAAGGCCATAAGAACCACTGAAGAAGTCACTCCTAACATTCCTTTTCCTAGAAGACTGATGAATGATAATGATGGTGCAAGACCCGAATTTTTCTTTAATTCTTCAATCAGTTTAAGAAGGCTACTCAAAGAGAAGACAAAGATTGAAGAGGAGATCAAGGCTACAATGAAAGAAGAGAGCTCTGCAACCGATTTACATGCCTTGCCTCATAAAGAAAAGGACCTAGGAAGTTTTACTTTACCTTGTTCAATTAATGATATATCTTTCAATAATGTGTTAGCTGACTTAGGAGCTAGTGTTAGTGTAATGCCCCTTAAGACATTCACTACCCTAGGACTAGGAAAATTAGCACCAACTAAGTTGCTTATTGAATTGGCTGATAAAACAGTAAAACAACCTGAAGAGATTGCTAATAATGTGCTAGTTAAGATTGAGAAGTTTGTTTTCCCTGTAGACTTTATTATATTAGATATGCCCGAGGATGTTAAGATTCCTTTAATCCTTGGAAGACCTTTCTTTTCTACCGCCCGTGCTAAGATTGATGTGTTTAAGAGAAAAATCTCATTAAGGGTAGGGAATAATAAACTAGTCTATAAGTGCCAAGATCCTGTTAAAAGCATAATTAGAGGCGTCTATGTGCTAGGATTAAGAGAGCGTATGGACCTCGATCTTGAAGCTAGGCTTATGGGAGAAACATTGATTCAAAACAACTCAACTAATCCTAATCATGAGAACTTTGAGGAATTTATTGACCTTAATGTACCTACCGAACTTAGGCGCGATATTATTGATGATTCTGATGATGAGTGGTATGATTGCGTAGTAATTAACAAACGTAGGAGAATAGTTGAGAATACAAATTTGAATAATGATGTGTTTATTGAACTACCACCCCACCTTGCTTATTTATGCCTATATAATAATAAGAATTTCCCGTCTATCATTTTGTCATCTCTGTCCGAAAGGGACAGAACTTTATTTATACAGATATTAAAGAAGAATGGCGTGGAAATTAAGGACGAGCAAGGAGTGTTCAATATTACTGAACTGGCGATGAGGGAGCGCGATGCTTTCGACTCCTTCAATGATCGGTATTGAAGAGCTGAACGTGAATCTAACTTGAAGACTCTGGAATAAAGACAAGTGCTGACCGGGAGACAACCAGGAGAAAATTTTTACTATTATGTTCTGTGTCGAGTCAGTCAGGCCCGCAGAGGATACGGCGCATCTCAATCCCAAGATGCGACGCATCTCCTGCACTGGTCATATCTTACTTTATTTTTCTGCATTTTTATTTTTAACTTTAAAACTTTTTGTCAGTTTATTTTAATGCGGCGCATCCCTGGTTAAGGATGCGACGCATCTTCTATTCTGACTCGTATTTATTCCAGGCTCGATACGGCATATCTTCTTCCATAAGATACGGCGTATCGACTGACCTGATGATTTTCATTTTAATTTTTATGTTTTGTTTTTTCTAACTACTAATGTATTATGCAAGTTTGAACTTTCTTAACTCAGGTGTGTTAAAGTCTTGGTGGTATTATAGATTCCTGCATTTCCTGTGGATACATCAAATATGAAGCTTAAACGTTCTCATCCACAAGAAAGATGATTTTTGCTCTTATACAAATAATGGAGGATCATACCGAGCAAATCTCAGGGGAGTTTTTCTGTTCTAATTCTTTTATTTTCCAGTTTTTAACCTTTTATACAAACAACGAAGACGTTGTTTAACTTAAGTGGGGGGATTGGAGAATTAGAACACTTACTTGTCCTAAACTTTTTCAAAATATGCTTAATATATCAAAATTTAAAATTTTTAGCATGTTTTTGTTTAATGTCTAAATTACATAGCTGCACACATGACGTTATTTTAAAAAATTGTGAACTTTTCAAAAATTCACAAATCTATGAGTGTGCCGGTGACTTGTAAACTTTAGAACTTGGCTTGTATACTATTCGAGACCACCATAATAAGTATTATATTTATAATTGGAATGACTTGTCTAAATTGGTAAAATTCTAGGATTACACCCAAATAGCCTTTATATGTTATGTGATATTAGCTAACTACACTGGTTAGTTAACCCCCGTATAAACCCTTTTGTTACTCTCACTTTTAGAGTAAGATACCCCTAGAAAAACATTCAGAGCCATTCCTTTCGTTTCTTACACCTTTGTTATGTTTCGTTACACCCTTACACCTTAGCCTACCCTGTAGATTAAAATCCGTGGTTGGTTAACTGCTTTAGGCAAAGTGTGTTTCCTTACATTACCTGTGTTCGCGTGCGTAATTCATTATCTTTGGTTGGGTCGGGAAATTGCACAATGCAATTGGAGTGAAAGTAAATATTGTATATCTTTGAGTTTATTTTTCGTGTATTTACTACTTTCACTATTACCGTTATTTCTGAAGTCATGAAAAGTATGGAAAAAATTATCCAGAGTTATCGTTATAGTGATGTGGTGAAATTTTACACATCTATGTTTATGTTTCAAGTAAAAAAAAAAAAAAAATCAAAAAAATCAAAAAAATGAGAAAAGAAAAAGAAAAAGGAAAAGTTGGATGTTTATTTTAACCAACTTATGTAAAGTTTTGTATTAAGTGGTCGATATCACCACTAGTTGTTGTATATTATATCTATGGATTGAATGGGAGTTGGACGTTATGGGAACGCCAATTAAGGTTATTCTTTGATTGAGATCTTGTTGAGTATAATTCGTGTCTACCTAAAGCGTGTGTTTCAAGTGTTAAAGCGTGAGTTATTCTATGATATGAGTCTTATTCATGGGATGGTTGGGATAGTGATTAACCACACTTAGGATTTTAATTTATCTGTTTTGTTTATTTTTCATTTTACACCAATTTGTATCCCAAATATTATCCATACCCTATATTATTCTTTATCCAAACCTTTGATTTATTGAGATTAGGGATTTGAGCAATCGTAAGTATCGTAGTCATGGATTCGGCTATGTATTTATGATTTTGTCGCCCTTTTTGATATAATATTATTGGTGAAGATTACTTGGTCCTATCTTTAGCCTATTCGAGTTAAGGATTTGAGCAATTGCAAGTATCGTGTTCGTGGATTCGATCATGTATTTGTGATTTTGTCGCCTTTTCTGGAATTTGAGATCGATAGAGATTAAGAATAATGATTAACCCTTAACCTACAAACCCTTTTTATCGTTTTAGACTTGTTATTCCTTGGCTTTAGTGGAGGAGATGCGTATACTTGCCAAGCTTATGATAGAATATTCGTCACGACTGGACAGTTAAACGATTAGATTTGCTTTTATCAAATTATTTTATTTTACTTCTAATTCGTTAAGTGTTTGGTTGTGTGATTATGACAAAAATGAATACATGCTTAAATATAAAAATAAATCCTAATATCCTTTAGGATACATTTTCATAAGATTAATTCTAAGGTTTACTTAGGGACAAGTAAAGTTCAAGTGGGGGGATATTTGATGAACTCAAATAAGTACATTTTATTACCATCAATTATCCTATTTATTTGACTTGTTTTATTATATTATCTGTGAGAATTGATACGTTAATGTTTACTTTTGTAATTCTCAGGTAAAAACAAGTATTATGTGAAACTTGGCGATTTTGGACTAATTATGGAGCAAAACAAGCAAGAAGTTAAGAGTCTACTGAAATGTACAAGATCAAGACCATTCTGCTCCAGATACGCCGCATCCTACTTATTATATACGGCGCATCACTATCAATTAAGCGTGCCCAAGTGAGAGTAGTACCGGGTTGGGTGACCGACCGGGAAGTCCTCACTTAGGGACCATAAGCTCTAATGATATCAACCAGCTGCCTTAGAAGCCCGGGCCCAGCCATGTGATGTCTTGACCAAACAAAGGACGCGAGTTCGAATCCGATCCGCAGCATGGTTGGGTATTGGGTGGAGGTATTTCACAGGCATCAAACCTTTGCTGGGTAGGGTTGATGGGTACCATTATGGTACACAGGGTTGAGGTGTCCCTGCCAATCTACACTTTTTGACCAAAAAGATTTCACAAGATATTATCCAAGACAGCAAGGACATGCGCCGCATCTAAGAATGGAGTTACGCCGCATCTTCTGGCGGTGTACGAATATTCCTGAATATATTAATCTTGGACCCCACGCGAAGTTAAGTCAATGCGCCGCATCTACTTATCCTATGCGCCGCATCTAGCCCTTAGACAGAAACTATAAATACCCCAAAGTCAGACGAATTTCGGAGTTCGACAATTTAGAAGACCGAAGACCACAGAAACCCTAAGGCCGAATTCAGTCAAAGTAGCAGCACAAGACACACCTTGAACGAAGATACAAGAGCTGTAAGAAGGTCCTGCATGTATTTAATTCATTAAGTAGTTTTGTTTTATTGTATTAGTACACTTTAATTGGTCAGGATTGATGGGCTTGTGATCATTGATTTAATCATGCACTTCAACTCCCCTTAAAATTGCTTTCCCATTAATTAAAGTTTATATGTTGATGTCTTTGGTGACTTTTATTAGTGCATTGATAACCTCTGTGTCTAGCTGAGCATTGCTTAGGTCGCCATGCCCCTTCCTCGCCTATTTATTAGATCGCCTATGCATTCTATCGTCTGTAGAAAAGTAGGAAGAAAGATAAATAGGATAGTCATAAGTAATCATTAAGGGTTTACTCGCCGATAAGATTAGAACCAACGAGAAAGGACTTAATCTCGGTGCGTTGCATCGAACTATACACTTCATATAAAACTAGCAATAAAACAAGTGACAAGCTACTTAACTATCAGGATAGGTCTTCTTATTGTCTCATGTATTTATCTGTGTACGTGTGTGCTATTCGCTGATTCGTGCTTAGTAGTTTAGTTTATATTTAATCACAACCAAACCGTGCCAGTCTCTCAGGCTGAACCCCCTTGCGTTAGATTAGGTTGTATAGCTAACTTAAGATATTAAAATACTGATTAGAATAACTTGATAATACGTTCCACTCTTAGTGATCGACACTCTACTTACCATTATATTCATATTGACCGGGTACACTGCTCGTTAAAGTGTGTGTTATTGATAAGTCGGCTAAATATAAATTTAAAACTTGAATACTGCTAAAACCACAACGACATATCGTGGATATAAAATTAGAGCAATACCACACGCACATCAATAATGCAACTATTCTTCACTCTAATTTTTCCTTAAAATTTTTTTTAGGAAACAAAAATGTCTCATGAATATGATTTTGATCATCTCCTAACCGATACCTACACACCCAAAATTTCACAAGAACCCACAACTCCCGGTAACCACATTCGTGCCTATGTCAATCTTTAAACCCGTCGGTTTCATGAAGGCCGTGTCGTTGATTCATCCCTTGTTTACCATCGGGACATCAACACTTCCTTTAGAGCTATAGGATTCGATTGTCTACTCCACATTAACGAGCAAATTTGTCCTCGTTTTGTGTTGGAGTTCTTTCGACAAATTGAACTCGTACGTAATGAGGATCAATCCTTGTCACTTTGTTTTTGGGTCCAAAACTTTTAATTCGTCCTAACTCTTGAGCAATTTGCTCAGATCCTTCGAATACCCAATCATGGGCAATGTGCCTATACTGAAGATTGGTGTCTTGAGTCTCTCTTTCACTATCGTTAGGAGAATAGTCCGTACTGTTCGTACATACCTTCTCCAACCGAACTAACCAAACTCATCCGTACTTATAAGTACCCCTCTTACCCTAATCCAACGAAAATTCGTTTGGAAGAGGTTCG
Organism: Artemisia tridentata subsp. tridentata; assembly: GCA_021014915.2. Classification (NCBI taxonomy): domain Eukaryota; kingdom Viridiplantae; phylum Streptophyta; class Magnoliopsida; order Asterales; family Asteraceae; genus Artemisia; species Artemisia tridentata. Next base: position 70,077,220 of record CP139505.1, read on the forward strand.
ACATGAACTACTTTCTTGGGCAGTCATCCTGCGAGAAAATGTTCTAAGTCTCACAGGAAATCGTGAGCAACTCTCGGCGTGTTGTGCTCATATGATTTACTGTCTCCTAACCCAACAACCATACAATCTCGCTTACTTCTTCGCTAAGCGAATTTTCCATCTCAAGGGTAACAAGAATAAATTGATACCCTATGGGATGTTCCTAACCCGTCTCTATCACCATTTCATGAACCTACACCCTTACCTTAACGGTCCTCAATACCTCCTTTTCAAACCCATCATGCAACCCATAAACGAGTCACATGTCTCATCAATCCTCATTTCCGAATCCTCCACCCATTATGCACCCTTTGATGATCCAAATCATGATAATGAGACACATGCTCAAGACAAGAGTATGCCAATAATGGGGGAATGCTCAAGTCATAAGTATTGAAGAAATTTATGTTTCTTATTAGGATTTATCTATGAATGAATGCTAATTGATTTATTGCATGCTTAACTATCTCCTTGTTTAATCAATCTATGTAATGTTTGGATGATAGCTAATTTTGTCCCCTCCTATTGCATGCTTATAACTATCCTAGGAAACTACATGATAGTCTTTATGTGCTAGTTGTAGCTTAAATGGGATACTTTAGGAAAACAAGTACCTAGTGAGTTGAGGCACTATCATTTCCAGGAATTAGTTCCCCTAGAAAACATCCCCCTAGCTGTCCAGAACTAGCCTGCACAGAAATCTTCTTGCAAACAAGTGGCACGGTACCATTAAATATGGACGGTACCGTTAAATTTAACGGTACCGTGGGTCATTTAAAGGAACCGTACCCCTGTTTGACGGATCTTTACTGTTCCCACCAAAAACCCTACACCCCTAACCTCAAACCTGCAAATTTTTGCAAACCTAACACACCCTAGGATTCCCTTTCTACACCATAGGACACTCCCATCACCTTTAATTCAAATTTCACCCAACTTGCCTATTTAAGGCCTCACCCTTGCAAGCTTATCTTGCACTTCACCTTCAACCTCCCATCACACAAACACCATGTCCTCCACACATGGTTCAACCTCTCACATCTCCAAGAAACCTAGGATAACCGTGAAACCACCCTCAAAACCACTCTTTGTGGATCTCACAAAAGATGATGAAGCTATGACACCACCTTCCCAAGCCACTCCATACTCACCATCACCACCTTATGCACCCTCTAAAACATCATCTACCTACACAACATCTTCATCATCCTTCTACACTACATCATCAATGGAGTACACACCATCCCCCTTAACTCCATTGGACAATGCCATGCCAATTTCACCTCCAACAAACCTACCACAATCACCATCTCCTATCATGGCACAACCCAATCAACCACATCCCTTTGATTTACATAGTGCTAATTGCCTATGTTGTCTCCATAACCGTAACCTCATCTACTTCTTAAGAGACGAGATTCATTTCATGTTCTACTTTATAGAACATCTCTTGACACCACCACCACCCCAAATGGGGCCCCAATCTCCACCACCTCCCAACCCACAATAGGTCTTTAGGAGCCCTCTTGGAAATGAAACATGCCTCTAGTCATTAGGGATTTATGCTTATCATTGTCTCTTTTATGTTTCCATGAAGTCATATCCATGTATGACATTTATTTTCTTTTAATGAATGAATGGGCTCTTATGAGGGTTGTTGATTGTCATTTTTAGCTCTTAGCTACTTTTCTTCTTGTGTGGTTGGATATTTGTCATAATGTGCTACTTGTTACATATTATATATGTATCTTCTAACTTTGTTTTGTAGCAAGAACCATCAAGGGGGAGCCTTTGTCACCTTTTTGATTAGACAAAAAGGGGGAGAAATGGGAGTAAACTCATTAAAAACTTGTTAAAACTAATTTTAACCTAACATGAGTTTATATTTTGTCATCATCAAAAAGGGGGAGATTGTTGATGCAAATAATGTTCTAAAAACGTTATTTATATCTTTCGATTACTTCACGTTTTGAGGATGACAAAATGTGAAATCACGATACGTTAAAATTAACGTAAACAAGTCTTTAATCGGAAGATCCCGTTTCTACGCAAATCACTCTTGAACAATGTTACAACTTGAACTAGTGATCAAAGAAGTGAATTTATGTTTTGAAAATTCACATTTTAAATGGGACAAAACATTTTTTTTCAAAAATACACATGAGAAATTATTTTTGAAATATTAAGAAATGTTTTAATGGAAAAATAAGTTTGAAAATCACAACAGCTATTTTCCCCCCAAAATCAGCTCCAACCTTCCCCAAATAAGTTTTCACCAGAAAAGACAAAATTTGGAGCGTCCTAGTCTAGGACGGCTCCACGGTTCCGTTAAATTTAACGGAGCCGTGGGGTATTTAACGGAGCCGTCCGTACAAAATTTTCTGTAACGTTCAGATTTTCTTTGCCTATAAATACCCACCCCTTTCACAGTTTTTAGGCATCCTTACACACACAAAACTTTCTGAGTTGTATACTCTCTTCACACTTTCTTTCTTAGATCATTTAGGTTAGTTTTTCTTTTGTTCAAGAGTGATCCAATCATCCTTCTAGTGATCCTCTTCATTCCTCTTCATTAGCAAGAGAAGAACACAAGTGTCCAAGTTGATACAAGGTGTTATTATTCCTCTTCATTAGCAAGAGAAGAACTCAAGGTATTCAAGAAGATACAAGAGTTGTAGTTGTTAGGTTTTGTAACACTTGTTACATCCTTGTTGTATCTTAGCATACATCAAGATTATCTTTCTTTTGTGAGAGTGTGAGTGAAGATCATTGTGATCTTAAGAGATAGTGAAGATCTCTTGAAGCCATTGGGCTTGTGTGTGAGTAGTCAAAGGATCTAGAGTAGTTAGATTGAGTAGAGTGAAGTGAGAGTTGATCTTTGTGATCGTGTTGAGATCGTGGTGATCTCTTGTAGCCATTAGGGCTTGTGTGATTGGTCACGTGGACCTTGGTAGATTGGTGCTAGCTAAGATTAGCACTCGAAATTTAGCTTAGTGTCGGTAATAGGATAAGCGACGTGTACGGTTTTCTCCGCCTGAAGGGAGGTTGTTGACATAGTGCTTGAAACTCTCGAGTGTGGTACTCGGGGAGTGGAGTAGGGCGAAGAAGAGCTTCGTAGCCGAACCACTATAAATCCCTTGTCTCGGTTTGTTCTTTCCAACTCTACTCTTTACTTTCATTAGTTTAGATTAGTTAGTTTAGTGTGTAGTTCATATTGGTGTTGATTGATTACACATAGAGTTCGAATCAAAGTTTCCAATAGCCAACTTTTAAAACAAGATTTTTAAAAGAATTTTAAACCGGTAAACTATTCAACCCCCCTTCTAGTTTCCCACAAGTTAGACACATTTAACTTTAACTCGTATTTTTAAGAAGCTTGTAATCCATCGATCTTAAGATAAACTACATTTTTTAGAGGGTTTATTTGCCGGTCGAAGTGAGGGTTTTTTGTGCTTCTTGTTACTGATATTGGTCTCTGATGTAAGGTAATATGAAACAGGGTATTCTGAGTTCGGGAGGGAGAGGAGTAAAACAGAAGAAGGATGTGAATAATGATGGTACATTGGTGAACATGAATAACCGTGATGTTGATGTTGATGTTGAGGATGACATGAATGCTAAGGTTAGTAATGTTCATCATATAAGTATTACGCAATGAGGAGGATGCGGGCTCTAGCTCTATTTCTGCTAAAATCCATGATATGAAACGTAAATGAGGGTAAACTTGTGTTAGTGGGAGATGACGGGGTATCTTTGAAACCTGTGAATTTCGATAGTCAAGCTACTATTTTGGAGCCGTTTCCAAGCTTGTCTCATTCATTTGGTTCCCCTAATACGTCTGCTAAAGTGGGTACTGCTGGTGATGAATCGAATGGTACGGGGATTGGGTCATATGTTGCTCGTCTTAATGGTGATTCGAGTGAGAAAGTTGCCAACTTTCGTACCTTAATCGCCCCAGCTGGTAATTGAGCTGATGTTGCAGTTTCTAAAGAATCAGTCCTACAGGTTAAGAAGCATTTTGAGAACAATGTTTATGGTTTCTTTATGGGCAAAAGAGTTGTGTATCATGTGGTTGAAAACTATGTAAAGAATGTGTGGAGTAGATATGGTCTTGTTCGCTCTATGATGAACTCGAAAGGTATTTTTTAATTCAAATTTAATTCTAATACTAGTATGGAATTAGTGCTTGAGAATGGTCCATGGATGATACGTAATATTCCATTGATTCTTCACAAGTGGTCTCCTTTGGTGAATGTGTCTAAGGAAGACTTGAAGAGTGTATCGGTTTAGGTTAAACTCCATGATGTGCCAATCACGGCATTTATAGAGGATGGATTGAGTGCTGTTGCTACAAAAATTGGTACCCCATTGATGTTAGACACGTATACAACTTCAATGTGTATGGAATATTTGGGTCGCTGCAGTTTCGCGAGAGCAATGATAGTTCTTCATGCTGATGTTGAGTTAAAAGACAGTTTTGTAGTGGCAGTGCCTAAAATTGAAGGTAATGATTATATTTAGCATTTGATTTGTGTTGAGTGTGAGTGGGAGCCGAGTAGATGTTCAACTTGTAAGGTTTTTGGTCATTTGTTGGACCAATGTCTTAAGAGGATTGTACCTGATGTGAATGTGAAGACGCAAACACAAACTGATAGAGGTCTTCCTGTTGGTCCTAAGTCTCGATTAGTCTCTGCAAAGAAGACGAAAACTAAGCAGGCTAAACCGAAAGGTACGCATTCTATTATAGCTGGGGATAGTATTATGTTGGGAACATGTTTTGTAATATTTCAAGTATTGATCATTTGTATTAGGTTGCTTAGGCCTTTAGGTTTGTTATTAGGCCCAGCCCGTGTAGAAGGCCCATGGGCTGTGTCATTTTATCATTTATTATGGTTTATTATGTATTATGTTAAGTAAGTAGGGCTAGTAGCCCAACCTCATGTAAAACTATAAATACCCCTCCCATCCAAGGGAGAGGGTTGTTGGTTGATGAATTAAGAAGTTTTGTTACTAAGTGTGTGAAATCATCTCCCTTCCATCTCTTTCTCTCTCTAGCTTTCTCTCTCTAGATCTAGTAGGTAATTAGTGGTAGCTTAATTCATAAAAGTATAAAACATCAAGTGGTATCATTCGCCTAGGGGTAATTTAGGTTGTTAGAAGGTTAGATCAAAAAAAAAATAAAAAAATTAAGAAATCCGAATTGTTAGACTAGTTACTGTTCATCCGAGTTGTTACTGTTCTTCAGATATATATTCATCGAATTTCTTGTTCACCGAAGTTTAATTGACCGAACTTGTACGTTAATCGAACTACTGATTATTCACCGAGTTAGGTGATATAATCGAATTTCTGGGATTAATCGAATTTTCGTAACCGAACTTTCGTAACCGAACTTTCGTAACCGGACTTCAGTAACCGAACTTCAGTAACCGAATTTCAGTAACCGAACTTCAGTAACCGAACTTCAGTGATCGAACTTCAGTGATCGAACTTCAGTGATCGAACTTCAGTAACCGAACTTCAGTAACCGAACAACTTTGATCGAACAAGTGCTTAACCGAACAAGTGATCAAATTTGTTAACCATATCTAATCTACACACAACAACCGTCTTTATCCTTTAAAGATCCTTAACCGTCACAAGCTACTACACGATGTCTCAACCACCACACTTTAATTACTACTACCAGCTACAGCAATATCCTCAACAACAACAATACTCTCAACAACAACAACAATTCCCTCAACAATATCCACAACATCATGCATTTGTGCAACAACATCAATTCATTCCTCCACCACAACTATCTCCTCAACAAATAATGCAACAAAATTACCTTCAGAACAATCCTTCAGTGTCCAGAGAACCTCACTGGTTTCATAAGATGTGTGAAGCTATAAGCAGTCAGCAATCTCGTCATGAGGCTGGAAATCAAGATACTCCACCCATGTTAACACCTGGAAACTATGTGCAGTGGGCAAGTAGGTTTCTCCGATTCATTGAACTCCGCAAACCCCACGGACCGTATTTGAAGCATGTCATCACTGTGGGGCCCTTTCCTGAACCAGTAATTGTTGTTCCAGCAACTCCTGAAAGAGAAGAAACATCCACTCATATTGCTGTTTCTTTGCTATACAACCGAACAAGCCTTACAACAAGAAGCAAATGGAATGGCAATAGCATTCATCCTTCAGGGAATTCCAAATCCCATCTATCAAAGTGTTGATGCTCAGAAGACTGCAAAGGACATGTGGGAGCATGTGCATCTTCTGATGGAAGGAACAGAGCTCAATCAGGAAGACCTTGAATCAAAATTGTACATGGAATTCAACAATTTTGTTATGGAACCGGGAGAGACAATCGAATCATACTACCACCGCTTCACCAATGTTGTTAATGATCTTGATCGTCATGACATGTAGTTTCCAAGGATTGCAATCAACTCCAAATTTCTGGGATGCCTAGGTCCTGAATGGCAGAAATATGCAACATTTGTTAGGCAATCAAAGAAGATTGGTGAGATCAAATATGGATTGATTTATGATTTTCTCAAACAACATCAATCAGAGGTGGACAAAGAAGTAGCAGCAAGAGGAGGCTTCATTCCAGGACCACAACCTAATTCGCTTGCACTAATGGCTCAACCAAACTTCTCTCTACCTTCTCAGGAATTTGGAAACTCATCTTATCAACCGAACTTTCAACCTCAAAACCAACTTGTCCCATATGAACCACCATCTCAACAATTAGGCAACCAAATGGTTACCTATAACAACACTGACTCCAACTTTTACACCAACAGTGAATATGATGAAGAAGAAGAAGCTTTTAATTCCCTCAATGAAGCATTTGGGTTGATTGCTAAAGCATTTGGAAAATTCACAAACAAATCAAACAACCGCCTTCGCTCATCTTCAAACACAAGGAATCAGGCAGTTGTTAATGATGGTAGGGTAGAAATTCAGAACAGATCATCAGGAAGGTTTGGTTCAGGAAACAGAGGAGGATATGGGTCACAAAGGTTTCAAGCTGGAGAACAAAGGTTTCAGTCTGGGGGTAATAGGAATTATATGGGGGCAGATCAGAACAGGAATCAATTGAATGGAAAGGAATCAAAAGGCATTGCAAATACTTCAATCACATGCTACAACTGTGGAGGGTATGGTCATATGGCTACTGCATGTCCAAAGCCTCGTACTATGGGCAGTGCATATCACAAAGAAGCTCTCTTGATGGCACTTAAGGATGAGAAAGCAAGTTTAATGAATGTGAAAGAAAAAAGCTTCATGGCAAATGCAGAGTCAGATGATGATATGGAAGATCTTGAGGCAAACGCAGCTGTAATGCTCATGGCAAATATGCAGGAAATGAATACGTCCGAGACAGGGCCGGTCTACGATACTGACGGTCTTTCTCAGGTTCTTGATCCACAATGTTTACTACATGAGATTGCTTCACCTTCCGCATCTTCATTCTCAAGTGAACATTCTGTTCAAAATGATTCACCATTCTCATCTTCGTTAGATAATCAAATCAACACTGATATATCATTTGATGATGATAGAACAGTTGTATCATTTGCTGATCTAATAGAAGATGACAATCATGATCAGATTGAACAAAATGAGAATTTGACTAATCAAGATTCGGAGCTTCAGGCCTTAATAATGTCCACCCAATCACAAATTGAAAAATGCAATGAAATCAATACAAATCTGAAAGAAAAGATTGCGTTGTTAACAAAGGAAAATGAGTGCTATAAACAACTTTCTGGATACCAAAACCAAGAAAAACGAGAACAATCTTTTGAAATCGCTTTCCAAAAAGAATATGTCAAAGTTCAAGATTCGCAAAACCAAGTACGTGAATTAACCGATTCTAAGGCTGAGCTTCTCTCTCAAAAAGAAAAGGATCAATTTGAATTCAAAAAACAAATTGATGCTTTAACTTCTGAGTTGTTAAAAACTCAATCAGAGCTTTCAACATCTCAGCAGGATCTTCTTGACGAAAAGCAAGCCACCAGGGCACGTGTTAACTCATATCTTGAGGAAATTCTGGATTTGGAAACCAAACTCAAAGAATTTCAAAATGTCGTGTATAAAACGGGTAATTCTGTAACACAAATTCAAAAACTAACTGTGAAACCAAGTCCTAAAGGAATAAGTTTTGCACTTGGAAGTGACACACCCCGTAATTCACACAAAGCACTCAAAGACAATCCTAAGTTATACAATGCAACATTTTTGTTAGATGATACCTTTCAACATGTTGTTATGTATTCTATTGATGAAGAAACTGATTTTCTTGCAAACAAAATTGAGGGTCGATCAAATTCACAAAACAAGTTTTCAAGAGTACATTATGATTATAATGCACGACCTCACATAAGCAAATCATTTGTGCCACCAAAAGATAAACCAGAACAAACGCTGATACGTAACTTAGAACAAATATATCATCTCTCCCAAAATGATGCACATCTCGACAATTATTTGACAGAGAATGATGTTGATCCACAAATGCCTCCAGCATTTAAAATTGTCAAACATTTTGAGACATTTATGGAAGACATCAAATTTTTAGAAAATGAAATTGAGTTTAATTCTAAAATCACTGTCTCTTCTTTTTTCTCTCCTGTGGAAAAAGAAAAGATAGAAATTCTTCAAAAGAAAATTTTACCTCATGTCAAACACTTGAAGAAATGTGCATCACAATGGGAAGAAGATCTAGTTGACGAGGTTCTATTAATGAAGAACATTTTCAAAGCTAAAGACTCCAAAATTCAAAAACAAAAAGTTCAAAAGAAGAATTTGGAAAAAGAAAATGATCGACTCTTGCAAAATGTTCTTAGTTGTGACGTTGTTTCTGTGTTGATGAATGCACTTTATGAATCTGGTAATGAGTGTCTTATGAAAAATCATGTTGTTGATACAAAGATGTTGCAAATCGAAATTAAGAATCTAGTGAAAGAGAATGAGGATCTTCGACAAATCAACAATGATGTGGAAAACAAAGTTTTTAATCTTCAAAAAAGGCTTGATTGGTGTCAAACTCAAAGTGCTGAATTTGAACTAAACTTTCAAAATCTCATTGGATCTTTATCATTTCAAAACAGTCATGTTCCTGAAAATAATAAGGAAACAAAGGCTTTCTTAAGACTTAAACTGTTTCAAAATGAAAAGTAACTCGATGAAATTCTTCAAAACAGGAATGACACAGTCCGCCTTAACAGAAAATTAGATTCACAAAATCAAGAATTCCAACACATCATTGTTGATCTGAAGAAGAAAATCAAAGTTTTAGATACAGGCAAAACCAAAGTTCATAAGATTGTACCAACGATGCAAAAAGTAGACAGCGCACCTAAGAATGCATCATCAAAAACAACCACTAATGCTCTTCCTTCATCTTCCACAGGATTAGTTGACACATCTAAGGGTAGAAGATCAAAGACCACAAAGAGACCAAAGAAGACTAGTATCTGGCTACCTAAGAGTGGAACATCTAAGAATGGAGAAGTAGAAGTTAATGCATCTAGTGAGAATAAGACGCATGTTATGTCCAAAATAGAATCTAGCTTGGTTAAGTGTAATTCTACAAAAGATGTAATGAATGCTGAATCTTTAACAGTTATGAATGATGTTAATGCTTCTTGTGTGTTTTGTCATACTAGTATCTTATCTGGTAATCATAAAAAATGTGTTGCTAAGACTTTGATGCAGAGAAAATCGAAACGAACTAGTGGCCCCCTAAGCCTAACACAGTTGCCAAATCAATCTTAGGGAATCCACCACTAGCAGTTTCAAAGCAGACCATAGTTGCACCTATAGCAAATCCCAAAAAGAACAAATCACCTAGCACATTCCTTAGGAAGAAAGCAGAAAGTAGTAGGAAATGGCAACGTTGGCTAGAGAACACAGCAAACTTTAAATGGGTTCCTAAGATACTTAAAACATGTGCTTCTAACCCAACGGATCCAACCGTTACTCCATCTGTTTCTACTAATTGTGATGCAGGTGGTTCAAATCGTTCTATGGATTGTTGATAGCGGCTGTTCCCGACACATGACCGGCAATCTCAAGCTTCTCAAAAACTTCGTTGCAAAGTTTATAGGAACGGTCAGGTTCGGGAATGACCACTTCGCCGCAATCATAGGTTATGGCGACTATGTAAATGGGAACATCGAAATAAGTCCTGTGTACTATGTTGAAGGTCTGGGTCACAATTTATTCTCGGTTGGTCAATTCTGCGATGGAGACTTAGAAGTAGCATTTAGGGAGAAAACCTGCTTTATTCGTGATCTTCAGGGAAATGATCTGATGAAAGGAAAACGGGGAACTAGTCTTTACACCATCTCCTTTGAAGGAATGACAGCTTCGACTCCTATATGTTTACTCTCCAAGGCTCATCCCACGAAAGCATGGTTATGGCATAAACGATTGTCTCATCTCAATTTTAAAACCATGACCGACCTGGCAAAGAAAAAATTGGTAGATGGTTTACCAAAATTCAGATATGCCAAGGATCATCTGTGTTCTGCATGCGAACAGGGAAAAAGTCACCGAGCTCATTTCCCACCAAAAACAGAACATAGCACAGACCACGTCCTACAACTGCTTCATATGGATTTGTGTGGTCCAATGCGGGTTCAGTCTGTAAATGGGAAAAGATATATTCTGGTAATAGTGGATGACTACTCAAGATGGACATGGGTTTACTTTCTCCGCACAAAAGATCAAGTTCCGTCTATAGTTACCATGTTTCTCACAAAGATTCAAATGCAAGTCCGCAACACCGTCAGAATCATTCGTACCGACAACGGCACTGAATTCAAAAACCAAATCCTTCGGGAATTTACAGAGAAACATGGGATTGTTCACCAATATTCTATAGCTCGCACTCCTGAACAGAATGGCGTAGTTGAACGACGAAACCGTACACTCGTGGAAGCAGCTAGAACTCTGTTGATCAATGCCCAATTGCCAGATTATCTTTGGGCTGAAGCTGTTAACACTGCTTGCTACACCCAGAACCGCGGCATGATCACCAAAAGACATAACAAAACTCCATATGAGCTAATACAAGGCAGAAAACCCAATATCAACTATTTTCATGTCTTTGGAGCATTATGTTACCCAAAGAATGATAAAGATGATCTTGGTAAATTGAAGGCAAAAGCAGATATAGGGATATTTGTTGGTTATTGTGAGAACTCCAAGGGATACAGAATTTGGAATCGTTGGACTGGAGAGATTCAAGAGACGATACACGTTAATTTCGATGAACTCACAGAAATGGCTTCTGAGCAAGACCGCTTGGAACCCACAAACAACCGTTTGAACTTCCCAGAATCTTCAGCTGAACCATTACCTTTCAAAAGGAAAGATTTGGATGATCTGTTTGCTCCTATGTTTGATGACAGTTTGGTTAACAGTGCGTCAAAGGCTTCCACAAGTTCCGCTGCTCAACAACTCCCAAATCAAGCACCTGATCCATCAGCATCTACCTCTACAGTATTTGCTGACGATGCACCACAACCTGAACCATCATCATCCATAGATAAAACACCTCAACCAGCAGTTGAAGATTCTTCTCCCATTTCTAACCAAGTTCCAACACCATCAGACTTTGACAGAAATGCATTTTTCAATCCATTTGCTCCACCCCCAACCATTCCCGAACCAGGAGAATCTTCCTCGAGCAACATGGAACCGTCAAATCTGAATCACAACATTCAACACTACCCATCTACTCATAAATGGACAAGGGATCATCCGTTAGTTAATGTGATTGGCAATCCAGATAAACCAGTTATGACACGACAGAAACTCCACACAGATGGTGAAACTTGCATATACGCTCTCACCGTTTGTCAAGCTGAACCGAAAAATATTAAAGAGGCCATGACTTATGACAATTGGATTGAATCAATGCAAGAGGAGTTGGATCAGTTCAAAAGATTGGAAGTCTGGGAACTCGTTGAAAAACCTGATGGAGTTTATGTTGTGGGCTTAAAATGGATTTGGAAAAATAAGCTAGATGCAGAAGGCACGGTTATTCGTAACAAGTCACGGTTGGTTGCTAAAGGGTATAGCCAAGAAGAAGGAATTGACTTCGAGGAATCTTTTGCTCCAGTGGCTAGGCTTGAGGCAGTGAGAATGTTCCTGGCATACGCGGCTCATAAGAACATCACAGTTTACCAAATGGACGTGAAGACAGCATTCCTGAATGGACAACTTCGTGAAGAGGTGTATGTTTTACAACCAGAGGGCTTCGTCGATCCAGAACATCCACAACACGTATACAGGCTTAAGAAAGCCCTCTATGGTCTTAAACAAGCCCCGAGGGCCTGGTACGACAAACTTTCAGCATTCCTTATTGCTAATCATTTCACTAAAGGCTCTGTAGACCCGACTTTGTTTATACAAAAACACGGGGAGGACATTCTCATCGTACAAATTTATGTGGATGACATCATTTTTGGGTCTACCCACAAAAAGTACTCAAATGCTTTTGCAAAACTTATGAAACAAAACTTTGAGATGTCCATGATCGGTGAACTAAACTTTTTTCTAGGATTACAAGTTCATCAATCACCCCGTGGTATATTCTTGAGTCAGTCTAAATATGCACAAGAGATATTAAAAAAGCATGGCATGACATCTAGTGACACCTATAACACCCCTATGTCCTCCTCATCCCCGAAGCTAGATGCTGACATTCATGGGAAACCCACTGATCCTACAAATTATCGTAGCATAATTGGGTCTCTCATGTATCTCACCGCTAGCAGACCGGATGTTGTATTTGCCACATACCTATGTTCACGCTATCAGTCTAACCCAACAGAAAGACATTTATCTGCTGTTAAAAGAATCCTTAGATACATCAAGGGAACCATTCATTTGGGGATCTGGTATCCAAAGGATTCTGGTTTTGCACTAACTGCTTTTTCAGATGCGGATCATGCGGGATGTATTGATACACGAAAGAGCACATCCGGTGGTGTTCAATTCCTAGGTGATAAGCTTGTGTCCTGGCAGTCAAAGAAGCAAGATTGTACGTCTCTCTCATCCACGGAATCAGAATATGTAGCCATGTCTGCCTGTTGTGCTCAAATCATTTGGATGCGATCACAATTGATGGATTATGGTTACATATTCAACAAAATCCCGATGTACTGTGACTCCAAAAGTGCTATCGCTATCTCGTGCAACACAGTGCAACATTCCAAGTCCAAACACATCGCTCTCAGATATCACTTCATCAAGGAGCATGTGGAGCAGGGTACCGTTGAGTTGTATTTTATGGGAACGGAACACCAATTGGCGGATCTTTTCACGAAGGCTTTACCTCATGATCGTTTTGTGAAACTGGTTCACCAAATTGGAATGAGATGCTTGACTCCTCAAGAATTAGCAAACTTTCTCAAGAACAACTAATCGAGTCATGCTCTCTCACTATCTTGTATATATATTAAAAAAAAAAAAAAAAAAAAAAAAAAAAAAAAAAAAAAAAAAAAAAATCAAGTGTGCAAACGTAGATCTCAATCAAAATATGTTTTTGCCCATTGTTTCAAAATTTAACATTTTTTTCCAAAATCTCACATATTTTGAGGGGGAGAAACGTTTGTACATTTATCCATTAAAATTCTTCGTCATCTCTCTAATCATCATATATTGTTTTTCATCAGCTTGCGTTAACCATTATACTATACATCTCATAACCTTGGACTTAATATAAATAGAAATGCAAAGTTAAAAGGTTAAATGTGTAAAATGGAAAAGAATGAGGACAAAAACAGTCAATTCGGTTAACTCTATTCAATATATACCACAAATCATTGACTTAGGTCAAAAGTTTTATCACACTCTCAAACACACAGTGTCATCTCACAAAAACGCGTGCTTCATTCCTCTGATCTTTCATACTTCTAAAATTAGATTAATTTGCTCTAATTGTAAGTCTTTCATTTGATTTCTGTGGTACTTATTTAACTGAGAACGTTGCTTCAGAGATAATTTTTGTTAGATTTATATTAGGTTTTTTAGTTTGATTTAGGGCTTATGCTTGAAGGTGTTTATGCTTATTTTTGTGATTGAGATAATATGCTTGTGTCATTGTTTATCTGTGTTAAGCACAAAAAGATGAATAATCGAACTTTTGAGATAATCGAACTTCATATATGTAAAAATGATCGAACAATAATCGAACAATTGGTGTAATCGAAGTATAGGACTGATCTCCGAGTTAGGAGTATTATGTCTGGTTTGATCGAACTCTGTTTGATCGAACTTCGTTTGATCGAACTTCGTTTGATCGAACCTCGTTTGATCGAACTTTGTTTGATCGAACTTTGTTTGATCGAACTTCGTTTGATCGAACTTCATTTGATCGAACCTCGTTTGATTGAACTTTGTTTGATCAAATTTTGTTTGATCGAACTTTGTTTGATCGAATTTTGTTTGATCGAATTTTGTTTAACTGAACTTTGTTTAACCGAACTTTGCTTGAACGAAACTGACCGAACTTTTGATTGATCGAACATTTGATTTCTTCGAAGTTCAGGACTGAGTGTGTATAATCGATTTTTTTGACTAAGTATCTTTGATTGTTGAGAATGAATTGTATTCATATGTTGGGCTGTGTTTACTGAATGAGTTGTTTCCATCTGTGCTGTATTTCTTCATAATTCTTGTTTCATCATGTTCCTTATGCTCTGCTGTTTAGATTAATATGTGCATTAAGATGTTCTTTGCTTAAGTGGTGATACAAGATTATGTGATTATTGATGAAACGTGTTCTATTGCTTAATTGTCAGAACTTGTGTCTATATGATGATAAGCAGTCTAACATACAAAGGGCATATCTAACATATTCACTAACACTCATAATATATGCTCTTGCGTATTGTTGTATGTTTGTGTTATGCAGTCAAAACATGTCACGAACATTATCTCAAGCATCACACACATCCAAGAAGGTCACTCAAGCTACGGAAAAACCCAAGATCGTCCGTTGCAATTCAAGAGTTGATTTCGATAAACTCAAGTGTCATTCATCATGTCAAATCATCGCAGAAATCCTTGCTAGACACTTCATTCTCCCTGCTTTAACCAAGACAGCAAGTGTTCCAATGGATTATCTTAATCAGTTCTGGGGATCAATGTCTGTCAGCGAAGATCAAGCATCAATCACTGTCACTCTGGATACTCTTGAAATCTCATTCACAGTTGACACTCTGAGGACCATTCTTGAGCTACCCAAGGAAAAATCAGGGAATTTCGAGAAGTTTCAAAATAACCCAACATTTCCAGAGATGGCTAGAACTCTAGAAATGCTGGGGTATGATGAATCAACTGAAAGAATGTCTTCAATCTATAAAGTTGAAAGAAAGTTTTTTCCACAACCTTGGTTAACAATGTTCGCCATCATCAATCACTGCATCACTGGAAAAACCACCGGCTTAGAACACCCAAGACTTGAAAACCTACAGTTTTTCTGTGGTATTGTCAACATGAAACATCTAAACTTTGCACAGTATATCTGGAATGACATGATCTTTCAATGTAAAAAATTCCAAGAGAGCACTAAAGATTCAAATATCCCTTTTCCTCGCTTCACCAAACTCCTCATTGCTCGTGTTATGAAAAAACACCCAGTGCTACAACGTTCAAATTCTGAGCAGATGCATACCGAACAACATGATCATGTCCTCACTCGCCTCAACATCTAGTCCATGACCGATACAGACAAACAAGGTGCTCAAATCCCTGATTATTTCCTGAGTGATGACATTAGGAACACAGCAGCATATCTTACATATGTTAAAGCATTTAAAGATCAGAAAGTGGGGTTTGTTCCGAAAAGGGATGCATTACCCAAAGGATCAAAGACTAAAGGGAAGAGTCATTCACTCCCAGATCGAGCCACTACTTGCCGATCAAAGAAAGCTAAAACGGCTAAGAAAGGTAAAACAGTCACCAAAGCTTCATCAGCATGGCAACTTCGTGATGAATCGAGTGATGAAGAAAATGACGATAATGTTGAGATCAAGAAAGTCAAAGCACAGAAGGGTCTTGAAAAGATGAAATCTATTATGGGTTCAACTGATGAGAAACTGAAGCAAGGCAAGGGCAAGTCTATCAAACCAACAGATGTTAGTTTTTCACCGATTCAACAGATTGAAAGCTCAGAAGAAGAGGGTGACGAATCAGATGAACACACCCATACCCCATCGGGTTCTGAAGTTGAAGAATCTGATAATGACAGACAAAGTGAGGATGGTGAAGACAATGATGAAGAAAGTGACAGGGATAACAAAGATAGTAGTGTCAACAACGATGAAAGTGATGATGATGATGATAATAAATCTCAAGATGATCAAGATAACCCAGATGTACAACCCCACACAACCATTCCTCAATCACCACCTACATCATCAGTGGCTCAATCATCAAATGTCATAAGTCAGCTTGAAAGTAAACTGAATAAAGTGTTGAGTAATCAAGAAGCCCGTGACAAGGAATATCAAGAAACAAAACTGAAACTGACTACACTTCAGGAGCAGATGGACAACCATATACTGAAGTGTGATAACGTTGATTTGAAAAAGGAAGTCGCTGAACTGGTTCCAACTGAGGTCTTCAAGACTCTTCAAGATGCATTTCCTGACATGCTCAACAATTATGCCAAGAAGAATCTGGAAGAGGTTGTGGCAAAGTTGATGCAGACAATACCAATCACAATCAGAACGTTACCTCCACAACCATCTGGATCAACTCTCAGAGAACAACTTCTTGAAGAAATTCGAGAAAACCCTGCAGAAGATGAACTCAGACAAGCATTACTTAAATCAATGAAACAAGCTGAAAAACAAGATGAACCATGCAAACCAACCAAGACATTGAAGCGACATCAAGATGACCCAGAGGATCAAGGAAAGAAAAGACGGAAACCTTCATCTTCAAGCCGAGGTCCCATAGCACACTCATCTGGAAAAGGAAAACAATCAAGTGGACTAGTCTTCAGTCCCATTGGAAGTGGTCAATTTAAGGACATAGAATTTCACGAGAACATCAGTGCAGATGATGAAATACCCTTTGTACCTACAAGTGTTCAAGAAGTTGTGGTTCCTTCTGGTCCAGTAAATGATATACCACTACCAGAATGGGTCGATCCAGGAGCTTCAAAGTACGACTGGTTTGAAAATATGGTTGATGCATACCCTGATGAAGATCACAGCACACCCGTGGAAGGATCAATTGTAGATTTTACCAAAAGACTGAAAAAGGCAATCAAGGTTCAGAAGTTGGGGTTGTCAGATATCATTCGAGTTTGTAGCACAGGCTTCACTGAATTTAAGACGGTAACAACTACTGAGATAGAGTTTGAGTACAATCTTGAACAAGTTGCACGAGCCCTTGGAGAAAATATTGCTGATGAACAAACCCATAAATCAAAAGAACCATTACACTACAAGGATTACACCAAACCATTACCCCTCATTGGTCACCCAAAGAATCCTAAGTTACCAAAAGAATACTTCTTCAATCGAGACCTAGGCTATCTCATGAGTGGAAGCACGGATCCTATAGTACGATATGCAACATCACTATCCAAGTATCCAGCAGCTTCATACTCCATAGAAGATTTGGAAGAAAAGGTCGACGATTTATGGAACCATGACGTTTATGTCTACAATGACGATGTTGTTTTTGGGATTCATCATTGGCGACATATGAGGAGATTGTCCTACAAATACTTGGTCACCACGAGAGTTTCAAGAAACATAGATAGGAGGAACCCTAACAGGATTCTATCCATAACCAGTGCTGAAACCGAACCACTGTACGGGTATAACTTTCTAATCAAGATCACCGTGAGAAGATCAGATGACAAAGAGTATTCGTTCTGTGAAGCTGACTACCCATACTTGTCCCGCAATGATATAGAAGACATGTACCTACTGAAGATTCAGGGGAAACTTGAACATCTTCCTGGCCGTCTTCAGTATGACATCATCAAATCCATTCTCATATTCATCCGCAGCATTGTCATAAGACATCGAGTTGAGGACATACAACTTGGGGTAGAAAGCTACCAAAAACGAGTTAATCTCATCAAGCCAGATCTTGACCGGCCGGGTGTTCATGGCCAGACTCCTTATACGTTCATGGATAAACCGTTTGGAGTGGTTTACAAACGGAACAACTGCAGCCCACACTTCATGGGATTTGAAGAACTGAGAAAATTTGGGGATAAGACATTGGTAATGGTCAAGACAGAACTTGAGTCAATCTTGGATAATTACCACAAGGGTTCAAAACGGGAGTCATGCAAGAGGTCAAATGGAGCAGAAATGATGCCAAGCAAGCAGCCAAGTTCATCAAAAGAATCAACGAAAAGCTTCAGTTTCGGACTCAAATGCGAAGATTGGAGAGTTATGTGGGAGGACGAGCAAGACTTCCAAACATTCTCACCTTCCGACGTCCTGCCTAATTTGATTGGTACAATTTGTCTCATTTGATCATCATTATTTCATTTCATCATTCACTTTCACATATCACTACGGCTTGTGCACACATCACAGTGTACAACCCGCTCTTGTAAAGAAAGGACCCTGAGGTACGCTTCAGTGCCTCAATCCTGAAAAAGGAGCGAAAGCTTCTTACTTATGAGCAGAATTAAAACCAGAAAATTTTTCAAAGTTTTAAACAATTCTGCTCATAAGAACAAATACTCCCTTGTTAAGGGGGAGTATTTGAAAAATCTTTGTTCAAAACTACCAACGTTCTTGACATTCTTCCACAAACACCTCAAAATAGCATATTTTAATCAAAAGTTTGTCAAAAACATCATAACTATGCTATTTTTGAGGGGGAGAATGAAAAAGCGATTAAAATATGGTATCTCATTGCTGGAATCTCATGAGTGTAAGACTCAAGAATTGACCCTCGAATTGACGATAATAACAGTCAGTAGTCGAAAAGGTATATCCGGGATGGGTAATAATTTCAAGCCAGTTCATCTGGTGATGTAAGCGTGTCTCGCGAAGGATATATCTGAGTAGAATGTACCAATTTCGAGCGACGATCTTTGAATATGACCGGGACGGGTAATAATTTCAAGCCAGTCCAACTGGTGATGTAAGTGTGTCTCGCGAAGGTCATGTTCATTGAAAGTCAATCAATTCAAAAAGTGCCAACTCTTCCCGACATGTGCAAATTTCAAAGTGATTTACATATGAGCACATGTTAAGGGGGAGTTCTTCTGAAAATAACAAAACTCTCAAAGTGTTAACAAAATGTGTTTTACAATCATAAACACTTTGAGAGATTTTCAAAAGGTTTGGTTTTATGGAATCATTAGGATAGTCATGGAGTTATAAGGTGACTAAGGTTAGGGAAAACCGTCCTATGATCCGCCAGAGCCGGAGGGATCTACCCAAGGACAACACCAATAGTTTAGAACTAGAAAGTCCTAGGTATGATTAAAAAAGGAGAAAATGAATGAACGGAGAAAGAAGGGGTTGAAGAATTAAAAAGAAAAGCAAAGAAAAGGGTGAAAAGAAATAGCCCTCCATTTGTTCAACCTTAGGGCAGACACCGGGTTCAATACATAATCTACTAGTTGATCAAGAATCACCGGTATTGAAGATCAAAGTCGTCATGGACCCAGTGACGCACTGCACTAAACCTTCTTAGCTACTCAAGTGTCTCTCAAAAGACATTTGTTTCA
Source organism: Artemisia tridentata subsp. tridentata (assembly GCA_021014915.2). Lineage (NCBI taxonomy): Eukaryota > Viridiplantae > Streptophyta > Magnoliopsida > Asterales > Asteraceae > Artemisia > Artemisia tridentata. The sequence continues at coordinate 70,096,999 of CP139505.1, forward strand.
TTCACACGGAGAACCCTTCATAATCTATCGACCTCTCATTCCGAGAGTGTTGATATTGAAAAGGAGGCAATCTGCTCCACGCCTCCGACGACCAAACAAATGTGCACTAACTGAGTCTAGAGCCATGAGATTCATAAAAGATCTCTTAGGTACACTTAGTATTACTCTGCTGTTCTACATCATGGGCAGCAGATGTAAAATTAAGAAAGTGTCCTTCGCAGATCTTAGCAATCTGCCGAGAACATTCATGAGAAAAGTCACATATGTGATTATCAATGATTGAATGGAAATCCTGCCAGAGCAACATCAAACAACTCTGACAGCAGGTCACTTCGGTAACTCCTTGTGGGTTACGCTTAGTGTTTGCTCCAAACGGTCTACAGTCGTGGGGTGATCTCCAGCGACTCACTGAATCGTGGGTGCACTTCGGTGTGTCCGTGTAAGCCCTCTTGGGGGTATCCGGTTCAGAACGGCCTGGGCAAGGATTAGAGAAAGTCTTCACACTATGCTGTTGACGATCTCGAAGTTTGAGCCTGTAAGTGTCGGTTGGTTCGTGCTGCTGCTGCTGCTGAGGAGCTTGGAGACCTGGAGTTCAACCATCACCAAGACTCCATCATGTTCATGTCCTGAAGATTAGTTCTCAACAAGACTCAGAATCATCAAAAGTTCAGAATATGTTTAAGAAAAGTCTAAGTTCGAGCACTACAACCTTTCATATGTTAAAGATTGAAGAAGTGAGAACAAGATTGAAGAACGTAAGTCACAAGTCATATGAACATGATGGAGAGGACACGAGGACACCAGAATCAAAAGATCGCTGGAATACGGCAGACCACCACCATATCATATCACATCACTATCAAGAACAAAGAACAAAGATTATGAAGACGTCAAAGCCAAAGAAGCAAAGACGACGTCAAGCAACCTTGATGACCAATACTTAGGGGGAGATTGTTGGGAACATGTTTTGTAATATTTCAAGTATTGATCATTTGTATTAGGTTGCTTAGGCCTTTAGGTTTGTTATTAGGCCCAGCCCGTGTAGAAGGCCCATGGGCTGTGTCGTTTTATCATTTATTATGGTTTATTATGTATTATGTTAAGTAAGTAGGGCTAGTAGCCCAACCTTATGTAAAACTATAAATACCCCTCCCATCCAAGGGAGAGGGTTGTTGGTTGATGAATTAAGAAGTTTTGTTACTAAGTGTGTGAAATCATCTCCCTTCCATCTCTTTCTCTCTCTAGCTTTCTCTCTCTAGATCTAGTAGGTAATTAGTGGTAGCTTAATTCATAAAAGTATAAAACATCATATTAAATCTGGTTCGAAATCTATGGGTGATGTGGCTAGTTCAAGTGGTACGAATGTTGTGACTTCAAATCCTTTTGATGTTCTTACTATGGTTGAAAAGGATGTTGAGACTATTCTTAGTGATTCAGTTAATTCGAAAGTAACGATGGGAATGTAGGTAATAGTAAAGTTGTTAACTTAGATAATGAGGATAATGAGAGCGAGAATGAAGTGGAAGAGGATGCTAATGATACCGCGAGATTTATGGCATCGACAAGTTCAAAGGCTATGAAATCCTCAAAAAGCGGAGGTGGAACCGGGATGAAGAGCTTATATGAGCGCTGGAAAGATGACTATGATGATAACCCTTATGATGATGAGTGTGAAGATTTAACGGAAGAACAATTAATTAGCTTTTAGTGATGCTTATGCTATTAAGGTTCATGGTCATACTAGGCGTAAGTAGTATATTTAGTAATTTTTCATAAGATTGGTCTGTCTTTCTTTTGATTGGTTTGGTTTGACGCACAAATGTTGCGTTTGTATTTCGCCTATGAACTTGGCTGAGATGTGAGATTAACACATCTTATGTACTTAACTGTTTTTTGAAGTAATAAATTTACCGGGTGTAACTGTTAGTCTGTAATATGTAACGGGCTCAAGCCCATGCCCAATACATCGTACAACACTAATATACACATACAGAATATTCTAGATATGCGCTCGGGCCCTTTACACAAATAGAATACTAAACGGGCAAGGCTAACACTCCCCTGCAGTCGAAGCGGGAGGACACCGGACGCTGAGACTGGAGCGAAATTCCTCAAACAGAGCGGATGGCAATCCTTTAGTGAAGATGTCATACTGATATCGCGAAGGAACATGAAGAACCCGAATCTGACCAGCGGCAACCAAGTTACGAACAAAGTGAATGTCTATCTCTATATGCTTCGTACGCTGATGTAACTAATATGCAGTAATTACAATGTTAGTTTCCACTATTGCATATCTATTACGTGAGAGAAAAGAGACATAAAAAGAGTAGGGCTCACTGTGTGCATTGTAGTGAGAGTCGAGCAAATAACGAGTCAGCAACCAGCCAATAGCAAGCAAACACTGCTTTCCTTAATACAAAATATGCACTTGTTCGACTAGATTGATCGACGAGATAAGTTACCGAGATTATCACGTGATTAGTTCAATGTTTTTGAAAGTAAGATTCCGTTGAAGCAACTTGACACTAAGAGCACAAGGTGCAGTGAGGAGGATAGGTTACTCATTTGGGGCCCACGGGGTACAACATCACTTTAACAAACCTCCACAACTAACCCCCCTCACTAAGACCATGTGTAATGGTAGTGTAAGAAGGATGGGGCATGGTTTGACATGTGGCATTGTGGGCCACCATGGGGCTTGGAAGGAAAAGTGGTGTAATGGTAGATGGGGCATGGTGTGACATGTGACACCCCTTTTCTTTTCTTTTTTTATTTTTTTTAATCACCAAATATTACATTTATTATTAAACATTTCTAAAAATATACAAATAATAAAAGATAAGTTTATTAAAAATAAAAACATTACAAATAAAAATACAATTAAAAAATAAAAACTACTAATCTATATCGTTAACGTCATCGTAGTCGTCGTCGTTCTCGGCTTCGCTTTCGCTTTCATTGAAATGATCCTCCAAATCATTTGCGATACGCAAAAATAACCGTTTGCTCATTCTAAAACGTCGTCTAAATAATTGTTCGTTGTACATGCAACCCTCGTTGAAATAATCAGCCATCAACCTAGCGTTGGCCGCGGCACGGTCTCGATCAACCCGTTGTCTTTTTTGAATCAGTTTTGGTGGGTTCTGGGCGGCGAACATAGCTATAGCCCCAGCTTACTCATTTGTGGCCCACCACTTACAACTATTCAAATTTCCAAATAAACTAAATTCATTTAATTAAATATAAAAATAAAATACAACACAATAAAAAACATAGAAACGTAAAATAACGATACGGGAAAAAACACGATACGAAAAAAACACGACATGAAATTTAAAACACAAATAACAATACGGTACGAAAACGCAAATCATCCAACGATTCTCATGAAGCTTTTATATAGATTTGTAATTGTCGATGAGATTTGACTTCTCCTCCCACACTTGCAACACTTGTTCCCTAACCATCTTCAAGGCGACATGAAGTTGCAGATCTGTTTCATCATTTCTTAATAGAGTTTGTAGACCGACCCTGATAGCTAGATGGTCTTGAGGCAGCTCACCCAACCTTTTGAATTCAAATTCAAATTACGGGCGGGATTTATTTAAAATTCAAATTCAAATTACATGCGGGATTTATTCAAAATTCAATTTCAAAATTCCAAATGTGCCTATAAATACACATTCACATTCTCAGACTTCTCACACACACACACACATTCAAAATCAAAATTCATATTCAATGTCTCATTTGGAGCAGGAAGCCAGGGATGCAGAACATCTTAGGAACAACTGGTTTGACATCATGGAAGGAAAGTATTATGCTGGCGAGTTTAGGTCCTCTTCGAGTGAAGACGGTTGGAACTCAAAAGATTCATTTCATTAATTTGTAGTTTCATTTTCATTGCCATATCGTAGCTTCTATTAATCGTACTTTATTTTTTCAATTCGATGTTTAATATAATTTCAATTCGATGTTTAATGTATTTTCATTTCCTAGTTTAAAAAACGTTACAAGTTTTATAAAACATTACAAGTTTTTTAAAAACTTTACAAGTTTATTCAACTTTACATAAATATTAAAAACACCTCATCGTGCAGACGACGAGGGTGAAAGTGGCGAGAAAAAACAAGCCACCTCGGTGTGGTGGCGAGCTGTGGCGAAGGTGCCACGTTGGAGTGGCGAAGTGTGGCGACATTGCACCTTGTGGTCTAAACTTTGCTATACCCCCACACGGAAAACTAGTAAATTCTAAGACCACTTCCAACAATAACTCAGCTTTAAACTTTAAGTCACTGCCACGTCAGCTTTAACACACTCACCCTTAACTCAGCTTTAACATACCCAACAATAACTAAGCTTTAACACACCTTGACTCACCTTTTTTTTGAAAATAACGGATAAGAATGTGACCGTTTGAGGGGGTGAAGTGTAAATTTTTTTTTTTTTTTTTTTTTACAAAACAACCCTTTAATACAGTGTTAAGGGGTTAACTTACACCCTTAACGCTGCGTTAACGCAGCAAGGTCCCAAAGGATAACTCAGACTTAATGCACGTTAAGGCATGTTTTTTGCCCTTTAACGCAATCATGCGTTATCCGTTGGAAATGATCTAAGGGGAGGAGAGAAGTGATGTATAAACATTAAACAATTTTTTTTCATGACTAGCTTAGAGAAAAGGGTTCTGCATAAACTTCAAAACTAAGACACAATTTCAGTGGGATAACTCACATGAACTGTTAATTAATGTTGATAAACTGATACTTTAAGTAAATGCCAAAAAGACAAGCAGCGTATAAAGTTGAATATAACTAATATGGAAAATTAATCACGTCACATATTATTTAGAGTTAATTTCATAAATAGAGTTCTTGTGGTCTGTCGTGTTTAACGGATATAGTCTCTTTACCTTTTTTTAACGGATCCTCTCCCTGTGGTTGCGGCCCATAACGGGTTTGGTCTTTTGACCAATAATTCCGTTAGTTTGACCGTCAAACTTAAAGAAATGACATAAATACCCTTAAAAGTAAGGTCCCTATGTTTTGTGAGGTATAACGAATTTAGTCCCAAATTTTTTTGTTACGTTTTTCATTCGTTTTCATACTTTTTTATCCGTTTTTGTCCTTTTTTTTTACGTTTTCGTCCATTTTTCTTACGTTTTTGTACATTTTCGTCTGTTTTTAAACGTTTTCATAGGTTTTTATTCGTTTTCATCCGTTTTTATACATTTTCGTCAGTTTTTATACGTTTTCATACGTTTTATACGTTTTCGTCCGGTTTTATACGTTTTCGTACGTTTTATACATTTTCGTCCGTTTTTATACGTTTTCGTCCGTTTTTTACGTTTTCATCCGTTTTTATTCGTTTTTGTCCGTTTTCGTTCGTTTTTTTACATTTTAGTCTGCATTTTTACGTTTTCGACCATTTTTTACGTTTTGCTATGCTTTTTTATGTTTTCGTCTGTTTTTTTTACGTTTTCGTCCATTTTTTATGTTTTCGTCAGTTTTTTACGTTTTACTTCATTTTTTTACGTTTTCGTCCATATTTTTTACGTTTTCGATCGTTTTCTTCCATTTTTTTATGTTTTCGTCTATCTTTTACATTTTCAACCATTTTTTTTACGTTTTCATCTTTTTTTTTACGTTTTCACTTCCCTTTTTTACGTTTTCTCGTTTTTTTCTTTTTATTCGTTTTTGTCGTTTTTAACGTTTTTCATCTGTTTTTTAAATTTTCGTCTATTTTTTTACTTTTTCGTCAATTTTTATGTTTTCTCGTTGTTTTTTTTACGTTTTACTCCGTTTTTATGTTTTCTTTCGTTTTTTTTACATTTTCATCCTTTTTTTACCTTTCCGTCCATTTTTTCATGTTTTCGTCTATTTTTCACATTTTCGTCCATTTTTTACGTAAAAAAAATAGAGGAAAACGAATAAAAACGGATTGAAAACGTAAAAAAATGAGGAGTTGAATACAAACGACGAAAACGTTTATAAAACGGTAGTGATGAGCAAATAAAAACGGGCGTAAACGGTCAAAATATGTATGTAACGTATAAAAACGAGGCAAACGTAAAAAAACGGATGAAAACATATAAAAACGGACGAAAACATAAAAAAACGGAGGAAAACATATAAAAACGGAGAAAACGTATAGAAACGGAGGAAAAAATAAAAACGTATAAAAGACGAAACATAAAAAATGATGAAATCATATAAAAAACGGAGAAAACGTATAAAAACAGATGAAAACGTAAAAAAAAAATAAAAAAATGGACGGAAAACTAAAAAAACGGATGAAAACGTATATAAACGGAGAAACATAACGTATAAAAACAGACGAAAACAAAAATATAATAAAAAAGACGAAAACGTATAAAAATGGATGAAAACGTAAAAAAAAGGACAAAACGAACGAAAACATAAAAAATCGATGAAAACGTATAAAAGAACGAAAACGTATAAAAAACGGACGAAAAATATAAAAAAAAGACGAAAACGAATAAAAATGGAGAAAACGTAAAAAAACGGACGAAAACGTAAATAAAAATATGAAAACGAAAATACGAAAACTAAAACGTAAAAAAACAGACGAAAACGAATAAAAACGGAGAAAACGATAAAAAACAACGAATGAGAAAACGTAAAAAAAAAACGAAAAATGAAAACGTATAAAAACGAGAGAAAAAAAAACTATAAAAACAGAAAATAAAAACCAATGAAAATGTATAAAACAAACAAAAACATAAAAAAACGGATGAAATCATATAAAAACGGTCGAAAACATATAAAAACAGACGAAAACGTAAAAAAAGAACGAAAACGTAAAAAAAGGGATGAAAACGTATAAAAATGGACGAAAACATATAAAAACGGACGAAAACGTATAAAAATGGACGAAAGCATATAAAAACGGACGAAAACGAACGAAAACATATAAATATTGATGAAACGTATATAAACGAACGAAAACGTATTAACACGTAAGAAAAACGGACGAAAACGAATAAAAAACGGATGAAAACGGATAAAAATGTATGAAATCGAACGAAAACGTAATAAAAAAAATTTGGGACTAAATTCGCTATACACCACAAACCACAGGGACCTTACTTTTAAGGGTATTTATGTCATTTCCTCTTAGTTTAACGGTCAAACAAACGGAAATTTTGGTCAAGGAACCAAACCCGTTATGGGTCGCAACCACAGGGAGAAGATCCATTAAAAAAAAGTAACTGGACTATATCCGTTAAACACGACAGACCACAGGGACCATTTATGAAATTAACTCTATTATTTAAGTATATAGTATAAGGAAAGACATCTAAAATTTGATATGCATTATCTATTAGACAAAAGTTCAATATATATTTTATATTTGTTATATATCAAATAAACCAATACTGGCCATTCATTTATTGATCAAAACAAAAAATATAAACTTTCACCCTTTTTAAAAAAATTAAATATCTCGCAAACTGTAACACCCCCTAAATTATAAGATAACAGCGGAAGGCTAATCGGGGTATTACGGGGAGGATCGAAGTCATAATCATAGAAAACGGCTCAAAATGAGACGTTTTGAAAATATAGGTCCTTCATATAAATTCAGTTACAAAAGTTTAATATCGGTGTTGGGGAAATCCATAAAGGAAATAGTAGTTTGAACTGAATTACATGATTTATTTTACACCATATATAAAACGATAAGTTATAGCCCGCTTCATGCCTTGGTTGCTCCGCTAATTTGTAATCAGTTCAAAACACAAGTAGTATTGTATTAGAAATACAATAAGTTGAAAAAGAGATATCGCAATTATATATATATATATATATATATATATATATATATATATATATATAATATATATATATATATATATATATATATATATATATATATATATATATATATATATATATTGCCCTAAGTCTCATGACACGCAAACGTTAACAAAGTACCGTAAAACGGAGGAGTTCACATCAAATCAATGATGTAATTTATGGCCCTCTGGTAATAGGTGATTTGCCAATTCCTATTTTTCTCAAATATAGTGTATCGCGACTAATACGACTAGCAACTAAGGCATTCCGTCCAGTATTAGTGGAATAGGCTGTCAACCTCCAATAGATCTATTCACTATATTCGCGCTCACTCGCAAGCGATTAATGGCTCATGATAAAGGGTCTTGTGGCAATAAGGTAACTTAGGCAATATCAAGTCAGGTGTAACATACATAAAAATACTTGTGATCAGTTTATAGCATGTATCTCCCCCACGGAGTATAAAGTTGTTAAATAAGTAAAAGTGGGGCTATGACTCACCTTGCGTGGTACTGGTAAAGTGGAATGTAAGTTCGGGTGAGATTACGGAAACGGCTTCAACACACGACCTGAATAATAGGGAAGTCTGAGAATCTGACTAAATACGAATAGTGGGTGTGAAAGTGAGTAACGAATAACAATTCGATCGCTGACGTGAGAGTGTGATATGCTTAAAATGCTTAAAGTTCAAATATAATATTATATATAATATTATCTTGTTTGTTTTTATGTCTTTTAATCCAAAATATCGTTTCCCCGAAAGTGGTGAAACGAAACGTTAAGTTAAATCGTTTAAAACTCGTTATATATATATATATATATATATATATATATATATATATATATATATATATATATATATATAGTGAGACTTTCTTGCGAGAACCATTTTATCTGCGAGAACTGAGAGAACCACCAAAAACATACATGCACGCCTTCAATAATTGTATTTTTGCACATATGTTCTAAAAACAACATATATGTTTTTTAAAAAACATAGTTGTTCTAAAGAATTTGATAAGGAATTGGAAATACAACATTTTTCTTTGAAGGTGTGCATATATGTTCTTATAAGGCGTGCAACGACAATATTGCGGCCTTGTGTAAGGTTTTTGTGAAAAAAGAGGATGAGTTCATGATGATATTGAAGAACATAGGTGGATACTTACGATTATTGATGATTTACATGTATTTTTATTTTATTTTAAAAGGCGTGCATGTATGTTTTTTGTGGTTCTCTCAGTTCTCGCAGATAAAATGGTTCTCGTAAGAAAGTCCCCCTATATATATATATATATATATATATATATATATATATATATATATATATATATATGCGTAACGTTATAAATTAAACGAACGAAACGTAGAAAAATGCACGTGATGCGACGGGAAATCGTAAAATATAAAATAGAAATAAAAATGTCAAAAAGATTTTGTTGGTCCTTGATCTTTCACTGTTTTTACATTTTATACCCTAACGGCGTTAGCGTTGCACCGTTAATCCTTAGTTATATATAACTTGCATATTTAGTCCACTACTTGTCTAAAATGACATTCTGAGCTTGGAGTTTAATATAATAACAATTTCTACCCTAAGGTTACTGTTTTGGTGGTTTTAATCCTTGTTTTTCACAGTTGGCAATTTTAATCCCTCTAAGTGATACTATTTGCAAATTTAGTCCAAAAGTACAAAAAAAAAGTGGGAAAAATTATCCGAAAATTTATGTGGCTTATTAAGGCTTATCTAAGCTTAATTCAATTGCTTGTTTGCCAAAATGGCTTATTTTTCAATTAATGGGCCTTAACGAGTTGATATAAAGGCCCATTAACGTTTTAAAATCCATGGGCTTTAAGACAAGTTGGGCTTATCCTTGGGATCCTTTTTAATGTTATAAAATCATATCAAAAGTGCGTATAAGCTTAGCTTATTCAGTTTGCTTAATTTTGGCTTAATGGGCTTTTCAGCCCACTCGAACAAATATACAAGTTTCTTAACAGTTGCGAGAGAGTTTACTTTGGCCATTTTTAAAGGCTTATATGAGCTTAAATTGGTAAACTCTAAGCATCAAATTAATAGCTTGTTGTGATTAGAAACGAGTCATATAAAAATATTGATATGTTATTAAGTCGGATTTGTTTTTACGAAATCATTTATTAGGCGACTCGGAACATTTTAATAACTAAAAAGACTTAGAAAAATATTGGTGTTGCATGTTTATACGTGTGATCATGCTACAAAATGGAGTTCGAAATGTATGTGAACAATAAAATAAATGTGATGTGGGTGTGTTTCTTGGTTCCTAGGCCTTCCATAAAGGAGGCAAACCAAGTGTTTATGTCTAGAATGAAATGTAATACGTAAAAACAAAATAAAGCATGGTACGTTCGAATCTAATATATTCAAAGTGCATGGTGCATTAAAATGAAATGAAATGAACTAAGAACGAGTGGTGAGGACTTACAACACCTCAAGGGTGGGGATTTAACGTGTAAGGATGATTAGAACACTAGAAAAATTCTGTTGGGAATTAAATGTTCTAATGATTAGTGTTTAGAATTATATGTTCACAAGGTTTGTACTGCTGAAAAGAATACACTAACCGTTAGTACTGCTAGTGTATATCTGAAGACTACTCAAGTTATAGCTAACAGTACTAACTTCGGAGTTAGTACTGCTAGTACAAAGAAGGTACTGCTGGTTCAATACTGCTGTTGGAGTGACTCATACTACTGCTGAAGAGATAACTGTTGACGTATACTACTACTGATTAGATAAGTATAAAAAGATATTTTGTGTATAAAAGTCAAGTATATACGGTAGATAATATCTTTGATAAGTGTTCAATCAACAAGTTATAAACACAGATACATGTTGTATCTTAGTTACTGACACACATAACATGCAAGTAGTTCGACAAGACTTGACAATATTGTAAAGATCTCCTTTGTACTATAAAAGGGAGATCTTAGCTTAGAGATAAGTGTGCTGAATATTGTGCTTGCTCATGTGCTTAAACTTAACAATCTAAGTTAAACAAGTAAAGTCATAGAAACATATAGATTCAAGGTTTTGTAACCCTAGTGATAGTGAAGATCACTCGTATTATTTTCAATAATATTGAATCTTTTGGTGATATACTTTCTGTGTTCATTGTTCACTCTTCAAGCATCACTGTTCCATTTCCAATAACCAATAACCAATAACCTTCTAAGTGTGGTTAAGTAGATTTCGCATACTTAATCATATTCACTCAATGGATATCTATAGATAGATAATTTAATTCTCGTCGCGATGGTGTGTTTTTTGTAGGTTGAAGATTTACCGTTTGCAAGATATGTTGTTTTTAAAAAAAATGTGAAAAATGGGTTTTATTAATTTAGATGAAAAATGTATGGCTAGGATTGGTTATTTGGATATATCACAAATATGAGATCTATATTGATCTCAACTCTTATCTATTATATTTTGCTTTAGTTGATTTATATACAAATAAGTAAAATTCTTTTGGTCTTTGGTATATATATATATATATATATATATATATATATATATATATATATATATATATATATATATATATATATATATATAGAGAGAGAGAGAGAGAGAGGATAGCTTGGCTACAATTTTTGTAGCCAATTGGCTACAATCCTCCTACAAAAATACACAAGAAATTAATTAGGGACCCGCAAAAAGAACTCAGGACCCACAAAAAGAGTCAGGGACCCACAATTTATAGCAAAATATTGTAGCTAACATATTCCCATATATATATATATATATATATATATATATATATAGGGGCGCGTTCTATGCAGTACCCATATTAGATGCAGTACTTTACAGTACTCATTTAGACCAATAGGAATTTAGTATTAGTAAACTTTTTTATTTAATTGAAAAGGGCATAATAGTCAAACACATTTTCACTTTTTTCAAAAAAAATTCAATTGAAAAACATTTTTTAATTTCCTTAATTTTTGGCAATATACATGTTTTCAGATAAATGAGGTGCATGTGTGTTTTTTTCTTATGTATAATTGTTTAGACATCAAACTTGTTTTGCTTAAAATGGTAATTGCACATATGTTCCTAGTGTACATTCTTTAATCTTCGAAATTTATAAACATAAACATATACATGTAACCTCTAAATTTATTACAAACCAAAAACATAAATAATAAACATAAAATTTGATATCAAATGAAATACAATCCAAATACAATATGTATCTTGTTAAATATAGATGTGCATGTTATTCAAAAACATGTGTGCACTCTTCTAAGAACATACGTGCACGCATCACTTCTCATCAAATTCATTAGAACATATGAAGTACCCTTCCAAGACACATGTGCACTCTTTATATTAGTCATGATCTCCATCTTTATCAAACATGTTCAATACCTGAAACTACAAAACAATTATTATTTATTTTATAAAAAACAACTAGCAAACACATTCATAATTTAAAACATATATGCATACATCTTTCCTTGATTTTATTTTAGCTTCAAACACATATGCACGCCACTTCATAATTTTGTAATGCTGCTTAAGCATGACGAGCATATGGGATCTCTAAACACATCTCACTGTCCTAACTTGTTCCATGACATTGGCAGCTCATTCATGTGATACCCCATATATGGCAAATTTTACAAACTTGTAACTGAAGATATTATCAGTAACACAAACAGATGTATGACAATATAGAGATGAAGTTGTTGCATAAAAGAGTAACCAGCTATAAGCGAATTTGAGTAATCCATTAATAAAAAATGTTGACAAGTGTCGACAAGTGCTTGGTAAAAAGTTCCTATTATTGCACGAAAATCAAAAGTTGAATACTAGTACTATTATTGATAAAATTTGAAGCGCTTTATCAGAATTAAGAATTGGCCTATAGTTTCATGCTATTGTATGCACAAAACCCATCATATATTCCCATGTTTAAACAGATATATTCCCAGAGTTGGTGCGCATACCTGCCTCAAATGTGAATTAGTGTCATTGAGCTGATTGGTACGACGTGCATTTTGCTCCTCAAGCTTCACACATACAATGGCAGATTCTGCTATTGATTCTCAAGGTAGCAAACAATATTGATACCAAATACTTAACAAAGAACCCACACACAACTTTTGGAGCTAATTATAAGGATTACTAGAAACAGGAACGTCTGGTTGCATAAAATAGTTACAATGATTATTTGTAATCCTAACACAATATGTTACTGCTAATCTTACAGTTGAATTCTTAACATGATATGCTTATGAGTTTAGTACCAACCATAAAACACTTATGCACCCTTTCACTAATTTTATTTCACCTTCGAAACACATATGCACACCACTTCATAATTTTGTACCAACCATAAAACACTTATGCACCCTTTCACTAATTTTATGTTAACATATATGCACATAATCATATATGTGCTGATCTATAACTAGTAACATATATGCACTTCTGGTATACATAAAAGAATAAAATAGATCACCTCAAATCAATCTTTAATAATCAAATCCTACTTCGACGAATTCTAAAGCAATCTCACACTTTATAAGAAAAACCAAACCCAAAAGTGCTTACTAGTTACAAGTTTTTTTTTATCACTGGTCTATCTAAAGAACTGTCATCTCGTGTTCTTTTCCCAATTCATTATTATCTTTAACATGTTTAAAGAATCTTACACAACAAACGCTATTAACATAAACCTTAGCTACAGTTACGGCTATACTTATACAAATTAAAATCAAGATTTAAAACAGGTCCACTCACATTCCAAAAAATTAAAAGTTACTCCGTATATAATAAACTAATCAATTCAATTCACAATCAAAGAATTCACACGGTTCCGTTAAGATTTTATACAAAAACTGAATACAACAATAACCACCACAACAACCCCATAAATATCACGAGCATCACATGTAGTTTATATAAATGGTTTTGGGTTTCACAAACATTACAAGCAACAGGTCATTACCAGAGACCAAAAAAATTACAAACATCACAAGTTTTTTACATAAATTCGATTTCATTATCAAAGCAATACAAACCTTAAATGGTTCAGAGGTTGAATCAAGCAACGATTCTTCTTTCTTGTAAACAAACGATCTGCCATCTCCGGCGGCCACCGCAAGCGCCTCGTCACCAATATTTCTTCTTGTTTATTTCTGTGAATTCGATTCATTCATTTTTTCTAAAAAAACGTTGTTGCTTGCTCGATCCAAACAGATCTTTGATGCTTAATTTTTTTTCGGGCCGAACAATAGATCTACAGATTGAGGTGGCGGTTTTTTGGATGTGGTTATTAGGTTTAGAGAGAAAAATGTAGAAGATAAATGGATAAATTGTTTCCCAGGATTTTTTTTAGGATAGAAATGTTAAGTGGAATACCAATAATACCCTTTCAGCATTTTGTTTAATTAAAAAAGAAATCCTCATCTTTTGTTTAATTGCAATTTTGGCACTTTTAATCCTAACCTTTGATTAAACTCATCTAATGGCCTAGATTCAATTTAAGAGTACTGTAAAGTACTGCATCTAATATTGGTACTGCATAGAATACAACACTATATATATATATATATATATATATATATATATATATATATATATATATATATATATAGGGAATATATTAGCTACAATTAATTGTAGCCAATTGGCTACAATTTTGTGCTATAAATGTGAGCCCCTGATTTTTTTTGTGGGTCCTTATTCTTTTCTGTGTGTCCCTGATTTATTGCTTGTGTATTTTTTGTGAAGGATTGTAGCCAATTGGCTACAAAAATTGTAGCCAAGCTATCCCCATATATATATATATGGTTGTAAACTTTAAAATATGATATAATAGCCACCAATAAAAATATGACAAGTTGCATTAATCATAAAAGAAAAAAGAAAATTAAACTTCAATTTCCAACTAAGTCAGAAGGGCCTTTAGGTAATTTCAAACCATTATATTCCCACTAACTCTATCACAATATCTATCATCCTCCACAAAATCAAATCTTTACTCTCCATCCTAGATCTAAGGCTGGCCCTAGTAAGGGATCTCAATCCCTCCTATTTTCTCTGCCATGCCAGCTTTTTCTCTCCAGCGACCTTCAGGCGATTAGGTGCCCCAGTAAGGGCGACCTTCATCATTTTTTATTTTAAAAAAAATCATTTTTAACACAAACTTAAATTTCATTAATAATTAAAACAATACATAGATTAAAAACATTACATAAACATAAAATTAATACATAAACATAAACTTAAATTTCAGTAATCCGGGTGATCCCAAGTTTGCGAGTTGTCTGAGCAGTAACCATCGTCGTACGCAGAGTAGTTCGCAAACTTGCTCTCTTCGTACTCTGCTTTCAATCTGCTAAGCTCCCGCTCCTTACTCTCGTTCTAGCACGTATCGCCTTCAAAACCTAGCCCAAATTCATCCAGATGAGGTTGATATTGTTGTTGCTCAACAAATCTTGGTGCATCAGATGAAGTTGATGCACCTTGCCCAAATTTTCGGTTCTGTTGTGATACAGAACCAGCTTCCACATTTTCCTCAAAACTCCAGCGGATCTTGTTGCTGATTTGGTCCTGAATCTGTGAAACGCAACCCCACAACGTCTCACTAATGGCTCCATCTTTGCGAGCTTCATCGTTCAAAAATTGGTCGAACACAACTTTTCTTTATTCAGAGATGTCTTTGCAGTCTGCGTATCGTTGTCTCAATCTTTGTTCCTGTGCCTTTGCAAGCTCAAATTGCTTGATAACTTCGATCAGAGCCTGTTGTCGAGCCTCATCGTCTTTTTCGGCTTCTTTTTTGATATACTTTTGCATTTGTTCGACGGTATGGGGGAGACGACAAGCCATTTTTAATAGAGAGAAGTGTGAGATTTGTGGATTGAAGTGTGTTTGTGTTGTGTGTTTATGTTGTGTGTTTATGTTGTGTATTTATAAGCGAAAGATTTTTTTTTGCTTCAAACCGTTGCCAACGGTTATATGTCAAGGGTTTTTTTTTTTTTTTTTTTTTTTTTTTTTTTAGTTTGCAACGGTTATATTGATTCAAATAGAAAGAAACAAAAAAAAAAGGTGGAAATCATTCGATCGAGTATGCGACCATGTTCCCAAAAATAACATGGCGATCGAATACCCACAGTAAGGCGATCGACATGTAATCGATCGAGTTAGTCGATCGCCTAACATTACTGCGAGTAGCCTAACACTTCTCTCAATCTAAAAAAGCGTTCTTAAATCTCCATAAAAAAACCCTTTCAAAATCATATTAATATTTTTGTGAATCCTATCAAACAACCACACGGGGAAAAAATTTGATCTTTCACATTCACTGTCAAGATCATTGTGGTTGACGAGATCCAAGTCGCCTTAAAGATTTCGTTTTCCATCGTCAAACGCTTCTCGAACAGTTTCCAGATCTTGTTTTTCATGGTGCTACAAGCGTACATGTCCACTACTTTTTTTTTAAGGTGCTACCTGTTTAATTTTCCGACGAGGCTTCTGGTTCAACGCGGTTTTTAGATTCTTTTTTTTCTTTCTTTTAAGAATTCAAAGTTTGGTTTTTTTTTTCATAACTTTTTGTGGATTGTGTATCAAGCTTTGAAAAAAAAATTGGTGTGTAACAAAAATTGATGTTTCAGCTTTGTAATGAAAAAAATAATTGATTTGTGCTTGTTATTTATCGATCATATATTAGCTTTGTTGAGATAATAAACTGATGTGTTATTATGAGCTCGGTAGCATGTAAGTGTGTCACTATAATTTAATTGATTTGTTGAGATTAAATAATTACATATATTAGCATTAAATATTAGCTTTGTTGAGATAATAAAACTGATGTGTCATTATTAGCTTTGTTGATATAATGAAAAAATAATTGATTTGTAACGTGATATCCAAACCCCCCCCAAAAAAAAATATATATATATACAAAGGGCACTTTTTTTTTTTTTTTTTTTTTTTTTTTTTTTTTTTTTTTATATATATATATATATATATATCAAAAAACTATAAACCTTAAAGTGTGGAACAGAAAATATAAAGTTTAATAAGTCAAACGCTTAAAACTGTCGGAAATACGGAACAGAAACTGACAAACACTGTGTTATACTGGAAACAAATAGGGGACAAACAAAATATTTGATCAAACCCCCCCCCCCCCCCCCCCCCATAGGGGGTTTGTATAGTGTACCCATATCTTATGAGATCGGTAGCATATAAACCCATCATGAAATTGAACGCAGTCGTGTCTACGGTCTACCTCAATTCCAAAACGTGTCAAAAAACCAAGTGTGTCACTATAAATGTATCATGAAACTGAGGTATCATGAGACCTAGTGTGTCACAAAAAAAAAAAAAAAAAAAAAAAAAAAAAAAAAAAAAGCTTAGTGTGTCACTATAAACGTATCATGAAACTAAGTGTGTCACAAAATGTGTCGAAAAATTAAGGGTTACTACAAATATACGGAGTATCATGGAACCTAATGTGTCACAAAAAAATTTTGTTAAAAAACTTAGTGTGTCACTATACATATATCATAAACTAAGAGTGTCAAAAGACTTAATTTGTCACTAGAAACGTGTCACAAAACTTAGTGTCTCATTACAAACATATCAAAAAAATTGTGTGATAAACATAGTGTGTCACTACAAATATACTAAAATCTGATTGTGTGTCACTAAAAATATATACTAAGATTTTTAGTGTGTCACTATTAACTATACT
Organism: Artemisia tridentata subsp. tridentata; assembly: GCA_021014915.2. Lineage (NCBI taxonomy): Eukaryota > Viridiplantae > Streptophyta > Magnoliopsida > Asterales > Asteraceae > Artemisia > Artemisia tridentata. Next base: position 70,114,568 of record CP139505.1, read on the forward strand.
ATAGTTGTATATATGAATATTCAAATGTATGAAGAAAAAAAAAAGTAATATGAAAACAAATCAAATAGTAACTTGAAGTAATAAATTAAATGTAAAATAGACGTTAATGCTCAATTTTGGTTGACCGTATGATTTTTAATGTATATAAAAGCCATTGGTTTTTCATTTAATTACAGCTATGCCATCTATCTAAATAAGTTTCAATCTCATCTTAAATGATTGATCCAATGATTAACAATTGTACTTATTATTTCCTACTTTAAGGTGTACACCATAATAACGCCACCCTATATTCGCATATATATATATATATATATATATATATATATATATATATATATATATATATATATATATATATATATATATATATATATATATATATATATATATATATATATATATATATATATAAAGGGTAGGAAGGATTGTGGGAGTGACATATGTCATCCCCATGCCACATCATATGACATGTGTCACCCCCACCCCCACCCACCCCCCCCCCACCCCCCGAAAAAAAAAATTCCCCGCCAAAAAAAAAAAAAATTTTTGGCAAAAAAAAAAAAAAATTTTTTTTGTCCAAAAAAAATTTTTTTTTGGTGGCCAAAATTTACTGCATCACAATTATGATTTTACTGCATCCCGATTACTGCATCACGGTTACTGCATCACAATTATGATTTTACTGCATCACAATTATGATTTTACTGCATCCCGGTAACTGCATCACGGTTATAGTAAAGATGTGTGTATATTTTGTGATGCAGTAACTTTATAAATGTGATGCAGTATAAAAAGTTACTGCATCACGGTTATAAATGTGATGCAGTAACTTTATAACCTTGATGCAGTAACTTTATAACCGTGATGCAATAATTTTGGCGGGAAAAAAAATTTCGGGGGGGGGGGGGGTGACACATGTCATATGATGTGGCAAAGTGACACATGTCACTCCCACAATCCTTCTTACCCTTCTCATTTTAAGCCCCCTTCTCATAATATATATATATATATATATTATATATATATATATATATCCTTCTCATATATATATATATATATATATATATATATATATATATATATATATATATAGGAAAGACCTCTGAAATGTGATATGCTAGGTTCATGCCATATTACCACTTAAGATTTAGACATCTCGTGATCTGTTATATTTTGCTTTGACAAAAGTTCAATGCAGAACAAGAATTATCTAAAGATCAAGGCGCTCCATCTCAGCCATTGATCTATCTATCATCCTACGGTCCTTATTAAATATCTGCATTCATTTTGATTTAACACAAGGGCAGATTTGTAATTTTACACACTCAGATTTGTAAGGGGTCGTTTAGTTCTCTTTCAAAACACACATTCATTTTATTAATTTCTCTCTCTCTTCAACATCTTTCCCATTCCCCCAAATAAAACCCTTACATTTTTCAATCAAATCGAATACAAAATCAACCAAATCGGTTGTAAATCATGGACATACGACATGAACTAATACTATCTAAAGTTGAATCAATGCCTGAATCGTCTTCGCTTCAACTCACTCATCAAAATGAGCATCAAATGTTGATATTGGTAAATTCTTTTTGAATATAATTCGATTTATTATTCATATTATTCGATTGATTGCTATTTTGATTCTTATAGTGTTAGTTGTTGAATTTATTAGAAATATATTGAATTGATTAATTGATATTTTGTTTACTCATACTCTAGTTGTGTGATTCAATTAGTTAATTTTTGTTACTCTTAGTTGTTGACTTATATTATTGTCTTATATGGTCTATGTCGTTTAACTATTTAAGGACTAGTTCAAACACGAGTTTTTAGCCAATCTATAACGATCTGAGAAAATATTGACTAAAAGGTAATAATTTTATAAGTATTACCAAAAAGATGGGATTTCCCTTTACTTCTAGCAACATAAGGAGGGAACCAAAATAAAGAATACACATATCCAGTGCTCGAACATCTTTTATCATTTGTCGACATTCGACTCTACTTTTGGTTTGTTATTTCCGTGATCTCCATTTTTGGCAATTGTTGTCGTCCTCTTCACCGCCGCATTCTGAGTGTTTATTGGTGGGTATTCTGTTGTTTTCGAGTGTCAATGGACTAGCTGTTTTCGATCTGAGTCTCGTACAAGTTTACACATTTTTGGTCCTCTTTTTTTCATCTACATTATTCAAATTTATGTTGAAGATTTTCATGCACTAATATGATTTTTCATGTACAAATTTACATTTGTAGATTGACTACCAATCTGGACGAACAATACTAATATAAATGTTTGGTTTGGATTGTATCTTGCTGGTAGTAGATAGCGTTTTTTCGAGCTTTTCAACCATGTATAGTCTCACTGCTCTGTTCTGTTATTTGAAATTGGTCATTAATACGGACATACGGTGTTTCACTTTATTCCATCATCTAGGTGTGTTCAGCACTAAATTTTTAAGCAATTTTAGTGTGAATAGTAGTAAGCACTTATAGGACATTATGTAAGCAATGTTACAAGACAGCAGTAAATCATTTCTCAAAATAGACCTCACTTATGTTAGCATTATGTGTCTTAACATTGATGCAATAATCTGATTTGTATATAATGAGAATGAATACCAATTTTTGCAATGGATTATCATACACCTTCTAGGATTGTGATAGATGCATATGTGAAGTAGTTGCATATTTTTCTCCATAATTTGATTATAATATGTTTCTTTCCTTTGATGTTTGCCTTTTAGTAAACCAGATTCTATATTGCTGGCTGTACCAGATGGCAACATATATCAGATGGACATTAGTTTTGGTAATATCCTTTGGTCCATTCCGATTGGTGCACCAATATATGATGCACATCAATCACCTAATTTGGAAGATGATGATGATGTGCATAATTCCTCTAGACAGCAGAATAACTTCTACGTAGATTGTGGAGATGACTGGCAAATTTACATTCATGACAAGAACTCAAAAGTAGAGGTGAGCAATTTTGGACATTGTATAATGTGTTCTCTTTTTGATTTTTTGCATTTGTTTATCCATAAATTGTTCAAGAGTTGCTCGTCCTTGCTAGCCATTGTCCTGTTTTGGTATTTGACAAGAATGGCAGTTAGTAGAAGCGGCAAGTGCTACCCATTCATTGATGATTGTTTGATCCATGTGATTTATGTTGAATCCCATGTGATTCATTCTGAATCCCATGAGATTCATACAGAATCTCATGTGATTCTTAATGCTTTTTTATTTTATAACTAATGCTTATGTTTTTTTTTATGTTCGGTGTTCTTAATGCTACTGGTAGTGGTTCGCCTAGGAATAAGAAGTGGATTACCAAGCATATGCGTCAGTCAACTGAAAAACCTGCCAATAAAGTTTTGAACTCGACACCATTGTCTCAGTTCAATCCTAATGAGAAGTCGCCGGCTGTTGCTACGGTGAAGGCGCCGATTGTTGTTCAGGAGAAGGAGAAGGTGCCAGTTGTTGTTCAGGAGAAGGCACCGGGTGTTGTTAAGGAGAAAGCGCCGGATGTTGTTACTGATAAGGCAAATGAGAAGGCACATGATGTTGTTACTTATATGCTTGTTTTTGTTAGTTCTTTTTCTTCTTTACTTGAATATATAGATGATTTGCAAAGTAAATTCTTGTTTACTTTGAATATATCTTGTTTACTTTGAATATATCATGTTTGTTACTTATATTCTCTTTCAATAACTTGATCACATGGGTAATGTGTATGAATCACATGAGATTCTCTATGAATCACATGGGATAAAGGATGAATCACAAGTGATTCATCAAAGAATCCCATGGGATTCATCAAAGAAACTACACTAATGTTACTTGACAAAATATCAGATACCATCTATAACTTGATCACACGGGTAATTTGTATGAATCACATGGGATTCTATATGAATCACAAGGGATCATATAGAATCAAATGGGATTAAGGATGAATCACAAGTGATTCATCAAAGAATCCATTGGGATTCTGTATGAATCACATAAAGATACTTGACCAGAAAATATCATAAAAAGACAAATTTCTAAGAAACTAGACTATTGTTACTTGACAAAAAATCATAAAACATTAGTTATGGTATTGCTGCTACCAGTATCTTTTATGAGATTCATACAGAAACTGCACTGCTGTTACTTGAAAAAATATCAGATTCCATCAATAACTTGATCACATGGGTAATTTGTATGAATCACTTGGGATTCTATATAAATCACAAGGGATCATATAGAATCACATGGGATTAGGGATGAATCACAAGTGATTTATCTAAGAATCTCATGGGATTCTGTATGAATCACACAAAGATACTTGACCAGAAAATATCATAAAAAGACAGATTCTAAGAAACTACACTACTGTTACTTGACAAAAATCATAAAAGATTAGTTATGGTATTGTTGTTCTACCATGGACATAAAATGATCTATCATGGACAAACTGATCTATCATAAGGACAAACTGATGTATCTTATACAATTATAAACTGTTCTCCTATTCACATGTTTTCAATGACTTCAAAAAAAGACATTTAACTTCACAAAAGACGATCTTCTTCTTGAATGCTTAGATATGCTCACGTTCCTCCCTATTCCTAACTGCTTCAACAATTATAGACATCTTTTTAGGAGAAGCAAGTTTATCAAACTCCTTTGCTAATTCAAGCATCTTCTCCGCATGATCATTAAGCTCGTGTAACAATATCAATAGCCTCAACATGTCAGACTGGCCTTCCGACTCGGCAACCAGCCCACAATCCCATTTTCCAGCAGCTTCACCGGTGTAAGATTCCATATGTAACATAGTGAAAATACCGCAATCTCGAAACTTTTTCTTGGTCCTCCACTTCAGCTTTGGGATTTTTGGCTTGACTTTACCAATGTTAGCATGTTTTTTTGTGACCATACAGCTTCAAATGACGGGCAAACAACGTTTTCTACAAAATTATAAAAAAAAAGAGCATAAATTACTAGAATTCTGGGAAAATGTCAATTGGGATTCTGTCACAATCTTGAGCTCCAACCCTAACATTCATTGTATGTTCCATTCTTTTTAATGCTCAATTTATAGTATCTGCTTGCAAGTTGCAACAGGAAAGGATTGGAAGTGTTGAAAAGTTATGAGATAGCAGACTTCACCATAATTTTGGTTTTGTAGGTTACCTATGAGTAATATTTGTTCAGTTCCACTATCAAATCCTTCCATTTCTATAAGAAACTCTGTCTTCAGTCGCCTGCTTGACTCATGCTCGCCATCTGATTTACGCTGCAATGGTTATTTCCTTAGTAAGCATCTTCAATGCAGTTAAAATACAATGGAGCCAGATAAATTGAACTTTTCATTTAGACAATTTCAATGGAATCATAAACATTACTGTATTGTATTTGTGTGTGCCTCATTACATGACGTTTTGTTCATGAATAGAACTGGGCGTACCTGGGACAGAAGTGAATCTATTTCATCCACGAATATTACAGCTTCTTGAATATTCGTACCTTCTAGAGCTTCTGCAACACTCCAAACTCGTTCCAAATCATCATTGTTCATAGTTTTAGTAATTTTGATGAATTTCGAGCTGTGATTTTTCGTAATTGTGTCCGATTACGAAGATTTTGTGATGAATTTGAGTGCAACTGAATGATTTCGAACGAATTTGATGATAAATGTGGATTTGATTGATGATTGTCTGGTGTTCGTGTGTGTGTGTGGAGAGGGAGAGAGAGAGAGGGGATTATTTTTGACCTAATTGTAGATCGTTGAAGAAAGAAGGGAAAAGAGGGGGAAGAAATGAATTTTATATTTGACGAAAATGGCCCTCCTGCGTAAATTTTAGGGCAAATGGCACAAAAAGGCATCAAAGTTAGGGTCCATTTCCAATCAAGGTATCCAACTTTTTTTCTTGCATAAAAAGGTTCCCAACTTTTTTTTTGGCGGATTTGGGTTTTTTCTTAACACCCGTTAACTACTAACCCCAAGTTTTTGTTAAATAAAATTTGATACATTTGTAAATTTTGAAGGACCAAAAATGAACAATTTTAATTTCTTTTATATAACCACTGATACTTCATTTTTCCCCAGATTTCCCCCCAAATTGGTTTCCACACATAAACCCTAAAAAAGGTTAAGAGTGCGATTCACAAAATTGAACCCTTTTTTGTGTTCTTAAAGGTAATTAATACTTATTGTTTTTTTTAATTATGTCAATAACGGCTAAGTTAAGCACACGTTGACCTTTTTTGTTAATTTTTTTTGTTTACCAGGATGGCTTCTTCATCCAAAGGAGGTACATTAGCCTTGGATCTTTATTATAACGGGTATTTCAGTCTGAAACCTTTAACCTATCATAATGCTGATATGCTCTCAACCACTCTTGATGTGACCCCTTTAACCTATAGTGAGTTGAAAATTTTTGTTCAAAACAACATAGGTTCAGTAGTGTGTGGCTTGTATTACTTTAGTAATGGGTTAAAATGTATTAAGTCTGATGATGATCTTAGGTTGTTTGTCGAAAAGTGGCATAGTATAGATGAAGGTATCATAGCATTATATGTTACTCATAAGAATGAATCTTTAGTAGAATACAGTGGTGATTATGTTCTTGTAATTTTAAACCTAGCTACTTATTACAAAGACTCAGATGATGAAAGTGATGTTGCATCACTTGATCATTTATCTGAGGGTGAAGAAGAGTTGAGGCAGGTTAGGATAAAGGAAAGGCAAATCTTAGATGAAAAGAAAAAAACAAATGAAGTTGTTGTATTTGATGAAAGTCAGTTAGTGTTGGAAAATGAAAGTGATGAGAATGAGGATGAAGTAGATCCTTAATTTTCAGACCTAGGTGATGAATCTCAAAAAGAGAAACCTCATGTTGAACCAGAAGTTAACTTAGATGAGGATATGGCCATGAGTGATGAGGATGAGATTGTGTTTGACCCTAATAAAAGAGATTACCCTATCCATGACCCAAACACACACTGGAAGTTAAAAAAACCTAGATTAGGTGAATTGTATGCAGACTTAGATCAAGTTAAAGACTTTCTTACTTTTTATTCTGTTGCCAATGGATACCAACTTTGGTATGAAAAAAGTGATAGTCAAAAGTTGTTGGTTAGGTGTGGGTTTGATGAAAAAAAAAGAAGAAAGAAAAAACTTCCTAGAGATCCCAATAAGCCTTGTTGTCCTTTTAGGTTAAGAGCTGTAAAGATGCATGATGGCAATTCTTGGCATATACTTCATTGGCAAGCAGCCAGAGGAGTATGTGAGCAACTCATTCAAGGTAAGCACATACAGAAGTATCTATGAGTTTAATATTTTGCCAGTTGGTGGTATAGATATGTGGAAAAAAAGAAAACATGTGCCCATGAAACCCCCTTTAGAAAGAAAGATGCCAGGTAGACCCACATTGAATAGGACAAAAGATAAGTCAGAAATGAAAAATAACAAACATGTAACTAGGCCTCCTAGAACAATGACTTGTCAAAACTGTGGTGAAATGGGTCATAACAAAAAAGGGTGTACTAAACCAATGGAAACAGGTGAACCATCAACACAAACACCTGCTCCACAAGGTGAACCATCAACACAAACACCTATTCCACAAACACCTAATCCACAAGGGCAACCATCAACACAGACACCTAATCCACCCAAAAAGAAGGGTAGACCTAGGGTTAATGACCCAGTCAATTCTAGAACCCCAAGTTGTAGTAGAAAGAAAAAAGTTGTGACTGCTAGATGTGGTATATGGATGGGAGGAACAAGTGCAAGGGGTAGCAGTGGAAGGGGAAGTTCTAGTGGATCAAATAGTGGAAGGGGTAGGGGAAGTGGAAGTGGTACTGGATCAAACAGGGGAAGAGGAAGTGGTAGTGGATCAAACAGGGGAAGGGGAAGAGGAAGTGCTAGTGGATCAAACAGGGGAAGAGAAAGTGCTAGTGTTTCAAACAGGGTAAGTTTAATGTTAATTTTAAATTTTTTTGTTTCTATGTTTTTTTTTTGTGATGTATATTCTAATTAACACACCCATTTTACAGAATGTTCTACACATGCTATTTGATGATGATGACTTGGTTGATATACAACTTGAGCAAGCAAATACATCAGATATGATTGTTGATGCAGTTAAACAAAGTGATGCCACTAAAGACACAGCTGCACATGCCAATGAGGAAACAACTGCACAAGTCAATGAGGATACAACTGCTCCAGTCAATGAGGAAACAACAGCACAAGTCAATGAGGATACAAATGCAAATGATGTTCCTGCAAATGAGGATGAAGCAAGTCTAAAAAGGAGGTATGATGACTTCTGGCAAGCTCAATATAATGCAGGATACAGACCCCCTAGAAGGACTTCTCAAAGATTATTAATGAAAAATTATAATAGGAAGATCATCCAGGATTATGAAGGTCAAGGACTCACACCAGATGATGCATTTGATGTAGAATAAGTAGTCAAAAGTTTGTAATGTCAGTTTTATTTGTAACAACTTATTACCTAAGTACTTGTAAGAACATATTAAATATCAATCTATTAAATATTACTGACATTGTGCAGTTAAATGTTAAACCTGGTTTCTTGTTTTTGCTCATTTTCTCACTTGTTTGTTTTCTTCAAAATGTGAGTTGCTAATGAAGCCTATATTATGCCTTTATATAATGTGTGGACTCATGTGGCAGTCAATACACATGTTACTGCCTATAATAGTGTAAATCTGCAAATGTGTTTACTTTGGCAGTCATTGCCTATTTTCATGACTGCAAAAGTTGTTTAAACATGTCATGACTGCAACCTATCAATGTGTTTGCTTTTTACAGATATCAGCAAACTAAACACCTTTTCAAGTATACACATGTTACTGCACTTCAAATTAAAACATAAAACACACATTATATTCATTGATCAAAGTTAAACAAATACATTATAGTTCATCAAAAAGAAACCTTTTCAATACATTCATTGATCAAACTAAACTAAAAAGCTTTCATAATTAGAATGAAAAGCAACCCTAACAGTACAAAGATAACCCTAGATTGCATATTCATTGTAGTCTTCAACACTGCCACTTCTTCTTCCAATCTCTTTTTTGTCAGCTCAAATTCCATAGCATCCTTCTTCATTTTTTTCCACTTCTGCCAATTTACCTTTGTAATGCTCAGCTGGTAAATTTGGACCCCACCAGTGAAAGAATTCACAATGCTTTCTTGCCTATTTAACGAAAATAAAGTTAAAACATGTTTTTCACAAACCATTTAAACCAACAAATGTGTTTACCTTATAGTTAGGACATCCCAAAAACCTCCTGCCTGGGTTCTTTTCAGTCCAAGAAATCCACTTACCACTTTCATCACCACATTCACACAAGACACAAACACGATTCATCAAATTATCTTTTTCCCAACCTGCATTTCTTCGATTCCAGTACGCCCAGTTTGAAGTGTTTGATGAATTACATGAGTTTGTCATGTTTTAATTTTGGGGAAGAAATTATTTTGCCCTAATTTGGATTTTGCCATAATTTGGATTTTGCCCTAATTTTGAATTTGGGGATGAACGTTTAAAGGTGTATATAAAAGTTTTAAAGTTTCAAAAATGACCCTTCAGTTTTTATAAAAGATTTATAAAAGTTTTAAAAAAAATTTAGTTTGTAGTTAACGGGTGTTAAGAAAAAACCCAAATCCGTCAAAAAAAAAAAAAGTTGGGAACCTTTTTATGCAAGAAAAAAAGTTGGATACCTTGATTGAAAATGGACCCTAACTTTGATGCATTTTTGTGCCATTTGCCCTAAATTTTAATCTAATTAGAGTCATTGGATGAAAGTGAAATGGATGGTCAAGATCTCCCCATTTAATCTTTGAAAAACACATTATCTTTATAGATCTCACCTCATTTTGCTTTAGTTAATTTATTATTATTATTATTATTATTATTATTATTATTATTATTATTATTATTTATTTTTGAAACTTATATACAAATACAGTAATAAAATTCTTTTGGATAAATTGTTTGAAAATAAAAAATAAATAAATAAATAAATAAAATAAAAAATAAAGATTCTTCACCTCATTCTTTGTATCCTTTTTAGAGCCAAAGGTACATATGCGAATATTATTAATAATAAATAAACCTAAAATATACTTTGACTGATATGATATAAAACTCAAAATTTGACTTAAGTGGGTTGTGATTAGAGGTGGCCAATTGAAACGCAAAGAAGTTGGCCGTATTCTCATCTGGGATTTGGTGACTGGAGGCGTGGTTTGGCAACTTGATGCTCATTTGGCAGCGGTAAGCTTCTCTTGTTTTCTACTTATACAATATTGCACGCTATTCATTAAAACACAGTTTTTGACGTATAGAATGGTTTGCTGATGACCAAATTATATGCAAATTCCCATCTCTTGTTGGCAGGTGACAAGTCTTGATTATCACCCAACAGAAAATTGTAACGCAAAGAAGATAGCCAAAAAAAAACCCCGGATTCAACTCGGAAATAGCCCACTGCCTCTCCAAATTGCAACGGTTTTTTCAAACCGGTTTGACCGGTTTTTTGTCCCAAACCGGTTTGGAACCGGACCAGAACCGGTTCTATAGGTTCCATTTTTTTACCTTGAAAACCGGTAGAAACCGGTTCGGTTTAAACCGGAACCGATTTTTTGACTTTGACTAAAAACCGAAACCGGTTTCAAACCGGAACCGGTTTTTGAAAAAACCGTCAAATGTCCACCTCTGGTTGTGATTAGCACAACTAAGAACTTAACTAGTATATTAAACTATATTGTAACTATGTGGTTGTTCAAACATGAAGCCCTGTTCCAATGTGTTAATGCGAAACCCAGCTTGGGTCATATTGTGGTTCAGAGGAATCAGGAATAGTACTAATATACATACCATATGCTACTATGTAGGCCTGGAAACGAACCGGACGAACACGAACGGAGCCTTGTTCATGTTCGTTCGTTTAATTTTAACCGGACAAATAAACGGACACGAACGCTTAAACGGACACGAACGCTTAAACGGACGGATTTTCTTGTTCATGTTCGTTTATTAAGAAAATGAGTTGTTCATGTTCGTTTATGTTCGTTCATTAAGATACTAAACGAACGCTAAACGAACATAAACGATCGAATATGAATGAACATAGACAAACAAATATGAACTTTATTAAATTTTGGACAATATATTATTTTACAAGTGTTGTTTTGTTTAAACAAACCAATTTTAAAATTATACAATTAAAAGATATGATATACGAACATAAATAAATAAATGAACATAAATGAACGCATAATTGGACATTCACGAACATAAATGAACGGACGCGACTTTTGTTCATGTTTATTCATTTAACTAAACGAACGTAAAATATTGTTCATGTTCGTTCATTTAATAAATAAACGAACATAAACGAACTTTTTATCGAACGGTTCATGAAATATTCACTGAACGTTCAGTTCGTTTACGACCCTACTTCCATGACAAAAGTATATTAAAAGTACCGAAACAAGAGGAATTTAGGTGAGTATATTAAATCGTTTTCACACTCTTGAATTATGTGTAAACGCAGCAAAAGTATCATACTATTTGGGCGGACTGAAATATTACTACAATGAAAGTGACATAGAAAGTGTAAATCTGAGTTTGTAGTGACACTTTAAATAAGCGAGTAAAACGTTGTCAATTTGGAGTTACTGACACATTTTTTACAGAAATTGTGCCACAAAAGTCAAAAAATTATACTTTCATTCTCTCACACTTTTTTGAGTCAAAACTCATAATAGGTTTTTGCCAAATAAATCTTACTTACATTTTTCAATTCTAACATATGAGAAACGCATAAAAAGATTAGTGAAACGTAATTTTTATTTTGTTTATAGTGACACCTATTCAAATTTAGCAACATTTTTAATCTTTACGGACACTCTTTATATATATGTCACTAAGCTACATTTTCTTGTAGTGCATGGAAATTGGTGTGGGAAACAGTGTACACTTTTCATTAATAAAATCAGGTTACAATAAATAACATAAAATTAAATAACAGACAGCAAGGAGCAGAAACAGAAGACAGACACTTATTCAACGAAAATTAAACGAAAGCACTAAAGGTCGGTCAAGGCACGAGGCTCGTGTTTAACACGATTCCCTTAAAACAAATTCGTCGTCTGTTTCCCAGGGTACAACTGCCAAAGATGATGTACAGCCGGATGTGACAAACTTGCCTGAAAGTTCACGAAAATCTTGCGTGTTTCTGATCGAATGACTACTGGAAATCGGTGGCTCAGGAGCTGTGGTTTTTCTGTGTCTTAAAACCAAATGAGATGTGTTTAATTTATAGAGAATACTTTTCTTGATCACCAAGACAGAATATTTTGTAAAAATAAAACAAATTTACAAATTTGTTATATTAATAACATGATTTGGAAATCATATTTGAATCTGAATTAAACTTGTACACAAAGTTTAAATCAATTCCTAAAATAGGTTTGCACAAAATCTGGAAAGAAAGGAAACAAAATATGCAGCAAAAAGATACGCACGTAGGCGAAGTTTCGGAGCTGCATTCGTGTCGCAGGTCGCGCGGGCTCGCATGAGTTCAGAAGCTTCGAACCCATTTTGGCCCAGAAATCCTGAAATCTGCACCCCCTCCTGCGCGCGCGCACGTAGGTGTGGGAGTAAAACCCAACTAAAAGAATTTGATAGCCAATACCAAGATTTCCTTATAAACAAGCTTTCACTTCTTGTTTTGGGCGATGTGTGATACTATCCCATTTTCCATTTTTTGTGTTTCAAATGCCTCACTTTGAGACACGATATCTCATTCATATTAACTCTATTTTGGACATACTTTAGCTCGTTGCTAAGCTCTCTTCAAGGAGAGCGCAACTACCAAGAAATATAAATATATATAACATATAAATATATTAAATAGTATCCAAAATTTGCAAAAACTCATTTTACAAAACCCATTTTCCAACAATCCCCCACATGAATGGAGATCGGTCGAAAACACACAAAAGTTTCGGCAAAATTTCTGCGGTTAAGTCCTGCATAGGATAGGTAGGTGTAACCCTTTGAACCTTCCCTTGTGAGATGCACTTAGTCTCCTAGATCTGAGTAGACGCGATATCCTTGAAGTCAGCCTCTGTTTATGTAGACGACATTACACTTCACACAAGACTCTCCCTGACATTGTCAAGTCCTCATAGTCGTGTTCGTTATGTTCATGAACACTAGCCTGGTTCTGCAAGAGCTCTTAGGAATTGCGCCCCCCACAATTCCTTTCGAAGCGACCCCACTTCTCTCTCACATAGGTGATTTCATCTTGAATCATTAAAAACCTATGTTTTGTGATTTCATCTTGAATCGTTATGCTTTGTGATTTCATCCTGAATCATTAAAGCCATATGTTTAGCCTCTCAACAAGTCACATTTGTTATAGGAATGGACTAGGAAGTTACAATATTTAGTAACTCCCCCACATTGACGTGACTTCCCCCACATTTCTTTGATTAGGTTGTCCTATTGAACCCAGATCTTGGGATCTCCAGTCAACTGGGTTAGTTTTTCCTTCATAGAAACTCATTCCTTCGAGGGCTTTAGTCCCATTCCTTTAGACGACTTACTAACTAACTCTCTGCTTAAGCCTTTCGTAAGCGGATCCGCGATGTTATCCTTTGACTTCATATAGTCAATTGAGATAACTCCTGTTGAGAGTAGTTGTCGTATCGAATTATGTCGACGACGGATATGTCTGGACTTTCCATTATACATTATGCTATGAGCTCTGCCAATTGCCGATTGACTATCACAATGTATACTAATGGCCGTTACCGGTTTAGGCCACCTTGGTATGTCCTCTAAGAATTGATGTAGCCATTCCGCCTCTTGTCCGCATTTATCTAACGTGATAAATTCTGATTTCATCTTGGACTTAGCTATAACAGTTTGCTTGGAAGACTTCCAAGATATAGCTGCCCCTCCTAGTGTAAACACGTATCCACTAGTCGATCTAGAATCCTTTATGTCATATATCCAATTTGCATCACTGTATCCTTCTATAAGAGCTGGATATCTTTCATAATGCAGTCCATAATCGCGACTGTATCTCAAATAATGAAGTACCCTAGTCATAGCTCCCCAATGTGCATAACTTGGATTACTAGTATACCTACTTAGCCTGCTAACTGCATATGCTAAGTCAGGTCGGGTACTTGTCATTAAGTACATTAACATACCAATAATTCTTGAATACTCTAATTGGGCAACACCTGTGCCTCTATTTTTAGATAGATGCTTACTGGTGTCAATTGGAGTTCTAGCTAGGCCGGAATCCCTCGCATTGTGAGTATTAAGAATTTTGTCCACGTAATGTGCTTGACTTAACACAAGTCCATTTTGAGTTCGTATGATCTTTATTCCAAGGATCACATCAGCCAAACCTATATCCTTCATGTCAAACTTTGATTTCAACATGTCTTTAGTAGATTTGATCATCTTGTCGTTACTACCAATGATAAGCATATCAGCAACATATAAACATAAGATTACATATCCACTACTTGTGTCCTTTACATAAACACACTTGTCGCATTCATTAATTTTGAATCCACTCTCTAGCATGGCGTGGTCAAATTTTTGATGCCATTGTTTGGGAGCTTGCTTTAAGCCATATAATGACCTAACAAGCCTAAAAACTTTGTTCTCTTGTCCAGGAGCTATGAAACCCTCAGGTTGGTTCATGTAAATTTCTTCTTCTAAATCCCCGTTTAGAAAAGCCGTTTTCACATCCATTTGGTGAACTTCCAAATTTCTTAAAGCGGAAATAGCAAGTATCATCCTGATTGAGGTTATTCGTGTAACAGGCGAATATGTATCAAAATAATCTAGACCTTCTCGTTGTCTAAATCCTTTGATTACCAATCTTGCTTTGTACTTGTCAATGGTGCCATCGGCTTTCATCTTCTTCTTGAAGATCCATTTATAGCCTAGTGGTTTACAACCATGAGGTAAATCCACGAGCTCCCAAGTATGATTTTGTAAAATAGAATCTATTTCACTTTTAATGGCTTCTTTCCATTGAGGCCCTTCTGAGGAAGTTACCGCTTCTCGATAAGAAGTAGGTTCATTTTCTACCATAAAAGAAACAAAATCGGGTCCAAATGATTTCTCGGTTCTTGCCCTTTTGCTTCTTCTAGGTTCAACCTCTTCTTCCTCGATTTGATCTTGTCTCTCATCTTGGAGATCAATATCATCTCTTTGTCTCTTATCTTGGACAACTTCGTCATCTATTCTAGATGAACTTCCAGTTTCCTTCGTTAAACAAAGAAATATATTTTCAAAGAAGGAAGCATTCCTTGATTCCATTAGTGTACCCTTTTGTATATCCGGATTCTTCGAATCATGTACAATGAAATGATAAGCACTGCTATTCCTAGCATATCCAATGAATATACAATCCACAATTCCAATCTTTTGGGCCTTAGGTGTCGGTATAACTACCTTTGCTAGATACCCCCACACTCGTAAGTACTGATATGATGGTTTTCTTCCCATCCATAGTTCATAAGGGGTCTCTTCTTTTTTCTTACGAGGTATCTTATTTAAAAGATAAGTAGCCGTTAGAATGGCTTCCCCCCACATGTCCTGGCTTAAACCAGAACTTATCAACATGGCATTAACCATTTCCTTCAAGGTACGGTTCTTCCTTTCTGCAATACCATTTTGCAGAGGTGAATTCGTGTCTAATTCCATGTTTAGCACATAAATCAGCAAATGGAGACACATGTTCACCTCCTCTATCACTTCGTACAACCTTGATTTTCTTATTAAGTTGATTCTCAACTTCGTTTTTATATAGAACAAACTTGTCTATAGCTTCATCTTTACTTTTTAACAAGTAAACGTAGCAATACTTTGTACAATCATCAATAAACATGATAAAGTACTTATTGCCACCTTTTGTGGGTAGTGATTTCAAATCACATATGTCAGTTTGTATCATATCAAGTGGTTCGGTTTTTCATTCAACCGATTTGAAATATGATCATGTAAGTTTGGCTTCAACACAAGTTTCACATTTATATTTTGAGTCAATATGGAAATTAGGTATGCAATTAAATTTTATCAAATGACGCATTGAATTAAAATTTACATGTCCAAGATGGCCATGCCACACATTAGAAGACTCAATCAAGTAAGCAGAAGAATTCATTTTATTGATATCATTCTTAACAACCATTACATTGAGCTTAAACATACCATTCAGGGCATATCCCCTACCAAAATACATTTGATTCTTAGATAGAACAAACTTATCTGACTCAAAAACAAGACGAAAACCAAACTTGTTCAACAGCCAACCAGACACAAGATTCTTTCAAATCTCTTAAACATACAAGACATTAGTCAACTTGAGCTCTTTCTTGGATGTCATCTTCAAGATTACATCTCCTTCACCCTTGATATCAGCAGTTGCAGAGTTGCCCATGTACAGCTTCTCTCCATTGTTAACCGCTCTGAAAGAGGGAAACATACTCTTATCAGCACACACATGACGGGTAGCCCCGGTATCAACCCACCATTCCTTGTTGTTGAAACCTACCAGGTTAACTTCAGAGATCATGGAAATGACGTCAGACACCATAGCAATCATGTCCATATTATCATTCACCATATTAGCCTGGCGTGGAGTCACCCGCTTCGGCATCTTACAGTTAGCAGCACGATGACCCGGCTAGTCATAGTTAAAACACACCTCTTGGAACTTCTGTTTCACAATTGCAGCTTTAGGAGCAAGGTACTCAGACTTCTCTTTGAACTTCTTCTCATTCTTTCCTTTTCCTTTGCCTTTACCTTTGATATTGGACTTTGAAGATGACGAAGCATGCTCAACCATATTTGCCTTGGCAGAATCAGGCGTATAAGTGTTTTTCTGAGCCAGCTTGTTGTCCTCTTCAATACGAAGATGAACAACCAAGTCTTCAACACTCATCTCCTTTCGCTTATGCTTCAGGTAGTTCTTAAATTCTACCCAGCTTGGAGGCAACTTTTCAATGATAGCAGCAACTTGAAAAGTTTCACTCAAAGTCATTCCCTCAGCATGAATGTCGTGTAGCAGAACCTGCAGATCTTGAACCTGACTCATCACTTTCTTTGAATTATCCATCTTGTAATCTAAAAAACGAGTTACCACGAACTTCTTTGTACCAGCATCCTTAGTTTTGTGCTTGCGTTCCAATGACTCCCATAATTCTTTGGCAGTCTTGGTCTTGCAGTACAAGTTGTACAAAGAGTCCACCAAACCATTCAGAACATAGTTGTGACACAAAAAGTCTGAATGTTTCCATGCTTCCAAGGCTTGAACAACCTGTTGATTGGAGGATTGACCTTCTGCAGGAGGTTCCACGTGAGGTGGATTCTCTTTTAAGAACAGCGCAAGGTTCAAAGTAGTGAGATAGAAGAACATCTTCTGTTGCCACCTCTTAAAATTCTGCCCATTGAATTTCTCTGGTTTCTCAGCATGATTAGCAACCGTGTTGGTAACTGGCGCACCATGTACATTTACAGTAGTATTCATAGGAGGGGTAGTGGTGTTAGTCATCCTGAAAAATCACCAAACACAAACAGTTAAGCCAACTGTTATACAATCGGTATCTAAGAAATTCTATCCTGATTTCTTAAAAGCTTGTTCCGAATCTGCTTTAAAGAAACTCTATCTTGGTTTCAATGAATTAAGATTTAAATAAACCGAATAAGAAACTAAATAAAATAGACCAGTTTAATAGAAACTCAATCTTGGTTTCAATATAAACTGATAAGAATAGACTGGTTTAAAAACGTTTTAGATCTGTACACCAAATCTGAAAAGTAAAATCCTGTTAAGAAACTGGTTTTCCAAAGAAACTCAATCCTGGTTTCGACAGAAAACAGTTTGTATATGAAATCTGTTAATTGATAATTAATCCGATTATACGAAAAGTTTATTAAATCTGTTAAACATAATATGTTTTAAGACTGTGGGAAACGGTGTACACTTTTCATTAATAAAATCAGGTTACAATAAATAACAGAAAATTAAATAACAGACAGCAAGGAGTAGAAGCAGAAGACAGACACTATTCAATGAAAATTAAACAAAATCAGTAAAGGTCTGTCAAGGCACGAGGCTCGAGTTTAACACGATTCCCTTAAAACAGATTCGCCGTCTGTTTCCCAGGGTACAACTGCCAAAGCTGATGTACAGCCGGATGTGACAAACTTGCATGAAAGTTCACAAAAATCTTGCGTGTTTCTGATCGAAGGACTGCTGGAAATCGATAGCTCAGGAGCTGTGGTTTTTCTGTGTCCTAAAACTGAATGAGATGTGTTTAATTTATAGAGAATACTTGTCTTAATCACCAAGACAGAATATTCTGTAAAAATAAAACAGATTTACAAATTTGTTATATTAATAACACGATTTGGAAATCATATTCGAATATGAATTAAACTTATACACAAAGTTTAAATCAATTCCTAGAATAGGTTTGCACAAAATCTGGAAAGAAAGGAAACTAAATCTGCAGCAAAAAGATACGCACGTAGGCGAAGTTTCAGAGCTACATTCATGTCCACAGGCCGCGCGGGCTCGCATGAGTTCAGAAGCTTCGAACATATTTTGGCCCATAAATCTGCACCCCCCTGCGCGCGCGTAGGTGTGGGAGTAAAACCCAACTAAAAGAATTTGATAGCCAATACCAAGATTTCCTTATAAACAAGCTTTCACTTCTTGTTTTGGGCGATGTGGGATACTCTCCCATTTTCCATTTTTTGTGTTTCAAATGCCTCACTTTGAGACACGATATCTCATTCATATTAACTCTATTTTGGACATACTTTAGCTGGTTGCGAAGCTCTCTTCAAGGAGAACGCAAAGCTACCAAGAAATATAAATATATATAACATATAAATATATTAAATGGTATCCAAAATTTGCAAAAACTCATTTTGCAAAACCCATTTTCAAACAATTGGATCCGATCAATAAGAGTAACAACTTCTTGTAACCTTTCATATTCTATCAGATTCATTTTGTTTCATATAGCTTGTCGTACAAGAAGAATTAATTGATTATAATAGTAATACAAAGAAAAACTGGTCAAATATTTAAATCTGGTTTGTAACCTATGGCTGATGTGACTAGTTCAAATGGTACAAAAATTGTGACTTCAAATCATTTTGATGTTCTTAATATGGTTGAAAATGATGTTGAGACTATTCCTAGTGATTCAGTTAATTTGAAAGGTGACGATGAGAATGTAGGTAACAGTAAAGTTGTTAACTTGGATAATAAGGATAATGAGAGCAAGAATGAAGTGGAAGAGGATGCTAATGATACCGTGAGATTTATTTCATGATGTTCCCCTGGTTGCGTACACTTTGGATGGATTGAGTTTGATTGCTTCAAAAATTTGTACTCCTATGTCACTTAACTCTTATACTAATGATATGTGTTTGGAAACATGGGGTAGGAGTAGCTATGCTAGAGCTTTGATTGAAATTAATGCGTCTAATGAGTTGCGAGATAATCTTGTGTTGGCTATTCCTAAACTTAATGGAAGTGGATATACGAAATAAACTATCCGTATTGAATATTAATGGAAACCCCCTCGATGTAGTACGTGTTTGCTATATGGAAATTTTATTAATGAGTGCCCCAAAGCTACACCTAAACGTGTAGTTAATTGATGAACTCAAATAAGTACATTTTATTATCATCATTTATCCTATTTATTTGACTTGTTTTATTATATTATATATGAGAATCGATACATTAATGTTTACTTTAGTAATTCTCAGGTAAAAACAAGCATTATGTGAAACTTGGCGATTTTGGACTAATTATGGAGCAAAACAAGCGAGATGTTAAAAGTCTACTGAAATCCAGAAGATGCGCCGTATCTCACTCAACAGATACGACGCAATATCATACTTAGATGAATTCGAAGACCATTGCCTGACTTTGAAGAATGCGCCGCATGCAATTCTGTCATGCGCCGCATATGAAACTTTGGTCAAAGAAGAAGATCAAGCTCGTTCTACTCCAGATACGCCGCAATATACTTCTAACATACGGCGTATCACTATGAAGATTTCACCAGTTACAATCGAAGACAGCTAAAGTATATGCGCCGCATACAAAGATCAAGTTACGCCGCATCTGAAGACGGTGTACGAATATTCCAGAATATATTAATCTTGGACCCCACGCGAAGTTAAGTCAATGCGCCGCATCGATCCCTCAGACAGAAACTATAAATACCCCAAGGTCAGACGAATTTTAGAGACTTTTAGAGACCAGAGATGAGACCTTTTGAATAACCCTAGAGCCGAATTCAGACGACCAAGCAGCACAAGACACACCTCAAACAAAGATACAAGAGCTGTAAGAAGGTCCTACATGTATTCAATTCATTAAGTAGTTTTGTTTTATTGTTTTAGTACGCTTTAATTCATCAGGATTGATGGGCTTATGTCATGTGACTACGAAAGATCATGCACTCCCCTTAATATTGCTTTCCCATTAATTAAAGTTTATATGTTGATGTCTTTGGTGACTTTTATTAGTGCATTGATAACCTCTGTGTCTAGCTGAGTCTTGCTTGGGTCGCCATGCCCCTTCCTCGCCTATTTATTCTAGCGTCTCTAGAAAAGTAGGATAGACATAAGTAATCATTAAGGGTTTACTCGCCGATAAGATTAGAGCCAACGAGAAAGGTTTAATTATATACACTTCATATAAAACTAGCAATAAAAAAAGTGACAAACTATTTAATTATCAGGACAGGTCTTCTTATTGTCTCGAGTATCTATCTGTGTACGTGTGTGCTAATCTCTGATTCGTGCTCATTAGTTTAGTTTTCTATTTAATTATAACCAAACCGTGCCAGTCTCTCAGGCTGAACCCCCTTGCGTTAGATTAGGTTGTATAGCTAACTTAGGATATTAAAATACTGATTAGAATAACTAGATAATACGTTCCACTCTTAGTGATCGACACTCTGCTTACCATTATATTCATACTGACCGGGTACACTGCTCGTTAAGTGTGTGTGTTATTGATAAGTCGGCTAAATATAAATTTAAAACTTGAGTAGGCATTAATACTGCTAAACCGCAACGACACATCACGCGCATCATTAATGCAGTTGGAAAGGGCAAAGGTCCGACTTCGAGTGCTACTAAAGAGGTGTCGAATGATGGGTTTACCACTGTCAAGCGAAAAGGATCTCGTTATAAGCAGGTTTTTAGGGTATCTAAGAACAAGAGAGTGAAGTATAGGCAGGTTGTTAAACAACAATCTACTAAAAAGGCGTCAAGCCTAAATGATAATATCAACGTGGCCTCTACTTCCAAACAGCCTACGAAGGTTAGTAATGTGTTAAATACTTCGAATACTTTTGTTGCTCTTAATGAGAAAGATGATAGTACAATGGATAATGTTAAATCAAGTAGCGATACTAATTCGCCTGATGTTGAACATTCATTTACTTCGAATAGTAAAGATTCGGATTTTGGTAATGGAATTAGGAACATGGATTAACAAGTGAGTGCAACTATTGATTCATTTGGCAGTCCAAGTATTACATCTCTCATTGATAAGATTAATAATTTAGAAAGTCAAATTATTGAGGGAAAGCTTGTGCTTCTGGGTGATGATGGGAAGCCGCTTGCTATGCAAAATGAGGCTAGTGTGGGTCGCGTTTCTAGCATGGGTCGTGATTCGGGTATAGGAAGTGATGGTAAAAAGACTGATAATCCAGATTTCATGGATAGGGATTCTGGGAATTTGGAAAGTGATGATGATGATGAAGTTTTTGAAGTCGAAAATGAAACTTCTAGTTATATGACGAATGATGGTCCCAAGAGTGGTGGTGGAGCTGGTAAGAAGAGCTTATATGAGATATGGAAAGAGGATACCCATGATCAAAGCCTGTATGACGATGAAGATCTTGATGATTGTGGTTTGACTAGTGTACAATGGGAATATGCTAATGCATATGACATTCATCTTCATGGTCAAATTAGATAGGTTTTTTTTCTTGTTTTGCATAAGTATGGCGTGTCATTCTTATGCTAGGTTAGGTTTTATTCTTTGTAAGAGTGTTTGTTTAGCCTTTTTAGGCTGAGTTGTGGGACTCACCCTCAACCGTTGTATTTAACCCTTTTTAAATTTTTTTTTTAGTAATATATTTTACCGGGGGAAACCCTTTACCCAAAAAAAATCCTCAAAAAACAAAGGTGGAACTGGGATGAAGAGTTAATACGAGCGTTGGAAAAATAACTATGATGATAACCCATATGATGAGGATGAATGTGAAGATTTAATGGAAGAGTAATTAGCTTTTTGTGAAGCTTATGATATAAGGTTTCATGGTTATACTAGACGTAAGTATATAGTTAATCTAGTAGTTTTTAATAAGATTGATTTGGTCTTTCTTATGATTGATGTGGTTTGAAGCACAAATGGTGTGTTTGTATGTCGCGTATAAAATGGGCTGAGATGTGAGATTCACTCACATCCTATGTATTTAACTGATTTTTGAAATAATAAATTTACCGCGTGTAACAACTTTTAACCCCAAAAAACTGGTCAAATAATGACGACCCTTTCTTTCTCACGGATATCAATCTGTTTACCTATTAACTGGCTCACTAAACTTGGCCATTAGTTTGGGCAACTTACTCCCAATTTTGTTCCATCTACTATATTTACGAGATTAACGATGAGAATGATCGTCGAATACAGTGACCACCCTAATTTGGCCACTATTTGTTAAAGTTATTTGCATAAAGTCCTGATGACAAATGTATCAACAACTACTCACGACTAGCAAAAACAACTCGTTACATTATAGTGATGAAGTTCAGCTAAGCTAATCATTAGTGACGTATTGTTCTTGTACAATTGTTTGAAAACAGTCACTAGTGAAAGTTATAGCGACAACGATTCAGTACTCAACTTTTCGTCACAATTCGGTTCAGTTCTGTACTAGAAGTTTCTTGTTACTAAGTTGGATTTTTCCTGTTGTTAAATTTCAGTTTCTAGAAGTTAACATGAACTTGATAGCATTATATGTAAATGTAAGTTTATCTGCATATAAATATAGTCGTTAATATAATTTTCCCAAATATGATCGCACTTACGGGTTCATTAATGCTTTAATTTATCAAAATCTTGGATATTATCCAGTGACATGAAATGTTTTAATTTCAAGAACTGAGCCATGGCAGATAATATGCTTAATTTCTTATTTAGATTGAAAATTGGTTAACAGAACAATAAATATAAATTACTCGAAAAGATACAATGTCAAACTACAATCCAATCATTTGTTATCGTTCAACATTCAACGTACCAGATTAATGTTGCAGAACTGGCTTGTGGGGAAACTGGTTCAGTGCAATACATTGGCACTGGCATCTGTTGGAATTGTTAAGATCAAATTTAACCTTGTAATCTAGTTTGGAACATTCTGTCATCATATTATAGATATTTAGTACTTAGTACAAGTCTGCAGCCATGTATAGCCAATAAGGCTGCACAAAACTCATGGTTTGGGCCATAGGCCAACAAACCTTAGTTAGTTATTTAGTTATGTCGTTTATGACAGTTGGTAGTTTAAGATACAGTTAATATGACAGTTATGAATGAATGGTCATGTCTGTTGGTTCTTTTGAACCATCACAACCTTACATCATGGCTGTTCATGTAGTATATATAGGACATATGTAATTTCAGTTACATCATCAATATAACAGTTAGTATTTGTGTTTAACTTTCCCTCCACATTTAAACTCTAGTCGTTTTATTGTATATCAAATCTGCATACATACACATTTCCTCAGTCTTAATCATTTGTCAATCACAATGGTTTGCACCAACACTCAAATAGAAAACAAATGGTCAAAACCTCATTGTAGGACTGTTGGCTATTCTAATATGTGGTATCAGAGCAAACCTGGGAGATACAACAGAATACAAAGAGAATTCATTCAGAGACAAGTAAAGTGAGAAAGTGAATCAAGATTTGGAAAATGCATCAAGCAAATTTCAAATGATTACAAAGAGATGCCGAGAAAGAAGTTGGAAGAAATTGAAGTGTATAATCATGCACTTCCACAATCACAAAGCAAGTCAGAAAGACACAAGAGATACATATGTTTTGAATGTGGAATTTGGGGACATATTGCCATCAATTGTCCAAACAAAGGGAAGAACACAGAAGTTGCAGACTCAGAAAACATTTCTAAAACACCACACACTCAAATCTTATACCCTGAGAACATCCATCTATCAACTGACTTTATGATAGAAGGCACAGATGAAGAAGAATGGGACAAGATTTGGTACATAAGCAAGAAAATTGAAAGGCATGTTTGCACAAACATCAACCTATTTGCAAAATTGACGGAGAAATTCAGTGTTGAAAAGTTAGAAGATCTGCACAAGTTATTATTCATTCATGGAATTGGTGAAGTGCCCATAAGGATAGGTTCATAAATAATATGCATACCTGGTGTACTCTATACACTAGATGTAACTTTGAACATCCTTTCTGCAAGCCAATTGGAGGCACAGGGTCTTGATTTGACATTCAAAGGGAACAGATGCAAACCTGTACCTATGTTCAAGGATCCATTAGACTGTTGTTTTGATCAGAACAAGATGAACATGAAACAAAACAAGTATATGGAGGACTATTTCAAATCACTTGATGAAAGTTCTCATCAGAATGAAGGAAAGACAGAAAAGGAGGATGTTTTGACACAGAAATGTGACAAGTGTGAAGAAATTGGACACTACTCCTATGTATGTCCAATCAAATCATCAACAGTTGGAAGCAAATCAAATGAAGGAGACTATGTCTATGTAAAAGGTGTATACTATCCAACTGAAATTACTTCATTTAATGAATATGTTGCTTTTCTTGATTTATTGAAAAATGATTACATTATCAATCAAGAATGGGACATATTTAGGGACAGATTCAACAAAGCTTTCAAATGGTTTTATGATGTATATCTCAAAAGAGAGTTGCCTGGTCCCAAACCCCCAAAGATAAATGGAATAGAGATCCATCTAATGGATCTTTATAAACTTGTTGAAACCTTAGGTGGATACCTAAGTGTATTTTTTGCAAAACAATTTGGTTATATTGCAGAGATACTTGACCTGTCAAAAGAACATGGTGAAGAGATCAAGAGATGCTACAATCAATACTTGGATATTTTCAAGTGCTATTATAGTACAGCCAGGGTGTCACAAATTGAAACAGAAGGACTTGTTTCAAGAGGCAAAATGAACTGCCTAGGAGATCATGAAGATCCATTGACATAAGCCAATGGAATAAACAGTCAAGGAGAAATGAAGATTGAGCACTTTGGAATAAAATTAGAAGATCTCAATAACAAGTATCAAGCAAACCAGATAGAAACTCAAAATCATTTTGAGACAGGAAGCACAAGCAAGAAGATCAAGAAAGAAGAAGGGGACACAGACAGCAATACCACTGATGATTTCACCATCATCACTTAATTACACCAGTGAAAGCAAGAACAGATGGAAACAAGGACATTTGATCTTAAGGGGGAGATTGTTGGAATTGTTAAGATCAAATTTAACCTTGTAATCTAGTTTGGAACATTCTGTCATCATATTATAGATATTTAGTACTTAGTACAAGTCTGCAGCCATGTATAGCCAATAAGGCTGCAAAAAACTCATGGTTTGGGCCATAGGCCAACAAACCTTAGTTAGTTATTTAGTTATGTCGTTTATGACAGTTGGTAGTTTAAGATACAGTTAATATGATAGTTATGAATGAATGGTCATGTCTGTTGGTTCTTTTGAACCATCACAACCTTACATCATGGCTGTTCATGTAGTATATATAGGACATATGTAATTTCAGTTACATCATCAATATAACAATTAGTATTTGTGTTTAACTTTCCCTCCACATTTAAACTCTAGTCGTTTTATTGTATATCAAATCTGCATACATACACATTTCCTCAGTCTTAATCATTTGTCAATCACAATGGTTTACACCAACACTCAAATAGAAAACAAATGGTCAAAACCTCATTGTAGGACTGTTGGCTATTCTAATAGCATCTTCATTGGAATAACCGGGAGTGGACCTTCTAGCTTGAGTTCCGGAATTACTTTAAGGATGGACGGCTTCAGACTTCGGTCAGCTGGGTGCACATATCATAAGAAGCTCACACTTACCCAAGATCATAATTTTGGTTAACTATGTCCATCACCATCAGCCCAAAAGCAATCTCTAAAGCAACCACCTCAAAACTGTAAATATCAGACTCTTTATTGGCCTTCCCTGTTGTTACATAATCAGTGGACATGTAGCCTAAATTTTCAACTAGACCAGTTGTTTATAGACCCAATTCAAGGTCCATGAATCTAGCTAATTCAAAGTCTCCAAGTTGCATGAAGTCCTGAATCAAGCTTGATGTTACTCGCTTTCATATCCAGATGCACCACACATGGTTTACACTCTTCATGGAGATAGAAAAATGCAAAAGCTAAACCCATGGCGATCTTATATCGCACAGGCGCATACCTCTACAAGCGGACTTTTTTGTTGAAGAGGTGATAGTCAAGGCTGATGTTTGGCAAAAACTCGTAAACAAAGCAAGAGTTAAGTTATCATGGCACCAACCGATGAGTTGCACCAAGTTTTGGCGCCTTAAACTACTAATGATCTTGACTTCGGTTATGTACTCTTTCTTTCCCTGTTTAGAACATTACGATTTTTTTTACAGCGACCATCATGCCCATGCGAATATAAGTAGCCTTTGCCGCATCCGAAACCTACCTTACCCAACTTCAAGTCATCAGAGAAGTTATATGCAGCCATAGCAAGATCTCTGATGGAAAATCTTTTAGGTCCTGTCCCTCTTTCATGATCATGGGTCATCGATGTCAAGGTATCTGTTACTACTGAGTTATGTCTAGCTTTTCTATGTCTCCTCGCTCCTAAACATACCATATGCAGGTTACTAGTACTGTAAAAGCCAAAGATTAAACTAATTTGTGTATTACTCGTACTTTGTTGTGAAGCAAGTTGACCCAAATGAAAGGATGTCACAGGAGCCGAAGGAAACCGTGTTTGACAGCTCGATCTATCCAGAAAAAAGGAATGTCGCGGCTACTCCAAGAAAGAATAAGAGGGAGTCAAAGATACCAATAAAATTAGGAGATTATGTCCTTAATTAGATTGGTAATTTTAGTCTATTTAAAGGGTCTAAGATTGTCTAGCAAATCATGGAATAAACTTATTTCACAATTGTGGTAGTCTCTTTCTCATCCAATCTCTGTAATTCTGTTTCCTTATCTCCTTCTTGGTTTATTATCATATTCTTATTTATCCTACTTATCTATTTAATTGTTATCAATATTGTTATTTATCTAATTACTCCATTGGTGCTTTCATTCTCTATTAGCATCATGGCTGATGGCACAAGATTCAAAGTGATGGATGAAAACCTCAAGATCCTGCAGGAGGCACAACAAAAATCGGTTCAAGAACAAGCCTCAATACGCGATGATGTTTCATCCATTGAAGACATGAAAAAGATAATGAATCGGGTTCTGCTGTGTCTTGACAATGATGCTCGTGACCAGAAAAATAATAACAAAGATGATGACATAGGGTCGTCAGCGGTACTAGGCCGGCATAAACCCACGCAGATTAATCTTCCTCATTTTTCTGGTCTGTACCCGGAACGATGGGTCGCACAGGCCAACCACTATTTTGATTTTTATGAAATCAGGGACAAAGACCGGGTGACAATTGCGTCCTTTTCTCTTGATGATGCGGCAGCGGATTGGTATGATTGGTTTTGCCGCCATTCCCGTTTTACGAGATGGAATCCTTTTACAGATGCAATTATACAGCGTTTCAGACTCTGAGAACTCGAAGAACCAGAAGGGGTGTTAGCCAAGTTACAACAAACATCTACGGTGGCTGAATACCGACACCGTTTTGAGGAAATCTCAACCAGATCCATGGCCCTCCCACCGGCGTTTTTGGTTAGTTGCTTTATCTCAGGCCTTCGCCTAGATATTAAACAATCTGTAGTGATTAACAAACCTAATACGCTAGATGAAGCAATGCATTATGCCCAATTACACAAAAATCAGATCCAGTTAGAAAAAGGCTTGGGTCGGGTCTCACTTAATCAGAATTCTAAACCCATCCTTTCAACCCCAAAAACTCAGTCAGCTTCAATAGCGGGTAACAACACCACCGTTACACCTAATCACAAGGGAACCAATCAACCCATTGGCTTTAAACGCCTAACTCCCATAGAATTGGCTCAAAAGAAAGCTCTCGGGCTGTGTTACAGGTCTGATGAAAAATATTCTCTAAACCATCAGTGCAAATCGGCTCCACAATTATTGTTCTTTGATGATGGGCCTTGGCCGGATGACGAGGTCGAGCCCGTCCCAGATGCGGTTTTGGCCGAGAACATTCAAATGGAGAGAGTAAAAACACAATCCTACATCCCAGATGCGGTTTTGGCCGAGAACATTCAAACTGGTTCAGGTATTACTGGATGGTGGCAGCACTCACTGTTTCATTCGAACTAAGATGGCCACGTTTCTTAATTTACCAATTGAGTCAGTTACACCTTTTTCGGTGTTGGTAGGCAGCGGTGAGCGTCTACCCTGCTCGGGCATGGCTAAACAGGTAGCACTAATAATTCAGAAGTCTACCATTTACGTCGACTTTTACGTCCTCCCATTACAGGGTTGGGACATGGTTTTGGGAATTTCATGGTTAGCAACTCTGGGCCCGGTGGTTACAAACTATGCAGCCTCAACTTTTGAATTTCAGTTACATGATAAACGCATCATATGGCAAGGAGATTCCAACATCATGAGCCAACAAATCCAATTCAATGGCCTTCGCCGGTTGGCTCAAGCGGATGCCATTACCGAATTTTATCACTTAAAAGTGCAAAGCCCGAACACCACGACTGCAACACCTTACCCGCCCGATATCCAACACTTGCTGACCGAGTTTGCCACAATCTTCCAACCACCACAGTCCCTACCACCCGTTCGTGCTCAGGATCATGCCATTGAACTCTTGCCAAACAAAGCCCCGGTAGCAGTACGGCCCTACCGATATCCACATTTTCATAAACAAGAAATCGACCATCTTGTTCAAGAAAGGTTGCAGCAAGGAATCATTAGACCGAGTACCAACCCCTTTTCCTCACCGGTCTTGCTTGTTCGAAAGAAAGATGGCACTTGGAGGTTTTGTGTGGATTATAGGGCACTTAGTGCCATCACAGTTCGAGACCGATTCCTAATTCCAACAATTGACGAATTATTCGATGAGTTACACGGAGCTCGATTCTTTTCAAAACTAGATTTGCTTGCATGATACCACCAAATTCGATTATAGGAAGAAGCCATTGCCAAAACCGCGTTTCAAACTCATGACGGCCACTTTAAATTTTTGGTAATGCCATTTGGGCTAACCAATGCTCCGTCCACATTTCAACGATTGATGAATGAGGTATTTCGGCCAAATATGTTGAAGAACCAGGGCCTAAAGTAGTATTTTGCTGATAATTCATCATGTGCTACTGAAGGGTATGGTTCAGTAAACTGCAATGGTATAGTTTTTACAAGAATTGCTTATGTCAATGGTCTGAAATACAATCTAATCAGTGTTAGTCAACTATGTGATGCCAAATACATAGTTCTATTTGATGATAAGAGATGAACTATCTTTAATGCCAATAAGGAGGTTGTGTTGATTGCCCCAAGGAGGGAAGATGTCTATGTCTTAGATATGTCAACCCTTACACAAAATGGGGCTTGTCAATTCACAAAGGCAAGTGAAACAATCAACTGGCTATGGCACAAAAGACTCTCTCATCTTAACTTCAAAAACATCAATAACCTAGCCAAACAGAACAAAGTTCTTGGCTTACCCTCCTTTGTGTTTTCCAAAGATAAATCTTGTTCTGCTTGTGAAAAGGGAAAACACCACAGGGCATCTTTCAAAACTAAACAAAATTTTTACATCAAAAGTTTCCTTCATCTTCTTCACATGGATCTTTTTGGACCTGTCAGTCCAATGTCTATCCATCATAAGAAGTACACCCTGGTCATAGTAGATGAATACTCAAGATACATATGGGTCTACTTTCTCACTTAGAAGAGTCAGGCAGCTGATACAATTATTTCCTTTGTCAGGAACATTAAAAATCTGATTGTACAATAAATTGCACTACCAGGCCTTTGATGATGATCAAAGGATTTATAGGGTGTTGAAGTTGTGCCAAGCTTGTCTTTAACCTGAAATAAGATACTAAAACACTACGTTAAGTGATTGCGCAGGGGTTGGACCCTGCGAACCACCTCTGGCGTGCGAGTAAGTATGTGCTACGGTAAGTTGGTAGTAATTTGAGAAAGTTCAGTTGACATTCCCATGGTTCTTGCCCGTCCAAGCTATTTATAGGGGAGAAATAGGCCTTAGAGGGCAGTTGCACTTGATTCGGAGATCATGGGGGCGTCCCATGATTTGTGGTAACCGCTACGGCTTTGTGGCCCAAGATCTCATCCTTGGTGGGAAAGCCTAAGGGAAGAGGGAATGTGGGTATGACCAGGTCAAGGTGGTTCTCCGTTCTGGTTCCTTTGCAGGAGGTACCCCGAAGGGCTTAGGGCTTCGATTGGCGGATTCCCATTTGGTAACCACTTCATAGATGAATGGTTTTACGTCAATGAAATGTTCTAGGAGATTAACCTGGGCCTCCGAAGAGAGGGCTTCGCACAGGCTCGAAGGGGAGTCCTTCGACCCGTTCGGAGGGTACATCATCAAGCCCCCCAGTCGAAAGTGATATATACGAACAAGTATAAATTGCATTCGACTCTAAAAACCTGCTACACTTTATCCCTTTTGTCACAAATTCAGACGGAACAAGGATATGTGCTTAAACAAACTATGCAATAAATGCGGCTAATGAATATCCAACTACCACACCCTAGGCTACAGTAGCTAGGATTTCGGTAACCACAAACATCTTTTCAAAATTTAAAAAATGAATTGGTGTCCGTGTATGTCTCGGATTATGCTTGCACGTGGATGACTAGGATAAAACTACAAAGGATATACATAAACCCTTCATAATCCTAACCCTAGATCACTTTTCTTTTGCGCCCAAAATACACACAACGCTATGCTTCGGTTAGGCTTAAAGGTAATTTTTCCTCCCCCATTCTTTAACCTCTTGCTCTTATTGTTTCTAGTTCAAGATGAGTATGGCAGCGAAAAGAATAATTAGACAACAAAAATGTACTCTATCAGAGCAGGCTTTGACAGAATTTCTTGGAAAATACCCCATACCCAAGGAGTTTAAAGTGATGCTTCCAAACGAAAACGAAAATATTTTTGACGCTCCAACTGGGTATGTGGATATTTATGTTCATGCATTTATAGAATCCAATTTTAGGATTCCCATTCATCCCTTGATCCTAGTGTTTTTACAATACTATCAAGTACATATCTCCAGGTTGAATCCCTTTGGTCTAGCCAAGTTGACGACCTACATTGTTGTGTGCAAAGCTTATGGCTATGAACCAACTCTTACTATTCTTAGAGGCTTTATTAACCTTTGCCCGTGTGGTGATTGGATAACCTTGGCCAAGAGAAGTGAACATGATGTGCCTTGTTTAATTACTAAACCTTCACCAATATAAGAAAATGGAAAGGTTTGTTCTTTTATGTACAAAACATGATCATACCTCCAGAATTTCCAGCCTTACTGGATAAAGCATTCCGGTTTGATGAGAAACGCTTTGATGACCCTTTGCCATATCCTATAAGGAGCAATCCCCTCTACCAGCATCTTGTACGCCACCCTTTTGATGTTCAAACATTTCCTGAGCCAGTTCTCTATATGGCGGGCATTGTTGATCATTGGGAAGGCTCTCCGTCGAAACCTGAGATAATGTGTGAAGGGAAAAGTATGTATATACCCATTAAAATAAAGTAAATAACTTATCTGCTGATATTTATCTTTTTTCCTTTGTTGTTGCAGGAATGGCATTCAGAAATTTCGTTGTAGCCCGTGGTACCAGAGAGGTTAGTTTCATTCCCCAAGATCCAAAAAATGTGAGCTACGGAGTAGGCTCTCCGTCAATATCAGTCAACAATAATGAGACTCCGCACTTTGTGGAAAATGTAGCAGATTCCGATGATCCCCTTATCAAGGAATTTCAAGCGAGGCTCGCAGGGTCTTCCGGCATGTCAGGCAAGAAGAAAAGTAAAAAAGGAAGAGCTGACATGTCTGTGAAAACTCCTCCGAAAAGGAAGTTATCTCTTCCAACCCCTTCGACAAGAATGGTGAAACCCAAAGGCTCCCATGCCAAAACCTTCGTACCTACTACCCTAAAGATTCCCGAAGATGAAACTCCTAGTAAGTGGAAATCTTTTATGTACAATAAACATCATCCTTCCTATAGTTGACTGTCCTATATTGCGCAGGTTTGCCTGACACAAGGGAGCTTCCGAATGCTCTTACGTGCCATCAGTTGGTTGAAAAGATGACACCTACCCATTGGAGAGGGATTTTGGATAACATGTCTATGGAGGAGCTCTGTAACTTTCAATCCAAGAGTTATGCTAGACAAGCTGTTTTAGATAATCATCTTAATTCTTGAACAAGGGAATTGGTTCAGACAGTGGTGGTTGTAAGAGGGAAAATGGATGCCATCTTAGCCAAAGAAAAGGATAGGGATCGTGAGTATGATCAGTTGGAAGCCAAGTGTAAAGAAGCAATGGAGGATTTGGAGAAGAATCCTATTGTTCAAGACATGCGAGTAAAAATTGATGGCCTCGAAAGACAATTGAGGGAATCCCAAGCAGAATGTGGTAGATTGAGGGCGGAGGAGGCTAAAATGTCCGGTTATAGAGCACAAATTACTACACTCAAGTCCACATGTGCAAGTCTTGAAGCCGAAAGGGCCAGGTTGGTTGAGCAGGAGATCAAGCTTTGCGAGGAGATTGATGGACTTAAACTCCAATGCGAAAACTTGAAGAAAGATAGAACTGAAGTGGTTTCAAAGGTTGTTTCTCATGTTGCAATGGAATTATACCATAGTGATGAGGTGGGGGAAGTCATTGGGAGGCTGGTGAATGTGGCCATTTTCTATGGTACGTGTACGACATTGGAAGAAATTGTTCAGACAAAGAAACCTGTGGTCTTGTCGGAGATACCTTACTCTCGTCCAAATTCTGAACAAGAGTATAATGATGCTGGTAATGCGTTCACTTTAGCAGAGTACCCTTACCTTACCGAAGCAACCAGAGACCCTTTAGCTTCAGTAGAAGATCTCCTAGCAAAGAAACCGAGGAAGGTTCAGCCCCCCTCTCCAACTAAGAATACCGCATCTGTGAGGCCTCCGTCTCCACCAAAGGACCCAAATTTCTTGAAAAATACATGAGGGCTGCCTTGTTGGCAGTGATTTGGTCTTAAGGGTGGCATATACCCTTTTAAACAATGTCCTATTATGCTTTTTAGGCTTGTGCCCATATGTTTTGACAATTTATCTTTGCTTCATGATGGGCTTCGACCCATGCATTAAACAATTTCCTGGATATTTTTTTGTTGGCCTTGACCATGCTTGGTCTTGGTAATGCCAGTTAGGGGACAATGTCCCTCTTAGAATGTCATGATTTTCTTCTCTTACGCTCACCATAAACGTACACATACAACCTAAGGTTATAACCTTATTGTGTGTATTTTGGACCAAGATTTTTAGCAATCATATAATTTGACTGCGATAGAGGGTCGCGACCCACTCTATCTTCATCCTTAAGTTACAAAGGGCTTGGAATACCCTAGGACTTTATAGGAAAAGTTAATGTGAATTGTAATGGATGTTATTTGTATACAAGACATGTGTCCTGCTTCATCCTTCGACATTGAAACTTGTAAAGTACTTGGCTGAACAAATCTTTGTTGTAAATAACGAATAAAAAGATTTGAGGGAAATGCGTTATATCATTAAGTGGGTAGGGAGGATTATATCATTTTAAGAAGTGAACACTAAGGCACCTACCATTAATGCTTCTTTCCCCAAGTGAGAAGAATGCGTTACATGAATTTGAAAAAACAAGCTGAGTGCTTTTAAAAAGAGTAAGTATTATATGTAAAACTTACGAAGATTGGTACCATTTCAAGTCCTATCCATGACCTCTCCCTTAAGTGTTGCGAGCTTGTAGGCTCCGTTGCCGTAGGTTTCGGATATAACGTAGGGTCCTTCCCATGTGGGCCCTAGCTTTCCTTCATACTCAGCTTTGCTTGCGCTGTTTAACCGAAGGACATATTCACCTGGCTTGAATGTGGAGGGTCGAACTCGGTTGTTGTAGTACTTTTCGAACTTCTATTTTTAGATAGCCTCTCTGATTGAGGCTATTTCTCTTCTTTCTTTAAGAAGGTCAAGGTTTTCCTGAAGCCTTTCTTCATTCGTCTTTTCCTCAAAAGTTCGCAATACATTCTGTTTCAATGCCTATTTCGGAAGGTATAACAGCCTCCGTTCCATAAGTAAGGCTAAAAGGAGTCTCCCCATGGCTTGACTTGGGGTGCGTCCTATGCGCCCACAGAACCTGGGGTAGCTCGTCTACCCACCCATGATGGCTTCATCCTAACCTCTTCTCAATTCCATTAACAATGTCCCTATTGGTGACTTCAACTTGCCCATTACCCTGAGGATAGTATACGGAGGTGAATGACTGTTTGATCTTTAGACCCTCGCAGAAGATCGGGAACACCTCTTCGGCGAACTGTTTTCCATTTTCAGATATGATGATGTGAGGAACCCCGAATCGACAGATTATGTGCTCCCATACAAACTTTTCCATATGCCATCCTGTTACTGATTTCAAAGGCTTGGCTTCAACCCATTTGGTAAAATAGTCTATGGCTACGACTAGGAACTTAACTCCACCTGGAGCCACTGGTAAGGGTTCGACTATATCAATTCCCCACTGACAGAGAGGCCACGCTGAAATGACAGAGTTCATGTCTTGCTTAGGCATTCTTGGAACTTTGGAGTGGATCTGACATGCTTCGCACTTTGTATTATCTCTATTGCGTCCCTGTGCATGGACGGCAAATAATATCCGAGCTTCATTATTTTCGAGACATGAGAGCGAGGGCCTGCGTGCAAACCGCAGGATCCTTTGTGTACCTCATAGATGATGTTCGTAGCTTGCTTTGGTCCCACACAATGAAGCCATGGAGATAAGAAGGATCTCCTATAGAGATTGTCCCAAATAAGTCTATATTGGGGAGCCTTGACTCTGACCTTTCGCGCTAATTTTGGGTCTTCTGGAAGGATACCACTGATCAAGTATTCCCTTATTGGTGTCATCCAATTTGAGCCTTCTTCAGGTATGACATCAGATACTTCGCCTTGTTTTATTGACCTATCAGCCAACACTTCTACCAAAACCTCCTTCGTTAGATGAGAAAATGCCATCGAAGCTAGCTTGCTTAAGGCATCCTCTTTCTTGTTTTGGTTTCTACGAACATGTGCTATCTCATAGGATTCGAATCCCTGGAGGAGTTCTTTAGCTTTATCCAAGTATTGCTTGATGGTGGGCTGCCTTGCTTCGTAAGAGCCCTTGATTTGGTTGGCGACTAGCTGTGAGTCCACAAAAATGGAGAGGTCGCGAACCACCATGTCCTTTGGGAGTCGGAGGCCAGCTAGCAAAGCTTCGTACTCTGCTTCATTGTTCGTAGCCTCGAACTCAAAACGTAATGCATAAGTGTACTCTTTTTTCTCCTGACTGACCAGCATCAGACCTGCTCCCGAACCATTAGAGCTTGAGGCTCCGTCTGTATATAGTTTCCACCCCTCCTTCGTCTTTGGGGGCTTTTATTTCGAGATTTCCTTGTCTTGGCTAGGTCCGGAGGGTGTTTCAGCGAGGAAGTCTGCAAGTATTTGGCCCTTGATGGAGTTTTGACCCTTGTACTCTATGTCATGTTCTCCCAGTTCGATGGCCCATTTGGCCACTCTACCTGATTTCTCAGGCTTCAACAGTATCTGCTTAATTGGCTTGTCGGTCAATACTGTGATGGGATGAGCTTGAAAGTACCTTCGAAGACGCCTTGCAGCATAGACCAAAGCTAGGATTAGCTTTTCCAACTCCGGATAGTTTAGTTCAGCCCCTTGCAGGACCCTGCTAACAAAGTAGATCGGGACTTGCTTCTTATCCCTTTCCGCCAGAAGAACAGCACTGATGCTTTCGAAGGATGTCGCAATGTACATAAACAATACCTCGCCTTTGATTGGGGCCGTAAGTGTTGGTAGGATTTCCATGAACTCTTTTAGCTTTTGGAAAGCGGCTTCTGCATCACAACTCCATTGGAAAGTCTTTTTATCTGTACACCCCTTGAGTGTTTTGAAAAATGGTAGAGACCGATCTGCACCTTTCGACAGGAACCTGCTAAGTGCTGCAAGTTTCCCGTTTAGGCTTTGTACTTCTTTTAACGACTTTGGAGCTTGTAGATCAGTGATGGCTTTGACTTTCGAAGGGTTAGCTTTGATCCCTTGCTTCGTTATCAAGTGTCCCAAGAATTGTCCTTCTTCCACGCCGAAGGAACACTTCTTTGGGTTAAGCTTCATGTTGATTGCCCTCAATTGATTGAAGATATCTTGAATGTCGGAGAGTAGGTCTTCCTCAGTCCTACTTTTTATTACCATGTCATCAACGTAGGCTTACAAGTTCCGCCCTATTTGTTTGTGGAAGGCTTTGTCTACCAACCGTTGATAAGTTGCCCTTGTGTTCTTTAGACCGAAAGGCATTTTCCTGTAGCAATAGACACCCTTTCCTGTGTAGAAGGCTGTCTTCTCCTCATCTTCCTCCGCCATTTGTATTTGGTGATACCCTTTGTAGGCATCCAAAAAACATTTCAAACGGAACCCCGAGAGGGATTCGACCTTCCAATCAATTTTTGGCAGAGGGTAGCAGTCCTTTGGGCAAGCTTTGTTGATGTCGGTGAAATCCACACATATTCGCCACCCTCTGTCAGTTTTCTTTACCATCACTAGATTGGCTACCCATGTTTGGTACTTTACTTCTCTTAGAATTCCTACTCGTACAAGTTCATCCACCTCTTTGCAAGCGGCTGCGTTCCTTTCAGGTGCCAGGCTTCATCGCTTTTGCTTAATTGGTTCGATGTGCTTGAACTCATTGAGCTTATGTTCTGTGCCGAAGGGCTTGCCATCGATCATAAGAGTCCGAGGAACCCCTGTCATGTCTGAGTATGTCCATGCGAAGACATCCTTGTTGGCTTTGAGTAGCTTTTCCAAGTCTGCCTTGAAGTTGGCAGGGAGTTGCTTTCCGATCACTACGGTTTGCTCTGGATAGAGCTCATTTACCACAATACGTTCTTCGGCATCCGTACAACTTAGAATGGCCTTCGGAGGCTCTTCGGGATTTTCTTTGATCTTTTTACCAACGTCTCCTGCCTTTCCCTGATTGTAACTAGAAAATACGGTTCCTATCCCATAAGGTGTGTGGAACTTTATCGCTGCATGTATGGTGGAGACTACAATACCCATCTTTTGCATGGCGGTCCTTCCTATCAAAAGATTGTAGGGAGAGTCGGACCTTACGATAACAAATGTGAGGGTTTCTGTCCTTGCGAGCTTGCCTTCTCCAATCGTTATGTCCAATGGTACTTCTCCCAGAGGCTACGAATGCTCACCGGAGAATCCTACCAAAGGTATCTTCGAATCAACCCGTTGCGACCTGATCGAAGGCTTGAGCTTAAGAAAACAATGCTCGTATATGATCACGCAGGGGCTTCTGCAGTCCATGTAGGCTTTGTTTACTTCTCGGTTAAAAATTAGGACTTTGATGACCACCGGATCATTCGAAGGGACTTGGCCTGTAAGAGGAGGAAATGTTACCTCCCCTACTTCGTTTACCTCCTGCTCCGCCACCTTTCTTTTTAAGCTGGCTTCGCCCCAACGAACCATGAGTATTGGGGCTTCGAGAGGAGTAGTATCTTTAGCTAATTGAGTGTCGGACATTTTTTCTTTTCCCTTTTTTATACCCTTCACCAAATGTGCCAATTGCCCAGACTTTACGGCTTCTTTTATCTGCTTCTTTAGCTCCCTGCAACTGTTCGTATCATGGCCATAATCTTCATGAAAGTGACAATACTTGCTGGTATCCCTGTTTTTGCCCTTGCTTGTCATGCGAGGGGGTGCTTCGAAGGCCTTTGCAGCCCTCTCTGTTGAAAGTATTTACTTCGGAGACTTAGTTAAGCTTCCCAGTAAACCGTGGTTAGGACCTTTGTACGGAGAAAACCTGTCTCTGCTTTTGATCTTATTCTTTGACCCTTCCCACATAGAATGCTTTGAGAACTTGTTATTGTTGTCTCTATCAATCGGAGCACCATTAGTAGATACTTCCTTTGCTTCAATCCAAGTATATGTCTTTTCCATTAACCCCTTGTAAGTTGTCAGAAGGTCAGTGGACAAGAATTCCACCAAGCTCCGATTTCGAAGACCATGTACGAAACCCGTGTGATAACGCTCATTTTGTACATGTTTTAGTAGCGTTATTTCTATGTTTGTGCATTATATTTGGTTGTATTTGTGAACATTTTACGCTTAAAAGGTATAAAAGATGTATTCAGGTTCAGGTACAATCAAGTCCAAAGGAACAGCGAGAAAGATGTGAAAAAGACGCTAAATCAAGAGCATATGCACAACGAAAGATTCTACCCATAATAAAGACCTCGGGAAGATCATCAAAGATGAAAAATCAAGTTACAAAGATTTCCGAGCCCAAGAAAAGATCAAGTGTTGATGTGATGAATGAGAAGTTACATGCAAAGAATTATGGCTTACTTCTTCAACCGAAGGTTCAAGAAATACATCTAAGGCTCAAGTTCAACCCAAGGTTCAACAATGCCATGCCAACCTTACTCCAAACCTTGGGCTGGAAACTGAACCTCAGGTTGAGACTTCAACCTTAGGTTGATGCAACTCCTGGCACTTTTAATGACTATCTTTAATGAACTAACTCTTCATGTGGGTTGTCATTACTCCATAATTACTCCAAGTCCAGATTTTAATGACACTTTTTGCACAAGAAAATTGCTTGGTGGCCAAGGGGAGTCATTCTATTAATAAGTATACTTGGATTAGAGAGAGGAATAATCAATAATCTAACTATCATCCATTACTAATCATAATCAATTACTCTCTCAAGAAGGCTACAAGGAAGAAACGCAGGAAGAAGATAGCTTACATTCATCATTCATAAATTCAATCATTCGAAAAATCATTGTTGATTATATCATAAGTGTTCCTAACTCTTGCAATCATCATTACAACTTTTGTAAGACTTCTTAGTCATGTTTTCAAGTGATAAATTTTATGTGGCTATTTCTTTGTTTGCCATGAGTGGCTAAGTGCCTTGTGCACTTACCTAGATGATGTTTGTTACATGAATATTGATTGATTATGATTCTATGGTTCTAGTTCAATAAAAAGCTAATACTAAGATCGAATTTTACTTTGAAGTTTTCATAAACAAAAGAGTTATCAAGTTAGGTTGATTGTTAATGGTGTAATAGGTCGAAAGAGTCATTGTTATTCAATCAATTGTAAACCTTTGTCTATGAAGGTGTTACCTTATGTATTGATCATTTCATAGGTAACTTGGTTAAACTTAGAAAACTAAAAGTGTAGTTGTCAATTACTTGTGAAACGATAGCGAATCAGGTGATTGAATTGTGTTAGTCTTGGTTGATCAAAACTTAATATTGTTTTTGTCATCCTAAAATCTTGACGAGGAT
Organism: Artemisia tridentata subsp. tridentata; assembly: GCA_021014915.2. Taxonomy (NCBI): domain Eukaryota; kingdom Viridiplantae; phylum Streptophyta; class Magnoliopsida; order Asterales; family Asteraceae; genus Artemisia; species Artemisia tridentata. The sequence continues at coordinate 70,154,512 of CP139505.1, forward strand.
TGAAAGTGTTGAAAACAAGAAGATTAGTACATCAACTAATCAAATTAGAACACCATCTAATTTATTGATCATAATCGATTTGAAGCATTGTCATAATCATATCAAGTGGATTGTGCAAATTAGTCTAGGCAAGTGTAGTTTTAATATATTGAATTTACGTCATCATCATTATTTGCTTGTTATTAGAATCATTAATAAAGCTCGATTTTATATTTAACTCACGTTTCATAAAAACTAAACAAATCCTTCTGAACGACCTCGGCTTACCATTTCATCTCTTACTACACACGGACGAGTATACTTGCTCGTATGTGTTTCGTTTGAATCATTGGTAGATTGTGTTTATAAATTTAAAACTTGCACTCTAAACGGGCACATCAAGTTTTTGGCGCCGCTGCCGGGGATTTGATCACATTTTTTTGAGTTTTTTGTTTATAATTTTTGTGTTTTGTTCTTGTTCCTAAGCTTTTCCTTTAAAAGTTCTTTGAAAAAATCATCCAGGAAATCACGGTTCAATCTGAACCACGCGGTTCAAACTCTCGGTAAACCAGAAAAAAGCCCAAACCGCCGGTTCAAATCCAATCCGCCCCGGTTGAATTGCTTCTGTCGACCCGTTAAAACCAAACCACCCGGTTCAAACTCTCGGTAAAACCCAGTCAACCTCAGCCGTCCGGTTCAAATTAAAACCGCCCGGTTCAGACCTTTCTGACCAGTCCAGCCGCCGGTCCAAAATCCAACCGCCCCAGTTCAAAGTTTCTGCGAACCAGACCCACCCCAACCGCCCGGTTCACCTCCAAACCGCCAATTACTGTGCATAAAAAAATTATTTTTCTTTTTAGCTTTTAATCTTTTTCGATTGGCTCGTTTTTCTCGTGTATGACCACTCGCTCTTCAAGCGAAGAATTAAGATCATCATTGTCTAATCCCGAAAGTTTATTTCGCAAAAAGAGAACCCCATTTGTTCCACCCAATCAACGAATACCAAAAACCGTTAACCCACCGTTTGATAATCTTTCCGAAGTTCATCCAATCGTTAATCTTTTTCTTGAATTACCATTTCCAATGGCCGACGATCAATCCATGTGGGATACCAATAGGGTTGTAGCTCGTACACCCGCGGCCGCCATTGTTCCCGTTAATCTTGGAGATAATTTTACTATCAAAGGTCATCATCTTTCGATGATTAAAGATAATCAATTTGATGGTCGAGTTAAATCCGATCCACACAAACATATCGCCGATTTTCTCAAAATTTGTGACATGTTTCGTTATGGAAATACCAATGCAAATACAATCCGCCTCAAACTCTTTCCATCGTCTCTCACCGGAGAAGCGGAAATTTGGTATAACGAATTAAGCCTCGGAGTGATCACAACTTGGGACCAAATGAGAGAAGCATTTGTTGGACGTTTCTTTCCACCGGCCATGTTTGATCGTCTCTTAGGAGAAATTCGTAGTTTCACTCAAAAGGAAGGAGAAAATCTTGTCGAAGCTTGGCTTCGAATGAAAAACATGCTACGAAGTTGTCATGGGCATGGTTTGTCTCGTGGTAATATCATTCAAATCTTTTACCATGGTCTCGATGACACAACTCAAGGTATCCTTGATGCCGGAGGAATTTTCCTTTATAAGACCCCTAACGAAGCTTATACTTTATTAGAAGACCGTGTACTTCTTAAGCTCGATTGGTCTATTGATTCCAAAACCAAACCTCAACGAAAAACCGTTGCATTCGCCGAAGGAACGAATGAAAATTCCAAAATCATGGACATGATGAAAGATCTCACCACCAAAAAATGATTCTAAATTCCAAAGTATCCAAAAAGAAATCAAAGAAATGCGCGACAGTTGCAACTATTGTGGTGGAAACCATTCATCATCCGAATGTGATGACAAACCCATGGGAGGTCCCGAAGCCGAAGCCAATTATGTTTATGGAGGATATCGAGGAGGAGGATATCGTGGAAACTACTACGGTAGAAATTCTAGAGATTGGCAAGATCGTCTACCGAGGGATGATAATCGTATTTCCCAACCTCGTGACAACAACCGTCCGACATCGTCTCGTGATGATAACCGTTCATCATCACAAATACCTGAAACGAAAAATGAAGAAACGAAATTCGAAAAAACCATGCGTGAACTCGTGCATGCTCAAAAGCAAACAAATGAGTTTATGAAAAACCAGTTCTTCATGCTCAAAAACAAAGTCGAACAAGGTCAAAAGAACCATCAAGCTTCTATCCAAGACCTTGAAACCAAATTTGGTTGTCTTTCTGATCAATTTGCTGCAAGACCATCGGGTACTTTGCCAAGCAATACTCAATCCAACCTGAAACCATCATCATCTGGATCTTATCGTCCACCTCAAACGAGAAATGAGCATGTAAATGCTGTAAATACTCGTAGTGGTCTACCGACTAACGTCAAAGGCGTTAGGAGTTTCTTGGGACATGCGGGATTCTACCGCAGATTCATCAAAGATTTTTTGAAAATATCTCGCCCTATGACTAAGCTTCTCGAGAAAGATTCAGTTTTTGATTTCAATGAAGAATGCATCAAGGCATTAGAAACGCTCAAAGATAAGTTAACAAATGCACTGATTATGGTTTCACCAGATTGGTCACTGCCATTTGAACTTATGTGTGATGCAAGTGATTTTGCCGTTGGAGCAGTATTAGGACAACGCGATGGAAAATGTTTTCGTCCAATTTACTTTGCTAGGAAAACCTTGAATAGTGCTCAACAAAACTACACGGTCACTGAAAAAGAACTTTTGGCTGTAGTTTTTGCGTTTGACAAATTTCGTTCTTATCTCGTTTTGTCAAAGACAATTGTATTCACCGATCATTCAACTCTTAAATACCTGTTTGCCAAACAAGATGCCAAACCACGTCTTATCCGATGGATTTTATTGCTTCAAGAATTTGACATAGAAATTCAAAATAAGAAAGGTGCGGAAAATGTGGCAGCAGACCATTTGTCTCGATTAGAAAATCCTAATTTAGACGAATTCGGTGAAGACGAGATTGATGATAATTTTCCCGACGAAACTCTTATGGGAATTGAAAACGAAGAAGTTCCATGGTTTGTAGACTTTGCAAATTATTTGGTCGGAGGAGTATTACAAAAAGGTCTAACTCATGCTCAGCGTAGTAAATTTTTCGCAGACCTTAAACACTATTTTTGGGATGAACCGTATATATTTAAAATGTGTTCGGATGGGATGATTAGAAGATGCGTGTATGGTTCAGAGACCCGGAAAATTCTCGATGAATGTCATCACGGCCCAACTGGAGGACATTACGGTCCATCCACAACCGCTAAAAAAGTTTTTGATGCGGGAATTTATTGGCCGACAATTTTTAAAGAAGCTCATACGCTTGTGCAGAACTGTGATGCTTGCCAAAAGTCTGGTAGTCTTTCTCGTAGAGACGAAATGCCACAAAAAAGCATACAAGTTTCTGAAATCTTTGATATATGAGGAATTGACTTCATGGGTCCTTTTCCTAAATCTCATAAGTTCGAATACATCCTCGTTGCAATTGACTATGTATCCAAATGGGCCGAAGCGGAAGCTTTACCCACTAATGATGCACGAGTGGTTGTAAATTTTCTAAAAAAGCTGTTCTCTCAATTCGAAATTCCAAAAGCTTTGATAAGCGACAGAGGAACTCACTTCTGTAACCATCCAATGGAGAAAGCTATGAGACGATATGTAGTCCATCATCGTTTCGCGACAGCATACCATCCTCAAACCAGTGGTCAAGTTGAAAACACCAATAGAGCTTTGAAAAGAATACTTGAAAAAATGGTTAGGGATAATCCTTCCGTTTGGTCAAGGAAACTCGATGATGCTATATGGGCATTTAGAACGGCATATAAAACTCCAATTGGCACAACTCCGTATATACTCATATATGGAAAAACTTGTCATTTTCCATTTGAAATTGAACATCGCGCATACTAGGCGTTGAGGCAATGTAACCCTGATCTAAAAATCGTTGGAGAAAAACGATTCTTGCAATTGCATGAACTCGATGAGTTAAGACTCCAAGCGTATAAGAATTCCAAGTTGTACAAAGCTCGAACAAAAGCTTACCATGATAGGAAACTCAGAATCCGGAAAGAATTCAAAGCCGGAGATAAAGTACTTTTGTTCAACTCTAAGTACAAATTCAAAGCTCCTAAGCTAAGAACCAAATGGTTTGGTCCATTCGTGGTAAAACATGGTTTTCCATCCGGATATGTCGAGTTATATGACAAGCACGGTGGAAGTTTCATTGTTAATGGACATCGTATCAAGATTTATCACGATGAGGAGCAACTAAATGAAATGTCAAGTGAGGAAATTCCACTCGAACTGATCGATAAAACCGCAAAAGTGAAAGAAAAAGTGGCTTATATTCCCAAGAAGTCGGGAAAGAATCCCAAATATAAACCACAAAAGTGAGAAAGATTGAGTCGGGTTGATGACTCGTTAATAAATTTAGCGCTTTCCGGGTGGCAACCCGTGTGTTTTAATTGTTTGTTTATTTTTATGCCCCAATGGTTTCACCATAAGTGTGGGGGCGTCGCATAATAAAAATAAAAATCCAACAATATTTTGCATTTTGTGTGTTTGTTTGTTTTGTTTTTGATGATTACTGCAGGTAACAATGCTTGATCTCGAAGATGTGGAATCGTTCGATCTCAATATCTCATTTGGAGCTCGATATGGATTCCAAGGCTCAGGCAGTATCATTTCTTTTATGTTCCATTTCCCTATTTTTTTGGTTCATCGTTCTTTCCATGAGGACAATGTCAAACTTAAGTGTGGGGGGAGAAAATAGGAAAATGAAACTGAATTTTAAATTTTCTATATTTTTGAGCCTAATTTTAAAATTGTTTGCCCTTATAATCTAGTTGTTTTCGTACATTTAGGATAATTTATATTAGAATAACTAGATCAATCCATTGATAAAACATGTAATTTTTGAAAATTCGAGATGTGTCCTGATTGACATTGCAATCCATTTTTAGGATCGATAACATTGCTAGCGCCCATTCCACCAAAAATTGTGAGGATTTGAGCCTATTCTTATATAGCATACATCTTTTATGCTTGAACTTTTTGCTATGAGTGTGCCGGTGATTTTATTTATTCTGGAACTTGTACTTGCAAATCATTACCAGACCGCAGTGAGATCACCTCGTGTGATATAAGTGTATTCGTGTGATAAGAGGCAACCTTAGGATATAAATCAAATGGCCTTCCATTTTACATCTAATGATATATTAGCTAGCCACATCGGTTAGTTAACCACCCATATGGACCCATTTGTTAGCACTCATTTTTAGTGCTAGATACCCTTAGTACACCCTCTGAGCTATTCTTTTCTTTTGTTACATCCAAAAAAATACAAAAATATTTTACACTTTTAACCTTAACCTTACCCATAGTCAAGTCTTGGTTGGTTACTAGCTACTTGGAAAGATGGTTGTTATGTGGGAAATCCTTGAATTTTTGAGAAAGTTACAAACTCCATGATAATCTCATGGACGATCTATTGGAATTATGATCGATGGCCAAGACATGTGGCCCAAAAAAAAAAAAAAAAAAAAGAGAGAGAAAAATGAAATAAGTCATCGCAATTATTTGGTGACTAGAATAGCCAATGAGCTATGAAAGTATGATATCGATCAAGGATGAATTCTCAAGTTCATGTGATAGAGGTTGTCGTAGCTAGTAGCAATTGGTTGTAGAGTTTGACTATTTGTAAAGCTTTTATTTTAAAACCAATTTCATAAATATTCCCTTGTCTATTCCATACCCTTTTAACCCCAAAGCCTAAATGTTACAACCCGAATAAAAGTCCTCTTAGATGTTTTCACTTGGTGCTTATGCCACGTCGGTGGAGTTTTGTTTCCTGTACAAGCTTATGGTAATATTCAGATCATGACTGAGCAATGAGTGTTATTTTCTTATATACTCGCCCACTAATTAGTGTTGAGTGAATTATAGTTCATTCCTTTTTCGTGAGGTGTTTTAACATGTTATCAAGCAATAGAATCATCAAGGTATTGTCAAACATCTCGACTTTTCACTTATAAAGCTTAAAAAAGATGGATCTTATCTTGTACTTGTACTTGATGGATTTGCATCTCATTTTCAGAATCATTTTTCATTTATATCATGTGGATTTATTTATTTTTAAAGCTAGATTTGCTTGAGGGCAAGCAAAGTGTAAGTGTGGGGGATTTGATAACGGTCATTTTGTACATGTTTTAGTAGCGTTATTTCTATGTTTGTGCATTATATTTGGTTGTATTTGTGAACATTTTACGCTTAAAAGGTATAAAAGATGTATTTAGGTTCAGGTACAATCAAGTCCAAAGGAATAGCGAGAAAGGTGTGAAAAAGACGCTAAATCAAGAGCTTATGCACAACGAAAGATTCTATCCATAATAAAGACCTCGGGAAGATCATCAAATATAAAGAATCAAGTTACAACGATTTCTGAGCCCAAGAAAAGATCAAGTGTTGATGTGATGAATGAGAAGTTACATGCAAAGAATTATGGCTTACCTCTTCAACCAAAGTTTCAAGAAGTACATCTAAGGCTCAAGTTCAACCCAAGGTTCAACAATGCCATGCCAACCTTACTCCAAACCTTGGGCTGGAAACTGAACCTTAGGTTGAGACTTCAACCTTGGGTTGATGCAACTCCTAGCACTCTTAATGACTATCTTTAATGAACTAACTCTTCATGTGGGTTGTCATTACACCATAATTAATCCAAGTCCAGATTTTAATGACACTTTGTGCACAAGAAAATTGCTTGGTGGCCAAGGGGAGTCATTCTATTAATAAGTATACTTGGATTAGAGAGAGGAATAATCAATAATCTAACTATCATCCATTACTAATCATAATCAATTACTCTCTCAAGAAGGCTACAAGGAAGAAACGCAGGAAGAAGATAGCTTACATTCATCATTCATAAATTCAATCATTCAAGAAATCATTGTTGATTATATCATAAGTGTTCCTAACTCTTGCAATCATCATTACAACTTTTGTAAGACTTCTTAGTCATGTTTTCAAGTGATAAATTTTATGTGGCTATTTCTTTGTTTGCCATGAGTGGCTAAGTGCCTTGTGCACTTACCTAGATGATGTTTGTTACATGAATATTGATTGATTATGATTCTATGGTTCTAGTTCAATAAAAAGCTAATACTAAGATCGAATTGTACTTTGAAGTTTTCATAAACAAAAGAGTTATCAAGTTAGGTTGATTGTTAATGGTGTAATAGGTCGAAAGAGTCATTGTTATTCAATCAATTGTAAACCTTTGTCTATGAAGGTGTTACCTTATGTATTGATCATTTCATAGGTAACTTGGTTAAACTTAGAAAACTAAAAGTGTAGTTGTCAATTACTTGTGAAACGATAGCGAATCAGGTGATTGAATTGTGTTAGTCTTGGTTGATCAAAACTTAATATTGTTTTTGTCATCCTAAAATCTTGACGAGGATTGAAAGTGTTGAAAACAAGAAGATAAGTACATCAACTAATCAAATTAGAACACCATCTAATTTATTGATCATAATCGATTTGAAGTATTGTCATAATCATATCAAGTGGATTGTGCAAACTAGTCTAGGCAAGTGTAGTTTTAATATATTGAATTTACATCATCATCATTATTTGCTTGCTATTAGAATCATTAACAAAGCTCGATTTTATATTTAACTCACGTTTCAGAAAAACTAAGGAAATCCTTGTGAACGACCTCGGCTTACCATTTCATCTCTTACTACACACGGACGAGTATACTTGCTCGTATGTGTTTCGTTTGAATCATTGGTAGATCGTGTTTATAAATTTAAAACTTGCACTCTAAACGGGCACATCACCGAGATACGCTGATCTTCATGTAGACCCAAAATTTGCAAAGTTTCATCGATGTACCTAGTGATGAAAGCCCTTGTGCTTTCGTTCTCCTTTTGTTTAATGTTGTGCACCGTCAGATGGGTCCTTGTAAACTTCTTTTGCTGACTAAAGTGTGATCGGAACTTAGCCTTGAGATCATCAAGGTTGAAAATGCTGCCAGGATTTTGCCCATTCCACCAAATTCGGGCAGAATCCCGTAGAGTATACTTAAATATGTGACAGGCCACAGGCATAACCTACTTTTGCATCTTAATTGCCCCTTTGAACAAATGTAGGAAATTGTCCGGATCCCCCTTCCCATCATAAGTCCTAATATGCGAAGGCATTTTCAACCCATCAGGCAATGGGTAGTCTTCTATCCACCTAACGAAGGGTGTAGCCGAACCCATAGGGTCCGAGTATAGACAATTATAGGGTGGTGCATACATAGGAACAACATTACACGGATTATTTTTTGGGGGTATTCCCATAGGAGTTTGGCTTGGATAGGACTGATAAGGTGTGTTCATGGCGAACGAATAACCGTTTCACATGGCACACGGGGGGTACGCCATAGGATGCCCGAAGGGTATGCTCCCATAAGGATGAGGGAGACATGGGTTATTAGGCTGCCCATTTATCGGAGGATATAAACCTTGAGGATAAGACTGAGTTTGAAACGAGGGGTACATACCATTGGGAGGAAGATATCCTCCCATATTAATTGTAGGCGGATTGCCTTCTACGCCTGATGCGTGAGAAGGCTGCAATGGAACCCTTGCTTCGGTCCTTCCAAGATGAGCTGCTAGCAATGGAGGCAAATTCACCCCGTCTCTTCCCTTCGTTGGCTCCTCCCGTTGGAACCTTCACCAACCGCTCCTTCTCTCCTAGTCGGAGCCCTCTCCGGGACTCCTTTAAAACCAACGAACCTTCTACTTAGCCTTCGACCCACTGGTGACCCAATCCTTAGGGCCGAGAGTGTTGCTCCATGGGCCCAAGGCCTAGGCTCCATTTCCATCTCTTCATCATACTCGTCACTTGAGTATTCCAATTCCCTTTGCATCTCAGCATTCCTAACCTGCCTTCTACGAGCCCTCAAAAGGGACTCCAACACTTCGTGGTTGGCTTCGACAAAGGCTGGGCTAATAACAGGCTCCGGATTAGCTGATGTTGAAGCATGATTGATCCGTGCTAAAGTGTATATAAATAATATGCAGACGGATACACGTGAATAAAGACAAATCAACCCTTTAGGAAAAAGGCTAACTTTCAAAAACTCACTTTTGTGTGTGTGATACCAGGTAAGTGATTACCCGGGTCGTTTCCCAACGAGGAGTGAATGGACAACCGTGTAAGGTTTTAGATTAAAGTGACTGATGATATGGGATAAGGAATTTTTGCTTTTTTAATTCTAATTAACAAATGAGAAACAAATTCTCACGGGAAAATTAAGGTTTGAACAATTTAAATTAAAAACGCGATACCGGAATTCTAAAACGCGATTAAAAAGTGAAATATTAGGAAATCTAATCTTACAAGTGCAAAATTATTTTTCTTAAATCCTAAATAATAAAAGAAAATTTTAGAAAAAAGATTTATATTTTTCTGACTTTTATATTTTTTATTATGAATTTAAAACAATTTTAAACTAATTAAATTATTAAAAATACTAAAACTGAAAGGAAAAATCTGGAAATTTTTCTAAAAATACTTTATACTATCACTATCCTAGGAAAAATACAAAAAAGATTCCAGCTTATTCTAATAAGCTGTAATAAGCTAAAAAGCTACGGATGGCTTATATTAAAAAGGGTGGTTAAATATTAAAAGGTGCAAAGTATAACTGAAAAAGTCCCATGGGCAGAGTGGTAAGTGTGTTGTGTGTTGAGTGGGCAGACCAGGGTTCAAATCCTAGGTCTGTCACTTTTTGCTTTTATTTTATTTTTTTGATTTTTATGATTCAAACACAACAAACACAAGCCAATAAGCAATTCTTAAAACTGGAACTATTTTTAAAACTCACAAATAAGCACACAAATAAGCCAAGATTGGCTAATTAGTTGGCCAAAATGAAATAAGCTCAAGCTTTTTGATGAAAAGCTGTATAAGCTTAAAATAAGCTTAAGCAAAGATGAAATAAGCACAACAACCAATAATAAGCTAGGTTAGGACAGAATAAGCCACAAAATGTAAGAAATAAGCACTGAGAAAAGTCAAAAAGCACAATGGTCTGCTGATGTAGGGTTGGTGCAGGGCAAGTCCAGAGGGTAACCTTTTGGCTTAAAAATAAGCCACTAGATTATCACTAAATTCCACAAAAGCTGTTGATTCTAAAAATAGACCTATCAAGGACTTCAGAGACCAAAAATCAGACCAAGAAGAGCCTTTTTACTGCTTAAAAATAAGCTGGAAAAGCAGCTATTCACAACAAGTATGTACTGATCAATCAGTACATGCTTGTGTGATAGGGGAACTTTTGAGCTTAATTTTAAGCTTAAATAAGCTGAGCTATGTTCTGGATTTTGGAATAAGCAAAGATGACCTAGTAAGCTACTTAGAAACCAAAAATCAGGCACTGACTATGACAAATAAGCAATTTTACTTGGTCTAGAAAATGTTGCAGACTGCTTAAAAGTGGTTTGATGTCCGTTTTATGCAGACCTGTGCAGATGTGCACACACCAACTGAAACTTAACCAAATCTTGTGAACTTACTAAATGGACTTAAAGGACCTTAGTGATACCAAAAATAAGGGCCAAAAGAGCTTATGGCTTAATATGGCTTATTTGGTCCACATATGGTCTGAAATTACCACAGACTGCTTAAAACTATTATATCTATCTATATGGCTTATAAGGACTCAAAAACAGCTAATTCTAACTAAGATAAGCTGGATTAAAGTTGATGAGATGGTCAATGTACAGTAAATACCCCTAATGACCCATTTTCAGTTTTTTTACCCAAACAGTCCTTATGGAGGGACTGATGTGGATTTTCAAAAGGAAAAGCCAAATTTAACTATGATTCTTGGTTATAACTGATTGTCTAACTTATTCTAACTCTGATAAGCAACTTTTAATGTATAATTAAGCACTACAATAAGCTGAACTAGTATTGGCTATTTTGGACTGATTTTAGCTATTTAATGAGATATGAACAAAAAGCTAATGTAAACCATAACTACCTATCACACTAACTTTAAATAACATTAATAAGATATAATAAGCATAGAAAAAGCATATAAGCAGTAGATAAGCAGTTGTAGAGTAAATCATGGAATTTGGAATTTTGCTTACAACTGATTGGATATGAAACAATGGAACTTAAGAACAGAACACAACTAGCTTGTCAATGACAAGCTAGAAAACCCAATTCAGCTTTTCTTGATGGCTTATCTCACCAGAACTGCTTATTTGATCCTTCTTTGACTTTCATTGACTTTCTTCATTCTTTGAAATTAAGTACTGCTATTCACTATATAAGCTTAGAAAAAGCTAAGATAAGCTTGTATAAGCTTATAGCAAGGGTGGGGAGTGTTTGTGATTGATTCTTAACAAAAATAAGCTTAATTCGAATTAACAAAAACTTGAATTTATATTATCACTGAAATTTAATACAAGATTGCTTGAACTTAGAACAATATGACTGAAATTAACTTGAATTAACAACTGAAACTTGAAATTACAAAAGATAAAGACTGAATAAGAAATACGATTATACTAAATTAACTACTTGCCATTATAGGCTACAAAGTGTTCTATATATACTAAACTAAAGTGGGATAAGTACTCTCATCATCTCTGATCAATTTCTGACCCTTGGATGCCCTTGAATTCATCTTAGCCATTAAAACTGATTTTGGCGCCAAAAATAAGATAGTGGAAAAATCCACTATCTCTGATTGAGTGTGCTGAGGAAGAAGCAATAAATGCCCCTTGGCTTGTTAGGTGAAGTGAGATAGAAGGAGGGGGTGGGTGTGTCAGGATAAGAGTGGTGGAGATGGTGGTATCTGGTATGGTTTGGGGTGGGTAATGCTTTTGAAGAAAGGCGGGTTTCTGAGTTTGACCAAAGTCAAACTGTTTTATCTAAAAAGATAAAACCGGGAATGGGCTTTTAGAAATTGGGCTTGGGTTTATTTTAGTGAGTGGGCTTGGGTTTATTTTTAGCAGCTGGGTTTAGTGATTAGGATTAGAAATTGGATTTTAGTTAAATCTTAGGGACCAATGTTGTAATATTCTGAAAATCCAAGGACTATTGCTGCCAAAAATAGAAATTATTCCCAGGGACCATTTGTGTCATTTTGGGATTTTGGGGGTTGACTTTGACTCTGTCTTTGACTTTCGTCTTCACTTGATCAAATGCACAATTGTTGCTAAGTCGATCCAAAAATGCTCGTTTTCGTCCCGTTTTCAATCCTTCAGTACCTGAGACACATAAAACACAAACCAGCGATATCTGCAGTAATATTCAGGTGTTTTAGGTCATTTTGGTGTCTATTATGGGTATAAAATGATGAGTATTTACACACTCATCAATCCCCACACTAAGCTATTGCTAGTCCCTAGCAATCCGATCATATAAAGTAATGAAAGGATCAAAAGAATACCAAGTAAAACCCCGTTTTGATTTTTTATTTGATGCAAGAAATTTAAACTTAGAACAAAATATATAACATGCTTGATTTCCAAAAATGGTATCACGGAAGAGGATTCACACAAACTGGGTGTCTCCAGGGAATTGAAATCGTCATCCTCTTTTTGATACTCCCAACTAAGCTTAAACTCAATGTGCAAATGCTTTTATAAAATGCCAACACTACTTATATCAATAATCTATGTAAGTCGAAACTTAACTTTTCACTCCCGCATATATTTAAGTTTAGGTGACTGTGCTCATTTTCAAAAGTTTGACCGCATAAATCGACGTTATTATGGTTGTTATTTGTTTAAGTCAAATACTAATTTACCGGGAACCTCGAAAATCTAAGGATCAAAAGGGCCTTTTCCATGTGGCGGCTTTCTTCTCGGCACATCCCAAACCAGTTGGTTTTAGGTGACCAGGCTTTTGACACCTCACGGAGAATAGTACCGGAATCAGCGGAATTTCGATATCAAAGATTTAAGATATTCCCACTAAGCTAGAATTAAATACTTAACTAAATAACAACAAACGATCATTTAGAGATTAAAGACTCAAAGATGAGATCACTCCATGTAACGATTTTCTTCTCGGCACATCCCAAACCAGTTGGTTTTTGGCGACCAGGTTTTTGACACCTCACAGAGAATAAAACCGGAGCTTTCAGGATCTTTGAAATCAACAATCTACTAAATTACCGTTTAACTTTTATACAAAATTGACAAATCCAAGTTCAAGTTCCGATTTAGATTTAAGAGAAAGCAATTTTCCTACATTTATTAACAATTACATCTTTATTTTCACAATATCAAAACTTATTGTATTTTGCAATATCTTTATATTTTTGCATTTTGCAATATCATTCCATTTTATTTTATTTTTCTTTTTCATTTTTTTCATCATCATTTTTTTATTTTATTATTATTATTATTATTATTATTATTATTATTATTATTATTATTTTATTTTTTTTTAACTTTAATAAAATACATACATATATGCTTTCCCAAAAATTAAAATAAGAAGTTGAACTCGGGCTCTATATCAAAATTTTATAAAAATTCGTTTTGCATAACAACATGATTTTAACGTTCAAACGTTTGAAAACAGCACGTATTTAATCAGATTAGTTATCTTCTGGGAGGAAAAGCCATAGATTACTTATATAAGCTCTAAAGAAAACCATTATTCTACGCTTAGCATTTTCATTTGCACATATCGTAAAACCTTAGTCTAATAGTTAAGGAAGCAGCCAGATCAATACTCTGGCAGAGTCAGAATTCCCCTTGTTCTAACCTAATCAAGACTAAACACTTCTTCTTTTTTATTGCAATTTCTTATTTAAAAACGAAAAAAATTTAAAATTTTGGCCAAAACGGGGGTACTAGGGCACTAGAAGGTACAATGTTACAAAATTTGAGAGAATTCCCCCCCCACACTTAGAATTGAATATTGCCCTCAATATTCAAAGTACCGGCTATGATGCCGAGACTTAGAACGTAAAAAGGTAAGACTAATAGCCAAGTGTGTGAAAGAAATCTCAATTTTCACAAAAAGGATTAAAAAGATATCCCTAGATAATCGTTAGCAAAAGGATAGGATATTGGGCGGCTGGATTGAAAACAGGCGCGACAATCATCACAATCCAAGGGAAACCTGTAAATCAGAGCAAACAACACAAAAGAGCACAGTACAGTGGGATTCCCCCACACTTAGTATCAGAAAAGAGAAAGAAGTCAGAAACATGGGCGTTTACCTATGCAATGCTAATGTTTTTGTTAACCGAGTCACTAGCTTGACTCGACCCCGAATTCATTGGTTCATGGGGAAGCAAGTGGAAGAAACCATCTCCATCGGACTTTCATTCAATGTGTTTAGATAAACATTTGAACATAAGAAAGTTCCACACCGATGAGATACCCACGGTATTTTAACAGTAGAAACTATTAGGGAAGATACCGGGGTCAAAGATAGTGTCCTCATTCCCATAGGAGAAAAGGGAAAGAGAAATCACGCAATATGTGAAGAATGGTAAAAAGGTGTGTATCACAATGGAAATCCATTCTTCATCTGTACAAGGAAGATCACCATGTGTTTGAACTTGTAGCTTAACCTTGAAGCTTGTATGGTAATTGTCAACAAAATTTCTGGGAGGGAGGGTTGGGGACGGTTCTTCGTTCAATAAATTTTCAAGAAAAAGGATGTCCCCCTCTGAATCAAAGTAAGTATCATCAATCCTTGTCGGAATTGAATCATCACTTGCAAGAAAAGCATCGACCTCATCCCAAAAGGGATCACTTCCCTCAACCGGTGTGAGAGAAGGGTAGGAAGAGTCAAAAATGACTGGTGCAGAATAAGGAGTGGGATTTTTAGAAGTTTCATCCACAGAATCAATAATTTCAACACGATAAACCGATTCCGGAGGTGGGACAAGTGGTGTGCTCTTAGAGCTAGCAGTTTTCACCACTTCCGATGTGATCTCCGTATCTTGTTCATCGTAGTCAAAAACACTTTTAACTTATGTAGTACAACTTCCAAACCATTTGTTTGAACCAGGGGTAATCCCCCTTGTTTTGATCTCAGCACGTTTCTGTGAAGGACTCTTAACCGTAAATCTTGAGAGCATCGAATCACTTCTTTTGGAAGCAATTACGAAATCAGATTTTTGATTAACCGTAGCAATGTTGCATTTGGTGGTTAGAGGTTTAGAGTCCTGATTGATGTTAAACGTGACTTCTTCATTATCAACCCGAATGGTTAACTCTTTAGCATATACATCAATGAGAGCACGACTCGTTCTTAAGAAAGCTCTACCCAAAATGAGTGGAACTCGAGGATCGGCATCAAAGTCTACCACAACAAAATCAGTGGGAAAGTGGAACTTTCCTACTTTCATAATGACATCCTCAGCTATTCCGCGCGGATGAGTTATAGTACGGTCCGCTAGCTCGAGTGTCATGCAAGTATCGGTAAGCTTCGGAAGAGATAATTTCTTCCATATCGAGTGTGGCATAAGGTTAATGCTTGCGCCAAGATCGGCCAAGGCTGAGCACTGAACCATCCCCAAGAAATCACATGGGATTAAAAACTTGTCGGGGTCTCCGAGCTTTTCGGGATGCTTTTTGAGGAGCACCACCGAGCATTGTTCGTTTAGTGGGGTCTTTGCCATCTCAGACAACTTATCGATGTTGCTTAGCAAACTTTTGAGTGTAGATGCAAATTTGGGCATGAGAATGAGAGCATCTGCGAAGCTGATGTCAAAGTGCAGATCACTGAAGATTTTAGAGAATTTCTTCATCTGTTGATTTGTTTTGTCCTTAAGCTTCTTATCATTAAGCCTCGAAGGATATGGAATTGAAGGCTTAGGATTGGTCTTCGGAACATCGGGTTCCGGAATTTTAATTTGGACATTTTGAGGTTGGACGTGTGCGGTACTTTGTGGGCTTGAGAATTGCACTTTGTCCTTTGTCACCTCGACATCTCGATTCACTTCCCCCGGTGGAGGGGGCATAGGAGTCGAGGGTCCATCAACTTTCTTACCACTTCTTGTTGTGATCGCCTTCACATCGCCCCTCGGGTTAGCGATCATGTTGCTAGGAAGAGTTCCCGAGCCCGAGGGTCGATCATTTAAAGACTTTTTGATCTCATTTAATTGGGTAACCAATAACCGGTTTGTCTCATATTGGGTCCTATTTGTCTCATCTTGGGATTTTATGAATTGCTTAAGCAACTCATCCGAGGACGTCTGATTTTGGTTTGAACCTTGGTTTTGATTAAAATTTTGACCTCGGTTTTGGTTTTGGACATTCCCTGGATTTTGGTTGAAATTCCCCTGATTTTGACCTCGGTTTTGGAAACCTTGGTTTTGACCTTGATTTATTCGACTTTGGTTTTGGTTAAATTGGGTATTTCAGTTTTGCCCATTTGGATTTTGAGGACTAAAACCAGGTGGTGCTAGAAAATTGTTGGAACGGTAGCTGAGGAGATTACGGTCTCTTTGAGGTTGGTAACCATTACCTCCTTGATCATAGGATCCCGAAGTAGCATAAACGCTCTCTTGAGTGTTGCCACTAATGGCTGGACACTCGAAATATGGATGTGGACCATCACATGTTTCACAGCTTTGATTTACCACATTGACTTGTTGATCCTTTTGAATATGATTTTGATGTATTCTCAAGACAGCAGTGGACATATCATCCATCCTTTTAGTGAGTGAAGCTATCTCGGGTGAAGAGTCCGTAGTGATAGATTTAGTTGACTCGTTCCTCTTGGCGGAGGAATCCCAATTATTGTGGTGGGTTGTCATATTTTCGATTAAATCTTGGCACTCTTCGGGTCGCCTTTTCATAAAGGTACCACCGGCCGCAGCATTGATCGTGTCACGATGTCTTAATGTTAAACCATTATAGAACGTGTCTATAATGGTGACAAGTAACATATTGTGATTAGGACAATGATTAATCGAAAGTTTGTAACGCTCCCATGCTTCGAATAAAGATTCGTCGGGAAGCTGGCGAAAGTTACTTATATCATTTCTCAATTTTGTCACCATCGACGGTGGGAAATATTTTGCCAAGAATTTTGAAGTCATTTCATCGAAACTATGAATTGAATTCTTGGGAAGACGATCAAACCAGGCGGTGGCATGATCCGTCAAAGAATATGGGAAAAGATATAGACGAAGGGCGTCATCGGTGACCCCATTTTGTTTCATACATTGGGTGACGGTAATGAATTTATCAAGATGTTTGTTTGCATCTTCACCCGGTAAACCGTTAAATTTGCATGAAGTTTGGACTTGTTGGATCATGTGATGTTTAAGTCCAAAATCCGCGGCTTGGATGTTAACGGGAGCAATAGGTCCGCCCCGTCCTTGCATGGTTGGTTGGCACAACTCCTCCATCGTTCGGAGATCGGGGGCTGTTTCATCATTGTTTGGATCGTCTGCCATTTTATCAATGGAAATAGTACGAATCTCGGGTTCGACTATTCGGGCAGCACGTCTACGAATACGTCTTCTCGAAATATCTACGAGTTCACGTAAAGGACTTGTCGACGTAGAAGAACGAGTGCGCATGCACTAAATAAAATAATTTAATTAAAACAAGATCGAAGCAAAACACAAGGAACTTAAAACCTTAAATCAACCAGCGTACGGTAGCTCTCTGACTGAAAAACGCACAGAGTGGCGGAGAAGCAAAGGTGGGCAATAAATGCTCCTTAAAAACCCGCTTCTTTCGGTTCGACAATTTAATGTCAAACCCTCCTTAAACCTCCGTTATAGTTTGTTTATCAATCAAAGGTGAGCCGAATTCGCAAGCGACACAAAGGCAAGTTTTAATCTTTGGTTTGGGAACTTATTATGATAATACCCAAGTTGAGGAATATTATTTTGATTTTGCTTTTATCTTTTATTTTACAATAAAACAGAAAATGTTTTTGGTTTTTTATTTTTATATGATATTATACATATAAAAGAAAAGAAAAATATTTTTGTATTTTATAAGGGTTTATGAAAGTGGAAACTTCTGATAGAAGGATCTCAAGTCACTAATCGTTTAAAACTTTAAAACAATATTGTCGCAACACAACCTCCCCGGCAGCGGCGCCAAAATTTGATCCGTGCTAAAGTGTATATAAATAATATGCAGACGGATACATGTGAATAAAGACAAATCAACCCTTTAGGAAAAAGGCTAACTTGCAAAAACTAACGTTTGTGTGTGTGATATGAGGTAAGTGATTACCCGGGTCATTTCCCAACGAGGAGTGAATGGACAACCGTGTAAGGTTTTAGATTAAAGTGACTGATGATATGGGATAAGGAATTTTTTCTTTTTTAATTCTAATTAACAAATGAGAAACAAATTCTCACGGGAAAATTAAGGTTTAAACAATTTAAATTAAAAACGCGATACGGGAATTCTAAAACGCGATTAAAAAGTGAAATATTAGGAAATCTAATCTTACAAGTGCAAAATTATTTTTCTTAAATCCTAAATAATAAAAGAAAATTTTAGAAAAAAGATTTATATTTTTCTGACTTTTATATTTTTTATTATGAATTTAAAACAGTTTTAAACTAATTAAATTATTAAAAATACTAAAACTGAAAGGAAAAATCTGGAAATTTTTCTAAAAATACTTTATACTATCACTATCCTAGGAAAAATACAAAAAAGATTCCAGCTTATTCTAATAAGCTGTAATAAGCTAAAAAGCTACGAATGGCTTATATTAAAAAGGGTGGTTAAATATTAAAAGGTGCAAAGTATAACTGAAAAAGTCCCATGGGCAGAGTGGTAAGTGTGTTGTGTGTTGAGTGGGCAGACCAGGGTTCAAATCCTAGGTCTGTCACTTTTTGCTTTTATTTTATTTTTTTGATTTTTATAATTCAAACACAACAAACACAAGCCAATAAGCAATTCTTAAAACTGGAACTATTTTTAAAACTCACAAATAAGCACACAAATAAGCCAAGATTGGCTAATTAGTTGGCCAAAATGAAATAAGCTCAAGCTTTTTGATGAAAAGCTGTATAAGCTTAAAATAAGCTTAAGCAAAGATGAAATAAGCACAACAACCAATAATAAGCTAGGGTAGGACAGAATAAGCCACAAAATGTAAGAAATAAGCACTGAGAAAAGTCAAAAAGCACAATGGTCTGCTGATATAGGGTTGGTGCAGGGCAAGTCCAGAGGGTAACCTTTTGGCTTAAAAATAAGCCACTAGATTATCACTAAATTCCACAAAAGCTGTTGATTCTAAAAATAGACCTATCAAGGACTTCAGAGACCAAAAATCTGACCAAGAAGAGCCTTTTTACTGCTTAAAAATAAGCTGGAAAAGCAGCTATTCACAACAAGTATGTATTGATCAATCAGTACATGCTTGTGTGATAGGGGAACTTTTGAGCTTAATTTTAAGCTTAAATAAGCTGAGCTATGTTCTGGATTTTGGAATAAGCAAAGATGACCTAGTAAGCTACTTAGAAACCAAAAATCAGGCACTGACTATGACAAATAAGCAATTTTACTTGGTCTAGAAAATGTTGCAGACTGCTTAAAAGTGGTTTGATGTCTGTTTTATGCAGACCTGTGCAGATGTGCACACACCAACTGAAACTTAACCAAATCTTGTGAACTTACTAAATGGACTTAAAGGACCTTAGTGATACCAAAAATAAGGGCCAAAAGAGCTTATGGCTTAATATGGCTTATTTGGTCCACATATGGTCTGAAATTACCATAGACTGCTTAAAACTATTATATCTATCTATATGGCTTATAAGGACTCAAAAACCGCTAATTCTAACTAAGATAAGCTGGATTAAAGTTGATGAGATGGTCAATGTATAGTAAATACCCCTAATGACCCATTTTCAGTTTTTTTACCCAAACAGTCCTTATGGAGGGACTGATGTGGATTTTCGAAAGGAAAAGCCAAATTTAACTATGATTCTTGGTTATAACTGATTGTCTAACTTATTCTAACTCTGATAAGCAACTTTTAATGTATAATTAAGCACTACAATAAGCTGAACTAGTATTGGCTATTTTGGACTGATTTTAGCTATTTAATGAGATATGAACAAAAACTAATGTAAACCATAACTACCTATCACACTAACTTTAAATAACATTAATAAGATATAATAAGCATAGAAAAAGCATATAAGCAGTAGATAAGCAGTTGTAGAGTAAATCATGGAATTTGGAATTTTGCTTACAACTAATTGGATATGAAACATTGGAACTTAAGAACAGAACACAACTAGCTTGTCAATGACAAGCTAGAAAACCCAATTCAGCTTTTCTTGATGGCTTATCTCACCAGAACTGCTTATTTGGTCCTTCTTTGACTTTCATTGACTTTCTTCATTCTTTGAAATTAAGTACTGCTATTCACTATATAAGCTTACAAAAAGCTAAGATAAGCTTGTATAAGCTTATAGCAAGGGTGGGGAGTGTTTGTTATTGATTCTTAACAAAAATAAGCTTAATTCGAATTAACAAAAACTTGAATTTCTATTATCACTGAAATTTAATACAAGATTGCTTGAACTTAGAACAATATGACTGAAATTAACTTGAATTAACAACTGAAACTTGAAATTACCAAAGATAAAGACTGAATAAGAAATACGATTATACTAAATTAACTACTTGCCATTATAGGCTACAAAGTGTTCTATATATACTAAACTAAAGTGGGATAAGTCCTCTCATCATCTCTGATCAATTTCTGACCCTTGGATGCCCTTGAATTCATCTTAGCCATTAAAACTGATTTTGGCGCCAAAAATGAGATAGTGGAAATATCCACTATCTCTGATTGAGTGTGCTGAGGAAGAAGCAATAAATGCCCCTTGGCTTGTTAGGTGAAGTGAGATAGGAGGAGGGGGTGGGTGTGTCAGGATAAGGGTGGTAGAGATGGTGGTATCTGGTATGGTTTGGGGTGGGTAATGGTTTTGAAGAAAGGCGGGTTTCTGAGTTTGACCAAAGTCAAACTGTTTTATCTAAAAAGATAAAACCGGGAAATGGGCTTTTAGAAATTGGGCTTGGGTTTATTTTAGTGAGTGGGCTTGGGTTTATTTTTAGCAGCTGGGTTTAGTGATTAGGATTAGAAATTGGATTTTAGTTAAATCTTAGGGACCAATGTTGTAATATTCTGAAAATCCACGGACTATTGCTGCCAAAAATAGAAATTATTCCCAGGGACCATTTGTGTCATTTTGGGATTTTGGGGGTTGACTTTGACTCTGTCTTTGACTTTCGTCTTCACTTGATCAAATGCACAATTGTTGCTAAGCCGATCCAAAAATGCTCGTTTTCGTCCCGTTTTCAATCCTTCAGTACCTGAGACACATAAAACACAAACCAATGATATCTGCAGTAATATTCAGGTGTTTTGGGTCATTTTGGTGTCTATTATGGGTATAAAATGATGAGTATTTACACACTCATCAATGATGGTTGGGTGTTATTTCTGGGTGAGAGCGTGTTGTGAACGTGGAAGCGGTTATTGGGAGAAGATTGTTGGAGTCATTGAATGGTATGGGCGCCAAGGTCGAGAAACCCGGTGGGGGAGTATCTTCTCTCCCTTGATCCATTCCGGATACATAGTGAAAGTAGTTGGTTGGTTATAAGCTTGGAAATAATGAGACCAATTGTAGCGGTCCCATGGATGGCACCACTGATTGTACAATAAATTGCACTACCAGGCCTTCAATGATGATCAAAGGATTTATGGGGTGTTGAAGTTGCGCCAAGCTTGTCTTTAACCTGAAATAAAAAAATACTAAAACACTACGTTAAGTGATTGCGCAGGGGTTGGACCCTGCGAACCACCTCCGGCGTGCGAGTAAGTATGTGCTATGGTAAGTTGGAAGTAATTTGAGAAAGTTCAGTTGACATTCCCATGGTTCTTGCCCGTCCAAGCTATTTATAGCGGAGAAATAGGCCTTAGAGGGCAGTTGCACTTGATTCGGAGATCATGGGGGCGTCCCATGATTTGTGGTAACCGCTACGGCTTTGTGGCCCACGATCTCATCCTTGGCGGGAAAGCCTTAGGGAAGAGGGAACATGGGTATGACTAGGTCAAGGTGGTTCTCCGTTCTCGTTCCTTCGCAGGAGGTACCCCGAAGGGCTTAGGGCTTCGATTGGCGGATTCTCATTTTGTAACCACTTCATAGATGAATGGTTTTACGCCAATGAAACGTTTTAGGAGATTAACCTGGGCCTCCAAAGAGAGGGCTTCGCACAGGCTCGAAGGGGATTCCTTCGACCCGTTCGGAGGGTACATCATCAAGCCCCCCAGTTGAAAGTGATAAATACGTACGAGTATAAATTGCATTTGACTCTAAAAACCTGCTACACTTTATCCCTTTTGTCACAAATTCAGACGGAACAAGGATATGTGCTTAAACAAACTATGCAATAAATGCGGCTAATGAATATCCAACTACCACACCCTAGGCTACAGTAGCTAGGATTTCGGTAACCACAAACATCTTTTCAAAATTAAAAAAATGAATTGGTGTCCGTGTATGTCTCGGATTATGCTTGCACGTGGATGACTAGGATAAAACTACAAAGGATATACATAAACCCTTCATAATCCTAACCCTAGATCACTTTTCTTTTGCGCCCAAAATACACACAACACTGTGCTTCGTGCTTCGGTTAGGCTTAAAGGTAATTTTTCCTCCCCCATTCTTTAACCTCTTGCTCTTATTGTTTCTAGTTCAAGATGAGTATGGCAGCGAAAAGAATAATTAGACAACAAAAATGTACTCTATCAGAGCAGGCTTTGACGGAATTTCATGGAAAATACCCCATACCCAAGGAGTTTAAAGTGATGCTTCCAAACGAAAACCAAAATATTTTTGACGCTCCAACTGGGTATGTGGGGCTTTATGTTCATGCATTTACAGAATCCAATTTTAGGATTCCCATTCATCCCTTGATCTAAGAGTTTTTACAATACTATCAAGTACATATCTCCAGGTTGAATCCCTTTGGTCTAGCCAAGTTGACCACCTACATTGTTGTGTGCAAAGCTTATGGCTATGAACCAACTCTTACTGTTCCTAGAGGCTTTATTAACCTTTGCCCGGGTGGTGATTGGATAACCTTGGCCAAGAGAAGTGAACATGATGTGCCTTGTTTAATTACTAAACCTTTCGCCAATATAAGAAAATGGAAAGGTTTGTTCTTTTATGTACAAAACACGATCATACCTCCAGAATTTCCAGCCTTACTGGATAAAGAATTCCGATTTGATGAGAAACATTTTGATAACCCTTTGCCATATCCTATAAGGATCAATCCCCTCTACCAGCGTCTTGTACGCCACCCTTTTGATGTTCAAACGTTTCCTGAGCCGGTTCTGTATATGGCGGGCATTTTTGATCATTGGGAAGGCTCTCCGTCGAAACCTGAGATAATATGTGAAGGGAAAAGTATGTATATACCCATTCAAATAAAGTAAATAACTTATCTGCTGATATTTATCTTTTTTCCTTTGTTGTTGCCGGAATGGCATTCAAAAATTTTGTTGTATCCCGTGGTACCAGAGAGGTTAGTTTCATTCCCTAAGATCCAAAAAATGTGAGCTACGGAGTAGGCTCTCCATCAATATCAGTCAACAATAACGAGACTCCGCACTTTGTGGAAAATGTAGCGGATTCCGATGATCCCCTTATCAAGGAATTTCAAGCGAGGCTCGCAGGGTCTTCCGGCATGTCAGGCAAGAAGAAAAGTAAAAAAGGAAGAGCTGCCATGTCTGTGAAAACTCCTCCGAAAAGGAAGTTATCTCTTCCAACCCCTTCGACAAGAACGGTGAAACCCAAAGGCTCCCATGCCAAAACCCTCGTACCTACTACCCTAATGATTCCTGAAGATGAAACTCCTAGTAAGTGAAAATCTTTTATGTACAATAAACATCATCCTTCCTATAGTTGACTGTCCTATCTTGCGCAGGTTTGCCTGACACAAGGGAGCTTCCGAATGCCCTTGCGTGCCATCAGTTGGTTGAAAAGATGACACCTGCCCGTTGGAGAGGGATTTTGGATAACATGTCTATGGAGGAGCTTTATAACTTTCATTCCAAGAGTTATGCTTGACAAGCTGTTTTAGATAATCATCTTAATTCTCGAACAAGAGAATTGGTTCGGACAGTGGTGGCTGTAAGAGGGAAAATGGATGCCATCTTAGCCCCGGTAGCAGTACGGCCCTACCAACATCCACATTTTCATAAACAAGAAATCGACCGTCTTGTTCAAGAAATGTTGCAGCATGGAATCATTAGACCGAGTACCAGCCCTTTTTCCTCACCGGTCTTGCTTGTCCGAAAGAAAGATGGCACTTCGAGGTTTTGTGTGTATTATAGGGCACTTAATGCCATCACAGTTCGAGTCCGATTCCGAATTCCGACAATTGACGAATTATTCAATGAGTTACACGGAGCTCAGTTCTTTTCAAAACTAGATTTGCTTGCAGGATACCACCAAATATGTTTACAGGAATATGCCATTGCCAAAACCGCGTTTCAAACTCATGATGGCCACTTTGAATTTTTGGTAATGCCATTTGTGCTAACCAATGCTCCATCCACATTTCAACGATTGATGAATGAGATATTTCGGCCAAATATGTTGAAGAACCAGGGCCTAAAGTAGTATTTTGCTCATAATTCATCATGTGCTACTGAAGGGTATGGTTCTGTAAACTGCAATGGTATAGTTTTTACAAGAATTGCTTATGTCAAGGGTCTGAAGTACAATCTAATCAGTGTTAGTCAACTATGTGATGCCAAATACATAGTTCTATTTGATGATAAGAGATGAACTATCTTTAATGCCAATAAGGAGGTTGTGTTGATTGCCCCAAGGAGGGAAGATGTCTATGTCTTAGATATGTCAACCCTTACACAAAATGGGGCTTGTCTCTTCACAAAGGCAAGTGAAACAATCAACTGGCTATGGCAAAAAAGTATCTCTCATCTTAACTTCAAAAACATCAATAACCTAGCCAATCAAAACAAAGTTCTTGGCTTACCCTCCCTTGTGTTTTCCAAAGATAAACCTTGTTCTACTTGTGAAAAGGGAAAACACCACAGGGCATCTTTCAAAACTAAACAAAATTTTTACATCAAAAGTTGCCTTCATCTTCTTCACATGGATCTTTTTGGACCTGTTAGTCCAATGTCTATCCATCATGAGAAGTACACCCTGGTCATAGTAGATGAATACTTAAGATACACATGGGTCTACTTTCTCACTAAGAAGAGTCAGGCAGCTGATACAATTATGTCCTTTTTCAGGAATATTGAAAATCAAAATTACATCAAAGTCAAACAAATCAGAACTGACAATGGGACTGAGTTCAAAAATCCGGACCTTGAGTGTTTCTGTGATGAGAAGGGAATCTCTCAAAACATCTCTTCTCCTTACAATCCTGAACAAAATGGAGTGGCTGAAAGGAAGAATGGGACACTCATTGAGGCTGCTAGAACAATGCTAAATGGTTCAATACTCTTAAAGCACTTCTTGACAGAAGCAGTCAAAACTGCCTGCTACACTCAAAATAGGTGCATTGTTGTCAAAAGGCACAACAAAACTCCCTATGAAATATTCAAGGGTAGAATCCATGACATTAGCTACTTTCATGTGTTTTGGTGTCCTGTGTTTATTCATAATCACAAGGATCACTTAGGCAAATTTGATGCCAAAGCTGATGATGGATATTTTTTAGGATACTCACTTGTCTCCAAAGCCTATAGGGTATTCAACACTAGAAGACAACAAACTGAAAAGACAATTCACATAACCGTTGATGAAAGCACTGAAGCCATCAGGTTCTCAAACACCTCAGAGGAAGAGATTGGCATTGATGACTCATCAAGATATCCTCTTGATGAATATCACCCTCAGTGTGATCCTTCCACACAACATCAAGCTGATGCAGACATCTCTTACTACATCATCCCTCATAACCTTCCACATCCAAACATCACTGAGCTCATTGAAGTTCAACGCATCTCAAATGAGATGACTCACACTAAACCTAATGTTCAGGAACCGGAAGACCTAAGTGCTCGAGTTGAACCTACTAAAAATCAAAACAATGAAGTCACTAAAGCCTCAGTTCTTGAACCTACTCCTCCACCAAATCAAGCCTCCACAAGTTCTAACTCATATCCTAGACCTCAGGATAGTTGGAAAAAAATCCAAAACAATAGAACTTGTGAATATCATTGGTGAGCCTACTGAAGGCATGCTTACCAGAAGCATAGCTGCTAAACTTAAGGCAGCCTCAGCAAACGAATGCCTCTTTGTTGATTTCCTCTCAGAAGTGGAACCTAAGAGTGTCAAAGAAGCCATGAAACATACAAGCTGGGTTCAGGCCATGCAAGATGAGCTTGAATAATTTGACAGAAACAAAGTCATGAACTTGGTCAAATGTCCGTAGGATGTTTATGTCATTGGCATGAAATGGGTCTTTAAGAACAAGACTGATGAAAATGGCACAATCATTAAGAACAAAGCAAGACTTGTTGCCAAAGGGTACAATCAACAAGAAGGCATTGATTACGAGAAAACCTTTGCCCCTGTTGCTAAAATGGAAGCCATCAGGATCTTCCTTGCATATGCAACCTACATGAACTTCAAAGTCTACCAAATGTATGTGAAAAGTGCATTTCTGAATAGTAAGCTCAAGGAAGATGTTTATGTGCAGCAACCTCCTGGATTTGAAAGTAGTGAGTTTCTTGACTATGTCTGCAAGCTTGACAAAGCCCTTTATGGACTGAAACAAGCTTCTAGGGCATGGTATGAAACTCTCTCAGCCTTCCTGATCCAAAATAAGTTTGTCAGAGGAAAGATTGAAAATACCTTTGTGGAAAACTAGAAGGGGGGGGGGTTGAATAGTTTTACCGGTTTTTAAATCTTCTTAAAAACTTTGCTTTGAAAAACTTTGATTCGAATCTTATGTGTAACCAATCAACACCAATATGAACACTTCATTAAACTAACTAATTATAAGTAATGAAAGAAAAGAGAAAAGATGGAAAGATCAAACCGGGACAAAAGGATTTATAGTGGTTCGGCTACGAAGCTCTTCTTCGCCCTACTCCACTCCCCGAGTACCACACTCGAGAGTTTCAAGCACTATGTCAACAACCTCCCTTTAGGCGGAGAAAACCGTACACGTCGCATATCCTATTTCTGACACTAAGCTAGATGTCAAGTGCTAATCTTAGCTAGCACCAATCTACCATGATCTACTTGATATTTTCTACTTCACACACTTAACACACAAGACTTAAGAGATCTCCAAGATCTCACAAGATCGCAATGATTAACTCTCTCTCTCGACTCAACCTACTCTATCAACTCTTGATCAACACTCAAGCCCAATATCTACTAGAGATATTCAATATCTCTATAAGATCACAATGATCTTTCCTCACAAACTCTCAAAAGAAAATTGATATTGATGTATGCTATGATACAATCAAGTATGTAACAAATGTTACTAGTGCTCTAACTACAACTATAACACTTTGTATCCTCTTGGATATCTTGTGTTCTTCTCTTGCACTTGAAGAGGAATGAAGAGGATCACTTGAAAGGATGATTGGATCACTCTTAAACAAAAGAAAACCTAACTAAATGATCAAGAAGAAAAGATATGAAGAGAGTATCAAACTCAGAAAGTTTTGTGTGAAAAAGGATGCCCAAAATCTGTGAAGTGGGCACGTATTTATAGGCAGAAAAAATCTGGCCGTTATAGATACACGGTACCACTAAACCACACACGGTACCACTAAATTTAGTGGTACCGTGGTACCGTGCCAGACAAAAACGATCCTCTTTTTGTCTTTTCTGGTGAAAACTTATTTGGGGAAGTTTGGAGCTGATTTTGGGGGGGGGGGAAATAGCTGTTATGTATTTTGAACTTATTTTTCCATTAAAACATTTCTTAATTATTCAAAAATAATTTGTAAAGTACATTTTTCAAAGAAATGTTTTGTCACATAAAAATGTGATGTCTAAAACGCAAATTCACTTCTTTGATCATTTGTCAAGTTGTAAATTTGTTCTAGAGTGATTTGCGTAGAAACGGGAACTTTCGATTAAAAACTTGTTTACGTTAATTTTAACGTAACGTGTTTTCACATTTTGTCATCCTCAAAACGTGAAGTTATTGAAAGATATAAATAACGTTTTTAGAACATTATTTGCATCAACAATCTCCCCCTTTTTGATGATGACAAAACATAAACTCATTTTAGGTTAAAATTAGTTTTAACAAGTTTTTAATGAGTTTACTCCCATTTCTCCCCCTTTTTGTCGAAGCAAAAAGGTTGCTAAGGCTCCCCCTTGATGTATACTCCCCCTCGTTTGGAGGACACCAAGGAATCGAGCAATGATTCGTGCTACAAGACAAGGTTAGAGAGCAAATATACAAATTCTAACATGTAGCTCATATGACAAATATCCAACCAAAAAAAATGGCAAAGTAGCCAAAAATAAACAACCACATAAAAGCCCATTCATTAAAGAAAATAAATGTCATACATAGGTATGACTACATGACACACATACAAAGAAACAACAAGAAGCATAAATGCTTAGTGACTAGAGGCAAGCTTCATTTTTAAGAGGGGTCCTAAAGGTTTATTGTTGAAAACTAAACATGAACATGTTTATTTTTGTGGGCTAGGAGGTGGTGGAGATGCTGACATGATTGGGGGGGGGGGGTGGTGGTGTCAAGAGATGCTCCACATAGGAGAACATGAAATGAATCTCATCTCTCAAGGAGAAGATGAGGTTGCGGTTGTGAAGGCAACATAGGCAATTAGCACTATGTAAATCATAGGGTTGAGGTTGGATAGGTTGACCCATGATTGGGGAAGGAGGTGGTGGTGAGTTTGTTGGTGATGGGGTTGGCATGGCATAATCCAATGGAGTAATGGGTGATAGGGTGTAGTCCATGGATGATGGTATGGTGTTGAGAGAGGGAGATGATAAAGATGTTGTGTAAGTAGAGGATGTTTTGGAGGGTGCATTAGGTGGTGATGGTGAGTTGGGACTGGCTTGGGAAGGTGGTGTCATGACTTCATCATCTTTTGTAAGATCCACAAAGAGAGGTTTAGTGGGTGGTCTTACGGTTATCCTAGGTTTCTTTGAGATGTGAGTTGTGGATCCTTGAGTGGAAGACATGGTGTATGTGTGATGTGAGGTTGAAGATGGAGTGCAAGATAAGCTTGCAATGGGGATGCCTTATATAGGCAAGTGTTGGAGAATTTGAATTAAAGGTGATGGGAGTGTCCTATGGTGTAGGAAGAGAATCTTGGGGTGTATGTGGGTTTGCAAAATTTGCTGGTTTGAGGTTTGAGGTTTAGGGATCTAGAGGAAATAGTGAAAATTCGTCAAACAAGGACACGGTACCTCTAAATACCGCACGGTACCGTTAAATTTAACGGTATCGTGGCCTATTTAACGTTACCGTGACACTGTAGTCACGAATTTTCCTGTGCAGGCTAGTTCTGGGCAGCTAGAGGGATGTTTTCTAGGGGAACTAGTTCCTGGAAATGATAGTGCCTCAACTCACTAAAGATTTATTTGCCTAATATGTCCAATATTAAGCTACTTCTAGTACATAAAGTTTATCATGTAATTTGCCAAGATAATCATAAGCATGCAAACATAAGGGACAAAATAAGTTATCATCCAAATATCACATAAAATATTCATGCAACGTGATAGATCAAATGTCAAGCATGCAAGATAACAAAGAGTATTAATCCCTAAAATAAATTATCAAAGATAAATCCTAATAGAGATGTTAATCCCCTCCTAACTAATTATGACTTGAGCTTTCTCCCATTTTCATCACACTCTCATCTTGAGCATGCATTTCATTCTCATGATTTAGATCATCAAAGGGTGCATAGTGGGTGGAGGATTCGGAAATGAGAATAGATGAGACATATGACTCATTTAGGGCTTTCATGACGGGATCGAAGAGTGAGTATTGAGGACCACTAAGGTATGGGTGATAGTTTATGAGGTGTTGATAAAGACGAGTTAGGTACATCCCATAGGGTATCAATTTAGTTTTGTTACCCTTGAGATGTACGATTCGCTTAGCAAAGAAGTAAGCGAGATTATGCGGTTTTTGAGTTAGAAGACAGTAAATCATGTGAGCACAACACGCCGGAAGTTGCTCACGATTTCCTGTTAGACTAAGAACATTTTCTCGCAGGATGACTGCCCAAGAAAGTAGTTCATGACGCACCTCATCTGTTGATATAAATAATGCCTAAACACGTTATTAATATTTTTTCGATATCTCTACGTTTTGATAATCACAAAATGTAAAATCATTAATCGGAAAATCATGACGTAAACAAGTATTTAGTTGTAAATATCTATTTCTACAACTCAAATCACTTAAGGTATGAATGAACTAATGCTTAATGCATTATATGATCAAAGGAACATTTTCTTAATAACTAGATTTTTTATAAAACATCAAAAACATTTTATATATTTTTGAAAAACATTTTTGGTATTAAATAAAAATGTTTAATCTTTTATAAAAATATGAATTCAAATTTTTAATCAAAATCAGTTAAAATGTTCCAGAAAAACCTTCCCCACAAAAGGACAAAATTGGCCAACGTCCAGTAGGGTCGGCCCCCTTAATTTTGCTAGGCGGCCCCCTTAATTATTAAGGGGACCGCCCCCGCTCCAGTAGACCTCCAGCTGTCTAATTTTTCTCCTATAAATACCAGCCTTCTCCTGGACTTTTACTCACCTTTTGCACACAAAAACTTTCTATTCTAAATTCATTCTAAACATTGTAAATCCTTTGATCATATTTTCTTAAGCATTGGTTTCTAAGTGATCCAAGCTTCCACCACCAAAAGTGCAAAAGAAGAACTCTACTTCAACTAGTGAAGAAGTGTTATTACTTACGTCATTCAATTGTGTTGTTGTGTAAAGTGTTGTGTAGTTGTGATAAGTAGATCTAATTGTAATTACGTAGTGGTGTTGTAAATTAGTTGTGAAGTAGTTGTGAATAAGTAGTTGTGAAGTAGTTGTGAAGAAGTAGTCGTGAAGTAGTCGTGAAGAAGAAGTAGTGAAGAAGTCGTGAAGCCGTTGTGAAGAAGTTGTGAAGAAGTCGTGATTAAGTCGTGTAGAAGTTGTGTATAAGTTGTGAGATTGGTTCTAGCTACGATTAGGACTCGACATCTAGCTTTGTGTCGTTAAGCGGTGTAAGCTAAAGTTGTGTAAGGTTTCTCCGCCATAAGGGAGTTTGTTGACATAGTGAAGAAAACTCTCGAGTAGGTGACTCGAGGAGTGGAGTAGGGCAAGGAAGGTGTCCTTGTAGCCGAACCACTATAAATCTCCGTGTTGTGGTTTGATCTTTCCATCTCTCTCTCTTATTTCATTATATTTACCTTACTTGCATTACTTATCTATATTTGCTTATATATGTTCATTTTGATCAAGAGTTGAATTCACATAAGATAGAATCGAAGTTTTTAAAAAGTAAACAAAAGTTTTCATAAATTAAAAAGACGTAAAACTATTCAACCCCCCTTCTAGTTTTCCACAATTGGTATCAAGAGCCAGGTCAAACAAGATTTTTAAAATTAACTGTATTTTAAAACTTGAAACGATCTATGGAATCTGAAAAATATTTAGAAGGGCAATCTATGCAAAGACCACCACTATTTGAAAGTGATGGATTTTTATATTGGAAAAATCGATTCGAAACTTATGTGAAGTCAAAAGATCTAGATCTTTGGCATGTTATTACTAATGGTGATTTTTTACCTATTCAACATAATCTTGAAACTAAAAAGGATGAAATTGTACCTTTTGAAAAACAAAGTGATGATTTAAAAAGAAAACTTTCTAAAAATAATGAGGCTAAAATGGTTATTTATAATGCGCTACCACGTAAAGAATACGAAAGAATCTTTATGTGCGAAACCGCAAAAGAAATTTGGAATTCTTTAATAATAACTCACCAAGGTAATAGTCAAATCAAAGATAATAAAATAGATCTTCTTGTTCAACAATATGAACAATTCACGATTCCGGAAGAGGAATCAATTGATAATGCATTTGCTAGGTTTAACACAATCATCACAAGTTTAAAGGCACTTGATGAGAGTTTTTCTAGTAAGAATTTTGTCAGGAAATTTCTTAGGGCTCTTCATCCAAAATGGCGAGCTAAAGTTACGGCGATTGAAGAAACGAAGAACTTGTCAACTCTTCAACTTGATGAGTTGATTGGCAACTTAAAAGTCTACAAAGCAATTATCAAGAAAGACTTCGAGATGGTTAAAGGAAAGAAAGAGCAAAGCAAGTCAATTGCGTTGAAAGCTAGGAAAGCATCAAGTGACGAGGATAGCTCAACCTCCGAAAGTGATGATGAAGAATATGCCATGGCCGTTAGAGACTTCAAGAAATTTTTCAAAAGACGAGGAAGATTCGTTAGACAACCACATGACGAAAGGAAAACACTCCAAAGAAACAAAGACGACAAAGGTAGCAAGAGCGAGAGGAAGTGCTTCAAATGCGGTGATCCAAATCATCTCATTGGAAGATGCCCTATGATGTCAAAGGAGCAAAACCAAAAGGCGTTCATTGGAGGAGCATGGAGTGACAGTGAAGAAGACGAGAAAGAAACCACAAAAGAGGAGAAGTGTCTTATGGCTAAGACATCAAGTGAGGTACGTTCCGAAACCGAATACTTTAGTGATGAAAATTTATCATTAGATGAAAAAGACCTAGATAACGAATATAATAGGTTATGTATATTAGGCCAAAAAGTAATGACTAAAAATAAATCACTAAAACACATAAATAATCAATTAGAAAAAGAAATACTAGAATTAAAAATTAAACTACATAACTTAGAAAAGGGAAAAGAAATTCTTGAATGTAAAACATGTCAAGAAACTAAAATTGAAAATGAAATACTTAAGGAGGAAATTTGTAGGCTTAACAAATTTGAAAATAGTAGTAACTCTCTTAGGGAAATAATAAGTATTCAAAGAGTATCAAGTGATAAAACCGGATTAGGATTTAATTCAACTAAGGATTCAAATAGTCAAACTAAAAATGTAAAGTTTGAATGTGAAACTAGTGAGCAAAAACCTTTAGAGTCAAAACCTAAGTATATACTTATGAAAGATAGAAAAATACCCATAGTTAGTGATGAGGAAGTAAAAACCTTTTATAAACCATCTTTAAAAAATGAAGTAAAATACTCTAAACCAAGGTTAAGGTCAAAAACACCTCCACCTAGAAGACCACCTAGTCCTCACCCTCGGCCTAAAACTCCTCAACCTAAAAGAAACCAAAATATACCAAACTGTCATAATAATAGTTACCCAATGTGGAATTACCCAAATCCACCAAGTTACAATCCTTGGGGAATAATCTCCCACCATATATGCATCCAAGTCAATTGCAAACCATGTTTGGGCCAAACAACTATGGACAAATGAGATCATGGGGACCAAGTGGCTAGATTGCAAACTCATCGGGAAAGGCGATATCTCTTTCGTAATTGACTTTTATAAGTTAATATGCTCTGAAAAACTTGAAGACCACATGTTGAAGACCAAAAGGTACGCCGCTCTTTCATGCTCACCATTATATGCGTAGATAAATGAACTAGCCAATTGCATGCCCCATTAGTCTTTAATGCCTAGTGTAGTTTGTTCCTGTATGTTAGTTAGTAGATTATTCCTTATACATGTTTACATATATATATCTATACTACTATTTATACACACTATATATATATATATATATATATATATATATATATATACGCACATAACCTAGATACGTCATTTGTTGACTATCTAGAACTAAAAGAAATTGTTCGTCCTCGAACCTTTTCTTCCCCCTTTGCATC
Organism: Artemisia tridentata subsp. tridentata; assembly: GCA_021014915.2. NCBI lineage: Eukaryota > Viridiplantae > Streptophyta > Magnoliopsida > Asterales > Asteraceae > Artemisia > Artemisia tridentata. Next base: position 70,188,526 of record CP139505.1, read on the forward strand.
TTTTGAACTTTAACGTTCAATACGAAAATCTTCCGTGTCCACTGTCACATAACTCATGGTGATGAAGAGAAGTGAGTTAAGTGGATTAACGTAGAAGTAGCACTTTGACCGTCGAGTCAAGAAAACTATGGATGAAACAAACTCCCGTCACCGCCAGCACCTATCTCCGTCATTACCTCATCATTTCTTAACTCCATTCAACATCCCACGTTTTCACACAAAATATATATATATATATATATATATATATATATATATATATATATATATATATATATATATATATGCACTTTTACCTTCATCCCCTAACACATTTGTCGACTTGACATCTTGATCATTTTATCCAAAATGTTCAAGAAATGTTTTCTTAACGAAATGTTAATAAAATGTCAAGTATTCCTTCCTCGTGCCATTAAAACCCAATGTATTTTTGATATATAATAAATCTATATATATACATAAAATTATTTTGCTATCAGAAACTAAAACCAACAAAAATACATTTTTGGTAGGCGGCCCCCTTAATGTTTAAGGGGACCGGCTAGTAAACGGGGGCGGTCCCCTTAATAATTAAGGGGACCGGCCTACTGTAGCTCCCAAAAACGTTTTTCTTCCAAAAATCTTTACCAAACACCCCACTTTTCAAACACACCCATACCTGCTGCTGCTGTGAATGAACCTAAACTCAAAAACCATTCACCAAATCACCATCTCCGACTATTTTCACAAGGGGCAAACACTTGTATCTTGATTAGCAACACATTTTGTAAGTTTTCTAATTCACATTTCATCTAATTCCATTCAATTTTGAGTCTAATCATAATTAGGTCTTTTACTAAACTTTCTTTTAATCTAAAATTTGTTAAAATTAAGTCTAGAAATCTTATAACCAAATGCTCCCCATAGGATTAGAATGCTTAATAAACCTAGAAACTAAGTAATTAAAAAACCATTATGTCAAACTAATCACTCCTTTTTCAAAACTAATCACATTGTTGAATTATGCCATAAACACCTCTTAAAACTAATCACATTGGTTTATTACAACTCACAAATCCTAAAAATATATTTTTCGAATCATAAAAAATGTTTTTGATAAATATAAGAAAGTGTTTGGATTAGGAACTAGAATCATCTAAATTTAATCAAAATTAAGTCCATAACTACTTGTCAAGTTTATAAACACGCAATTAGTTGTTTTAAGTCATCAAGATACATAATTCATATGTATATTGAAATTTTACTAGTTATTTTCTTATTTAAAGGAGCGTTTGGCACAACATTTTGAAAGAAATTTTTGAGTCAAAATCTAAGTTACTTAACATAAACACTCGTTAGAAATAGCTAGATATACAATCCAATGTTTGTCTAGCCACATTTCAAAGTAGCTTATGATGTATAAAAGAACGTTCGGATATTTTTGATTTCTTGTCATAATGTCCCTATAACTATTCTTTAACATCATAAAATACATTTTAAGCGAGTTAAAAATTAAAACTAAGGAACATTGTAAACTACTTCTTAGGATTTAAGTTTTAGAGTCGAAGTATGTTTACGTTCCACATAAGTAGCATATATAATATATGCATGTCATTTTCTTATTGTTTGTTTGTTGCTATCTTGTATAGGTGAAAATGCCCAAAGTGACGGTTGGCGATGTCTCAAAAACAAAAGCATACATTCCAAAAGTCTCTTCCACTCCGGGCATGGCTCCCTCTGTTGCTTGTTTCTATCGTCCCATTGAGGATAGGAACATTCACGAAGGAAGAATTGTCCATCCATCGTTCTATGAATCCGACTTCATCGAACGAATGTTCACCAATGTTGGTCTTGATTGTCTCTACAAAATAAATGAGCCAATCATTCCCCGGTTTGTCCTCGACTTTTATAGTCAAGTGACGTTACAAACCGATCCCAATGGGTATATCCTCATATCCTTCATGATTCAAAACCAATTCATCACTCTTACTCTTGCTCAATTCGGACAAATTCTAAGAATCCCCTTCTCCGGTCAAGCCGTCTTCTCTAATGAGTGGGACCTCTCGTCTCTTGAGGAACATCGACCTCAACAGGGTCCTTACTACTCAGAGATTCCATCTCCTGAAGAGATTCGTCAATATCTTGGGCTAGCTCGTGGTACGACTAGTCGAAAGATCAAATCAAAAGATGTTGACATCACTCCAAACCAAGTCCTTCTCAAGGAGCTACGCAGCGACATGAGACGTTGGGAAGAACTCATTCGTGAGAATGCATTCGGTACCAGTGGTCACCGTGATCATGTCACGGCGAGCATACTCCACATGTTGTATTGTATCATTACTGAACAGCCGTACAATTTGGCATATCTCTTTGTCTACCGTATCATGTCCGCCAAAAACACTCGTAATGCTAATCTTCCGTATGGCATGTTTCTCACCCGTCTCTACAATGATATCATGGAACACTATCCACAGCTTCGGAGTCCAATCTATGAGTCTGTTCTACCGGTCCTCAATCCACTTGTTCGTGTCCATGCTCGTCGCTCCCGAAGTGACAAAGGAAAATCTCGTAAATCTGTTTCACTTCCACCTCGTGGTTCCACGTTACATCAAGGAGAAGATGATGATTATGATTATGAGGAGGAGGGCACAACACGTGCTAGTACCCCATCACCTAGGACCTTCTTTCAAAATCTTCCGGATCTTGATTACACCGAGTATCAAGTTCCTTCTCCTTCTGAACGAACAGATGAACTGCTGTATGAAAGACAAACCGAACTACTCAACACCACACAGCAGATGCGTCAAGAAGTACGAGGCGGTTTCAAGTCTATTGGAAAGACACTTGGAAGGATGTTTGGAAAGAAGAAGAAATAGACTTGTTTGATGAATGTTTCGTTAATTATCATCGGTGTTATAATTAGACATTTATATGTAATATTATTATCTTAACATTTGCTTGCTATGACTTTTATTATGTTAGATGATAAACTTATTAGAACCTAGCTACTAGTTTATTTGAAATTATATGACTATGCTTCTAATATGATTTTTTTTCTCTAGTCTTAAATATGTATATTATTTATTTTAATATGCAATTTATAATATTTAATCATTCTTGATGTACATGATCCAAATGGAACTTGCTGCAAAAACACCCTAAAAATGACCTTTTTTCTGGAAATTTTTCAAATTTGGTCGCCTGGGAAATCACCAGATGGGCGGCCCCCTTAATTCCTTAGGCGGTCCCCTTAATTTTAAGGGGGCCGCCCAACAATTAAGGGGACCGGCCATCTGGACAGTAAAATTTACTGTTTCCTTTTGCATCTTGTGACCACTTTTACCTAGCCTCAGCTACCATTACCCTTAATGCACGAACTGGACTTGGAATATTACCACAAAACCTCCACAATTTGCCTAAATCAACCACATTTTCACAATATAAAAACCCTCCTTACAATTACCTTTCACCTCATCAACCATCACCTTCATCAAACACCCATTTTCATCCACAATGCTATCACCAAAATCATCTATCTCTAAGACTTCAAGGAAACAAAGACTTGTTATCATACCACCAAAACAACCTTTCATAGACCTAACCCAAGATGACATCAAAACTCCATCACCACCACCTCAAAGTTCATCCCCAAGTGCACCTAATGCACCATCAAAAACACCATCCACCCATGGAGCTTCATCTTCCTCCATTCCATCCACTTCATCCATAAATGACTACATCCACACTCACCTAACATCATCACCAAGAGCATCATCACCACCATCCACTCAAGAACCTTCATACACCCAACTTGCCATTTCCCTATCACCCATCACACCTCTTGATGCTCACTTTTCACCATCACCAACCCCACCACCATTCTTTCCTATACCTTGGGCAATGCTTGAAGCCCATGGTGATAATTGTCTTTGTTGCGTCCATAACCGGACCTTAATCTTTGGTCTTAGAGATGAGATACACTACATGTTTTCATCTCTTGAAAACATGATTGCCAACCCACAACCACCACCTCCCCCACCTCCTTCACCCACTACACCACCACCACCTCCATTTTCACCCAATTAAGCATATGCAATGCTTAAAAATAATTTTTCAAAACCTTCTTGTAAGCAAGCTCCATGGAAGACCATGTACCTCTAAGATGATGATGTAGTTTCATTAGTAGTTTTTGTTTGCTTGCATGCTTCATGTTGTAATCTTTTGGTTGTGTATTTATACACAACACCTTTATTAAATGAATGATCTTATTCTATATGCTTGCTTATTGTTGTTATATATACTTGTGCTTCTAACATTTTTTTTGCAAGCGTTCCATAGCTCGTTTCCTTGGTGCCCCCAAACGAGGGGGAGTACACATCAAGGGGAAGTTCTCGTCCTGACAAATTTGATTCTAAAACTTGTCGGCTTAACCTTTTTTATTCTACAAAAAGGGGGAGAAATAGATGTAAACTCACTAAATACTTGTCTAAAAACTAATTTTTAGATTTAATGAGTTTAGATTTTGTAATCATCAAAAAGGGGGAGATTGTTGATATAAATAATGCCTAAACACGTTATTAATATTTTTTCGATATCTCTACGTTTTGATAATCACAAAATGTAAAATCATTAATCGGAAAATCATGACGTAAACAAGTATTTAGTTGTAAATATCTATTTCTACAACTCAAATCACTTAAGGTATGAATGAACTAATGCTTAATGCATTATATGATCAAAGGAACATTTTCTTAATAACTAGATTTTTTATAAAACATCAAAAACATTTTATATATTTTTGAAAAACATTTTTGGTATTAAATAAAAATGTTTAATCTTTTAAAAAAATATGAATTCAAATTTTTAACCAAAATCAGTTAAAATGTTCCAGAAAAACCTTCCCCACAAAAGGACAAAATTGGCCAACGTCCAGTAGGGGCGGCCCCCTTAATTTTGCTAGGCGGCCCCCTTAATTATTAAGGGGACCGCCCGCTATTTAAGGGGACCGCCCCCGCTCCAGTAGACCTCCAGCTGTCCAATTTTTCTCCTATAAATACCAGCCTTCTCGTGGACTTTTACTCACCTTTTGCACACTAAAACTTTCTGTTCTAAATTCATTCTAAACATTGTAAATCCTTTGATCATATTTTCTTAAGCATTGGTTTCTAAGTGATCCAAGCTTCCACCACCAAAAGTGCAAAAGAAGAACTCTACTTCAACTAGTGAAGAAGTGTTATTACTTACCTCATTCAATTGTGTTGTTGTGTAAAGTGTTGTGTAGTTGTGATAAGTAGATCTAAGTGTAATTACGTAGTGGTGTTGTAAATTAGTTGTGAAGTAGTTGTGAATAAGTAGTTGTGAAGTAGTTGTGAAGAAGTAGTCGTGAAGTAGTCGTGAAGAAGAAGTAGTGAAGAAGTCGTGAAGAAGTCGTGAAGAAGTCATGAAGCCGTTGTGAAGAAGTCATGAAGAAGTCGTGATTAAGTCGTGTAGAAGTTGTGTATAAGTTGTGAGATTGGTTCTAGCTACGATTAGGACTCGACATCTAGCTTTGTGTCGTTAAGCCGGTGTAAGCTAAAGTTGTGTAAGGTTTCTCCGCCATAAGGGAGTTTGTTGACATAGTGAAGAAAACTCTTGAGTAGGTGACTCGAAGAGTGGAGTAGGGCAAGGAAGGTGTCCTTGTAGCCGAACCACTATAAATCTCCGTGTTGTGGTTTGATCTTTCCATCTCTCTCTCTTATTTCATTATATTTACCTTACTTGCATTACTTATCTATATTTGCTTATATATGTTCATTTTGATCAAGAGTTGAATTCACATAAGATAGAATCGAAGTTTTTAAAAAGTAAACAAAAGTTTTCATAAATTAAAAAGACGTAAAACTATTCAACCCCCCTTCTAGTTTTCCACATCATCCAAATGAATTTTCGTTGGATTTGGGTAAGAGTTGTACTTATGAGTACGAATGAGTTGGGTGAGTTCGGTTGGAGAGGGTATGTGGGAACAATACGGACTATCCTCTTCACCATAGTTGAAGAGGGACTCAAGACACCAATCTTCGGTATAGGCACATTGCCCATGATTGGGAATACGAAGAATTTGAGCAAATTGCTCAAGGGTTAAGACAAATTTGAAACTTCGGATCCAAAACCAAAGTGACAAAGATTGATCCTCGTTACGTACGAGTTCAACTTCTCGAAAGAATTCCAACACAAAATGAGGACAAATGTGCTCGTTAATGTGGAGTAAGCAATCGAATCCTATAGCTATAAATGAAGTGTTGATATCCCTGTGATGAACTAAGGATGGATCAACGACTCGACCTTCATGAAACCGACGGGTTTCAAGATTGACATAGGCACGAATGTGGTTACCGGGTGTTGTAGGTTCACGAGAGATTTTGGGTGTATAGGTATCGGTAAGAAGATGATCAAAATCATACTCAGGAGAAATTTTTGTCACCTATAAGATAATATAAGGAAAAATCAACATTGAGAATAGTTGCTTTGAGGATACGTACCTAGTGTGTGCCTATATGCAAACTATGTGGAGGTGCTGTAATCTCGACTCTAGAAAATAATGAGATTACCCAAACACTCCTAAATTCACTTTTGCTCAAACGAATATGTCAAAAAATACATATTAGTTATGTAATTCGATTAATATTCGTGAGATCATGTATGCATTGGAAAAACGTTTTTAGTTTGTATCAACAATGTACGAAAACATTTTTCATGATCCTAATTTCGTGAAATTTTTCAAAAGCAATGGAATTGGGGTGTTTGGCCACTTTAAGATGTTAATGCCAAAATGCAATGATTTTTCTCAAAACTATTTTCTCAAATGAAAAATTTTGGACTAAAATGTACAAGTTTATGCAACTCCTAAGTTGAAGATTATGCATTGGCCAACCCTAGTTCTAATTTCATAAAGAATCAATTACAATTGACAAACCCCAATTCAATTTGTATGCATGAACAAACCCTAGACTCAAACTTAAAGAAAGTAGAGTTAAATGACTTACAAAAGTGGTTGATAATCTTGAAAATCAATCCCTTGAATATGATCTTGGAAAGGTGTAATTGAGTTTTGGGTTGTGAGGTTTGGTTTTGACAGCAATTGCAGAAGTTGGGAAGGTTTGGGATGTATAATGTGGGAAAGGAGGACTTAAATATGGGATGTACCAGATACACGGTACCACGGTACCATTAAATTTAATGGTGCCGTGCTACTTTAGTGGAGCCGTGATCTGATGGGATGAAATTTCATCCCATTTTGATTTTTGACGAATAAGTCTCGCTGTTTTAGTGAGACTTTTTGACACAAGGAAAGAATTTATACCTAATAAATTCTTTTTATGAGGAGAACCTAGACTAGACGAAAGGAGATGACTTCAAAGAGTCATGAGACGAGACGCACAAGATGACTTCAATATTTCCAGTGAAATATATAAATAGTCATGAGATTTATGGAATATGTTCCATCATTCCTAGACCTAGACGAAGGTAGTTGAAAGACTCTCGTTTGAGAGGTTTGGTTAGGATATCGGCGATATTTTCTCAAGAAGGAACTTTCTCAATAGAAATATTTCATTTCTAAACGTTATTGCGAAGGAAGTGGTGACGAATTTCGATGTGTTTAGTACGAGAGTGTTGAACGGGGTTTTTGCTCAAGTCAATAGCACCTTTATTATCATACATAATAGGGATGTCATCTAGATGGATGTCATAGTCATTGAGGGCTTGTTTCATCCATAGTGCTTGTTGACATGCCTTTCCGGCGCTTACGTACTCGGCTTCGGTCGTGGAGATAGCAAGAGCCGTTTGTTTCTTGGAGAACCAAGAAGTTAGACAACAACCCATGATGGTACAAACGCCACTCGTACTTTTTCGATCTACATAATCTCCCGCATGATCAGAGTCAGCGTAGACAACAATTTCTACACCGGTCCCCTTGAGATAGAATAATCCCAAGTGTATAGTGCCTTTAATGTATCGGAAGATACGCTTAACCACTTCAAGATGAGAGGTTTTGGGATCCTCTTGGAAGCAAGCATAAAGGCAGACACTAAACATGATGATGGGCCTACTTGCCATGAGGTATAGTAAACTTCCTATCATACCTCTATACTTAGTGTTATCCACGGACTCACTTTCTTCATCTTTCGTGAGTTTAATTTCCGTGGACATAGGAGTTTTCATGGGCTTAGACTCTTCTAAACTAAATTTCTTAAGCATCTCCTTACTATACTTAGATTGATTAAAGAAGATACCATCTTCCATTTTCTTTATTTGTAAACCAAGGAAGAAATTTAATTCCCCCATCATGCTCATCTCAAACTCGTCACACATGATCTTAGAGAAATCATCGCACAGTTCTGGACAAGTTGAGCCAAATATAATGTCGTCAACATATATTTGAACAATGATGAGATGTGAATTACATTTCTTTGTGAAAAGTATGTTATCAACCACTCCCATGGTATATTCATGTTCAATCAAGAAAGCCTTTAGTCTATCGCACCAAGCTTTAGGAGCTTGTTTGAGACCATAGAGTGCTTTCTTGAGTTTATAAACATGATTCGGTTTCTCGAAATCAACGAATCCCGGAGGTTGTGCAACGTACACCTCCTCGTTGATATAACCATTTAGGAATGCACTTTTCACATCCATTTGGTACAACTTAAAGTCTAAGGCGCAAGCATCGGTAAAGAGTATTCTAATAGACTTTAATCTAGCTACGGGTGCATAAGTTTCATCGTAGTCTATTCCTTCCTGTTGTTTATAGCCTTGTGCTACCAACCTTACCTTATTCCTAGTTACGACGCCATTTTCGTCGAGTTTATTCCTAAACACCCACTTAGTTCCTATAATGGTTTGATTCTTAGGCGGAGATACTAAATTCCAAACTTGGTTTGCGGTGAATTGATTAAGCTCCTCTTGCATGGAAACTACCCAGCTTTCATCCTTAATTGCTTCACCGACATTCTTAGGTTCTACGGTTGATATAAAACAAAATAAATTACTTTTGTTTTGAGCTTGTGACCTAAGGGTTCTTTGGTTTAGGATTCCTATGACATTTTTAATAGGATGGTTCTTGGATTCCTTAATGTTGACAGCTTCGTCAACTTCAACTATTTCATCCTCAATGTCATCTTCTAAGGTTTTCTTGCCATTAACCTTAATGGCTTCATCCTCATCTAAGTCATCATCCACCAAGGGTGATGTGTTAGTTGGTGGAGGACTTTCATCGAATTTCACGTTTAGTGACTCTTCGACTTTCATTGTTTCCTTATTTAGGACAACATAGGCCTTAATATTTTGGGAGTAACCTAGGAAAACACCTTCATAAGACTTTGGGTCAAACTTGGTGAGGTAATCTTTAGTATTGAGAATGAAGCACTTGCTTCCAAACACTCTAAAGTAATTAAGAGTAGGTTTTCTACCTTTCATCATTTCATATGGGGTTTTTCTTAAGATAGGTCTAATTAGAATCCTATTTAGAATGTAAGTTGAGGTGTCCACCGTATTACACCAAAACTTTTGCGAAATTGATTGTTCATTCAACATCGTTCTACTCATCTCTTGTAAAGTACCATTTTTCCGCTCAACTACCCCATTTGATTGTGGAGTGCGTGGAGCCGAGAAATTGTGAGTAATACCATTAGCATCACAATATACTCCAAATTGTACTTCATTATCAAATTCTCGACCATGAGCCGTCCTAATAGAAACTATTGTACACCCTAATTGATTTTGGACTTTCCTACTAAAGATTTCGAATTCCTCAAAAGCTTGAGTCTTATTCTTAAGAAATCTAGTCCAAGTATACCTAGAATAGTCATCAACTATTACTAAGGTGTAGTAATTTCCTCCGTAGCTCCGTACGGCAGATGGACCAAATAGGTCCATGTGAAGGAGTTCTAGGCATCTAGAGGCCGAGACCATATTCTTAGCTTTGTGACTAGAATGAGCTTGTTTTCCAACTTTACAAGCGTCACAAAAGTGTTTATCAAACTTAATCTTAGGTAATTTTCTAACTAGTTCCTTAGACGCCAATGATTGTATCAAGCGCATATCAGCGTGACCTAATCTCCTATGCCATAGAGTGGAATTATCATCTATGGTTGCTAAGCATATCTTATCCTGAGGCTTATTTCCTATTTTCATAACAAATAAGCCATTTCTCCTAACTCCTTTGCCTATGGTTTTGCCATTCTTAATGATCTCACTACCCTCTTCGGAGAATATAACTCTACACTTATTATCTACCATTTGACTAATGCTAAGCAAGTTAAATCCTAGGTTATCTACATGCTCAATATTTCTAATAGTGAGGGAGTTTTGAGTAATCGTACCTTTGCCTATTATGTTGCCCTTAAGTTTGCTGCCGAAAGTGACATTACCTCCGTTGTATGCCTTGTATGATGAGAATAGACTTTGGTTACCCGTCATATGATTAGTGCATCCACTATCCTTGACCCATTCGTCAGGCTCCAAGTCAATTCCCAAGCATATCTATTGAATAAGACAAACATTAAAACATTTGGTCCCCAATATCTCATGGGTCCAAAGTTGTTAGCATTGTATTTGGTTAGCATGTTGAAACGGAGGACAAATTTCCCAACGTAGGTAACTTTGTGGTTGAAGGTTATTCCAAGTTATGGGATAGTTGCTTGGATAACTTGGTCTTCTAGAGTTACCTCTCAGTAGAGGAGTTCTTGACTGAGGTTTAGGAACATTTGTTTTTCTAGGTGGAGGAGTCTTTGGCCTAGTGTCGGGTTTTACAAATCCTACCCTGGGGGGTTGATAAAGGTTTGTAAAACCTTTTGACTTCCTTTATACTAGCAATAGGTACTTTGGTACCATTTATAACTATGTGACTTGGTTTAGGACTTGAATTATTTTTTTAAATTTGACTCTGTTCTGTCTCCAGCATTAGATGGTACCACGGTACCATTAAATTTAATGGTGTCGTCTGTACCTTTAGTGGTACCGTCCATGGTTTTGATAGAACTTGTAGGTTTGAAAAATTTTGCTTGTTTAGTTTTACTTGTCGAAGCATTATTTGTTTCCTTTTCAAACCTAATGATCCTAAATGCATTTTCTTTGAGTTTTTCATTTTCTATTCTAAGACTTATGCATGACTTACATCCTAAGTCTATCTTTATTTTTCTCAATTCTTTTGACTTGATCCTTCAGTTCTAAAACTTGCACTTCGATTTCTTGCAATTTTGATTTTAGTGTTTTGTTTCTTTCTAAAATCTTAGAACTTACTTCGCATAGTTTATTATATTCTTCATGCAATCTATTGTCATCTATTGACGAATTATCATCACTATAATAAGAAGAGTCGGAATGTAACTCATTAGAAGCTTGAGCCATTAGGCATGTTTCATCATTGGGCTTCTTCTCTTCTTCTTCTTCACCGCTATCACTCCAAGAGCCTCCTATGAAAGCTCGTTGGTTGTTGGTTTTCGGTGGTTTGGGACATTCTCCTATGAAGTGATTAGGATCTCCGCATCTAAAGCATTTCCTATCACTTGTCCCTTTCTTTTCAACTCGGTTCTTGTGTGATGGCTTCTTGTCATCACGAGGTTGCCTAACGAACCTACCTCTTCTCCTAAAGAACTTTTAAATTCTCTAACGGCTAGTGCATACTCTTCATCTTCACTATCGGAACTCGAACATTCCTCATCACTAGACTCCTTCTTGGCTTTCAATGCTAGAGATCTAACTCTCTCGCTTTTGCCTTTGACAATATCGGAGTCTTTCTTGATTATCATCTCGTGAACCTTCAAGTTTCCTATTAGTTCATCGAGTTATAATGTCGCCAAGTCATTTGACTCTTCAATGGCGGTGACCTTTGCTCTCCATTTAGGATGTAGAGCCCTAAGGAACTTCCTAACATAATTCCTTCTAGAGTAACCTTCATCAAGAGCTTTAAGACTAGTGATAATAGTATTAAATCTAGCAAAAGCATTATCTATTGATTCATCTTCCGAAATGGAAAATTGTTCATATTGTTGAACAAGAAGATCTATCTTGTTCTCTTTGACTTGATTATTACCTTCATGAGTGACTAAAAAAGTTTTCCAAATATCTTTTTCCGTATTACACATAAAAATTCTTTCAAATTCCTTTTTAGGCAAAGCATTGTAAATCATCATTTTAGCCTCATTATTTTTGGCTAGTTTTGTTTTAAGTTCATCACTTTGTTTATCATAAGGAACTATTTCATCCTTTCTAGTTTCCGGATTCTTTTGAATCGGATGAAAGTCACCCTCGGTAATAACATGCCAAATATCAATGTCTTTTGATTTGACATGCGTTTCGAATCTTGTTTTCCAATAGATAAAACAATCGGTTTCAAAAAGTGGTGGTCTTTGCATAGATTGCCCTTCTAGATATTTGTCAGAATCCATTGATCGATTCAACTTTTAAAATACAATTTACTTTAAAATCTTGACTGACGTGGCTTCTGATACCAATTGTGGAAAATCTAGAAGGGGAGGGGGGTTGAATAGTTTTACCGGTTTTTAAATCTTCTTAAAAACTTTGCTTTGAAAAACTTTGATTCGAATCTTATGTGTAACCAATCAACACCAATATGAACACTACACTAAACTAATTAATTATAAGTAATGAAAGAAAAGAGAGGAGACGGAAAGATCAAACCGGGACAAAAGGATTTATAGTGGTTCAGCTACGAAGCTCTTCTTCGCCCAACTCCACTCCCCGAATACCACACTCGAGAGTTTCAAGCACTATGTCAACAACCTCCCTTTAGGCGGAGAAAACCGTACACGTCGCTTATCCTATTTTCGACACTAAGCTAGATGTCGAGTGCTAATCTTAGCTAGAACCAATCTACCACGAGCTACTTGATCCTTTCTACTTCACACACTTAACACACAAGACTCAACAGATCTCCAAGATCTCACAAGATCATAATGATCAACTCTCTCTCTCAACTCAACCTACTCTATCAACTCTTGATCAACACTCAAGCCCAATGGCTACTAGAGATATTAAATATCTCTATAAGATCACAATGATCTTTCCTTACAAACTCTCAAAAGAAAAATGATCTTGATGTATGCTATGATACAATCAAGTATGTAACAAATGTTACTAGTGCTCAAACTACAACTATAACACTTTGTATCCTCTTGGATATCTTGTGTTCTTCTCTTGCACTTGAAGAGGAATGAAGAGGATCACTTGAATGGATGATTGGATCACTCTTAAACAAAAGAAAACCTAACTAAATGATCAAGAAGAAAAGATGTGAAGAGAGTATCAAACTCAGAAAGTTTTGTGTGAAAAAGGATGCCCAAAATCTGTGAAGTGGGCTGGTATTTATAAGCAGAAAAAATTTGGCCGTTATAGGTACACGGTACCACTAAACTACACATGGTACCGCTAAATTTAGTGGTACCGTGCCAGACAAAAACGCTTCTCTTTTTGTCTTTTCTGGTGAAAACTTATTTGGGGAAGTTTGGAGCTGATTTTGGGGGGGAAAATAGCTGTTATGTATTTTGAACTTATTTTTCCATTAATACATTTCTTAATTATTCAAAAATAATTTGTAAAGTATATTTTTGAAATAAATGTTTTGTCACATAAAAATGTGATGTCTAAAACACAAATTCACTTCTTTAATCATTTGTCAAGTGGTAAATTTGTTCTAGAGTGATTTGCGTAGAAACGGGAACTTTCGATTGAAAACTTGTTTACGTTAATTTTAACGTAACGTGTTTTCACATTTTGTCATCCTCAAAACGTGAAGTTATCTAAAGATATAAATAACGTTTTTAGAACATTATTTGCATCAACAACCTTGTTTATCTATAGAACAAAAGGAGATGTGATTTTAGTCCAAGTGTACGTTGATGACATCATATTTGGCTCAACAAATTACAAACTTTGCAAACAGTTTGAAAAACTAATGACAAAGAAGTTTGAAATGAGTATGATGGGAGAACTCACATACTTCCTTGGACTTCAAATCAAACAGACTGACAAAGGAATCTCCATCAGTCAAGAGAAATACACAAGGAACCTACTGAAAAAATATGAGCTCACTGATTGCTCTTCAGTAAAGACTCCAATGGTTCCTCCAAACAATCTTGGCCCCGATCTCACTGGTAAACCAGTAAACCAAACCTTATTCAGGGGAATGATAGGATCACTGATGTATCTACTTGCCTCAAGGCCTGATATACAATTTGTTGTTTGCGTATGTGCAAGATATCAGTCTAATCCAAGAGAGTCTAATCTCATTGCTGCCATGAGAATCATCAGATACCTGAAAGGTACTCCAAACCTTGGTTTGTACTATCCAAGATGTTCAGGCTTTGATCTCAAAGGCTACACAGACTCAGACTATGCTGGCTGCAACATGGATCCTGTCAATTCCTTGGTGGAAAACTTGTTTGTTGGAGCACCAAGAAGCAACAATCAGTGGCCATGTCTTCAGCAGAAGCTGAGTATGTAGCTGCTGCTGGTTGTTGTGCAAATGTACTTTGGATGAAAAGTCAACTCAGTGACTATGACATACATTATAAGATGGTTCCCATCTTTTGTGATAACACAAGTGCAATTGCTATCTCCAACAATCATGTACTTTACCAAAGAACCAAACACATTGATATCAGATATCACTTCATCAGGGACCATATCATGAATGGAGATATTGAACTACACTTCATCCCCACTGAATATCAGTTGGTTGATATTTTCACAAAACCATGGATAAACCTACTTTCACAAGAATGAAAGCAGAATTAGGCATGTTGGATATTGACAATCAGTTCACTGATTAAATTTATTCAACATGGTGTAAATACTCTCTAAGTTACCTGATCAACAACCTTCCCTTAACATCATCACACAGAATGAAAATTCATTCAGGGGACTCAAGACATAAAAAAAGGACATTCAATGCAAAACTAAATGCTCTAAGTATATAGTTAGTAAATGTCCTAGGTTGGTAACTGGACATATTAAATTATTGGAATATATGTCTCTGCCTAACTGGCATCCATGTCTAGGCCCCCTCAACACTCATCATTACCCCACTTGCCATTTAATGTCTATCACTCATAAATAATATTCTTTGATATTATATGTGGTGACGTCACTCTGCAAAAATACCTTTTTACAGAAAGGCACAACTGTTCACCTTACTAGTTGCGAAATTTTCAGATGATGGGATATGTGGCATTTAATGCGGATATCTTCAAAAACTACCTTCAAAATAAACATAAAAACCTTTTGATATCCACAATTTTCAAACCCTATCTCTCTCCTATAAATACCCCTACAAAGAAAAACACACATACGCTTTTCAAAACTAATCAAACTCTTGCAATTTTTCTCTCTCAAAAATCAGTGTGTGTTTTATCTTCTATAACCTAAACTTTCCTTCAAAAACAAGACCTTTTGTTCTTAAAATGGCTACTTCTAAAGCTATTGCCTACGCTCCAAATGTGGAATTCCAATTGGAAAGCGTAGAAATGACCCCAAAAAATGTCGTGGGAAACTTTGCCTATCCGGAAAATTTTCCTGTTTATAAGGATATGGCAAAATACCTTCAAAACTGTTTTCTCTCCACGGCATTCACCAAGACACCCCCAGTCATCTACAATGACTACTTGAGAGAGTTATGGTGTATAGCAGTGGTCACCAACCCTGATGTCACCAAGGACTCCACCATCAAGTTTACAATGAAGAATGGGAGCAAAACCCTAACCCTTGACTACAAAACCTTTATCAAAGCCACGGGGCTTGACTTCACTAAAACTTTTGTCCCAGAACCCTCAGACTCTAAAGTAAAGGCCGAACTGCTTTTACTTGGGCCACATGACAAACAACACCCTGAAGTGGCCCCAGGGACTCTTTTGGCCAAGGCCCCAATAATCAAAACTTGGTTCCCTGCCGTTTGGAGGATACTGATGACGTTTGTCATTCAGGTCCTGGGTGGGAACAAATCCTCAATGGAGCAATTGAACATTGCTCAACAAATGATAGTGTTCAGTCTCCTAGAAGGTAAAAAGATAGATGTTGGAGAAATAATCTTCAAAGACCTCATAGTCAAGCTCACAGGCAAGACCAGGAAAAGATACATGTCCTACCCTAGGTTCATTTCCTGTGTGCTTCAAGACTTATTGGGCTCTGAGTATGTTAGGCCAAATATACAGGGGCCCATTCCTGATGTCTTATACAAGGCCAACTACTCAAGAGACCCCACTGAGGTCACACAGATCACCCTGACAACGTATATGTTGACTGTGATTCAAGGTGCTGACGTTGTTTCACCTATGCCTTCTCCTTCCAAGAAGGAGAAGAAGAAGAAGAAGAGACAGGGGTCCAGGAAGGTGGTGCAACCCAAACCACTCGCCACTGAGACCTCTGGCTCAAAGCCTGAGAAAAGGAGGCATAAGAATGACCAGGCCAAAGAGACACCCATTGAAGGGCCCAGCATCACCCTGACCCAAAAACAAAAGCAAACGGAGGGCACTGAGAAATCGCACTCAGTGTCCTCGGGCAAACCCTCTCCCAAAGACTCTGCTGACATAAACAAGTCAGTGGAGTCAGGAACCATTAAACCCTCACATCCCGATGAAGACATTAGTATATCAAAACCTTTGCTTGAGGGAGAACAAGGTCCTATAACCTCGTTAGGGCAGCACCACCCTACTCAGATGGGGACCCATACCCCCTCACATCCGGCTTATGGCTTTGATACATCACAATCAGAGTCTCAGGGAGTCAAGGTCCCTATATCTTCGACAAGGCAGCACAACTCTGTTGGAAAGGGGGACCTCAACATTCCACTTCCTAGTGATGGTACTGGCTCAAACCCACCAGTCCCTGAAGGAACATCAGGGCACAAAGACTCAGGAGGCATGCAACCACCCGCTGATATGGAACCTACACTCCCCCACGGTGATGCGCATACCTTGGGAACTAACTCCATGGACCAGGCAGTGGAAACCCACTCTGTTCTCCTGGAGGGGTCAGAACCTGGACACACCAAAGGCAAGCCCTCTTCTGAGGGGGAGCCAATTTTTGGCTCGGTTCCTACTCTTGCTGACTTACAAATGTTCATCAATGAAGAGTCAGAAGAGGAAATGGTTGACTTTGAGGATGATGAAGTTCTAGCTGCTGGGGAAGACATTGATACTGATGACCAACTTCTTACTTACAACTCCCCTCAGCACACTGAGCAACAAACTTCATCTTCTCCTCCTGAAGAACAAGAACCCCACCATCAACATAATTCATCATCATCATCATCACACAAATCATCAGGCTCCTCTGACTCTACTGCTGCAATTCCTAATTACTTGCAGAAGTATGATGATGTTCTCCCCCTCACTGAAAGACAGTTGGTCAAATTCCTCAGAAAATCTAATACTGCCCTCTTCAATGAGATCATCAAGGAGCAATGGGAACATCACACTGAAGCAGCAGCTTCTTATGCTGACTTCAGGGCTACTATTGAAGAGTCTGAGGGTCACCTCAAACAAGTCACCACCTCTACTGATAAACATGCCAGTGACTTGAAGACCTCTATTGAGAAGTTGGGGACTGATCAGAGCACTCATTTTGCCTCCATCCTTAAGACCCTTACCAACATTCAGGCTGAGTTTAAGGATGATCCGGTCCTGATACCAAACTTACTGAATTAATGGATTCTCATAAGTCTACCTCTGCAGCTCTCAGTGCACTCCCCACATTATTCAAGGAGGTAGACTTCCCAGCCCTCAAGACTCATCAAGAATCAGTCGCCAAGGCTCTCAAGGATCAAGAGCTCAAGCTCATCTCTATCTCCTCAGGATATGAAGAACTCACAAAGAAGCACAATGAGCTTGTCAGCTGTTACACCACCAAGGTTTCCCAACTTTCTGAGGCTCAAGTCACCATGAGCAATGATATCTCCTCCCCGAAGACCAAAACCTCAGAAATCAAGGATATGGTCTCCACCATCCTGACACTCCTTCAGTCTTCTCCTGCTCAATCTGCTCCTAAATCAACATATGCTTCCACTGAAGCTCCAGCATCTGTTGAAGGGGAGAAAATCACTCCAACTGTGCCAACTCCAGAACAACTTTTCAGGCAGTTGGAACCACATAAGCAGACAAAGGAAGATAGTCAGACTCCTGACGAATCAGTACCAGAACCAAATGCTTAAGTTATCACTGAAGCTGTGCCTCTTCAAAGCTTTATGCCAATAACTACGACAACTTCAGCAATGGTCATCTCATTAGTACCTCATGTTGATACAAGTACTCCAACTCCTATTCTTACTGAGGCAACTTCAACAACCACAGAGCTCCCTGAGTCATCCTCCACAACACCCCAACCCACAGACAAAGGGAAGGCTATTAAAGAAGGAGGAGACTCACCTCCCAGGCTCATGAAAGCACCCAGGGAGGTCAGACAAGACCCTGATGAACCAGTACTCATTGAATACATTCTACATAATGGGAAAGTCTTCAGGGGAACAAATGCTGAAGTGGCTGCAATCATGGAGAAAGAAGACAGGATTAAAGCAGAAATGCTCAGTAAGCCTGTTATTGCTGAGGTAGCCAAGGAGGTGAACAAGGAGACTGATCAGCCTATTAGGGGAGAACATTTCTTTCAACTTCAGGCCGACCTAATCAAAGAGCACAACCTAAAGGTCAAGCTGAACAGTGAAAGGAAAAGGAGGAACTATGAAAGGTATGTGTGGACTATGACAAAGACCAAGGATGAAGGTCCCATCACTGACATGATCATTCATGCAAACACTAACCCTCTTGCCATAACCATTCAAATAGGACCAAGAGTGAATGGGAAGATTGCTCCCTTCAAATTCTCAGCATTCAGGATCAAAGAATGGGACATGATGGGACCCATCTTGAGCAAGAAGAAGAACAAGTGCATTCCTGAACTACTGGAAGCCCTAACCAAGAAATACGAAGAATTGGAAAGGGTTGCCAAGAGTCTAGGAATTGACCACCAGAAGGCACTTGCATCTCAGGGCCTAACAATCCCTGAACCAATTCAGATCACAGGGTGGAAAAGGAAAGCAATAGGGCAGGAACCTGAACACTTTATTGCTGCACTACACTACAACAGAATTCCCCATGAAGGTGTCAAGTTCGTTCCTAACAAGGTGATCAAGCATCCTGAGTTTGGAATCTTCTTCAATGATGAATTTGGTCAACAAGCCTTTCAAAGAGTCAGTGACATTCACTTAGTGGAGACCACAACACTGTTGGCATACAAATTGATGTCACTCCATGTGAAGAGTCCTGACAATGATGAGTTCGTTAAGCTGATGGAAAAGATGATGAGTGAGAGGCCTGACAAACAGGTGTTGTTATCCAAAAGAGCAAAGCTTGAGCTCATGGGGATTAAGGAAGTCTGAGTACTTAACCCTGAGCATTTTGTATTAGATGATAGGACTGATATAATTTGATGAATAAGATGATGGCCCATGTTTTTTAAATCAGTGTTCTTTAGCTGCTTTATAGTATCTTTAGTGTAAGAAGAATTCCATTTGCTCACTTACACTGATCAAAACACTTAGGCTATATTTATATCCAAATAGGGGGAGACTGTTGGGTCCATTCAGTACCCAAGGAATCCTAAACAAGGATTTGAATACAAAATAACCTAAGTGTTAGAAGACCTTAAACAATATTCAAGTCACTGAGTAAACAGTTGCTCAGTGAGTCACCTTCAGGATGCTTAGGACGAGTCTAAGAAGAAAGTCTCTCCATTCAGTGAGGCGGAACTCAGTGAGTGGCACTTAAGCCAAAGAAGAAGGTGATGGGTTCAGTGAGTGATGACAATAAATCACTGAACCCCAAGACTCCTGAACAACTAAAGACTGAAGACAGAAGATTGAAGACTGAAGACCTGAAGACTGAAGAATAGGCGAGACAAGGCGAGAAACATTTTAATGAATAAGAAGAAGTCCTTATCAACCTGAAGTCAAACTTTCCCTGAAAGGCAAATGTCAGGACAAGTGTCATCACTGCTCTTCGGAAAGCAGTATTGTCTTATACCCAAAATAGCCTATTGTAACAGAGACAAAATACGTAAGTATTTTGTCTTAACTAGCTTAGGTCATCTTTTCTTTTTATCATAACGGTTGAATTTTACTTGTGTATAAATAGGATCATAAAGAGGAGTAAATGTTGACAAGTTTGTGCACTAAATGCTTAGACATTCACAAATAACTTTTACTCCTCCAAATAGCAACCTAGTCCCTAGGTTCAGTTAGTTGCTACTTAAGCCTAGCTTAAGTTTAATGAGGAGTCATACCATACTTGTCATTCAATCCCAAGTGTTATTCCGCAAACACTTGGGTATAATTCTTTGATTGATTTCTAATAAGAGTTAAACGTTGAAAAATACCTTGTCTATTTACTTTTACGTTTTCTCATAACCATCAAAGAATATCTTAACATTACTTAAGCATGATGCATAGTTAGATTAACTCTATAGTTAACCTTAACTGTGTAAAGAGGACCAACAAATAATACGAATACTCAAAAGTATTAGGGTTTACAACCTTGAAGCTAATCGACTTTCTAATAACATGTATCTATCTCAATGCCCTAGGACCTCCTATTATAGACCAAGGAGTCCTAGTCGGCTTACAATAACTTTCTATACAAGATAAATCTTTTCTATATCTTTTCTATAATTATCAAAACATTCTATATATATCTAACAAGTAAACCGCCTAAACATTTGTAACTAATACTAACAGTATTAACTTTGACACTAGCAGCAAAAACTCTTCAGCAGTTGTAAGTTTGTGCTAGCAGCACTAACTTTGTTCCAGCAGCATTAACCACTTAGAGTATTTGTTGGGAATTATGTGTTTCTGAAGTTTCAGCTGCTTATTATAGTTAGTACTGTTAGTTATATAGTTAGTACTGCTAGCTTTAAGTTAGTACTGATCATGTTAAAAAGGTATTGCTAGCTATTTTAGATGGTACTGCTTATGTGATACGTATGAGTTATTATTAGAATAGATATGCAGAGATATGCATGGAGTTATATTAGGAAGAGATATGCAACATCTCTTTACACGTTATTGTAAGCTATTAGGGTTTCCTTGGTGTATAAAAGGATCCCTATGGCATTAGAACAAGGTGTCTGTGTCGTGTCTACTTTAGTTAGTAATCTGTAACCTAAGCAGATTAATAGTAATCAAAAGTTCTTTTAGTATTCGTTGTTCTTTTTAGCAATACAAGTTAGATTCCGCATAACTTATATTGTTCATAGTCGGTGTTTCTCTTGTAGTTAGTTTGGATCTATCCAGATTGACTACCACCCTTAACAGGCTAGAAAGACTTATTCATATTGGGACCAACAAGTGGTATCAGAGCTTGTTGAGAAACTCTGAGTAAGAAGAACCAAAACAAATCTGGCATAATGGAAGGAGGAGAAGAAGAAGTTAATAAAATCGAAACCATTGAAAACAACAATCAGAAACCACCACAAACACCACCACCATAAACACAAACACAACCAATCCCTCATACCATGTCATCTATTAAACTCCATGTTCTAAAGAAAGGAGAATATGACATATGGGCCATGAAGATGGAGCATTACCTAAGTCATACTGACTATTCTCTGTGGGAAATAATTTAGAATGGCAATGGTCCTGTTAAGATTGCAACAAATAACCAAGGGAATGTTAAAGTTTTGCCTCCTAAAACTGTTGAAGAGATTCAAGCCAGAGAAAGAGAAAGAAAGGCTAGGACCACCTTATTGATGGCTATACCAGAAGATCACTTAGCCAAGTTTCACAAGATGACTGATGCTAAAGAGATGTGGGATGCTATCAAATCTAGATTTAGAGGGAATGATGAATCCAAGAAGATGTAGAAGTATATACTGAAGCAGCAATTTGAAAGTTTTTCTGTATCCAACTCAGAAGGATTACACAAAGGGTATGATAGGTTTCAAAACCTTCTGAGTCAGCTTGAAATTCATGGTGCAGGTGTCTCAACTGAAGATGTCAATTAGAAGTTTCTTAGAGCTTTACCTTCCTCCTGGTCACAAGTATCCTTGATCATGAGGACTAAGCCAGGAATTGATACTCTCAGCTTTGATGATCTCTATAACAACCTTAGGGTTTTTGAACGTGATGTTAAAGGCTCAACTGGATCATCTTCAAGCACACAAAATGTGGCATTTGTGTCTTCTGAAAGCACTAGCAGTACTAATGGAATTAGTACTGCTCATGGTGTTTCTACTTCTTCTGGTTATAACTCACAAATGGAAGGTTCTTCATCATATACTGATGATCTAATGCACTCATTCTTTGCTAATCAATCCAGTGCTCCACAACTGGATCATGAGGATCTAGAACAGATTGATAAGTATGACCTAGAAGAGATGGACTTGAAATGGCGGGTGGCCTTGATTTCCATGAGACTAAAGAAGTATCACAAGGAAACAGGAAGAAAACTGAAGTTTGATGCAAGAGAACCAGTTGGCTTTGACAAGACCAAAGTTGAGTGCTTCAACTATCATAAGTTTGGGCACTTTGCTAGAGAATGCAGATCAAAGGGCAATCAAGAAGGCAGAAGGAGAGATGCTGGAAAGAATGGATACAAGGCAAAGGAATTTGCAAAGTTTGATGAAGCCAAAGCATTGGTGACTTGATGAGTGTCTAAATACTCATCATTTTATTCCCATTTAAACTGCTAAAACAGCCAAAACACTTTGAAAAGTCACATAATGCTACAAATATCCATAGAATGTGCTTTTATATGATTCAGGTACAAAAGAATTGAAAACAGGTGAAAAATGAGCTAAGTTTACAAAATTGACAGTTTCAGTCCCTGAAGTTTCA
This sequence comes from Artemisia tridentata subsp. tridentata, assembly GCA_021014915.2. Classification (NCBI taxonomy): domain Eukaryota; kingdom Viridiplantae; phylum Streptophyta; class Magnoliopsida; order Asterales; family Asteraceae; genus Artemisia; species Artemisia tridentata. The sequence goes on from CP139505.1 coordinate 70,211,381, forward strand.
TAAATTGGCAGAATTAGTCCCTGAAGGTTTAATTTGGAAGATAAGTCAACATTGGTCCTTGGGAAATCAAATATGTTCACTATTAGTCCCTGGATGAAAGTTTTCTAGAATTGACAAGTTCAACCCCTCAAAACTTCATAAATTACAAAAATGGTCCTTGTGTTTAATTAACAAACCAAACCGGACCCTATCCTAAAAATAAAACCCACACAACCCATTTCCAGTCCAAATCCTAACCCAATCCAATCCTAATACAAAAACCCTTAAACTCTAACCCAAGCCCACAACATCACCAGCCCACTCAACAAAATAACCCAACCCGATCCACCCTTTGCTAAACCCAGAAGTTTGACCCAAGTCAAACTTCTCATCTTCTTCCCACTTGCCCGCCAATACCACACTCACCCACTGATTTCTCTGCCAAACCACCCTTATCCCTGACCATCACCTTCCCCCTCCTCCTCTACACTCCACCTAACAAGCCAAGTGCATTTAATGCACTCTTCCCCCTCACAGGTTAAAAAACCCACTATCCCAAGTTTCCCGCCAAAATGCTATAGAAGGGCTGAGATGACTTCTAGCCAATCCAACGGGTGGGATTTAATCAGAGGGATGAGAGAAGACCTTTTGGATATCTATAAAAGGAAGAGAAGACACATTGAAGAAATTGTCACTAGTTTTAGACCCTTCGTAGTGTAGATTTAATTTATTGTCATTTTTAGTATCAAGTTAAGTGTTTATTGTCAATTCCAGTTTGTTTCAAGTCATATGTCTTAAATTTCTTCTGTATTGTGCTAAAGTTCCAAGTTAATGAAATTCAAGTTTTCAAGTTTCCTGTTTAAGTTCGAAGTAAGTTAAGAGTTGATTAATAAAACCTATTAGCTGTTTCTATAAGTTCATTTAAGCTTATTATAGCTTAGTGTGAGCTTATATTAGTTCAAAATCTTTATGTTCAAAAGAAAACCAAGAAAAGTCAAGAAAAGTCAACTGAAGTCAAAGATTGGTCAAATAAGCAATTTGGGGAGCTAAGCTGGAGTAATTAAGCTTGAGAGGAGTTTAAGCTTGGTAAGTGACAAACCAAGTTAGTTTTGATCAGTGTTCTTTTGCTTCTTTGCTTCTATCAGTTGTAAGTATTTTCCTATTTTTTGCATTTCACTGTGCTAGTGCTTATTTTTAGCTTATTATAACAATTTACTGCTTATTACTAGTTCCTAATTGTATTCCATCTGTTTCATCAGTTTTTAATAGCTTTTATTTCATTTTGCTTCAAAACCTTTAAAAAAGCCAAAAATAGCTAAACTTAGTTACTGCTTATTTATTGCTTATTTACAGTATTGAAATTACTAGTTAGTATTTAAATAAGTTATTAAAGCCATTTTTAAGCAGAAACCTAGCTTAAAAGTACCTGTTGCATTTAAAAATCCAACACAGACCCTCATAAAGGGGTGTTTGGTTTAGCCTGTTTTTAGGTCATTTAGCCTATGTACTGTTCATGTGCTTTTTACTGAGTTTTGTTTGAACTTATTGTAGGATAGTTAAGCTATTTTCAGTAGGTGTCATGATGTTTTGAGTAGTTTTGAAGTTTTAAGTTCGTGAGTAAAAATTATAGATCCTCAACTGCCTCAATAAGCTTTCACATAAGCTGAGCTTATTTAAGCTCAACTTTTGGCTATGTTAGGTTTATCTAGGTTAGTCAAGTGAGGTTGTAAGAATTGGGATCATTTTATTGAGTTTTGCAAAAGTTAAAGTCCAAAAACCTTCACTGCTGCATCAATATACACTTAGCAGTTTGAGCTTTTTAAGCTGCTAATCTCAGCTGTTTATCTGCTTATTTACTTATGATCACTTCCTGAATTTTGGTTTGCTTTTAGTTAGTAATATAGGTTCTATAATTCTGTGCTTGGATTCCCATTTATAGCTTATTTCCCTTCTTAATTTTGGTCTGCAATTTCCCCATAATAACTGATTCAGGCCTGCAATAAATTTTTGGTTTCTAGATCATCTGATCTAGGGACAAATTGGAGTTCAATTGGTTTATTAGAATTAGGGCTTTTAGTGTTTTTGTATAGCCAATAGTACTAGCAAGGTTTTGCCCCCATAAATTCCCACTTATCAGCTTATTTTAAGTGCTTATTTTGCTCTGCAAATTGGGGTCTCAACTGTCATTTCTGCATAAAAAGTGAAACTGCCCAAGTGCTTAATTGGCTTATCTCTTGTACTTATTTATGCTTAATTGGTTGTTTTATGTTTCAATAAGTTGTTTAAACCAGTTCTGAGCTTTTGGTAATTTTTCTAGCTTTTTAGCTTATTTTTGGCTTATTTGCAAACTGCTTATTTGCCCAAAACAGCTTATTAGGTTTAGATAAGCTCTACTTTTATTTTTCCTAGTTTTCAAATATTATTTTAGACTTAACCTGAATTTTTCAGATTTTTTCTAAGTCATTTACTATTTTTAATCCTTTTTATTAGTTTTAATAGTTTTTAATTCATAATAAAAAATATAAAAGTCAGAAAAATATAATTCTTTTTTCTAAAATTTTATTTTATTATTTAGGATTTAACAAAAATAAAATTGCACTTGTAAGATTAGATTTCCAATTATTTCAATTTTTATTCCGTTTTTAGATTTCCTGTTTCGCGTTTTTATTATAATTTAGTTTAAATCGTAATTTTATTTTAAGAATTTGTTTCTCATTTGTCAATTAGAATTAAAAATCAAAAATCTCATATCTAATCATCAGTCACTCTAATCCAAACCTTTAACGGTTGTCCATTCACTCCTCGTTGGAAAACGACCCGGGTAATCACTTACCTGGTATCACACACACAAACGTGAGTTTTTGCAAGTATCATTTTTCCTAAATGAGTGATTTGTATTTATTCACATGTATCCGTCTGCATAATATTTATATACACTATTTAGCACGGATCAAATTTTGGCGCCGCTGCCGGGGAGGTTGTGTTGCGACAATATTGTTTAGAGTTTAAGCGATTAGTGATTTGAGATCCTTCCTTGTGAAGTTCCTATTTCCCATAAACCATATAAAATACAAAAATATTTTTCTTTTCTTTTATATATATAATATCGTATAAAAAATAAAAATAAAAACCAAAAACATTTTCTGTTTTATTGTTAAATAAAAGATAAAAGCAAAATCAAAATAATATTCCTCAACTTGGGTATTATCATAATAAAGTTCCCAAACATCAGATTAAAACTTTCCTTTGTGTCGCTTGCGAATTCGGCTCACCTTTGATTGATAAACAAACTCTAACGGAGGTTTAAGGAGGGTTTGACATTAAATTGTCGAACCGAAAGAAGCGGGCTTTTAAGGAGCATTTATTGCCCACCTTTGTTTCTCCGCCACTCTGTGCGTTTTTCAGTCAGAGAGCTACCGTACGCTTGTTGATTTAAGGTTTAAGTTCCTTGTGTTTTGCTTCGATCTTCTTCGTAAAGTTACGTTTTTATCTTGTGAATATTTTTCCAAAAATCCAAAAAAAAAAAAATTAAAAAACCAAAATCCCAAAAATATTCATCTTTACCCTCTCACCCTTTTTGATTATTTATCCCTTTACCCTCTATCCATTTGATTCTAAACTTCTTATACCTTTCTTCTATGGCGTCTCTCGGCTACAAATGTTTTGATTGTAAAAGCCCGTTGATTGACAGCCTTCGTTGTTCAAAGTGTAAATGTGAGCGGTGTGGAAATCATGCACCAAAAGGATCATGTTATTGGTGTGAAGTAGCCCTCAAAAGGGAGCTTAATTCCATCGATGATTCTCAAAGTTCTTCTGACTACCCTTCACAGCCCGAGATACATGCTATTAGTGACAAACCGTCAAGAATCGATCCTAACCTTTCACTATTTACGGTTAAAAGTTTGTCAAGCAAACGTACAGAGCTTAGAACGGTGACTAAAAAGAACGACTTGCCTAATCTTCACGTTTATCAAGAACAAGAACCAGAGACCATAACGGAAGTGGTGGAAATTTCTAGCTCTCAGAGCACACCACTTGTCCCACTTCCGGATTTTATTCCTTGTGTCGGTTGTGGTGAGCCGCTTTTCGGTTTGCCATGTCATTGGTGTACATGCGAACGATGTGGGAATGATATTCAGAACGGAAGTTGTTTGTTTTGCGGTTCAAGTAATTCAATTACTTATGATCCAAATTCTTTCAATGAACCGCCAAATTTCTCTGACTACTCTCCACAGCCCCAAATGTCTTCATCTTACAACTATGGTTGTGAACAGTGTGGGGGACCTCCAAATGGTGGAAATTGCCATGGTTGTAGCATTGTGAATTCGGGAAACGGGTTTGTCTATAACCAAAATCTTAACAATGAAACAACCAATTTCCTCAACCAGCCCCCACACCATGAGATGGAAACATATTCTTGTGAACATTGTGGAGGTCCTGACCAAAGTTTTGATTGTCAAGCAGGAAATACGTCTGATGAAGCGAAAAGTGTACCGCTTTTAAGGGGTCATTTAAGCCCTAAATCATATTTATTTGATCAAATATTGCCCTAAATCGTTCCTTTTGTCATTTTAGGTACTTTTGAGGAGAAATCTGGAAAAGGAGACATTTTGGACGTTTTTGGAGCATAAAAGTGAAGAAAATGGCAAAGTCTCAAAAATCGGCTAAAAGTTACCTTTGACGGCGTCACAATTTACCCTGGACGGCGTCATGCCTTGGCAAGAAAAGTTGGACGTGAAATTTACTCATGATAAGCCAGTGAAAATAGCATGTGAATTCTGACGGCGTCACGCTTTAACTTGATCAAGGGCGTCACGGCTTAAATCAAAAGGGGACGGCGTCACGTTCAAGGTTCGACGGCGTCAAGCCTTGATAAGCCAGAATGGATTTTTGAAGAGCTAAAGAGGGACGGCGTCAAGAAGGTCATCCGGGAACCCTAGAAGCGGCGAGGTGACGGCGTCACACTCCATAACGTGACGCCGTCAGATCCAAAAATCTATATATAGTTTTCTAATTTTTTGTCATTAGGGGAGAACTTAGTGTGTGGAATTTTGGGAGAAAACCCTAAGACGAATTTAGCTTCTTTTTCAAGGCTTTTTGCCTTGAGATCTACCATGTTACATTGAAGATAAGTTATCAATTAATCATTCAATATGTCTATGTGTTGTTTGATTTTATCTTATTCTTGTCTTTTTATTAACATGTTAGGCTAAATTTATCTTGTGTTTGCTTAGATCTAATGAAACCTAGCTATTGATTATTGGTTATTAGTGTGTTATTAGTTGTATTGGATGATTGTTTATCTATGTTAGGCTTAAGAAAACTGGCTAACTTCCTATTCGGTAACTTGCTTGAACGTCTTAAGAAACATGAACCAAATGCGTACTAAAGGTTTTTATGGTTGTATTTAATGCACAAGCGAATTCTAGTGATCCCATGTTAGGAGCTTCCTAGCCGGCTCGACATAGGAGTGAAGTAGGAGCTTGTAGAGTTGGGGATGTAAGTACGCCACCCCACGAATGGTATTAAGGAATACACCCGTCATCCACGCAACTAATACACACTAATTAACCGGTAAAAGATAGTTAGGGAGTAAGGAAATCTAAGTAAACACATTTCTCTACACATAAGTTTCTCACCACATTTTCATTTTTGTTATTTTATTTTATTTGCATCCGTAGTAAATTTGGGTTAGTTGACTAGCAACTAATTCCGCCCACTCTTTCAAACCTGAGATTTTACTTGCTTTCATAGAAAATTATAAAAACATAAAAAGAATCTTCCTCAATCCTTAGACCTAATTAGAGTAGTCTTTCACACCTAACGAACACTATTCCCTGTGGAGAACGATCAATCCCCCGTACTTACCACTACACTATACTACATCGGTCAGGTACACTGCCTGGTGGGGTTGTAAGCCTCTTGAGATCCCTCGAGAGGTAAAACCTGTTGTAAGGTTACAAAACCACGCATCAAGTTTTTGGCGCCGCTGCCGGGGAATAGTTATTGTTTAGGTTGAATTTTTATTTTATAGGTCTACTCACTAGATTCCTTTCTAGTGAGATTTTTATTTTCTATTTTTAGGTTTTCTTTAGTCTATCTTTTTCTTTGTGTGTTTGTTCGTAATTTCCATTGACTCTTCCGTTCACCATTATGGAGTACGCGAATCCACCATACCACCAACCACAAAGGCCATTCTACCCTATTGACATCTCGAATTTCAAACAATATCGAGATGAACCCATATATGATGCATGGACTCGTTTTAGAAATTTACTCCAAAAATTCCCTCATCATAGTTTCGCTTTAGCATCCCTAACCCGAACCTTTTACTATCGTGTTGGCCAATATGACCAAATGCGCATTGAGGATTTTGCCAATGGGGACTTTAGGGAATTAAGTGCTGAAGAAGCATGGGATGCCATAGAAGATTGTGCCCAATATTATTATAGGGTAGACAACCCAACAAACGTTAGTACAAGTCAATTGAATAAAAATTTCCTGGATCATGAAACAAGTTTGTTTGGGGATGAATACATTAGTGTTGAGATACCTAAGTGGTTGTCATGTAATGCCATAGTACAAAACAAACACATAGGTGACCTTGATGTGATGGAGGATCTAGCCGAGCATGATCACATTGATCAAAAAGACCTAGGTTTTGTGATCGATGACGATGAATCTCAAGAAACACATGATGAATCTTTTGGGCAATTTGAATATAGCAGTCAGAATATTGAGGATGATCCTTATGATTCGGATATAGAAGTTGAGATGCCTAGAGAAGCACTTGAGATACTAGGGAAAATATTAGGGTTAGATTCTACTAAAACACATGATGAGGATATAGGTGATCTTGACACAAGGAATGATGAGGTAAGTAACATAAGCCCACCAAGTACCCCACAAGTCCTACCATCATTTGAGGCACACACACCGCCCGTGACTTACCCGGAAGAAGTTGAGGAGACTATAGGAACCCCAATAGAGGTAGAGCCCTTGGACCAAACACAACTAGAAGAAATAGGTTTGAATACTTGTAGCCACAACCTTTCTTTTAGTTCTATGGAAGTTCCTAGTTTTGATGAACCGGAGCCTCAACCAAAACCGTTACCTAATCTTCCATCTTTAGATGTAAATTTAGGAATTGAATTAGGTCCCGATCCACCCATCAAAACATATAGTCCGGGTAGTCTTAAGTTTAAGGTAGTGGACATTAAGCCTTGTAGTGAGGAAGACAATATAGGAGTGAAAAATGACCTTACATGTCTACATCACCCATTCATGATTGATCACAAGAAACATTATGGGTTTAAACCGGGTTTATTAGGTCAAGATGGATTCCCAACTAGGAGTCTCTCAAAGTTGATAGAAGATGATCCCTTTTTAGGAGGAAACTCAAAATCACCCATTGACCAAAGTGAACTAGGCAAGGTTATGATGAAAGGAACACACCCCTTTGAGCATATAATTCATCCACCACTCTTTCCTCACGTGGCATACTCCTACCGAGCTGGTGTGTATCGCTACTATCACCCGCACTTAATCCTAAGTGTAGGGAAAACCTCTCCTTTATCCATTAAATAAGGGTAGAGTCAGGCTCATGACTCGAACAAAAACAAGCGCTTCTTGGGAGGCAACCCAAGCGTTATTTGCTTTATTTGTTTTGTGTGTTTATTTGTTTGTTTGTTTGTTTTTATTTATTTCCGTATGTGTGTTTAATTTTTATTCTTATTGATTCATGTTCAAAAGTAATTTGTAAAAATGCTTTATTTTTTTTTTAACTTCGTCTTAACTACATATAAAGGTATTTTGCAAAAGATAAGTGTAAGGGAAATCTAAATCGGTTTATTAGAACACAAATGAACATGAATCGTAATAATAATAAATTAGCATACATATTAGTGTGTGTTTGAGTCAAATGCTTGTATCGAGTCATAATGATGTTTTGCAGGAATTCCAGGAAGTAAGGTAAAGGTTTTTCCAGAAATTTTCCGGAAACTTAAAATGAAAATTTTTGTCAGGCCATTTCTGACGGCGTCAGGGTTTATAACCTGACGGCGTCAGATTTAATTTTCAGAAATTTTTGAAAGTTTTGTTTTTAAAAAGTTTTTATTAAAATCTCCAACTTATAATCTCCAGGAATCTGCAAAATTATCATTCCACAAGCATTATATCCTTATATATAGATTTTATCCCGCCGATGTTATGCAGGTTTTCGTGTTTGTTTTCTCAGGTTTAACAGGTTATTTTGGACAAGGAGATGTTTATGGAATCAAGCTTATGGCGATGCATTAGTCATGGAGCTTCAACATTACCTTGGAGGAAGATCTAACCGTGTAATTTCACTATCCACCGAGCGAATCAGGGGAGTATTTGATTTCATTCTTTTACTTTATGCTTTTACATCTTGTTATTTGAACATTGGGGACAATGTTCATATTAAGTGTAAGGGGGGGTAAAAGTACGATTTTAGAGAATGCCATTGCGCTTGATTTTTGTTTGTTTAATAGTAGATGTGTAATAAAACTGAGAGAAATACTTGTTAAGGTAATTTTAGTGCCAAATTTAAATTTTTTTACAACATATAGGATTGAAACTTGGGTCTTAATGAGCGTCTCACGGATAGGAGTTATATGACTAGCACAAAAACCGTACCACTAAAAATTTTTCCACCCCAAATATGTGAGGTTCGCCCCTAGAATTGGTAGGAAAAGCATTTATGCTATGATGTGTGTACCGGTAGCACTTAGATTCTAGAACTTGCGTTAGGACCATTCCAAGGCCACAAGTGAGACTACATTCGTGTAGTTAGATTTACTACATGATAAGAGGCATTAGGATTAACCCATTGTTTTACACCTGTGTTTTTGTTATAATTACTTCGGCTACATTGGTCAAGTAATTCTCCCACACCCTTTGCGTTGTACTCATTTTTAGTACACGATACCCCTAGTACACCCCTCAGAGCCTATCTTGTCGTTTCAACCTTTAAGCATCTTACTTAAAGGAAGAATTTGTTTACACCCCACTTAAATGTACACCCAAATCGCCTTAGCCTACCTTGTGTGCACTCATCTTTAGTGCATTATTGTGACAACATTTGTTTAAACCCAAGTTAATTATCTAGTTGATTACATGGTTGCTAAGTCGAGTCATATCCTTGTACATATTGTTTTGGGACGATTGGGACTCATGGGTAAAGTACTAGTGTAATGGAGTAATGGGGATGAACATCATTTATTACCCCCATATGTGCTAAATGTTTTAAAAGTACTCCAAGTTTTTCAATTATCTTAATTCGAGTCATTAGATTAGTATTTGTAAAGTTATGTAAAAGTTCAAGTGTAAGGGGGATGCAATGCCCCTATGATGTATTATTTTGGATGGTAGGGCAAAAGTGTATGCAAAAAAAAAAAAAAAAAAAAAAAAAAAAAAAAAAAAAAAATCGAAAAAATCAAGAAAAATACAAAAAAATGAGAAAAAGAAAAATAGAAAAAACATACGGACTACCATCCTGTTTCATTTTATGTTTATTTTATGTTTTTGTTATTCTATTTTTAGCTTAAGATTGAGTCGAGTCTTGGCTTAGCAACATTGTATAGTACATGTAATTGATCAAGATCATTAACTCGCCACCAGTAAAATATCCCTTATCCAACAAAACCGTGTTTTCCTTTTCCCTACACCTAACGTTATAACCCATTTAAAAGCCCTCTTTGATAGTTTATCTTTGGTGCTTACGCCTAGTGGAGGAGGTTTTCGATCCTTTCCCAAGCCTATGGTAATCTATTTGCTATGACAGGTAGTGAGAGATATTATCCGTTTTCATTTATGAGATTTATTTTGATGACACTTGAGAGATGTGAGTATCTAAACACTACTTGTGAGGTGCTAGTTTGTAATCTCCGTGCTTATTATGATTGAAGTGGAACAATTATTTGTTGTAATTACTTTTATGTTAGCATTAAATGACCCCTAACTTGTATTTTGATTAGAATAAAAGCGCATTTGCTTGAGGACAAGCAAATCTCAAGTGTAAGGGTATTTGATGAAGCGAAGAGTGTACCGCTTTTAAGGGGTCATTTAAGCCCTAAATCGTATTTATTTGATCAAATATTGCCCTAAATCGTTCCTTTTGTCATTTTAGGTACTTTTGAGGAGAAATCTGGAAAAGGAGACATTTTGGACGTTTTTGGAGCATAAAAGTGAAGAAAACGGCAAAGTCTCAAAAATCGGCTAAAAGTTACCTTTGACGGCGTCACAATTTACCCTGGACGGCGTCATGCCTTGGCAAGAAAAGTTGGACGTGAAATTCACTCATGATAAGCCAGTGAAAATAGCATGTGAATTCTGACGGCGTCACGCTTTAACTTGATCAAGGGCGTCACGGCTTAAATCAAAAGGGGACGGCGTCACGTTCAAGGTTCGACGGCGTCAAGCCTTGATAAGCCAGAATGGATTTTTGAAGAGCTAAAGAGGGACGGCGTCAAGAAGGTCATCCGGGAACCCTAGAAGCGGCGAGGTGACGGCGTCACACTCCATAACGTGACGCCGTCAGATCCAAAAATCTATATATAGTTTTCTAATTTTTTGTCATTAGGGGAGAACTTAGTGTGTGGAATTTTGGGAGAAAACCCTAAGACGAATTTAGCTTCTTTTTCAAGGCTTTTTGCCTTGAGATCTACCATGTTACATTGAAGATAAGTTATCAATTAATCATTCAATATGTCTATGTGTTGTTTGATTTTATCTTATTCTTGTCTTTTTATTAACATGTTAGGCTAAATTTATCTTGTGTTTGCTTAGATCTAATGAAACCTAGCTATTGATTATTGGTTATTAGTGTGTTATTAGTTGTATTGGATGATTGTTTATCTATGTTAGGCTTAAGAAAACTGGCTAACTTCCTATTCGGTAACTTGCTTGAACGTCTTAAGAAACATGAACCAAATGCGTACTAAAGGTTTTTATGGTTGTATTTAATGCACAAGCGAATTCTAGTGATCCCATGTTAGGAGCTTCCTAGCCGGCTCGACATAGGAGTGAAGTAGGAGCTTGTAGAGTTGGGGATGTAAGTACGCCACCCCACGAATGGTATTAAGGAATACACCCGTCATCCACGCGACTAATACACACTAATTAACCGGTAAAAGATAGTTAGGGAGTAAGGAAATCTAAGTAAACACATTTCTCTACACATAAGTTTCTCACCACATTTTCATTTTTGTTATTTTATTTTATTTGCATCCGTAGTAAATTTGGGTTAGTTGACTAGCAACTAATTCCGCCCACTCTTTCAAACCCGAGATTTTACTTGCTTTCATAAAAAATTATAAAAACATAAAAAGAATCTTCCTCAATCCTTAGACCTAATTAGAGTAGTCTTTCAGACCTAACGAACACTATTCCCTGTGGAGAACGATCAATCCCCCGTACTTACCACTACACTATACTACATCGGTCAGGTACACTGCCTGGTGGGGTTGTAAGCCTCTTGAGATCCCTCGAGAGGTAAAACCTGTTGTAAGGTTACAAAACCACGCATCAACGTCTTTCTATGAACAAGATCCATGTAATCAAAACTTTGGGTATGACCAATATCCATATGATTCATCGAATCAGTCACAGCAAATGTATTGTTGTGAGTACTGTGGTGGTCCACATTATGGATCCGATTGTCAAACGAGGACCCCGCTTGTCTATGAGCATGGCCCTTGTGACAATTATGATCATTCTTATCACGACCAGCCTCCACAGCATCAAACGATTCAAACTCAGCCTCAGCTACCTCTTGAAGAATCTTTCGAAGATGTATTCCAAAAACTTCAAAATTTTGTGGATACACTTAATGATTTGGCTGTTAAACCTACCCAAGAGGATCCTCATCAGAAAACTATTGGAGAGCTTCTAGCTGAAGAAGAACAAACAGCCAGAATAAGTTCCAACTATCGTCAAACTTTCATTTGCTATGACGATGATGAAGATTCTATGTGGGGAGTTTGTGAGAGTTCATCTGCTGCAATCACACCTGTCCAGAAAAGGCAGGAAGACAAGACTATTGCAGAATTGCTAGCCGACAAGCAAATGGAACATATAAAAGCCGTTTTTGCTAGCAATATTGATGAGGAGGACGAAGAGGAGAGTATTATTCCTTTGAGCGATATCATTTCTCAACTCCCGCAGTCCATTGCAATCACACCCTTTTTACAGTCTATGAACTCCGAGGACTCTCTTATTATGGGGGATGAGCATATTAGCACTATTCCTGAAAAGGAATCGGACGAATTCATAAAGTCTAGTGCTGAGAACCTTATCCCAATCCCAAGTGAGTCTGAGGATATATCGGACAGTGAATGTGATTTGTCTATTAGTAGTGATCATCCTTTTGATACTACTGATGATTTTTCTGGGACGTTTTCTAACCCTCTTTTTGATGATTCTTTCGGGATTTTCTCTAATCCCCTTTTCAATTCAAATGATGATTTTTCCTCTAGTGATGATGAATCACTTTCTGATGAGGATGTTCAAAATGAAAGTTTCAAAGTCTATTCGAATTCTCTTTTTGAATTTGATGATGAGTGCTTTTCTATCAAAATAAATCCTCTCTTTGATGAAGAGTTAGAAAACGATGACGTCAAGGACTCTATTATCCATAAACTTGAGGATGTGACCTCAACTCTTAATCCCGATATTGATCTTTCTTCGACATATGTGACATTTCCCGTTGAGGATCGCCATTATATTGACTTCACATATGTCGTTCGAGTTTTTCTACCTTTCTGTGCTTATAAGGTAGCTTGTCCTGTCCCTCACTCATTTGGGAATGAGGACAAAGTTTTTGACCCCGGCATCTCTTTTAAGCCGGATGTATCTCATCGGAGTGGATCTTTCAAATATTTCAATGTTTTTCCAAACACATTGAATGAAAGTCCGATGGAGATGGTTTCTTCCACTTGCTTCCCCATAAACCAATGAATGCGGGGTCGAGTCAAGCTAAGTGACTCGGTGAACAAAAACATTAGCAAAACATGGGTTTTCACCCACGTCTCTGTCTTCTTTCTCTGTTCTACCACCTAAGTGTGGGGGAGTTGCCCCTGCTGTTACCAAAAAAAAAATGTATATATAAATAATGGCTATTAGTATTACCTTTTTACGTTCTAAGTGTCGGCATAATAGCCGGTACTTTGAATATTGAGGGCAATATTCAGTTCTAAGTGTGGGGGGGGGGGGAATTCTAGCAAATTTGATCATATGTACCATCTAGTACCCCCATTTTGGCCAAAATTTTAAATTTTTTTTTCTCACTTAGAACGCAATAAATGGTTATCAGTCCGCCATGTCTAACCCACATAAGGATTGGCTAATCCGAGAGCAAACGGCTCTTGGTAAAGATGTCTCAAATCCGTTTATGGCTTACAATTTGCCAAAAATTGTATAGTATTCAACTCCCCATATCTTTATAAGTGAAGAGTTGGCTAACCCGCAAGGTTATGGCTTGTGGTAAAGGCATTGGAAAACTATATTTGGTAATCAGCTCACCAAGATAATAACTGTATTTTATCTAAGAGTTGGCTAGTCCAGAAGCAAACGGCTTTTGGTAAAGACAAATCAAATCCGTTGACAGCTGATGGTTTGCTCAAAATCATTTGGTTATTAATGTACCAAAGTATCACATACTAAAATATTTGCTTCTCCAGAAGTAATGGCTTTTGGTAAAGAGACATAAAATCCATTAAATTTTCATAAAAGATTGCTAGGGACTAGCAATAGTTTAGTGTGGGGGATTGATGAGTGTCTAAATACTCATCATTTTATTCCCATTTAAACTGCTAAAACAGCCAAAAACACTTTGAAAAGTCACATAATGCTACAAATATCCATAGAATGTGCTTTTATATGATTCAGGTATAAAAGAATTGAAAACAGGTGAAAAATGAGCTAAGTTTACAAAATTGACAGTTTCAGTCCCTGAAGTTTCATAAATTGGCAGAATTAGTCCCTGAAGGTTTAATTTGGAAGATAAGTCAACATTGGTCCTTGGGAAATCAAATATGTTCACTATTAGTCCCTGGATGAAAGTTTTCTAGAATTGACAAGTTCAACACCTCTAAACTTCATAAATTACAAAAATGGTCCTTGTGTTTAATTAACAAACCAAACCGGACCCTATCCTAAAAATAAAACCCACACAACCCATTTCCAGTCCAAATCCTAACCCAATCCAATCCTAATACTAAAATCCTTAAATTCTAACCCAAGCCCACAACATCACCAGCCCACTCAACAAAATAACCCAACCCGATCCACCCTTTGCTAAACCCAGAAGTTTGACCCAAGTCAAACTTCTCATCTTCTTCCCATTTGCCCGCCAATACCACACTCACCCACTGATTTCTCTGCCAAACCACCCTTATCCTTGACCATCACCTTCCCCCTCCTCCTCTACACTCCACCTAACAAGCCAAGTGCATTTAATGCACTCTTCCCCCTCACAGGTTAAAAAACCCACTATCCCAAGTTTCCCGCCAAAATGCTATAGAAGGGCTGAGATGATTTCTAGCCAATCCAACGGGTGGGATTTAATCAGAGGGATGAGAGAAGACCTTTTGGATATCTATAAAAGGAAGAGAAGACACATTGAAGAAATTGTCACTATTTTTAGACCCTTCGTAGTGTAGATTTAATTTATTGTCATTTTTAGTTTCAAGTTAAGTGTTCAATTCCAGTTTGTTTCAAGTCATATGTCTTAAATTTCTTCTGTATTGTGCTAAAGTTCCAAGTTAATGAAATTCAAGTTTTCAAGTTTCCTGTTTAAATTCGAAGTAAGTTAAGAGTTGATTAATAAAACCTATTAGCTGTTTCTATAAGTTCATTTAAGCTTATTATAGCTTAGTGTGAGCTTATATTAGTTCAAAATTTTTCTGTTCAAAAGAAAACCAAGAAAAGTCAACTGAAGTCAAAGATTGGTCAAATAAGCAATTTGGGGAGTTAAGCTGGAGTGATTAAGCTTGAGAGGAGTTTAAGCTTGGTAAGTGACAAACCAAGTTAGTTCTGATCAGTGTTCTTTTGCTTCTTTGCTTCTATCAGTTGTAAGTATTTTCCTATTTTTTGCATTTCACTGTGCTAGTTCTTATTTTTAGCTTATTATAACAATTTACTGCTTATTACTAGTTCCTAATTGTATTCCATCTGTTTCATCAGTTTTTAATAGCTTTTATTTCATTTTGCTTCAAAACCTTTAAAAAAGCCAAAAATAGCTAAACTTAGTTACTGCTTATTTAATGCTTATTTACAGTATTGAAATTACTAGTTAGTATTTAAATAAGTTATTAAAGCCATTTTTAATCAGAAACCTAGCTTAAAAGTACCTGTTGCATTTAAAAATCCAACACAGACCCTCATAAAGGGGTGTTTGGTTTAGCCTGTTTTTAGGTCATTTAGCCTCTATACTGTTCATGTGCTTTTTACTGAGTTTTGTTTGAACTTATTGTAGGATAGTTAAGCTATTTTCAGTAGGTGTTATGATGTTTTGAGTAGTTTTGAAGTTTTAAGTTCATGAGTAAAAATTCTAGATCCTCAACTGCCTCAATAAGCTTTCACATAAGCTGAGCTTATTTAAGCTCAACTTTTGGCTATGTTAGGTGTATCTAGGTTAGTCAAGTGAGGTTGTAAGAATTGGGATCATTTTATTGAGTTTTGCAAAAGTTAAAGTCCAAAAACCTTCACTGCTGCATCAGTATACACTGAGCAGTTTGAGCTTTTTAAGCTGCTAATCTCAGCTGTTTATCGGCTTATTTACTTATGCTCACTTCCTGAATTTTGGTTTGCTTTTAGTTAGTAATATAGGTTCTATAATTCTGTGCTTGGATTCCCATTTATAGCTTATTTCCCTGCTTAATTTTGGTCTGCAATTTCCCCATAATAACTGATTCAGGCCTGCAATAAATTTTTGGTTTCTAGATCATCTGATCTAGGGACAAATTGGAGTTCAATTGGCTTATTAGAATTAGGGCTTTTAGTGTTTTTGTATAGCCAGCAGTACTAGCAAGGTTTTGCCCCCATAAATTCCCACTTATCAGCTTATTTTAAGTGCTTATTTTGCTCTGCAAATTGGGGTCTCAACTGTCATTTCTGCATAAAAAGTGAAACTGCCCAAGTGCTTAATTGGCTTATCTCTTGTACTTATTTATGCTTAATTGGTTGTTTTATGTTTCAATAAGTTGTTTAAACCAGTTCTGAGCTTTTGGTAATTTTTCTAGCTTTTTAGCTTATTTTTGGCTTATTTGCAAACTGCTTATTTGCCCAAAATAGCTTATTAGGTTTAGATAAGCTCTACTTTTATTTTTCCTAGTTTTCAAATATTATTTTAGACTTAACCTGAATTTTTCAGATTTTTCCTAAGTCATTTACTATTTTTAATCCTTTTTATTAGTTTTAATAGTTTTTAATTCATAATAAAAAAAATATAAAAGTCAGAAAAATATAATTCTTTTTTCTAAAATTTTCTTTTATTATTTAGGATTTAAGAAAAATAAAATTGCACTTGTAAGATTAGATTTCCAATTATTTCAGTTTTTATTCCGTTTTTAGATTTCCTGTTTCGCGTTTTTATTATAATTTAGTTTAAATCGTAATTTTATTTTAATAATTTGTTTCTCATTTGTCAATTAGAATTAAAAATCAAAAATCTCATATCTAATCATCAGTCACTCTAATCCAAACCTTTAACGGTTTTCCATTAACTCCTCGTTGGGAAACGACCCGGGTAATCACTTACCTGGTATCACACACACAAACGTGAGTTTTTGCAAGTATCCTTTTTCCTAAAGGAGTGATTTGTATTTATTCACGTGTATCCGTCTGCATAATATTTATATACACTATTTAGCACGGATCATGACTGTTGATGGAGATGAGATAAATTGGTCTGGTTATGCTTAAGAAGATACTGACAACCATGCTTTGATGGCTCTTAATGAGGTACAATCTTGCTCAAAAGAATATGTAGAATCTTATGCTAAGCTTAAACAATTATATAATGAACAAAGAGAACAAATTGCTCATGATAGCATAGAAATATAAGCCTACACTGAAGCTTTAAAAACAGTAGAAGCTCAATTAGCTTGTCATCAAAGAAATCAAATCATTTATGAAGAAAAACTTAGGTTTATGAAGATTAATTTATATGCTAAAACTGATGAGCTTATATACAATAAGAAACTATTAGCTGCTGCTGAAAAAGAAAAAGAGGGACTAAAAACCAAAGTTCAATCTTGGCAAAGTTCTTCTAAAAATCTTAGTAAACTAATAGATTCTCAAATGAGTTCAAGTGACAAATCTGGGCTTAGGTATGGAGATAATTTGCATAAGGGAATGTTAAGTTATGAACAAGAAATGTTTGAAAGTGTATTTTTTTTATTAGTGATAGTGATGTAGAAGATGTTCCTGTAAATGATAGATATGCTAAAACAGAAGGAATACATGCAGTTCCTCCTCCTATCACTGGAATTTATATGCCTCCTAGGAATGATGTTGAGATAGATGATTCAATGTTTACATATGGTCCAAAACAGACTAAAACCTGTGAACCAGATACTAAAACTTGTGAACCAGGTACTAAAACTTGTGAACCAGATGCTAAAACTAGTGAAACATAGCCTAAAACCACTGATGTTGGTTCTTCTTGTGAGGAATCAACTGAGTCTGTGCCCAAATTGGTTATTAATGAACCCAAAGTAGTTAATGAACCAAAAGTTTGGTCTGATGCTCCTATCATTAAGGAGTATGAATCTGATAGTGAAGAAGAATATGTGTGTAAAGCCTCTGTTGAACATGAAAAACCTAGTTGTGCTTGTATTAATACTTTTGAGCATGTAAAAACTCCTAGGAAAGATGTTAAGGAACAAGACACACAGAGTAGGTCAAGGACTCACAGATTTGGTTTGGGATACAGTGTCACTAGAAAAGCATGTTTTGTATGTGGAAGTTTTAGTCATCTTATTAGGGACTGTGATTTTCATGAGAAAAGAATGGCTAAACAGGTTAAGAATGTTGTTAAAAGTGAGGTTAGACCAGTATGGAACAATGTTAATAGGGTGAATAAACAAAACTTTTCAAACCATAAGACTCACCCTAAGAGTAATAAGAACTTTGTTCCATCAGCAGTGTTAACTAGATCTGGCAAGATAGCAGTTCCTACTGCTAGGCCAAATCAAGTTCCTATTGCAAGGCCAATGTCAGTTACTACTGCCAGGCAAAATGTTACTATTGCTAGGCATAATGTAACTGCTGCTAGGAGAAATTTTAATTCTTCTAAACTAAATTTAACTGGGAATGATACACTTAAAAGGCAAAATGGTTTTCTCAAAACTCATTCACCAGTTAGAAGGCCTTTTTATAATGCAACAGTGTTTAATAACATGATTAGGAAACCCAGAGTTACTACTTCTAAGGTAAATCATGTTTCTACTGCTGGGACACAAGCAGTGATTAATACTGTTAAAGGAAATAAGGGGAATGCTGTAAAAGCCTCAGCATGTTGGACTTGGGATCCTATACAAAATGAATATACATATAGATCCCAAAGCAACAGTGGATCATGTTCTTATAAGACATTCAAATATAATGATCCACAAGGTAGACTCAAGTCATCTGTGGCTTGGGTCCCTAAGAAAAATGGATTTTTCTTAATCGATGTGCAGGGAAATTCATATAGAGCTTTAAAGGACAAAGGAATTGTTGATAGTGGATGTTCCCGGCATATGACTGGAAACAAGGCTTACCTCTCTGATTATGAAGAATTTAGAGGTGGATCATTTACTTTTGGAGGTAGCAAAGGTTACATTACTGGTAAAGGAACTATAAAAACAGGAAATTTAGATTTTGAGGATGTGTATTTTGTGAAAGAACTTGAGCAATTCAATCTCTTTTCTGTGTCACAAATTTGTGACAAGAAGAACAAAGTTCTTTTCACTGATACTGAGTGTTTTGTATTGTCTCCTGATTTTAAGTTACTTGATGAAAATCAAGTATTACTTAAAAACCCTAGGCAAAACAATATGTACAGTTTCAATCTAAAGAACATTGTTCCTTCTGGAGATTTAGCTTGTTTGATTGCAAAAGCCACATTTGATGAATCTAATAAATGGCACAGAAGGCTTGGTCATGTTAATTTTAAAAACCTAAACAAACTTGTGAAGGGAAATCTTGTAAGAGGTTTACCTTCCAAGATTTTTCAAAATGACCATACCTGTGTTGCTTGTCAGAAAGGAAAGCAACACAAGGCCTCCTGTAAGGCTAAATTAATGACTTCTGTTAGTAAACCCTTACAGATTTTGCATATGGACTTGTTTGGACCCACATCTGTAAGGAGTATAAATCATAGGACCTATTGTTTGGTAATCACTGATGACTTGGTTTTGTAACAATTTATATTCTCAAAAAGGAATCACAAAAGGGAAATAATGTGAAAACCCCGAGTTCGTTGTCCCAATAAAGGATGAATGAAATTTGTGATTTCGGGATCGTGAATCGTGAAGTGAATGGTGAATAAAAGTGAGATACTGGGTTTTAAACTAAAAATAGTGAAATATAGACTAAAAACAATTAATTAACTAAGGCAAAGATTAATCTAAAGTGCTTAAGGCCAAAAACGCAAGGAAAAACTACTCACGAATCTAAACCAGGAAAACCCGAGCCTAAAATGTAAAGTCTATGAAATAATAGCCCTATGGATGCAAAATTAATTTTCCTAAGTCCTATTCAGTAAAAGAAAATTTTAGAAAAAAGAATTATATTTTTTTGATAAATATTTAAAGTAATTAAAATGTAAGAAAAACTATTTTAAACTAATTAAATGATTAAAAATTAGTAAAACTAATGAGAAAAATCTGAAACTTTTTGGAAAAATACTTTAAAGTAATTAAAATGTAAGAAAAATAAGTGGGATCCAACAGCTTATTGGAATAAGCTGTTAAAAATTAAAAAGGACTAAATAAGCTAAATAAGCAAAAGAGGGGTTAAGTATTAAATTTTGCAAATATATATCGAAAAAGACCCAAGGGCGACTGGTTGAGGTGTTGGTGTGTGAGTCCAGAGACCAGGGTTCGAACCTGGTCTTGGCATTTTTGAAACTTTATTTTATTTTTTTTATTTTTTTTATTTATTTATTTATTTTTTTTTTTAAAAAAACTTATTAAGCTTATGAAAATAAGTAATTTTAACAAAGACAGCTTTTCTGAAATTTGAAAATAAGCTTAATAATAAGCTAAAATAGGACAGAAAGTAGGCAAATGGCAAGAGATACTAAAGGTAGAGCAATAAGCCAAAAGGCCTTAAGTCTAAAGTATAAATAAGCTACAATAGTTTAAAATGAGACTAGATTAAACTATACTAATCATTTTAATAAGAAGTAAAATCAGAATAAGCAACTATTCTAATCAAATAAGCACTAAATTAAAATCTAATGGGCTAAATCTACTGATGTGTGCAGGGGAGAAATAAGTTGACTGAAGCAATTTAGGGCTATCTAAAAGGCATTCTAATCAATAAGCTAATATACCAAAACAGCAAAATTGAAAGGACAAGCTACCAAGGAACAAGTAGAGGCAAGCTGAGCTTAATTAGAGCTTACATGGGCTTATAAAAGCTGGTGATTAGCAGAGCTTGTTGGGAAGGTGCAGGCTGATGCAGGGCATAATAGGTCTGCTGAGGCTTATTTGCATACCTAAAATAAGCTTTCAAATGAGCTCTAAATTCCATAACAAGCTCAAACAGTTAAATCTTACAATGCTAACTACCTATGGAACAAAAATCAGATACTGATGACTAGGAGATAAGTAAAAAATTAGCAAGGGAAAAGCAAGGTTGGGACAGATATGCTGATGCAGACAGTTATGGTGTTCTAAGGTAGCAAGTTAACTGGAATGAGACTAAAGCTATGCATCACTTAAGGTAATGGCACTAAACAACTACAATCTATTTTAAACTCTTAATTTGAACATAAAAATTTTAGCAAAAGCCCTAATTACTATTATCTCAATAAAAAGCCAGTTATAGCATTAATGATCCTTAAACTAGAGCTACCAACTTAAATTTAACAAAACCACTGAGATAAGCTCAACTCAAGAAACTAACAGCTGAAATGAGTCAAACAAAACAAATTCAACTTGGCTCAAATGCATATGAACAGTGGAGACCCAAGTTGACCCGTTTTGACCCTTAAACCAAACACCACTTTAAGTCTAGGCTGTTTTTGATTTTAAGACCAGAAATAAACCAAAACAAGCTATGAATCTAAAGTACTCTAATAACTAACTTAATTAACTATATTGAACAACTATTCAAATCATAATAAGCACTAATTAAGCTAAGCACTAAACTAACTGTTTTTGGCTTTTTTATAGTTTTTAAACACAAATCTAATTCAAACTGATTCAATCTTACCAAATTAATATCAAAGTGACTTAACTACAACTAATAAGAACAAACAAGCAGAATCAGCAATGAAATGGCACAGATATAAGCAATAAACTGTTTGACTGAAATGGAAATTAAATGAAAAACTTACAATACCATTAAAACTTAAAGTTCATACAATTCTGGAAAGCTGAGAAGACCATTACAATAAGCTAAAGCTTTAAGCTAAATTACACTACTCCTATACTATACTATTCCTACTCCTAGATTAACTAACAGCCTCAAAGTGTGGGTGAGAGGATCTATTTATAGCCCGAGCTGAGGGGTTCTTAGGGTTTCTGAGAGCCTTCTGGATGCTTGATCTTGACCCTTCAATTATGCTTCAATCATAAGCAACCATAACAGCCCTCGGATCAAATGATGAGGTGTATCCTCCAATCACAGTGCTCCCTTTGGCCAGCGTGGCATTCCCTTGGTCAGTCCTTGTCAGATGTTCTAGAAGGACTTTTAATTGTACGGTAAATTTGAGGGTTGCAGGGTAATTGGGGAAGGGGAGAGTGAATAGTAAAAAATGCGGGTTAAGGGTTTTTATTGTTTATTGATTTTGACTTTATGGGTCGGGTTTGACTGGGTAAATGGGATCCAGGTTTTATTAAAAATGGGAAGTGGGCTAGATGTGGAATGGTGGGTTTAATTGGGTTGGGTATTTAATGGAGTGGGTTTGTTTATTTATTATATGGGTTTGGGATTAAATTTGTATTTAGTTTAAACTTTGGAGGACCATTTCTGCCAATTGCTGAAATTTGTTCAAGGACTGATTTTGTAAATTAGAAATAATCCAAGGACTGTTCTTGCAATATTAAGCTTAATTGTGATCCAAACTTGAAATTCCTTCCCCGGCTTCGGCTTTTTAAACTCTTCCAAATCCTCGGTGTTTGCCGTTTTTCATTGATTTTTATCCTTTTCTTCAATATCCGTTGCCTGCATAAATATAAACACAAAAAAACAAATATCTTTGGCATTTTGGTTAGTTTTTGGTCGTTTTGGTCTGATTTTGGTCAAGAAAAGGTATGTGTTTAAGCACATACCATGACTTCAGTAGGTTTAGTTGGGTGTTCTTTTTGGGTTCTAAGGATGAAACTGCTGATATTCTTAAAAGCTTTGTTAGACAAATAGAGAACCAATTAGATCACAGAGTTAAGATTTTTAGATGTTATAATGGAACAGAATTCAAAAACAAGGATCTCAATGAATTTTGTGATCTCAAGGGAATCAAAAGGGAATATAGCAATGCTAGAACTCCACAACAAAATGGAGTTGCAGAAAGTAAAAATATGACCTTAATTGAGGCTGCTAGAACAATGCTAGCAGATTCATTTCTACCTAGTATATTTTGGGTTGAAGCAGTTAGTACTGCTTGCTATGTTCTTAATAGGGTATTAGTGACTAAACCTCAAAATAAAATACCTTATGAGCTTTTAACTGGCAAGGTTCCTATTATAAGTTACTTAAGACCTTTTGGGTGCCATGTGACCATCTTGAATACTTATGGTCACTTAGGAAAGTTTGAAGGAAAAGCTGATTCTGGATTTTTGGTTGGATACTCTTTAAGCAGTAAGGCATTTAGGGTGTATAATTTGGAGACTCAGAAAGTAGAAGAGAACTTGCATGTAGAGTTTCTTGAAAATAAATCTAATGTTGCAGGAAAAGGACATGCTTGGATGTTTGATCTTGATTATTTAACAAATTCTATGAATTATATACCTGTTGTTGCAGAGAATCAAGCTAACAAAAATGCAGGTCTACAAGAAGCTAACCCAAATGCAGGTACACAAGAAGATACCAATTCAAGTAACTCTTCTGAGGAATCCTTAGTACCGCCCTTCTTGTCCACATACTCTCCAACTTTCAAGAGTTCAAGTGAAAAGGTTGATGCTGATTCAAAGTCTGATTCTAAGCCTAATGACACAGAAGATCAAGCTTTTCTAGATGAGCTTGAAAGGCTTACAAGACAAGAGAAGGAAGCTGATGATACTTTTCAAGAGAAATCAACTAGCAGTACAAACCAATGTTGATCTTCAAGATGATGATGTAATGCCTGGTCTTGAAGATATCTTTGCTAGTCCAAGAGATGGGATCTTCTCTAATGCATCTTATGATGATGAAGGTGTAGTGACTGATTTTTCTAATTTGGAAGACACAGTGCATGTTGATCCTATTCCTACATCAAGAATACATACTGTTCATCCTAAATCTCAAATTATTGGAGATCTAAGTTCTGCAGTTCAGACTAGAAGCAGAGTAAACAAGAATTCTGGAGCTCATGCTTTGGTCAGCTACATTCAAAAGCAGAGGAGAAACAATCATAAGGACTTTCAACATTGTCTGTTTGCCTGTTTTCTCTCTCAGGTTGAACCCAAGAATATATCTCAAGCACTTGCAGAAGAAAGTTGGGTTGATGCTATGCAAGAGGAGCTCTTGCAGTTCAAGTTGCAGCAAGTATGGATTCTTGTAGATTTTCCACCTGGAAAGAAAGCTATTGGAACCAAGTGAGTCTACAGAAATAAGAAGGATGAAAGAGGTGTAGTTGTGAGTAATAAGGCAAGGTTAGTTGCTCAGGGATATAGACAAGAGGAAGGGATAGACTATGATGAGGTATTTGCACCTGTGGCTAGAATTGAAGCCATCAGGATCTTTTTGGCATTTGCTTCATACAAGGGGTTCATAGTTTATCAAATGGATGTGAAGAGTGCATTTCTGTATGGCACAATTGATGAGGAAGTGTATGTGACTCAACCTCTAGGATTTGTAGATCCTAAATCCCCAAAGAAGGTTTACAAAGTTGTGAAAGCTTTATATGGGTTACACCAAGCTCCCAGAGCCTGGTATGCTACTCTATCTTCATTTCTGTTGAAGAATGGTTTTAGAAGAGGAACCATTGACAAGACTTTATTCATAAAGAGGGACAAAAGTGATATTCTGTTGGTACAAGTTTATGTAGATGATATTATTTTTGGTTCTACTAAGATGTCTTGGTGTGAAGAGTTTGAAGCATTGATGAAAAGCCAATTCCAGATGAGTTCTATGGGAGAGCTCACCTTCTTTCTTGGATTACAAGTGAGACAGCAAGAAGATGGAATTTTCATAAGTCAGGATAAATATGTTGCAGAAATTCTAAAGAAGTTTGATTTGGTTAATGTTAAATCTGCCAGTACCCCCATGGAGTCAAAGAAGCCATTAGTCAAGGATGAAGAAGCAGCAGATGTGGATGTGCATCTTTATAGGTCTATGATTGGATCTCTAATGTATTTGACTGCTTCTAGGCCTGACATTATGTTTGCAGTCTGTGCTTGTTCTAGGTATCAAGTAACTCCAAAGACTTCAAATCTTCATGCAGTGAAAAGGATCTTTAGATATCTCAAAGGCCATCCAAAACTAGGTCTTTGGTATCCTAAAGTATCCTCATTTGATTTGGAAGCTTACTCTGACAGTGATTATGCTGGTGCCAGTCTTGATAGGAAATCCACAACAGGAGGTTGTCAATTTCTTGGTAGAAGGCTTATTTCATGGCAATGTAAGAAACAAACCATTGTAGCTACCTCTACAACTGAAGCAGAATATGTTGCTGCTGCAAATTGCTGTGGACAAGTTTTGTGGATTCAAAATCAGATGTTAGATTTTGATTTCAACTTCATGAACACAAAGATCTACATTGATAATGAGAGCACCATCTGCATTGTGAAGAATCCTGTGTTTCACTCCAAAACCAAGCACATTGAAATTAGGCACCACTTCATAAGAGATGCTTATGAAAAGAAGCTGGTTCAAGTGGTTAAGATTCATACTGATGATAATGTGGCTGATCTTTTAACCAAATCCTTTGATGTTAGCAGGTTTAATTTCTTAGTGGTTAACATTGGAATGCTAAATGTATAGCTGCATTGATTCAGGGGAGGTAAATAGGCAGGTTATGGAATGATTGTTATGGAGTATGTATCCAAACAGGGGAGGAAAATGTTATAAATGATGAGATGATTTTGCTAAGGGGAGGAAAATGTAACAAAAAGTTGATGATTTTGATGATGTTCTTAGTAATGCAATGGATTATAGTAGAAACTTCTTTCTACTGTCAGTATAAAAGTTTGTACTGCTGCATCAGTTTGTACTGCTACATCAGAAGTTTCTACTGCTGAGGAAAATGATGTCTTTTAAGAAGCAGAGTGAAGAGTTGTGACATGTTTTTGGAAATATGGCAGCTTTGATGGAATGAGAAGGATCTTTGAGTGTTGGTACCTCTACCACACAACAAATGGTCATCAGTTCACCATGTCTAACAGACATCAAGAACTGACTAGTCCAGATCAAACGGTTCTGGTAAAGACTTCTCAAATCCGTTAATGGCTGATAGTTTGCCAAAAACTATATGGTTATCAACTCACTATGCTTCACAGTGAAGAGTTGGCTAGTCCAAAGCAAACGGCTCTTGGTAAAGACATCTCAAATCCGTTGATGGTTGATAGTTTACCAAAAACTATATGGTAATCAATGCACCATGTTACTATAATAAAGCATTGGCCATTCCAGAGCAAACGGCTACTGGTAAAGAAATATCAAATCCGTTTATGGCTGGTAGTTTGCCAAAAACTAAAAAGCCAACTTAGTTGGTATTGCTGTGAACAGATTATTGTTGCTGTGTTGCTGTTTATGAAGATCATCTGGATAGCTGGATAAAGATAAAAGAGTTCAAAATCATCAAGAATATAGTTGAAGAACAGAGTGTTTGGACACATCCTCCTAAAGAAAGCTAAAAAGTTCAAAAGAGTTCAAAAGTAATCAAGAAAAATCAAGAGATCAAGAGAAGCTTAAAGACAACACATAATCTGAAGAAACTTAGTGATTTGCAGAGAAATCATAAGTTTAGGGGAGGATTTTTGGGAATTATGTGTTTCTGAAGTTTCAACTGATGATTATAGTTAGTACTGTTAGTTATATAGTTAGTACTGCTAGCTTTAAGTTAGTACTGATCATGTTAAAAAGGTACTGCTAGCTGTTTTAGATGGTACTGCTTATGTGATACGTATGAGTTATTATTAGAATAGATATGCAGAGATATGCATGGAGTTATATTAGGAAGAGATATGTAACATCTCTTTACACGTTATTGTAAGCTATTAAGGTTTCCTTAGTGTATAAAAGGATCCCTACGGCATTAGAACAAGGTGTCTGTGTCGTGTCTACTTTAGTTAGTAATCTGTAACCAAAGCAGATTAATAGTAATCAAAAGTTCTTTTAGTATTTGTTGTTCTTCTTAGCAATACAAGTTAGATTCCGCATAACTTATATTGTTCATAGTCGGTGTTTCTCTTGTAGTTAGTTTGGATCTATCCAGATTGACTACCACCCTTAACAGGCTAGAAAGACTTATTCATATTGGGACCAACAGTATTTTTCCTTGAAGTCTTCCAGCAGTTATAATATACTCTAGCAGTCTTAACTTCAACTAGCACTCTTAACTCTTTAATCAGCAGCAGTAACACACTTAGAGCATTTCCATTGATTCACAAGAACAGTCTTAACCATATGAGCAGCAGCAACTCAAGAAGCTTTAATTCCCAACACCTTTCATAACTTGAACATCAAAACACATAATCCTTCATAACATTGAACATCTATCATCACTTTAGTCACCTTTCTTTCTTGCATATAATGATCAAAGTATAGTAAGACTAGGTTGATCCTACCATAATTCTTTCTACTACAAATGTAATACCTGAAATTCAGATAACCCGTAAAATTACCAAATTACCCCTGATAATATAAAACCTTATAAAATAATTTATAAAATTCCGAAATAATTCCAAAACATCTGAAATCGAACTATATCTGAAACAAATAAATTTCTGGGACAATGTTACATCATTTTAAATGTTCAAAAATTAATATACATATTTATTTTGTAAATTCCGAAATTATATAAAATTAACTAAACATAATGTTTTATTTCTTTTAATTAAATAATATGTAAATAAAATAAGGAAATGTTGAATAAAATCAACCCAATATAATTCTTGATATTATGGGCCGAAAATATCAGATCTTGCCCCCCCCCCAAAGTCGGTTTCTCAAGATATAATCAAATCCTTTTATTTTATTCATTAAAAAAAACAAACCGCATAATATTCTAAACCCTAGCGATCAAAGAAAATCGACCAAGGCTTCTTCACGAATTCTGGGATTGAACAAGTAATTTTCTGGTGTTATTGGAGGTGCAAGGAAGCTAGGAAAATTAAGGGTTGCTGCGTTTTCTCCTTGGTTCGTTCTTGTTCTTAATTTCTTGTCGATTTGCTCTAAAACAAGGTAATAATTCTTGCGACTAACCCAAACATTTTAAAATTGATATGGCAATTTTCCTGAGATCTTTAGATGTTATATGACTCATATAAAATATGTAAATCGATCCATGCATGCTATTCTATGCGTATGAAAATATAATGGTTATAGAACACGTAAATCACAATAATATGTAATCCGAATTTCTGGACATGATAGCTATTTTATTTAGACCTCTTATGATGTATTAGACCTGGTAAAAAATGATAGATCAAATTATAGTAGCCTAAATCAAGTCGTTGTAATTTTAATGTTTAAAACATACGTAAATATGCAATATATGTTAAACGATTTTTCTGGGCATGTTCTTTATTTTTAGTGGGTTCCTTATGAGTCATATGAACTGGGAAAAATATGAGTTTGATTTTTGGAGGCCTAAAATTTACGTGGTGAATTATTATATAAATCGGATTTTGTGAAAATTAAGAAAACAAATAAAAGGAAAATCGGGGTAACTAGGGTTAGGGTTCTTGGATGAAATTCTGGTCATTAATGTTGTTTTAAGGATGAATTAATGATGGTTCAATGATTGGTGAAAAGTAGGGTTTGTATTTGTTGTTTAAAAGTCTTACCGATTTAAAGATAAAAGTAAAAGGACCTGTTTTGCCAACTTTGAAACTTCTGGGATATTTTTGTAAGATCATATACATCTGTAGGAATGTGGTAAAAATATAACTTTGGGGTCCTAAGTGTAAATATTGCATAATAATGAATTATTGGCAAATTAGGGTTACGAATTGGAATTAATTAAAAGTGAGGGACCAAAAGTGTAAATCTGGAATTCTGAAGTTGTTTTGTGTTAATACTGATATAAAAAGGTTGTTGTGTAATTTTGAGGATTTATGGGCTAATTATGTAATTGTTATGAATTATAACTTAATATATATGTTTTGTAAAATTAAAGGGCTAAATATGTAAATTCTGAATTCTGAGGGGTCTAATATGTAAAGTACTAACTTCTGATGGTATATTCTGTAAATTTGAAATATAATATGCTTGGTTGGTAATTATGGTTATTGTAGGGTTTAATTTGTAAAATATGAAATTATAAGGTTGGTTTTGTAAATTATGTAACTAAAGGGGTGTAATCTGTAAATTGTGAAACTTAAGGGAATAAAATATAATTCTGAATAAAATGAGTATATAATTCTGTAACTTGAAGTATTTTCACTAATGACCTTGGAAATTTATGAAGTTACATTTAAAACCCTAAACTTTGTATAATTGTTATTTAAAACCCTAAACTTTTGTAACTTGATAAAATGTACTGTATTCCATAATAATCTCTGAATAAGGGTTAAACCTAATCTGAAATGATAATGTATGTTAATTCTGGAAAACCTGCTAATTATGGAAACTTACTAAATCTGGAAAGTTACTAAAAATAGAAAGTACATAAAATGATGAGATAAACAAAGAGTAATAATCTGAATAAGAAACTTTAGTAATTCTGTCTTCCTCTTCCTTAGGTGTGAAGAAGGAGAAGTCTTGATCAGTGTTCTGTGTTTGTTTGTTTGATTTCTGCTGTGCTAATAAGGTACAGATATTCTGCCCTATTTCAGTAAGGGTGTTTCTTTTCTTTTTCTCTCAGTATTTCATTTTCCTTATTAGCATTCCCTATACCATTGCTATGTTCCCTTCTGTTGTGAATCTTTGTTGTGATCTGTTTGTCTTGAACCTTTTGTTTGAACCTCTGCTATGATTCTTGTATTCTGAACCTTTTTCCTGAACTCTGATTGATCTCTTATTTTGAACCCTGAATTTGTGAGTCTTGATTGGATCTGATCTGTGAACCTTGTTCTGAACCTTAACCTGATATATCTGTTGTAAATTTTGATTTGATTTTGGCAAACCTTAACCTGTTAAATCCTTATCTGAACCTAATTGATTTTGAACCTTTATTAAACTACATATGAAACTGTTTAAGAAAAGCTATTTTAAAAAGAAGCGATACCACTTGGAAATGGGAGTTACTAAACGTTTTGGAAGACCATTTTTATGAAAACTATTTCGTAAGATAATTTCAATGAAAACCATTATTAAAGGATTGATTTAAATGAACTTTTGACAGGAACTTCTGAAATGGATTATTGCTATAAATTTTGTAATCATTAACCTTTGATATACTTTTGGACTATTGGAAATAAACCTTTTAATCTGAACTTAAGCTTTGATATTAAACTTAATCTGATAAACTCTGATTTAAACCTTATTATCTTAATCTGAATTGTTGACATGACCCTTCTGCCATGAACCCTTAGATGTGACTCTGTTTATTATATGACATCTGACCTTGACCACAGTCTGATATCCGAGCCAATCACTAGGCATGAGGGTTTCATGTCCATGTCATTGATGCACCGATGGCATGACTCTAGGGCAGGAGAGTGATGACCTGTCCCGTCCCTGATTTATTTTATCTGGTGTGTTCTGAGGAGTTTCTGGCCACAGGGGGCGCATGGATGCATCCTAGTTCTGACTCTGTTATCTGTTATCTGTTTATGTTATATGTTTATTATTATATCTGGTGACTGATGGTGTGTGCGATACACGTCTTTCACATATATCTGGGAGCTGATCACTCCGATTTGATACATGAGGTCACCCCTTATATTATCTGTTACTTGAGAGGCATCCCCTCTGGATTATTATATGATTAATCTGTTATGATATTATCTGTTATCTCTGGGCTCGTGATGGATTTCTGTATTTCCCTAAACCTGGTTGTACATTATCCCTTTTCTCATTTCTTTTCTTTCACCCTTATTCCTTTCCTATTCTTTCACTTTAATTCTGTATCTGTATAATCTGTATTTCTGATTTGTTTCTGTATTGTTCTCTGCTATTGTTTCTGTCATCTATATATCTGTTCACTGAGCTCTAGTAGCTCAGCCGCATTTTTTTCCTGCGGCAGGTTTTAGTAGGAAGCTGGGGATGAGTGAGAGTGTACCTCTGGACTTAGAAGGCTTGGTAGCTATTCTGGATTAGAATTGGATAGAAGACATTATGTTTATAATTAGTTTTGAAAGTTTTCTTTGTAACCTTGTAGATTCAGTATTTCATTTGTAATCCTTTGAGATTTTTGTATTACTGTAGATGTATGCTCTGTTTTGATGTATATGAATCCATTATTGTGATATCTTTACCCTTGTCGGGTTGGGGTGTTACAATTTATGGTATCAGAGATCACAGGCTGCGACTCGTAATACATTTACCCTTGACCTGTGAAGTCTGGACCACTAATTTTCCACTGTAGGCGCTCGTAGGATAACCTTTGAGAATTTGCTTTAGGACTTCCCTATAGGAACTTAAATTCTGACCAGTGAGGAATGGGTAGACTATAAGTCATTTGCTTAAGTATCTTGCTTCCGCACCACTCTGATTCGTGCTTTGTTTTTGGTTAAGACTATGGAAATTACATTGGGAAATTTAGAACTTATGCCTTGCACCACCTAAGAGTAAAACCTAAATAAAATCTGAAGCATTGGAAATTGCGTAGTAATTATCTGACATTATTTGATCCTCGCCTTCCGATCTCCACTCCGACCTCTGAACCTTCTGTAAATCATTCTGATGCCTCTTTGGGCAATCTGAGAATTCCCATGACGATGATACACTTGATACATTCTGTTAGTTATTTCTCGTTTCTAATAATCATCTATGAATCTTCTGACACTATTTGATTTCTTCTTAACCATCTCTGTTCCCATGAGAAGCCTTGTGGTGTTTTAACCACGAATACACGGATGTCTTCCCTCTCATTCTGAACGGTAAAATCTGCTTTGTTATTCCGTCTTCCTTTGGTAGTAACTTTGATTTTATTTTAATTGAATGATCATTTAAGATATTGACGACTATCTTCCTATGTCTCACCTTTGGTGTTTGAAACAATTTTGGAACCCCTGACATGATTACCGATTGTTAAACTTTTGCTGCCACTACCTGATTTTGACCTTCATTTCTGATCTGTGGATAACCGTCTGATATCTCTCTGACCATCCCGAAGACCATTTAACCTTACTGTGTTTTGACACATCCTATAAATTCATGACCATGCTGGATAAATGGATCCACTGAAACTATTTTGTCCTGAATGATGAATCTTAATTGCCAATCAGTTTTTCCTTTGGAAGGATTTGATGCAAATACCGTCTCTGTATGGAATTATTAACTGAGCATATGATGCTGATATCCGATATCTCATAAGTCTCACTTCTGCAATTATACGATGTCCGTATTACCAATGATGTACACCCTACCTGTCACTTATGCTAAAGCTAAACCAAAAACTCCAACACCTAGAACTATTCGCGTACCTATCCCCACACTATACTGAACCATGTACTTGACTCTGACATATGAACTATCCGTCTGGGTTAATGACCATATTCGTTCTGCGGATCCGTTTACTATTAATATACTTGATTTTGGAGATCTTTTGATTATTGATTGGCTGGCCCTTCGTAAAAGCTATCATAGGCTACCGCATCTGAAATATAACAATCTGCTCCACCCTATTTTGTTATAGTAACCTTGAACCGCTTAAATCTGTTAAGCTTATCACTGTTATGGAAAGATTTACCCTGATCTCATTTGATTGTCAAATTCTCCTGACACCTATTAGTATCCACCCCTAGAAGGTTTTGTTGTACAAATTTTCTGGCATTTTCTGATGAAACTTCTGAGTTTTCCTTCCGTTTGAGAAGTAGAATTGATTCTGAACTGATCTCAGTTAACGACCCATGATGCTATAGAAGTTGAGAGATTGAAGAAACTGATGAGATATGTTTTTGTCCACCTCAGTGTTCCCCTTGAATACCCCTATTAGTTTATGAAGAAGAAATAGAAAATTTTGCGTCTGCATATCAACTATCGTAAACTTAACCGTAATCTCACTGTAATCACTTTTCATTTCCGAGTATAAATGATTAAATTATTCTATCCTGGTGAACTCTGTATAAGACAACCTCATTTAATGTTTGAAGGACTGAAGAAGCAACCACAAGAACTCCTGAGATGGGAGATGACTAACTGAGAGAAGCTTCCGTAAAGTATTTCAGTTTTATATGAATATATCCCTGAAAAGATTCCTGAAAACTATTTTCGTACTCATTGTGACCATTATGAGTCTTAAATAATGCCAATAGTATTGGCTAATAGGAATCATGTTTTTACGAGTATCTGAACAACTGTCATAGTATGACAGCATGTTTGTGCCCTGAGACGAACGAGGAAACATGTAGACCATCTTCGTATTTAATGGAATGACCTTTGTTCTGGAAGAGTGGATTTGATTGGCATTCAGAGATTGTAGCAGACACCACTACCGGGCATCCGATGACGACGGCAATCTGAAATGGCGAATTTCGAACTGTGCTAGTAGACCTGTCCAAGACTCGCAGTCTTGCTTCTCTATTCATTTTAGTTGTACTAAGATGAATTGAGAGTAGAAGCATACTTGAGAATGGAAACTGAGATCATGACCTTGAATAGAAGAAAATTCTGAAGCGAATAAATTCTGTGACGGATGAAGCTATGGATGATGTGATTCACTTCTGCTTGACCTATCTAAATTTCTGTTACCTGATGATAAATCCTTTGAATGATTTAGGTTCCTTATCAGTAATTCCGCTCTGTGTTCATTTTGCGTATGTCGGATGATGGTTTTGTTATCTGAAATTTGACGAATGATAGATGACCTGATGTACCAAATTCTGATAGACATTTTGAGACTTCCGTTAACTTTTCGAGTGATTCGTTTTCCTCTTAGTAAGGGTATTGGATTCTGATGACCTCTGAGACCGTAGGAAAGCTAGGTGGAGTAGGATAAGTTTGTTCTGTTCACGACTTGAGATAAAGTATGACCATCATGAGGGCATATTTATATGATGCCAGTATTATGACGTCTGGCCAACGTGATAATACTTACATCATATAACGTGCACTTGTTGTGGGCATAGGATATTTCGAGAAGTGCCTTGGAAGCTTTAGAAATTCTGATAACTGTTTGAGATCGTCTGCGTTAGTGAGACTTTAAGTTCATTCTACCTATACGCGTAATCTGCTTCCACCGTTATGTGAATTGATACGTCTGGATTCTCGTCACGCATTCTGCTGACCTCTGAACTTCTGATAATAATCTTCAGTTTTGTTATAAAACTTCTTTCAGTTGATGTTATCGATAATCTATTTCTGTACGCTCTAATCTGATCTGTCAATTCAATTTCTGTGGACGGCATATCCGTCAAAATCATGTGAAATTCTTACGTCTCTTCCGAGGGAATCTGATTATCATCTATTAGGTCTGTTATGTCTTGTTTTGTTTTCTGCTCTTTCTCTTTTCCTTCTGCTTTCTGCAAATTTCGAGGACGAAATTTTTTTTGTTAGTGGGGAAGAAGTTGTAATACCTGAAATTCAGATAACCCGTAAAATTACCAAATTACCCCTGATAATATAAAACCTTATAAAATAATTTATAAAATTCCGAAATAATTCCAAAACATCTGAAATCGAACTATATCTGAAACAAATAAATTTCTGGGACAATGTTACATCATTTTAAATGTTCAAAAATTAATATACATATTTATTTTGTAAATTCCGAAATTATATAAAATTAACTAAACATAATGTTTTATTTCTTTTAATTAAATAATATGTAAATAAAATAAGGAAATGTTGAATAAAATCAACCCAATATAATTCTTGATATTATGGGCCAAAAATATCAGATCTTCCCCCCCCCCCCAAAGTCGGTTTCTCAAGATATAATCAAATCCTTTTATTTTATTCTCTAAAAAAAACAAACCGCATAATATTCTAAACCCTAGCGATCAAAGAAAATCGACCAAGGCTTCTTCACGAATTCTGGGATTGAACAAGTAATTTTTTGGTGTTATTGGAGGTGCAAGGAAGCTAGGAAAATTAAGGGTTGCTGCGTTTTCTCCTTGGTTCGTTCTTGTTCTTAATTTCTTGTCGATTTGCTCTAAAACAAGGTAATAATTCTTGCGACTAAACCAAACATTTTAAAATTGATATGGCAATTTTCCTGAGATCTTTAGATGTTATATGACTCATATAAAATATGTAAATCGATCCATGCATGCTATTCTATGCGTATGAAAATATAATGGTTATAGAACACGTAAATCACAATAATATGTAATCCGAATTTCTGGACATGATAGCTATTTTATTTAGACCTCTTATGATGTATTAGACCTGGTAAAAAATGATTGATCGAATTATAGTAGCCTAAATCAAGTCGTTGTAATTTTAATGTTTAAAACATACGTAAATATGAAATATATGTTAAACGATTTTTTTGGGCATGTTCTTTATTTTTCGTGGGTTCCTTATGAGTCATATGATCTGGGAAAAATATGATTTTGATTTTTGGAGGCCTAAAATTTACGTGGTGAATTATTATATAAACCGGATTTTGTGAAAATTAAGAAAACAAATAAAAGGAAAATCGGGGTAACTAGGGTTAGGGTTCTTGGATGAAATTCTGGTCATTAATTTTGTTTTAAGGATGAATTAATGATGGTTCAATGATTGGTGAAAAGTAGGGTTTGTATTTGTTGTTTAAAAGTCTTACCGATTTAAAGATAAAAGTAAAAGGACCTGTTTTGCCAAATTTGAAACTTCTGGGATATTTTTGTAAGATCATATACATCTGTAGGAATGTGGTAAAAATATAACTTTGGGGTCCTAAGTGTAAATATTGCATAATAATGAATTATTGGCATATTAGGGTTACGAATTGGAATTAATTAAAAGTGAGGGACCAAACGTGTAAATCTAGAATTCTGAAGTTGTTTTGTGTTAATACTGATATAAAAAGGTTGTTGTGTAATTTTGAGGATTTATGGGCTAATTATGTAATTGTTATGAATTATAACTTAATATATATGTTTTGTAAAATTAAAGGGCTAAATATGTAAATTCTGAATTCTGAGGGGTCTAATATG
The DNA here is from genome assembly GCA_021014915.2 of Artemisia tridentata subsp. tridentata. Classification (NCBI taxonomy): domain Eukaryota; kingdom Viridiplantae; phylum Streptophyta; class Magnoliopsida; order Asterales; family Asteraceae; genus Artemisia; species Artemisia tridentata. Next base: position 70,247,143 of record CP139505.1, read on the forward strand.
TAAAGTACTAACTTCTGATGGTATATTCTGTAAATTTGAAATATAATATGATTGGTTGGTAATTATGGTTATTGTAGGGTTTAATTTGTAAAATATGAAATTATAAGGTTGGTTTTGTAAATTATGTAACTAAAGGGGTGTAATCTGTAAATTGTGAAACTTAAGGGAATAAAATATAATTCTGAATAAAATGAGTATATAATTCTGTAACTTGAAGTATTTTCACTAATGACCTTGGAAATTTATGAAGTTACATTTAAAACCCTAAACTTTGTATAATTGTTATTTAAAACCCTAAACTTCTATAACTTGATAAAATGTACTGTATTCCATAATAATCTCTGAATAAGGGTTAAACCTAATCTGAAATGATAATGTATGTTAATTCTGGAAAACCTGCTAATTATGGAAACTTACTAAATCTGGAAAGTTACTAAAAATAGAAAGTACATAAAATGATGAGATAAACAAAGAGTAATAATCTGAATAAGAAACTTTAGTAATTCTGTCTTCCTCTTCCTTAGGTGTAAAGAAGGAGAAGTCTTGATCAGTGTTCTGTGTTTGTTTGTTTGATTTCTGCTGTGCTAATAAGGTACAGATATTCTGCCCTATTTCAGTAAGGGTGTTTCTTTTCTTTTTCTCTCAGTATTTCATTTTCCTTATTAGGATTCCCTATACCATTGCTATGTTCCCTTCTGTTGTGAATCTTTGTTGTGATCTGTTTGTCTTGAACCTTTTGTTTGAACCTCTGCTATGATTCTTGTATTCTGAACCTTTTTCCTGAACTCTGATTGATCTCTTGTTTTGAACCCTGAATTTGTGAGTCTTGATTGGATCTGATCTGTGAACCTTGTTCTGAACCTTAACCTGATATATCTGTTGTAAATTTTGATTTGATTTTGGCAAACCTTAACCTGTTAAATCCTTATCTGAACCTAATTGATTTTGAACCTTTATTAAACTACATATGAAACTGTTTAAGAAAAGCTATTTTAAAAAGAAGCGATACCACTTGGAAATGGGAGTTACTAAACGTTTTGGAAGACCATTTTTATGAAAACTATTTCGTAAGATAATTTCAATGAAAACCATTATTAAAGGATTGATTTAAATGAACTTTTGACAGGAACTTCTGAAATGGATTATTGCTATAAATTTTGTAATCATTAACCTTTGATATACTTTTGGACTATTGGAAATAAACCTTTTAATCTGAACTTAAGCTTTGATATTAAACTTAATCTGATAAACTCTGATTTAAACCTTATTATCTTAATCTGAATTGTTGACATGACCCTTCTGCCATGAACCCTTAGATGTGACTCTGTTTATTATATGACATCTGACCTTGACCACAGTCTGATATCCGAGCCAATCACTAGGCATGAGGGTTTCATGTCCATGTCATTGATGCACCGATGGCATGACTCTAGGGCAGGAGAGTGATGACCTGTCCCGTCCCTGATTTATTTTATCTGGTGTGTTCTGAGGAGTTTCTGGCCACAGGGGGCGCATGGATGCATCCTAGTTCTGACTCTGTTATCTGTTATCTGTTTATGTTATATGTTTATTATTATATCTGGTGACTGATGGTGTGTGCGATACACGTCTTTCACATATATCTGGGAGCTGATCACTCCGATTTGATACATGAGGTCACCCCTCATATTATCTGTTACTTGAGAGGCATCCCCTCTGGATTATTATATGATTAATCTGTTATGATATTATCTGTTATCTCTGGGCTCGTGATGGATTTCTGTATTTCCCTAAACCTGGTTGTACATTATCCCTTTTCTCATTTCTTTTCTTTCACCCTTATTCCTTTCCTATTCTTTCACTTTAATTCTGTATCTGTATAATCTGTATTTCTGATTTGTTTCTGTATTGTTCTCTGCTATTGTTTCTGTCATCTATATATCTGTTCACTGAGCTCTAGTAGCTCAGCCGCATTTTTTTCCTGCGGCAGGTTTTAGTAGGAAGCTGGGGATGAGTGAGAGTGTACCTCTGGACTTAGAAGGCTTGGTAGCTATTCTGGATTAGAATTGGATAGAGGACATTATGTTTATAATTAGTTTTGAAAGTTTTCTTTGTAACCTTGTAGATTCAGTATTTCATTTGTAATCCTTTGAGATTTTTGTATTACTGTAGATGTATGCTCTGTTTTGATCTGATATGAATCCATTATTGTGATATCTTTACCCTTGTCGGGTTGGGGTGTTACAACAAAAGTATAACATGTATATAAACACATACATGTTAGAATCCACATAATAGCATGTAAGTGTCATTTTACTTACCTTAGCTCCAAGCTAAGCAATTCAAGGCATCATCATCAACAATAACACCATTAATCTTTCTAAGCAACCTAGCCATATCAAAATGACACAACATTTAATTACACAACTAAATAACCATAACCTTGGTTATTCAACCATTAACCCATTTCTTAATACTTAAATTCATCATATAATCATATATTGATTATATGATAGCCATCCTATAAAATTACCCACTTTAAATTAATACCATTAGTCTTATAATCTTTAAACCTATTTAATTAGCTTAAACATCATTTTGACAATCACTTAACATCATATGATCATACCTTGATCATATGATGAAAACCTCAAATCTCACTAAAATCATCAATTGACCTTTAACCCATCATCACAAACTCTTCAATTCTTGTTTTAGAAACCTAATTACCCAAAACCCCAATTTGGGTGTGAGAACCCTAACTTCTTAGATTGACAATTAACACATTAAATTGGAATACTTACTTGCATAGGATAATCATTAAGGCTTAACCTTTGAATCATAAACATATTATCTTCATCATTAGATCATCAAGATATCATTTCCCTCCTTTTTCTTCTCTCTAGTTCGAAGCACACACACAAACACATTCCAGCAATATTATGGAATGTGATGGAAAAGTCTGGAATTTGATTAAGATAATGCTAGTTTGGTTATTTGACACAACTAGTCCTTTTAGTCCTTTTTCTCATAGTTTGGCCACATATAACTTTATTACTTATTTACTACATGACAACTTTAGTCCCTTATGTCCATTTTTCTCATGATTGTGACACATCATATTTTCTATAACCATTTACGTAACATAAATACTTATACTTTGACTATCGAGTTTGACTAACCAATCTTGTAAGTCCTTAAAACTTATAAAAGTCGTAGTCAGCTATTCAAATGGCATTCTTGTAATAAATACTTAAGGCCCGGTTTTAGGGTGTTATAGATATCACTATGGATAATCTAGCCAGTTGGGGTTGGAAAAACTTACTGAATATAGGGGAAAAAGTTAGACCCCATGTTATGCATAAGCTGGGGAATGGTGCATCCACATCTGCTTGATATGATAGATGGAATGTGAATGGTCCTTTATGTTACTTCATATCTAAGAGAGAGATTTATGAGGCCAGACTCAGAGATGAAAAAACTGTGAAGGAGATGATTGGAAATGGTACCTAGTTATGGCTTAACAGTTGGAAATTCAAATACCCTGTGCTGAACTTGATTAATGTCCCAGTGATTAATAACAATCAGGACAAGGTGGTTTGGATTAACAAAAATGGTATGGAGAAACCTTATAAGATTCATAATGTATGGATGGATTTTATGCAACAAGACAACCTAGTTCCATGGTATAGGATCGAGTTTTTGGTTCAGCCAATGCAATCCCAACCATGCTTTTATCTTTTGGCTGGCAATTTAGAAAAAGCTTCAAACTCTAAGACATGATTATGAAGTGGAACAATGACAAGGATTTGAAGTGCCCATTGTTCAGTAAATGTAATTACTCTCATGAAAGTTTTTTTCCCCAATATGAGTACACTAAGAAGGTCTGGTTAGGGATGAAAAATAAATGCAGTCTCAACACTATGGCTAGAATGGGAGAGAATTTTTTGTGAATTGGGACATTTTTCAATCAAAAATAGTATTGATAGTATCTTGGGTGTTAGAATTTGGGTGTGTGTGGGTGGTAATAATCGTGATATATTTTCTGAATCGTGTTGAGATCACTTTCAGATTGAAGTATTTCGACCCTATATGCCTCAGGTATCACGAAATCCTCAATTGGATAAGACAGAGAAGAACACTTTGTTTTTAAGGCACGAGAAATCAAAGTAATACATAGAAAGTTGTTATATATGCCCCTTGACCCCACAAAGGGGTGCAGCCCCCTTGACCCCCGCACTTTGTTCGTGGCGGAATCAAGCTAGCTAGAACGAGTGGGCACATAAGTGATGACACTAAAATCACTAACACTGGGGACAATTTTTATTGCTGCAATTGTATACTATGTTTGGAAGGAGATAAATCTTAGATTGTTTCAAGAGAAGAAAGTTGGTATTGAGGCTATGTACAAAGACATCTGTGAGAAGGTGAGACTTAAACTCATGAGTCTTAAAGTAAAAAAATAAAAATAATAATAATAAAAAAAATATTACTACTGTTAATACAGTAGCTAGTATTTGGAATGTGAAGATGAATGTTACTGTGTGATTGAATCAAATGGGTATGGAGCAAGTTAAGGGGGACTTGAGGAGGTGATATAGAGATGGTTGGGCCATGATATTGTGGATGATGCCCCTTGTAGATGGTTACTTAGTCTATTCTTATGAGGATGCTGTAAAATGGTCTTAAGTAGGTCTTTACAAGAGGAAATATAGTCCTCTATCAATGGTAACAAACTCTTTACATGTGATGATGCCTTTCATGGATGATGATCTTAATGCTTCAATGTGAGGATGTGGCTGCAGTGATTGCATTAACAATTGCCTTCATGAGAGAAATGTAAACCATGTAAGAGAGTTTACACAATAATGAGGCCTATTTGTAATGTTGTTTGGAGTTGTTCTACACTGGAATGACTTTGGAAATGGCATTATTGTATAGGAAATGTAGATGGTGTGTGTGAATTGTGAAGAATTGGTTATGTATAGTTTCATGGTGTTCAGTCTTGCTATAAAGAGCATGGGCGTGTCCATGCATCTAGAATGAAATAGTGTAACCTTTATATGTTGGTGTGCTACTATATTATTCACAATTTCACCATAAAAAAGAGAAGTTAGTGTCACCAAGGGTACTGACTTTCCGTGGCTGGTTTGGCTTGAAGTATATTCCATTCCTTAATCTCCATTATCGTAGAAAAGTTGTTTGAATCTTTTTGAATCACAGCACCGAAACAAAGCTTCGAGGAACCCTAGATGTTGTCGGAGTAAAGGATCATAAACTAGGGCGTTCTAGTGCGTTGTAGATTCTTATCCAAGACTTGTATCATTAAACAATACACCAAAAAGATACGACCAAAAGCACCCAATCTAAATTATACAACGAGCACCCGTAAATTAACAACACCCCCTCGAAAAATACTTAATTAAGACAACAAAACTCAAACGCCAAACTACAGAAGAAATGAAACTTTCTACGATCACCATGAAACCTAAATTAATAAAGGTAAAATAGAACCAAGTTTATGTGATATTGTTAGAATTTAAATACCATGACATTCACATAAATAAATCTACAATATCAAAGCACATAGCAGAAGCAAAGAATCTTAATTAACATGTAGATAGATTAACCGAATATTAAAGATACGTACCTTTAATCCTAGCAAGAACAAGGATCTAAACTTCAATTCTTCTTCTTGAACAAAAAATGGATTAACGAGAAACCCCTTACTGTTTTATTTCTCAATCCAGGATGGTATTAACTAAAGTAGGTTAATTACCAAGGTTTTGTACACACATACTATAACCAATTAATGTTTGGTGCTAGCAAAAGAACATGATAAACCAAACACTTTTTTTATATGAAAAGCAAGGATCGAACACCCTTAAGGGTTGTTGATCGATCTGATTTTCAAGAGAAAAGAAGGAAGAAAACTTAAGGTTATAGTATAGTGCACAAAAGGTGAAAACTAATAACCCTTGAGTTTGTATTTATAGGCTACATATCTTGGAGGACAAGTTGGTTTAGAATTAGGTTAAGAAACCCCTAGGCTGATCGGCCATACCCTTCCACAAGGGATTTCTAGAACCTTCTTGGCCTCTATTTGCACCTATGGTCCTTCCTTTATTCACTAACGGTCGTTAGTCAATTCCGTTAATTACTTAACGTCCGTTAGCCGTTATTTCGTGTTCAAATAATTAAATACATAACAGTTATATATGTTAATTATTTACATTAATCATTCATACGTAAAGTGTGCAATCCCAAGGTCCCGTGTTCGATTCTAGTCATACACGATTTAATATTTTTCCATAACTCTAACAGCTCCCACTTGGAAATATATTAAACGGGTAATGACATTGGTTAGCGTCTAGCAACACGCCAGTATAACTCGGGTGGTGGTCTCCTAGAAAAACCATTCGATGATTCATCATCATACTCATCCTTTTGTTTCTAATACTACATTAATAAAGATATGGATCAAAGTCATTCTTTATTAATAATTCTATTTCTCGTTGTTTTCGATTGAGCAAGATTACCAAATCTTCTGAATATATTCAGGGGAGATCTTGGGTGTGGCCACACATACATCTTACCAATCCTACGAGGGGCCCAGCAGTATTAAACTCCAAACAATTGGAAGGAACAAATTCTTTCTTGACTACGAGCATAACCCATGCACTTTGGAACATTCCTGAAAACAATCCTTATAGCTACTAGTTACGTATAGCGGTAAATTGAATCACAAAAATGCACTACATGCATGACAGTTATCTGGCATCTCAAGTCTGAGGATAACTATATTCACATGATTTACTTGATGACAAGATCCATAAAGTAAACTCATGAAGTTGGGATAAGTCCTATATTCAATTCATTGAATATCATGTGAAATTGGTATGACAACGCATCAATATACTTTCAAGTATATTCTACCAATACTCATATTTGTCTTAGTTTAATGATATTCTCATATCATTAATCAACAACAGACAATTTACAATATGTAAATATATTCAAGGATATAAACATGCAAATATAGGATATATTATTAAGAAAATAATAAACAAACACACAACAATTATTTTATTTCATTAAAATAATAACTGTTCAAAAACATCCCATTATCTAAACACTAATCACAGATGGGCATGAAACTACCAGCTACACGAAGTCCTATGCCTTCAGCGTGTTGATTAAGCTTTCCACCAGGTAAAGCCTTCGTAAATGGATCAGCTAGATTGTTATCTGTGTGAACTTTGAGTAACTCGATCTCGCCTATCTCCACTTGTTCTGAAACATAGTGATATCGAATTGGGAAATGTCTGGCGCCCTTCATGATTCCAGGCTCATTGGAAAATGTAATTGCGGCTGAATTGTCACAATACATCTTTATAGGTCTTTCGATTGAGTGCATAACGCCAAGCCCTAAAACTAATTTCCTAATCCAGACGGCTTCCATTGCAGCTTCTAAAGCAGCAATATACTCGTTTTCTATTGCAGACATCGCTATAGTACTCTGTTTCTTGCTCTTCCAATCCACAGCACCTCCATTGATGACAAAGACATAACCCATCTAAGACTTCGTATCATCTTTATCACACTTCTAGGAAGCATCGCAGTAACTTGTAACACACAGTTCTGCATCTAGATTTCCCCCATATACTAAAAACATATCTCTCGTAGCTCCTAAATACTTGAGAATATGTTTAACAGTAGTCCAGTGGAGCTCACCTGGATTCTGCTGATAACGACTGGTAATGTTCTGAGCAAACGCCACATCGGGCCTTGTACATCTCACCGCATACATTATAGATCCCACAGCCGAAGCATAAGGGACTTTACTCATGTGTGCCACCTTTTCAGGTGTTGAAGCACAAGCTTTGCTACTCAAGCCATGTTCTACTTGCATTGGCAAATATCCCTTCTTGGAATTTTGCATACTGAATCTCTTCAATATTTTATCAATGTAAGCACTTTGGCTTAAACCAATCAACCGCCTTGATCATCAGTGAAGGTTAAGAAGTAGATAGCACCTCTCTTTGACACATGTCTAAGTGGTCCACACATATCAGTATGTATCAAACCAAGTAGATCATCGGCCTTTTCAATATGATTATTAAAAGGTTTCTTTGTCATCTTCCCAGATATAAAAGATTCGCACTTATCAAATGATTCATCATTGATATCTTGCAAAAGCCCATCACGTTGCAGCTTTTGCATGCGAGTCTTGCCTATGTGAGCAAGTCGACAATGCCAAAGATAAGACGAATCCAAGACATTCTTGAATCTCTTATTATTGATGCTATACATCAAATTATAATCATTACATTCATTCATATCAATCTCAAAAGCACCATTCACAGCAATAGCATTAAAATAAAAAACATTATTTAACGAAACAGAAATTCCATTGCTAGAAGCAGTATGTTGAAATCCAATATTCAATAAACATGAAAAAGAGACCACACCCCTAACAATTGCATGTGCATAATGACAATTATTCAAATACAGTACTAAGCCCGAAGGCAAAACTAATTTAAATATTCCTATGGCTTCAACAACTGCTTGTGCTCCATTGCCCACTTGCAGGTATTACTCCCCATAGGCCAGTCTCTTCTCAACTCTAAACCCTTGTAGTGTATTGCAAATATGAATACCACATCCAGTATCGTATACCCAGGAATTTAATTTATGAGTTAATAAAAATAATTCAATCATGAAAAAGTTACCTGAAGTACTGGCTTTCCCAGTCTCACCCTTCATCTTTTTCACTCGCAACTCCTTGAGATAGAGAGGACAGTTCCTCTTCCAGTGTCCCATCTCGTGGCAGTGGTGGCAACCCTGATCCTTCTTGATTGGATTGGCCTTGCTCTTCTGAGGGTACTTCTTGGGCGCAGGCTGATAGGTCACAACTTGTTTGCCGTTGTCAGCTTTACCTTTCCCCTTATCTTTGCGGTTTTGGCTTATGAACCCTACCTCCTTGTATGGCTAATACTTGAGGAGTAGGAGCCTTGCCTGGTAAACCCTTTTCATAGTCAACGAGCATTGCGAGCAATTCCGTTACTGTCTTCCCCGAGCAATGCATGTTGTAATTCTGAACAAAACCCTTAAAGTCCTTGTTCAAGGACCTATTGATCAAGTTCACACACACATTCTCAGGATAAGGATAGTTCATGAGCAATAGTTGGTCCATGTACATTTTCATCTCCAACACATAATCACGAATCAAATCATACAATTCAACAGTTGGTGGCTTTTCATATGTCTTTTTGAGTTCTTCCAGCATATCTTTAGGAAAATAGTTCTCAAATTGTTTTTGCAACTTGGGAACCATACTTCCGAGCATTAAGCACGCAACTTCATTGTGCATATCGAACTCAGACTGCCATGCTGCTTTGACTTCATCAGATTCAGTCTCAGCTGGCTGTTCAGGGCAAGGCTTAGTCAAATAATCTAGCTTCTTGGACACTCTCAGGACAATCCTAAGTGACCTATGCCAGTCATTGAAATTTGGGCCAATCAGTTTTTTCCTTTCAAAGTGTGCTTTGAAAGCGGAACTTAGTACAACATTTTCGGGATGAGCCATTTCTACGGAAAAAGTTCAAATATTAGTATTCTGATAATACAATTTTTCAAGAAAAGAAAATTACCCAGGAAATATACATATAACCATTTAATTTTCTTGAAAACTATGATCCAACTTTCCATAGTTTCACTACATCAGTTGATCTGCTAGTAGTGAAAGCACAAAAGATGGTAATCTGTCGCACAATAATCAGCAAAACAATTTCCGACTCCTAGATCATTATGGGAATTACATTTGCCAAAAATAATTTTGCAATGTAAGCATGTTTCTTCCCATCTCATGCCTTAAGTTTCAAGGTCTCACTTACAACTTAATTAAGTCGTCTAATTTTGAAACTGCAAATACTCCATGTCACGGTCTCACGCCATGGAAATTTACCTTGTCATTAATATTTAGGTCAATGTCTCACTTACGCTAAATATTAACTCCAAGTGTCTCTTATAATTAGATAGCATGGACTTAAATTTTAGGGTATTTATTTTGATATGACAATCAAAATATGTACGAAGAAGCATGCATACATCTTCGTATCATAAGTTTTCAAAACAATTTTAATTACCAATTTAGCTAAGAGTTAAATCAACAAAGTTTTAATTAAGGTATTGGGTTCACCAATCAAAGAATTACCTCCAATTATCACCCACTATATCCTACTACTGCATGAGTCATAAAGACCCTAGTTATTCGGATAATTACCACAAAAGTGGAGCGTGGAATTGAGGCCAATTAACCCTTAAGATGATTTTGTACAAAATAATAGCATTACTTGGTAGCTCCAATTAGACGCACAAAGGAGCGAAGAGACAAACGTCCGCCCGAAGGCTAATTAAAAACGCGTCCCTTTCGGATGATAATTTAATGTCAAGCCTCCTTATACCCCTCTTATAGTTTGTCTAAACTGGGTAAGCCGTTCACACTATTGGTATAAAGCTCATCAGTCAATCAAAAGTTTATGATACTAAGTCTTAAAAATTATGTTATAAATTATAAAATTGCTAGTCTCGCCTAGGAGCAAATTACCGTGCGAAGCGAACCACTGTCGGCACATAAGACTTGGCAATATATAATTTACCACATCAAGGTTTCATAGTTATTAGTTCAATTTATTTTCTATTCCAAAAATTACCCTCTTTTTGCTTACAATTCAACAATAATTTAAACAAAAAAGACAAGTAATTTAATAAAAACAAATAAACACATAATAACGCATATAATCTCAACCATTAAATCATATAGCCACATGCAAACCTTTTGATAAATCCTAATAATAATCTATATGTGAATTGATGAAGCGAAAAGTGTACCGCTTTTAAGGGGTCATTTAAGCCCTAAATCGTATTTATTTGATCAAATATTGCCCTAAATTGTTCCTTTTGTCATTTTAGGTACTTTTGAGGAGAAATCTGGAAAAGGAGGCATTTTGGACGTTTTTGGAGCATTAAAGTGAAGAAAACGACAAAGTCTCAAAAATCGGCTAAAAGTTACCTTTGACGGCGTCAGATTTTACCCTGGACGGCGTCATGGCTTGGCAAGAAAAGGTGGATGTGAAATTTACTCATGATAAGCCAGTGAAAATTGCATGTGAATTCTGACGGCGTCACGCTTTAACCTGATCAAGGGCGTCACGGCTTAATTCAAAGAGGGACGGCGTCACGTTCAAGGTCTGACGGCGTCAAGCCTTGATAAGCCAGAATGGATTTTGGAGAGCTAAAGAGGGACGGCGTCAAGAAGGTCACCCGAGAACCCTAAAAGCGGCGAGGTGACGGCGTCACACTCCATAACGTGACGCCGTCAGATCCAAAAATCTATATATAGTTTTGCAATTCTTTGTCATTAGAGTGGAACTTAGTGTGGAATTTTTGGGAGAAAACCCTAAGACGATTTTAGCATCTTTTTCAAGGCTTTTTGCCTTGAGATCTTCCATGTTACATTGAAAGATAAGTTATCAATTAATCATTCAATATGTCTATGTGTTGTTTGATTCTATCTTGTTCTTGTCTTTTGATTAATATGTTAGGCTAGATTTATCTTGTGTTTGCTTAGATCTAGTGAAACCTAGCTATTGATTATTGGTTATTAGTGTGTTATTAGTTGTATTGGATGATTGTTTATCTATGTTAGGCTTAAGAAAACTGGCTAACTTCCTATTCGGTAACTTGCTTGAACGTCTTAAGAAACATGAACCAAATGCGTACTAAAGGTTTTTATGGTTGTATTTAATGCACAAGCGAATTCTAGTGATCCCATGTTAGGAGCTTCCTAGCCGGCTCGACATAGGAGTGAAGTAGGAGCTTGTAGAGTTGGGGAAGTACGTACGCCACCCCACGATTGGTATTAAGGAATACACCCGTCATCCACGCAACTAATACACACTAATCAACCGGTAAAAGATAGTTAGGGAGTAAGGAAATCTAAGTGAACACATTTCTCTACACATAAGTTTTCACCAACTTTTTATTTTCAGTTATTTATTTTATTTGCACTTGTAGTTATTTGGGTTAGTTGACTAGCAACTAATTCCGCCCACTCTTTCAAACCCGAGATTTTACTTGCTTTCATAAAAATATAAAAACATAAAAAGAATCTTCCTCAACCCTTAGACCTAATTAGAGTAGTCTTTCATACCTAACGAACACTATTCCCTGTGGAGAACGATCAATCCCCCGTACTTACCACTACACTATACTACATCGGTCAGGTACACTGCCTGGTGGGGTTGTAAGCCTCTTGAGATCCCTCGAGAGGTAAAACCTGTTGTAAGGTTGCAAAACCCACGCATCAAGTTTTTGGCGCCGCTGCCGGGGAATAGTTATTGTTTAGGTTGAATTTTTATTTTATAGGTCTACTCACTAGATTCCTTTCTAGTGAGATTTTTATTTTATTTTTTTTTTAGGTTTTCTTTAGTCTATCTTTTTTTTCTTCGTTTCTTTGTTCGTAACAATTACCATTCGACATCATGGAAGATGGTAATATCCTTAATCCCAACAACCCACCACCACAACAACAACCACCACCTCCTAGAGCCCGTACTTTAGGAGAGTACTCCCGTCCTAGCCACCATGGCTATCGAAACACCATTGAGCTCACTCAAGGAGCCAATGTCACACCCTTGCGATCCGACACCATCCGGTTGGTGCAAAGCGGATGCGCATTCCATGGACTTCGTTCCGAAGATCCTAATCAACACCTCAAGGACTTTCTTAAAATCGTTGATTCTATAGACCTTGATGTTGCCACTCGAGAGACGACCCGATTGCGTCTCTTCCAATTCTCTCTGCGGGACCAAGCTAGTCAATGGCTAGAACGTCAACCCGCAGGATCCATCACCTCTTGGGATGATCTCACCACTCGTTTCCTTGCTCAGTTTTTCCCACCGGGAAGAACTACCAAGCTAAGGAATGATATCTTGATGTTCCAACAACGTCAAGGCGAAACTCTCTACGAGGCATGGACTCGATTCAAGGACTTACTCCAAAAAGTCCCTCACCATGGCATAGAACTTTGGCTCCAAGTCCAAATCTTCTATGACCATATCAATCTCTACACGAGGCAAACCATTGACCAATCGGCCGGTGGTAAGCTACGTGATCTAAGTGCGGAACAATCATGGGCTCTCCTAGAGGATCTTGCTCTTTATGACAACGAAAGTTGGAGTGATCCCCGTGATTTGAATAAAACGGTCAAGGCAATATCTTTGCCTTCGAACAATTCAAGCACTTCCGACCGTAGGATCATAGAACTTGAAGATCAAGTCAAGTTTCTCATGAAATCCTACGAGGCTCCTAAACCTTCAAGCCAAGTGAACAAAATCACTTCTTCATGTGAATTATGTAGTGGTCCCCACGACACTCGTGATTGCATGGAACTCCCCGAACAAGCTTTTGTGGACTACGCATCCTCGCGTACCGACGGAGCGGGAGACAAGTGGTACACTTTCAAACCCGAGCCAAACCATTACGGTGATTCATACAACCCCTCATGGAAAAATCACCCGAACCTTAGGTGGAAACAAAACCAAAACGCACAACAACCCAATTCTTCCAACCCACCTAATCGTTTCCAATCAAGCGGTTCCAACTCGAACCGTACTTTCAACAACAATCCTTCCGGCAATGGTAGTACCAATAACTTTGAAGGATTGATGTCTCAATTTATGGCATCTTAAGAAGCTCGGATAGCTAGATTCGAATCCGAATTCAATCAGCAACAAACAGAGATGACCAACAAAATTGACAACTTGTTGAAAGCCCTCAATAACCAAGTGCTATCACCTCCACATAAGGACGCTAGGAACACAAATAGCGGACCCCAAGTAAAGGACCCCTCTTCATCCAAACACGTCCACTTCGTCAACATTGTCACTATCAAACCAATTGAAAGGAATGAGGATAATAGTGAACCTAAGGATGAGGATAAGAAAGTCGAGGTTGATAAGGAAGTTTGGACAAGTGAGATTGAAGAAGTAGATGATGATAAGGACTACTTCAATAGGGTACCCACTAAGGAAGAGCGCGCATATCATACAAACTTATTCGATGACCCCGAGACACCATACTTCCTAGGTAGACCAATTATAGAAATAGGCGACCCTTCTAATCTCAACATACCATGCAACATCGGACATTTGCATGTGTGGAAAGCCTACATCGACCTTAGATCACCCATAAACATCATGACTAGAGCCCACTACAACTTGATAATGAAAAATCAACTTGGGTATAGGATGCTCCCTGACAAGGGATGGATGAGTAACTTCACGGGAAGAGTTAAGGGATTACCGGTTTATGTAGGAAACTTCACCTATGTCACCGACTTTGTAATTGTAGAAGATATCCGCCCAATAGTCGATGCGTCCTTAACTCAAGTGGTTTTTGGAAAACCATTTGTTGAGGTCTCTAGAATGACTTATGGACCTTCCTTAGGGATAGTTAGATTTAAGGATGAGACCGATGAAGTAAACTACCAAATGCCATATAAGATAGAACAATTCCAACACTTGTCAAATGTTGAGAAGGAGCTCAAGCAAGCGGTCTACTATAGGAATGATGAGGATAGAAATAAAGGAGTAGACTATGTTATGGAAAGGATATTCGGTTTCTACAAGGATTGTTTGAAATTAGGACCGGAATATAAAACCGGGAATGAAAATGGCCTAGGAACCGTGACCGATGATGGAGTCACGTAATGTACGTGACTTTGAGTCTAGCTACAAGACTCGTTAATAAAGAAAAGCGCTTCTTGGGAGGCAACCCAAGCTTTATTTTATTTATTTGCTTTGTGTGTTTATTTGTTTGTTTGTTTGTTTTTATTTGTTTCCGTATGTGTGTTTAATTTTTATTATTATTGATTCATGTTCAAAACTAAATTGTGAAAATGCTTTATCTTGTTTTTAACTTCGTCTTAACTACATATAAAGGTATTTTGCAAAAGATAAGTGTAAGGGAAATCTAAATTGGTTTATTAGAACACAAATGAACATAAATCGTAATAATAATAAATTAACATACATATTCGTATTTGTTTGAGTCAAATGCTTGTATCGAGTCATAATGATGTTTTGCAGGATTTCCAGGAAGTAAGGTAAAGGTTTTTCTAGAAATTTTTCGGAAACTTAAAATGAGAATTTTTGTCAGGTCATTTCTGACGGCGTCAGGATTTATAACCTGACGGCGTCAGATTTAATTTTCAGAAATTTTTGAAAGTTTTGTTTTCATAAAAAGTTTTTATTAAATCTCCAACTTATAATCTCCAGGAATCTGCAAAATTATCATTCCACAAGCATTATATCTTTATATATAGATTTTATCCCGCCGATGTTATGCAGGTTTTCGTGTTTGTTTTCTCAGGTTTAACAGGTTATTTTGGACAAGGAAATGTTTTGAATCAAGCTTATGGCGATGCATTAGTCATGGAGCTTCAACATTACTTTGGAAGAAGATCTAACCGTGTTACTTCATTATCCACCGAACGAATCAGGGGAGTATTTGATTTCATTCTTTTACTTTATGCTTTTACATCTTGTTATTTGAACATTGGGGACAATGTTCATCTTAAGTGTAAGGGGAGGGTAAAAGTACGATTAGAGAATGCTATTACGCTTGATTTTTGTTTGTTCAATAGTAGATGTGTAATAAAACTGAGAGAAATACTTGTTAAGGTAATTTTAGTGCCAAATTTAAAATTTTTTACAACATATAGGAGTGAAACTTTGATCTTAATGAGCGTCTCACGGATAGGAGTTATATGACTAGCACAAAAAAACCGTACCACTAAAAAATTTTCCACACCCCCAAATATGTAAGGTTCGCCCCTAGAATTGGTAGGAAAATCATTTATGCTATGATGTGTGTACCGGTAGCACTTAGATTCTAGAACTTGCGTTAGGACCATTCCAAGGCTACAAGTGAGACTACATTCGTGTAGTTAGATTTACTACATGATAAGAGGCATTAGGATTAACCCATTGTTTTACACCTGTGTTTTTGTTATAATTACTTTGGCTACATTGGTCAAGTAATTCTCCCACACCCTTTGCGTTGTACTCATTTTTAGTACACGATACCCCTAGTACACCCCTCAGAGCCTATCTTTTCGTTTCGACCTTTAAGCATTTTACTTAAAGGAAGAATTTGTTACACCCCACTAAAATGTACACCCAAATCGCCTTAGCCTACCTTGTATGCACTCATTTTTAGTGCATTATTGTTACAACATTTGTTTAAACCCAAGTTAATTATCTAATTGATTACATGGTTGCTAAGTCGAGTCATATCCTTGTACATATTGTTTTGGGACGATTGGGACTCATGGGTAAAGTACTAGTGTAATGGAGTAATGGGGAAGAACATCATTTATTACCCCCATATGTGCTAAATATTTTAAAAGTACTCCAAGTTTTTCAATTATCTTAATTCGAGTCATTAGAATAGTTATTTGTAAAGTTATGTAAAAGTTCAAGTGTAAGGGGAATGCAATGCCCCTATGATGTATTATTTTGGATGGTAGGGCAAGAGTGTATGAAAAAAAAAAAAAAAAAAAAAAAAAATCGAAAAATCAAGAAAAATACAAAAAAATGAGAAAAAGAAAAATAGAAAAAACATACGGACTACCATCCCGTTTCATTTTATGTTTATCTTTATGTTTTTGTTATTTTGTTTCTAGCTTAAGATTGAGTCGAGTCTTGGCTTAGCAACATTGTATAGTACATGTAATTAATCAAGATCTTTAACTCGCCACCAGTAAAATATCCTTTATCCAACAAAACCGTGTTTTCCTTTTCCCTACACCTAACGTTATAACCCGTTTAAAAGCCCTCTTTGATAGTTTATCTTAGGTGCTTACGCCTAGTGGAGGAGGTTTTTGATCCTTTCCCAAGCCTATGGTAATCTATTTGCTATGACAGGTAGTGAGAGATATTATCCGTTTTCATTTATGAGATTTATTTTGATGACAATTGAGAGATGTGAGTATCTAAACACTACTTGTGAGGTGCTAGTTTGTAATCTCCGTGCTTATTATGATTAAAGTGGAACGAAAATTTGTTGTAATTACTTTTATGTTAGCATTAAATGACCCCTAACTTGTATTTTGATTAGAATAAAAGCGCATTTGCTTGAGGACAAGCAAATCTCAAGTGTAAGGGTATTTGATGAAGCGAAAAGTGTACCGCTTTTAAGGGGTCATTTAAGCCCTAAATCGTATTTATTTGATCAAATATTGCCCTAAATCGTTCCTTTTGTCATTTTAGGTACTTTTGAGGAGAAATCTGGAAAAGGAGGCATTTTGGACGTTTTTGGAGCATTAAAGTGAAGAAAACGACAAAGTCTCAAAAATCGGCTAAAAGTTACCTTTGACGGCGTCAGATTTTACCCTGGACGGCGTCATGGCTTGGCAAGAAAAGGTGGATGTGAAATTTACTCATGATAAGCCAGTGAAAATTGCATGTGAATTCTGACGGCGTCACGCTTTAACCTGATCAAGGGCGTCACGGCTTAATTCAAAGAGGGACGGCGTCACGTTCAAGGTCTGACGGCGTCAAGCCTTGATAAGCCAGAACGGATTTTGGAGAGCTAAAGAGGGACGGCGTCAAGAAGGTCACCCGAGAACCCTAAAAGCGGCGAGGTGACGGCGTCACACTCCATAACGTGACGCCGTCAGATCCAAAAATCTATATATAGTTTTGCAATTCTTTGTCATTAGAGTGGAACTTAGTGTGGAATTTTTGGGAGAAAACCCTAAGACGATTTTAGCATCTTTTTCAAGGCTTTTTGCCTTGAGATCTTCCATGTTACATTGAAAGATAAGTTATCAATTAATCATTCAATATGTCTATGTGTTGTTTGATTCTATCTTGTTCTTGTCTTTTGATTAATATGTTAGGCTAGATTTATCTTGTGTTTGCTTAGATCTAATGAAACCTAGCTATTGATTATTGGTTATTAGTGTGTTATTAGTTGTATTGGATGATTGTTTATCTATGTTAGGCTTAAGAAAACTGGCTAACTTCCTATTCGGTAACTTGCTTGAACGTCTTAAGAAACATGAACCAAATGCGTACTAAAGGTTTTTATGGTTGTATTTAATGCACAAGCGAATTCTAGTGATCCCATGTTAGGAGCTTCCTAGCCGGCTCGACATAGGAGTGAAGTAGGAGCTTGTAGAGTTGGGGAAGTACGTACGCCACCCCACGATTGGTATTAAGGAATACACCCGTCATCCACGCAACTAATACACACTAATCAACCGGTAAAAGATAGTTAGGGAGTAAGGAAATCTAAGTGAACACATTTCTCTACACATAAGTTTTCACCAACTTTTTATTTTCAGTTATTTATTTTATTTGCACTTGTAGTTATTTGGGTTAGTTGACTAGCAACTAATTCCGCCCACTCTTTCAAACCCGAGATTTTACTTGCTTTCATAAAAATATAAAAACATAAAAAGAATCTTCCTCAACCCTTAGACCTAATTAGAGTAGTCTTTCATACCTAACGAACACTATTCCCTGTGGAGAACGATCAATCCCCCGTACTTACCACTACACTATACTACATCGGTCAGGTACACTGCCTGGTGGGGTTGTAAGCCTCTTGAGATCCCTCGAGAGGTAAAACCTGTTGTAAGGTTGCAAAACCCACGCATCATGAATTATAATGCATATAATTACTAAGAGTCTCATTGGTTTTCAAGCTAATGGTACCAATGGACCACATACACCAACAAGTTGGTTGCGTAAGCCTTAGCAAACATATACCACGTTGCACATAAAAGATTCATTAATTTAATTAATTAGGTCCTCCCTAACTTTATATCTATCTTTTTATTACATATAGCAAATAACTTAACAATTAATTACAAACCCTAATCCAAGATAACCTTGCATGAAGTATCAAGGATTAATCACAAGTCAAGGAACGTAACCCTTTACACACATAACCCACAGGTCCCAGGATCGAAACCTAGCACTGATACCACTGTTAGAATTAAAATACCATGATATTCATATAAATAAATCTAAAACATCAAAGCACATAGCGGAAGCAAAGAATCATAATTAACATGTAAATAGATTAACCGAATATTAAAGATACGTACCTTTGATCCTAGCAAGAACAAGGATCTAAACTTCAATTATTCTTCTTGAACAAACAATGGATTAACGAGAAACCCCTTACCGTTTTGTTTCTCAATCCAGGATGGTATTAACTAAAGTAAGTTAATTACCAAGGTTTTGTACACACGTACTATAACCAATTAATGTTTGGTGCTAGTAAAAGAACACGATAAACCAAACAATTTGTTTATATGAAAAGCAAGGATCGAACACCCTTAAGGGTTGTTGATCGATCGGATTTTCAATAGAAAAGAAGGAAGAAAACTTAGGGTTATAGTATAGTGCACAAAAGGTGAAAACTAATAATCCTTGAGTTTGTATTTATAGGCTACATATCTTGGAGGACAAGTTGGTTTAGAATTAGGTTAAGAAACCCCTAGGCCGATCGGCCATACCCTTCCACAAGGGATTTCTAGAACCTTCTTGGCCTCTATTTGCACCTATGGTCCTTCCTTTATTTACTAACGGTCGTTAGTCAATTCCGTTAATTACTTAACGTCCGTTAGCCGTTCTTTCGTGTTCAAATAATTAAATACATAACGGTTATATATATTAATTATTTACATTAATCATTCATACGTAAAGTGTGTAATCCCAAGGTCCCGTGTTCGATTCTAGTCATACACGATTTAATATTTTTCCATAACTCTAACAGATATTATTATTATTCTGCGTTCAACGTACATCAATGCTACTAATTTTCATCGTACCGCTAGAAGTACTAACTTCAAGGCCATCTGTGCTGCAGAAAACGTTGGCACTGGCATCTTCATTGGAAGGTTTAGGAGTGCACCTTCAAACTTGAGGACCTGAATTGCTTGGCGGATAGACGGCCTCAGACTAGAGTTGGGGTGAGCACACCATAAACCCACTCTCATCAAACACTCAACTTCTTTTTCATCAAATTATGTGCTCAACATCTGATCCACACCCGAAAGCAACTCCTCTTTTCCATGCAAGTCCCAAACCCAATGCATCAACCCAAGATCAGAATTTGGGTCAACTCTGTCAGTCACCTTTCGGCCACAAGCAATCTCGAATGCAACAACCCCAAAACTATACACATCCGACTCTTTACTTGCCTTTCCTGTTGTTAGATACTCAGGGGACATGTAGCCTAAAGTTCCGGCAAAACCAGTTGTTCGAATGCCCAATTCATGGTCCATGAATCGAGCCAATCCAAAGTCTCCCAGCTTTGCATTAAATCCTGAATCAAGCATGATGTTGCTCGCTTTAACATCCCTATGCACCACACATTGTTCACACTCTTCATGGAGATAGAGCAATGCGGAAGCTAAACCCATGGCTATCTTTTACCTTACACCCCATTTCAGGGGACATTTTTTGCTGAAGAGGTAATTGTCAAGGCTGGCATTAGGCAAAAACTCGTAGACAAGCAAGAATTGTGTTTGATCATGGCACCAACCAATGAGTTGCACCAAGTTTCGATGCCTTAAACTGCTAATGATCTTCACTTCGGTTATGTACTCTTTCTTTCCCTGTTTAGAACCTTGTGAAATTTTCTTTACAGCTACTACGATCCCTTCATGCGTTAAGTAGCCCTTATAGACACACCCGAATCCCCCCTCGCCCAACTTCAAGTCATCAGAAAAGTTGTTCGTAGCCAAAGCAAGATCTCTAAAAGAAAATCTTTTAGGTCCTGCTCCTCTTTCAAGATCGTCGTTTATATCCAATGTCATGGGAATTGTGTCTAGTGATTCCAGTGTATGTTTTCTTTCTCTCTTCCATAATATAACATATACTAGTATGGCTCCTACAACTACAACACCAAGAGGGACAATTAATCCCACTGCTAATTTCCATTTGTTTGATTTACCCTCCATATTTTGTACTGTACTGTTTAAGCTTGAACTGAACTCCCAATATTGAACGATATGTCTCTCAACTGCAAAACCTGTGGTACCCAAAAATCCAATTGTTACCCACTCTGGAAGAACTTCCCTCAAGTCAAATTTATATGAAAGACTAGTATTATACTTATACGTAACTAATTGAAAGTAAGAGTATGTTTTAATAATAGGAGGTTTCACTACAAGAATCAGGAGAACGGGCGACGAGTAAAATGCCGACGACAATTGTCGTCGTCGGCATTTTACACTAAACGACAAAAATTACGCTTGACCGAGCCAAGAATGCGTTGAATTTTTAAGATGTTAAAATCCCGACGACATGTCGTCGGGATCATATTGGCAACATTTGACTTTTTTAGTCATAGTGAAAAATTGGGCGGGAATTTACCCCGCCAAGATGTTACCGACGACATGTCGTCGGTAACATATAAACAAAAAAAATTATTAGCTTTTGATTAGCGTTTGATTATCATTTATTTTGTCATTAGTGTTATTGTCCCGACGACATGTCGTCGGGACTTATTTAGGGAGTAACATAACAAGGCACGCATGCTAAAAAAGTTGAACAAATTTGAACCTTGACAAGATTCAGTGAATTCCGTCAAAACCCATGACCAGGAAATATAGAGAAAGTTGATTTGGTGTAGTCTATATCTGACCACAGGCTATTATGTGCTATATACGTAAATATGAAATACCAATATTAGCTACTTCCATCTATTAAGAATAGAATAAAAACTCACATATTTATTTTATAAGCAATGCTAAAGCCACAAAAACATTACTCCCTCCGTCCCAAAATTATAGTCCCATAACAAAAAGCACATTCTTTTAGAAAAACATCACTATCACTACTTTATCTCTCTTACTTTTTTGCCAAATGACAAGTTTACCCTTAACCAATTAATTAATACTTCATTAAAGTTTGTAATATTAATTTCAACCAAGGGTAATATAGTAAACTTTACCAAACTCCACTACCTATTCACTTTCCATTTTTGGTATTGGACAATAATTTTGGGACGCCCGAAATGGAAAAATTGGAAAATAAAATTGGGACGGAGGGAGTACAAAATTATATTCATAAAATGAGTTGGCAAGTGTAGTTTTACCACTACAAGAATTCACAGAACGGGCGACAACCATAATGCGGACGACATTTTATTGTAGGCATTTTGTACTAAACGACAAAAAACACGTTTGACTGTGCCAATGATGCGTTGAATTTTTAAGTTGATCAAATCCCGACGACGATAATATTAGAAACATTTGACTTTTCTAACCATAGTGAAAAACTGGGCGGGAATTTACCCCGCCAATATGTTGTTGACGACATGTCGTCGGCAGCATATGAACCTAAAAAATTATTGCACTTAGCGATTGATTAGCATTTAATTAACATTTGTTTTGTCATTATTGTTATTGTCCCGACGACAAGTCATCGGGACTTATTTAGACCTAAATTTTGACTTCCCCGCTTGTGAATAATAGCGAATAATTGGGCGGGGTTTTTTCCCGCCTGTTTTACACCGACGACATGTCGACGGGATTTTCTTCCCGCCAATTTTTTACTTATATATAACGAATCATCCTCAACTCGGCAAAACGCACATAACCCAATCGTCAATTCTCACAAAACACACATAACCATGGCTGGTTACACGCCGGAAGAAGAGTGGTCAAAGGTTTTATCGTCAGAGGGTCTCTTTAATGAAGTTCTTAATACATATGGCTACGAAATTTATGATGAATATGGTTCTTATAAGAACATTAGCCCGTGGATGCGAGACCAGATTCTGGAATGGTTAAGGAAAAAGCCGTATTACAGAGAGATGTTGGACGCTCAAGCTGATGATGTTGGAGGAGAAAGCACGTTGGAAACCAAAATTGATGATCTGGGAAATAGGATAACAAATCTTGAAGCTATATTTGAACATTTCATCAAGTAAAGGAAAGCAAAGAAGGGAAAAGATGGTGCAGGTTCTAGCAAAGTGGGAAGTAGCAGCAAAAAAAAATGAATGGACGATGTTTGTTATGGTCTATGTCGTGTGTTTCGTTTGCTTGTCGAGTTGTTTCGCTTGCTTGTCGAGTTGTGTCGTTTGATTTTCGAGTTGTTTCGTTTGCTTGTCGAGTTGTTTCGTTTAAGTCTGTATGAAATGTATGTGGTTGAGAACTCTTGCGTGTTTTAAATAAAAGGTTTGCCTTCGTGTTTGTTAATTGTGATATTGTTCCTTCACGGTTCCAGATCACTGACCGCTTCTGGACACGAATATATAAGACACATTTTATTTTTATAAGTTTATTTAATTTTAATTATATATTAATTAAAAGTATTTATACTAAATAAAATATATATGGTGTTTGATTTGTCATTTTAATTTGTTTCATCCTATATGCATATGTATATACAGTTTGAGAACAGCGAGGACCACCAGTACCCGTCCCTCATCCAGAGCTTTTTTGACACGCACTGCAAGGATGGTGTATGGTTGCAGGATGAGGCTCGTGTTCAATATGTAAGTATCGTTTTTTTTTTTCAAACACACACTTTAATGATTTATTGAAACATAATCTAGTAATTAACCCGACTAATATATAAATTTTCTCATTTTTTTTCAACTACATAGGAAGAGATGGTCAGGCTAAGGGATCTCGGATCGGATAAGCCTACAGGGGTGGTTTACACAGAGGAGGAGATACTTGCCCGGGTAATAAAGGGCAAGCAGCGGGGTCATATAGTCGGCAGGGGCAGGGTGGTACCCGGCTTGAGCAGGCCACCGTTACCATACACCCCGCCTTTACCTCCAGGTATGTACAGTGGGATAATACTAATAGATTACCCATGACTCATCTTATGTATTGAAATGGCCGTTTTTAAATTTCGATTATTTCGTTTTTAGGTGTGTACACTGGGCCCCAGATCAACGAGAAGCTTGTTGAAGCTCAAAAGAAGATTGATGAAGCTGAGAAGAAGAGTGTTGAAGCTGAGAAGAAGAGTGATGCAGCTGCATCAGAAGCTAAGGAAGTTAAGGAGCAGCTCGCTTTGTTGATAGGTTATGTCCGGAGCAACCCGCAATGATACGAGTTTATTAGCCAGATACCTTCTCGAGGTGAGGTAGGCTCAGGCAGCGGGTGTGGCGCGGGAGGGAGTGGCGCAGGCGGGAGTGGCTCAGGCAGCGAGAGTAGTGATGATGAGGATCGTCGTAGCGATGATATGGATGACGACGAGGGGCAGTAGAGGTATATGTGTTATTTTGTGTTGTACTTATCTTTGAAACTATATTTTGACGACCCAAATCTTATTATTGTACAGTTTAACCTTTTGGCGACTTGAACATTGCGGATATTGCAACATTTGTAGATATGGCAGCTAGGTCTAGCGATTATAACACCTGTTTTGTAAAGTTTATAATGTATTTTGAGGGTGTTATAAAGTTTATAGCCGTTTTGTAAAGTTTATAAGTGTTTAGTGGTTATATATAACCGTTTTAGCCGTTATAAAGTTTATAGCCGTTTTGAAAAGTTTATAAGTGTTTAGTGGTTTTGGATGTGTTAGTTTGAAAGCAGGTTTTGGTAGATTTTTTGGGGAAAATTTTTCGAAAAAAATCTGGAAATTGCAGCTGTGCAGCTGCACTATAATTAAATGTCGACGACATGTCGCCGGCATTTAAGTAAAAATCAATGTAATGTTTTTAAATTACCAACGTCATGTCGTCGGTATTATATACACTTTCATTGACTTTTATAAATAATACCGACGTCATGACGTCGGTATTATTTACAATTTCGTTGACTTTTATAAATAATATCGACGTCATGACGCTGGTATTATTAAAATCATGTTGACCATAATAAATTAATACCGACGTCATGTCGTCGGTATTAATTTATAAATTAATTAAGCTCACTAATCCAATCGTTAATTATTAGTATGGGGCGGGACAATTTTGTCAAACCACAAAAAACTTTGACTTGAAAAACGTGTGGATCCCACATTGTCGTCGGGGTTTTTTGTCGGGAAGTTGAATCCCGGCGGAGCATTGTCGACAAGGGGCTGTCAACGTCATGTCGTCGGCGTGCCGACGTCATGAAGTCGGCATGATTGCAAAATTGTCGTCGGGGTTTGTGGTTAATGTACTAGTGTACAACAAGGTTAATTGAATCATCAACGAGTTCCACTTTCTCGGATACTGACATTAAGCGTCTCCGCCCATGCCTCCAAGCCCCACGAAAAGAAAGCCCAATTGGTGGAACTGTGGTGTTCACTGTATTCTATTTTGACACAAATAAAATGTTCGGTTAAATGAGAAAAATAGTCAAAATGTGGGTTCACTATCTTCTAGTGACTGAAAGTACGGTCAGTAAAGTTGCCAAATCAAATTTTCAAGAAAGGTTACCATTACTAACGAGCATAATGTAGAACTCGTATCTATCGATATATACTTCCCCATGGTTTCCAAATTCACCAAAGAAAAGCGGTAATAGTTTCTACTCAAGGGTCATCATCAGCACAATTACTTTTAAACTGGTATCATTAAATGTGATGATATTTCGTATGCAAATTAATAAAGATTTCCAATCTAAGCTTGCATTTATTGGTGCATGAATCATGCATGAATGCTAAATCAAATTCTGATATCTTATCTTTAGCATAAATATGTGGGTTAATGGCATGTTATAGCTACGAACTTTCCCAAATGTTCACATGTCAGTTATGAACTTTTTAAAATACAACAATACCCATCAAACTTTCAAATTTTGTTTCATTATCAGATACGAACTTTAAAAAAAATACCACAATACCCATCAAACTTTCAAATTTTGTTTCATTATCAGATACGAACTTTCAAATTTTTTACACTGATAAAACAAAATTTGAAAGTTTGATGGGTATTGTTGTATTTTAAAAAGTTCATAACTGATATGTGAACATTTGGGAAAGTTCGTAGCTATAACATGCCATTAACCCTAAATATGTTACAATTTAATCATTAGGGTTGACATGCTCTTGGATATATTTGTATTTGTTTTATTATTATTTCCTTTACATTTACTTTTTGAAAAACAACTAAATATCTCATAGTATATATACACCACAAATGAGGTACCGCTGGGATTCGCACCCTTTAAGCGATGCTCGATCTCTTATCTAAATTATGAATTGGCTTCATGATCAAAGGATATGAATAACTCAAGACCCATATTTGAGTGACAAACACTTCCCGTGTGTTTTTCGTCTTACCATAGAAACCATCGATCCTAATTCAATAACTAAATGTTTAAAACTATGCACAAAAAATAACAAGAACCTAGCAAGTATATATTTTGTTTTGAGCGACAAAGAAACTTTTATTAAAATTAAATCAGGGAGAAGCTATAGATAAAAACAACACATTATTAGAAAGACACGACCAAAAGCACCCAAGCTAAATACAAAACTCAAACCCCATCCCTATAAAAGACACGAAACTAGCAAATTACCTCAACCACCATGAAACATAATGAACAAAGGTAAAATGGTAACCAGGTTATATAATGATGAATTTCCGTTTTGCACAACGCCTTATTAATGTGCTGTCAACGCACTTCATCAATGCTATTGTTGGTCACTGTACCGCTAGCAGAACTGGCTTCAAGGACATCATCTGGTGTTGCATTATACGTTGGCACAAGCATCTTCGTTGGAAGGTTTGGGAGTGCAGCTTCGAACTTGAGCACCTTAATTGCTTGGCTGATAGACGGCCTCAATCTCGAGTCAGGGTGAGCACACCATAAACCGACTCTCATCAAACACTCAACTTCTTTTTTGTCGAATACATCGCTCAGCATCTGATCCACACCAGAAAGCAACTCATCCTTTCCGAGTAAGTCCCAAACCCAATGCACCAATCCAAGAGCAGAATTTGGGTCAACTCTATCCATCGCCTTTCGGCCGCAGGCGATCTCTAAAGCAACTACCCCAAAACTATACACATCGGACTCTTTACTTGCCTTCCCCGTTGTTACATACTCAGGGGACATGTAGCCTAAAGTTCCGGCTAAACCAGTTGTTCGAAAACCTGATTCATGGTCCATGATTCGAGCCAATCCAAAGTCTCCAAGCTTTGAATTGAAGCCAGAATCAAGCATGATATTGCTAGCTTTAATATCACGATGCAATACACATTGTTCACACTCTTCATGGAGATAGAGCAAAGCAGAAGCTAATCCCATGACGATCTTATATCTCACACCCCATTCCAGGGGACTTTTTTTGCTGAAGAGGTAATAGTCGAGGCTGGCGTTTGGCAAAAACTCATAGACAAGCAAGAATTGTGTTTGATCATGGCACCAACCTATGAGTTGCACCAAGTTTCGGTGCCTTAAACTGCTAATGATCTTCACTTCGGTTATGTACTCTTTTTTTCCTTGTTTAGAACCTTGTGAAATTTTTTTAACAGCGACCACCATGCCTTCATGCGATAAGTAGCCTTTATAGACACACCCGAAACCCCCCTCACCCAACTTCAAGTCATCAGAGAAGTTATTCGTAGCCAAAGCAAGATCTCTGAAAGAAAATCTTTTAGGTCCTGTTCCTCTTTCAAGATCAGCGGTCATCGATGTCAATGCATCTGTTTCGAGTGAGTTATGTCCAGATTTTCCATGTCTCCTTCTAAACATAGCATATGCTACTATGACTACTACAATTACAATACTAATAGGAATTGTTATTTCCAATACTGATTTCCATTTTTGTGGGCTGTCTGCCCTTTTTTGTGTTGTATTTAAACTTGAACTGAACTCCCAGTATTGAAGGATATGTCTTTCAGAGAAAAAACCCGTGTTTCCTGAAAATCCAAGTGTTACCCACTCAGGAAGAACGTCCCTGAGGTCAACTCGATACGAAAGACTGGTGGTATTTAGATCAGTGGCATAGCGCCAAGACATGATCATCATCAACGTGGTAGCATTGTAAGAAACATACACATCTGCAGCATCTCCACTGTGCAAACTAGTATTCCAATAGGTATAATTAACTGAGGTAATCGAGTTCAAGTTGATACCTGCATGTTCATACTGAGGATCCTGTGGGTTTACATGAGAATCAAACTCAAAGACAATCATTTGGTTTCGGGGTGAGTTGTTGTTAGTTGTGTTGAACAGGCCTATGAATTGACCAGCTGAGTTAGCTGGGATTTGGAAGCCAACCGGTGCAAGAAAGAAAGCAAAACAATCTCCATAGCGACCGATGGATCGACCTTCTGTATCGACAATGAAAGTGAAGTGAGTTGTAAAATCAGAGAGCCTCCTAGATTTTCTGTCCCATATTTGGACTGGATCCGCGTATTTGGCATGACCAACACGCACCTTGTAATCAATTTGGTTGAGCTGTATGACTCCATCAGACGCTGCGGCATCACCTGAATAAACTATATTTTTTGTATTTTGAGAAAAAGTATTGAACTTAAAATATGTTGATTCAGACAAAGGCAAGATGAATATGGAAGAAGAAACAAAGAAGATGATACGAAAATTTTCAAGTCGTGGAGATGAGGAAGCCATGATAATATTAGGCAAGATCAAGAAGAAACAAAGTGAATGATACAAGCATTATTTGGATCTGTGTGATTACTTATAAATGTGGAGAAAGAAAATTTAAAGTCTAATTGATTGTATTATTGAGTTGGCAATGAGAAAGGTGTTATGACATGATCACGAATTGGACCCGAAGTAAAATTTTAACGTGCTAAGTGGATGGAGAACTAGAGAAGACTGGGGGTCGTCACTAGGCCCCAAGCCATGCACGACTAAGAGCAGAAACATCCTAGCTAGATTTCTATGCATGACCGACTTGTTATATCATTAGAGTTTTATCATGCTTACGATTCATTCGTATATTTTATTATTTTATGGGATAATTACTAATTTAGACCAAACACCAAATGGTCTATACCATACCCCGGTTGCTCAAAAAATGTCCCCAGTTGCTCAAAAAATGGCGATTGTTGCCCAAAAAATACACTGAAAATCCTTCAGTTGCCCAAAAAATTGCCGGTTGCCCTGGACAACAAAATTATTTTCGGATTTCGGGGTAGATAGGGAACCGCCCATTTGTGTTTGGTCTAAATTAGTAATTATCCCTTGGCGAGGTGTATTATTTTATATGATTGAGTACATGTCCGGTAGTCCGGTACGGTTGTATATAGACTATAGCATAAGCAATCCTCTATGAACATTGAGTGTGGCAGCGAATTGCCTCGCGAAATCCCACGTGAGGGCTCGCCACTTCTCGCCACCACACAAAGACCACTCGCCACTGGTTAATTCGTCGAGAATCCAACGAGGTAAAAGACAAAAGAAATTGCAGAATAGAGTAGCCGTTATGCAACGTTAATTTGGATTTAAATCCTTTTTTTTTAAATAAACACACTTACACTATAAATATTACCTCATTTTAACAAATTTTTACACAACTATTCTTTCAAAACACTACATCTTAACCAATAAACATGAGTGATTCATCATATTCTGACCCGTCCAATCTTGATGATCTAGATGACATCGAGATGATTATGCAAGCTGTTCAGGATGAGCAATCGTTGCAAGAACAAGAAGCCCAAAGTTCACACCGCCGTAATTTCATTTACCATGAACGTGATGTTGCTGAAGCACGTTTGATTGCCGACTATTTTGGTGATAACCCAAAATATCCGAAGTCTATTTTGGTAGCGGGTGCGAATAACGATCTTACCGTTTTGAATAATTCTCCATTATTCGACGACTTTCTTGATGACTTCGCCCCCGTGGCTCTGTTTGAAGTAAATGGAGTTACATTTCAACAAGGGTATTATCTAGCTGACGGGATTTACCCACGGTGGTCATCTTTTGTCAAATCATTTTTTGTTGCAAATTCTGAGAAAAATGTCATATTTAAACGGCGAAAAGAAAGTGCTCGAAAAGACGTTGAAAGAGCTTTTGGTGTCCTCTAAGGACGTTGGCATGTTATAAGCCAACCGACGCACTCTTGGACTGTCAACAAGCTAAGAAGAGTCATGTACACGTGCATCATATTGCATAACATGATTTTGAAAGATAAAAAATATGCGATAACCGAACTGAACGACATTTATATTTGTCCGCGAGCAAATTTATTACAGTCATAGATCGACTGATGCGAAGTGCAACGGAGGAAATCCAAAGAACTCCGTAATAAGCAAACACACGCAAGGCTTCAACGAAATATTATTGAGCATGTTTGGCAAACCAACTACAAAATCAACAAGATAATTAGTTTTTTTATAATTTGATGTATTTTTTTTAACTTTTCGTATTGTTTTTAAATTTTGTGTGTATTTTATTTTTATCGTATTGTATTTTCTATTTTTATTTGAATGAAATGAATTTAATTTGTTTTAAATAATAGAAAAGAAAATGAAATTAGGGGTGGGTGGGGCCCAAATGGCTTAGTTGTTTTTAGTTATAAGTGAGGTATTTTGAAAGGGTTCTACTATACATACCCCCCCTACCCACTGCCCACTGCTAACCCCCTATGTGTCCGTACTTTTTGTCCCATTATGTTTGTACTTTTTGTCTTTTTTTCACTGGTACTCAGTTTTTTAACATAATGTATAATTTTTTTTTTTCACTAGTACTCAGTTTTTTCAACCACAAGAACATAATGTATAATTTTTTTTTAACAGTCACAAGAACACAAGCACATAAGCAGCAAATTTTTTCACTATTATGTTTATGTATAAGTATAAGTTTTTTTTTCACTATTATGTTTTGTAAAATTATAACTCATCATCCTGTAATGTATAAGTCTTTTTTTTAACAGTAAGTACTTTTTTTTGTAAGTTTGTAAGGATTTTTAAGTTTTCAAGTTTTTAACTTTGGGTGCATTCACGGGTTCGGGTTCTCTTATGTCGACATGGCGACAATGAAAAAGTATGAAAAGATAGCAAGCAGAGTCCTTTTGATTCCTTTTTATTATTATTATAAACCATCATGAACATCACCAGCAAACAAGCCACAAGAACACAAGCAGTCAACATAATCAACCACAAGAACATAAGCAGCAACCAGTCAACATAATCAACCACAAGAACATAAGCAGCAAACATAAGCAACCAGTCAACATAATCAACCACAAGAACATAAATAGCAACCAGTTCCAGTCAACATAATCAACCACAAGCACATAAGCAGCAACCAGTCAACATAATCAACCACAAGAACATAAGCAGCAAACATAAGCAACCAGTCAACAAAATCAACCACAAGAACATAAGCAGCAACCAGTTCCAGTTAACATAATCAACCACAAGCACATAAGCAGCAACCAGTTCCAATCAACATAATCAACCACAAGCACATAAGCAGCAAACATAAGCAACCATCAAGAACATCACCAGAAGCCACAAGCAACGATGAATACATCACCTTTTTACACGACTGAGGTATAATTTTACGCTATTACACATATTAGTTTATAAAATCTGTAAAGTTTATAAAAAATGATAAATCGAGATTTTTAATAGGCTCAGATTATTATCGTTTTATCATTTTGGCTGCAAATTTGAAGGTTGCAAAATGGAAAAAACTTACTTTACCGTCCATTCGGTTATGCCACGCCAATCAAAAAAAAGTTTTTTTTTTCATCATTGTCGTATCTCGGTTTTTTTTAAGAAACCATTTTACAATTGCATTCAGTCAACATAAGCAGCAAACATAAGCAACCAATCAACATAATCAACCACAAGAACATAAGCAGCAACCAGTTCCAGTCAACATAATCAACCACAAGAACATAAGCAGTGCCCTGTCAACATAATCAAGAACAAGAACATAAGCAGCAAACATAAGCAACCAGTCAACATAATCAACCACAAGAACACAAGCAGAGTCCTTTTGATTCTTTTTTTTTTTTTATTATAAACCATCAAGAACATCACCAGCAAACAAGCCACAAGAACACAAGCACATAAGAAACAAACATAAGCAACCAGTCAACATAATCAAGAACATAGGGGGGTTAGAATAACTCGATCCAACGAGTCTTTTTTAGATCTAAAAAGATCTAACAAATATCTAAAAATAACCAACGAGTCTTCTTTAGATCTAAAAAGATCTAACAAAGATCTAAAAATAACCAACGAGTACATCAGAAGATCTAAAAAGATCTAAAAATAACCACCATCAGAACCACAAAAATAACCACCATCAAAAGATCTAAAAAGATCTAAAAATAACAACCATCAGAACCACAAACATAACCACATCTTTTATAGATCTAAAAAAAAAAGAATTAAAACCGCGTCAATACCACCGAAGCCCACAGACTTAAACCCACCCACCCATCCCATCTATCTTCTCACAAGAACATAAACCATCAAGAACATCACCAGCCACAGGGACGAGTTATCATAACCCCCCTCTAAAAAGATCTAAACCACCATAAGGTGTCTGTGGGTTGTAAAAGTGAGACAGAGAACTCAGAAGATGGGATGGGGGTGGGGGTGGGGAAGGGTTGTGTGAGTGAGAGAGAGAAACATAGAGAAAAGGGGTCAGTATGGGACGCGTTTTGTCAGAGATCAGATAGAAGGGTCAAGGATGGGTGGGTTTAAGTCTGTGGGTTGGGTGGTATTCACGCGGTTTTAATTCTTTTTTTTTTTTTTTTCTTTTTTTTTTAAGACAATGTAAAAAAAAATGTAAAAAAATTTGTAATTTGTTAAAAAAAAAAGTAATTTGTTAAAAAAAATAAAAGTAGTAAAAGTTATAAAAAAAAAAATAAAGTAATTTGTTAAAAAAAAAGTTGTAAAAGTAATAAATAAATAAATAAATTAAAAAAAAAAAAAAAAAAAAAAAAAAAAAAAAGAGTAGCAAAGGTTATAAAAAAATAAAGTAATTTGTTAAAAAAAAAAAGTTGTAAAAGTTATAAAAAAATAAAGTAATTTGTTAAAAAAAAAGTTTTAAAAGTTGTAATGTATTTTCTGGTGTTCAGTTCTCCCGATCAACTAACTGATTGGGTGCAAAATATAGCTCGAGGGATCGGTTTTGTTATTGTTAAGAAAAGAACCAAATCAGAGAAGGGGTATTTGTACGCAATCATTTATAGGTGTTCAAAGGGTGGGGTGTATGAACGTGACGATTTAGAAGATGAAATTAAACGGCAAACCAGTACCTCTAAAACCGATTGTCCATTCAGATTAGTGGCGAAATATTCAAAAACACAAGATTTTTGGAGGTTGAGGGTGAAGGATGATAGGCATAATCATGATTTTGCAAAGTCGTTGCATGGTTTCCCATATGCAATGAGATTAAAGGATGATGAATTCAGTTTGGTGCAACAACTGACTGAGTTTCACGTACCACCACGTCATATACTTTCGTCAGTAAAGGAGCGTAATCCGGATAACGTGTCTAGCATTAGAACTATATATAACGCACAAAATAAGGTCCGTGGAGCCCTAATAGGTCATAGAACTCCAATCCAAGTCCTTTACTCACATTTACAGAATTCAGGGTATACATATTACGAGAGGGTAAATGAGCATAATGAGATTGAGGAACTATTTTTTGTTCACCCCACGTCATATGCTCTATGGTGTACATTCCCTGAAATCATGCTAATGGACTCAACATACAATACCACATTGTTTAAATTGCCATTTTTTGAAATTCTCAGATTAACTTCAACAAACAAAACATTTTCAATGGCGTTTTGTTTTTTGGACAAAGAAAAGGGGCCTAATTTTCAATGGGTATTGCAATGTGTGAAGGAGGTGATAGAGGAAAGATATTACCCGCGTGTTATCATCACTGACAGAGATTTAGCGTTGGTTGGGGCATGTAGACAAGAATTCCCGAACGCAAACAAATTACTCTGTCAGTGGCACATTAACCAAAATGTGCTTCAGTATTGCAGAAATAGATGCAATTCGCTAAAGGAGTATGAGTCCATTAAAGGAACATGGGATTGGATGGTTAAAGCTCCGACACGCGGCATATTCACGCATTATTATCAACACCTACAACAGTTGTTGGTCGAACATGCAGGTACTTAATTATTGATTCATTGTTTCTTTTATTTAATAAATAAGTAACCGAATGACTTTTTATTAATTCATTGTTCTTTTCAGATATTTCTTCGTATCTGAATAACTAGCTGAATGGTTATTCAGAAATGTTTATCTCGTTTATTACCGATCAATATCGCTGCTTCGGCCAGTCAACAACATGCAGAGTTGAGGGTCAACACGCGTTGTTGAAATTATACTTGGGTAGCACAATGTCCAACTTAGACACGTGGTTGAGTTCGATCGATAAGATTCTCGTTGCGCAAGAAACTGCGATAAAGGAATCTTTTAACAGAAGCAAAAACAAGAGAATGAATAAATGTAATATACCATTATTTCAAGAATTGTGGTATAAAGTTTCCAAATATGCTTTGGAACTCATGTTCGATGAACTCCAACTGTCGATCGACGCCCAAGATTGTACTCATCAGTTACGGTCACTTCATTCATCTGACACTAGAAGAAAACTCACCATTTCCGACTATTCACCCACAATGGAGGGCGTACAGAGTTGCCGATGCATCCGGATGGGAAACTTTATATTACGATCAACTACACCTGTATAATGAGATTAGACAAACACAAACATAGTAAATGATTACTGATTTATGTTGTAAATAATTATACAGACAAAACATTGTAAATGATTACTGATTTATGTTGTAAATAATTATACCGACAAAACATTGTGAATGATTACTGATTTATGTTGTAAATAACTGTTTGTATTATTTAAATTAACAATACATTACTGATTTATGTTGTAAATAACTGTTTGTATTATTTAAATTAATTCTTTGGCCAGGTGGAACAAAATAATCCTTTCTTGTGTCGCTGTCGGAGAGGATTGATTATAGAGAGGACATCCCGTAAAGACACTAGTTATGGTCAACCGTATTATGCATGTCCTTTTTCAGTGGTAAATAATCATACGTTTGCTTAGTTATGTAAATTATTTGTTTGTTAATAATACATTTCTTATTATTTTCTTAACATGTAACAGCCAGGAACAGATGACTTTGGGTGTGGGTACTTTATGTGGAAGGATGCGTTTCAAAAGAAGTACTTTAGTCAAGCCTCTTCTTCAACGCAGTGCTCAAACTGCGTAGCTAAAGATAATAAAATTGACAAGCAAGCTAATAAGATTGGCCAGCTTGAAACAAGAAACAAGATGTTAGTGTCTCAAAACAAGATGTTGATGACAAGAATAAAGACGCTCGAGGCATCACTGGAATTGGCAAGGAATCCTGAGGATCACGCATGTCAGTCGGGTGCAATGCTCCATGAGCTTTTAGATGACATAAATAATCTTCACATGTAGTAGGTGTTGTTGTTTTTAAATAATGTGTTAATGTTCTTGTTTAATTGAATAATAACAGTTGTTTTTGTAGTTGTTTAATGTGTTAACGTTAACGTGTTATTGTTGTTGTTTAATTAAATAGAAACACATTAGACGAATACATTGTAGTTGTTTAATGTGTTAACGTTAACGTGTTATTGTTGTTGTTTAATTAAATAGAAACACATTAGACGAATACATTGTAGTTGTTTAATGTGTTAACGTTAACGTGCTATTGTTGTTGTTTAATTAAATAGAAACACGTCAGACGAATACAAATTATATAACATAAAAAACATAACAAATAAACATTACACAAAATAAAATAAAACAAATACATACTTTAACAAATATAAAAAATAAAAAATAAAAAATAAAATACAAAAGTACACCGACCCCACTAAGGGGGGTGTACTTTGTATAAATGTGGGGGGGGGGGGGGGGGCTTAGATAACTCGTCGCATTTTAAAGTGTGAGTATTTAAATGATGTGACATCGGTGGGCCTAAATGATTTAGTTGAAACTCTTCATGATAGTTAATGCTCTAATAACACTTTGCAATCATGAATGTAATACAGAAAAAAGATTATTCATGCTTGTGGGCGTATGCCGATCATCTATTGTCAACTAAACTATTGGTAAGGATTCAGTTAGAAGAAAATTTAAAATGAGAAGAATGAGAAATAACTATAACCGCATATTTGAGATGCATCGACATGAATTAAATGCATCTCTATTCATTTAGATGCATCACAATTAGCTTCGAAAGTGATTTTGAAATGAAGACGATGCAAAGTAGTACTAGCAATAAATTTGACTCGTAGAGGACGAAAATACATATGATTCGTCTAAATTGATGAAATGCATCTAATATATGTATATTCATCTAATGTTTAGCTAGAAAATATATTATGACGCATTTAAAAGATTAGGAATGCATCTAATTCAAATTGATACATCTCTAATATATAGTTATAATTATTTATCATCCTTCTTATTTTAAGAATTCTTCTCATTTGATCCTTGATACTAAACCATTTACATATTTGTGTTATGTGTGTGCCTTCTTATTTGTTTCGCACTAGTGGATATCTAGCATGAAGTTGACTAAAACTTAGAATAAAATAAAGGAAGGGTCAATTTTTTGAAATGTATTATACTTGCCACTTTTTGTTATTGTGTGTACTGAACTTTTTTTTCTTATTATTGTTTGTACTCAATTTTCAAATTTCGATTATTGTGAGCATTTTGTGACCATTTTACCCTTCCTTTTTCAAATTTTGAAAGGTAAAATAGTCTTTTACATGACAGAATAGTCACAAAATACACATAATAATCAAAATTTGAAAGTTCAGCATACACTGTTAGAGTTAAATGGAAAAATATTAACGTGTGTGTCTAGATTCGAACACGGGACCGAGGGATTGCACACTTTACGTATGAATGATCAAGTAAATAATTAATATGTATAATTATTGTATATATTAATTATTTGGACACGAAATGATACATAACGGACGTTATGTAAACTAACGGTGTTGACTAACGACCGTTAGGGAATAGTGGAAGGACTATTAGTGAAATTGGAAATTAGAAAGGATCTAGAACACCTCTAGGAGGTGGATACCGATCGGTCTAAAAGGTTTTAAAACCCTAATCGCATAGCTTTACTTCCAAGCTACCCAAACACTATAAATACACATCAAGGGTTATTTGTTATATTACCTTGTGCACTTGCTATAACCCTAGATTTGTGTTTTCTCCTCCCTAATCCCTAAAACCGGTCGACATACTCCACAAATAGTCGAACCATATTTTTTGTGTAGCAAAAAATTGTTTTTGGTTTTATGTGTCTAATCACTAGCATCATTGCTTGATCGGTTATAGTACGTGTGTACAAGAGTTCGGTAACAACTCACTTTAGTTGTTCATCTTGGATTGTGGAACAAAACGGTAAGGGGTTCCACGCTAATCCTATTTGTTGATCTTGTGATTAAAAGAGAAGACCGATCCTTGTTCTTGCTAGGATCTCGAGGTAACTCTAATTTACTTTTCGGTTATTCATTATATGTGTTAAATTAAGATCTTTCTTCCGCTACGTTCTCTTGATGTGTTTATTTACTTAGATGTTGATCATGCTATTTAAATTACAACAACGGCATCATGAGCCAATTTAACATGTTAATGATATTACCTAAACGCATAATAAAAATCAAAACTTGATTTATATACACATGTTATGTCGATTTTTATTTTTTAGGGTTTGTTTTTGTAGAAAACATACTAATAAAAATCAAATAGAATTTAGGGTTAGGGTTTCGACCCTATATTAACTAATTAATTAGTTTTTAACCCTAAATTAAGAACATGTTGTGTTACGTGTTTATTTGAGTAATTAGGGTTACGTTCCTGATTGATCAATAATTCTTCATGCAAGGAATTATGGATTAGGTTTTGTTATGTGCTACATGTTTTAGATAAATCTAAAATTAGGGAAGACCTAATTATATATATTAATGAATCAGTTATGTGCAATGTGGTATGTAATTATTAAAACTTACGCGGTCAATTTATTGGCGTCTGTGGTCCATTGGGTACAATGAGCTCGAAAACCAATGGGAGTTTTATTAATTATATACATTAAAAATTCACATAGAGATTATTAATAGGGTTTATCAAAAGGTTTGCATGTGGCTATATGATTTATATCATATATGTGTTTATTTATTTTTGAATTACTTGATCTTTTTTTGTTTTAATTATGATGGATTGTAAACATCAAAGAGGGTAATTTTTTTGAATAAAAAAAAAGAACCTAATAACTATGAAACCTTTGTGGTAAATTATTTATTGCCAAGTCTTATGTGCCGATAGTGGTTCGCTTCGCACGGTAATTTGCTCCCAGGCGAGACTAGCAATTTAATAATTTACTACATAAATGTTTTAAGCTGTAAAATCTTAAAGTTTTTAATTGATTGATGCAACTGTACATAATGGTCGAAGCGGCGGACCTAATGTTGACAAACTATAAAGTGGGTATAAGGTTGGTTTCGCATTAAATTGCGGCCTTAAAGAGACTCCATTATGTCTCTCCGCTCGCCTGTGCGTCACATTAGACTTACCAAGTACACCATTGTACATGTACGAAGCATCTTAAGGCAAAGTTGTAAGTTTCTCAACGCCATCAATTAAAATTTTGTTGATTTTAAGCTGCTAATGAGTAAATGGTTTTGAAGAAAACATATGTTACAAGATGAATGCATGACATCTTTGTACATGTTTTTTTATTACACATCAAAATTAATACCCTTAAAATTTAAGTAATATGCCACCCAATGAAACGGAAACACCTGAGATTAGATGCCCTCATTACTAGCAGCCAAAGCTGATGTACTGATCAAGGGATGGTAATCAAAGGGTAAATTGAGTACTTTCATTACTAGCAGCCAAAGCTGATGTGATGAAACGACGTCAATTTGCAGTTTCTTAAGTTGGTTAACTTAATTGAGCACTTTCATTACTAGCAGCCAAAGCTGATGTAATGAAATGGCGTCAAGGCATAAAGATTTGGGGATGAAACATGCTTACATTTGCAACTGAGGTTGGCAAAATATGTAAGTCCCATGATTCTAGGAATTGCAATTGGATATTGGCAATTGAGTTTCACTATACCTTATTGAGTACTTTCATATCTAGCAGCCAAAGCTGATGTGATGAAACGACGTCAATTTGGATCCTAGTTTTCAATGAAAATTAAATGGTGAATGTAGTTTACCATGGGTGTTTAATTTTCTTGAAAAATTAATTATCGAAAGTACTAACTTTTGAACTTTTTTCTGTAGAAATGGCCCAACCCGACAACACTAACATGTCAAACATGAGCTCTGCTTTCAAACAGATGATTGAAAGAGAGAAGTTGACTGGGACTAAAAATTTCAATGATTGATTGTTCTTAGAATGGCCAAACGCATAGAATATCTTAGTAAGCCTCTTCCTACAGCCCCTCCTGCCGCTTCATCTAATGAAGTGCTTCAAGAGTACAACGACAATTATGAGAAGCACAACGATATGGCTTGTCTAATGTTGTCTGGGATGGATAGTCAATTGCAAAATCAATTTGAGCATTATGGTCCCATGGACATGATCAACGAACTCAAACGCATGTTTGAGAAGCCACCTATGGCAGAGTTGTATGATGTCTTAGACTCTTTGTAAAAGTGTAAGCAGGAAGCTGGTAAACCCGTGAGTGCCCATGTATTGGAGATGAAAGGATATCTGGACCAATTGGATGCACTCGGATGCGGTAACGTGCAAGATGTGCAAGTTGGCCTCATCAATCGATCCCTCAACGAGGAATTGTATGGTGAGTTTGTGCGCAACTTCAATATGCATTGCACGGGGAAGACAATAAGTGATTTGCATGCAATGCTTATTGACTTTGAGAAGGGACTCTCAAAGAAGGCACCTACACCAGCTGTGATGGCAGTTCAAGGTGGTAGGATTACTAAGCCCAACAAACTGCGACATGTGAACAAGAAGGGAAAAGGTAAAGCTGACAAAGGAAAACAGGTTGTGATCCATCAGCAGAAGCCTAAGAAGCAGAATCCTCCTCTGAAGAAGGATTATCCCAAGAAGGATACGGCTGCTTGTCACCACTGCAACACTCTTGGACATTGGAAGAGGGACTGTCCATTGCTGCTTGAGGAGTGTCGCAAGAATAAAAATGCCAAGGCTGCAAATGCGCGAGCACTTCAGGTATTTTTATGATTGAATTAATTTCTTTTCCTCGTAAGCATAATGCCTAGATATATGATACAGGATATGGTACTCACATTTGTAATACATCGCAGGGGCTTAGAGGAGCGAAGAAGCTGAACTATGGGGAATGCTTCTTGTACGTGGGCAATAGCATACGTGCAGCAGTTGAAGCCATAGGGACATTTGACTTAGTTTTACCTTCGGGTTTAATTTTAGTATTGAACAATTGTCATTATGCACCGTCTATTATTAGAGGTGTTGTTTCAGTTTCTTTATTGTTGGATAATGGTTTTGATCACACATTTAATAAAAATGGAATTTCGGTTTCTTTAAATTCCGTTTTTTACTTTAATGCAATTCCTATAAATGGTGTGTTTGAAATCGACATGGAAAATCATGTATCCAATGGAAATAATTCTATGTATAGCATTGGCAATAAGAGAATCAAGTCTAACTTGGATTCGTATTATCTTTGGCACTGTCGTCTTGCTCATATAGGCAAGAAACGCATGGAAAAGCTGCAACATGATGGGCTTTTTCAAAATATCAATGATGATTCAGTTGATAAATGCGAATCTTGCATATCTGGGAAGATGACAAGGAAACCTTTCTCACATCAAGTAGAAAGGGCTACGGATCTACTTGGATTAATACACACTGATGTGTGTGGTCCATTTAGACATGTGTCAAAACGCGATGCTAGCTACTTCCTAACCTTTACGGATGACTATAGTCATTATGGTTATGTTTATTTACTTAAACATAAACATGAAGTCTTTGAGACATTCAAGGTGTTTAAAAGTGAAGTAGAATTACAACTCGAAAATAAGATTAAGGCTCTTCGATCCGATAGAGGTGGTGAGTATTTAAGCCAAGAGTTTAAAGATTATTTAGCTGAGTGTGGAATTGTCCAGCAACTCACATCTCCTTATACCTTACAACAAAATGGTGTATCTGAAAGGAGAAATCGTACATTACTTGATATGGTATGATCTATGTTTAATCTAACAACTCTTTCCTTATCGTTTTGGGACTATGCCCTTGAAACTGATGTTCACGTGTTGAATAGGATTCCAACTAAGAAGGTTAATAAGACTCCATATGAAGTATGGACTGGAAAAGCTCCCAACTTGTCTTACTTTAAGGTCTGGGGTTATAAGGCGTTTGTTAAACGTGACTCACCAGATAAACTCCAACAAATATCTGTTAAGTGTATCTTCGTATGATACCCTAAGGAAACAAAGGGTTACTACTTTTACTTCCCACCAGAGAATAAAGTCATTGTGGCTAGGTATGGAGATTTCCTTGAGGAGAATCTCATATCTCAAGAATTCAGTGGGAGAGTGTATGATCTTGAAAGTGATCAAGAAGATACGTCACCTTCTGAGAACACTAGCACACTTCTTGTGGAACCTAAAAGTTTAGGTCCTCCACCTGAAGTTGAAGTGGTTCCCATTCGCAGATATACAAGATCTGTAAAAGCTCCTGAACGTCTATGTTTAAACGTAGAGTGTGAGGAAACTATACTAGGGGATCTTGATGAACCTACTAGTTATAGGGCTGCCATTAATAGTCCTGAGAAGGATAAATGGCAGGTTGCTATGAATGGGGAGATGCAATCCATGAGAGACAATGAAGTCTGGATTGAAGTAGACCTTCCTCCCAATGCTAAGGTTGTTAGGAGTAAGTGGCTCTTCAAAAAGAAAACGGACATTGATGGCAATGTACACACCTATAAAGCTCATTTGGTGGCTAAAGGCTTCACCCAAACATATGGTGTTGACTATGAGGAGACATTTTCTCCTGTAGCTGAAATTAGAGCTATTAAGATTCTCATAGTCATAGCTGCACACTATGACTATGAGATTTGGCATATGGATGTCAAAACCGCCTTCTTGAATGGTCGCCTAGATGAAGACATCTATATGGCGCAACCTGAGGGGTTTGTGAATCCAGAATTCCCTAATCGTGTATGCAAGCTTCAAAGATCCATTAATGGATTGAAGCAGGCATTACGACAATGGAATAAAAGATTTGATGAGGAAATCAAAAGATTTGGATTTACTCAAAATCTTGATGAGCCGTGTGTATACCACAAAGCTAGTGGGAGTGATGTTATTTTCCTAGTTCTATATGTTGATGACATATTGATCATGGGTAAAAACATTCCAAGTTTACAGGAGGTGAAAGCCTATCTTGGGAAGTGTTTTTCCATGAAAGATCTAGGAAAAGCAGCATACATTCTTGGAATCAAGATCTATAGAGACAGATCTAGGCG
This sequence comes from Artemisia tridentata subsp. tridentata, assembly GCA_021014915.2. Classification (NCBI taxonomy): domain Eukaryota; kingdom Viridiplantae; phylum Streptophyta; class Magnoliopsida; order Asterales; family Asteraceae; genus Artemisia; species Artemisia tridentata. Next base: position 70,289,628 of record CP139505.1, read on the forward strand.
ATTGATTGGTTTAAGCCAAAGTGCTTACATTGACAAGATCTTGAAGATATTCAATATGCAAAATTCCAAGAAGGGATTTTTGCCAATGCAAGTATAATATGGCTTCAGTAGCAAAGCTTGTGCTTCGACACCTGAAGAAGTGGAACGCATGAAGAGAATTCCTTATTCTTCGGCTGTGGGATCGATTATGTATGCGGTTCGATGTATAAGGCCCGATGTGGCATTTGCTCAAAACATTACCAGTCGTTATCAGCAGAATCCAGGTGAACTCCACTGGACTGCTGTGAAACATATTCTCAAGTATTTAAGATCTACGAGAGATATGTTTTTAGTGTATGGGGGAAATCTAAACGCAGAACTGTGTGTTACAGGTTACTGCGATGCATCCTGGAAGTGTGATAAAGATGATACGAAGTCGCAGACGGGCTATGTCTTTGTCGTGAATGGAGGTGCAGTGGATTGGAAGAGCAAGAAGCAGAGTGCTATAGCGATGTCTGTAACAGAAAGTGAGTATATTGCTGCCTCAGAAGCCGCAATGGAAGCAGTCTGGATTAGGAAGTTCGTTTCAGGGCTTGGAGTTATGCCCTCAATCGATAGACCTATAAAAATGTATTGTGACAACTCAGCCGCAATTACATTTGCTAATGAGCCAGGAATCATGAAGGGCACCAGACATTTCCCGATCCGGTACCACTATATTAGAGAACAAGTGGAGATAGGCGAGATCGAATTACTCAAAGTTCACACAGATGACAACTTAGCAGATCCATTAACGAAAGCTCTACCTGGTGGAAAGCTTAAGCAACTTTCAGAGGGTATAGGACTTCGTTTAGCTGATAGTTTCATGCATATCTGTGAGTAGTATTTGGATAATGGGATGTTGTAAAACAGTTATTATTTTAATGAAATAAAATACGGTGTTATGTTTATTTATCATTATCTTAATAATATATCCTATATTTGCATGTTTATATCCATGAATATATTTATATATTCTAAACTGTCCGTTGTCGATTAATGATATGGGAATATCATTAAATAAAGACAAATGTGAGGATTGGTAGAATATACTTGAAGGTATATTGATGTGTTGAGATACCAATATCACATGATATTCAATGAGTTTACTTTATGGATCTTGTCATTAAGTAAATCATGTATATATTTATCCTCAGACTTGAGATACCAGATAACCGTTCATGCATGTAGTGCATTTCTGTAATTCAATTTAACGCTATACGTAACTGGTAGCTATACGGATTGTTTTCGGAAGTGTTGCGAAGTGTATGAGTTATGCTCGTAGTCAAAATAGGATTTGTTCCTTCAAATTTATTTGAAGTTTAATACTGTTGGGCCCCTCGTGGGATTAATAAGATGTTTGTGTGGCCACACCCAAAGTCTCCCCTGATGATTCAGAAGATTTGGTAATCTTATTTAATCATGAATAACGAGAAACAGAATTATTAATAAAAAATGACTTAGATCCATATCTTTATTAATGTAGTATTAGAAACAAAAGGATAAGTATGATGAGTTATCATCAAGTGGTTTTTCCAGGAGACCACACACCCGAGTTGTTCTAGGGGCATTGGCGTGTTGCTAGACGCTAACCAATGTCATTACACTTTTAATAGATTTTCAAGTGGGAGCTGTTAGAGTTAAATGGAAAAATATTAACGTGTATGTCTAGATTCGAACACGGGACCAAGGGATTGCACACTTTACGTATGAATGATCAAGTAAATAATTAATATGTATAATTATTGTATATATTAATTATTTGGACACGAAATGATACATAACGGACGTTATGTAAACTAACGGTGTTGACTAACGACCGTTATGGAATAGTGGAAGGACTATTAGTGAAATTGGGAATTAGGAAGGATCTAGAACACCTCTAGGAGGTGGATACCGATCGGTCTAAAGGGTTTTAAAACCCTAATCGCATAGCTTTTCTTCCAAGCTACCCAAACACTATAAATACACATCAAGGGTTATTTGTTATGTTACCTTGTGCACTTGCTATAACCCTAGATTTGTGTTTTCTCCTCCCTAATCCCTAAAACCGGTCAACATACTCCACAAGTAGTCGAACCATATTTTTTGTCTAGCAAAAAATTGTTTTTGGTTTTATGTGTCTAATCACTAGCATCATTGCTTGATCGGTTATAGTACGTGTGTACAAGAGTTCGGTAATAACTCACTTTAGTTGTTCATCTTGGATTGTGGAACAAAACGGTAAGAGGTTCCACGCTAATCCTATTTGTTGATCTTGTGATTAGAAGAGAAGACCGATCCTTGTTCTTGCTAGGATCTCGAGGTAACTCTAATTTACTTTTCGGTAATTCATTATATGTGTTAAATTAAGATCTTGCTTCCACTACGTTCTCTTGATGTGTTTATTTACTTAGATGTTGATCATGCTATTTAAATTACAACATACACAATAAGAAGAAAAAAAAATCAATACACAACAATAACAAAAAAGGGTAAGTATAATACATTTTTAAACAATTATATCCTAAACTTAATAAATACATAAACAAATTCTTGAAAGAGCTATTACAAATTTTGTAACGATGCAAGTATGAAACCTTTTATATGATCTGAATCTATAGAATAGCACCCAAGCATCTTAAAAATATACGAGAAACATAGTAGTTTTCTTGGAACCTTGACAAGAGTGATGTGTTGTATATTTTAAGATCACTTCCAACAATAACTCAGCCTTAAATTTTAAGGCACTGCTACGTCAGCTTTAACACACCTTAACTTAACTCAGCTTTACCCCTTCCAACAATAACTCAGCTTTAACACACCTTAACTCACCATTATATCAAATATTTTCAAATTCAACCCCTAAATTTATAAATAATTCATTTAACAAACTAATGTAAAAAAGTAAAGACAATCACAAAGGCGGTGCAATAATATCCGAACCATCTCTTTCTTCTCCTTTCTCCACTCGCTGCTTCCTTCCTTCTTATTAACGTTGTGTGTGTATGTGTTTTTTTTTTTTTTTTTCTTGAAAAATAAATAATATCCGATTTCATCTTCCCCAACAAACAAAATCATCACAAATCATTCATCTTCCCCAACAAACAAAACCCAATCTCTTTATAAATAATTCATCTTCCCCAACAAACAAAACCCAATCTCTTTCATTCCGTCAAAATGATTTCTTCAAACGGATCCATTCCTTTGCTGCAATTTTGAAGCTGATGAGGAGGATTTTGAAGCTAATTTTGCAGGGTTTAAAGATGATGAGGGGTTAGAAATGATTTTTTTTTATTATTATGAAGCACCTTAACACGGCGTTAAGGGGTTAACGCACCCCTTTAACGCCGCGTTAACACAAACCCTTCCAACGGTTAACGTGGGTTAACGCAGGTACTGTAGCTTTGTCTTTTTGCTTCTTAACGCAATCTTGCGTTGCTGATGGAGTGATGTGTTGAATGGTCTAAGAATATAATACGAATATTACAATGAAAAGGAATTTTATGACAGTAATACACGATCATTTTTTTGCAACTTGCAAGGGTCATCAGAATGATGTGTTGTATATTTGAAGCTTGAAGCAAGAGGCTCATCCGTAGCATCAACTGCAGAAGAATGTTGTTAGAGTCCGAGAATAAAAGTGGTTCGTTTTCTTTCTATACAAAATTAAGGATTTCGTTTGTATCTATCTAGATTTACATTCTGAAAAGTGCGATTTAATTTCAACAATTGAATTTAATTGTTTATCCACAACAATGTACGTAACCAACAGAAATATTCGTTTTCCGCATTTGTTGATAGAATTTTAAGATATCAAATTTCTTATTTCAAGGTAAATGCATTATAAGATCATAAAGTAAGTGGTGCAATCATTTTTTTATAATCTAAATACACATTGTGTAAAATAATTAAACTAATTTAATGTAAAATAATTTCACTAACTACACTCTTCACCAATCAAATATCATTTTTACCCACTAAAGTCTAATCTCATTGGTTGGAATACAATATGGACACTTAATTTAGGATATCCCAAGATTCTATTGTGGACATTTAATATGGGACGGAGGGAGTAATACTTTTGAGTATATAGAAAGATTTAATATCATTTACTTACCAAACTTTATTTGAATACCAAGATACCAATCACAACTCTCCATCTCCATTTGATCGATTAAACCCAACATTAAATATAAAAAATATAAAAAAATAATAAAAAAACTGCTTTCATCATTTTTTTCAAATATTAATATCTCTTAAACCGTTAATCGTTAGGTAAAAAAAATATATCATCACGACGAGCATTTAATTATCTTTCTATATATAGACACTTTGATATACTTTCTACAAAAATAAATAAAAAAAAAAAAAAAAAAACGTTTCACGCTTTTTTTTTTTTTTTTTAACAGTTTTTTTATTATTATTGTTGAAGCTTGCGTGAAGAAATCATATGTGATTAAACACTTATTTTAATGTGATTAAACACTAATTTGAATATACTAATAAAATCAGTGTGTAATCACATGTGATTTCTCATGCAAATTTCAACAACGAAAAATAAAGACGAAAAAACTTTAAAAAAATGAAAAAAAAAAAAAAAATTGTCAAAAGTATATCAAAGTGACTTTCTATAGAAAAATAATTAAATGCTGGTCGTGTTGGTATAATTTGTTTTGTCTAACGATTAACGGTTCATGAAATATTTAAATTATAAAAAATATGTGAAATATTAAAATGATTTTAATCTTAGCAATTGATTTATTTTTTGATGGATGGTAATAATGTGTCCCTTTATATATGAAAAAAATTTGTTATATAAAATAACTCTCCTCGTATAAGAAAATTAATACACACTTCAAAATAAATTCATCTTTAAACAAAAAGCAAACTATTGTTTGGTGGGCCATTCATCATCATAAATGTAAAATGAAGAATCGGACTCTCGAGGGTTAGACCCTCCCTAATAATACAAAGTGCACCCTCCCTAGTTGAGGATGTACCTTTGTTTCCTTTCTTTTTTTTTCTTTTTTTTTATACTTTTTATATTTTTGTAATTTTTTTTTCCATTTTGTCATATATATATATATATATATATATATATATATATATATATATATATATATATATATATATATATATATATATATTTGAAAGTATGTATTTGTTTTTTTTTTGTGTAATGTTTTTTTTAGTGTTTATTTGTTATGTTTTTTATGTTATGTTATTTGTATTCGTCTAATGTGTTTCTATTTAATAAAATAACAAAAACAATAACACGTTAAACATTATCACATTAAATAACTACCAAAACAACTGTTATTATTCAATTAAACAACAACATTAACACATTATTTAAAACAACAACACCTACTACATGTGAAGATTATTTATGTCATCTAAAAGCTCATGGAGCATTGCACCCGACTGACATGCGTGATCCTCATGATTCCTTGCTGTTGTGTCGAGTCGTGTGCAAGTTTTAAATTTATAAACACGAATTACCAAATCTAGAAACAACACATATGAGCAAGTGAACTCGTCCGTTATAGCAAGATTATGATGGTAATTCGGGATCGTTCGCAGGGATTTGTGTAGTGAATCTGTATGTAAGCTTAAAAGTAAATCTCTAACGCAAGCAATAATGATAAAATGATAATTCAAATGATTAAAGCTACACTTGTTTAGACTAGTATACTACTCTTGATAAGCATGATTGTGATAACTTTTGTTAACATGTTGGTTGTGATCATTAGTTGGTGAACTAATCTATTGTTTCTACAAGTTAAACCTTCGTCAAGATTTTAGTTTATAAAAACAAGCATTAAGTATAACCAATCAATTTGCAAGATCAATTCAGGGTTCATAAATTTTTGGTGTACAAACTTAAACACAAAAATAGTTTCTTGTTTATCAAATATGCTTAAGAAATTGTCAATACAAAAGGTAACCGATTCATAGACAAATAGGTCACAACTGATTGGCGACTACTAATCTTTCGACCCTTGATGTAGTTTACAATCAATCAAATTTGATAGACAAAAAACATTCTCATTACAATCACAATTAAGTTCCTTTGTTTAATCAAGAACAATGGGTGAAAAGCAATCATTCATAGACAAATGATTATAACTAGTTAAATAACAATAACTCTTTCGACCATCACTATTACTAACTAGTCAAACTTGATTAACAAATGTCACTATGAAACTTAACCACAATTGGATCTTAGAATCAACTTGAAATTGAATTAAAACATGTTATCACAATCATAAGCAAAGCAATACACCTCATCTAAACAAATGCACAAAGGCACTAGCCACTCATAGTAAACATGAACATAAACTCAGAACTTTGAACATTAGAAACCATGATTGAAAGTCTTACAATGATTGGAAATAGATTACAAATGAAAAGGTAATGATACCCAAAGTATTGGTGTTGACTTCTTGATGTTTTGACTTCCAAATGTTGACTTCTTGACCCTCCAAATTCTTCTGGACTTCTAAGGACGAATTTAGGACTTTTGAGAGAGTATTTTGATGAGTGGATAGTTGATTGTTATGAATGATATATAAAAGCATGATTAATACTCCACAAATGGTCCTATTTATACTATTCTCAAGGGTCTAGGGTCTTTAATGCTCCACTTGGCCTACAAGTAAATAAGAATGGCCTAGAATCATCATTAGAAGGTTTTGGAATCGGTTGTATGAAGATGGGATGAAGTTTGGAAAAACAGTCGACATCCAACTGATCGGTATTTCATCCAACCGATCGGTTGGTCTTCAACCTTGGCCTCCATCCGATTCGGTTGCGGGCTGCATCCGATCGGATGGAGTGATGTTGCTTTACTCTTTCTTGGACTTTTGTCGTTTGGCTTGTTCCTTCCTTTTGGTACTTGATTCTTCATCCAAACTTAATCTTTTCTTTGTCTTGGAACTTGTCAACTTGAATACTTGGACCTTCATTCTTTGAAATGCCTATTTGGTGTGGAACTTGACTTAATAATCTTCGTACGATCATAAATATTTTCTTCTTCCTCATTCTTTTCATCTTTTTCTTCATTTTTCCTGTCTTTGGCTACATATACTTTGCAAACATACTTTGATACGATTAAGTAACAAAAGCATATAAATATAACCAAATAACACATATAAAAGTACGAATAACGCTACTAAAAACATGCACAATTTAAGCGTTATCAAATTCCCCCACACTTAAACTTTGATTTCCCTCAAGCAAATCTAGAAATAAATTAAAAACAATAATCCACATGGTACTCAAGGATGTTTAAGAAAAGTATGATACAAATCTATCAAGTACAAGTACAAGTTAGATTCATCATTTTAAGCTTTTAGAATTGAATCATTGAGATGTTTGAAAATACCCATTTGATTTTCTTGCTCGATAAACATTACTAAACACCTCACGAAAAAGGAACGAGATATAATTCACTCAAATCACTCATTTGTATGATTGGTGGAGTATATAAGAGAAATCACACTCATTGCTCAGTCATGATCTAAATATTACCATAGGCTTATACAAGAAACAAAACTACACCGAAATGGTGTGAGCACCAAGTATACATATCAAAGAGGGCTTTTATTCGGGTTTAAGGCTTCAAGGGTTATATCAGACTTATGTGCAACTATCTTTTGCAAAACATAATAGCTCGCTAACAACGAATTCTTGCATCACCAAATAACGGATGGTCACTAAGGATAACCTTAGATCGCTAACAACGCTATCTAATTCCTCAAGAAATCGGATGGTCACTACATGTCAATACACTTGATAATTTCACAAAGCCAAAAGGGTAAGGATAAGACATGGGACATATTTAGAAAAGGTTGATGATTTAAGAATATACAAAATAGTCAAAGTCTACTAACCAATTGTTGCTAGCTACTTTCAAACCACTATCAAGCAACTTGAAAAACTCCATACTTGATCGATCGAAACATTATTCCATAGCTCATTGGCTATCCTTGTCACCTTATAGTTGCGATGACCTTTTTTTTTTTTTTGAACATACACTTATTCACTTCACTTTGATAACTGCTCAGGGAATTTACAACTTTCTTTGAGCTTTCATGATTTCCCACATAACATCCATCTTGCCATATAGCTAGCAACCAACCAAGACTTGACTAAGGGTAAGGCTAGGCTAAAAAGTGTAAAATCTTTTTGTATTTTTCTGGATTTTATCAAAAGAAAAGGATAGGCTCAGACGGTGTAACTAGGGGTATCTAGCGTTAGAGATGAACGCTAATAAGAGGGTTAATATTGGTGGTTAACTAGTCAGTGTAACTAGCTAAATATCAATACGGAAGGCTATTTGGGTTAAATCCTAAGGTTGCCTCTTATCACGCATATACACTTATATCACACAAGAAATGTGATCTCACAACGGTTTCGTAATGATTTACAAGCACAAGTTCTAGAATAAATAAAATCACCGGCACACTCATAGCAAGAGAATCAAAGCATAAAAGATGTATGCTATATACGAAACAGGCTTAAATCCTCACATTTTAGTGGAAAGGGCTATAAAATGTGCTAGCTAATTTTATCGATCCCAGAATTGATTGCAATATTAATCGGGACACATCTCAATTTTTCAAAAATTACAGGTTTTACCAGTGGATTGATCCAGTTAATCTATTATATTATCCTTAAAATGATAAATAACTAGATCACAAGGGCAAACAAAATTTAAAAACCTAGCTCGAAATTTACAATCTATTCTTATTTTCCTATTCACCCCCTCCCCCCCACACACACACTTAAGTTAAGCATTGTCCTCAATGTGATAAACGACTTTAAGGAATGAAAATAGGGAAATAATAAAATAAACCATATTTTCTGTGCTTCAAATGATTCTTTGATCCAAATCTCCTTGTGTAGTAATCATTACCTGCAGTAATCTTAAAACAAACAAAACAAACAAACACACGAAAATATTTCTACGTTTTATTAAAAATTAGTGATACACCCCCACACTTAAGTTCAACTAAGGAATTAGAAAAACTTTGGGGTTTAATCACTTAGAAAACAAATGTGAAGTAAAAATAGCAAATGCACGGGTTGCCTCCCGAGAAGCGCTTATTTTATTAACAATTCATCAGCCAGACTCAAACTTCTTTTGGCCTACGTGGGTGTAATTTTTGGTTTCTTCTTTGAAAATTTTGGAACATACACCACGTTTTCTATCACAATTTCTTCTCCAGTTTCATCTATGCTGTACAACTTTGCGGTTTCCCAAACTTTAGGAAGAACATTGTAGATAAATTCAGAATTTTCCTTGTAATCGGTTGGAAAAGGTGTCAGAAATGTGATAGGTTCATATTCCGATTCAGGCGAAATCTCTTGATAAGAAATCTCGTTCATTTGCTCCTTATCATAGTACAATTTAATTCGGTGACCATTAACAATGAAACTTCCACCTTGTTTATCATATAACTCAACATATCCAGACGAAAATTCATGTTTCACTATATAAGGTCCGAACCATCTTGGTCTTAGCTTAGGTGCTTTGAACTTGTATTTCATATTGAAAAGCAGAACTTTGTCTCCAGCTTTGAATTCTTTCCGAATTCTCAGCTTTCTATCATGATAAGCTTTGGTTCTAGCTTTGTAAAGCTTGGAGTTCTCATAAGCTTGTAGTCTCAATTCATCAAGTTCATACAATTGCAAAAATCGCTTTTCTCCAGCTATTTTGAGACCAGGATTACCTTTTCTGAGTGCCCAGTATGCGCGATGTTCGATTTCAAACGGCAAATGACAGGTTTTTCCATACAAAAGTCTGTATGGTGTTGTACCAATTGGAGTTTTGTAAGCCGTATGAAACTCCCACAGAGCATCATCTAGTTTTCTCGACCAAACGGCAGGATTATCTTTGACCATTTTCTCGAGTATCCTTTTTAAGGCTCTGTTGGTATTTTCGACTTGACCACTGGTCTGTGGATGATAAGCTGTAGCAAAACGATGATGAACTCCATATCGTTTCATAATTTTCTCCATTTGTCTATTACAGAAATGGGTTCCTCGATCACTTATTAAAGCTTTAGAAATTCCATAACGAGCGAAAAGCTTTTTGAAAAAATTAACAACAACTCGTGCATCATTTGTGGGTAGAGCTTCGGCTTCAGCCCATTTGGAAACGTAATCAATAGCAACAAGAATGTATTCGTACTTGTGCGATTTAGAAAATGGTCCCATAAAATCGATTCCCCAAATATCGAATATTTCGCAGACTTGAATGCTCTTTTGAGACATTTCATCTCTAGTAGTGTGCAAGTTTTAAATTTATAAACACGAATTACCGAATCTAGAAACAACACATACGAGCAAGTGAACTCGTCCGTTATAGCAAGATTATGATGGTAAGTCGGGATCGTTCGCAGGGATTTGTGTAGTGAATCTATATGTAAGCTTAAAAGTAAATCTCTAACGCAAGCAATAATGATAAAATTATAATTCAAATGATTAAAGCTACACTTGTTTAGATTAGTATACTACTCTTGATAAGCATGATTGTGATAACTTTTGTTAACATGTTGGTTGTGATCATTAGTTGGTGAACTAATCTATTGTTTCTACAAGTTAAACCTTCGTCAAGATTTTAGTTCATAAAAATAAGCATTAAGTATAACCAATCAATTCAAGATCAATTCAGGGTTCATAAGTTTTTTGTGTACAAACTTAAACATAAAAATTGTTTCTTGTTTATTAAATATGCATAACAACATATTACCATGGTTCACTAATATCTCCGAGATAGTTAAATGGTATTTGTCTACTAAGCTCATTTCCTATGTATGAACATGATTTTACTGTTGTTTTAACTACATCTCTGTCTTTGATCATTTTTGAATTAGTCTTACTTGAATATTGATTTTTCAATTTTTCTACTGTACTCACGGATCCTTTGTTTATACTACGCGGATCCAAAGTTTTGGATCCGTGGGATCCGCGGGTTACCAACTCAGTTGGTGTGATTTGATTTTCATTTATCGTTTGACTTTCAAAATCACTTAAATGACCATTTTCCATAAAATCATGCTTGAAGCTACCATGAGATGATTTAAGAATTCTCATAGTGTCATCTGCACGGTTTATGTGTTTATTGAATCTTTGAAACTTGAGATTTTGTTTTATGTATTTGCTTAGTGTGAGTTTATGTGACTCTAATTCAAGTTTTATTTCTTGACATGATGCACAACATTCAGTTTCCATATTTTCTTCCAAGCTTTTAACTTTTTCTTTCAACTTATGTATTTTATTCATCAAGTATTCCTCTTTGGTTTTCAAGATCTTATTTTTACTTATGACGTTTATAATGAGCTTACTTAATCTATTGTGTTCTATATCTAATGTGTCGTAGTCATTAAATATATATGAAGAGTCAGAGGATACCTTTTCTGTTTTGTTAGCCGTACTATCCACTTTGTTGTCTTTTAGCATATCTTCACTGTTGAAACTTGTAGGAAATAACCTTCTTGATTGTGTGGATAATTCGGGTGGTCTTGGGTTATGGAAGTTTAGATCCATGGAGTTAGATGGAAGAACTAGAGAGAGAGAGTTGGGAAAACTTGTGAATATTAGATTAGTGTGTGTTTGGTTACAAGAGTTCCAACCCTTCCCAAGTGTGGGAAGGGGTATTTATACTTCCTAATAATAGTGCCCCTAGTGGGCTGTGAAGTGAGCTGACAGTGGGGAAAGCCCCGACCCACTCCACAAATATAGATACGACTAATCTAATAAAACTAATAATACTAATAATACTAAGCTTATATAAATAAGCCTACGAGCTATATAAATGCTAATTAGATGCTCGGGGTGACCGAGCCTTCATCTGAATATTTATATTCCTAACAATCTCCCCCTAAGGGAGGTCACCCCGGAAATAATAATTCGAATTCTAGCATTCTTTCTTCTGAACTTGTCTTTATAGCTCGTAGTCTTTGATTCTTCAACGTCTTTGATCATTGTGCTAGCAGTGAACTTTTGATGGCCTTTCCTTTGTCTTGGATGATTTTGAGTATTCTTCGAAACTATCATCCAACATGTATCTTCAAGCCATCTTTCAGTAGTATGTCTCCACGTGATGTGATAATCTTCGAGCCGACATGCTCACACTATTTGGTGTCATGATCTTTAGCATCAGAGTTTGCAGAAGCCGTGTTAAAGGTCTTTTAGGTTGATCATGACTTTGTTGAGTTACAATGATGATGTAGTGTGAACATGTTGTAGAGGATTGGCATCTTTTCTGCAACCAGCTACAACCGCATTCAGCTGCAACCTCAATCAGCTACAACCGCAAGCAGCTGCAACAGCAATCAGCTTCAACCGCCAGATGTTCCTGCATACGACAGTTAGCAATAAAACGTCCGGTACTTACAAGTTCGGACTTCGAGATTGTTAACAGCATAGTGTGAAAACTCTCTCTAATCCTTACCAAGACCGTTACTAATCGAAAACCCACAGAGGGCTTTTTAAGATCGAACCGTAGCACATCAACGATTAGGTGAGTCGCTGGAGATCACTCCACGACTGTAGACCGTTTGAGACTGCCGCGACCACTAAGCGTAATCCATAAAGAATTACCGAAGTGACCTGCTTTCAGGGCTGCTTGATGTTGACCCTTGTAACACCCCAACCCGACAAGGGTAGAGATATCACATTATGGCGACATTTCAAAGCATTCATACATATACACAGCGGAAGCCATAAAACATCATAAATAAATAAGCCAAGTCAACATGACTTGAGTCCAATACAAAAGTCTCACAAGATAACGAAATAATTCAACGGAAATACATAACGAAATGAATCCATGATCAAAATGTCTAAACAACTGGTAAGACTAGGGTAGGACATCATCTAAGGTAAAAGCATCCAACTATCTCTCATCCCAAGCATAAAATCCATCTCCCAGCTAGATACCTGCCGCACACGAAAAAGAAAACGTGCGGCTGAGCTTACAAAGCCCAGTGAACAGATACATAATACAAACAAAGATAACGAAACCGAAATATACTGAGGCACTGGGAGATATCATAAGGTATAATCAAAGCAAAAGAGTAATAAGGAAATATAGGATAGTTATCTACCACGAGCCCATAACTCAAAGTCAAAATCATAGTCTCAAGGTCACAAGCTCACAATCAGAGGGGATACCTCTCAGGCAACCAGATAATATGAGGGGTGTCCTCATGTATCAAAATAGTGGAGTAGCTAGCTCCAGCTAAATGTGAAAGGCGTGTATTGCACACAAGCACCAGTCACCTCAAAGTCAATACTCAAAGTCACAGTTAAATCCACTAAACATACAAATCTAGGATTGCAACCCATACGCCCCCAAACTCAAAGTCATCCCAACATCATAGTAGCCATGGCAGATAATCATAACAAGGGACGGTGTGAGAAATCACTCCCCCACACGGGAGTCATGCCAGTGGTGCATCACAGACATGGCCAGGTTACCTCCCTGGCTAGGTAACATAAATGGCTCGGGTATTAAACTAAGAGTCATGTCTCAAAATCATAGCACAAGGTCATATATCAAAAGGTGCATTTTAAGGTCATGTCAAAAGCAATATCAAAGGTTCATTTAAAAGGGAACATAGCAATGGCTTGGGAAATCTTAACCGAATCATAACTCAAAATCAATGTATAAGAATATAAGAACCCTTACTGAAACAAGGGCGGAGTATCTGTACCTTATTCGCAAGCACAAAAAGAACAAAGCACAGAAATGGGAATGGCTCAAGATCTCTCCTTCTTCACACCTAGAGGAGTAGAAGGGAATTATAACTCATTCTTAATTAAGTGTCTTTCCATTTTAAAGTAACTTTCCATTTTTAGTAGGTTTCCATAAATAGTAAGTTTCCACTTTTAGAAAGTTTCCATAATTAGAAAGTTGAATCATTATTAATGGAAATAAGTATCTTTTAACATATTTTCACATTTGGTCCTTAGGGTTTCATAACTTTGCATTTTATACCCTTTACTTTCCAAAATTACACATTAAACCCTTATCTTATCCATTTTACACAATGATCCCTTATTTTAATATTTTATACGAATGGATATTCAAGATTTCATAATTTACACTTTAAGTCCCTCAAGTTATCAAAGTTACATTTTTAACCCTTTTATTTACAATTTCAACCTTTAATTATCAATAATTACATATTAAGCCATTAAATTATCAAAATGACACATAACCCCCTGAATATATTTAATTACTCAAAACAGCCTTAAGTTTCCAAAATTTACAAGTTTAGTCCCTCCATTTTAATTATTTACAAAATCGCATAATACTTAATTAAGTAAACATTTTAATCCCTTTAAATACAAAAATTACACATAGCACCCTTAAGTTATATTTTTGTCGAATTATATATGATCCACATTAAGTTCTAAAAAAATAACCCTTAAGTTTTAAAAGTTACAAACTCACCCAAAACTTTATATACAAATCGTATAAACCCTAAAATACATGAAATAGAAACCCTAATCCATTTAATCCATTTTAATCATTACATAATCATTGAAAGTCATTTAATATCATCAAAAACAAACCCTAATCTTCAAAAACCAGATCGTATGAATTTTCCCTTTTTCTTTTTATACGTTTTATTCAAAAACAAGAGTAACTCAAAATAATTCGAAAACACATTATTCAAGACATATTAATTCTTCCAACATTTTTACAGATCATATTACATTATAATAAGTGTAAATAAATTATATTAGGAATTGTTATGGATCGGATGGTGTATTACACAATTTATACCCGTTTTTAAGATTAATTCTTCATAACACTTATAGATCGAGCATGGCATGATGTATACATTTTATTTGGTGTTCTTAGTACGTATAAGGTCTGAGAAAAATACCACAAAGAGATTTGAACGTGTGAAAAGAGTTTCACCGATTCTTTTATACGCGTATAGCCAAAATGAACCGAAAATCACCACGACCTCACGAACGACCTTCAAGCCTTGAAATCATTTTTCCCAAGGTATATTCGACATAAGGATCATGAGAAAAATAGTAAACGAATTTTATAGAGGTCGGGGAATTTAATAACGAAATTACCTTTGTATAATACGCTCGATAGGAATTAATTCCTCAAAAATAGAAAACGACCAAGAACACCTTCACCACTATTTTTCCTAGGTTGTAAACGTCACAAGGAGTGTTAGAAAAATGAGAAACGAATTTTGTGATGATCGAGTGAATTATAACGAAATATACCTCTTTGTTATGTGGCGATAAGAAACAATTTCACCAAGAACGATTCGAACAATGAATACCCTTAGAATGATTTTTCTAGTACTCCTTAGATGCTACTCAAACTCAGAAAAATGCTTTGGAGATTTTAGATAGCCGAATGGAGGCTAAAGGAATTATTTGTGTGTGTTTTTAATCAATCGGTAATTAGGGTTTGAAAGAAAAGATATGGATTGGTTTTTAATAAGGGAATGCCGAGTCATAGGGGGGGATTAGGACCAGAAATCTCGGCAATTATGGCTGGGAAATTAGTGAGATTGATTTTCTTATCATTTGCCATATTTAAACCATATTTTATAACATTTAAAATACATATAAACACATTTAAATACTATTCGGCCTTCATAGGGGTATTTTGGTAATTTCACAACTTGTATAAATGTTAAATGAAGTTGTTAAAATTATTTGGGATCATAACATGTGCATTGCCAGAAGTTTGGAATTTATTTGATACTTTATAAGCTTTTAATTAATCTTTAAACTTGTAGGGGCATTTTGGTCATTTTACTTGCTTTATAAATTTTAGGTGTTACAACTTCTTCCCCTCTAAAAAGAAAAATTTCGTCCCCGAAATTTGCAAAGAGTCAAAAATGAAACGAATCGAAACATAACGGAGACATACCAGATCAGAAAGCAAAATGAGGATAACTAGCTCGAATAGACTCCTCGGTCTCCCAGGTAGCTTCCCGCTCTGGGTGGTTCCGCCAAAGAATCTTAACGAAAGGAATGACTTTACGTCTCATAACTCGCTCTTGGCGATCAAGAACAGCTTCCGGCTCCTCCGGAAGAGACATATCGGGCTGAATCTGATCAAAAGGATAAGACACCACATGTAGAGGATGATAATTGTATCCCCTCAGGAGAGATACATGAAAGACGTCGTGAACATGTGATAACTGCGGAGGAAGAGCGAAACGATACGAAACCTCTCCGATGCGATCCAAAATCTCAAACGGTCCGATGAATCGAGGACTGAGCTTGCCCTTAATCCCAAAACGTTTAACTCCTCGGAACGGCGAAACCTTAAGAAATACCCGATCACCAACACGAAACTCTAAGTCACGCCGATGCTTATCAGCGTAACTCATTTGACGAGTCCTAGCTTCCTTCAATTTTTCCCTAGCAACGTCCACTTTCTCAGTAGCGATCTGAACTAACTCCGGACCCTCAATAATGCGTTCACCTACCTTGTTCCAACAAACCGGAGCCCTACATTTACGACCATATAACATCTCGAAAGGAGCCATACGAATACTCGCGTGCCAACTATTATTATAAGCAAACTCTACCAAACACAAATAATCGTCCCAGCTACCAGTCCACTCTAAGGCACATGCCCTCAACATGTCCTCTAAAGTCTGAATGGTCCTCTCCGACTGACCATCCGTCTGAGGGTGAAAAGCTGTACTGAACTTAAGGCGCGTATCCCATGCCTTATGCAATCCCTTCCAGAAGCGAGACGTAAACCGAGGATCCCTATCTGATATGATAGCCGTAGGCATACCATGAAGCCTAACGATTTCCTGCTGAAAAATGTCCGCCAATTTACTAACACTATAGTCCACACGAATAGGGAGGAAGTGAGCCGACTTGGTTAGTCGGTCAACGACCACCCAAATCGCATCATGCTTCCTACGAGTAGGAGGTAAGCCTGTCACAAAATCCATGGAAATTTCCTCCCATTTCCACTTTGGAATCTCTAACGGCTGAAGTAACCCACTAGCTCTCTGGTGCTCAATCTTGACCTGCTGGCAAGTCAAACACTTAGATACAAACGAAGCCACATCCTGTTTCATGCCACTCCACCAGAAATGTTGCTTAAGGTCCCGGTACATCTTGGTAGAACCAGGATGTATAGTGAAAGGGGAACTATGAGCCTCTGATAGAACAGCCTCCCTAAGCTCAGGATCGTTGGGAACACAGAGACGATCCTCAAACCACACTACACCGGAATCATCAACTCTAAACTCTGACTGCTTGCCTTCCTCAACATTCTGAACTATAGACCATAGCTCACCATCCTCTTTCTGAGCTTCCTTAATTCGCAAGATAAGATTGGACTCAACAGTAAGGCTAGCCCAATAACCACCATGACCTCGAACACAAAACTCCACATCAAGAAGCTCTAAATCGTGCAAGACGCGAGGCTCAAACTCCAAACTCGCAATCATACCCGACTTTCTACTAAGAGCATCGGCGACCACATTCGCCTTACCGGGATGATACTGAATGTTAGCATCATAATCTTTCAGAAGCTCGAGCCAACGCCTCTGTCTCATATTCAACTCTTTCTGGGTGAAAATGTATTTAAGACTCTTATGATCAGTGAAAATGTCACAAGTCTCTCCATACAAATAATGGCGCCAAATCTTTAGCGCGAAAACCACAGCTGCTAACTCTAGATCATGCGTCGGATAGTTCACCTCGTAAGGCTTCAGCTGCCTCGAAGCATAGGCAATCACCTTCCCATGCTGCATCAAGACACATCCTAAACCCTTCTTCGATGCATCGCTATATATCTGGAACCCGCCGAAACCCGATGGAAGAGTCAAGATAGGTGCCGACACTAAACGTTTCTTCAACTCCTCAAAACTACTCTCCCGTTCATCAGTCCAAATAAACTTTTCCCCTTTCCTCATCAACTGTGTCAACGGCAAAGCAAGACGCGAAAAGCCCTCAACAAATCTCCGATAATACCCAGCGAGACCCAGAAAACTTCTCACTTCCGTCACATTTGTAGGCCTTGGCCATTTTGTGATAGCCTCAACCTTCGCCGGATCCATAGTGATACCGTCTGCAGAAACGATGTGACCCAAGAAAGCTTCTCGCTTAATAGCATACCTACACTCCATGTTACTCCTCGGGAAAAAGTTTTTAAGGAGACAAAGACGCAAGACCAATAGGCTAACCCAACACGAGATGTCCTCAGGTGTGCAGATCACCTTGTCAAGAGCTCCTTTCAGTACACGAGAGAATCCCAAACGACACTTTGGAGGGATGGATTTGACAGTGTGCAACCCTTTAGAAAGCAAAATGTCAAGTAAGTGTAGATCAAAACCATAATGCTCCTCCAAAACCGGGTCTTCATCACGAGCAAGTTGAACAGAAGAAGGAACCTGTGGCTTGGCGAGATCAAACAACACAAACCTAACAACACCATCGCCACTATCAGGGGGTGACACAAAATCAGATCCATGCCGACACTTAGAACGAAGGGTATGCGTCTTAAAACAAACCCCACATAACCAAAGACCCATACGTTTCAACGTAACCTCAGCTGCCTCAAAAACAACAAGATTAGTGGCCAGGGAAAGTTGCGCATCCTCATTGAAATGACGATCACGAAGATGAGAGATCAACGAGGTTTTGGTGAGCCCATTTCCACTGCCATCTTGACAACCACTTAAACCAACAAAAGGACAATGGAACCGTATGATTGCCATAGCAAACGGTAGGCACCACAAGTCCAAATGCAAGATAAATCTCTCCACAAGTCAAACCCCAAGTCAAACAGCGGATTTTCCAAAGTCAAACCGCAATTCTTTATGAAAACCACAGGTAGTCCTGAGTCAAACCGCAATTTACTTAGAGTCAAACCACAAGTCGTTCCTGAAGCAAACCGCACTACAAGTAAAACACAGGTCAAAACGCAATGTGTCTCAAACCGCAGCCAAATTAGCCAAACCGCAAAGCCCACTTCACTTGTTTAAACCAAAACGCAAGGTAGAGCCAAAAATGTGGGGCCCACGAAACAAAAAGCAACACGCAGGACCTTATCTACTCTGAAAAAGCAACCAAAAGTGTGGGGCCCATGAAGCAAACCGCAACCTGGTTTAAACCAAAAGTCAACACCAATAAATCGCAAGTTAAGGCCAAAACGCAATGTCCTTCTAATAATACCACACCTAAACCGCAACAAAAGCGTGGGGCCCCCTAGGCAAAAAGCAGTAACTGCCTTCCACAAGGACACGCAATGACCTTCTTTTAACGAACAGACAAACAATACTTGTCTTCCACAAGGACAAAACGCAAACAAGAAAACATACGCAGAAATCCTGGGAAAAGAAAGCTCCAAGAAGGAGATCACAACCGTATAGAAGAAACCTACAAGTTTTTGGAGGACCAAAAACGTGCGCAGAAAAAGCTAAAAGCAAAGCGAGTGACTGTACATACAAGGAAAGAACATAAGCACAACGATCCAACTAAGGGGTTGAATCAAAGGTGAAGGAAAGGACGAAGACGAAGGAACAGGACCAAGGAGATCCGTATGACGCCAATCGCCAATTTCGCCTACACAAAACACCTTTATTATTATTATTATTTATTATTATTATTATTATTATTATTATTATTATTATTATTATTATTATTATTATTATTATTATTATTATTATTATTATTATTATTATTATTATTATTATTATTATTATTATTATTAAATCATATTATTTATTATTATTATTTTATTATTATATTATTATTATTTTTTTTTTATTATTATTGTCATTATTTTTTTTATTTTTTTTTATTATTATAAAAACCTAATTATTATTAAAACATAATAAAATTTACATAAAGTTGGATGGGAGTCTAGACACAAGTTGTGCTCCCACTCCTTTCTGAATACAAAAACTATTATTATTATTATTATTATTATATTATTATTATTATTATTATTATTATTATTATTATTATTATTATTATTATTATTATTATTATTATTATTATTATTATTATTATTATTATTATTATTATTATTAATGTTTTTCTGAATTACATTACATTGCTAGTCAACCAAAAATAATGACAGATTTCATCAATTACAATTCTAACACATTACAATTTCAACACATTTCAATTCTTTGAATTATAATTCATTCAAATTACAATTACTTCCAAAGATTACAATTCATTCAAAAACATTCTGCGAACCAAATGCACCATTAATGTTCACGCTTTTAAGAAAGGTTGATTAAAGTAGAGCCCAACCCATGTAAAGTGGGGAGCCTAAAGAAGTGTGTAGGTTCTAATTTCCTTTAAACGAGAGTCACCCGAAGATGAGGACGTTCATTCAGTTCAAAAATCAGATCGGGCCGACCGAAAACTGATTTGGCTCAAAACACCAGATCGAAATGTTTGGTCCCCGTAAGCCCGGTCTGGATCATCAGTCCAGTCCGGTGCAACAAAGTATAAAGATTGTGCGTAAAACTAAACCTGGCCGATGACCAAATATGAGGGAAAGGATAGATCGAGGACCGAACCAAACTATGTTCGGCCGAATTAGGGCCACAAATGAACCAAACCTTAATGAACATTTAATATATTAAATGAACAAACATAAACAAGATTTGAATGCATGC
Organism: Artemisia tridentata subsp. tridentata; assembly: GCA_021014915.2. Lineage (NCBI taxonomy): Eukaryota > Viridiplantae > Streptophyta > Magnoliopsida > Asterales > Asteraceae > Artemisia > Artemisia tridentata. Next base: position 70,310,294 of record CP139505.1, read on the forward strand.
AGGACCTTCTTACAGCTCTTGTATCTTCGTTCAGGGTGTGTCTTGTGCTGCTAATACGTCTGAATTCGGCTTTTAGGGTTCTTCTGTCTTCGGTCTCTAAAGTCTAGTCTGTAGGATCCCGAAATTCGTCTGGCCTTGGGGTATTTATAGTTTCTGTCTGAGGGATAGATGCGGCGCATAGGATAAGTAGATGCGGCGCATTGACTTAACTTCGCGTGGGGTCCAAGATTAATATATTCAGGAATATTCGTACACCGCCTTAAGATGCGGCGTAACTCCATTTCTCTATGCGGCGCATGTCCTTTGCTGACTTGGATCGTAACTTGTGAAATCTTGATAGTGATGCGCCGTATGTAATAAGTATGTTGCGGCGTATCTGGAGCAGATTGATCTTGATCTTGTACATTTCAGTAGACTCTAAACATCTTGCTTGTTTTGCTTCATAATTAGTCCAAAATCACCAAGTTTCACATAATACTTGTTTTTACCTGAGAATTACAAAAGTAAACATTAACGTATCAATTCTCATATATAATATAATAAAACAAGTAAAATAAATAGGATAAATGATGATAATAAAATGTACTTATTTGAGTTCATCAAAAGCCTTTAGGGTTTACAACTTAGTGTCCAAGAAAGTAGAAGAAAATCTGCATGTAAACTTTCTTGAAGAAAAATCCAATGTCAAGGGAATTGGTCATAGATGGATGTTTGATATTGATTATTTGTTTGATTCTATGAATTATATTCCTGTCTCCAAGGAGAATCAAGTTAACCCTATTGCAGGTACCAAAGAAGTTACTAACAATGCAGGTACCAAAAATCCTTCTAATACAGGGAACACTGATGATGTGGCTGAGCTTGTTATGATTCCATCTACTGAGAACAAGTCTGCTGAAGCTGAAGCAGAAATCAAGAATTCTTCTTCTCAAGAAAAGGATTCTGAGTACAAATCTCAAGATACTGGCAAAGTAGCATCCCCTAACATTACCAGTACTTCCAATTTTAAGTCTGGTAGTGGTGCTCAACCAGACCTTTCTTCAAGTGCTGTTTGTGTTGATTATGAGATGCCAGAACTTGAAGTATTTCCAAATCCTAATGAAGGTATCTTTGAAGGGGCTTCCTATGATGAAGGAGGTATTATTACTGATTTCAACAACTTACCCACTGAAGTGGAGGTCAGTCCAACTCCCACTCTCAGGATCCACACCATTCATCCCAAGAGCCAAATAATTGGTGATCCCAAGTCTGCTGTTCAAACAAGAAGTAGAGTGCAACATCAGTCTGATTCACTTGCACTCATCAGCCTGATCAAGCAACAACAAAGGGTCAATCATAAGGACCAGCAACATTGTTTATTTGCTTGCTTTCTTTCTCAAAGTGAACCCACTACAGTTTCGGAAGCTTTAGGGGAGGAAAGTTGGGTAGAAGCTATGCAAGAAGAGTTGTTGCAGTTCAAGCTACAGAAAGTATGGGTTCTTGTAGACCTACCCTATGGAGCTAAAATCATTGGTACAAAGTGGGTCTTCAGGAATAAAAGGGATGAAAGAGGGGTAGTTGTAAGGAACAAAGCAAGACTGGTAGCACAAGGATACAAACAGGAGGAGGGCATAGATTATGATGAGGTTTTTGCTCCTGTAGCAAGAATTGAGGCTATCAGGTTATTTTTGGCCTTTGCATCATACATGGGATTCAAGGTGTATCAGATGGATGTCAAAAGTGCTTTTCTTTATGGCACTATTGAAGAAGATGTGTATGTACATCAGCCTCCTGGTTTTGAGGATCCTGCTAACCCCAATCAAGTGTACAAGGTTATTAAAGCTCTATATGGTCTTCATCAAGCTCCTAGAGCTTGGTATGAAACTCTTTCAAAGTTTCTAGAAGAACATGGGTACATCAGGGGTGTAATTGACAAGACTTTATTCATTAAGAGAGACCAGAAGGATATCATTCTTGTCCAAATTTATGTGGATGATATCATTTTTGGATCAACAAGAAAGTCTTGGTGTGATGAATTTGAAGGTTTAATGAAAAGCAGATTTGAGATGAGCTCAATGGGAGAACTTACATTTTTCTTGGGACTACAAGTAAAACAAAAGGATGATGGATTTTTTATTTCTTGAGACAAGTATGTTGCAGAAATTTTGAGAAAGTTTGAGTTCTCAAATGTGAAGACTGCAGTCACTCCCATGGAAAACAAGGTGCCTTTAACAAAGGATGAAGATGCTGCTGATGTGGATGTGCATCTTTACAGATCCATGATTGGTTCCCTCATGTATCTTACTGCTTCTAGACCTGACATTATGTATGCAGTTTGTGTTTGTTCACGTTTTCAGGTACAACCAAAGACTTCACATTTGCATGCTGTGAAGAGAATCTTTAGGTACTTAAAGGGCAAACCAAATTTGGGCCTTTGGTATCCTAAGGAGTCATCTTTTGACCTGATAGCTTATTCAGACAGTGACTATGCTGGTGCAAGCCTTGATAGGAAATCCACAACAGGAGGTTGTCAATTCCTTGGAAGGAGATTGATATCTTGGCAATGTGACGAAGCGAAAAGTGTACCGCTTTTAGGGGGTCATTTAAGCCCTAAATCGTATTTATTTGATCAAATATTGCCCTAAATCGTTCCTTTTGTCATTTTAGGTACTTTGGAGAAGAAATCTGGAAAAGGAAGCATTTTGGACGTTTTTGGAGCATAAAAGTGAAGAAAACGACAAAGTCTCCAAAGCTACTGGAAAAGTACACTTGACGGCGTCAAGGATTGCTCCTGACGGCGTCATGGCTTGGCAAAAGAGGTGGATATGAAAAATACACGTGACGCGCCAGAGAGTTTTGCAATGGAAAGTCTGACGGCGTCACCCTTTAAGGTGATCAAGGCCATCACGGTTTAAGTTAAAGAGAGACGGCGTCAAGCACATTTCTGACGGCGTCAACCCTTGATAGGCCAGAGTGGATTTTGGAGGATTAAAGAGGGACGGCGTCAGGAAGACCATCCAGGAACCCTAGCCACGGCGAGGTGACGGCGTCAAGATCTATAACGTGACGCCGTCAGCTACTAAGTTCTATATATAGTTTTTCAATTTTTTGTCATTAGTGTGCAGCTTTGTGAGGAGAAACCCTAAGACGAATTTCTACCATTTTTAAGGGTTTTCATACCCTTGGATCTCCCATGTTTAATTGAAGATAAGTAATCACTTAATCAATCAATATGTCTATGTGTTGTTTGATTATATCTTGTTCTTGTCTTTTGATTAACATGCTAGGCTAGATTTATCTTGTGTTTGCTTAGATCTAATGAAACCTAACTATTGATTATTGGTTGTTGGTGTGTTATTAATTGTATTGGATGATTGTTTATCGATGTTAGGCTTAAGAAAACTGGCTAACCTCCTATACGGTAACTTGCTTGAACGTCTTAAGAAACATGAACCAATGCGTACTAAGGTTTTTATGGTTGTATTTAATGCATGAGCGAATTCTAGTGATCCCATGTTAGGAGCTTCTTAGCCGGCTCGACATAGGAGTGAAGTAGGAGCTTGTAGAGTTGGGGAAGTACGTACGCCACCCCACGATTGGTATTAAGGAATACACCCGTCATCCACGCAATTAATACACACTAATCAACCGGTAAAAGATAGTTAGGGAGTAAGGAAATCTAAGTAAACACATTTCTCTCCATATAAGTTCCACAACCTTTTCATTTTCAGTTATTTTATTTTATTTTTGTAGTTATTTGGGTTAGTTGACTAGCAACTAATTCCGCCCACTCCTTCAAACCCGAGATTTTACTTGCTTTTATAAAAAATTATAAAAATACAAAAAGAATCTTCCCTCACCCTTAGACCTATTAGAGTAGTTTTTCAATCCTAACGACACTATTCCCCTAGAGAACGATCAATCCCCCGGTACTTGCCACTTCACTATACTACATCGGTCAGGTACACTGCCTGGTGGGGATTGCAAGCCTCTTGAGATCCCTCGAGAGGTAAAACCTGTTGTAAGGTCGCAAAATCACGCATCATTTTTTTGGCGCCGTTGCCAGGGAATAGTTATTGTTTAGGTTGAATTTTTATTTTATTAGGTCTACTCACTAGATTCCTTTCTAGTGAGATTTTTATTTTATTTTTCTAGGATTTCTTTAGTCTATCTTTTTTCTTCGTTTCTTTGTTCGTAACCATTACCATCCAACATCATGGAAGGTGGTAATATCCTCGATCCCAACAACCAACCACCACAACAACACCCACCTCCTAGAGCCCGTACCTTAGGAGACTACTCTCGTCCTAGCCACCATGGCTATCAAAACACCATTGAGCTCACTCAAGGAGCCAATGTCACTCCCTTGCGATCCGACACCATCCGGTTGGTGCAAAGCGAATGCGCATTCCATGGACTTCGTTCCGAAGATCCTAACCAACATCTCAAGGACTTTCTCAAAATTGTTGATTCCATAGACCTTGATGTTGCCACTCGAGAGACGACCCGATTGCGTCTCTTTCAATTCTCTCTGCGGGACCAAGCTAGTCAATGGCTAGAGCGTCTACCCGCAGGATCCATCACCTCTTGGGATGATCTCACCACTCGTTTCCTTGCTCAGTTTTTCCCACCAGGAAGAACTACTAAGCTAAGGAATGATATCTTGATGTTCCAACAACGTCAAGGCGAAACCCTCTACGAGGCATGGACTTGATTTAAGGACTTACTCCAAAAAGTCCCTCACCATGGCATAGAACTTTAGCTCCAAGTCTAAATCTTCTATGACCATATCAATCTCTCCACGAGGCAAACCATTGACCAATCGGCCGGTGGCAAGCTACGTGATCTAAGTGCAGAACAATCATGGGCTCTCCTAGAAGATCTTGCTCTTTATGACAACGAAAGTTGGAGTGATCCCCGTGATTTGAATAAAACGGTCAAGGCAATATCTTTGCCTTTGAACAATTCAAGCACTTCCGACCGTAGGATCATAGAACTTGAAGACCAAGTCAAGTTTCTTATGAAATCCTACGAGGCTCCTAAACCTTCAAGCCAAGTGAACAAAATCACTTCTTCATGTGAATTATGTAGTGGTCCCCACGACACTCGTGATTGCATGGAACTCCCCGAACAAGCTTTTGCGGACTACGCATCCTCGCGTACCGACGGAGCGGGAGACAAGTGGTACACTTTCAAACCCGAGCCAAACCCCTACGGTGATTCATACAACCCCTCATGGAAAAATCACCCAAACCTTAGGTGGAAACAAAACCAAAACGCACAACAAACCAATTCTTCCAACCCACCTAATCGTTTCCAATCAAGCGGTTCCAACTCGAACCATACTTTCAACAACAATCCTTCCAGCAATGGTAGTACCAATAAATTTGAAGGATTGATGTCCCAATTTATGGCATCTCAAGAAGCTCGTTTGGCCAAGTTTGAAGCCGATTTCAAACAAAAACAAAGCGAGATGACCAATAAGATTGACACTTTGTTGAAAGCCCTCAATGACCGAGAAATGGGAGCACTCCCTAGCAACACAGTCAAGAACCCGAAACTAAACGTCAACGCCATCTCGTCAGTTTCGTCTCCTAGTTCTTGTCCACAATATTATTCGGTCAATTCCATGAGCACGTGTTTCAAACAAACCCAAGTCGTTCAAAATGACCAAGAAGTTATGATATCCAAATTGGTCAACAACATAGTTGAAACACCTCCCACTCAAAACCTTGACAATGAATTCAAGGAGCTCCACCTTGAAAGTCCGGTTATTGATGTGTTGGATGAGAAGAAGCTCAAGTTAGGCGAAAAAGGGACCGCCTTCGTTCAAAACAAGCTACCTAAGAAGTTAGATGATCCGGGCTTATTTGTTCTACCTTGCAAGATCGGTAATTCGGAGGCTTATGACACATTAGCCGATCTTGGATCAAGCCTTAACCTACTTCCGTTACCTCTCTACACCTCTCTAAAACTAGGAAAACTTGAAGAAACTGAGGTGATAATAGGCTTAGCGGATGGGAGTGTTGCTTACCCGATTGGAGTAGTCAAAGACGTGTTAGTACACATTGGAAAACTAACCATTTTAGCCGATTTCCACGTCCTTGATATGGTTAGCGACCCTACATGCCCCTTGTTGATAGGTAGAGGATTTTTGGCGACCGCTAGTGCTATGATTGATTGTAAGGAATCTAAGATAGCGGTAGGAGAAGGTGATACTTGGTCAGTCTACGATGTGAAGAAACATGCCTATGATACTAGTGAGGAACCAACACCCCATTGGTTAGAATTAAATAGGTGACCATCTAGATATGGACCTTGGATCGATAGAGACTTCATAGGACCCCAACGCCCATTTTACCTAGAAGAGGACTTTGTGAACCGAACACATACGGTAGAGCAACTCTTGGCTAGGGACACCGAATTGGATCCATTTGAAGACCCTCTAGTTTTTAGGAAGATGATTGAGTTCCTAGGAGTTTTGCCAATTAACCTAGGGATGAATAAGTGGACTTGTGAGGACGATGATCATAAGTGGGATTGGGACAAACCACCCAAAGATGGAGATGGGTCATGGCATATTAAGATGACATTGTATGACCCGGATGGAGAGAAGTTTGAAAAGATATATTGTACTAAGCGGACCAATAGGAAACTTCAATCCAAGCTTAACCCTAAAGACGTCCTCGATGATGAACTCACTTACATAGGGTAGAAGGACTTTGAGTCTAGCTACAAGACTCGTTAATAAAGAAAAGCGCTTCTTGGGAGGCAACCCAAGCTTTATTTGCTTTGTGTGTTTATTTGTTTGGTTGTTTGATTTTATTTGCTTCCGTATGTGTGTTTAATTTTTATTATTATTGATTCATGTTCAAAAGTAAATTGTGAAAATGCTTTATCTTGTTTTTAACTTCGTCTTAACTACATATAAAGGTATTTTGCAAAAGATAAGTGTAAGGGAAATCCAAATCGGTTTATTAGAACAAATGAACATGAATCGTAATAATATTAAATTAACATACATATTAGTAATTGTTTGAGTCAAATGCTTGTATCGAGTCATAATGATGTTTTGCAGGATTTCCAGGAAGTAAGGTAGAGGTTTTTCCAGAAATTTTCCGAAAACTTAACATGAGAATTCTGTCAGATCATTTCTGACGGCGTCAGGCCTTACAACCTGACGGCGTCAGGTTTTAATTTTCTGAAATTTTTGAAAGTTTTGTTTTCATAAAATGTTTTTATTAAATCTCTAACTTATAAACTCCATGAATCTGCAAAATTATCATTCCACAAGCATTATATCCTTATATAGAATTTATCCCGCCGATGTTATGCAGGTTTTCGTGTTTGTTTTCTCAGGTTTAACAGGTTATTTTGGACAAGGAGATGTATGTGGAATCAAGCTTTTGGCGATGCTTTAGTCTTGAAGCTTCTACATTCCCTTGGAAGAAGATCTAACCATGTTACCTCTTTATCCACCAAACGAATCAGGGGAGTATTTGATTTCATTCTTTTACCTTATTTACTTTTGCATCTTGTTATTTGAACATTGGGGACAATGTTCATCTTAAGTGTAAGGGGGGGGGGGGGGTAAAGTACGATACTTTAGAGAATGCTATTACGCTTGATTTTTGTTTGTTTAATGGTAGATGTGCAATAAAACTGAGATAAATACCTGTTAGGGCAATTTTAGTGCCAAATTTAAAATTTTTTACAACATATAGGAGTGAAACTTTGGTCTTAATGAGCGTCTCATGGATAGGAGTTATATGACTAGCACAAAAACCGTACCACTAAAAAATTTTCCACCCCCAAATATGTGAGGTTCGCCCCTAGAATTGGTAGGAAAAGCATTTATGCTATGATGTGTGTACCGGTAGCACTTAGATTCTAGAACTTGCGTTAGGACCATTCCGAGGCCACAAGTAAGACTACATTCGTGTAGTTAGATTTACTACATGATAAGAGGCATTAGGATTAACCAATTGTTTTACACCTGTGTTTTTGTTATAATTACATTGGCTACATTGGTCAAGTAATTCTCCCACACCCTTTGCGTTGTACTCATTTTTAGTACACGATACCCCTAGTACACCCCTCAGAGCCTATCTTTTTGTTTCGACCTTTAAGCATTTTACTTAAAGGAAGAATTTGTTACACCCCACTTAAATGTACACCCAAATCGCCTTAGCCTACCTTGTATGCACTCATTTTTAGTGCATTATTGTGACAACATTTGTTTAAACCCCAAGTTAATTATCTAATTGATTACATGGTTGCTAAGTCGAGTCATATCCTTGTACATATTGTTTTGGGACGATTGGGACTCATGGGTAAAGTACTAGTGTAATGGAGTAATGGGGAAGAACAACATTATTACCCCCATATGTGCTAAATATTTTAAAAGTACTCCAAGTTTTTCGATTATCTTAATTCGAGTCATTAGAATAGTTAATTGTAAAGTTATGTAAAAGTTCAAGTGTAAGGGGAATGCAACGCCCCTATGATGTATTATTTTGGATGGTAGGGCAAGAGTGTATGAAAAAAAAAAATCAAGAAAAATACAAAAAAATGAGAAAAAGAAAAGTAGAAAAAACATACGGACTACCATCCCGTTTCATTTTATGTTTTTGTTATTTTGTTTTTAGCTTAAGTCGAGTCTAGTCTTGGCTTAGCAACGCCATATTGTACATGTAATTAATCAAGATCTTTAACTCGCCACCAGTAAAATATCCCTTATCCAACAAATCCGTGTTTATCAGATCCCTACACCTAACGTTATAACCCGTTTAAAAGCCCTCTTTGATAGTTTATCTTAGGTGCTTACGCCTAGTGGAGGAGGTTTTCGATCCTTTCTCAAGCCTATGGTAATCTATTTGCTATGACAGGTAGTGAGAGATATTATCCGTTTTCATTTATGAGATATACTTTTATGACACCTGAGAGATGTGAGTATCTAAACACTACTTGTGAGGTGATAGTTTGTAATCTCCGTGCTTATTATGATTAAAGTGGAACGACTATTTGTTGTAATTACTTTTATATTAGCGTTAAATGACCCCTAACTTGTATTTTGATTAGAATAAAAGCGCATTTGCTTGAGGACAAGCAAATCTCAAGTGTAAGGGTATTTGATGAAGCGAAAAGTGTACCGCTTTTAGGGGGTCATTTAAGCCCTAAATCGTATTTATTTGATCAAATATTGCCCTAAATCGTTCCTTTTGTCATTTTAGGTACTTTGGAGAAGAAATCTGGAAAAGGAAGCATTTTGGACGTTTTTGGAGCATAAAAGTGAAGAAAACGACAAATTCTCCAAAGCTGCTGGAAAAGTACACTTGACGGCGTCAAGGATTGCTCCTGACGGCGTCATGGCTTGGCAAAAGAGGTGGATATGAAAAATACACGTGACGCGCTAGAGAGTTTTTCAATGTAAAGTCTGACGGCGTCACCCTTTAAGGTGATCAAGGCCATCACGGTTTAAGTTAAAGAGAGACGGCGTCAAGCACATTTCTGACGGCGTCAACCCTTGATAGGCCAGAGCGGATTTTGGAGGATTAAAGAGGGACGGCGTCAGGAAGACCATCCGGGAACCCTAGCCACGGCGAGGTGACGGCGTCAAGATCTATAATGTGACGCCGTCAGCTACTAAGTTCTATATATAGTTTTGCAATTTTTTGTCATTAGTGTGCAACTTTGTGAGGAGAAACCCTAAGAAGAATTTCTGCCATTTTTAAGGGTTTTCATACCCTTGGATCTCCCATGTTTAATTGAAGATAAGTAATCACTTAATCAATCAATATGTCTATGTGTTGTTTGATTATATCTTGTTCTTGTCTTTTGATTAACATGCTAGGCTAGATTTATCTTGTGTTTGCTTAGATCTAATGAAACCTAACTATTAATTATTGGTTGTTGGTGTGTTATTAATTGTATTGGATGATTGTTTATCGATGTTAGGCTTAAGAAAACTGGCTAACCTCCTATTCGGTAACTTGCTTGAACGTCTTAAGAAACATGAACCAATGCGTACTAGGTTTTTATGGTTGTATTTAATGCATGAGCGAATTCTAGTGATCCCATGTTAGGAGCTTCTTAGCCGGCTCGACATAGGAGTGAAGTAGGAGCTTGTAGAGTTGGGGAAGTATGTACGCCACCCCACGATTGGTATTAAGGAATACACCCGTCATCCACGCAATTAATACACACTAATCAACCGGTAAAAGATAGTTAGGGAGTAAGGAAATCTAAGTAAACACATTTCTCTCCATATAAGTTCCACAACCTTTCATTTTCAGTTATTTTATTTTATTTTTGTAGTTATTTGGGTTAGTTGACTAGCAACTAATTCCGCCCACTCCTTCAAACCCGAGATTTTACTTGCTTTTATAAAAAATTATAAAAATACAAAAAGAATCTTCCCTCACCCTTAGACCTATTAGAGTAGTTTTTCAATCCTAACGACACTATTCCCCTAGAGAACGATCAATCCCCCGGTACTTGCCACTTCACTATACTACATCGGTCAGGTACACTGCCTGGTGGGGATTGCAAGCCTCTTGAGATCCCTCGAGAGGTAAAACCTGTTGTAAGGTCGCAAAACCACGCATCACAATGCAAGAAGCAGACAATTGTGGCCAATTCAACTACTGAAGCTGAGTATGTTGCAGCTGCTCACTGCTGTGGACAAGTCTTGTGGATTCAGAATCAGATGCTGGACTATGGTTTGAATTTTATGAATACTATTATCCACATAGATAATAAGAGTACTATCTGTATTGTTAAGAACCCAGTATATCACTCTAAAACTAAGCATATAGAAATCAGGCATCACTTTATTAGAGATTGCTTTGAAAAGAAGTTGATTAGAGTGGAGAAAATACATACAGATTTTAATGTTGCTGACCTGTTAACTAAAGCATTTGATGGTCCTAGGTTCAATTATCTGGTAGTTAACATTGGTATGATGAACCCCTAGTTTGACTTAAGGGGAGGTTTGGCTTAAGGGGAGGTCAAACTGTAAAGTATGTAAATATGAGTACTTACCAGCAATTTAGGTTATCTTTAAGTCTTGTAGTTTTATTTTTAGTTCTGTTAGTGTTAAAAAAAAAAAAAAAAAAAAAATTCTGTCTTCTATTTTTTATAGACAATGTTGGATTAAGTATGTTTTCATAAGTTGTTAAGTGAGACTATTGGAACTTTTCACTTGGTGGAGGTGCCTTGCACTAACACTACAAAAGGTTATCAGTCCACCTTGTCTCATCAACACAAGGAGTGGCTAATCCTGAGCAAACGGCTACAGGTAAAGATTGCTCAAATCCGTTTATGGCTGACAATTTGCCAAAAATTATATGGTATTCAACTCACCATATCTAAGATAAGTAAAGAGTTGGCTAGCCCACAAGGTTATGGCTTGTGGTAAAGGCTGTGGAAAACCATAAATGGTAATCAATTCACCATGATGAGGTGCTTTTCCATCAAAGAATTGGCTAGTCCAGAAGCAAACGGCTTTTGGTAAAGACTTAACAAATCCGTTGATAAGCTGATGATTTGCTAAAAATCATATGGTTATTAATGTACCATGGTCTTACACACCAAAACATTGGCTACTCCAGTGGTAATGGCTATTGGTAAAGAGATTTCAAATCCATTACACTTTCAATGATTCACCTCTCACAGATGGTAACACATCTGGAAGTGATGAGAATAGTCTGAAACTTAAATGAATTTGATGTACATAGAGTCAATGTTGCTGCAAAGACCATATCAGAAGAGCTTATCAAGATTCAAGCTACTAGAAAGGTTCAAGACCTAAAGATAATTCAAAATGTTCAAGATTCAATCCTCAGAAAGCTAAATCAGAAGAACTTGAAGTTCATGGAGCATGAAGATCAAGTTAGGGGAGGATTGTTGGGAATTATGATATGATTCAAGAGAAGACAAACTTAGGTCTGGTAATATATCAGAGTTAGGTCTGTTTGTGTATTAGGTCTGGTAATACAAAGTTAAGTCTGGTAGTCTGTATTAAGTCTGGTTGACTTATTATGTTAAGTCTGGTCGTGTTATAAGGAAAGTCTGTTAGAGATAAGTTAGGAAAAGATACAAAACGTGTAAGTATCTTTGTAGAAGATTCGTGAATATCTTCTTAGTCGGTTAGCATTAGGGTTTCCTTGTGTTATGAAAGGATCCCTAAGATTGTTAGTTCCATGAGAGAGTTGTACGAGATTCACTATTGTGATTAAAAGTAATATACGAAGTTAGTGTTATCTCTGTGTGTGTTCTTCATTGTTCTTATTAAGTTTCCGCATTAACATTAACAATCATCAAGGGTTTCTCACTTAGACTGGTTTGGATTTATCCCAACCATCTACTAAGTATTCAAGGCTACTTAGAGATCCACATATAATTCGTGGACCAACAGTATTCACAGGTTTACATTCTTCCATCCCATAATTCTTCAACACCTTATCAATATATGAAGATTGTGACAAACTCAATACCTTAGCCTTTCTGTCCCTGTGAATTTCCATCCCCAATATCTTTCTTGCTTCTCCTAAGTCCTTCATATCAAACTCTCTCATAAGCAACTGCTTGGTTTCCTCAATTTGACTCTTATCTTCACAAGCTATCAGCATATCATCAACATACAAGAGTAAATAAACAAACTTACCCCTGTCATACTCCCTGTGATATACACAACTATCATAAGGACTTCTCATGAACCCACTGCTCACCTTGTACTCATCAAATCTCCTATACCACTGTCTAGGGGATTGTTTGAGTCCATACAATGACCTCTTTAACAAACAAGCCTTATTCTCCTGGCCTTTCACCTCATACCCCTTTGGTTGTGACATATAAATCTGTTCATCCAAACTGCCATGTAGAAAAGCAGTTTTAACATCCATTTTCTCTAACTCCAGATCCATTGCAGCAACCAAGGACAAGATTATTCTAATAGAGGTGTGTTTGACTACAGGAGAAAAGATCTCATTGTAGTCAACACCAGCCTTTTGAGTACACCCCTTAGCCACTAGTCTAGCTTTAAACCTTGGACCTTCACCAGCTTTTATTCCATCTTTTAACTTGAAGAACCATTTGCAAGAGACCAACTTCTTATCAGGAGGCTTATCTATCAATTCCCATGTATCATTTTTGTATAATGATTCCATTTCTTCATTCATTGCAGCACACCACTCTTCCTTGTGTTCTGAGTTAACTGCTTCTTCATAAGTCATGGGTTCAAATATGCTTTCTAACTCAGCTGCCATGAAAGCAACAGCTGATATGCTCTCTTCATGATCTCTATACCTGATAGGAGCCCTTATTTGCCTTCTGGCCCTATCTCTAGCCAAACTTGGTCCAGGATCATTGTTATTTCCAGAAATGTCCTCAACTTCAACTCTTTCTTGTACACTTTCCTTGGGCTCCACCTCAATTTGAACACCCTTGTTTTCATCAAACATTTCATCATCATACTTCAAATCTTTGCCCAACAAATCCTTGTACAATATATCTTCTTTGAACTTAACATTTCTACTATTAATGATCCTAGGCTTCTCACCATCCATTCTCCACAACCTTTGACCTTTAACCCCATCAGTGTATCCCAACACAATACACTTTATAGCTCTGGGATTATTCTTTCCCTGACTTACATGGGCATAAGCCAGAGAACCAAAAACTTTAATGTCACTATAGTCTGGTTTCTCTCCAGTCCAGACCTCCATTGGAGTTTTCATATCAAGGGCTACTGATGGAGATCTATTTATCAGATATACTGCTGTGGTAGCAGCTTCTGCCCAAAACATCATAGGCATCCCTGCATGATTTATCATACACCTCACCCTTTCACAGATAGTTCTATTCATTCTTTCAACCAAACCATTCTGTTGAGGTGTCCCAGGGATTGTCAAATGCCTATCTATACCATGTGACTTACAATACTGATTGAATTCATTACTACAGAATTCAAGTCCATTATCAGTCCTAAGTTTCTTCACCTTCTTGCCAGTTTGGTTCTCAACTAATGCTTTCCATTCCTTGAACTTACCAAAGGCCTCACTTTTGTACTTGATAATATAAATCCATACTCTCCTAGAGTAATCATCAACTATGGACATATAATACCTAGCACCTCCCACAGACTCAGTCTTAGCAGGACCCCACAAATCTGAGTGTACATAATCTAATATACCCTTAGTTGTGTGTCTGCCTTTAGTAAATTTTACCCTTCTATGTTTACCCATAACACAACTTTCACAGAAACTAATATCATAGTCACTATTTTTCATTTCATCAATGACTTGTTGTTTATTAAGTTCAACAAGCCCTTGACTACTTATGTGACCAAGCCTATTATGCCATAAAAGGGCTACTGAGTTACCTTGTTCAAGTGCCACAGAAACTGTACTAGCCATCATCACTGTCCCATCCAGTAAGTAGGTGTTATTCACACTTCTTGTTCCTGACAGGATCACCATAGAACCTCTGATCACTTTGGCTTTACCTTCTCTTAGACTGACATAGCATCCCTCTTTCTCAAAAGTACCAAGAGACAACAAACTTCTCTTCAAATTAGGGACATATCTCACATTCTTGATATCTACTTCCTGTCCATTCTTCAATTTCACAGTTATGGTTCCTGAACCAACCACCTTACAAGGCCTATCATCTCCAAGTTTCACTGAGCCAAGATCCTCCATCTTGAGATCTCTAAAATACTCCTTATCAGGAACCATATGAAAAGAACACCCTGAGTCCATAACTGGAACATCTTTATCAACATCAGTGCTTGTCACACACAAGACATCTGAACTTTCATACCCTTCTGATAATTCATCTTGTGAAACATGATTTGACTGATTCTTGAACCCACCATTGGACTCCCCCTTTCTCTTCTTGAATTCAGGACAATCTTTCTTGAAGTGTTTATCTGAATTACATACAAAACACCTTCTCTTGAACTTAGACTTGGATCTACTCTTGTTCTTTGATCCAAAACTCCTCTGTTCAGGCCTTCCTCTCACAAATAACCCATCTCCACCTTCTTCTTTCACATCAGACCTCTTCTTCAACTTTTTAGAGTTTAATGCAGCAAAAACTTCTTCCATGGTTAAAGTCTCTCTGCCATACATAAGAGTATCCACAAAATGCTCATATGAAGATGGCAATGATGTGAGAAATATTATAGCCTGATCCTCATCATCCAATTCAACCTCAATGTTCTCAAGATCCAAGATTAGTTTATTAAACTCATCTGTGTGATCTTCTAATGACTTACCTGTATTCATCTGAAAAGTATACAATCTTTTCTTCAAATACAAACGATTAGCCAATGACTTTGTCATGTACAGAGACTCAAGTTTAGCCCATACCCCTGCTGCCGTTGCCTCCTTTGACACCTCCCTAAGAACCCTGTCTCCAAGACTCAAAATAATGGCATTGTGGGCCTTTTCCAAGATGTCTTTCTTCTCCTTGTCTGTCAACTCAGCAGGCATATTGGCTTCACCCAACAGAGCATCACTAATCCCCTGATGAACCAGCAGTGCTCTCATCTTGACCCTCCATAGACTAAAATCATTCTTCCCACCGAACTTCTCTAATTCAAACTTCGTCGACACCATTGTATCCAAGAGCTGAGGAATTAAAGATTTCACCCAATCGAGCCAACCTGTCTCTGATACCACTTGTTATAATAACACAGTGAAATCAAGAACAAATGATAACAACTACCCAACGAATTTTATTGAATGAAAGTAATAGTGAATACAGAAAATTGAATGAATTGAAGTGATTACAACTCAATTGGAAAAATCCCCAATTTATACACATACAGCTAACCCTAATTAGCTCTTAACAAACTTTTAACTAACCAACTTTTAAATTGGCATAATCAGTCCTCCAACTTATACTTTCAACTATTGCCATAATAGCCCCCCTAAAGTTCATTGACTTTTTGTTTGACCAGCTTGATTTTGACTTTACTTTAACATGCCCGAGTCCAAAGATGTTTTTATAACACTTATATAAAAACGCCCACAAAAAGGTGTTCTATACATTTTACTTGTAAGTTTCAAACCGGGACACCGCGACTCACGTTCATACTCAACGGGACACGGAATACACACTTCGTAAAAACTTAGAAATATTTCTCCCCTCTCTACTTGTTTATTTTGCCGCCCAAAAACACATAAAATACTTAGTTGGTTGGCTAATAAATCACATTTGATTTACTTACACTTTGAACAAACAAATTACAAAATATATATATTAGATATAACAAGACTTTGAATGACCATTACACATTTTCTTGGAGCTTGTTTCTGTCTCATCGAACAACCAACAAAACAACCCCAAAAGTCCAAAACCAAATATGTGACTACACCATGCACATATGCCACATTCAAATTATTTTCTTTTCTCTTGGCTCCAACACAACTCGACACACTCACACACTCTTGTATTGTCTTCCCTTCCTTCTTGCGTGCAATACTACCCAAAAACACAACGCCAAGCCACCCTAGAACCTAGCCTAGAACAATAAACAATATTAACTATGGTGAACCAATGGATCTTGTGCTACTTAGACCTCCAACATGCTACACATTCCTTTTTCCTTTTCCTTATAATAATCGAGTAGTACATAACATGTGTTGACCTTCATTCTTTTATCACATCATGTAGCACCTAAGGTATGCAAACCGCCCACAAAACCTTCACCCTTCCCACCCTATTCGACAAGACCAAAACATGTTCCTTTGACCACTTTGCTTCACTCGACGAGACTTGGCATGGCACGCTTCAGAAACACATTTAAAAATAATCAAGGGATGGTACCTTGTTTCCTCTATATAAAGCCTTCAAACTTTACATTCACTCACACACTTAAAAACTCACAAACACTTAACCAAAGACACTTCAAAGCTATCCCTTTTCCTTCCATTTGTTCACAGTCGAGCTAAGGAGATAACAAGCAAAGGTTTTTGGTCATATTACAAGTCATTGGGTCTTTGTCTTGATCGAGGATTATTGTTCGAGAAGGGTTTCAAGATTTTCAACTCGTGTTCTCGATTTCCTTTCGTTCGTACCACTCTTTGCGTCTTCCCACCTAGTTGGTGTAGTAAGTTCCATGTCTCTATTCCGTTTCTTTTTTTTTCCAAAGCATATACGAATATCACGCATGCATCTTACAACCTAGCGTAACGAATAAACTCAAAACTCATGCATGAATGTTTCTTGGTTATGTGTTTAAGTTTGTGTGGTGACAAAGGACTTTATATGGCATTAACAAGCTAAAGAAAATAAGCTAGAGCTTATTCACATACTAATCGACACATACATATTTTTGTGAGCTTATTCGTACTCCTCATGGTCAAGTGCTTACTTAAGACATGAGCTTATATATGCAAGAACAAAACAATTTTGGAGAAGTAAATGCAAGCGTACAAACGAATACATACAAACACAATAGCGCATGCACACTGAGAAAGGAATATAATTAGAAATGAATCTGTTGAAAAACTCAATAAGTATAAACGGGCTGCAAAACTAAACAACAAAGTTCGGCTAGTCTGTTGGTTGTGGCCTTGGCCTGTTGAGCGAGAGGTCCATTGTTAGAATCTTGCACCTATCCTTTTTGTTACCATATTTCTTTTTATAGCTTTTCACATTAGACCTTTGAACTATTAGAACTAGTCAATATTCTTTTTCACAAATTTCACTAATAAGGTCTAATGAGTTAGACTATAAATTGACAATGGGGTATTTTTGCAACAATAGATTTATAAGGGAAAAACTAATATTTACATTTTTGTCAAATTCCTATACTTAGTTTATTTTCACAAACTCGATCAAACTACGAAAACTATATAATAAAATATTATTTATAGAAGATACATTATAGATTTTTCTAACTTATCATCCACTAATTCAATATAATCAAAAATGTATACATAAACATAAATACCTACGCACTTCCAAGAGCCAATACTTACAAATATTTTTAAATCGATTTAAACATAAACCTTATCACACAAGCAATATTAAACACAACCACTCGAGAAACTTAAATTTATTTGAACACTATGAGTCGTAAACAAAACTGTAAACTAAGACTTGTCATACTAATTTAGGTCGCGTGTTGGTGCCATCCACTATTTCTACTTGACTACCGCTTATAGACTGCTGTAATACTGAGGTGAGTTCTCGTAGCCCCTTTTTCATTATGTTTTCCTTAGGGGAAAATGATACTCAAATGATATTTTAACTGTTTTCATGCTGTGATACAACGTTTTCATGTTTTGGAACAATATGTGTGTTTTGATTGCAATATATGCTTTACTGTGTGAACTCAGATTGTGAGACTTAGCTTAAACGTGCGCAACTGTTTTGTGATACATTGTTGGTATCATTTTGGGAAGTGGCACCCAGTGAATCATTTTGGGAAGTGGCACCTAGTATATCATTTTGGGAAGTGGCACCCAGTATATCATTTGGGAAGTGGCACCCAGTCTATGTATGGATAAATTAGGCGTGTTTGCAGTCTGTGATAGTTTCTGATCTTTACTATGTGCTCACATTTGTTTATCTTGCTCACTATTGTCCTACGCTTTTATTCACAGCTTCGTGGTTTAACATATAAACCTACGAGCTCACCAACTTTATGTTGACATTTTCTTGTACCATTTTCAGGTGTTATTGAAGCTGCTTAAAAGGTTTAGTTTTGACTGGCTTAGCAAGACTTAAGACAAGACCCTCCCGGGTTATATCTCGTGGAGTTGCATTTGATATTCCCTAGTGATGTTGTTTAACTCTGAGACTTATGTTTATTTTGGATCTTTGTACTTATCCCGGCTGTGAGAGTTTACGACTATTATCTGTCTTATGTTATGCATTTAGTATTTCTCTACTGTGACACCTTGTGTTCTTGACTATGAGGTCATACCCCGTAAATGCTATTCCGCTACGCCATTTTTTGGGTGTGACAAAAAAACAGTTGTTGGGTACCAATTGTTTGATCAAAGACAAAGACTTTCCTGTTCAATGTCTAATCAGTAAGATATAAGACTAAAATTTACAGATTTGGAGAAACGTAACCAGGCAACTGGTATTGCATTATCTTTTCAATCAGCAAAAATTTATAAGACTGGTCTTATCTGTAAGATCCTCAAATTCGAATAGCAAGAAGACGAGTGTGTTTTTGAGAGTGTTGAGCAGCTAAACAAGAAAGGATGTGCTTTGAGTATAATTATCAAACAACAACGAGAGATTAAAGGGTTATTGTAGAGTGATTTGGCTTGTAGAACATTAGGGACGAAATTTTGTGTTGTAGATCTTTGGAGAAAAAGTTTGGTGGCTGATATTGTTTGGTAGGCATTTGTTTATAGTGAAGTGAGATTGGATTTAGCAAAAAACGAGTTGGCGGACCCGCGCGTTGCTGCGAGAATGCGGTGCTAAGTCGTGTTTGAAAGTTAGTCATTAAGGACTAAATTTGAAAAAGATCGATAAACCAAAGGACTATTTTTGAAAACTAATTCTGGAAATAATATGTTTTTTACGGAAAAAGTCCCTAAAATTATCGACGTGTTGCATCGTTAGTCCCCGAAGGACCTAGCATGCAAAAACATTTACACCTTAGGGACTAAATTTCACATGACAATTGTTTTGTCCACTGTAGCGGCTACAGTGTTGCTACAGTAAGTGCTTACCCCTTTTAGTATATATATATAATTCAGGTAGTATGTGATGTTGTGCTTGTGATGGAACATTCCTTTTCTCTATTTCCGATAAAAACAAATACTTTGAGGTACTATACAAACCCTCCCTACCCCTAGCTGTACTTATGTTTTTAGTTTTTGTCTTTTAGCTGTATTTTTATTTAATATAAGTGCCTTTTTATTTTATTTTTATTTTATTTTTTTTTTGGTGAGTTTATCAGACTTGGAATAGATTGGACAAAATAAAAACCTTACATGATTCTCCCTTTATCAGACTTCAAGCACGGGTTCAAGTTTTAACTTGTCCTTTTTATTCCTTTTTTTTTTTTTTATTATAAACACTGATCAAACTTGCATTCACAAAGCAAAAAATACCAGTGATCAAACTAGCATTCACAAAACAAAAACTAGCTTGCAGATAGGAACGATGAATACATCACCGTTTTACATGACTGAGGTATAATTTTACGCTATTACACATATTACTTTCAAAAATGTTTAACGTTTATAAAAAAAATGATAAATCGAGATTTTTAATAGGCTCAGATTATTATTGTTTTATCATTTTGGCTGCAAAATTTGAAGGTTCCAAAGTGGAAAAAACTCACTTTACTGTCCATTCGGTTATGACATGCCAATCAAAACAAGTTTTTTTTTTTTTTTTTTTTTTTTTTTTTTTTTTTTTAATTTTTTTTTTTTTATCATCATCGTCGTATCTCGGTTTTTTTTAAGAAACCATTTTAAAAAACTAAGTTTAGAAAACAACTGCTTATTTTAATAATAAGCAGTTTCAACAAACCATCACAACTACTTATTTTAATAATAAGCAGTTTCAACAAACTATCACCATCTAAGAACACCAGAACACCATCACATAAGCAAACCACATAAGAATATAAGCAGTTTTATAACTGCTTTTTTAAGATCTAAAAAGATCTAAAAAAGCAGTTATGAAAAAGCATTCACAAAACAAAAACTAGCAGTGATCAAACTTGCATTCACAAAGCACATTAGTAGCACATAAGCAGTTTTTCACCCATTATACTTCCCACCCATAAGCACATAAGCACATAAGATGTTTTTCACCAAGATCCAAAAAACCACAGTTATACTTCTCACCCATAAGCACATAAGCAGTTTTATAACTGCTTTTCTAACCACGATCTCAAAAAAGTAAAAGATCTAAAAAGAGTAAAACCGCGTCCGACCATCACCATCCAAGAACAATAACTGCTTTTCATAACTTATTTGAATATAAGCAGTTTTATAACAATAAAAAAAGTAAAACTGCGTCCCACCATCACCATCCAAGAACACCATCAATTTTTTTAGATCTAAAAAGATCTTAAAATATAAGCTGTTTTATAAGGAAAAAGATCTAAAAAGATCTAAAAAACACCATCCAAGAACACCACATAAGAAACCACCAGCAGGTTCCACAACGTACAACTTTTTTATAGATTTAAAAAGATAAAAAACACAACCACCAGCAGTTTTTAGATCTAAAAAGATCCAAAACACAACCGCCAGTTATTGGTCGAAGAAACCACCAAGAAACCATGGTTGGTTAGCAGTTTTGTGAGAGAGATAAAACTGTGGGTGGGAAGTATAATGAGTGAGAGAGAGTGAGACAGGCATAGTATACGGGTGTGAAGTATAATGAGTGACAGATAAAACCGTGGGTGGGTGGGACGCGGTTTTAGGTTTTTTTATTATTATTATTATTTTTATTTTATTTTTTTATTCAAAGACAATGTAAAAAAAAAAAAAAAAAAAAAAAAAATTGTAAAAAAAAATTGTAACAATACTCCTACGCCTGAAGATTGTCCTTCTTGTGAAAATGATATACAACAATTCCAAAATGTTTTTGGCAAAATGTCGTCGTTTGTCAAGAAAAATATGTTAAAGAAGGTGAGAGGGATATACGATCCCGAATCTGTTGATATAGGTGAACCTGCTGTTCACAAAAGTACTTGTGGACGTTCGAGCGCAAAGGACAAAAAGTCCCAGGCTACAAAAGTCCCGGACTTGAATAAAGTACCAACCATAGATCACCGAAGAAGCACAAATTCAAGATCTACAAAAGTCCCGAACTTGAACAAAGAACCTGCGAGACATAGTTCTTACATGGGTCCTAGAGTTGAACAAAGTATAAAACACAGGTTATACATTGGAGATGAAGTTAGCGACTATTTGTGTAGCAACCTGTAAAAATTCCATAGTAATTTGTACATTGCTAATCAAGTATTAAATACTAATATAGTTCAGTTAACCATTTTTATGGTCAAAATTTAAAATTTTGTTATTACATTACAAATATATTGGAACAAGCTCACACACGGACCACAACGGACCACAAATGTTCCAACACACTCAATATATACCAAACGGATCACCAACAGTATTTCTAGGCCCAACACATTGGCCTATTACTATTTCAAAGCCCAATCCAATAAAACTAAGTTTTATTAAACTTTATAAAACCCGATTGAACACCCATAGCTTTGGCCCGTTTTCTCCCAATTTTGACACACATGTTGTTGATGCAAATAATGTTGTAAAAACGTTATTTATATCTTTCAATAACTTCACGTTTTAAGGATGACAAAATGTGAAATCACGTTACGTTAAAATTAACGTAAACAAGTTTTTAGTCGAAGGATCCCATTTCCACGCAAATCACTCTAGGTATGCACAAACAAATTTACAACTTGACAAATAATCAAAGAAGTGCATTTGTGTTTAAGACTTCACATTTTTAATGTGACAAAACATTTTTTCAAAAATATACTTTACAAATTATTTTTGAATAATTAAGAAATATTTTATTGGAAAAATAAGTTCAAATATCATAACAGCTATTTTCCCCCCCAAAATCAGCTCCAAACTTCCCCAAATAAGTTTTCACCAGAAAAGACAAAAAGAGGAGCATTTTTTTCTTGCATGGTACCACTAAATTTAGTGGTACCGTGTGAACTTTAGTGGTCCGTGTCCACATAACGGCCAGATTTTCTCTGCCTATAAATACCAGCCCTATTAACAGTTTTTGGGCATCCTTTTTCACACAGAATTTTCTGAGTTCAATACTCTCATCACACTTTCTCTTCTTGATCATTTAGTTTAGTTTTCTTTTGTTTTAAGAATGATCCAATCATCCATCCAAGTGATCCTCTTCATTCCTCTTCAAGTGCAAGAGAAGAACACAAGGTATCCAAGAAGATACAAAGTGTTGTAGTTGTAGTTAGAGCACTTGTAACATTTGTTACACACTTGATTGTATCTTTGTATACATCAAGATCATTTTTCTTTTGAGAGTTTGTGAGAGAAGATCATTGTGATCTTATAGAGATATTGAATATCTCTTGTAGCTTGTGAGCTAGTGTGTTGATCAAGTTGATCAAGAGTAGATAGGGTAGATTGAGTCAAGTGAGAGTTGTTCATTGTGATCGTGTCGAGATCTTGGAGATCTCTTGAAGCTTGCGGGCTAGTGTGTTGATCAAGTGGATCATAGGTAGATCGGGTAGATCGAGTCTTGTGTGATTTTGTAAAGTAGAAAGGATCAAGTAGATCGTGGTAGATTGGTGCTAGCTAAGATTAGCACTCGACATTTAGCTTAGTGTCGAAAAATAGGATAAGCGACGTTGTACGGTTTTCTCCGCCTGAAGGGAGGTCTTGTTGACATAGTGCTTAAAACTCTCGAGTGTGGTGCTTGGGGAGTGGAGTAGGGCGAAGAAGAGCTTCGTGACCGAACCACTGTAAATCTCCTTGTCCCGGTTTGATCTTTCCATCTCTTTCCTTTACTTTTATTTAGTTACATTAGATAGTTAAGTTTAATTGTTCATATTGGTGTTGATTGATTACACATAAGATTCGAATCAAAGTTTTTCAATAGTAAAATTTTTAAAAAGATTTAAAAATCAGGAAAACTATTCAACCCCCCCCCCCCCTTCTAGTTTTCCACAATTGGTATCAGCAGCCACGTCAGTCAAGATTTTAAAGTAAATTGTATTTTAAAACTTGAATCGATCAATGGATTCCGACAAATATCTAGAAGGGCAATCTATGCAAAGACCACCACTTTTCGAAACCGATTGTTTTATTTATTGGAAAACAAGATTCGAAACGTATGTGAAATCAAAAGACATTGATCTTTGGCGTATTATTATCGAGTGTGACTTTCAGCTGATTCAAAAGAATCCGGAAACTAAAAGGGATGAAATAGTTCCTTATGGTAAACAAAGTGATGAACTTAAAAGAAAACTAGCCAAAAACGTTGAGGCTAAAATGATGATTTATAATGCTTTGCCTAAAAAGGAATTTGAAAGAATTTTCATGTGTAATACGGCAAAAGATATTTGGAAAACTTTGTTAGTCACTCACCAAGGTAATAATCAAGTCAAAGAAAACAAGATAGATCTTCTTGTGCAACAATATGAACAATTTTCCATTTCGGAAGATGAATCTATTGATAATGTTTTTGCTAGATTTAATACTATTATCACTAGTCTTAAAGCTCTTGATGAAGGTTACTCTAGCAAGAACTATGTTAGGAAGTTTCTTAGGGCTTTACATCCTAAATGGAGAGCAAAGGTCACCGCCATTGAAGAGTCAAAGGACTTGGCGACATTATCTCTCGATGAACTAATAGGAAACTTGAAAGTTCATGAGATGATAATCAAGAAAGACTCCGATATTGTCAAAGGCAAAAGCGAGAGAGTTAGATCTCTAGCATTGAAAGGCAAAAAGGAGTATAGTGATGAGGAATGTTCGGATTCCGACAGTGAAGATGAAGAGTATGCGTTAGCCGTTAGAGACTTTAAAAAATTCTTTAGGAGAAGAGGTAGGTTTGTTAGGCAACCTCGTGGTGACAAGAAGCCGTCACACAAGAACCGGGTTGAGAAGAAAGGAATGAGTGATAGGAAATGCTTTAGATGCGGAGATCCAAATTACCTCATAGGAGAATGTCCCAAACCACCGAAAACCAACAAGCAAAGAGCTTTCATAGGAGGCTCTTGGAGTGATAGCGGTGAAGAAGAAGAGAAGAAGCCCAACGATGAAACATGCCTAATGGCTCAGGCTTTGAATGAGGTACATTCCGAATCTTCTTATTATAGTGATGATAATTCGTCAATAGATGATAACATACTATATGATGAATATAATAAGCTATGTGAGGTAAGTTCTAAAATTTTAGGTAGAAACAAAACACTAAAATTAAAATTGCATGAAATTGAAGTGTAAGTTTTAGAACTAAAGGATCAAGTCAAAAGACTTGAGAAAAATAAAGAAGTAGACGTAGGATGTAGGTCATGCATAAGTCTTCTAGTAGAGGATGAGAAACTCAAAGAAAATGCTTTGAGAATCATTAAGTTTGAAAAAGGAACAAAGACACTTAATGATATACTTGAAAACGTTAGGTATGGTCAACATAGCGAAGCGGGCTTAGGATTTGATCCAAATAAAGCTTCGACAAGTAAAACGAAACAAGTAAAATTTGTCAAACCCACAAGTTCTATAGTAGACAGCACCACTAAAG
Source organism: Artemisia tridentata subsp. tridentata (assembly GCA_021014915.2). Classification (NCBI taxonomy): domain Eukaryota; kingdom Viridiplantae; phylum Streptophyta; class Magnoliopsida; order Asterales; family Asteraceae; genus Artemisia; species Artemisia tridentata. Next base: position 70,335,524 of record CP139505.1, read on the forward strand.
GTACATACGGCACCATTAAATTTAATGGAACCGTGGTACCGTCTGGTGCTGAAGACAGAACTGAGTCGAATTTGAAAAATCATTCAAGCCCTAAACCAAGTCACATAGTTGTAAATGGTACCAAAGTACCTATTGCTAGTATAAAGGAAGTCAAAAGCTTTTACAAACCTTTGTCAACCCCCGGGCTTGGCTTTGTAAAACCCGACACTAGGTCAAAGACTCCTCCACCTAGAAAAACAAGTGTTCCTAAACCTCGGTCCAGAACTCCTCTACCGAGAGGTAACTTTAGAAGACAAAGTTATCCAAGTAACTATCCTGTAACTTGGAATAACCGTCAACTACAAAGTTACTTACCATGGGAAATTTGTCCTCCGTTCCAACATCCTAACCAAATGCAACTAATGCCATGGGATGTTTAATACTAACAACTTTGGACCCATGAGATATTGGGGACCAAATGTTTGAATGTTTGTATTATTCAATAGATATGCTTGGGAATCAACTTGGAGCCTGACGAATGGGTCATGGATAGTGGATGCACTAATCATATGACGGGTAACTGAAGTCTATTCTCATCATACAAGGCATACAACGGAGGTAATGTCACTTTCGGTAGCAAACTTAAGGGCAACATAATAGGCAAAGGTACGATTACTCAAAACTCCCTCACTATTAGAGATGTTGAGCATGTAGATAACTTAGGATTTAACTTGCTTAGCATTAGTCAAATGGTAGATAATAAGTGTAGAGTTATATTCTCTGAAGAGGGTAGTGAGATCATTAAGTATGGTAAAACCATAGGCAAAAGAGTTAGGAGGAATGGCTTATTTGTTATGAAAATAGGAAATAAGCCTCAGGATAAGATTTCCTTAGCAACCATAGATGATAATTCCACTCTATGACATAGGAGATTAGGTCACGCCAATATGCGATTGATACAATTGTTGGCGTCTAAGGAACTAGTTAGAAACCTACCTAAGATTAAGTTTGATAAACACTTTTGTGACGCTTGTAAAGTTGGAAAACAAGCTCATTCTAGTCACAAAGCTAAGAATATGGTCTCGACCTCTAGATGCCTAGAACTCCTTCATATGGACTTATTTGGTCCATCCGCCGTACGGAGCTACTGAGGTAATTACTACACCTTAGTAATAGTTGATGACTACTCTAGGTATACTTGGACTAGATTTCTTAAGAATAAGACACAAGCTTTCGAGGAATTCGAAATCTTTAGTAAGAAAGTCCAAAATCAACTAGGTTGTACAATAGTTTCTATTAGGACGGATCATGGTCGGGAATTTGATAATGAAGTGCAATTTGGAGTATATTGTGATGCTAATGGTATTACACACAATTTCTCGGCTCCACGCACTCCACAATCAAATGGGGTAGTTGAGCGAAAAAATCATACTTTACAAGAAATGAGTAGAACAATGTTGAATGAACAATCAATTCCGCAAAAGTTTTGGTGTAATGCGGTAGACACCTCAACTTACATACTAAATAGGATTCTAATTAGACCTATCTTAGGAAAAACACCATATGAAATCTTGAAAGGTAGAAAACCTACTCTAGATTACTTTAGAGTGTTTGGAAGCAAGTGCTTCATACTAAACACTAAAGACTACCTCACCAAGTTTGACCCAAAGTCTTACGAAGGTGTTTTCCTAGGTTACTCCTAAAATAGCAAAGCCTATGTTGTCCTAAATAAGGAAATAATGAAAGTCGAAGAGTCACTCAACGTGACATTCGATGAAAGCCCTCCACCAACTAAGACATCACCCTTGGTGGATGATGACTTAGATGAGGATAAAGCCATTAAGGTTAATGGCAAGAAAACCTTAGAAGATGACATAGAGGATGAAATAGTTGAAGTTGACAAAGTTGTCAACATTAAGGAATCCAAGAACCATCCTATTGAAAATGCCATAGGAAACCTAAACCAAAGAACCCTTAGGTCACAAGCTCAAAACAAAAGTAATTTCTTTTGTTTTATATCAACCGTAGAACCTAAGAATGTCGGTGAAGCGATTAAGGATGAAAGTTGGGTAGTTGCCATGCAAGAGGAGCTTAATCAATTCACCGCAAACCAAGTTTGGGATTTAGTATCTCCACCTACGAATCAAACCATCATAGGAACTAAGTGGGTGTTTAGGAATAAACTCGAAGAAAATGGCGTCGTAACTTGGAATAAGGCAAGGTTAGTAGCACAAGGCTATAACCAACCAGAAGGAATAGATTACGATGAAACTTATGCACCCATAGCTAGATTAGAGTATATTAGAATACTCCTTGCCTATGCTTGCGCCTTAGACTTTAAATTATACCAAATGTATGTGAAAAGTTCATTCCTAAATGGTTATATCAACGAGGAGGTATACGTTGCACAACCTATAGGATTCGTTGATTTTGAGAAACCGAATCATGTTTATAAACTCAAGAAAGCACTCTATGGTCTCAAACAAGCTCCTAAAGCTTGGTACGATAGACTAAAGGCATTCTTGATAGAACATGAATATACCATGGGAATGGTTGATAACACACTTTTCACAAAGAAACGTAATTCACATCTCATCATTGTTCAAATATATGTCGACGACATCATATTTGGCTCAACTTGTCCAGAACTGTGCAATGATTTCTCTAAGATCATGCGTGACGAGTTTGAGATGAGCATGATGGGCGAATTAAATTTCTTCCTTGGTCTACAAATAAAACAAATTAAAGATGGTATCTTCTTCAATCAATCTAAGTATAGTAAGGAGATGCTTAAGAAATTAAGTTTAGAAGAGTCTAAGCCCATGAAAACTCCCATGTCCACGGAAATTAAACTCACGAAAGATGAAGAAGGTGAGTCCGTGGATAGCACTAAGTATAGAGGTATGATAGGAAGTTTATTATACCTCACGGCAAGTAGGCCCGACATCATGTTTAGTGTCTGCCTTTGTGATCGCTTCCAAGAGGATCCCAAAACCTCTCTTCTTGAGGTGGTTAAGCGTATCTTCTGATACATTAAAGGCACTATACATTTGGGATTATTCTATCCCAAGGGGACCGGTATAGAAACTATTGTCTATGCCGACTCTGATCATGCGGGAGATTATGTGGATCGAAAAAGTACGAGTGGCGTTTGTACCTTCATGGGTTGTTGTCTAACTTCTTGGTTCTCCAAGAAACAAACGACTCTTGCTATCTCCACAACCGAAGCCGAGTATGTAAGCGCCGGAAAGGCATGTCAATAAGCACTATGGATGAAACAAGCTCTTAATGACTATGACATCCATCTAGACAATGTTCCCATTATGTGTGATAATAAAGGTGCTATTGACTTGAGCAAAAACCCCGTTCAACACTCTCGTACTAAACACATCAAAATTCGTCACCATTTCCTTCGTGATAACGTTCAGAAAGGAAACATTTCTATTGTGAAAGTTCCCTCTCAAGACAATATCGCTGACATCCTAACCAAACCACTCAAATGAGAGTCCTTCAACTATCTTCATCTAGGTCTAGGAATGATGGAACATATTCCATAAATCTCATGACTATTTAAATATTTCACTGGAAATATTGAAGTCATCTCGTGTGTCTCGTCTCATGACTCTTTGAAGTCATCTCCTTTCGTCTAGTCTAGGTTCTCCTCGTCAAAAGAATTTATTAGGTATAAATTCTTTCCTCGTGTCAAAAAGTCTCACTAAAACAGCGAGACTTATTCGTCAAAAATCAAAATGGGATGAAATTTCAACCCAGCAAATCACGGTTCCACTAAAGTGGCACGGTACCATTAAATTTAATGGTATCGTGGTACCGTGTATCTAATACATCCCGTATTTCAGTCCTCTTTTCCCACATTATTCATTTTAAACCTTCCCAACTTCTGCAATTGCTGTCAAAACCAAACCTCACAACCCAAAATTCAATTACATCCCTTCAAGATCTAATTCAAGGCATTGATTCTCAAGATTACCAACTACTTTTACTTCTTCAACATGACTTGTAAGTCATTTGACTCTACTTTTCCTTAATTTTGAGTCTAGGGTTTGTTCATGCATAAAAATTGAATTGGGGGTTTTTCAATTTTAATTGAGTCTCTATAAAATTAGGACTAGGATTAGCCAATGCATAACCTTCGTGATTCCCTTAACTTAGGATTTGCATAAACCCATATATTTTAGTCCAAATTCGCTTTTGAGCAATTAGCTTTAAGAGGAATCATGTTTTGGATAATTGTTATTGCATTAAGAGTCTTTAACAATAAAGTCCTTCAAACTTAAAACATTTTGGCGCCAACACTTTGAAGTCGCCAAACACCCCAATTCAATTGTTTTTGAAAAATTTCACGAAACTAGGATCATGAAACATTTTTCTTGCATTGTTGATGCCAACTAAAAAAGTTTTTCTCATGCATACATGATCTCACGAATATTGATTGAAGTACACAACCAATATGTATTTATCAACATATTCATTTGAGAAAAAGTAAAAATTAGGAGCGTTTGGGTAATCTCATTATTTTAGTTATAGAGTCGAGATTGCCGCACCTCCACATAGTTTGCATATAGGCACACACTAGGCACGTGTCCTTAAATAAATTATTCTCAATTGTAATCCTTGATAAAATTTTCATAGGTAACTAAAGATATCACATGTTTGATTACGATCATGAACTGACAGCCGATTACATTCCCGAACCATCACTTGAACCAAACACCCCACTTTATCACATACAAAGTTTCCATCACCTAGAGTCTCGTCTTTTTCATGAAGGACGTATTGTCAAGTCCTCCTTTCTCAATCATGATCATATCCAACCTATGTTTCAAGAAATCGTATTCGATTGCTTGTTTCGGATTAATGATCAAATCTGTCCTCTGTTTATCCTTGAGTTCTACAGAAAAATTAAACTCGTACATAACGAGGATCAAACTTTGTCTCTCCAATTCGTGATACAAAACCAAGAAATCTCACTCACTCTTAACCAATTTGCCAAAATTCTTGAACTTCCGAACCATGGACAATGTTCCTACACGGAAGGTTGGTCTCTTAAAACCCTCACGAGTCACCAAATTGAGTCCGGCCCTTACAATACTCTCATTCCTACTCCATGTGCAATTAAAGAGCACATTCGTCTTCCTCAAAAAGTTCATGGCTTTCTCAACGAAAATGGTGAAATTGAGTTCCGTGAGTCACATGCGTATGACTTAGATCCACACAGAGTATGTGTTGATGAAATTCATCCACATATACGAAGATGGATAGAAGACATTCGTGAAAATGTCTTTTGTCATCCTCACAACCGTGAGCACCTTCCGGCGTGTTGTGCTCATATGTTGTATTGTCTAGTCACCGAGCAACCCTACAATCTCGCTTACTTTGTGGCAAGGAGAATTGTCGGTGTCAGGGGTCGACTAAATAAGGCGATACCCTATGGCATGTTGTTGACTCGTCTATATCGGTTTGTCATGAACTTGTTCCCTCACCTCCAAAACAATCGTTATCTCCTTGTCAATCCCACCATGGCTCTTCTAACCCAAACCACCTATAACTCTCTATACTGGGAATGTACATCATCTCAAGTGAACCATGATGACGGTTCGGCATCTTGCTATGATGTTTCATCAAATGATGATGAATGACGGTGTGCTCAAGTCAATGGAACTATTTTCATAATTAGAACCTTTATGATTAACTATAGTAGGGATTGGTACTCTTTGTCATCTTGCATGCTTGATATTTAATCTATCACCTTGCATGAATTATTTTATGTGATATTTGGATGATAGTTTATTTTGTCCCTTATGTTTGCATGCTTATGGATTATCTTAGCAAATTGCATGATAATCTTTATGTGCTAGGAGTAGCTTAATATGGGACACATTAGGAAAATAAATCTTTAGTGATTTGAGGCAACAATATTTTCTGCAAATAGTCCCCCTAGAAAACTCACCTTAGCTGCCCAGAACTAGCCTGCACAGGAAAATTCGTGACTCCAATGCCACGGTACCGTGTGGTATTTAGTGGTACCGTGCCCTTGTCTGATAAATTTTCACTGTTTCCTCTAGATCCCTGAACCTCAAACCTCAAACCTCAAACCTGCAAATTTTGCAAACTCACATACACCCCAAGATTCCCTTCCTACACCATAGGACACTCCCATCACCTTTAATTCAAATTCCCCAACTCTTGCCTATATAAGGCCTCACCATTGCAAGCTTATCTTGCACTTCATCTTCAACCTCACACAACTCAATCACCATGTCTTCTACACAAGGATCAACAAACCACATTTTCAAGAAACCTAGAATAACCGTAAGACCACCATCCAAACCTTTCTTTGTTGATCTAACAAAAGATGATGAAGTAACCACACCACCTTCCCAAGCCACTCCTAACTCACCATCTCCACCTAATACACCTTCCAAAACATCCTCTACTTACACATCTTCGTCATCTCTTTCCTTCAACACCATGCCATCATCCATGGAATACACACTCTCACCCATCACTCCATTGGATTATGCCATGCCAACTCCATCACCAAAAAACTCACCACCACCTCCTTCCCCAATCATGGGACAACCAATCCAACCTCATCCCTTTGATCTACATAGTGCTAATTGCCTATGTTGCCTCCATAACCGTAACCTCATCCTCTCCTTGAGAGATGAGATTCATTTCATGATTTCCTATGTGGAGCATCTATTGACACCACCACCACCCCCAATCATGTCACCATCTCCACAACCTCCTAGCCTACAAAATTAAACATGGTCATGTTTAGTTTTCAACAATAAACTTTAGGACTCTTTGGAAATGAAGCTTGCCTCTAGTCATTAAGGATTTATGCTTCTTGTTGTTTCTCCTTGTTGTTTTTTATGTAGTCATACCTATGTATGACATTTAGTTTTATTAATGAATGGGCTTATTATGTGGTTGTTTATTTTTGGCTACTTAGCCAATTTTTTATTTGTGGTTGGATATTTGTCATGATTGCTACATGTTAGATATTGTATACTTGTCATCTAACTTTATTTTGTAGCACCAATCATTGCTCGATTCCTTGGTGTCCTCCAAACGAGAGGGAGTACACATCAAGGGTAAGCCTTAGCAACCTTTTTGCTTCGACAAAAAAGGAGAGAAATGGGATATAAACTCATTAAAAACTTGTTAAAATTAATTTTATCTTAAAAATGAGTTTAGGTTTTCTCATCATCAAAAAGGGGGAGATTGTTAATGCAAATAATGTTCTAAAAACGTTATTTATATCTTTCGATAACTTCACGTTTTGAGGATGAAAAATGTGAAATCATGTTACGTTAAAATTAACGTAAACAAGTTTTTAGTCGAAGGATCCCATTTCCACGCAAATCACTCTAGGTATGTACAAACAAATTTACAACTTGACAAATGATCAAAGAAGTGAATTTGTGTTTAAGACTTCACATTTTTAATGCGACAAAATATTTTTTCAAAAATATACTTTACAAATTATTTTTGAATAATTAAGAAATATTTTATTGGAAAAATAAGTTCAAATATTATAACAGCTATTTTCCCCCCAAAATCAGCTCCAAACTTCCCCAAATAAGTTTTCACCAGAAAAGACAAAAAGAGGAGCGTTTTTGTCTGGCACGGTACCATTAATTTAGTGGTACCGTGTGAACTTTAGTGGTGCCGTGTCCACATAACGGCCAGATTTTCTCTGCCTATAAATACCAGCCCTATTCACAGTTTTTGGGCATCCTTTTTCACATAGAATTTTTTGAGTTCAATACTCTCATCATACTTTCTCTTCTTGATCATTTAGTTTAGTTTTCTTTTGTTTTAAGAGTGATCCAATCATCCATCCAAGTGATCCTCTTCATTCCTCTTCAAGTGCAAGAGAAGAACACAAGGTATCCAAGAAGATACAAAGTGTTGTAGTTGTAGTTAGAGAACTTGTAACATTTGTTACACACTTGATTGTATCTTTGTATACATCAAGATCATTTTTCTTTTGAGAGTTTGTGAGAGAAGATCATTGTGATCTTATAGAGATAATTAATATCTCTTGTAGCTTGTGAGCTAGTGTGTTGATCAAGTTGATCAAGAGTAGATAGGGTAGATTGAGTCAAGTGAGAGTTGATCATTGTGATCGTGTCGAGATCTTGGAGATCTCTTGAAGCTTGCGGGCTAGTGTGTTGATCAAGTGGATCATAGGTAGATTGGGTAGATCGAGTCTTGTGTGATTTTTTGAAGTAGAAAAGATCAAGTAGATCGTGGTAGATTGGTGCTAGCTAAGATTAGCACTCGACATTTAGCTTAGTGTCGGAAAATAGGATAAGCGACGTTCCGCCTGAAGGGAGGTCTTGTTGACATAGTGCTTGAAACTCACGAGTGTGGTACTCGGGGAGTGGAGTAGAGCGAAGAAGAGCTTCGTGACCGAACCACTATAAATCTCCTTGTCCCGGTTTGATCTTTCCATTTATTTCCTTTACTTTTATTTAGTTACATTAGATAGTTAAGTTTAATTGTTCATATTGGTGTTGATTGATTACTGTTGGGAATAAAATGTTCAAGTCAAAGAGCCTGCCAAAGATGTCAAAGAGCCTGCTAGTTGATTTGAAGAAGTATGAAGATGTACTAACAGTACCTTCTGGGTAGAAGGTACTGCTAGTTGATGAAGAGCCTGCCAAGCTTATGTCAAGTTGATTAGATATTTTGTAATAGATATTTAGTTGAATTATTAGTCTTTGTACATTGTTATACGTTATGTAGAAGTAGTTTAGTCCTCTGTGGTTCACAGAAGAATATTACAGAGTTGTACATTGGTAGTTGTATTTAATTGTAGGCGCTAATATAGTCAAAGTAAAGTATTATATTCAAACCACTTGACAACTTGTAATAAGGTGTCCTTATCATATAAAAGGATACCTTAGTCACACTTCATGCATGCATCCTTTCCAACTATTAACCAAAACCAAACTATCTCTCAAGTAACTTAGTTACTCAACTCACAAATCCTTTTACAATCTTAGATTCAAGATTACTTTGTAATCCCGGTGATATTTAGATCATCCGTATTATTTCATCAATAATATTGAATCGTTTTGTGTTAACTAAAGTTGTGTTACTTATTCATTGCATATTCACGTTTACATAAACTCATCACCTTGTGTTCTTTTAAGTGTGTTGTAGTAGATTCCGCATGCTAAACACATTCATACATAAATATCTCACAAACACATTACTAAGATTCACATCCCAAGTGTTTGTACAACAATCAATCCTTTCCACAAGTGGTATCAGAGCAAGGCTTGATATTTACTAATTTAAAAGAACAATGGATGTTGAACATATTCAAACAAATGTTGCAGCTAAACTTCCATTACTTAAGCAAAATGAGTTTGAAATGTGGCGACTAAGGGTAGAACAATACTTTCAAGTGCAGGACTATGCACTTTGGGAGATCATTGAAGGAGGCAACTCATTTAAACCCTCAATCACCACTACAACTGTAAATGATGCTCTTGTAACACAAATACAAGACAAACCAACAAATGCAGATGAAAGAATTCAGAAGCGAAATGATCTAAAAGCCAGGAGTATGTTACTGATGACTATTCCAAATGATCAGCTTTTGATCTTTAACAAATACAAAGATGCTAAAACCCTTTTTGAAGCTATTGTGGCTAGATTTGGTGGTAATGATGCTACCAAGAAAACACAAAAAACACTTCTCAAACAACAATTTGAGAACTTCACAGCCACAACCAATGAGTCTTTGGACAGTATGTTCAATAGACTTCAGAAGCTTTCAAGTCAGTTAGCCATCCATGAAGTGATGATAACTCAAGAAGACCTAAACTCTAAATTTCTTAGGAGTTTACCTTCAGAATGGTCTATGCATGTCATTGTCTGGAAGAACAAGCCAGATATTGATCAGATGAGTCTTAATGATCTCTACAACAATTTCAAAATAGTAGAGCATGAAGTAAAAAAGACTACTGGGTCAAGCTCAGGAAATATGGCATTTGTTTCATCTCCAAGCACCTCAAAGGTTGACAATGAAGAAAAAAGTGGTAGAGAAGAAGGTACTGCCAACACAACCTTTGGTACTGCTAGTACTTCTAGTAGTACCAAAACCATTTTAGATGAAACAATTGGGTGTGCCTTTCTTACATCTCAACACAATGGGTCCATATTAACATTTGAAGATCTTCAAGAGATTCATCCTGATGATCTTGAAGAGATGGACATAAAGTGGCAACTTTCACTTTTGAGCATTAGAGCTAAGAAGTTGTTGATGAGGACTGGCAAGAAGATAATGATAAATGGAAATGAGCCTACTGGCTATGATAAGTCAAAGGTGGAGTTTTACAACTGCCACATGAAGGGTCACTACTCTAGAGAGTGTAGAAGACCTAAGAAGCAGGATGACAAGGGTAGAGGGTTTGACAACAGGAATAAAGGAAACTTTGAGAAGAAAGGTAGCTTTGAAAGCAAAAGTAAGGTTGTTGAAGTTGCTGAGCTAAAAGCAATGGTTGCTATTGATGGCATTGGTTTTGATTGGAGTTTCATGGGTGAAGATGAGTCAACTTCTGATGAATTGGCTTTGATGGCATTCTCCACTCCTGAGGTACAAACTATCAAATGTTCTAATAATTGTGAATTTCTTAAAGAGTTAGAAGTTATAAGAAAATCGTATGATACTCTGACATTAGAACATAGCAAAACTAATCAGACCTTATTTAACTATAAGTGTGGTATGGCCAAACTAGAAAAACAAATCATTCACTTTAGAGAAAATGAACTCACATTTTCTGATGCTAAAGCTGCTCTTAATAGACAAATATTTTTGAAAGATTCAGAAATAGAAATGTTAAGGACTGAGTGTACTAAAGTGACATTGGCTAGAGATAATATTCAACTGACTGTTACTAAATTGGAAATTGCTTCTGAGTGTACAAGAAGCATAGTAGAAAATCAGATGAATAAGAGAATAAAATCTGGGATAGGATACAATAATTGTGCACCTCCTTATAGAGGAATTCCTTGTCCCCCAGGATCAGATCTTGCTGAATCAGGTTTGCATGAAATCATTAACAAACCCAATGTTGCAAAAATCGTGAATCGGTAGCCGGGCGGTCGACCACCCTGCAGCGAGTAATCGGCCAAGGCGGGATTAATCGGTGATTAATCGGATTGGCATTTTTTGCATGTTTTGGGTATTTCTAGAGACCAAACTAAAGATCTTAACTGATTACAAGCCTACTATGTTTCCAAACCTCAATAAAAGGCTCCAATTATGATTATGAGGCTCATTGTGCATTATAAGTGAAATAAACGATCCCCAAATTAAGTAGAATGCCTAAATTTTCATTTTTTTAAACCTGACCGATTTGGCCGATTCGGCCGATTTTTTTGCCGATTCGGCCGATTTTTGGCCGATTCGGCCGATTTTTGGCCGATTTTTTTGCCTGACCGATTTTTTGGCCGATTTTCACTATTCTACAAGGTACTGGGCCGATTAACCACTAATCGGCGATTAATCGGCCGATTCAGCCGATTTTTGCAACATTTACAAACCATTAGCTAAACCTGTAGAGAAAGATGAACCTTCTGAGAGTGCTAAGATTGCCTCACTCTCTAAGGTGCTCACTGATAAGAAACCAGATATTCTAATTATTGAGGATTGGGTATCTGATGATGATGAAGATGACACTATTCCTATCAAAGGAAACAAAGTAGGACCAATAAGTCCTAAGAGAGTAGAAGTTAAAGCTAAGACCAAAGCTGTTTTGAAAACAGTTGAAAGTTGTGAAAAATGTAATAACAAACCTAGGGGAAGCCAAAGAAATTGGAACAACCTTAAGTCACAACAACTAGGTGATGACTTTGTTATGTTCAATAAGGCTTGTTATTATTGTGGTAGCTTTAATCATCTTCATGCTTATTGTAATAAATGGGTTTCTGGGAGTAAATCAAAGTCTAAAACAAATGTTACTCACCCCAGAAAACATTTGATGGAGGATATGTTACCTTTGGGGGAGGAATAAATTTATTCATGTGCAGGAACATTCATCTGATATTGGAGATCAAGGATATGTAGATAGTGGATGTTCAAGGCACATGACAGGCAACATGTCATTCCTCTCAGACTTCAAAACATTTGATGGAGGATATGTTACCTTTGGGGGAGGAATAAAAGGAAAGATCACTGGTAAAGGTACTATCAAAACCAGTAAACTAGATTTTGAAAATGTGTATTTTGTGAAAGAACTTCAGTTTAATCTTCTTAGTGTCTCACAAATGTGTGACAAAAAGAACAATGTTCTATTTACTGACAATGAATGTATGGTTCTTTCTTCTGATTTAAGATGCCTGATGAGAGTCAGATCCTTCTTAAAATTCCAAAAAGGAACAATATGTACAGTGTCAATTTAAAGAACATTGATCCTAAGGAGAGTCTAACTTGTTTGGTAGCAAAAGCCTCATTGGATGAATCTATGCTTTGGCATAGAAGGCTTGGTCATGTAAACTTTAAAACAATCAACACTATTGCAAAATATGATTTAGTAAGAGGTTTACCCAAAAAGATTTTCCAAAATGACCAATCCTGTGTTGATTGTCTAAAAGGCAAACAACATAGAGCTTCTTGTAAGCCCAAGACCCAAAACTCTATTTCTCAGGTTTTACATATGCTTCATATGGATCTCTTTGGTGCTACTAATGTGTGTAGCTTGAATGGGAAAAGATATTGTTTGGTTGTTACTGATGACTATAGCAGATTCTCTTGGGTTTTCTTTTTAAGATCTAAACATGAAACTAGTGAGATTCTTAAATCTTATATCACTGAGGTAGAAAACCAATCTGATAAGAAAGTCAAAGTCATCAGGTGTGACAATGGGACAGAGTTCAAGAATAGAGTTATGGATGACTTTTGCAAGGAAAAAGGGATAAAAAGGGAATTTAGTATAGCTAGAACCCCACAGCAAAATGGAGTAGCAGAAAGAAAGAATAGAACACTTATAGAGACTGCTAGAACTATGTTAGTAGACTCTAAGTTTCCTATTTCATTTTGGGCTGAAGCAGTTGGTACTGCTTGTTATGTACAAAACAGGGTTCTTGTGACAAAGCCACATAGAAAGACACCTTATGAACTTTTCTTTGGTAGAACACCATCTTTAAGTTTTATGAGACCTTTTGGTTGTCATGTCACTATTCTAAATACCAAAGATCATTTAGGCAAGTTTGATGGAAAAGCAGATGTAGGCTATTTGATAGGGTATTCCTTGCAGAGTAAGGCCTATAGAGTGTTTAACACTTGCACTAGGCTAGTGGAAGAGAATCTTCACATAGAGTTTCAAGAGAAACTAACAAATGTGAAAGGAATTGGACCAGATTGGATGTTTGATATTGATAGGCTTTCAGAATCTATGAATTATGTGCCTGTTTCAGGTACAAATACTAATGATAATGCAGGTTTTGAAGAAAATGTTGAAACACCTAAAGATCAAGATTACATCTGGATGCCAATTTGGAAAAATTTGGATCTATCTTCAAGTCAAGAAGGACCTTCAAACACAACAAATGAAGGCAATGAAGATGATCAAGGAACTCAGAATCAAGAGAATCAAGAAAGTGGTGCTAATGACAATGGTACTGCTAGTTCACCAGATGGTCCTGCTAGTTCAAGTATTGATACTGCTGAGCCATTGAATGTTCAAATAGATGATTCTTTACCAGAAGAAGGGGGGATTAGCAATCTTCCATCTACTTATGAAGTTCCTAAAACACCCAACACTAGAATTCTCAAAGATCACTCAACTGATGATGTGATTGGTAGCATAAATTCTGGTGTTAGAACAAGATCTCAAGTTGGTTTATCTCAAGTCTTATCTTCAGATGAAGAAGGGTTTATCTCCTCTATTTATGAAGAAAAGAATCATGATATTTCCAATATATGCCTGTTTTCATGTTTTCTATCTCAGGCTGAACCCAAAAACATAAACAAAGCTTTAGATGATGCAAGCTGGATGGAAGCAATGCAAGAAGAGCTTCTCCAATTCAAGATTCAGAAGGTTTGGATATTGGTTGATTTGCCCAAAGGTCATAGGGCAATTGGAACCAAATGGGTATTCAGAAATAAGAGAGATGAAAGGGTTATAGTGATCAGAAACAAAGCAAGATTGGTAGCTCAAGGATATACTCAAGAAGAAGGGGTAGATTATGAAGAAGTGTTTGCTCCAGTTGCAAGACTTGAAGCAATTAGGCTTTTCTTGGCCTATGCTTCATTCATAGGCTTCACTGTCTATCAAATGGATGTTAAGAGTGCATTTTATATGGTGAAATTGAAGAACCAGTATATGTCTCTCAACCTCCAGGCTTCATTGATGCAGAGTATCCAGACAAGGTTTATAAGGTTACCAAGGCTCTGTATGGCCTACACCAAGCTCCTAGAGCATGGTATGAAACATTGGCTTGTTTTCTACTAGAAAGTGGATTCCAAAGAGGCAGGATTGATCCAACTTTGTTCATCAAAAGAACAAAGAAAGACATCTTGCTAGTGCAGATTTATGTTGATGACATTATCTTTGGATCAACAAACCAAGACTTGTGTGTAGAATTTGAAAAACTTATGCATAATAAGTTTGAAATGAGTTCCATGGGGGAACTAAATTTCTTTTTGGGTCTCCAAGTGAAACAATCCAAAGAAGGCATATTTATCAGCCAAGATAAGTATGTAGTAGAGATCCTAAGGAAATTTAATTTTGCTGATTCTAAGGTTGCAAGTACACCAATGGATCCAGACAATGGGCTACTCAAGGATGCTGAAGGAGAAGATATGGATTTGCACAATTATAGGTCAATGATTGGGTCTTTGATGTACCTTACATCATCAAGACCAGATATCATGTTCTCAGTATGTGTATGTGCAAGGTTTCAAATACATCCTAAAATCTCTCATCTCACAGCAGTCAAAAGAATCTTTAGATATCTCAAGGGTCAACCTAGGTTGGGTCTTTGGTATCCAAGGGAATCATCTTTTGAATTGGTGGCTTATTCGGATAGTGACTATGCTGGTGCAACTCTAGACAGAAAATCCACAACTGGTGGATGTCAATTTCTTGGTTGCAGACTCATTTCTTGGCAATGCAAGAAACAAACAATGGTGGCCAACTCTACAACTGAAGTAGAATATGTTGCTAGTGCAAGTTGTTGTGGGCAAGTTCTTTGGATCCAAAATCAAATGCTTGACTATGGGTACAATTTTCTTAACACCATTATTTATATTGACAATAGCAGTACTATTTGTATCATCAAAAATCCAGTTCAACACTCAAAGGCAAAACACATTGAAATCAGACACCATTTCATAAGGGATTGCAATGAGAAAAGGTTAATTCAAGTTGTTAAGATTGATTCTGAAAAGAATTATGCAGACCTTCTCACCAAAGCTTTTGATTTAGGTAGATTCAAATATCTTGTAGGAGGTATTGGAATGATAAATCTTTGAAAAACATGTGTTTTTGTATATAAAATTATCTGATATTGGATTTTAAACATGGTACTGCTAGTTAGTCAAAAGGTACTGTCAATTCATAATTGGTCCTGCTAGTATAAAATTTGCTATGTTTTGTTCATATTGATGCTTAAAATGTTTAAAATGCTATAGATCAAGTGCTTTGCACTATGTTCTTTTAGTCTGCAACTAACACATTTCAGGATGATAACAAAACAAGAGATCTTTCAAACACAAAGGGGCAACAAAAGTTCTATTAATCTCAGGGGAGGTAACAATCTCAGGGGAGGATTTGATAGCCCAGAATGGAAGAGAAACCAATTTATGAAAGCAAAAGACAAGAGCATACAAGATGATGCAGAGTTGAAAAAGAGAGAGTTAGATCACATATCTAGAAGGGATGAAGCATTTCTCAAGGAGAAAGTTCTATCTAGATCAAACTAAGAAAAGTTTCAACTCAAAGGCATGCTATTAGATGATTTCACTTGTTGAACCAATCATCCAAGATACACAGCATCATTGTCTTTCACATTTCCTCCATCCAAGGAAATTGCACCATCTTTAGGCCAATATGGCTTTTGGTATTCAGCTCACCAAGTTTTTACAAACTTAAGAGTTGGCTAGTCCATAAGCAAACGGCTTTTGGTAAAGACAAATCAAATCCGTTGATGGTTGATAGTTTACCAAAAACTATATGGTTGTTAACTAACCATACTTAATTGTAAATAAGTTAGCTAGTCCTTAAGCAAACGGCTTTTGGTAAAGACAACTCAAATCCGTTGATAGCTGGTAGTTTGCTAAAAACTATAAGGGATTTTTATAAAACTTTCAAAGGTACTGGTAGTTCAAAAATTGGTACTGCTAGAGTACAATGGTACTGCTAGATAGCCGTTGAGCCTGTCAGAAAAAGTTTTAGCCGTTGGGCCTGGTAGTTAAAATTAGCCGTTGGGGTAGTTATGTAAATTACTGATGATTATATTATATTATATTTTACATATAAAAGATCTTTTTAACCGCCTTTACATTTACTTATTATAATCTTTCTTATTGTCGGTTAAAAGTAATTCTCACAAATCATCTTTCATCAGTCCTTATCATAATTCACATACACCTTTCATCTTCTACCAGTACTACCAACAAATCCCACCAACATATTCAAAATTTTCATTATGGATTCCACAGATGTTCTAAACTTTGTCCAACGTCACAATCAATTAGCATTTTTGGAGAAGTCAGAGGATAATGCCTCATTTCATCAAGTAGTGGACTTTTTAAATAACTCCTATATCAGGTTTGCTTTACTAGTCAATCCCACTATTTATGAATCTCAAATTTTACAATTTTGGCAAACTGCTAAAATTAAAACTTCTGAAAATGGGGAACAAAGGATTAAGGCCAAAGTGGATGGCAAACTTTTGACTCTTACTGAGTCATCCATAAGAAGACATCTTCATTTGGATGATTCTGATGGTATTAGTCAGTTGCCAGATACTGAGATTTTTGAAAATTTAGAAAGAATGGGGTATCATGCTGAGTCTAACAAACTCACTTTTCTGAAAAAGCATCTTACTCCACAATGGAGATTTTTGATTCACACAATCCTTCATTGTTTGAGCCAGAAGAAAACCTCTTGGGAGAAATTTAGTGGAAACATGGCTTCTGCTCTCATCTGCTTGGCTACAAACAGAAAATACAATTTTTCCAAACATATTTTTGAAGGATTGATTAAAAATGTGAAAAGTGAAACAAAGTTTTTGATGTACCCAAGATTTATTGGATGCATCATTGCAAAATTAAAACATTTGTTACTTCCCACAGACTCAATTTATGAAACACCAAAACTTTCTCACAAAGTATTTTCAAACATGAGAATTGGTTTTAGAGGGGAAGATATACCACTATTTGATGAAATGTTACCACAACTTCCAAAAGAACCAACACCATCAGCTGAATCTCCATCATCTAGTTCTTCACATGGTTACATTTCACCAACACATCAAACATCACCAATACCATCTCCAGTACCATCAGCAAAACCACCAACATCATCACATCATGTATCACAAACCCAATCACCTCAGACAATGCAAGAACTAAAAGAGAAGGTGAAGTTCTTAGAAGATGCTCTTAAAAGACAAAGTAAGAAGTTTTCTGAGATCAACATCAAATTAGTCAAGAGGGTAAAGAAATTGGAGGGTGAAGTGAAGAAGCTAAAGAGTAAAAAGTCTGCAAAGGTTGTTTTATCTAGTTCTTCAAAGTCAGATGCTGATAGGATAGGTCACTCTTCCAAAAAGGGGAGGATGGATAGTTCTGAAGATGAAGAGGAGGCTCAATTTGAATTCCATGAAGGAACTCAAGTTTATGATGAAGAGCCTGCTGGTGCAGGGCAAGAGCCTGCTAGGCAAGAACAAGAGCTTGCTAGGATAGAGAGGCTATTGGCTATGGGGTACAAAGGGTCTGCTGAGAAAGTGTACAAGAGAAAGAGGGGTTTAGAGCCTCAAGGGAATTTGTTTGTTCAAGGGAGAATTTTTGCTGCTGATGAGCAATCTTCTGCTCCATCACAAGAACCAACTCCAAAGGATAAGGGCAAAAGCATTATGATTGAAGATGAGCCTAAGTCCAAGAAGTTGAAAAGAACACAGCAAATTCAGATGGCTTTAGGAGAAGAAGAGGCCAAAAGGGTTCATGAAGAAGAACTGAAAGCACTTGAAGCTTCAAGAATGCTTGCAGTAATGAAAGAGCAGAAAGATGCTGAAGATGCTGCTCAGACTCTTCTTGATACTCAAATTGCTCAAGAAACCTTTGATGCACAAATGCAATGGATTATTGCTAATGATCCGATTGTGAAAGGCCAAGCTTCAATGATAGTAAATGACAAGAATCTCAATTCTGATGAGAAGACAGCAGCACTTGAATCTTTTATCAACAAGAAGTATAAAGAAGCAGCTCTGGCTGACATTTTTGAAAAGATGAAAGAAAGTGAGAAAAGAGGTTTTAAGGTGGGCAAATCATGGAAAGATCAAGTGACTTTCATGAAGAGATTTCTAAAAGGTCAAGCAAATTGGACTGATTATCAACTGAAGAAGAAATCTAATGATGAAATCTACTACTTGTATCTTCAAGCCTACAAAAGTCTTTACTACAAAGTTCCATCTGATGCAAAGCCCTCAATGAAGAAGAAGGATGCTCAGAAGAAAGAAGTAGCAAAATTGGATTCTCAGCAAGTAAGTAAGATGTTAATTACTTTGCCAACTATCATTCATGCTGATCCAATTAGCTGTAGACGCCCTATTATTGACTGGGAAGTAAACCATGATAGATTAGGAAAATCATGGAAAATAATAAGGGTTGGGGGTCAATCTGCTAGCTTTAAGAATTTAGAAAATCTAGTTAGAGCATCTGACAGAGCAGACTTGGAAGAATTGTGGAATCTAGTGCAGATTAGGCTAGACACAAATTCTAGTACTGATGCTAAGGAACAGGAATTATGGGTAGAATTCAATAGGATGTTTGATCCTGATCCCAAAGATGTTCATTGGAAATTTCCCTATTATGATCCTTCAACAACATGGGAATTTCTAAGCCTTAGCAGTATTCATCATCTTTACACATCAAGTGGGATTGAACTCTTCATGTTGGCTGAGAAAGAGTATCCACTTAGTTATGAAGTGCTTAAAACTATGATCTCTAAGAGATTAAGATGTGACAAAGATGATGAGAAATCAGAAATTGTTCAAAGTTTGCTGAGGAGCATATTTGAGCAATGTGAAAGAAAAAGGAAGAACAGAGAGTGAAGGTTTTTGGAAGAGTTCCCTCAAATCCTCAAGGTATGTATTTTATTCATCAGAAACTTGTGTATTTTTATGGAAATAACAAGTTTAGGGGAGGATTGTTGGGAATAAAATGTTCAAGTCAAAGAGCCTGCCAAAGATGTCAAAGAGCCTGCTAGTTGATTTGAAGAAGTATGAAGATGTACTAACAGTACCTTCTGGGTAGAAGGTACTGCTAGTTGATGAAGAGCCTGCCAAGCTTATGTCAAGTTGATTAGATATTTTGTAATAGATATTTAGTTGAATTATTAGTCTTTGTACATTGTTATACGTTATGTAGA
Organism: Artemisia tridentata subsp. tridentata; assembly: GCA_021014915.2. Lineage (NCBI taxonomy): Eukaryota > Viridiplantae > Streptophyta > Magnoliopsida > Asterales > Asteraceae > Artemisia > Artemisia tridentata. Next base: position 70,355,140 of record CP139505.1, read on the forward strand.
AGTAGTTTAGTCCTCTGTGGTTCATAGAAGAATATTACAGAGTTGTACATTGGTAGTTGTATTTAATTGTAGGCGCTAATATAGTCAAAGTAAAGTATTATATTCAAACCACTTGACAACTTGTAATAAGGTGTCCTTATCATATAAAAGGATACCTTAGTCACACTTCATGCATGCATCCTTTCCAACTATTAACCAAAACCAAACTATCTCTCAAGTAACTTAGTTACTCAACTCACAAATCCTTTTACAATCTTAGATTCAAGATTACTTTGTAATCCCGGTGATATTTAGATCATCCGTATTATTTCATCAATAATATTGAATCGTTTTGTGTTAACTAAAGTTGTGTTACTTATTCATTGCATATTCACGTTTACATAAACTCATCACCTTGTGTTCTTTTAAGTGTGTTGTAGTAGATTCCGCACGCTAAACACATTCATACATAAATATCTCACAAACACATTACTAAGATTCACATCCCAAGTGTTTGTACAACAATCAATCCTTTCCACATTGGTGTTGATTGATTACACGTAAGATTCGAATCAAAGTTTTTCAATAGTAAAGTTTTTAAGAAGATTTAAAAACTGGGAAAACTATTTAACCTCCCCCCCTTCTAGTTTTCCACACAGGCTATGCAAATTTTTGCACGTTTCGAATCTCCATACACCCAACAATTGGTATGTCGAATGTCAATTACTCAATCGAATGTTTGACCCACAAATGAGAACCAAAGTAAATGCCCCTCGCAACATATAACAACTCACACCCATTTTTCCCATTTTATTCAAACTCGATCTCACTTTATTTCCCCTAGCATATTCGACTTTCTAAGACCAAATAGGAGTTTAAGATTTCATTCCCATCAATTCCCCACAAAGTTACTCATTAAATGTGACTTTGGACCCATTGAATATGTTGTACGAAACATATATATATATATATATATATATATATATATATATATATATATATATATACATATATATATATATATATATATATATATATATATATATATATATATGTACATATATATATATATATATATATGTACATATATATATATATATATATATATATATATATATATATATATATATATATATACATATACATGCCTACTCGATTTTATGACTAAGCTACCACAAAACCCCCTCCTAAGTAACTAATACTCGAGTGTATATTCCTTATCTACTGCCTAATGTCTAATCAAGCCACTTGCAAGAGTATAATACAATATTTCGATCTATAAATACATGTATATGTACATGCATTAACTCCTATTCACACATACAAATTTTACCTAAGTTCCTCTAAGTATTCCTTACTACCGAGAGTTCCAAAGAAGCCAGGAGCGATCTCCCTTTGTTCTAGCCAAGTTTCAAGCGCATAACATCTCATTCGAACCATTGTTGATTGATTCTCACAAGCTACGCTCACCTTTCCTTGTTCTTGATCCATTTCGTACGTTAAACACCACCATATAGGTGATTGTGAGTCCTCCTAAGCTCATTTGAACTCATTCCTATTAATCTTAACACATCATGCATAGTTCTTATAATGTTTTCGATCTATATCATTTTTATTTGCATTGTAAGCTTTCTTTTATTTATTTCTTTACATTTTACGCAATGACCTCCTTATGGATGGCTAAGAACCTGCGTTTTATCTATACTAGATACTTACACATTCAGTATTTACTTATCGTACCGCATTTTCAATTATATCGAATCATATCTCATTTTCTATGTCATTTTATTATTTGTTGGAACATGTTAATGTCGAATGGAAATGGACAAATAAAACCGGATTCGAACACACGACCCGTCAATTTTATGACTTGACCCATTTCTTTATAATCTCATTAACCAAGTTCATGTTTTGAGTTTTCCCTCATAAGCTCTTATAAGCTCCTTAAAAAGCTCAAAGTTATCGCTATGCAGATTGACCAAAAATCCTTTTTATTTACCGAGTGGGCTTAATAGCCCAATAAGCATTTTTTTAGCTTATTCGAAAAGCTGTGGCTTAAAGCTCTTTGGCAACATTTTTAGGCTCATTTAATAAGCCCAAGACCAGGCCCAATGTTTCCAAAAAAACCCCCGGATCATATTTCGTTAATGGGCTTTAAATAAGACTCGTTAAAGCCCATTAGCTTAAAAAATAAGTAACTCGACCAATAAGCAGTTGAAACTCGTTTGAATAAGCTTTATTAAGTTCACAAAACTCTCGGAATTATTTTCCAACTCTTTTTGTAAAAATTGGACTTGTTTTGCAAAGGATTTTACTATTTGGGTTAAATATGTAAACTTGGTATAAATATGTGGTGAAACTATTTAATTATTAACCTGAGGATATATATATTGTTAAAAACAGTAAACAAAAGCATATGTTGTCATTTTGGAAATATTTGGACCAAAAATGCAACACAAGGTTAACCAAGGACTAACGGTGCAAAGTTAACACCGTTAGGGTAGAAAATGTAAAACTGGTGAAAGTACAAGGACCAAACAGTAACTTTATTCCATATTCATTGTTATTGCATATTTTACATTTTCCCACTCATTCACATCCATTTTTACGTTCTGTTCAGTATTTAATTCCGTTTACATTTATATTTATATATAACGAGTTTTAAACGATTAACTTAACGTTTCATTCACACACCTTTCGAGGGAACGATATTTATTGAATCAATAACATAAAAACATGATAATATTATGTATAATATTATTTTTGAACTTTAAGCATTTTAAGCATATCACACTCATATCACACACACCAAATCGTTATCCGTTACTCGTTTTCGCACTCAATAATCATATTAAGTCACAAATACCAAATTCTCAGGCTTAACTATTATCCAGGTCCTGTGTTGGAGCCGTCTCCGTAATCTTACTTGATTTTCACATTTTCACTTTGCCAGTTACACACAAGGTGAGTCATAGCCCCACTTTTACTTATTTAACAAGTTTACACTCTGTGGGGGTGATACATGCTACAAACTAAACACACAAGTATATTCAAGTATTTTTGTATGCTTTACCAGATTTATATTGCCTAAGTTATGCTATTGCCAAAAGCCCCTCACATCATGAACCATTAATCACTTGCGAGTGAACACGAATATAGTGAATAGATCTATTGGAGGCTGACTGCCTATTCCACTAATGCCGGATTGATAGTCTTAGTTACTAGCCGGATTAGTCGCAATGCACTATATTTGAAAGAAATAGGAAAATGGCAAAATCACCTATTACTCGAGGGCCCCACACCTGTTACCAACACTGTTAACGTTTGCGTGTCATGAGACTTAGGACAATATGTACAACTGTAATATCACCAAGGTTGCAAAAATTGTGAATCGGTAGTCGGGCGGTCGACCCTCCTGTACCTTGTAATCGGTCTAGGCGGGATTAATTGGACCGAAAAGCTTTCTGTATTTTTGGCAAGTTTTAGGTATATCCGGCAAATTTAGGTATTAATGGCAAGATTTTTCTTAAAAAGACATCTTGAAATAGATATAAACAACAAGTATAACTTATTAAACATTTTTACGGCGAGCTTTGGGTATTTTCATCAAGGTTGAAGGTTTCGGGCAAGCTTGACCACCATTGACCATCATTAACCGTCATTGACCCCGGTTGACCGAGTTGTTTGACCGATTTACACAAATCGGAAAGGTTAGCGGCCTTGTAGCACCTAATCGGCGATTAATCGGCCTTGTAGGCCTTGTTTTGCAACACTGAATATCACTATTTAAAACATGATTGTAATACTCAGGCAATCACTACTTGTGCTCACAAACTCATTACTATTTAAAAACTCTATGATTTCACTCAAAAATTTTGTTGACTTTTAGCATGTTTATCTCAGGTAATTAGCGGAGCAAACAAGGCACGGAGCGAGCAATAAACTCAGGGTTTTAATGTGGTGTAAAATAAAGTCATGTCATTCACTTTTAAACTACTACACCCATTTATGGGAAGTTTAAAACTCTGAAATTTTCACATTTTGTACTTCAACTTTGAATTGAATAAAATGAACTTTTAAAACGCCTCTTTTGAGCCGTTTTCTATTATTATGCAAAGATCCTCCCCGTAATACCCCGATTAGTCTTCCGCTGTTATATCATAAATTAGGGGGTGATACAATTTGATTGAGCAGATTCCAGAGATTTTCCGTCGATACATCATAAGTATTTATAATGTGCGAGGTGATAGAAATTGTGGGTTTCGGTGCGTTGCCCACAGTATTGGTCAACACGAAGATAGGTGGCGCGAAATTCGAGCTTGGTTATTGCAAGAGTTAAACACTAATAGTGGCTTTTACATAAGTATGTGGTGGCAAAATGACTTTGACCAAATTCGGAGATCAGTAGACTGGTTCGAAAATGGATTTGCACCGCGAGAATACTGGATGAGTATGCCAAACACGGGGTCGGTTATTGCTTCAGTGATTAACCGACATGTTGTATTTATATCCGAGCGACAAAGTCATACGTGTTTTTCGCTTTTTTTGGGTCCAGACTTATCACAAGGAATTGGCCCCCTTGTGATTGCCCGTGTGGGGGATGACGCCTGTGCTCACTTCATTTATGTGACGCTAGACGAAAATTCACCACTTCCGGATACTCACCCACAATGGGGGGCGTATAGAGTTGGCAATGCATCTGAATGGGCAACTTTATATTACGATCGACAACACATGTATACTGAGAATAGACGAAGACAAACATAGTAAATGATTACTGATTTATGTTGTAAATAATTATACAGGCAAAACATTGTAAATGATTACTGATTTATGTTGTAAATAATTATACAGACAAAACATTGTAAATGATTACTGATTTATGTTGTAAATAATTATACAGACAAAACATTATAAATGATTACTGATTTATGTTTTAAATAATTATCCCGACAAAACATAGTGAACGATTACTGATCTATGTTGTAAATAACTGTTTGTATTATTTAAATTAATAATAACGTTACTGATTTATGTTGTAAATTATCAAATTCTTTAGCGGGGTGGAACGAAAAAATCCTTTCTTGTGTCGCTGTCGGAGATGATTGATTATAGAAAGGACATCCCGTACAGACGCTACTTATGGTCAACCGTATTATGCATGTCCTTTTTCAGTGGTAAATAATCATACGTTTGCTTAGTTATGTAAATAATTTGTTTGTTAAGAATACATTTCTTATAATTTTCTTAACATGTAATAGCCAGGAACAGAAGACTATGGGTGTGGATACTTTATGTGGAAGGATGCTTTTCAAAACAAGCACTTTAATCAAGCCTCTTCTTCAACGCAGTGCTCAAACTGCGTAGCTAAAGATAATAAGATTGACAAGCTTGAAACAAGAAACAAGATGTTATTGTCTCAAAACAAGATGTTGATTACAAGAATAAAGACGCTGGAGGCATAACTGGAATTGGCAAGGAATCCTGAGGATCACGCATGTCAGTCGGGTGCAATGCTCCATGAGCTTTTAGATGAGATAAATAATCTTCATGTGTAATAGGTGTTGTTGTTTTAAATAATGTGTTAATGTTGTTGTTTAATTGAATAATAACAGTTGTTTTTGTAGTTGTTTAATGTGTTAATGTTTAACGTATTATTGTTGTTGTTGTTTAATTAAATAGAAACACATTAGACGAATACAAATAACATAACATAAAAAACATAACAAATAAACACTGAAAAAAACATTACACAAAAAAAAAAAAAAACAAATACATACTAAAAAAAAAAAAAAAAAAAAGGTACAAATGGTACACCCTCCCTACTAGGGAGGGTTTCCTTTGTATATATAGAGATGGTTTTAATAACCCACCCCTTTCAATATTTCCCTTAAGGGTGGAGGGCGTGGTTTCCCCCTTTCCTTTGCCACATTAGTGTCAAGTCAGCAATTTCTCTTACCTCAACTATTATCTTCAACTTTCCCTCAACCTCTGCAACACATTCTCTCTCTTCCATTAATTTTATTTTCCATTCTTTATCATTTAAAAATAACCTCAAAATACAAATACATACTCAGAACGAATAAAATATTTAGAGTAAATTGCAAAAATCATCCTTGTGGTTTGGCTAAATTGCACGTTTCGTCCTTGTGGTTCATTAAGTGCAAAGATCGTCCTTATTTTACACTGTTATGTGCACTTTTGGTCCTCCATCATTGCAAAAATTGTCCTTGTGGTTTGCCAAATTTCACTATTGAAGGACCAAAAGTGCACGTAACAGTGCAAAATAAAGACGATCTTTGCACTTATTGAACCACAAGGACGAAACGTACAATTTGGCCAAACCACAAGGACGATTTTTGCAATTTACTCAAATATTTATTTCTATCTCTTTTAAATCTTTCTCTCTCTCTTCTACTCACACTCTCACACACTCACGCACAATAAAAAAAATAGTATTCTCTCTCTTTTAAACAATTGCGGGACTCAAATGCCGCAAAGGAAAAAAAAAGTGTGTTTCCTACAAAGTGGGGTATGGATTTTTGGTTTTTTTCCGCTAGAAAGGACATTTCCTTCAAGTTTTTCCGCCCCACACCCTCATACCTAAGTGAGATATTCTACACTGGAATATATTATACCATCTTTTTCACTTATAATGGATTAATGTAAGTGGATGCAACAGTATATGGGTTTTTAATTTGTAATGTTATGAATACGGTGTTTGGAATCTAGCTGTGATGTGTTTTTAAGATGATGATAATTGTTTAGTTTTGATTTACTACCTCCGTCCCAAAATAAGTGTTCAGTTTGAGTTTTCAGTGTCAAACTAATTCAACTTTAACCTTATCTATTTTTGCATGTGCTATAAAATACTTGATTCAAAATATATGAATGGATTGTGTTTTAAGTGTATTTTTCATTGGTATATTTTTTTTATCAAGTATTATATAACACAATTTAAGGTCAAAGTTGAACCAGTTTGACTCTAAAAAGTCAAACTGGACATTTATTTTGTGACGGAGGGAGTAATTGGTTAGAAAAAGTCAAACCAGTTGAAAACTAAGTCAAAAGAAAAAAAGGGTATTAAAATCTGGTGGTGAATGGAAAATGGGGTGGTGGTGATAGCGGTGGAGGTGACTGAGATGATGGTGGTATTGGTGGTGGTAGTGATAGTAGCGTGTGTGAGTGAGGTGATAGCATGGTTCTAAAAGGCGCGCAAAGGCATGAGGCTTGGTCATGCCGCCACGCCACGCGTTATGCCGCCTTATGTCACGTCTGTGAAAATGTAGAAGGGGGGGGGGGGGGGTGCCCCCCAATACGTTACGGTTTTAAATTCTTAAAACTTGTTGTATCAAATATCCAATTTAGCTTGTTGTAATATGAAAGATGCCAATTGGAGTTTATGACTAACATATACTAAAACAAGTTGTCACACAAGTATAACCAACAAGTCACAACACAAGCAATAATATAATGCAAGTATAAAAGTAAAGCAATAAGTAAAAGAAAGCGCAAACCGAACACGATGATTTATAGTGGTTCGGTCACAGAGCTCCTCTCTGCCCTACTCTACTCCCCGAGTACCTAACTCGAGAGTTACTTCACCAGATCAACAAGCTCCCTTCTCGGCGGAGAAAACCTTACAAACGTCGCTTACACTTTTTTCGGTACGAAGCTAAATATCGGGTTCTAGTTTGAGGTAGAACCAACCTGACGTCGCTTATACAATATTTCCGACACTAAGCTAGATGTCGAGTTCTTTTACAAGGGTACAACCACTCCCGTTATGTTTTATGGCCCAACATAAAAACCTTGTGTTTTATGGCACAAACACATAAACCATCTAATCTAGTTTGGTGAATAGATTGTAATGATACAATGATGATCCATGACACAAATGTCTAATGGATATGAATGACTAATCTAAATGAACTTCCATTGATAGGAAGCCTTCAATGGATGAAGATCACAAGTTCCCTAAGCTTGTTGTGATAGATCTTCATATATGTATGCTTGTGGTGGATGATGACTCAAGATCTCTGAGCTTGCTTCACAGGATCATTTCGGGAGTATGCTTACAACATAATGAAAGTTAGAAGCATTATGATCATGATAATGTGGGTGATTACTGTATGTTACTACTTGTCTAAATGTATGAAAATATAGTAGAGAGAATGTGTGATCAAGTGGTACGAAAATCAGTGGACAATGGGCTGCTATTTATAGCCAACAAGGTCAGCAGACCAAGGAACCAAAAAAAGGGATCCGCGGGGATCCGTCCTTGTTAGCTTTTGGTTCCGCGGGTGTCTGACAAGAAATCTCCAAATATCTTTCCCAAATCTAACCAAGATATTTCCAAATCTAATCTTTGAGTGAAGATCAATCCAAGATATTCATATGATCTTCAAGATATCCTAAAGATATCAATGTAATGCATGCCATGATGTCATTGTACATATTCCATATTAAGAAATAAAATGTAAATGAATATAACATGTAAATGTATATGAATATGTAACATGTATATACTAGCTAACTAATATATGTTCACCAAGTTATACCATGTTAGTTTATGTGTTACTAAAAATGTTAAACTACTTATGCTATTATAGGATTTAAGATATTATGTATTTAACATCATTTTTATGAGTAAACACATTTGTCTTAGTTTGACTCCTAAAGTGTACTTATCCTATTTTGACATGAATATAACTTAGGAAACATGATGTACAAGTAAAAGAACTTGTATATGCAAAATGTAAAATGAGGTTCTAAGTAGAATGGTTAACCTTTGAAAATACTTAATGAATCTAAACGTATTTTAAACATTCTAAATAGTTTGTTAAAGGGTTTGATCATAATGCCACATAACAAACATGTACGAACCTGTGTTGTATCGTACGAGGACTTGAGAAGTCGAGAGGTGTTGAATGTATGTTGAGACCAAATATGATTACAAGTAACTTGTACATTTTACGTTATGTATCAAGTTACATGTTTGTCATCAATCAAAACAAACGAAACTGTATAGATTAAATATCGTAATATTTGCACTAACAACGTCTTTTTGTAAACTCGATATATATAAAATATAATATAAATATATAAATATTTTCATATTTTGTGCCGCCTTATGCCACGCCTTATAAACGCAAAGGCTTCAGCTTGGCCGCTAAGGCGTGAGACTTGGTCAAGCCGCCACGCCTTGCGCTATTTATAACCTTGGGTGATAGTCTTAACTTTTAGAGTAAATACATCGTTCGTCCCTAAGGTTGTACCACCAAAATAGTTAACAAAAGTGGAAATTTCTATTATGCCCTCTTGCCAAAAGGTAAAATGGGTGTTGACCAAAAAATAACGGGTCAAGGGACCCAGTTGATATAAAAAACTTGAAAAAGGGACTCACGATGACGAAAATGCCAAGGTATGTCCCATGGTGATGTTTTTTGAGAAGTTTAGGGATGAACAATGTATTTTACTCTAAAACTTTAGATGTTAAATTTTAAATAAATTATATAAAATCAAGTAAATTTATGAGTGTTGGTAATTCAAAGACGAAACAAATAACAAGTCAACAAACGAAGTGTAAGCTTTATTCAAAATTATCGAACCAAATATAAAATCAAATTCAAAGGTACCAAGTACAACATTCTAATTCAAAGATACCAAATACTAATTCCAAAGGTACAAAGTTCTCATCTTATGATTCCGTATTTTTAAGCAAAAACACCCGATTAGCACGAGTCGTCTTTAATATTAGCCACCACCAAAACTTTTTTCCTTTAGTTTAGGACAATCAATCTTCCAATGACCCATTTTTTTGCAATAGTTACAAATATCTCGAGGATTAGGACCTCGAAAACTTGATGTTGCTCCACCTTTATCTTTACCTTTTTCAAATCGATGTCGACCCCTATCACGAATTGTGGTTGATAAACCCACGGAGTGGGACTCATAATCAACTTCCGATGCTTGCTGACGAAGCTCTCTTGAATGCAAACTAGATCTAACATCTTCCAAAGTGATAGTTTCTATACCGACAACAAATGAGCTAACAAAACTTTCAAACATAGGAGGTCACGATACAAGAAGAACAAAAGCTGCATCTTCATCTTCATCTTCTATCTTTACTTCAACATTCTTCAAATCCATTGATAACACTTATTTCATACATGTTTTAGTCGCGTTATTTCTATGTTTGTGCATTGTATCTGGTTGTGTTTGTGAACATATTATGCGAAAAAGGTACAAAAGATATATTAAGGTTCAGGTACAATCAAGTCCAAGGGAATAGCTAGAAAGATGGGGAAAACTTTCTAAATCAAGAGCTTATGCACAACGAAAGATTCTACCCATAATAAAGACCTCGGGAAGATCATCAAAGATAAAGAATCAAGTTACAAAGATTTTCTAGCTCAAGAAAAGATCAAGTGTTGATGAAATGAATGAGAAGTTATGTAGGATCGAGTACTTCGAGCTAGATTGAGCTTGGTATAAACAAGAACCTCTGCAATACAAGTGTTTATGCGGAAACTAAACAGCAAGTATTATAAAGAAGAAAACTCTAAAAGAACAATGATCCTCTATGGATCAAACTATTGAACTAAGAATTGTTTATTGAATATTAAAAGATATTCAAGACGTACATAAACTCATAGATGGGTTTATCTTTTATACTAACAAGATCACCTAACCCTAACCCGTTCTACAAGAAAACGTGTAAAGAGATTAACAACAATCTCTTTTAAAAATAAATCATAACAAACATTCTAAATATACGGATAACAAATAATACTATCCGCAGCAACAACACTATCGGTAGGAACAAGATAACACTGTCGGCAGCAATGAGCTTTCAGCAGGAACCAAGCTATCGGCAGGAACCAACTTTACACTATCGGCAGCAACAATGAACTCTTATTTCCCAGAGATCCTAACAATCCTCCCCTAATCTTGAGGTTGACTAGGTTAACCTGCAAGATTCCCTTGTGATAAAGCTTTCAACTTCTCAGGCTTGAGGACTGCGACTTAGCAGCAACAATATTGAGTAACCAGCAGCAACATCCATAACTTGCAAGATTTCAACTTCTATAGCATCCAGCAGCAACCTCAATAGTTCAGCAGGAATTAGAAATCTTCTCCAAAACATGTATACTGGTCACCATTACTTCACTTGAACTTGGCTGCTACTATGACAATATGCACATCAAATCACTGGAAGTTTCATACTATTCTCATCACATCCAGGTGTGTTAACTCCTGTGAGAGGTGAATCATTGAAAATTAATGGATTTGATGTCTCTTTACCAATAGCCATCACTACTGGAGTAGCCAATGTTTAGGTGTGTGAGACCATGGTACATTGATAACCATCTGATTTATTAGCAAATCAGCAACTATAAACGGATTTGACTTGTCTTTACCTGTAGCCGTTTGCTCAGGACTAGCCAATTCTTTGGTTTCAACTGAACCTTGGTGAATTGAATACCAAATATGGATACCAAATGTCTTTACCACAAACCATACTTTTGTGGACTAGCCAATCCTTTGGATCCCATAAGGGTGACATCCATGGTGAATTGAGAACCATTTTCAACTCTCAGAACTGAATCATGGGTGAGTTGAAGTACCCTATAGCTTTGAGCAAGCTATTATAGCTGTCAACGGATTTGATTATCACACCAGAGCCGTACCCTCATGGTGAGTCAACTCTTTCTTGTCTGCTAGACATGGTGAGTTGAGCACCATTTATTGTGCAGGTGTAAACACCAACACTGTACCTGCAAGGTGTTGCTCAAAACCAACTTATTAGCACACAAAGTATAAATTTTTTTTTTTTTTTTTTTTTTTTTTTTTTTTTTTTTTTTTAAACTAAGAAACACAAACAAAAAATACACCAAAAGAAAAAAAATAAGAAAGAAAGATAGAAACTTTACAACAACAACAAGAAAAATCCTCCCCTTAAGCTTTATCCTCCCCTTAATCTGCAATCCTCCCCTTAAACTCAGCAACTCACCCCTTAAGCTGATGATCCCTTAGCTGCAATTTTATCCTTGATGAATTTAACCAATTGTTCAGCTGTGGTTAGATCATTTCCTATTGCATGCTTAGGAACTTTGACCTTCTGTGTTAGCATTCTCTTTAACACTCCTTCAGTTAAAGGATAAGCAATATCCACAAACATAGTGAGGAACTTGCCAGAGGTGAGTTCCACAACATGAACATTGGAATAAGGATATAATTTCCAAGAGAAGACTCTCCAGGATGATTGATTACCCCACACTAGTTTAGCCTTGTCTCCATCCAATTTATTCATCAAGACTTGTAAGTCTCCCCAAAGCAGCAAACCATTACCAGTTGGAGTATTAGATTGATAATGATTATCCACTATCCTATAAAGATGCTCCAAATCTTTTCTTTCTACCCTATCCAAGATCTCCCTTAGAAATGTAAAGAACTTGACTGTCCCATCAAGAGAAAACCAAACATTTACATCACCATCTGAAGTAGATCTAATCTCCCAATGAGCAATATGACCCCAAGACTGAATGGAGTCACCTTCTGAATCACTTTCAGAAGCAACCTCAATCAACTCATGATCATCCACTTCAAGAATATCCACAGAAGAAGAGTGGAAAGAATGACTCTTCTGCCTTGATCTTAGACCATATCGAATAATAGGAATAGACACAGAAGGCTCAGCAGAGATAGAAGCATTAGCAGTAGGAAGATCAGCAGGATCAAGATCTTCTTGTGGTACCTCAGATGCATCATCAGTAGAACTTGGAGCAATGAATGAATCATCCTTAGAGCCTTCTCCAGACTTCATTCTCTTTGCAACATCAGACTCCAAAGATGAAGATGTTCTTTTCCTGCTTTGTGGAATATCAGTATCTACTAAAGAGTTGAGCTTTGCATAAGTATCAAGGAACAATTTTTGAATTGCACCTTCAGGCCAACCTTTGAAATCACTGATCTTGTAGTTAGCTTCATTCCTTAGATACACCTTCATAAAATTGATATTATCTCTGTTTGTTGGCATCTTATATCCTAACCTTTTTCTTTCCTTGATCCTGTGCATCAATTCATTCCAAGTGGTTGCTCTTTGTTTCTTCAAGATGAATGCCTTGAGCAGATCTGACCTTGTATCTGAATCCAATTCAGACATTTGAAGAACCATAAATCCATGAGCTCTAATAATCATGTCAGTGTTCAACAAATATTCAACTTGTGCACTAAACACTTCTGAAGAAGGATCATCTGAACTTGGGTTATTTATAATCCCAGCAACATTTTTCTCATCAACAGACAATTGTCTTGCAAGCTCTTCATCTTGAGCAAGCTGAGCTAATCTAGCTTCTTCAGCAGCAACTTCCTGTTCATGCACCTTTGCAGCTATCTCTTCATCATTTTCAGTTGCTTCAGGAGGAATGATGTTACTTTCAGCAGCAACAGATGAACTTCCAACAGTAGTAACAGGATCCTTAGATGCAGAAGAAATATTTTCAACATTAGCAGTAACAGCAGACACATCAGCAGCAATGGCGACATCAGTAGCAATGGTCCTTGCTTCAGTGGAGACCTGTGCTTGAGGAGTGATGTTGTGCTCAGAAGTTGTAGGAACTACAGTATTTGCACCATCAAGAGAAACAGATGCTAGAACATTAAGCCCATCAAATATCATATCATCCTGATCTTCCTCAGACTCAGAAAGAATAACCTTTCTTTTCTTTTGCATTTGACTACCCTCCAATATGCTGATCTTATCATTTAGTTCTTGGATAGTTCTACTAAATGCTTCATTAGAATCCCTGAGCTCCTTTTCCAAGCTCTCCACTTTCTCACCAAAAATCCTTTTTGTCTCATTAAGTTCTGACTCCAATGCCTCAATTTTCTTCACAGATCTTTCAAGTAGCTGAGACATAGAGGTGAGATCAACAGCATCATCAGTTCCACCAGCAGGAACACTTGAAGTATTAGGAACTTCACTGACTCTGGGTGGAGAAACATTAAATCCCTCCCCTGCATTGATGTCAGAACTAACTGGCTGCCTAGTAGGACTAGGTGATGAAAACCTTGAAGAAGAAGGTAAATCCTCTAAAGGAGATGGCTGGACAATAGGTGTATCAGCTGAGATGGGCTGCTCATTGAATTCAACATTGTCATTAGTCTCAGGTGTAGGTGTCACTGGTCTGGGTGAAGGTGGTAATGGATCATCAGCAGCAATAGATGCAGATGCAGTAGCATCAACTGAAGTCTCTTGCTCAGGTGCATTAGGTGATGGTGGGATATTATCAGCAGGATCAGCATTGTCGGCAGGATCAGGGATATCAGCAGGATCAGGGTGGTGTAACATATGAGGCAACAAAGGCAAATGTTGGCCAGTAAAGTTCATCTTCATCAGGGCAAACATTTTGGCAGTCAACCTATTTATAATCTTAGGGGATGTATTAATGGTCTGTACACCTAAGATGATTTGAAGAAATCTAGGGTACATCAAAAAGCTGTTTTTACCATTACTTAGATTCTCAATCATTCCCTCAAAAATATATTTTGCCCAATTAAAGATCCTACCCTGAGACAAACAGACTAGACCAGATGCAATAGGACTTGGACATTGATCCCAACCACCTGACTTAACACTAAGACACTGGAGTAAAGTATGAATCAGAAACCTCCATTGAGGAGACAACCTATTTTTCAAGAAGGTGCAACTTCCAGCAACAGGATACCCTATAGCTGCCATACCATCAAGAATGTCTTGCCTTGGAAGATCATATTCTCCTTGTTCCTCAGGAAATTGAAGCTGAACTCGAATCAACTCCTCAGTAATAACCACTTCTTGATTATCTATGGTAGCAACAATATCATTTTCCCTTCCCACAACATGTCTTACTTTAGCTGTTCTCCAAAACTGTTTGACCAAAGAATCATATACCGTTACTGGGCAATATGTGAGCGCATAACAAATAGATGACCCACGAAGAAATTCCAGCACTTCATCATAACCAGCACTTTTTGAAGATGATTCCAAATAAGCAACCTTGTTATGATCATCTTTGTAACGAAGAGTTTTCATTGTATTGAAGGAATGATTTAGGGTTTGAAATGAGAAGATTAGGGTTTGATAGGTTTCTAAGAAATAGAGATGAGAGATGTGCAATTATATGTTGAGTTTCCAAAAATATCACTTTAAATTGCTGCTATTTATTGCACGTATCATTGATCAATTAACTTAAGAAAGTTTGACCTTTCGGCAGTAACACTTGGTCAATCGGCAGCAAGAAAATCTTTGACCATTCAGCAGGAATGAAGTGGTTTGACCGAAGTCAATCTACCGAACATAGTCATTAAGAATAACTTACCCATATTAATTCTCAATACCAACCAGCAATAAATTTGCACTAATCTCCATATCGTTATATAACCCTCAGATCACATAACTTTATCATCACAAAACCCTTTATTACCACAAATCAAACTAAATCTCCAAAAATCAAACCACAGAATGAGTTCATCCAAACATCCAATCATCGAAATCTCATCAGATTCATCCTCCTCTAGTGACTCAGGATGGAACAACTACTTCCCCAAAACAACATCATCCTCTAGAACCAAAGGTAAGGCCAAGGTTGAGGAGGATTCATCTGATCCTCTTCCATCTACCCCTTCTTCTTTTGAGTACTTTAGCTCTGATGATGAAGATTCATCAGAGTTGAAGTCTTTGGTGTATTACCAGGGCGAATGGGAGACTTTCCCTCCCAATTTTCCTTTAACAGATGAGGACAGAAGACAGATGAAGGAAACTGAAGCTCTGCTTGCTGAAGAGATGGAGAGAGCAACTGCAGCTTTTTATAAAGTACCGGTACCAAAAGGCAAGGCTAAACATCAAGAAGGTTCAAGCCGAGAAAAACCAAACCCTAGAAGTCGACACAATCGACAATGTGAAGGCAAAGATCCAAGACAAAGGAAGAATCTCACCAGAACCACTCCCAAGCCAACCCAGCCAGCTTCACAATCAAGCAACCCAAAACCACAACCAACCCAACCAACTCCACAAGCAGGTATCCCTACTTCACAACCAATCCATCCATCTTCAAGGACACGATCCAGAACTCATCAGAGGTCAACTACCTCAAGCTCTTCAAAGCCATCCCCTGAACAAAGACAACCACGGCCAGTCATCTTGGCACTTGCAGTTCCCCATGTTTATGAAGAGATCATTCGCCAGAGAGGAAAGAGGTACATGCCTGAAAACATGGGTAAGGGTAAAGAGAAGATGGAATAGGTGGTAAGGTTTAGGTAGATTTATGGTGGATGATTGGAATCTTTTGTAGCTTTTGTATGATGTGGAATGATGTTTTGATTGATGTTGATAAGTATCTTTTGTAACTCGAAATCTTTTGTAACCAGCAACTGAATGTACTGATCTTTCTTATGATGAATGAAAATTGCTGTATAAAGCTTTAAATCCAAGCATTAAGAAGCTGCAAAATAAAGATAACTAACAAAAGACACTGAAAATCCTGCAAGATAAGATTAGAGAAACACAAACAAAACTTAAAAGAATGAAAAGCAAGACAAAATTACAAGCATTAGCCTCCCCTCAGGCTAAAGCTACCCTATAAACCAGCAAACACAATTACAACAACATGAACAACCAAACAAAACAACTACCAAGGATACCATGGAGAATAAGCCATTCCCCCTCCAAAGACTTGATTAGAATAGACAGGCCAGAAATCCATGTGATTATATGAAGAAGTACCAGCAGGAATGGTTCCCTGAAAATCAGCAGGAACAGAGGAACCAGCAGGAATAGGTCTATCAGCAGGAAAAGGACTCCTATAAAAATTCATTCCTGCTGCTTGTGGAACATATGGTGGGATTTGTTTAACATTTTTCCATAATGATCTGTTCTGATGTTTCTCACCATTCAACCTTTTCTCATGATAATCACAATCTTTTATAAGATGATATTGACTACTACACACAAAACATGTCTTCTTCCTAACAGCCTTGTTTTTACTACAACTTTTCTTAAAATGGACACCATTATCACTAGTGGAACTAGAGACACAGATGTTTTTAAAAGAATTCAATGAGCTGTTATCAGAAAAGACTGATTTGGGAGTAGATATACCATTTGTTGAACTTGAGGACCTGTGATATTTGGGTGTAGTTGACTTTTCACTTGAGTCACATGAAACAAAGTCTTTAGACTCTGCTTCAGAGAATTTGTCACTTGTGTGACAAGAGACACAATCATTAGATTCAGGTAAGACTTTGGACTTTTTACCATAAACCATTTGTGACTCATCTAAGTCAATATCAGAGAGAGAGTGCACAGGAGAAGGCATAAAAACTCCTCTTATAGGTGGAGAAACAGCATTCATTCCACCTTCTTTCACATATTTAACAGGTTTTTGATAGTCTACAGGTTCAGGGTTAAAAACACTATACTCATTAGGGTCATAAAATTGATTTGGCCCTATCAAGTTACTATACCCTAAACCTCTTTTTGTTTTCATAGACATAGAACTATCAACTAACTTGTTTAGGTTTTTAGATGAATCTTTCCATTTATTAAACCTAGCCAAGGTATTGTCTAGTTTAGTCTGCACATCCTGTTTTTCTAACATCATCTTAGCCTTTTGAGACTCAGAATGTTTAAGCTCATTAGTGGTGTTTTTCAAGTCCCTTTCTAAAACCTTTATCTTTTCCTCATATGCTAACTGATTCTTTTGAAACCAAACCTTTTGCTTTTCTAATGTTTTAACTGCTTTGTCATAAGCCTGTACCTTAATAAAATATTCATTATACTTGGATTTCATGTCATCATATTCAATATTAAGAGTTGAGTACAATTCTTGACATGCTGAGTTACATCTTTGTACCTGAGATGGGAATCCTAACAGAGCATATTCTTCCAAATTTTCTTTTTCTTCATAGGACTTATTGTGGAACAAGTTCCTAATCCTCCTTGCGCATAATTCAAAATTATCTCCTGATAGGGACATTGTGAAGAGATTCAAGAGAGACACACTTCAACACTGTTTCCTTCTTTATCAGAGATCCTTACCAGGCTCTGATACCACTTGTAGGATCGAGTACTTCGAGCTAGATTGAGCTTGGTATAAACAAGAACCTCTGCAATACAAGTGTTTATGCGGAAACTAAACAGCAAGTATTATAAAGAAGAAAACTCTAAAAGAACAATGATCCTCTATGGATCAAACTATTGAACTAAGAATTGTTTATTGAATATTAAAAGATATTCAAGACGTACATAAACTCATAGACGGGTTTATCTTTTATACTAACAAGATCACCTAACCCTAACCCGTTCTACAAGAAAACGTGTAAAGAGATTAACAACAATCTCTTCTAAAAATAAATCATAACAAACATTCTAAATATACGGATAACAAATAATACTATCCGCAGCAACAACACTATCGGTAGGAACAAGATAACACTGTCGGCAGCAATGAGCTTTCAGCAGGAACCAAGCTATCGGCAGGAACCAACTTTACACTATCGGCAGCAACAATGAACTCTTATTTCCCAGAGATCCTAACAAGTTACATGCAAAGTTTGCTATGAATTATTGCTTGCTTCCTCAACCAAAGGTTCAAGAAATACAACTAAGGCTTAAGTTCAACCCAAGGTTCAAAACTGCCATGCCAACCTTACTCCAAACCTTGGGCTGGAATCTGAACCTCAGGTTGAGACTTCAACCTTGGGTTGCTGCAACTCCTGGCACACTTAATGACTACTTTTAATGATCTAACTCTTCATGTGGGTTGTCATTATGCTTCATTTACTTCAAGTCCATAATTTTATGACACTTGGTGCCCAAGAAACTTGCTTGTTGGCCAAGGAGTAGTTTTCTATTAATTAGAAGCATTGGCTAGAGAGAAAAGATACATACTCAGATACCAAATTTCTCATACTCTCTCAAGAAGGCCACAAGGAAGAAAACGCAGGAAGAAGTTGACTTACATTCATTATCCATCATTTTAATCATCAAAGGAATCATTGTTGATCACCTCATAATTGTTCCTAAGTCTTGTAATCATCATTACAACTTTTGTGAGACTCTTTAATCATGTTTTCAAGTGATATAATTTCTGTGATTGTTACTTTGTTTGCCATGAGCGGCTAAGTGCCTTGTGGACTTTCCTAGATGATGTTTGTTACGTGAATGTTGATTGATTATGACTCTATGGTTCTAATTCAATGAAAAGCTAATACTAAGATCGAATTGTGCTTTCAAAGTTTTCATAAACAAAAGAGTTATCTAGTTTGGTTGATTATTAATGGTGTAATAGGTCAAAAGAGACATTATTATTTAATCAATTGTAAACCTTTGTCTATGAAGGTGTTACCTTATGTATTGACCATTTCATATGTAACTTGGTTAAACTTAGAAAACTAAAAGTGTAGTTGTCAATTACTTGTGAAACGATAGCGAATCAAGTGATTGAATTTTGTTAGTCTTGTTTGATCAAAACTTAATATTGTTTTTTACATCTTAAAATCTTGACGAGGATTGAAAGTGTTGAAAACAAGAGGATTAGTACACCAACTAATCAAATTAGAGCACCATCTAATTTATTGATCATAATCGATTTGAACCATTGTCATAATCATATCAAAGGAATTGTGCAAACTAGTCTAGGCAAGTGTAGTTTTTAATATATTGAATTTACATCATCATCATTATGTGCTTGCTTTAGAATCATTACTAAGTCTTTGTTATAATCAAACTCACGTTACATAAAAACTAAACAAATCCTTGTGAACGACCTTGGCTTACCATATCACCTCTTGCTACACACGGACGAGTATACTTGCTCGTATGTGTTTCGTTTGAATCATTGGTAGATCATGTTTATAAATTTAAAACTTGCACTCTCAACACACATCAAGTTTTTGGCGCCGCTGCCGGGGATTTGATCACGTTTTTGTTTATAATTTTTGTGCTTTGTTCTTGTTCCTAAGCTTGTTCTTTAAAAGTTCTTTGAAATTTTCACCCAGGAAATCGCGGTTCAAACTTGAACCAAGCTGTTCAAAAGTTTCTGTGACCCCAAAAATACTCAGCCGCCCGGTTCACATCTGAACCGACAGGTTCAGAGTCTTCTGACCTACCCCAACCCCCCGGTTCATTCCCAGCCGCCCGGTTCGTTTGTTCCTGACCTGTCTCAGCCGCCCGGTTCATTTTCAGCCGGCCCGGTTCATTTGTTTCTGTGACCCAGACCGTTCCCAACCGCCCGGTTCATTTTTGAACCGGCAGTTACTGTTCCAAAAAAAATATATATATTTTAATTTTCTTTTTAGTTGATAATCTTTTTCGATTGGCTCGTTTTTCTCGTGTATGACCACACGCTCTTCTAACAAAGAATTAAGTACACCATTGTCTAACCCCGAAAGTTTATTTCGCAAAAAGAGAACCCCATTTGTTCCAAATAATCGAAGAAAACCAAGAACCGTTAACCCACCATTTGATAATCTTTCTGAAGTTCATCCAATCGTTGATCTTTTTCTTGAATTACCATTTCCAATGGCCGACGATCGACCTATGTGGTCCACCAATAGGGTTGTAGCTCCTACACACGCGGCTGCCATTGTTCTTGTTAATCTTGGAGATAATGATAGTGGTCAATTATAGTATAGTTATTTTCTCCAAGGTTTACAAAGGAAATATGTAAAACCCGAGTCGTTATTTCCGATGAAGGAATGAATGGAATTTGTGATATCGGGTCGTGAAACGTGTCGTGAATAGTGAAATTATAGAGATTTTGGATTATTAAGCTAAAAATCATAAACATAAACTAAAAACAAGTAATTAAGCAAGGAAAACAATTATCTAAAGCACACGTAACTAAAAATGTAGAGGAAACCTAAAACGCGCACGCTTGGGCTAATTTTATAAAGACAACTATTTTTGAAAATTAACAATAAGCTCAGAATTAAGCTATGTTGAACAGACCAGATTATTTATGAAAAGCAAATAAGCTAGGTTAATGTCTAATAAGCTATAAGCTAAGATTAAAGCCAAATAAGCTACTAAAGAATGAACCTAACCTAATAAGCTATATTAACCCTAAAAAGCAGACTAAATCAAGCAAATAAGCAAACAAGCAAATTCAAGCTAAGGGGACTGATGCACAGTTCTAAATGGCCAACTAAGGCATAATTAAGCTAAAGGAAAAGCTATGAAGCAATAAGCTAACACTCTAAAACTTAAGGCAAATAAAGTTTATACACTAGAGAACTAATAGGACAAATTTCAGACCAATCAGAGCTTATTTAGGGCTTATTCATAAGCTTAGAAGGTGACTATTGAGTTCAAGCATACACTGATGTGCTCAATATATGCAGACTCACTAGGCAACTTTTGGGCTTATTTGATAGGCTCAAATAAGTTGTGAATGTAGTGAAATATATAAATCAAACAAGTACAATAAGCAAACTACTAGAAACTTGAAAAATCAGGAACCATAATCTTCTAATAAGCAATTAAAATTGACTAAAAAAATGGCATGCACAGGACTGAGTGGAAATAGCTACTGGTGTACCATTATAGCAGATTTGACCATAACTTCACCAAATCCTAATGGATTCAAACCAACTTCTGAACATCCATTTTATACATTAGATTGATCATAGAAATACCAAAAACAAGCAACAAATTAACTCAATCCTATCAAAAGCAAATATGATCAGATCCTACTTTATAACCTACAATATCAAACTTAAAACTATGAAATCCTCTAAATCAGGCCAAATTAAACTACAAACTACTTATCTAAATTACTCTAAGCAAGATCAAAGATATCTGTTCACTATTTTTACCCATTTTGAACCTAATTCCAAGCACCTCCTTATTGGACTGAATATGAGATTAAAGCTACTAAGGCCTAATTTAAGCTTTGGCTATGAAACACAAATGATTAACTAAGTTTAAAAAGACATGAAAAATATATTTTAACTATAAATAAGCAGTTTTAATAAGCTAAAGCTAATAAGGTATTTTTTTGGTTTTTTATGAGATTTTGTTCAAAATAGAAAACAAGTAGTTTAGACTAATCAATAAGCTAAATACGAGCTTATATAAGCTTATAGAGACAGAAAATAGAGCTTATGGAAACTAATTAAGCATAAGAACATTAAAGATTGAAAGTAAATTGCTAAGGGATGAAAAACAACTTTAATTAATTAATAACTAAAAATTTGATTACAGTACTGGAAGAGAATACAAATAAGCTGAAAACAACAAGCTAAAAGCTAAGTTTTACCCTAACTTAATACCTAAAAATTACACTACATATTTCACTACTCCTAAAAAATACTCTAAAACTAGCCTCCGGATTTGTGTGTGAAGGGTCCTATTTATAGGCCTTGGCTAGGGTTTGGAAGCTTCAGGATCCTTTCATTCCAGCCCTTGATCAATCTTATCACATGGAACTTTAATTGACAGCCCTTGATTTGATTTGTGATGTGTAACATCCAATTAGATTATCTCAAACGTCCACTCTGGCATTCTTTTGCGTCACAATCTGTCCTTGTCATCCCTTCTAGAAGTACGGGTAAAAGGTTGGGGAGGAGGGTGAATTGGGGTGGAGAAGATGTACAGTAAAAAGGCGGGTGTGATTTTTTATTTATTGTTTGACTCTGGGAACGGTATTGACCGGGTTGTGGGTTAGACGGGATCCGGTTATGGGTTTAATTAAAACGGGTGTGGGTTGGTTGTGTTGGGCTTGTGGGTTTGGTATTGAGTTTGGGTTTATTTAATGAACAGGTTTGTGATTTAGTTTTAGGATTAGGTTTAAAAAGGTTTTAACTTTCAAGGACTTATTCTGCCAAGTGTGGAAAGTTATTCAAGGACTGATTTTGTAATTTTGACATGATCCAAGGGCTGAATCTGAAATGTTGAGCTAAAATATAATCCATGTGAAGAATATCTTCCCCGGCTTCGGCTTTAAATGCTCTTTCCATTTTCCGTGCTCGTTTTTGTCTTTTTGTCCTTTGTTTTTGTCCTTTTTCACATATCCGTTGCCTGCACAATCACAACCACAAAAACACAAATATCTTTGGCATTCTGGTTAGTTTTTGGTCGTTTTGGTCTGATTTTGGTCAAATAAAGGTATTTGTTTTCACGCATACCAAAATCCCCCAGACTAAGGTATTGCCGTGTCCTCACGCAATGTTATCAACTCACGCTTTTGAAACCAAAAATTTCCAACCTCTTTTTACTAACTTTGAAAAGTAGCAAAATATTCAAAAGAGATTAAGAAATCAAAAGTTTTAAAAACGCCCCGTTTTTTCCATTTTATCCACACTTATTCTATATTTATATATTTTTTTTCTTTTTCATGTGACGGAATGTTGACTTTCATTATTTCACAATAACTTTTAGGATAATGGAGTAGGAAACACAACACGTAAAAAAGTGACCATATGGATAAAATTCATCGTCCTTGATTTTTCACGAGTCCCCAAACTAAGCTTAAAAATGAAATCATTGTTGATTACAAGTTAGATGCTAACACTACCCATAAAAGCTAATTGTGTATTACTTCTTACTCCCAAATTCCTATTTTTCCTCTATTTATTTTATTTTTGTTGAGAAATGAATTTCTTCATATTCTCGTTTCGATAAGTTTATAATCCGATAAAGGCACCAAGTTTAGACGCTAATTAGTTTCAAATCCTTCCCTCGAAAACCGTTGCATACAAAAATGAGGTCCACATCAATGTCCTAATTTAACATGATTTTGGGGATATCCTTTTTATATACGACCGAAATAACTCATCTACGAATCCAGAGACAGAAGCTTTTATTAGGATATCCCCGGAGTCGAAATTTGGCATTTTTAACATTATTAAGCACATATTATTCCTCAGCCATTTAAACAACCTAGACAACGGCAGCGAACCGTCAAAAATTGGGAGTCTTATTTTGACCTTGGATATTTTTCCTCTGCCTTTTTGAAGTCTGAGTCAACGGGAGCGAACCGTCAGGAAACAGAAAACTTTTATCGGCTTTGGATTATTATTATTATTCATTATATATTTTGCCAAATTCCGAGTCCTACGGCTTTTATAGCAATAGAGACAATAGCACGTACTATCAGGAATCAGTTGCCTATTACACCGTAACAATGGCAGTACCTTGATGTGTACCCAACTCTTATAAGCAAGGATTCTCTAAAGAATGACCAAAAACTAATCATCGCCAAAACTGTGCACCTTTAATTATTCCTAGAGTACTATTTTTGGGTGATACAAGCTGATAGGAACAAAAAGCCACAATTAATTTCAATGAGCTCTAAAGAGATCCAACTACTCCACGCTTAGCATCTAACTTATAAAATAACTCTATCATTTCTCGTTCTTCGCAAATTCAAAATCTTAAGTAATAAGATCTGCGAATGCTTAGCCAAATAATCAAGCCATGCATATATAAAGTCAATTATGGGAACTTGCAAACTCTTAAAAAGAATTCGCGTTTTATAGCTCCTTGTATAAAAGACTAGCAAAAGCTTATTGATTATGTAAGTTAAGGGGACAAGCTAGGGCTCAACACGCCCAGTCAAGTCAAAATTTTATTCCTACTCTCACCAGCGGAAAGTCAACAAGGTGTCAAAATAGTTATTATATTTTTGCAAATTTTTTTTTAAAATTTTTCTCATTTTTTCATTTTTTGGAGGAAAAACGGGGTTGCAAGAGTAAACGGAAAAAAATGCAAGGCAAAATCAAATCGAAAGATGACCCCCCAGACTAAAACGAGACATTGTCCCCAATGTCTTAAAGGTAAGGGTTTTCCTAACTAAATCTAAGGTCGTTTATTAATTATGCCAAAAGATAAATGTTAGTTGATAAGATTAGGATATTGGATTTCCCATAAAGCACTAAAGGATGAGACTCGAGTGGAGTAAAGACAAAACCACGAGCACGAGAGTCTTCATAAATCGGGATAGTCCTGGACAAACACAAACAACCACAAAATACGAGAATTGGAAGAGGCAACCCTCCTCACGTCACTTATTAGAAAATAGAAAGAAGATAGAAGGATAAGCATGGGGTGCCTCCCACGAAGCGCTTGTTTATTAACGAGTCGTATAGCTTGACTCGCCCCAAATTTAATTGTTCTTGGGGGAGCATGTGGAAAAAATGATCTCCATCAGACTTCCGTTCAAGTGGTTAGGATAAATATTGAAGCATACAAAAGTTCCACTCCGATGAGATACCCACGGCTCTAAATAAAAATTATAAACGATGATGCCGGGGTCAAAGATGGTGTCTTCACTCCCGAATGAGTGAAGGAGAGGAGAAATCACATCATATGTGATGAAGGGAAGAAAGATTTTTATGATTATTGTGAAAAACTCTTCATCATCAAAAGCAAATTTGTTATTAAAGCTCTTAGGTTCAATTTCAACAAAAGCCTCGGGAGGGAGGGTTGGGATGATATCATCAATTAGCAAATTCTTATGATCAAGTACTTCTCCCCCCGAGTCATGATCTTCCTTAAAATCAAAGTAATCATACTCCGGTGGAGATATGATATGAGTGAGTTCACCGGAGAACTCCTCGTGAAGAGAATCAATCATATGATATAAATCTGTGAGCTCGGGTTCCGTCACGGACTCATCACTCTCCTCCATCTGAATATCAAAGATTAGGTTATTTGAAATTAAAGTAAATTCAGATCCAAAATCAAACAGAGGATTGGTGATAGTCGTTTCGAATGTTTCGGAAGCAAGGTCATCAAATTCCTTTGGAGGATTGATTTCAACTTCCTTCGGAGGGAAAGAAAGTGATGGTTCTTTGTTTAATAATCTCTCAAGAAAACGAATGTCTCCCTCCGGATCAAGATAAGAATCATCAATTTCCGGTGAAATTGAATCTTCTTTAGTAAGAAAGGCATCGACCTCTTCTAAGAGAGGATCACCTCCCTCAACCGGAGTGAAGGAAGGGGAAGAGTCGGAAATGATAGGTTCTGAAGACGGAGTGGGATTGCCACTCGGAGGTTTATCTAAAATTTTAAGAACTTCAGGGGCATACTCCTCGTCATAATCGTTGTTGACCTTATGTTTAGCATATAAAGCTCGTATAAGTTGCATCTGCTCCTCTGCTAATAATTCTTCCATGCTTCTTTTGTCTTCCGACTTTTTGACGGGTGTGATAGCAGCTGATGAATTATTGTAAAACCCCCCAATTTGAATAGATTCATCATCATCGTCATCGTAAACGAAAGTTTGACAATATTGGGAACTTACTCTAGCTGCTTATTCTTCAGCTAGAAGTTCTCCATAAGTTTTCTGATGAAGATCTTCTTGGGTAAGTTTAATAGCCAAATCCTTAAGTTCATTCTTTGCAACCTGAATTTCTTGGATAATTTCTTAAAAAGATGGCTGAGGTTGTGTTTGAATCATTTGGTACTGTGGAGGTTGGTCATGATAAGAATAGTCATAACTGTTACAAGGGCCACGCTCATAGACAAGCGGGTTCCTCGTTTGACAATCGGAGTTATAATGCGGACCTCCACAGTACTCACAACAATATGATTGTTGCGATTGATTCAGTGAAGTATATGGATATTGGTCATAAATAAAGTTTTGATTACATGGAACTTGCTCATAGACAAACGTATTCCTTGCTTGACAATCAAAACTTTGGTGCAGACCTCCACAATATTCACATGAATATGTTTCCATCTCATGGTGTGGGGGTTGGTTAAAGAAATTGGTTGTTTTATTGTAAGGATTTTGGTCATAGACAAACCCGTTTCCCGAATTTACAATGCTAAAACCATGGCAATTTCCACCATTTGGAGGACCCCCGCACCATTCACAACCATAATGGTAAGATGAAGAAATAAAGAAGAATTAAACGGATAGAGGGTAAGAGATAAAGAATTAAACGGATAAGAGGAATGAGAAGAATATTTTTGAATTTTTAAAATTTAGAAACATTGAAAAACACAAAAGAAAAAGGAAAATAAATCTTGAAAAGAAAATCTTTTTGGGTTTTTATATTTAAGAAAATCTTGAAAAACAATATCTTTGCAATCGATTCGTCAACCGATGTCGTTTCTTTTTAGACTACTCGCAGAGTGGCGGAAGAGAAGAATGGATCTCTTTTTGTTTTTCAATTTAATGTCAAAACCTCCTTAAACCCCTTGTATAGGTTGTAGTCCAAAAATAATCCGAACATAATTGATTTCACGATTTGTTTTATTGTTTTTTTTTAATTTTTTTGGTATTATAAACACTTTAGGAAAAGTGTTTGTGGTTTTTTAGTTTTTATTTTTATTTTTTATAAGAAAATATTTACGAGAGAAAACGATAACTTCTCTAGGAAGGGACTTCAAAACTCGAATCAACGAAACGGGAACCAAAAATTCTCTTCAACCTTCCCCAGCTGCAGCTCCAAAAATTGATAGTGGTCAATTATAGTATAGTTATTTTCTCCAAGGTTTACAAAGGAAATATGTAAAACCCGAGTCGTTATTTCCGATGAAGGAATGAATGGAATTTGTGATATCGGGTCGTGAAACGGGTCGTGAATAGTGAAATTATAGAGATTTTGGACTATTAAGCTAAAAATCATAAACATAAACTAAAAACAAGTAATTAAGCAAGGAAAACAATTATCTAAAGCACACGTAACTAAAAACGTAGAGGAAACCTAAAACGCGCACGCTCGGGCTAATTTTATAATGACAACTATTTTTGAAAATTAACAATAAGCTCAGAATTAAGCTATGTTGAACAGACCAGATTATTTATGAAAAGAAAATAAGCTAGGTTAATGTCTAATAAGCTATAAGCTAAGATTAAAGCCAAATAAGCTACTAAAGAATGAACCTAACCTAATAAGCTATATTAACCCTAAAAAGCAGACTAAATAAAGCAAATAAGCAAAAAAGCAAATTCAAGCTAAGGGGACTGATGCACAGTTCTAAATGGCCTACTGAGGTATAATTAAGCTAAAGGAAAAGCTATGAAGCAAT
The DNA here is from genome assembly GCA_021014915.2 of Artemisia tridentata subsp. tridentata. NCBI lineage: Eukaryota > Viridiplantae > Streptophyta > Magnoliopsida > Asterales > Asteraceae > Artemisia > Artemisia tridentata. Next base: position 70,383,146 of record CP139505.1, read on the forward strand.
AAGCTAACACTCTAAAACTTAAGGCAAATAAAGTTTATACACTAAAGAACTAATAGGACAAATTTCAGACCAATCAGAGCTTATTTAGGGCTTATCAATAAGCTTAGAAGGTGACTATTGAGTTCAAGCATACACTGATGTGCTCTGTATATGCAGACTCACTAGGCAACTTTTGGGCGTATTTGATAGGCTCAAATAAGCTATGAATGTAATGAAATCTATAAATCAAACAAGTAGAATAAGCAAACTACTAGAAACATGAAAAATCAGGAACCATAATCTTCTAATAAGCAATTAAAATTGACTAAAAAAATGGCATGCACAGGACTGAGTGGAAATAGCTACTGGTGTACCATTATAGCAGATTTGACCATAACTTCACCAAATCCTAATGGATTCAAACCAACTTCTGAACATCCATTTTATACATTAGATTGATCATAGAAATACCAAAAACAAGCAACAAATTAACTCAATCCTATCAAAAGCAAATATGATCAGATCCTACTTTATAACCTACAATATCAAACTTAAAACTATGAAATCCTCTAAATCAGGCCAAATTAAACTACAAACTACTTATCTAAGTTACTCTAAGCAAGATCAACGATATCCATAGTGCAGATGAACAGTAGCAACTATTTTTACCCATTTTGAACCTAATTTCAAACACCCCCTTATTGGACTGAATATGAGATTAAAGCTACTAAGGCCTAATTTAAGCTTTGGCTATGAAACACAAATGATTAACTAAGTTTAAAAAGACATGAAAAATATATTTTAACTATAAATAAGCAGTTTTAATAAGCTAAAGCTAATAAGGTATTTTTTTGGTTTTTTATGAGATTTTGTTCAAAATAGAAAACAAGTAGTTTAGACTAATCAATAAGCTAAATACGAGCTTATATAAGCTTATAGAGACAGAAAATAGAGCTTATGGAAACTAATTAAGCATAAGAACATTAAAGATTGAAAGTAAATTGCTAAGGGATGAAAAACAACTTTAATTAATTAATAACTAAAAATTTGATTATAGTACTGGAAGAGAATACAAATAAGCTGAAAACAACAAGCTAAAAGCTAAATTTTACCCTAACTTAATACCTAAAAATTACACTACATATTTCACTACACCTAAAAACTACTCTAAAACTAGCCTCCAGATTTGTGTGTGAAGGGTCCTATTTATAGGCCTTGGCTAGGGTTTGGAAGCTTCAGGATCCTTTCATTCCAGCCCTTGATCAATCTTATCACATGGAACTTTAATTGACAGCCCTTGATTTGATGTGTGATGTGTATCATCCAATTAGATTCTCTCAAACGTCCACTCTGGCATTCTTTTGCGTCACAATCTGTCCTTGTCATCCCTTCTAGAAGTACGGGTAAAAGGTTGGGGAGGAGGGTAAATTGGGGTAGAGAAGATGTACAGTAAAAAGGCGGGTGTGATTTTTTATTTATTGTTTGACTCTGGGAACGGTATTGACCGGGTTGTGGGTTAGACGAGATCCGGTTATGGGTTAAATTAAAATGGGAGTGGGCTGGTTGTGTTGGGCTTGTGGGTTTGGTATTGAGTTTAGGTTTATTTAATGAACAGGTTTGTGATTTAGTTTTAGGATTAGGTTTGAAAAGGTTTTAACTTTCTAGGACTTATTCTGCCAAGTGTGGAAAGTTATTCAAGGACTGATTTTGTAATTTTGACATGATCCAAGGGCTGAATCTGAAATGTTGAGCTAAAAAATAATCCATTTGAAGAATATCTTCCCCGGCTTCGGCTTTAAATGCTCTTTCCATTTCCCGTGCTCGTTTTTGTCTTTTTGTCCTTTGTTTTTGTCCTTTTTCACATATCCGTTGCCTGCACAATCACAACCACAAAAACACAAATATCTTTGGCATTTTGGTTAGTTTTTGGTCGTTTTGGTCTGATTTTGGTCAAATAAAGGTATGTGTTTTCACGCATACCAGATAACTTCACTATCAAAGGTCATCATCTTTCGATGTTTAAAGATAATCAATTTGATGGTCGAGTTAGATCCGATCCACACAAACATTTTGCCAATTTTCTTAAAATTTGTGACATGTTTCGTTATGGAACTACCGAAGCATATGCAATCCGCCTCAAACTCTTTCCATCGTCTCTCACCGGAGAAGCGAAAATTTGGTATAACGAATTAAGCCCCGGAGTGATCACAACTTGGGACCAAATGAGATAAGCATTTGTTGGACGTTTCTTTCCACCGGCCATGTTTGATCGTCTCTTAGGTGAAATTCGTAGTTTCACTCAAATGGAAGGAGAAAATCTTGTCGAAGCTTGGCTTCGAATGAAAAACATGCTCCGAAGTTGTCATGGGCATGGTTTGTCTCGTGGTAATATCATTCAAATCTTTTACCATGGTCTCGATGACACAACTCAAGGTATCCTTGATGCCGGAGGAATTTTCCTTTATAAGACCCCTAACGAAGCTTACACTTTACTAGAAGACCGTGTACTTCTTAAGCTCGATTGGTCTAAGGATGCCAAAACCAAACCTCAACGAAAAACCGTTGCATTCGCCGAAGGAACGAATGAAAATTCCAAAATCATGGACATGATGAAAGATCTCACCACCAAAATTGATTCTAAATTCCAAAGTATCCAAAAAGAGATCAAAGATATGCGCGATGGATGCAACAATTGTGGTGGAAACCATTCATCATCCGAGTGTGATGACAAACCCATGGGAGGTCCCCAAGACGAAGCCAATTATGTTTATGGAGGATATCGAGGAGGAGGATATCGTGGAAACTACTACGGTAGAAATTCTAGAGATTGGCAAGATCGTCCACCGAGGGATGATAATCGTAGTTCCCAACCTCGTGACGACAACCGTCCGACATCGTCTCGTGATGATAACCGTTCATCATCACAAACACCTGAAAAGAAAAATAAAGAATCTGAATTCGAAAAAACCATGCGTGAATTCGTGCATGCTCAAAAGCAAATGAATGAATTTATCAAAAATCAGTTCTTCAGCCTCAAAACCAAAGTCGAATAGGGTCAAAAGAACCATCAAGCTTCTATCCAAGACCTTGAAACCAAATTTGGTCATCTTTCTGATCAATTTGCTGCTAGACCATCGGGTACTTTGCCAAGCAATACTCAATCCAACCCGAAACCATCATCATTTGGATCTTATCGTCCACCTCGAATGAGAAATGAGCATGTAAATGTTGTATTCACTCGTAGTGGTCTATCATATGATACACCACCAAACCCAAACCAAACAACCACTATCATTCAAGATGATAGTGAGGATGAAGCAGAGGAGGAACCAAAAGATAACGAACCAATTCCTACACCAGTCGTTAAACCCACTCCACAACTCAAAGCATATAAACCAAGAATTCCATATCCTCAACGTTTGAGGAAAGAAAAGATGGAAGAACAATATGGCAAGTTCATTGACTTAATCAAAGAAGTTAGGATCAACGTTCCTCTTGTTGATGTCCTGGCTGGTATGCCCAATTATGGGAAGTTTTTGAAAGAACTTGTGAGCAACAAAAGCAAAATGGAAAACATTTTCGCTACCTTCTTGAATGAAGATTGCTCAGCCATTGTTGAAAACAAACTACCGAAAAAACTCGGTGATCCTGGAAGTTTTCTCATCCCGTGTACTTTGGGAAATTCAATCACTTGTGATGCTTTAGCCGATCTCGGTGCGAGTATCAATCTTATGCCATACTCATTGTATGCGAAGCTTTCGATCGATACCTTGAAACCCACAAGAATGAGTATACGTTTAGCAAATCATACTATCCAATATCCTGTTGGAGTAGCTGAAAACATGCTTGTTTAAGTTGGGTAATTCATTTTTCCCGTTGATTTTGTGATCCTCGAGATGGAGGAAGATAGCAAAGTTCCATTGATCTTAGGAAGACCTTTCCTAAACACCGCCGATGCTATCATTCGAGTCAAAAACAAAGAACTCAATCTTGGAGTTGGAGATGAAAGAATCTCTTTTCAAATTAATCAAGCCATGAAAAATTCTCATGCGAATGATGACACTTGTTATAGCATTGACGTTATCGATGAAATTACAGAGGAAACATTTGATGAGTTGCTTGATGAAAGAATTAAGACTCATAAAACATATGGACAAATAAGTGATGAAGATCTCGACAGAGAATTTGCTGAATTTATGCAGATAAACACCGAAGAAATTTCTGAGGAAGAAATAACCAACTTTGAGGAGTTGGAATTCAATGATGTAATGAGAATCAAAACCTCAATTGAAGATCCGCCGGTGGATCTCGTCTTGAAACCTCTTCCCGATCATCTAGAATATGCATTCTTGGAAGAAAAATCTCTTCTTCCGGTTGTGTAACACCCCCAAAATCATAATATTCGCGGAAGCATACACTTTGGGTGCTACTGGATTGAAATCACAACACAAGATATAGGGAACGGATTAAAAATCCATTTTAAAATATATTACATAAGTTAAGTCATGTAACATTACATAAAATCCATTTTGATGAAAATGAAGCCCATTTAAATTAAAAAGGTCCAATTGTCAGAGTAAACGCATTAAAAACATTTCCATCATTTATTGTGACCGACGCCATGCACTGCACCCGGCTAAACGCACCTCAGTTTCCTGAGAAAAATATGCTAAAATTCAGCTAACGCTGGTGAGTTCATAGGTTTAAATAAATAGCACATATGGACCAATAGCAATATCATAAAACCAATTTAGCAGATACACACTATTCGTTATGCAAACACTAAGCCTCATCCTACCGATCTATGACAATGCAGCACGACTAGCGTTAGCAATAAATAAGGGTGCCCTCGAGTGTTAATCCCCAGACACTCGGACTATCATTCGATTTGGTATACGTTCGCCTTGGCTATGCCGAGCCAACCGAACGGGGACGTCACTCCCAACAGATCTATTTATAACAAACGGCTTCCTAGACAGGAATTAACGGCAGATGATAGTGGGCACAAATTGGGATTCAGTAAACTTAGGTTTCTGCATACTAGTGTGTACTTAAAAACAAAATTAATTTCTGGTCCATGAAAACAGTTTTGCATGTTTCTCACCCCCAACTTATAAAACAAAATCGTATAAAATATGGGGCTATAAACTCACCTTTTAACAACAGCAATCTGCTAATCAATCAAAATAATGCAACCGCGCCGACCAGCACCCTAAATAAGTACGGTAAGTCTTAGCAAAACGTTCGTGTCTCATGTGTCTTTATTTTATTTGAAAAGTTTTACGTTTGACCTGTGCTCGTGTAGTTCTTGCTTGCTGTGTGGTAAAATATATTTCGAAATGATTTATTATTGTAACTCTTGGGGGTAGCTCATGGTGAAACTGCATGGTGGGAATACATAACGGAACATCCGTGCAAGTATTCGCGAACTAAACGCGCAAGGGTCATATATATATATATATATATATATATATATATATATATATATATATATATATATATATATATATATATATATATATATATATATATATATATATATATATATATATCATAAGTTAATTTCTCATATATTTAATTAATGGAGATTAATTAAATAAGTTTTGAAGAATGGTTAATATAATATAGTTAGTGAAAAATTATTATATCTTAGAAACATCGTTTATTATTTTTGTTGCAACATTTATTATAAGGAAAACAAGTTTTGTTAAGTAATTCCATAAAGTTTACTTAAGTTATGAATTTTCACAAAAATATTCTAAGTGTTGAATTTTTTAGAAAATTTGGGCATGACCCATTCATTTATACAACGTTTCCATTTTTATCTCAAATGTCGCAACTTTTACTCAAACAATTCACTAACTAGTTTCGAGTGCAAAAATACTTTCGTGATATATATATCAAGTGTCGTGAATATGTTTTCGTCGTTATGTTATTCGTTGTCTTCACTTTTAAGCATTAACATTAGGTTTCGACACAAAGTCAATATTTTGTCAAAAGTCAACAAAAGTCAATCTCAATGTCAATTTAGTAAAAATGTCAATTTTTACCCTTTCGGAGACTAAACGTCTCAAAACAAGTCCAAAAATAGTTATCGTTATATTTATCGCGTCGTTAAACATCATTAACTACTGCGAGTCAGAAAATATTCCAAAAATCAAATTTATCATTTTTATGGCTCATTGGGCCGAAAACTATTGAAAAAGCCCAATAACCAATTTTAGCCCAAAACACATTTTTAGTTATAACGTATATATCGACACGTTACTAAAAATCATTTTACTCGTTCAATATGTCCGTTTGGTCAAAAAGTCAAACTTTCAAAAATACTTATGGGCTTCGGCCCAACAGTAACTTAGTGGGCTTTTTGGCCCAAAAATCTATTTGGTCCAATTTGTTATTATTTGTTACTTATTAGTGCTTATTAGTTACCAAATATACTTTTACTTATCAATAAGCTCTTATAAATAAGCTACTTAGTCAAAAAGTCAAACTTGACTATTTTTAGGTCCATTCGACCCACATTATATATCTCAACTTATTTTCACCTTTTTACTAGTTATTTTTAGTAGCTTATAGCTTATTAAATAAGCTAATCCAAATAAGAAACTTCACTTTATTTTTCCACCTTTCACCATTTAGCCAAAATTTTATGTTTTTCAAAACCCCAATAATCTCATATTTTTATTATAGGCCGATCCATGTATATACTCTAAAAATCATCATAGTGCTTAAATTAGTGTAAAAACCATAACTAATGTTTGTATTATCAAATAAGCACTATATGTAACAATATTTACCACACAAGCAAGAAATCTAGAAACTAGTTCATAAACATTCAAAAATTTCGAGCATATTATAATTAAGATCAAACCCTAGCTTTAATCATATTATCAAAACATACACATTTAACACTTTTAAACATCACTATACACCAAATAAACAAGAGATTAACAAATTTAGAAAAGTTTTAAGGATCCTTACAAAACTTGTGAAATTTACGAGCCAAGGAAAGACCAAGAACACCAATGCTTCACCAAATTTACCCAAACCAAGCTCCAAATAACCCAAAAACCTTGTTTACACACTTTGATTATCTTGAACTTGAAAGAAAATTGATGGATGATGATGAAGAGTGTGTGTCATGTATGGTGTTGATGGTGGTATTAAAATTTTTGATCTAGGTAAGTTTTAGTGATAAGAATGGGAATCTAAGAAATGTTGCACCAAAAATGGTAAAAATGGATTACATTTGGATTAGTTGGTGCTTTTGTCATCTTGTGGTGTAGTATACAACTATGGGCCAGTTTTGGTGTATATAGGGGAGGGTAAGTTTTATTTTTGCTCCGTGTTGGTGTATTGTGTGTCGGTTTGAGCTTAAATGTTATCGTAAAGTCCCGGTTTGACGTTTTTGGACCCGATAACGTAAAATAAAGTTTTTATCCGCGTTTTTGTCAGAAATATAATAAAATGTCATTACTGACTCAAAGATATTTTTATTTGACTGTTATCATGTGTATTGTGCTGTCGGTACGCGCGTGCGGTTGTTTTTCAGAAAAATGCGAGAAAGCGCTTAGTTAATTACGAGACTTGTCAGTAACCATCAGAAATGTGATAATTTAGGTTTACTGACAAAAATATACTTTTTCTGCAGTGATTGTAAGTTACAGTATGCGGGAAAGCTCCCAAAAATGCTCAAAATAAATAAACGCGCATAGAAATGCTCAGCTCAAAATTAATAAATACTCAGAAACATGCAAACACGCATAGAAATGCTTAGCTTAAAAATAATTAATACTCATATAATATTAATTAACAACGTGAAAATTACCATTTGTCACAGTCTCCCCATCTAATCTGGAAATCCGTCCAGATTTCATTTACGTTACTCGTTGGTTTTGAAAAGAGATGAGGGTATTTCGCTTGATTTCGTCCTCTCGCTCCCAAGTGTATTCGGGGCCTCTGCAGAGTTCCATCGGACCTTCACAATTGGGATACGACTCTGCTTTAGCCGTTTCACTTCCCGTCCATGATTTCAATCGGCTCTTTAATAAAATTTAACCCCTCGTCAAGCTTGGATCTCATCCAAAGGAATAACGGCGTTTTCATCCGATAAGCACTTTTTCAAATTGCTGACATGAAAAACGTCATGTACAGCGCTGAGCTCAGATGGCAGTTCGAGTCGGTAGGCTACCAGCCCGATTTTGGAAAGAATTTCGAAAGGTCCAATATAGCGAGGGTTAGCTTACCACGCTTGCCGAATCTGATCACGCCTTTCCATGGCGAGACTTTTAACATCACTTTGATCTCCCACTTGAAACTCAAGGGGTTTCCGCCTCTTGTCGGCATAACTCTTTTGACGGTCACGGGCCGCCTGCATTCGGCTCTTGATCTGCACGATCTTTTTAGTAGTCTCGTGGACTAGTTCTGGTCCGGTAAGTTGACTTTCTCCTACTTCCGCCCAACAAACTGGCGATCTGCACTTACGACCATAAAGTGCTTCATACGGTGCAGCCTTAATGCTGGTGTGATAATTTTGTTATAGGAAAACTCGGCTAAAGGAAAATGCCTATCCCAGCCGTTCCCGAAATCAATCACACAGGCTCTCAGCATGTCCTCTAATGTCTGAATGGTCCTTTCACTCTGACCATCAGTCTGAGGATGATAAGTTGTACTCATGTCAAGGTCGGTTCCCAATGCATCCTGAAACGACCTCCAAAAATTAGGCGTGAATCGACTGTCTCGATCAGAGATAATAGGAACAGGCACACCATGCCTTGCGACAATTTCCTTCACATACAGTCGCGCGAGTTTATCCATACTGATATTTTCCTTTATAGGAAGGAAATCGGGTGATTTAGTGAGACGGTCAATGATTACCCAAATCGTGTCATAACCACTCGACGTCTTAGGCAATTTACTGATAAAATCCATAGTAATACGCTCCTATTTCCATTCTGGAATCTCAGGTTGAACAAGCAGACCAGACGGTCTCTGGTGTTCAGCCTTGACCTTCGAGCACGTTAAACACTTACTGACGTACTCAGCTATATCGGCCTTCATGTTTGGCCACCAATAAAACTTCTTCAATTCTAAGAACATCTTGGTAGTTGAGCCTCAACTAAAATTAACTTAACTCCACAACTCATCAAACAAGAACTGTCATGAGATTAAGCTAAACTACAAGTTTAAGCTCAGTAACAGGATGTACCTAGGTTTGACAATATATACTTAGATTTGCGGGATTTGTGCATAACCCAATTACGAATTTCTCCACGTAACGGGATCCAACGCCTGTTACCATAACACAAAACTCCATCAGCTCTCTCCTTAAAAATCCATTTACACTCTCTGGCATTCCATGAATCTTCTCACGTGGTCGGTTTTCATCCTTGAGCACCTCACCCTGATCCTCAAGAATTTTTACCTAGAAGCGGCAAACTGATCGGCATCCCTAACGATCTGAATTTTAGGGGTTTGATCCGCTCCTTTCTGCTGAGGGCATCGGCAACTACATTTGCCTTGCCTGGGTGGTAACGGATCTCACAATCATAGTTGCTAAGCAATTTCAACCATCAGCGCTGTCTCACGTTCAGCTCCTTTTGGTTCAAGATATGTTGTAGACTTTTGTGATCGGTATACACTGTGCACTTAGTTCCATAAAGATAATGTCTCCAAATCCTCAGTGCAAACACGACTGATCCTAATTCTAGGTCATGGGTTGTGTAGTTTTTCTCATGGGCTTTCAGCTGTCGAGAAGCGTATGCTATCACCTTCTCTCTCTGCATCAACACGGCGCCCAAACCTTTGTGGGATGCGTCACAATACGCAAAGAAATCTTCGCTACCCTCGGGTAAAACCAAAATAGGTGCACTACACAATTTTTCCTTAAGGAGTTGAAAAGCTTCTTCCTCCTCATTTCCCCAGTCGTATTTCACATTCTTTTGGGTCAGTTTCGTCAACGGCTTAGCTATCTTAGAGAAACCTTCTATAAACCTTCTGTAATAGCCATCAAGTCCTAAAAATTATCGTATTTCCGTCGGCGTTGTGGGCGTTGCCCAATCCTTAATGGCCTCAATCTTAGCAGGATCTATGTGAATTCCTTGCTTATCTATCACGTGACTAAGAAACTGCACAGTCGATATCTAGAATTCACACTTCGAAACTTAGCATATAATTCCTCCTTTTTCAATAATTCCAAAATTAGTTTGAGATGTTCCTCATGTTCTTGCTCATTCTTGGAATATATCAGGATATCGTTAATGAACATTATCACGAATTTATCCAAATATGGCTTACACACACGATTCATGAGATCCATGAATACTGCTGGTGCATTTGTCAAGCCAAATGGCATAACTTGGAATTCGTAATGGCCGTATCGGGTTCGGAATGCGGTCTTCGGGATATCTTCTTCCCGGACTCTAAGTTGGTGATAACCCGATCTCAAGTCTATCTTAGAATAAACCGATAATCCTTGCAACTGATCAAATAAGTTGTCTATCCTCGGGAGTGGGTATCTATTCTTAATGGTTAGCTTATTCAGTTCCCGATAGTCAATACACATCCTGAAGGATCCATCCTTCTTCTTAACAAACAAAACAGGAGCTCCCCAAGGCGAAGAACTCGGTCTGATAAAACCTTTTCCAGATAGTTCGGCTAACTGGTCAGATAACTCCTGTAATTCCGTAGGTGCTAAACGATAGGGTGCTCGCGCTACAGGCGCGGCTCTTGGCACTAAATCGATTTGGAATTCGATTTGTCTGGCCGGTGGAAGTCCCGGTAAGTCTTCTGGAAAAAATCCCTTACGATTGGCACATCTTCCAACCTTTTCTCTCCAGGTTCCTTTTCTTTCTTTTCCGTGACATGAGCTAAAAAGAGATAGCATCCCTTCTCGATGTACTTCTGCACCTTCGTACACGAGATGATGCTCAATCTTGACGAACGCGCACGATCGTAGCGATCTCCTTCAATGATCAAAACTTCGTTCCCATAGGGTACTCTAACGATCTTCCCGTCACAGACGATGACGGCATGATATTTCGATAGCCAACCCATCTCTATGATGATGTCAAAACTACCCAATTCTACTGGCATCAGGTCAACGTTGAATGGACGGTTCAATAAGTTTAGAGTGAAATCCCTTATAATGGTACCTACTCTTTCTAGGTTTCCGTTTGCTAATTCTACGTCAAAGGCATTATCTTAGGTGGTCGGGGCTATATCGAGTAAAGGACTAAAAGCGGTCGACACAAAGCTTCTATCTGCTCCCGTATCGAATAGTACTGAAGCGTAACGTCTAAAAGAAACGTACCCGTCACCACATTCGGGTCGTCCTGGGCTTTCCTTCTGCCCACAACATAAACTCTTCCACGGGCTCCCCCTCCATTGCCCTGGTTTCCATTGTTGACTACTGCTACTTGATTGCCTGGCCCACCACCATTTCCTTAGTTTCGGGATTTGTTGCACTCATTGCTTAGTTCCGTCTAGGGGTCCTCATTGTATTACTAGGATCCTATTACCATAAGGTATGCGGACTAGTTTCCCATCGTGGATGGTTACAACGTGGTATTTCGACATCCAGTCTATACTGGGGATGACGTTATAGTCTCCGGGTTTTGTAGACCTAGGGTCACTGTAGGTTGGGGAGTTTGGCAGGTCTAGAGTATGACCTTGAGAGATGTTGTTGAGTGCTACTAGCAGTCAGTTTGTTGGCTCAGTAAGGATTCGTCTGTTAGACAATACAGTGTCTCGGAATCGGAAAAGTAGTGTACCGTGAGACGTAAATCGGTGGAGTCATCTTATGTTGGCTAGTAGTGTAAGTTACCCTTTCAGTTTTTGGACGTGGTATGAAGTAAGGCTAGTTCTAGGTGATATCTTGGCGCCAAAGCCTATTTGGTTACGGTGTTTCCTAGTACGGATGCCCATGACTTGCAATACTTTTATGTGCTCACACACGCGAGTTTCTGATTTCTCGAAAAAGGAAATAATAGATTCGTCTTTCATAAAATTTTAGGCAACCATTCCTAGCATAGTATGGTCCTACCCGAATTATACAAAGGTGATCAAGCTTTGTATAATTGGGGTCCAACGATGCAATGCTGAGTTTAGTTACAAGAAAACATATCGGTTTTTCTGCTTGCGAGTTTGAAGCATAAACTACCTTTCAAAAGTAAATAATTCGCCGAGCGGTGAAAGAATAGTTTGTACAATGGTTTCCAAACAATTTGCAGAGTAATAGGAAAACAATTCATTGTTGACAAAATGGTATCCACGTTATAGTTCAGTTTATAAATTGTTTGTAAAACATTTCGTAAGGCAATATGAGGAAAGTTCCTCGTTTCAAGAACAGTAGTGAGGTTAAAACCTTAATTCTGAAATTTGGAAATAAAACGATTTGTAGGTATGACTGCGAGATAGTCTGTGAAATATTTGCAAAAGTTCGAGTGTTGGTAGCAATACCATTTATTATTTCATGAAAAGATAATATGGTAGACAACTGGTTTATAGTACGAGTTTAAATAGTTGAAAAACGATGGCAAGTGATTCGTTAACTCATAGTAAAAATGGATAGTGCAACGGGCGGCGTTTGGTACATCTAGTTGGCATAGGACCGTTGGTAGTTGGAGCCAGATAAGCTTACATCTCATAATAAAAGTTCACCAAATCCATACCATACAATGCGGTTCACAGAAAGATACTAATGAAGTCTTACAAAAACGAACTTAAAAGAGTCTAAACTTAGGTCTTATTACATAGAGTAGTCATTCTTATGTCATCACGTTCGAGTCCTAGTTTTCTCCCGCTCCAAGTTTTCCTTGATTGTTCACTTCTTTTTGGTCCTTTGGCTCCTGACACTAGTTCTTGTAGTGCCCTTTCCTTCCACACCCAAAACAGATTACCTCAGCTCTCCGATTTTTCCCTGATGTTGCCTGTGCTACTACAGCAGTTTTAGACTTACAATTTTTAGCTATATGTCCAACCTTCAGGCATTTGTGGCACTTCACGGTGCAAGGTCCGTAGTGGTGTAGTTTGCAGCGACTACACATTGGTAACTTTCTAGTGTAAGCCTTTCTGTTACTAGGTCCAGCAGTGAAAGTTTTGGCCAACTTTGCCTTTTTGAGGGGTTGTGGAACCCCTTTGTTTTCTAGGCTGCTATCCCATTTCCTCTTTTCGTTAATGTTTTCAGCTCCTTGAACTGCCCCTTGGTTCATTAAGTCGCAACCCGCACGAATTCCTAACTCGTAGGCAGCAATAGTCTCTGCTACTCGTTGGGCTACGAGTTGTTCCATGGCTGTGGAATTTAGGTCTTGCCTCTCAGATGACATGGTCCTTCACAATGAGAAAAAGAAGCGTGAGATCTAGCAAGGACGTGTCCTAAGAGTAGATTGTTCCAGGAGATACGTTATAAGGCGGTAGGTTAGGGTCGTGCTCTCATTAGTTGGTGGGTTCCTTTACAATAGTAATATAAGTGTTTCGAAAGAATAATACGGTAGTTCAAACTTGAAGTCGAATAGAAAATGAATTCGTGTGGTACGTAGCGAGTATTCAACTCGAAGTGAAATGATGATGTTACGTAGGGAGACGGTCTGTGACAATTATGGTGCGACACGTGTAAGTATATAGAAAATACTTATATCATATATGCTTAGTATAATATACTCAGATAGCATGTCAAAACTCTTAATCAAATAAAGCAAATAATGCTCAAATCATAGCAAGCTAAACTGGCAGGCATCCGGCCGTCATGATGGAAAGTTTTTCATAAATCGGTTATAGTTCAAGGTTTTTATAAACCACGTTCTCTATAACCTAGGCTCTGATGCCAATCTGTAACACCCCCAAAATCATAATATTCGCGGAAGCATACAGTTTGGGTGCTACTGGATTGAAATCACAACACAAGATATAGGGAACGGATTAAAAATCCGTTTTAAAATATATTACATAAGTTAAGTCATGTAAATTACATAAAATCCATTTTGGATGAAAATGAAGCCCATTTAAATTTAAAAATGTCCAATTGTCAGAGTAAACGCATTAAAAACATTTCCATCATTTATTGTGACCGACGCCATGCACTGCACCCGGCTAAACGCACCTCAGTTTCCTGAGAAAAACATGCTAAAAGTCAGTTAACGCTGGTGAGTTCATAGGTTTAAATAAATAGCACACATGGACCAATAGCAATATCATAAAAACAATTCAGCAGATACACACTATCCGTTATGCAAACACTAAGCCTCATCCTACCGATCTATGACAATGCAGCACGACTAGCGTTAGCAAATAAATAGGGTGCCCGCGAGTGTTAATCCCCAGACACTCGGACTATTCATTCGATTTGGTATACGTTCGCCTTGGCTATGCCGAGCCAACCGAACGGGGACGTCACTCCCAATAGATCTATTTATAACAAACGGCTTCCTAGACAGGAATTAACGGCAGATGATAGTGGGCACAAATTGGGATTCAGCAAACTTAGGTTTCTGCATACTAGTGTGTACTTAAAAACAAAATTCATTTCTGGTCCATGAAAACAGTTTTGCATGTTTCTCACCCCAAACTTATAAAACAAAATCGTATAAAATATGGGGCTATAAACTCACCTTTCAACAACAGCAATCTGCTAATCAATCAAAATAATGCAACCGCGCCGACCAGCACCCTAAATAAGTACGGTAAGTCTTAGCAAAACGTTCGTGTCTCATGTGTCTTTATTTTATTGGGAAAAGTTTTACGTTTGACCTGTGCTCGTGTAGTTCTTGCTTGCTGTGTGGTAAAACATATTTCGAAACGATTTATTATTGTAACTCTTGGGGGTAGCTCATGGTGAAACTGCATGGTGGGAATACATAACGGAACATCCGTGCTAGTATTCGCGACTTAAATGCGCAGGGTCATATATATATATATATATATATATATATATAATATATATATATATATATATATATATATATATATATATATATATATATATATATATATGTATATATATTTACTCATACCTTTATATATATATATATATAATATATTATATATATATATTATATATATATATATATTATATATATATATATATATCATAGTTAATTTCTCATATATTTAATTAATGGAGATTAATTAAATAAGTTTTGAAGAATGGTTAATATAATATAGTTAGTGAAAAATTATTATATCTTAGAAACATCGTTTATTATTTTTGTTGCAACATTTATTATAAGGAAAACAAGTTTTGTTAAGTAATTCCATAAAGTTTACTTAAGTTATGAATTTTCACAAAAATATTCTAAGTGTTGAATTTTTTAGAAAATTTGGGCATGACCCATTCGTTTATACAACGTTTCCATTTTTATCTCAAATGTCGCAACTTTTACTCAAACAATTCACTAACTAGTTTCGAGTGCAAAAATACTTTCGTGATATATATATCAAGTGTCGTGAATATGTTTTCGTCGTTATGTTATTCGTTATCTTCACTTTTAAGCATTAACATTAGGTTTCGACACAAAGTCAATATTTTGTCAAAAAGTCAACAAAAGTCAATCTCAATGTCAATTTAGTAAAAATGTCAATTTTTACCCTTTCGGAGACTAAACGTCTCAAAACAAGTCCAAAAATAGTTATCGTTATATTTATCGCGTCGTTAAACATCATTAACTACTGCGAGTAGGAAAATATTCTAAAAATCAAATTTATCATTTTTATGGCTCATTGGGCCGAAAACTATTGAAAAAGCCCAATAACCAATTTTAGCCCAAAACACATTTTTAGTTATAACGTATATATCGACACGTTACTAAAAATCATTTTACTCGTTCAATATGTCCGTTTGGTCAAAAAGTCAAACTTTCAAAAATACTTATGGGCTTCGGCCCAACAGTAACTTAGTGGGCTTTTTGGCCCAAAAATCCATTTGGTCCAATTTGTTATTATTTGTTACTTATTAGTGCTTATTAGTTACCAAATATACTTTTACTTATCAATAAGCTCTTATAAATAAGCTACTTAGTCAAAAAGTCAAACTTGACTATTTTTAGGTCCATTCGACCCACATTATATATCTCAACTTATTTTCACCTTTTTACTAGTTATTTTTAGTAGCTTATAGCTTATTAAATAAGCTAATCCAAATAAGCACTTCACTTTATTTTTCCACCTTTTCACCATTTGAGCCAAAATTTTATGTTTTTCAAAACCCCAATAATCTCATATTTTTATTATAGGCCGATCCATGTATATACTCTAAAAATCATCATAGTGCTTAAATTAGTGTAAAAACCATAACTAATGTTTGTATTATCAAATAAGCACTATATGTAACAATATTTACCACACAAGCAAGAAATCTAGAAACTAGTTCATAAACATCCAAAAATTTCGAGCATATTATAATTAAGATCAAACCCTAGCTTTAATCATATTATCAAAACATACACATTTAACACTTTTAAACATCACTATACACCAAATAAACAAGAGATTAACAAATTTAGAAAAGTTTTAAGGATCCTTACAAAACTTGTGAAATTTACGAGCCAAGGAAAGAGCAAGAACACCAATGCTTCACCAAATTTACCCAAACCAAGCTCCAAATAACCCAAAAACCTTGTTTACACACTTTGATTATCTTGAACTTGAAAGAAAATTGATAGATGATGAGGAAAAGTGTGTGTCGTGTATGGTGTTGATGGTGGTATTAAAATTTTTGATCTAGGAAAGTTTTAGTGATAAGAATGAGAATCTAAGAAATGTTGCACCAAAAATGGTAAAAATGGATTACATTTGGATTAGTTGGTGCTTTTGTCATCTTGTGGTGTAGTATACAACTATGGGCCGGTTTTGGTGTATATAGGGGAGGGTAAGTTTTATTTTTGCTCCGTGTTGGTGTATTGTGTGTCGGTTTGAGCTTAAATGTTATCGTAAAGTCCCGGTTTGACGTTTTTGGACCCGATAACGTAAAATAAAGTTTTTATCCGCGTTTTTGTCAGAAATATAATAAAATGTCATTACTGACTCAAAGATATTTTTATTTGACTGTTACCATGTGTAGTGTGCTGTCGGTACGCGCGTGCGGTTGTTTTTCAGAAAAATGCGAGAAAGCGCTTAGTTAATTACGAAACTTGTCTGTAACCATCAGAAATGTGATAATTTAGGTTTACTGACAAAAATATACTTTTTCTGCAGTGACTGTAAGTTACAGTATGCGGGACAGCTCCCAAAAATGCTCAAAATAAATAAACGCGCATAGAAATGCTCAGCTCAAAATTAATAAATACTCAGAAACATGCAAACACGCATAGAAATGCTTAGCTTAAAAATAATTAATACTCATATAATATTAATTAACAACGTGAAAATTAACATTTGTTACAGGTTGTCATATCTTCAGCACTCAAACCCGATGAAAAAGAACGTCTTGTTTCTATGCTCAAAAATCATTTCGCTTGGAAAACTTCTGACATTCGTGGAATAAGTCCAAACTTTTGCAAACACAAAATCAATTTTGAAAACGATTCCAAACCCGTTGTTCAAAGACAACGAAGACTCAACCCAAACATGAAGGAAGTTGTTAAGAAGGAAATAATCAAACTTCTTGATGCTGGTAAGTCCTGTTCACTGTGTTCCTAAGAAAGGAGGAACAATCGTTGTAACTAATGAACGTAATGAAATTGTTCCTACCATAACCATAACTGGTTGGCGAGTACGCATTGATTATCGCAAATTAAATGATGCCACCAGGAAGGATCATTTTCCTTTACCGTTCATGGATCAAATGTTGGAAAGACTTGCGGGGAACAAATTCTTTTGTTTTCTCGATGGATTTTCCGGTTATTTCCAAATTCCAATTGATCCAGCGGATCAAGAAAAGACCACATTCACGTGTCCTTTTGGCACATACGCGTATAGGCGTATGCCTTTTGGTCTTTGTAACGCACCGGCAACATTTCAAAGGTGCATGATTGCTATTTTTCAAGATATGCTTGAAACCTCCATGGAAGTTTTCATGGATGATTTCTCGGTATTTGGAGACTCATTCGAGTCATGCCTTTCCAATCTTGATAAAATGCTTGAAAGATGCAAAATCGCTCATCTCATACTAAACTGGGAAAAATGTCACTTTATGGTGACAGAAGGCATTGTGCTTGGTCACAAGATTTCTAGCAAGGGAATCAAAGTTGACAAAGCAAAAATAGATGCTATTGCTAAGTTACCACCCTCGACTAACGTCAAAGGCGTTAGGAGTTTCTTGGGGCATGCGGGATTCTACCGCAGATTCATCAAAGATTTTTCGAAAATATCTCGTCCTATGACGAAGCTTCTCGAGAAAGATTCAGTTTTTGATTTCAATGAAGAATGCATCAAGGCATTCGAAATGCTCAAAAATAAGTTAACAAATGCACTGATTATGGTTTCACCAAATTGGTCGCTGCCATTTGAACTTATGTGTGATGCAAGTGATTTTGCCGTTGGAGCAGTATTAGGACAACACGATGGAAAACATTTTCGTCCTATTTACTTTGCTAGCAAAACCTTGAATAGTGCTCAACAAAACTACACGGTCACTGAAACAGAACTTTTGGCTGTAGTTTTTGCGTTTGACAAATTTCGTTCTTATCTCGTTTTGTCAAAGACAATTGTATTCACCGATCATTCAGCTCTTAAATACCTGTTTGCCAAACAAGATGCCAAACCACGTCTTATCCGATGGATTTTATTGCTTCAAGAATTTGACATAGAAATCCAAAAAAAGAAAGGCGCGAAAAATGTTGCAGCAGACCATTTGTCTCGATTAGAAAATCCTAATTTAGATAAATTTGGTGAAGATGAGATTGATGATAATTTTCCCGATGAAACTCTTATGGGAATTGAAAACGAAGAAGTTCCATGGTTTGCAGACTTTGCAAGTTATTTAATCGGAGGAGTGTTACAAAAAGGTCTAACTCACACTCAGCGTAGTAAATTTTTTGCAGACCTAAAACACTATTGATGAACTCAAATAAGTACATTTTATTACTATCATTTATCCCATTAAATTGACTTGTTTTACTATATTATGTATGAGGATTGATACTTAATCGTTTACTTTTGTAATTCTCAGTTGAAAACAAGCATTTGGTGAAACTTGGCGATTTTGGACTAATTATGGAGCAAAACATGCATAAAGTGAAGAGTCTACTAAAATGGACAAGATCAAGTCAAATCTGTTCCAGATGCGCCGCATCTCACTCATGACGTGCGCCGCATCGCTATCAAGATCTCACCAGATACGATCCAAGATTCAAGAGGACATGCGCCGCATCCAAAGACGAAGATACGCCGCATCTTCTGGCGGTGTACGAATATTCCTGAATATTATAATCTTGGACCCCATGCGAAGTTAAGTACATGCGCCGCATCTACTTGCTAGATGCGCCGCATCCTACCCTCAGACGGTAACTATAAATACCCCAAAGACCAGACGAATTAAGAGCTTTTAGTTTCGAACAGAAGACCGAAGACCATAAACCAAGGACGAATTCAGTCAAGGTTGCAGCACAAGACACACCCAAATCAAAGATACAAGAGTTGTAAGAAGGTGCTGCATATGTTTAATTCATTAAGTAGTTTTGTTTTATTGTGTTAGTAAACTTTAATTCATCAAGATTGGTGGCTTGTGTAACGTGACAACGGAAAGGTTGCACTCCCTTAAAACTACTTTCTCATTAATTAAAGTTTATATGTTGATGTCATTGGTGACTTTTATTAGTGCATTGATAACCTCTGTGGCTAGCTGAGCGTTGATCGGGTCGCCATGCCTCTGCCCTCGCCTGTTTATTAGATGCCTATGTATTCTATGGTCTGTAGAAAAGTAGGAGAAAGATAAACGGGATAGTCATAAGTAATCATTAAGGGTTTACTCGCCGATAAGATTAGAACCAACGAGAAAGGACTTAATCTCGGTGCGTTGCATCGAACTATACACTTCATATAACACTAGCAATAAAACAAGTGACAAACTACTTATCATAAGGACAGCCCTCTTATTGTCTCGAGTATTTATCTGTGTACGTGTGTGCTACTTGCTGATTCGTGCCTATTGGTTTTGTTTATTATTTAATTGCAACCAAATCGTGCCAGTCTCTCAGGCTGAACCCCCTTGCGTTAGATTAGATTGTATAGCTAACTTAATATATTAAAATACTGATTAGAATAACTAGATAATACGTTCCACTCTTAGTGATCGACACTCTACTTACCATTATATTCATACTGACCGGGTACACTGCTCGTTAGGTGTGTGTGTTATTGATAAGTCGGCTAAATATAAATTTAAAACTTGATTAGGCATTAAAACTGCTAAACCGCAACGACACACGCAGCAACATCAAGTTTTTGGCGCCGTTGCCGGGGAGTGAATTGTTATTATCTGTTAATTTGATTAGTATTTTAATTAGGTTTTTAATTTTTTATCTAACCGCTAATTTTGTTGTGTATTAGATTAATTTGCATTCATTGTACTATTTTGCATATTTTCTGTTTTTGTGTGTTATTTGTTTGCTTTTGTGTGTTTTTATTTGTTTTTTTTCTTTTTTTTTTCGTATTTTTGTGTGTTCTGCTATCGTTGTACTGAGCTAAATCGAACGATACAGCGCATCTGATTTCTCAGATACGGCGTATTGCGTTCAATTTTTTATAAAATACAACGCGTTTAATTAATTCGATACGACGCATCTTTTCCCCAAGATACGGCGTATCTGTTTTTAACAAGAAAATTTTTCTAAGCGATAAAGTGATACGAGGCATCTTTTCCCCAAGATACGGCGTATCTGTTTTTGATAAAAAAATTTTCTAAACGTTAACGCCATACGACGCATCTGCTCTTGCAGATACGGCGTATCTATTATTTTAATTAAAAACAGTTTTCGAATTATTAAACAGATACGGCGTATCGATTTTTATCGATACGGCGCATCTTCTGAATCAAAAATCTTATATTTTGAAACGTAACGAAAATACGGCGCATTAACTTTTGTTAATACGACGCATTTAATTTTAAATAAATATCGATTTTTGATTATTTAAACATACGGCGCATTTGATTTATCGAGCGCGGCGTATTGCTTTTCTGAATAAAAGTTTGACTTATTTTTAACGTATTAAGATACGGCGTATCCCACTTATTGGATACGGCGCATCAACAGCAGATATCAGAAGCTTTTATTTTACTTTGATCGTTTCACCCTTCTTTTGCACGAGTAAGTTTTATTTCAGGAAGATGGACGATCTGGATATTACAATGGAAGAATATATTAGGTTTGAAGAGGAAAGAGCCTTGAGCAATAATCAGATGTATGATTGGAAAAGAGCAAGATATGGTGCACAAGTCATTGAGACAAAAGAAATCACTATGGAAGAATACTTGATTTTAGGGCATGAAAAGTCAAGGAAAGAAAGAAACAAATTGCCATTTCAACACACTTGGTGTATGTCTAATGATGATGAAGAAGATTCATATACCTTGAAACCAATTCCGGCAATTGTTCTTGATAGTACTTTTTCTCCAGAGATTGCACAAGATGATGTGTATACGGAACCCTATGTTGAAGAATATTCTGCAATCGTATTACCACCATTAGACAATCCAACGGATGAAGATGAAAAGTATTCTAATTTTGATTTCGAACCATTTGACGCCATAGTTTATGATGACATACCTCAACCAGATTTTAACCCAACGAGGGATTTTGAAGAAATCTGGGATTACTTATTTAAGAATGAAATTCGGGACGATGCTGAAATTGCAAGATCACTGGTTGAAGATGGAGATTCACAAGATGAATTGGAGTCACTTACAACACAAAGTGGTACAAATTTATTTAATATTATTAATCCCGTTACTAATAATCTTGCTAGTTTTCCTAAACAGGCTGCAAAACAAAAAGATGATGAGATGAAATTTATTACACTACCTATTGAAGCACCTGTGATCAACCCGTATTTGGTAGAGCTCGAAGAAGAGTTTGGTGATGAGCTCTTAAACATTGCTATGATTGATGAAGATGATGATTTCGACCCTATGAAGGTTATTGAGGAACTCGAACTTTTACTTGCTAAAGACCCTTTCTCATCTACTGCGGAAGTCAAGGGACGCCTTACTACCAAAGAGACTAACCAAGAAGAAAGGAGACTCATTTTTTCTCAACACACTACTCTTTCTGATGAAGTGGTCAAGTCATCCAATTTATCAACCAAACCGGGTATGAATAGGAAAAATGTACATGTATTGCCAAGGTATGATCTTTATTTATTTCTTCCATATTTACTAGCAAATTTACACTCTTTTTGTGTTTATTGCTATTATCACCCGCACTTGATCCCAAGTGGGGGGAACAACACCCTATTACACAGTAAATAAGGGTGGAGTCAGGCTCGTGACTCGAACAAAAACAAGCGCTTCGTGGGAGGCAACCCATGCTTATCTTTTACTTTATTTTTTTTTATTATTTTGTTCTGTGTCGAGTCAGTCAGGCCCGCAGAGGATACGGCGCATCTCAATTCTGAGATGCGACGCATCTCCTGCAAATGGTCATATCTTATTTTACTTTATTTTTCTGCATTTTTTATTTTCGAATTTAAAACTTTTTATCAGTTTATTTTAATGCGGCGCATCCCTGGTTAAGGATGCGGCGCATCTTTTATTCTGATCCGTATTTATTTCAGGCTCGATACGGCGTATCTTCTTCCATAAGATACGGCGCATCGACTGACCTGATGATTTTCATTTTTATCTTTTATGTTTTATTTTTCCCTAACTACTAATGTATTATGCAAGTTTGAACCTTTCTTACCTTAGGTGTGTTTTGAAGCCTTGGTGGTATTATAGATTCCTGCATTTCCTGTGGATACATCTTATACGAAGCCTAAACGTTCTAATCCACAAGAAAGATGATTTTTGCTCTTATACTAACGGAGGATCATACCGAGCAAATCTCAGGGGAGTTTTTCTGTTCTAATTCTTTTATTTTCCAGTTCTTAACCTTTTATACAAACAACGAGGACGTTGTTTAACTTAAGTGGGGGGATTGGAGAATTAGAACACTTAACATTTACTTGTCCTAAACTTTTCAAAATATGCTTAAAATGTGCTTAATATATCAAAATTTAAATTTTTTTTAGCATGTTTTTGTTTAAGATCTAAGTTGCATAGCTGCACACATGACGTTATTTTCAAAAATTGTGATTTTTCAAAATTCACAAATCTATGAGTGTGCCGGTAACTTGTAAACTTTAGAACTTGGCTTGTATACTATTCGAGACCACCATAATAAGTATTATTTATATAATTGGAATGACTTGTCTAAATTGGTAAATTTCTAGGATTACACCCAAATAGCCTTATATGTTATGTGTTATTAGCTAACTACACTGGTTAGTTAACCCCCGTATAAACCCTTTTGTTACTCTCATTTTTAGAGTAAGATACCCCTAGAAAAACACTCAGAGCCATTCCTTTCGTTTCTTACACCTATGTTTAAAATGTTTCGTTACACCCTTACACCTTAGCCTACCCTGTAGATTAAAATCCGTGGTTGGTTAATTGCTATAGGCAAAGTGTGTTTCCTTACATTACCTGTGTTCGCGTGCGTAATTCATTATCTATGGTTAGGTCGGGAAATTGCACAATGCAATTGGAGTGAAAGTAAATATTGTATATCTTTGAGTTTATTTTTCGTGTGTTTACTACTTTCACTATTACCGTTATTTCTGAAGTATGAAAAGTATGGAAAAATTATCCAGAATTATCATTATAGTGATGTGGTGAAATTTTACACATCTTTGTTTAAAAAAAAAAAAAAAAAAAAAAAAAAAAAAAAAAAAAAAAAGGAAGAAAGTTGGATGTTTGTTTTAACCAACGATGTAAAGTTATGTAAGTGGTCGATATCACCACTATTTGTTGTACATTATATCTATGGATTGAATGGGAGTTGGCAGTTATGGGAACGTCAACTAAGGTTTATTCTTTGATTAAGATCTTGTTGAGTATAATTCGTGTCTACCTAAAGCGTGTGTTTCAAGTGTTAAAGCGTGAGTTATTCAATGATATGAGTCTTATTCATGGGATGGTTGGGATAGTGATTAACCACACTTAGGATTTTAATTTATTTGTTTTGTTTATTTTTTCCTTTTACACCAATTTATATCCCAAATATTATCCATACCCTATTCTTTATCCGACCAAACCTTTGATTTATTGAGATTAGGGATTTGAGCAATCTTAAGTATCGTAGTCGTGGATTCGGCTATGTATTTATGATTTTGTCGCCCTTTTTGATATATTATTATTGGTGAAGTTTGGACCTATCTTTAGCCTGTTCGAGTTAAGGATTTGAGCAATTGCAAGTATCGTGTTCGTGGATTCGATCATGTATTTGTGATTTTGTCGCCTTTTCTGGAATTTGAGATCGATAGTGAATAAGAATAATTAACCCTTAAGCCTAAAAACCCTTTTTACCGCTTTAGACTTGTTATTCCTTGGCTTTAGTGGTGGAGATGTGAATACTTGCCAAGCTTATGATAGAATATTCGTCGCGACTGGACAGTTAAACGATTAGATTTGCTTTTATCAGAATATTTTATTTTACTTCTAATTCGTTAAGTGTTTAGTTGTGTGATTATGACAAAAACGAATACATGCTTAAATATAAAAATAAATCCTAACATCTTTAGGATACATTTTCATAAGATTAATTCTAAGGTTTACTTTGGGACAAGTAAAGTTCAAGTGGGGGGATATTTGATGAACTCAAATAAGTACATTTTATTACTATCATTTATCCCATTAAATTGACTTGTTTTACTATATTATGTATGAGGATTGATACTTAATCGTTTACTTTTGTAATTCTCAGTTGAAAACAAGCATTTGGTGAAACTTGGCGATTTTGGACTAATTATGGAGCAAAACATGCATAAAGTGAAGAGTCTACTAAAATGGACAAGATCAAGTCAAATCTGTTCCAGATGCGCCGCATCTCACTCATGACGTGCGCCGCATTGCTATCAAGATCTCACCAGATACGATCCAAGATTCAAGAGGACATGCGCCGCATCCAAAGACGAAGATACGCCGCATCTTCTAGCGGTGTACGAATATTCCTGAATATTATAATCTTGGACCCCACGCGAAGTTAAGTACATGCGCCGCATCTACTTGCTAGATGCGCCGCATCCTACCCTCAGACGGTAACTATAAATACCCCAAAGACCAGACGAATTAAGAGCTTTTAGTTCCGAACAGAAGACCGAAGACCATAAACCAAGGACGAATTCAGTCAAGGTTGCAGCACAAGACACACCCAAATCAAAGATACAAGAGCTGTAAGAAGGTGCTGCATATGTTTAATTCATTAAGTAGTTTTGTTTTATTGTGTTAGTAAACTTTAATTCATCAAGATTGGTGGCTTGTGTAACGTGACAACGGAAAGGTTGCACTCCCTTAAAACTACTTTCTCATTAATTAAAGTTTATATGTTGATGTCATTGGTGACTTTTATTAGTGCATTGATAACCTCTGTGGCTAGCTGAGCGTTGATCGGGTCGCCATGCCTCTGCCCTCGCCTGTTTATTAGATGCCTATGTATTCTATGGTCTGTAGAAAAGTAGGAGAAAGATAAACGGGATAGTCATAAGTAATCATTAAGGGTTTACTCGCCGATAAGATTAGAACCAACGAGAAAGGACTTAATCTCGGTGCGTTGCATCGAACTATACACTTCATATAACACTAGCAATAAAACAAGTGACAAACTACTTATCATAAGGACAACCCTCTTATTGTCTCAAGTATTTATCTGTGTACGTGTGTGCTACTTGCTGATTCGTGCCTATTGGTTTTGTTTATTATTTAATTGCAACCAAATCGTGCCAGTCTCTCAGGCTGAACCCCCTTGCGTTAGATTAGATTGTATAGCTAACTTAATATATTAAAATACTGATTAGAATAACTAGATAATACGTTCCACTCTTAGTGATCGACACTCTACTTACCATTATATTCATACTGACCGGGTACACTGCTCGTTAGGTGTGTGTGTTATTGATAAGTCGGCTAAATATAAATTTAAAACTTGATTAGGCATTAAAACTGCTAAACCGCAACGACACACGCAGCAACATCAACTATTTTTGGGAAGAACCGTATCTATTTAAAATGTGTCCCGATGGGATAATTAGAAGATGCGTGTACGGTTCAGAGACCAGAAAAATTCTCGATGAATGTCAACACGGCCCAACTGGAGGACATTACGGTCCGTCTACAACCGCGAAAAAAGTCTTTGATGCGGGATTTTATTGGCCGACAATTTTTAAAGAAGCCCATACGCTTGTGCAGAATTGTGATGCTTGCCAAAAGTATGGTAGTCTTTCTCGTAGAGACGAAATGCCACAAAAGAGCATACAAGTTTCTGAAATCTTTGATATATGGGGAATTGACTTCATGGCTCCTTTTCCTAAATCTCATAAGTTCGAATACATCCTCGTTGCAATTTACTATGTATCTAAATGGGCCGAAGCGGAAGCCTTACCCACAAATGATGCATGAGTGGTTGTAAATTTTCTGAAAAAGCTTTTCTCTCGATTCGGAATTCCAAAAGCTTTGATAAGCGACAGAGGAACTCACTTCTGTAACCATCAAATGGAGAAAGCTATGAAACGATATGGAGTCCATCATCGTTTCGCAACAGCATACCACCCTCAAACCAGTGGTCAAGTTGAAAACACCAATAGAGCTTTAAAAAGAATACTTGAAAAAATGGTTAAGGATAATCCTTCCATTTGGTCAAGGAAACTCGATGATGCTCTATGGGCGTTTAGAACGGCATATAAAACTCCAATTGGCACAACTCCGTATAGACTCATATATGGAAAAACTTGTCATTTGCCGTTTGAAATTGAACACCGCGCATACTGGGTGTTGAGGCAATGTAACCCCGATCTCAAAATCGCTGGAGAAAAACGATTCTTGCAATTGCATGAACTCGATGAGTTAAGACTCCAAGCGTATGAGAATTCCAAGTCGTACAAAGCTCGAACAAAAGCGTACCATGATAAGAAACTCAAAATCCGGAAAGAATTCAAAGCCAGAGACAAAGTACTTTTGTTCAATTCTGAGTACAAATTCAAAGCTCCTAAGCTAAGAACCAAATGGTATGGTCCATTCGTGGTAAAACATGGTTTTCCATCCGGATATGTCGAGTTATATGACAAGCACGATGGAAGTTTCATTGTTAATGGACATCGTATCAAGATTTATCATGATGAGAAGCAACTGAATGAAATGTCAAGTGAGGAAATTCCACTTGAACTGCTCGATAAAAAGAAATACACTGCTATTCCATTCATGGCACCTTTCCCAGCAGATTATAAAAAAGTAATACCATGGGCTGCAGATTCTGGATTTATGTATGATGTCCTTCCTAGATCTTGTGATACAGCAAAGTTATATGACATCGATAAAACCGAAAAAGGAATAGTGAAAGGAAATGTGGTTTATATTCCCAAGAAGTCGGGAAAGAATCCCAAACAAAAACCACAAAAGTGAGGAAGATCGAGTCAGGCTGATGACTCGTTAATAAATTAAGCGCTTCTCGGGAGGCAACCCGTGTGTTTTTAATTGTTTGTTTATTTTTATGCCCCAATGGTTTCACCATAAGTATGGGGGCCTTGCAAAAAAAAATAAATAAATAATTAAAAAAAAAAAAAAAAAAAAAAAAAAAATCCCCAAAATTTTTTGCATTTTGTGTGTTTGTTTGTTTTGTATATGAAGATTACTGCTGGTTACGATGCTTGATCTCGAAGATGTGGAATCGTTCGATCTCAATATCTCATTTGGAGCTCGATCTAGATTCCAAGGCTCAGGCAGTATCATTTCTTTTATGTTCCATTTCCCTATTTTTATGGTTCATCGTTCTTTACATTGAGGACAATGTCAAACTTAAGTGTGGGGGGAGGAAATAGGAAAATGAAACTGGATTTTAAATTTTCTATATTTTTGAGCCTAGTTTTAAATTGTTTGCCTTTATGATCTAGTTGTTTTCGCACATTTAGGATAATTTATATTAGAATAACTAGATCAATCTACTGATAAAACATGTAATTTTTAAAAATTCGAGATGTGTCCTGATTGATATTGCAATCCATTTTTGGGATCGATAACATTGCTAGCACAATTATAGCCCATTCCACCAAAAATTGTGAGGATTTGAGCTTATTCTTATATAGCATACATCTTTTATGCTTGATCTTTTTGCTATGAGTGTACCGGTGATTTTATTTATTCTAGAACTTGTACTTGCAAATCATTACCAGACCGCAGTGAGATCACATTCGTGTGATAAAAGTGTATTCGTGTGATAAGAGGCAACATTAGGATTCAACTAAATGGCCATCCGTTTGCAAATCATACATTAGCTAATCACATCGGTTAGTTAAAACTCTCATCATTGACCCACTCGTTAGCACTCAATTTTAGTGCTAGATACCGTTAGTACACCCTTTGAGCCATTATTTTCTTTTGTTACACCAGAAAAATACAAAAATATTTTACACTTTTAGCCTTAACCTTACACATAGTCAAGTCTTGGTTGGTTACTAGCTACTTGGAAAGATGGTTGTTATGTGGGAAATCCTTGAATTTTGGAGAAAGTTGCAAACTCTATGATAATCTCATAGAAGATCTATTGGAATTATGATCGATGGCCAAAACATGTGGCAAAGAAAAGAAGAAAAAAAAAGAGAAAAAGAAAAAATATATAATAAGTCATCGCAATTGTATGGTGACAAGAATAGCCAATGAGCTATGAAAGTATGATATCGATCAAGGATGAATTCTCAAGTTCATGTGAAAGAGGTTGACGTAGCTAGTAGCAATTGGTTGTAGACTTTGACTATTTGTAAAGTTTTTTTTACACCTCTCATAAGTATATCCCATGTCTTATCCCTACCTTTTTAATTTTGTGAAGATATCAATTGTGCGAATATTCTAGTGACCATCCGGTTCTTGAGTGATCGAATAACGCGCCAGAGATCTAAGGTATTTTACTTTAGTGACCATCCATTGTTTGAGTAAATCAAGAATTCGCGCTAGCGATCTAGTATGTTTTTACAAGAGATATCTGAACATAAACCCCATATTACCATTTAACCCGAATAAAAGTCCTCTTAGATGTTTACACTTGGTGCTTACGCCACGTCGGTGGAGTTTTGTTTCTTGTACAAGCTTATGGTAATATTTAGATCATGACTGAGCGATGAATGTGATTTTCTTATATACTCACCCACTAAATAAATGAGTGTTGAGTGAATTATACTTCATTCCTTTTTCGTGAGGTGTTTTAACATGTTATCAAGCAAGAGAATCATTAAGGTATTGTCAAATATCTCGACTTTTCACTTATAAAGCTTAAAAAGATGGATCTTATCTCGTATTTGTACTTGATGGATTTGCATCTCATTTTTTTAGAATCATTCTCATTTTTATCATGTGGATTTATTTTTAAAAGCTAGATATGCATGAGGGCAAGCAAAGTGTAAGTGTGGGGGGATTTGATAACGCTCATTTCGTACATGTTTTAGTCGCGTTATTTCTATGTTTGTGCATTGTATTTGGTTGTGTTTGTGAACATATTATGCGAAAAAGGTACAAAAGATATATTAAGGTTCATGTACAATCAAGTCCAAGGGAATAGCTAGAAAGATGGGGAAAAATCGCTAAATCAAGAGCTTATGCACAACGAAAGATTCTACCCATAATAAAGACCTCGGGAAGATCATCAAAGATAAAGAATCAAGTTACAAAGATTTCCGAGCTCAAGAAAAGATCAAGTGTTGATGAAATGAATGAGAAGTTACATGCAAAGTTTGCTATGAATTATTGCTTGCTTCCTCAACCAAAGGTTCAAGAAATACAACTAAGGCTTAAGTTCAACCCAAGGTTCAAAACTGCCATGCCAACCTTACTCCAAACCTTGGGCTGGAATCTGAACCTCAGGTTGAGACTTCAACCTTGGGTTGCTGCAACTCCTGGCACACTTAATGACTACTTTTAATGATCTAACTCTTCATGTGGGTTGTCATTATGCTTCATTTACTTCAAGTCCAGAATTTTATGACACTTGGTGCCCAAGAAACTTGCTTGTTGGCCAAGGAGTAGTTTTCTATTAATTAGAAGCATTGGCTAGAGAGAAAAGACACATACTAAGATACCAAATTTCTCATACTCTCTCAAGAAGGCTACAAAGAAGAAAACGCAGGAAGAAGTTGACTTACATTCATTATCCATCATTGTAATCATCAAAGGAATCATTGTTGATCACCTCATAATTGTTCCTAAGTCTTGTAATCATCATTACAACTTTTGTAAGACTCTTTAATCATGTTTTTAAGTGATATAATTTCTGTGATTGTTACTTTGTTTGCCATGAGCGGCTAAGTGCCTTGTGCACTTTCCTAGATGATGTTTGTTACATGAATGTTGATTGATTATGACTCTATGGTTCTAATTCAATGAAAAGCTAATACTAAGATCGAATTGTGCTTTCAAAGTTTTCATAAACAAAAGAGTTATCAAGTTTGGTTGATTATTAATGGTGTAATAGGTCGAAAGAGACATTGTTATTTAATCAATTGTAAACCTTTGTCTATGAAGGTGTTACCTTATGTATTGACCATTTCATATGTAACTTGGTTAAACTTAGAAAACTAAAAGTATAGTTGTCAATTACTTGTGAAACGATAGTGAATCAAGTGACTGAATTGTGTTAGTCTTGTTTGATCAAAACTTAATATTGTTTTTGTCATCTTAAAATCTTGACGAGGATTGAAAGTGTTGAAAACAAGAGGATTAGTACACCAACTAATCAAATTAGAGCACCATCTAATTTATTGATCATAATCGATTTGAACCATTGTCATAATCATATCAAGGGAATTGTGCAAACTAGTCTAGGCAAGTGTAGTTTTTAATATATTGAATTTACATCATCATCATTATTTACTTGCTTTAGAATCATTACTAAGTCTTTGTTATAATCAAACTCACGTTACATAAAAACTAAACAAATCCTTATGAACGACCTCGGCTTACCATATCACCTCTTGCTACACACGGACGAGTATACTTGCTCGTATGTGTTTCGTTTGAATCATTGGTAGATCGTGTTTATAAATTTAAAACTTGCACTCTCGACACACATCATCCATCAAGATTGAGTTCAAAGCATCAAGATGCTCTTTTAGAGATGATCCCTCTTTCATTCGAAGCGAAAGCAAACGTTGTTTCAACAACTACTTATTTGTCAACGACTTTGTCATATAAATATTTTCTAACTTTTCCCAAACTCCTTTTGTCGTTTCCTTGTCACCAACCTCATAAAGAACTTCATTTGATTAACATAGCAAAATGGTTGAGTGGCCTTTTCTTCTTGCAACTTATATTTAGCATCAGTCATATCAACTGGTTTTGTACTGGTAATGGGCGCCCAAATGTCTTGTTGTTTCAATAAGGCTCGAATCTTGATACGCCACAAGCTAAAGTTACTCTTTCCCGAAAACTTCTCAATATTAGTGATTTGAGAAGAAGATACGATTTTCAAACAAATATCAAACGAATCAAAAACAAAGATATTAAGCCCAACACTAATTCAAAACTAACTCCTATGGTCCACTTTTATAACAAGTTCAGCCCAAATTCAAAACAAAATCCCAAAAGCAAATCCCAAAACAGTCAAACACCACCATATCGCTTTACCAAGAGATACAAGTTTATCCCCAAATTCAAGAACATTCAGAGTCTATCAGAAACTAATTTCCAGAACCAAAAACAAAAATCGATCAATATTAAGAACCCAAAAAAATTCAAACGATTCAAGAAACAAGTTTCTTGATATCAACCAAAAAGAACTGATCAACAAACGATTCCAAACGATTTATGAAACCCTAAATTCGAACAAATTCAGACGAAACCCTAAATCCAAAAACAATGCAAGCTTCTTCAAATACCCACAATGATCAACAAGCTCTGATACTAATTGTTAGAATCAACAATCGATAATCAAAGATGAAGAACAAGAGAAAACACATTAATCGACAAATTTGTGGAAGCTTTTCTCTATTGCAAACAAAGTTCGAAAGTACCAAGTACAAAATTCTAATTCAAAGATACCAAATACTAATTCAAAAGGTACAAAGTTCTCATCTTATGATTCCCTATTTATAAGCAAAACAACCGATATATGAGAATAGTTTCCTAATACTAAGATACCAAAAAAAATACTAAAAACGTGTATAACACGGTCAAACACTAAGATACGAAAAATACCAAATGACCCATAGAAGTTCTAATCACTTTCATAACAATGAGTTTTCGTTTTTAATAACTCTATAAATTCAATAAATACCCCTAGAGTTTGTACCCCTAAGCTTTATATATATATATATATATATATATATATATATATATATATATATATATATATATATATATATATATATATATATATATATATATATATATATATATATATATATATATATATATATATATAGGGTTAATGCCTACACATGTTACTAAAGTTAGCAAAAAATTTGATTTAGGTTACTCTACTTTTTTTTTTGTTGAATTAGGTTACCCATGTATACGGGTTTGTTGAATTAGGTTACTTGCATCAACATTCGTTAGATTTCAAGTACAAAATGGTCCTTGTCGTTAGTCGGGCGTAACAGAATTAGTCCCTAGACCACTATTTCGGTTAGTTTGACCGTTTTTTCGTCACGGAATTAGTCCCTAGACCGTATTTAGGTTAATTTTTTTTCGAAACTAATTTTTTTTCGAAATTATTTTTTTTTTCGAAATTATTTTTTTTCGAAATTATTTTTTTTTCGAAATTAATATTTTTTTTCGAAATTATTTTTTTCGAAATTATTTTTTTTTCGAAATTAATTTTTTTTTCGAAATTAATTTTTTTATAAAAAATTATTTTTTTCGAAATTAATTTTTTTTTCGAAATTAATTTATTTCGAAATTATTTAAAAAAAAAATTAATTTCGAAATAAATTAAATTTCGAAAAAAATTAATTTTGAATTCGAAAAAAATTAATTTTGAAAAAAAATTAATTTCGAAAAAAATTATTTTTTATAAAAAAAAGTTTAATTTCGAAAAAAATTATTTTTTATAAAAAAATTAATTTCGAAAAAAATTAATTTTGAAAAAAAAAATTAATTTCGAAAAAAATTAATTTCGAAAAAAAATTAATTTCGAAAAAAAAATTAATTTCGAAAAAAATTATTTTTTATAAAAAAATTAATTTCGAAATAAAATTAATTTCTTAAAAAATTAATTTCGAAAAAAAAATTAATTTCGAAAAAAAAATTATTTTCTAAAAAAAATAATTTCTAAAAAAATTATTTTTTATAAAAAAATTAATTTCGAAAAAAATTAATTTTTGTAAAAAAATTAATTTCGAAAAAAAATTAATTTCGAAAAAAAATTAATTTCTAAAAAAATTAATTTCGAAATAAATAGGCGAAAACGTAAGAAAACTAACGAAAACGTAAGAAAAACGGTCAAACTAACCGATATAGTGGTCTAGGGACTAATTCTGTGACGAAAAACGGTCAAACTAACCAAAATAGTGGTCTTGGGACTTATTTCGTGACGCCCGACTAACGTCAAGGACCATTTTGTAACATGGGTAACCTAATTCAACAAACCGTATACATGGGTAACCTAATTCAACAAAAAAAAAGTATAGTAACCTAAATCAAATTTTTTGCTAACTTTAGTAACATGTGTAGGTATTAACCCATATATATATATATATATATATATATATATATATATATATATATATATATATATATATATATATATATATATATATTTTAAAATGTTGCTGTTGTTTATAAATATTATTATTATTAACAACATTTATTATTGTTGTTGTACTTTGTAATGTTTTCATTTAGATGACAATCAAACAAGTAGATTGAAGTGTGACAAACCCAATTAGTCCGTCAGTCCCAAAATAAATGTTCTCATTATTATTTTGGAATGACCCAAAATAAATATCCAAATTCAAAAATAACCAAACAAATTGCTTCCAAGTGAGTGAATATGAAAATCTATTGGTTGATATTGCACTCATCCTACTCTTCTTAAAAAATCAAACTGGAGATTTAATTTAGTACGAAAGAAGTAGATGACTTGTGTCAAAGCCCTCCATCTAATGAGGGATCTAAAGCTAGAATATTTAACTGATAAATAATTT
Organism: Artemisia tridentata subsp. tridentata; assembly: GCA_021014915.2. Classification (NCBI taxonomy): domain Eukaryota; kingdom Viridiplantae; phylum Streptophyta; class Magnoliopsida; order Asterales; family Asteraceae; genus Artemisia; species Artemisia tridentata. Next base: position 70,417,436 of record CP139505.1, read on the forward strand.
TTGTATGTATATAAAGCACATTGAGATCTACAAATCACATTTTGCGGTACATTATTGGATTCTTTTTTTATAGTAATAAACAATGTGGCGTCTACCTTTAAGTAACTGAATTAGTAGCTCCCATAGTGTTCATTGTTCAACTTATCTATCCATAATCGCTTCTAGTTTTTCGTTTCCTTTTCTCATTTTACTTCTTTAATTGATCAAACAATGTCTTTAGTGAGAGATTTTGAACACCTTCAAGTTCAACTAAAAGATATAATGTTGGCCACCAATAATTTTGGTGACGATCCCATTGGAAACGGTGGGTTTGGAAAGGTATACAAGGGAGAACTCTCTTTCCCAGAGGGACGGAGAACTGTTGCTATTAAGCGTTTAGATCGTCAAATGGGCCAAGGAGATAATGAGTTTTGGAAAGAGATCATGATGCTTTCACAATGCAAACATAAAAATCTGGTCTCTCTCTTACGCTTCTGTAGAGAGGGTGATGAAAGAATTCTTGTGTACGAATATGCATCTAATGGAAGTCTTGATAACCATCTGGGTGACACTAACTTAACTTGGACTCAACGTTTAAAGATATGTCTTGGGGCTGCCCATGGACTTAACTATCTTCATGACCCATTAAAGACGCAACAAAGGGTACTTCATCGAGACATTAAAAGCGCGAATATCCTACTCGATGAGAACTTTACAGCTAAAGTTTCAGATTTTGGCTTATCAAAAATTGGCCCGGCCAACCAACAATATACATATCTTGTCTCCAATGTTGTAGGTACACCAGGGTATTGTGATCCATTGTATTGGGAGACAGGCATCCTTTCAAAAGAATCTGATGTGTATTCTTTTGGAGTGGTGTTATTCGAAGTCATGAGTGGGAAACTATGCTTTGAAAAATGTAATGGTGGTCTTCGGATTCTAGTTGCTAATTGGAGAAAATGCTATCAGGATGAAAGACTAGACGATATTATCCCCGAGTTTATGAAGGAACAAGCATATTTTGATTCATTGAAAACATTTGCAGGAATTGCAAATAAATGTTTGAATAGTGATTATACGGAAAGACCAAAGATGGCAGAGATCATCAAAAATCTAGAAATCGCACTTGATATTCAAGTAAGTTTTTTTTCCTGATATTGTAAATGAGTTAAAACTTTCCTACGATAAAACTCTATGTACTTAGAATTTTTTACAGGAAATTTATGAAGATCCTGAAGAGAGAATTAAATCCGAAGAAAGAGTCAGGATTGCAAATCAGGCAGCACAACCTATACCTTACAGAACTCGAAATGAACTTCTGTCGTGTCTTTCCAAGGGCATCCTTCTCAAGGGTGGCACAAGGGTAATAATTAGCTTAGTTGATAACTTGATATGATTGTGCATTAATTACATCATTTCTTAAACAAGATGAATAATTTCTAACGACACATATTTGACATAGTATATTGTTATAAGAACAGCAAATGCGTACAAAAGTAATGATGTATTTTTACGTGTGTACGTATTACATATATACATATTTCAGTTTCAATATTTTTGTATGCATATACTAACTGTTTTAACTAGCATCGTTTAGTTAGATATTTCAATTTCAATATTTATATCGTTTAGTTAGATATAAATGCAAAGTATACTAGATGGTTGCCCAAACGATGATTCCGATTTATAAAACTACTCAGACACACATATAACTTGAAAAATGAAATACAATCTTCTCTCCAATTAGTAGTCTTAATTCAGTTTGAAGATGTTCTGTTCATTTACTGAACTGACAGTGTATGTAACAGAGGGTTTCCGTAAATGAGAATCGCGAATATCGTGAAGAAATATCAGCAAAAGAATGTGTCCTTTACTATCCAAGTTTTTCTCGTGTGAAATTACGCAATTCTTATGGTTCAGAAGCAAGGTCAGTTCACTATAAGCTTCTTTCTCTTTCCTTTTTATGATCAACAGATATCAATCAACTTTTCAACCAAGTGGTTGTGGAATCAAGTCAATTAATATAAATGGTGAGTGAGTTTGACATCCGGCTAAATGTGATTATTACAGGTACAACTCCAGATTTTCTAAATCCTCTCGTCTTTCATTTAGTTCCAGTTTCCAAATGGAAGTGCACACTAAATTCTTGTCACCGGGTGTCACATACAGCATAAACCTTGTATACTCTACTGGATTTGTTAATAGCAGGTTCCATGTACCCTTTATTTACAAATTGAAGGGGGAGGCAGAATATTCAACACCACGTGTTGAGTATTGTTATAAAAATACTAACACTGTGGAACTATACCATTTTAGGAGCTACCAGAAGGAACATAATTTTAAAATTCATTTCAAAAAGCCATACTGTTTTTCATATAGTTTGACAGGTCCTCATAAATTCAAAGATGATAAGTTGTATATCGATTCCATTGACTTTCGGCCACTGAACTATGTAAGTAGACAATTCCATTTATGATTTTACCGAATGAAATAATATCGAATCCCAATATGATATATATTTTTTACATACAGGCGAAAAAAGAAAACTTGGGCGATGAAAATAAAGCAGATATGCAACTGGCCACCATAGACTCTGATCATGATTGGGAACAAAAATTGCCAAATGATTATGCTGAAATAATAAAGTGGTCGAAAGATAACTTGCAAGGGACATCAAAGAGGGAACTTTACTATCTATTCCGCAAAGGATTCCTCATCAACAACACGAGTGAAAAGGTGATTTCCTATTTTCTGGTCTTTTATGATAACATCCAATAATATTGAAGACTACCTAGTCACAGTTACTAAAAACGTACACTTTTAACGCACAAACAGTGGGTATCTATTGGAAAAAACATGAAGAAACGTTATATGCTACCTGCAACAACAATTTTGCCACAAGAATTAAGATGGAAGTATCTGCGTAGAACAAACCGTTGGATATGGAAGTCTATTCCAGAATCAAGGTTATATCCCCTTTTCGCCTAAGTATCTATGTGTTCTTGTGTTTTTGATCTTGTATTGTTTTGTTAATTATCTCTCATTTGTTTATACTCAACTCATGGTGGTGTTTGTTGAGTTGTTGCCCAACTTGCTAACATAGGATATAAATCATAGAGTAAATTGCATTTTTGGTCCCTGTGGTTTGGCCAAATTGCAGATTTGGTCCCCAACTTTTTGAAAGTGCACCAATGGTCCCCATTTTCAAGTTTTCGTTGCATTTTTGGTCCCTGGCCTCAGTCAAAAGACAGAAATACCCCTGTCCTTTTCTTTTAATATATTCATTTTCAGTTTTTAACACAAATGGTCCTTGTGTTGCGCAAGGCTTTACAAATTTAGTCATTTTTTTTTCACAAATGGTCCTTCTTACACAAAATCGTCCTTGTGTTGCGCAAGACTTACACAAATGGTCCTTGAGTCCGTTTTTCTTCCGTTTTCTTACGTTTTTTCCGTTTTGGTCCGTTTTTATCCGTTTTTGTCCGTTTTTCTTACGTTTTTTACGTTTTCGTCCGTTATTCTTACGTTTTTTCCGTTTTCATACGTTTTTGTCCGTTTTTCTTACGTTTTTTCCGTTTTTGTCAGTTTTTATCCGTTATTCTTACGTTTTTTCAGTTTTCATACGTTTTTGTCAGTTTTTCTTACGTTTTTTCCGTTTTTGTCCGTTTTTATCCGTTTTTGTCCGTTTTTCTTACGTTTTTTCCGGTTTCATACGTTTTTGTCCGTTTTTCTTACGTTTTTATCCGTTTTTGTCCGTTTTTCTTACGTTTTTTACGTTTTCGTCCGTTATTCTTACGTTTTTTCCGTTTTTTACGTTTTTGTCCGTTTTTCTTACGTTTTTATCCGTTTTTCTTACGGTTTTTACGTTTTTGCCCGTTATTCTTACGTTTTTTCCGTTTTCATACGTTTTTGTCCGTTTTTCTTACGTTTTTATCCGTTTTTGTCCGTTTTTCTTACGTTTTTTACGTTTTCGTCCGTTATTCTTACGTTTTTTTCCGTTTTTATCGTTTTTGTTCATTTTCTTTACGTTTTTGTACTTTTTTTTCCATTTTCTTTTTTTTGTCCGAATTTTTTATATAGTCCAAAAGAAAAAAAAAATTTCGGACAAAAAAGAAAAAAAAAATCGGACAAAAATTTTGATTTTTTTTTTTAATTTTTTAATTTTATTTATTTTTTTAAAAAAATTTGGTCAAAAAAAATCGGACAAAAAATTTGGACTATATAAAAAATTCGGACAAAAACGGATAAAAACGTAAGAAAAAACGGACAAAAACGTATGAAAACAGAAAAAAACGTAAGAAAAACGGACAAAAAACGGATAAAAAACGGAAAAAAAACGTAAGAAAAACGGACAAAAAACGTATGAAAACGGAAAAAACGTAAGAATAACGGACGAAAACGTAAAAAACGTAAGAAAAACGGACAAAAACGGATAAAAACGTAAGAAAAACGGACAAAAACGGATAAAAACGTAAGAAAAACGGACAAAAACGTATGAAAACGGAAAAAACGTAAGAAAAACGGACAAAAAATTTGGACTATATAAAAAATTCGGACAAAAAACGGATAAAAACGTAAGAAAAACGGACAAAAACGGATAAAAACGTAAGAAAAACGGACAAAAACGTATGAAAACGGAAAAAAAAACGTAAGAAAAACGGACAAAAACGGATAAAAAACGGAAAAAACGTAAGAAAAACGGACAAAAACGTATGAAAACGGAAAAAACGTAAGAATAACGGACGAAAACGTAAAAAACGTAAGAAAAAACGGACAAAAACGGATAAAAACGTAAGAAAAAACGGACAAAAACGTATGAAAACGTAAAAAACGTAAGAAAAACGGACAAAAACGGAATAAAAAAACGGACAAAAACGGAAAAAAAAAAACGTAAGAAAACTGACAAAAACGTATGAAAACGGAAAAAACGTAAGAATAACGGACGAAAACGTAAAAAACGTAAGAAAAACGGACAAAAACGTAAGAAAAACGGACAAAAACGGATAAAAAACGGACCAAAACGGAAAAAACGTAAGAAAAACGGACGAAAACGGAAGAAAAACGGACTCAAGGACCATTTGTGTAAGTCTTGCGCAACACAAGGACGATTTTGTGTAAGAAGGACCATTTGTGAAAAAAAATGACTAAATTTGTAAAGCCTTGCGCAACACAAGGACCATTTGTGTTAAAAACTGAAAAGGAATATATTAAAAGAAAAGGACAGGGGTATTTCTGTCTTTTGACTGAGGCCAGGGACCAAAAATGCAACGAAAACTTGAAAATGGGGACCATTGGTGCACTTTCAAAAAGTTGGGGACCAAATCTGCAATTTGGCCAAACCACAGGGACCAAAAATGCAATTTACTCTAAATCATATAATGTAAAGGGAAATCATATAGTTTACTGTTGTAATTCTATTTTTACTTTTTTTGTGTATCAACAACTAAAGCTTTTTAAATGGATTATTATGGTAATCAGGTAATGTCAGTTTAAAGGTAATAACCAGATAAGAGAAAAAGATAACTAAATCTCTAAATTAAGTAGACCATTATTAATTAGTACATTAATAACCTGTTCTGTCATAAAGAAGAACTATAATTTACAAAATTCGACCATTTTACAAATTACAGTTGCATTATATATATGGTTATGACCGTTATTTGGTTGGGGTACTGCCCTTAAACAAGTGTGTACTAGGGAATGGCTTAAACAACACTAAGACAATAGTTCAATGACAATTTTACTGAGTCGTCTTGTAAGAACATCAATGCGCATCAGTAACAGATTAAGCATTGGCTAGAAATTACATTTTGCACCTTTGTTAGAGGATCGTGAGTCATGTGTGTAATTTAATATTGTCACTATAACCAAAGAGGGCTTGTGTCCCAATGGTACCCCTTTTTGTATGAGAAGCTCCCCAACCAAATGGTTGTGGGTTCAAGTCCTGCTTAGGACATGTGAGATAGTTGTGGTGTATAATTTGTGAGATAGTTAGTTGCCGTTCTAAAAAAAATATTGTAACTATAATTCACAAGATAAGTTTTCCTTGCTATTGTTGCAGGTTTGATGTGGTGGCTGAATCTTCGAACACAAAAGGGTTTGATTTATTTTGTGAAGTCGAACCCCAACTATTGTCTCTTGAAACAACCTATAAGGGTTTTCTTGTTTACAAACTACCTGAACAAAAATCCATGTCCAGGGCTATTGTAAGATTTCATTGTACATCCACATGGCGTGACTTGAGAACATCATATGTTTGTGTACTTACGCTTCCATATACCCCAGTTGTTCGACTGGCGGTCAATGAAGAGTCTCCCATCCAAATGAGAACCTGCGGAGTCAAAGGTCATCCAAAACTAAGGAAAGATGGTTGGATGGAAATTCAATTGTTAAAATTTCACACTAGAGATTTTGATACAAATAGAAATACCCGTATACTACATTGTAGCTTGAAGAGCTACCAAGAATGGAACTTTGCTGGCATGCTTGTGCAAGGACTTGAGTTTAAACCCGCGAAAGCTTAAGTTTGACGGAACTGACTCCTAATATTATTGTACAAACAATAGTTTCCGTGTATACATACTTTTTTTCGTGTGATTCTCTTTAAAAGTTGGAGAACTGTGACTGTCCATCCCTTTTACATTGTATTTGTTTTCCAAGATTCATAAAAAGTTCCTTCAACGTTAGTTTTAATAGATAAGGCTGTGCTAAAGTTTCTGTGAGAGTGGAAGAAAAAAAGAGAAGTAGATTATTTAGGGGGGAGGGAGTGGTCACTCCTTCCCCAAACTTCCCTAAATTGCCACCTCATCATCATCCAATAAAAACCCTCCAACTCATTTCACCCCAACCCTTCCCCAAACTTCCCCAAAATGGTGGCAATGGTCCCCAAACAACCCCAAATCCCACATTTTCCACATCACATTTTTTTTTTCATTTATTTTTAATACATAAACTATTTAAAAATAAAACACATATCATTTCATTAAAAATAAAAATAAAAATCCTACAATACTTAAAAAAACAACAATACTTAAAAATAAAAATCCTACAATACTTAAATAAAAATAAAAATAAAAACGACATAAAAGAAACTAGATAAAAGAACTAATCATCGAGATACGGCAAGTCTTGAGCCGCTACGTGCTCCGTGAGATCAAATCGAAGGCGGTGATGGACGTCTTCATCTATTAGCTCCGCCACAACGTTTTCGTCATACACCGGTTCCACCGGTCCATCCATAATATGAACCGGTGATATTGCCCTCCCGTCGCCTTTTATTATCATGTTGTGCAAAATAATAGCCGCGTGCACAAACTTTCCAATCTTCGCTTTAGTCATAGCCCGGATAGGTCGAGCTAGAATTTTCCATTTTCCCTTTAAAACACCAAATGCTCGCTCGACATCCTTTCTTGCCCCCTCTTGCAACCTCTTGAATTTTATTTCCTTTGGGTCGGTTGGATACGGGTATGCCTTAACAAAGGTTGACCACTTGTTGTAGATTCCATCGGTAAGGTAGTAACCGCGTTTGTAGAAGCGCCCATTCACGTGAAATGAGGTGTTCGGAGCCGTTCCATTTTGCTCCGCAAGATACAAGTCGGACTGATTCAATACGTTGATGTCGTTGTTTGACCCCGGAGCACCAAAATACGCATGCCAAATCCATAAATCCTGTGACGCTGTAACCTCAAGCATAATAGTCGGGACACCATGGTCACCTCTCGTATATTGCCCCCTCAAGCTTCTAGGACAATTTTTCCATTCGACATGTGTGCAATCGATGCTCCCAAGCATCCCTGGTATGTGATGTCGAGCCTCATGGGCCTCGAAAATGAGTAACACATCGTGTTGAGTCGGCCTACGTAAGTACTCTCGACCGTACAACTGAACGATGGCGTCACAAAAATTATCAAGAGCTTCGCGTGACGTTCTTGCGGCCATGCATAAATACTCATCGTACTCATCGGGCGCATTACCAGTTGCGAGTTGCTTAATGGCGGAGGTGCATTTTTGTAGCGCCGTGAAACTTTTCTTGCTACGAGCGTCATAACCTTCTTGAAAATACGGGAATTGCGCTTCAATATCAGCCACTATGCTCAAAAACATGGTTTTATTCATACGAAACTTCTTTCTAAAGTATGCGTCATTGTACTTTGGTTCTTCAACGAACCAATCATTTAGTAGAGTTTCAAGACCAACTTCTCGATGACGCTCAACGTGTGTACGAGGCCGAACGGTGCTAGAGCTTGCCGTGTCTACAACCCATTGATACGAGTCGTGCCAAAATTGCAACGAGCTACCAATGGAATCGTCGGTTGAAGACGGGTACATGCACTCTTCGGACGAAGTAGACATTTTTTTAGAATAAAAATTGTGTGGTGATTTTTTTAATAAAAGTGTTGGATAAGAGATTTTTTTTTGGATATGAAATAAGTGTTGTGATTGAATTGTGTATATTTATAGAGTGTTTAATTTAAAAAAGGGGTAAAATTTTTTTTTTTTTTTTTTCACAGCCAAACGGCTATAAAATTTTTTTTGCCCGTTGCATAACGTTTGCATTGTCTCACTTCTTCTTCGGTGAACTTCACCGAATTAACCAAGATTTGCTCGGCGCTAATCACCGGCGGCGGTGTGCCCGATCGGCACCGAGCGTCGCCGATCCAAACCCCGCATCCACTCCCTCCTGCCAAGAGAAGTAGATTATTTATGGTTGAAAATTGACCCTTGTTCCATAGTTCAGACTTAAAAATGGAAATCTTATAATAACAAACTAATTTTATAAAGAGTAAATTACAAAGATGGTCCCTGTGGTTTGCGTTGACTTTCACTTTTGATCTTTTGACTTTTTTTTTTTGCACTTACAGCCACCAACTCTGAAACCCCTAACACTAGTAGTCCCTTAACAAAACGACGTCAGGGTTGACTGTTAAATACCTTTCATGTGACTTGCACATGAGGGTATTATAGTCATTTCCATCATCATGACAAAACCATTCTTTTTCCTACACCCACACTCACACCCACACCCACGACCACCAACTGTAACAACCACCATCAGCAGTCCGCCATCATCCACCCCCACCCAGGGGCGGAGCCAGAACTTTATTATCGAGGGGGCAAAATATGATAATTTTTAGAAACTACACTAAAAATTGGTCCGTTGGGGGGGGGGGGCAAATTACAAAAATAGCCGAAAAATTTCAAAAATTTACACTACAATTTTTTTCGCCGGGGGGTCACGTGACCCCCCGGACCCCCCTTTATCTCCACCCCTGCCCCCACCACCACCACCATCAGCAGTCCGCCATCATCCACCCCCACCACCACCACCATCAATCCGCCGACAAACCCCTAACATCACTTTCATCGTTCAACCAATAAAACACCATCATAAACATTTGCAGGTTATGGCTTTAAACACAGTGGTAAATTAGACCATGAAACCAGACCAAATCGATGCCAATTCGTCCATTCAGTACGTTCAGCATCTCGGTAAAGTTTAGAATTGAATAGGGGGTGATTCATATATGGTTTCACCCAAAACCTAACAATTAAAATTAACATCACCCCAATGAAAAACAAACTGCTTTCCGGTGATAGCAAAAGATTAGTGATGATTTACCTGCTCGTTGTTAAACTTTTCCCAAAAACGTGCTTTAGCTCTGGCAAGTGGATCTTCAGGTAAGAGGGGAGTACCTGTTTTCCATGTCTCTGTTTTCCATGTCTCGTCAATGTACTCTAGAATTACTAGTGATTCACATATGCGTGTTCCATTGTGCACCAACACGGGGACTTGCTTATGGATTGGGTTATATTTGAGAAGTAAAGAACTCTTGTTGGCAAGATCTTCATACATGGTCTCATACTCTATACCTTTTAGCTTAAGTACCCAAACAATCCTTTGAGCGTATGGACTTGACCATGTCCAGAAAAGCTTCACATCTCCCATTTTCTTACCTTTCTTGGCCTAAACCATCATTTCATGGTTTTCTTTTATAGTGGGTGTGTTGATAAATGAAGATGAGGACATAAATTTTGTGGATGTGGAAGTAAGATGATGTTCATGAGTTAGAGATCTTTTTATTTTTTTCCAGATCTGGGTTTAATGAAAAATAATAGGTAAAATATTTAAAAGATAAAAAGAAGAGTAAATTACACATATGGTCCCTGTGGTTAAACATTAAAAGATTATTTTTCCCTCATGTGCAAGTCACATGAGGGGTATTTAACAGTCAAACCTAACGTCGTTTGGTCAAGGGATCGTGGGTGTTAAGGGTTTCAAAGTTGGTGACTGTGTGGGCAAAAAAAAAGTCAGAGGACCAAGAGTGTAAGTCAACGCAAACCACATGGACCATCTTTGTAATTTACTCTTTTATAAACTTGTTAACATAGCATGGACATATCATGGCGAAATAAGATATCTCAATATCTATACTACATATAAATCATGTATTTTTTTTTCTTAAAACTTAAAAAAATTTAAAATAAGTAATATTTAATCCCAAAATACATTTCCAGACTTAAATTCTCACATAAAAATTTGATTAAATTGCAAAAATGGTCCCTGTGGTTTTCTCAGATTGCATATTTAGTCCCTGGTCTTTCGAAATTGCAGGCGGCCTCCCCGTGGGGAGTTTTTGGTTCCGTTTTGGTCCCTGGCCAGGGACTAAACGTGCAATTATGAGCAAACCACAGGAACCATTTCTGCAATGGCCAGGGACCAAAACGGAACCAAAAACTCCCCATAGGGAGGCCGCCTGCAATTTCGAAAGACCAGGGACTAAACATGCAATCTGAGCAAACCATAGGGACCATTTCTACATTTTACTCTAAAAATTCAAACAATATTTCTTTAATGAAATAGTTGCATTAAAATTCTCACCTAAAATTTAAAAAAAAATGCATAACATCATTTGACAACGTTTTTATAAATGTAATCCCAACACTAATAGTTTCTAAAAATTCATCCACAAACTCTATTATATAAGACACCATATTACAACTTCTTTTTTATAAGAGTAAATTACATTGTTCGTCCTTGTGCTTTTGCATGATGAATCCTTATAATTAAGTTTTGTAACACTATACATCCTTATCCCTAACAGTCGAGAGACTTGCGATGTGATTTTGGCCAAACCACAGGGACGAATTGTGTTAGAGATAAGGACGAATGGTGTTACGAAACTTTATTATAAGGATTCATCATGCAAAAATGAAAGTCGAGGGACTTGCGATATGATTTCGGCCAAACCACAGAGACATACAGTGTAATTTACTCTTTTTATTATTTTGTTAGTTCATAGTTGATGAAAATGAATAACCACACAACTATAAAAAGCTTGCCGCTATAAAATCTCGTTGTTATGGACGGATATTCTTCTAGTATATATGAATTGAGATATAATAAAAAGTTTTCTGAAAAGTTAGAAAAATAGGAAACAGTAGAAAATGGACAAGTGACATTCAATTATTAAATAAAATAAAAATAAAAAATGAAATAAGAAAGGCATTTTCGGTATACTGTGGAAAACTATAAGGGGGGTTGAATAGTTTTTACCGTTTAAAATTAATTCGCTTTGTTACGTATTGTGATTTCAAAGTAAAGTAAACTATCATTAACACAAACAAGCAATATAAGTAAGTAAGTAAAGATAAGAAAGATCAAACCACACAACACAGTCGTTTATAGTGGTTCGGCTACAAGGACTTTCTTCCTTGTCCTACCCCACTCCTCGAGCCTCTAACTCGAGAGTTAATCTTCACTAAGAAACAAGCTCCCTTCTAGGCGGAGAAAACCTTTACACGTCGCTTAATCTTTTTTTGGTACTAAGCTAAACACCGAGTTCTTTACAAGGGTACAACCACTCCCGTTGGTTCTTTCACAAGGGTACAACCACTCCCGTTGCTTCTTTACAAGGGTTCAACCACTCCCGATCACTCTATGTGTTTTAAGGACTAAAACACTAACCAAATACTACTGTATGAATGATACTTACTATGATGTGTGACTAATACAAGAACACACAGACTCTATGTTAGAAGGAAGATAACACACTGTTACTCCTTATATGTTGAGATCTTCTTTGCTACAAAAGGAAGAATCTATAAAATGTTAGTAAGCTAAGGGTTAGTGATATGCAAATGAATGAGTATGTATTTTAAGCTTTATGAGTGATGAATTGGCCAAATGATCAGCTTGCTATTTATAGGCAAGGCTGATGAACAGTCCACGGATCCGGCGGATCCCTCAAAAAGGATCCGTCCGTGTACCACTTTGGTACCGCCGTGTCAGGCCAGCTAAGAGATCTCCAAATCTTTCCATATCTTTCCATATCTTCAAATGTCAACTCTTTGGCTTGAAGATCTAAACAAAATATAACAAAATCTTACAAAGATTGTGTAGATGATGCATGCCATGATGTCATTCTAATATTTTACTAATAAAGTTTCCTTTTTAAGAAATAAACATGTAAACTTGTATATGTCATTTCTAGAAAACTTGTGATGTGAAAATGTGTTTGTAAAATGCTTATCACTATAAATGTAAAAGACTTAATCTTATTTATGCTTTGCTTAAAGATAAACTTTGTAATTGTCATTAACAAAACTAAGCAAATATCGTAAAATATAAATAACATTTTTAGGACGATATTTGTATTAACAATCTCCCCCTTTTTGTTGATGACAAAACATAAAGTGTATTTTTAAGTAGAGAACTTAAATAAGGGATGAGTCTTTTAAAAATATAGATTAAGTTAGTTTATGCAAGTTTTAAAATCTATTTTGAGCTAAAATGTATGTACTGTGATGTTTCACAGTTGATGCAAACTTAATCCTATCTCCCCCTTTTTGTCGAAACAAAAAGAAGATATGCGTAGCGGAATGCGATTTTGAGAACTTTAAAGCTCCCCCTTGATTTATACTCCCCCTAAATGGAGTAACAAGGATATGATGTATGAACCTACAAAATAAATTGTTAGAATATGCTATGCTCCTCTTTGATGTATACTCCCCATTGCTAGAGTACCAACGTATACATTTCAAGAGTATGATATGATGAATGCTCCTACAAAACAAACGGTTAGACTATGATATGCTCCTCCTTGATGTATACTCCTCATTGCTAGAGTACCAACGTATATGTTTCAAGGATGAGAAATGCTAAAAATGATGAGTTAGTATATGATATACTCCCCCTCGATCTATACTCCCCGTTGCTAGGGTACCAACGTATATGAATCAAGGTTGAGAAAAGCTACAAAAGAAAAGTTAGTTACTTCAATCAAGAAGCAATATGCATATGCAATAGTCAACCAAGAAAGGTCAACCCATTTGACTTCTAGAAAGTCAAAATTAAGTGTCTGATCAAATTTTTATACCTAATGTACATTTGATCAATGCAATATGTGGAGTCTAAAACAATCATCCATTGAAAATATGTGACAAAAGTCACAAAAATGATGTTACATTACAACAATAAAAATAAATCCTAAAAAGTCAAATACTACAACATCATCCTAAAAAGTTCCTATAAGAGGAAACTAACAAAGCTCCTATTGAGGAGGATGAGAGATTGCATTGAGACGCTCGAGAACATGGTTCAAGATGAACCTCATCTCATTTTGGAGCTCATGGACCAAAATGTTGGTCCTTTGGGCCAAGTGAGCCGTTCTCTCACAATGTGAGCAATCATGACTCGAAAAACCGGGAGGAAGAGTAGTCTCAAGGTTTTGTGGTGGTGGTGGTGGTGGCGTTTGGTTGTTGTGGTTGGATGGTTGTTGTTGTTGTTGGTTTGATGATGGTGGAGTGGGGATGGAGTTCATCAAGATGGTTTGGAGATCCATTGCTTCATCAAGGCGAGATCCAACCATATTAGAGAGAGAGTAGAGGCGGGTGAGTTCCTCACTAATCTCTTCTTGGGTTTGTGGTAGATTGATCCACATTGCCTCATCAATGGCAACTAGTGTGGATGTGGGTGATAAAGGTTGTGTTTGAGGTTGAGGTGGTGATACATCATGGTATAGAGGACCATGGATATCCGGGTAAACCGGATGAAAAAGCATGGGTTGTTGACCTTCAAAGGTCATGGGTGGAGGATTGGTTGACCTTGGTGGAAGGTCTTCCAAATCATCAAGGTATGGATGTGGGGATGAAGGCAGAGTCCTAAATAGCTCCATTGGTTGTAGTTTGGGTGATTTTGGGGGTGATGGTGATTTAACAGGCTGTGATGGAGCCGGTGGTGGAGTAGTGGCTATCGGAGTAATGGTTGGTGGTGGTGTATGGATAACAACATTGGATGGTGTTGGAGTGGAGAGTGTGAGGAAATTCTCACTTGCAATAGGTGATGAGATATTTAGAGGAGATGATTCCTCTGATGATGAGTTTGCTAAGTTGATGAAACAACATGGTTTAACACTAATGCGGGCTGTTCGTTTTGGAGGTCTAGAGGTGGAAGAAGTGTTTGACTTTGTCATGGTTAAGTATGATAGCTAAGATGTACAGGAGAGAAAATGGTTGTTGTGTGAGTTTAGTGATGATCCTAAAGCACTAATTTATAGGCAGAAGGTTTGTGAGTCTGTGTGTTTGGATTGGATGTGAATCCAATGGAGAATGTTGGTTTCTAATGATTTGGAACAAAAAATTAAGCTTGTCACATCCTAAGGTCAATCCATTGAAATGGAGTTGAGTGATATGAGAAGGATTTGCAGTAAATGCAATGAGATAGTGGAAATTCTGATTATAAGATGTTTCCACGGATTTGACAGATCCCTAAAAAAGGGTTCCTTGCTTGTATAGGAAAGGTAACTCAGAAGAAAATTTTGAAAATTCAAATTTTGGTGGGAAATTGAGTTCCTAATGTTCTAAGAGTTTCCTAAAGCATTCTAAGGAGTTTAATGATCAGTGATCATAATCTAAAGAAAGCTACAACCAAAAATCTAAGTTTCGGGATGAGTCGGGAATTTTTTGAAAAGTGACTGTTGTACCCACGGATCCAATCGACAACAAAGGCGGAGCCAAAGTTGGGGATCCATCGGATCTGTGAGTCCTGGACTGGCGGAACCAAGTCTAACACTAGGCGGATCCAAATTTTGGGATCCGCCGGATCCGTCGTCCGAATGTGCTAATTCTTTACAGAGAACTATGCAAATTTCGCGTTTTCCGACCAAATCCCAAAATTTCTCCTATAACGTATGTAATAGCTAATATATAGTATAAATATACTAAATATATATATTCTAACACACGTTTGCATATAAATAAATCCGATCATCATAATCTACCATATATGGAGTTAAGCCAAACAAGGGCTTAAACACGGAAAATTGATAACATGAAGTGTTATCGACCTGCAAATATCAGTTAGAACATATTCAAGACAAGTACTACCGCAGTAAGTTAAGAACCATACATGATTAACACATAATTGTATAATAATGTCTAGACCCAAACACTCCTTCTACTTGAACTTCTTACTCAACTTCTTGTACCCCTTGTGAAGTTTCATTATCCAACGCCCCAAGTTCTTCATCATCCCCTTGGTTTGCTTGAACTCCGGTGACTCATTAGCAATTGGTGGAAGTTGATGCAAATATTCCGGTGGAGGAATCCTAGAGTTTGGCAATCCGTCATCGTCACTCATTGATGATGATGATGATGATGTTTGAGCACGAGGACGTTTGCCCTTGTCAACCGCTACCCTAAAGTCGCTCAAGGGAACGAAGGTGTGTTGGATTTCATCATAATCGGGGACAAAACCTAGGGCATTTCTAGGAATGGGTGCAAAAGCTCTATAGAGACGAGTTAAGAGCATTCCATAAGGCATTGCCATGTTACCTTGAATCGGAATATCGGCCATTCGTTTGGCGATATAGTATGCAAGGTTGAAAGGTTGACGGGTGGACACACTATACATCATGTAACATAGACAAGCATTGATGTGACATTAGCTCTCAAAACTTCTTCCAACTTCCTAAACTCGGGCTTGAGTTCATTTAGCTCCATAGCAAATGGATCTCTAGCAACTTCTTTACCTCGATACATCCTAGTGGGGTTGTTCCTAGGATAGAAGAGATGTTCCCTTATTGTTTCTTTGTTGGTTAAAGGAGTGGCATATGGTGCCGTTCTAGCAAAGTTGGATTCTAAGATGGTCAATGACCACTTATCCGAGTAGACACATGTTCCTCGATTAGGAACTCCTAAGACCTCACCAAATTGATCTAGGGGAATATTAAACAAGGTTCCATTGACACTAAAGTGAATGCTCATAAGACCATTGTCACTTGAACTAAGACCTATGGTGGCATAAAACTCAGGAATGAACCTAGGTACTAGAGGCTCATCAATATCCAGGAGACCATCAAAATGAATTGCGGTTAGTTGCTTGCGGAGATTGGTGTCTTCATAGAATGAGGGGTCTACTACCCTACCCTATGAACGTAATGTTTTTCTAGTGCCTTAAAGATGTTGACTTGGGCATCGGTTAGACCCTTGGTTCTGTAATGTTTGGGAAGGTAATTGAGAGTCTTTTTGTGATCGTAATTGGTTGCGGGAGGCATAGTTATCCTAGACACGAAAAAAAATATATAGTTTAGTTAAAATTATCAAAAGTATATATATATGTCTAGTGTGTGCCTACATGGGGATAATGTGGAGGTGCGGTTATCTCGACTCATTTTGATGCATGAAAATTATGTTTATGCAAGTTTTATGATAAAACAAGAGATAACCCAAACGCTCCTTCTTCAATGTAGCTATGATTGAATGTACCCGAAATACGTATTAATTATGTATTCCCTTTAGCATTCAAGAGACATTATGCAAGTGATGCTTAAAACATAACGTTTTTGTATTTGTATGAACAATGTCTAAAAACCGTTTTTCCTAGTCGTGAGAAGATTTTAGCAAAAAATTTCTCATGGGGTTTTTTTATGAATGATGACAATGTACTACAAGATGCAATTCCTAACTATGAAAAACATGATTTGTTATGCAATTTAGAAAGTATGCTTCATGATTTTTCAAAAATTATGCATAACCCCAAGTTTTGGTTTTGTGCATGAAATAGAAATCCTAGACGCAGATCAGGAGTGTAATCATGTTAAGGATACTTACAGTGATGATTTGAGCACAATTTGGTTGTGGAAGATAGCCTAATTTGTGAATGTGGTGAATAGTGGGTCGTATTTCCAGTGGGTGATATGTTTTGGAGTGAATGATGAATAGTACAGGAGATTATTTAATATAAAAACCTGATCTCCATGTGACGGATCCGGCGGATCCCAAACAAGGGTTCCGCCCTTGTTGTCGTTTGGATCCGCAGGATCAGAACATGGTTTTGGCTGTTGCCATGTTTTGGTTAATCTAAGGTTTGAGCTAACGTTAATTCTACTCACTAGGTTCCATTAATCCTAAACCAAGTCTAAGATAGTTGAATGGTTCTCTCTTGAGAGGTTTTGTGAGGATATCGGCAATGTTGTCCTCTGAGGAAACTTTCTCAATTGAGATGTTTCCCTTCTGAACATTGTCACGAAGGAAGTGATGACGTATTTCTATGTGTTTGGTTCTAGCGTGTTGGACTGGGTTTTTGCTAAGATCGATAGCTCCTTTGTTGTCACAAAGAATGGGGATGTCGTTGAGTACAATTCCGTAGTCGACGAGAGCTTGTTTCATCCACATTGCTTGTTGGCAAGCTTTTCCTGCTGACACGTACTCGGCTTCGGTTGTTGAGATGGCGATGGCTGTTTGTTTCTTAGCAAACCATGAGGTGAGACAATGTCCTACAAAAGTACAAATACCGCTTGTACTTTTCCTATCAACATAGTCACCGGCATGGTCTGAGTCGGCATACATTATGGTTTCTACACCTGTCCCTTTGGGATACCATAGTCCTAAATGTGTAGTGCCTTTAATGTATCTAAATATCCGTTTAACGGATTCAAGATGGGATGTTTTGGGATCTTCTTGAAAGCGTGCACATAGGCAAACACTAAACATAATGTCTGGTCTACTAGCCGTTAGGTAGAGTAAACTACCAATCATGCCTCTATATTTAGTGCTATCTACGGATTCACTTTCATCATCCTTGATGAGTTTGGTTTCGGAAGACATTGGTGTTTTCATGGGTTTAGAATCTTCAAGACCAAACTTCTTAAGCATATCATTGATATACTTTAATTGGTTAAAGAATATCCCATCTTCTAATTGTTTTATTTGGAGACCTAAGAAAAAGTTTAGTTCCCCCATCATACTCATTTCAAACTGGTCATGCATGATTTTTGAGAAATCGTCGCATAACTCTTGACAAGTTGAGCCGAATATAATGTCATCCACATATATTTGGATGATGATAATATGTGATCCCTTTTTCTTGGTAAAGAGAGTGTTGTCTACTAGGCCCATGGTGTACTTATGGTCAACTAGGAAGGTCTTAAGTCGATCATATCAGGCTTTTGGTGCTTGCTTAAGTCCGTATAATGCTTTCTTAAGTTTGTAGACATGATTAGGTTTTTTAAAATCGGCAAAGCCGGGAGGTTGTGCTACATATACCTCTTCATTTATGAAACCATTTAGAAACGCACTTTTGACATCCATTTGAAATAACTTAAAGTCATATGCACATGCATATGCAAGTAATATCCTAATAGACTCAAGTCTAGCTACGGGAGCAAAAGTCTCATCATAATCTATACCCTCTTGTTGATTATAGCCTTGGGCTACTAACCTAGCTTTGTTTCTAGACACAATGCCATTTTCATCCATTTTATTTCTAAAAACCCATTTAGTACCTATTATGGTTTGATTTTTAAGTTGTGGAACTAATGTCCAAACGTCATTCCTAACAAATTGATTTAATTCTTCTTGCATCGCAATGACCCTAGATTCATCTTTTATTGCTTCATTAACATTTTTAGGTTCTATAGTTGAAACAAAACAAAAGAAATTACTTTCATTTTGGGCTTTAGACCTTAATATTCTTTCGTTGAGTTTTCCTATGACGTTTTCTAATGGATGACTTTTTGCTTCTTTGATGTTGACTAAATCTCTTTTTACTGGTTCATCTTCTTTATCATTTTCAACGTTTTCCTGATTATCAACCATTTGGTTTTTAACTAAGTCATCATCTACCAAAGGTGATGTCTTAGAAGGAGGTGGACTTTCATCGAATGTTACATTCAATGATTCCTCGACTCTAAAGGTTTCCTTGTTTAAAACTATGTATGCTTTACTAGTTTGTGAGTATCCTAGAAATACACCTTCATACGACTTTGGGTCGAATTTGGTGAGATAGTCCTTTGTGTTTAAAATGAAACACTTGTTTCCAAACACTCTAAAATACCCTAAAGTAGGCTTTTTGCCTCTATATAACTCATATGGAGTCTTTCCCAAGAATGGTCTAATTAGAACTCAATTTAGAATATATGTAGATGTATCTATAACGTGGCACCAAAACTTTTGAGGTATGTTTTGTTCGTTTAACATGGTTCTACTCATTTCTTGAATGGTTCTATTTTTGCGTTCTACAACACCGTTAGATTGAGGGGTTCGAGGAGCCGAGAAATTATGAGTTATGCCATTGGCATCAAAAAAGGCTCCGAATTGGATTTCGTTATCGAATTCACGACCATGGTCAGTTCTAATTGATACTATGTTACTTCCTGTTTGATTTTGAATTTTCTTACTTAAGATTTCAAATTTATCAAACGCTTCGTTTTTAGTTTTTAGAAACTTAGTCCATGTATACCTAGAATAATCATCTACTATAACCAAAGTATAGAAGTTTCCCCCGTAACTTTGCATAGCGGATGGACCAAACAAATCCATATATAATAATTCTAGACACCTAGATGTTGACACCATGTTTTTAGCCTTATGGCTATTATGAACTTGTTTTCCTATTTTGCAAGCATTGCAAAAGTGTTGGTCATATTTCAACTTGGGTAGGTTCCTAACGAGTTCCTTAGAAGATAAGGATTGAATTAATCTCATATTAGCATGACCTAAGCGCCGATGCCATAGAGTTGAGTTTTCGTCCAGGGAGGTAAGACAAAGCTTGTCTTTAGGTGTTTTGTCGAGTTTCATAACGTAAACGTTAGTCTTCAAAACACCTTTTCCTACAGTTATGCCATCCTTAAGTATTTTACTTCCATTTTCACTGAAAAGGGCGTTATACTTTTTGCGGCATAATTGGCTAATACTAAGCAAGTTAAATCCTAAGTTATCTACATGAGCAACATCATCAATGGTGAGTGAGTCATGAGAAATCGTACCTTTTCCGATGATTTTACTTTTAAGCTTGCTACCGAATGTGACATTACCTCCGTCGTACACTTGGTAGTCTGAGAAAAGGCTTCTGTTTCTCGTCATGTGCCTTGAGCACCCACTATCTTTGATCCATTCATCAGGTTCAAGTTCAACTTTAAGCACACCTAAGTTCAAGAAAGACTCAAGCGTTTGGTCCCTAATATTTCATGGGTCCGTTTGGGTTAAACATAACATTATCATGATTCATGTATGAAAATGGTGGACACATGTTCCATGGCATGAAGTTGGGACCTAGAAAGTTTCTAGACATGTTTTGGTTCCAATTTCTTTGATAATGATGTTGCGAGTTAAAGTTACTCTTTGAAAATGGGTGTTTGGGAAAACTAGTTTTTGGTGCCTGTTGAACCGTTTTGACTCTATACTCATTTCTAACTTGATCTTTTCCTGTAGACACTGATGGTTTTTGTTTATTATCAGTTGTACTAGTACTAGGTTTTCTAGTGACTCTAACGAATTCAGTACGGTCAGTTTTAAGAATCTTCTGTTTACTTTCTGTACTGGCGGATCCTTTTGGCACAACTGGCGGATCCAAACTTTTGGATCCGTCGGATCCGTCAGCTTCAGACTTAGTTAGAACAGTTTCCTTTTCTTTCACTGTTTGTTTCTCGAACTCACCTAAGCTTCCTAGTTTCATAAAACCTAATCCGGTTTTATCATTAGGTAGTTTTTATATTTTCATTATTTCATCTACACAACTTATGTTTTTATCAAACTTTCTAAACTTAGAGTTTTGCTTGATAAGTTCTTCATGTGTTGACTTAAGTGTTTCTAGTTCTAACTTAAGCTCCTGACATGACACACATGTTTCTTTAACACTTTTACCCTTTTTAATTCTTATCTCATTTTCTTTTAACCAATGAACTTCGTGTTAGGAATATGAATATTCAGCTGAAGACTCGGTCATCCCGAGTACTTATTAGCTCATCATAGCTCGTAGGATTATCAGTAATATTATTAGTAGATTAGTTATTAATTAGTATTGTGGAGTGGGTCGGGTCTTTACCCTCTGTCAGCTCACTCCACAGTCCGCTAGGGGCATATTATGTAGTAAGTATAAATACCCCTTCGCTTGCAAGGGAAGGGTTGGAACTTCCCTACATTTCAAGCTAATATACACATAGTTTTCTCTCTCTAGAAGTTCCCACTTTCTCTCTCTAGTTCTTGTCTAATCGATCCATACTAAGGCCTCAAACAAGTGTTTCTTGCATTGTGAATACCCTACAATTGGTATCAAGAGCCATGGTTAGGTCCATGAGAGTTGGTATTCACGGATTTGTCTAGTTTTTGAGGCTTTTTAGTTCGATTTGATAAGTTACATAAATTTCATTTTGTGCTTTGTTTAGTGATTAGAAGTTGTTATACCTTGTACTTTCTAGCTTAGGAACAGTATAAGAGTAGTATTTGGTGCTTGAATTCACAGATTTAAGATTTGTGTGGTGTTTTTGGGTGATTCGAGTGTTTTTATCCAAGTGTTCTTGGGTGCGGTTTGTGTACTTTGGACGTGTTCTTGAACGCGGTTTGTGTCACATCGAGAACGCGGTTTGTCTTACTACTAGTTTAGGCAAAAGGACAAAAAGCATTGAAAGCGACGTGTTTGGCAGTTTGTGTCTACGCGGTTTGTCTCTAAGGCGCGTACGCGGTTTGTGTCTACGCGGTTTGTCTCTGCAGCGTGAACTCGGTTTGTGTCAACGCGGTTTGTCTCTGCAGCGTGAACTCGGTTTGTATCAACGCGGTTTGTCTCTCCAGCGTGAACTCGGTTTGTGTCTACGCGGTTTGTCTCTGCAGCGTGAACTCGGTTTGTGTCAACGCGGTTTGTCTCTGCAGCGTGAACTCGGTTTGTATCAACGCGGTTTGTCTCTCCAGCGTGAACTCGGTTTGTGTCTACGCGGTTTGTCTCTGCAGCGTGAACTCGGTTTGTGTCTACGCGGTTTGTCTTTGCAGCGTGTACTCGGTTTGTGTCAACGCGGTTTGTCTCTGAGGTGTGTATGCGGTTTGTGTATACGCGGTTTGTCTCTGAGGTGTGTATGCGGTTTGTGTCTACGCGGTTTGTCCCTGCAGCGTGAACTCGGTTTGTGTCTACGCGGTTTGTCTCTGCAGCGTGAACTCGGTTTGTGTCTACTCGGTTTGTTTAGGCGGTTTGTATCCTCAAGGGTGCTATTTGTCTAGGCGGTTTGTGTCTTGGTGATTTTAGAAATTCCCGCGAAAGATTCGATTTCTCGGTTAAATCACAAGATCTGTAAAATCCCGTAGTTACTATGGCTACCACATCAAACACATCATCAGAAGATATTCAAGCAGCAGGATCTGACACTCGTCCACCTATGCTAGATAGGACGGATTATGAGTCTTGGGCACAACGGATAAGACTGTACTGCTTGGGAAAAGAGAATGGAGTTAACATTCTTAAGTCAATTGACGATGGACCATATCAGATGGGTACCACCAGAGATGTTGTTACAACTGGTGAAGATGGGACTGTAACTTGGGGCATCGACAGACCTAGAAACTACAATGATCTTAATGAAGAAGAAAAGAAGAGGTATGATGCTGACATTAGAGCTTCAAACATAGTCATTCAAGGTCTTCCAAAGGATGTATACAAGCTCATCAATTTCAACACGGAAGCCAAAGCTGTGTGGGACAACGTTAAAATGTTGTTGGCAGGGTCAGAACTCACAAAGGAAGATCGTGAGTCACAACTGTATGATGAGTTCGAGCATTTCAAAATGAACCCAGGAGAGAATATCACAGACTACTATGTGAGATTTCATAAGTTGGTGAATGATATGAGGATGATCAGAATGACTATGCCCAATATCCAACTAAACTCAAAGTTTGTGAACAACATGACTCCTGAATGGGATAGATTTGTTACTGCTGTCAAACTCAACAAAGGTTTAAGGGATACCAACTATGAACAGTTGTATGCATATCTGCAACAACATGAGAAGCATGCTGTCTACGATCGGGTGCTGAGAGAAAATTTTAATCCTTCAACCACAAATGATCCACTGGCATTCATGACAAATGTTCAACCAACAATCCAATCATCATCCAACCCAAGCTATCATCAACTTCACTCACAAGTACCTGCTATGAGTTCCCAACTTGACTCAGGCTACTCTCAGACCGACAAAATGATTGACAACCTCACCAATCAAGTATCATTACTGGTTCAACAGTTTCAAGCATCACTCCCTCAGACCAACAATCAGTTAAGGAATTCATCCAACCCACGTAATCTAGCAATGGTGGAGGATGGGAAAATTGTGGTTCAGAATGTGCAAGGGAGAGCTGGAAGAAACATGGGTCGAGGTTATGTGCATAATAGAGCAGGGAATGCCAATCAGGGTCAAGGGAAACAGATCAAGTGTTCTAATTGTGGGGGGCTTGGACACATTGCTAGAAACTGTAATCAACCTAAACGTCCTCAGAACTCAGATTACTTCAAAGACAAGATGCTGTTAATGCAAGCTCAAGAGAATGGAGCTGTATTGGATGAGGAAGAGTTATTGTTCTTGGCAGGAGATGGGGGAAATACTTTTGATGAAGATGTGGATAAGCAACCAATTCAGGATCTAGCACTTAATGACCCTAACATCTTCAAGGCAGATGACTGTGATGCATTTGACTCGGATGTAGATGAGGAACCTACGGCTCAAACAATCTTCATGGCTAACTTGTCTTCCTTGGTCTCATCTCCCCGTCAAGTTGGTCCTTCTAATGCATCCGTGATATCTGAGGTACTTAAAATTTATGACATATATAACATAGTCGAGGGACAAAAGAATCCCAAAGAAGTACATCAGGCAGATGTTTCTGACACAAGTAATGTTGACATGGAAAATAGCAATATTATTTCATATGAACAGTATTTGAGTCACAACAACTCGCCTGATGTACCAAATGGTGAATCTTTTGTAAATAATGATGTTTGTGTTGTAAGTAATGTAGGTGCCTTAGATGATGCGTGTAATTTAGATAATGCAAATGAGTGCCATGAGAACAAATTGCCTGTCCCTGATAATGACTTGATCACTAGACTTAACATTTATAAAGAACAAGTGGCTATGTATGAACAGCGTGCTAAGTTTGAGCTTAATGAACGTGAGCAGAAATTAGAAGGTCAAATGAGTACACTTATTAAAGAGTCGAGAGTAAGAGAAGAAACATTAAAATTAGAGTTGAGTTCTTTGAAAAGTCAGCTAGAACAGTCTGTCAAACAGAAACAGGAAGCACAAAAGTGTGTAACTACACTTAAGCTAGAATTCAAACAAAAAGAATCAACACTTTTGAATGATTTCTCTAGACTCAAGACGTTAAAAAATAAGCTTGAAGATAAGTTGTACTCACAAGACCAAACCAGACAAACTGCCCAAATGATGTACAAGCACAGAAAGTTTAGTGACAAGCATAGTGAAAGCAATGTAGGTAAATCTAAATTAGCTATTCATGAAATTGCTAAGATAGCCCAACCTGCATTATATGATTCTAATGTGATGTTTATGCCTAATCATGACCCGCTTGAGCATATCTACACAGATGAAGAGGATGAGTTAAGTGAGAGAACAAAGGTTAGAATGAATGAGAAAATGAGGGATCCCAAGTGCATAGTCAGACGAATAATAATCAAACCTCATGACTATAGTGAGGAAAATCGTTTGACTGTGTTTGCTCCTCAAAAGAAGTTAACACCTAAACAGATATTCTGGAAACAAGATAATGAAAAACTTAAGGTAGAAAAACTTAAGGCCAACACCCCCCTCATTAGAAAAGTTGCGTCAATAACGGTGTATCCTCCCAATACACCTAGGAATTTGGTGCCTTTATCTCTTCCCACTGAATGTAAAACCTTTATTAGCTTATATGTGCTTTGGCAACTGTTTGCTGATTTCGATAAAACATGCAAGAAGAGAATCACACCCTCCGGTATTACTGAGGGGGAAAGGTGTTTTGAACATGCTAAAAGGTGTTACTTAACTGAGGTCATGCCATTCTTTAAACTACTTAAAGAACATTTTGAAGGGTTGCAAACTGCCCTTAAAGCCGAAATAAAAGAAATGGAAGTAGTGTTTAAAGATATGGAAAATGAGGTGAATGAATATGCAATAGAACTTAAGAGTCGAGAGATTGAAAGGAAAAACATACTCATTACTAACGACAACTTGATTGCTAAATGTATTGCACAAGATGTATTTTACACTGTCACTGACTCTGCATTGTTTGCTTGTCAATTTAATGAGTATGCTATTGCGTTAAATGTCACCCAGAATCGTGTTGTTGAGCTTGAGGGGGAGAATTTAAAATTGCTTGAAAAAATTCAAAATGATGACCATGATAATATGGTTAAACGTTTTTCAAAATTAGAAGTTGAATATCTTAATTTACAATTGAAACATCAACATTTAAATGAAAAACATAAAATATCAAATGACAAGACATCCTTGGATGCTCCTGAATTTGATACTTATTTTGAATTAAGCAAACGAGATGAGACAATTCAAGCTCACACGAACACGATTCGACTGCTGAGGGCCCAAATTGCCCAATTGAAATCCAACAAGTGTGAAGTGTATGGCACCAATAAACCTTCGTCTTCAGATTCTCAGAATTTTCAATATCAAAACACCATAAATAAGTTACATTATGAAAATGAGTGTTATCGAGAAGAAAATTCAAAGGTTAAACAACATTTCAAAGAGTTATATGATTCTATTAAAGTTACAAGAAGCAATCACAATGATCAAATAACCTCTTTGTCAAATGAAATTGAGAATCTTAAGGCTCGGGTGAAAGGTAAAATGCCATGCACCACTTGTAATTGTGATGCACCAAAGGCTACTGATAGTAAAAAGTATGATGTTGATGTTGGGCGTATTCCATTTAAGCTTAGAAATAACAGCTTTGCCCATCAAACATATCTCGATCATCTTAGAGAGGGCCTTGACACACTTCGTGAGGTAGTTGAAGAGGATAGGACTGATAAACCACTTGATAGGGCAGTTGTCTATGCCTGCAAACTCACGAAAAGGATTCAGGAAAACTTAGAATATGCCATAGGCTCAATTCCTAAGTTTAGCAGACATAGAGATAGATTTGTTGCATCATCATCCACTGTTGAGAACAAACATGTAGCCTTTGATCTACCACCTAAAACATCAGAACCCAACACATCATTATCTGGAAGGCATGTGACAGAAAAACAAACTAATGTTCCCTTCGATGCTTCTACAGGAGTAAAAAGTGACACCCAAGCTAGCGGGTCAAGGTCTAGAGGAAATGCAAGAAAGGATAGGACTGCGCCAGCTAAGAATGATCACTTGAAGAATGTAGAAGCCCAACCTAGGAACAATAAGTTTGCAATGAGTAGGATGAATCGTGTTGATTCTAGTATCAAAAGTACTGTAATTAATTCGAATTCTAATGCTATCTGTAAAACATGCGACAATTGTTTAATTTCTGCTAATCATGATGAGTGTGTTGTGTCTTTCTTGATGTCTTCTGCATCACCCCATGATAAGAATGTTAGGATAACTGAAGCATGCAAGAAAGTTTGGAAAGCAACAGGAAAAACATTTGCTAGCGTAGGCTATCAATGGAGACCCACTGGAAGGAAATTCAATTTAGGAAAACAGTGCACGTTACCTAAAATGAATAAGCATAAAATTGTGAAAGTTAAGGAATGGAGACCCACTGGAAGGAAATTCAATTTAGGAAAACAGAGCTCATTACCTAAAATGAATAAGGAATGGAGACCAACTGGTAGAATTCTGTCTTTAGTGTCACAATGCCTTCCATCTAGGTCTTGTCCTGCCTCTAGTTCTGTCTCCTCAGTAAAGACAGTAGCATCTGTGAAATCTGTGGTTCCAGAATATGTGTGTGCTGACCAAACGGACCCCAATTGCACTTGGGGATCCACATTTTTCAGTTATCCATTGTTGTCTGGTTTCAAATGCAGGTCGTACAAATCGTCCTGTGGTATTTGGACTCAGGCTGCTCAAAACATATGACTGGGGATCGCTCGCGGCTCAAGAACTTCGTGAAAAAGTTTATCGGGACAGTTAGATTTGGGAACGACCACTTTGGTGCTATTATGGGTTATGGAGATTATGTGTTTGGTGACAGTGTAATCTCAAGGGTATATTATGTGGAAGGACTAGGGCACAATCTGTTTTCTGTGGGTCAATTTTGTGATTCAGATCTGGAAGTGGCTTTCAGAAAACATACATGTTTCGTCAGAGAATTGGATGGTATAGATCTCCTCAAGGGCAGTCGGGGCACCAATCTATACACCATATCAATCGAAGAAATGTTGAAGTCCTCTCCCATATGCTTGCTTTCTAAAGCCTCTAAAACAAAATCATGGCTGTGGCATCGTCGGTTGAACCACTTGAACTTCGGTACCATAAATAATCTTTCCCGTAAAGATCTTGTTAGAGGGATGCACAGACTGAAATATGAGAAAGATCATCTCTGCTCTGCATGTCAACTGGATAAAAGCAAGAAACAAACCCACAAGCCTAAAACCATCAACACCAACTTGGAAGTTCTTCATACCCTCCACATGGACTTGTGCGGTCCAATGAGAATACAAACCATAAATGGAAAGAAGTACGTTCTGGTGATAGTAGATGATTATTCTCGGTTCACATGGGTAAAGTTTTTGAGAACCAAGGATGAAACTCCAGAGGTTATCATTAAACTGATAAAACAGCTGCAAGTAAGGCTCGATAAAACTGTCAGAATCATCCGCACTGATAATGGTACTGAGTTTGTTAACCAACAACTCCGTAATTTCTATGAAAGTATTGGCATCACGCATCAGAAAAGTATCCCTCGCACTCCTTAACAGAACGGAGTGGTTGAACGAAGGAACCGTACTCTGGTGGAAGCTGCAAGAACTATGCTTATATTTTCAAAAGCACCAATGTTTCTCTGGGCAGAGGCTATTGCAACAGCATGTTACACTCAAAACCGATCCCTAATTCATCCTGTTCATGAGAAGACTCCATTCGAGTTAATTCATAACAAGAAACCAGATCTCTCTTTTCTCTGTGTGTTTGGAGCACTTTGCTATCCAACTAACGATAGTCAAGACTTGGGAAAGTTAAGAGCTAAAGCAGATGTAGGTATTTTTGTTGGATACGCACCAGACAGTAAAGGGTATCGAATCTACAATAAGAGAACCCGTAAAATCATGGAAACCTTTCATGTTACGTTCGATGAGCTGAGTGAGCAACCTGCTTCAGGACAAATTAGTTCTGGACCCGATCTTAACCTTTTGTAACCTGGACCCATTAGTTCAGGACTTGTACAGAATTCCACGCCTGTAGATTCTTATGTGCCACCTACATGCGAGGAGTTGAAGAAGTTATTCGATCCTATGTTTGATGAATACTTTGAGCCAACGAATGGAACCATCCCAAGTGAACCTGAAATACTTCCTATGGTTGAGGTTCAAGCCCCACAAGGTTTAGAAGGCTCAACAGCTTCAGTATCAGTCAGTCTCAATGCTCCAGCTGCCAGTCAATCGCCTTCGTCATCAAACGCTCAATCTTCTCCAGTAATACAAGAATCTTCAGATAATCATTCTTTGGAAGTTAACCCTTTTGCTCCTGTTGATGAAGTTCCTTTTGAAAACATATTTGCTCCTGAACATACACCAGACACATCCTCACTTGAAGAACACAGCACTGCTACATCTGTTCATAACCCTCAACCTCACGACCATCTCAGAAAATGGACCAGTAATCATCCAATCGACAACATCATAGGCAATCCCTCACGTCCAGTATCCACATGTAATCAACTAGCCACTGATGCACTATGGTGCTTCTTCAATTCTGTACTGTCCAAAGTCGAACCAAAAGATGCCAAAGAAGCAATGACTAAAGATTGCTGGTTCCAGGCTATGCAGGATGAAATCCATGAATTTGATCGACTTGAAGTATGGGAATTAGTGCCTCCTCCAGAGCTTGCAATGATCATTGCTTTAAAGTGGATCTTCAAAGTGAAGCTTGATGAGTATGGTGATGTGCTAAAGAACAAGGCACGGCTAGTTGCTAAAGGGTTCAGACAAGAAGAGGGCATTGATTTTGAAGAATCGTTTGCTCCGGTTGCTAGAATTGAAGCTATAAGAATCTTCCTGGCAAATGCTGCTAGTCGTAATATGATAGTCTACCAGATGGATGTCAAAACGGCATTCTTGAATGGTGACTTAAAGGAAGAAGTTTATGTGAGTCAACCAGAAGGATTCGTGGATGCTGAACATCCTACTCATGTTTACCGCTTGAAGAAGGCTCTTTATGGGTTAAAACAGGCGCCAAGAGCATGGTACGATACATTGTCCAAGTTCCTCCTAGTGAACGGATTCTCCAAGGGTGTTGTTGATCCCACACTATTCACCAGGAAGTCAAGAAACCATCTACTACTAGTTCAGATCTATGTAGATGATATCATCTTTGCTTCAACAGATCCTAGTGAATGTGATAGTTTTTCAAAGGAGATGAATTCCAAGTTCCAAATGTCCATGATGGGACAAATTTCATTCTTCTTAGGATTACAAGTTTCTCAAAGTCCCGGAGGCATATTCATTAACCAATCCAAATACGCCAACGAGATCTTGAAAAAGTTTGGATTCTATTCAAGTGAACCTGTTGACACTCCCATGGTTGATAGAACGAAGCTGGATGAAGATCCTTCAGGGATTCCAGTGGATATAACAAAGTATCGAAGCATGATTGGATCTTTGATGTACATCACGGCTAGCAGACCAGATCTTCTGTTTGCTGTGTGTATGTGTGCTCGGTATCAATCTAGGCCAACCAAGAAGCATGTTGAAGCAGTGAAAAGGATCTTCCGATATCTTCAAGGCACTGTTCATATGGGTCTCTGGTATGCTAAGGACACTGCAATGGAGCTAACGGCTTACGCGGATGCTGATCATGCGGGATGTCAAGACACTCGTCGCAGCACGTCAGGAGGAGCTCAGTATTTAGGGGAAAAGTTGGTTAGTTGGTCTTCTAAGAAGCAGATGAGTACTTCCATATCATCTACTGAAGCTGAGTATATTGCCATGTCTGCTTGCTGTGCACAAATCCTTTGGATGCGATCACAACTTTCGGACTATGGATTCTCATACAACAAAATTCCCCTATATTGTGACAACAAAAGCGCCATTGCTCTTTGTTGTAACAATGTTCAGCACTCCAGGTCAAAACACATCGACATCAGGCATCACTTCATCAGGGAACAGGTGGAAAAAGGAATTGTGGAACTATACTTCGTGAGGACAGAATTTCAGTTAGCTGACATCTTCACCAAGGCCCTCCCAAGAGAAAGGTTTCAGTTTATTCTCTCGCGCCTTGGCATGAGGAGCATGACACCTGAAACCCTCAAGTGTCTTCAGGAAGAAAAGGAGGAGTAAAGGATTGTCTTCTCATATCCTTGTACATAGTTGTATATATCTCAAATCAAAAAGAAAATACAAAAATATAAAACCTATAAAAACCATAAAAATCAAAAAATCAGAAAATACCAAAAATAGTCCTACCTAGGCATGTCTTCTGTTTATCGATAACATTTACGGATCTAGAAATGTCATTCAACAATGACACGGATCCTTAAATGAAGCTCGAGCAGAAGTTATACTAATCAGTTAAAACATGTCTAAATGGCTTGCAGTTACTTCATACTGCAACCCGCGATACACTCTGGGGAAAGCACGTCGTCAAAAGGACGGCTGTTCCTCCAACTGGGTGATGTTCACCTGGGCATGGATTACTTCATATCCATGTTTCACCGTCTTGATGTACATTTCAGTGCGTCATTTCGTGCATAAGAAGAGAAGTCTTCTTTACATCAGACTCTTTATCTTGTTTGATTCTTCAAGAGAGTCTTGATGTTTCACAAGGTGGTAACTGGACTTAAATTTCACAAATACTTATCTCTCAATTGAATGACCACAGCTCTTTAAATAGAAAACGGGTCATTAATTGAGGGGGAGTTTATTTGTTCAAATTTTGACACCTTTTTAAACATTGTGCAACATCAGCAGTGACACTCTCTCGTGGTATAAGGGGGAGCATAGTATGCTCCTAAATCAGAATACATTTAAACCTGACCACATTTTCTCCCAAATTTTCTAAACATATTTAAATCAATTGGGATCATAAATCTCAAATGGATTGAAATTTTTGATCGGGGGAGAGAATGTGATTTAAATATGAAATTCTGATAAAATGTGATGATTTGGAAGTTAATGTAAGCTCTCCCGTATGTGCTAAACCATTTTGTATATCAAGGCACATATTGAGGGGGAGCAAAATGTTTTGGTCATAAAAGCAAGCTCTTCCATATGTGCTAAAATCTTTCATATATCGATGCACATATTGAGGGGGAGCAAATGGTTTTAACAAAACATTAAGGATTTGGGCATCTCACGTGAGCAAGGCTCAGACTTCACCAATGAATTGACGAAACTTGAATTGTCATCAATCGAAAGGATACGTCTTGGCCGGGTAATAATTTCAAGCTGGCCTAACCAGTGATGTAAGCGTGTCTCGAAAAAGATGTATCTGAGTAGAGAGTACCATTTCGAGAAACTTTCTGTGGACTTGACCAGGCCGGGTAATAATTTCAAGCTAGTATATCTAGTGATGTAAGCGTGTCTCGAATCGGTCATGTTCACTGAAAGTGGATCAATTCAAAAAGTGCGAGCTCTACCTAACATGTGCAAATTTATAAAACAATCACTCGAGCACATGTTGAGGGGGAGCATTTGAAAAATATAAAACTCTCAAGTGTTTGCAAAAATGTGTTTCAGAATCATGAACACTTTGAGAGATTTTTCAAAGATTTGGTTTGGCTATCGTGGATGAGTACTAAAGACCGACCATTTTAATTAACGCATGGAGTTATAAGGATGGTTAGGTTAGGTTCAAGTTCCCACGATCCCACCAGAGCCGGAGGGATCTACCCAGGGACAATCCACTAGTTAGTGTAGAAGTCCTTAGGTATGATTAAAAAGGAGAAAAGTGAATGAGGGAAGAGTGCCGACTGAGATGGAGCTAACACTGGAACAAACCCAACAAGGTGTTAGTTGTGAAGTCTCGGTAAGCACTGAAGGGGTTGAAGAATGAAAAAGAATTGTAAAGAGAAAGGGTGAAAAGAAATAGCCCTCCTTACAACTTAGGCAGAAACCGGGTCAATACATATGCTGTCAGAATCACTTAGTTGATTGCTGTCATTGAAGACAAAGTATCATGGACCCAGTGATACGCTGCACAACCCTCCCTAGCCACTCAAGGTCCCTCAAAGGATTCTTGTTTCAATTTTCACGGAGTTCAATACATTTCTATCGTCTCTCTCACTCCGAGTTAGATGATATTGAAAAGGTGGCAGTCCTCTCCAGCCTCCGCTCACTAAATCAAAACGCACTATCGAGTCTAGAGCCACGAGATGCAAAATAAGATCTCATAGGAACACATGCTACTTCTACACTGGTTGGTCAACATTAATGACACCAGTTGTAAACTTAAGAGTCCTACGCAGATCTTAGCAATCTGCCAGAACATTTATGAGAGAATTTACGTATGTAATTCTCAATGATTGAATGGAAATTCCTACCAGGGTCAACATCAAGCAGCCCTGAAAGCAGGTCACTTCGGTAATTCCTCGTGGATTACGCTTAGTGGTCGCGGCGGTTTCAAACGGTCTACAGTCGTGGAGTGATCTCCAGCGACTCACCTAATCGTTGAAATGCTACGGCATAGTCTTAAAAAGCCCTCTGTGGGTTTTCGATTAGGAACGGTCTTGGTAAGGATTAGAGAGAGTTTCCACACTATGCTGTTAACAATCTCAAAATCCAAACCTGTAAGTACCGGTCGATTTGTTGTTAACTGTCTTATGCAGGAACTTCTGGCGGCTGTAGCTGTGGAATGCTGTAGCTGGTTGCTGTTTGTAGCTGGTTGCAGAAAAGATGCCAATCCTCTACCACATGTTCACACTACATCATCATTGTTATTCAACAAAGTCATGATCACCCATAAGACCTTCAACACAGCTTCCGCAAACTCTGATGCTGAAGATCATGACGCCATATAGTGTGAGCATGTCGGCTCTAAGTATATTTCATCACATGGAGACCTACTACTGAATGATGACTTGAAGAATCAAGTGGGATGATACGTTCAAAGATTACTCAAAGGTCATCCAAGACAAAAGAGAAGTCATCTGAAGATCACGGATGTTTGCACAACGATCTATGAAATTGAAGAATCAATGGTTACGAGCTATGAAGTCAAGATCCAAGGAAGAAGTGCTGAAATTCTGAACATTACTTCTGGGGTGACCTCCCTTAGGGGGAGATTGTTAGGAATATGAATATTCAGCTGAAGACTCGGTCACCCCGAGTACTTATTAGATCATCATAGCTCGTAGGATTATCAGTAATATTATTAGTAGATTAGTTATTAAATAGTATTGTGGAGTGTGTCGGGTCTTTACCCTCTGTCAGCTCACTCCACAGCCCGCTAGGGGCATATTATGTAGTAAGTATAAATACCCATTCCCTTGTGTGGGAAGGGTTGGAACTTCCCTACATTTCAAGCTAATATACACATAGTTTTCTCTCTCTAGAAGTTCCCACTTTCTCTCTCTAGTTCTTGTCTAATCGATCCATACTAAGGCCTCAAACAAGTGTTTCTTGCATTGTGAATACCCTACACTTCGTTTTCTAAAAATATTGTTTTGGTTTTTAAGAATTTGTTTTTGTTTATGATTTTAAGGGTAATTTCACACAGTTTGTTATATTCTACTTCTAAGGTTTCATCATCTATAGAGGAGTATGATGAGTCAGAATGTACCTCTTCTGTGTCGTGAGCAATGAGAGCAACTTCGTCTTTCTTAGGCTCATCATTATCTCCTTCACTATCACTCCAAGCTCCACTGACGAAGGCTCTTTGAGACTTGTCCTTTGAAAGCTTTGGACATTCTCCTATCAAGTGACTAGAATCACCACACCTATAACACTTCCTATCTACCTTTCTATCATCACGGCCTTTTCGAGAGGATTTCTTTTCTTCACGAGGTGGTCTGACGAACTTTCCTCATCTCCTGAAGAATTTCTTGAAATCTCTAACCGCCATGGCATATTCTTCATCATCGCTACTAGGACAAGACTCTTCATCACTTGACTCTTCTCTAGCTTTCAAGGCAATGGACTTCATTTTCTCCTTTTTGCCTTTAACTATTTCAGATTCTTTTTCCATCACCATTTCGTGAACTTTGAGGTTTCCTATGAGCTCATCCAGTGTCATACTTGAAAGATCCTTAGATTCTTCAATAGCTGTCACCTTTGCTCTCCACTTCGGGTGGAGTGCTCTTAGAAATTTCCTGACAAAATTCTTACTGGAAAAAGATTCATCAAGTGCTTTAAGTGATGTAATGATAGTATTAAACCTAGAAAAAGCACTATCAATGGTCTCATCTTTAGAGATAACAAATTGTTCATATTGTTGAACAAGAAGATCAATTTTGTTATCTTTGACTTGTGAGTTCCCTTGATGAGTGATGATTTGTGATTGCCAAATATCTTTAGCCGTTTTACACATGAAAACTCTTTCATATTCCTTTTTAGATAAAGCATTGTAAAGCATCATTTTGGCTTCATTATTTTTGGCAATCAATTTCTTTTGTTCATCACTGTGACGAATAAAAGAGTTACCTATATCCCGACCACCTAAAATATCACTACTTATGGGTTTGTAATCAACTTCTACAATAATATACCACAGATCTATGTCCTTTTACTTCAATATGTCTCAAAGCGATTTTTCCAATATATGAAACAATTTGGTTCAAATAGTGGTGGTCTTTGCATAGATTGCCCTTCTTTAAAGTTTTCAAAATCCATGATCGTTTCAAGTTTTTAAAATACAATATATTTTGAAAATCTTGAGTAACACCGCTCTGAAACCAATTATGGAAAACTAGAAGGGGGGTTGAATAGTTTTTACCGTTTAAAATTAATTCGCTTTGTTACGTATTGTGATTTCAAAGTAAAGTAAACTATCATTCACACAAACAAGCAATATAAGTAAGTAAGTAAAGATAAGAAAGATCAAACCACACAACACAGTCGTTTATAGTGGTTCGGCTACAAGGACTCTCTTCCTTATCCTACTCCACTCCTCGAGCCTCTAACTCGAGAGTTTATCTTCACTAAGAAACAAGCTCCCTTCTAGGTGGAGAAAACATTTACACGTCGCTTAATCTTTTTCCGGTACTAAGCTAAACACCGAGTTCTTTACAAGGGTACAACCACTCCCGTTGGTTCTTTCACAAGGGTACAACCACTCCCGTTGGTTCTTTACAAGGGTTCAACCACTCCCGATCACTCTATGTGTTTTAAGGACTAAAACACTAACCAAATACTACTGTATGAATGATACTAACTATGATGTGTGACTAATACAAGAACACACAGACTCTATGTTAGAAGGAAGATAACACACTGTTACTCCTTATATGTTGAGATCTTCTTTGCTACAAAAGGAAGAATCTATAAAATGTTAGTAAGCTAATGGTTATTGATATGCAAATGAATGAGTATGTATTTTAAGTTGTATGAGTGATGAATTGGCCAAATGATCAGCTTGCTATTTATAGGCAAGGCTGATGAACAGTCCACGGATCCGGCGGATCCCTCAAAAAGGATCCGTCCGTGTACCACTTTGGTACCGCCGTGTCAGGCCAGCTAAGAGATCTCCAAATCTTTCCAAATCTTGTCATATCTTTCCATATCTTCAAATGTCAACTCTTTGGCTTGAAGATCTAAATAAAATATCACAAAATCTTACCAAGATTGTGTAGATGATGCATGTCATGATGTCATCCTAATATTTTACTAATAAAGTTTCCTTTTTAAGAAATAAACATGTAAACTTGTATATGTCATTTCTAGAAAACTTGTGATGTGAAAATGTGTTTGTAAAATGCTTATCACTATAAATGTAAAAGACTTAATCTTATTTATGCTTTGCTTAAAGATAAACTTTGTAATTGTCATTAACAAAACTAAGCAAAGATCGTAAAATATAAATAACGTTTTTAGGACGATATTTGTATTAACATATACTACACCTTCCTAGCATCTCTCTCATTAAAGGTAAGGTTATAAATAACGTGGGGCGCGACGTGGCGGCATGGTCAAGCCTCAAGCTTTAGCGTGAGGCGTGGTAGCTTGCCATTTTTAAGGCATGAATTAAGGCAGCAAAAAGTATTATTAGATTTATAGATTTATATCATATTTCATAATTATATGAGTGGTAAACATTAGTAATTGCAAGCTCAAATCTTAAATATTAGTAAATGCAAGCACAAATCCCAAATATTAGTAAATCTCCTAAACGCTTTAAGAAAAACTCGTCGCGTCTTGCGCCTTGCGCCTTTGCGCGCCTTTTCACGCCTCAACTCACGTCACGCCTTAAGCCGACGTCTTGATTTATTTCGTAACTTTAAAGCCAAGCCTCGCGCCTTGGCGCCACCATGACGCGCTTTTTAGAACCCTGCCTATAGGTGACGGTTCTTTAAATGTCAATTGTGTATCATTGGTCCTTTTGTTCAAAATCTATCATGTATAAGTGATTATTTAATACTCCCTTCGTCCCAAAATAAATGTCCAATTTGACTTTTCAAAGTCAAACTGGTTCAACTTTGACCTTAAATATATATTTTTTTTGTGTTATATAATACTTGATGAAAAATTATACCAACAAAAAATATACTTAAAACTCAATCTATTCATGTATTTTACATCAAGTATTATATAACACCCGCAAAAATAGATAATGTCAAAGTTGAAACAGTTTGACTCAGAAAAGTAAAACTGAACACTTATTTGGGACGGAGGTAGTATTTTTTTTGTGGATCTGAATTCGTTCAGCAGTTTCTTGTATTAGTCGGTGTTTATGTGTCAATATATGAATAAATATTTTGGGTGTAGTTTGTGTACTAATCTCTTAATACTTATGTATCACATGAATATTTATGTGTGTTTATGGGTGTGTCAGTAAGAGAGTAAACCATAACTAGAAGTCTAGAATCATATTAAATAGAGTAAATTACACCGTTGGTCCTTGTGGTTTGCGTTGACTGGCGCCCGTGGTCCTTTGACCAAAAAAATTGCGCCAGTAGTCCTTAAGTCAGAAACGTTATGCACCGTTAGTCCCTCCTTCCAAGTGGCCCCACAAACAGATACTAACGCTCGTTATCTATTGGATTTAAAGGGGCAATTTCGTCACTTCACATTACAAGGACCAATGGTGTAATTTACTCTAAGTAGAATTTCTAACCCTATGTCTTAAACCATTCGCATTTACACACACATCTACCAACCTTATCTCTCTCCCAAACACATCTGCTTCATCAAAAACACATCTGCTTCATCAAAAATAACGCATCTTCATAAAAAAAAACGCATCTTTATCAATCGAACAAAAGATGGAGGGTAACAGATTTGTTATGCTTCCACTTTTAAAGTTTCGTATAAATGTAAAGAAGCTAAGCTTCTCACAGGATCCGTGATGATTAATTAGTTTCAACTAAAAAAAAATCTTAAAGAAGATTAGAGACAAAGTTGAAACTTTCTGAGATCCATCTATCTTTTTTCTGATGATGTTTGATATGTGTGAAGTATGGGATTAGATTAGAATGAGTTGGTGTTGGTTGATTTTTGGGTTTCGTTTGCTACAGCTTCTCGTATCATTCCTTTTTCTTTTCATATTCTGATTTTGGAGTGATGATGTTATTGTAACTGAAGTCCTTTAGAGTTGGTATAATCAGATTCATGGATATGGTATTTCTTTGGTGGGTGATGATTGTGGTTGGTTTGCGAGTTGATTAGCAGGTAAAAATAATGAGTTGAAGCCAATGGTTTTTTAGTTTGAAGCCGATGATGTCTTTTTAGAAATTCAATCAAAGGTCAAAATTCTTTGTAGAAATCGGTGGGAAAGTGGTTGTTTTGATTGCGCGTGTGTTGGGTTGGTAGGAGTGAGTGTGAGAGGAGGTGTTTGGGTGATTGCGCGTGTGTTGGGTTGTCGTATAATGTGAAGACGAGTTCGTGTAAGAATTATTTTGGGAAGATTTTGAATTTAGGGAACTCAAGTTCGGATATTGGGATAAGTCAGGAGTTTTTGAGTGTTAGGGTGTCACGAGGGGTTAATGGGAAGAAAATCGGTAGGAAAGTGGTTGTTTTGATTAGTGTGGTTAGTTGTTTTGTGGCGGTTTTGTTGGTTGGGGTTGTTGGTTTAGTGGTTTATAGGAAGAAGATGGTTAGGAGGAAGAAGTTGGAGGAGGAATCGGTGTTTCCTGTTACGAATTTGAAGGTTTTTACGTATAAAAAGCTTGAGTGGTGGATTTGGGGCGGTGTTTAGTGGAAATGTGGATTTGACAGGTGGTGGTGAGAAGGAGTTTCAAGCAGAGGTATGTACGATTGGTAACATTCAGCATGTATATCTTGTTAGATTAAGGTGTTAGATTTATTTTTGTTGCTGATGATAATGATTTTGGTAAAGTGATGTTTGATTTGGTTTGACGAAATCTGCTGGTGTTACCGGAATCTGCTGGTGTTATTTGTTTATTAGTGGTTGTGGGAATGATAATTTTGTTGTGAGTAAAAGAGAGATGAAGATGACCAAATTGCCCCTTTAAATCCAATAGATAACGAGCGTTAGTATCTGTTTGTGGGGCCACTTGGATGGAGGGACTAACGGTGCATAACGTTTCTGACTTAAGGACCATTGGCGCAATTTTTTTGGTCAAAGGACCACTGGCGCCAGTTAACGCAAACCACAAGGACCAACGGTGTAATTTACTCTATTAAATATGATGGACCATACTATAATTTTGCATATATAAATAATTAAATATAAATTATAAGCTTAAATAAAGTATTATTTACTATAAAAAAATTAACATTAAAAAATGAGTCGAAAAATCAAAAGATAAACACTTGCGGATTGCACGTGAGTTTTGTCAAAAAAAATGCACTTTGAGTATTTGCCATCAATTTTTCAAAAAAGAAAGAAAAAAAAAAAAGGAAAAAAAAGAAAGAGGAGGTGGACGTATGAATTCATGTCTTCAAAAAAGGTTATTTAATTAACATCAATTTTTGGAAGAACCAAAAAAAAAAAAAAAAAAAAAAAAAAAAAAAAAAAAACCTTAAAAACTAATTAAAAAATTCATCAGTGTATAACTTTGATGCAAAAAACGAAAAATACATTTGTGCATTAAAAAATTGTAAATCTGCATTTTGTAAATCAAAAGTTTGTTTTCACATCCAACTTCTTTTTAGCATCTGCATCAAAATTTCATTCTCCATATCATTCTTTACAACTTTTTTATGCATCAACATCCCATATCTTGTAGAAAAATTTCAGAATTTTTCTAGAAGTTTTCATTTTTTAAAGTCATTTTACACTTCTCACGTAGGCTAGCCCTCCCATTTATTCAAAAATTTCGGTCAATGGCAAAATGGTCATTTTTGTCCGTTTAAAAAAAAACTAATTTTAAAATGGACATAACATTTAAACGACATATTTTTATAAGAAAACCGATATCATCATAATTTTCAGAATTTAATTAATCCTCTTTAATTAGGTATAAATCCTGTTATATAATTCAAATATGTTTTTACTTATTAATTGGGTCTTGATTTTCTTGAAATTTTTAGCATTTTAACCTCAAATATGACCCTTATAATAGCAGAATTAGAAAAACATTAAAAAATGAAAGTTGTAGGGTGTGTTTGTTTTTTGAAAAAATGTTTTACTAGCCTCCTACTCTTACTGAGTCAGAGGTGGTCAGACATTTATGTTGTTTGTTTTTTTCTTTTGAGTCAGACCCAGTCAGACGTATAACATCTTACTCAATAAGAGGTGGGGGACTTGTCTTACTTACTCTTACCCAATAAGAGATTGAAGACTTGTGTTAATATAATATATTTGATGTTTATTAACTATGTTATATTTATGATAAAAAGTTTTGTTTCATATTTACACAAGTTACTTATTTATGGTATTGCTATGTTATAATATATACTTAAAAAAAAAGACAATTAAACTCGTTCAGACGATTATACGAATAACAAACAACATTATTTCATTCAGATTCAGATTTTATAGCTACATGTTAGTCAGATTCAGACCCAAAACATTTTAATGAAACAAACACACCCATAGAGTTAACTCCACTCTTTACACAACTTTTTGAATCACTCAAAAATTATAGATGTTAAAAAATGAATAGGAGATTAACCTGATAGATTGTGACGGTGCAATGATGACGGTAAGGGCCTAATGACGGTGAGGTTGTGATGACGATACAATGTGACGATGGCGATGCCATGATGGTATTACTTTAGAGGATTCGGAGGTATTTGAAATGAAAAAAGAACGGGGGAAGAATTATGAGTATGTAGCAGACTACCCTGAGTGACAATAATGCGTCGAAGGAAAGACCACCTCATTTTACTATTCCTTTTAAATTTGTATATTAAATCATTTTTTTAACTACTATTTTATTAGAGCTAGCAAGGAGGCAGAATCAAATAGGAAATTAGGAAGTACAAGAAGTTACAAACTACTCGTATAACACTCGAGCACAGGATGATCAGTAATTCAAATTGCTGGCCCATTTCTGCAACCTCTGCACCTTTTGAGTGAGATTTTGAGAAGAGTTGCTCTTTGGAGAGCACAATACGATGAAATAAAATAGGAAATTAGGATGTACAAGAAGTTACAAACTACTCGTATAACACTCGAGCACAGGATGATCAGTAGTTCAAATTGCTGGCTATTAAAAATACTTCTCATAACAAACTTATTAAACCTTGAGGACTAATGTGTAAATATTTTTAGCCTTATTCTCTAATGTTTAACTTTGGTGTCAGTTTTGTTAGTATTGAGTTGTGCAGGGATCTAAGTGCAATATTGGAGTATATAAGCTATCATTCAGCTAGGGTTTTGGAGATCTTTCATAATTCACACATATTGGCTCATGTTTTCTCTCTCAAGTCATCTCTGGCATCATCAGTTTATAGCTGTAGTTTTTGGCTAGTTTGTTAGCCTGGTTTTTGGGTTTAAATTAGATTATCTTGATTTGCTGGTGTAGTTTAGTTTTAGTGTTGGTTAGGTGTGAGTTTATGTAAAGATAGCACTCAGTAGGAGGACTATCTTGTTTCTATTGTAATTTTATTTGGCTTGCATCCGTTTGGGGACAAGTCTACAGTGTATATTGTTATACTAAAGATCACCAAGGGGTGGTTGGTTGGGTGATTCATCTTGTGTTGGTTGTTTTGGTACCATTTTCACATGGTATCAGAGACAGGTTCTGATTAGATCACTTCTTGGTGGATCTTGGTTCGGGTTTCGATTGATTCAACGGTTCTTGTTGTTGAATCGTGTTGTTCTTGGGTTTAATCGAAGGTTGGTATATTCAATTGAAGATTTAGGGTTTCTTCTTGAAACCCTAATTTTTGGGGGTTTTCTGGTTCTGATCAATTGGAAGGTTCTGGTACCGGTTTCTTGTGGAATTAACAATTAATTGTTAGTTCTTGGTTCGATTCTTGAAAACCCTAATTTGACATTTGGGGTTTTTTGGGGATCTGTGGTTTCTGGGCTTATTCTTGAGTCAGTTACTCTAGACTAAGTGAATCTAGAGTGATTGATTGTGGTTTCTCCGCTGCATCCGGTTATAGCACTGTAAGTATATTTCTTATCCTTTAGAGTTAACTGGTTTTGAGTTGAGTGGGCGCAAACGGTTTGGCTAACATCTTGATCTGCCAACTTGAGTGGTATAAATACCTGCACTGGCCATTCACAGTCTGCTGGCATGGGCCAAGTTAACTCTGGGTGTGTGTTTTAATTTTTTAGTTTTGATTTTGAGTCTAGGTCGCAGGAGGATAGGATTAGGATAGTTTTAGAAGTTGATTTGAGGTGATTGGTTTCTTGTTTGTTTGGTCTATCTGTTTGGTTTCTTGTTTGTTTGTTGTTTAGTTGGTTTTTCTTGGTTCTTGGTTTGCTGGTAGTTATTTGTTTGTTTTGTTGTTTAGTTGGTTTTTCTTGGTTCTTGGTTTGCTGTTTGTTTGTTTGATTCGGTTTGTTCATTATGGCTATTATGATTAGTAGTTTAGATCAGAGTAACCCTCTGCATCTACAACCTAATGATTCTAATTGTGCATCTGTTGTGAGTATCAAATTATCTGGTGTTGAGAATTATAGAGTCTGGGCTAGTGCTATAAAACT
Organism: Artemisia tridentata subsp. tridentata; assembly: GCA_021014915.2. NCBI lineage: Eukaryota > Viridiplantae > Streptophyta > Magnoliopsida > Asterales > Asteraceae > Artemisia > Artemisia tridentata. The sequence goes on from CP139505.1 coordinate 70,460,035, forward strand.
TGCTATGCAAATTAAAAACAAGATGGGTTTTCTTGATGGAACTTGTATTAGGACTGATTATGCAGCTAGTCATTTATTAAAGGCTCAATGGGATAGGTGTAATGCTGTTGTTCTTAATTGGATTTTTACTTCTTTATCTCAAGATGTGTATCTTGGTCATGTTTTTTCTGATAATGTTGCTACTGTATGGAGAGAATTAAAAGATACTTATGATAGAATTGATGGTTCTGTGGTATTCAATTTGTTACAAAAGATTAATACATTCAAACAAGGTGGTTTGCATGTTTCTGAATATTTTCATAAGTTGAGTTCTCTTTGGAGAGAATTTGATATTCTTACCAAACTGCCTGATTGTGTTTGTGAGGCTAGGAGTGAGTTGAATGATCATGCTAAGTTGATGCAATTTTTGATGGGTCTTGATGATGTTTATCAACCTATTAGGAGCAGTATCTTGACCAGGGAAATCCTTCCTGAGGTTAAAGATGCTTTTGTCATCATTTCTAGGGAAGAATCCCATAGAGGGATTCCTACCACTTCTGTGAAGTCTGAGAAGCCTCAGTTTTCTGCTTTTGTGGCTAGACCAAATGGAAATAATAAGAGAAATTCAAATAATAATTGGCCTAGTAACAACATGAATAATAATAGAGGAAATTATGATAGCTTGCTTTGTAAGAACTGTGGTTTAAAAGGACATACTATTGATAGATGTTTTGAATTAATAGGTTACCCACCTGGATTCAAAAAGAATCCTAATCTAAAACCTGTTAATGGCTTTAATAGAAGTAATAATGCTGAAGTTAATAGTGATGTCAAAAATGCTAGTACTCTGTCTTTTACTAATGATCAGGTTTTGAAGTTGATGAGTCTCTTAAATGACAAAAACTGTTCTTCTGCACATGTGAATATGGCATGTAGTGCTTCTTGTTCATTTTTTAATTGCAATGTGTTTTTTAATCAACATTTCTACAGATTTTTGGTGCCAATGTGAAAGTTAATGGTGTTAGTTATCATTTGGGTTGGATTATAGATTCAGGGGCCAACCAACACATGACAAATAATATTGATAAGATGTTTGGGGTTATTGATATATCTGATTTAAAAATGACTGTTGGACACCCAAATGGTACCTTGGCCAAAATTACTCATGTAGGAAACTTGAGATTAAATAATAATGTGGTTTTGTTTGATGTTTTGGTTGTTCCTGAGTATACTGTTAGTCTTTTATCTGTTCATAAAATGATTAAAGATAGTAAATTGTGTGTTGGTTTTGATGAAACTAAGTGTTATATTCAGGATTTGAAAAATGAGAAAGTTCTGGGGACTGGTAGTGAATTTGGTGGACTTTACATGTTTGATAAAGAATTTGTTAATTCTGCAGTTGTGAATAAGAGTGAGTTTTTTATTTGCTATGTGTCTAAAGAAGTATGGCATAATAGACTTGAGCACCCTTTTCAGGTTTTAAAACTGTTGAAATCTTCTTTAAATTTGACCAATTTGAATCATGAAGGTCCTTGTGAGGTTTGCCATAAGGCAAAACAGAGCAAGGATCCTTTTCCTTTAAGTGAAACTAAATCTTCTATGGTAGGAGAACTTATACATCTTGATGTATGGGGTCCTTACAAAGTGGTTAGCAGGGAGGGTTTTAGGTGTTTTCTTACTATAGTTGATGACTATAGAAGGTCTGTTTGGGTGTATATGCTCAAAACAAAAGATGAGGTGTTTGGAATGTTTGTTATTTTTTATAATCTGGTTTTAACTCAGTTTAACAAGAAAATAAAGATCATAAGGTATGTGTTAGGAATATAAATATTCATATGAAAGACTCGGTCACCCCGAGTACTCATTAGCATTAATTAGCTCGTAGGCTTAATAGTTTAGTTTAGATATCGTATCATCCATGGAGTCGAGTCAGGTCTTTACCCACTGTAAACCCGCTCCATAGCCCACATGGGGTGTTTATATTATTTGTATAAATACCCTCTTCCCACCCTTTTTCATTATTCTTAATCTAATACACATACATTTCTCTCTCTAGAAAACTCCCACTTCTATCTCTCTCTCTCTCTCTAGAATTCGGCCTAACCACATGTTCAAGAGTGTGTAATGATTTCGAATATCTTACAATTGGTATCAAGAGCCATGGTTGGTTAGTGTGATTGTGTGTCTCGGATTTGTGGTTCACTTTTGGTGTTCTCTTCTTGTTTTTTTTGGTTCGACTAGAAAAGAGAGAAAACACCGAGATTTGATCCTTGTTGGTGCTTAGATTTGTTAGAAGTTTGTACTTTCGTGTTCATAATAGTTTGTTGCATAGTTCCTTGGCACTATACGGCTTATTTAGTGGTGTTAGTTGATATATTGATGACTTTTCTTGACTGTGGTTTGAGTCTCGAGCTTACATTCTTAGTTGCGGTTTGAGACAGTTTGGGAAACTACTGGTTGCGGTTTGGCAAGAAAACAAGTTGCGGTTTGGTTTTTAGCTAAAACGGGAAAAAGATAAAACACAGTGGAAAGCGACCTTTTGTCCTTTGCGGTTTGTCTAATAGTGCTGCGATTTGACTTCCTGCGGTTTCGCCGGTTGCGGTTTGAGTTGCTGCGGTTCGCTCAGCTACGGTTTGCTTTGCTGCGGTTTGTATTATCTGCGGTTTGACCAAGTTCTGCGTTTTGAAGCCTTGCGTTTTGATGTCTTGCTATTTAGTATTATTGCGGTTTGGCAAGTTGCGCTTCAAACTGTTGCGGTTTGAATAAGTCACTGCGTTTTGGACTCCTGTGGTTTGAGCTACTGCGTCTTGACTCTATTGCGTTTTGATCCTCTGCGTTTTGTGATGAACTGAGTTTTGAGGATATTGCGTTTTGACAGTTGAGGTTTGCCATTTCTTGATGGCGTTTTGATCAAGCATTCTTCATTGAGTTTTGGTCTTGGCCTTCTGACTGTGACTTGTCCAATACATCACGTAAACTCTGAACAACCAAACCAAATCACAACAGAACTATAATTCATCTAATTGTACTAACAATCATCACTTTTAACATATAATCACTAATCATTGTACCGATCCAACAATTATCATAACACGTCCAATTTATCATTATCTCACGGTTTCTTCTTGATTTTGTAAAATCCCGCGAAAGAAACGATTTCTCGGTTTAAATCATAGATTTGTAAAATCCCGTGCACGTTTACACCATGTCTACTAATTCAGATTCTTTCATATCTGAGGTACTCAAATAGTAAGACACGAACGATAAACATAATGACGTCTGTTCACATCAGTTCAGACCTCGATCTTCAACGACAAATGACGTTTATACACATCAGTTCAAGCCTCGTTCTTCATCGACAATGACATTTGAACACATCAGTTCAAGCCTCGTTCTTCTGTGAAATATGAAGTTTGAACACAGTAGTTCAAGCCTCGTTCTTCAACGACTATTGGCATCTGCTGAAAAAACTCCAGGCCCCGTTCCTCAAAGAAAAGAAAGGCGTACGCTTGAGTGCGCTTTATCTTCGGAAGAAGAGAAATCCTCTTGTTTCTGACTATTCTCATCAACAAGCTTCATACTTGTTCCATGCTCGTTCAGTCATCAAGTGGATCTACTTTCATTAGATTGTATTTTTATTCACTCGATCAAAAATGGCAACCTCAAATGCAATTTTTGAGGGGGAGAAGTGTGAACAGTGGATCGACGTACATTTGATTGTATGTTCACTCACTTGTTGGGCATGTGACTCTAATTATGACTACGGAGTTGATCAGGTATCACTTATTTGAGATTGAAGTTGACTTTCACAAAGGCGTGATCTTATTTTATCTTGAAGTCGGGGTTGGTTGGATGCATGACTTTCAATGATAACTTGCTCGTGCTTAAGATTTAAGTTGAAGACTTAGTTTATCTAGTTACCAGCAGTCGGGGTAAATGTTTGAAGACCTGGTTAACTATCACTTAAAGGAGTTATGTTGTAGTACTCAGTGTCACACGCCGATGACTTTGTGGATAATCGCAAGAGGTGTTAATGTCTCATACTTTGGTTGGGTATTGAGTACTTAGAGATTTGCTTGGAGCATAAATTCTCTACACCGTTCTTCCAACATTAGTGCAAGCTTAAGTCACGAGAACGGGGAATTCTACTTCAGTTTCAAGTTTGGTATATTGGGTTTGCTCCATCAGTTATCACTTCAAATAGCCTACTTAAGGGTTGGTAAAGATAGTCAGAGAGAGTTTCGGTAGCGGTTGATTCTCACTTGATACATTTGAGCCAATTTTGTTCTTCTCACAAGATTTCAAGTATATGTGCGTAAAATGTGTTACTGATTCTGAGGTATTGATAACACTCAAATTGTGCATGTTTTTAGTAGCGTTATTCGTGCTTTTGTATATGTTTTTTGGTTATATTTATATGCTTTTGTTACTTAATCGTACCAAAGTATGTTTTCAAAGTATATGTAGCCAAAAACAGGAAAAAGGAAGAAAAGGTGAAAGAATGAGGAAGAAGGAAATATTTATGATCATACGAAGATTCCCGTGTCCAGAACCACATTCCAAAAAGGCATTTCAAAGAATAAAGGTCCAAGTATTCATCATTCCAAGTTGACAAGTTTCAAGACAAAGAAAGAATCAAGTTTGGATGAAGAACCAAGAGCTATGAGAAAGAAATAAACCAAAAGCCAAAAGTCCAAAAATGAGTCTACAGCAGCACTCCATCCAATTGGATGTAGCCCGCAACCGATTCGGATGGAGGCCACATTTGAAGACCAACCGATCGGTTGGATCCAATACCGATTGGTTGGAAGTTGTCTGTTTTCCCAAACTTCATCATTAAGTATTGCCTCTTCATACCAACGATTCTAGACCCTTCCCATGTGTATTCTAGGTTCTTCTACTCTGCTTGGAGGCCAAGTTGCAGCATTTAACACCCTAAGCCTTGAGAGTAGTATAAATAGAACCATTTACAACCATTTGAGTGGACACAATTATCAATCATCAATCCCATTCTCATCAATTAACTAACCACTCTCAAAATACTCTCTCAAAAGTCCTAAATTCATCCTTAGAAGTCCAGGAAGCTTTAGAGGGTCAAGAAGTCAACATTTGGAAGTCAAAAATTCAAGAAGTCAACACCAATACTTTGGGTATCATTACCTTATCATTTGTAATCTCATTTCAATCATTGTAAGACTTTTAATCATGATTTCTAATGTTCAAAATTCTGAGTTTATGTTCATGTTTGCTATGAGTGGCTAGTGGCTTTGTGCACTTGCTTAGATGATGTTTATGACTTAATGATTTGCGTATGATTATGATAACATGTTTTAATTCAATTTCAAGTTAATTCTAAGATCCAATTGTGGTTAAGTTTCGTAGTGACATGTGTTAAATCAAGTTTGACTAGTTGTTAATAATGCTAAGGGTCGAAAGATTTATTGTTATCCAACTAGTTATAATCATTTGTCTATGAATGATTATTTTTACCCATTATTCTTGGTTTAACAAAGAAACTTAATTGTGGTTGTAATAAGAATACTTTTGTCTATCAAATTGGATTGATTAAAAACAGCTTTAAGGGTCGAAAGATTAGTTGTTTGCAATCAATTGTGACCTTTTGTCTATGATCAGTTACCTTTTGTATTGACCATTTCCTAAGCGTATTTGATAAAACAAAAGACTATTTTTGTTGATGCGCGGTTTTGTGACCTTACAACAGGTTTTACCTCTCGAGGGATCTCAAGAGGCTTGCAATCCCCGCCAGGCAGTGTACCTGACCGATGTAGTATAGTGTAGTGGCAAGTACTGGGGGATTGATCGTTCTCTAGGGGAATAGTGTCGTTAGGATTGAAAAACTACTCTAATAGGTCTAAGGGTGAGGGAAGATTCTTTTTTGTATTTTTTTTTATATTTTATGAAAGCAAGTAAAATCTCGGGTTTGAAGGAGTGGGCGGAATTAGTTGCTAGTCAACTAACCCAAATAACTACAAATGCAAATAAAATAAAATAAATGAAAATAAAAAGGTTGTGGAACTTATATGGGGAGAAATGTGTTCACTTAGATTTCCTTACTCCCTAACTATCTTTTACCGGTTTATTAGTGTGTATTAATTGCGTGGATGACGGGTGTATTCCTTAATACCAATCGTGGGGTGGCGTACGTACTTCCCCAACTCTACAAGCTCCTACTTCACTCCTATGTCGAGCCGGCTAAGAAGCTCCTAACATGAGATCACTAGAATTCGCTCATGCATTAAATACAACCATAAAAACCTTAGTACGCATTGGTTCATGTTTCTTAAGACGTTCAAGCAAATTACCGTATAGGAGGTTAGCCAGTTTTCTTAAGCCTAACATCGATAAACAATCATCTAATACAATTAATAACACACCAACAACTAATAATCAATAGTTAGGTTTCATTAGATCTAAGCAAACACAAGATAAATCTAGCCTAGCATGTTAATTAAAAGACAAGAACAAGATATAATCAAACAACACATAGACATATTGAATGATTAATTGATTACTTATCTTCAATTAAACATGGGAGATCCAAGGGTATAAAACCCTTAAAAATGGCAGAAAATTCGTCTTAGGGTTTCTCCTCACAAAGTTGCACACTAATGACTAAAAATTGCAAAACTATATATAGAGTTTAGGGGTTGACGGCGTCACGTTGTAGGAGGTGACGCCGTCACCTCGCCGCGGCTAGGGTTCCCGGATGGTCTTCCTGACGCCGTCCCTCTTTAATCCTCCAAAATCCACTCTGGCGCGTCAAGGGTTGACGTCGTCACAATTGTGCTTGACGCCGTCTCTCTTTAACTTAAAGCGTGACGGCCTTGATCACCTTAAAGGGTGACGCCGTCAGACTTCCATTGTAAAACTTTCTGGCGCGTCACGTGTATTTGTCATATCCACCTCTTTTGCCAAGCCGTGACGCCGTCAGGAGCAATCCTTGACGCCGTCACGTGTACTTTTCCAGCAGCTTTGGAGACTTTGTCGTTTTCTTCACTTTTATGCTCCAAAAACGTCCAAAATGCTTCCTTTTCCAGATTTCTTCTCCAAAGTACCTAAAATGACAAAAGGAACGATTTAGGGCAATATTTGATCAAATAAATACGATTTAGAGCTTAAATGACCCCCTAAAAGCGGTACACTTTTCGCTTCATCAAATACCCTTACACTTGAGATTTGCTTGTCCTCAAGCAAATGCGCTTTTATTCTAATCAAAATACAAGTTAGGGGTCATTTAACGCTAATATAAAAGTAATTACAACAAATAGTCGTTCCACTTTAATCATAATAAGCACGGATATTACAAACTAGCACCTCACAAGTAGTGTTTAGATACTCACATCTCTCAGGTGTCATAAAAGTATATCTCATAAATGAAAATAGATAATATCTCTCACTACCTGTCATAGCAAATAGATTACCATAGGCTTGGGAAAGGATCAAAAACCTCCTCCACTAGGCGTAAGCACCTAAGATAAACTATAAAAGAGGGCTTTTAAACGGGTTATAACGTTAGGTGTAGGGATATGATAAACCCGGTTTTGTTGGATAAGGGATATTTTACTGGTGGCGAGTTAAAGATCTTGGTTAATTACAAGTACAATATGGCGTTGCTAAGCCAAGACTAGACTCGACTTAAGCTAAAAACAAAATAACAAAAACATAAAATAAACATAAAATGAAACGGGATGGTACTCCGTATGTTTTTTTCTACTTTTCTTTTTCTCATTTTTTTGTATTTTTCTTGATTTTTTTTCGATTTTTTTTTCATACACTCTTGCCCTACCATCCAAAATAATACATCGTAGGGGCGTTGCATTCCCCTTACACTTGAACTTTTACATAACTTTACAATTAACTATTCTAATGACTCGAATTAAGATAATCGAAACACTTGGAGTACTTTTAAAATATTTAGCACATATGGGGGTAATAATGTTGTTCTTCCCCATTACTCCATTACACTAGTACTTTACCCATGAGTCCCAATCGTCCCAAAACAATATGTACAAGGATATGACTCGACTTAGCAACCATGTAATCAATTAGATAATTAACTTAGGGTTTAAACAAATTTTGTCACAATAATGCACTAAAAATGAGTGCATACAAGGTAGGCTAAGGCGATTTGGGTGTACATTTAAGTGGGGTGTAAACAAATTCTTCCTTTAAGTAAAATGCTTAAAGTTAGAAACGAAAAGATAGGCTCTGAGGGGTGTACTAGGGGTATCGTGTACTAAAAATGAGTACAACGCAAAGGGTGTGGGAGAATTACTTGACCAATGTAGCCAATGTAATTATAACAAAAACACAGGTGTAAAACAATGGGTTAATCCTAATGCCTCTTATCATGTAGTAAATCTAACTACACGAATGTAGTCTCACTTGTGGCCTCGGAATGGTCCTAACGCAAGTTCTAGAATCTAAGTGCTACCGGTACACACATCATAGCATAAATGCTTTTCCTACCAATTCTAGGGGCGAACCTCACATATTTGGGGGTGGAAAAAAAAATTTAGTGGTACGGTTTTGTGCTAGTCATATAATTCCTATCCATGAGACGCTCATTAAGACCAAAGTTTCACTCCTATATGTTGTAAAAAAATTTAAATTTGGCACTAAAATTGCCTTAACATGTATTTCTCTCAGTTTTATTACACATCTACCATTAAACAAACGAAAAATCAAGCGTAATTGCATTCTCAAAAGTATCGTACTTTACCCCCCCCCCTTACACTTAAGATGAACATTGTCCCCAATGTTCAAATAATAAGATGTAAAAGTAAATAAGGTAAAAGAATGAAATCAAATACTCCCCTGATTCGTTTGGTGGATAAAGAGGTAACATGGTTAGATCTTCTTCCAAGAGAAAGTAGAAGCTCCAAGACTAATGCATCGCCAAAAGCTAGATTCCATATACATCTCTTTGTCCAAAATAACCTGTTAAACCTGAGAAAACAAACACGAAAACCTGCATAACATCGGCGGGATAAATCTATATAAGGATATAATGCTTGTGGAATGATTATTTTGCAGATTCCTGGAGTTTATAAGTTAGAGATTTAATAAAAACTTTTTATGATTCCGGTAGAAAAACAAAACTTTCAAAAATTTCAGGAAATTAAAACCTGACGCCGTCAGAAATGATCTGACAGAATTCTCATGTTAAGTTTCCGTAAAATTTCTGGAAAAACCTATACCTTACTTCCTGGAATTCCTGCAAAACATCATTATGACTCGATACAAGCATTTGACTCAAACAATTACTAATATGTATGTTAATTTAATATTGTTATGATTCATGTTCATTTGTTCTAATAAACCGATTTGGATTTCCCTTACACTTATCTTTTGCAAAATACCTTTATATGTAGTTAAGACAAAGTTAAAAACAAGATAAAGCATTTTCACAATTTAGTTTTGAACATGAATCAATAATAATAAAAATTAAACATACATACGGAAGCAAATAAAATCAAACAAACAAATAAATAAACACACAAAGCAAATAAAGCTTGGGTTGCCTCCCAAGAAGCGCTTTTCTTTATTAACGAGTCTTGTAGCTAGACTCAAAGTCACGTACATTACGTGACTCCATCATTGGTCACGGTTTCTAGGCCATTCTCATGTCCGGTTTTATATTCTGGTCCTAATTTCAGACAATCCTTGTAGAAACCGGATATCCTTTCCATAACATAGTCTACTTCTTTATTTCTATCTTCATCATTCCTATAGTAGACCGCTTGCTTAAGCTCCTTCTCAACATTTGACAAGTGTTGGAATTGCTCTATCTTATATGGCATTTGGTAGTTTACCTCATCGGTCTCATCCTTAAATCTAACTATCCCTAAGGAAGGTTCATAAGTCATTCTAGAGACCTCAACAAATGGTTTTCCAAAAACTACTTGAGTTAAGCATGCATCGACTATTGGGCGGATATCTTCTACAATTACAAAGTCGGTGACATAGGTGAAGTTTCCTACATAAACCGGTAATCCCTTAACTCTTCCCGTGAAGTTACTCATCCAACCCTTATCAGGGAACATCCTATACCCAAGTTGATTTTTCATTATCAAGTTGTAGTGGGCTCTAGTCATGATGTTTATGGGCGATCTAAGGTCGATGTAAGCTTTCCACACATGTAAATGTCCGATGTTGCATGGTATGTTGAGATTAGAAGGGTCGCCTATTTTTATAATTGGTCTACCTAGGAAGTATGGTGTCTCGGGGTCATCGAATAAGTCTGTATGATATGCGCGCTCTTCCTTAGTGGGTAGCCTATTGAAGTAGTCCTCATCATCATCTACTTCTTCAATCTCATTTTTCCTAACTTCTTTATCAACCTCGACTTTCTTAACCTCATCCTCAGGTTCACTATTATCCTCATTCCAATCAATTGGTTTAATAGTGACAATGTTGACGAAGTGGACTTGTTTGGATGAAGAGGGGTCTTTTACTTGGGGTCCGCTATTTGTGTTCCTAGCGTCCTTATGTGGAGGTGATAGCACTTGGTTATTGAGGGCTTTCAATAAGTTGTCAATTTTATTGGTCATCTCCGTTTGTTGTTGATTGAATTCGGATTCAAACTTGGCCAAACGAGCTTCTTGAGATGCCATAAATTGGGACATCAATCCTTCAAAGTTATTGGTACTACCATAATTGTTGGAAGGATTGTTATTGAAAGTACGGTTCGAGGGTGAACCGCTTGATTGGAAACGATTAGGTGGGTTGGAAGAATTGGTATGTTGTGCGTTTTGGTTTTGTTTCTACCTAAGGTTTGGGTGAGTTTTCCATGAGGGGATGTATGAATCATCGTAGGGGTTTGGCTCGGGTTTGAAAGTGTACCACTTGTCTCCCGCTCCGTCGGTACGCGAGGATGCGTAGTCCGCAAAAGCTTGTTCGGGGAGTTCCACGCAATCACGAGTGTCATGGGGACCACTACATAATTCACATGAAGAAGTGATTTTGTTCACTTGGCTTGAAGGTTTAGGAGCCTCGTAGGATTTCATAAGAAACTTGACTTGGTCTTCAAGTTCTATGATCCTACGGTCGGAAGTGCTTGAATTGTTCGAAGGCAAAGATATTGCCTTGACCGTTTTATTCAAATCACGGGGATCACTCCAACTTTCGTTGTCATAAAGAGCAAGATCTTCCAGGAGAGCCCATGATTGTTCAGCACTTAGATCACGTAGCTTACCACCGGCCGATTGGTCAATGGTTTGCCTCGTGGAGAGATTGATATGGTCATAGAAGATTTGGACTTGGAGCCAAAGTTCTATGCCATGGTGAGGGACTTTTTAGAGTAAGTCCTTGAATCGAGTCCATGCCTCGTAGAGGGTTTCGCCTTGACGTTGTTGGAACATCAAGATATCATTCCTTAGCTTGGTAGTTCTTCCTGGTGGGAAAAACTGAGCGAGGAAATGAGTGGTGAGATCATCCCAAGAGGGGATGGATCCTGCGGGTAGACTCTCTAGCCATTGACTAGCTTGGTCCCGCAGAGAGAATTGAAAGAGACGCAGTCGGGTCGTCTCTCGAGTGGCAACATCAAGGTTTATGGAATCAACGATTTTGAGAAAGTCCTTGAGATGTTGATTAGGATCTTCGGAACGAAGTCTATGGAATGCGCATCCGCTTTGCACCAACCGGATGGTGTCGGATCGCAAGGGAGTGACATTGGCTCCTTGAGTGAGCTCAATGGTGTTTCGATAGCCATGGTGGCTAGGACGGGAGTAGTCTCCTAAGGTATGGGCTCTAGGAGGTGGGTGTTGTTGTGGTGGTGGGTTGTTGGGATCAAGGATATTACCACCTTCCATGATGTCGGATGGTAATGGTTACGAACAAAGAAACGAAGAAAAAAGATAGACTAAAGAAAAACCTAGAAAAATAAAATAAAAATCTCACTAGAAAGGAATCTAGTGAGTAGACCTAATAAAATAAAAATTCAACCTAAACAATAACTATTCCCCGGCAGCGGCGCTAAAAACTTGATGCGTGGTTTTGCGACCTTACAACAGGTTTTACCTCTCGAGGGATCTCAAGAGGCTTGCAATCCCCACCAGGCAGTGTACCTGACCGATGTAGTATAGTGTAGTGGCAAGTACCGGGGGATTGATCGTTCTCTAGGGGAATAGTGTCGTTAGGATTGAAAAACTACTCTAATAGGTCTAAGGGTGAGGGAAGATTCTTTTTTGTATTTTTTTTTTATATTTTATGAAAGCAAGTAAAATCTCGGGTTTGAAGGAGTGGGCGGAATTAGTTGCTAGTCAACTAACCCAAATAACTACAAATGCAAATAAAATAAAATAAATGAAAATAAAAAGGTTGTGGAACTTATATGGGGAGAAATGTGTTCACTTAGATTTCCTTACTCCCTAACTATCTTTTACCGGTTGATTAGTGTGTATTAATTGCGTGGATGACGGGCGTATTCCTTAATACCAATCGTGGGGTGGCGTACGTACTTCCCCAACTCTACAAGCTCCTACTTCACTCCTATGTCGAGCCGGCTAAGAAGCTCCTAACATGGGATCACTAGAATTCGCTCATGCATTAAATACAACCATAAAAACCTTAGTACGCATTGGTTCATGTTTCTTAAGACGTTCAAGCAAATTACCGTATAGGAGGTTAGCCAGTTTTCTTAAGCCTAACATCGATAAACAATCATCCAATACAATTAATAACACACCAACAACTAATAATCAATAGTTAGGTTTCATTAGATCTAAGCAAACACAAGATAAATCTAGCCTAGCATGTTAATTAAAAGACAAGAACAAGATATAATCAAACAACACATAGACATATTGAATGATTAATTGATTACTTATCTTCAATTAAACATGGGAGATCCAAGGGTATAAAACCCTTAAAAATGGCAGAAAATTCGTCTTAGGGTTTCTCCTCACAAAGTTGCACACTAATGACTAAAAATTGCAAAACTATATATAGAGTTTAGGGGTTGACGGCGTCACGTTGTAGGAGGTGACGCCGTCACCTCGCCGCGGCTAGGGTTCCCGGATGGTCTTCCTGACGCCGTCCCTCTTTAATCCTCCAAAATCCACTCTGGCGCGTCAAGGGTTGACGTCGTCACAATTGTGCTTGACGCCGTCTCTCTTTAACTTAAACCGTGACGGCCTTGATCACCTTAAAGGGTGACGCCGTCAGACTTCCATTGTAAAACTTTCTGGCGTGTCACGTGTATTTGTCATATCCACCTCTTTTGCCAAGCCGTGACGCCGTCAGGAGCAATCCTTGACGCCGTCACGTGTACTTTTCCAGCAGCTTTGGAGACTTTGTCGTTTTCTTCACTTTTATGCTCCAAAAACGTCCAAAATGCTTCCTTTTCCAGATTTCTTCTCCAAAGTACCTAAAATGACAAAAGGAACGATTTAGGGCAATATTTGATCAAATAAATACGATTTAGGGCTTAAATGACCCCCTAAAAGCGGTACACTTTTCGCTTCATCATTTGTGTTTAAGTTTGTTACCCCAAACTTATGAACCTTGAATTGATCTTGAATTGATTGGTTAAACTTAATGCTTGTTTTTATAAATTAAAATCTTGACGAAGGTTTAACTTGTAAGAAAAATAGATTAGTTCACCAAACTAATTATCATAACCAACATGTTATCAAAAGTTATCACAATCATGTTTATCAAGAGTAGTAAACTAGTCTAAGCAAGTGTAGTTTTAATCATTTAAAGTATTATATTTTCATCATTGCTTGTTTATGAGATTTACTTTTAGTAGCTTACAATCCGATTCACTCACAAATCCCTGCGAACGATCCCGACTTACCATCATAATCTTGCTATAACGGACGAGTTCACTTGCTAGTATGTGTTATTTCTATATTCGGTAATTCGACCTTTATAAATTTAAAACTTGTACACACATGTAACACATCAGGTATCAAAACCAGCAAGGGGGAAGGAGACATACATCTGAATGCACAACGAGTAAACGTGATGAACTTTATACTTCTTCTTAATTGAAGTTATTCTGGGAAGACAAATGTCATAACCGCAGAGAAAATCAGTGTTTTAACTCGTGGCTTTTGGTGTATTATTCAAACTACGTGGGGAAAGAGATGTAAGAAACAGTTTCTGATGATTAAAGAGGTACACAATTGTATGATGATTCATCTGGTTAGTCGGTATCCTACAGAAGGAAATGTGTTCATCCGGGACTTACTTGATTTTTACGGTACTGTCTTGGTGTTATCATTTCGACTACATACGGGATAAATTGCTTACACTCGGGACTTAGTTGACTTTGGTGTAACAATTCTCATCTGCAATTTCCTGAAGGGAGAAAAGTGCATTTCCGAGTCTTAATTGATTTTGATGTTACGTGTTCGACTTCATTAATGCGATTGAGTGTGTACTTCGGGTTTTTGAGCTTCATACAATGAGACTGATTGCATCACTTCAACTACTTGGGGGAGTGGCCTCTTGATACTTTTGGTATGCATTACTTCAGCCTTCAGCGGGAAGAAATATGAGAAGAATTACTCAAGCGTGAGATGATACGTAGCTGATCTATTTGATGATCCCCTGAACGGATAATCACGCTGAGTATTCTTAAAAGGAGCAGCAATATTAGATGTGGTTTGCTACGGATTCCGCTGTGAACTTAACTAATGTAAGCTTGAAAGAGAGCTTTGAAACTGCTCAAAAAGAAGATTTTCGGTTTGGGGGGAAGCTATCAAAGCTTCACATTGAGAAGGCTCAAGTTCATACGATTATTCAGGAGCCTCGAAAGCTTTGGTGGTGAAAGTTTAAGAGATGTTGACTACAGACTTCTACAACGTACAGAACGATATCCTTATTTCGGTATTCATGTCAACATCTTCTTAAATTGAATAATATATTTTGTACATATCTTAAACCAAAATGTAAATAGAAAAATATAAAACCAACAAAAACCATAAAAAAAAATTTTTTTTTAAAAAAAACCAAAAATAGTCTTTCAAGGCATGTCTTCTGGTATCGATAACATTTACAGTCCTAGAATTGTCATTCAATAATGACACGGGTCTTTAAATAAAGTTCGAGCAGAAGTTCAAAACATGCCTATATGGCTTGCTATTATTTTAGATACACAACCCGTTTTTCAAAATGAGGAAAGCACGTCGCCAAAAAGACGGCTGTTCCTAACAATGGGTGATTAAGTTCTCCCGGGCATGGATTACTTTACATCCGTGCACCCTCGATCTAATGTACATTTCAGTGCATCATTTCTCGTATAAGAAGAGAGTCTTCTTTACATCGCAAATACTTTTCCTTCTATGATTCTTCAGGAAAGTATTTGTGCTAAACTTGGTGGTACCATGAATTTTTTTGGAAATCAATCAGACTTGAAGTTTTTCATAAAATTTGTCACTCAATCAATGACTACAATTCTTTAAATAGAAAACGGGTCATCGATTGAGGGGGAGAGTGATTTCAAAATTTTATATCATCAAAACATGCCCTTTGTACATAATAAGCAAGTGAATAAAATTTATTGTTATGTGTCAGTGTATGAGTTTCATTCAAATATCTTTCAAACATATCATACCTGACACTAACATTCTCCCTCATAGATTGAAGGGGAGCATTAGTATGTTCCATTATCAACACATATTAAACCTGACCACATTTTCTCTCATATTTTCTAAACTTATTTAAATCAATTGAGATCCCAAAATCTCAAAAGGTTTGAAATTTTTGATCGGGGGAGAGAATGTGATTTAAATATGAAAACTGATAAAATGTGATCTTTTGGACTCAAGTGTAGGCTCTCTCATATGTGCTAAACTCTTTCGTATATCGATGCACATATTGAAGGGGGAGTGAATGATTTATGATGGCAATTGTGGAAGAATACCAAAAACCGACCATTTTATTTAATGTATTGGAGTTATAAGGATGGTAAGGTTAGGTATCAGTTCCCATGATCCAGCCAGAACCGGAGGGATCTTCCCAGGGACAATCCTCTAGTTAGAATAGAAGTCCTTAGGAATGATGAAAAACGGAGAAAAGTGAGAATAAGGGAAGAGTGCCGACTAAGATGGAACTGGTACTGGAACAAACCCAACAAGGTACTAGTAATGAAGTCTCGGTAAGCGCTGAAGGGGTTGAAGAATGAAAAAGAAATGTAAAGATAAAGGGTGAAAAGAAAGAAGCCCTCATTACACTTTAGGCAGAAACCGGGTCAATACATATGCTGTCAGAATCACTTAGTTGATTGCTGACATTGAAGACAAGTATCATGGACCCAGTGATACGCTGCACAACCCTCCCTAGCCACTCAAGGTCCCTCAAAGGACTCTTGTTTCATTTGTCACGGAGATCAATACATTTCTATCGTCTTTCTCACTCCAAGTTAGACGATATTCAAAAGGTGGCAGTCCTCTCCAGCCTCCGATCACTAAATCAAAACGCACTATTGAGTCTAGAGCCAAGAGATCATCCATAAATCTCATTAGGACACATTTCCAATATGCTTGCTGTTTCATACACCGTGAAAAGTAAGAAAACATATATTAAGAGTCCTACGCATTATCCTTGTGGTATTGCCAGAACATCCGAGTGATACGTAAAGTATTCACAATGAAGATGGAAATCCTTCTAGAGCCTCTTGGTGGGTGACATGTGAGATCCATCATGGATCAAACTTGTGACAACTGGAAAGAAACGATGGGACGATTCGCATTTGAATCAAACTTGTTCCAGGAAATGAATTGACGGATACTTTTGGAAAACCTTTCGATGTGCTCAACAATTGTTTTCGAGCACATTGACTGCGCATAAATTTTCAAACAAAAGTATTAGTGATTGAAACTTGATGTTGTTTATAAAACTTTCGTCGTATTCCAAAAACTCTTTATTCAGTAATACGCGAATGTTATTTTCAAATCAATTTCTCATTAATCAGTGAATCATAATTCACTGGTTCACTCACTCCGTGCTTTGTCTACTTTGAGACGCTCCGGTTTGAGAACGGCTAGTGCAGCTGCGAAACCCTGTCAAGGAGATTCTTAGGAATTCTACCTGATCACAGGCAGTATTAATACATACTGATTAACGAGGAACCGTGGTTCTTGCAACCCTATTCAATGAAAGTGAACAAAGACACTTTTGTTTGTTTATTGCTAACTGTTGTTTGCAGGAACTCCCGACGGTTGCAGCTGATGGCCAATGAGATGTCAATTCATAACCTCATGCTCACTTCACACTCACGTTCAAAGAAATCATGATAGCAGAATGACCTACAACAAGGCTTCCGCAACTCTGATGCTAAATATCATGATCCAGAAAAGTGTGAGCATGACGGTCCGATGGTCACTACATCACATGGAGGCAATACTACTAAGGATGATTTGGAGATTTACTGTGGCTGATGATCTCAAAGCAAGCTCAAATATCACACAAGCCAAAGGAACATTAATCACAAGATCATTGCTTGAAGTACAAAGATTAAAGACCTTGAAGAATCAAAGGCTACGAGCTAGGAAATTAAATTCATGTTATTGAATGCTAGAATTCAAATTGTAATTTCCGGGGTGACCTCCCTTAGGGGAGATTGTTAGGAATATAAATATTCATATGAAAGACTCGGTCACCCCGAGTACTCATTAGCATTAATTAGCTCGTAGGCTTAATAGTTTAGTTTAGATATCGTATCATCCATGGAGTCGGGTTGGGTCTTTACCCACTGTAAACCCGCTCCATAGCCCACATGGGGCGTTTATGTTATTTGTATAAATACCCTCTTCCCACCAAGGGAGAGGGTTGGAGCTTTTCATTATTCTTAATCTAATACACATACATTTCTCTCTCTAGAAAACTCTCACTTCTATCTCTCTCTCTCTCTAGAATTCGGCCTAACCACATGTTCAAGAGTGTGTTATGATTTTGAATATCTTACAGTCTGATAATGGAACTGAATTTATAAATCATAAAATGACTGATTTTGTTAATACTATGGGTATTGTTCATCAAACTTCATGTGCATACACACCTCAACAGAATGGTATAGCAGAGAGAAAACATAGACATCTATTAAATGTTGCTAGAAGTCTTATGTTTCAGGGAGGGATTCCTCTTGTGCTTTGGCCTGAGTGTGTTTTGACTGCTACTTATTTGATTAACAGGCTTCATTCCTCTTTTTTAAATGGCAAGTCTCCTTTTTCAATGGTGTATAATAGAGAACCTAATTTGTCCCATCTTAGAAGTTTTGGGTGTTTGTGTTTTGCTACTATTTTAAAACCTTCTGATAAGTTTTCTGCTAAGTCTGAAAAGTGTGTTCTGATTGGATATGCTAGTGGTAAGAAGGCTTATAAAATTTTGAGTCTTGAAAATAGAGCTGTTTTATATTCAAGGGATGTTAAATTCTATGAGACTGTGTTTCCTTATAAAATGAGTCAAAATATGATTTCTGAGACTGAATCTGAGGTTTCAAGTTTAAACTTTTTTGATAACATTGAATCTGAAACTACACCTAAAACTTCTATTCCTGATCCTCCCAATGATGATAATAATAGAGAAGGAAATACATTTGTTGGTAGAGAAGGTAGGGATCATCAACCAGATGAGGTTGTGAATCCTCAGTTGCCTGGATTTATTGAACAGATACAATATCCAGTATCTGAGAATGACTCACAGTCACCTGGACATGGTGAGATACACCCTGCAACTCCCTTAGGTGAAAATTTAAGGTCTGAGGGAAATGTTGGTTCTAATAATGATAATCTTGATTCTCAAAATGTGTTTGATAAACAAACAGAGGAAGCTAGTCAAAGAAGGTCTAAAAGATCTTCTACTTTGCCTGTTAGATTGAATGATTATGTTTTAGATACTAAGGTTAAATATGGTCTGAATAAATATGCTAATCATACTTTGTTGAGTTCTGAGAATTGCTATTTTGTGTCTAATCTAAATAAGTCTGTTGAACCTAGTACTTATGAAGAGGCTAGTAAAGATCCTAGGTGAGTTAATGCTATGAATGAGGAAACATATGCATTACATGAAAATGATACCTGGGAAGTTGTTGAATTACCAGTTGGTAGAAAACCAATTGGTAATAAGTGGGTTCTGAAAATTAAATATAAGTCATCTGGTGAAGTTGAGATGTATAAGGCTAGATTAGTTGCTAAGGGGTTTGGTCAAAAAGAAGGTGTTGATTATGAGGAAACCTTTAGTCCTGTGGTTAAAATGGGTACTGTTAGGTGTTTACTCAGTTTGGTTGTTCAAAAATCTTGGAAAATATTTCAAATGGATGTGAATAATGCTTTTTTGTATGGTGATCCAAAAGAGGAAGTATATATGCTTCCTCCACCAGGGCACAATACTGATAATGGAAATAAAGTTTGTAGATTGAAAAAATCTTTGTATGGGCTTAAACAAGCTCCCAGACAGTGGAACCATAAGCAGTCTGAGGCCTTGTTTGAAGCTGGGTTTGTTCAGTCTAAAAATGACCATTCCTTATTCATTAGAAGGAATGATAAAGTTGTGGTTTTCTTGCTTGTTTATGTGGATGACTTAGTTATTACTGGTGATTGTGAAGGTGAAATTGAAAGTGTTAAACAGTTTTTGAAAACAAAGTTTAAAATCAAAGATCTGGGATAACTTAAATATTTTCTTGGAATTGAGGTTTTAAGAACTAAAATTGGGTTATGTCTTAATCAAAGAAAGTATTGTCTTGAACTGTTACATGAGTTTGGATTGTTAGCTTGCAGACTTGTATTGACTCCATTTCCTGAAAATATAGTATTAGCACATCAAGAGTTTGATGATGTAACACCCCCAAATTACCGCAGCGGAACAGTAGTGTCAAGGGGGTATTACTTCATAATATAGATCAAGTTATAGAAAACGACCTCTAAATGAGACGTTTTGAAAAGCTATCATTCGAATTATTAAAATCAGAGTTATGACAATAAGTTTCAAAGTAAAGGTACATAAAAGTTTTCAAAGCGTATCGAATGATAAAGATAAGATATAAGTCTTCAAGTATGCAATTGACTCTAGAATCCATGCATCCACTATCGCCTTAAACCTGAGATAAACATGCTAAAAAGTGTCAACCAACGGTTGGTGAGTTCATAGAGTTTAGTCTGAAAATAAAGTATTTGAATAAAGATTTCACGGCAAAGGCATTGTAAGTCATTTAAAAATACAGCATTTGAGTATAGATTTTCCCAGCAAAGGCATTGTAAATCCACTCAGTTCCAAGCCCCGTCCATACAAGACTTGCAACCTGTGTGTTTACAAACCACTGCTCATAGATTTAGATTTCAGGATTATATTCACCCATGGTCGCGTCATTTTGGACCCATAGGCGGGGAACCACCATCCCAAATAGTACGTGTCACCCAACGTCTCGAATCTTGGACAAGGGTGGGGGTGTTGTCCCATACTAGTACTATTAATACCTCTCCTTTGACTTTGGATTCGAATCCACAAGAATAGATTTACACATAACAGTGTACAATATAATAAGTCTACACATAGGATATAAATAGTATAAAAGAGTAAAGTATCACATAGATTTGCATCATAAAGCTAAACATGTATTTGATAAACAAGTAATGTATTTCTACAAGTAAGTAATTAGAGTTTGAGCATGTATCTCCCCCAAAAGTATTTCAAAAGTATAAAAATAGGGGCTATGAAACTCACCTTGAGCGTATCTGACAAAGTGGAATTATGAAATCAAGTAAGATTATGGGAATGATTACGAAGACGTCTTCAACACGAGACCTGAATATAAGGGAAGTCTAAGCATTTTGACTTACTACTAAGAACGAGTGTGACAATTGGAAATCGTATAACGATTTGATCGGTGATATGAGTGTGATATGCTTAAAATGCCTAAAGTTCAAAAATAATGTTACATACGATATTATCCTGACTCTTATGTCAATCGATCCAAAATATTATTTCTTCGAAAGTGATGAAATAATGCATAAAGTTAAGTTGTTAAATTTCTAGTTATAATAAATAACGAAACTTTAAATAATATGAAAACTAGAATGTATAAAAATGCATATGACATGATGGAATGATGAAAAATGGAAAATGAAATAAGAATGTCAAGTAAAAACAGTTGGTCCTTGATCTTTTCTAGTTTTTACACTTTTTACCCTCACTGCGTTTGCGTCACATCGTTAGTCCTTCGTTAAGTCCAAGGTCCATTTATAGTCCTCTACTTGTCCAAAAATACAAACTATGCTTGGAGTTCAATAACATATCAAATTATACTCTAAATATTCTGTTTTCGCAGTCTCAGTCCTTGTGTTTCTCTGTTTGGCAGTTTCAGTCCCTCAAGGTGGATTTGCGTTACATTTTTAGTCCAAATATGCCAAAAAGGCAGGGGAAAATGTGGGCGAGTTTTTCTGAGTTATATTTAAGATAAATGAAGCTTATTTTAACAGCTTATTCGGCTAATAGCTTATTTTTACACCATTGGGCCCTTAACGAGCCAATTCTTAAGCCCATTATCAATTTTTAATTCGCGGGTTTTGAGCTAGTTGGGTATATCAAAAAGGTCACTTTTAACATCTTATTTTCATATATTAAAGTGCCAAAAAGTCATCTCATTTCTATAGTTTACAAAATCGACCTACTGGACTTAACAGTCCAAGTCACTTTTTCTAGTTACTTTTAGAAATGGTTTTTGCGTTTTGCTTTGACAGTTTTTAGGGGTCAAGACGTGAATATTTCTACATGGTGTCTATACGAAAAATGTAGCTAGTCATGTGGTCTAACAGCTCGTATAAAGATAACGTATAGTTGTTAGGTCGAATGTCGAGTTTTGAGGTCCTTTTTAAGGTGGCGCGGGACTGTTTCATATGGACCAAACACTTAGATAAAAATTCTAAGTGTTTCTGTTTAGCTTGTACGTGAGATGTAAAGTTTTTATACGTTCGAACCATGCATGAAATGAAATGTTAGCGTGAGAGTGATGTGAGTTGTGACTCTTAAACCTTTCACAGTGGAGGTTCGACACACGTTTGTGGGTTACTTAAAATGATGCATGTAAAATAATTAAGTGTCAATATATACGATCGAGTGAGATGATGAAATGATGCATGGTGACTAACTAGCGTGCACAATGGAATAGAGATGGGTTTTAAGGCACTTACTACACCCCTAAAGGTGGTAGAGAGTCGTGAGAGGATGAACGAAACACAAAGAAGGCAACCCACTTCGTTGCACAACTTATACGCGTTTATATTTGTAACCCTTTTTAGTCGACAAGCTTCCAACTTAGCCACAGAGGACTCCAGGCTTTCTAGGGTATTTTGTGAGTGAGAGGGAGTGAGATGTGAGTGGTGTAGAGTGGGATAGAGTGGATATGATATAGGAGGGATTTATACACGTTTTTATTGACTCCATGAATTCAACTCCAATTATTGGCTTCTACTATACATGGTCAGTGATCCAATGGTCCTTAAGATATGTTCCTGATATTTTAAGATATTGGAAGGGATATGGGAGAGTAGGTAAGCTTATCCTTTTGTTTTTGTAATATATATTTATATTCGGTTTTTAGTTATTTAGTTTCATATATCTGTTGGATTCTCTTTTAACGTATAAACAAGGTCTAAAGTTTGTCAAGTGTTTTTAGAGAGTGTGTGGTGTGTGTCGTAAGAAGTAATAGAAAACGTTCGTAAAATAAATATCTACTTACAATGGTGTCGAATGAAAGAAATGGGTTGTGTTTTGAATGGTCTTTGGCTGAGGTTTACGAGACTCACACTCCTTACAGCAACTCCTGAACGCGGACTGAGTCTTCAAAGACTTGAAGGATACTTAGTTGTAGCTTGCTTGTTGACTTCTCTTGTTCGACAGAATACAAGAAACACCAGAGGGTTTTGTTTGTAGTAACTAAGTTTAGATTCAGTAAAGTGTGTATAATATGAAAGGTTTAAAGTTCTTATAGGAGAGGATTTGCATGAGAATTTCTGTGGGTCAAATGAATAGGAGGGACACGCATGGTTTTTGGTTTGAATCGAGAGAATAATCTCAGCAAGCATGCCATGGAATTTAGGGAATGACCAATAGTGATTTGGTCTTAGCATGGTTATTAGAGTTCCTAGATTGCATGGAATCTAATGGGGATTAAGAATGTGTTATGTAAACTAAGAGTGTATCGTGTGGGTGAGTGTGAGTTTGAGAGGTATTAAAAATACATTGTGTCGTGTGAGTGTGAGTGTGAGCTGTAATCGTGGGTTTTAACAAAACGAATAAACAAGGGGTAAGAGTAGTTAGTATTTTTAATTCCACAAAAGTAGCAATATGTATAATAGTTAAGTTGTGTATTGTGTTTAAAAGAAAGTGTGTAGAATGTCTTGTTAAGTTTGTGACGAAATAAATAGTGAAAACGTATAGGAAAATATACATGAGTTTTTATATTGTTTGTGTTGGATTTATTTCGACGTTCGTTTAGTATTGTTGGTACACGAGTGAGCTATTCGAATCTTGTCACATGATAACAAAGATTGATTTGTTGTTGTAGAGCAGTAGTTTAAAAAAAAAATTCTCGTAATAGCGGTCAAGAGAATAGGAGCTAGAGGTTAACAATAGTTTGATGATTACTAAAGGCTAGGGATTTTTACGGATTGTGACAGATGAAGATAAGTTTCTTAAAAATGTTACTAGTTATCAAAAGCTAGTAGGGAAATTGATTTATCTGACTATGACTAGACCTGACATATCTTATGCTGTTCATTTTCTGAGTCAACATATGCATGCTCCTTTACAATCTCATTTTAAACTTGGTTTAAGAGTTCTTAAATATTTGAAATTTGCTCCTGGAAGTGGTATTGGGTTTGATAAGTCAGACCATGGGTTTAAAGTAGTTGGTTATTCTGATTCAGATTGGGCTAAGTGTCCTGTAACAAGAAAGTCTGTTTCAAGATATTGTGTTTTTGTGAATAACAACTTGGTTTCTTGGAAAAGCAAGAAGCAGGCCACACTTTCTAAGTCTTCTGCTGAAGCAGAATGCAGAAGTATGGCTTCTGCAACTTGTGAGATAATGTGGATTCTGAAGGTCTTAGAAGACCTGGGTGAAACTGGGTTACTTCTAGTTGATTTGTTCTGTGATAATAGTTCTGCTGTGCAAATAGCTGCTAATCCAGTAATGCATGAAAAAAACTAAACATTTTGATATTGATGTTCACTTGGTGAGAGATAAGGTTGCATCAGGTTTGATTAGAACTGTACATGTTGATTTTAAAAATCAAACTGCTGATGTGTTTACTAAGGCACTTGGGTCTATGTAGCATTCTTACTTGGTTAAAATGCTTGGCATGTTGAACTTATTTGTTTAATAAGTTTGAGGGAGGGTATTGAAAAATACTTCTCATAACAAACTTATTAAACGTTGAGGACTAATGTGTAAATATTTTTAGCCTTATTCTCTAATGTTTAACTTTGGTGTCAATTTTGTTAGTATTGAGTTGTGTAGGGATCTAAGTGCAATATTGGAGTATATAAGCTATCATCCAGCTAGGGTTTTGGAGATCTTTCATAATTCACACATATTGGCTCCTGTTTTTTCTCTCAAGTCATCTCTGGCATCATCAGTTTATAGTTGTAGTTTTTGGCTAGTTTGTTAGCCTGGTTTCTGGGTTTAAATCTGATCATCTTGATCTGCTGGTGTAGTTTAGTTTTAGTGTTGGTTAGGTGTGAGTTTATGTAAAGATAGCACGCAGTAGGAGGACTATCTTGTTTCTATTGTAATTGTATTTGGCTTGCATCCGTTTGGGGACAAGTCTACAGTGTATATTGTTATAATAAAGATCACCAAGGGGTGGTGGGTTGGGTGATTCATCTTGTGTTGGTTGTTTTGGTACCATTTTCACACTGGCCCATTTCTGCAACCTACCTTCGGTAACGGATTTAGTAGCAAAACAAGAGCGTTGACATTGTGTCCAAGGCTGACTTAAGGTAGCAATATGTATCTCTCATTCCATTGTTTTGTAATATTTGAAGGGAAAAGTCGTTGCTTACTAAAGAATATCCACTGGTGATTTTGAAACACAATATTCATTCTCTATTGGTAAATTAGTATATTAGCAACAGTGATATTATCCATTGATAAATAATTTTTGTAAGTGTTTAGCAATATCCGATAATTAGGTGGTTGCATGATGGTATTTATGGAAGTGTTGAGGTGCCATCTACACAAAGATAAGGTTACCACTGGACTTGAGATTGCTAAATCACTCACTCTATATGTTTTTCTTTACACTTTTTGCATGTGTCTGAATCAGTATTGTATATTTTGAGATCACACATTTTGCCAATTACACTAGGTCATGTCCCGTGAGTATGTATGAGCATTGAGAGTAAAGAGTCTATATAGTTTTGTGGTGATTACACTTGCATTAGGTCTTGATTGTGAGCAAAAGTTGATAGAAATAGTTCGGCAAATTAAAACTTTATGCACACTAGATGCTCAGTGAGAAATCCAAGGTGAAGGTAGAGTTTTTGAGTGTTTGATGACAGGGTTATTGTGTGTTCACCCTGACCGAAATACGAGACAATTATCCCACAAGCAATTCATATATCCTTTTCTATTGTTTCAATGGGTGATTATATTTCATTTAATAAGCTTCTTCTGTTATTTGAGCAATCATCCTGGGCTTTTGCTCTCATTTCTTTGCTCTCTCACCCGCACACTTGCACTTGCCGGAGGTCTAACTTTCAAGGATGTCTGTATACACGTTAATCCAGGATTGTTTCAATTTGCTTTTGAGAATATTTTTGAAATCTAAATATTGTTCAATCAACAATAAATGATCCTACACATTTAGATCAACTACTTGACTACAAACAATACATAAAAAACGACTTGACCTGTATGGCCATAATAGTAAAAAAATCCCCGTTTACAAATATACATTTCATCAGATCTATTTCAGACTACCCCACAAAACCTTTGTTTCTTACTTCGCATCTAACAGGAAGTTAAAAGCTCTTTCTGTAACTATGTAAAGCTCTATGTATTGTCTTGAAAAGATTGTGAAGGTAAATCAACCCACTTACACTCCCAATGGATATCCAGAGTCACTAAAAACCAATGTGAAAATTGAGCAAAACATTCATTGCATGCGCACTTTTCACGCAGTTTTAATGCCTCGGGATATACATTAAGGTTGTTAGTGGATTGGATTACCTCCATAATCTATTAAAGAAAACGTATAGAGTTTTGCATTGTAACATAAAGAGCTCCAACATCCTGTTAGATGACAAGCAGAAAATTAGAACTTCGCACTTTTATAAACAATCTCGATCAAAAGCTAACAATTGAACCTTCGCCCTTATATGACCGCACGATCCATCAAGCAATATTTAGGTCAACTAGTAAACCACAAACAATTCATAAAGAATCAGCAATTTGACCTCTATAACCATGGAATGGTATCAAATCCTCGTTTACAAATATGCACTCCGTTGGATCTATTTCAGGCTACTCATTTCTTCAAAGCCCTTTGTTTCTCACTTCTCATCTAACAAGATGTTAAAAGCTCCTTCTGTAACTATGTAAACCTCTATGTATTGTCTTCAAAAGATTGTGAATGTAAACCAACCCACTTACACTCCCAATGGATATCCAGAGTCACTAAAAACCAATGTGAAAACTGAGCAAAACATTCATTGAATGCGCAATTTTCACGCAGTTCTAATGCCTCAGGATATACATCAAGGTTGTTAGTGGATTGGATTACCTTCACAATCTATTAAAGACAAGATATAGAGTTTTGCATTGTAACATAAAGAGCTCCAAGATCTTGTTAGATGACACAAGTAAAAAATAAGTCTAATCCCACTTCTATAAACAATCTCGATCAAAAGCCAACAACTGAACCTTTGCCCTTATGACCGCACGATCCAGTGATCCACCAAGCAATTTTGAATTGTTCCGACACATTAATCTGCAAAAGTGTAAGATATGATTAGATGCAAAATCATGACAAACAAGCGAAACCCAATTATTTTCATTTCAGCTAAAAAAAATTAATACTAGCTTTAAGCTTAAAACATTCAAAACACTATTGATGATTCATGTACAAAATGGACAAAAAAAAAAAAAAAAAAAAAAACAACACATATTTATATAAAAATATATAACTATTAATCAAATATCTAATACGGAGTATACCATTATGTAAGAATACATAATTACATACAGTATATAAATTGATATCGAACAAGAATCATAAAAATTATCATGGGCATAATAAACTAAGCTACAGTACATTACTTACAAATATATAACAGCTCAATCCACTATATATGATAAATATAAAATGAAACTGAAATTTGTATAAATGAAATAGTAGCATACCCATTATACTCTGTAAAATCCATTCTGAACCAAAATGCAACTTGGTAGCTACATGGCTTTAGGAAAGTACAAAAAAGAAGAAAGAACAACGAGATCTATGATGGATGTGGTAACCCTAGTGTTTTGGATACGAAATTATAAAGTGGTTGGATTTTACGATGTTTCATTAGGGTTTCTGTTTGAGTTATATGTCTGGGCTAATGTTTTGAGCCCAATAAGGTTTTGAACTATATCTAGCCATCTAGGTGTCTTTTGGAATTTGGACCCAATATTATGTAGTTTTTAAGGTGGGCCTATGGGGTCATGGGGTGTTCATCGGTTTTATCGGGTTATTCGGTTCTGGTTAAATTTTTGTTTAGGTCAAAGCGAAAACCGAATCGATCCGAATTCAAATTTGATTCAACTGAACCGAATTCAAATTTGATTCAACTGAACCGAATAACCCGAATTGCATTATTTTAATTATTTTTTTATTTAATTATATAAATTTTTATCATAATTTTTTTTTCAAGCTTAAATAGTGATATATTTATGCTAAAAAAGAGTTTTAGTAATTTTTTTTTTTTTTCATATAAATACATAGAAAAATGTTATATTTATACTAAAAAAGAGTTTTAGTAATTTTTTTCATATAAATACATATAAAAGATATGTATTTATAAGAATTCGGTTTTCAGTTTTCATTGCCAAAACCATATCTAAACCGATAACCGAATATTTAGTTCGGTTCAGTTTCGGTTATGACCAATTCGGTTCGGTTACGAATTCGTTTCAGTTTTTTCGGTTCGGTTCGGTTTCGGTTACTGTGGATATTTCCCGATCCGTGAACACCCCTAGTTTAAGGCAATTGTTTTATGGATCTTTTGAATGGTTTTAAAAGTGAGAGCTAAAAAGCCTTCAACAGTATACTAGATAGGTTTTGTTTAAGCTTTATATGTGAGCTTATTAGCTTATTTGATTTTCAGCTTATATTTTATAAGTCTCAATCTTCTAACTTATATTGAGACTTATGTGCTTATATAAGTTCGTCATATCATAATAAACTTATATATGCTCACAAGTCGCAAAATAAGCCGGAAAATTAGGTGTATTTTCTTTTGGCTCATGTGTATGTAATTATATATGTAATTCATTACGCATGTTAGTTTTTATATTTGTTTATAACTATGCCAATATACATGATATCAATTTATAGAGCTAGCCCGTCCATGGGACGGGGTATAAATCTAGTATACTTGACAATATACTTTGATGCTAACCTTAGTAAGAGTGAGAGCTTATTTATTACAAACCAGTATACTTTGATGCTAAATTGCTAACCTTAGTAAGAGTGTGCAGTCTTAAAAGCCTTATGGATCTTCATCTATTTTCAATTCCCTGTTAAATTAGTTTCTACATGGTTGATCTAAGGAATTCTTACTTAATGTTATGAAACAAATATTGATATCGAATGTGAGTTTTAGCCCCACAGCTGAGGCCCATACAACCCAAAATATACCAAAAAAGCTAAAGGCCCAACACATGTGTTTGGGGAATCAACTCTCTAAGTAAATTATACTATATATTAAAACAGGATGCGTACGACGCCGTTTTCGTCGTGGGTTTCCCACCAAAATTTGTGGGTTGCTAAAGCCCGATTCATTTAGCCCCGATCCGTCTTCAATAATCTACAATTGTTGGCCAAGTACGGTATTTGATGCGTTTTTTTTATGCATATGATAAAGTTTACTGCATAATTCCAAAACATTCATAATAAAACCCTAGATCCAAAACAGTGTACCATGCTAAATCTTAACGACGGTCGACTCCCG
Organism: Artemisia tridentata subsp. tridentata; assembly: GCA_021014915.2. NCBI lineage: Eukaryota > Viridiplantae > Streptophyta > Magnoliopsida > Asterales > Asteraceae > Artemisia > Artemisia tridentata. Next base: position 70,489,195 of record CP139505.1, read on the forward strand.
TATCTTGGTGGGGTAGCCATGGCGAGTTTGTGGTTGCAGCCATGGCTGTTAGACCCGTTTCCCGGGTACTTGGACCCCACCCTAGATGAAAATGGATAAAGACCTTATGTGATTGGCCAATCAACAAATGTTGCGTAGTGGTAAAACCCGATAGTCAAGTGACAGTCAAAATATGTGTTATAAAGTTATGGAAAGTATTATGTGCCACAAATGGAAAGGAAATAGACTTCAAGGGTTAAAGTTGCAATAGACCAAAAGTGTTAAGATATGTAGTGTGGCCAAAAATAGAAAGAATAGGACTTGAGGGCCATTCTTGCCATTGGCCCAAACTTGTGTTTAGATAAGAAATGTCCAGGATTATCTAGACATTTCCATATCATTCAAGGGTTTGTGAGGTTCGGTTTCTAGAGAGAAAAAGGGAGGGAAGAAAGTGAGTCTTGATGGTTTTAGGAAGAAGAAGATGAAGTTCTTATGTTTATGGTTCTTCCTAGTAATAATCCTCCACAAGTAAGTATTTCTATTTGATGATTAATAAGATTTAGAGTTATAATTAAAGTGGGAAATCATCATATGATCAAGGTATGATCATATGATGATTTAGAAAGAAAGATGAGTAGGTTTGATGGGTTTTACAGCCTTTGTTCATGATGTATTGTGTTATGTGTTAAGTGTTTGTATGATGTTATGATTTAGGGTGTTTATGAGGATGATGATGTTCAGGATGATGATGATGCCTTGATATGCTTAGCTTGGAGCTAAGGTAAGTAAAATGATGATAACATGTGTTATATGGATTTCTATCATATATGTGTTATGTATGTTTGATGTCAAGCAATATGGACTTGAATATGCTTAAGTGATGTGATGAATATGGCTTATGTGCTAAGTTGGTGTTATGTGTTGATGAGATGCGGAGTAGTAAGCCCGTCAAGTAAGTGTTTTATGTATATGATGCTTATGTGTGGATTAAAGTATAATGATATGTTATGGTCGTTTTACTTACTAAGCGAAAGCTTATGGTTTAGTTGTCTAACCTTTTGTAGGTTTGTATGCTATCATGGAAGGTTTGAATATATGGATTAAGGAATTGGGTATGCGGGATTAAAGGTAGTTTGTATTTAGGAGCTTAGGTAGAATACCGAGCTCATGTGTAAAGTTTGTACCCCCGTGAATCAAGTAATGTTTTGTAATGAGTAGACAAGTGTCAAATTGTATGCCAAGAGTTGTATAACGATTTGGTTGTCAATCGTTATGTCGACGTATGCTTTATGTGTTTTTAGTAAAAGTTAAAGGGGCGTTTGGATTTAGTGTAAACGTACCCATTTTGGATTGTAAACTGGTCAAGTGTCATTGGAACATGTTTTTTATGTTAAGTTAATGAATTTGGCCAAGTTTGATGTAATAACGAAGTCGTATAGGTTGAATGTAGTGAAAATGGGTCAAAAGGGGTTTAATGCATAACCCGTCTAATTTGTAAAGTACCATTTGGGGAGTCAAACGGTAAATGTTTTTGTATGAAAATGAGCTCAATGATATACTAAGCAAATCTGGAAGGTTTGGTGAAATACCGAGTTCGGGAGGTCGGGTTTTCAATCGTGGGACTTGAAAACTGATCCGGGCAAACAGCAGGTTTGAACCGCGGCGGTTGGGATCTCAACCGGCGGTTCAGACCTGAATTTGGACCCCAACCGGCGGTTGGGCAGTGTTTTCAGAATTTGTCGATTTTCCAAAAATCATATCTTTTAAACCGTAAGTCGTTACGGGTCGCGCCACCCGTTGTTTTGAAGGTAATTGAGTCTAGTTTCATTTAAAAATAGTCTCAAGGTCTGAATGTTTATGGATTTTTAGAAATGGTCGAAAGAGTAACAGGATGTCTGAAAAAGTCAAGCGTTTCCGCGTATAAAGTTTTAATTTTTTGGTCTAAGCGGGCACGGGGTGTAACAACTTGGTATCAGAGCTTCGGTTTAAGTGAATTAGGTTTCCACTATAGGTTGCCTAGTCTTAAACCACTCGTAGAAGCTTTGAAGTAAGTGTTAGTAATGCGGTAAGTGATCGTTAAGTATGAAATGGATTATGTTTTATGTTAGATGAGCTTTATGATGATAAGTGATTGATGTGTATGTGATAGAAGTCCGTGGAGGACTTGAAGTGTTTGAATGATTAGTTGGCCGAGCACCTCGGTTGGTGCGGTGTTTGTATTGCGATTATGTGAATGTATGATAGAGCTATAGTGATGGAATGCTAAGCGGTATTAGAGATGGGCTAGTAAATGAATTAAAGTGTTATGATGCCTTAGTTATAAGGTAGATTAGTGTTTGTTGCTAGTCAATATAATGATGCTTAGACATAGATTGATTATGCGATGTGATATATGAGCCATAGACTTCATGTTTTGATTATGTTTATAAATGTTTTAACACTTGTTGGATAAGTGTTAAGTGTTATTATATGATTGTTTATGAGATGTTAAGTCTTTGGTAGTGTATTATATGTCTAAGTGGAATGTGATTGTGCTTGATAGCGTGAATGCATAGAAGTGTAAGAGTTGAGATAGATGCATTGGAATGCATGTTATGTGATGACTTAGTGTTGAAAGAAAGTTGAAAAGACGCATTGATATGGGAAATAATTTAAGAAGCATGATAATTGTTTGATAAAGTATATATGCTTTGAAGGCTTGAGATAAAGTAAGAAATGAATAATGAAGTATGATTGTAGTTTGATGATTTAAAGACACGATTGATATAATAACGATTAGATGCTTGAAGGCATGAATTCTTATATGAGTAACTAAAAGGAGAAAGTTAAACTGTATAGTTAAAACGTGATGAGATCATGTTGCATATAAAACATGATAAGTAAAATGTGTTAGTAATAAATGGTTAAGTGTGATGAGTAGAAATGATGAATGGGATTTAGATGCGCTAAAAGTCATAAGTGATACGAAGTGCGCTAGAAAGAATTGTAAAACATGAATATAATCATGTTAATATATTGGAATGGGTATGATGAGATTAATGAAAGTGTTATAGAATAAACCTATGTAAGGTTATATGCGTAAAGTTGACTAGACTAAATGAAGTGATAGTATAAGTTGAGAATATAGTCAACAAGGGGTTGACGGGTAATAATAAAAGTGTGTTGTAAGAACACATAGAAAATGCGTAAATGGTAACGGACAAGCATCATATAGAACTTGTCTAAAATAAAGATGGCACGTAGTGATTATGTGAGTCAACTTGGGGTTGACGGATAAATGATAGATTGCATTGTGGAAAAGCAAATATGATAAATCGGCAAGTATTATATTGAAACTTGTTGAGATGAAAGTAAACGTGATAGTGAATGTTGAGATTGCTTAAGGCAATGAGAATAAATGAAATGATAGTGTGTACGTAATGATAAAAGTACAAGAAAGATAAAATGAGTAAAGATGATAAGACAGATATAGCTTGGATCCAATGCTCTAGTTTTGGTATCCTTCGGGATAGCCCAGCTTGCCTTTATGGCATGTGTTATGGTATCCTTCGGGATAGCCCAGCTTGCCTTTATGGCATGGAAGTTAGCTTGCCTTTATGGCATGTGTTTTGGTATCCTTCGGGATAGCCTAGCTTGCCTTTATGGCATGGTTGTTAGCTTGCCTTCATGGCATGGATGTTAGCTTGCCTTCACGGCATGGATGTTAGCTTGCCTTCACGGCATGGTTGTTAGCTTGCCTTCATGGCATGTGTTTTGGCATCCTTTGAGATGGCCTAGCTTGCCTTTAGGGCATGGATGATAGCTTGCCATTTATGGCATGGATGTTTAGCTTGCCTTTATGGCATGGATGTAAAGTTAGTGAGATTGGATCCAAGGCTAGAAAAGATGGAAAGTAAAACAAGTACGAATGTTATGTCGGAAGCGTATAAGTAGGATGGTTTATGGTTTCTTGATTTAAATGGATTGGGACGCCATTTCATTTAAATGAAGAATTGTAAATCGCCGAACCATAAGTTTATAATTCCTTACTTACATAGATTGGGACGCCTTTTATGTAAATAAAGAATTATAAATGAGTGGGCTTATGTGTAGCCGATATGACATGAGTACGGATAGTGATATGAGAAAGTGAAAACTAAAACATGTTAGACGTCATAAGAAAAGATAGATATGAATAAAATTTATAGCGGCGTTAAGGTAATGTGTGAAACCTTAAGATAGACGCCTAGGATGAATTGTGTATTTAAGTTGATAAGTTAATTGGTGAGCTTTCTCGAAATTTGATAAGAAAGATTGTTTAAGTAATGCATGAGAAAAATCTAGAAAGGTGCCATTTATATGATACTTTGTATAATTTGAATTAAGTTACCGGTTTTTGACGTAGATTACGTGTTGGTATTATGTAAAATGCGAAATTGGCCCGTATATGATTTTATGTCATGTTAGTGCATAGGCATATGACGTGGTAATAGTGCCGAAGTTTGACTTATATAAAGTCAAAATGGCAAATGTTTCCGGATGGCAAGTTGTCATTGTTGGAAATTTTGAATAAGTTTGTGATGAGAAGTGTGTTTTTAGTGGATTATGAGTCATGTTTATGTATGGTGAGTTTAGAATTTTCAAGATCACTTAGATCGTTGCAAGGTAATGGCTTATAGAGCATGAGAATAAGGGCAGCCGTATGTTGTGATTTAGTTTTGGATAGTTTTAGACGAGGGATTTCGGGGACGAAATCTAAATAAGGGGGGGGGGTAGAATTGTTAGACCCGTTTCCCGGGTACTTGGACCCCACCCTAGATGAAAATGGATAAAGACCTTATGTGATTGGCCAGTCAACAAATGTTGCGTAGTGGTAAAACCCGATAGTCAAGTGATAGTCAAAATATGTGTTATAAAGTTATGGAAAGTATTACGTGCCACAAATAGAAAGGAAATAGATTTCAAGGGTTAAAGTTGCAATAGACCAAAGTGTTAAGATATGTAGGGTGGCCAAAAATAGAAAGAATAGGACTTGAGGGGCCATTCTTGCCATTAACCCAAACTTGTGTTTAGATAAGAAATGTCCAGGATTATCTAGATATTTCCATATCATTCAAGGGTTTGTGAGGTTCGGTTTCTAGAGAGAAAAAGGGAGGGAAGAAAGTGAGTCTTGATGGTTTTAGGAAGAAGAAGATGAAGTTCTTATGTTTATGGTTCTTCCTAGTAATAATCCTCCACAAGTAAGTATTTCTATTTGATGATTAATAAGATTAAGAGTTATGATTAAAGTGGGAAATCATCATATGATCAAGGTATGATCATATGATGATTTAGAAAGGAAGATGAGTAGGTTTGATGGGTTTTATAACCTTTGTTCATGATGTATTGTGTTATGTGTTAAGTGTTTGTATGATGTTATGATTTAGGGTGTTTATGAGGATGATGATGATGCTTTGATATGCTTAGCTTGGAGCTAAGGTAAGTAAAATGATGATAACATGTGTTATATGGATTTCTATCATATATGTGTTATGTATGTTTGATGTCAAGCAATATGGACTTGAATATGCTTAAGTGATGTGATGAATATGGCTTATGTGATAAGTTGATGTTATGTGTTAGATGAGATGCGGAGTAGTAAGCCCGTCAAGTAAGTGTTTTATGTATATGATGCTTATGTGTGGATTGAAGTATAATGATATGTTATGGTCGTTTTACTTACTAAGCGAAAGCTTATGGTTTAGTTGTCTAACCCTTTTGTAGGTTTGTATGCTATCATGGAAGGCTTGGATATATGGATTAAGGAATTGGGTATGCGGGATTAAAGGTAGTTTGTATTTAGGAGCTTAGGTAGAATACCGAGCTCATGTGTAAAGTTTGTACCCCCGTGAGTCAAGTAATGTTTTGTAATGAGTAGACAAGTGTCAAATTGTATGCCAAGAGTTGTATAACGATTTGGTGGTCAATCGTTATGTCGAAGTATGCTTTATGTGTTTTTAGTAAAAGTTAAAGGGGCGTTTGGATTTAGTGTAAACGTACCCATTTTGGATTGTAAACGGGTCAAGTGTCATTGGAACATGTTTGTTATGTTAAGTTAATGAATTTGGCCAAGTTTGATGTAATACGGAAGTCGTATAGGTTGAATGTAGTGAAAATGGGTCAAAAGGGGTTTAATGCATAACCCGTCTAATTTGTAAAGTACCATTTTGGGGAGTCAAACGGTAAATATTTTTGTATGAAAATGAGCTCAATGATATACTAAGCAAATCTGGAAGGTTTGGTGAAATACCGAGTTCGGGAGGTCGGGTTTTCAATCGCGGGACTTGAAAACTGATCCGAGCAAACAGCAGGTTTGAACCGCGGCGGTTGGGATCTCAACCGGCGGTTCAGACCTGAATTTGGACCCCAACCGGCGGTTGGGCAGTGTTTTCAGAATTTTTCGATTTTCTAAAAATCATATCTTTTAAACCGTAAGTCGTTACGGGTCGCGCCACCCGTCGTTTTGAAGGTAATTGAGTCTAGTTTCATTTAAAAATAGTCTCAAGGCATGAATGTTTATGGATTTTTAGAAATGGTCGAAAGAGTAACAGGATGTCTGAAAAAGTCAAACGTTTCCGCGTATAAAGTTTTAATTTTTTGGTCTAAGCGGGCACGGGGTGTAACAATGGCGGGGAGTTTGTTGTCATTTCGACAAACACTTTTAGGTAAATGCCAATTGTTTGGTGGTTGTTAGGTTTTGTTTTACGAAAAATGAAGGTGCAGTTTTTTTATTTATTATGAATTTGAGTTCTGATATTGGTGTTCCATGTTGAAAAATTAGGGTTTTAATTAATTTGCGGTTTTTGTTCAATTTACATTTTGTGTTTTCATTTAATCTGAAATTGGGTTTTGATATTGGTGTTTGTTGATTGTGGTTGATAGTTGATCTTAACTGTAATTAATTTGGGGCTTTTTGTTGATTGTGTTTGAATCAATTTGATGCTGAAAAATTAGGCTTTCAATTAATTTGTGGCTTCTGTGAATTGGGGTTTTTGTATTTTGGTAGTGACAATTGTTTGCATGTTCTGGATGATGCAAGTTAAGGTTCCTTTTGGTTGTTAGGAATATAATTTTTTTTGGTACGGATTTTGTTGCCCGACCAGTAACCAATCTGAGGATTTCGCAGGGCAGACGATCAGATGCTTTTTGTTTGCTTATGTTTGTAGTCATGTGCTGCAGTGTACGTTGTTGCTTTGTTTACCGACTGTGGTATTGCCTTGGCTTGCCTTTGAAAATGAGGCTGACCTGGGTTTGAATGAGTCGGGTTAAAAATGAAATTCCCCGTATCTTGGCATGGCAACGTCTCGGCGTTGCAGCCATGGCGGGTGCACCTGCTTTTTTCCGTTTGCTACCATATCTGAGCCTAGCTTAGAAGGCTTGCTGGTATAATGGTTTTGCAGCCGTGGCGGGGCTATCATTCGTGTTAGCAGCCACATGCTGCAATATGTGCTCAGTGCACTTTAAAAGTGTGCTTTGTGTTTGAAAAAAAGAATTAATATGTTGATAATAATCTTGGGGCTATGATGAGTTTTAAGGTGTCTGTGTAAATGCGAGATAAGCCGTATGTTGGCAGGGCAGCCTATTCCGGTTGCAGCCATGGCGGTTGTATCTGCTTTTTCCTGACTGATACCGTATCTGAGCCTAACTATTTTGGTGCAACTGCTGTGGCAGCAGCTTTTGATACCCTGTAACTCTTTTATGTTTGGTGAATTGAAGGCTTGCTGGTATAATGGTTTTGCAGCCGTGGCGGGGCTATCATTCGTGTTAGCAGCCACATGCTGCAATATGTGCTCAGTGCACTTTAAAAGTGTGCTTTGTGTTTGAAAAAAAGAATTAATATGTTGATAATAATCTTGGGGCTATGATGAGTTTTAAGGTGTCTGTGTAAATGCGAGATAAGCCATATGTTGGCAGGGCAACCTATTCCGGTTGCAGCCATGGCGGTTGTATCCGCTTTTTCCTGACTGATACCATATCTGAGCCTAACTTTGTGGGTGCAACTGCTGTGGCAGCAGCTTTTGATAACCAGTAACTCTTTTATGTTTGGTGAATTAACATTTGTTTGTTGATAGAGATGTGCTGCCTTGGTTATATGAATTTGAGGTTGAGACTATCTTGAGGCTATGATGAGTTTTAACGGGTGAGGATAAATGTGGGATTGTCTGTATCTTGGCGTGGCAGCCTATGAAGGTTGCAGCCATAGCAGGTACACCCGTTTTTTCCATGCAAAGGATATTATAAACAGAAGGGTGTTGTGCGTAAGCTGATTGATAGACATGTGTATTGTAGCTACAGAAGGGTGTTGTGCGTAAGCTGATTGATAGATATTATAAACGACGGCGTGTATTGTAGCTACAGTACCAATCTTTTTTTTTGGGCTGAGATGGCCTGGTCCACTGGCATGTTTTGGCCACGGCGCAAACACAAATAGTCATTCAAATAAAAAATCAAACCACGGCGCGGGGTTGATGCCGCTTAACGTGTACCATTTTTGGTTTATCCTTTTTTGTCACGTCGCGTATCTTGGCAGGGTAGCTACATGGGGTTTGTCGTTGTGGACAAGGTGGGCGTGTGGCGCCCTAAATTTGCAAACCCACTTCCAATAACAGGTAAATTAAATATTTTGATTTATGAGTTTTTGTTCTTCATTAGATTATTGTTGGTTTATGATAATTAATTGTATTTTACACGATTTCTGATGTGGGTTTATGATATTTTCCTGTTTTTGAATGTTTTGAGTGCTTATGCCTTATGTTTCTGTTTTGTTATAATTTTGTTGTTAAAATTGTAGTAGTAAAAAAAAAAAAAAAAAAAAAAAAAAAAAAAGTTTGGATGTTAGGTTAGATAAGCATAAATGTTGATTTGGAATTGCTATGGGATGTTTGTTTCAGCTTATTTTTAGACTTTTATATAGCCACCTTATGGATGCTTTGGTTCTAGGTTTATGTTTTTTTAATTAAAAGTGAAAAGATTCTTTGTGGAAAAGCTCATTTAACCTTATTTTCACTCTTATATAGCCACCTTATGGCTTCTTTCGGTTTAGGTATGATGCGTTCAGCCATTGACAGCTATTGTCACTTTTAGTACACTCATATGTCTAATGACATGGTGGCTCTAACTCGCGGACTACACCTAGTAGCCAGAGTGCATATGCTTTGCGCAAAAGGAGGTTCAACCGAATATCTGCGGGTATGTTACATTACTAATGTACACGCATTCTAAACTTTCTAGTAGCCCTTGGTTTGCGTCTTCTTAATTATTTTGTGTTCTAATCATTGTAGGTGCAGCTGATCCACAATGCCAATCTTCAACAACAGATGACGAAAAGGGACTCAAACTACAACTTTACACCTTTTTTCTTTTCACCTGTTTTCAAGTCAGCATTAGTTAAACTCTGTTTATAAAAGTTGTAGACTGTCTTTGTCATTTCATTTTAGACGCCTCTTATCAAACCTCTCATGTTACTCTCATCGCAAGCACATCCGAATCAGCAGCTGTGCATACACCTACAACAGCTACACAGCCAGCTAGAGTACCGCAAATGATGACTCGACAAACACGCCCCATACCAAGGGCAACAGCATCGCCGGCGCGTGCAGGTATGACTTTTTTGTTATAACACCTTTCCTAATGTTTTTTTTTTTTTTTTTTTTTTTTTGCTTTTACATGTTCTTTTGTAATTGGATGGACGAACTAGGTTGAATTAGTGTTGGCAAGGTGCTTGATAAAAGTATTGACGGACTGAGTATTGTGGTAAGTTTGTTTTCACCGACTTCAAATTAGTTTTAAGCTTTTCTTTTTCGGTGTCAATGTATTATGTATTGGTCATGAAATGTGACTGTTTTCCAGGCCAACGATGAGATATCTGAGGAGCGGCGGAAGCAGTTGGAGAAGTTAACTTGGGTAAGTTGGTCTGTCACTTTTTGTAGCTTTATGCATTTTTTTTTAGACCATAGAATCTTATACTTTGTTCGTTGATTTCTCATAAAACAACGTCAAAGAGCGTAGAATACAAAAGATGGTAAAAAATTATTCTAAATCCTTTAAATTTATTGTTGCAGGTGTTGCCAGAAAAAAAGGCAAACGTTCCTGCTTCTTACTGTAACAAGAACAAGCGTACCCGTCAAACTCCCCAATGTAAGTATGATCCTTCACATTTGCTACATGTACAGTGTCATTAATAATTTATACTATTTTAACCCTCCCTAAACTGCTGCTATTCTAGATTCAAACGTTACAATGTGTACAAGTACTGCCATTTCACGTGAAACTGCAGATTGCAGACAACAACTATGTCAACGTCAGTAAACTTATTCATAGATCTTTAATCAGAAAAATAGTGGCATAGGCAGCACTTTAGTAACTACTACTTTTTGCTTCCACATAGAGTGACTACTTTTCTCTTGACTACATTAGATATAAATTATTGTTTGTTTGCACGTAAATATAGTGTTTCAACATATAAAGTAAAATATTTGGATACTTTTTTACTGAACTGTTTTATACAAATCCAGGTATGCAGTTAGATAAGTTTAATATGAAATATACAGTCGTTTTTGCCCTCCATATACCTGTAGATGAGTTACACATGTATATTCTAGATACTTGATGTCTTACAACGCCTAAATATTCTACTTTATTTATGCAAAATCGCCTCGGCCGAAAAACAGGCACGCCCGCAACGCGGCGATCGTGGTCATTCTCGTATTAACAAAGGCCATAACAAGTCTCACCTAGATAATCAATCTTCATGCAACAACTGACATGATTTGTCCTCCAAGCCGTTATAATGGATTTCGTGTATATACAAGATTTATTAAAGATCGAATAAATTAATCATCAAGGTAAGCGGAAGCTTGTAATACAATATTAATATACACGAATGGGTTATGTGATCTTTATGCATCAAGTTAATTATAAACAATTAAAATTCATAATCACAACATAATTATAAATTGCATGAAATCATAAACAAGAAACTTACATGATTCGGATGGAGTAGATTGGTTCTTGAATCACTGACCTACAACCAATCTTTCAACAATACCCAAAAACAAAAACACCTCTTGAATCAAATGTTCCAAGCTCTATGTAGTTGACACACCAACACTTTATGTAGATCTTTTGATTGTTAGTCACTTCCGCAACAAGGTTATGATCAGCGGCGGATTTCCGTTGAAGGCAGGGTAGGCACGTGCATAACCTGTGAAAAATTTTAGTAGTGTAATTTTTTTTAATTTTTTCCCAGAGTAACTATAAAATACACTGAAAAAAAAAAATAACAAAGGACGCGAGTTCGAATCCGATCCGCAGCATGGTTGGGTATTGGGTGGAGGTATTTCACAGGCATCAAACCTTTGCTGGGTAGGGTTGATGGGTACCATTATGGTACACAGGGTTGAGGTGTCCCTGCCAATCTACACTTTTTGACCAAAATACACTGAAAAATTAAGAGTGCACACCCTTAAAAATGCTGGAAAAATATTGGTGCATACTGTAATGTAACTTACCATTGTTGAAAGAAAGAAGAAAACAAAACTGGTACTTTAACATGTTGATTGCAGTTTTTTGAAGAAGAAGGAGGTTAAAAAGTAGGTCAAATGGTCTACCAAAATTATGTATTTTCATGGCCCACTTGTTATGTTATGATTTTAAGCTTTTAGACCAACATGATCCATATTCTCTCCCAAAGCCCAATCTATTATTATCTTTGATAATAACATATTTACATACACTGTAACAACTTAATATACAAGTTTTAACAAACTGTATATGTTATTTGAAGACGTGATTAGCTGCTTAAAAAAAAAAAAAAAAAAAAAAAAAAAAAAAAAAAAAAAAAAAAAAAAACTCTAAAAAATAAGATTATTGTAATTCGAACAAAAAACCGCAAAAAATCCGACCCGTAAAAACCGACCCGAGTCAAGAATATTTGAGCATTTTTTTCTTATATATAGTGCACACCTTCTGAGGATTCCTAGATCCGCCACTGGTTATGATCAAATAAAACCAAGAAAAAAATCAAATGATGGTTTGATTTTGGTTTTGGGTTTCGACGAAGCAAGGGAGAGGGGGAAGCAAGAGATCAATCACAATTAGGTTACAAATGGCTGAGAACTTCATTCCTTAAAAAGGGCTCCCATGAGTAACTAAAAATATTTGATCTTATCACTACTTAACTTTATTTAGTTAAGTGACTAACTTTGCAGCAAAAAATTGGTCATTTTGCATTAGTACTCGTTAACTCTAACTCTCCTAGTTAGTTTCCCAAGTTACCAACTTCGTGAACCTTTGTCGTGATTATATATACTCCATATGTATATTAAGTAAGATCTTAGTTCATGTAAGTGTGTGACCCCATAGGCATTTGATATGGTTAATAGTATTATTTATGTGTTGTATCGTGCACACAATTCCTACATACTCCCACTTATGCATGACACAACATCTAGAAAACTATACCGACGATGAGTACCGCTAGCAGTTCATCGCCCTTAACTATATCATTGGTCATAAATTTTGACTAACTGGTCTGAAATCTGTCCATAAAACCCTTGTGCAGCATCCTTCCTCACACCAAAGGCAATACGTAAGAAACTCACACAAGGCATCATCAATTGACTGAGATCACATAAAGCTGCTTTCTTACACAATACTTCAAACTGCTGCTCATTCCATTGAACCAAATCAACATGAGCTCCTCCAATTCTTCTACTTTGATTCAGTAACTGAAAATAACATTCCATTTGCTTGCCACTTTTGTCACTGCACTCCTCTGCTTCACTCTCAAACTCATGAGCTTAAGTCTCAACAAATTAACAAGAACGTAGCTAGTATATATTTTGTTTTGAATGTAAAAGAAGTTTTAATTATGAAAATAGCGAGAAGCTAGATGAAACAACACTCCAAAAAGACACGACCGAAAGCATCCAAGCCAAATACAAAACTCAAACCCCCATCCTATACAAGACACGAAACTAGCATATTACCTCAACAACCACCATAAAACCTAATGAACAAAGGTACAATGCTAACAAGTTTATATAATGTTAAATTTTCGTTTTGTAGTACGTGTTCTGAACCTACTTCATCAATTATTGTTGGTCATTGTAGCGCTAGCAGAACTGACTTCAAGGCCATCTGGTGCTGCACAATATGTTGGCACTGGCATCTTTATTGGCAGGTTTGGGAGTGCACCTTCGAACTTGAGCACCTGAATTGCTTGGCTGATAGACGGTCTCAATCTCGAGTCAGGGTGAGCACACCATAAACCAACTCTCATCAAACACTCGACTTCTTTATTGTCATAGACATTGTTCAGCATCGGATCCACACTAGAAAGCAACTCATCCTTTCCAAGTAAGTTCCAAACCCAATGCACCAACCCAAGATCAGAATTTGGGTCAACTTTATCCATCACCTTTCGGCCGCAAGCGATCTCTAATGCAACCACCCCAAAACTATACACATCGGACTCTGTTGAGGTAAATACTCGTACTAGGTTCGTTGAGGTCTTTCCCTTATGAACCGAGTGAGACCCTGCAAACAAAGATAAACCCGTTAGCCTCGTCCCGGGTTTTATCCCAAGACCAAGCTCCGGTGCAAGGATAAGTATTTATCCGGATTGGAGTAAACGTAGAGTATGTAGGTGAGTAATAAATATGAGTGAAAGTAGTTGTTGAGTATTGAATGCGCTGGGGTATTTATAGTGTACCAGCCACTTGTTACCTGCTGTGCCTGGGGGCGTGTATCCGGTACGTGAACAGTTGCTGCACCTGGGAGAATGGATCTGGTACATGAACAGTTGCTGCACCTGGGAGAATGGATCTGGTACATGAACAGTTGCTGTAGGCGGTGCACTGTTCATGTACTTATCGTACCATTCCATTAAATGCTTTAAGCGGTGCACTATTCATGTACTTATCGTACCATTCCATTAAATGCTTTAAGCGGTGCACTATTCATGTACTTATCGTACCTTGGTCTTTTCCCGAGGTTCCTCTTGTCCTTGTCTATTACTTATTTAATATTTGTTATTGCGTTCCGGGCCGGACGATTTTGACTGGAGTCCGTCCGGTTTGATCCGTCCGGAATGGGTCGTCCGGACACCTACACGAACATGTCCCCCCCCAAGTATTGTATCTTTGGTTTCCGAATCAAAGGTGCAATATAAAATAAAGATAACCGAGAATTGGCTACTGTATGAGTCGGACAAACGTAATTAATGCGAGAAGGGATGATGAATATGCCATGAGTCATACCTTGGTTATCGTGCGGCCCGACACGTGTTACAGGGTATTCCATTCAACGGTTAAGATGCGTGGATTAGCATGATTTGACGTTTCGTCTTATTATCTTTCCGCCTATAAATAGGGGTGGTGAATCTCATTTTTTACCACTTCTATATTTTTCACTGCTTCACTCCGAGCTCTCTGCGAACTTCCCTTCCGTCTTTCAGGTGCGTCCATCTTCCTTGTTAGTTTTAGATTTTCTTTCGTCCCATTCGGCCTTTCAAGACATGTCGGGCGATCATCTTCCACCGGATAACCAAGAAGGTACTAGCGGTACTACTTACTTTCCGAAGCTTGATATGCACATCCATACATCTGCAATGAATGAAGCCCAAGTGAGCTGGGCTGCTAAGACTTACGGTATTCCTCTAGACCTGCACCCACGAGTGCCTCCGGCCGGGATGACGATGATCCAGGTTCCGAACGATAGTTTGGGTTTATATCTTCATTTTTTCAAACAGGGGGTTTTAGGATTCTGGTTTCTACGTTTCTATTGGGGGTGTTGAATCACTTTAGAGTTCACATTGCTCAGTTGGTGCCGCTTGGGGTGAACCGGACGACCATGTTCGAGATGTATTGCCGGTCGCTTGGTATAGACCCTACCGTTATTTTGTTCAGGGTTTTTTACAAACTTTGCAAGCAAGGCCACTGGTTCTCCTTCCAGGCTCGGACGGGTAGGAATTATAAACCCTGTTTTAAGGAGATTCAGTCTAGCCTTAAAAATTGGAAAAATCAATTCTTTTTGGTTGATCGGAGGGCAATTCCTATTGCTATGCCATGGCGTGATGTAGATTCTAATATCAGTGATCCTGCCCCTTCCGCCGGGTCTTATGATGTAGGTGCTGTTACTAGGCTTCGTGAGGTGGTCATTCCCCTTCATAAGCCTGAGCCCAGTATTTTATATGCCGCTGGCCTTAGCAATGTGTGGAAACACGCCGGACGGCATCCTGTCTTGAAGGGTCCGGAGGGAAATGGTAATATGACCCTAATCGTATTTTGCCCCTCTTTTTTTTTTTATATTTCTAACTCTTCTTATCTTATACTTTTGTGCATTGCTCCTCCCCTTTTTATTGCAGTTGTCACTATGTCGGAGCTTCTTCGTTTTCCTTCCTTTGCCGGCTGCAAGGTCATTCCCGGGCCACCTCTTGCCGAAGGGGAAAACCGTGTAACTTATACCTCCCCTCCGGCCCCCAATAATGAAGCGATCCCCCCTAAGACCAAACACATGGAAGCGGTGCAAACACCCGATCCGGACGTGGTTGTCGCCCGGTCGCAAAAAGAGGCTCAGGCGCATGCCAAGGGAGCCGAGGGCGAGGGTGTCTCGAAAAAGAGACGTGTTGTAGCTGCGGGGTCTCGTGCTGCTAAGAAGAGAAGGAATACTGAAGAGCTTGTTGATCATGACGTTAGTTCAACTCATGTTTCTTCTCCCAGCCCCTTGAATCAATCTTCTCCGGTCAACCCTGCTTTTCAGTCCGGGCCTTCTCATCCTGATGGGCAAGAGAATGAAGATGTTGGTGATCCACATCACAGTGAGGAATCTGAATCTCCCCAAGCCAGCCAAAGGTCTCTTTCTTTGGAGCGTGAGCCAAACCGCTCGGCCACCCATACTGGTTAGTCTTATGCTTTTCTCCCTTTGTTTATTTTTATTAAGGCCGGAGTGTTGATTTTATTTTTCTTGTAGTTCATGCTTCCGGTGTACTGACGCAGTTCGTTGACTTGACTGCCGACCGCCTTGGAGCGGATGAGGGTGAGTGATTTCGTATACCGTTTATCTTATCCTTATCTTTAGTTTTTTGCTTACACACATTTTTTCTTTTCCTTCTTAGGTACTTCCGGTGGGCGTCATGGGGATAATGTTTTTACTCCCCAGTGGGGGCTTACCGATAGCTCTCGAATGAATAATACTGTGAACTGCAGGGATATGCTCAAAAATTTGTTCACCCCGGCTGACCAAGATTTTTATTTTTACGGGATGTCTGATGAGGTAGCTGTTAAGCGGTCCTATCGGTCACTGGGGACGTGTATGCTAGAACAAGCTAACGTTCTGATGCGGTTTGAGTCTTTATCCGAGCAGTATGCTGATCTTTCTTACAAGCATCAATCTTGCAAGGATGTGGAAGCCCGGTTCAAAGAATGTAAGCAAGAGCTGCTGGGAGTTAGAGCCGAGAGAAATTCTGCGGTTGACCGGGTTGATGAGCTTGAGCAGGAAAGGTTGAACCTGGTTAGAGTTGGGGTTGAGCAGGCCGTAAAGATTAGGGACTTGGAGGCCAAACTTGCTGGGTCAGAGAGCTTGTGTACGAAGCTGGCCAAGGAGAGAGAAGATTTGGCTGTGGCGTGTGGGCAGGGAGAGATCGCTAGGCACCGTTTGGTCCGTGAGTATTTTCCTACTTTCGTTCGGCGTCTACTTCAGAGTGAAGAATACAAAAGGAGTTTGGCTGGTCCGTTTAATACGGCTATTGCTGCTGGCTGGCTGAAGGGGGTTCAAGAGGGCCGTTCTCCTGAGGCCATTCAAGCTATTCTTGATGCCTCAACTGGATTTGATCTGGAGGCCGGGGCTAAACTTTACCCGGACTATGATGCCTTGTTTGACAAGCGGTACTCTTATGTTGACAAAATCTCCCGTGCCCATAACAAGAGTCTGGCTGATCTACAGAATCTGCTTCCGGATGAAACCCCTCCAACTCCCGGTCAAGGTGGTTCAGGCTTTGCGCAGCCTTAAAGTTGTAATAACTTAGTCTTTTGAACAGTTTAGAATGTTTTGTTTAAGATGAATGGCGTTTTTTTTGTAACTGTCTGTTGCGCCCTATTACCCGAGCAGCAATTTTGCCTTGTATGGATATTTGGATCGTTCAAGCTTATGTTATGCTGACATGTCTTACTTTTATCTATTTTTTGGTTTATTTACCTGCTTAAAGTGTTTGTTCAAGATTGTTTGTGCGTTTTTTGTATTTCGTACTCATGCGGTGAATAGCACCTTTCAAATGGCATAACCGTTCGGTGAACAGCACCTGGGTTCTTCCCGTGTGAATAGCACAATTGGGGTATGATAACCGTTCGGTGAACAGCACCTGGGTTCTTCCCTTGTGAACAGCACAATTGGGGTATGATAACCGTTCGGTGAACAGCACCTGGGTTCTTCCCTTGTGAATAACACAATTGGGGTATGATAACCGTTCGGTGAACAGCACCTGGGTTAGGAATAGTAGACATTGACTACACATCGACGGAGGTAGCTAGCCGTCCGCCGGAGTCATTATTAACTTATGTCTTACATGATTTTGCTTGAAAATTGCTGTCATTCCAACCGGAATGTAGCGTTCATTTCATTTCACATTAAATATTTAAGATTACATTTGTTTACATATAGCACCGCCTTAAATTCATAGCGTTCCATGTGCGTGGAACTTCCCTTTCATCTAGTGTCATAAGTTTGTATGAGCCGTTCTGGAAGGCTTCAATCACTTGATATGGTCCTTCCCAAGTAGGTCCTAGCTTTCCCAAGTTTTCTACTCTGCTGGCTTCGTTCTTTCGATACACAAATTCTCCGACCTTAAATGATGCCGGACGGACTCTTTTGTTGTAGTATTGTTCCACTTTGGATTTGTACTTTGCTTCTTTGATGGCTGCTGCTTCGCGCCTTTCTTGTAGTATGTCTAGGTTTAGACGCATTTCGTCTTCGTTCGTTCCTTCTTGGACCATCATGGTTCTATGAGTCGGCATTCCGATTTCTGCAGGAATTACCGCCTCGCTTCCATATGTTAGGCTGAACGGCGTCTCACCGTTGCTTGTTTTCAAGGATGTTCGGTGAGCCCATAAGACATTGGGTAATTCGTCTACCCATCCGGCCCTTTCTCTTCCCAAACGCGTTTTGATGCCCTTCATGAGACTCTTGTTGGCTCCTTCCACTAGCCCATTTGCTTGTGCATGAGCTACCGCTGTATTTATCTATGTTATTTTTAGTTTTTGGCACCAAGTTTTGAACGGATCCTTGACAAAGTTTGTTCCGTTGTCCGTCACGATGATGGATGGAAGACCATATCGGCATACTATGTTGTCCCATACAAATTTGATAACCTCTTTGCCGGTGGTTCTGGCTAAAGGTTTTGCCTCAATCCATTTGGTAAAGTAGTCGATTGCTACTATGACAAATTGGACTTTTCCCGGGGCCGCCGGGAGTGGACCGAGGACATCCATCCCCCATTGGTAAAACGGCCAAGGTGCCATAATAGATGTCATTATGTTCTTGGGGAGTTTTGGCACCGGTGAGTGTATCTGGCAGGAGTCACATTTCCTTATTTCGTCCCTTGCGTCTCGGTGCATAGTTGGCCAGTAATATCCTTGTCGGATTGCCTTTGCTACGACCGACCGAGGCCCTGAATGCATTCCGCATGCTCCCATGTGTAACTCCCGGATGACATAGTTTGCCTGCAAGGGTCCTACGCACCTTAGCATAGGCATGAGATAGGATTTTTTGAAAAGGACGTCGCCCTCCATGACGTATTGACTTGTTTTCATTCGGAGGGCTCTAGCTTCGTTCTTGTCGTCCGGCCATTTCCCTTCTTGGAGACACCTTACTATTGGTGTCATCCAATTATCTTCCTCTTCCTCCACTACTGTGCTGACTTCTGTTGTTTCTATAGATGGTTTGCCCAGAATTTCAACAAGGATTTCTTTGGTGAGGTGGTTGAAGGCGACGGATGCTAGTTTGCTCAGTATGTCTGCTTTCTGGTTTTGGTTCCGAGGTATGTTTGCTATTCGGAATTTCTGGAAGTAGGTTATGTTGCGTTTTGCTTCGGCTAAGTATTTTGTCATGTGATCCGTGTAAGCTACAAATTCACCATTGATCTGCCGTGCTACTAACTGAGAATCGACCTTTACGGAGAGAGCGGATACTTTCATCTCCTTCGCTATTCTTAATCCAGCGAGCAATGCCTCGTATTCCGCTTGGTTGTTGGTGCTTGGGAAATCCAACCTGAGGGCATAGGTGTATTCCGTCCCTGTTGGGCTTATTAGGACTAGGCCTGCTCCCGATCCGTTCTTTCCCGATGCACCGTCAGTATACAAAATCCATTCGTTCTCTTCATCAGTATTTCTTTGCTTGGCCGTTACTTGCTCCTCAATCCTTCCGTTGCTGTCTACCGGGACTTCATTTATGAAGTCCGCCAACACTTGCCCTTTGACTGCACTTCTGGGTTCATATGTTATGTCATACGTCCCCAATTCAACAGAATACTTGGCCAGTTTTCCCGAAGCCTCCGATTTATTTAGGATTTGTTTGATCGGTTGGTCGGTGATGACTTTAATTGGGTGTGCCTCAAAATACCTCCTGAGTCTTCTTGATGCATGGAGCAATGATAGGGCTAGCCTTTCAAGCGGAGCGTAGTTGCACTCAGCTTCATGTAATGTTCGACTAACATAATGGACTGGAAGCTGTATTCCGTTTCGTTCGACCAACAAAACGGCACTGACTGCCTCTTTTGCTGCCGCTAGGTAGACACACAGTGGTTCCTTCGGTTTTGGGGCGGCCAGGTATGGAAGTTTAACGATGACCCTTTTGAGTTCTTGGAAAGCCTTCTCCGCATCGTCCGTCCAACGGAACTCGTCCTTGTTCACTTTTGTGATATTCTTTAAAGTTTCGAAGAATGGTAGAGCCCTTTCGGCTGATTTGGCGAGAAACCTGTTTAAAGCAGCCAACTTTCCCGAGATGCTTTGCATTTCCCGCAGCGTCCTAGGAGATTGCATTTCCGTGATGGCTTTCGTCTTATCCGGATTTGCTCGTATGCCCTCGGATGTCACCATGTATCCTAAGAATTTTCCTTCTTGGACACCAAACGAGCACTTCTTCGGATTGAGTTTCATGTTTATCCTTCTGAGGTTGTCGAATGTTTCTGCTATGTCAGCTAGCAGGGTTTTCTCCGTTGCACTTTTGATCACCATATCATCAACGTAAGCCTCTAGGTTTCGGCCGATTTGAGACTGGAAAGCCGTGTCTACCAGGTATTGATATGTGGCTCCTGCATTTTTTAGACCGAACGGCATCTTGGTGTAACAGAACGTTCCTTGGTCTGTGTAGAATGCTGTTTTTTCTTCATCCTCGGTGGCCATTTGCACTTGGTGGTACCCCTTGTAGGCGTCCAGGAAGCACTTGTATTTTGAGCCTATAATGGATTCCACCTTTAAATCTATCTCCGGGAGGGGGTAGTAATCCTTTGGGCATGCCGAGTTAACATTCTTGAAGTCGATACACATCCTCCAACTCCCGTCTCCTTTTTTTTCTAGGACCGGGTTGGAGATCCATGTTGGGTATTTTACCGGCCTTACTATTCCTGCCTTTAACCATTCGTTTACTTCTTTCGTAACCGCTTGGCTTTTTTCCGCTGAGAGGGGTCTCTTCTTTTGACTCACGGGAGTGATCGATGGATTGGCGTTCAGGGTGTGTTGTATGACTCGCCTGGGGACGCCTGTCATATGAGATGGTTCCCATGCAAATATATCCATGTTCCTCTTGAGTATATTCTTTAGGCTTTCCGAACCGGCGGATGACAAATTCCGTCCGATGGATACCAATTGGTCAGGATAAGCAGGATTCACCATGACTTCCTCGGTTGATTCGAACTCCGTCCGTTCTACGGGTTCGGGTTCTTCTTCCGTTATTCTTTTTTTGTTTACTTCTCGACATTCGAATACCGATGCTGCTTGAGTGACTAACGTTGCTATTCCTTTGGGAGTCGGAAATTTCATCATTGAATGTATAGTGGACGGAATGGCTCGTAACTTTTTTAATCCGGATCGTCCTATTATAATGTTGAATGGTGAGGGTGCGCTTGCCACGATGAACTTCATTGTAGTGCGGCTGCAAAAAACACCGCTACCGAAGCAAACGTCCAATTCTATTTTTCCCATAGGTTTTACCTGTTCCCCGGAGAAACCTGCCAGAGACGTTGCTGTTTCCACCATCTTTGCCTTGACGGCTAGATGTAAGTTATCGAAGCAGTGTTTAAACATTATTACACACGAAGCCCCCTCGTCTATATGGACCCTCATCACTAGGTATCCAGCGATTTCCGCTTCTACTACGATGGCTTCTTCGGCCAGGTCGTCCGTTGGTACCGGGGGGAAAGTTATAGGTACGTTCATCCAGTTTTCTGTGGTGGTCATCGTCTTTCTTTTTCGGCCCTCTCCTTGGCAACTAACCATATTAATGATCTTTCTTCCCTGCTGGCCGTCCTTTTTCTGTTGAGCCTTTCCTCTCTGCCTTACATCTTTGATCAGGTGACTTAGCTTAGGAATATGAATATTCAGCAGAAGACTCGGTCACCCCGAGTACTTATTAGATCATCATAGCTAGTAGGATTATCAGTAATATTATTAGTAGTTTAGTTATTAATTAGTATTGTGGAGTGGGTCGGGTCTTTACCCTCTGTCAGCTCGCTCCACAGTCCACTAGGGACATAATATGTAGTAGTATATATACCCCTTCCCACACATGGGAAGGGTTGGACCTTTTCAATCTAATATATCACAAGTTTCTTTCTCTCACTAAAGGCTCCCAAAACTCTCCTACTTCTCTCTAGAACTCTTACATATTCGATCCATATACAAGCCTCTCAAGAGTGTTTCTTGCTTAGTGAATACCCTACAATTGGTATCAGAGCCATGGTTAGGTCCATGAGAGTTGGTATTCACGGATTTGTGTAGTTTGTGAGGTTTTTGGGTCGAATTTTAAGATATTTGTTTAGATACATTTATTTCATTTTGTGCTTTGTTTAGTTATTTAAAGTTGTTATAATTTGTACTTTCTAGCTTAGAAATAGTATAGGAGTAGTATTTAGTGCTTGGATTCACAGATTTAAGGTTCGTGTGGTGTTTGTGGGTGATTCGAGTGCTTTTCTTTCAAGAGTTCTTGGATGCGGTTTGTGTGGTTTGGACGTTCTTGAATGCGGTTTGTGTAGCATCGGGTACGCGGTTTGTCTTTATACTAGTTTAGGCAAAAGGACAAACGGCATTGATAGTGACAGGTTTGGAAGTTTGTGCCAACGCGGTTTGTCTCTACGGTGCGTACGCGGTTTGTGTCTACGCGGTTTGTACTTCCAGTGTGAACTCGGTTTGTCCCTAAGGCGTATACGCGGTTTGTGTCTACGCGGTTTGTATATCAAGTGTGAACTCGGTTTGTCTATTAGGTGCATACGCGGTTTGTGTCAACGCGGTTTGTATCTCCATTGTGAACTCGGTTTGTCTCTTGGCACATACGCGGTTTGTATCTCCATTGTGAACTCGGTTTGTCTCTTAGGCGTATACGCGGTTTGTGTCTACGCGGTTTGTATATCAAGTGTGAACTCGGTTTGTCTATTAGGTGCATACGCGGTTTGTGTCAACGCGGTTTGTGTATCTAGTGTGAACTCGGTTTGTATCTCCATTGTGAACTCGGTTTGTCTCTTGGCACATACGCGGTTTGTATCTCCATTGTGAACTCGGTTTGTCTCTTAGGCGCATACGCGGTTTGTGTCTATGCTATTTGTCTAGGCGGTTTGTGTCTTGGTGACTTTAGAAATTCCCGCGAAAGATTCTATTTCTCGGTTAAATCACAAGATCTGTAAAATCCCGTAGTTACTATGGCTACCACATCAAGTGCATCATCAGATGACATTCAAGCTGCAGGGTCTGACACTCGTCCACCCATGCTAGATAGGACGGATTATGAGTCTTGGGCACAACGAATAAGACTTTACTGCTTGGGAAAAGATAATGGTGTTAACATTCTTAAGTCAATTGATGAAGGACCATATCAGATGGGTACCACCAGAGACGTTGTCACAACTGGTGAAGATGGGACTGTAACTTTGGGCATTGATAGACCTAGAAACTATAATGATCTTAATGAAGAAGAAAAGAAGAGGTATGATGCTGATATTAGAGCCTCAAATATAGTCATTCAAGGTCTTCCAAAGGATGTATACAAGCTCATCAATTTTAACACTGAAGCCAAGGCTGTGTGGGACAACGTTAAAATGCTATTGGCAGGGTCAGAACTCACAAAGGAAGATCGTGAGTCACAGCTGTATGATGAGTTCGAGCATTTCAAAATGAACCCAGGAGAGAATATCACAGATTACTATGTGAGATTTCATAAGTTGGTGAATGATATGAGGATGATCAGAATGACTATGCCCAATATCCAACTTAACTCAAAGTTTGTGAACAACATGACTCCTGAATGGGACAGATTTGTTACTGCCGTCAAACTCAACAAAGGTTTAAGGGAGACTAACTATGAACAGCTGTATGCTTACTTGCAACAACATGAGAAGCATGCTGCCTATGATCGGGTGCTGAGAGAAAAGTTGAATCCTTCAACTACAAATGACCCACTGGCTTTCATGACAAATGTACAACCAACAATCCAATCATCATCCAATCCAAGCTATCACCAACTTCACTCACAAGTACCTGCTATGAGCTCACAACTTGACTCAGGCTACTCTCAGACCGACAAAATGATTGACAACCTCACCAATCAAGTATCTCTACTGGTTCAACAGTTTCAAGCATCACTCCCTCAGACCAACAATCAGTTAAGGAATTCTTCCAACCCACGCAATCTAGCAATGGTGGAGGATGGGAAAATTGTGGTTCAGAATGTGCAAGGGAGAGCTGGTAGAAACATGGGTCGAGGTTATGGGCAGAATAGAGCAGGGAATGCCAATCAGGGGCAAGGTAAACAGATCAAGTGTTATAATTGTGGGGGGCTTGGACACATTGCTAGAAACTGCAATCAACCTAAACGTCCTCAGAACTCAGATTACTTCAAAGACAAGATGCTGTTAATGCAAGCTCAAGAAAATGGAGCTGTATTGGATGAGGAAGAGTTATTGTTCTTGGCAGGAGATGGAGGAAATACGTTTGATGAAGATGTGGATGAGAAACCTGTTCAGGATCTAGCACTTAATGATCCTAACATCTTCAAGGCAGATGACTGTGATGCATTTGACTCTGATGTGGATGATGAACCTACTGCTCAAACAATCTTCATGGCTAACTTGTCTTCCCTGGCCTCATCTCGTCAAGCCGGCCCTTCTAATGCATCCGTGATATCTGAGGTACTAAAAATTTATGACACATATAATATTGTCGAGGGACAACAGATTCCCGAAGAAGTACATCAGGCAGTTGTTTCTGACTCAAGTGATGTTGATATGGAAAATAGCAATATTGTCTCATATGAACAGTATTTGAATAGCAACAACTCGCCTGATGTACCAAATGGTTAATCCATTGTCAATAATGATGTGTGTGCTGTGAGTAATGTATGTGCCTTAGATAATGCGGGTAATGTAGATAATGCATGTGTGTATCATGTGAACAAATTGCCTGTCCCTGATGATAACTTGATCACTAGACTAAACATCTATAAAGAACAAGTTGCTATGTATGAACAGCGTGCTAAGTTTGAGCTTAATGATCGTGAGCAGAAATTAGAATGTCAAATGAGTACACTTATTAAAGAGTCTAGAGTGCGAGAAGAAACATTAAAATTAGAGTTAAGTTCTTTGAAAAGTCAGCTAGAACAGTCTGTCATACAGAAACAAGAAGCACAAAAGTGTGTAACAACACTTAAGCAAGAATTCAAACAGAAAGAAACAACTCTTTTAAATGATTTCACTAGACTCAAGACGTTAAAAAATAAGCTTGAAGATAAGTTGTACACACAAAATCAAACCATACAAACTGCTCAAATGATTCATAAGCACAGAAAGTTGAGTGATAAGCACAGTAAAATCATGATAGGTGAACCTAAGTCAACCATCCTTAGGGACATGAAAGTACTCCAACCATCGCTATATGATGGTAATGTGATGCTTATGCCTATTCATGACCAACCTGAGCATATCTACACTGATGAAGAGAATGAGTTGAGTGATAAAACGAAGGAAAAAATGAATGAGAAAATGAGGGATCCCGAGTGCATAGCCAGACGAATAATAATCAAACCCCATGATTATTATGAGGAAAATCGTTTGACTGTGTTTGCTCCTCAAAAGAAGTTAACACCTGAGCAGATATTTTGGAAACAAGATAATGAAAAACTTAAGGAAGAAAAACTTAAGGCCAACACCCCCCTCATTAGAAAAGTTGCGTCCATAACGGTGTATCCTCCCAATACACCTAGGAATTTGGTGCCTTTGTCTCTTCCCACTGAATGCAAAACCTTTATTAGCTTATATGTGCTTTGGCAACTGTTTGCTGATTTCGATAAAACATGTAAGAAGAGAATCACACCCACTGGCATTACTGAGGGGGAAAGGTGTTTTGAACATGCAAAAAGGTGTTACTTAACTGAGGTCATGCCATTCTTTAAACTACTTAAAGAACACTTTGAAGGGTTGCAAACTGCCCTTAAAGCCGAAATAAATGAAATGAAAGTAGTGTTTAAAGATATGGAAAATGAGGTGAATGAACATGCAATAGAACTTAAAAGTCGAGAGATTGAAAGAAAAAACATACTCATTACTAACGACAACTTGATTGCTAAATGTATTGCACAAGATGTATTTTACACTGTCACTGATTCTGCATTGTCTGCTTGTCAATTTAATGAGTATGCTATTGCGTTAAATGTCACCCAGAATCGTGTTGTTGAGCTTGAGGGGGAGAATTTGAAATTGCTTGAAAAAATTCAAAATGATGATCATGATAACATGGTTAAACGTTTTTCGAAACTAGAAGTTGATTATCTGAACTTGCAACTTAAACATCAACACTTAGAAGAAAAATGCAAAATATCAAATGTCAAGACATCCACGGATGCTCCTGAGTTTAATACATATTTTGAATTAAGCAAACGTGATGAAACAATTCAAGCTCACACGAACACGATCCGACTGCTGAGGGCCCAAATTGCCCAATTGAAATCCAACAAGTGTGAAGTATATGGCACCAATAAACCTTCATCTTCAGATTCTCAGAATTTTCAATATCAAAACACCATAAATAAGTTACATTATGAAAATGAGTGTTATCGAGAAGAAAATTCAAAGATTAAACAACATTTCAAAGAGTTATATGATTCTATTAAAGTTACAAGAAGCAATCATAATGATCAAATAACCTCTTTGACAAATGAAATTGAGAATCTTAAGGCTCGGGTGAAAGGTAAAATGCCATGCACCACTTGTAATTGTGATACACCAAAGGCTACTGATTGTAAAAAGTATGATGTTGATGTTGGGCGTATTCCGTTTAAGCTTAGAAATAACAGCCTTGCCCATCAAACATATCTAGATCATATTAGAGAAGGTCTTGACACACTTCGTGAGGTAGTTGAAGAAGATAGGAATGATAAGCCACTTGATCAAGCAGTTGTCTATGCATGCAAACTCACGAAAAGGATTCAGGAAAACTTAGAATATGCCATAGACTCAATTCCTAAGTTTAGAGGCCATAGAGATAGATTTGTTGCATCATCATCCAATGTTGTGAACAAGCATGTAGCCTTTGACCTACCACCCAAAACATCAGAACCCAACACATCATTATCAGGAAGGCATGTGACAGAAAAACAAACTAATGTTACCTTCGATGCTTCTACAGGAGTAAAAAGTGACACCCAAGCTAGCGGGTCAAGGTCTAGAGGAAATGAAAGAAAGGATATGACTGCGCCAGCTAAGAATGATCACTTGAAGAATGTAGAAGCCCAACCTAGGATCAATAAGTTTACAATGAGTAGGATGAATCGTGTTGATTCTAGTATCAAAAGTACTGTAATTAATTCGAATTCTAATGCTATCTGTAAAACTTGCGACAATTGTTTAATTTCTGCTAATCATGATGAATGTGTTGTGTCTTTCCTGAGGTCTTCTGCATCATCTTATGTTAAGAATGGTAGGATAACTAAAGCATGCAAAAAGGTTTGGAAAGCAACAGGAAAAACATTTGCTAGCATAGGCTATCAATGGAGACCCACTGGAAGGAAATTCAATTTAGGAAAACAGTGCATGTTACCTAAAATGAATAAGCATAAAATTGTAAAAGTTAAGGAATGGAGACCCACTGGAAGGAAATTCAATTTAGGAAAACAGAGACCATTACCTAAAATGAATATGCATAGAATTGTGAAGAATAAGGAATGGAGACCAACTGGTAGAATCTTGCCTTTAGAATCACAATGCCTTCCATCTAGGTCTTGTCCTGTCTCAAGTTCTGTCTCTACAGTAAAGATAGTAGCATCTGTGAAATCTGTGGTTCCTGAATATGTGTGTGCTGACCAAATGGACCCCAATTGCACTTGGGGATCCACATTTTTCAGTTATCCATTGTTGTCTGGTTTCAAATGCAGGTCGTACAAATCGTCCTGTGGTATTTGGACTCAGGCTGCTCAAAACATATGACTGGAGATCGCTCACGGCTCAAGAACTTCGTGAAAAAGTTTATCGGGACAGTTAGATTTGGGAACGACCACTTTGGTGCTATTATGGGTTATGGAGATTATGTGTTTGGTAATAGTGTAATCTCAAGGGTATATTATGTGGAAGGACTAGGACACAATCTGTTTTCTGTGGGTCAATTTTGTGATTCAGATCTGGAAGTGGCTTTCAGAAAGCATACATGTTTCGTTAGAGAATTGGATGGTTTAGATCTCCTCAAGGGCAGTCGGGGCACCAATCTATACACCATCTCAATTGAAGAAATGTTGAAGTCCTCTCCAATATGCTTGCTTTCTAAAGCCTCTAAAACAAAATCATGGCTGTGGCATCGTCGTTTGAACCACTTGAACTTCGGTACCATAAATAATCTTTCCCGTAAAGATCTTGTTAGAGGGATGCCCAGACTGAAATATGAGAAAGATCATCTCTGCTCTGCATGTCAACTGGGTAAAAGCAAGAAACAAACCCACAAGCCTAAAACCGTCAACACCAACTTGGAAGTTCTTCACACCCTCCACATGGACTTGTGCGGTCCAATGAGAATACAAACCATAAATGGAAAGAAGTATGTTCTGGTGATAGTAGATGATTATTCTCGGTTCACATGGGTAAAGTTTTTGAGAACCAAGGACGAAACTCCAGAGGTTATCATTAAACTGATAAAACAGCTGCAAGTAAGGCTAGATAAAACTGTCAGAATCATCCGCACAGATAATGGTACTGAGTTTGTTAACCAACAACTCCGTAATTTCTATGAAAGTATTGGCATCACGCATCAGAAAAGTATCCCTCGCACGCCTCAACAGAACGGGGTGGTTGAACGAAGGAACCGTACTCTGGTGGAGGCTGCAAGAACTATGCTTATATTTTCAAAGACTCCGATGTTTCTTTGGGCAGAAGCTATTGCAACAGCATGTTACACTCAAAACCGATCCCTAATTCATCCGGTTCATGAGAAGACTCCCTTCGAGTTAATTCATAACAAGAAACCAGATCTTTCCTTTCTGCGTGTGTTTGGTGCACTCTGCTATCCAACTAACGATAGTCAAGACTTGGGAAAGTTAAGAGCTAAAGCAGATATAGGTATTTTCGTTGGATATGCACCTGACAGTAAAGGGTATCGAATCTACAATAAAAGAACCCGTAAAATCATGGAAACCATTCATGTTACGTTCGATGAGCTGAGTGAGCTACCTGTTTCAGAACAAATCAGTTCTGGACCCGATCTTCACCTTTTGTCTCCTGGACCCATTAGTTCAGGACTTGTACAGAATTCCACGCCTGCAGATTCTTATGTGCCACCTACATGTGAGGAGTTGAAAAAGTTATTCGATCCTATGTTTGATGAATACTTTGAGCCAACGAATGGAACCATCCCGAGTGAACCAGCAATAATTCCTATGAATGAGGTTCAAGCCCCACAAGGTTCACAAGGTCCTGCAGCTTCAGTATCAGTCAGTCACAATGCTCCTGCTGCCAGTCAATCGTCTTCGTCATCAAACACTCAAACTACTCCAGTAATGCAAGAATCTTCAGATAATAATTCTTTGGAAGTTAATCCTTTTGCTCCTGTTGAAGAGGTTCCTTTTGAAAACATATTTGCTCCTGAACATTCATCAGACACATCCTTACCTGAGGAACACAGCACTGCTACGTCCGTTCATAACCATCAACCTCACGACCATCTCAGGAAATGGACCAGTGATCATCCAATCGACAACATCATAGGCAATCCTTCACGTCCAGTATCCACACGTAATCAACTAGCCACTGATGCACTATGGTGCTTCTTCAATTCCGTACTGTCTAAAGTCGAACCAAAAGATACCAAAGAAGCAATGACTAAAGATTGCTGGTTCCAGGCTATGCAGGATGAAATCCATGAATTTGATCGACTTGAAGTATGGGAATTAGTGCCTCCTCCGGAGCGTGCAATGATCATTGCTTTAAAGTGGATCTTCAAAGTGAAGCTTGACGAGTATGGAGACGTCTTAAAGAACAAGGCACGGCTAGTTGCTAAAGGGTTTAGACAAGAAGAGGGCATTGATTTTGAAGAATCGTTTGCTCCAGTTGCTAGAATTGAAGCTATAAGAATCTTCCTGGCAAATGCTGCTAGTCGTAATATGATAGTCTACCAGATGGATGTCAAAACGGCATTCTTGAATGGTGACTTGAAGGAAGAAGTTTATGTGAGTCAACCTGAAGGATTCGTGGATGCTGAACACCCTACTCATGTTTACCGCTTGAAGAAGGCTCTTTATGGGCTAAAACAGGCGCCAAGGGCATGGTACGATACATTGTCCAAGTTCCTTCTAGCAAACAGATTCTCCAAAGGTGTTGTTGATCCCACACTATTCACCAGGAAGTCAAGAAACCATCTACTGCTAGTTCAGATATATGTAGATGATATCATCTTTGCTTCAACAGATCCTAGTGAATGTGATAGTTTCTCAAAGGAGATGAATTCCAAATTCCAAATGTCCATGATGGGGCAAATGTCATTCTTCTTAGGATTACAAGTATCTCAAAGTCCCGGAGGCATATTCATCAATCAATCCAAATACACCAACGAGATCTTGAAAAAGTTTGGATTCTATTCAAGTGAACCTGTTGACACTCCCATGGTTGATAGAACGAAGCTGGATGAAGATCCTTCAGGGATTCCAGTGGATATAACGCAATATCGAAGCATGATTGGATCTTTGATGTACATCACGGCTAGCAGACCAGATCTTCTGTTTGCTGTGTGTATGTGTGCTCGGTATCAATCCAGACCAACCAAGAAGCATGTTGAAGCAGTGAAAAGGATCTTCCGATATCTTCAAGGCACGGTTCATATGGGTCTCTGGTATCCTAAGGACACTGCAATGGAGTTGACGGCATACGCAGATGCTGATCATGCGGGATGTCAAGACACTCGTCGAAGTACGTCAGGAGGAGCTCAATTTTTAGGGGAAAAGTTGGTTAGTTGGTCTTCTAAGAAGC
The DNA here is from genome assembly GCA_021014915.2 of Artemisia tridentata subsp. tridentata. Classification (NCBI taxonomy): domain Eukaryota; kingdom Viridiplantae; phylum Streptophyta; class Magnoliopsida; order Asterales; family Asteraceae; genus Artemisia; species Artemisia tridentata. Next base: position 70,519,889 of record CP139505.1, read on the forward strand.
AAATGAGTACTTCCATATCATCTACTGAAGCTGAGTACATTGCTATGTCTGCTTGCTGTGCACAAATCCTTTGGATGCGATCACAACTTTCGGACTATGGATTCTCATACAACAAAATTCCCCTATATTGTGACAACAAAAGCGCCATTGCTCTTTGTTGTAACAATGTTCAGCACTCCAGGTCAAAACACATCGACATCAGGCATCACTTTATCAGGGAACAAGTGGAAAAAGGAATTGTGGAACTGTACTTCGTAAGGACAGAGTTTCAGTTAGCTGACATCTTCACCAAGGCCCTCCCAAGAGAAAGGTTTCAGTTTATTCTCCCACGCCTTGGCATGAAAAGCATGACTCCTGAAACCCTCAAGTGTCTTCAGGAAGAAAAGGAGGAGTAAAGGATTGTCTTCTTATATCCTTGTACATAGTTGTATATACATTAAATCAAAAAGAAAAATACAAAAATATAAAATCTATAAAAAACCATAAAAATCGAAAAAATCAGAAAATACCAAAAATAGTCCTACCTAGGCATGTCTTCTGTTTATCGATAACATTTACGGATCTAGAAATGTCATTCAACAATGGCACGGATTCTTAAATGAAGCTCGAGCAGAAGTTATACTAATCAGTTAAAACATGTCTTAATGGCTTGCAGTTACTTCATACTGCAACCCGTGCTATACAATGAGGAAAGCATGTCGCCAAAAAGACAGCTGTTCCTCCAACCAGGTGATGTTCACCTGGGCATGGATTACTTTATATCCATGATTCTCCGACTTGATGTACGTTTCAGTGCATCACTTCGTATATAAGAAGAGAAGTCTTCTTTTCATCAAGATTCTATATCTTGTTAGATCCCTCAAGAGAGTCTTGATGTTACACAAGGTGGTAAAATGAACTAAATTTTCACAAATGTTCGTCGCTCAATTGAATGACTACAGCTCTTTTAATGGAAAACGGGTCATTAATTGAGGGGGAGCATATTTGTTCAAATTTCCGACACCTTGCCATATTTGTGCAAACATCAGCAGTGACACTCTCTCGTTGTTTCAAGGGGAGCATAGTATGCTCCAAAATCAGAATACATTTAAACCTGCCACATTTTCTCCCAAATTTTTCTAAATGTATTTAAATCAATTGGGATCACAAATCTCAAATGGTTTGAAATTTTTGATCGGGGGAGAGAATGTGATTTAAATAGGAAATTCTGATAAAATGTGATGATTTGGAAGCTAATGTAGGCTCTCCCATATGTGCTAAACCATTTTATATATCAATGCACATATTGAGGGGGAGCAAAATGTTTTGGATGTGAATGTAAGCTCTCCAGTAAGTGCTAAACTCTTTTGTATACCAATGCACTTATTGAGGGGGAGCAAAGGATTTGGCATGCATCTTATGTGAGCACGGCTCAGACTTCACAAAAGAATTGACGAAACAAAACTGTCATCTATCGAAAGGGCATATCCTGGCCGGGTAATAATTTCAAGCTGGTCTAACCAGTGATGTAAGCGTGTCTCGAAAAGGATATGTCTGAGTAGAGTGTACCGTTTCGAGAAACTTTCTATGGACTTGACCAGGCCGGGTAATAATTTCAAGCTAGTATAACTAGTGATGTAAGCGTGTCTCGAATCGGTCATGTTCACTGAAAGTTGATCAATTCAAAAAGTGCGAGCTCTACCTAACATGTGCAAATTTATAAAACAATCAACCGAGCACATGTTGAGGGGGAGCATTTGAAAAATATAAAACTCTCAAGTGTTTGCAAAAATGTGTTTCAGAATCATGAACACTTGGAGAGATTTTTCAAAGATTTGGTTTGGCAATCGTGGATGAATACCAAAGACCGACCATTTTAATTAATGCATGGAGCTATAAGGATGGTTAGGTTAGGCTCAATTTCCTACGATCCCGCCAGAGCCGGAGGGATCTACCCAGGGACAATCCACTAGTTAGTGTAGAAGTCCTTAGGTATGATTAAAAAGGAGAAAAGTGGATAAGGGAAAAGTGCCGACTGAGATGGAGCTAGTACTGGAACAAACCCAACAAGGTGCTAGTTATGAAGTCTCGGTAAGCACTGAAGGGGTTGAAGAATGAAAAAGAATTGTAAAGATAAAGGGTGAAAAGAAATAGCCCTCCTTACAACTTAGGCAGAAACCGGGTCAAAATATATGCTGTCAGAATCACTTAGTTGATTGCTGGCATTGAAGACAAAGTATCATGGACCCAGTGATACGCTGCACAACCCTCCCTAGCCACTCAAGGTCCCTCAAAGGATTCTTGTTTCAATTGTCACGGAGTTCAATACATTCCTATCGTCTCTCTCACTCCGAGTTAGATGATATTGAATAGGTGGCAGTCCTCTCCAGCCTCCGCTCACTAAATCAAAACGCACTATCGAGTCTAGAGCCACGAGATGCATAATAAGATCTCATAGGGACACAAATTATTTCTACACTGGTTGTTCAACATTAAGGACACCAGTTGTAAACTTATGAGTCCTACGCAGATCTTAGCAATCTGCCAGAACATTCATGAGGGAATTTACAAATGTAATTCTCAATGATTGAATGGAAATTCCTGCCAGGGTCAACATCAAGCAGCCCTGAAAGCAGGTCACTTCGGTAATTCTTTATGGATTACGCTTAGTGGTCGCGGCGGTTTCAAACGGTCTACAGTCGTGGAGTGATCTCCAGCGACTCACCTAATCGTTGATGTGCTACGGTTCGATCTTAAAAAGCCCTCTGTGGGTTTTCGATTAGGAACGGTCTTGGTAAGGATTAGAGAGAGTTTTCACACTATGCTGTTAACAATCTCGAAGTCCGAACCTGTAAGTACCGGATGTTTTATTGCTAACTGTCGTATGCAGGAACTTCTGGCGATTGTAGCTGGTTGCTGTTGTAGCTGGTTGCAGAAAAGATGCCAATCCATCACCACATGTTCACACCACATCATCATCAAAGAAGTCATGATCGACCTAAAAGACCTTCAACACAGCTTCTGCTAACTCTGATGCTAAAGATCATGACCCCATATCGTGTGAGCATGTCGGCTCTAAGTATATCTCATCACATGGAGTATTGCTACAGAAAGATGACTTGGAGACTCAAGTGGGATGATACGTTCACAGATTACTCAAAGTTCATCCAAGACAAAAGAGAAGTCATCTTCAGATCACTGATGTTTGCACAACAATCTATGACATTGAAGATTCAATGAGTACGAGCTATGATGTCAAGATTCAAGGAAGAAGTGCTGAAATTCAGAACATTACTTCTGGGGTGACCTCCCTTAGGGGGAGATTGTTAGGAATATGAATATTCAGCAGAAGACTCGGTCACCCCGAGTACTTATTAGATCATCATAGCTAGTAGGATTATCAGTAATATTATTAGTAGTTTAGTTATTAATTAGTATTGTGGAGTGGGTCGGGTCTTTACCCTCTGTCAGCTCGCTCCACAGTCCACTAGGGACATAATATGTAGTAGTATATATACCCCTTCCCACACATGGGAAGGGTTGGACCTTTTCAATCTAATATATCACAAGTTTCTTTCTCTCACTAAAGGCTCCCAAAACTCTCCTACTTCTCTCTAGAACTCTTACATATTCGATCCATATACAAGCCTCTCAAGAGTGTTTCTTGCTTAGTGAATACCCTACAATCTTTGATCAGGTGACTTAGCTTACCGGACTCTAAAGCCAGTTCCAATTGTTTTTTCAGATGAAAGCAATCGTTAGTGTAATGCCCCTTTTCTCCGTGGTAATCACAGTACCTGTCAAGGTTTTCCTTCCTGGGAGTGCCGGCCAATGGGGGCGGCAGTGGTAGTCGGAGGTGATGCTCAGTAGCCAAGATTTCCCTGGGGGTTCGTTTCAACGATTCTAACGTCAACCTGTTCTTATCGTCCTTGAACCCGTAACGAGGGTTTCGTGCGAGTTCCTGCCTTGGGGGTGCATATGGGGAAAGGCGATCCTTAGGCCGAAACATGGGCCTGGGTCCCCACCCCCGTCTATCTTCAAAGCTTTTGTGGGGCTGCTCGTTTCTTGCCATTTGCGATCCTCCCCCATCTCTCCGGGTGTATTCCCCCTTTGGTAATTCGGTGTTTCGGAAAGCCTCTTCCGACCGAATGTAATCTTCTACCCTTGCTAGCATTTCGTCAACCGTTTTTGGGATTGTGTCAGAGAATTTCTTGGCCAGTTCTGGACAGTGGTGGCCATTCAAGAAAGAGGAAACCTGCATTATTTCTGGAGCGTCCGGAAAGTAGTTCGCCTCACTTACCCATCGTTCCTTGAAATCCGGCAGACTTTCGTTGGCTCTCCTATGGATCTTGTTAATTTCTGTGAGGTCCTTGACACATATCCTTAGTATACCGAATCTGATCAGGAACTTCCTTTGGAGGTCTTCCCAACTGTCAATGCTCCCGGTTGGTAATTTATCGAACCATCCTCTAGCCTTCCCATCTAACGTTTGTTGGAACATTCGACACCACACGGGCATCGGCCATTCTTCGTGGTTCCCCGCTCCCGTGAACCGGTTGATGTGGTCGTCCGGATCAGTCGTTCCATCATATAATTTGAGATTCGTTGGTATCTTGTGCTTTGGAGCGGAGAACTCGATGATTCTTCGGGTGAACGGACACTTTATCATTTCTTTGTGAGGTTTGTTCAAGTCGTCGACCGCCACCGCTTTATCTTTGCGGACTGTTTTTCTTACGGGGCTTCTCTCCTCTTCGTCCGTTAGGTCGTCGACCGCCACCGCTTTACCCTTGCGGCCTGTCTTTTTTACGGGGCTTACCCCCTCTTCGTCCGTCAGGTCGTCTTCAAAGTTTAGAAGCATTGGCTTGATCAGGTCGCGGTTCGCTGATTGCTTCATCAGTTCCTTGAGAGCTGACACGTGGCCTTCTATAAGGGCTTGTGGATCCGGGGGTGTAGGTCCCCCGGACGGACCGCCTGCTTCCGGGAGATCTGGAAGAGGGGCGAAATGGTAAGAACCGCTCATTCTATGCTTTGTGGTAGATTGAACTTGGGTCCCACGGATGGCGCCAGTTTGTTGAGGTAAATACTCGTACTAGGTTCGTTGAGGTCTTTCCCTTATGAACCGAGTGAGACCCTGCAAACAAAGATAAACCCGTTAGCCTCGTCCCGGGTTTTATCCCAAGACCAAGCTCCGGTGCAAGGATAAGTATTTATCCGGATTGGAGTAAACGTAGAGTATGTAGGTGAGTAATAAATATGAGTGAAAGTAGTTGTTGAGTATTGAATGCGCTGGGGTATTTATAGTGTACTAGCCACTTGTTACCTGCTGTGCCTGGGGGCGTGTATCCGGTACGTGAACAGTTGCTGCACCTGGGAGAATGGATCTGGTACATGAACAGTTGCTGCACCTGGGAGAATGGATCTGGTACATGAACAGTTGCTGTAGGCGGTGCACTGTTCATGTACTTATCGTACCATTCCATTAAATGCTTTAAGCGGTGCACTATTCATGTACTTATCGTACCATTCCATTAAATGCTTTAAGCGGTGCACTATTCATGTACTTATCGTACCTTGGTCTTTTCCCGAGGTTCCTCTTGTCCTTGTCTATTACTTATTTAATATTTGTTATTGCGTTCCGGGCCGGACGATTTTGAATGGAGTCCGTCCGGTTTGATCCGTCCGGAATGGGTCGTCCGGACACCTACACGAACAGACTCTTTACTGGCTTTCCCTGTGGTTACGTACTCAGGGGACATGTAGCCTAGAGTTCCGGCTAAACCAGTTGTTCGAAAACCCAATTCATGGTCCATGAATCGAGCCAACCCAAAGTCTCCCAGCTTTGCATTAAATCCAGAATCAAGCATGATATTGCTTGCTTTTATATCACGATGCACAACACATTGTTCACACTCTTCATGGAGATAGAGCAATGCAGAAGCTAATCCCATGGTGATCTTATACCTCGCATCCCATTCCAAAGGACTTCTTTTTCTGAAGAGGTAATAGTCAAGGCTGGCTTTAGGCAAAAACTCATAGACAAGCAAGAATTGTGTTTGATCATGGCACCAACCGATGAGTTGCACCAAGTTTCGGTGCCTTAAACTGCTAATGATCTTCACTTCAGTTATGTACTCTTTCATTCCCTGTTTAGAACCTTGTGAAATTTTCTTTACAGCTACCACAATCCCTTCACGTGCTAAGTAGCCTTTATAGACACACCCGAATCCCCCCTCACCCAACTTCAAGTCATCAGCGAAGTTGTTTGTAGCTAAAGCGAGATCTCTAAAAGAAAATCTCTTAGGTCCTGCTCCTCTTTCAAGATCATTATTTATCAGCGATGTCAATGGAATTGTGTCTAGCAATTCCGGTGTAGATTTTCTTTGTCTCTTCCAAAATATAGCATATGCTACTATACCTCCTACAACTAAGACACCAAGCAGAACTGCTAATCCAACTTCTAGTTTCAATTTGTTTGAATTATTTGCCCTGGTCTGTGTTGTATTTAAGCTTGAACTGAATTCCCAATATTGAAGGATATGTCTCTCCACATATACACCTGTGGCACCCGAAAATCCAATTGTTACCCACTCGGGCAGAACTTGCCGTAGATCAACATTATACGAAAGATTGTTCTTATCTTGAGAGTTATTTTCAGCCCCGTAGTGCCAAGATAGGCTCAACAATTGGGTGGTAGCATTATAAGAAACCCAAGCATCCGCAGAATGTCCGCTGTGCAAACTAGTATTCCAAGCGGTGACATTTCTTGAACGTAGTGAGTTCACATTTATACCCACATGAGGACCGTATTGAGAATCCCAAGCATTTACAAAAGAATCAAACTCAACGAAAAGTATTTGATATCGGTCCGGGTCTAAGTCAGTTGTGTTGAACAGACCTAATCACCTAAAAAAGCACCGGCTGAGTTGGGTGGGATTTGGAAGCCATGCGGGGCAAGAAAGAAAGAAAAAGCATCTGTATAGGAGGATCGACCTTCTGTGTCGACAATGAAAGTGAAATGAGTTGAGAAATCTGAGAGCTTTTGGGATTTGCTGTCCCATATCTGGACCGGATCAGCATATGTGGCATGGCCAACGCGCATCACATAATCATCTACTTGATTGAGTTGTACGACACCAAAAGAAGGTACGGCATCACCTGTATAGTGTATATTTGTTGCATCAGCAGAGAATCTAGTGATCTCAAAATATATTGATTCGGAAAAGGGTAAGAAGAATAAGGAACACGAAACAAAGAGAATGATACAAACGATTTCAAGTTGTTGAGATGAGGAATCCATGAAAATAATACAAGCTATTTTGGTTATTTGCAGTGTACCTATAAATGTGGGAAATAATTATAAGTTTCGAAAAAATATATAAACATGTTTCATTCACATTTGATCAAGTCTTAGAGTCTTAAAGAAATAAACATCCGATCTTAGCTGTCCAAATAAAATGTAAAAGAACTAAAAAGATATAGTATACCAGTATTATTAATTATATCTGTATCAACAAGCATTATTTTATTGGGGTAACTATTAAAAAATGTATCGAACTTTACGTGAAAATCGGTTTTGTGTAGCCAACTAAATTTTTTTAGAAAAAGAGCATCAAACTTCCAACAATGCATCTATTTATGTAACATTGACCTGCACAGCAGGTCAAACCGCCTAGTCAGCAGGTTTCCCTTTTTTTTTTTTTTTTTCCACATGTACCCAACAAACCCAATTTACATAAATGGTCCCTCTCGTTATATTAAATTGCGAAAAACGTCCAAAATCAAATTTTTTTTAGAAAAATAAATATTTTTTTTTGGAAATAAATTTTTTTAGAAAAATAACCTTTTTAGGAATTTATTTTTTTGAAAATAATTTTTAAAAAAAGAAAAAAAATTCGGAAAAAAAAAATTTGTGAAAAAAAATTTTATTTTCGAAAATAATTTTTACATAAAAAAAATTTTCTGAAAAAATTTTAATTTTTTTTTATAAAAATTTATTTTCGGAAAATTAAAAAAAAAATATTTATCGGAAAAAAAAATTTCAAAAAAAATATTTTTTGGAATTTTTTTTTTAAAAAGATTTTTTTCGGAAAATTTTAAATAATAAATATTTATCGGAAAAAAAAAATTTCGAAAAAAAATATTTTTTGGAAAAAATTATTTTTTTAAAAAAAAAATTCGAAAAATTTAAAATAATAAATATTTTTCGAAAAAAAAATATTTTTTTGAAAATAAAATATTTTTTTTAAATCTTTTATTTCCGAAATTTTAAAAAAATAAATTTTTCTCGGAAAAGTAATTTTAAAAAAAAAATCCGATTTTTTTCCGAAAATAATATAATTTTCTGAAAAAAATATTATTTTTGAAAAAATATATAATTTTCTAAAAAAAATGATTTTGGACCTTGGACGCAATTTAGCGTAACGACAGGGACTATTTATGTAACTTACTGTTAGGACCTTGGCTGCAATTTTCCAATGAAGAAGGGGCAACATGGTCATTTCAAAAATGAAATTTGTGTTTAATAATAAAAAAACCTGCAACCTGAATAGAAGGTCAAATAATGCATGTTTTGGTGAATTTTGAGGACTTAAGTGCTCTTTTCCTAAAAAAATTTAGTTAGCTACACAAAACCGATTTTCACGTAAAGTTCGATACATTTTTTAATAGTTACCCCTCATTTTATTTTAAAGAACTAAAAAGATATAGTATACCAGTATTATTAATAGCATAGCCTGAATACTAGAATTATCAACATTGGAATTGTTAGCAGCCAAAGATGAGTCAATGGCATCTACTATTACCTGATGAGAAGAATCCACCCTCAACTGAGAATCATGAGAAGCCCTCTCTATTCCCAAGTAAAGGGTGAGTCCCATGCGTCAGTTTGTGGACGAGGTTATTAATCTCGTTCCTTATTTACATGGGTGCCAGTATTATTAATTATATCTGTATCAACAAGCATTATTTTATTTTTACTCAACGAGTTCAGACTTCAGATGTATACGCATAGTTAGGGCTGTTCAAATCGCTCGGCGTTCGCCGATCGCTCGCCGCTCGCTCGGAATTTGCTCGGAAAATGCTCGCTCGATTTTTCGCTCGGTTGTAAACGAGCCGATCGGCTCAGTTCGGTTTGTAAACGAGCCAAGCACGAGCAAAGGTCCGCTCGGCTCAGTTCGGCTCGATATAATTTTTATTAATTTATTATATATATAATTATATATGTACACATTAATTATAATTATATTTATAATTTTATACATACCACTCTATTGGGTTTGGCTCAATATATACAATTATATTTATAGTTACTGGCCCAGTCAACACAATGATACCTTAACACTAAGTTTAATTGTAAAACCCTAAGTCGTGAAAAGACATGCTTGACTTCCTATTCCCATTAGTTGTCCGCCATCAATCGTCTCCCGCTGTCAACCTACGCCACAACGCGACAATCGTTCTCTATAGTATGCTCATCGCCTCACTGTCCTCAACCTGAGCCTCATTCTCGGACAACCGGACCTCAAACTTAGTGTCATCCTCGGACGGTCGAACCTCGGTCATCACTAGGCGGCGAGAACATTAAAGGAAACAACCCAAATTTATGGTTGTCCGAAAAACTCGCCGCTCGTCGCTCGCTCAAAAAAATGTCCGCTCGAAAAATGCTCGCTCGATTTCCGGCTCGGTTGTAAAGAGCCGATCGGCTCGGCTCGGTTTGTAAATAAGCCAAGCACGAGCAAAGGTCCGCTCGGTTCGGCTCGGCTCGTGAATAGCCCTACGCATAGTATAAAGAGACTTGCTAACTACCTATAAACTGTTTTAATTTCATCTGTTGAAACCAATCGGCTACAATACTTTTTTGAAACAAAAAGTAAAGCCCTCTAGCAAGTACAAGGGGATAGTACAAGCGTATTTTGGATCATTGATCTAATCAATCCAAAAAGGTTTAAACTACCTACTTATATCACGTATCCGAGAGTGAAAGAAACTTTTGTATCTTCACCAAGTATAACTTAACAAGTCACACACTCATATTCCAGAAATACAGAAACAAATAAATTCCACGGTCGATCCTTATGTGGAGGTTTTGAGTCGGAACAAACATTGTCAATGTTAATCACTAACCATATAACTATTCTAGACAGTTTAATAATAAGCAACACGAGGTTAAAGATTAAGCAGTCAGTTATATCATGAATCATTTGGTAAATTTTTGTAACTTTCCAAACACATTTAGATCATAAGAGTTTCTAATACACGTTGTTTCATTGCTAGAGTCATATAAGCAACATTTCCAACAACAAAAGTGGAGGCGTGCTTGGTATTTTTGGCTTTAGAAAAGAAAATGCTCGACGATTATAATAACTAAGTAAACTAATATCAGAATAAATATAGCAGCAAAATGTTATCGGTGCATTCAAGTTCCTAACTTCGTCAACACTCGCCTCCATTTTCTTTTTATTAAACTCCATCCAATTCGCTTCTTGTAACTCTGTCTCAGTATCAGACGGCTCATAACCACTTCGTCCTTGCTTCATAACCGATAACGAATGCTTTTGTAGCCCTCTACCATACGCTATCGGACTCTCCATATCCAAACACCAAATAATCTAAACTCTAACAGACAGAAGGGTTACAAAGCATAATCTGGTTAGGGAATATTATTATGTGCCCAACAAGAAAATGATAAAATCAACAACAGCAAAAGACTAGATGTCAAAACAAGTTTTGGGTTTCGATGCGAAGAAATGTCGTTTATCATGACAGAAATACAGGTAACATCGATGTCTATAAAGTATTGGCATCGTTGAAGACAATGTTTTAAAATTTAACACAGTGGAAGTGAATATACTATGTGCCGTTTACAAGGTTAGAGGTAAAGATTGTTTATTTTTTAATAATTACGTTTGTTGTCTGTTAATATCTGTTGGAAACAAAGTTATTATCGTTCGCGGTTTTGTCATTTTCTTTGAAAGCTGTTCGTTGTCGGATATGTAGGTATTAAAGAATAGTAGATGGATTAAGGGTGCATTTGGTTCATGCTTTAAGGTGGGTATCACCCAAAGAAAAAATGAAACCTTTGTTTGGTTGTAACTAGGGCCGATGGAATGAAAATGTGATAGATTTCATTCCCCAATCAATTTTTTTTTTTTATTTGATAGAATTTTTTCAACCACACATTATTTATTCTTTTTCTTATTTTATAATTTTTTCACCCACAAATTATATATAATAATATATTTTCTCTCTCCTACTTTTTTCTCAAATCTTTCCCACATCCTTCAAACCTTTCTCAAATCCAAATCCAATTTCAATCTCACTTACGAACCAAACGCACCCTAATATTTTAAAAAGGGATATCACACGTACAAGCAGTTAAAGCATACTGTATATACAATTAAAGATATTTTTTCCGTTTTAATGTATAAGTTTTCATCTTTTATTTTGTCATAATTACGGTTCAAAAGAAATTGCCTTGATCACTTTTAGTCTTGCTTTCGTCATTATAATAAGAGTAAATTACACCGTTCGTCCCTGTGGTTTGTCTAAAATCACTGGTTTAGTCCCTAACGTTTAAAAGTTGCGTATATGGTCCCTCTGACAGCCAACTAATAACACCCATGGTCCCTATCGCTAACTGACGTTATATATTCCGTTAGCAAGTTTCAAGGTTAGTCCATTAACCAAACAAGCATTTGCAACGTTAGTCCTTTTCCTTAACGGCCGTTTGCAACATTAGTCATTTTTTACGTTTTTGTCCGTTTTTCTTACGTTTTTTACGTTTTTGTCCGTTTTTCTTACGTTTTTTCCGTTTTCATACGTTTTTGTCCGTTTTTCTTACCTTTTTTTTTTTCGTTTTTGTCCGTTTTTCTTACGTTTTTGTCCGTTTTTCTTACGTTTTGTCCGTTTTTCTTACGTTTTTGTCTGTTTTTCTTATTTTTTTACGTTTTTGTCCGTTTTTTCCGTTTTCATACGTTTTTGTCCGTTTTTCTTACGTTTTTTCTGTATTTGTCCATTTTCTTACGTTTTTGTCCGTTTTTCTTACGTTTTTTCCGTTTTCATAAGTTTTTGTCCGTTTTTCTTACGTTTTTGTCCGTTTTTCTTACATTTTTTTCTTTTTTGTCCGTTTTTCTTACGTTTTTTTCCGTTTTTGTCCGTTTTTCTTACGTTTTTTCCGTTTTTGTCCCTTTTTTTTCCCGTTTTTGTCCGTTTTTCTTACGTTTTTTTCCGTTTTTGTGCGTTTTTCTTACGTTTTCGTCCGTTTTTCTTATAAAAATTCCAAAAATTTATAAAAATTCGAAAAAACTAATAAAAATTCGAAAAATTTCTAAAAATTCAAAAAAATTATAAAAATTCAAAAAAAATTTTAAAATTCGAAAAAACTTATAAAAATTCGAAAAATTTATAAAACTTCAAAAAATTTTAAAAATTCCAAAAATTTATAAAAATTCGAAAAAATTTATTAAAATTCGAAAAATTTATAAAAATTCAAAAAATTTTTGAAAAATTCGAAAAAACTTATAAAAATCCGTTTTTGTCCGTTTTTCTTACTTTTTTTCCGTTTTCATACGTTTTTGTCGTTTTTCTCTTACGTTTTTTCCGTTTTTCTTACATTTTTTTCCGTTTTTGTCCGTTTTTCTTACGTTTTTTTCGTTCTTGTCCGTTTTTCTTACGTTTTTTCTGTATTTGTCCTAATTTTTTTAAAAAAATAAAAAAAATTCAAAATAATAAAAAAAAATTTGTCCGAATTTTTTAAAAAAATAAAAAAATTCAAAATTTTTTTTGTCCGAATATTTAAAAAAAAATAAAAAAAATTCAAAAATTTTTTTTTGTCCGAATTTAAAGAAAAAAAAATAAGAAATTAAAAAAAAAAATTTGTCCGAATTTAAAGAAAAAAAAAATTAAAAATTAAAAAAAAATTCTCCGAATTTAAAAAAAAAATTTTAAAAAAATTAAAAAATTCAATTTTTTTATTTTTTTAAATATTCGGACAAAAAAGAAAAAAAATTCGGACAATTTTTTATTATTATTTTGAATATTTTTATTTTTTAAAAAAAAAATTAGGATAAAAACGTAAAAAACGCAAGAAAAACGGATAAAAACGGACAAATACGGAAAAAAAAACGTAAGAAAAATGGACAAAAAACGTAAGAAAAAAAGACAAATACGGAAAAAACGTAAGAAAAACAGACAAAAACGTATGAAAAACGGAAAAAACGTAAGAAAAAATGGACAAAAACGTAAAAAAACATAAGAAAAAACGGACAAAAACGGAAAAAAGCTGAAGAAAAACGGACAAAAACGGAAAAAAAAAACGTAAGAAAAACGGACAAAAACTTAAGAAAAACGGACAAAAACGGAAAAAACATAAGAAAAACGGACGAAAACGTAAGAAAAACGGACAAAAAAAAAAAAAAAACGTAAGAAAAACGGACAAAAACGGAAAAAAAAAAAAGAAAAAACGGACAAAAACGGAAAAAAACGTAAGAATAACGGACAAAAACGGAAAAAAAAAAACATAAGAAAAACGTACGAAAACGTAAGAAAAACGGACAAAAAGGGTAAAAAAAACGTAAGAAAAACGGACAAAAACGAAAAAAAAAAAAAACGTAAGAAAAAGGGACAAAAACGGAAAAAACGTAAGAAAAACGGATAAAAACGAAAAAAAAAAACGTAAGAAAAACGGACAAAAACGGAAAAAAACGTAAGAAAAACGGACAAAAACGTATGAAAACGGAAAAAAACGTAAGAAAAACGGACAAAAACCTAAGAAAAATGGACAAATACTATAAAACGTAAGAAAAACGGACAAAACGTATGAAAACGGAAAAAAAGTAAGAAAAACGGACAAAAACGTAAAAAACATAAGAAAAACAGACAAAAAACGGACAAAAACGTAAAAAAAAACGGACAAAAACGGAAAAAAATGTAAGAAAAACGGACAAAAACATATGAAAACGGATAAAACGTAAGAAAAACGTAAAAACCGTAAGAAAAACGAACAAAAACGTAAAAAAGGACTAACGTTGCAAACGTTGCAAACGGCCGTTAAGGAAAAGGACTAACGTTGCAAACGCTTGTTTGGTTAATGGACTAACCTTGAAACTTGCTAACGGAATATATAACGTCAGTTAGCGATAGGGACTATGGGTGTTATTAGTTGGCTGTCAGAGGGACCATATACGCAACTTTTAAACGTTAGGGACTAAACCAGTGATTTTGGACAAACCACAGGGACGAACGGTGTAATTTACTCTTATTATAAATCTGATATCTTCTTATATTGATCATGTTGTCGTGTTATGTGTTGTGCCAATAAGAAATATTGAACATTTAGAAGATTCAAACAAATATCATCAGTTTAATTACTATCAACCGATGACCAGATAATGGAGAGAAAGTGACTTAGGTGATAAATTGGGATTAAGCTAAAAAATAGCAACGAACTTTTTTAAATGTATTGATTTGGTACGTGAACTTTTTTTTCTTTTTTTTTTCTTTTTTTTTTTTTTTTTTTTAATGTTACGTACTTACATATTTTGTTCCAATTTAGTACGTGATGATAACGTGTCATGTTATAAATGGTGACACATGTCAGACTTTCAAGTATGACACGTCATCATCACGTACCAAATTGGAACAAAACATGAAAGTACGTAACATTAAGTGGAACAAAAAAAATCACGTATCAAATCGATACATTTGAAAAAGTTCATTGCTATTTTTCAGTTTAATCTGACCATTATAGTTTATCAAGCAATTGTTGGTTGAATAAACAAAAAGAATAAGAAAATACCACTAAATGAACAGCTGCTTTAATCTATCAAAATAAAATACAATCAAGATGTTGATATTTAACTTACGCTGCGTTCCCGAGTTTTATTTTTGAAAGAAGAGAAAAGAAGTGGGAAGAAATCAAAATAAATTCATGTTCCCGAGTTTTTTCGGGAGAGAAGAGAAAAGAGATGGAGAGAAAATTTGGTTAATTTTCTCTCCAAAATCTTCTTCCCAAAAGTGGGATGATTTGGAGAGAAAGTAAATAAGGAAACTTTTAATTAATATAAATGACTTAAATGCCCTAAACATATAACATAATTTTATATAAAATAAAAGGTATACTTGTAAATTCATAAATTTTCTTCTTCTTCTTCTTTTCTTTTCTTTCTAACTCGGGAACAAGAACTAAAAAATTAAATTTCATTTCTCTCCTCTTCTCTTCTGCCTATTTTTGTCACTTCTCTTCTTTTCTTCTATTTCGAAACTCGGGAACAGAGTGAGGATGTCATGAACTAATAATGACTAGAGATAATATATATAATTTACAGTGACAATAATATAGTCAGTAGATTTGAAAGTTATTCAGTAAAGAAATATTGGCCTGGCTTCTCTTGGCCAACTAAAAACATGTTAAAAGGTCTATTTGATAGGTAAAAGGTTTCAGTCAAAATATGATTCGAAATGCAGTCATGGTCATTGGTCAACATCTTCCAATTGCCTACTGATAAAAAAAAAAAAAAAAAAAAGATAGTAAAATCACCAAAATTTATAGCTGAAACAAATTGCCACTACCAATGACTATAACGGCGATTATATTAGAGCTAGCATGGAGGCAGAAACAAATAGGAAGTACAAGAAGTTACAAACTAGAACAGTCGAGAACAGAATCGAGCACAGAATCAGTAGTTCAAATTCTGCAAGCTGGCCCATTTCCGTAACCTACCTTCTCCGCAACGGATTTAACAGCGAAACAAGAGCGTTGACACTGTGTCCAAGGCTGACGTAAGGTAGCAATATATCTCTCTCATTCCATTGTAATATTTGAAGGGAAAAGTCGTCGCTTACTAAAGAATATCCATTGGTGATTTTGAAACACAATATTCATTCTCTATTGGTAAATTAGTATATTAGCAACAGTGATATTATCCATTGATAAATACGGAGTAATTTTTATAAGTGTTTAGAAACAGTTAGATATCCGTTAATTAGGTGGTTGCATGATGGTATTTATCGAAGTGTTGAGGTTCCATCTACACACAGATAAGGTTACCACTGGACTTGAGATTGCTAAATCACTCACTCTATATGCTTTTCTTTACACTTTTTGCATGTGTCTGAATCAGTATCGTATATTTTGAGATCACACGTTTTGCTAATTACACTAGGTTACATGTCCTGTGAGTATGTATGAGCATTAAGAGTAAAGAGTATAGTTTTGTGGTGATTACACATTATTTACACTTACATTAGGTCTTGATTGTGAGCAATCCAAGGTGAAGGTAAGAGTTTTTGAGTGTTTGATGACAGGGTTATGGTGTGTTAACCCTGACCGAAATACGAGACAATTATCCCACAAGCAATTCATATATCCTTTTCAATGGGTGATTATATTTCATTTAATAAGCTTCTTCTGTTATTTGAGCAATCAAACTAGAAAACAATACTTCAAATCAGTTTCGCGTGTAGAGTGATTTGAAGTAATCCAACATGGTTTAAAATTCCTACTTACATATGAAGGATCTCTGAATAAGCGATAAGCTTATTCGGTTATTTGAGCAATCAAATAAACTTTCAAGGATCTCTAAATACACGTCAATCCAGGGTTGTTTCAATTTGCTTTTGAGAATATTTTTGAAGTCTAAATATTATTCAAACAACAATAAATGATCCTACACATTTAGATCAACTACTTGACTACAAACAATACATAAAAAACGACTTGACCTGTATGGCCATAATGGTAACAAAATCCCCGTTTACAAATATACATTTCATCAGATCTATTTCAGACTACCCACAAAACCTTTGTTTCTTACTTCTCATCTAACAGGAAGTTAAAAGCTCTTTCTGTAACTATGTAAAGCTCTATGTATTGTCTTGAAAAGATTGTGAAGGTAAATCAACCCACTTACACTCCCAATGGATATCCAGAGTCACTAAAAATCAATGTGAAAAGTGAGCAAAACATTCACTGCATGCGCACTTTTCACGCAGTTTTAATGCCTCGGGATATGCATTAAGGTTGTTAGTGGATTGGATTACCTCCATAATCTATTAAAGAAAATGTATAGAGTTTTGCATTGTAACATAAGAACTCCAACATCCTGTTAGATGACAAGCAGAAATTAGAACTTGTCTAGTCGCACTTTTATAAACAATCTTGATCAAAATCCAACGATTGAACCTTCGACCTTAAATGACCACACGATCCATCAAGCAATATTTAGGTCAAGTAGTAAACCACAAACAATTCATAAAGAAACAGCAATTTGACCTCTATAACCATGGAATGGTATCAAATCCTCGTTTACAAATATGCACTCCGTTGGATCTATTTCAGGCTACTCATTTCTTCAAAGCCCTTTGTTTCTCACTTCTCATCTAACAAGATGTTAAAAGCTCCTTCTGTAACTATGTATACCTCTATGTATTGTCTTCAAAAGATTGTGAATGTAAACCAACCCACTTACACTCCCAATGGATATCCAGAGTCACTAAAAACCAATGTGAAAACTGAGCAAAACATTCATTGAATGCGCAATTTTCACGCAGTTCTAATGCCTCAGGATATACATCAAGGTTGTTAGTGGATTGGATTACCTTCACAATCTATTAAAGACAAGATATAGAGTTTTGCATTGTAACATAAAGAGCTCCAAGATCTTGTTAGATGACACAAGTAAAAAATAAGTCTAATCCCACTTCTATAAACAATCTCGATCAAAAGCCAACAACTGAACCTTCGCCCTTATGACCGCACGATCCAGTGATCCACCAAGCAATTTTGAATTGTTCCGACACATTAATCTGCAAAAGTGTATGATATGATTAGATGCAAAATCATGACAAACAAGCGAAATCCAATTATTTTCATTTCAGCTAAAAAAAATTAATACTAGCTTTAAGCTTAAAACATTCAAAACACTATTGATGATTCATGTACAAAATGGACAAAAAAAAAAAAAAAAAAAAGCAACACATATTTATATAAAAATATATAACTATTAATCAAATATCTAATATACCATTATGTAAGAATACATACAGTATATAAATTGATATCGAACAAGATTCATAAAAATTATCATGGGCATAATAAACTAAGCTACAGTACATTACTTACAAATATATAACAGCTCAATCCACTATATGATAAATATAAAATGAAACTGAAATTTGTATAAATGAAATAGTAGCATACCCATTATACTCTGTAAAATCCATTCTGAACCAAAATGCAACTTGGTAGCTACATGGCTTTAGGAAAGTACAAAAAAGAAGAAAGAACAGGAGATCTATGATGGAAGTGGTAACCCTAGTGTTTCGGATAAGAAGTTAGAAACTGTTGTGTGGTTGGATTTTACGATGTTTCATTAGGGTTTCGGTTTTGAACCATATCTAGCCAGCTAGGTATCTTTTGGGACCAATGTTATGTAGTTTAACGCAATTGGTTTATGGATCTTTTGAATGGTTTTAAGAGTGAGAGCTAAAAAGCCTTTAACAATATACTGCATGGGTTTTGTTTACGCTTATACGTGGCCTTATTAACTTATTTGATTTCGGCTTATAGTTTATAAGCCTTAATTTTCAAGCTTATTTTGAGACTTATTAGCTTATATAAGTTCATCATATCATAATAAATTTATATAAACCTACAAGTCTCAAAATAAGCCAGAAATTGGGTGCATTTTCTTTTGGTTCACGTGTATGAAAATATATATGTATTTCATTACACATTTTTTTTTTTTTTTTTTTTTTTTTAATAACTATGCCAATATACATGATACTCCCTCCGTCCCAAAATATAAGTTCGTTTTTATTTTTATTTTTTTTTTTGCAATTTTGACGTTAATTATTTTTTTCGTGTTATATAATACTTGATGCAAAATATATAAATGGATTGTGTTTTAAATGTATTTTCATTGTTATACTTTTCATCAAGTATTATATAACACGAAAAAAAATAATTAAGTTCAAAGTAACAAATAAAAAGTCAAAATGGACTTATATTTTGGGACGGATGAAATATTAAAAAACTGAAACAATTAGCTCGTTCATCGGACGAGCCTTGGATCTAGTATACTAAACAATATAATTTGATGCCAACCTTAGTAAGAGTGAGAGCTTATTTATTACAAAACAATATACTTTGATGCTAACCTTAGTAAGAGTGTGAAGTCTAAAAAGTCTTATGGATCCTCATCTATTTTTAGCTCCCTATTAGATTAGATTCCGCATGGTTGATCTAGCGAATTCTTACTTTATGTTGTGATACAAATATTGATAGTGTATGGGAGTTTTAACCTAATAGCTAAGGCCCATACGACCCAAAACATGCCCAAAAGGCTAAAGGCCCAATACATCATGCCTGGGAATCAACTCTCTATGTAACTATCAACCAAGGCCATAACATGCCCAAAACTTTCCCGCCACTTTCCACCATTAAAATGCCTTCAAAATATGAGTTCTAGATACGTGAGATTCTTTGAAGGTGTGGATTTCTAAGAAGGCTTGCTTAATCCCTTTTTTGCCTTAGTTGATTTTCCCACCTTTGAACTTCTAGATACGTGAGATTCTTTGCTCAGTATCTGCGTTAACGAGATCTAACATTGTTAAGTAAGGCATTGCCATCCTCACTCAAACATCGTTCAGTGAGGCATTGTCATCCTCATTGAACTTTACTTCTTTTTGTATCTTGTACTTCAATAGCTAAACAACAACAACACTGAAGTGAAGACTATTTGTCTTCAAGAACTCAAAAGGATTTATGCTGAATAATTCTTAGCGACTAAGTTATACTTAGGCTATTTGTTTATGTCATTCCAAGAATATACAAATTTCAAATTTGAGTAGTATTAGATTTACTTCATTCATTTATGTCATTTCAAGAATTCATAAATATTCAAATTGAAGTAGTCTTGTTATCATATTGACGCATGTTCTAATAAGTGTCTAATTTAGAAACTGTAAATTTATCCATGTACGGTCTCACGTAATCATGGAGATTTATCATGTTGTTGCAATCTAGCTAAGCTCTCACACAACATAAATTGCAACACCAAGTGTTTCTTGGATTAGATATGTATAAGTCATATTAGAACGTTATTTTCTTACCTTGCAGTCAAGAGAATCCTTTAAATCATATTCCTATATGTTGTACCTTGCACACAATAAAGATTTCTCCCACTTGTGCACGGAACAACATCATGTAGCAAATATGATTGTGTCATAGATATTAGCATAATTAGTAGATATAGGACTACTAAATTGACAAGGAAATGCACATGACTATCCTTGAAAATATGAATGTCTATATTTGGAAAGTAATTATCTTGAAACATTCTAGAGATAATGTAGATTACTACCAAGATGACAATGCTTGTAGCTCCCACTGAATTAGAAATCCTTACAATAATTCCTTATTCAGTAATAAGAACACAATGCTCCCACTGGATTTGAAAACATTGTAAGTGTTTCATTAACCAGTGAAAGAAAATATCGTGCTTTTAACTTTCCTACATCTTTGAGACAACCCATACGTAACAATTACTTAGGTAATAAAAGAATGTATTCTGCTACGTAGGTGATGAACTATCCATCAATACTATTAACTTGAAAATTAAGCATACAATTTCTTCCTTAATAGGTCTACCATCCATACAATGGTATGTAGCACCTATAAATGGTCAAAGCAAAACAACTAGATAAATTATGCTAGTTTGTCTTTTACCAATTTTGCGGTAATCAGTCTAGCTTCTAATTTAATAACTCAGAAAATGTGCAATTCTCTTAACTATTAAAGTTTGCAATGAGTTATGTATTTATAATTTAGACAATTCAAATTTTCCTATCATACCTTTCTCATTCATGAAAAGGAATAGGATTAAGTCTCACGCTTCTCTCATGGAAAGGAGACTAGGTTTATTCTTTTAGTAAAGTTGACTCTAGCCAAAAACCTCTACGGGTGTAGATCAATTTACTAATAAAAGAATAACTTACGTTTACGATTTAATGTTTCATTAATACATTTAAAAGAATTTACCAAATTCAATTTTAGTATTTTCGATAATAAAATCTTTAAGAAAATTAAATACCCATTGGTTAATATTCATATAAACTATAGAATTTTCTTAAAGCTAGGATCCTAATTGACATAGTTTCATTACATTAGTTGATCTGCTAGTAATGAAAGTGAGGAAAACTAGAAGGGGGTTGAATAGTTTTTACCGTTTTAAATTTAATTTGCTTTGTAAACTTAACGTGATTCCAAAGTAAAGTAAACAATCAAGCACACAAACAAGTAATATAAGTAAAGAAGTAAAGAGAGGAAAGATCAAACCACACAACACAGATGTTTATAGTGGTTCGGCTACAATGACTCTCTTCCTTGCCCTACTCCACTCCTCGAGCCTCTAACTCGAGAGTTTTTCTTCACTAAGAAACAAGCTCCCTTCTAGGCGGAGAAAACCTTTACACATCGCTTACTCTTTATCCGGTACTAAGCTAAACACCGGGTTCTTTACAAGGGTACAACCACTCCCATTGGTTCTTTCACAAGGGTACAACCACTCCCGTTGGTTCTTTACAAGGGTACAACCACTCCCGACACTCTTTGTGTTTTAAGGACTAAAATACTAACCAAACTCTACTGAATAAAAGATACAAATAATGATGTGTGAACTAATACAAAATCACACAGAGTCTATACTAAAAGGATAACAATAGTAGGTTGATCCTTATATGCTTTTGATCTCTTTGCTACAAAAGAAAAGATCAATGAAATGAAAGAATGATATGGGTTAGTGATATGTAAATGAATGAGTATGTATTTAAGCTATATGAGTGATAAAATGCCCAAATGATTAGCTTGCTATTTATAGGCAAACTGAGTCAACAGTTGGCGGATCCGGCGGATCCCAAAAATTGGATCCGCCCTTGTATGGCTTTGGATCCGCCAGTGCAGGCCAGCTAAGAGATCTTCAAATATTTCAAAATCTTGCCATATCTTTCCATATCTTCAAATGTTAACTCTTTGGCTTCAAGATCTAAAAAAAATATCTCAAAATCTTTCTAAGATTATGTTCATGATGCATGCCATGATGTCAATCTAATATTTTAAAAATAAAGTTTCTAATTTAAGAAATAAAGATGTAAATGTATAAAATGTTATTTCTAGTGATCTTATAATGTGTAGATGTGTTTTAAAAGACTTATTCTATAAATGTAAAAGACTTAATTTTATATTTATGTTTTGCTTAAAGATAAACTTTGTATTTGTCATTAACAAAATTAAGAAAAGATCGTAAAATATAAATAACATTTTTGGGACGATATTTGTATTAACAATCTCCCCCTTTTTGTTGATGACAAAACAAAAGATGTATTTTTAAGCAAATGACTAAATAAAGTATAAGACTTTTAAAAATATAGATTAAGTTCGTTTTATGCAAGTTTTAAAAGCTATTTTAAGCATAAACGTATGTACTGTGATGTTTCACAGTAATGAGAACTTAATCCTTTCTCTCCCTTTTTGTCGAAACAAAAAAAAGATATGCGTAGCGGAATGTGATTTTGAGAACTTTAAAGCTCCCCCTTGATGTATACTCCTCCTAAATGGAGTGCCAAGGATATGATGTATGATCCTACAAAATAAATGGTTAGAATATGATATGCTCTCCCTTGATGTATAATCCTCGTTGCTAGGGTACCAACGTATACGTTTCAAGGATATGATATGCTACAAAATAAAAGTTAGTAATGAAAAACTTCAACCAAAAAGCAAAATGCATATGTAATGGTCAACCAAACAAGAAAGGACAACTCATTTGACTTTAAAAAGTCAAAATGAAGTGTCTAATCAAAATTAAGTACCTAAGTATATTTGATCAAAGCATTATGTGAAGTTAAAACAACCATACTATGATGTTAGTAATCTAAAATGAGATAATATGCTAAATGTTGATCACCCACAAGCATAAAAATATAACATTCATTACTTGAAAAAAATGATGTTACATTTAAACAAAGAAAATAAATCCTAAAAAGAAAAATTATAAAACAACATCCTAAGAGTTCATATAAGAGGAAACTAAAGAGCTCCTATTGAGGAGGATGAGAGATTGCATTGAGACGCTCGAGAATGTGGTTCAAGATGAACCTCAATTCATTTTGGAGCTCATGGATTAAAATGTTGGTCCTTTGGGCCAAGTGAGCAGTTCTCTCGCAATGCGAGCAATCATGTCTTGGAAAACCGGGATGAAGGGTAGGCTCATTGTTTTGTGGTGGTGGTTGTGGGTTATTTGGTGGTGGTGGTGATTGGTTGTTTGATTGTGGTGGTGGTTGTTGGTGAGATGATGGTGGAGTTGGGATGGAGTTCATTAAGATGGTTTGGAGATCCATCGCTTCATCAAGGCGGGAATCCACCATATTCGAGAGAGCATGGAGGCGGGCGAGTTCCTCGTTGATCTCTTCTTGGGTTTGTGGCTCATTTATCCACATTGCCTCATCAATGGCAATTAGTGTGGATGTGGGTAAGAGATGTTGTGTTTGAGGTTGAGGTGGTGGTGCATCACGGTATAAAGGACCGTGGATATCCTGATAAAGTGTAGGAAAAAGCATGGGTTCTTGACCTTCAAAGGTCATGGGTGGAGGATTGGTTGACCTTGATGGAAGGTCTTCCAAGTCATCAAGATATGGATGTGATGATGTAGGTGGAGTTCAAAAAAGTTCCAAGGGCTGTAGTTGAGGTGAATGTGGTTGATTCGCTGGAATCAAGTCGTATTTATTTCCAAGGAATACAATGGAAGTTGTATTCCCTGGTCGTTATCCCCAACGAAGGCGTGAATGGAATTTGTGATCTCGAATCGTGATTGCGTGTGCTGAATGGTGAGAATAAAGAGTTTTTGGGTTTTTATGCTAAGATATGTGAACATTAACTAAAAACGATTTAAAAAGTAAGAAAAACAATTTAAGAAAAACAAACGTGATTAAAAACGTAATTGGACTAAAAAAAACGCGAATTATAGAAAAACGGGAGCATGAACGAAGCTAAAAACGTCAAAACGATTAAATATTAAGTCTACGGATGCCAAAATAATTTTCCTACGTCCTAAATGATAAAAGAAAATTTTGGAAAAAGAAAAATATTTTTTTGACTTTTAATTAATTAATGTGAATTTAAAACTAAATTAAACTATTAAAATTATTTAAAAATAGTAAACAGTAATGGAAAAATATGGAAATTTTCTGATAAATCTAAAATCAAATTTCAAAGCTAGGAAAAATGAAATCAAAGCTTAACTAAAACCTAATAAGTAGAATGAGGGAAATAAGCAGTTGGAATAAGCTCAAAAATAAGCAAAACTAATCCAAAAATTCTCCAAAGCTCAAGATCATAAAAGCACACTAGAACAAACTTAAAACAACTAAAAGAGTACAAATAAGCACAAGAAATAAGCAGAAAAGCAGCTGATCAGTAGGCAATAAAGACAGAACCAAAATGGGTAAGTCACCTACTTTGGACAACTTTATAAGCTAGAGAAAAGCTTATTGGGGAAATCAAAAAGCAGATTAGGGGAGCTCATACTACAAGCTACTTAAGAACTGAAAATGCCCAAAATTTAACCTCAATAGCTTATCCAATTGGGCCCTAGATCAGATGATCAAAGAATCCAAAAACTGAGCAGGTTGAGATCAGGACAGATGGCTAACTTGCAGACTAGAAATAAGCTATTAAATAAGCTGAAAATTCAGAATTAAGCTAAGACAGATGAAATTCATACTTAAGGCTATCTAAATACCAAAATTCAGACAATATCATGAACTACTAATCACTTAAAAGTAACCTAGAAAACAGTGACAGAACAGGCTAAAAACTAGAAATCTGATGCAGTAGTGAAGAGTTTTGACTTCTAACCTTTGCAAAACTAACTGAAATGGTACCAATTTTTGAGCATACACTAAGCCCACTGAAATGAACCTATAGATGCCAAAAACTAGACCAAATAATCCTTGGCTTACTGTATATGAAAGCTTATCAAGGCAGTTTACCACCTAATATTTCACCTATGGGATCAAGTCCTCAAAAACTTACAAAAGCACTTAAACTATATCAAAAACAGATTATATAACCTAATTTAAGCAATATTAAAGCTCCCTAATAGGCAAAACTACAGTAACCAAGCTAATCTACCCCTAACTGTTATACTTCCAAACACCCCTTAATGAACTGAAAAAGCACTTTTACACTACAACTAGCTGATTCATGCTATAATACCACTAATCTAAGATTGCCTAAGTTATTAAGAATCTAAGAAAACATAAAACACATACAAATAAACAGTAAATTAAGCTGGACTAAGTTAAGCAAATACTAAGCTAGAAAGTGGAAATTGGAACTCACAACTGTTGCAGGATGGAAATGAATGAACCAAAAGCTAATCACAACCCAGGCTTACCCAATAAGCCAGAATATACCCAAATAAGCTGATCAAGTCAGCTTATTCTTCAAACTGCTTATTTGACCAAGTCAGTGTTGACTTTTTGACTTTTTGAAATCTTAGAATTAAAAACTTAGATTGACTTAAATTAACTTTTATAAATGCTAGAACAAACTTATGAGAGCTTAAAGAATAGTAAATGAGGCTTGTTATCTAATTTAAGGAACCAGAGAATAAAATTCGAATTTATCATAAAAACTTTTAACTTGAATTAAACTTGAAAGTTAAGTACAATGCTGATAAAAGGAGACTAAAACTGAAATGAAAATTACAAATAAGCTTGAAACAGAATTTTAAATATATTCTACATTCTACACTACGAAATTTTGGTCTAAAAGCAGTGACAAAGAATCTCTGTGTTGTGGGTAGTCCTTTTATATCCTCAAAAGCTTCTTCTCTTTCATCTGATTAAATCCCACCCGTTGGTTAGCCTCAATTCAATCTGGATCGTCCATCTTCAAATTTGGCGGGAAAACGGGAAATTGGGTTTTTAGCTAAGTCAGAGCACGTGGGAAGTTGGTATTCACGTGAAGCTTGTACTAGCTAAGAGCTTGAGGTGGGGGGAGGTTGGCGTGTATCAGAAAAAGCATGGGGTGATGATGGTTTGGGGAAAGGGGAAAAGGGTGAGTGGTTTTGGCGGTTTTGATGGTTTTGGGAGAAAGGTTGACTTTGGTGTTGACTGAGGTATTAGCTAAAAACAAAGGACCGGGTATGGGTTGTGTTTTATTTTGGGCTTTGGGCTTTTTGATGTTGGGCTGAGGTGGGTTAGATTGGATAAAAGGGTTGGGTAGTTATTGGTTAGGATTAATTTTGATGATAGGTTTAGGTAAAAGTTTAGGGACATATTTTGCCAAATCTGAAAAGTGAGGGACCATTCTTGCCATTTCTGAAAATTACATCCAAGGACCAATCTTGACCTTTTGACACCTTTGAGGGTTGACTTTGACAATTTGAGCATAATTGTGATCCAAACTCGTAAATTCCATTCCGGCCTCGGCTTTTCACGCTTTTCCAATCTTATGCTCCATTTTGTCTGTTTTTGCCCTGTTTTCAATCTTTTTGTACCTGAAACACATAAAAACACAAACCAAGGATATCTGCAGTAATATTTGGTGTATTTGGCCATTTTCAGTATTTTTATTGTCTAAAATGGGCATAAAATGATGAGTATTTACACACTCATCAATCCCCCACACTAAGCTATTGCTAGTCCCTAGCAATCCGATCATGTGAAGTAATGAATGGACCAAGTATACCCCGTTTCGACTTTTTATTAAATACGATAAATTTAAACTAGAACTAAAATAAATAAAATGCTTAATTTTCAAAAATGGTATCATGGAACGGGATTCACACAAAATGGGTGTCTCCAGGGAATTGTAATCGTCATTCTCTTTTTATACTCCCAACTAAGCTTAAACTCAATGTGAAAATGTTTTGGTAAAATGCTAACACTACTTATATCAATAATCTATGTAAGCCGAGACTTAACTTTTCACTCCCATATTTATTAAAGTTAGGTGACTGTGCTTATTTTCAGAATTTTGATCACAAAAATCGACGTTTTTTATAAGGTTTTGACTAATACTAGTTGAAAGATAGATTTAAAATTCACAACAAGCAAATTTCAAAACACATCAAAACTTATTGCATTTTGCAATATCATTCCATTTTTGCATTTTGCAATATCATTCCATTTTATTTTATTTTTTTCTTTTCATTTTTTTCATCATTTTTTTTTTACTTGTGCAACATAAACTAACGGAGTTTCACGGGAACCAAGACCTTAAACCTTCCTGGAATAAAGGATCCAAGGGCCGTTAAAACGGAGAGTTCCAAGACCTTAACGCCTTTCAGAATTAAGGGTCCAAGGGCCGGTGTAAGAGGGTAGCCAGGACCTAAACGCCTTCCGGAAATAAGGATCCAAGGGCCGATCTTGAACCTTAGCTCTTTAGCACATTTATTTATTACTTAACTTTTTGCAACTATGACATATGTTTGTTCCGAAGTTTAAATAAATCTTTGAACTAGTATTTTTCAAAATCGTATGAAAAAATGATTGTGTGTGTTCAAATGTTTGAAAATAAGCACTAATTAAGTCAGATTAGGAGCTACTGGGAGGAAAAACCATAGATTACTTATATAAGCTCTAAAGAAAACCAACTATTCTACGCTTAGCATTTTCATTTGCACAAATCGTAAACCCTTAGTCTAATCGTTAAGGAAGTAGCTAGATCAACACTCTAGCAGAGTCGGGATTCCCTTTGTTCTAACCTAATCAAGACTAACACACTTTTATTGATGACATTTTTTTTATTTTTTTTTATATGACGAAAATTTTAAAATTTTGGTCAAAAACGGGGGTACTAGGGCACTAGAAGGTACATATGTGACAAACATCGCGAGAATTCCCCCCCACACTTAGAATTGAATATTGCCCTCAATATTCAAAGTACCGGCTATTATGCCGACACTTAGAACGTAAAAAGGTAATACTAATAGCCAAGTGTGTGAAAGAAATCTTATTTTTCACAAACAGGATTAAAAAGATATCCCTAGATAAACATTAGCAACAAGATAGGATATTGGGCGGCTGGATTGAAAACAGGCGCGTCAATCAACACTATCCAAGGGAAACCTGCAAACAAGAGCAAACAACACACAAAACAAAGCACAGTAGAGGCATCCCCCCACACTTAGTGTCAGGAAATAGAAAGAAGTCAGAAACATGGGTTGTCACCCATGTGGTGCTAATGTTTTTGTTAACCGAGTCACTAGCTTGACTCGACCCCGAATTCATTTGTCCATGGGGGAGCAAGTGGAAGAGAAAATCTCCATCGGACTTTCATTCAAAATGTTTGGATAAACATTGAAGTACTTGAAAGTTCCACTCCGATGAGATACATCCGGCTCAAAAGAATGATAAATTGAGATGCCGGGGTCAAAAACTTTGTCTTCACTCCCGAACGAGTGAATAAAAGGACAATCTACCGTATAGGAGAAGAAAGGTAGAAAAACTCAAACGACATATGTGAAATCAATATAATGGCGATCCACAGAAGGAAAAGTCACATATGTCGGAGAAAGAATGTCGGGATTGATATTTGAGGTCACATCATCAAGATTTGAAATAATAGAGTCCTTGACCTCATCGTTCTCTAACTCTTTATCAAAGAGAGGATTATTGCTAGAAAAGTACTCGTTATCAAATTCAAAAAGAGAATTTGAATAGATTTCGAGACTTTCATTTTGAACTTCCTCATCAGAAAGTGATTCGTCATCACTAGAGGAAAAATCATCATTTGAATTGAAAAGAGGGCTAGAAAATGTCCCCAAAAAATCATCAGTAGTGTCAAGAGGATGATCACTACAAATAGACGAATCACATTCATTGTCCGATATATCCTCAGACTTACTTGGGATTGGGATAAGGTTCTCAGCACTAGACTTTATGAATTCGTCAGATTCCTTTTCAGGAACAGTGCTAAGATGCTCATCCCCCATAATAAGAGAGTCCTTGGAGTTCAAAGTTGGAAAGAATGATGTGATCGCAATAGACTGAGGGAGTTGAGAAATGATATCGCTCAAAGGAATAGTACTCTCCTCGTCATCATCATCGTCATCGAGCATGCACGCTTGATTAAACAAGAAACGATTGTGTGTAGCTCGTTCTATGGCGAGTAATTCTTCCATAGATTCACCATGACGATCATCTTGGGTATGCCTAGCAGCCAATTCATTAAGTTCATTCCTCACATCATCAAGTTTTTGGAATAAATCTTCGAAAACCAAATCCTGAGGAGATGGCTGAGGCTGAGGCTGAATTGGTTGATACTGTGGAGGTTGGTCATGATAAGAATAATCGTAATTGTTACAAGGACCATACTCATAGACAAGCTGGGTCCTCGTTTGACAATCGGAATTATAGTGCGGACCTCCACAGAATTCACAACAGTAATACTGTTGTGGTGGTGTATAATATGAAGATGTGTCAAATCCGGACAATGTCTGATTGTTATAAGGGTTTTGCTCATAGACAAGCATGTCTCCCGTTCGACAATCAAATCCCAGATGAGGACAACCTCCACAAAATTCACACAAGTGTGTCTCCATATGATGTTGTGGGGGTTGGTTGAAAAGGTCGGGTGTTTCATTGTAGGGATTTTGGTCATAGACAAACCCGTTTCCCGAATTTACAATGCTACAACCGTGGCAATTTCCACCATTTGGAGGACCCCCACACCATTCACAAGGTGAATCATTTCCCAACGGATCTACACAATCAAAGCAATTTTGCTGATTGATTGGAGATGGCTGGGGTTGTGGAGGGTATTCAGAAAAATTTGGCGGTTCATTGAAAGAATTTGGAATTGGATCATAAGCAAATGAATTACTCGAACCGCAAAACAAACAACTTCCGTTCTGAATATCATTACCACATCGTTCGCACGTACACCAACAACACGGCAAACCGAAAAGCGGCTCTCCACAACCGACGCAAGGAATCAATGATTCAATCAGAATTAAACATAAATGAGGGTTGAGAAGATATAATCAAACGGTTTTAGAGGATGAGAAAAAGAATTAAACAAATAGAGGGGATACGAAGAATATTTTTGGATTTTTAGAAACATTTGAAAAATACAAAAGGAAAGAGGAAAATAAATTTTGAAATAAAAATCTTTTTGGGTTTTTTATAAGAAAATATTTACGAAGAAAACGATAACTTCTCGGGAGAAGGGTCTTCAAAACACGAAACGACAAACGAGAATTAAAAATTCGCTTCAAGCCTTCCCCGACAGCGGCGCCAAAAATTGATTCGCTGGAATCAAGTCGTATTTATTTTCAAGGAATACAATGGAAGTTGTATTCCCGGGTCGTTATCCCCAACGAAGGCGTGAATGAAATTTGTGATCTCGAATCGTGATTGCGTGTGCTGAATGGTGAGAATAAAGAGTTTTTGGATTTTTATGCTAAGATATGTGAACATTAACTAAAAATGATTTAAAAAGCAAGAAAAACAATTTAAGAAAAACAAACGTGATTAAAAACGTAATTGGACTAAAAAAAACGCGAATTATAGAAAAACGGGAGCTAGAACGAAGCTAAAAACGTCAAAATGATTAAATATTAAGTCTACGGATGCCAAAATAATTTTCCTACGTCCTAAATGATAAAAGAAAATTTTGGAAAAAGAAAAATATTTTTTTGACTTTTTAATTAATTAATGTGAATTTAAAACTAAATTAAACTATCAAAATTATTTAAAAATAGTAAACAGTAATGGAAAAATATGGAAATTTTCTGATAAATCTAAAATCAAATTTCAAAGCTAGGAAAAATGAAATCAAAGCTTAACTAAAACCTAATAAGTAGAATGAGGGAAATAAGCAGTTGGAATAAGCTCAAAAATAAGCAAAACTAATCCAAAAATTCTCCAAAGCTCAAGATCATAAAAGCACACTAGAACAAACTTAAAACAACTGAAAGAGTACAAATAAGCACAAGAAATAAGCAGAAAAGCAGCTGATCAGTAGGCAATAAAGACAGAACCAAAATGGGTAAGTCACCTACTTTGGACAACTTTATAAGCTAGAGAAAAGCTTATTGGGGAAATCAAAAAGCAGATTAGGGGAGCTCATACTACAAGCTACTTAAGAACTGAAAATGCCCAAAATTTAACCTCAATAGCTTATCCAATTGGGCCCTAGATCAGATGATCAAAGAATCCAAAAACTGAGCAGGTTGAGATCAGGACAGATGGCTAACTTGCAGACTAGAAATAAGCTATTAAATAAGCTGAAAATTCAGAATTAAGCTAAGACAGATGAAATTCATACTTAAGGCTATCTAAATACCAAAATTCAGACAATATCATGAACTACTAATCACTTAAAAGTAACCTAGAAAACAGTGACAGAACAGGCTAAAAACTAGAAATCTGATGCAGTAGTGAAGAGTTTTGACTTCTAACCTTTGCAAAACTAACTGAAATGGTACCAATTTTTGAGCATACACTAAGCCCACTGAAATGAACCTATAGATGCCAAAAACTAGACCAAATAATCCTTGGCTTACTGTATATGAAAGCTTATCAAGGCAGTTTACCACCTAATATTTCACCTATGGGATCAAGTCCTCAAAAACTTACAAAAGCACTTAAACTATATCAAAAACAGATTATATAACCTAATTTAAGCAATATTAAAGCTCCCTAATAGGCAAAACTACAGTAACCAAGCTAATCTACCCCTAACTGTTATACTTCCAAACACCCCTTAATGAACTGAAAAAGCACTTTTACACTACAACTAGCTGATTCATGCTATAATACCACTAATCTAAGATTGCCTAAGTTATTAAGAATCTAAGAAACATAAAACACATACAAATAAACAGTAAATTAAGCTGGACTAAGTTAAGCAAATACTAAGCTAGAAAGTGGAAATTGGAACTCACAACTGTTGCAGGATGGAAATGAATGAACCAAAAGCTAATCACAACCCAGGCTTACCCAATAAGCCAGAATATACCCAAATAAGCTGATCAAGTCAGCTTATTCTTCAAACTGCTTATTTGACCAAGTCAGTGTTGACTTTTTGACTTTTTGAAATCTTAGAATTAAAAACTTAGATTGACTTAAATTAACTTTTATAAATGCTAGAACAAACTTATGAGAGCTTAAAGAACAGTAAATGAGGCTTGTTATCTAATTTAAGGAACCAGAGAATAAAATTCGAATTTATCATAAAAACTTTTAACTTGAATTAAACTTGAAAGTTAAGTACAATGCTAATAAAAGGAGACTAAAACTGAAATGAAAATTACAAATAAGCTTGAAACAGAATTTTAAATATATTCTACATTCTACACTACGAAATTTTGGTCTAAAAGCAGTGACAAAGAATCTCTGTGTTGTGGGTAGTCCTTTTATATCCTCAAAAGCTTCTTCTCTTTCATCTGATTAAATCCCACCCGTTGGTTAGCCTCAATTCAATCTGGATCGTCCATCTTCAAATTTGGCGGGAAAACGGGAAATTGGGTTTTTAGCTAAGTCAGAACACGTGGGAAGTTGGTATTCACGTGAAGCTTGTACTAGCTAAGAGCTTGAGGTGGGGGGAGGTTGGCGTGTATCAGAAAAAGCATGGGGTGATGATGGTTTGGGGAAAGGGGAAAAGGGTGAGTGGTTTTGGCGGTTTTGATGGTTTTGGGAGAAAGGTTGACTTTGGTGTTGACTGAGGTATTAGCTAAAAACAAAGGACCGGGTATGGGTTGTGTTTTATTTTGGGCTTTGGGCTTTTTGATGTTGGGCTGAGGTGGGTTAGGTTGGATAAAAGGGTTGGGTAGTTATTGGTTAGGATTAATTTTGGTGATAGGTTTAGGTAAAAGTTTAGGGACATATTTTGCCAAATCTGAAAAGTGAGGGACCATTCTTGCCATTTCTGAAAATTACTTCCAAGGACCAATCTTGACCTTTTGACACCCTTGAGGGTTAACTTTGACAATTTGAGCATAATTGTGATCCAAACTCGTAAATTCCATTCCGGCCTCGGCTTTTCACGCTTTACCAATCTTATGCTCCGTTTTGTCTGTTTTTGCCCTGTTTTCAATCTTTTTGTACCTGAAACACATAAAAACACAAACCAAGGATATCTGCAGTAATATTTGGTGTATTTGGCCGTTTTTAGTATTTTTATGGTCTAAAATGGGCATAAAATGATGAGTATTTACACACTCATCAGTGGTGGTGAAGAAGATTTGCTAGGTTGGGTTGGGGCAGGCGGTGGAGTTGTAGCAATAGGTGTGATTGTTGGTGGTGGTGTGGAGATAATGGTGTGAGATGGTGTTGGAGTAGCAAGATTGAGAAAATTCTCATTTACGATATTGGTGAAGAGATGTTAAGAGGGGATGATTCCTCCTCTGATGAGTTAGCTAAGTTTATGAAGCAACAAGGCTTAACACTAATACGAGCAGTTCTTTTTGGGGGTCTGCTAGTGGATGAGTTACTTGATTTTGTCATGGTTAAGATTGATAGTGTAGCTAAGAAGGTACAGGAGATATGTAGAGAAGATGGTGAGTGGGTGAGTTTTTATCATCCTGATTATCCTAATTTATAGACAGTAAGATTTTTGAAAGTTGTGTTTGGATTTGATGTAAATCCAATGGAGAATGTTGGTTCCTAATGATTTGGAACAAAAATTTGTGCTAGTCACATCATTTAAGTCAAACCATAGAGCTCAAGTTGAGTGAATTGTAGAAGATTTGCAGTTAATGCAAAGAGTGAGTGGAAAATCTGTTGATATGATGTTCCTACGTATTTGACGGATCCCATAAAAGGGTTCCTTGCTTGTATTAGAAAGGTAACTCACATGAAAATTTTGAAAATTCAAATTTTGGTGGGAAATTGATTTCTTAAGGTTCTAAGAGTTTCCTAATACATTCTAAAGAGTCTAATGATCAGTAAAGAATAATCTTAAAAACTATAATCCAAAATCTAAGTATCGGGATTAGTCGGGATTTTTGAAAAATGTTACTGTTGGCACCTGCGGATCCAATCGACAACAAAGACGGATCCAAAATTTGGGAGCCGTCGAATCCGCAGGTTCAGGATTGGCGGAGCCAAAGGATACACTAAGCGGATCCAAAATTTGGGATCCGCCAAATCCGCCATATGAAAATGCGAATTCTGAACAGAATGAATGTCAAATTTTTCGTTTCTCGGTCAAAACCCGAAAAATCTCCTAAAACATATGTAATAGCTAATATGTGATATAAATATACTAAATATATAGATTCTAACACACGTATACACATAAATTAATCCGATCATCATATCTTACCATAACAGGAGTTAAGCCAAACGGTGGCTTAATCTCGGAAAATTGATAACACCATGTGTTATCGGCCTGCAATGTTAAGTTAGTTTACACACATGTCAAGTACTAACATAATGTCATAAGAAACATACATGTTCAACACATCATTGTCTAATAAAGTCTAAAACCAAACACTCCTTTCAACTTAACTTCTTGCTCAATTTCTTGTAACCCTTGTAAAGTTTCATGATCCAACGCCCCAAATTCTTCACCATTCCTTTGGTTTGCCGAAATTCCGCTGATTCATTCGGGATTGGTGGAAGATGACTCAAGTACTCAGGTGGAGCGATCCTAGAGTTTGGCAAGCCGTCATCCTCACTCATTGATGATGATGATGATGATGTAGGAGGATGTGGACGTTTACCTTTTTCTACCGCTACCCTATGATCACTTAGAGGAACGAAAGTGTGTTCTATCTCGGCGTAGTCAGGAACAAATCTTAAAGCATTTCTAGGAATGGGTTCAAAAGCTCTATAGAGACGAGTCAAGAGCATCCCGTAGGGCATTGCGGTGGTACCATGTACCGGAATATCGGCCATTTGTTTGGCGATATAGTATGCGAGGTTGAAAGGTTGATGGTTTGACACACAATACATCATATAACAAAGACAAGCATTGATATGATCTCGATTCCCAACGGTGCTTATGACATTTTCCCTTAACACTTTTTCTAGCTTTCTAAATTCGGGCTTAAGTTCATTGAGTTCCATGGC
Source organism: Artemisia tridentata subsp. tridentata (assembly GCA_021014915.2). Lineage (NCBI taxonomy): Eukaryota > Viridiplantae > Streptophyta > Magnoliopsida > Asterales > Asteraceae > Artemisia > Artemisia tridentata. The sequence continues at coordinate 70,554,950 of CP139505.1, forward strand.
AAAAGGATCTCTATTTACTTGACGACCTCGATGCAACCTAGTTGGGTTGTTCCTAGGTAAGAAGAGATGCTCCCGAATGGTTTCTTTTGCGGTCAAAGGTGTGGCATATGGTGTCGTTCGATCAAGGTTTGATTCTAAGATTGTCAATGACCATTTATCCGAATAGACACATGTTCCTTGACTTGGAACTCCTAAGACATCTCCAAATTGATCTAAGGGAATGTTGAATTGGGTTCCATTGACTCTAAAGTGAATGTTCATGTATCCATGATCATTAGAACTAAGTCCTACAGTAGCATAGAACTCAAGAATGAACCTAGGGATGATGGGCTCATCAATGTCTAGAAGACTATCGAAATGAATCGCGGCTAGTTGCTCGCGAAGAATGGTACCTTCATAGAATGAGGGGTCTGCAACCCTACCCTCATGGACATATCATTTTTCTAGTGCTTTAAAAATATTTACTTGAGCTTCGGTGAGACCTTTGGTTTTGTGGTGTTTGGGAAGGTATTTGATGGTGTTTTTGTGATCATAATTAGTTGCGGGAGGCATAGTTATCCTAGACACGAAAAATATATAGTTTAGTTGAAATTATCGAAAATACGTATAAATGTCTAGTGTGTGCCTACATGGGGACAATGTGGAGGTACGGTTATCTCGACTCCTTTTGATGCATGAAAATTTTGTTTATGCAAGTGATGTTTAAAACATAACGTTTTTGTATTTGTATGAACAATGTTCAAAAACCGTTTTTCCTAGTCGTGAGAAGATTTTAGCAAAAATTTCTCATGGAGTTTTTGATGAATAATGATAATGTACTACAAGATGCAATTCCTAACTATGAAAAACATGATTTGTTATGCAATTTAGTAAATATGCTTCATGATTTTTCAAGAATTATGCATAAACCCCAAGTTTTGGTTTTGTGCATGAAATAGAAATCCTAGACGCAGATCAGGAATGCAAACATGATAAGGATACTTACAGTGATGTTTAGAGATAAATTTGGTTGAAGAAGATAACCTAAATTGTGAGTATGGTGAATTATGGGTCGAATTCCAGTAGGTGATATGTTTTTGGGAAGTGTGATGAATAGTACAGGAGTTTATTTAATATATAAAACTAGCTCACCAAGTGACGAATCTGGCGGATCCAAAACAAGGAATCCGCCCTTGTTGTCGTTTGGATCCGCAGGATCAGAACACAGGTTTGGTTATTGCTGTGTTTGGTTAATCTAAGGTTCGAGTTAATGTTTTAATCTACTCACTAGGTTCCATTAATCCAAAACCAAGTCTAAGATAGTTGAAAGGTTCTCTCTTGAGAGGTTTTGTGAGGATATCGGCAATGTTGTCCTCTAAGGAAACTTTCTCAATTGAGATGTTTCCCTTCTGAACATTGTCACGTAGAAAGTGGTGACGTATTTCTATGTGTTTGGTTCTAGCATGTTGGACTGGATTTTTGCTAAGATCGATAGCTCTTTTTTTGTCACAAAGAATGGGAATGTCGTTGAGTACAATTCCATAGTCGACGAGAGCTTGTTTCATCCACAATGCTTGTTGGCAAGCTTTTCCTGCTGACACGTACTCGGCTTCAGTTGTTGATATGGCGAGGGATGTTTGTTTCCTAGCAAACCATGAGGTGAGACAATGTCCTACAAAAGTACAAATACCGCTTGTACTTTTCCTATCAACATAATCTCCAGCATGGTCTGAGTCGGCATACACTATGGTTTCCATTCCCGTCCCTTTGGGATACCATAATCCTAGGTGTGTAGTGCCTTTTATGTACCTAAATATCCGTTTAACGGCTTCAAGATGGGATATTTTGGGATCTTCTTGAAAGCGTGCACATAGACAGACACTAAACATAATATCCGGTCTACTAGCCGTAAGATAGAGTAAACTATCAATCATCCCTCTATATTTAGTGTTATCTACGGATTCACTTTCATCATCCTTGGTGAGTTTGGTTTCGAAAGACATTGGTGTTTTCATAGGTTTGGAAGACCAAATTTCTTAAGCATATCCTTGATATACTTAGATTGGTTGAAGAATATCCCATCTTCCAATTGTTTAATTTGGAGACTTAAGAAAAATTTTAGTTCCCCCATCATACTCATTTCAAACTCATCATGCATGATTTTTGAAAATTCATCGCATAACTCTTGACAAGTTGAACCGAATATAATGTCATCCACATATATCTGGACTATGATAATACGTGATCCCTTTTTCTTGGTGAAAAGAGTGTTGTCTACTAGGCCCATGGTATACTTATGGTCAACTAGGAAAGTCTTAAGTCGATCATACCAAACTTTTGGTGCTTGCTTAAGTCCGTATAATGTTTTCTTAAGTTTGTAGACATGATTAGGTTTTTCAAAATCGGCAAAACCGGGAGGTTGTCCAACGTACACTTCCTCATTAAAAAAGCCATTAAGAAATGCACTTTTGACATCCATTTGAAATAGTTTAAAGTCATGTGCACATGCATATGCAAGTAGTATCCTAATTGACTCAAGTCTAGCGACGGGTGCAAATGTTTCATCGTAATCTATACCTTCTTGTTGATTGTAGCCTTGTGCTACTAGCCTAGCTTTGTTTCTAGATACTATGCCATTTTCATCCATTTTGTTTCTAAAAACCCATTTTGTACCTATTATGGTTTGATTTTTAGGTTGTGGGACTAATGTCCAAACGTCATTTCTAACAAATTGATTTAATTCCTCTTGCATCGCAATGACCCAAGATTCATCTTTTATGGCTTCATTAACATTTTTAGGTTCAATTGTTGAAACAAAACAAAAGAAATTACTTTCATTTTGAGCTTTAGACCTTAATGTTCTTTCATTGTTTTTTCCTATGACGTTTTCTAATGGATGACTTTTGGTTTCTTTGATATTAACTATTTCTCTTTTTACGTGTTCATTTTCTTTCTCACTTTCAATATTTTCCTGATTATCAACCATTTGACTTTCAACTAAGTCATCATCTACCAAAGGTGATGTCTTAGAGGGAGGTGGACTTTCATCGAATGTTACGTTCAATGATTCCTCGACTCTTGAGGTTTCTTTGTTCAAAACTATATATGCTTTACTATTTTGTGAATATCCTAGAAATACACCTTCATACGACTTTGGGTCGAACTTGGTGAGCTAATCCTTTGTGTTTAAAATGAAGCACTTGCTTCCAAAAACTCCAAAATATCCTAAAGTAGGCTTTTTGCCTCGGTATAACTCATATGGAGTCTTTTTCAAGAATGGTCTAATTAGAACTCGATTTAGAATATATGTGGATGTATCTACAGCGTGACACAAAAACTTTTGAGGTATGTTTTGTTCATTTAACATGGTTCTACTCATTTCTTGAATTGTCCTATTTTTGCATTCTACCACACTGTTAGATTGAGGGGTTCGAGGAGCCAAGAAATTATGAGTTATGCTATTGGCATCACAAAAAGCCCCAAATTGGATTTCATTGTCAAATTCACGACCATGGTCGGTTCTTATTAACACTATGTTACTTCCTATTTGATTTTGAATTTTCTTACTTAAGATTTCAAATTTATCAAAAGCTTCATTTTTAGTTTTCAAAAACTTAGTCCATGTATACCTAGAGTAATCATCTACTATTACCAAAGTGTAGAAGTTTCCCCCGTAACTTTGTAAAGCGGATGGTCCAAACAAATCCATATGTAACAATTCTAGACACCTAGATGTAGACACCATGTTTTTAGCCTTATGGCTATTATGAACTTGTTTTCCTATTTTGCAAGCATCACAAAAGTGTTGGTCATATTTCAACTTGGGCAGGTTCCTAACGAGTTCTTTAGATGATAAGGATTGAATTAACCTCATACTGGCATGACCTAAGCGTCGATGCCATAGAGTTGAGATTTCGTCCAAGGAGGTAAGACAAAGCTTGTCTTTAGGTGTCTTATCTAAGTTCATAACATAAACTTTATTCTTTAAAACACCTTTTCCTACTGTTATGCCGTCTTTAAGTATTTTGCTTCCATTTTCACTGAAAAGGACGTTATACTTTTTGCGGCACAATTGACTTATGCTAAGCAAGTTAAAACCTAAATTATCTACATGAGCAACATCATCGATAGAGAGAGAGTCATGAGAGATCGTACCTTTTCTGATGATTTTACTTTTAAGCTTGCTACCGAATGTGACATTACCTCCGTCGTACATTTGGTAAGTAGAGAAAAGGCTTTTGTTTCCCGTCATGTGTCTTGAACACCCACTATCTTTAATCCACTCATCTGGTTCTAACTCAACTTTCAAGCACACCTAAGTTCAAGAAAAACTCAAGCGTTTGGTCCCCAATATCTCATGAATCCGTTTGGGTTAAACATAACATTATCATGGTTCATGTAAGGAAATGGTGGACAAGTGTTCCATGGCATATAATTAGGACCTTGAAAGTTTCTAGACATGTTTTGGCTCCAGTTATTTTGGTAATGATGTTGCGAGTTGAAGTTACTCTTTGGAAAGGGGTGTTTGGGAAAACTGGTTTTAGGTGTCTGTTGAACCGTTTTAACTCTATACTCATTTCTAACTTGGCCTTTTCCTATAGAGACGGATGGTTTTTGTTTGTTAACAGTTGTACTAGTGCTAGGTTTTCTAGTGACCTTAACAAATTCAGTACGATTCGTTTTAAGAACCTTCTGTTCATTAACAGTACCTGCGGATCCCTTGGGTACAACTGGCAGATCCAAAATTTTGGATCCGTCGGATCCGTGGGTGTCTGACTCAGTTTGAATAGTTCTTTTTCTTTCACTGTTTGTTTCTTAAACTCACTTAAGCTTCCTAGTTTCATAAAACCTAGTCCGGTTTTATCATGAGGTAATTTTTGCATCTTCATTATCTCATCTATACAACTTATGTTTTTGTCGAACTTTTTAAATTTATAATTTTGTTTAATGAGATCTTCCTGTGTGATTTTAAGAGTTTCTAATTCCAGTTTAAGTTCTTGACACGAGACACAGGTTTCTTTACTATTTTTACCTTTTTCCATTCGTATCTCCTTTTCTTTAAGCCAATAAACTTCGTTTTCTAAAAGTGTTGTTTTGGTTTTTAAGAACTTATTTTTGTTTATGATTTTTAAAGTGATATCACACAGTTTGTTATATTCTACTTATAAGGTTTCATCATCTATAGAGGAGTATGACGAGTCAGAATGTACCTCTTCTGTGTCATGAGTCATGAGAGCAACTTCGTCGTTCTTAGGCTCGTCATCATCTTCTTCACTATCACTCCAAGCTCCACTGACAAAGGCTCTTTGAGACTTGTTCTTTGGAGGCTTTGGACATTCTCCTATTAAGTGACCAGAATCTCCACACCTATAACATTTCCTATCTACATTTCCTTTTCTATCATCACGGTCATTCCGGAAGGATTTCTTTTCTTCACGAGGTGGTCTTACGAACTTTCCTCGTCTCCTAAAGAACTTCTTGAAATCTCTTACGGCCATGGCATATTCTTCGTCTTCGCTACTAGAACAAGACTCTTCATCATCACTTGACTCAACTCTAGCTTTCAAGGCAATGGACTTCATTTTCTCCTTCTTGCCTTTAACTATTTCAGAGTCTTTTTCGATCACCATTTTGTGAACTTTGAGATTTCCAATGAGCTCGTCCAGTGTCATGCTTGAAAGATCCTTAGATTCTTCAATAGCCGTCACCTTTGCTCTCCAATTCGGATGAAGTGCTCTTAGAAATTTCCTGACAAAATTCTTACTAGAAAAAAATGCATCATGTTCTTTAAGAGATGTAATAATAGTATTAAACCTAGCAAACGCACTATCAATGGTCTCATCTTCAGAGATAAAAAATTGTTCATATTGTTGAACAAGAAGATCAATTTTGTTATCTTTGACTTGTGAGTTTCCTTGATGAGTGATAATTAATGATTGCCAAATATCCTTAGCCGCTTTACACATAAAAATTCTTTCATATTCTTTCTTAGGTAAACCATTGTAAAGCATCATTTTGGCTTCGTTATTTTTGGCAATCAACTTCTTTTGCTCATCACTGTGACGAGTAAGAGAAGTACATACATCCCGACCACCTGAAATATCATTACTTATGGGCTTGTAATCACCCTCTACAATTATATACCACAGATCTATCTCTTTTGACTTCACATACGTCTCAAAGCGATTTTTCCAATATATGAAACAATTTGGTTCAAATAGTGGTGGTCTTTGCATAGATTGCCCTTCTTTAAAGTTTTCAAAATCCATTGATCGTTTCAAGTTTTTAAAATACAATATATTTTGAAAATCTTGAGTAACACTGCTCTGATACCAATTGTGGAAAGCTAGAAGGGGGGTTGAATAGTTTTTACCGTTTTAAAATTAATTTGCTTTGTATACTTAACGTGATTCCAAAGTAAAGTAAACAATCAAGCACACAAACAAGTAATATAAGTAAAGAAGTAAAGAGAGGAAAGATCAAACCACACAACACAGATGTTTATAGTGGTTCGGCTACAAGGACTCTCTTCCTTGCGCTACTCTACTCCTCGAGCCTCTAACTCGAGAGTTTTTCTTCACTAAGAAACAAGCTCCCTTATAGGCGGAGAAAACCTTTACACGTCGCTTACTCTTTATCCGGTACTAAGCTAAACACCGGGTTCTTTACAAGGGTACAACCACTCCCGTTGGTTCTTTCACAAGGGTACAACCACTCCCGTTGGTTCTTTACAAGGGTACAACCACTCCCGACACTCTTTGTGTTTTAACTGAATAAAAGATACAAATAATGATGTGTGAACTAATAGAAAATCACACAGAGTCTATACTAAAAGGATAACAACAGTAGGTTGATCCTTATATGCTTTTGATCTCTTTGCTACAAAAGAAAAGATCAATGAAATGAAAGAATGATATGGGTTAGCGATATGTAAATGAATGAGTATGTATTTAAGCTATATGAGTGATAAAATGCCCAAATGATCAGCTTGCCATTTATAGGCAAACTGAGTCAACAGTTGGCGGATCCGGCGGATCCCAAAAATTGGATCCGCCCTTGTATGGCTTTGGATCCGCCAGTGCAGGCCAGCTAAGAGATTTTCAAATATTTCCAAATCTTGCCATATCTTTCCATATCTTCAAATGTCAACTCTTTGGCTTGAAGATCTAAATAAAATATCTCAAAATCTTTCTAAGATTATGTTCATGATGCATGCCATGATGTCATCCTAATATTTTAAAAATAAAGTTTCTAATTTAAGAAATAAAGATGTAAATGTATAAAATGTTATTTCTAGTGATCTTGTAATGTGTAGATGTGTTTTAAAAGACTTATTCTATAAATGTAAAAGACTTAATCTTATATTTATGTTTTGCTTAAAGATAAACTTTGTATTTGTCATTAACAAAATTAAGCAAATATCGTAAAATATAAATAACGTTTTTGGGACGATATTTGTATTAACAGAAAGTGTTCAATAAGGTAATTGTCGAAGAATAATTGGCAAACATTTTCCTATTCCTAGATCATTATCGGATTTACAATTGCCAAACCAAGTTGCAATGTAAGCATGTTTTATCCTCATCTTATGCTTTGAATCATAGGTCTCACTAACTAACTTAATTAAGTTGTCTAATTTAAAGAACTGCAAATGTGTCCAGTTGAGCTCTCACACAACATGAAGATTTACCTTTCCATTACAATCTAGTCAAGCTCTCACATGACGTAAATTGCAACTTCAAGTGTTCTTTTAATTAGATGCCATAAACTTAAATTTTAAGGGTACTAAGTTTTTATGTGTATAATCAAAAATTATATATGAAGAAGCATGCATACAGCTTCATAACATAGGTTTTAATAAAGACTTTTTATTCACCAATTTCACTATGATTAAATTAACAAAGTTTTGATTGAGGTATTGGGTTCACCAATCAAAGAATTACCTTTAATTATCGTCCACTATATCGTACTTTTGCATAAGTCAAAAGACTTAGTGTTTCGGATAATTACCACAAAGTGGCGCGTGGAATTAAAGGTCAATTCACCCTTAAGATGATTTTGTATACAAAAATAGTCGTATTAGGTAGCTCCAATTTGACGCACAAAGTGGCGGAGAAACTAAGGTTTAGCATACGGCTAATTAAGTACCCGTTTCTTTTAGATCTCAATTTAATGCGTACCCTCCTTAAACCACTCACACAGTTTGTCAAAATTAGGTGAGCATTTCTTACTATTTGGTACAAGAATCATCACTCAATTAAACGTTGTAAATTTAACTCTTAAAAACAAATCCAATTTCACCATTATTTAGTCCAATTTATTTTCTATTCTAAAATTACCATTTTCTTACAATCATGTCCAACAATATATAAACTGTTAGGAATGCTCCTAACACGAAAATGTGACAACATATTCGGTATTACAATAACTATATTGTAAGGCACAAACATATGGACTGAAACCGTCAATTATGTAAAGTCATGTGTATGTTGGCCTATATATACCCTTCTAGACTTCACTAGGAGGGTGAGCCTTATGTGTGTTTGTATTTCACTTTCACTTTAATTAATAAAACAACCAGGTTTTCCTCTCTCACTCTACTCTCTCTCTCTAACCTCTAACCATGGAGATGATGTTCTTCCATCATCCCCGACCTCCCGATTCACTATAATCACACCAAAACACGATCCATTAATTGGTATCAAGAGCCATAGTATTAGTTTTGCTTGATTTCTGTGATGTTATCTTTTCAAAATCGTCACTTTAAATCTGTTGTACCAAATCCCTTCACTGTTTTTTACTATCTTTTTGGGTCAACAGTTTTTATACCATAGTCTTTTACTGTTATCATCTTTTTGCATCTTTATGACTGTTGTGTACCAACCGTGGATACTACAGGTCGAATACTGGTCGGATTACATGGTCAGAATAGATTTTTGGAGAAAACTGGTCGGAATATTATGGTCGAAAAAGCGGTCAAAAAGTCAAAACCCACTTTTATCGAAATTGCTTGTAAAGCAATTTCGACAAACCCTTGTTTATCGAAATTGCTTGTAAAGCAATTTCGACAGACCCATCGAAATCAGGTCAACAGGTCAACGTTATCGAAATTGGCATTTAACCACTTATCGAAATTGGTATTTAACCACTTATCGAAAAAGAAAAAGATATAGAAGCAGACCAGCGACCACAAACCATTTATCTCATCTCATTTGTGACTTCAATTTTATCAACATCATAAGTCAAAAGTCAGTAACCAAAACCGGAGAAGAAAAATAAAACAAGACCAAATTCACAACCACAACCAAAACCTGTCCAAATACCAACAACCTAATCGATGTCTATCCTAATCCCATCCCACTTCTGTTACAACACAACACATCAACTCTACTGAACATCTAACAAGGATCGAAGATAAAGTAATATAAGACATCGATCTTAGTTACTTCGTGTTCACATAATATTTCAAGATCGTTACAGATCTTATTAACACACAAGAGCTAACCATCACAGATCTTGAAAATGAAACGAAAAAGAAAAAGAAAAACAATTAATTAGATCTCAGCTCTATCTCTTTTTGGTACTCAAAATTCGTCCACAGAAAAAAACCATAGAGATTTTACATCACCGATCTATCTTTTGAAGACTCATGCTTCTTCTTATATCCGAACATAAAGAATGACAAATAACAATTATGTTGTTATCATTCTTTGATTCGTTCGATTAAAAGACAAACACAAAACGAAACAAGTACAACCTACCTTTAACTCGTATAGGACTTTGAAGCTTTAACCTTGGTGGGTCTACACTTATCGTGGAATAACAAGTATACTAAGATGCTTGTTGTTCATATGTGTTTGAAGAGTTGTGGCTACAAGAGATGAAGATTGCTGCGTTTTACACGAGAAAGAGAGAATGGGGGCGTCTGGTTTGTGTTAAGCAGAGTGTGAACAGGGGTGAGATGAGGAGATGGATAAGTGATGGGGGCGGATTTATGTGTGATTAGGGTTAAAGTGGGTGTCTTATATCCGTTTTTTAGGGTATAACGAATTAGTAATTGGATCGGGGTGTATAATGGACTGGATTGTACGATTATTGGGCTGAAATGTTATGATTGGAGTGAGTTGATATTAAACATAAGGATTGGGCTTGGAATTTTTTTTAAAATCCGAAAATTATATCAAAATTTTGAGTTGATAAGTGATTATTCAAATGTATTTTTTAATACATTGAGTTAATTTTTGGTATAATTTTTTGCAAGATGAGTGGTACTTTGGTTGTTACAAATTTTTCACGGGATACGTTTTTGACGAGATCGGGATAAAACCATTATCAAAGTTCATCTCAACCAAGTAACGAAGGCTAGTTTTGGGCATATAACCGCAAGATGTGACTACGGCGTTAATTCATTATTATTTATTTGAGATTGAAGCGAAATTTCACGGGTGCGTGTACTTAGTATCTTGAAGATATCAGGGTTGGTTGGATGCATGATTCTTCGAGATCCTTGTTCGAGCTTTTAACCGTCAGAATGATTAAGACTTGAGTTATCTAGTTATACCTGATGTAAGGAGTTACGTTGTTGTGCTCACAGTGTATAGCTATCACTTTAAAGGAGTTACGTTGTAGTGCTCAAGTGTCACAAAAAGCTGTGGGTAATTCGAGAGAAGTTCATATACAGTTAAGGATGGTTGGATGGGTATATGATTCTACCTTTATTGAAATTCTCGGTATTGGTTCTTAGTCAGACAATAGTGCAAGTTTAAGTCACAAGTTTGGGTTATTTTACTTCAGTCTCAAGTTCGTAATACTGGGTTTTCTCCATCAGTAGTCACTACAAAAAGTCGTCAGAATGATAATGGAGTCGGTAAAGAGTTAGATGAGAAGAGTATAAAAGAGAAGAGATTTTATCAGCACTTTATTCTCACGAGGTATTTATGGTACTTCACACATCTTCGACTAATTGGACATACAGGGTTACGCTGCCTCCGTTTCCATCGTAAACATAGTGTGTATGCTTCCGATTCCGCGAAGACATCGTGAGGGAAGAGAGAGTAGATGTACTTTGACTTTTCTTGAGTTCTTTGCGAAAACACTCTTTTTCCACAAGTATCTGCAATCAGGGGGAAGAAATGTGCACATCGAGGACGCATAACAGATTCACGTGATCGAGCTTACAATTTTATTACTACCGAAGAGACGTCCGCAGAAATGATCAGTGGTTCAGTTTTGTGATTTTGGTGTAATCGTTTCAACTTTCGCAGGTTGTGAAGTGTGAAGTAGCCTACATATGTGAGAAGATCTTGCTGATTTCTTGCATGTTACCCCCGAACGGAGTTTCCGCATTGAGTATAATCGTTACTGAGTGATTAGTCAGATTTGCTTGGTGTGGTTTACGATGTTATCTACAAATTCCACTGAGTACTTAAAAACTTCAAAAGTTAGAAGACATGTTAACTACATCAAAGTTTCGAATCTGCTGAAGACGTTTGTCAGTTGGGGGGGAAGCTGATTCAGAAACTTCGCCAAAAAGAAGTGTACGAAGAAGCCGCTAAAGACATGCAGCATGAATTAGGGGCCAGTTCATGCATATTACATCATTTGCCTAAAAGTGTAGAAAAGTTCTCAAGCCAAGGTACAAGATGAAGACAAAGTGAGTCAACTGTAGTCATCCTCAGCACTTGAAGAGCATATGAAGACTTTATTTTACTTAATTTTGTACTTGTAGGAAATGGTGTAAGTAATCTCATATGTTGCCACATTGGGGGAGGATTGTTAGGAATGCTCCTAACACGAAAATGTGACAACATATTCGGTATTACAATAGCTATATTGTAAGGCACAAACACATGGACTGAAACCGTCAATTATGTAAAGTCATGTGTATGTTGGCCTATATATACCATCCTAGACTTCACTAGGAGGGTGAGCCTTGTGTGTGTTTGTATTTCACTTTCACTTTAATTAATAAAACAACCAGGTTTTCCTCCCTCACTCTACTCTCTCTCTCTAACCTCTAACCATGGAGATGATGTTCTTCCATCATCACCGACCTCCGGATTCATTATAATCACACCAAAACACGATCCATCATAAACAAATAAGCAATTAATAAAAATAAACGAATAATGAACATGCTAAATAAATCAACTAACATGTATATCTTTCAATGTAAAACTCCCATTGGTTTTCGAGCTAGGTACCCAATGGACCACGTACCAACAATTGGTATTGTAAGTTTTACAATAAAAATATACAATGAATACACAAAGTTGATAAACAATAAATTAGGTCTTCACAAATTTTACAATTAATAAATTTTTTAGTTAATTAACATTTCAAACAAGTTTTAATTACTAATAAACCCTAATTAATTATAGCACAATTAGCATGTAAAACAAATAAACACGTAACAATTACTTCATAATATTCATATGATTCATGATCAAACATGCACGTTCATCATGGATCCACATCAACTTATTAACAATTAATCAAGTTTCCAAAGACACGCATACAATTCCATGACACATAACAATTATTCATGAATTAAACACATAAAAAATATTGCATGCAACCTAGGGTTTCTACAATTTTTACAAAACCTATAAAAAAAAAAAAAAAAAAAAAAAAAAAGTACCGGATGAACAGTAAAAAAATTTAGGGTTTCAAAAAAATTAAAACCTGGAAACCTTAAAGCATGCAATAATCAATCAAGGATTCAATTTTTATGTGTTTCAACCACTGTTGTAATTTTAATATCATAACAATTATATAATTAATATAAACATATCAAGAACACGCAACGGAAGCATAAAGATCAAATACTCATAATTAATTAACTGAATCATAAAAGTGATGCGTACCTTTTAGATTCTAGCAAACCAAGAATCAATTAAGAACAAGAACCCTAATTAGGGTTTATGTGGATTATAAGAATTACCCCTAACCGTTTTGTGATTCAATCCAAGATTCAAACAATAGTGTGTTTGAATCATGTTCTTGTACACACATACTAATACCAAGTTAACGTTATGCAAGTAATAAAAACACAAAACAATTTTGATTATAAAAATCAAAACCGAAAACCCTTATGGGTTTGATGTTTCGGTCGAACCAAACAAAAGAGGAAGAAAGAAAAGGTTCAGGGTATTATGTGTGTGCAAGAGTCCCAATAATGAACCCCTAGCCTTGTTTATATAGGTGAGTAAACTTAGAGGACAAGTTAGCCTAGGATTAAGAAACCCTAATCCTTTGGCCGATCCGTTTGCACCCCTAAGTGGCTTCCAGATCTTTCCCGACCTCTAATTTACACACTAGTCCTTCCTTTTATTAGTTAACGGTCGTTAGTCAATTTTTCATTAATTACTAACGGTCGTTAGATGTTTTGTGTATATAATAATTAAATATAACCTTTTATAAATAATTATTAATCGTTAACTCTTCATACGTAAAGTGTGTAATCCCGTGATCTCGACACAGACACTCGACTTGAAATTCCTAAATCACTCACTTAATGTTTTTCCTTACTCTTTTTGCCTGTCTGATGATTCACTGTCGTATATTTTGAGATCACACGTTTTGCTAATTAGGCTATAGGCTACATGTCCCGTGAATACGTAACAGCATCGAGGCCAGTAAAGAATCTCTAGTTTTCGGGTGATTACGTACTTACATTAGATATCAATTGTGGGCGAAAGTCGATAAAACTGGATCACCAAAGAAAATTTTCAATGCGCATTAGATACACAGCGAGAAATCCGAGGTGAAAGTAGAGTTTTGGAGTGTTTGATTAGAAAACGATACTTTAATTTGATAAAGCTCATCCAATTGTTAAATCAACAGTGAATGATCATACACATTTAGGTCAACTACTAAGCCACAAACAATACATAAAGAAACAGCAATTTGACCTCTATAACCAAGGAATGGTATAGAATCCTCGTTTACAAATATGCATTCCATTGGATCTATTTCAGACTACTCATTTCATCAAGCCCTTCGGTACTCACTTCTCATCTAACAAGATGTTTAAAGCTCTTTCTGCAACTATGTAAAGCTCTATGTATTGTCTTGAAAAGATTATGAAAGTAAACCAATCCACTTACACTCCCAATGGATATCCAGAGTCACTAAAAACCAATGTGATAATTGAGCAAAACATTCATTGTATGTGCGATTTTCACGCAGTTCTAATGCCTCGGGATATACATCAATGTTGTTAGTGGATTGGATTACCTCCATAATCTATTAAAGACAATATATAGAGGTTTTTTTTTTTTTTTTTTTTTTTTTTTTTTTTTTTTACCTAGGTTTCCGACTCAACGTAAAGAGCTCCCGTGGCCACAAGGTATAGAGTTTTGCATTGTAACATAAAGAGCTCCAACATCTTATTAGATGACAAGCACAAAATTAGAACTTGTGTAGTCACACTTTCATAAACAATCTCGATCAAAAGCCAACAACTGAACCTTCGCCCTTATATGACCACACGATCCATCAAGCAATATTTAGGTCAACTAGTAAACCACAAACAATACATAAAGAATCAGCAATTTGACTTCTATAACCATGGAATGGTATCAAATCCTCGTTTGCAAATATGCATTCCGTTGGATCCATTTCAGACTACTCATTTCATCTAGCCCTTTGTTTCTCACTTCTCATCTAACAAGATGTTAAAAGCTCTTTCTGTAACTATGTAAAGCTCTATGCATTGTCTTCAAAAGATTGTGAATGTAAACCAACCCACTTACACTGCCAATGGATATCCAGAGTCATTAAAAACCAATGTGAAAACTGAGCAAAACATTCATTGTATGCACAATTTTCACACAGTTCTAATGCCTCAGGATATACATCAAGGTTGTTAGTGGATTGGATTACCTTCTGTTACGAATAAAGCTTACTGCTATTTATTTTTTATGCATTATTTCCTTTTTTGCATGTGTTAGGGACTAGTTTGGTGTTTCCCTGTTTGTTTGGGGGTGTCTTGTGAACATTGCTATTTTTCATATGGGTATAAACCTAATGGATCGATTCTCTGGAGGCTATCCAGAAATCAGTTTTTTGCTTCTATTTCCCTAGCTTTCTCTCTGAACCTATCAAGGGTATCAAAGCCGTTCCGATCTCTCTTCGGAACATCTCGCCATCATGACAAACACACGCACCCAGGAGATTGACCACACCCTCAAGGCTCAAGGTCAGGTAATCATCGAGATCCAAGCAACTCTATCAGCCCTAATCAAACAACAAGAAGAGATCTTGAAGGCGGTAAGGGATAAGACGGTCCAGTCCAGTGACGGTGGGCTTACAGTCGGTTCCCTCTCCGGCGGTGATGCAGAATCACGAGGTACCAAACCCTTTCGGATCGGTAAGATTGATTTTCCTAAATTCGCGGGAGTCGATGTGGAGGTGTGGATCTATTGTTGCGAGCACTTTTTCGCAATGGATGAGACCCCATATGCGACCAAACTTCGGTGTGCGGCGGTTCACTTGGAGGGCGATGCACTCCAATGGCACCGGGCCTTCATGAAAACACGGAATGCTACTGTTGCAGAAATCCCGTGGAATGATTATGTCAGATCTATTTCAGCACGTTTCTCGAATGCCATGTTTGAGGACCCGTTAGAAGAGTTAGCATCCCTCGTTCAAACGGATGGGTTACACACTTATAACAATTCCTTCGATGCCCTATTGAACAAGGTAACTCTAAGCGAAACTCAAGCGGTTAGCCTATATTTGAAGGGCCTTAAACCGGAAATTAAGGGTCCAGTGAAAATGTTCAAGCCTCAAACACTGCATGAGGCGTATGGGTTAGCAAGAATTCAAGATATCAACAACAAGTGCTTGATGGATAAACTCAAGGGAGTTGAGGACGGGTCGCAACAGGTCACGAGTGGGAATGAACATGCCAAAATAACACCCCCGGTCAATGCTTCAAAACTTCCCTTACTGCTAACTCCAACAACCGAGCCACTGGCTTCTAAACCGGGAACTCTTAGCTCAAGGCGTTTGACGAGTGATGAACTTGAGTTAAAAAGGGCAAAAGGGGAATGTTTCTGGTGTACTGAAAGGTTCGTTCCGGGGCACAAGTGTAAGAAAAAACAACTTTACATACTTGAGGTGACAGATGATGAGAAACAAGCAACTGAAGATGAAGACCGGGGTCCTTGATTCACTTTTTAAGGGCAAAAAGTGGGTTAAGGGGGGAGTATTGTTACGAATAATGCTTACTGCTATTTATTTTTTATGCATTATTTCCTTTTTTGCATGTGTTAGGGACTAGTTTGGTGTTTCCCTGTTTGTTTGGGGGTGTCTTGTGAACATTGCTATTTTTCATATGGGTATAAACCTAATGGATCGATTCTCTGGAGGCTATCCAGAAATCAGTTTTTTGCTTCTATTTCCCTAGCTTTCTCTCTGAACCTATCCCCTTCACAATCTATTAAAGACAAGATATAGAGTTTTGCATTGTAACATAAAGAGCTCCAAGATCTTGTTAGATGACAAGTAAGAAATAAGTCTAATCCCACTTCTATAAACAATCTCAATCAAAAGCCAACAACTGAACCTTCACCCTTATGACCGCACGATCCAGTGATCCACCAAGCAATTTTGAATTGTTCCGACACATTAATCTGCAAAAGTGTAAGATATGATTAGATGCAAAATCATGACAAACAAGCGAAACCCAATTATTTTCATTTCAGCTAAAAAAAATCAATCCTAGCTTTAAGCTTAAAACATTCAAAACACTATTGATGATTCATGTACAAAATGGACAAAAAAAAAAAAAAAAAAAAAAAAAAAAGAAAAAAGAACATATTTATATAAAAATATATAACCATTAATCAAATATCTAATATACCATTATGTAAGAATACATACAGTATATAAATTGATATCGAACAAGATTCATATAAATTATCATGGGCATAATAAACTAAGCTACAGTACATTACTTACAAATATATAACAGCTTAATCCACTATATGATAAATACAAAAAAGAAGAAAGAACAACGAGATCTATGATGGAAGTGGTAACCCTAGTGTTTTGGATACGAAGTTATAAACTGTTGTGTGGTTGGATTTTACAATGTTTCATTAGGGTTTCTGTTTGAGTTATATGTCTGGGCTAATGTTTTGAGCCCAATAAGGTTTTGAACTATATCTAGGTGTCCTTTGGAATTTGGACCCAATATTATGTAGTTTAAGGTGGGGTGTTCATCGGTTTTATCGGATTATTCGGTTTATTCGGTGCGGTTAGTTTGGTTAAAAAAATTTTGGGTCAAAGCGAAAACCGAATCAATCCGAATTCAAATTTGATTCAACTGAACCGAATTCAAATTTGATTCAACCGAACCAAATAACCGAAAACCGAACCGAATAACCCGAATTGCATAATTTTAATTATATAAATTTTTATCACAAAATTTTTTTCAAGCTTAAATAATGATATATTTATGCTAAAAAAGAATTTTCGTAATTTTTTTTTTTTCATATAAATACATTGAAAAATGTTATATTTATACTAAAAAAGAGTTTTAGTAATTTTTTTCATATAAATACATATAAAAGATATGTATTTATAAGAATTCGGTTTTCAGTTTTCATTGCCAAAACCATATCTAAAGATTCTAAACCGATAACCGAATATTTAGTTCGGTTCGGTTTCGGTTATGACCAATTTGGTTCGGTTACGAATTCGTTTTAGTTTTTTCGGTTCGGTTCGGTTTCAATTACTGTGGATATTTCCCGATCCGTGAACACCCCTAGTTTAAGGCAATTGTTTTATGGATCTTTTGATGGTTTTAAAAGTGAGAGCTAAAAAGCCTTCAACTGTATACTAGTTAGGTTTTGTTTAAGCTTTATATGTGAGCTTATTAGCTTATTTGATTTTCAGCTTATATTTTATAAGTCTCAATCTTCTAACTTATATTGAGACTTATGTGCTTATATAATTTCGTCATATCATAATAAACTTGTATACGCTCACAAGTCGCAAAATAAGCCGGAAAATTAGGTGTATTTTCTTTTGGCTCATGTGTATGTAATAATATATGTAATTCATTACACATGTTAGTTTTTATATTTGTTTATAACTATGCCAATATACATGATATCAATTTATAGAGCTAGCCCGTCCATGGGACGGGGTTTAAATCTAGTATACTTGACAATATATTTTGATGCTAACCTTAGTAAGAGTGAGAGCTTATTTATTACACACCAGTATACTTTGATGCTAAATTGCTAACCTTAGTAAGAGTGTGAAGTCTAAAAAGCCTTATGGATCTTCATCTATTTTCAATTCCCTGTTAAATTAGTTTCCACATGGTTGATATAGGGAATTATTACTTAATGTTATGAAAAAAATATTGATATCGTATGTGAGTTTTAGCCCCACAGCTAAGGCCCATACGACCCAAAACATGCCCAAAAAGCTAAAGGCCCAACACATGTGTTTGGGGAATCAACTCTCTAAGTAAATATTAACAGAGGCCATAACAAGTCTCACCTAGATAATCAATCTTCATGCAACAACTGACATGACGATTTTTCCTCCAAGCCGTTATAATGGATTTCGTGTATATACAAGATTTATTAAAGATCGAATAAATTAATCATCAAGGTAAGCGGAAGCATGTCATACAATATTAATATACACGAATGGGTTATGTGATCTTTATGCATCAAGTTAATTTATCACAAACAATTATAATCACTACATAATTATAAACGCATGAAATTCGTAATCACAACATAATTATAAATTGCATGAAACCATAAACAAGAAACTTACATGATTCGGATGGAGTAGATTGGTTCCTGAAT
This sequence comes from Artemisia tridentata subsp. tridentata, assembly GCA_021014915.2. Taxonomy (NCBI): domain Eukaryota; kingdom Viridiplantae; phylum Streptophyta; class Magnoliopsida; order Asterales; family Asteraceae; genus Artemisia; species Artemisia tridentata. The sequence continues at coordinate 70,573,768 of CP139505.1, forward strand.
AACTGACCTACAACCAATGTAACACCCGAAATCTGAAAACGTGTAAAATGACCAAATTGCCCCTGCAAGTTTAAAAATTTAATTAAAAGCTTATAAAGTACCGAATCAATCCCAAACTTCGGGTAATGAACAAGTTATGATCCCAAATAATTTTGACAACTCCATTTAATATTTTTGCAAGCTACAAAATTACTAAAGTACCCCTAAGAGTGCTGAATGGAATTATATGATTTATATTGTGTTTGTAAATGTAATTAAAATACATTAAATATGCAATTAAGGCCCAAATAAATTCCCAAAATAATATTTTCGGTTTTCCAAGCCCACCCCTCCCCCAAAAAGGCCGGTCTTCATCAATTAATACCAAAACCATATTTATTTCACCCTAAACCCTAAATTTTGCATATGCCGCCACCATCAAAATTCTTCCCATCCTCATCCGATTTTTAGAAATCAAAAACCCATTTTTCTGGAGTGCTTGATGATGCAAGGAAGGTGAGAAAAATAGCTACAAGTTCCTGGAGTCAATCGTTTGGCCATGGCGAATTGTTTGGTCGAAAAAGGTGAAACCGAGCTTCATAAATCCATATCGTGTAATCCGTTCAACCTAATATATTTCTGGAAATTTTCTAATGCTTCTTTAATCATATATAACATGAGAAAAATAATGGAATCGAATCATGCAATGAAATCTGGTCGTACGAAAAATAACGAAGGTATAAACCCTAAAAACGAATTCGAGTTCCATAAAATAGTTGCGATTTTTATGGGCTTTGTAAAAAAATTTTGTGGGTCTTATATATATCCTATAATCTCATAAAAATGATATCTTGAATTGTTTGGGTCGAATTCATGGTTTTTGGAATATTTGTTATAATCGGATTTTTGAGAAAAAATGAAAACGTGGACCAAAAATGTAAAGCGATTGAATTAGGGTTCTAATATTATGAAATCTGGAAATATAGGGTGTACTATGATGATAAAATGATGATATAATGATTGGGAATTTTAAATTCGAGTTTTGATATGATTTTGGTGTTTATCGAGTTAATAATAAATAGTTAAGGGTGTGTTTTGTAATTTCTAAAACTTGTGGGATACTTTTGTAATGTTCTATATATTAGGGGGAAGATATAAAAAATATAACATGAGGGTCTTATATGTAAATTAGGCAAGAAAGGGATTTAATTTGTAATATATATGTCGAATTGAAAATAATTATAATTTGAGGGACTAAAAATGTAAAATCTGGAAACTCAAGGGTTCTCGCTGTAATTAACATAATGAAGGGTAAAATGTGTAAATTTGAGTATTTATGGGCTTATTATGTAATTATGGTGAAATTATGAATTCGAATGGAACTTTTGAAAATACAAGGACTAGTTTTGTAATTTACCGAAAGTTAAGGGGCTGTTTGTAACATAATTATATTAAAGGATATTTTCTGTAAATTAATGAAATAAAAAGGGCTTGATGAGGAACGTAAGCATGATAAGTGTTGAAGTGTAAAGTATATAATTATAAGGTTTAAAATGTAAATTAATTAACTAGAGGGATGTAATGTGTAAATTATGAAACTTGAAGGGCTTGTCGTGCCATAATTAATTTAAAGGGTATTTTTCTGTAAATATGAGTAATGAAGGGCTTGATGTGCAAATGTAATATTAATAAGGTTTAAATTGTAATTTATATAAGTATAAGGTGTAATTTGTAAATTAAGTAATTAAAGGGGTGTAACTTGTAAATATTCGAAACGTGAAGACTAAGAGTGAAATTCTGGAAAATAAAGTATTTGAATGGTAAATTATGAGATTTCTATTTTAAACCTTGAACTTTGGTAAAAGTTACGTTTATAACCCTGAACTATGAAAACTTGTCACAATTAACCCTGAACTTGTATAACTTGTCAAAATGAACCTGACTTCCATAATAAGCCTATATTAATGATTTAACTTGAAGTATACCACTTGAATCTTGCCAAGTATTGAAGCTTACTAAATCCGGAAACCTGTTAAGAATAGAAACTTGCTAAAAATATAAAGTCACTTATAACGAGAAGATAACTGAAACCCCTTTCGTATTTCTGTCTTCTACTCCTTAGGTTCGAGGAGGGAGTGATTTGATTTCTTGTAAGTCTTTTCTATTTTGGGTGCTTGCATTGGAACAAGGTACGGATATTCTGCCCTTTTCAGTAATGGGCCTTCGTTCTCTTGATTCAATATAATAAATCAAGAGAACGAAGGCCCATTACTGAAAAGGGCAGAATATCCGTACCTTGTTCCAATGCAAGCACCCAAAATAGAAAAGACTGACAAGAAATCAAATCACTCCCTCCTCGAACCTAAGGAGTAGAAGACAGAAATACGAAAGGGGTTTCAGTTATCTTCTCGTTATAAGTGACTTTATATTTTTAGCAAGTTTCTATTCTTAACAGGTTTCCGGATTTGGTAAGCTTCAATACTTGGCAAGATTCAAGTGGTATACTTCAAGTTAAATCATTAATATAGGCTTATTATGGAAGTCAGGTTCATTTTGACAAGTTATACAAGTTCAGGGTTAATTGTGACAAGTTTTCATAGTTCAGGGTTATAAACGTAACTTTTACCAAAGTTCAAGGTTTAAAATAGAAATCTCATAATTTACCATTCAAATACTTTATTTTCCAGAATTTCACTCTTAGTCTTCACGTTTCGAATATTTACAAGTTACACCCCTTTAATTACTTAATTTACAAATTACACCTTATACTTATATAAATTACAATTTAAACCTTATTAATATTACATTTGCACATCAAGCCCTTCATTACTCATATTTACAGAAAAATACCCTTTAAATTAATTATGGCACGACAAGCCCTTCAAGTTTCATAATTTACACATTACATCCCTCTAGTTAATTAATTTACATTTTAAACCTTATAATTATATAATTTACACTTCAACACTTATCATGCTTACGTTCCTCATCAAGCCCTTTTTATTTCATTAATTTACAGAAAATATCCTTTAATATAATTATGTTACAAACAGCCCCTTAACTTTCGGTAAATTACAAAACTAGTCCTTGTATTTTCAAAAGTTCCATTCGAATTCATAATTTCACCATAATTACATAATAAGCCCATAAATACTCAAATTTACACATTTTACCCTTCATTATGTTAATTACAGCGAGAACCCTTGAGTTTCCAGATTTTACATTTTTAGTCCCTCAAATTATAATTATTTTCAATTCGACATATATATTACAAATTAAATCCCTTTCTTGCCTAATTTACATATAAGACCCTCATGTTATATTTTTTATATCTTCCCCCTGATCTATAGAATATTACAAAAGTATCCCACAAGTTTTAGAAATTACAAAACACACCCTTAACTATTTATTATTAACTCGATAAACACCAAAATCATATCAAAACTCGAATTTAAAATTCCCAATCATTATATCATCATTTTATCATCATAGTACACCCTATATTTCCAGATTTCATAATATTAGAACCCTAATTCAATCGCTTTACATTTTTGGTCCACGTTTTCATTTTTTCTCAAAAATCCGATTATAACAAATATTCCAAAAACCATGAATTCGACCCAAACAATTAAAGATATCATTTTTCTGAGATTATAGGATATATATAAGACCCACAAAATTTTTTTACAAAGCCCATAAAAATCGCAACTATTTTATGGAACTCGAATTCGTTTTTAGGGTTTATACCTTCGTTATTTTTCGTACGACCAGATTTCATTGCATGATTCGATTCCATTATTTTTCTCATGTTATATATGATTAAAGAAGCATTATAAAATTACCAGAAATATTTTAGGTTGAACGGATTACACGATATGGATTTATGAAGCTCGGTTTCACCTTTTTCGACCAAACAATTCGCCATGGCCAAACGATCGACTCCAGGAACTTGTAGCTATTTTTCTCACCTTCCTTGCATCATCAAGCACTCCAGAAAAATGGGTTTTTGATTTCTAAAAATCGGATGAGGATGGGAAGAATTTTGATGGTGGCGGCATATGCAAAATTTAGGGTTTAGGGTGAAATAAATATGGTTTTGGTATTAATGGATGAAGACCGGCCTTTTTGGGGGAGGGGTGGGCTTGGAAAACCGAAAATATTGTTTTGGGAATTTATTTGGGCCTTAATTGCATATTTAATGTATTTTAATTACATTTACAAACACAATATAAATCATATAATTCCATTCAGCACTCTTAGGGGTACTTTAGTAATTTTGTAGCTTGCAAAAATATTAAATGGAGTTGTCAAAATTATTTGGGATCATAACTTGTTCATTACCCGAAGTTTGGGATTGATTCGGTACTTTATAAGCTTTTAATTAAATTTTTAAACTTGCAGGGGCAATTTGGTCATTTTACACATTTTCAGATTTCGGGTGTTACAACTTCTTCCCCTCTAAAAAAAATTTCGTCCTCGAAATTTGCAAGGAATCAGAAATGAAACTGAATGGAAAACATACTAGACGCGTGATCAGTCCGGTCACGAGAAGTCGAATAACCACGCTCAGAATTTGAAGAAGAAGGAGGAGGAAGATAATTCACATCAAATGCCGAATCCCATCTAGGACAATCCCTTACACGATGCTCAGTCGACCCACATCTGAAGCATGCACCAGAAGTTCTACGACATGCCCCAGAATGACTTTTCCCACACGATCACAAACAGGTAGGGAAGTAGAGTACTCAGATGATCTCCTCTGCGAGTTTGATCCAGTAGCCCGATCTCGTCCCTCATAACTCCTACTAGACCGCCTCTGCTGCTCAATCTTGTCGCCATCTCAGTCTCGCTTGTAACCAACGCCCTCACGAAAAGTCTCGATGTTGCAAGCTGCATCCCAACATGCTGACGGATCCGCAAACTCCGAATTAAGCCGACGATCAAGAAAATATGACAGAGCAGAACAGGAAGAATGACAGAACAGAATCAAGAAAAGATAACAGAGCATAACAGGAAAAGAGAGTGCGCGAAAGGAAACCTAATGTCTACCCAAAACCTCACCAGTCAAAGCTCAGATCTTAAGGGTCAAATCCTAAGGTCCACATGATCCACAGGCCAAAGCTTATGTACGACAGGTCGAAACCTTAGCTCTGATACCATAATTGTAATACCCCAACCCGCTAAGGGTAAAGGTGTCACATCACGGTGACAAATCAGAGCATTCATACATACACAGCGGAAGCCATAAATCAAAATCCATAAGACAATCCAGCCAACATGGCTTAAACCAAATTACATGAATTCAAAAGATAAAAAGCCAAAAGAACAAAATCCCAAATAAACTAAGTCATAATATAATGGGTGGTAACTAAGGTAAGTCTCCAAAGCAAACTCTAACTCTCATCCCCAAAGCGAACCCAGCTCCAAGCTTAGATACCTGCCGCATGGAAAAGAAAATGCGGCTGAGCTACAAGAGCTGAGTGAACAGATATAACGGAAACAAAGCAGTAACAAGGTATAATGAAGTAAACGAAATAATACCGGATATAACAAGAATCAGGATAAAGGAATTAAAGGTTACCAGGAAACGGTTGCAATGGCTAGGTACAAGGGAAAATATAACCCATCATAACCCAAGTCTAAACAAGTCCAGTCAAATGTCAGATCAAATGCCAGGTCAAATGTCAGGTCAAGTGTCAGGTCAAATGTCAGGTCAAGTGTCAGGTCAAATGTCAGGTCAAATGGTTACAAGGTTTCGGGAAAACAGTAATCCACTACGAGCCCGAACTCAAAGTCAATCTCAATGTCAAACCATATCAAGTCACATATCAGGGTGTATGGAGGGGTGACCTCAGCATACCAAGTACAGGGTGAGGGGATACCTCTCAGGGGTTGGAGTCGCGAACTCCCAGGGGTGTGAAGGGCGTGTATCGCACACACTCGCCAATCACCAGGATATACAAATAACACGAACAAATCAGGACAGGTCTAGGATGCATCCATGCGCCCCCGCAAGCCACAGGGTTCTTCCTCTACGTAATAAATCAAGTCAAATCGGGGACGGCGTAACCAAATCACTAGGGCTACACACTAGTCATGCCGGCGGTGCATCACCGACATGGACATGAAACCCTCATGCCTAGTAGATGGCTCGTAGTCTCAAACTGTGGGTGAGGGTCAAGTATCAAGTCTCGGTATCATGTATCAGGTGTCATAACAGGGTTCATATCAGGGTTCATATCAGGATTCATATCAGGGGGTTCAATATCGGGATTCATATCAGGGTTCATATCATAAGTGTCAAAATCCTTAAATACCGTTTTCCATAAAAGTATTCTTTAAAAGGTTTCATAAAAGAGGTTATTTGAAAATGGTTTCTATAAAGATAATCTTACCAATAGTTTCTTAAAACATTTTCATAATTTATCAAAAAGGTTTTCTCAATCCAGTTATACTATCAGGTATATCAAGGTTCAAGTCCAGGTTCATGGCAAGGTTCATATCAAGGTTCATGACAAGGTTCAAAACAAAGGTTCAAGTCAGAAGATAAAGCAAGGGTTCAAAGCAAGGTTCAAGAACAAGTACAACAGGTCAAGGTTCACAATACAAGGGATACATAGCAATGGTTCGGGAAATCTTAAACGAATCAATATAATAAATCAAGAGAACGAAGGCCCATTACTGAAAAGGGCAGAATATCCGTACCTTGTTCCAATGCAAGCACCCAAAATAGAAAAGACTGACAAGAAATCAAATCACTCCCTCCTCGAACCTAAGGAGTAGAAGACAGAAATACGAAAGGGGTTTCAGTTATCTTCTCGTTATAAGTGACTTTATATTTTTAGCAAGTTTCTATTCTTAACAGGTTTCCGGATTTAGTAAGCTTCAATACTTGGCAAGATTCAAGTGGTATACTTCAAGTTAAATCATTAATATAGGCTTATTATGGAAGTCAGGTTCATTTTGACAAGTTATACAAGTTCAGGGTTAATTGTGACAAGTTTTCATAGTTCAGGGTTATAAACGTAACTTTTACCAAAGTTCAAGGTTTAAAATAGAAATCTCATAATTTACCATTCAAATACTTTATTTTCCAGAATTTCACTCTTAGTCTTCACGTTTCGAATATTTACAAGTTACACCCCTTTAATTACTTAATTTACAAATTACACCTTATACTTATATAAATTACAATTTAAACCTTATTAATATTACATTTGCACATCAAGCCCTTCATTACTCATATTTACAGAAAAATACCCTTTAAATTAATTATGGCACGACAAGCCCTTCAAGTTTCATAATTTACACATTACATCCCTCTAGTTAATTAATTTACATTTTAAACCTTATAATTATATAATTTACACTTCAACACTTATCATGCTTACGTTCCTCATCAAGCCCTTTTTATTTCATTAATTTACAGAAAATATCCTTTAATATAATTATGTTACAAACAGCCCCTTAACTTTCGGTAAATTACAAAACTAGTCCTTGTATTTTCAAAAGTTCCATTCGAATTCATAATTTCACCATAATTACATAATAAGCCCATAAATACTCAAATTTACACATTTTACCCTTCATTATGTTAATTACAGCGAGAACCCTTGAGTTTCCAGATTTTACATTTTTAGTCCCTCAAATTATAATTATTTTCAATTCGACATATATATTACAAATTAAATCCCTTTCTTGCCTAATTTACATATAAGACCCTCATGTTATATTTTTTATATCTTCCCCCTGATATATAGAACATTACAAAAGTATCCCACAAGTTTTATAAATTACAAAACACACCCTTAACTATTTATTATTAACTCGGTAAACACCAAAATCATATCAAAACTCGAATTTAAAATTCCCAATCATTATATCATCATTTTATCATCATAGTACACCCTATATTTCCAGATTTCATAATATTAGAACCCTAATTCAATCGCTTTACATTTTTGGTCCACGTTTTCATTTTTTCTCAAAAATCCGATTATAACAAATATTCCAAAAACCATGAATTCGACCCAAACAATTCAAGATATCATTTTTATGAGATTATAGGATATATATAAGACCCACAAAATTTTTTTACAAAGCCCATAAAAATCGCAACTATTTTATGGAACTCGAATTCGTTTTTAGGGTTTATACCTTCGTTATTTTTCGTACGACCAGATTTCATTGCATGATTCGATTCCATTATTTTTCTCATGTTATATATGATTAAAGAAGCATTATAAAATTGCCAGAAATATTTTAGGTTGAACGGATTACACGATATGGATTTATGAAGCTCGGTTTCACCTTTTTCGACCAAACAATTCGCCATGGCCAAACGATCGACTCCAGGAACTTGTAGCTATTTTTCTCACCTTCCTTGCATCATCAAGCACTCCAGAAAAATGGGTTTTTGATTTCTAAAAATCGGATGAGGATGGGAAGAATTTTGATGGTGGCGGCATATGCAAAATTTAGGGTTTAGGGTGAAATAAATATGGTTTTGGTATTAATGGATGAAGACCGGCCTTTTTGGGGGAGGGGTGGGCTTGGAAAACCGAAAATATTGTTTTGGGAATTTATTTGGGCCTTAATTGCATATTTAATGTATTTTAATTACATTTACAAACACAATATAAATCATATAATTCCATTCAGCACTCTTAGGGGTACTTTAATAATTTTGTAGCTTGCAAAAATATTAAATGGAGTTGTCAAAATTATTTGGGATCATAACTTGTTCATTACCCGAAGTTTGGGATTGATTCGGTACTTTATAAGCTTTTAATTAAATTTTTAAACTTGCAGGGGCAATTTGGTCATTTTACACGTTTTCAGATTTCGGGTGTTACAACCAATCTTTCAACAATACCCAAGAACAAAAACACCTCTTGAATCAAATGTTCCAAGCTCTATGTAGTTGACACACCAATACTTTATGTAGATCTTTTGATTGTTAGTCACTTCCGCAACAAGGTTATGATCAGGGGCGGATGCATGTGCATACCCTGTGAAAATTTTTAGTAGTGTAAATTTTTTTGATTTTTAGTACTGAAAAATTAAGAGTGCACACCCTTAAAAATGCTGGAAAAATATTGGTGCATACTGTAATGTAACTTACCATTGTTGAAAGAAAGAAGAAAACAAAACTGGTACTTTGATATGTCGATTGCTGTTTTTTGAAGAAGAAGGAGGTTAAAAAGTAGGTCAAATGGTCTACCAAAGTTATGCATTTTCAGGCCCACTTGTTATGTTCTGATTTTGAGCTTTTAGACCAACATAACCCATATTCTTTCCCAAAGCCCAATCTATTATTATATTTGATAATAACATATTTACATACACTGTGACAACTTAATATACAAGTTTTAACAAAATGTATATGTTATTTGAAGACGTGATTAGTTTGTTGAAAACATAATCCAAATAATCTTTGTATACCAAATAAGAAGCAGCATTAGATTTCTGGTTTGGGCCAGCAGGCCAACAAACCGAATAGGGCTGCATATTTCAGTCATATGGCAGTTAGAACAGTTAATTAGTTATTTACAGTTATGTATTGAAGGGACACAACCCTTGGTTCATACGAACCATCACATCCCTTCATTCATACCTTTAGTTTTGTATAAATAGAGTAGGATTCTGTAAACAATTTGTAACCCATTCAATTATCAATATCAGTTATAAGGGTTCACCAAATCTCTCTTATTTCATTTTTATTTATTCTTGTTTGATGTTGGCATGATGTTGTTATGATCAATTCGATCCTGGAAACCCCCCTCCATACCTGTGAAATATTGGTATCAAAGCGCAAGGGATCAAACAACACTCAAAACATGTTTACAATCATCATTCAAGGAAAAGATTAAAGAAACGGTTACACCAGCCAATCCGGCGGTTAACCAAGAAGAAGAAAAATAGAAGATTCAATGAAGACGAGATGTCGAATTAAAGAGAAAGAAAGAAAAGAAAGAAGGCTTGTTGGTTTGCCCGGCTATAAGGGAGGAAGTATCAGACCTGTAGAGATCTTGAAACCCCGGTTCATGATGAACCCTGCAACCATGATGTTGACAAAGGCAGGATGCCAAAGAAGATGGGGACAAGGCTACGATAATGGTGATGCGATGAAGATTAAAACCTTTGCCCAACAAACCAAAAGTCATGAAGATTCAAGTGGTGATGGCGGCACTAACCCTGCTGGAATTTGGTTCAATTAGAAGCCGAAAAGTCATCAACACCAAGGATCAAGAGCATGAAGAAATTGAATTGAAAATCAGTTTGAAGAAGGAATGAGCAAGAAGAAATCAGGAACAAGAAGATTGAAGAAGAAACAAAGATTAATTAGATTAGGGGGGAATATGTTGGAAAACATAATCCAATTAATCTTTGTATACCAAATAAGAAGCAACATAAGATTTCTGGTTTGGGCCAGCAGGCCAACAAACCGAATAGGGCTGCATATTTAGTCATATGGCAGTTAGAACAGTTAATTAGTTATTTACAGTTATGTATTGAAGGGACACAACCCTTGGTTCATACGAACCATCACATCCCTTCATTCATACCTTTAGTTTTGTATAAATAGAGTAGGATTCTGTAAACAATTTGTAACCCATTCAATTATCAATATCAGTTATAAGGGTTCACCAAATCTCACTTGTTTCATTTTTATTTATTCTTGTTTGATGTTGGCATGATGTTGTTATGATCAATTCGATCCTGGAAACCCCCCTCCATACCTGTGAAACATAGTTGCTTATTAAAGGAAAAAAAAAAAAAAAAGGCTCTAAAAAATAAGATTATTGAAATTCGAACAAAAATCCGACCCGTAAAAACCGACCCGAGTCAAGAATATTTGAGCTATTTTTTTCTTATATATAGTGCACACCTTCTAATGGATTCCTAGATCCGCCACTGGTTATGATCAAATAAAACCAAGAACAAAATCAAATGATGGTTTGGTTTTGGTTTTGGGTTTCGACAAAGCAAGGGAGAGGGGGAAACAAGAGATCAATCACAATTAGGTTACAAATGTATGTGAGCTTCATTCCTTAAAAAGGGCTCCCATGAGTAACTAAAAATATTTGATCTTATCACTACTTATCTTTATTTAGTTAAGTGACTAACTTTGCAGCACAAAATTGGTCATTTTGCATTAGTACTCGTTAACTCTAACTATCCTAGTTAGTTTCCCAAGTTACCGACTTCGTGAACCTTTATCGTGATTATATATACTACATATGTATATTAAGTAAGATCTTAGTTCGTGTAAGCGTGTGACCCATAGGCATTTGATATGGTTAATAGTATTATTTATGTGTTGTATCGTGCACACAATTCCTACATACTCCCACTTATGCATGACACAACATCTAGAAAACTATACCGACGATGAGTACCGCTAGCAGTTCATCGCCCTTAACTATATCATTGGTCATAAATTTTGACTAACTGGTCTGAAATCTGTCCATAAAACCCTTGTGCAGTATCCTTCCTCACACCAAAGGCAATACGTAAGAAACTCACACAAGGCATCATCAATTGACTGAGATCACATAAAGCTGCTTTCTTACACAATACTTCAAACTGCTGCTCATTCCATTGAACCAAATCAACATGAGCTCCTCCAATTCTTCTACTTTGATTCAGTAACTGAAAATAACATTCCATTTGCTTGCCACTTTTGTCACTGCACTCTTCTGCTTCACTCTCAAACTCATGAGCTTAAGTCTCAACAAATTAACAAGAACGTAGCTAGTATATATTTTGTTTTGAATGTAAAAGAAGTTTTAATTATGAAAATAGCGAGAAGCTAGATGAAACAACACTCCAAAAAGACACGACCGAAAGCATCCAAGCCAAATACAAAACTCAAACCCCCATCCTATACAAGACACGAAACTAGCATATTACCTCAACAACCACCATAAAACCTAATGAACAAAGGTACATTGCTAACAAGTTTACATAATGTTAAATTTTCGTTTTGTAGTTCGTGTTATTATTGTGCTCTGAACCTACTTCATCAATGCTATTGTTGGTCATTGTAGCGCTAGCAGAACTGACTTCAAGGCCATCTGGTGCTGCACAATATGTTGGCACTGGCATCTTTATTGGCAGGTTTGGGAGTGCACCTTCGAACTTGAGCACCTGAATTGCTTGGCTGATAGACGGCCTCAATCTCGAGTCAGGGTGAGCACACCATAAACCAACTCTCATCAAACACTCGACTTCTTTTTTGTCATAGACATTGTTCAGCATCGGATCCACACTAGAAAGCAACTCATCCTTTCCAAGTAAGTTCCAAACCCAATGCACCAACCCAAGATCAGAACTTGGGTCAACTTTGTCCATCACCTTTCGGCCGCAAGCGATCTCTAAAGCAACCACCCCAAAACTATACACATCGGACTCTTTACTGGCTTTCCCTGTGGTTACATACTCAGGGGACATGTAGCCTAGAGTTCCGGCTAAACCAGTTGTTCGAAAACCCAATTCATGGTCCATGAATCGAGCCAATCCAAAGTCTCCCAGCTTTGCATTGAATCCAGAATCAAGCATGATATTGCTTGCTTTTATATCGCGATGCACGACACATTGTTCACACTCTTCATGGAGATAGAGCAATGCAGAAGCTAATCCCATGGTGATCTTATACCTCGCATCCCATTCCAAAGGACTTCTTTTTCTGAAGAGGTAATAGTCAAGGCTGGCTTTAGGCAAAAACTCATAGACAAGCAAGAATTGTGTTTGATCATGGCACCAACCGATGAGTTTTACCAAGTTTCGGTGCCTTAAACTGCTAATGATCTTCACTTCAGTTATGTACTCTTTCATTCCCTGTTTAGAACCTTGTGAAATTTTCTTTACAGCTACCACAATCCCTTCATGTGCTAAGTAGCCTTTATAGACACACCCGAATCCCCCCTCACCCAACTTCAAGTCATCAGCGAAGTTGTTTGTAGCTAAAGCGAGATCTCTAAAAGAAAATCTCTTAGGTCCTGCTCCTCTTTCAAGATCATTATTTATCAGCGATGTCAATGGAATTGTGTCTAGCAATTCCGGTGTAGATTTTCTTTGTCTCTTCCAAAATATAGCATATGCTACTATACCTCCTACAACTAAGACACCAAGCAGAACTGCTAATCCAACTGCTAGTTTCAATTTGTTTGAATTATTTGCCCTGGTCTGTGTTGTATTTAAGCTTGAACTGAATTCCCAATATTGAAGGATATGTCTCTCCACATATACACCTGTGGTACCCGAAAATCCAATTGTTACCCACTCGGGCAGAACTTGCCGTAGATCAACATTATACGAAAGATTGTTCTTATCTTGAGAGTTATTTTCAGCCCCGTAGCGCCAAGATAGGCTCAACAATTGGGTGGTAGCATTATAAGAAACCCAAGCATCCGCAGAATGTCCGCTGTGCAAACTAGTATTCCAAGCGGTGACATTTCTTGAACGTAGTGAGTTCACATTTATACCCACATGAGGACCGTATTGAGGATCCCAAGCATTTACAAAAGAATCAAACTCAATGAAAAGTATTTGATATCGGTCCGGGTCTAAGTCAGTTGTGTTGAACAGACCTAAAAAAGCACCGGCTGAGTTGGGTGGGATTTGGAAGCCATGCGGGGCAAGAAAGAAAGAAAAAGCATCCGCATAGGAGGATCGACCTTCTGTGTCGACAATGAAAGTGAAATGAGTTGAGAAATCTGAGAGCTTTTGGGATTTGCTGTCCCATATCTGGACCGGATCAGCATATGTGGCATGGCCAACGCGCATCACATAATCATCTACTTGATTGAGTTGTACGACACCAAAAGAAGGTACGGCATCACCTGTATAGTGTATATTTGTTGCATCAGCAGAGAATCTAGTGATCTCAAAATATATTGATTCGGAAAAGGGTAAGAAGAATAAGGAACACGAAACAAAGAGAATGATACAAACGATTTCAAGTTGTTGAGATGAGGAATCCATGAAAATAATACAAGCTATTTTGGTTATTTGCAGTGTACCTATAAATGTGGGAAAGAATTATAAGTTTCGAAAAAATATATAAACATGTTTCATTCACATTTGATCAAGTCTTAGAGTCTTAAAGAAATAAACATCCGATCTTAGCTGTCCAAATAAAATGTAAAAGAACTAAAAAGATATAGTATACCAGTATTATTAATTATATCTGTATCAACAAGCATTATTTTATTTTAAAGAACTAAAAAGATATAGTATACCAGTATTATTAATAGCATAGCCTGAATACTAGAATTATCAACATTGGAATTGTTAGCGGCCAAAGATGAGTCAATGGCATCTACTATTACCTGATGAGAAGAATCCACCCTCAACTGAGAATCATGAGAAGCCCTCTCTATTCCCAAGTAAAGGGTGAGTCCCATGCGTCAGTTTGTGGACGAGGTTATTAATCTCGTTCCTTATTTACATGGGTGCCAGTATTATTAATTATATCTGTATCAACAAGCATTATTTTATTTTTACTCAACGAGTTCAGACTTCAGATGTATACGCATAGACGCATAGTATAAAGAGACTTGCTAACTACCTATAAACTGTTTTAATTTCATCTGTTGAAACCAATCGGCTACAATACTTTTTTGAAACAAAAAGTAAAGCCCTCTAGCAAGTACAAGGGGATAGTACAAGCGTATTTAATCCAAAAAGGTTTAAACTACCTACTTAACAAGTCACACACTCATATTCCAGAAATACAGAAACAAATAAATTCCACGGTCGATCCTTATGTGGAGGTTTTGAGTCGGGACAAACATTGTCAATGTTAATCACTAACCATATAACTATTCTAGACAGTTTAATAATAAGCAACACGAGGTTAAAGATTAAGCAGTCAGTTATATCATGAATCATTTGGTAAATTTTTGTAACTTTCCAAACACATTTAGATCATAAGAGTTTCTAATACACGTTGTTTCATTGCTAGAGTCATATAAGCAACATTTCCAACAACAAATTAAAGTGGAGGCGTGCTTGGTATTTTTGGCTTTTGAAAAGAAAATGCTTGACGATTATAATAACTAAGTAAACTAATATCAGAATAAATATAGCAGCAAAATGTTATCGGTTCATTCAAGTTCCTAACTTCATCAACACTCGCCTCCATTTTCTTTTTATTAAACTCCATCCAATTCGCTTCTTGTAACTCTGTCTCAGTATCAGACGGCTCATAACCACTTCGTCCTTGCTTCATAACCGATAACGAATGCTTTTGTAGCCCTCTACCATACGCTATCGGACTCTCCATATCCAAACACCAAATAATCTAAACTCTAACAGACAGAAGGGTTACAAAGCATAATCTGGTTAGGGAATATTATTATGTGCCCAACAAGAAAATGATAAAATCAACAACAGCAAAAGACTAGATGTCAAAACAAGTTTTGGGTTTCGATGCGAAGAAATGTCGTTTATCATGACAGAAATACAGGTAACATCGATGTCTACAAAGTATTGGCATCGTTGAAGACAATGTTTTAAAATTTAACACAGTGGAAGTGAATATACTATGTGCCGTTTACAAGGTTAGAGGTAAAGATTGTTTATTTTTTAATAATTTCGTTTGTTGTCTGTTAATATCTGTTGGAAACAAAGTTATTATCGTTCGCGCCAAAACTTAGGCTAACGGTTTTGTCATTTTCTTTGAAAGCTGTTCGTTGTCGGATATGTAGGTATTAAAGAATAGTACAGTAGATGGATTAATATTTTAAAAAGGGATGTCACACGTACAAGCAGTTAAAGCATACTGTATATACAATTAAATATATTTTTTCCGTTTTAATGTATAAGTTTTCATCTTTTATTTTGTCATAATTACGGTTCAAAAGAAATTGCCTTGATCACTTTTAGTCTTGCTTTCGTCATTATTATAAATCTGATATCTTCTTATATTGATCATGTTGTCGTGTTATGTGTTGTGCCAATAAGAAATATTGAACATTTAGAAGATTCAAACAAATATCATCAGTTTAATTACTATCAACCGATGACCAGATAATGGAGAGAAAGTGACTTAGGTGATAAATTGGGATTAAGCTAAAAAATAGCAACGAACTTTTTCAAATGTATCGATTTGATACGTGAACTTTTTTTTTTTTTTTTACTTAATGTTACGTACTTTCATGTTTTATTCCAATTTAGTACGTGATGATAACGTGTCATGTTATAAATGGTGACACATGTCAGACTTTCAGGTATGACACGTCATCATCACGTACCAAATTGAAAAAAAACATGAAAGTACGTAACATTAAGTGGAACAAAAAAAATCACGTATCAAATCGATACATTTGAAAAAGTTCGTTTCTATTTTTCAGTTTAATCTAACCATTATAGTTTATCAAGCAATTGTTGGTTGAATAAACAAAAAGAATAAGAAAATACCACTAAATGAACAGCTGCTTTAATCTATCAAAATAAAATACAATCAAGATGTTGGTATTTAACTTAGGATGTCATGAACTAATGACTAGAGATAATATATATAATTTACAGTGACAATAATATAGTCAGTAGATTTGAAAGTTATTCAGTAAAGAAATATTGGCCTGGCTTCTCTTGGCCAACTAAAAACATGTTAAAAGGTCTATTTGATAGGTAAAAGGTTTCAGTCAAAATATGATTCGAAATGCAGTCATGGTCATTGGTCAACATCTTCCAATGGCCTACTGATAAAAAAAAAAAGTTAGTAAAATCACCAAAATTTATAGCTGAAACAAATTGCCACTACCAATGACTATAACGGCGATTATATTAGAGCTAGCATGGAGGCAGAAACAAATAGGAAGTACAAGAAGTTACAAACTAGAACAGTCGAGAACAGAATCGAGCACATAATCAGTAGTTCAAATTCTGCAAGCTGGCCCATTTCCGTAACCTACCTTCTCCGCAACGGATTTAACAGCGAAACAAGAGCGTTGACGCTGTGTCCAAGGCTGATGTAAGGTAGCAATATATCTCTCTCATTCCATTGTAATATTTGAAGGGAAAAGTCGTTTCTTACTAAAGAATATCCATTGGTGATTTTGAAACACAATATTCATTCTATATTGGTAAATTAGTATATTAGCAACAGTGATATTATCCATTGATAAATACGGAGTAATTTTTATAAGTGTTTAGAAACAGTTAGATATCCGTTAATTAGGTGGTTGCATGATGGTATTTATCGAAGTGTTGAGGTTCCATCTACACACAGATAAGGTTACCACTGGACTTGAGATTGCTAAATCACTCACTCTATATGCTTTTCTTTACACTTTTTGCATGTGTCTGAATCAGTATCGTATATTTTGAGATCACACGTTTTGCTAATTACACTAGGTTACATGTCCTGTGAGTATGTATGAGCATTAAGAGTAAAGAGTAAAGAGTACCAATGGGCTTGTGGTCCACTGGGTATAGCTTATTCAGTTAAGTGTGCCTAGTTGAGAGTAGTACAGGTATGGGTGACCTACCGGGAAGTCCTCACTTGTGGACCACAATGCTCTGTCGTGCCTAGTTGAGAGTAGTACCGGTATGGGTGACCTACCGGGAAGTCCTCACTTGTGGACCACAATGCTTTGTCGGTATTAGGCAATGAAGATGAAGAGCCTGTAAGCCAATGTTGCGCATGGGTGACCTACCGGGAAGTCCTCACTTGTGGACCACAATGCTCTGTCGGTATTAGGCAATGAAGAGGAAGAGCCTGTAAGCCAATGTTGCGCAGGTTCCAATCCGAGCCGCCCCCGGTTTTCATCCAGCTGTTACTCCAGCGAGTAATCTCGTGTGGAGGCGGTACGGTTTCCGGGAGAAAGCCATTAATAGTCCCCACTACACCAGCGTAGATCCGATTCAGACAACATCGTCTGGGTACGTGGTGGATGAGGGCCTGCCATGGGCGCAGGTGTGACTCCAACCCAAAAAATTAAAAGTCACCTTCCAAAAATAAATAAATAAAATTAAGAGTAAAGAGTATAGTTTTGTGGTGATTACACATTATTTACACTTATATTAGGTCTTGATTGTGAGCAATCCAAGGTGAAGGTAAGAGTTTTTGAGTGTTTGATGACAGGGATATGGTGTGTTCACCCTGACCGAAATACGAGACAATTATCCCACAAGCAATTCATATATCCTTTTCTATTGTTTCAATGGGTGATTATATTTCATTTAATAAGCTTCTTCTGTTATTTGAGCAATCAAACTAGAAAACAATACTTCAAATCAGTTTCGCGTGTAGAGTGATTTGAAGTAATCCAACATGGTTTAAAATTCCTACTTACATATGAAGGATCTCTGCGTTAATAAGCTTATTCGGTTATTTGAGCAATCAAATGAACTTTCAAGGATGTCTGGATACACGTTAATCCAGGAGTGTTTCAATTTGCTTTTGAGAATATTTTTGAAGTCTAAATATTGTTCAATCAACAATAAATGATCCTACACATTTAGATCAACTACTTGACTACAAACAATACATAAAAAACGACTTGACCTGTATGGCCATAATGGTAACAAAATCCCCGTTTACAAATATACATTTCATCAGATCTATTTCAGACTACCCACAAAACCTTTGTTTCTTACTTCTCATCTAACAGGAAGTTAAAAGCTCTTTCTGTAACTATGTAAAGCTCTATGTATTGTCTTGAAAAGATTGTGAAGGTAAATCAACCCACTTACACTCCCAATGGATATCCAGAGTCACTAAAAACTAATGTGAAAATTGAGCAAAACATTCATTGCATGCGCACTTTTCACGCAGTTTTAATGCCTCGGGATATACATTAAGGTTGTTAGTGGATTGGATTACCTCCATAATCTATTAAAGAAAATGTATAGAGTTTTGCATTGTAACATAAAGAACTCCAACATCCTGTTAGATGACAAGCAGAAAATTAGAACTAGTCTAGTCACACTTTTATAAACAATCTCGATCAAAAGCTAACAATTGAACCTTCGCCCTTATATGACCACACGATCCATCAAGCAATATTTAGGTCAACTAGTAAACCGCAAACAATTCATAAAGAATCAGCAATTTGACCTCTATAACCATGGAATGGTGTCAAATCCTCGTTTGCAAATATGCATTCCATTGGATCAATTTCAGACTACTCATATCATCAAGCCCTTCGTTTCTCACTTCTCATCTAACAAGATGTTAAAAGCTCTTTCTGTAACTATGTAAAGCTCTATGTATTGTCTTCAAAAGATTGTGAATGTAAACCAACCCACTTACACTCCCAATGGATATCCAGAGTCATTAAAAACCAATGTGAAAACTGAGCAAAACATTCATTGTATGCACAATTTTCACACAGTTCTAATGCCTCAGGATATACATCAAGGTTGTTAGTGGATTGGATTACCTTCACAATCTATTAAAGACAAGATATAGAGTTTTGCATTGTAACATAAAGAGCTCCAAGATCTTGTTAGATGACACAAGTAAAAAATAAGTCTAATCCCACTTCTATAAACAATCTCGATCAAAAGCCAACAACTGAACCTTCGCCCTTATGACCGCACGATCCAGTGATCCACCAAGCAATTTTGAATTGTTCCGACACATTAATCTGCAAAAGTGTAAGATATGATTAGATGCAAAATCATGACAAACAAGCGAAACCCAATTATTTTCATTTCAGCTAGAAAAAAAATAATCCTAGCTTAAAGCTTTTTAAAACATTTTTTTTTTTGGTGCAAGCTTTTTAAAACATTCAAAACACTATTGATGATTCATGTACAAAATGGAAAAAAAAAAAAAAAAAAAAAAAAAAAAAAAGGTAACACACATTTTTATATATAAAAATATATAACTATTAATCAAATATCTAACAGTACATTACTTACAAATATATAACAGCTCAATCCACTATATGATAAATATAAAATGAAACTGAAATTTGTATAAATGAAATAGTAGCATACCCATTATACTCTGTAAAATCCATTCTGAGCCAAAATGCAACTTGGTAGCTACATGGCTTTAGGAAAGTACAAAAAAGAAGAAAGAACAGCGAGATCTATGATGGAAGTGGTAACCCTAGTGTTTTGGATACGAAGTTATAAACTGTTGTGTGGTTGGATTTTAGGATGTTTCATTAGGGTTTCTGTTTGAGTTATATGTCTGGGCTAATGTTTTGAGCCCAATAAGGTTTTGAACTATATCTAGGTGTCTTTTGGAATTTGGACCCAATATTATGTAGTCTAAGGTGGGGTGTTCATCGGGTTATTCGGTTTATTCGGTTCGGTTAGTTTGGTTAAATTTTTGTTTGGGTCAAAGCGAAAACTGAATCAATCTGAATTCAAATTTGATTCAACCGAACCGAATTCAAATTTAATTCAACCGAACCGAAAACCGAACCAAATAATCTCAATTGCATAATTTTAATTATTTTTTATTTAATTATATAAATTTTTATCACAATTTTTTTTTCAAGCTTAAATAATGATACATTTATGCTAAAAAAGAGTTTTAGTAATTTTTATTTCATATAAATACATAGAAAAATGTTATATTTATACTAAAAAAGAGTTTTAGTAATTTTTTTCATATAAATACATTTTTCATATAAGTACATAGGAAAGATATGTATTTATAAGAATTCGGTTTTCGGTTTTCATTGCCAAAATCATATCTAAACCGATAACCGAATATTTAGTTTGGTTCGGTTTCGGTTATGACCAATTCGGTTCGGTTACGAATTCGTTTCAGTTTTTTCGGTTCGGTTCGGTTTCGGTTACTGTGGATATTTCCCGATCCGCGAACACCCCTAGTTTAAGGCAATTGTTTTATGGATCTTTTGAATGGTTTTAAAAGTGAGAGCTAAAAAGCCTTCAACAATATACTAGATAGGTTTTGTTTAAGCTTTATATGTGAGCTTATTAGTTTATTTGATTTTCAGCTTATATTTTATAAGTCTCAATCTTCTAACTTATATTGAGACTTATGTGCTTATATAAGTTCGTCATATCATAATAAACTTATATATGCTCACAAGTCGCAAAATAAGCCGGAAAATTAGGTGTATTTTCTTTTGGCTCATGTGTATGTAATTATATATTTAATTCATTATGCATGTTAGTTTTTATATTCGTTTATAACTATGCCAATATACATGATATCAATTTATAGAGCTAGCCCATCCATGGTACGGGGTTTAAATCTAGTATACTTGACAATATACTTTGATGCTAACCTTAGTAAGAGTGAGAGCTTATTTATTACAAACCAGTATACTTTGATGCTAAATTGCTAACCTTAGTAAGAGTGTGCAGTCTTAAAAGCCTTATGGATCTTCATCTATTTTCAATTCCCTGTTAAATTAGTTTCCACATGGTTGATCTAGATAAAAATTACGCTGCCAGGAATTTTTATCTTGTACTAAAGCTCAAAAACTAAAACTTTAAAGTACAAGTATTGATTCAAACATACCTTTTATTAAAATACTGCGGAAGCTTTGTTATAATAGTGATAGGTTTTTGGTGGGTGGTGAGATGATTTGAGCAAAGGATTACAATGCCTTTTATAGGCTAAATGAAAGGGAATAAACTGAGAATATGTTTTAGCATCTAGCATATTCTAAATAATAAACCATGGCATATGCCAAGGAAAATTCCAGGCCATTATTATTTTGATACAATTGGCCGACAAACTTTAATAATATAACAACGACCCTTACATTAATTATTACAAAAGACAATTATTAAACAAACCCGTGAAGAATAATTTCACATGCGGGCCCTTCGAGCAGTTGGATAAAGACTTTTTTCCATGGGACGATTCAATTTTAAATTATTGAGACAATAATCATCCCATCTGGGGTCCACAATTAAAATTGAATCGTCACTGCTTTCATCATCTTCTAGAAGTCTTCCTTTTGGGCTACGACCATGAACTTTTATGGGCTTAGATGTTATTGCGGCCCAATCGTTGTGCAAGCGCTTCGAGTTCAATGAGTATTCTTCTGGCTTCTTTGTTTTGGATGCGGACATCTTCCTTCTGATCGGACCAGTGGTTATCTTTGGTGGATAATCCAAGGCAAACCTGGGTTTTGTATTGAATGATTGCTTGTAGATTCCGCATGGCTTTGACTGCTTCTTTTGCTGCTGAGAGCTCGATGTCTTGGGCGACTGATCTCCATGCATCAGATTTATCCATTCTGATTAGGGTTTGGTTGGCTTTGAGCTGGTACCGTTTGTATAGCGCTCCTGGTTCTTCATTAGAGAAGATAGTTTTTGTGAAGATTCTTGGAAGTGGTTGGAAATCTTCATGACTTCTTCGCAGGTTGTCTTCATATTCTTCTGATAGGCAGAAGGGGACTGTAGAACTTCCTCCGCTGAGTAAAGAGTTGCTGTTGCTAATTGCTTCATTTCTTCTGTGCATTCTGCAAAACAAAGGTTAACAAGTCTTGAGAGAGAATCAGCGAGGGTGTTATGTCTTCCATCTATGTGTTCTATGTTAATTTTGACGCCTGTTCCTGTGATTGAAAATTTGATCCATCTTACTCTAGAGGATTTATTACTATTAGCTTTATTGTAAAAGCTAATGATAGCTTGACAATCTGTCCTTAGAGTGATTTCTGGTTTGTCAAGATAGTATATCTTTAACTTTTCCAGAGTGTTGATACAGGCATTGATTTCTGCATCAATTGTGGATTGAGTTGTTGAGAATTTGCCACTTGCATATGCGCAGATTCGTTCTGAACTTCTTGGTCCTTCTTTGATGTTTTCCCACTTAACTATTTCTCCCCATCCATCCATACATCCATCTGTTTCTAAGATGATATGAGCACCTTCAGGTGGAATTTCCAGGTCTGGAAGATTCTGAACTTGTGCTTTGATTTTTCTGATTAACTCATAATCAGAAGGCTTCAATCTTTTGTCTCCATGAGCATTGGTGTTTTCATACAGCGGCCTGAGGAGTATTCCCAACTTTGGAATATAGTTGCGTGCATAATTAAGGATTCCTAAAAATGACCTTAACCCTTTCTTTGTCTTTAATTCCTCTTCATTAAAGCTCACAATCTTCTTTATGATGTGTGGTTGAAGCTTTATGGTTCCTTCTCCTATGACTGCTCCCAGAAAATCTATGGTTGGAACTGCTATCTTCATCTTTGTTGGGGACAAGACAAGACCATTGTCTTCACAAATTTTTAGCATTCTTTCCAAATGCTTTGCATGCTCCTTTTCATTTTTTGAGAAAACCAGTATATCGTCAATATATACTGCGATGAATGATTATGTTCCTTTGAAGCATTTATCCATCTTTCTTTGGAATACTGCTGGGGCATTTTTCAGGCCAAATGGCATAACGAGCCATTCATTGAGTCCTCCTGGTACTAAGAAAGCTGTCCATGGGATTGATTCTTCATCCATGGCGACTTGATGGAATCCTGATTTGAGATCGAACTTCGAGAATATTTTTGCACCTCCTATTCTCTTGATGATCGTATTTATGCCTGGTAGGGAGTATTGATCCTTATATGTGTTGTCATTTAAGGACTTATAATTGAAAACCATTCTTTCTTTCCCTTTGACTTCCTTTCCTGTCACCGGATCAATTGTTGTTCCTGAATTCACAATCATCACCATAGTCCTGTGCCTGCTTTTGCTTGGACGAATAGCACCAATTTTGAGAAGGCTATCAACATGTTTCTTGAATGAATCTTCCATTGCTGGTGTCACATGTTTTAATGGCCGATCTTCAATTGTAATATCTGGATTAATGATATCCAGTTTGCAAAGTTCACCATTCTTCTTCCAATGCTTCAAGGGTTCTTCCCCAATGTATACTTGTTCCTTTAGCCTGCCTATGATAGGCTTGAATTGCTCTAGAAATCTTTTGTTCCCTTCTTGATTGAAATAAATGGATTCATTTATCTCCAAGAATTCTTCTTCATCAACTTCTAACTCCGTAATGGCTAGTTCAGCGATCTCCGTTTGATCCGAGGTCTTGATCTTGGTAATCTTTTTGTAAAAAGTTACCTGATCTCCTTCTATACGAATTCCTCCTTTCATAGATCTTATGAAGTTGGCTCCTATTAACATTTCAATACCGCCACTATCATGCATGTCAAATGCATATATAAGAGGTATTTTGAATTTGTTCCCTTCAATAAAGAAATGGCCTTGCTTTATTCTATGAGTAGCTTGTTGTCTGGAGTTCAGGCCATTGAAGAAGATAACTTGAGTTAAGTCTTCGAGCGCTTATTCTGGGATAACCTTCTTATTTATACAGCATGCTGATGCTCCTGTATCTATTATTGCAGTGATTCCGAATGTTGGGCAGTTAGGAATGTTAAACTCAACTTTTACATTGTAAAGTTGATTTGTCACTTTCCTGACTTTTGGAACTTCTGCAGAATTTCCAGTATAATGGATTTCTGCCTCAATACAGGGTCTTGCTGTATGGGTTTCTCCTAATGGTGGGAATTCTTCTCTCGAGAATTGGACCTCTGCATCTTTCTCCTTTTTCTCTTGTAGTTGCGCCTTTAGATTCGTTATTTCTTCATTATTCTGTTCTTCAAGCCTTATTTGTTCAGCCTTAAGCTGATCAATGATTTCAAGAGCATCTGTGAGATCTTTCATTAGCAGACTTCTTTCGAGCTGGCATGATTCCTCCTTCTTTTGCATTTCAACTTTATTTTCATAGTACTCTTTGGCTTGTTCTTTGATCATTTGTTGTACTTGATCCGTCTTTTCCTTTAAAAGCTCTTTGAGAAGTTTTACTTCCCTACTTCCAAATTCCTTTTCTTCTTCTGGTTTGTGTAACTGCTTTCCTTTGACGTTAACTGTTCTGCCAAGGTAATTTTTTGTACATAAGGCGCATATTGTGAGTTGGCATTTGGGACAGTTAAGTCTTGACATATCTGTGGTTAGTATTCCACAGTAATAGCAGATTGTGTAATTAGTGACCGCATTTTCCTTCCAATCATAATCACATTCTTTACTTTTCAATGGTAATTCCTTGTGTGGTCTCCATGATCCTGCGGATTGAACCATGTCTGCTATTTTTGTTGGTGGTCCAGGGTGGAACATAAAAGCATGATTAAAAGCATGATAACTGTATTGGTTATCATCTTCTTCTTCTTCTTCGCTATCATCTTCATTAATTTCTCCTATTGCCATGAAAGCTATTTCTTCAAGTGGAGTGTCTTGTATCATCATACTGATATTCTGACGAGTATCGCCTTCTCCTTCTGATATACTATAGACACTACTGTCATCAAAGTCCGCTGAGACGATATCCCAGTTGTCATCAAGATCTAATTCTTGATAAACAGCTAATCTTGCAATATTACCCTGCTTGCTTCTGCAGTCTTTTGCAAAATGCCCTTCCTTTCCACAAATGAAGCATTTACACTTTTTGACTCGTCCTCTGTCATCTTTATACTTTCTTTTGAATGGCTTCACATGAGAATTATGTGGCTTTCCTTTGTATGTCCTCGATTTCCTTATTCTATATCTTTTCCTATTATTTTTGTAATAACCAGGAATTGGTATGACAGAACAAAGAGATAAGTCTCTTAATTCTTTTGCAAGCGCCGCATCTTTACACATTTCTGAGACAAAGGTGTGAGTAAACTTGAATGCGGGTAGGACTCCTGCATTAAGACCAAGGTATTTGGCCTTAAATGATTCTTCTATCTTTTTGGATAGAGAGGGTGGTAGCTTAGCAAAAAGCTTTTCTGTTGTTGAGGGGAAATATAATTTCCCTGATTTGATTGCTAGCTGCCTAAAATCTTCCAAAAATGACCACAAATTCTTGGTTTCTTCACAATTTATCATGTCTAGGTCTCTGTAAGCCCTATCTTGTTCATCAGTTGAACCTCGATATGGATCTTCTAACAAGATTAACTGCCTTACTTGTGACGTTATATTTTGTGGCTTATCTGCAATTGCCTCCAAAGCAGAGTAAGCTTCTGGGTACATGGTTCGCCATTGTTGCCACATCAACTTTTCACTTTCTCCAAGGAGATTTTCCACAAAGGCTAGCTTTGCTTTGTTGTCAGGCCATGTTTGGTTGTTGAGCCTATTAATTGTAATAGACTCCCATCTAGATATTAATTCTGACCATAAGCTTGGGTCTGCTGGTAAGACAAGCATTACTCCTGATTCCGTCCATGCTGGTGGCAGAGTCCATTGTGAGTTATAGTATTCGCCATATCCTCCATTGAATGTATTGCTTCTTCCTTGGGGATAACCAAACTGATAGTCTGGTTTACAGAATGGCTGTGGGTTTTCTCGTGCCGGTGGATAAGTTGCTGGCCCCAAGACTGCATCATTTGGAGGTTGGTATGTTCCAGTTGACTCCGCATCTGTGCCGGAAAACGCGTGTTCTTCATGCTTACTGATGATTTGTGCTGCCAATTTTTAGAATTTTGGGTATGGCAGATCATCATTTTTACCATCATTATTACTTTCTTCTTTGGAAAGATGGAAAATTGTATGGTCCTCACCACGCTTTGCTGGGAATAGGTTTTCCCATTCTAACACTCATCTTTGTTTCTGAGTTGCCAGCTGCTCATCCCATTGTGGTAATTATTACAAAGGACAATTATTAAACAAACCCGTGAAGAATAATTTCACATGTGGGCCCTTCGAGCTGTTGGATAAAGACTTTTTTCCATGGGACGATTCAATTTTAAATTATTGAGACAATAATCATCCCATCTGGGGTCCACAATTAAAATTGAATCGTCACTGCTTTCATCATCTTCTAGAAGTCTTCCTTTTGGGCTACGACCATGAACTTTTATGGGCTTAGATGTTATTGCGGCCCAATCGTTGTGCAAGCGCTTCGAGTTCAATGAGTATTCTTCTGGCTTCTTTGTTTTGGATGCGGACGTCTTCCTTCTGATCGGACCAGTGGTTATCTTTGGTGGATAATCCAAGGCAAACCTAGGTTTTGTATTGAATGATTGCTTGTAGGTTTCGCATGGCATTGACTGCTTCTTTTGCTGCTGAGAGCTCGATGTCTTGAGCGACTGATCTCCATGCATCAGATTTATCCATTCTGATTAGGGTTTGGTTGGCTTTTAGCTGGTACCGTTTGTATAGCGCTCCTGGTTCTTCATTAGAGAAGATAGTTTTTGTGAAGATTCTTGGAAGTGGTTGGAAATCTTCATGACTTCTTCGCAGGTTGTCTTCATATTCTTCTGATAGGCAGAAGGGGACTGCAGAACTTCCTCCGCTGAGTAAAGAGCTGCTACTGCTAATTGCTTCATTTCTTCTGTGCATTTTGCAAAACAAAGGTTAACAAGTCTTGAGAGAGAATCATCGAGGGTGTTATGTCTTCCATCTATGTGTTCTATGTTAATTTTGACGCCTGTTCCTGTGATTGCATCTGCAAATTTGATCCATCTTACTCTAGAGGATTTATTACTATTAGCTTTATTGTAAAAGCTAATGATAGCTTGACAATGTGTCCTTAGAGTGATTTCTAGTTTGTCAAGATAGTATATCTTTAACTTTTCCAGAGTGTTGATACAGGCATTGATTTCTGCATCTATTATGGATTGAGTTGTTGAGAATTTGCCACTTGCATATGTGCAGATTCGTTCTGAACTTCTTGGTCCTTCTTTGTTGTTTTTCCACTTAACTATTCCTCCCTATTCTTCCATACATCCATCTGTTTCTAAGATGATATGAGCACCTTCAGGTGGAATTTCCAGGTCTGGAAGATTCTGAACTTGTGCTTTGATTTTTCTGATTAACTCATAATCAGAAGGCTTCAATCTTTTGTCTCCATGAGCATTGGTCTTTTCATACAGCGGCCTGAGGAGTATTCCCAACTTTGGAATATAGTTTCGTGCATAATTAAGGATTCCTAAGAATGACGTTAACCCTTTCATTTTCTTTAATTCCTCTTCATTAAAGCTCACAATCTTCTTTATGTTGCGTGGATGTAGCTTTATGGTTCCTTCTCCTATGACTGCTCCCATCATTATTACTTTCTTCTTTGGAAAGATGGAAAATTGTATGGTCCTCACCACGCATTGCTGCGAATTGGTTTTCCCATTCTAACTCTGATCTTTGTTTCTGAGCTGCCAGCTGCTCATCCCATTGTGGTAAGTATTTATCAAGAAAGTCTTGCTCGATTGGGCCGCAATAACATCTAAGCCCATAAAAGTTCATGGTCGTAGCCCAAAAGGAAGACTTCTAGAAGATGATGAAAGCATTGACGATTCAATTTTAATTGTGGACCCCGGATGGGATGATTATTGTCTCAATAATTTAAAATTGAATCGTCCCATGGAAAAAAGTCTTTATCCAACAGCTCGATGGACCCGCATGTGAAACTATTCTTCACGGGTTTGTTTAATAATTGTCCTTTGTAATAATTAAAGTAAGGGTCGTTGTCATATTATTAAAGTTTGTCGGCCAATTGTATCAAAATAATAATGGCCTGGAATATTCCTTGGCATATGTCATGGTTTATTCTTTAGAATATGCTAGATGCTAAAGCATATTCTCAGTTTATTCCCTTTCATTTAGCCTATAAAAGGCATTGTAATCCTTTGCTCAAATCATCTCACCACCCACCAAAAACCTATCACCATTGTAACAAAGCTTCCGCAACAAAGCTTCCGCAGTATTTTAATAAAAGGTGTGTTTGAATCAATACTTGTACTTTAAAGTTTTAGTTTTTGAGCTTTAGTACAAGATAAAAATTCCTGGCAGCGTAATTTTTATCTTAGTATCAGAGCTTTGAATCAAAACGTTCTTAGCTCTATGGCAGGCTAAACCACTTAGGTATATTCAGGGGAAGCAGTAAAGGTATTATTTTATCAATAACCTGTGTTTCTACAGTAACATTTCTGTTAAAAACTTCATAAAACCACTTGTTTTCTGATAAAAGACAGCGCAATTGCTTCTTTATAAAAAGTACCGAAGGAGTCGGGAAAAGTTTGAAGTTAACCGTTTGGTGAATCTTAAAACAAGTTTGTAAATATAACCTTTGAAGTTTTTAATGTTATGTCTGAGCGCTTTGAGCAAGAAATACAGTATTGGTACGATAATTCACGAACTATAGATCCTGAATCTATCGCCTTTAACGAAAATAGTTCTAAACCGACAACTACAGATTTAGCCAATAATTTAGCCTGTGTCTATAATCGTTTAAATCTCTTTTCTAAAGTTGCACTTAAGAATTTCAAAAATATTTCCGAAAAACAAAAAGATTTAGAATTAAAAGTCCAAATTTGTCAAGAGAAGCTTGAATCTGTTGAGGAGCTATTGAGAAGAACCCAGAGTGAAACCAGAAAAAGCTTTCAACAGATCTCAACTGAGATCCATCAGTTAAAACCACTCACTAAAAGAGAAACCTTGAACCTAGTCCAAGAAATAGCTGAGCAACCAAAGTTAGTTGAAAAAGAAGCTTTCAGGTTAACAGAAGACCTCAATTACAAAATTCAGAAGGTAGATCACCTTCTTCACGAAGTCAAGAAGCTCATCACCGGGTGAGTCTTGCCAATCAAAAGGCAACCAGTGAATATCAAGAAGCTATACAAGCTACTGAAGATCTTGAATCACCAGCAGTTGCTTTCGCAAAAACAACCGATTACAAAGACGGACTAGCTACTCTAGCAAAGGCTATAATAAAGCAAAACAACACCTTGCTTTACCTATCAACCAAGCAAAGTCAGAAGTTGATAGATATTGAAGAAAAGTTCGATAGGCTCAAAAACTATTATTAAGCAAAAGACTCAGCCAGCAGACCTTGAAGATTCAATATCAAGCCTTACCAAAAGACTTGATAATTTCTCTATCAGTGGTAAACTACCAGTATAGAAAACAGAAGGGCAGATATACGTCTTTGAAGATCCCAACAAAATCTTCAAGGAACAATTCGGAAAAGAATCGAAGAAATGACTTCCAGAAGGCCAAGTATACTCAACAGAAGTTCTACGCAAACACAAGCAAAACTTCCAACCCAAGAAGATCAAGTTCGTGGCTATCAACAAATGGCACGAAGCAGATATCAAGCAACCAGAACGGCTAGAAGAGTGTTGGGAAGAAACAATTATAACCAAACCCTTGAAACAACTGTAGACCCAGAAAGACAGCTTGAAATATCAAGGGAAAGGCGAGCAAACCTTGTCCCAGCAGAAGTACTCTATTCAAATAATAGAAGTACTACAAGGCACAGAGTATATGAGCACTACTCTGAAAGAAGAATCTTGTGTGTTGGAGAAGATCAAACAAATCTCCCACTGTGTAACCAAGAGAGTTATCAAAGCTTGAGGACCTCAGGTCTTCAGCACATCCACTTGGGAATATTCATGATAAGGCTTCATGCACTTGATCGAAGAAGTGCTGGAACAAATGCTCTAGTTGTTCTTAGAGACACTAGATGGGAAGATAGTTGACAAATCATTGGAACCATGGAAGTAGATCTCTCTGCTGGAACGCATTTAATCTATATGTTTCCTGATATGGTTCTAAGTATTGATGACTTTCATAATCATATAGAAGTAGCAATATAGACCCATGGATATGAAACTTGGCAAGGAGGAGAAAGTAATCTGCTAATCACAATGGCCATGATAGGCAGATTATCCAACACCAGCTACATGGGATTCCAATACAGTGTAGAAAATGTTGTGGACCACCTCACAACAACCGGCATCATGGCAATACCAGGCAAAAGGAGGAGTATAAAAGAACTTGAAGGTATGAGCTGGAATCTAAAGCCATCAGAGCAAACTACTGTACGTGTCCCATCAAGAGTAGCTGTCAGCGAAAGGCTTAACAGATTAGTAAGCCTTAGATTTGAAAGGTACCGTCAGACACCCCAACCACCAAGATACTCAGTAGACCTAAATAATCGAGAAACACTGAAGAATGATCGTCTAGATGAAGATGAAGAACACTTCATAGGAGTCTGCCTACAAGAGCCTCATATCAAACATACCCCTTATGATGTATGTTTCTGTAAAGAATGCTTAGAAGAGGCAAGAATTCTAGAAGAAGAACCACTCAACAAACCCAGACGGTCCAATAAACCAAAACGATCAAGACAAAACTGGACAACTCTTGGTGAACCATCAGGAAAGTGGGACTATTATGTCAGATACGACGCCCCACTAAACACCATCCCAATTGAAGAAGTGGCAGCAACTGGCTAGGAAGATGGATTCTCAGATAATGAAACTGCCCCAGGAAAAGTAATAATTAAATCAAGTGATGATGAAGAATGGGACGATGGTGAAGAAACTAGTGAAAAAATTCTTGCTATGCAAGAAAAGCTTTCACAAAACCAACAAGACTTTCTTGATAAATACTTACCACAATGGGATGAGCAGCTGGCAACTCAGAAACAAAGATCAGAGTTAGAATGGGAAAACCCATTCGCAGCAAAGCGTGGTGAGGACCATACAATTTTCCATCTTTCCAAAGAAGAAAGTAATAATGATGGTAATAATGATGATCTGCCATACCTAAAATTCCAAAAATTGGCAGCACAAATCATCAGTAAGCATGAAGAACACGCGTTTCCCGGCACAGATGCGTAGTCAACTAGAACATACCAACCTCCAAATGATGCAGTCTTAGGGCCAGCAACTTATCCACCGGCACGAGAAAACCCACAACCATTCTATAAACCAGACTATCAGTTTGGTTATCCCCAAGGAAGAAGCAATACATTCAATGGAGGATATGGCGAATACTATAACTCACAATGGACTATGCCACCAGCATGGACGGAATCAGGAGTAATGCTTGTCTTACCAGCAGACCCAGGCTTATGGTCAGAAGTAATATCTAGATGGGAGTCTATTACAATTAATAGGCTCAACAACCAAACATGGCCTGACAACAAAGCAAAGCTAGCCTTTGTGGAAAATCTCCTTGGATAAAGTGAAAAGTTGATGTGGCAACAATGACGAACCATGTACCCAGAAGCTTACTCTGCTTTGGAGGCAATTGCAGATGAGCCACAAAATATAACGTCACAAGTAAGGCAGTTAATCTTGTTAGAAGATCCATATCGAGGTTCAACTGATGAACAAGATAGGGCTTACAGAGACCTAGATAGGATAACTTGTGAAGAAACCAAGAATTTGTGGTCTTTCTTGGAAGATTTTAGGCAGCTAGCAATCAAATCAGGGAAATTATATTTCCCCTCAACAACAAAAAAGCTTTTTGCTAAGCTACCACCCTCTCTATCCAAAAAGATAGAAGAATCATTTAAGGCCAAATACCCTGGTCTTAATGCAGGAGTCCTACCCGCAATCAAGTTTACTCACACCTTTGTCTCAGAAATGTGTAAAGATGCGGCGCTTGCAAAAGAATTAAGAGACTTATCTCTTTGTTCTACCATACCAATTCCTGGTTATTACAAAAATTACAGGAAAAGATATGGAATAAGGAAATCGAGGTCATACAAAGGAAAGCCGCATAATTATCATGTGAAGCCATTCAAAAGAAAGTATAAAGATGACAGAGGACGAGTCAAAAAGTGTAAATGCTTCATTTGTGGAAAGGAAGGGCATTTTGCAAAAGACTGCAGAAGCAAGCAGGGTAATATTGCAAGATTAGCTGTTTATCAAGAATTAGATCTTGATGACAAATGGGATATCATCTCAGCGGACTTTGATGACAGTAGTGTCTATAGTATATCAGAAGGAGAAGGCGATACTCGTCAGAATATCAGTATGATGATACAAGATACTCCACTTGAAGAAACAGCTTTCATGGCAATAGGTGAAATTAATGAAGATGATAGCGAAGAAGAAGAAGAAGATGATAACCAATACAGTTATCATGCTTTTATGTTCCACCCTGGACCACCAACAAAAATAGCAGACATGGTTCAATCCGCAGGATCATGGAGACCACACAAGGAATTACCATTGAAAAGTAAAGAATGTGATCATGATTGGAAGGAAAATGCGGTCACTAATTACACAATCTGCTATTACTGTGGAATACTAACAGATGAAGCAAAAAGTGTACCGCTTTTAGGGGGTCATTTAAGCCCTAAATCGTATTTATTTGATCAAATATTGCCCTAAATCGTTCCTTTTGTCATTTTAGGTACTTTGGAGAAGAAATCTGGAAAAGGAAGCATTTTGGACGTTTTTGGAGCATAAAAGTGAAGAAAACGACAAAGTCTCAAAATCGGCTGGAAAAGTACCTGTGACGGCGTCAAGCACCATTGTGACGCCGTCAACCCTTGACGCGCCAGAGAGGATTTTTGATTGCGTGGTTTTGTAACCTTACAACAGGTTTTACCTCTCGAGGGATCTCAAGAGGCTTACAACCCCACCAGGCAGTGTACCTGACCGATGTAGTATAGTGTAGTGGTAAGTACGGGGGATTGATCGTTCTCCACAGGGAATAGTGTTCGTTAGGTATGAAAGGCTACTCTAATTAGGTCTAAGGGTTGAGGAAGATTCTTTTTTATGTTTTTATAGTTTTTATGAAAGCAAGTAAAATCTCGGGTTTGAAGGAGTGGGCGGAATTAGTTGCTAGTCAACTAACCCAAATTACTACGAATGCAATAAAATTAAATAACTGAAAATAAAATGTGGTGAGAAACTTATGTGTAGAGAAATGTGTTTACTTAGATTTCCTTACTCCCTAACTATCTTTTACCGGTTAATTAGTGTGTATTAGTTGCGTGGATGACGGGTGTATTCCTTAATACCATTCGTGGGGTGGCGTACTTACTTCCCCAACTCTACAAGCTCCTACTTCACTCCTATGTCGAGCCGGCTAAGAAGCTCCTAACATGGGATCACTAGAATTCGCTTGTGCATTAAATACAACCATAAAAACCTTTAGTACGCATTTGGTTCATGTTTCTTAAGACGTTCAAGCAAGTTACCGAATAGGAAGTTAGCCAGTTTTCTTAAGCCTAACATAGATAAACAATCATCCAATACAACTAACAACACACTAACAACCAATAATCAATAGCTAGGTTTCATTAGATCTAAGCAAACACAAGATAAATTTAGCCTAACATGTTAAACAAAAGACAAGAATAAGATAGAATCAAACAACACATAGACATATTGAATGATTAATTGATAACTTATCTTTCAATGAAACATGGAAGATCTCAAGGCAAAAAGCCCTGAAAAAGTAGCTAAAATCGTCTTAGGGTTTTCTCCCAAAATTCCACACACTAAGCTCTCCTTAATGACAAAAAATTAGAAAACTATATATAGATTTTTGGATCTGACGGCGTCACCTTATGGAGTGTGACGCCGTCACCTCGCTGCTTTTAGGGTTCCCGGATGACCTTCTTGACGCCGTCCCTCTTTAGCTCTTCAAAAATCCATTCTGGCTTATCAAGGCTTGACGCCGTCTAATCATGAACGTGACGCCGTCCCCTTATGATTTAAGCCGTGACGCCCTCGATCAAGTTAAAGCGTGACGCCGTCAGAATTCACATGCTATTTTCACTGGCCCGTCATGAGTAAATTTCACGTCCAACTTTTCTTGCCAAGGCATGACGCCGTCTAGAGTAAATCTTGACGCCGTCAAGAGTAACTTTTAGCCGATTTTTGAGACTTTGCCGTTTTCTTCACTTTAATGCTCCAAAAACGTCCAAAATGCCTCCTTTTCCAGATTTCTCCTCAAAAGTACCTAAAATGACAAAAGGAACGATTTAGGGCAATATTTGATCAAATAAATACGATTTAAGGCTTAAATGACCCCTTAAAAGCGGTACACTTTTCGCTTCATCAAATACCCTTACACTTGAGATTTGCTTGTCCTCAAGCAAATGCGCTTTTATTCTAATCAAAATACAAGTTAGGGGTCATTTAATGCTAACATAAAAGTAATTACAACAAATAATCGTTCCACTTCAATCATAATAAGCACGGAGATTACATACTAGCACCTCACAAGTAGTGTTTAGATACTCACATCTCTCAAGTGTCATCAAAATAAATCTCATAAATGAAAACGGAAAATATCTCTCACTACCTGTCATAGCAAATAGATTACCATAGGCTTGGGAAAGGATCGAAAACCTCCTCCACTAGGCGTAAGCACCTAAGATAAACTATCAAAGAGGGCTTTTAAATGGGTTATAACGTTAGGTGTAGGGAAAAGGAAAACACGGTTTTGTTGGATAAAGGATATTTTACTGGTGGCGAGTTAAAGATCTTGATCAATTACATGTACTATACAATGTTGCTAAGCCAAGACTAGACTCGATCTTAAGCTAATGATAAAATAACAAAAACATAAAATAAAACGGGATGGTAGTCCGTATGTTTTTTTCTACTTTTCTTTTTCTCATTTTTTTTGTGTTTTTCTTGATTTTTTTCGATTTTTTTTTTTTTTTTTTTTTTTTTTTTTTTTTTTTTTATTTTTTTATTGATCATACACTTTTACCCTACCATCCAAAATAATACATCATAGGGGCATTGCATCCCCCTTACACTTGAATTTTTACATAACTTTACAAATACTAATCTAATGACTCGAATTAAGATAATCGAAAAACTTGGAGTACTTTTAAAATATTTAGCACATATGGGGGTAATAAATGATGTTCTTCCCCATTACTCCATTATACTAGTACTTTACCCATGAGTCCCAATCGTCCCAAAACAATATGTACAAGGATATGACTCGACTTAGCAACCATGTAATCAATTAGATAATTAACTTGGGTTTAAACAAATGTTGTAACAATAATGCACTAAAGATGAGTGCATACAAGGTAGGCTAAGGCGATTTGGGTGTACATTTAAGTGGGGTGTAACAAATTCTTCCTTTAAGTAAAATGCTTAAAGGTCGAAACGAAAAGATAGGCTCTGAGGGGTGTACTAGGGGTATCGTGTACTAAAAATGAGTACAACGCAAAGGGTGTGGGAGAATTACTTGACCAATGTAGCCAAAGTAATTATAACAAAAACACAGGTGTAAAACAATGGGTTTATCCTAATGCCTCTTATCATGTAGTAAATCTAACTACACGAATGTAGTCTCACTTGTGGCCTTGGAATGGTCCTAACGCAAGTTCTAGAATCTAAGTGCTACCGGTACACACATCATAGCATAAATGCTTTTCCTACCAATTCTAGGGGCGAACCTCACATATTTGGGGGTGGAAAATTTTTTTAGTGGTACGGTTTTTGTGCTAGTCATATAACTCCTATCCGTGAGACGCTTATTAGAACTAAAGTTTCACTCCTAAATGTTGTAAAAAATTTTAAATTTGGCACTAAAATTACCTTAACAAGTATTTCTCTCAGTTTTATTACACATCTACCATCAAACAAACAAAAATCAAGCGCAATTGTATTCTCTAAAATCGTACTTTTACCCTCCCCTTACACTTAAGATGAACATTGTCCCCAATGTTCAAATAATAAGATGTAAAAGCAAAAAGTAAAAGAATGAAATCAAATACTCCCCTGATTCGCTCGGTGGATAATGAAATTACACGGTTAAATCTTCCTCCAAAGAGAATGTTGAAGCTCCATGACTAATGCATCGCCATAAGCTTGATTCCATAAACATCTCCTTGTCCAAAATAACCTGTTAAACCTGAGAAAACAAACACGAAAACCTGCATAACATCGGCGGGATAAAATCTATATATAAGGATATAATGCTTGTGGAATGATAATTTTGCAGATTCCTGGAGATTATAAGTTGGAGATTTAATAAAAACTTTTTATGAAAACAAAACTTTCAAAAATTTCTGGAAATTAAATCTGACGCCGTCAGGTTATAACCCTGACGCCGTCAGAAATGACCTGACAAAAATTTTCATTTTAAGTTTCCGGAAAATTTCTGGAAAAACCTTTACCTCACTTCCTGGAAATCCTGCAAAACATCATTATGACTCGATACAAGCATTTGACTCAAACAAATACTAATATGTATGCTAATTTATTATTATTACGATTCATGTTAATTTGTGTTCTAATAAACCGATTTAGATTTCCCTTACACTTATCTTTTGCAAAATACTTTTATATGTAGTTAAGACGAAGTTAAAAACAACATAAAGCATTTTCACAAATTAGTTTTTAACATGAATCAATAATAATAAAAATTAAACACACATACGGAAACAAATAAAATCAAACAAACAAACAAATAAACACACATAGCAAATAAAACAAATAAAGCTTGGGTTGCCTCCCAAGAAGCGCTTTTCTTTATTAACGAGTCTTGTAGCTAGACTCAAAGTCACGCTAC
Source organism: Artemisia tridentata subsp. tridentata (assembly GCA_021014915.2). Taxonomy (NCBI): domain Eukaryota; kingdom Viridiplantae; phylum Streptophyta; class Magnoliopsida; order Asterales; family Asteraceae; genus Artemisia; species Artemisia tridentata. The sequence continues at coordinate 70,610,962 of CP139505.1, forward strand.
CCTATGTAAGTAAGCTCGTCATCGAGGACGTCTTTAGGGTTAAGCTTGGATTGAAGTTTCCTATTGGTTCGCTTAGTACGATATATCTTTTCAAACTTCTCTCCATCCGGGTCATACAACGTCATCTTAATATGCCATGACCCATCTCCATCTTTGGGTGGTTTATCCCAATTCCACTTATGATCATCTTCCTCACAAATCCACTTATTCATTCCTAGGTTAATTGGCAGAACTCCTAGGAAATCAATCATCTTTCTAAAAACTAGAGGGTCTTCAAATGGATCCAATTCGGTGTCCCTAGCCAAGAGTTGCTCCACCGAATGCGTTCGGTTAACAAAGTCCTCTTCTAGGTAAAATAGGCGTTGGGGTCCTATGAAGTCTCTATCAATCCAAGGTCCATATCTAGATGGTCTCCTATTTGATTCTAGCCAATGTGGTGTTGGTTCCTCACTAGTATCATAGGCATGTTTCTTAACATCATAGACTGACCAAGTATCTCCTTCTCCTACCGCTATCTTGGATTCCTTACAATCAATCATAGCACTAGCGGTAGCCAAAAATCCTCTACCTATCAACAAGGGGCATGTAGGGTCGCTAACCATATCAAGGACGTGGAAATCGGCTAAAATGGTTAGTTTTCCAATGTGCACTAACACGTCCTTAACTACTCCAACCGGGTAAGCAACACTTCCATCCGCTAAGCCTATTATCACCTCGGTTTCTTCAAGTTTTCCTAGTTTTAGAGAGGTGTAGAGAGGTAACGGAAGTAGGTTAAGGCTTGAACCAAGATCGGCTAATGTGTCATAAGCCTCCGAATTACCGATCTTGCAAGGTAGAACAAATAAGCCCGGATCATCTAATTTCTTAGGTAGCTTGTTTTGAACAAAGGCGGTCCCTCTTTCGCCTAACTTGAGCTTCTTTTCATCCAACTCATCAACAACCGGACTTTCAAGGTGGAGCTCCTTGAATTCTTCGTCAAGGTTTTGAGTGGGAGGTGTTTCAACTATGTTGTTGACCAATTTGGATGTCATAACTTCTTGGTCATTTGGAACGACTTGGGTTTGTTTGAAACACGTGCTCATGGAATTGACCGAATAATATTGTGGACAAGAACTAGGGGACGAAACCGATGAAATAGCGTTGACATTTAGTTTCGGGTTCTTGACCGTGTTGCTAGGGAGTGCTCCCATTTCTCGGTCATTAAGGGCTTTCAACAAGGTGTCAATCTTATCGGTCATCTCGCTTTGTTTTTGTTTGAAATCGGCTTCAAACTTGGCTAAACGAGCTTCTTGAGATGCCATAAATTGAGACATCAATCCTTCAAAGTTATTGGTACTACCATTGCCGGAAGGATTGTTGTTGAAAGTACGGTTCGAGTTGGAACCGCTTGATTGAAAATGATTAGGTGGGTTGGAAGAATTGGTTTGTTGTGAGTTTTGGTTTTGTTTCCACCTAAGGTTCGGGTGATTTTTCCATGAGGGGTTGTATGAATCACCATAATGGTTTGGCTCGGGTTTGAAAGTGTACCACTTGTCTCCCGCTCCGTCGGTACGCGAGGATGCGTAGTCCACAAAAGCTTGTTCGGGGAGTTCCATGCAATCACGAGTGTCGTGGGGACCACTACATAATTCACATGAAGAAGTGATTTTGTTCACTTGGCTTGAAGGTTTAGGAGCCTCGTAGGATTTCATGAGAAACTTGACTTGGTCTTCAAGTTCTATGATCCTACGGTTAGAAGTGCTTGAATTATTCGAAGGCAAAGATATTGCCTTGACCGTTTTATTCAAATCACGGGGGTCACTCCAACTTTCGTTGTCATAAAGAGCAAGATCCTCTAGGAGAGCCCATGATTGTTCCGCACTTAGATCACGTAGCTTGCCACCGGCCGATTGGTCAATGGTTTTCCTCGTGGAGAGATTGATATGGTCATAGAAGATTTGGACTTGGAGCCAAAGTTCTATGCCATGGTGAGGGACTTTTTGGAGTAAGTCCTTGAATCGAGTCCATGCCTCGTAGAGAGTTTCGCCTTGACGTTGTTGGAACATCAAGATATCATTCCTTAGCTTGGTAGTTCTTCCCGGTGGGAAAAACTGAGCAAGGAAACGAGTAGTGAGATCATCCCAAGAGGTGATGGATCCTGCGGGTTGACGTTCTAGCCACTGACTAGCTTGGTCCCGCAAAGAGAATTGGAAGAGACGCAATCGGGTTGTCTCTCGAGTGGCAACATCAAGGTCTATAGAATCAACGATTTTAAGAAAGTCCTTGAGATGTTGATTAGGATCTTCAGAACGAAGTCCATGGAATGCGCATCCGCTTTGCACCAACCGGATGGTGTCGGATCGCAAGGGTGTGATATTGGCTCCTTGAGTGAGCTCAATGGTGTTTCGATAGCCATGGTGGCTAGGACGGGAATACTCTCCTAAAGTACGGGCTCTAGGAGGTGGTGGTGGTTGTTGTGGTGGTGGGTTGTGGGGGTTAAGGATATTACCATCTTCCATGATGTCGGACGGTAATGGTTACGAACAAAGACACGAAGAAAATAGATAGACTAAAGAAAACCTAGAAAAATAAAATAAAAATCTCACTAGAAAGGAATCTAGTGAGTAGACCTAATAGAAATAAAAATTCAACCTAAACAATAACTATTCCCCGGCAACGGCGCCAAAAACTTGATTGCGTGGTTTTGTAACCTTACAACAGGTTTTACCTCTCGAGGGATCTCAAGAGGCTTACAACCCCACCAGGCAGTGTACCTGACCGATGTAGTATAGTGTAGTGGTAAGTACGGGGGATTGATCGTTCTCCACAGGGAATAGTGTTCGTTAGGTATGAAAGGCTACTCTAATTAGGTCTAAGGGTTGAGGAAGATTCTTTTTTATGTTTTTATAGTTTTTATGAAAGCAAGTAAAATCTCGGGTTTGAAGGAGTGGGCGGAATTAGTTGCTAGTCAACTAACCCAAATTACTACGAATGCAATAAAATTAAATAACTGAAAATAAAATGTGGTGAGAAACTTATGTGTAGAGAAATGTGTTTACTTAGATTTCCTTACTCCCTAACTATCTTTTACCGGTTAATTAGTGTGTATTAGTTGCGTGGATGACGGGTGTATTCCTTAATACCATTCGTGGGGTGGCGTACTTACTTCCCCAACTCTACAAGCTCCTACTTCACTCCTATGTCGAGCCGGCTAAGAAGCTCCTAACATGGGATCACTAGAATTCGCTTGTGCATTAAATACAACCATAAAAACCTTTAGTACGCATTTGGTTCATGTTTCTTAAGACGTTCAAGCAAGTTACCGAATAGGAAGTTAGCCAGTTTTCTTAAGCCTAACATAGATAAACAATCATCCAATACAACTAACAACACACTAACAACCAATAATCAATAGCTAGGTTTCATTAGATCTAAGCAAACACAAGATAAATTTAGCCTAACATGTTAAACAAAAGACAAGAATAAGATAGAATCAAACAACACATAGACATATTGAATGATTAATTGATAACTTATCTTTCAATGAAACATGGAAGATCTCAAGGCAAAAAGCCCTGAAAAAGTAGCTAAAATCGTCTTAGGGTTTTCTCCCAAAATTCCACACACTAAGCTCTCCTTAATGACAAAAAATTAGAAAACTATATATAGATTTTTGGATCTGACGGCGTCACCTTATGGAGTGTGACGCCGTCACCTCGCCGCTTTTAGGGTTCCCGGATGACCTTCTTGACGCCGTCCCTCTTTAGCTCTTCAAAAATCCATTCTGGCTTATCAAGGCTTGACGCCGTCTAACCATGAACGTGACGCCGTCCCCTTATGATTTAAGCCGTGACGCCCTCGATCAAGTTAAAGCGTGACGCCGTCAGAATTCACATGCTATTTTCACTGGCCCGTCATGAGTAAATTTCACGTCCAACTTTTCTTGCCAAGGCATGACGCCGTCTAGAGTAAATCTTGACGCCGTCAAGAGTAACTTTTAGCCGATTTTTGAGACTTTGCCGTTTTCTTCACTTTAATGCTCCAAAAACGTCCAAAATGCCTCCTTTTCCAGATTTCTCCTCAAAAGTACCTAAAATGACAAAAGGAACGATTTAGGGCAATATTTGATCAAATAAATACGATTTAAGGCTTAAATGACCCCTTAAAAGCGGTACACTTTTCGCTTCATCAATTTTGGATGATTAAAAGGGGACGGCGTCAAGAAGGCCATCAAGAAACCCTAACCGCGGCGAGGTGACGGCGTCAGCTCTATAACGTGATGCCGTCAGATCTGATTTTCTATATATATTCTCATAATTTTTAGTCATTAGTGTGCAACTTTGTGAGGAGAAACCCTAAGACGATTTTTCTGCTACTTTTAAGGGTTTTATAACCTTGGATCTCCCATGTTCAATTGAAGATAAGTAATCAATTAATCATTCAATATGTCTATGTGTTGTTTGATTATATCTTGTTCTTGTCTTTTATTTAACATGCTAGGCTAGATTTATCTTGTGTTTGCTTAGATCTAATGAAACCTAACTATTGATTATTGGTTGTTGGTGTGTTATTAATTGTATTGGATGATTGTTTATCGATGTTAGGCTTAAGAAAACTGGCTAACCTCCTATACGGTAACTTGCTTGAACGTCTTAAGAAACATGAACCAATGCGTACTAAGGTTATTATGGTTGTATTTAATGCATGAGCGAATTCTAGTGATCCCATGTTAGGAGCTTCTTAGCCGGCTCGACATAGGAGTGAAGTAGGAGCTTATAGAGTTGGGGAAGTACGTACGCCACCCCACGATTGGTATTAAGGAATACACCCGTCATCCACGCAATTAATACACACTAATCAACCGGTAAAAAATAGTTAGGGAGTAAGGAAATCTAAGTAAACACATTTCTCCCCATATAAGTTCCACAACCTTTTTATTTTCAGTTATTTTATTTTATTTGAAATTGTAGTTATTTGGGTTAGTTGACTAGCAACTAATTCCGCCCACTCCTTCAAACCCGAGATTTTACTTGCTTTCATAAAACAAAAAAAAAATACAAAAAGAATCTTCCCTCACCCTTAGACCTATTAGAGTAGTTTTTCAATCCTAACGACACTATTCCCCTAGAGAACGATCAATCCCCCGATACTTGCTACTACACTATACTACATCGGTCAGGTACACTGCCTGGTGGGGATTGCAAGCCTCTTGAGATCCCTCGAGAGGTAAAACCTGTTGTAAGGTCGCAAAACCACGCATCAAGTTTTTGGCGCCGCTGCCGGGGAATAGTTATTGTTTAGGTTGAATTTTTATTTTATTAGGTCTACTCACTAGATTCCTTTCTAGTGAGATTTTTATTTTAATTTTCTAGGATTTCTTTAGTCTATCTATTTTTCTTTGTGTGTTTGTTCGTAATTTCCATTGACTCTTCCGTTCACCATTATGGAGAACGCGAATCCACCATACTACCAACCACGTAATTCACCCACTCCATATGACATCTTGATGTTTAAACAACATAAAGATGAACCTCTCTATGATGCATGGACTCGTTTTAAATATTTACTCCAAAAAGTCCTTCATCATAACTTCGATTCATGGTCCCTAACTCAAATCTTTTACGATCGTGTCGACCGACATGCCCAAAGGGACATTTACTATTTTGCCGGCAGGGATCTTAGGGAATTAAGTGCTGAAGAAGCATGGGAAGCTATTGAGAATTGTGCCCAATATTATTATATATGTTGATATAAATAATGCCTAAACACGTTATTAATATTTTTCGATATCTCTACGTTTTGATAATCACAAAATGTAAAATCATTAATCGGAAAATTATGACGTAAACAAGTATTTAGTTGTAAATATCTATTTCTACAACTCAAATCACTTAAGGTATGAATGAACTAATGCTTAATGCATTATATGATCAAAGGAACATTTTCTTAATAACTAGATTTTTTTATAAAACATCAAAAACATTTTATATATTTTTGAAAAACATTTTTGGCATTAAATAAAAATGTTTAATCTTTTATAAAAATATGAATTCAAATTTTTAACCAAAATCAGTTAAAATGTTCCAGAAAAACCTTCCCCACAAAAGGACAAAATTGGCCAACGGACAGAAGGGGCGGCCCCTTTAATTATTAAGGGGACCGCCCCCGCTCCAGTAGACTTCCAGCTGTCCAATTTTTCTCCTATAAATACCAGTCTTCTCCTGGACTTTTACTCACCTTTTGCACCCCAAACTTTCTGATCTAAATCTTGTAAATACTTTCTAATAATCCTTTGATCATATAATCTTAAGCTTTGGTTTCCAAGTGATCCAAGCTTCCCTCATTCAAGTGCAAAAGAAGAATACTTCTATCAATCAAGATTAGAAGTATTACAACTTAGTATCTTCTTGTTACTTAAGTTGTTAGTTTAACAAAGTTTGTAAATCATTCATTCATTTGTGTAAGGTGTGTATAGTAGATTTGTGTTGTATGTAAGTAGTGAAGAAGTTGTATAAGTAGTTGTGGTATAGAAGTTGTGAAGACATAGTGTAGAAGTTGTGAAGCCGCGGAGTAGAAGTCGTGAAGCCGTAGCATAGAGGTCGTGTAGCGGTCGTGTTGAAGCCTTGAAGTCTTAGTCGTGAAGTCCTAGTGTTGAAGTCGTGAAGCCGTAGCATAGAGGTTGTGTAGCGGTCGTGTTGAAGTCGTGAAGTCTTAGTCGTGAAGACATAGTGGTGAAGTCGTGAAGCCGTAGCATAGAGGTTGTGTAGCGGTCGTGTTGAAGTCGTGAAGTCTTAGTCGTGAAGACATAGTGTTGAAGTCGTGAAGCCGTAGCATAGAGGTTGTGTAGCGGTCGTGTTGAAGTCGTGAATTAGTCGTGAAGAAGTTGTGTTGTGAAGTCGTGAGATTGGTTCTAGCTACGATTAGAACTCGACATTTAGCTTTGTGTCGTTAAGCCGGTGTAAGCCAAAGTCGTGTAAGGTTTTCTCCGCCATAAGGGAGCTTATTGAAGTTGTGAAGAAAACTCTCGAGCTCGGTGCTCGGGGAGTGGAGTAGGGCAAGGAAGGTGTCCTTGTAGCCGAACCACTATAAATCTCTCGTGTCTCGGTTAGATCTTTCCATACCTTATTTACTTCTTTATTTATATCGTTATTACATTCATACACATAGGATTATATAACTGCTAGTATTTATTAGAAATCGACTTCACATAAAGATCAAATTAAAAATCCATTCAAGAAACCAAAACATTTACAATCAATTTAAAAGAATACATATATAACTAACAATAAGATTTAAGTTTTAACAAACTTGAATCTAAGCTTTTAAAAGTAAACAAAGTTTTTATAATAAATTAAAAAGACATAAAACTATTCAACCCCCCTTCTAGTTTTTCCACAATTGGTATCAGGAGCCACGTCAATCAAGATTTTTAAAATATACTGTATTTTAAAACTTGAAACGATCTATGGAATCCGAAAAATATTTAGAAGGGGAATTTTTGCAAACACCACCACTATTTGAAAACTATACTTTTCTTGAATGGAAAAATAAATTTGAAAATTATGTGAAATCAATTAATCTGGATCTTTGGCATGTCATTTCGATTGGTGATTTTCAACCAGCAAAAACAAATTTTGAAAGTCAAACAAAACCAGATTTTAAAACTCAAAATGATATTTGGAAAAATCTCTTAAACATTCATCAAGAAAAATGTCAAGCCAAAGATGAGGATTTTGATCTTGTACATGAATTGTTTATTTTAGAAAAATTAATAGATAAACACTTAGATAAAATAGATACATGTGCTACTAGTTCAAATGTTGTTAATGAAGGTATTAACGACGAAGGCTACATGGATCAACTCCAAAGTGAACTTAATCCAATGTCATGGAGTGACACAGACGAAGGAGAAGATCATCATCCGATATGTGATAAATGCAAACTAGATAAAGCTACAAATAAGGCACAATCCAAAACCGAACATTTTTGCTATGATCCATTCATTTTAGAATTTTCAAAACTAGAAAATGAGTTTAAACATTTTTGCAACATAGATCTAAAAACTATGTCTAAACATAAATCATCAAAAACTTTTGAAAATAATCTTGAAAAAGAAATAATTTTAGAAGATAAAATGTCTAGATTAGAAAGTAATATTGAAATTGATCTAGAATGTAAAATATGTCAAGATTATAAACTTGAAATTAAAAGATTAAATGAAAGAGCAAAAATATTAGCTAAATTTGAAGAAAGTTCCAAATCTCTTAAAATCTTACTAAGTTGTCAAAAGCCATTCAATGATAAAACCGGTTTAGGATTTAATTCGGATAACTCTTCAACAAGTAAATCAAAACAAATTATAAAACCTAGTGGAGAAATTTAGATATAAGGTTATTTACTGTGATTATAATCTATGAATCAAGAAATCCATTGTTTGTTCATCATAACAAACTATCAAGGAATTCTTGTACCTCTTGGTGACATCTTCTCCACGTGCATATAAATGCAATGGATGTCCCCAACTAACCATCTCGGACCCATGAGAATCTGGGTACCAAGTTGTTTTATTTGATTAGGTGATGAACGCAAAATGAAATGTTACTCAATCTTGCGTTAACCTACTCATATTCAAAACACGCACATGAGGACTTTTTAATCTACAATAATGAGGATGGAACGAAGTGGTACTCATCTATTATTCGCTACCTCATATCATGAAGAAATACTGGACCTGAGATAAGTCTTCTTTTTAAATTCTCCTGAGTAGTTACTCCTTGCATATAGTTATGATAATCATTGCCTTAAGATATGCTTAGTTTGATAGGTTGCTATGCCCTCACACTATTTGTTATATTACTTGTTAATTAGCTAGATAACCTTAAGCTAATCCTCCTAAGCATTAAATAAAGTGTTCTCTGTTGAACATATAAGATTTAGTCATTACTATCATTTAAATCGCATAATTTGTTGAAAGTGATAGCATGAGACAATAGTCTTGATCAATCAAGCATGAAATTCTTTCAACAAATCTTTTTATACATGCAAATCCTCATATTTTGGAAAATGATCTTTCCAAAAAGATTTTGTCACTTCTCTACTAAACATGTTTTTATCAAAGCCAAAAAGTGTAATAATCTATCTTTATATCCTTATAAAACCTTTGAAACAAATTCGAATCTACATTGTTGAAACTATTTTCACAAAACCTTTTTCTCAAACATTGTTGAATAATGCCCAAAAACACTTACTCAAATCATGCTTGATCCAAGTCTAGAAATCCATGCTATCACTAATTTCCCATCACATAGACACTTGTTGGGATTAATTAACTAGCTAATTATCATAATAATGATAGCATAAATTACTTGGTAATTATATGTTGTTCTTCTTGTTCATATATACATATATGCTTCTTGGTAAATGAGTAGGTTGCATGGTAATTAAAATTGCTTAATTGAATGTGCTTTGCTTACATGAGTCATTAAATTTTAAATTGCCTCAAAAAGAAGTTGGACTTGCTTGAAACTGAACTAAAAAACACAACCTTTTTCTACAAATTTCTGCCAAAAACCCATTTTCAGGAATCTGGAAGTCAGCAGATGGGCGGCCCCCTTAAATAACTAGGCGGCCCCCTTAATCATTAAGGGGACCGGCCCCTATTTAAGGGGACCGGCCATCTGGAGATCCGGATTACTGTTTCCTTTTTCAATTTCCAACCCATTTTATTCCATACTTCCCAAAATTCACAAACACATTTTGTCATAAACCACCCACCAAAATTTACCTTCCTAAACCACATCATTCCTTCACTATAAATGCACCTTCCTATCATAAATGCTCATTCACATCATCCACTCAAACATGTCATCCTCCAACTACCCAAAATCAAAACCTTCAAGAGTTGCCAAAATTTCGGTGAGACCAATTTGGAGAAGGAAGCTTGAAACTTGCCATACCCCAACTAATGATGTTGTTCAAACACATAACCAATCATCCACTCCTAACCCTTCATCTCCCTATGATCATTCCCAAAACCTCAATCCAAACCTCATCCACACTCAACCCACCTATTCATCAAAAACACTCACCACTCTTGGAACATCCACTTTATCCACATCACCATCCTCATCCACTCATGATTACCCAAGTTCACAAACATCTCCACCACCAAGAGTGTCACCACCACCTCCTACCAATTCACATGCTACTCCTATGTTGCATGTGCAAGCATCCATCCCTCATAACAACAACACTTTACCACCAACACCTTCATCCGAACATTTGAAGTTCATTGAGGAACTCAAGGATGCTCATGAGCTTAGTGCTCTTCTTGCCCTACACCTAGCCCAAAGAAACCTTGATCAACCTCCATCTAGCTCTCCCACATCACCCCACAACCAAAACCAAGTTGAGAAACATGTCAACAATTGTCCTTGTTGCATCTTTCTTCAACAACAAACCATTGCTCTTAATGAGCACTTTACTTGGATTGAGTATCTTCTCACTAGATCCAATCAAATATCCCCAATTGAACAACATCAAAACCTTCATCCATCATGGTCCACTCCAAGCTCTCCACCTCAAATGTCTCCACCATCACCATCCACAACCTCTACACACCCAAACATATACCTTCATTGATTCCATTCACTCACCCTTTCATTTGTCCCTCATTTCAAAAAAAAACCACCTTCATTATCAAGCAAGTCAAATGGATTTCTTAGGCAAATTAGAATTCTCTAACAAATGTATGCTTTAAGCACTATGTATGTTGTAACAATGATTATGTTTGTCACATAATCATTTTTAATTAATGAATGTTTGTTTCTTTCTTTCCTATATATGTTTGCTATGAATGTGTTGTTTCCTTTCTTGTTTAATTAAGATATATGCTTATGACATGCTTATAATATGATTTTAGTAGTTTACATATAACCATTTTTCTTTTTGTTATTATTTAATCATTCTTAATATACATAATCCAAATGGAACTTGCTGCAAAAATACCCTAAAAATGACCTTTTTCTGAAATTTTTCAAATTTGGTCGCCTGGGAAATCACCAGATGGGCGGCCCCCTTAATTCCTTAGGCGGTCCCCTTAATTTTAAGGGGCCGGCCAACAATTAAGGGGACCGGCCATCTGGACAGTAAATTTTACTGTTTCCTTTTGCATCTTGTGACCACTTTTACCTAGCCCCAGCTACCATTACCCTTAATGCACGAGCTGGACTTGGAATATTACCACAAAACCTCCACAATTTGCCTAAATCAACCACATTTTCACAATATAAATACCCTCCTTACAATTACCTTTCACCTCATCAACCATCACCTTCATCAAACACCCATTTTCATCCACCATGTTGTCACCAAAATCATTCATCTCTAAGACTCCAAGAAAGCAAAGACTTGTCACCACACCACCAAAACAACTCTTCATTGACCTCACCCAAGATGACATCAAAACTCCATCACCACCACCTCAAAATTCATCCCCAAGTGCACCTAATGCACCATCAAAAACACCCTCTACCCATGGAGCTTCATCTTCCTCCATTCCATCCACTTCATCCATCAATGACTACATCCATACTCACCTAACATCATCACCAAAAATATCATCACCACCATCCACTCAAGAACCTCCATCCACTCAACTTGCCATTTCCTTATCACCCATTACACCACTTGATTCTCACTTTTCATCTCCACCAAACCCACAACCATTTTTTCCCATACCTTGGCCTCTACTTGAAACCCATGGTGACACTTGTCTTTGTTGCATCCATAACCGGACCATAATCTTTGGTCTTAGAGATGAGATATTCTATAGGTTTTCATCACTTGAAAACATACTTACCAACCAACCTCAACCACCACCACCATCATCCTCACCCAAGTAAGCACATGCAATGCTTACTCAATAATAAATTTTCCACCCATTATGTAAGCAAGCTCCATGGAAGATTATGTTGTCTAGGATGATTATGTAGTTGGACTTATTAGCTAGTATAGGAATGCTTGTACTCATGTATGGTTGTGTAATTATACACAACATTTATTTTTATGAATGTCTTTATTTTTCATGCATGCTCATTATTTGTGCTATATATATGCTTGTGCTTCTAATTTTTTTTCTCGCAAGCGTTCCATAGCTCGTTTCCTTGGTGCCCCCAAACGAGGGGGAGTACACATCAAGGGGGAGTTTTCGTCCCGACAAATTTGATTCTAAAAATTGTCGGCTTAACCTTTTTGATTCTACAAAAAGGGGGAGAAATAGATGTAAACTCACTAAATACTTGTCTAAAAACTAATTTTTAGATTTAATGAGTTTAGATTTTGTAATCATCAAAAAGGGGGAGATTGTTGATATAAATAATGCCTAAACACGTTATTAATATTTTTCGATATCTCTACGTTTTGATAATCACAAAATGTAAAATCATTAATCGGAAAATTATGACGTAAACAAGTATTTAGTTGTAAATATCTATTTCTACAACTCAAATCACTTAAGGTATGAATGAACTAATGCTTAATGCATTATATGATCCGAGGCATTGTAAAGCCCGTGCGTTGCACGAATTGTGTCTAAGTGTTCATAGCTTAATGGTTGGTAGTCATTAGGTTTACACTATCTAAACTAATTAGTTTAAATGTTGCCGGTTCTTCTAAATTGTATGATTGTATGCTTTTATGGTTTGTGCAACAGGCAGGTCAAGATTATGCACTTTCGAAATTACTTTTTTCTTGTTGTCAACATTTAAGGCGGATAATGGCGAAGAATGTATGCGTTTTTTCTACATCTAGCCCATTAAATAAGATAGCAAATCCATCAGCCCATTCCATATATGTTGGGATAGTAAGACCCAATCCAAATTATGGATGGCAATACCAAATATTACGGACGATTTTATAAAGAAAGACAATAAAATTAAACAATTCAGCAAACCAACCTAAAATTAGTCCTATATAGTCATATATAGACACACGCCATTATTAACCATAATTCATAATTCACATACATGCGATTTTAAGACAAATAAGTTTTCTTAATGTACTTCTTATAATGCTTTATTAATCATTAATTAGTTTTTTAGTTAATTTATGAACCCCAATTCATAAATTCATTTTTTTGTTGTGTTTACTGTACATAGACATATATCTATTGATCATTGTTATATGTTTACAAATAGCAAAACCCATTCATTATTAAAAAACTTGTTCATCCTTCAATAACTCTTACTTTTGCATATTTTTATATTTTAAATGTATACAAATAGCAAAACCATTCATTATTAAATAACTTGTTCATCCTTCAATAACTCTTTTTATTGCTCACCTGGTCTTGAAATGGTTCAGAAACACAATAGTTATGGCTATGCATTTGCTTCTTCGACCATGTTTCAATGCCTGGTTTGATATTAAAAGGATCTCGTGTTAACACATTACCGTTTTTGAAGGTAGTCACAAAATTCTATGAACTTCAATTAAATACAGGAGTGTTGCAAAATTTCTACCTTTTACACATTTAATTCAAGAACATGGTTTGTTCTAAACAATAGCATGGAATATGAAGCTTTATTGATGTTTTATAGGAAAATTCCATAACCCAGCCTGACGTGGCCCATATCACAAACAGAATTAAAAGGAGTTTTGAACTCCATGAATTCAGCCCTAAAATCTCGCTCAATAACAGACTCAATCAATACCCATTCATATTGCAATTACTAACTTACCAAATGAGAGACGCTCCTCCCTAAAATTTTGATATAAGGCGTTTTATTTTTCCTCCTCCTCCCATTGATACCGAGACAAAAAGAAACCAAACACAAATAAATAAAAGTGATGGAGACCCACTCTCAACTCATTTGTACCCTAATTTTTTTTTGTTATCCTAAACACACTCTATCAAAATTCACGCCTCCTTTTTCATCAGCCACCAAGAACTTTAAACGTCATAAACCGAATCACTTGTTTTTGATCTCTTGGTTTCGAGTAATCCACGAAGAACACCAAACCAAACATAAATCAAGAACCCTTTGCTTGTTTTGTTTTTTTATCTCTTGGTACTGTTTTTTTAGATTCTTGCGTGTTATTTCGATTGAACGAAAGAAGTGATGAAACTTTGCTTGTTTTGTTTTTCTTTTATAGGATATTGAAATAAAGCCATGCTTTTGATAGATCTATGGTTTTCAACAACTTGTGAATATTCAAAACAGTCTGTTCCTATGTATATCAGGTGATCCTGAAGATGAAGAGTAGACATGTTGCTGGGACCATTACAAAAAAGAAGAAGAGTAAGTAAACAACACTCACTGCCAGTGGTTTGGTTTTGGTGGGTCTTTTGGGGATTTGTTAAAGGCTTAAAGCACTAAAGACTAAAGTTATATTCTCATTCTATTGACAGTAGCTTTGTTTCTTTTACAACAGATATTGTGTTGGAAGTTTTGAAAGATATGTCAACTTGGCCGGGTCGCCACCTTGTGGAAGGTGGTCATGACTGGTGTTACTTTGGGCTAAAGACTGTGGACCGTGGAGTTGTCGAGTTTGAATGCAAAAATCAAAGGGAGTATGATATTTGGACTCAAGGTGTGTGTAGGTTGCTTGCGGTTGTTACAGATAGAAACAATGGGATTTAAATCTTGGTTAGCTTTTTGTGGGTTTGAATTAGCTATCTTTATATTTGTAAATCTTTTGGCTTAGTATGGTATGATCATTGTGGTTTATTTTTTGCCAGTGGTAGGTTTTGTTGAGTGGTTGCTTGAGATAAATATTAACCGATCTTGAATGCTCATGAAGGGACCGGATACACCCACACCACTAAGCACACCCAAAACTACCAAGCACACCACAAACTACCAGCCAGAGGGTGGCGGCAATTAGGGTAATGGTGGCGGCAGTGATGGGGAATGGGTTAATGGTGGGTGGTAGCAAGTGAGTCCTATGGTAGAGAGAGTGAGAGAATAGGAGACCGAATCAAGTGTATTTTTTCTAATTTATAGATTTCAGAATTTTTTGTGTCATAATTTCAGCATGGTTCGTATTCTGTTTGGTTGCTGTAACTCCAAGAAACCTTACTTGTGAGCAACTGAAAAGATGAGATTGTTCGTATACTATCCTGCGTTTAATGTAATTGCATTCAATTATGTTTTGGTTAATACCTATGATTCATATAGTATAGATGTAGCTTAAACTACCTTGTACCTTACAACTTTTTATGCACAATTACTCTTGCACATTAAATTAAGCCATTGCATCTTTAGATAGTATAGATTATATGATCAAAGGAACTTTTTCTTAATAACTAGATTTTTTTATAAAACATCAAAAACATTTTATATATTTTTGAAAAACATTTTTGGCATTAAATAAAAATGTTTAATTTATAAAAATATGAATTCAAAATTTTAACCAAAATCAGTTAAAATGTTCCAGAAAAACCTTCCCCACAAAAGGACAAAATTGGCCAACGGACAGAAGGGGCGGCCCCCTTAATTTTACTAGGCGGCCCCCTTAATTATTAAGGGGACCGCCCCCTATTTAAGGGGACCGCCCCCGCTCCAGTAGACTTCCAGCTGTCCAATTTTTCTCCTATAAATACCAGTCTTCTCCTGGACTTTTACTCACCTTTTGCACCCCAAACTTTCTGATCTAAATCTTGTAAATACTTTCTAATAATCCTTTGATCATATAATCTTAAGCTTTGGTTTCCAAGTGATCCAAGCTTCCCTCATTCAAGTGCAAAAGAAGAATACTTCTATCAATCAAGATTAGAAGTATTACAACTTAGTATCTTCTTGTTGCTTAAGTTGTTAGTTTAACAAAGTTTGTAAATCATTCATTCATTTGTGTAAGGTGTGTATAGTAGATTTGTGTTGTATGTAAGTAGTGAAGAAGTTGTATAAGTAGTTGTGGTATAGAAGTTGTGAAGACATAGTGTAGAAGTTGTGAAGCCGCGGAGTAGAAGTCGTGAAGCCGTAGCATAGAGGTCGTGTAGCGGTCGTGTTGAAGCCTTGAAGTCTTAGTCGTGAAGTCCTAGTGGTGAAGTCGTGAAGCCGTAGCATAGAGGTTGTGTAGCGGTCATGTTGAAGTCATGAAGTCTTAGTCGTGAAGACATAGTGGTGAAGTCGTGAAGCCGTAGCATAGAGGTTGTGTAGCGGTCGTGTTGAAGTCGTGAAGTCTTAGTCGTGAAGACATAGTGTTGAAGTCGTGAAGCCGTAGCATAGAGGTTGTGTAGCGGTCGTGTTGAAGTCGTGAAGCAGTCGTGAAGCCGTTGTGAAGTAGTCGTGAATTAGTCATGAAGAAGTTGTGTTGTGAAGTCGTGAGATTGGTTCTAGCTACGATTAGAACTCGACATTTAGCTTTGTGTCGTTAAGCCGGTGTAAGCCAAAGTCGTGTAAGGTTTTCTCCGCCATAAGGGAGCTTATTGAAGTTGTGAAGAAAACTCTCGAGCTCGGTGCTCGGGGAGTGGAGTAGGGCAAGGAAGGTGTCCTTGTAGCCGAACCACTATAAATCTCTCGTGTCTCAGTTAGATCTTTCCATACCTTATTTACTTCTTTATTTATATCGTTATTACATTCCTACACATAGGATTATATAACTGCTAGTATTTATTAGAAATTGACTTCACATAAAGATCAAATTAAAAATCCATTCAAGAAACCAAAACATTTACAATCAATTTAAAAGAATACATATATAACTAACAATAAGATTTAAGTTTTAACAAACTTGAATCTAAGCTTTTAAAAGTAAACAAAGTTTTTATAATAAATTAAAAAGACATAAAACTATTCAACCCCCCTTCTAGTTTTTCCACAATATAGTAGACAACCCAACAAACATTAATACAAGTCAATTGACCACAAATTTCAAGGATCATGAAACAAGTTTGTTTGGGGATGAGGGTAGAGTTGAGCCACCTAGCTGCATGTCATGGTTAGGCACTACCATAATACAGGATGAACACATAGGTGACCTTGATGTGATGGAGGATTTAGCCGAACATGATCACATTGATCAAAAAGACCTAGGTTTTATGACCAATGACTTTGAATCCCGAAGAACACATGATGAATCCTTTAGGCAAATTGAACATGGTCGGATTATTGAGGAAGATCCTTATGATTCGGACATAGAAGTTGAGATGCCTAGAGAAGCACTTGAGATACTTGGGAAAATGTTAGGGTTAGATTGTACTAAAACACATGATGAGGATATAGGTGATCTTGACATAGGGAATGATGAGGTAAGTAACATAAGCCCACCAAGTACCCCACAAGTCCTACCATCATTTGAGGCACACACACCACCCATGACTTACCCGGAAGAAGTAGAAGAGACTATAGGAACCCCAATAGAGGTAGAGCCCTTGGACCAAACAAAACTAGAAGAAATATGTTTGAATACTTGTAGTCATAACCTTTCTTTTAGTTCTATGGAAGTTCCTAGTTTTGATGAACCGGAGCCTAAACCAAAACCGTTACCTAATCTTCCATCCTTAGATGTGAACTTAGGAATTGAATTAGGTCCCGACCCACCCATCAAACCATATAGTCCGGGTAGTTTTATGTTGAAGGTAGTAGACTCTAAGCCTTGTAGAGAGGAATCTGACATAGGAGTGAACCATATCCTTTCATACTTACATCACCCATTCATGATTAATCACAAGAAACACTATGGGTTTAAACCGGGTTTATTAGGTCAAGAGGGATTACCAACTAGGAGTCTCTCGAAGTTGATAGAAGATGATCCCTTTTTAGGAGAAAACTTTAATTCACCCATTGACCAAAGTGAACTAGGTAAGGTTATGATGAAAGGAGCACACCCCTTTGAGTATATAATTCATCCACCACTCTTTCCTCACGCGGCATACTTCCACCAAGATGGTGTGTATCGCTACTATCACCCGCACTTAATCCTAAGTGTAGGAAAAACCTCTCCTTTATCCGTTAAATAAGGGTAGAGTCAGGCTCGTGACTCGAACAAAAACAAGCGCTTCTTGGGAGGCAACCCAAGCTTTATTTGCTTTGTGTGTTTTTTATTTTTTGTTTGTTTGATTTATTTGCTTCCGTATGTATGTTTAATTTTTATTATTATTGATTCACGTTTGAAACTAAATTTTGAAACCAAAAATTTAAGAGAAAGCAATTTTCCTACATTATACAACACATACTTCTTTTATTTTTGCAACATCAAAACTTATTGCATTTTGCAATATCATTCCATTTTCTTATTTTTGGTTTTCATTTTTTTATCATTTTTTTCATTTTTTTTGTTTTTTTGTTTTAACTTTAATAATATACATACATATATGCTTTCTCAAAAATAAAAATAAAAAGTTGAACTCGGGCTCTATATCAAAATTGTATAAAAATTCGTTTTACATAACAACATGATTTTAACGTTCAAACGTTTGAAAACAGCACGCATTTAATCAGATTAGTTATCTTCTGGGAGGAAAAGCCATAGATTACTTATATAAGCTCTTAAAGAGAACCAACTACTCTACGCTTAGCATTTTCATTTGCACATATCGTAAAACTTAGTCTAATCGTTAAGGAAGCAGTCAGATCAATACTCTGGCAGAGTCGGGATTCCCTTTGTTCTAACCTAATCAAGACTAAACATTTCTTCTTTTTTATTGCAATTTCTTATTTAAAAATGAAAAAATTTTAAAATTTTGGGCAAAACGGGGGTACTAGGGCACTAGAAGGTACATATGTGACAAAATTCGAGAGAATTCCCCCCCCCCCCACACTTAGAATTGAATATTGCCCTCAATATTCAAAGTACCAGCTATTATGCCGCCACTTAGAACGTAAAAAGGTAATACTAATAGCCAAGTGTGTGAAAGAAATCTCTATTTTCACAAACAGGATTAAAAAGATATCCCTAGATAATCGTTAGCAAAAGGATAGGATATTGGGCGGCTGGATTGAAAACAGGCGCGACAATCATCACAATCCAAGGGAAACCTGCAAACAAGAGCAAACAACACACAAAATGCACAGCACAGTGGGATTCCCCCACACTTAGTGTCAGAAAATAGAAAAAAGTCAGAAACATGGGTTGTCACCCATGCAATGCTAATGTTTTTGTTAACCGAGTCACTAGCTTGACTCGACCCCGAATTCATTTGTTCTTGGGGGAGCATGTGGAAAAGAAAATCTCCATCGGACTTTCATTCAAGATGTTTGGATCAACATTGAATTTCATGAAAGTTCCACTCCGATGATATACATCCGGCTCAAAAGATTGATAAATGGAGATGCCGGGGTCAAAAACTTTTTCCTCATTCCTAAACGAGTGAGGGAAAGGACAAGCTACCTTATAAGCACAGAAAGGTAGAAAAACTCGAACGACATATGTGAAGTCAATATAATGGCGATCCTCAACGGGAAATGTCACATATGTCAGAGAAAGATCAATATCGGGATTAAGAGTAGAGGTCACATCATCAAGTTTATGAATAATAGAGTCCTTGACCTCATCGTTTTCTAACTCTTCATCAAAGAGAGGATTTATTTTGCTAGAAAAGTACTCATCGTTAAATTCAAAAAGAGAATTCGAATAGACTTTGAAACTTTCATTTTGAACGTCCTCATCAGAAAGTGATTCGTCATCACTAGAGGAAAAATCATCATTTGAATTGAAAAGGGGATTAGAGAAAATCCTTAAAAATTCATCGTTTGAATTGAAAAGAGGGTTAGAAAACGTCCCGAAAAAATCATCAGTAGTGTCAAGAGGTTGATCACTACGAAAAGAACCATCACTTTCACTGTCGAAAATATCCTCAGACTCACTTGGGATTGGGATAAGGTTCTCAGCACTAGACTTTATGAATTCATCCGATTCCTTTTCAGGAATAGTGCTAATATGCTCATCCCCCATAATAAGAGAGTCCTCGGAGTCCACAAACTGTAAGATGGGTGTGATTGCTATAGACTGAGGGAGTTGAGAAATGATATCACTCAAAGGAATAGTACTCTCCTCATCGTCTTCATCTTCAATATTGCTAGCAATAATGGCTTTTATACGTTCCATTTGCTCTTCTACTCGCAATTCTGCAATACTCTTGTCTTCCTGCCTTTTCTGGACAGGTGTGATTGCAGCTGACGAATTCTTGCAAACTCCCCACATAGAATCTTCATCATCGTCATCGCAAATGAAAGTTTGACGATATTTGGAACTTATTCTAGCTGTTTGTTCTTCAGCTAGAAGTCCTCCATAAGTTTTCTGATGGGGATCTTCTTGGGGAAGTTTAATCACCAAAGCCTTAAAATCTTTTATTGAATCAAGAAGATCATGGAGAACTTCTTGTGGAATTGGCTGAGGTGGTGTTTGATTTATTTGATACTGTGGAGATTGGTCATGACAAGAATAGTCGTAATTGTTACAAGGGACATACTCATAGACAAGCGAGTCCCTTATTTGACAATCAGAATTATAATGTGGACCTCCACAGTACTCACAACAATACGTTTGCTGTGACTGATTCGGTGAATTATATGGATAATGGGCATACCCGAAGTTTTGATTACATGGATCTTGTTCATAGACAGACGTATTCCCTGCTTGACAATCAAAACTTGGGTGTGGACCTCCACAATATTCACAAGAATATGTTTCCATCTCATGGTGTGGGGGCTGGTTGAAAAAGTCGGGTGTTTCATGGTAAGAATAAGGATTTTGGTCATAAACAAACCCGTTTCCTGATTCCACCATGCTACAACCGGGACAATTCCCACCATTATGAGGACCTCCACACCATTGACAACCATAGTGGTAAGATGAAGACATAAAGAAAAAGAATTAAACGGATAGAAGGAGAAGAACAATATTTTTGGATTTTTTGGTTTTTCAAAATTTTTTTTTTATTATTTTTTATTATTATTATTTTTTTTTTTTGGATTTTTTGGAAAAAACTTAAACCTTAAATCAAACAAGCGTACGGTAGCTCTCTTAAAGAAAAACGCACAGAGTGGCGGAGGAGCAAAGGTGGGCAATAAATGCTCCTTAAAAACCCGCTCCTTTCAGTTTGTCAATTTAATGCCAAACCTCCTGAAACCTCCGTTTGAGTTTGTTTATCAATCAAAGGTGAGCCGAATTCGCAAGCAACACAAAGGCAAGTTTTAAATCTGATGTTTGGGAACTTATTATGATAATACTCCAAGTTGAGGAATATTATATTGATTTTGCTTTTATCTTTTTATTTATCAATAATACGAGAATGTTTTTGGGTTTTTGTTTTTATATGATATTATATATATAAGAAAAGAAAAATATTTTTGTATTTTATGGGGTTTATGGGAAACAGGAACTTCACAAGGAAGGATCTCAAGTCACTAATCGTTTTAAAATCTCAAAGATATTGTCGCAACACAACCTCCCCGGCAGCGGCGCCAAAATTTGATCCTTGCTAAAGTGTATATATAAATAATATCAAACGGATACACGTGAATAAAGACAAATCAACCCTTTAGGAAAAAGGCTAACTTGCAAAAACTCACGTTTGTGATATGTCTGATACCAGGTAAGTGATTACTCGGGTCGTGTCCCAACGAGGTGTGAATGGGCGATATCGTTTAAGGTTTGGATTAGAGTGACTGATGAGTGGGATAAGGAATTTTGATTTTTTAATTCTAATCTAATTAAATAATGAGAAACAAATTCTCAAAATAAAATTAAGATTAAAACAATATATATAAAAAACGCGAAACGGAAATTCTAAAAACGGGATTAAAAAGTGAAATCTATAAAATTTAATCTTACAAGTACCAAATTATTTTTCCTAAGTTATAAATGATAAAAGAAAATTTTAGAAAAAAGATTTATATATTTCTGATTTTTATATTTTTTATTATTAATTAAAAACTATTAGAAACTAATTAAAAGGTTTAAAAATAGTAAATGATTTTAGAAAAATATAAAACTTTGCAGATAAATCTAAAATATTATTCTGAACCTAGGAAAAATAAAATCAGAAGCTATCTAAACCCTAATAAGCAAAATGGGCTAATAAGCAATTGGGAATAAGCACTAAAATAAGCACTTAAGCGCTAACAGATACCACAAGCTCAGAAACAGTTCAAACAACTTATTTAAGAATAAAACAACTTAATTCAAACAGCTTAACTCACAGAATAAGCCAAATAAGCAATTAAGTAGATTCAAAATAAAGACAGAAAAGTCAGCTAAATCCCCTACTTGCAGATCAAAATTAAGTACTCAATTAAGCTGGAAAATGAAAATTAAAGGCAGATATAACAAGCTTATACTACTGGCTACTAATAAATCCTAAAAGCCCCAATTTTAATAGCCAATTGCTTATCAGAATAAGCACTAGATCAGATGCGATTAGAGACTAAAAACTGATGCAGTTTAGGGCAGTTCTGATGGGCTTATTTGCAGACTTAGATTAAGCTATCTAATAAGCTACACAGTGGAATCCAAGCTCAGATCCTAAAAGCCCAAACTACAAGCTACTTCTAGATCAAAAATCATGCACTGGGATCAACTGAATAAGCATATAAAGAGCTATGAAAAAGCTGAGAAAAGCTCAGTATGTGTTGGTCTGCACAAGGGATTCTGATGCAGCAGGAATGGGTTTTGACCCTTAACTTTTGTAATCCTAGATGAAATAGTGCCAAACCTTGGATTTCCACTTGAACCTATGAAATGCACTCAAAAATCACCAAGAAGCTGTCTCAATAAGCTCAGCTTTTACTGAGCTTATAAACACAGTTTGGTGCTCAAAACTTAACCTATAGGCCAATAATTTACTAATGAGATAAAATAACTTAAACCCTACTGGAATATGCTTATTCAGCCTAACTTATGCAAAATCAAAACTCACCAAGTGACAATTGAACAGTACAAATGCTAATTTGACCTTAAAACAGGCTTAACCCAAACACTAGTTTATGAAACTGACATTGAACTTTTGAACTGCAAACCACTGATTAAGCTATAAAACAGATTCCCTATTGATTTTCTAACTTTAATATCACCTAATAAGCAATCTACAATATTTTAATAAGCTCTAATTAAACCAATCCTATTTAGACTGTTTTTGGCTTTTTGAGAGGTTTTTAAGAAAAATAAAACATAGGCTAAGATAAACTGATAAAATAGATAAAAGGCACTCTTAAACTATCAATAAGCAGATAACGTATAAAATAAGCTATAAATAAGCTATGTAACAGTAACTAGGAAAATAGTGCAAGAAGATAGAAAATGCTTACAACTGTTGGAAGTTATGAAACAAAGGAAACTGATCAGAACTACACTTGGTTTGTCAGTACCAAGCTAAACACCACTCAGCTTATCCACTCCAGCTTAATTCCACCAAATTGCTTATTTAACTGAAACTTTGACTTTGTTGACTTTTCTTTGACTATTTTTGATTTTATAGAATTAAGACGGAACTAACCTGAATTATCTTTAAAACATGCTATAATAAGCTCATGAGAGCTTAATGAACAGAAATAAAGGCTTTTTTAATTAACACTTAACTTAATTCGGATTTAACAGGAAACTTGAAAACTTGGAATTTCATTAACTTGGAAAATCAGTACAATACAGAAGTAATTTAAGACAAATGACTTGAAACAAACTTGAATTGACAATCCAAACTTAAATTGAAACTGAAAATAAGCAATAAGTAATTCTACACTACGAATGGTTTAAAGCAGTGACAACTCTATTCTTGGTGCCTTCATTTCTTTATATAGCATTCCAAAAAGCTTCTCTGATCAATACCGAGCTCATCCCACCATTGAAATAGCCTTAATTCAATCAAGGCCGTCCATTGGGATTTTTGGCGGGAAAATGGGCCAAGTGGGTTTTTAGCTAAGTACAGAGCACGTGGGGGAGTAAGCTTGTGAAGGCTTCTCATTGGAGGAGGGGGGAGGTGGAGTGTCAGGGATAAGGGTGGTTTGGCAGAGAAAAGTTGTGGGTGAGGGTGGTATGGTTTGGCGGGTCAAGTGGGGAAGGAAGATGAGTTTGACTGAGTCAAACTCTGGTATTAGCTTAGGGATAAACGGGTTGGTTAATTTGGGCTTGGGTTATTGTTTTGGGCTGGGTTAAGGATAATGGGATTGGGTTTGTATCTGTTTTGGGATAAGGGGTTGGGTTTTTAATTATAGGATAAATGGGTTTGTTAAGTTAGGATTGGAAATGGATTTGATGTAAGTTAAAGGACCAATTCTGCCAACTTTCAAACTTCAGGGACCAATCTTATATTTTCTGAAAATCATCTCCAAGGGTTATTTGTGACATTTCAATATTCTTGAAAGTTGACTTTGATAATTTAAGCACTATCCCGGTCCAAACATGTAAATTTCTTCCCCGTCCTCGGCTTTTCACGCTTTTCCAATCTTGTGCTCGGTTTTGTTTGTTTTTGCCCTGTTTTCGATCCTTTTGTACTTGAAACACATAAAAACACAAACCAAGAATATTTGCAGTAATATATGATCTATTTGGGTGTTTTTAGTCATTTTTGTGTCTTTAATGGGTGTAAAATGATGAGTATTTACACACTCGTCAAATGTATTGCTTCTTCCTTGGGGATAACCAAACTGATAGTCTGGTTTATAGAATGGCTGTGGGTTTTCTTGTTTTGCTGGCCCCAAGACTGCATCATTTGGAGGTTTGTATGTTCCAGTTGACTCCGCATCTGTGCCGGGAAACGAGTGTTCTTCATGCTTACTGATGATTTGTGCTGCCAATTTTCAGAATTTTGGGTATGGCAGATCATCATTATTACCATCATTATTACTTTCTTCTTTGGAAAGATGGAAAATTGTATGGTCCTCACCACGCTTTGCTGCGAATGGGTTTTCCCATTCTAACTCTGATCTTTGTTTCTGAGTTGCCAGTAGCTCATCCCATTGTGGTAAGTACTTATCAAGAAAGTCTTGCTGGTTTTGTGAAAGCTTTTCTTGCATAGCAAGAATTTTTTCACTGGTTTCTTCACCATCGTCCCATTCTTCATCATCACTTGATTTAATTATTACTTTTCCTGGGGCAGTTTCATTATCTGAGAATCCATCTTCCCAGCCAGTTGCTGCTACTTCTTCAATTGGGATGGTGTTTTGTGGGGCGTCGTATCTGACATAATAGTCCCACTTTCCTCATGGTTCACCAAGAGTTGTCCAGTTTTGTCTTGATCGTTTTGGTTTATTGGACCGTCTGGGTTTGTTGAGTGGTTCTTCTTCTAGAATTCTTGCCTCTTCTAAGCATTCTTTACAGAAACATACATCATAAGGGGTATGTTTAATATGAGGCTCTTGTAGGCAGACTCCTATGAAGTGTTCTTCATCTTCATCTAGACGATCATTCTTCAGTGTTTCTCGATCATTTAGGTCTACTGAGTATCTTAGTGGTTGGGGTGTCTGACGGTACCTTTCAAATCTAAGGCTTACTGATCTGTTAAGCCTTTCGCTGACAGCTACTCTTGATGGGACACGTACAGTAGTTTGCTCTGATGGCTTTAGATTCCAGCTCATACCTTCAAGTTCTTCTATACTCCTACTTTCGCCTGGTATTGTCGTGATGCCGGTTGTTGTGAGGTGGTCCACAACATTTTCTACACTGTATTGGAATCCCATGTAGCTGGTGTTGGATAATCTGCCTATCATGGCCACTGTGATTAGCAGATTACTTTCTCCTCCTTGCCAAGTTTCATATCCATGGGTCTGTATTGCTACTTCTATATGATTATGAAAGTCATCAATACATAGAACCATATCAGGAAACATATAGATTAACTGCGTTCCAGCAGATAGATCTACTTCCATGGTTCCAATGATCTGTCGGCTATCTTCCTATCTAGTGTCTCTAAGAACAACTAGAGCATTTGTTCCAGCACTTCTTCGATGAAGTGTATGAAGCCTTATCATGAATATTCCCAAGTGGATGTGCTAAAGACCTGAGGTCCTCAAGCTTTGATAACTCTCTTAGTTATACAGTGGGAGATTTGTTTGATCTTCTCCTACACACAAGATTCTTCCTTCAGAGTAGTGCTCATATACTCTGTGCCTTGTAGTACTTCTATTATTTGAATAGAGTACTTCTGCTGGGACAAGGTTTGCTCGCCTTTCCCTTGATATTTCAAGCTGTCTTTCTGGGTCTACAGCTGTTTCGAGGGTTTGGTTATAATAGTTTCTTCCAAACACTCTTCTAGCCGTTCTGGTTGCTTGATATCTGCTTCGTGCCATTTGTTGATAGCCACGAACTTGATCTTCTTGGGTTGGAAGTTCTGCTTGTGTTTGCGTAGAACTTTTGTTGAGTATACTTGGCCTTCTGGAAGTCATTTCTTTGATTCTTTTCCGAATTGTTCCTTGAAGATTTTGTTGGGATCTTCAAAGACGTATATCTGCCCTTCTGTTTTCTTTACTGGTAGTTTACCATTGATAGATAAATTATCAAGTCTTTTGGTAAGGCTTGATATTGAATCTTCAAGGTCTGCTGGCTGAGTCTTTTGCTTAATAATAGTTTGAACCTCCTGTTTGAGCCTATCGAACTTTTCTTCAATATCTATCAACTTCTGACTTTGCTTGGTTGATAGGTAAAGCAAGGTGTTGTTTTGCTTTATTATAGCCTTTGCTAGAGTAGCTAGTCCGTCTTTGTAATCGGTTGTTTTTGCGAAACCAACTGCTGGTGATTCAAGATCTTCAGTAGCTTGTATAGCTTCTTGATATTCACTGATTGCCTTTTGATTGGCAAGACTCATCTGGTGATGAGCTTCTTGACTTCGTGAAGAAGGTGATCTACCTTTTGAATTTTGTAATTGAGGTCTTCTGTTAACCTGAAAGCTTCTTTTTCAACTAACTTTGGTTGCTCAGCTATTTCTTGGACTAGGTTCAAGGTTTCTCTTTTAGTGAGTGGTTTTAACTGATGGATCTCACTTGAGATCTGTTGAAAGCTTTTTCTGGTTTCACTCTGGGTTCTTCTCAATAGCTCCTCAACAGATTCAAGCTTCTCTTGACAAATTTGGACTTTTAATTCTAAATCTTTTTGTTTTTTGGAAATATTTTTGAAATTCTAAAGTGCAACTTTAGAAAAAGAGATTTAAACGATTATAGACACAGGCTAAATTATTGGCTAAATCTGTAGTTGTAGGTTTAGAACTATTTTCGTTAAAGGCGATATATTCAGGATCTACAGTTCGTGATTCATCGTACCACTATTGTATTTCTTGCTCAAAGCGCTCAGACATAACATTAAAAACTTCAAAGTTTATGTTTACAAACTTGTTTTAAGATTCACCAAACGGTTAACTTCAAACTTTTCCCGACTCCTTCGGTACTTTTTATAAAGAAGCAATTGCGCTGTCTTTTATCAGAAAACAAGTGGTTTTATGAAGTTTTTAACAGAAATGTTACTGTAGAAACACAGGTTACTGATAAAATAATACCTTTACTGCTTCCCCTGAATATACCTAAGTGGTTTAGCCTTCCATAGAGCTACGAACGTTTTGATTCAAAGCTCTGATACCAAGATAAAAATGCCAGGAATTTTTATCTTGTACTAAAGCTCAAAAACTAAAGCTTTAAATTATAAGTATTGATTCAAACACACCGTTTATTAAAATACTACGGAAGCTTTGTTACAATGGTGATAGGTTTTTGGTGGGTGGTGAGATGATTTGAGCAAAGGATTACAATGCCTTTTATAGGCTAAATGAAAGGGAATAAACTGAGAATATGCTTTAGCATCTAGCATATTCTAAAGAATAAACCATGGCATATGCCAAGGAATATTCCAGACCATTATTATTTTGATACAATTTGCCGACAAACTTTAATAATATGACAACGACCCTTACTTTAATTATTACAAAGGACAATAATTAAACAAACCCGTGAAGAATAATTTCATGCGGGCCCTTCGAGCTGTTGGATAAAGACTTTTTTTCATGGTACGATTCAATTTTAAATTATTAAGACAATAATCATCCCATCCGGGGTCCACAATTAAAATTGAATCCTCACTGCTTTCATCATCTTCTAGAAGTCTTCCTTTTGGGCTACGACCATGAACTTTTATGGGCTTAGATGTTATTGCGGCCCAATCATTGTGCAAGCACTTCGAGTTCAATGAGTATTCTTTGGTGGATAATCCAAGTCTTTTGGTAAGGCTTGATATTGAATCTTCAAGGTCTGTTGGCCGAGATAACCACTGGTCCGATCAGAAGGAAGACGTTCGCATCCAAAACAAAGAAGCTAGAAGAATACTCATTGAACTCGAAGCGCTTGCACAACGATTGGGCCGCAATAACATCTAAGCCCATAAAAGTTCATGGTCGTAGCCCAAAAGGAAGACTTCTAGAAGATGATGAAAGCAGTGACGATTCAATTTTAATTGTGGACCCCGGATGGGATGATTATTGTCTCAATAATTTAAAATTGAATCGTCCCATGGAAAAAAGTCTTTATCCAACAGCTGATCCGTGTGTAGTATATATATAAATAAATATAGTATCGTGCACACGTGATACTTTGAGAAATGACAAGTCAAACTTGCAAAACCCGTGAATGTGATGTGTGTGATACCGGGCAAGTGATCACCCGGGTCGTGTCCCAACGAGGTGTGAATCGAAGATTTTGTTTTAGGTTCGGAATTAAAATGCTTGATGATTTGATTTGGAGATTATTTGGTGTTGTGGTAATTGAAATTAAATAAATAAACAGAAATTGAAATACATGAAAACGCAAATAAATACGGTAAACACACGAAGCTAAAAACTTGAAATAAACGAAATACTCAACCTAGGGTACAAATGCAATAAAAACTAATTTTATAAAAGAAAAAATAAAAATCTACAAAAGCTTAGGGGTCAAAAGTGTAAAAAATTAAACTTTAAAAATACTAAAACAAAAGCAGGGACTGAATTGTAATTTTCTGAAACTCATTTTAAACTAAAATCGGTTTATAAGAAAGACAGGGACTGATCTGGACAAAACTGAAACTCGTGGACTGCTTTGTAAAAAGGGAAAACTTAAAACGATTTTCTAACAAGAATGCCCCAGGATCGATCCTGGGCAACCACAATTAATTAAAACTATTTTTTCTCTTTTTTTTTTTTTTGATTATCTTTTGAAACACCCAAATCAATAATTAACTAACAATCAAACACAAACACAAACATTAAAACAAAACACAAACATTAAAACTCAAACACATTCAACTGCTAATAAAAACTGCTAAGCAACTTATACTGAAAGGTGTTAAAAACAACAACTTAAAACCGTTAACAACAATCAGTAATGCCAAACTATA
Organism: Artemisia tridentata subsp. tridentata; assembly: GCA_021014915.2. NCBI lineage: Eukaryota > Viridiplantae > Streptophyta > Magnoliopsida > Asterales > Asteraceae > Artemisia > Artemisia tridentata. The sequence goes on from CP139505.1 coordinate 70,640,230, forward strand.
TGCAAAACACTAAACACAAACGCAAACAATAACGCAAATTCTATAACAGATGACATACTTTTGCAGCTAACTCAAATCGACAAGAACTAATAAACAGCTAAGCTAAAAAAAACTAAAGTTCAGAATCCAAATCCACCTCGCACTAATCTTGAACCTATCCAAATCCAACTCAGACTAACTATGCACCACAAAATTCAAACCTAAGCAAAACTTAAACTACTTTTTTCTTTTTTCGCTTACTGCAACACAGATAAGAACAATAAACATTAATCAAATCTAACCACTAACCACAATAAACTTAAACCGTCCAAATCCATAACACAAGCACAAGCAACAAGCAAGAATCGATCTAAATCCTAGCTCAAGCACAAACAACACTTCTTAAACTATAGCAGATTCGGTTGCTAAACACAAACATGAACAACAAGCAGTAACTTAAATAGAAACATTAACCACAAAGATGTTAACAATAACATTAACCACAAATAACCACAATAACAGAAACATTAACAACTAAAAATAGCAGAATCGAAGCAAAGCAAAAAACTCGACTTAAATTAAATTGAAAAAGGCAGTAACAAGAACTTAATAAGCAGAAATCAAGCAGTAAACTAAGCGAATAAAAATTAAAACATAAATACCATTAAAATTAAAATCGAATTTAAATTACATTAAAAAGAGAAAATACAAATTACCTTAAAGAAAAAGCTAAAAATAAACCTAGTTACCATAGTAACCTTACTACTCTATTTATACTACTAAGAAATAAAATACTCCGGTCTCCTCTTGTGCTTCTCCCGTGAGAGTAATCCTTTGATAACTTCGATTTTGTGCTTTCTTTGACTCTTTCCCAGCCGTAGGATTAAAAAGAAATGATCTTGGCCCTTTATTTTGGTCTTGGCGCCATTAAATCCCACGGATTGATGACATGGAGGTGAAACCCGTGAGTGGGGAGGTATAAGGGGAAGGGTAGCAGAGATGGGAAGTGGAGAAGGTGGTAAAAAGATGAAAGTTTTGGGGAGAGGTGGATAGTGATGGTTTGGCTGTTGTGGTGTGATGGGGACGGATGGGGAAGAAGACAAGAGAAGTGTGGGATTAGGGTTCATATTTGATTGGGATTTTGACTAAATTTGGGGATTTGACCCAAGATTGCTGTGACCCCGTATATTAGTTAAAATAAAAATGTGGGTCGGGTATTGTTTGTGTGGTGGGTTGGCGGTTTAAGGTGTGGTTGGGCTGTGAGGTTTAATTGGGATTGGGCTTGTGGGGTTAGTGGAAGGGATTGGGCCGGTTGATTATGGGATAGTGTGGTAAAGGTTTTTGTTATCTCTTTAGGTGGATCCGGTTGGTTTGTAGGATTGGTTTTGGATACAAGGGAATTAATCACAAGGACCATTCTTGCAATTCCTGAATTTTTGAGGACCCATCTTGCACATCTTCCAAAATACATCAAGGGTGAATCTTGCCATGTTTCCATAATCCAAGAACCAAAATTTCACTTTTCTATCTTTTAAAATTCCCAGGGACTATTTTTGACAGATTTCAAACTTGAGGGACCAAAGATGTAATTTATTCAAACTTTTCACCAAAGGACTAAATATGATAATTTATGATTTAAAAAGGACCTTTGGTGATTTGTCTGACAAAACAAATGCTCAGGGACTAATTTTGACAAGTTTTGAAACTTGAGGGACTGAAACTGCCAATTTTGCAAACTTTGTTCGTTTTTCAACTGTTTTTAAACATTTTGCATTTAAAACATATAAAACACAATCCCTGGGATATTTTCAGTATTTTGATGTATTTCTGAGTGTTTTTGAATGTTTTGGCAGTTCAGATTAAGTAAAAATGATGAGTATTTACACACTCATCAATCCCCCACACTAAACTATTGCTAGTCCCTAGCAATCTTTTATGAAGTTTTAATGGATTTTTCTCTTTACCAGATATCCATCATTTCTGGAGTAGCCAATTGTTTTAGTTCAAGTAAGAACCTTGGTACAATGATAACCAAATGATTTTGAGCAAACCATCAGCTGTCAACGGTTTTGATTTGTCTTTACCAGAAGCCGTTTGCTTCTGGACTAGCCAACTCTTAGATAAATTATCAATATTATCTTTGGTGAGCTGATTACCAATTATGGTTTTTTTCACTGCCTTTACCACAAGCCATAATCTTGCGGGCTAGCCACTCTTCATCTTTTTAGGATATGGTGAGTTGAAAACCATACAATTTTCGGCAAATTGCAAGCCATCAACGGATTTGAGACATCTTTACCAAGAGCCGTTTGCTCTTGGATTAGCCAATCCTTTTGTGGGTTAGACATGGCGGACTGATAACCGTTTTATTTCGTTCTAAGTGAGAAAAAAAATTTTTAAAATTTTGGCTAAAATGGGGGTGCTAGATGGTACATTTGATTAAATTCGCTAGAATTCCCCCCCACACTTAGAACTGAATATTGCCCTCAATATTCAAAGTACCGGTTGTTAAACCAACACTTAGAACGTGAAAGGGAAATATGAATAGCCATTTTATTTTATATACACATTTTTTTTTTTTTTTTTTTTTTTTTTTTTTTTTTTTTTTTTTTTTTTTTGAAAAATTTTCATATATACAACATGTGGGGCATCTCCCCCACACTTAGGTGGTAGAAAATAGAAAGAAGTCAGAAATATGGGTGAAAACCCATATGGTGCTTGAGTTTTTGATCACCGAGTCACTAGCTTGACTCGACCCCGAATTGAGTTTATTTCTCCCGAACAATCAGGTTTGTCACGCAAGCTAACCGCTTGTGAACGGCCAACTGTAACAAAGGGTTCCTGAACAGCCCGGGAGAAAAATCAATTAAAAAGTCTACGGGGAAGTGAGTGGAGGAGACCATCTCCCCCACACTTAGTGGTAGAAAAGAGAAAGAAAACAGAGACACGGGTGAGACCCCATGTTTTGCTAATGTTTTTGATAACCGAGTCACTAGCTTGACTCGACCCCGAATTCATTGGTCCATGGGGAAAGTTTGGAGATCCGGGACAACCATGGATGGTATGTCCCCTCCAAAATAATGCTTCAACCTATGACCGTTCACCTTGAAGTTTGGTCCGTCATTTTGAGATAACTCGACAGTACCATAAGGAAAAACTTTGGCAACGGTGAATGGTCCAGTCCATCGGGTTTTTAACTTGCCCGAGAAAATCTTTAATCTAGAGTTAAAAAGAAGGACTCGATCACCAACGTTAAAAACGCGGTTTTTGATCTTGGAGTCGTGGATCTTCTTTGTCTTTTCTTTGTAGATCAAAGAATTCTCGTAGGCTTGATCACGAAGTTCATTTAATTCATTGAGTTGAACTTTGCGGTGATCACCCGCGGACTTTAGATCGAAGTTTGCATGCTTCAAGGCCCAATAGGCTTTGTGCTCGAGCTCGATCGGTAGATGGCACGCCTTTCCGTACACAAGCTTGTAGGGAGTGCACCCGATGGGTGTTTTATAAGCTGTACGGAAGGCCCAAAGTGCATCATCTAGTTTATCCGACCAAGACGCACGGTTTTCACCTACGGTCCTTTCCAAAATTCTTTTTAAACCACGGTTTGAAACTTCCACTTGTCCACTTGTTTGTGGGTGATATGCGGTAGAAAGACGGTGAGTGATACCGTACTTAAGCATGACTTTTGCAAATTGATCGTTGCAAAAGTGCGTACCACGATCACTAATGATAGCACGTGGAGTTCCAAACCGAGCAAAGAGAGTTTTCAAAAATTTGCACACTACTCGGGCGTCGTTGGTGGGGAGTGCTTTCGCTTCAACCCATTTAGACAAATAATCGACGGCCACGAGTATATACTTGTTCCCTCGTGAAGACGGGAACGGGCCCATAAAGTCAATGCCCCAAACGTCGAAGATTTCACAAACTTGAACGACGTTTTGTGGCATTTCATCTTTTTGAGATATCTTCCCGTGACGTTGACAAGAGTCGCAAGATTTGACTAAGTCATGGGCATCACGGTAGATTGTGGGCCAAAAGAAACCGGAATCAAATACTTTCTTGGCGGTGTAGTTTGCACCATGATGTCCCCCCGTGGGTCCATTGTGGCAAGCTTTAAGAATTTCAACGGCTTCTTGGCCGTGAACACACCGCCGGATGACTTGATCCGCACACACTTTAAACAAGTAGGGATCGTCCCAAAAGTAATGCTTCACATCTTTGAAGAATTTGTTCTTTTGTTGGGACGACATCCCTTTCACAACAAAGTTTCCCGCATGGTAGTTTGCAAAATCGGCAAACCATGGGGTACTAGAATCACCACGAAAAGATACCACGTTAAGTGTCTCAAGAGGAAATGTTTCATTTATTTCCTTTTTCTCGAGCACACTTTGATGAGGATTCTCTAATCGGGACAAATGATCAGCAGCAAGGTTCTCGGCTCCTTTTTTATCACGGATGGTGATATCAAATTCTTGTAGGAGGAGAACCCAACGGAGCAATCTCGGCTTTGCATCTTGTTTTGCAAAGAGATATTTGAGAGCCGAGTGATCCGTATACACTATGCTTTTAGACAAGATTAAGTATGGCCGAAACTTTTCGAAAGCATATACCACGGCTAATAATTCTTTTTCCGTCGTGGTGTAATGTGTTTGAGCTTCGGTCATAGTTTTGCTAGCGTAGTGTATAGGCTGAAAATGTTTTGCTTTTCGTTGCCCCAAGACCGCACCTATGGCAAAATCACTTGCATCACACATAAGTTCAAAAGGTAGGTCCCAATCGGGGGCAACTAAGATTGGTGCTTCAGTAAGCTTTTTCTTTAGAGTTTGAAAAGCTTCAATGCACTCTTGTGAGAAAACGAACGGAGTTTCCTTTTCAAGGAGACGAGTCATCGGCCGGGCGATTTTCGAAAAATCTTGGATGAATCTACGATAGAAACCGGCGTGACCAAGGAAACTCCGAATACCTTTGACGGTGGTGGGATGAGGTAGCTTAGCGATAACATCAACTTTAGCCTTATCGACCTCAATCCCATTCTTAGAAATCTTATGGCCGAGGACAATGCCCTCTTTGACCATGAAATGACTTTTCTCCCAATTTAGACAAAGATTAGCGTCTTCACAACGTTGAAGCATTTTGTCCAAATGGGAAAGACATGTGGTGAAAGAATCCCCAAAGACCGAGAAATCATCCATAAAGACTTCCATAGTTTTCTCGACCATGTCGTGAAAAATGGCCAACATACACCTTTGGAACGTGCCCGGAGCATTACATAAGCCAAAAGGCATGCGTCGGTAGGCAAACGTTCCATAAGGGCAAGTGAAAGTGGTCTTTTCTTGATCTTGCGGGTCAATGGGAATTTGGAAGTAACCCGAGAAACCGTCGAGGAAACAATAGTACTCGTTTCCCGCTAGTCTTTCGAGCATTTGGTCCATGAATGGAAGAGGGAAGTGGTCTTTACGGGTGGCGTCATTTAACTTTCGGTAGTCAATGCAAACACGCCATCCCGTCACCAATCGAGTTGGAATCAACTCGTTTTCATCATTCGTAACGACGGTAATGCCACCTTTTTTAGGCACGCAATGAACGGGGCTCACCCAAGGACTATCCGAGATAGGGTAAATCAATCCGGCATCAAGGAGTTTAAGAACTTCCTTTTTGATAACCTCGTGAATTTTTGGATTAACCCTTCTTTGATGTTGAACCGCTGGTTTAAAGTCATCTTCCATTAAAATCTTGTGTGTACAAAATTCCGGATTAACACCCTTAATGTCGGAAAGTTTCCAAGCGATGGCTCGCTTGTGTGACTTTAAAACCTTTATGAGAGCGGTTTTCTCCTCATCATTTAAATCTTTAGCAATTATGACGGGTAATTTATCGGTACCCTCCAAAAATGCATATTCGAGATGAGGCGGTAAGTCCTTAAGTTCGACCTCCGGTGGATCAATAGGATTCTCACTAGATGTGATTTCCTCATTATGAAGTTCTTTCGGAGGGAGAGATGATGGATCTTCATTAAGTAACTTCTCAATTAGACGAAGGTCTCCCTCCATGTCAAACACACCTTCATCCATTTCCGATTGAGTTACATCACAAGCTAAGCAAGCTTCAATCTCCTCCAAAATGAAGTCACTTCCCTCAAATGGAGTGAGGAAGGGGAAGAGAGAGCATTGGTATGGTCCGAAGAAGTGGGATTGCCACTTAGCACTTCATGAAAATATTCCTCGCATGTAGTATCAATGATATCAATTTGGTTAATTGACTCGCTATCATGCTTGAAAGGATATTTTGAAGTACTCTCAATATTTAAGACCAATTTTTCATCGCCGACTCTAAGAGTCATTTCACCTTCGTAGACGTCGATCAATGCACGAGCCGTTTTCAAGAATGGTCTTCCCAAAATAAGGGGGACACGGGGATCGGCATCAAAATCGACTACTACGAAGTCAGCAGGAAAATGGAACTTGCCAACCTTCACGAAGACATCTTCGGCAATACCTTTCGGAACAGTAACCGATCGGTTTGCAAGCTCGAGAGTCATTCGTGTATCAGTAAGTTCCGGTAGAGAAAGCTTTGCCCATACGGAAAGAGGCATTAGATTGATGCTTGCGCCAAGATCGGCCAAGGCTAAGCATTCATCAAGCTTTTGGAAGTCACAAGGAATGAGAAATTTGCCGGGGTCTCCTAGTTTTTCGGGCAACTTTTTAAGGATCACAGCCGAACAATTCTCATTTAATGGAGTCTTTGCCAATTCCAACAATTTTTCCTTATTGCTAAGGAGACTTTTGAATGTTGAAGCAAACTTTGGCATGTAGAGAAGAGCATCCGCAAAACTAATATCGAAGTGTATCTTTTGAAAGATTTCAAGAAACTTCATCATTTGACTATTAGTTTTGTCACGGAGCTTTTGTTCATTAAGCCTCGAAGGATAAGGAATCGAGGGCTTAGAATTTGTCTTCGGAACATCGGGTTCCGGAATTGGAGGTTGGGCTACCGAAGGTTGGACGTTTGCGGTACTTTGTGGGCTAGTAATTTGCACTTTGTCCTTTGTCACCTTGGTTTCTCGTTCCACTTCCTTCACCGGAGAAGGAGTAGGAATCGAGGGTCCATCGATTGTCTTACCACTACGAGTGGTAATAGCTTTCAACTCACCCTTTGGGTTGACCACAGTATTACCCGGGAGAGTTCCCGAAGTTGAAGGTTGATTCAATTGACACATGAGACTGGCAAACATGTTCTCAATTTTATTTTGAGATTGATCAATCTTTTGATTTGTATTCTTAAGCTCATTTTTAAGTTCATAACCTTGTTTTGAAATTGAAGTTTGAAAATCATTTTTCAAGGTGGTGATTTGATTTTGCATTGACCTCAAATTTGCTTCATTTGCTTTGATGTAATTAGCAAGTTCGTTTGAGGAAGCAATTGGGGCTTGGTAAGTCGAAGCTTGGAAGCCTTGATTAAAATTACCACCTTGATTTGGGTATTGATTGATCGGGGCTTGAAATTGATTTTGAACATTTTGCCCTCTCGGTTGGTTTTGATTGAATCTATTTGGATTGTTGGGTTGAGAAAATCCGGGTGGTCCATTTTGATTGCTAACACGATAGTTCGGGTCAACTTGAGGACGGTATTGATTACCTCCTTGGTTGAAAGACCCGGATACCGCATTAACATCACAATGACTACCATCGGTGGCAGTACAATTGTAATATGCATGAGGACCACCACAAGTGACACAAGTTTCTTCCACCGCTTTGACTTGAGTGGGTGAAGAAGTTTGTGGGGAAGATTGTTTCTTATTCTTGGAAAGAACCAAAGCTTGAATAGCCTCCGTGAGTTTGTCAATCTTAGCATCGGTGCTAGAAGAACTCACGGGAGATGAAGTAGAAGGTGAAGCATTCACTTGAGAAACAACTTGCTTGCTTCGTGAAGTACGAACCTTAGACTTATTCTCAATGATGGCTAAAGCATCTTTAGTCGTCCGATACAAGAGATTACCACCGGCGGCGGCATTTAGAGAGTCTTGATCGGAATGGTTCAAACCATTGTAGAAGGTATCGAGTTGATGTAACTCGGAGAAACCATGGTGAGGACATTTGCGAAGTAATTCTTTAAACCGATCCCACGCTTCACTAAAGGATTCATCAAATTTTTGAGTGAATTTGGTGATTTCATTTTTAAGGGCTGTGGTTTTTGATGGAGGAAAGAATTCATTTACAAATTTCGACACCAAATCTTCCCATGTTAAAATAGAACGAGGGGGTTGTTTTTCTAGCCAAGTCCGGGCCGACCCCTCGAGAGAGAAAGGAAAAAGAAGCAATTTGATTGCATCTTGTGGTACATTTCGGTATTTGATGGTAGAGGTGATCTTGTTAAACCATCGAATGTGGGAATGAGGATCGTCCCTCTCAAATCCGAAATATTGACTCGAAGTTACTAAGGATAGCAACCCGGTCTTAAGCTCAAAGCTATCGGCAACGATTGCCGGAACAACAATAGCATCTCCGTAACCCTCGGTGGGTGCTTGGAGAAGCTCACACATGGTACGATCCTCCGCCATTGTGACAATGGGAGGAACGGGAATAGCACGAATCTCGGGTCCGGCTATTGGGGCGGAATGCCCACGATTACGTCTTCGATTACGTCTTCTCGAGGTATGCCCGAGTTCACGTAAAGGACTTGTTGACGGAGAAGAACGAGTGCGCATGCACTAACAAAAACAATTTCAATTAAAACAAGACCGAGGCAAAACACAAGTGAACTTAAACCTTAAATCAAACAAGCGTACGGTAGCTCTTTGAAAGAAAAACGCACAGGGTGGCGGAGGAGCAAAGGTGGGCAATAAATGTCCTTAAAAACCCGCTCCTTTCGGTCTGCAATTTAATGTCAAGACCATCCTAGAACCTCCTTTTTAGTTTGTTTATCAATCAAAGGTGAGCCGAATTCGCAAGCGACACAAAGGCAAGTTTTAATCTTTTGTTTGGGAACTTATTAATGGTCATACCCCCAGTTAGGTAGTATTCTGTCTTGGTTTTCGACGGTAAATTTTTTATTGTTTTATTAATTTAACAAGAAAAACGGAAAATCTTTTTGTATTTTTGTTTTTATATGATAATATATATACAAAAGAAAAGAAAAATATTTTTGTGTTTTATAGATTTTTTTGGAAGTGATAACTTCGTGAAGAAGGATCTCAAGTCACTAATCGTTTAAACCTTAAACAATATTGTCGCAACACAACCTCCCCGGCAGCGGCGCCAAAATTTGATCCGTGTGTAGTATATATATAAATAAATATAGTATCGTGCACACGTGATACTTTGAGAAATGACAAGTCAAACTTGCAAAACCCGTGAATGTGATGTGTGTGATACCGGGCAAGTGATCACCCGGGTCGTGTCCCAACGAGGTGTGAATCGAGGATTTTGTTTTAGGTTCGGAATTAAAATGCTTGATGATTTGATTTGGAGATTATTTGGTGTTGTGGTAATTGAAATTAAATAAATAAAAAACAGAAATTGAAATAAATGAAAACGCAAATAAATACGGTAAACACACGAAGCTAAAAACTTGAAATAAACGAAATACTCAACCTAGGGTACAAATGCAATAAAAACTAATTTTATAAAAGAAAAAATAAAAATCTACAAAAGCTTAGGGGTCAAAAGTGTAAAAAATTAAACTTTAAAAATACTAAAACAAAAGCAGGGACTGAATTGTAATTTTCTGAAACTCATTTTAAACTAAAATCGGTTTATAAGAAAGACAGGGACTGATCTGGACAAAACTGAAACTCGTGGACTGCTTTGTAAAAAGGGAAAACTTAAAACGATTTTCTAACAAGAATGCCCCAGGATCGATCCTGGGCAACCACAATTAATTAAAACTATTTTTTTTCTCTTTTTTTTTTTGATTATCTTTTGAAACACCCAAATCAATAATTAACTAACAATCAAACACAAACACAAACATTAAAACAAAACACAAACATTAAAACTCAAACACATTCAACTGCTAATAAAAACTGCTAAGCAACTTATACTGAAAGGTGTTAAAAACAACAACTTAAAACCGTTAACAACAATCAGTAATGCCAAACTATATGCAAAACACTAAACACAAACGCAAACAATAACGCAAATTCTATAACAGATGACATACTTTTGCAGCTAACTCAAATCGACAAGAACTAATAAACAGCTAAGCTAAAAAAAACTAAAGTTCAGAATCCAAATCCACCTCGCACTAATCTTGAACCTATCCAAATCCAACTCAGACTAACTATGCACCACAAAATTCAAACCTAAGCAAAACTTAAACTACTTTTTTCTTTTTTCGCTTACTGCAACACAGATAAGAACAATAAACATTAATCAAATCTAACCACTAACCACAATAAACTTAAACCGTCCAAATCCATAACACAAGCACAAGCAACAAGCAAGAATCGATCTAAATCCTAGCTCAAGCACAAACAACACTTCTTAAACTATAGCAGATTCGGTTGCTAAACACAAACATGAACAACAAGCAGTAACTTAAATAGAAACATTAACCACAAAGATGTTAACAATAACATTAACCACAAATAACCACAATAACAGAAACATTAACAACTAAAAATAGCAGAATCGAAGCAAAGCAAAAAACTCGACTTAAATTAAATTGAAAAAGGCAGTAACAAGAACTTAATAAGCAGAAATCAAGCAGTAAACTAAGCGAATAAAAATTAAAACATAAATACCATTAAAATTAAAATCGAATTTAAATTACATTAAAAAGAGAAAATACAAATTACCTTAAAGAAAAAGCTAAAAATAAACCTAGTTACCATAGTAACCTTACTACTCTATTTATACTACTAAGAAATAAAATACTCCGGTCTCCTCTTGTGCTTCTCCCGTGAGAGTAATCCTTTGATAACTTCGATTTTGTGCTTTCTTTGACTCTTTCCCAGCCGTAGGATTAAAAAGAAATGATCTTGGCCCTTTATTTTGGTCTTGGCGCCATTAAATCCCACGGATTGATGACATGGAGGTGAAACCCGTGAGTGGGGAGGTATAAGGGGAAGGGTAGCAGAGATGGGAAGTGGAGAAGGTGGTAAAAAGATGAAAGTTTTGGGGAGAGGTGGATAGTGATGGTTTGGCTGTTGTGGTGTGATGGGGACGGATGGGGAAGAAGACAAGAGAAGTGTGGGATTAGGGTTCATATTTGATTGGGATTTTGACTAAATTTGGGGATTTGACCCAAGATTGCTGTGACCCCGTATATTAGTTAAAATAAAAATGTGGGTCGGGTATTGTTTGTGTGGTGGGTTGGCGGTTTAAGGTGTGGTTGGGCTGTGAGGTTTAATTGGGATTGGGCTTGTGGGGTTAGTGGAAGGGATTGGGCCGGTTGATTATGGGATAGTGTGGTAAAGGTTTTTGTTATCTCTTTAGGTGGATCCGGTTGGTTTGTAGGATTGGTTTTGGATACAAGGGAATTAATCACAAGGACCATTCTTGCAATTCCTGAATTTTTGAGGACCCATCTTGCACATCTTCCAAAATACATCAAGGGTGAATCTTGCCATGTTTCCATAATCCAAGAACCAAAATTTCACTTTTCTATCTTTTAAAATTCCCAGGGACTATTTTTGACAGATTTCAAACTTGAGGGACCAAAGATGTAATTTATTCAAACTTTTCACCAAAGGACTAAATATGATAATTTATGATTTAAAAAGGACCTTTGGTGATTTGTCTGACAAAACAAATGCTCAGGGACTAATTTTGACAAGTTTTGAAACTTGAGGGACTGAAACTGCCAATTTTGCAAACTTTGTTCGTTTTTCAACTGTTTTTAAACATTTTGCATTTAAAACATATAAAACACAATCCCTGGGATATTTTCAGTATTTTGATGTATTTCTGAGTGTTTTTGAATGTTTTGGCAGTTCAGATTAAGTAAAAATGATGAGTATTTACACACTCATCATCCAACAGCTCAAAGGGCCCGCATGTGAAATTATTCTTCACGGGTTTGTTTAATAATTGTCCTTTGTAATAATTAAAGTAAGGGTCGTTGTCATATTATTAAAGTTTGTCGGCCAATTGTATCAAAACAATAATGGCCTGGAATATTCCCTGGCATATGTCATGGTTTATTCTTTAGAATATGCTAGATGCTAAAGCATATTCTCAGTTTATTCCCTTTCATTTAGCCTATAAAAGGCATTGTAATCCTTTGCTCAAATCATCTCACCACCCACCAAAAACTTATCACCATTGTAACAAAGCTTCCGCAACAAAGCTTTCGCAGTATTTTAATAAAAGGTGTGTTTGAATCAATACTTGTACTTTAAAGTTTTAGTTTTTGAGCTTTAGTACAAGATAAAAATTCCTGGCAGCGTAATTTTTATCTTGCTCTAGGGAATTCTTACTTAATGTTATGAAACAAATATTGATATCGTATGTGAGTTTTAGCCCCACAGCTAAGGCCCATATGACCCAAAACATGCCCATAAAGCTAAAGGCCCAACACATGTGTTTGGGGAATCAACTCTAACAAAGGCCATAACAAGTCTCACCTAGACAATCAATCTTCATGCAACAACTGACATGACGATTTGTCCTCCAAGCCGTTATAATGGATTTCGTGTATATACAAGATTTATTAAAGATCGAATAAATTAATCATCAAGGTAAGCGGAAGCATGTCATACAATATAAATATACGCGAATGGGTTATGTGATCTTTAGGCTGGTCGCACTCTGCTGGAATCCATCGGTCGATCCCCACAAAAACCACAAAGCGACCGATCGATCTGTGGGTCGCTTGGGATGCTCATGTTCGGTCGGTCGCTTCATAAATGAAGTATCGATCACCAAATCGACCGATTAAGAAAAGAAGCAAACACACAATTATTTCCAAACGGTTGGAATGTTTATTTAAAAAAAAAAAAAAAAAAAAAAAATCAATCTTATAAATACCCAACCCAAACACATAATCAAACACACAATTTCAAATACAATTCAAATTCAACTTCTCATCCATAAACACGCATCTAAACACACAATTTCAAACACACTTCAAATTCAACTTTCGACGATGAGCAATTATTCTGCATCTTACGAGCAATTATTCGGTTCTTCGTCTTCCGACGATGAGGAAGTTGTGAGTCAGTTTCTTGAGTCCGGGAAGTATTGTTGGAACGCTTACCAGGCATCACAGGCAAAAGTTTCACAAAGGTACATACGCAGGGATCGTCAGGGTGCTCATAATCATTTAGTGGCGGCATACTTCTCCGAAAACCCGCAGTTCGACGAAAGAACATTCCGTCGGCGATTCCGAATGAGCCGAGAACTTTTCACAGAAATTGTTCGAGAGGTAACCGATTATTCTCCTTATTTTCAACAAACTGTTGACGCTATGGGCGCACTTAGTATTAGCCCATTGGTCAAGTGTACTGCGGCAATTCGTCAATTGGGATACGCGGCCGTTCCTGATTCTCTTGAAGAGAATCTGGCAATAGCTGCAACAACATCCCGTAAATGTCTCTGTAAGTTTTGCACGGCTATCATCGAGTTATATGGTGCTGAGTATTTGCGAAAGCCCACGTATACTGATCTTGAAAGATTATATGCTCATCACGAGCAAAAGCATGGATTTCCTGGGATGATGGGAAGCATTGATTGTACAAGTTGGGAGTGGGAGAATTGCCCAAATTCTTTGAGAGGTCAATATGCTAGGGGTGATCATGGGCCACATCCATTCATTTTATTGGAAGTCGTCTATGGAAAACTAGAAGGGGGGTTGAATAGTTTTACCGTTTTAAAATTAATTCGCTTTGTGGCTTAACGTGATTTCAAAGTAAGTATGCACAAACAAACAATATAATATAAGTAAGTAAGGAAAGGAATGATCAAACCACACAACACGGATATTTATAGTGGTTCAGCTACAAGGACTCTCTTCCTTGCCCTACTCCACTCCTCGAGCCTCTAACTCGAGAGTTTTTCTTCACTAAGAAACAAGCTCCCTTCTAGGTGGAGAAAACCTTTACACGTCGCTTAATCTTTATCCGGTACTAAGCTAAACACCGGGTTCTTTACAAGGGTACAACCACTCCCGTTGGTTCTTTCACAAGGGTACAACCACTCCCGTTGGTTCTTTCACAAGGGTACAACCACTCCCGTTGGTTCTTTACAAGGGTACAACCACTCCCGACACTCTTTGTGTTTTAAGGACTAAAACACTAACCAAACTCTACTGAATGAATGATACAGACAATGATGTGTGAACTAATACAAATCACACAGACTCTATACTAAAAGGATAACAACAGTATGTTGATCCTTATATGCTGTGATCTTCTTTGCTACAAAAGGAAAGATCAATGAAATGAAAGAATGATATGGGTTAGTGATATGTAAATGAATGAGTATGTATTTAAGCTATATGAGTGATGAAAATGGCCAAATGATCAGCTTGCTATTTATAGGCAAACTGATCCAATAGTTGGCGGATCTGGCGGATCCCAAAAATTGGATCCGCCTTTGTATGGCTTTGGATCCACCATGTCAGGTGATCGGCCCCAAACAGTCTGCTAATATTGACCAAGTAATGCAATGGTCAACAAGAGTCAAACAATCTAGGGCACAAAGTAATGCAATTATCCAAGGAGTTAGTGTATCCCCGGGTCGTTATGTCCCAGCGAGATGTGAATTCTGTAATAGAACGAATTTGTGATCGAGTGATGATTGAACGAATAAGGTTTTGAGTGATTTATACTAAGGAATAAAAGAAAATAGCTTAAATAAGCTAAACGGGAAATATAAAAATGGTATAATTTTGGATTTTTGATTTTTGAAATTGCTAAAGTACTTAATTATAAGCATTTTTTATAAAAGACGATATTTTTGAAAACTTAAAATAAGCACCGAAAAAAGTAGAATAAAGTGAAAAACGGGCTAAAAACTGAAATATATGGAAATCTAATCTTACAAGTGCAAAATTATTTTTCTTAGATCCTAAATAATAAAAGAAAATTTTAGAAAAAAGATTTATATTTTTCTGACTTTTATATTTTTTATTATGAATTAAAAACTATTAGAAACTAATTAAAAGGATTAAAAATAGTAAATGACTTGGGAAAAATATGAAAAATTCAAGGTAAATACTATATGATAGCAGAATACTAGAAAAAAATTAAAAAGTTAGATAAGCCCACTAATAAGCTGAATGGGCTAATGAGCAGTTTGAAAATAAGCACAAAAATAAGCAAATAAGCACTAGAATACACCAAAAGATCAGGTATAGTGTAATAGGCCTAAACAAACCTAATTCAACTTAAAAAACTAAAATATGCCCAGGCCGTCAGCCAAATCGAGTAACGAGCAGCTTGTATTATTGAGACAGAAACAAGGCTAAATGGCTTACTTCTAGCTGAATTTTAAGACACTAAATAAGCAATTTAACACAAAGTAAGCATAGATATGAAAATCCTGCTATGTGGGCTTTCCAAAAAGCCAACAATCTCAGCTTAAGCTTAAGTGAGGAACAAGTTAGGGGCTTGTGAAGTAGAGCTTATGGAACTGAGGCTGCTGATTGCTCAGTATACAGGGCAAAAATGCCCTTTTCAAGCCACTGAATAGCTGGTAAGAAAAATTCTAAAAATTAAACTAAAAATATGACTAAGTACACAAGCTAGGGAACTATATGCGTGCCAAATTTTAGCTAATAACTCCTTACGATGAAGAAATGAAAAATAAAAGAAAACTGGGTTGAAAATGGAAAATACGAAAAATGTGCAGAATTTGTTACTGATGTGGCTGATTTTTGAAAACTATTGAACAAGGCTATAGGGGACTTAAAGCATACTTAGAAAGGAGCAAATGGAACCTGAGAAATGTAAAAAGGACTCCCAAATAAGCCCAGCTTATTGGGATCTTATTCTGGCAGTTTCACTGCCTATTTCCTGCATAACTCAGTTCCAATCCTACAAAAGGCTATAAAACAAATAGAAAGGTACTGAAAACAGCTTATACCATTGTAATAAGCTAAATCAAAACTAATGAAAGTGCATTTGAACAGTAACAAACCAAATCTACCCATTTTGACTATTATACCAAACACACCTTAAATGAAACTGTTATGAAATTTAAACTGAAACAAATTAAAACAAGCTAAGATTAAGCAAGACAGATTAACAACTAACCAT
Source organism: Artemisia tridentata subsp. tridentata (assembly GCA_021014915.2). Lineage (NCBI taxonomy): Eukaryota > Viridiplantae > Streptophyta > Magnoliopsida > Asterales > Asteraceae > Artemisia > Artemisia tridentata. Next base: position 70,656,407 of record CP139505.1, read on the forward strand.
TTTAAGCAATAAAAAGTGATTTTTAATAAAAATTAAGCAGTCTAAATAGCAGTTCTAATATTAAGCTGTTTTTGGCTTTTTTGAAGATTTTTTAGGTAAATGATGAACATGATATTGAAACTAAATATAAACTGATATTAAAAGATGTAATAAGCATATATAAGCAAAATAAGTAAATAAGCAGAAAAATAAGCAAATGTAGAGTGACGTTGACCAGAGTTGACCAGAATTGACTTTGGTTGACTTTTTACTCAGAACCTCAGAAACCTTTAATTACTTCTTCAATTACATTAAATAAGCTACTAAGAGCTTATTCAACAACTTATATAGCTTTAACTTATTAAAACAGTGATGAACAAAAATGGCGGGAAATTCAGTTAAGCTTATAAACATGAAATGATTTTAATTGAATACTTGAAATATAATTTAGAGTGCTTGTACAACTTAAATTTAACAAAACCCAAAAGAAAATTACATTTAAACTATGAAATACGACATTAATTTAATTTTCTTAAACTAACTAAAATCTACTACTCTTCTCTCTGCTTCTTGGAGCTCTCTTACACTTCAAATATCTTCCTAGGGACCCTATGAGTGAATCCCAGCTCTTCGTTCTCCTCAATTAATCCCAATCATCCATGTGTAATTTTGGTGCCAAAATATCAATAGCAGGTTTTTTTCAATTAATGATTCTTGGGAGATTGTGGAGGTGGAGGGGACAAAACGTGAAGTAGCATGGAGCTAGAGGTGAGGTGGAAGTAGCTATGGCAGCTGGAAGGCTGAGGTGGAGAAGAAAGGCGGGTTTTAGGGAGGTTTGACTTTCTGAGTTACTGTACATATTTGACCTTCTTTATTTAACTTCTGCCTTTGACTTTTCTGGTCAAACTTGGGTTAAATTTGGATTTTGGGAATGGAAATGGGTTAAGGGTTAAAGAAAAATGGATTTTGGAAATGTTTAAACTTCAGGGACCAAAATTGCCATTTTCTGAAACTTCAGGGACCTTTTATGTCATTTCTTTAAAACTTTCATCCAAGGACCAATATTGTAAAAGTTGAATAGTTTAGGGACCTTGAATGATATTTTTAACACCAGGGACTATTTTTGCCAATTTCTGAAAGTTAAAGGACTGAAATTGACAATTATGCAAACTATGTTCGTTTTTCAACTGTTTTTAATCCTTTTGCACATGAAACACATAAAAACACAATCAAATGATATTTTCTGTATTTTGAAGCATATCTGCATGTTTTTAAATGTTTTTATAGTATAAATGTGACAGAAATGATGAGTATTTAGACACTCATTATCAGGCCAGCTAAGAGATCTTCATATCTTTTCAAATCTTGCACAATCTTTCCATATCTTCAAATGTAAACTCTTTGGCTTGAAGATCTAAACAAAATATCTCAAAATCTTTCTAAGATATGTTCATGATGCATGCCATGATGTCATCCTAATATTTTATAATAAAGTTTCTATTTTAAGGAATATACATGTAAATGTATGTAATGTTGTTTCTAGTAAACTTTGTAATGTGTAAATGTGTTTTTTTTACAAAGACTTATCACTATAAATGTAAAAGACTTAATCTAATTTATGCTTTGCGACTTTGCGTAAAGATAAACTTTGTAATTCTCATTAACAAAACTAAGCAAAGACCGTAAAATATAAATAACGTTTTTAGGACGATATTTGTATTAACAATCTCCCCCTTTTTGTTGATGACAAAACATAAAGTGTATTTTTAACTAAAGAGCTTAAATAAAGGATGAGTCCTTTAAAAAATATAGATTAAGTTAGTTTATGCAAGTTTTTCAAATCTATTTTAAGTATAAAGTATGTATTGTGATGTTTCACAGTGATGAGAACTTAATCCTTTCTCCCCCTTTTTGTCAAAACAAAAAGAAGATATGCGTAGTTGAATGTGATTTTGAGAACTTTAAAGCTCCCCTTGATTTATACTCCCCCTAAATAGAGTAACAAGGATATGATGTATGATCCTACAAAACAAATGGTTAGAATATGATATGCTCCCCGTTGATGTATACTCCCCATTGCTAGAGTACCAACGTATACATTTCAAGAGTATGAGATGCTATAAAAGAAAAGTTAGTAATGAAATAATTCAATCAAGAAGCAAAATGCATATGTAATGGTCAACCAAACAAGAAAGGTCAACCCGTTTGACTTTAAAAAGTCAAAAATAAAGTGTCTGGTCAAAATTAAGTACCTAAGTACAATTGATCAATGAATGATGTAAAGATAAAACAACCATACTATGATGTTAGTAATCTAAAATAAGATAATATGCTTAATGTTGATCACCCACAAGCATAAAAACATAACATTCATTACTTGGAAAAAATGATGTTACATTTAAACAAAGAAAATAAATCCTAAAGGAAAATTCTAAAACAACATCCTAAAAAGTTACTATAAGAGAAAACTATAGAGCTCCTATTGAGGAGGATGAGAGATTGCATTGAGACGCTCGAGAATGTGGTTCAAGATGAACCTCATTTCATTTTGGAGCTCATGGACTAAAATGTTTGTCCTTTGGGCCAAATGAGCGGTTCTCTCGCAATGCGAGCAATCATGCCTTGGAAAACCGAGAAGAAGGGTAGGTTCATTGTTTTGTGGTGGTGGTGGTGGGTTATTTGGTAGTGGTGGTGGTGGTGATTGGTTGTTTGATGGTTGTTGTTGTTGTTGGTTGGATGATGGTGGAGTGGGGATGGAGTTCATCAAGATGGTTTGGAGATCTATTGCTTCATCAAGGTGGGAACCCACCATATTAGATAGAGCATGGAGGCGGGTGAGTTCCTCGTTGATCTCTTCTTGGGTTTGTGGCTCATTCATTGCTTCATCAATAGCAATTAGTGTGGATGTGGGTGAGAGAGGTTGTGTTTGAGGTTGAGGTGGTGGTGCATCACGATATAAAGGACCGTGGATATCTTGATAAAGCGGATGAAAAAGCATGGGTTCTTGACCTTCAAAGGTCATGGGTGGAGGATTCTTGACCTTGGTGGAAGGTCTTCCAAGTCATCAAGATATGGATGTGGTGATGTAACACCCCGACCCGACAAGGGTAAAGATATCACAACAATGGATACATATCAGATCAAAACAAAGCATACTAATACAGTAATACAAAAATTCAAGGGTTACAAACGAAATATTGAATCTAAATGCCTACAATTAAAACTTCCAAAACTAATTCTAAAACATAATGTCTTCAATCCAACTCTAACCCAGCATAGCTATCCAATCTTCTAAGTCCAAGGTACACTCTTCACTCATTCCCAGCTTCCTACTAATACCTGCCGCATGAAAAAGAAAACGCGGCTGAGCTACGAGAGCTCAGTGAACAGATATATAGATAACAAGAAACGATAATGGATAGCAGTACAAGGGAAATCAGGAATGCAGATCATACCGATACGAAATCAAAATGAAAGGAATGAGAAATGGATCATGAATAAAAGAAATGAACAAAGGGAATAAGATTTAAGAAAACAGGAACACAGGAATCTATCACGAGCCCAGACGACCGATAATACCATAGCATACTAATAAAATAAAACAAACCTGTGTAGAGTGATCAGCTCTCAGACAAAGTGAAAGACGTGTATCGCACACACAATCAGTCACCAGATATAATGACTATAACATATAACATATACAGATAACAGGTCAAATCTAGAGTGCACCCATACGCCTCACAGACAAATCAATAATCATAATTATAATGGCCATAGCAAATAATAAATAAGGGACGGAACAAGTCATCACTCTCCTGCCCTAGAGTCATGTCAGAGGTGCGTCAATGACATGGACATGAAACCCTCATGCCTAGTGATTGGCTCGTAATATCAAACTGTAGATCAAAGGTCAGGCGTACTATCAAATAATCAAAAGTTATATCTTAAGGGTACATGGCAAAAGGTTCATGTCAAATAGTTCAGCAATAAAAGTCAAGGTTCAAATCAAAGCTCATCAAATTAGGTTTTATATCAAGTTAAGTTCAGATTATAAGGACCATATCAAATGGTCCAGAAAAGGATTTCACAGGTTCATAATTAGAGGTCATAGCAAAAGTTCATTTAAAAAGATTTCTATTTAAAAGTCCATTTAAACAATCCTTCACCAACGGTTTCATGACAACTGATCTTACAAAATAGTTTTCATAAAAATGGTCTTCCAAAACTTTTATTAACTTCCATTAAAATAGTGTTGCTTCTTTTAAAATAGCTTTTCTCAAACGGTTTCATATGTATTTTAAAGATAGTTCCAAAATCAATTATGTTCAAATAGGGATTTAACAGATTAAGATTTATATCAAAAATCAAATCAAGTTTTACTACAAGTATATCAGATTAAATTTCAAAACAAGATTTATAGATCAGGATTCAGGACAATAGGTCAAAACAAAGAGATTCAAGAAGTTTCAGAACAAAGGAAAACACATCAAGGATTCTCAAATAAAAGATCACATGAACAGTGCACAAACAGGAGGGAACATAGCAATGGTATAGGGAATCCTAAACGAATCAAAATACGAAATCAAAAGAAAACGAAGGCACCTTACTAGAGAAGGGCAGAATATCTGTACCTTATTATGAATGCAAGAACACAAAGATAAACGCTGATAGAGATTAGATTACTCCTTCCTCGAACCTAAGGGAGTCGAAGACAAAATGACAAGTGGGTTTTAGTTATCTTTTCATTCTAAGTAACTTTCTATTTTGGTAACTTTCCAGATTTAGTAACTTTCCATTTTAGCAGGTTTCCCGAATTAACAGCTTTTCACATTTAGCAAGATATTAATATCTCAGATTAAGTTAAGTCCTTATTTAAGGCTTATTATGGTATTAAGGTATCTTCTAGCAGGTTACAAAAGTTTAGGGTTTATTATGACAGATTTTCATAGTTCAGGGTTTTAATTGTAAATTCATCTAATTCAAAGGCATAAAGTGAAAATACTTTAAGTTACTGACTTAAATAATTATTTTATTCAAAATGACATCTTAATCCTTTTAGTTTCACCATTTACAGATTAAACCCCTTTAGTTATATAGTTTACAAAACAAACCCTACATTTACATAATTCATGTTTTAATCCTTATAATATTCATATTTTCCAAACAAGTACCTTATTTTACAAAGTTACAAAACATAACCTCAAACTTATATGAATTACAAATTAGATCCCTCAGAATTTATTAATTACACATTTGGTCCCTTAACTGTACAAAACTTATAATTAAATCATAATTTCATAACAATTACATATTAAGCCCATAAATACTCAAAATTACACAAAACACTCTTAATATCATTATTTACTCAAAATGACTTCAAGTTTCCAGAATTTACACTTTTAGTCCCTCTACTTTAATTAATTCTAATTCGTACCACATAAATACAATTAAATTATTTTCTTGCAATATTTACACTTAGGACCCTCAAGTTATATTTTTCCTACATTCCCACAGACCTAATTAACATTACAAAAGTATCCTACAAGTTCCAAAGTTGGCAAAACATACCCTTATACTTTTTAAACCAATCGTATATACTTTTAAAATAGCAAAACCAAACCCTAACTCATCAAATCATTACACCCTCATTATACAATCATTAATAAACATTTATTACTCAGATTTATCATGTAAAAACCCTAACTCATCAAATCATTACACCCTCGTTATACAATCATTAATAAACATTTATTACTCAAATTTATCATGTAAAAACCCTAACCCTAATCGGTTTAGGGTTTTCCCTATTTTTCTTTATTTTTTCATTAATCCGATAACAAACAAAATTTCAAATCAATTCCATTAGGCTTCCATAATTCCATTAGCTATTTTTTGAGGCTTATATATTCATGATAGAACTCAGAAAAATTAAGGACCAATCTCAGAAAAATAGTATACTCATATTTGGGAATTAAGTGTGTTTTAGGTCTTAAATTTTCGTACGCCTTATTTATCTTGCATGACCCATGTTTACTATTTTTCCTGAGTTATATTCGACCTGAGGATCATTAGAAAAATGCTAATTAAATTTTAGAACATAAGGATTTAGCACAAGAATTATTTACCTCTCGGTTGGGAATTTCGAACAAGAAAAATCAACAGCACTTAAACCAAGCTTCCTAAATTCGATCTCCTATTTTTCTTAGCTTCTTTAATCCTTTATGCACTCCATAAAATTACTAGATCAGGTCCAGAAGTCGAATGAGGGTTTAAGGGATTTTAGTTTTGGGCGATTTAGGGTTTTTCGGCAAAATAGGGTTTTATAAAAATTATGATTTGTATTTATATTATGTAAACCGACTTAGGAGGGGGGGTGAGGTCCAGAATTTCGGCCTGAAGGTGAGCACAAGATCATAATTTGATTTGGTGTATACTTCCTTTATTTAGTTTTGTATTTATCTTAATTAAATGATTTTACAAATATAATTAATTTGCTTAATTATTTTCGGATGTATATATATAATGTATATGTGAGTTTAATATTTTTGGACATTCAAAATAATGTAATGTTGTCCCAGAAATTAATTTACTTGATATGTAGTTCGTTTTCAGAAGTTTGGAATTGTTTCAGAATTTTACAACTTATTTATTTAGGTTTTATGGTTTCAGGTGTAATTTGGTCATTTTATATGCTTTCTGAATTTCAGGTATTACAACTTCTTCCCCTCTAAAAAAAAAATTTCGTCCTCGAAAATTGAGGTGAAACAAAACGGAAACAAAACTGACTGTGAACATAACTATGAAAGACTTGGTTCTTATGACTCTATGTTGTAGGTCAAAACTTCGGTTTCCTCAAAAGGACAAAACGTACTGAATCTAGATCGAAAGAATAATATAATAGATGATAATCGAATTCTCTTGGAAGAGACGCAGGAATTACTTAGGATTTTGACGGATGAGTTGTCCACAGAATTTGATTAGACAAATCGGAGTAGAATGCATAGGAATAGATTATCGATAACATCAATTGGCAGAAGTTATATAACAGGACCTAAGATTATTACTGAAAAATTCTTAGAGGTCAGCAGAATGCGTGACGAAAATCCAGACGTATCAATTCGCATAACGGTGAAAGCAGATTACGCGTAAAGGTAGAATGAACTTAAAGTCTCACTAACGCAGATGATCTCAAACAGTTATCAGGATTTCTAAAGCTCTAAGGCACTTCTCGAAATATCCGATGCCCACAACAAGTGCACGTTATATGATGTAAGTATTATCACATTGGCCAGACGTCATAATACTGGCATCATATAAATATGCCCTCATGATGGTCATACTTTATCTCAAGTCGTGAACAGAACAACTTATCTTAATCCACCTAGTCTTCCTACGGTCTTAGAGGTCACAAAAATCAAATACCTTAACTAAGAGGAGAACGAATCACTCGAAGGAGTTAACAGAACCGATCTAGAATGTTTATCAGAATTTGGGCACATCATCAAAAGCATCAGGTCATCCATCATTCGTCAAATTTGACATATCAAAGCCATCGTCCTACATACGCGGAATGAACACAAAGCGGAATTACTGATAGAGAGCCTAAACCATTCAAAGGATTTTATCATCAGGTAATCGAAATTTAAATAGGTCAAACGGAAGTGAACTACGTCATCCATTCAATACATGCTCTTAAATCTCTCTCGATTCCAGGCAGTCTGTCTATGTATGTCCATATGATCATCGGGTGAAAAGGATTTATAACTTGAGTCTGATCCCTCAAGCCTTCGGCACTTCTTCTTGGAACTGTGGTGTGGTAACATGAATCTCTGACCTAGTCGCTGTGTATTACCCATTCACGAGCCTGCTTCTACTCTCAATTCATCTTAGTACCACTAGAATGAATAGAGAAGTAAGGCTGTGTGTCTTTGACAGGTCTCCTAGCACAAATCGAAATTCGCCAACTTTGATTGCTGTCGTCACCGGATGCCCTCGTGCAAACATGATTCTTATTAACCAATACTATTGGCATTATTTAAGACTCACAATGGTCACAATGAGTACGAAAACAGTTTTCATGAATCGTTTCAGGGAAAACTTCATATCTAATTCACATCACCCATCTTTACTAATAAAACTGAAATACTTTACGGAAGTTGCTCTCAGTTAGTCATCTCCCATCTTAGGAGTTCTCGTGGTTGCTTCTTCAGTCCTTCAAACATTAAATGAGGTTGTCTGATACAGGGTTTCAAGGTAGAACAATTTAATCAGTGACACGTAGAATTGAAAAGTGATTACGGTTAAAATTACGGTTAGGTTTACGATAGTTGATATGTAGACGCAAAAATTTTCTCCTTCTTCTTCATAAATTAATATAGTATTTAAAAGGGAACATCGAGGTGGACAAAAACATATTACATCAGCTTCTTCAATCTCTCAATTTCAACAGTATCATGGTTCGTCAGCTGATATCGGTTCAAAGCCAATTTTACTCCTCAATCAGGAGAGCTACCCAAAAGTTTCATCAGAAGCACCAGAAAATTTGTACAAAAAAAACTTCCAATGCCAAAACTTTCTAGTGGTGGATACTAATAGGTGTCAGGAGAATTTGACGATCAAATGAGATCAGGGTAAGTATTTCCATAGCAGTTTTAAGCTTAACATATCTGAGCGGTTAAAGGTTATCATAGCAAAAGTAGGGTGGAGCAGATTTAAGGATCACATTTCAATTACAGTAGTCTTATGGTAGCTCTTACGAAGAGCCAGCCAATCAATAATCAAAAGATCTCCAAAATCAGGTATATCAATAGTAAACGGATACGCAGGACGAATATGGTTATTAAACCAGACGGATAGTTCATATGTCAAAGTCGAGTACATGTTTCAGTATAGTGTGGAGATTTATAGGTGAACAATTTAAGGTGTTGAAACCTTATTAGCTATTTAGCACAAATGGCAGGTAGGTTGCGAATAATCGATAATACTAACATCGTATACTGTCAAAGTGAGACGTATAGAAATATCAGTTATCAGCATCATCATGCTCTTTTAACAATTTCCTACGGAGATAGTATTTGCATCAAATCCTTCCAAAGGAAAACTGATTGGCAATAAGATTCGTCATTCAAGGGATAAACTTCCTAAATTCATGGTTAATATTCATTAGAGTTCTCATAGGAGCAGTGTGGAATTTTCCAGACAGAATAGTATCGGATGATACATTTATATCCAGCATGGAAAATGATTTATAGAAGGTGTCAACCACATTAGGGTTAAACGGCCCTCAGAATGGTCGGAAAAATATTAACTGTTTATCAAACGGATTGGAAGTGAAAAGTCAAAATCAGGTAGCGGTAGCAAGATTTAACAATCGGTAATCATGGTAGGGGTTTCAAAATTGTTTTAAACGCCAAAGGTGAGACATAAGAGGATAGTCATCAATATTAGATGATCAGTCAATCAATCCTTATAAGAACACTAGACTTCTTATGGAAACAGGGATGGTTAAGACGAAATTAAATAGTGTCAAAAGTTTCATAGATGATCATCGGAAGCAAGAAACAACTAACGGAATGTATCAAGTACATCATTGTCAAGGGAATTCTCAGAATGCCCGAAGAGGCATTAGGATGATCAACAAAAGGTTCGGAGGTTGGAGTCGGAATCTGAAAACAAGGATCAAATAGTGTCGGATGATTACAATGCAATTTTCAATGCTTCAGGTTTTATTTAGGTTCAATTCTTAGGTGGTGCAAGGCATAAGCTCTAAATTTCCAAGTGTGATTTCAATAGGCTTTAACCAACGGCAAGGCACGAATCAGAGTGATGCAGAAGCAATGCTACTTAAACAAAATGCCTTACAATCTATTCATTCCTCACTGGTCAGGATTTAAGTTCCTATAAGGAAATCCTAAAGCAAATTCTCAAAGGTTGTCCTACGAGCGCCTACAGTGGGAACTTAGTGGTCCAGGATTCACAGGTCAAGGGTAAATGTATTACGAGTCGCAGCCTGTTAGCTCTGATACCATAAATTGTAACACCCCGACCCGACAAGGGTAAAGATATCACAACAATGGATACATATCAGATCAAAACAAAGCATACTAATACAGTAATACAAAAATTCAAGGGTTACAAACGAAATATTGAATCTAAATGCCTACAATTAAAACTTCCAAAACTAATTCTAAAACATAATGTCTTCAATCCAACTCTAACCCAGCATAGCTATCCAATCTTCTAAGTCCAAGGTACACTCTTCACTCATTCCCAGCTTCCTACTAATACCTGCCGCGTGAAAAAGAAAACGCGGCTGAGCTACGAGAGCTCAGTGAACAGATATATAGATAACAAGAAACGATAATGGATAGCAGTACAAGGGAAATCAGGAATGCAGATCATACCGATACGAAATCAAAATGAAAGGAATGAGAAATGGATCATGAATAAAAGAAATGAACAAAGGGAATAAGATTTAAGAAAACAGGAACACAGGAATCTATCACGAGCCCAGACGACCGATAATACCATAGCATACTAATAAAATAAAACAAACCTGTGTAGAGTGATCAGCTCTTAGACAAAGTGAAAGACGTGTATCGCACACACAATCAGTCACCAGATATAATGACTATAACATATAACATATACAGATAACAGGTCAAATCTAGAGTGCACCCATACGCCCCACAGACAAATCAATAATCATAATTATAATGGCCATAGCAAATAATAAATAAGGGACGGAACAGGTCATCACTCTCCTGCCCTAGAGTCATGTCAGAGGTGCGTCAATGACATGGACATGAAACCCTCATGCCTAGTGATTGGCTCGTAATATCAAACTGTAGATCAAAGGTCAGGCGTACTATCAAATAATCAAAAGTTATATCTTAAGGGTACATGGCAAAAGGTTCATGTCAAATAGTTCAGCAATAAAAGTCAAGGTTCAAATCAAAGCTTATCAAATTAGGTTTTATATCAAGTTAAGTTCAGATTATAAGGACCATATCAAATGGTCCAGAAAAGGATTTCACAGGTTCATAATTAGAGGTCATAGCAAAAGTTCATTTAAAAAGATTTCTATTTAAAAGTCCATTTAAACAATCCTTCACAAACGGTTTCATGACAACTGATCTTACAAAATAGTTTTCATAAAAATGGTCTTCCAAAACTTTTATTAACTTCCATTAAAATAGTGTTGCTTCTTTTAAAATAGCTTTTCTCAAACGGTTTCATATGTATTTTAAAGATAGTTCCAAAATCAATTATGTTCAAATAAGGATTTAACAGATTAAGATTTATATCAAAAATCAAATCAAGTTTTACTACAAGTATATCAGATTAAATTTCAAAACAAGATTTACAGATCAGGATTCAGGACAATAGGTCAAAACAAAGAGATTCAAGAAGTTTCAGAACAAAGGAAAACACATCAAGGATTCACAAATAAAAGATCACATGAACGGTGCACAAACAGGAGGGAACATAGCAATGGTAAAGGGAATCCTAAACGAATCAAAATACGAAATCAAAAGAAAACGAAGGCACCTTACTAGAGAAGGGCAGAATATCTGTACCTTATTATGAATGCAAGAACACAGAGATAAACGCTGATAGAGATTAGATTACTCCTTCCTCGAACCTAAGGGAGTCGAAGACAAAATGACAAGTGGGTTTTAGTTATCTTTTCATTCTAAGTAACTTTCTATTTTGGTAACTTTCCAGATTTAGTAACTTTCCATTTTAGCAGGTTTCCCGAATTAACAGCTTTTCACATTTAGCAAGATATTAATATCTCAGATTAAGTTAAGTCCTTATTTAAGGCTTATTATGGTATTAAGGTATCTTCTAGCAGGTTACAAAAGTTTAGGGTTTATTATGACAGATTTTCATAGTTCAGGGTTTTAATTGTAAATTCATCTAATTCAAAGGCATAAAGTGAAAATACTTTAAGTTACTGACTTAAATACTTATTTTATTCAAAATGACATCTTAATCCTTTTAGTTTCACCATTTACAGATTAAACCCCTTTAGTTATATAGTTTACAAAACAAACCCTACATTTACATAATTCATGTTTTAATCCTTATAATATTCATATTTTCCAAACAAGTACCTTATTTAACAAAGTTACAAAACATAACCTCAGACTTATATGAATTACAAATTAGATCCCTCAGAATTTATTAATTACACATTTGGTCCCTTAACTTTACAAAACTTATAATTAAATCATAATTTCATAACAATTACATATTAAGCCCATAAATACTCAAAATTACACAAAACACTCTTAATATCATTATTTACTCAAAATGACTTCAAGTTTCCAGAATTTACACTTTTAGTCCCTCTACTTTAATTAATTCCAATTCGTACCACATAAATACAATTAAATTCTTTTCTTGCAATATTTACACTTAGGACCCTCAAGTTATATTTTTCCTACATTCCCACAGACCTAATTAACATTACAAAAGTATCCTACAAGTTCCAAAGTTGGCAAAACATACCCTTATACTTTTTAAACCAATCGTATATACTTTTAAAATAGCAAAACCAAACCCTAACTCATCAAATCATTACACCCTCATTATACAATCATTAATAAACATTTATTACTCAGATTTATCATGTAAAAACCCTAACTCATCAAATCATTACACCCTCATTATACAATCATTAATAAACATTTCTTACTCGGATTTATCATGTAAAAACCCTAACCCTAATCAGTTTAGGGGTTTTCCCTATTTTTCTTTATTTTTTCATTAATCCTATAACAAACAAAATTTCAAATCAATTCCATTAGGCTTCCATAATTCCATTAGCTATTTTTCGAGGCTTATATATTCATGATAGAACTCAGAAAAATTAAGGACCAATCTCAGAAAAATAGTATACTCATATTTGGGAATTAAGTGTGTTTTAGGTCTTAAATTTTCGTACGCCTTATTTATCTTGCATGACCCATGTTTACTATTTTTCCTGAGTTATATTTGACCTGAGGATCATTATAAAAATGCTAATTAAATTTTAGAACGTAAGGATTTAGCACAAGAATTATTTACCTCTCGGTTGGGAATTTCGAACAAGAAAAATCAAAAGCACTTAAACCAAGCTTCCTAAATTCGATCTCCTATTTTTCTTAGCTTCTTTAATCCTTGATGCACTCCAAAAAATTACTAGATCAGGTCCAGAAGTCGAATGAGGGTTTGAGGGATTTTAGTTTTGGGCGATTTAGGGTTTTTTCGGCAAAATAGGGTTTTATAAAAATTATGATTTGTATTTATATTATGTAAACCGAATTAGGAGGGGGGGTGAGGTCCAGAATTTCGGCCTAAAGGTGAGCACAAAATCATAATTTGATTTGGTGTATATTTCCTTTATTTAGTTTTGTATTTATCTTAATTAAATGATTTTACAAATATAATTAATTTGCTTAATTATTTTCGGATGTATATATATAATGTATATGTGAGTTTAATATTTTTGGACATTCAAAATAATATAATGTTGTCCTAGAAATTAATTTACTTGATATGTAGTTCGTTTTCAGAAGTTTGGAATTGTTTCAGAATTTTACAACTTATTTATTTAGGTTTTATGGTTTCAGGGGTAATTTGGTCATTTTATATGCTTTCTGAATTTCAGGTATTACAGGTGATGTAGGTGGAGTCCTAAATAACTCCGTTGGTTGGAGTTTGGGTGAGTTTGGGAGTAATGGTGATCTAACGGGTTGTGATGGAGCGGGTGGTGGTGTGGTAGCAATTGGAGTAATTGTTGGTGGTGGAGTATGAATGGCTACATTTGATGGTGTTGGAGTGGAGAGTGTGAGGAAATTTTCATTTTCTATGGGAGATGAGATATTAAGAGGGGATGATTCCTCCTCTGATGAGTTAGCTAAGTTTATGAAGCAACAAGGCTTAACACTAATACGAGCAGTTCTTTTTGGGGGTCTGCTAGTGGATGAGTTACTTGATTTTGTCATGGTTAAGATAGATAATGTAGCTAAGAAGTACAGGAGAGATATGTAGAGAAGATGGTGAGTGAGTGAGTTTTGATCATCCTAATTTATAGACAGTGAGATTTTTGAAAGTTGTGTTTGGATTTGATGTCAATCCAATGGAGAATGTTGGTTCCTAATGATTTGGAACAAAAATTTGTGCTAGTCACATCCTAAGGTCAAACCATACAAATGGAGTTGAGTGAAATGTGGGAGATTTGCAGTTAATGCAAAGAGTGAGTGGAAAATCTGTTGATATGATGTTCCCACGGATTTGACGGATCCCAGAAAAGGGTTCCTTGCTTGTATTAGAAAGGTAACTCACATGGAAAATTTGAAAATTCAAATTTTGGTGGGAAATTGATTTCTTAAAGTTCTAAGAGTTTCCTACAACATTCTAAGGAGTCTAATGATCAGTAAAGAGTATTCTAAAAACTATAATCCAAGATCTATCTATCGGGATTAGTCGGGAATTTTTGAAAATGTTACTGTTGGTACCTACGGATCCGAACGATAACAAAGACGGATCTAATTTTTGGGATCCGTGGAATCCGCAGGTTTAGAAATGGCGGAGCCAAGGGATACACTAGGCGGATCCAAATTTTGGGATCCGCCAAATCCGCCGTATGGAAAGTCAGTTTCTTAACAGAATGAATGTCAAATTTCGCGTTTCCCGGTCAAAACCCGAAAAATCTCCTAAAACATATGTAATAGCTAATATGTGATACAAATATCCTAAATATATAGATTCTAACACACGTATACACATAAGTTAATCCGATCATAATGTCTTACCATAAAGGGATTTAAGCCAAATGGGGGCTTAATCTCGAAAAATTGATAACAACATGTGTTATCGACCTGCAATATCAAGTTAGTTTACACACATACCAAGTACTACCATAATGTCTTAAGAAACATACATGTTCAACACATCATTGTCTGTTAAAGTTTAAATCCAAACACTCCTTTCAACCCAACTTCTTGCTCAATTTCTTGTAGCCCTTGTGAAGTTTCATGATCCAACGCCCCAAATTCTTCACCATTCCTTTGGTTTTCCGAAATTCCGCGGATTCATTTGGGATCGGTGTAAGTTGACTCAAGTACTCCGGTGGAGCGATCCTAGAATTTGGCAAGCCGTCATCCTTACTCATTGATGATGATGATGATGTAGGAGGATGAGGACGTTTACCTTTTGCTACCGCTACCCTATGATCACTTAGAGGAATGAAAGTGTGTTCAATCTCATTGTAGTCGGGAACAAAACCTAAAGAATTTCTAGGAATGGGTTCAAAGGCTCTATAGAGACGAGTCAAGAGTATCCCGTAGGGCATTGCGGTGGTACCTTGTACCGGAATATCGTCCATTCGTTTGGCGATATAGTATGCAAGGTTGAAAGGTTGATGGGTTGACACACAATACATCATATAACAAACATACGTTGATATGATCTCGATTTCCAACGGTACTTATGACATTTACCCTTAACACATCTTCTAGCTTTCTAAATTCGGGCCTAAGTTCATTAAGTTCCATGGCAAAAGGATCTCTATTCACTTGACGACCTCGATGCAGCCTAGTTGGGTTGTTCCTAGGTAAGAAGAGATGCTCCCAAATGGTTTCTTTTTCGGTCAAAGGTGTGGCATATGGTGCCGTTCTATCAAGGTTGGATTCTAAGATTGTCAATGACCATTTATCAGAGCAGACACATGTTCCTTGATTTGGAACTCCTAAAACATCACCAAATTGATCTAAGGGAATGTTGAATAGGGTTCCATTGACACTAAAGTGAATGCTCATGAGACCATTGTCGCTTGAACTAAGACCTACGGTTGCATAGAACTAGAGAATGAACCTAGGGATGATGGGCTCATCAATGTCTAGAAGACCATCGAAATGAATTGCGGCTAATTGCTCGCAGAGATTGGTATCTTCATAGAATGAGGGATCTACAACCCTACCCTTATGGACGTATCATTTTTCTAGTGCTTTGAAAATATTAACTTGAGCTTCGGTGAGACCCTTGGTTTTGTGGTGTTTGGGAAGGTATTTGATGGTGTTTTTGTGATCGTAGTTAGTTGCGGGAAGCATAGTTATCCTAGACACAAAAAATTATATAGTTTAGTTGAAATTATCGAAAATACGTATAAAGGTCTAGTATGTGCCAACATGGGGACAATGTGGAGGTACGGTTATCTCGACTCCTTTTGATGCATGAAAATTTTGTTTATGCAAGTTTTATGATAAAACGAGAGATAACCCAAACGCTCCTACTTCAATGTAGCTTCTTTTGAATGTACCCGAAAATACATATTAATTATGTATTCCCTTTAGCATTCAAGAGACATTATGCAAGTGATGTTTTAAAACATAACGTTTTTGTATTTGTATGAACAATGTTCAAAAACCGTTTTTCCTAGTCGTGAGAAGATTTTAGCAAAAATTTCTCATGGGGTTTTTGATAAATAATGATAATGTACTACAAGATGCAATTCCTAACTATGAAAAACATGATTTGTTATGCAATTCAGTAAGTATGTTTCATGATTTTACAAGAATTATGCATAAACCCCAAGTTTAGATTTTGTGCATGAAATAGAAATCCTAGACGCAGATCAGGAATGCAAACATGATAAGGATACTTTCACTGATGTTTAGAGCTCAATTTGGTTGAAGAAGATAGCCTAAATGGTGAGTTTGGTGAATTATGGGTCGAATTCCAGTAGGTGTTTATGTTTTGGGAAGTGTGATGAATAGTACAGGAGTTTATTTAATATATAAAACCTGTTCACCAAGTGACGGATCCGGCGGATCCAAAACAAGGGATCCGCCCTTGTTGTCGGTTGGATCCGTAGGATCAGAACACCAATTTTGGTATTGCCTGTGTTTGGTTAATTTAAGGTTTGAGTTAATGTTTAATCTATTCACTAGGTTCCATTAGTCCTAAACCAAGTCTAAGATAGTTGAAAGGTTCTCTCTTGAGAGGTTTTGTGAGGATATTGGCAATGTTTTCCTCTGAGGAAACTTTCTCAATTGAGATGTTTCCCTTCTGAACATTGTCACGTAGGAAGTGATGACGTATTTCTATGTGTTTGGTTCTAGCATGTTGGACTGGATTTTTGCTAAGATCGATAGCTCCTTTGTTGTCACAAAGAATGGGAATGTCGTTGAGTACAATTCCATAGTCGACGAGAGCTTGTTTCATCCACAGTGCTTGTTGGCAAGCTTTTTCTGCTGACACGTACTCGGCTTCAGTTGTTGATATGGCGAGGGCTGTTTGTTTCTTAGCAATCCACGAGGTGAGACAATGTCCTACAAAAGTACAAATACCACTTGTACTTTTCCTATCAATATAATCACCAGCAGGGTCTGAGTCGGCATACACAATGGTTTCCATTCCCGTCCCTTTGGGATACCATAGTCCTAGATGTGTAGTGCCTTTTATGTACCTAAAGATCCATTTAACGACTTCAAGATGGGACATTTTGAGGTCTTCTTGAAAGCATGCACATAGACAAACACTAAACATAATGTCCGGTCTACTAGCCGTTAGATAGAGTAAACTACCAATCATTCCTCTATATTTAGTGCTATCTACGGATTCACTTTCTTCATCCTTTGTAAGTTTGGTTTCGGAGGACATGGGTGTTTTCATAGGTTTTGAGTCTTCAAGACCAAATTTCTTAAGCATATCCTTGATATACTTTGATTGGTTGAAGAATATCCCATCTTCGAATTGTTTAATTTGGAGACCTAAGAAAAAGTTTAGTTCCCCCATCATACTTATTTCAAACTCATCATGCATGATTTTTGAAAATTCATCGCATAACTCTTGACAAGTTGAACCGAATATAATGTCATCCACATATATCTGGACTATGATAATATGTGATCCCTTTTTCTTGGTGAAGAGAGTGTTGTCTACTAGGCCCATGGTATACTTATGGTCAACTAGGAAAGTCTTAAGTCGATCATACCAAGCTTTTGGTGCTTGCTTAAGTCCGTATAATGCTTTCTTAAGTTTGTAGACATGATTAGGTTTTTCAAAATCGGCAAAGCCGGGAGGTTGTGCAACGTACACTTCCTCATTAATAAAACCATTTAGAAAAGCACTTTTGACATCCATTTGAAATAGTTTAAATTCATGTGCACATGCATATGCAAGTAATATCCTAATTGACTCAAGTCTAGCTACGGGTGCAAAAGTCTCATCATAATCTATACCTTCTTATTGATTGTAGCCTTGTGCTACTAGCCTAGCTTTGTTTCTAGACACTATGCCATTCTCATCCATTTTGTTTCTAAAAACCCATTTTGTACCTATTATGGTTTGATTTTTAGGTTGTGGAACTAATATCCAAACGTCATTTCTAACAAATTGTTTTAATTCTTCTTGCATCGCAATGACCCAAGATTCATCTTTTATGGCTTCATTAACATTTTTAGGTTCAATTGTTGAAACAAAACAAAAGAAATTACTTTCATTTTGAGCTTTAGACCTTAATGTTCTTTCATTGATTTTTCCTATGACGTTTTCTAATGGATGACTTTTGGTTTCTTTGATATTAACTATTTCTCTTTTTACCGGTTCATCTTCTTTCACACTTTCAATATTTTCCTGATTATCAACCATTTGACTTTCAACTAAGTCATCATCTACCAAAGGTGATGTCTTAGAGGGAGGTGGACTTTCATCGAATGTTACGTTGAATGATTCCTCGACTCTTGAGGTTTCTTTGTTCAAAACTATATATGCTTTACTAGTTTGTGAATATCCTAGAAATACACCTTCATACGACTTTGGTTCGAACTTGGTGAGATAATCCTTTGTGTTTAAAATGAAGCACTTGCTTCCAAACACTCTAAAATATCCTAAAGTAGTCTTTTTGCCTCTGTATAACTCATATGGAGTCTTTTTCAAGAATGGTCTAATTATAACTCGATTTAGAATATATGTTGATGTATCTACAGCGTGACACCAAAACTTTTGAGGTATGTTTTATTCATTTAACATGGTTCTACTCATTTCTTGAATAGTCCTATTTTTGCGTTCTACTGCACCGTTAGATTGAGGGGTTCGAATAGCTGAGAAATTATGAGTTATGCCATTGGCATCACAAAAAGCTCCAAATTGGATTTCATTGTCAAATTCACGACCATGGTCGGTTCTTATTGACACTATGTTACTTCCTATTTGATTTTGAATTTTCTTACTTAAGATTTCAAATTTATCAAACGCTTCATTTTTACTTTTCAAAAACTTAGTCCATGTATACCTAGAGTAATCATCTACTATTACCAAAGTATAAAAGTTTCCCCCGTAACTTTGTATAGCGGATGGACCAAACAAATCCATATGTAATAATTCTAGACACCTAGATGTAGACACCATGTTTTTAGCCTTATGGCTATTATGAACTTGTTTTCCTATTTTGCAAGCATCACAAAAGTGTTGGTCATATTTCAACTTGGGCAGGTTCCTAACGAGTTCCTTAGATGATAAGGATTGAATTAACCTCATATTAGCATGACCTAAGCGTCGATGCCATAGAGTTGAGTTTTCGTCCAAGGAGGTAAGACAAAGCTTGTCTTTAGGTGTTTTATCTAATTTCATAACATACACATTATTCTTTAAAACACCTTTTCCTACTGTTATGCCGTCTTTAAGTATTTTACTTCCATTTTCACTGAAAAGGACGTTATACTTTTTGCGGCACAATTGACTTATACTAAGCAAGTTAAATCCTAAATTATCTACATGAGCAACATCATCGATAGATAGAGAGTCATGAGAGATCGTACCTTTTCCGATGATTTTACTTTTAAGCTTGCTACCAAATGTGACATTACCTCCGTCGTATACTTGGTAGGTAGAGAAAAGGCTTTTGTTTCCCGTCATGTGTCTTGAACACCCACTATCTTTAATCCACTCATCTGGTTCTAGTTCAACTTTTAAGCACACCTAATGTTCAAGAAAAACTCAAGCGTTTGGTCCCCAATATCTCATTGGTCTGTTTGGGTTAAACATAACATTATCATGGTTCATGTAAGGAAATGGTGGACAAGTGTTCCAAGGCATATAGTTAGGACCTTGAAAGTTTCTAGACATGTTTTGGTTCCAATTATTCTGGTAATGATGTTGCAAGTTAAAGTTACTTCTTGGAAAGGGATGTTTGGGAAAGCTAGTTTTGGGTGCCTGTTGAACCGTTTTAACTCTATACTCATTTCTAACTTGGCCTTTTCCTATAGAGACTAATGGTTTTTGTTTGTTAATAGTTGTACTAGTGCTAGGTTTTCTAGTGACCTTAACAAATTCTGTACGATTCGTTTTAAGAACCTTCTGTTCATTAACAGTACCGGCGGATCCCTTGGGTACAACTGGCGGATCTAAAATTTTGGATCCGTCGGATCCGTGGGTGTCTGACTTAGTTGGAACAGTTTCTTTTTCTTTCACTGTTTGTTTCTTAAACTCACTTAAGCTTCCTAGTTTCATAAAACCTAGTCCGGTTTTATCATGAGGTAATTTTTGCATCTTCGTTATCTCATCTATACAACTTATATTTTTATCAAACTTTCTAAACTTAGAATTTTGTTTGATAAGTTCTTCCTGTGTTGACTTAAGTGTTTCTAGTTCTAATTTAAGTTCCTGACACGACACACACGTTTCTTTAACATTTTTACCTTTTTCCATTCGTATCTCCTTTTCTTTAAGCTAATAAACTTCATTTTCTAAAAGTGTCATTTTGGTTTTTAAGAACTTATTTTTGTTTATGATTTTTAAAGTGATATCACACAGTTTGTTATATTCTACTTCTAAGGTTTCATCATCTATAGAAGAGTATGATGAGTCAGAATGTACCTCTTCTGTGTCATGAGCCATGAGAGCAACTTCGTCGTTCTTAGGCTCGTCATCATCTCCTTCACTATCACTCCAAGCTCCACTGACAAAGGCTCTTTGAGACTTGTTCTTTGGAGGCTTTGGACATTCTCCTATTAAGTGACTAGAATCACCACACGTATAACACTTCCTATCTACTTTTCCTTTCCTATCATCACGGTCTTTTCGGAAGGATTTCTTTTCTTCATGAGGTGGTCTAACGAACTTTCCTCGTCTCCTGAAGAATTTCTTGAAATCTCTTACTGCCATGGCATATTCTTCGTCTTCGCTATTTGAACAAGACTCTTCATCATCACTAGACTCTGCCTTAGCTTTCAAGGCAATGGACTTCATCTTCTCCCTTTTGCCTTTAACTATTTCTTGGTCCTTTTCCATCACCATCTCGTGTACTTTGAGATTTCCTATGAGCTCGTCCAGTGTCATACTTGAAAGATCCTTAGATTCTTCAATGGCTGTCACCTTTGCTCTCCACTTCGGGTGGAGTTCTCTTAGAAATTTCCTGACAAAATTCTTACTAGAAAAAGATTCGTCAAGTGCTTTAAGAGATGTAATAATAGTATTAAACCTAGCAAACGCACTATCAATGGTCTCATTTTCAGAGATAACAAATTGTTCATATTGTTGAACAAGAAGATCAATTTTGTTATCTTTGACTTGTGAGTTCCCTTGATGAGTGATAATTAGTGATTGCCAAATATCTTTAGCCGTTTTACACATAAAAACTCTTTCATATTCTTTCTTAGGTAAGGCATTGTAAAGCATCATTTTGGCTTCATTATTTTTGGCAATCAACCTCTTTTGCTCATCACTGTGACGAATAAAAGAAGTACCTACATCCCGACCACCTGAAATATCATTACTAATGGGCTTGTAATCACCCTCTACAATAATATGCCACAGATCTATGTCCTTTGACTTCACATATGTCTCAAAGCGATTTTTCCAATATATGAAACAATTTGGTTGAAATAGTGGTGGTCTTTGCATAGATTGCCCTTCTTTAAAGTTTTCAAAATCCATTGATCGTTTCAAGTTTTTAAAATACAATATACTTTGAAAATCTTGAGTAACACTGCTCTGGTACCAATTGTGGAAAACTAGAAGGGGGTTGAATAGTTTTACCGTTTTAAAATTAATTCGCTTTGTGGCTTAACGTGATTTCAAAGTAAGTATGCACAAACAAACAATATAATATAAGTAAGGAAAGGAATGATCAAACCACACAACACGGATATTTATAGTCGTTCGGCTACAAGGACTCTCTTCCTTGCCCTACTCCACTCCTCGAGCCTCTAACTCGAGAGTTTTTCTTCACTAAGAAACAAGCTCCCTTCTAGGCGGAGAAAACCTTTACACGTCGCTTAATCTTTATCCGGTACTAAGCTAAACACCGGGTTCTTTACAAGGGTACAACCACTCCTGTTGGTTCTTTCACAAGGGTACAACCACTCCCGTTGGTTCTTTACAAGGGTACAACCACTCCCGACACTCTTTGTGTTTTAAGGACTAAAACACTAACCAAACTCTACTGAATGAATGATACAGACAATGATGTGTGAACTAATACAAATCACACAGACTCTATACTAAAAGGATAACAACAGTATGTTGATCCTTATATGTTGTGATCTTCTTTGCTACAAAAGGAAAGATCAATGAAATGAAAGAATGATATGGGTTAGTGATATGTAAATGAATGAGTATGTATTTAAGCTATATGAGTGATGAAAATGGCCAAATGATCAGCTTGCTATTTATAGGCAAATTGATCCAACAGTTGGCGGATCTGGCGGATCCCAAAAATTGGATCCGCCTTTGTATGGCTTTGGATCCGCCATGTCAGGCCAGCTAAGAGATCTTCATATCTTTTCAAATCTTGCACAATCTTTCCATATCTTCAAATGTCAACTCTTTGGCTTGAAGATTTAAACAAAATATCTCAAAATCTTTCTAAGATATGTTCATGATGCATGCCATGATGTCATCCTAATATTTTATAATAAAGTTTCTATTTTAAGGAATATACATGTAAATGTATGTAATGTTGTTTCTAATAAACTTTGTAATGTGTAAATATGTTTTTTTTTAAAAGAATTATTACTATAAATGTAAAAGACTTAATCTTATTTATGTTTTACTTAACGATAAACTTTGTAATTGTCATTAACAAAACTAAGCAAAGATCGTAAAATATAAATAACGTTTTTAGGACGATATTTGTATTAACACCGTCGCCTCCCAAGATTTATGGATTTGGCATGCGTTCTTTGGTGTCTCCGGTATGAATAACGACGTAAACGTTTTACGTCGTTCACCTGTTTTCAATGATATCAAATCTGGGAGAGCACCAGACCTTGAATTCGAGGCTAACGATGTAGAATATAAAGGGGGATATTATCTTACTGACGGGATATATCCACAATGGTCCGTGCTTATTAAGTCCATTTCAAATCCTCCCACGGGTAATGAAAAAAGAATATTGTACATGAGGAAGCACGAAGCAGCCAGGAAAGATGTGGAACGGGCTTTTGGTGTGTTGAAGAAAAAGTGGAAAATGCTTAAAGTTCCGGCTCGAGAGCTACACAAAAACGATCTCCGGGATATTATATATACATGTATCATATTACATAATATGATCATTCGACACAAGCAGTGAGCAATATGTCCTACATGGGTCGAAGGTGAGGGCCATCAGGATCACGATCCCTTAAGGACGCATGAAGAATCGTTAGTAGTTACCCAGGAGATTATGACTCATCAACTCATCTAAACTTAAAATCTGATTTGATTGAACACATTTGGAGAAATCGTAGAAATCAAGTCAATCAAGGGAATGAAAACGAAGACGGTAGTGATGGTGACGATGAGGACGACGATGAAGAATTCTTGTAATGTTTTTTTTTTTTTTTTTCGTTATTTAAATAATTTAGTATTGTAATGTTTTTAATTAAGTATTGTAATGTTTTTATTATTAATGAATTTTTAGTTTATTTTAAATGTTTGATTAAAAAAAAAAAAAAGTCGGTCACACAGAGTGTGGCAGGTCGGTCGCTTCTGGTCGCCGGAAAGAGAAAGCTGACGTGGCAGCCGGTGACCCAGGTCGCTTTGGGTCAAGAGTGTGTCCAGCCTTACGCATCAAGTTAATTTATCACAAACAATTATAATTACTACATAATTATAAACGCATGAAATTCATAATCACAACATAATTATAAATTGCATGAAATCATAAACAAGAAACTTAAATGATTCGGATGGAGTAGATTGGTTCCTGAATCACTGAAAACTACAACCAATCTTTCAACAATACCCAAGAACAAAAACACCTCTTGAATCAAATGTTCCAAGCTCTATGTAGTTGACACACCAACACTTTATGTAGATCTTTTGATTGTTAGTCACTTCCGCAACAAGGTTATGATCAGGAGCGGATTTCCGTTGAATACAGGGTATGCACGTGCATACCCTATGAAAATTTTTAGTAGTGTAAATTTTTTTGATTTTTAGTACTGAAAAATTAAGAGTGCACACCCTTAAAAGTTACTATGTATTTTCATGGCCCACTTGTTATGTTTTGATTTTGAGCTTTTAGACCAACATGACCCATATTCTTTCCCAAAGCCCAATCTATTATTATATTTGATAATATCATATTTACACACACTGTAACAACTTAATATACAAGTTTTAACAAAATGTATATGTTATTTGAAGACGTGATTAGCTGCTTATTTTTAAAAAAAAAAAAAAAAAAAAAAGCCTCTAAAAAATAAGATTATTGAAATTCGAACAAAAATCCGACCCGTAAAAACCGACCCGAGTCAAGAATATTTGAGCAATTTTTTTCTTATATATAGTGCACACCTTCTAATGGATTCCTAGATCCGCCACTGGTTATGATCAAATAAAACCAAGAACAAAATCAAATGATGGTTTGGTTTTGGTTTTGGGTTTCGACGAAGGAAGGGAGAGGGGGAAGCAAGAGATCAATCACAATTAGGTTACAAATGTATGAGAACTACATTCCTTAAAAAGGGCTCCCATGAGTAACTAAAAATATTTGATCTTATCACTACTTAACTTTATTTAGTTAAGTGACTAACTTTGCAGCACAAAATTGGTCATTTTGCATTAGTACTCGTTAACTCTAACTCTCCTAGTTAGTTTCCCAAGTTACCGACTTCGTGAACCTTTGTCGTGATTATATATACTACATATGTATATTAAGTAAGATCTTAGTTCGTGTAAGCGTGTGACCCCATAGGCATTTGATATGGTTAATAGTATTATTTATGTGTTGTATCGTGCACACAATTCCTACATACTCCCACTTATGCATGACACAACATCTAGAAAACTATACCGACGATGAGTACCGCTAGCAGTTCATCGCCCTTAACTATATCATTGGTCATAAATTTTGACTAACTGGTCTGAAATCTGTCCATATATCCCTTGTGCAGTATCCTTCCTCACACAAAAGGCAATACATAAGAAACTCACACAAGGCATCATCAATTGACTGAGATCACATAAAGCTGCTTTCTTACACAACACTTCAAACTGCTGCTCATTCCATTGAACCAAATCAACATGAGCTCCTCCAATTCTTCTACTTTGATTCAGTAACTGAAAATAACATTCCATTTGCTTGCTACTTTTGTCACTGCACTCTTCTGCTTCACTCTCAAACTCATGAGCTTAAGTTTCAACAAATTAACAAGAACGTAGCTAGTATATATTTTGTTTTGAATGTAAAAGAAGTTTTAATTATGAAAATAGCGAGAAGCTAGATGAAACAACACTCCAAAAAGACACGACCGAAAGCACCCAAGCCAAATACAAAACTCAAACCCCCATCCTATACAAGACACGAAACTAGCATATTACCTCAACAACCACCATAAAACCTAATGAACAAAGGTACAATGCTAACAAGTTTATATAATGTTAAATTTTCGTTTTGTAGTACGTGTTATTATTGTGCTCTGAACCTACTTCATCAATGCTATTGTTGGTCATTGTAGCGCTAGAAGAACTGACTTCAAGGCCATCTGGTGCTGCACAATATGTTGGCACTGGCATCTTTATTGGCAGGTTTGGGAGTGCACCTTCGAACTTGAGCACCTGAATTGCTTGGCTGATAGATGGTCTCAATCTCGAGTCAGGGTGAGCACACCATAAACCAACTCTCATCAAACACTCGACTTCTTTTTTGTCGTAGACATTGTTCAGCATCGGATCCACACTAGAAAGCAACTCATCCTTTCCAAGTAAGTTCCAAACCCAATGCACCAACCCAAGATCAGAATTTGGGTCAACTTTGTCCATCACCTTTCGGCCGCAAGCGATCTCTAATGCAACCACCCCAAAACTATACACATCGGACTCTTTACTGGCTTTCCCTGTGGTTACGTACTCAGGGGACATGTAGCCTAGAGTTCCGGCTAAACCAGTTGTTCGAAAACCCAATTCATGGTCCATGAATCGAGCCAACCCAAAGTCTCCCAGCTTTGCATTAAATCCAGAATCAAGCATGATATTGCTTGCTTTTATATCACGATGCACAACACATTGTTCACACTCTTCATGGAGATAGAGCAATGCAGAAGCTAATCCCATGGTGATCTTATACCTCGCATCCCATTCCAAAGGACTTCTTTTTCTGAAGAGGTAATAGTCGAGGCTGGCTTTAGGCAAAAACTCATAGACAAGCAAGAATTGTGTTTGATCATGGCACCAACCGATGAGTTGCACCAAGTTTCGGTGCCTTAAACTGCTAATGATCTTCACTTCAGTTATGTACTCTTTCATTCCCTGTTTAGAACCTTGTGAAATTTTCTTTACAGCTACCACAATCCCTTCACGTGCTAAGTAGCCTTTATAGACACACCCGAATCCCCCCTCACCCAACTTCAAGTCATCAGCGAAGTTGTTTGTAGCTAAAGCGAGATCTCTAAAAGAAAATCTCTTAGGTCCTGCTCCTCTTTCAAGATCATTATTTATCAGCGATGTCAATGGAATTGTGTCTAGCAATTCCGGTGTAGATTTTCTTTGTCTCTTCCAAAATATAGCATATGCTACCATACCTCCTACAACTAAGACACCAAGCAGAACTGCTAATCCAACTGCTAGTTTCAATTTGTTTGAATTATTTGCCCTGGTCTGTGTTGTATTTAAGCTTGAACTGAATTCCCAATATTGAAGGATATGTCTCTCCACATATACACCTGTGGCACCCGAAAATCCAATTGTTACCCACTCGGGCAGAACTTGCCGTAGATCAACATTATACGAAAGATTGTTCTTATCTTGAGAGTTATTTTCAGCCCCGTAGCGCCAAGATAGGCTCAACAATTGGGTGGTAGCATTATAAGAAACCCTAGCATCCGCAGAATGTCCGCTGTGCAAACTAGTATTCCAAGCGGTGACATTTCTTGAACGTAGTGAGTTCACGTTTATACCCACATGAGGACCGTATTGAGGATCCCATGCGTTTACAAAAGAATCAAACTCAACGAAAAGTATTTGATATCGGTCCGGGTCTAAGTCAGTTGTGTTGAACAGACCTATAAGAGCACCGGCTGAGTTGGGTGGGATTTGGAAGCCATGCGGGGCAAGAAAGAAAGAAAAAGCATCCGCATAGGAGGATCGACCTTCTGTGTCGACAATGAAAGTGAAATGAGTTGAGAAATCTGAGAGCTTTTGGGATTTGCTGTCCCATATCTGGACCGGATCAGCATATGTGGCATGGCCAACGCGCATCAGATAATCATCTACTTGATTGAGTTGTACGACACCAAAAGAAGGTACGGCATCACCTGTATAGTGTATATTTGTTGCATCAGCAGAGAATCTAGGGATCTCAAAATATATTGATTCGGAAAAGGGTAAGAAGAATAAGGAACACGAAACAAAGAGAATGATACAAACGATTTCAAGTTGTTGAGATGAGGAATCCATGAAAATAATACAGGCTATTTTGGTTATGTGCAGTACTGTACCTATAAATGTGGGAAAGAATTATAAGTTTCGAAAAAATATATAAACATGTTTCATTCACATTTGATCAGGTCTTTGAGTCTTAAAGAAATAAACATCCGATCATAGCTGTCCAAATAAAATGTAAAAGAACTAAAAAGATATAGTATACCAGTATTATTAATTATATCTGTATCAACAAGCATTATTTTATTTTTACTCAACGAGTTCAGACTTGAGATGTATACGCATAGCATAAAGAGACTTGCTAACCACCTATAAACTGTTTTAATTTCATCTGTTGAAACCAATCGGCTACAATACTTTTTTGAAACAAAAAGTAAAGCCCTCTAGCAAGTACAAGGGGATAGTAGTACAAACGTATTTTGGATCATTGATCTAATCAATCCAAAAAGGTTTAAACTGCCTACTTATATGACGTTTCCGAGAGTGAAAGAAACTTTTGTATCTTCACCAAGTATAACTTAACAAGTCACACACTCATATTCCAGAAATACAGAAACAAATAAATTCCACGGTCGATCCTTATGTGGAGGTTTTGAGTAGGAACAAACATTGTCAATGTTAATCACTAACCATATATAACAATTCTAGACAGTTTAATAATAAGCAACACGAGGTTAAAGATTAAGCAGTCAGTTATATCATGAATCATTTGGTAAATTTTTGTAACTTTCCAAACACATTTAGATCATAAGAGTTTCTAATACACCTTGTTTCATTGCTAGAGTCATATAAGCAACATTTCTAACAACAAAAGTGGAGGCGTGCTTGGTATTTTTGGCTTTAGAAAAGAAAATGTTTGACGATTATAATAACTAAGTAAACTGATATGAAAGCGAATGAAAGGGTATGATAAATATAGCAGAATAAATATTGAACATTTAGAAGATTTAAACAAATATCATCAGTTTAATTACTATCAACCGATGACCAGATAATGGAGAGAAAGTGACTTGGTGATAAATTGGGATTAAGCTAAAAAATAGCAACGAACTTTTTCAAATGTATCAATTTGGTACGTGAATTTTTTTTTTTTTTTTACTTAATGTTACGTACTTTCATGTTTTATTCCAATTTAGTACGTGATGATGACGTGTCATGTTATAAATGGTGACACGTGTCAGACTTTCAGATATGACACGTTATCATCACGTGCCAAATTGGAACAAAACATGAAAGTACCTAACATTAAGTGGAACAAAAAATAAATCACGTACCAAATCGATACATTTGAAAAAGTTCGTTGCTATTTTTCAGCTTAATCTGACCATTATATTTTATCAAGCAATTGTTGGTTGAATAAACAAAAAGAATAAGAAAATACCACTAAATGAACAGCTGCTTTAATCTATCAAAATAAAATACAATCAAGATGTTGATATTTAACTTAGGATGTCATGAACTAATGACTAGAGATAATATATATATAATTTACAGTGACAATAATATAGTCAGTAGATTTGAAAGTTATTCAGTAAAGAAATATTGGCCTGGCTTCTCTTGGCCAACTAAAAACATGTTAAAAGGTCTCTATTTGATAGGTAAAAGGTTTCAGTCAAAATATGATTCGAAATGCAGTCATGGTCATTGGTCAACATCTTCCAATGGCCTACTGATAAAAAAAAGTCAGTAAAATCACCAAAATTTATAGCTGAAACAAATTGCCACTACCAATGACTATAACGGCGATTATATTAGAGCTAGCATGGAGGCAGAAACAAATAGGAAGTACAAGAAGTTACAAACTAGAACAGTCGAGAACAGAATCGAGCACATAATCAGTAGTTCAAATTCTGCAAGCTGGCCCATTTCCGTAACCTACCTTCTCCGCAATGGATTTAACAGCGAAACAAGAGCGTTGACGCTGTGTCCAAGGCTGATGTAAGGTAGCAATATATCTCTCTCATTCCATTGTAATATTTGAAGGGAAAAGTCGTCGCTTACTAAAGAATATCCATTGGTGATTTTGAAACACAATATTCATTCTCTATTGGTAAATTAGTATATTAGCAACAGTGATATTATCCATTGATAAATACGGAGTAATTTTTATAAGTGTTTAGAAACAGTTAGATATCCGTTAATTAGGTGGTTGCATGATGGTATTTATCGAAGTGTTGAGGTACCATCTACACACAGATAAGGTTACCACTGGACTTGAGATTGCTAAATCACTCACTCTATATGCTTTTCTTTACACTTTTTGCATGTGTCTGAATCAGTATCGTATATTTTGAGATCACACGTTTTGCTAATTACACTAGGTTACATGTCCTGTGAGTATGTATGAGCATTAAGAGTAAAGAGTATAGTTTTGTGGTGATTACACTCAGGGGCGGAAACAGGATTTCAAGTTTGGGGGTCCATTTTTTTTATTTTTTAGATCATAGTTCCAAGAAATATAGCAAAACATCATAATCTAGAAAATAGATGAAGAACCAAATATCTAATAAACTTTGTTAATTTGCAACTTAGAATTAGAGTGATAAACTATTTAACTGCTTATTAATGTTTTACAATTCTACTACACAAACTCTCTATTGAAATTTATACAATTAATTTTTTTGCAATTAGTGAATAAGAACATAACAAATATTATATATACAAGCAATTAATAGTTATCAAGTGACTATTAAAGGAATAAAGGTTCTACAAAAACTCTCGGTACAATTCAATCATTCAAAGAATACAAAACACAAAGAAGTAAATGTGATCATTAATGAAAACTAAATAATAAAAAGCATTCAATACCTTATTAGATGAAAGCAAAATTTTGTTTTGTGAATTTGATCGGATGGTTATGAGAGAATCAGAGAATTGCCAATGTGAAGTTTTTTTACGTTAAAACTGAATAGTGTATAATAATACTTGGGAGATGGGAGGGGCCGAATCATTAGTTCCACCATCTTGTGCTACATGGGCTATGTCATATTGGGCTCAATGGGCTACTTGGGGGGGGGGGGGGGGGGGGGGGGGGGGGTTGGTCTAGCACCTGCTAGATACCCTATCCCCTCCGCCCCTGATTACACTTACATTAGGTCTTGATTGTGAGCAAAAGTTGATAGAAATAGTTCGCCAAATTAAAAATTTATGCACACTAGATGCTCAGTGAGAAATCCAAGGTGAAGGTAGAGTTTTTGAGTGTTTGATGACAGGGTTATGGTGTGTTCACCCTGACCGAAATACGAGACAATTATCCCACAAGCAATTCATATATCCTTTTCTATTGTTTCAATGGGTGATTATATTTCATTTAATAAGCTTATTCTGTTATTTGAGCAATCAAACTAGAAAACAATACTTCAAATCAGTTTCACGTGTAGAGTGATTTGAAGTAATCCGACATGGTTTAAATTTCCTGCTTACATGTGAAGGATCTCTGCATCAGAGTTAATAAGCTTATTCGGTTATTTGAGCAATCAAATGAACTTTCAGGGATCTCTAAATACACGTTAATCCAGTGTTGTTTCAATTTGCTTTTGAGAATATTTTTGAAGTCTAAATATTGTTAAATCAACAATAAATGATGCTACACATTTCGATCAACTACTTAACTATAAACAATAAATAAAAAAACGATGACTTTGACCTATATGGCCATAATGGTAACAAAATCCCCGTTTACAAATACACATTTCTTACTTCTCATCTAACAAGAAGTTAAAAGCTCTCTCTGTAACTATGTAAAGAGCTATGTATTGTCTTGAAAAGATCATGAAGGTAAATCAACCCACTTACACTCCCAATGGATATCCAGAGTCACTAAAAACCAATGTGAAAATTGAGCAAAACATTCATTGTATGCACACTTTTCACGCAGTTTTAATGCCTCGGGAAATACATTAAGGTTGTTAGTGGATTGGATTACCTCCATAATCTATTAAAGAAAATGTATAGAGTTTTGCATTGTAACATAAAGAGCTCCAACATCCTGTTAGATGACAAGCAGAAAATTAGAACTTGTCTAGTCGCACTTTTATAAACAATCTTGATCAAAATCCAACGATTGAACCTTCGACCTTAAATGACCACACGATCCATCAAGCAATATTTAGGTCAACTAGTAAACGACCAACAATTCATAAAGAATCAGCAATTTGACCTCTATAACCATGGAATGGTATCAAATCCTCGTTTGCAAATATGCATTCCATTGGATCTATTCCAGACTACTCATATCATCAAGCCCTTCGTTTCTCACTCCTCATCTAACAAGATATTAAAAGCTCTTTCTGTAACTATGTAAAGTTCTATGTATTGTCTTCAAAAGATTGTGAATGTAAAACAACCCACTTACACTCCCAATGGATATCCAGAGTAATTAAAAACCAATGTGAAAACTGATCAAAACATTCATTGTATGCGCAACTTTCACACAGTTCTAATGCCTCGGGATATACATCAAGGTTGTTAGTGGATTAGATTACCTCCACAATCTATTAAAGACAATATAGAGAGTTTTGCATTGTAACATAAAGAGCTCCAAGATCTGAAAATTAGAACTTGTCTTATCACACTTCTATAAACAATCTTGATCAAAAGCCAACAACCGAACCTTCGCCCTTATGTGACAAAAACATCTACCAAGCAATTAACATCTGCAAAATTATGACATATGATGAGATGCAAACCAAAACCTACAAGCCATTTTACAAATAAATGCAAAGCTCAACTATTTTAATTTCAGCTCAAAACAATCTAATCCTTACTTTAACCTTGTGACATATCCAATGTAAAAGATGGACAAGAAAGAAAATACAAAAGAATAACAATTTAAGACATTTACATATATATGAAAATATATATAACTTCTAGACTAATATCCAATATAAACAATTATAAAACTTAATAAACAAAACACATAAACATATAAAAAGAGACTCGTAAAAACATATCACGTATGAAAATGAAATGGTAGCATACCTATTATATTTTGTAAACAATTTATTCACCAAAACGCTACATGGTAACTAAAAAAATTTCCCCCCAAAAAAAAGGAAGCTAGATCTATGAGACTGATGATGGGAGAGACAGTTGAAGTGGTAACCCTAGTGTTTAGATACGATGTTATAAACTGTTGTGTGGTTGGGTTTTACGATGTTTCATTAGGGTTTTTGTTTGGTATATGTTTGGGCTAATGTTTTAAGCCCAATAAGGTTTTGAACTATTTTATGGATTTTCTCAAATATTATATTCAATTAATTCTTTCGATTTACATAAAGGTCCAAGACAAACGAGCAACAAGTTGCGCCGCTAGCCCTTTTTGAATAGCAAAGCCAATTCTTTTAAAAACTACGTTTGTAGATCTAGGTGTCATAACATTGATATGCATAACTCGTTGGACTCTGTTGAGGAGCTCCAAAGCCTCAGGTGCAAAAAAACCAAAAGTATCAAATGCGAAAGGAATAAAAACATGTTGATTTTCAATGCACGCTTCTTATGTTTTGCCACTTTATACGAGGCAGCTTTCAAAGCAGCTTGTCCTACTGTAAAACCCCGGCTACTTAAACCTACAAGAGGAGAAACCCTTGTTAGATCCACACATGCATTTTTCCCTCCAACCCATCCAAACACCAAAACGTCTGCCGGTCTGAGTGTGGATCTTCCATCCAACGGGTCAGTCAAAAAGTTCACAAGTGCTTCTTTCTTGGCTGAGATCCCAGCACGCCTACAAACGTCAAAAAGGACATCCCTAACCATATCGTGTCTGTACTTGAAGCCCGGGAGCTCTTTGCAATGAACTGCGTGTTCCCCAAAGGAATCCAAACACGCCTTGCGACAAACTGGGCATATCTCATCAACCGAAAATAAAGGAATCATAAGGCGATACTTAAGGATAGTACGATATTCCACCGGTGACATATGTTGACCTAGCCCGTCTATGGGGATAGCTAGTAGAAAATCTTGGGCATGTGAGGCTTGTAGGCACTCAAAAACTGCTTTCTATTTCATAGACATGTCGAAGTGGACTTCCATATCCTTGACCATTTCACTAAAAAGTGCACTTGCCAATGTTTGTTGAGGTTTAGCGGGGGCGATGTCCTTATTAGTGAAACCACTAAAATCAAAGCTTGGAATCGTACCACGAAGACAATCCAGAGCACAAACTTAATCACCATCCATGTCATGCCACTCTCCCATAAGATATGGTCTTGTAGCACCCAAGATTGGGGCCTCGAGGCCACAAAAGCATAAGAGGAAACCACTTTTGCCGAGTACAAACCCAAACCACCAAATCGAATGGGTAAAGAAGCGAGTCGCCACTGTAAGTCTCCAAAGAAAGGCCTTCCACAAACCACCATGTTTTCAATTGACCCACGCAACCCTTTGTCAAAGAGCATGTTGGTCCCTTTACACTATTAGAGTTAACTAGAAAGTTAATCTATTTCGTGTTATGACTAATACAATGTTTAGGATTAATTCTAACAGTTATAAAACGTGAGTATAAAAACAACAATATTTTTCAACGTTTAAATTCTTATTAGAAATAATTCCAAGAATCTATACTCAAGTGTTTTGCGGAACAAACACTTGGGATTGAATAGACAAGGGTATGGGGTGTCTCCTATCGAAACTCAAGTTTTGCTTGAGTGGTAACAATATACCCACTGAGCTATCTCAGTGAGTTGTATACTCTTTGTAGGAGAGAAGTTCCTTTGCAAAAGTTCAAGACTTTAAATATACAAAGCACACTTTAACTTCTCTCCCATCTGATCTATTTATACACAAGTAATCTAAGTATAAGTGATTAAATATCAATGTTGCAAAAATCGTGAATCGGTAGCCGGGGGTCGACCACCCTGCAGCGAGTAATCGGCCAAGGCGGGATTAATCGGTGATTAATCGGATTGGCATTTTTTGCATGTTTTGGGTATTTCTGGAGACCAAACTAAAGATCGTAACTGATTACAAGCCTACTATGTTTCCAAACCTCAATAAAAGGCTCCAATTCTGATTATGAGGCTCATTGTGCATTATAAGTGAAATAAACGATCCCCAAATTAAGTAGAATGCCTAAATTTTCATTTTTTTAAACCCGACCGATTTGGCCGATTCGGCCGATTCAGCCGATTTTTGGCCGAATCGGCCGATTTTTGGCCGATTCGGCCGATTTTTGGCCGATTTTTTTGCCTGACCGATTTTTTGGCCGATTTTCACTATTCTACAAGGTACTGGGCCGATTAACGATTAATCGGCCGATTCAGCCGATTTTTGCAACATTGTTAAATATAATACAAGTTGTTGAGGTTGCATGTCTGACAATTACAAATAGTAATTGTCATTTCCAAGAACCAATAGGAAAGGGCTAATAAGACTTTGGGAGTTGTTGGCTGACACTCCATGACTTTTAGCCGCAATAGGGAAGGTTGGATCTGACAAGAGAAGAGTGTTGGGCTGACACTATTATCTTCTCAGATCTTTTCCCTATTGTTCCCGCCTTTTCTTCAGGCGTTGGTTCCTCAGTCCTTCAATCACTTTGTTGGTTGAGGAGACTGGGGTTCAGTGAATTCTTGTCCAACACTTACTGAACCATCATCTTCTTCTTTGGCTTAAGTCCTACTCAGGGAGTACCGCCTTCCTGAGTAGTGAATACTTCTTCTTGAATTCGCCTTAAGCATCCTGAAGATGACTCACTGAGAGGCTGTTCTCTCAGTGACTTGAATTGTTCTCGGTTTAAGTTAACACTTTGTTAATTTGTGTCCAAATCATGTTTGAAGCATTCTTGGGTTTTTCATGACCCAACAATCTCCCCCTATTTGGATATAAATTATTCCTAAGTGTTTTAATCAGATATGAGTGAGCTAAAGACTTCTACTCATACTGAATGTACTAGAATGTAAATAAGGACACTGAAATAATAAAAACATCATCTTATTGATATCATTTACAAGTCCTAACAAAACTAAGTACAAAAGGGATAGTGGTGGGTATTCAGGCAGGTCATCAGTTCAACTTGATTCCAAGGGCTTCAAGCTTGGGCTTCTTTGACTGCAGCTCATGTTGGTCAGGATGTTCATTGATTTTTCTTTTCAGGTCTTGACAAAACCTCACATTTTCAGGACTCTTGAGTGGAGAGGCCATCATTAGAAAACCAAGCATTGCTTTAATCCCTGACAAATCTATATCACTCCACCTCTGGAAGGCTTTGTCACCAAACTCATCAATGAAGAACAAACCTCTTTCAGGCTGTTCAATGACCATATTGTTCCTGAAAGGAACACCTTCAGGGAGAGCCCTATTGCAGTCAAGACCAGGAATCTTGATCTCAGGCTCAGCTTCTATCTTCTTTCTTTTCCTTGAAGAAGACTGAGAGGGAGCAGGTTGTGCAGATTCAGGAAGAAGAGATGGAATGCCAAGTTCCTGAGGTGCTGCTGCCAATCTTTCGTACCTCAGACTCAAAGACTTCATGAGATTAGGGACCACAACATTTGATTTCTTTGCTATTAATGGACCCAACTCATCCAATTCAGTGATCCCGAAGTCAGCAAATCTGAAAGGTTTATGAACATCAAAGTTTCTCATGTCAGCACCTCTGTAGACAGTGACAACGGCAGGATTAGTGTTTCTTTGAATATGAACATCAGTGATTGGTTCGGGCTTCAACCTTTCAGTCATATACCACTGATATTTCTTAATCCTATTCTGCCTGATCTCTTCAGCCCGTTTATTTCTTTCCTCCCTTTTCTGCCTGAGAGTGGTCATCTCCTCAGACTGAGCTTTCACAAAGGTCATACTACCTTCTCTTCCTGAGAGATCCTTAGCCTCAAGACCAATTTTCTCAGCCTCTTCATGAACAACCTTGATTAAGGCAGACTTGCTCGCCTTCTCTTCCTCCTTTAGCTTCTTCTTTGCTTCCTCTTCCTGAAGGTAAGCACTGAGTTCATCAGTTGAGAAGTGGTGAAGAACTCCATCAATTTCATATGGGATCCTGAGTGGTGATTCAGGATCCTTTGCAACCGTGATCGGTGCTGGTTGAGGCTCAGGTTCAGTGAGGATGCCTTTGCCTTTATCTTGATGGGAAACCGCTCCATTGCAAAGCTCTGACTTCCTTTTATCTGACATGAATTCTATACTGGGATGCCAAAACATCTTAGTCTACCGAGCGACCATTGATACCCGACCTCACCTTGTTAACAGGAAAGACTTTCCCAACATAGTGTCGAGTTGACTTATACCTCTCAGGTCGCTAACGCAACCGTTTAAGCCATTGTACCTCATAGCACTGAGTTATCCCTTTCGGGTCGTTAGTACAAAATTTTCGGTCAGATACCGTTTAGCACCGTTTAAGCAGGTTGGATACTTGCACTTTGAGCTTCGCTATAGTTCAAGGAAAACACACGTGGAAATATGTGTTGACCCGAGTCGTTTGTCCCGACGAAGATCGAATGGAATTTGTGTTCCCGAGACGTGATTCGTGCAGTGAACGTGAAAAAGAGTGATTGATTTGTGTTTTTATACTACGAATAATAAAATATTAAATGAAAGCAACTAATTAAGCTTAAAGAAACAATTAATCTAAGCATGTAATAATAAAAGCGAAAATTGAATTTTAAAAACGTTATGCGACGAAATTTAAAACGTAAATAAAAAGTGATTTTCTAAATTTCAAAACCTAAAAATATAAAAATAATTTTCCTATATTAAATCTGATAAAAGAAAATTTTTGGAAAAAGAAAAATATTTTTTTGACTTGTTAATAATTTTTTATGAATTAAAAACTAATTAAAACTATTTAAATGATTTAAAAATAGTAAAACAGTTTAGAAAATTCTGAAAATTTTTGAGTAAATTTGAAATCAAAGAAGTAATCTAGGAAAAATAATTTCAGAAAGCTATTAAGCCTAAATAAGCTGAAACAGTGAATAAGCAGTTGCAAAATAAGCACTAAATAAGCCAATAAGCACTTAGAATAAGCAAAAGGCTCAAAACAGAAGCTATCAACTACAACAAGCTCAAATCAACTCAAAACAATAAGCTAAGCTCACAGAAAAGTTCAAATAAGCAGTTTGCAAATTTCACTTTAAAGACAACAAATAAGAGCCAAACACCTATCTAGCAAGCCAAATTAAGCAGTTCTAATAAGCTCTGAACTAAAACCTAATGGGGGCAAAATCAAGCCAGTACTACTGAGTGTCAGAAAATCACAAAAGCCCTATCACAAACTACTAATTGCTACCTTAATTGAGGCCAAGTTCATGTGTGGAAAAACAGATATATAAGCTAATTGATGCAGAACATTTGACTTTTAAAGTGCATATTCATTTTGACTAAGTCTGATTTAAACAGCCAATATCTAGTCCTAGATGTATAACAATCATGATTAACCTCTAAATACCCACACACAAACATGAAATACACCAAATTAATCAAGGCAGCAAGATCAGATTTCAAAAGTGCAGGCAGAAATGATATAGCAATCTAATTTTGACTATTATCTAAAATAACCAACTGATATAATGCTACTACTGACCTATCCTATCCTATATGGGACTAAGTATGCAGATAATTCAATAAAGCAACAGCAAGAACAACTAGCAGTCAGCAGAACCAAACACCCTTTAAACTATTGAAATCACTACAACTAGCAGAATTAAACTAACATATGATGAAACAAAGATATGAAGAGATGCATAAACAAATATAGAAACTATCGGATCAGTAATCACCACCTTTAAACAACCATAACTCAGAATCACAGACCTACTAAAATTCATGCAGGAGAAAATCAGATTCAATGAAACCGAATCATAATTTGAACAAACAACTTCAAATACCACAAAAACTACTAGAACATGATCAAATAGCAACAATGAATCAGAAAACTAACAAACAAACAGATCTAAGCTACTACTTATGAAGATCAGATTTATACTTGAAAAATGTAAAATGAGACTTACAAATTTTAACCCTAACTGAAATAGGGAGAACCTCCAACCAAAACCTATCTTTGATAGGCTCTATCCACTCTAAAACAACCCTAAACCACCACTGAATACACCAAATTCCACCATCATCACCAAGTTCTGATCCCGTTGACTTTAGTTGACCGACATCTCTTGAACAAATTAAGGCAGCAACAATGAAACTAAACCCACACTAAGCTATTATTTAGATTACATGAGCTTGTGAAAACAAGTAAACTACAATTTGAAAGCTTGAAACAGTTTTGAGAATAGTAAATTGCTTGAACTTATAATAACAAGGAATTAAATGAAAACTAAAATTTTATTACAACTTGAAATCGAGTACAACTTGAATTTGAAAATACAATAAGCTAAAGTTTATACTAAAAAGCCATAAAGCTATCACTAATCTATACCTACTCCTACTCCTAAAAATCTAACCCCCTCAATATGTGACTGAGGGAGGCTATTTATAGCACTCGAATGAAGCTTCTCGGAGTCCAGCTCATCCATCCAGGTGAATTTTGTGTTTCTTTTGATCCCATATCCACCGTTTGATCACCTTGGTCACCACTCAAGCAATCTCAACCCTTGGATTAAATTCCCCCAATCATTTGGCACTAAATCTCACACGGATGGCTGACATGGCAGGTCTGCCATGTCAGGTTCTTCTAGAAACGCGTGTTGAATGTCCGAATTGCCCTTAATTGTGGTAATTGTGAAGTTGGGTAATTTTAGGGTTCATCAGCTGGTAATTTTGGGGAAAAGATAAGGTGCGGGTATATATTTTTTATGTTTGACTGATCATTAGTAATCTTTGACCGAAGGTTGTGGGTGGGTTATGGACTCGGGTTGAGTAAATGGGATTGGGTAGTGGGCTTTAAGGAGATGGGTTGTTGGGTTTAATGGAATGGATTTGGATTGGTGTTGGATTGGGTTATGGTTGGGTATTTATAATGGGATCCGGGTTTAAGGTATAGAATGGTTTTGGCAAATAAGTACAAGGATCAAAGATGTAATTTCTGAAAACTTTAGGGACTAATTTTGCCATTTTTCAAATTTTGATCCAAGGGCTTGATTTGTCACTTGATGATTCTTCTCGGACTGAATGACATAAAACTTCCCGGCATCGGCTGTAAATATCAATTCCATATCTCGTGCTCGTTTTCTCGGGTCTTGCTTGATTTTATCCCTTTTTCTTCGATATCCGTGCCTGCATATGTAAAAACACAAAAACACAATATATTTGGCATTTTGGTCGGGTTTTTGGTCTATTTGGGTCCGGTTTTTGGTAAATAAAAGGTATGTGAATAAGCACATACCAAATTCCCCCAGACTAAGCTATTGCAATGTCCTCATGCAATGTTATAAAAACACGTTTTTGAAACCGAAAATTTCCAATCTCTTTTTACTAACTTTGAAAAGTAGCAAAATTTTCAAAAGAGATTAAGAAATCTTAAGTTCTAAAAACTCCTCATTTTTCCTTTTATTCTATTTTTGTATTTTTCTCATTATTCATGTGACGTCTTTGTTGACTTTCATTATTTCTTAATAATTTTTAGGGTCTTCGAATAGGAAACACGACTCATGAAGAAGTGACCATACGGATAAAATTCGTCGTCCCTGATTTTTCGCGAGTCCCCAAACTAAGCTTAAAAACGAAATCATTGTTATTTACAAGTTAGATTGCCAACACTACTCAGAAAGCTAATTGTGGACTCTTTGTTCCCAAATTTCTATTTTCCTCTATTTATTTTATTTTTGGTGAGAAATGAATTTCTTCAAATCCTCGTTTCGATAATTTTTAGTCCGATAAAGATACCTAGTTTAGACGCTAAGTAGTTTCCAAACCTTCCCTCGAAAACCGTTGCATACAAAAATGAGGTCCACATCAAGGTCTCTGATTTAACACGATTTTGAGAATATCCCTTTTATTTGCGACCGAAACAACTCATCTACGAGTCCAGAGACAGAAGCCTTTATTAGGATACCTCGGAGTTGAAATTTGGCATTTTTAACATTATTAAGCACATATTATTAATCCTTGGCCCTTTATAACAATCACAACATCGGCTGCGAACCGGCAAGATGTGATAGTCTATTATGACCTTGGAATTTTTCCTCTGCCTTTATTAGAAGTCTACAACATCGGCTGCGAACCGGCAAGATGCAGAAAACTTTTTATGGCTTTGGATTATTATTATTCATTATTCATTATATATTTTGCCAAATCCCGAGTCCTACGACTTTTATAACAATCCCAACATCGGTTGCGAGCCGGCAAGATGGAATAGTCTATTACACCGTAACACTGGCAGTACCTTGATGTGTACCCAACTTTCATAAGCAAGGATCCTCTAAGGAAGAAATAAAAACTAATTATCGCCAAAACTAAAATAGCTTTAATTATTCCTAGATTTCTATTTTTAAGGTGAAACAAGCTTATGGGAACAAAAAGCCATAAATAACTTCGATGAGCTTTAAAGAGATCCAACTACTCCACGTTTAGCAATCTAACTTATAAACAACTCTATCATTTCTCGTTCTTCGCAAATTTAAAATCTTAAGTAATAAGATCCGCGAATGCTTAGCCAAATAATCAAGCCATGCATATATAAAGTCAAATACGGGAACTTGCAAACTCTTAAAAAGAATTCGCATTTTCTAGCTCCTTGTGTAAAAGACTAGCATGAGCTTATAGATTATAAACGGTTAAGGGAACAAGCTAGGGCTCAACACGCCCGATCAAGTCAGAATTTTATTCCTACTCTCACCAGCGGAAAGTCAACAAAAATGTCAAAATTTATTATATTTTTGCAAAAATTTTTAAAATTTTCTCATTTTTTGGATTTTTCAATTTTTGGAGGAAAAACGGGGTTGCATGAGAAAACGGCAAAAATGCAAGGCAAAAATCAAATCGAAAGATCACCCCCCCAGACTAAAACGAGACATTGTCCTCAATGTCTTAAAGGTAAGGGTTCTCCTACATAAATCTAAGGCCGTTTATTAATTATGCCAAAAGATAGATGTAAAACGATAAGATTTAGGATATCAGATAAGCAACGAATGATGAAACTCGAGTAGCGTGAAGGAAACTACGAGCACGAGAGTCTTCATCATTGGGCATTCCTGGACATACCACAGAAAACAACGAGACACAAGATATGGAAGAGGGAGCCCTCCTCACGTCACTTATTAGAATAAAGATAGAAGGATAAGCATGGGGTGCCTCCCACGAAGCGCTTGTTTTTGGTAACCGAGTCACATGAGCTTGACTCGACCCCGAATTTATTTGTCCTTGGGGGAGCAAGTGGAAGAGATAATCTCAATCGGACTTTCGTTCAAGATGTTTGGATAAACACTGAAGCATACGAAAGTTCCACTCCGATGAGATACCCACGGCTTAAAAGAAGGAGAGATGCCGGGGTCAAAGACGGTATCTTCACTCCCAAAGGAGTGAAAGATAGGAGAAATCACCGGGTAGGTGAAGAAAGGGAGAAGGATCTTAATCACAATGAAGATCCATTCTTCATCCTCAAGATTACCATTTTTCTGATCTTGAATATCAACATTGAAGCTCTTATGGTTATAATCAACAAAGACCTCGGGCGGGAGGGTCGGGAGGATATCATCGACAAGTAAACTCTTATGATAAAGTACATCTCCCCCCGGGTCAGGATCTTCATCAAAAGCAAAGTAATCATACTCCGGAGGAGGTATGATATGAGTGAGTTCACCGGAGAACTCCTCATGAAGAGAATCAATCATATGATGATCTGTGAGCTCAGGTTCCGTCACATACTCATCACTCTCCTCCATCTGACTATCAAAGATAGGGTTATCTGAAATGAAAGTAAAGTCAGACCCGAAATCAAATAGAGGATTGGTGAAAGTCGTGTTGAATGTTTCGGAAACAAGCTCATCAAATTCTTTTGAAGGATTGATTTCAGCTTCCTTCGGAGGGAGAGAAGGTAATGGTTCATCGTTCAATAGTTTTTCAAGAAAAAGAATATCTCCCACCGGATCAAGACAAGAATCATCAATTTCCGGCGAAATTGATTCATCTTTAAGACAAGCATCGATCTCTTCCAAGAGAGGATTACTTCCCTCAAACGGAGTGAGGGAAGGGGAAGAGTCGGAAATGATTGGAGGAGTTTCTTCTTCAGCATAATCGATTTCTCCACAAGATAAAGAAGTATAATCGTCATCAGAATCGGTAAATATCTCATCATGATCATCAACGGACTCAATAATTATGGACGAAGTGGAATCATCAATAACAAGTCTCGAAGAACATCTTGAAGAATCCGGAGGTGGGACAAGTGATGTGCTCTGAGAGCTAGGAATTTCCACCACTTCCGTTATGGTCTCTGGTTCTTGTTCTTGATAAACGTGAAGATAAGGCAAGTTGTTCTTTTTAGACATTGTTTTAAGCTCAGCTCGTTTGCTTGACAAACTCTTAACCGTAAATCGAGAAAGGTTAGGATCAATTTTTGACGGTTTAGGAGGAGCAATTGTAGGCTTAGATTCTTGGACAACCGTAGGTTGGACGTATTTAGCACTTCCATTGTTAGTGGAAAGTATCGGGTCCTTTGTCACCTCGGTTTCTTGTTCCATTTCCCTCACCGGAGAGGGAATAGGAATCGATGGTCCATTATCAATACGACATTTCGACATTTTTGACAAAGCTTGAAGTTGTTCAATGTGGATCTTAAAAGACTTAAGTTCAAAGAAATCATCCTCGTAACCCTCGTTGGGTGCTTGGAGTGACTCCGAAATGGTGGGTTTGTCATTATCCCACAAATTTGGCTCATACTGAGAATTTTCAAATGACTCCCCACAAGGCTCAAAACTAGGCGTATACGGTTCTTGCTCATAAGAGTTTTGAAAAGGAAAATTGAAATCATTTTGAGGATAATTATCAAATCTCGTATCATAAGCGTAAGACGTTTCAAAACTCGGGGAGTAGCACATACAATTTGTGTATCCACATTGATTACAAAAACATTGTCCACAAGGTACTTCTGCTTCGGAGGGATTTCCACAATTAAAACAAGTGAACGGAGGCGGCGGTGGTGTTTGAAAGTAATCGGAAATGTTTGAAGGATTGTTGAACGATCTTTGATCATTTGTGTGAGAATTACAAAACCAACAAACTCCGTCACGAATATTACTACCACATTGCTCGCACGTACACCAAACACACAACCCTCCGAAGAAAGGTTCGCCATACTTAACACAAGTCGGATCCATAAGAATTAAACATAAGAGGGTGAAGAGAAAGAATTATCGGTTTAGAGGATTAGAGAAGAAGAATTAAACATTTAAGAGGATTAAAGAAGAATATTTTTGGGTTTTTAAGTTTAGAAACATAGAAAATAACAAAAGAAAAATGGAAGATAATTTTGAAGAGAAAATCTTTTTGGATTTTTAATTAAGGAAAAATAATTATATTTTTGGTGATCGTTTTATCAACCGTACTCGTTTCTTTCAAAACTACGCGCAGCGTGGCGGGAGAGAAGAATGGATCTCTCTTCAGTCTGCAATTTAATGTCAAGACTTCCTTAAACCCCGTAATTAGGTTGTAGTAAAGAAATAATCCAAGCAACGTTTAACTACACGATCTCTTTTGTTGTTAATTCGGAATGGTTTACAACGCCCTCTCGAGAGCGAGGATTTATTATTAATGGTGAAAACACTTTAGGAAAAGTGTTTTTTAATTATTTTCTTTTTGTATTTTTATTTTTTATAAAAACGATAACTTCCGAGGAAGGGTCTTCAAAACACGATTCGACGAACGAAATCACGAACTCACTTCAACCTTCCCCGGCAGCGGCGCCAAAAATTGATAATTATATATAGTTCAAGGAAAACACACGTGGAAATATGTGTTAACCCGAGTCGTTTGTCCCGACGAAGATCGAATGGAATTTGTGTTCCCGGGACGTGATTCGTGCAGTGAATGTGAAAAAGAGTGATTGATTTGTGTTTTTATACTACGAATAATAAAATATTAAATGAAAGCAACTAAT
The DNA here is from genome assembly GCA_021014915.2 of Artemisia tridentata subsp. tridentata. Taxonomy (NCBI): domain Eukaryota; kingdom Viridiplantae; phylum Streptophyta; class Magnoliopsida; order Asterales; family Asteraceae; genus Artemisia; species Artemisia tridentata. The sequence continues at coordinate 70,701,234 of CP139505.1, forward strand.
TAAGCTTAAAGAAACAATTAATCTAAGCATGTAATAATAAAAGCGAAAATTGAATTTTAAAAACGTTACGCGACGAAATTTAAAACGTAAATAAAAAGTGATTTTCTAAATTTCAAAACCTAAAAATATAAAAATAATTTTCCTATATTAAATCTGATAAAAGAAAATTTTTGGAAAAAGAAAAATATTTTTTTGACTTTTTAATAATTTTTTATGAATTAAAAACTAATTAAAACTATTTAAATGATTTAAAAATAGTAAAACAGTTTGGAAAATTCTGAAAATTTTTGAGTAAATTTGAAATCAAAGAAGTAATCTAGGAAAAATAATTTCAGAAAGCTATTAAGCCTAAATAAGCTGAAACAGTGAATAAGCAGTTGCAAAATAAGCACTAAATAAGCCAATAAGCACTTAGAATAAGCAAAAGGCTTAAAACAGAAGCTATCAACTACAACAAGCTCAAATCAACTCAAAACAATAAGCTAAGCTCACAGAAAAGTTCAAATAAGCAGTTTGCAAATTTCACTTTAAAGACAACAAATAAGAGCCAAACACCTATCTAGCAAGCCAAATTAAGCAGTTCTAATAAGCTCTGAACTAAAACCTAATGGGGGCAAAATCAAGCCAGTACTACTGAGTGTCAGAAAATCACAAAAGCCATATTACAAACTACTAATTGCTACCTTAATTGAGGCCAAGTTCATGTGTGGAAAAACAGATATATAAGCTAATTGATGCAGAACATTTGACTTTTAAAGTGCATATTCATTTTGACTAAGTCTGATTTAAACAGCCAATATCTAGTCCTAGATGTATAACAATCATGATTAACCTCTAAATACCCACACACAAACATGAAATACACCAAATTAATCAAGGCAGCAAGATCAGATTTCAAAAGTGCAGGCAGAAATGATATAGCAATCTAATTTTGACTATTATCTAAAAAAACCAACTGATATAATGCTACTACTGACCTATCCTATCCTATATGGGACTAAGTATGCAGATAATTCAATAAAGCAACAGCAAGAACAACTAGCAGTCAGCAGAACCAAACACCCTTTAAACTATTGAAATCACTACAACTAGCAGAATTAAACTAACATATGATGAAACAAAGATATGAAGAGATGCATAAACAACTATAGAAACTATCGAATCAGTAATCACCACCTTTAAACAACCATAACTCAGAATCACAGACCTACTAAAATTCATGCAGGAGAAAATCAGATTCAATGAAACCGAATCATAATTTGAACAAACAACTTCAAATACCACAAAAACTACTAGAACATGATCAAATAGCAACAATGAATCAGAAAACTAACAAACAAACAGATCTAAGCTACTACTTATGAAGATCAGATTTATACTTGAAAAATGTAAAATGAGACTTACAAATTTTAACCCCTAACTGAAATAGGGAGAACCTCCAACCAAAACCTATCTTTGATAGGCTCTATCCACTCTAAAACAACCCTAAACCACCACTGAATACACCAAATTCCACCATCATCACCAAGTTCTGATCCCGTTGACTTTAGTTGACTGACATCTCTTGAACAAATTAAGGCAGCAACAATGAAACTAAACCCACACTAAGCTATTATTTAGATTACATGAGCTTGTGAAAACAAGTAAACTACAATTTGAAAGCTTGAAACAGTTTTGAGAATAGTAAATTGCTTGAACTTATAATAACAAGGAATTAAATGAAAACTAAAATTTTATTACAACTTGAAATCGAGTATAACTTGAATTTGAAAATACAATAAGCTAAAGTTTATACTAAAAAGCCATAAAGTTATCACTAATCTATACCTACTCCTACTCCTAAAAATCTAACCCCTCAATATGTGACTGGGGGAGGCTATTTATAGCACTCGAATGAAGCTTCTCGGAGTCCAGCTCATCCATCCAGGTGAATTTTGTGTTTCTTTTGATCCCATATCCACCGTTTGATCACCTTGGTCACCACTCAAGCAATCTCGACCCTTGGATTAAATTCCCCCAATCATTTGGCACTAAATCTCACACGGATGGCTGACATGGCAGGTCTGCCATGTCAGGTTCTTCTAGAAACGCGTGTTGAATGTCCGAATTGCCCTTAATTGTGGTAATTGTGAAGTTGGGTAATTTTAGGGTTCATCAGCTGGTAATTTTGGGGAAAAGATAAGGTGCGGGTATATATTTTTTTTGTTTGACTGATGATTAGTAATCTTTGACCGAAGGTTTTGGGTGGGTTATGGACTCGGGTTGAGTAAATGGGATTGGGTAGTTGGCTTTAAGGAGATGGGCTGTTGGGTTTAATGGAATGGATTTGGATTGGTGTTGGATTGGGTTATGGTTGGGTATTTATAATGGGATCCGGGTTTAAGGTATAGAATGGTTTTTGCAAATAAGTACAAGGATCAAAGATGTAATTTCTGAAAACTTTAGGGACTAATTTTGCCATTTTTCAAATTATGATCCAAGGGCTTGATTTGTCACTTGATGATTCTTCTCGGACTGAATGACATAAAACTTCCCGGCATCGGCTGTAAATATCAATTCCATATCTCGTGCTCGTTTTCTCGGGTCTTGCTTGATTTTATCCCTTTTTCTTCGATATCCGTGCCTGCATATGTAAAAACACAAAAACACAATATATTTGGCATTTTGGTCGGGTTTTTGGTCTATTTGGGTCCGGTTTTTGGTAAATAAAAGGTATGTGAATAAGAAGAGGCCAAATCTCCCCCTCAGTGTGAGAAGGAGGTTGTTGGCTTGAGACTCCAGTGTCTTTCTCCCCCTCAACTGTTGCTTGAGCCATGGTGATAGCAAGAGTTGGAGTCACTGGAGCAGTAGGACCTTTGAAGGCCTGATAGATCTCAGTCATCATTGATTTGATGTCCGAGGTGTCTTTCTGAAGACTTGAGATCTGATCCGCCAGAGAAGCCTGAGAAGCTTCGATGCCCGACATCCTTGACCCAAGAGACCATGCCAAGGATGTTGAAGATTGTGCCCAAGTACCAAGATGTTTTTCCTGAAGACCCATGGAAGTCTGATTGAGTCCAAGGAAGTAGTAAGACCCTGAAGCTTAGAATCCTTCAGTAAGCTGAGAAGATCACTGATTTCAGCTGACTGCTTCTGATAAGTCTCAGCAGCCTGAAGGACCTTTTCAGTGAGTACGGGGTCATCCTTGACAGCTGACTGAATAGTTCCAAGGCTGTTGGTGATGCCTTCAAGAGTAAGATTGAACTTCTGGAAATGAAGATCAATAGCTGTCAGGGAGTGTTTGGTGTCTGATTGGATTTCGATCACATCATCATGAAAAGTTTCAACATCTGCCTTCAGGTTGGCATAGTGAACAGCAGCTTTAGTGTGATGATCAAACATCTCATCAGTGAGACCAGTGAAAAGAGCTCTGTTGGTCTTCAATAGGAATTTGACCAATGTTCTTTCAGTGAGGGGAAGAGAGTTATCATACTTTTGGAGGATGTCCCCTGTACCAGAAGAATCAGAAGACTGAGAACCAGACTTTTCACTTTGGCTTGGAGATGACTGATGTGATTGTTCAGGTTGTTCAAGTTGTGTATCAGTTTCCATATCCTCACCTGCCTCAAACATTTCCTCTTTACTCTCTTCCCTGAGCTCTTCATCAGACTCCATAAAAGCCTGAAAGTCCCCCATGGACTCAATACCCAAAAAATCAACCGGCTCCTCTTTATAAAAAGACTTGCCTTCGGTTTGGTCAGGTCCTACCCCATTGTCATAATAACTGAGTGGGTTTGCTCAGCCTGACTAGCCATAATAACTGGGGTAACACCAGCCTGGCTTTTGGGGGCAGTTCCTGAGAGACTGGATCCGCCTGAGGGGTTGATGGGTTCCATATCAGCGGGTTGTTTCTTTCCCTCTGAGTCTTTGTCCCCCTTAGCACCTTCAACTACTGATGGGTGCTTTCCAGTAGTATCACTAGGTACTGATTGTGAAAGTTTGTGGACCCCCTTCCCATCAGGATTGTGCTGTCCTTCAGGGGATTTAGGGTCCTTTTCTCCCTGAGATCCTGAGGGTGATTGCTCAGGAACGTTAGCGGGATGTGAATGTTTGTGGGTCCCCTTCTCAGTAAGGTAGTGTTGCCTTACCGAGGATTTAGAACCCTTTCCTCCCTTGGGAACTGATTGTTTTTTGACAGTTCCTTCATCGGGATGTGAGGGGGTGTGGGTCCTCTTCCCAGTAGGGTGGTGCTGCCCTACCGAGGATTCAGGACCTTTTTCTCCCTTGAGTACTGATTGTGATTTATCAGTACCTTCATCGGGATGTGAGGGGGGAATGCTTCCTGATTCCTCTGACTTGTGTATGTCAGTTGAACCATGTGGAATGGGTGCGCCCGAGGTCACTGAGGATGATTGCTCAGTGACCTCCGTTGGCCTTTGTTTTGAGGTCAAGAGGGTCTCAGAAATGGGTGTTTCAGAGGTCTCGGCCTTTTTCAACCTCCTTTTTAGGTTGAGTTGGTTTTGAGGATCAGTCTCAGTGGCGAGTGGCTTGGGTCTAACCACCTGGCTGGACTGACCCTTCTTTGTCTTCTTCACCTTTTTGGTCGGTGAAGGAACTGGAGAGATAGTGATGAAGCGAAAAGTGTACCGCTTTTAAGGGGTCATTTAAGCCCGAAATCGTATTTATTTGATCAAATATTGCCCTAAATCGTTCCTTTTGTCATTTTAGGTACTTTTGAGGAGAAATCTGGAAAAGGAGGCATTTTGGACGTTTTTGGAGCATTAAAGTGAAGAAAACGGCAAAGTCTCAAGAATCGGCTAAAAGTTACTCTTGACGGCGTCAAGATTTACTCTAGACGGCGTCATGCCTTGGCAAGAAAAGTTGGACGTGAAATTTACTCATGACGGGCCAGTGAAAATAGCATGTGAATTCTGACGGCGTCACGCTTTAACTTGATCGAGGGCGTCACGGCTTAAATCATAAGGGGACGGCGTCACGTTCATGGTTCGACGGCGTCAAGCCTTGATAAGCCAGAATGGATTTTTGAAGAGCTAAAGAGGGACGGCGTCAAGAAGGTCATCCGGGAACCCTAAAAGCGGCGAGGTGACGGCGTCACACTCCATAAGGTGACGCCGTCAGATCCAAAAATCTATATATAGTTTTCTAATTTTTTGTCATTAGAGAGAGCTTAGTGTGTGGAATTTTGGGAGAAAACCCTAAGACGATTTTAGCTACTTTTTCAGGGCTTTTTGCCTTGAGATCTTCCATGTTTCATTGAAAGATAAGTTATCAATTAATCATTCAATATGTCTATGTGTTGTTTGATTCTATCTTATTCTTGTCTTTTGTTTAACATGTTAGGCTAAATTTATCTTGTGTTTGCTTAGATCTAATGAAACCTAGCTATTGATTATTGGTTGTTAGTGTGTTATTAGTTGTATTGGATGATTGTTTATCTATGTTAGGCTTAAGAAAACTGGCTAACTTCCTATTCGGTAACTTGCTTGAACGTCTTAAGAAACATGAACCAAATGCGTACTAAAGGTTTTTATGGTTGTATTTAATGCACAAGCGAATTCTAGTGATCCCATGTTAGGAGCTTCCTAGCCGGCTCGACATAGGAGTGAAGTAGGAGCTTGTAGAGTTGGGGAAGTAAGTACGCCACCCCACGAATGGTATTAAGGAATACACCCGTCATCCACGCGACTAATACACACTAATTAACCGGTAAAAGATAGTTAGGGAGTAAGGAAATCTAAGTAAACACATTTCTCTACACATAAGTTTCTCACCACATTTTATTTTCAGTTATTTAATTTTATTGCATTCGTAGTAATTTGGGTTAGTTGACTAGCAACTAATTCCGCCCACTCCTTCAAACCCGAGATTTTACTTGCTTTCCTAAAAACTATAAAAACATAAAAAAGAATCTTCCTCAACCCTTAGACCTAATTAGAGTAGCCTTTCATACCTAACGAACACTATTCCCTGTGGAGAACGATCAATCCCCCGTACTTACCACTACACTATACTACATCGGTCAGGTACACTGCCTGGTGGGGTTGTAAGCCTCTTGAGATCCCTCGAGAGGTAAAACCTGTTGTAAGGTTACAAAACCACGCAATCAAGTTTTTGGCGCCGCTGCCGGGGAATAGTTATTGTTTAGGTTGAATTTTTATTTCTATTAGGTCTACTCACTAGATTCCTTTCTAGTGAGATTTTTATTTTATTTTTCTAGGTTTTCTTTAGTCTATCTATTTTCTTTGTGCTTTTGTTCGTAACAGATTTTCATTAACTATTCAGTTTGCCATTATGGAAAACGCGAATCCACCCCTTACACCTGGCGAAGTGGCTTTGTTGCGTAGCCAACTTGAGAATGAGATTAGTGAGCTCAGGGAGCTCAGTAGAATGATTGATATAGAGCTTGATTATGCCTTGAACAACTTAGGGACCGCCATATACTCAGATAATTACTTTGAACGTAATAATCTTACGGTTGATAAGTTGATTGAGAAAATTGAGGAAGTAAAGGTAGATCCTAGGTTGGATGATTGTTTCAATGAATACCCCACTAAGAAGGAGATTGCTTACTATAACAACCTAGTTGATAACCCTCGACCACCCTTTGTTAGAATTGACCCAAAGATTAAGAGAGGTGATCCCGGGAATGTGAAGATACCATGTATGATTGGGTACCAATACGTTGAGCATGCTTACATTGACTGTGAATCCCCAATCAACGTTATGTCCTCAGGCCTTTATAGCCAAATCATAAACACACCAGTTGAGCCTAGGATGGACCCCAAGTGTCCAGGCGGAGTTTGCAACTTCGTTGGAAGGATTAAGGATATACATATCCTTGTTGGGAACTTTACCTTTATCACCAACTTCATGATTTTAGAAGATATGGCAAGTGTTGTTGACTGCCGCCTATCTCGCGTTATGTTAGGTAAGCCATTTATCGAAGCATCCAATTTAAGGTATGACCGTTTGAAAGGCACGGTTCAGTTTTCTAATCACATAGATAGGATCACATATAGGATGCCTTATCGGGTTAATGAGTTTCGTTTTGTGCCTCGATTTGACATGGACAACATTGGTGCGATTGAGGACATCAATGAAGAGGATAAAGAAAAAGGCATGGACCATGTTTGGAATAAGAGAAGCCTTTATTATAAAGATTGCTTAAACCTTGGACCTAAATACAAAATTGATATGGAGGTTGTTAGGATGATTAGAGGGGCAATTGAGAAGCAAAACGGAAAAAACGTAGACCCCTTGACTTTGAGTCTAGCTACAAGACTCGTTAATAAAGAAAAGCGCTTCTTGGGAGGCAACCCAAGCTTTATTTGTTTTATTTGCTTTATTTGTTTATTTATTTGTTTGTTTGATTTTATTTGCTTCCGTATGTATGTTTAATTTTTATTATTATTGATTCATGTTCAAAACTAAATTTGTGAAAATGCTTTATGTTGTTTTTAACTTCGTCTTAACTACATATAAAGGTATTTTGCAAAAGATAAGTGTAAGGGAAATCTAAATCGGTTTATTAGAACACAAATGAACATGAATCGTAATAATAATAAATTAGCATACATATTCGTATTTGTTTGAGTCAAATGCTTGTATCGAGTCATAATGATGCTTTGCAGGATTTCCAGGAAGTAAGGTAAAGGTTTTTCCAGAAATTTTCCGGAAACTAAAAATGAAAATTTTTGTCAGGTCATTTCTGACGGCGTCAGGGGTTATAACCTGACGGCGTCAGATTTAATTTTCAGAAATTTTTGAAAGTTTTGTTTTTAGAAAAGTTTTTATTAAAATCTCCAACTTATAATCTCCAGGAATCTGCAAAGTTATCATTCCACAAGCATTATATCCTTATATATAGATTTTTTCCCGCCGATGTTATGCAGGTTTTCGTGTTTGTTTTCTCAGGTTTAACAGGTTATTTTGGACAAGGAGATGTTTTTGGAATCAAGCTTATGGCGATGCATTAGTCATGGAGCTTCAACATTCTCTTTGGAGGAAGATTTAACCGTGTAATTTCATTATCCACCGAGCGAATCAGGGGAGTATTTGATTTCATTCTTTTACTTTTTGCTTTTACATCTTATTATTTGAACATTGGGGACAATGTTCATCTTAAGTGTAAGGGGAGGGTAAAAGTACGATTTTAGAGAATACAATTGCGCTTGATTTTTGTTTGTTTGATGGTAGATGTGTAATAAAACTGAGAGAAATACTTGTTAAGGTAATTTTAGTGCCAAATTTAAAATTTTTTACAACATATAGGAGTGAAACTTTGATCTTAATAAGCGTCTCACGGATAGGAGTTATATGACTAGCACAAAAACCGTACCACTAAAAAATTTTCCACCCCAAATATGTGAGGTTTGCCCCTAGAATTGGTAGGAAAAGCATTTATGCTATGATGTGTGTACCGGTAGCACTTAGATTCTAGAACTTGCGTTAGGACCATTCCAAGGCCACAAGTGAGACTACATTCATGTAGTTAGACTTACTACATGATAAGAGGCATTAGGATTAACCCATTGTTTTACACCTGTGTTTTTGTTATAATTACTTTGGCTACATTGGTCAAGTAATTCTCCCACACCTTTTGCGTTGTACTCATTTTTAGTACACGATACCCCTAGTACACCCCTCAGAGCCTATCTTTTCGTTTCGACCTTTAAGCATTTTACTTAAAGGAAGAATTTGTTACACCCCACTAAAATGTACACCCAAATCGCCTTAGCCTACCTTGTATGCACTCATTTTTAGTGCATTATTGTTACAACATTTGTTTAAACCCAAGTTAATTATCTAGTTGATTACATGGTTGCTAAGTCGAGTCATATCCTTGTACATATTGTTTTGGGACGATTGGGACTCATGGGTAAAGTACTAGTGTAATGGAGTAATGGGGAAGAACATCATTTATTACCCCCATATGTGCTAAATATTTTAAAAGTACTCCAAGTTTTTCAATTATCTTAATTCGAGTCATTAGATTAGTATTTGTAAAGTTATGTAAAAATTCAAGTGTAAGGGGGATGCAATGCCCCTATGATGTATTATTTTGGATGGTAGGGTAAAAGTGTATGCAAAAAAAAAAAAAAAAAAAAAAAAAAAAAAAAAAAAAAAAAAAAAAATCAAGAAAAACACAAAAAAATGAGAAAAAGAAAAATAGAAAAAACATACGGACTACCATCCCGTTTTATTTTATGTTTTTGTTATTTTATCATTAGCTTAAGATCGAGTCTAGTCTTGGCTTAGCAACATTGTATAGTACATGTAATTGATCAAGATTTTTAACTCGCCACCAGTAAAATATCCTTTATCCAACAAAACTGTGTTTTCCTTTTCCCTACACCTAACGTTATAACCCATTTAAAAGCCCTCTTTGATAGTTTATCTTAGGTGCTTACGCCTAGTGGAGGAGGTTTTCGATCCTTTCCCAAGCCTATGGTAATCTATTTGCTATGACAGGTAGTGAGAGATATTATCCGTTTTCATTTATGAGATTTATTTTGATGACACTTGAGAGATGTGAGTATCTAAACACTACTTGTGAGGTGCTAGTTTGTAATCTCCGTGCTTATTATGATTAAAGTGGAACGATTATTTGTTGTAATTACTTTTATGTTAGCATTAAATGACCCCTAACTTGTATTTTGATTAGAATAAAAGCGCATTTGCTTGAGGACAAGCAAATCTCAAGTGTAAGGGTATTTGATGAAGCGAAAAGTGTACCGCTTTTAAGGGGTCATTTAAGCCTTAAATCGTATTTATTTGATCAAATATTGCCCTAAATCGTTTCTTTTGTCATTTTAGGTACTTTTGAGGAGAAATCTGGAAAAGGAGGCATTTTGGACGTTTTTGGAGCATTAAAGTGAAGAAAACGGCAAAGTCTCAAAAATCGGCTAAAAGTTACTCTTGACGGCGTCAAGATTTACTCTAGACGGCGTCATGCCTTGGCAAGAAAAGTTGGACGTGAAATTTACTCATGACGGGCCAGTGAAAATAGCATGTGAATTCTGACGGCGTCACGCTTTAACTTGATCGAGGGCGTCACGGCTTAAATCATAAGGGGACGGCGTCACGTTCATGGTTCGACGACGTCAAGCCTTGATAAGCCAGAATGGATTTTTGAAGAGCTAAAGAGGGACGGCGTCAAGAAGGTCATCCGGGAACCCTAAAAGCGGCGAGGTGACGGCGTCACACTCCATAAGGTGACGCCGTCAGATCCAAAAATCTATATATAGTTTTCTAATTTTTTGTCATTAGAGAGAGCTTAGTGTGTGGAATTTTGGGAGAAAACCCTAAGACGATTTTAGCTACTTTTTCAGGGCTTTTTGCCTTGAGATCTTCCATGTTTCATTGAAAGATAAGTTATCAATTAATCATTCAATATGTCTATGTGTTGTTTGATTCTATCTTATTCTTGTCTTTTGTTTAACATGTTAGGCTAAATTTATCTTGTGTTTGCTTAGATCTAATGAAACCTAGCTATTGATTATTGGTTGTTAGTGTGTTATTAGTTGTATTGGATGATTGTTTATCTATGTTAGGCTTAAGAAAACTGGCTAACTTCCTATTCGGTAACTTGCTTGAACGTCTTAAGAAACATGAACCAAATGCGTACTAAAGGTTTTTATGGTTGTATTTAATGCACAAGCGAATTCTAGTGATCCCATGTTAGGAGCTTCCTAGCCGGCTCGACATAGGAGTGAAGTAGGAGCTTGTAGAGTTGGGGAAGTAAGTACGCCACCCCACGAATGGTATTAAGGAATACACCCGTCATCCACGCGACTAATACACACTAATTAACCGGTAAAAGATAGTTAGGGAGTAAGGAAATCTAAGTAAACACATTTCTCTACACATAAGTTTCTCACCACATTTTATTTTCAGTTATTTAATTTTATTGCATTCGTAGTAATTTGGGTTAGTTGACTAGCAACTAATTCCGCCCACTCCTTCAAACCCGAGATTTTACTTGCTTTCCTAAAAACTATAAAAACATAAAAAAGAATCTTCCTCAACCCTTAGACCTAATTAGAGTAGCCTTTCATACCTAACGAACACTATTCCCTGTGGAGAACGATCAATCCCCCGTACTTACCACTACACTATACTACATCGGTCAGGTACACTGCCTGGTGGGGTTGTAAGCCTCTTGAGATCCCTCGAGAGGTAAAACCTGTTGTAAGGTTACAAAACCACGCAATCGGTGAAGGAACTGGAGAGATAGCGTCATTACCCTGAATGACTGATTGCATGTATTTAGTCAGGGCAATATGTGTAACCTCACTGATGCTACTAGTGAAGTTTGACTTGTGCAGGACGTCAGGCTTCGTACCTTCTGCATCAGTCCTCACATAGTCAGAACCTAGTAGGTCCTGAAGCACACAGGAAACAAATCTAGGATATGACATATGTCTTTGCCTATGTTTTCCTGAGAGCTTAGCAACAAGGTCTCGGAAGATTATTCCTCCGATGTCTATTTTTGTACCCTCAAGGAGACTGAACAACATCAATTGTTGTGATGAGTTCAACTGCTCCGTAGAGGATTTATTTCCACCCAGGACCTGAATGACAAATGTCATCAGTATCCTCCAAATAGGGTGGAACCATGTTTTGACTACTGGAGCCTTTTCCAGTAAGCCTCCCGCAGACGTTGTTGGACGTCTGGGGTCATGGGGTGCAAGAAAGATCAGTTCATTCTTTATGTCCTGATCAGTAGGGTTGGGTGAAAAGGCTTCAGCAAAGTCAAGGCCTGTGGCTTTGATGAATGCTGAGTAGTCAAAGGAGAGGGTTCTACTCCCATTCATCACCGTGAAGGTGATGATTGACTCTTTGGTGTCTTTGGGGCTGGTTGCCACAGCCGTACACCAGAATTCCCTCACATAGTCATGGTAGATGACTGAGGGGGTGTGGATGAAAGCCTTTGCAAGAAAACAATTACGAAGATATTTCATAACGTTCTTGTAGGCTGGGTAGATTTGTGGATATGAGAAATTTCCCACCACATTGTTTTTGGTTAGGTCTACACCCTCCAATGTGAAATCCACATTAGGAGCGTATGTCACAGCTTTAGAAGAAGCCATTTGTGGGTAAGTCTGAGTTTGACTAAGGTTAAAGGGTTTCTAAAGCTTAAGAATGCACACACAATTTGTTTTTGAGAATTAAAAATGGCAGAGTTTAGCTTAAGATTCTATAAAAACATGTGTATGTATTCTTCTGGTTGGGGTATTTATAGGAAAGTGGAGATGGGGGTGTTTTGGTCATTTGAGCAAATCTTAATTTATTCAAAAAGAATTATTTGGAAATTTTTTTGAATAATATGTTTTGGGATCCGCATTTAATGCCAACACTCCACTTTCCTGGTTTGGCGCAACAGTCGAAGTGAACAGTTGAGCAGTTCTGCAAAAGTGCAACTTGCAGAGATGAGTCATCACATATTTGAAATGTGATTGGAGAGGCATTTAATGCCAAGTGGGAATGTGGTGGCCCAGAGGTGGAAGCCAGAAAGGCAAAAAGAACAATTATTCTTGAATTAAATATGTGTTCAGTTACCAACCTCGGACATTTACTAACTAGATACTTAGAGCATTTAAGTCAGTATTTAATGTCCTTTTCAGGGCCCTGAATGACTCTTCATTCAGTGATAGGTTTTTCAGGGACTTGGGATTAGTCACTGATGATTCAGGAATATGGAAAGATTCCTGAGAAGCAAGGATTCAGGAACTTGGGTTTAGTTCCTGAACCCTCAAGATTTCAGGAACTTGGGTTTAGTTCCTGAGGTTGAGGATTCAGTGAATTAATTCACTGACGAACACATTGAGTCAGGGACCTGAGATTTTAAGAATTTACACTTCAGTTGGTAAAAATTAATCAGTGGACTGATTCTCTATATCCAACATTCCTAATTCAGCTTTCAGTCTTGTGAAAGTTGGTTCATCCAAAGGTTTGGTGAAGATATCAGCTAACTAATATTCAGTAGGAAAGAAGTGTAATTCAATGTCACCATTCATGACATGGTCCCTGATGAAGTGATATCTGATATCAATGTGTTTTGTTCTCTGATGAAGAACAGGGTTGTTAGAGATTGCAATTGCACTTGTGTTATCACAAAAGATGGGTACCATCTTGTACTGAATTCCATAGTCACTGAGTTGACTTTTCATCCAGAGTACATTTGCACAACAACTAGCTGCTGTAACATATTCAGCCTCAACTGAGGACAAGGCAACTGATTGTTGCTTCTTGGCACTCCAACAGACTAATTTCCCACCAAGTATTTGGCAAGAGCCTGAGGTGCTTTTTCTGTCCATGTTGCATCCAGCATAGTCAGAGTCTGAGTATCCTTTGAGATCAAGTCCTGAGCACTTTGGATAGTATAATCCAAGGTTAGGAGTGCCCTTTAGGTACCTGAATATCCTTTTCACAGCAGTGACATGAGATTCTCTTGGGTCAGATTGATATCTGGCACATAGACATACTGAGAATTGGATATCAGGCCTTGATGCAAGAAGATACATCAGTGATCCTATCATTCCTCTAAAGAGAGTTTAATTTACTGGTTTACTAGTTAGATCAGGACCAAGGTTGTTTGGGGGAACCATGGGAGTTTTGACTGAGGCACAGTCACTGAGATCATACTTCTTCAGTAGATTCTTTACATACTTCTCTTGACTGATAGTGGTTCCTCTATCAGTCTGCTTGATCTGAAGACCAAGAAAGTATGTCAGTTCTCCCATCATGCTCATTTCAAACTTCTTTGCCATTAGTTTTTCAAATTATTTGCAAAGTTTGAAACTTGTTGAGCCAAAGATGATGTCATCAACATACACTTGTACTAGTATGACATCATTATTTGTCTTATAGATAAACAATGTGTTGTCTATCTTGCCTCTGACAAATTTGTTTTGGATTAAGAAGGCTGAGAGAGTCTCATACCATGCCCTGGGAGCTTGCTTCAGTCCATAAAGGGCTTTGTTAAGCTTATAGACATGATCAGGAGACTCATGGCTTTCAAATCCAGGAGGTTGCTCAACATAAACTTCATCTTTCAGTGAACCATTTAAGAATGCACTTTTAACATCCATTTGGTACACCTTGAAGTTCATGTATGTAGCAAAAGCAAGGAAGATCCTGATGGCTTCCATCCTTGCTACTGGTGCAAATGTTTCCTCATAGTCAATGCCTTCTTGTTGATTATAGCCTTTGGCTACAAGTCTGGCTTTGTTTTTAATGACTATGCCATTTTCATCAGTTTTGTTTTTGAATACCCATTTCATGCCAATGACTGAGACATTCTCAGGACATTTGACCAAGGTCATTACCTTGTTTCTGTCAAATTGTTCAAGTTCATCATGCATGGCCTGAACCCAACTTGGATGTTTAAGTGCTTCTTTAACACTTTTGGGTTCAATTGTGGAAATGAAGTCCACAAATAGGCATTCATTGGATGAGGCTGCTCTTAGACTAGCAGCCATGCTCCTGGTGAGCATGCCTTCAGTAGGTTCTCCAATAATATTGACAAGTTCAATGTCCTGAGACCTAGTCCAACTTTCTTGAGGTCCTGGATACTGATTTGAACTTGTGGAGGTCTGATTGGGTAGAGGGTTTGGTTCTGGAGTAGACACATGATCATTGATTGGATCTTGAGTGTCTATCAGATCACTGAGATTGTTTGGATCTTGAGTATTTTGAACAGGCTGATTGATATCATCAGTGTGTGTATGTGCCTCAACAAACTCAGTGATGGTTGGGTTAGGTAGCTTGTGGGGGATTATGTAATAGGAGAGATTAGCATCATCTTGATACTGAGTAGAAGGATTGTTTTCAGACAGATATTCATCAGGAGGATATCTTGAAGAATTATCAATTCCTATCTCTTCTACTGAGGCAGTTGAGAACCTGATAGCATCAGTGCTCTCATCAAAGGTAACATGAAATGTTTCCTCAGTCTGCTGTCTCCTTGTGTTGAACACTTTGAAGGCTTTTGAGACAAGTGAGTATCCCAGGAAGTATCCATCATCAGCTTTTGCATCAAATTTCCCTAGGTGATCCTTGTGATTATGAATAAACACAGGACACCCAAAGACATGAAAGTAGCTGATGTCAGGGATTCTTCCTTTGAATAACTCATATGGGGTTTTCCCATGTCTCTTGACAATTATGGATCTGTTTTGTGTATAACAGGCAGTTTTGACTGCATCAGTCCAAAAATAGTTGGAAAGGACTGATCCACATAGCATTGTCCTAGCAGCTTCAATGAGTGTTCTGTTTTTCCTTTCAGCAACACCATTTTGTTCAGGTGTGTATGGAGAGGAAAAGTTTTGGGAAATACCTTTCTCATCACAGAAACATTCAAGTTCATTATTTTTGAACTCATTCCCATTGTCAGTTCTAATTTGTTTGACCTTAATGTTATTTTGATTTTCAATGTTCCTGACAAAGGACATGATTGTTTCAGCTGCCTGACTCTTTTTGATCAGGAAGAATACCCAGGTGTATCTAGAGTATTCATCCACTATGACCAGAGTATACTTCTCATGGTTAATAGACCTTGGACTGACAGGTCTAAATAGATCCATATGGAGAAGATGTAGGCAGTTCCTAATGGAAAAGTTGGTTTTGGTTTTAAAGGAAGCTCTGTGATGTTTACCTTTTTCACAAGCTGAGCATGGTTTATCCTTATAAAACACAAGAGATGGTAAGCCAAGGACCTTGTTTTGTTTTACAAGATTGTTAATGTTCTTAAATTTCAGGTGGGTAAGTCTCTTATGCCAAAGCCAGTTGAGTGTATCAGTGGCTTTAGCAAAGAGACAAGTTCCATCCTGAGTTAGACTGGACATGTCTAATACATAAACATCTTGTCTTCTTGGTGCAATGAGGACAATTTCCTTATTTGCATTGAAGATGGTTCCTTGCTTATCATCAAACTGAACTATGTATTTTGCATCACATAGTTGACTGACACTGATCAGATTATACTTAAGACCATTTACATATGCTATCCTAGTAAAGACAATACCATTGCAGTTTACTGAACCATAACCTTCAGTGAGACATGATGAATTATCAGCAAATATCACTTTGGGTCCTGGTTCTTCCACATATTTGTGCAGACACTCCTTAACACCAGTCATGCTCCTTGAACATCCACTATCTAGATGCCAAACAGGATCCCTGGCATGCTTCTGCACAAATAGTAAACTAGGTCAGTTCTTTCTAGGACTCCATTTCATGGAGGGTTTGGTATTGTAGGTCTTTATGAAAGTATTAATTGATTCATGGTCAGAGGTTGAGTGGACTGAGCTACCACATGTTTTGCATTTGGTTGTAGGGGTAGCCTCAGTAGTCTGAGAGGATTGTTTCATTCCTCTTCTTGACTGAATGACCTTCTCTTTTCCTGAGGATTTCTGAGTGGAACTTCCACTAGATTCACAATGTTTGTCATATTGACAATCCTCAGGGTGGTGGTCATTGAATCCACACAAAGGGCAGGGTGGAAAAGGCTTGGCCTTTTGCTTCTGTTTCTGCTTAGAATCAGAAGGGTAGTTCAGGCACTGAGCCTTAAGTCCTGAAAAGTTTGACATGACTGAGCATTGTTTATGATCAGAGGTCCTGTGATCTTCCTTTTTGCAAATCATGCAATAAAGGACTCTATAGCAATCATCAGTGAGATGATTTGTATAGTTGCATAGCTCACATCTTTTCAGGGGTTTTGTGGGTTTGGGTTTGGTGTTTGAGGAAGTTGGTCTTAGTTCCTTCTTGGATTGAGAAGATTTCTCAGAAGATGCAATCTTTTCTCCTAGCTTCCTGACCATTTCAGCCAACTGATCAAATTTTGAGTCAGGGCTTTGGGTTGTTTCTTCAGAAGGGACTGAAGCTGATGAGTCATCAGTATTTACTGAGACATCAGGGTTTGCTCTCTTCAGAATGGTTGTTCCCCTTCCTGATCTCTCCTTTGGAGAGTGTGGTGAGAAGACCATAGGTGGGAGGCCTAGGTTAGGTGCAGCACCCTGAAGGGTATTTAGTGGAGGAAGTGGAGGGTATGATTCTGATTCAGACTCATTCAAGGACTCAGTGATTGATTCAGTGAGTTCAAGCTTACTGAGTTTTTCAGTGAGTCCAAGCATATTTTTCAAAGCCTGACTTTCAGGAAGCAAGATCTTTCCAGTCTCAAAGTTTGGTAACTTACTGACTGGGTTGTCCCTGACAATCCAGTCATTTGACTTGGGAAGCATTTCTTGCTCAAAAGATATGCCAGCTGGAACAAAGTTTATTTCATTTTGACACACAATTGGATCAACCATAAGAGGGTCAATGCCAATGGTTTTCTGAGAGATTAATCCCACAGTGTCAAAAACCTTAGGGTTCTTCTTGGTCCAGCTTTGAATGATAGCCTTTTCTTTGTTAAGTTCAGTTTGAAGGACTTGGTTTTGTTTCAAAATCTCAGTGTTCTGAATTTGTAGAGTTATTGTTTCTAGTTTGGCTTGCTTAAGTACAAGCAGTTCATCTCTACATTTGTTCAATTCTGACACAATATTGTTATATTTTGAAAGCAAGTTAAGCCTTTGTTCTTCAACAAACTTTAAATCAACACAAATATAATTCATGTAAGACTGCCAATCAGAATCATCATCCATAGAAAGTAAAGTATTTACCTTCTTCATGGTGATGTTGACCCACTCTCCATTTCTAGCATGGCCTTTTCCCACAGCCACCTGATCCTCTTCTGAAAGTGCCATCAGTGCACTAACTCTTATTTCCTCATCTGAGGAAACCTCTTCATCATCCCAATCATATGCTTCAGCTATTAAAACCTTGTTCTTTGTCTGAATAGGTTTAGATGTTTGAGCAGCCGGAGACAATATGGGGTTAGTTTCAAGAAGTGCAAGTTTAGCTTTGATATTCCTATATTTTGTTTCAAAATCCTTTTGACCCTTGTTTTGGAATTGTTGGGTGGACTGAAACATTTTAGGTTGAAACTTGCTAGTTCCTGAAAATTTGTAAGAAGGTTCTGAGATAGTTTTAGAATAATAGTCCCTAGCAAAATGACCCTTTTTACCACATTTAAAGCATTCAGTGGTCTCATTTGCTTTTGATTTTGTAAAGTTGGACTGATTTCTTTTGATGAAACGTTTTGAACTAGCAAGGAGTGCCCCTTCTTGGAATTCCAAGTTCAGGTCATTCAGGTATTCCTCATCAGTCCTTTCATCAATTTCTTCTTCAGAATCCTCTTGAATATCCTGCACAACACCATTAGAATAGAAAGCAGTTGATATGGGTGTGGAGGTTAAGGCCTTTTTGGACTCAAAAGCTTTTGAGTCAGGGTATCTTCTTGAGATCAAGTTGTCTTCATAGACAAACTTCCCATAAATTTCAGGGAGCTCAAGGGTCTGAATGTGGTTAGCATTCCTCAGGCCTTATGAGAAGTTGAGCCACTTCTCAGGGAGACTGTTGACAAAGCCAACATTTGTCTCATGTTTGGACAGTACAACACCATCATTTGATAATTCATTTATCAAAGTCTTGTATCTAGTGTAGGTCTGTGAGAGACTTTCAGAGTCTTTTGCCCTGAAAGTATTATACTCAAGTTTAAGGTCCATGACCCTATTTTCCTTGGTATCTGAGGGACCCTCAAAGCTGTTTACCAAGTCATCCCAAGTTTGCTTGGCTGTTAGACAGTTGATGACTGATTCCATTATATCGTCAGGAAGACATGATATAAGGATGCTTTTCAGGCGTTGGTCTTGATTGACCACCCTCCTCTCATCAATGGTCCATTGGGCCTCAGGTTTGTTTAGCCCTGTGCCAGTCTTTGGGACAAATGGACCATCCCTGATACAGGTGATGTAGTAGGGTTCCATACCAGTAAGATAGCAAATCATACGCTTCTTCCATATGCTAAATTTCCCAGCTTCAAGTCTGGGTGCAACAGCTGAGTAGCTGCCACCCTTTTTGTCGACTAGCTGGGGTACATTGATATCAGCCATAGTAGGATCTTGGTTTTAAAAAACCTAGAGCACTCTTGGTTAGTTTAAAAGATTTTATAAACCAGAGGCTCTGATACCACTTGTTGGTCCCTTTACACTATTAGAGTTAACTAGAAAGTTAATCTATTTCGTGTTATGACTAATACAATGTTTAGGATTAATTCTAACAGTTATAAAACGTGAGTATAAAAACAACAATATTTTTCAACGTTTAAATTCTTATTAGAAATAATTCCAAGAATCTATACCCAAGTGTTTTGCGGAACAAACACTTGGGATTGAATAGACAAGTGTCACACCCTGAATTTACCTGTTAATGGCAGCGGATATGAATACCTTGGTGTGACTTTCATGGCGTCTCATACAATGGATATATTGAACGACCTAAAGTGCCGTTTTGAAAATACACGTTTGATCATAAATAAAATCAGAGTTTACAAAACATAGGTCCCAAATGATGTTGCAAGTTTATATAACAAAACCATAGTAGATCAAACGTTTACATAAGTGCATGAAAATAAGTGATGCAAGTCGACCCCGCGACTCCAAAATAGCCAAATGCATGTCCACACGCTAGCTAATTACCTGAAAATACATTGCTAAAAACGGTCAACATAAAGTTGGTGAGAGATCATAGGTTTAATAAAATGAAGGTATACGATAGCCACAAGTATAAAATGTATGACATAAGTCACATAAAAATGGTGTACAATAGACTTAAGCTCATGACCCCGAAACTATGACTGAATCTGTGGTGCCCCTCAGAGTGTTTTGCCAGGCACTCTAATAAAAAGACATGAAATGCATCCGCTATCGGTTGTTGGTCAAAGCCAACACGGATGGAGGCGTCACCCTCGATAGATCTATCCACTCACTCTCGCTTACAGGTAAATTAACGGTTCATGATATAGGGGACTTTCATATGGCAACAAGGTAACTTAATCTATGTACAAGGAATTTGATACTAGGGCTCGCATATAAAAATGGTTGCAATGTATTCTCCCCCGTGGGATTTGAAATGGAATAATAAATTGAAAAACGGGGCTATGAAAACTCACCTGAAGTGATGGTACAACAATGCTACGAGTATGCGATGAACGGGAACAACAAGGCGCGTACACTAGCCGCTACCTATCATGAATGGACATAATCTACTTAGATTATGAGGCAATGTAGTGCATGTACATGTATATTTAACCTATACCACTCGTACTTTGAAAATAATAGTTATCATTAATATGTAAAGTTCTTCCAAAACTTGATATAAATATGTTAACTTGTTTCGTCAAAACTAGTCATGTAATAAAGTGTATAAAACGTTCGTGTTAGTATCGGCGTTTTGAAAACATGAAATGCAATATGATAGTTGTGTTAATAAGTCTTTGATCGTACGCGTTCCAACGGGTAAGAATTACGGTTCTCCATAGTCGTTACGTGAAAAATATAGTTTCTAGTACGTAAACATTTTCTAGTTAAAAAGCTGTCAAAATGAAAGGTATATTATCGACGTTTAAACGCGTGTATCTTGTTCGTTATTAGCTCGTTTTCGACGTTCTTTATATCCGTGGGTTCGTATAAACATGTACTAATATATTTTCAGTAGATCGGGTCATCTAGGTCGCGTTAAACGCCTCAGTTTGTCCGTCGAAAGTCGCGTAACAGCATGTTATTTTCTGAAAATTAGTTTTCGTCGTTAAACTTTGAAAAATCATATCTCCTTCGTTATTAACTCGTTTTTATCCCCGTTTTCGGCCACGGCTTCGTCTCGGAATGTATTTTCTAAATATTTGGCCAAAAATTATCTCACACCTACTGATTTTCTCACGTTTCACTTTTAAGGACAGAATGTTTTATTTACTTGTTAAGACTTGATTTTCTAGTTAGTAACTTGTCCAAAAATGTCACAAACAACAACCAATCATTCTAAAACTTACCACATATCTTTTTAAGGTGTCAAGGGTCCTAAACATCATCATCCATGTAGATCTAACAAGGATCTAAGTATAAAACACTTCTAGGGCTCATAACTTGCAAAAAGATTTAAAAGGAGTGGTATAACTAACATATACATATAGATCTTGCATAAAAATGATATGAACATTATATTAACTTGGTAACATTATGAAAATGAGTTTTGACAACTTACTTGAAAGATTAGTGATAAAAAGATGATGAAAACCTAAGAAACCTTTGAGTTTGTATTTCAAAACCCTTAAAGGAATACTAGATGGACTTGATTATGGATTGATCTTGAAAGTTTGATGTTTTCTTCCTCTTGTTCTTGTTTTGCCGAACACACACACACACATATAGAGATGAGAGAGTTTACTTGAGATATTATGTAAAATGAAGTGAATTATGGAAGTTAAGTATATATATTAGACAAGATATGATGTGCATTAAATGAGATAGGAAGTTTACCACTTTTGATGTGTTTTGGGGTGCTCATGGGCGGCGCACAAAGGAACAAGGGGGGGGGGGGGCTCTTTTGATTAAACCATGTGATGATTACATATGTTTAAGTGTGATTAAATTAGTTTTAGGTGTAACCGGGTACCGCGTTTGCTAGAAATAAAATTTAACGGAGTTAGTCGGGACTTGACGAAGTCATAAAAATTACAAAAATATGTTGGGTACAAATATTGGGTGTTCGGGTAATTATCGTTTAGTTTTTACGAAAACCGTCGTAATTATATTAAATGTACGATATAAATTAAATAAATTCGCAAAATACCGGGTAAATGAATTTTATAATTTTCTTGACATTAAAATGAGTATAAAAATATATCGGGACCATCGTGGGGATTGTCGGACGTGTTAGTCACATTTATTGATCGCGCGTTAACGTTTTAATTAAAAGTAATTATACGTAAAACGTCAAATGTAACAAAAATATTAATTTGATAAACCTACGAGTGGAATAGTATGAAAATGTAAATATGATGATATGCAGACTATTACTAGTCCGTATGCAATGATCCTACTGATGATGCATAATTTTTGCAGCTAAACCAAACCGGTTACGCTGAAATGAATGATGAATGATGGACATGAATGGTGATTTTTCGAGGTTAGGAAAGTGACCTGAAATTACGGGTTGTGACAGTCGCCCTTCCAAAAGGGAATTCAGTCCCTGAATTCAATTGTTGTTGGTTTCAGAAGCAGGCTCAGGAAAAAGGTGTGGATACTTGCGTCGCATTTGGTCTTCTCGTTCCCAAGTAAACTCGGGTCCTCTTCGAGAATTCCAGCGAACCTTCACGATAGGAATTCGACTCTGCTTCAATTGCTTGACCTCACGGTCCATGATTTCTACAGGTTCTTCCACAAAATTAAGCTTGTCATCTAGTTGAATTTCTTCAAGTGGAATAACGGACGACTCGTCGGAAAGACACTTCTTGAGGTTTGAAACATGAAATGTGTTATGAACGTTGCTGAGTTCTGGCGGAAGTTCAAGCTTGTAGGCTACCGGACCAATCTTTTCCAGAATCTTGAATGGCCCAATGTATCTCGGGTTCAGCTTCCCGCGTTTCCCAAATCGGATCACGCCCTTCCAAGGCGAAACCTTCAACATGACTTTATCTCCAACTTGAAATTCCAATGGTTTGCGTCGAACATCTGCATAGCTTTTCTGTCGACTTCTAGCTGTTTCGAGCCTTTCTCGAATTTTAACAATCTTCTCGGTTGTATCTCGTACCATCTCTGGACCGGTTAATTGTACTTCACCAACTTCGGCCCAACACGCTGGGGACCGGCATTTACGACCATAAAGTGCCTCAAATGGTGCGGCTTTGATGCTCGAATGGTAACTGTTATTATAAGAAAACTCGATTAATGGCAAATGGTTAGCCCAACCATGTCCAAAATCAATCACGCACGCCCTGAGCATATCTTCTAATGTCTGAATCGTCCTCTCACTCTGACCATCGGTCTGAGGATGATAGGCAGTGCTCATGTCTAATTTGGTGTTGAATGCATTTTGTAGTGACCTCCAGAAATTTGAAGTAAAATGACTATCTCTGTCGGAAATGATGGAGACTGGTGCACCGTGCTTTGAGACTATTTCCTTGACATAAAGTCTAGCGAGTTGGTCCATGGAATAAGTCTCTCTAATCGGTATGAAATGGGCTGATTTGGTGAGACGATCTACTATGACCCAAATAGCGTCGAATCCACCTGAAGTCTTAGGAAGTTTAGTAACAAAGTCCATTGTAATACGCTCCCATTTCCATTGAGGAATCTCTGGCTGTTGAAGTAACCCTGACGGTTTCTGATTCTCGGCTTTCACTTTAGCACACGTAAGACATTTGCTAACATACCTCGCTATCTCTGCTTTCATATCGGGCCACCAATAAAGTTGCTTGAGATCCTGATACATCTTATCAGAACCTGGATGAATAGAGTACTTCGACTTGTGCGACTCATGCATAATCAACTCTCGTACTCCACCATAAAGGGGTATCCAACTTCTGTCCTTGAAGCATAACACTCCATCGGACCTCTTTACAAAACCATTCTTGTTCTCGGGCATACCATAAATCTTCTCGTGTGGTCGGTTTTCTTCTTTGAGTGCTTCAATCTGAGCCTTTAAGATTTTTGATGGTAAAGGTGAAATAATTGTCATTCCCAATGACCTGACCCTCAAAGGTTTGGGTCGTTCTTTCCTGCTAAGAGCGTCAGCTACAACATTAGCTTTTCCCGGGTGATATTGGATCTCACAATCGTAGTCACTAAGCAACTCTAGCCAACGACGTTGCCTCATATTGAGTTCCTTCTGATCAAGTATATGCTGTAAGCTCTTGTGATCGGTATATACCACACACTTGGTGCCATAAAGATAGTGCCTCCAAATCTTGAGTGCGAAAACTACAGCACCCAATTCCAAATCGTGTGTAGTGTAATTCTTCTCGTGTTTCTTAAGCTGACGTGACGCATAAGCAATCACCTTCTCGTTCTGCATTAACACGGCTCCAAGCCCTTTGTGTGATGCATCGCAATATACCACAAAATTTTCAATTCCTTCTGGTAGTGCTAAAATCGGCGCACTACAAAGCTTCTGTTTCAACAACTGAAATGCGGACTATTGCTTATCTCCCCATTCGTACTTCTGATTCTTCTGTGTCAACTTGGTCAGCGGCTTAGCTATCTTAGAAAACCCTTCTATGAACCTCCTGTAATATCCGGCAAGTCCTAAAAATTGGCGAATTTCTGTCGGAGACTTGGGCGTAGCCCAATCCTTAACTGCCTCAATCTTTGCTGGATCAACTTGTAGTCCTTGGCTATCAATGACATGACCAAGAAATTGAACCCTTCGTATCCAAAAATCACACTTAGAAAATTTGGCATACAATTGCTCCTTCTTGAGTAGTTCTAGAATCGTTCTGAGGTGTTCTTCATGCTCTTGCTTACTCTTGGAATAAATTAAGATGTCGTCGATGAATACAATCACAAACTTATCAAGATACGGCCTACACACCCTATTCATGAGGTCCATGAATACCGCAGGTGCGTTAGTTAATCCGAACGGCATCACTTGAAACTCATAGTGTCCATAACGTGTTCTAAATGCAGTCTTCGGGATATCCTCCTCCCGAACTCTAAGTTGATGGTAACCGGATCTCAAATCAATCTTGGAGTAATAACTAGAACCTTGCAACTGGTCGAACAAATCGTCAATCCTAGGGAGGGGATAACGATTCTTCACCGTCAACTTGTTCAGTTCTCGGTAGTCAATGCACATCCTGAAAGATCCATCTTTCTTCTTCACAAACAAAACCGGTGCTCCCCAAGGCGAGGAACTCGGTCTAATGAATCCCTTGTCCAGTAATTCTTGTAATTGGTTCGACAACTCTTGCATTTCGGAAGGCGCTAAACGATACGGTGCTCTTGCAACAGGTGCGGCTCCTGGCACTAAGTCGATCTGAAACTCAACTTGACGCGTAGGGGGTAGTCCAGGTAATTCTTCCGGAAAAACCTCGGGAAAGTCCTTAACAATTGGCACATCCCCAAGTCGTTTCTCATCCGACTTCTTCTCAGTAATGTGAGCCAAAAATGCATAACAACCCTTCTTGATGTACTTCGCGGTCTTGATGCATGATATGATACTAAGTCTAGTTCCGCTTCGCTCTCCCCAAACAACTAATGTCTCTCCATCATAAGGAAGATGAACAACCTTCTCATCACAAATAATTTTTGCACGGTGACGGGACAACCAATCCATGCCGATGACAATGTCAAAACTACCAAGTTCTACGGGCATGAGATCTATGTTGAATGGATGATTAAGGAAATTGATGGTGCAATTACGGAGAACTGTATTGGTGCTAACTAAAGACCCATTAGCTAGTTCAACTTGAAATGAAATGTCTAGTGCGGTTGGTGTAATATTGAGTAAAGGTGCAAACGTAAGTGAAACGAAACTTCTATCCGCTCCCGAATCAAATAAAATAGAAGCATAACGATTATTGACAAGGAACGTACCCGTGACAACCTTCGGGTCTTCGCGGACATCATCTCCACCCATGACGTAAGCTCTCCCTCGAGCTATTCCGCCTTGATTCCTTACCTTCGGGCAATTGTTCCTAAAGTGTCCCACTTCTCCACAACCATAACACGTTGGCGGTGGATTCTGATTGTTTCCCCCAGGAGCAGACCTACATCCATTAGCTTGATGACCAACTTTCCCACAATTTCGACAAGGCCTAGGGCAATCTCCCGGGTTATGATGCGTTTGGCACTTGTTACACTTTGGTAGAGTACCGGAGTAACCTTTCTTTTCTGTCGGACCTGCAGCATAGGCTTTTGCAGTCTCTTGCCTCTTGGGTGGTGGTTGGTTGGCGTTGTTACCTTGGTTGTTATCCCATTTCCTTTTGTTGTTGTTGTTATGGTTGGTGTTGTTTCGGTTATTGGAGTAGTTGTTGTTGTTCCGGTAATTGTTGGTGTTATTGTTGTTGTTACGGTTTTGGTTGGAGTTATTGTTGTTGGCGGGTGTCACTTTCTTCAGAACTTGAGCTATGAGCTTTTGAGACATCCTGATTGCCTCATCAAGAGTTTGCGGATCAAAAGAAATCACATCACCACGGATGTTTTCGGGCAAGCCACCAATGAAATTCTCAACCAACTTTTCATTATCAGGCACCATAGATGGGCATAGAGCGGCTAACTCTTGGTACCTCCTAATATAAGTCTCGATATCATTCCCCACGGTTACCAGATCATAAAACTCTACCTCTAACTTCTTCACTTCAGTTCGTGGGCAAAACTTCTTAGTCACTAGCTTCTTGAATTCATCCCACGTGATCTTGTAAGCATTCTCCATCCCTATGGGCTTCGCGTAAGAGTTCCACCATGATAAGGCTTGATCACGGAGTGTACTAACGGCAAACTTTACCTTGGAATCATCCGGACAGTTGCATAAGATAAACACGGATTCGGTATGTTCGAACCATCGAACCATGGCAGTAGCCCCTTCAGTACCCTTATACAAAGTAGGATCTCCACTCTTGAAATCCTTGTACGTACATTTCTTTCCATTAGCCCCGTTGCTAGCTTCTCCCGATGTCTCTAGCTGAGAAGCATCTTCGGCAGCTTTTGCGGCAACAGCGGCTCTTTCAATCTCTAGAGCTTCGGCTATACTATCCCTAACGAGCTTCCTGATAGCAGCTTGAGTCATATCTGGGGTAGCCGTTGCAGCGGCCTTGGATCTTGTTTTCCTAGGTGCCATAATTCTGGTACATCACAACAGAATACATCAACAACAATCATACTAGAAATGATTATCGCACAAAATGTATACAACCACAACTTGTATATATTTTTCCACAACGAGTATAAATATAAACACAACATGTATAAATACAACCACGACATGTATAAATACAATGAAATCACGATGAGAGCAACCACAACATGAAATTTCATAGAATAATCACAACACATGAATATCATACATGAAAATTTCGGCCTACGTGGACCGATATCATAATAGCACAACCAAATCCTACATAGTAGAGTCATACTTGATACATTTTGTTTGTACTACAACCAAAAGACAACAAGTTCATAACTATGTCCCACACCCCGGGACTAGGATAATAACAGTACAAGCTACATGATAAAGTCTAACACTAAGCACTCCCTGGTGCTCCACCTGGTCCACCTGGTCCACGCTTCCAAAGTTTGACCACTTTGGACATGGAAATAGCAACCTTCTCCAGCTGCTCCACTCGCAACTGAAGATCGGTCTCTCTGCTCTGTGATGCAGTCAAAGCAGCTCTAACTGATGCCAACTCAATAGCCTGGCGGCGTAGCTCCTCCTGAGTCTGTTCGGCTCTGTCCCGAATCTCTGGTAACTCATCCCTCAACTGGTCTATCAACTCCTGATGCGCTAGCTGACGTGTCTCCAGTCCATGATAAGACACATCAATAGAAACTCTACCCTGAACTAAATCCTCTACATCCTCCTCAACCACATCTAGTCGAGGCGCAAGGATCTCATCTACTCGGTAACTCAATCTAGCTAACTGCCCCTGCTGATCAGTCAGCTGGGCATCCAAGGTAAGAGCAGTGGGTACCCTCGCGGCAGCAGCCCGCGAGCTCTCTCCAATGTGGTAATGTGCAGGTGGTGGTAAATCTGAAATCTGAGTAGTGGGTAAGGCTGGGGTAGTGCATCTTGCACGCTTTTTAGGCGGCAAAGATAGAGCAGGTGAAGGAGTAGTAGCAGGTGTAGTAGTGGGTAAATCTGATGATGGTGGTAGTGTAGGAATGGCTGGTGTCCTGAATGTAGTGGTAACACGACATACGCTCTTACGAGCACCAATGATCGTCTTGCGACGAGGAAACATAAGAACAGGTTCGGCTGGAACTGATGAAGTATGGGATGATGAGTCTGTCAGAGGACGGGTAACAAGAGGTGGTGCAATGGGTGAAATCTGAGGAGTAGGAGCAACCTCATCCTCGTAGAAAGCCTCGGTATCCTGTGCCAAAGGTGGTGAAAGTGGTGCAGGCTGAACAGGTGTAACCATGGGTATAGTGGAAGACATAGCGTCCTCAATGTCCACATCGGAAAGTATGATAATCGGGCGGGAGTTAGAAGACATATCTCTGGGGAAACAATGCAAAATGAAATGAATAACTCATGTAATGAAACTCATAAATAATAAATATGCACTTATGATGAAATGATGAGACGCTACCGTTGGGGTAGTTATAGTCTAGGGTATGGGGACAGCCTAGTTCGCTATAACCATTGCTCTGGTACCAATCTGTCACACCCTGAATTTACCTGTTAATGGCAGCGGATATGAATACCTTGGTGTGACTTTCATGGCGTCTCATACAATGGATATATTGAACGACCTAAAGTGCCGTTTTGAAAATACACGTTTGATCATAAATAAAATCAGAGTTTACAAAACATAGGTCCCAAATGATGTTGCAAGTTTATATAACAAAACCATAGTAGATCAAACGTTTACATAAGTGCATGAAAATAAGTGATGCAAGTCGACCCCGCGACTCCAAAATAGCCAAATGCATGTCCACACGCTAGCTAATTACCTGAAAATACATTGCTAAAAACGGTCAACATAAAGTTGGTGAGAGATCATAGGTTTAATAAAATGAAGGTATACGATAGCCACAAGTATAAAATGTATGACATAAGTCACATAAAAATGGTGTACAATAGACTTAAGCTCATGACCCCGAAACTATGACTGAATCTGTGGTGCCCCTCAGAGTGTTTTGCCAGGCACTCTAATAAAAAGACATGAAATGCATCCGCTATCGGTTGTTGGTCAAAGCCAACACGGATGGAGGCGTCACCCTCGATAGATCTATCCACTCACTCTCGCTTACAGGTAAATTAACGGTTCATGATATAGGGGACTTTCATATGGCAACAAGGTAACTTAATCTATGTACAAGGAATTTGATACTAGGGCTCGCATATAAAAATGGTTGCAATGTATTCTCCCCCGTGGGATTTGAAATGGAATAATAAATTGAAAAACGGGGCTATGAAAACTCACCTGAAGTGATGGTACAACAATGCTACGAGTATGCGATGAACGGGAACAACAAGGCGCGTACACTAGCCGCTACCTATCATGAATGAGCATAATCTACTTAGATTATGAGGCAATGTAGTGCATGTACATGTATATGTAACCTATACCACTCGTACTTTGAAAATAATAGTTATCATTAATATGTAAAGTTCTTCCAAAACTTGATATAAATATGTTAACTTGTTTCGTCAAAACTAGTCATGTAATAAAGTGTATAAAACGTTCGTGTTAGTATCGGCGTTTTGAAAACATGAAATGCAATATGATAGTTGTGTTAATAAGTCTTTGATCGTACGCGTTCCAACGGGTAAGAATTACGGTTCTCCATAGTCGTTACGTGAAAAATATAGTTTCTAGTACGTAAACATTTTCTAGTTAAAAAGCTGTCAAAATGAAAGGTATATTATCGACGTTTAAACGCGTGTATCTTGTTCGTTATTAGCTCGTTTTCGACGTTCTTTATATCCGTGGGTTCGTATAAACATGTACTAATATATTTTCAGTAGATCGGGTCATCTAGGTCGCGTTAAACGCCTCAGTTTGTCCGTCGAAAGTCGCGTAACAGCATGTTATTTTCTGAAAATTAGTTTTCGTCGTTAAACTTTGAAAAATCATATCTCCTTCGTTATTAACTCGTTTTTATCCCCGTTTTCGGCCACGGCTTCGTCTCGGAATGTATTTTCTAAATATTTGGCCAAAAATTATCTCACACCTACTGATTTTCTCACGTTTCACTTTTAAGGACAGAATGTTTTATTTACTTGTTAAGACTTGATTTTCTAGTTAGTAACTTGTCCAAAAATGTCACAAACAACAACCAATCATTCTAAAACTTACCACATATCTTTTTAAGGTGTCAAGGGTCCTAAACATCATCATCCATGTAGATCTAACAAGGATCTAAGTATAAAACACTTCTAGGGCTCATAACTTGCAAAAAGATTTAAAAGGAGTGGTATAACTAACATATACATATAGATCTTGCATAAAAATGATATGAACATTATATTAACTTGGTAACATTATGAAAATGAGTTTTGACAACTTACTTGAAAGATTAGTGATAAAAAGATGATGAAAACCTAAGAAACCTTTGAGTTTGTATTTCAAAACCCTTAAAGGAATACTAGATGGACTTGATTATGGATTGATCTTGAAAGTTTGATGTTTTCTTCCTCTTGTTCTTGTTTTGCCGAACACACACACACAACATATAGAGATGAGAGAGTTTACTTGAGATATTATGTAAAATGAAGTGAATTATGGAAGTTAAGTATATATATTAGACAAGATATGATGTGCATTAAATGAGATAGGAAGTTTACCACTTTTGATGTGTTTTGGGGTGCTCATGGGCGGCGCACAAAGGAACAAGGGGGGGGGGGGGGGGCTCTTTTGATTAAACCATGTGATGATTACATATGTTTAAGTGTGATTAAATTAGTTTTAGGTGTAACCGGGTACCGCGTTTGCTAGAAATAAAATTTAACGGAGTTAGTCGGGACTTGACGAAGTCATAAAAATTACAAAAATATGTTGGGTACAAATATTGGGTGTTCGGGTAATTATCGTTTAGTTTTTACGAAAACCGTCGTAATTATATTAAATGTACGATATAAATTAAATAAATTCGCAAAATACCGGGTAAATGAATTTTATAATTTTCTTGACATTAAAATGAGTATAAAAATATATCGGGACCATCGTGGGGATTGTCGGACGTGTTAGTCACATTTATTGATCGCGCGTTAACGTTTTAATTAAAAGTAATTATACGTAAAACGTCAAATGTAACAAAAATATTAATTTGATAAACCTACGAGTGGAATAGTATGAAAATGTAAATATGATGATATGCAGACTATTACTAGTCCGTATGCAATGATCCTACTGATGATGCATAATTTTTGCAGCTAAACCAAACCGGTTACGCTGAAATGAATGATGAATGATGGACATGAATGGTGATTTGTCGAGGTTAGGAAAGTGACCTGAAATTACGGGTTGTGACAACAAGGGTATGGGGTGTCTCCTATCGAAACTCAAGTTTTGCTTGAGTGGTAACAATATACCCACTGAGCTATCTCAGTGAGTTGTATACTCTTTGTAGGAGAGAAGTTTCTTTGCAAAAGTTCAAGACTTTAAATATACAAAGCACACTTTAACTTCTCTCCCATCTGATCTATTTATACACAAGTAATCTAAGTATAAGTGATTAAATATAATACAAGTTGTTGAGGTTGCGTGTCTGACAATTACAACTAGTAATTATCATTTCCAAGAACCAATAGGAAAGGGCTAATAAGACTTTGGGAGTTGTTGGCTGACACTCCATGACTTTTAGCCGCAATAGGGAAGGTTGGATCTGACAAGAGAAGAGTGTTGGGCTGACACTATTATCTTCTCAGATCTTTTCCCTATTGTTCCCGCCTTTTCTTCAGGCGTTGGTTCCTCAGTCCTTCAATCACTTTGTTGGTTGAGGAGACTGGGGTTCAGTGAGTTCTTGTCCAACACTCACTGAACCATCATCTTCTTCTTTGGCTTAAGTCCTACTCAGGGAGTAACGCCTTCCTGAGTAGTGAATTCTTCTTCTTGAATTCGCCTTAAGCATCCTGAAGATGACTCACTGAGAGGCTGTTCTCTCAGTGACTTGAATTGTTCTCGGTTTAGGTTAACACTTAGTTAATTTGTGTCCAAATCATGTTTGAAGCATTCTTGGGTTTTTCATGACCCAACAGAGCAAGGCCGCTTCCTCCATGTGTACAGGTTGACAAGTCCTTAAACCAAAAAAGAGTTTCGCAATACCCATACATGATCGAAGCAAAAGGAGCTCACTCTGCGGGTCACTTAACTGTGGAAGAAGACTCATCAAATCAACAGCATTCGCAGCTCTCTTCATAGCCAACCCATTATTAAAATCTGCATCTCTACTAACAGCTCCCCCAAGAAGCTTCACACCCAATGACGACCTTCGAATATCATCAGGGAATAAACCCTCACGAAGCTTCATACCATTACACGAGGGCCAAAATATATCTGTTTTCTTGATATTAAGTTCAAGACCCAAACGTGGACCACTCACCCTTATAATGTCTAACACCCTGTCCACCTATTCTGAATTTCCAATAACTGTTCCATCATCAAGATACCAAGCATGAAAAAGAAGCTTGCAATTGTCTCGGATCTTATGTACTAACGGGTTCAATACAAGAGCAAAAAGAACAGGTCCCAACGGGTCACCTTGCTGCACCCCAGTGGCAGACCAAATATGTGGATTTTCTCAAATAGTTTTAGGAGTATAAATTATAACAAGCTTAAATGAGTATGCAACACAAATATGAAGTGTTTGTTATGATTTTAAAAGATGTATACTCTGGTAAAAAAAAACATTTAGTCACTAAAAAGTTATGGTCTCATGGAGTAACAAGTTATTATCGCCGATTGATGATATATCCCATAAAAGAAATAAAATGTTATAACAATGAGTCCCGCCAAATAATATATTATATCTGATATATAAAAGAATATATTCCATATGTTTCAGAAAAAATATATGAAATCTGTAAATGAATCTTACGCTTAACCCTTTGCCTATAAATAGCACCTCTCAAAGTATTCACAAGGGCACCAAACCTTCTTCTCTTTCTCCCTAGTGGCTCTTGATGTCTTATGATAAAAATAGTATACACCTAAAAGGAATACCATTTCCTTCTCAATACCTTCTTTTTCCTATTATTAAAACCTCATCTTCGACTTCGGATATGTGGCATAAAACCGTATGAAGAATATGAGTTACCAGTAGGGGAACCGTGTAACACCCCAACCCGACAAGGGCTAAAATGCTACATTATGGTGACAAATCAGAACATAAACGCAAAGCGAAAGACTTTTATTAATTATAAGGTTACATAAGTTCTTCTAAGGAAATAATAAAATGTCACACTCCCAAATACCTTATTTGCAGCGGAATGAAACACTTGGCGGCATGACTGCCATAACATCACAGTTACAGTTATATTGAACGACCTAAAGTGTCATTTTAAAAGTACATCGTTTGATTTCATAAAACATTCAGAGTTTACAAAAGATAGGTCCCAAAAGATGATTCAAGTTTGCCGAAATAAGTTGTTACAAACCAAACGATAGTTTAAAGTGCATATAAATACAAGTGAGACGCGTCGTCACCGTGACTCTATGATATGTCCACATGCATGTCATGATGCGAGTACCTTAATTACCTGAAAATACATTGCTAAAACGGTCAACAATAATGTTGGTGAGAATCATAGGTTTATGTAAATGGTAAATCTCTACGGTAACCACAAGTATAAAGTGAAATGATAAAGATGCTATATAAAAATCATACATTGGCTCTTAAGCTCATGACCCCGAAGCTAGACTGCTATAAATGCCCCAAACTGAGTGCTTTGCCAGACACACTGATATGATTCAAATGAAATGCGTTCGTATGACTAGTTGGTGCTACCAACCCGAACGGAGGCGTCACCCTCAATAGATCTATTCACTCACACTCGCTTACATCCAAATTAACGGTTCATGATAAATAAAAGGGGACTTTAACAAGGCAATGATGGTAACTTAAGCAATGTAAATGAATTTGATACTTTGGTCCGTGTATAAAAAAAATGGTGCATTGTATTCTCCCCCGCAAGTTTAGAGATGAAAATATAAACTGAAAACAGGGCTATGAAAACTCACCTGATGCAACAGAAGTGATGACAAAAGTGGGTACACTGAAATGAGGTACGATCTTTAACCGCAACCTAATATGAATGATATGATCTAATGTAAGTCATGAAATGATGCTACACATGCAAATACGTATGTTACCGATACCACTCGTGAAATTTGGAAATAAAGTTTATCGTCGAAAAATATATTTTTGACGTCTCGTTAAGTTGTAAAATACTTTACGTGAATATATGTTGTAACGATATCCTACGATAGTCGTTTGGTGATTTATTGGAAAAATAGAGCTTTACGTCGCAATTTATTATTTTTCACAACTTATAAAAATGACTAAATTGCCTCGCAAAACTAGCCATAAAACGGTGTACATTGATCGTTAGAAAATAAGCTCGGCGTTTTTAGAAACCTTGTAACAATATCTTAAATTCGTATCTTCGAACTTTTGTCCATACGTGTCCCGATCAATGAGAAAAATAATCGTCAAGTTAGTTAGTCGGAAAAATTTACTGTTTTTGTGTAGTTTTCGGGTAAGTTTGGAAGGTCATAACTTATTCGTTACAAGTCCGGTTGACGAACGGCTAATCAATTTGGAAAATAGGCCGGGAGTACTTGATTTCACTTCAAAGGGTTAAGGTCTCAAACGGACTCGATCATTGAGAAAAATGGCTCTAAACATGGTGTCTCGTAAAAACAGTTTTAGACTTTACACATTTTTAACAAAAGCTGATGGAAATTGTGTTGTGAACGTCGGTTTTCAAACGCTTGTATCTTGGTCGTTATAAGCTCGTTTTCTATGTTCTTTATATTCTCGGCTTCGTCTTGCAGCTAAATAATAGATTTTTGATATGTCGGCTTGTCTAGATCGCGTTCAACGCCTCGTTTTACCCTTAGAAAATCGTGCAACATCACACTAATTTTCAGAAAATAGTTTTCGTCGTCAAACTTAGAATTAGCGTATCTTTCTCATCGTAAGCTCGTTTTCGCTCATTCCGGCGGCCACGGTTTCGTTTTTCAGAGTATTTTCTAAGTATTTAAGCCAAAATAGTCCATGGTTTAATGATTTTTCCAGATTTCATAAAAATGGACAGCACCTTCATTATAACTTGCAAAAATCAATTTTTCTAGTTCAAGGCTTGTATATAACACTTCCAATCAACACCACAACTAGTCTAAGCCTATCATACACCTTCTTAGGGTGTCATGGGTTCCTAATCTTCTCCAAAAATGGTGGATCTCATAAGATCACTAATAATTTCTTTAAATCCATTTTTAGTGAGGAAATAAATATTAAGTGGTATATAACATATGTACATTTGCATGATTTACTACTAGAATATCAAAATATAGTAAATGGAAGTATAAAAGAGTAGAAAATTTATTTAGACACTTACTTGAAGTTTTGATGAGTTTTTGAAGTAAAACACTTAATTATCCTTGAGGTTTTTATTTCAAAACCTTAACTAGGATACTAATTGGACTCTAATTACTTGATCTTGAAAAATTTGATGAACTCTTGCTTGTTCCTTGTTCTTGGCCGATCATATAAGAGAGGGGAGGATGAGAGAAAAAGTTGCTAGTTGTTTTGTTGTATGAATGTATAAATGAAAGAATGGAAGTAAAAATGTATTAGTAGAAATTGTATGTGGGAAACTAGAAGGGGGGGTTGAATAGTTTACCCGTTTTAAGTTCTTTTAAAAATCTTGTTTTAAAAGTTGGCTATTGGAAACTTTGATTCGAACTCTATGTGTAATCAATCAACACCAATATGAACTACACACTAAACTAACTAATGCTAAATAATGAAAGTAAAGAGTAGAGTTGGAAAGATCAAACCGAGACAAAGGATTTATAGTGGTTCGGCTACGAAGCTCTTCTTCGCCCTACTCCACTCCCCGAGTACCACACTCGAGAGTTTCAAGCACTATGTCAACAACCTCCCTTCAGGCGGAGAAAACCGTACACGTCGCTTATCCTATTACCGACACTAAGCTAAATGTCGAGTGCTAATCTTAGCTAGCACCAATCTACCAAGGTCCACGTAACCAAACACACAAGCCCAATGGCTACAAGAGATCACCACGATCTCAACACGATCACAAAGATCAACTCTCACTTCACTCTACTTAATCTAACTACTCTAGATCCATTGATCACTCACACACACAAGCCCAATGGCTTTAAGATATCTTCACTATCTCTTAAGATCACAATGATCTTCACTCACACTCTCACAAAAGAAAGATAATCTTGATGTATGCTAAGATACAACAAGGATGTAACAAATGTTACAAAAACCTAACAACTACAGTTCTTGTATCCTCTTGAATACTTGAGTTCTTCTCTTGCTAGTGAAGAGGAATGATAACACCTTGTATCAACTTGGATACTTGTGTTCTTCTCTTGATAATGAAGAGGAATGATAACACCTTGTATCAACTTGGATACTTGTGTTCTTCTCTTGCTAGTGAAGAGGAATGAAGAGGATCACTTGGAGGATGATTGGATCACTCTTGAACAAAAGAAAAACTAATCTAAATGATCTAAGAAAGAAAGTATGAAGAGAGTATTCAACTCAGAAAGTTTTGTGTGTGTAAGGATGCCTAAAAACTGTGAATGGGGTTGGTTTTTATAGGCAAGAAAAATCTGAACGTTACAGAAAATTTTGTACGGACGGCTCCACTAAACATGCTATGGCTCCACTAAATTTAGTGGAACCGTGGAGCCGTCCTAGACTAGGACGCTCCAAATTTTGTCTTTTCTGGTGAAAACTTATTTGGGGAAGGTTGGAGCTAATTTTGGGAGGAAAAATAGCTGTTGTGATTTTCAAACTTATTTTTTCATTAAAACATTTCTTAATAATTCAAAAATAATTTGTCATGTGTATTTTTGAAAAAATGTTTTGTCCCATTAAAATGTGAAGTCTCAAAACACAAATTCGCTTCTTTGATCATTTGTCAAGTTGTAAATTTGTTCTAGAGTGATTTGCGTAGAAACGGGATCTTCCGATTAAAAACTTGTTTACATTAATTTTAATGTAACGTGATTTCACATTTTGTCATCCTCAAAACGTAAAGTAATCGAAAGATATAAATAATGTTTTTAGAACATTATTTGCATCAACATTGTAGTATTAATTTTAGTCAAAATACTCAAGTGAAATATGGACTTGGGGGGGGGGGGACATGGGGCGGCATTTGGGGGAAAGGGGGAAGGAAGAAAAGAATGTGTGGGCTAATTAAAGATCTTGTCCCTTAAGTGTAAGACTTATGTAGTTTAAGTTGTGTATTAGGTGTTACCGGGTACCGAGTTAACTAGAAATAAATCTTGACGAAATAAAATAAAGTATGACGAAGTTGTAAAAATTGTAAAATCACATTCCTTGCAAGAATCGGGTGTTCAAATAGTTATCGTGTTGAAATTTCGCAAACCGACGTAGTTATAAGCGTTTAACGGAAAATATAGTAAATGATTTCAAAACACCGGGTAAACTAATAATATAATTTTTATATCATTATAATGAATGTGAAAATATATTAGGATCATAGCCGGGAGTGTCGGGCATATTATTCGTAGTAATGACTGAGTGGTAACGTTTATTAAAGAAATAAGCATACGTTAACTGAAATTTTGTAAGCCCATGCATGACCTAGTATGCAGATGATGTTACTGATGATATGTAGACTACTCTAGTCTATATGAGGTGTCCTTAATGATGTTTCATGAATACGCAGCTAAACCATAATGGTTACGTGAATTTGAATACCCGTAAACCTAGTTTACGAACTGATGAATGATAACCATGAATAGTGAATTCCCTCCGGGAATGAATAGTGTCTCGTGACTAGTAATTTTTTTGAAAACATCTCAAAGTCGTAAACTGACTTAAAAAATGATGAATAGTGAAATGATGAATAGTGAATGATGAATAGTAATCCGTGAATAGTAAATTGTCGAGGTTTGGAAAATGACCTGAAATTACGATTTGTCACATAAATTACTAAGTCTGAAACAGAATAACTTCTAAATGAAATACAATTCCAATTGAAGTCTAAATGAAGGATAACTCCAAATCTAACCCAAAAGCAATTGGGTAACTATCGTCAGGGTGGTCCACTAAAAGCTCTTACTCTCATCACTCAAATCCCAGCATCCCGCTTGATACCTGCTTCAGGGAAAAGAAAATGCGGCTGAGCTTAAAAAGCCCAGTGAACAGATATATACGAATAATGAACTGAATATAAATAAGTATATGAAATGAAATCAAAAAGAATCTGCCGAATAAGATGTCACAATTCATGAGAATCAAACGAATAATAAATTAAACGGAAGATAATGAAGTCAATGAATCATAAGGAAATGCCCACGAGCTCACAAAGCATGCCACCTGCTTAACCACATAATCATATCATAACAAATGGAGTGTACGGCTCCCAAAAGTGACATGGGGTGTATGGCACACACAAACCATTCACTACAAAGCTATATCGGAAACATATTACAAAACAAACCTATGATACATCCATACGCTCCCTGCAAAACAAAGTTATGCACACCACCATACACCTGTACTATGACAAATATATTGGCGTACCAAAATGCCGATTAAGTGCACGAGCTCAATAATAATATACACATCACAAGGGAACGCCGTGGACCAATCACACCGCCACAGATAGTGTCATGCCATTGGTGCCTCAATGACATGGCCATGGTACCTCCATGACTAGTTAGCTCGGGTAACAGAATAAACAAGATATCACATCATAACGAATTAATTATAGTATATTTAAACAAAAGAATATTAACTGAAATGAATGTCGTATTAAATGACATAGAACTGAATATCATATCAAAACGGGATAGCAAAACAATTATTTGCACAAATAATTTATGTGACCGCGAGAAATCTATTAAGCATCGTTTTCATAAAAGTAATCTTTTAAAACTAGTTTTCATAAAAGTCAATAAACCGTCATATAAAAGTGGTATCGCATCGTGTTCATATAAATCATTTTAAAATAGTTTTTCTCAAAACATCATCAAGATATATATTTAAGAAAGGTTTTCACACGAAGTCATAATATTAGATGGGTTACAAAGTCTCAAAGGATTCTAATACGAATATTGAAGTCACAAGAGAGAACGAATAATCAACCATATCAGACAGAATAACCAAACAAATATCAAATGAATCACAACTCAGAATATAAAATATCAAGGAATCAAAAGTCATGAGATACCCTTACTGAAAAAGGGTGAAATATCTGTACCTTAGCGAATGAAATGGAAGCAAACGGAAAAGAAATCACAAGGAAAACAACGTCACGTCTTCTTCAACGAATCTACACGGATTAGGGATCATTTAATACTTATGTGTTCAATTAATGCCATAATGGATATTAGTACTTAATGTCATTTAATAACATGTTTAGGCTTTCTCACGTGATTCTGGTTCATATTCTTATGATTTTTAAAATACCTCAAACAAGCTCCTGTGGTTCTATAATTTTTACCACTTGTAAAATCCCTCCACGCCTTCAGTTCCGCTAAAGGTGTGGGGATTGCAATCCATAAATTCCTCGCGAGTAAGATTTTTGGCGAGGGTGGTAGCTATGCTCTTGGCAACGATTTGCTCAACGGTGGCTTGTGTCATATCTGGAGCAACTTGCTTTAACCTAACTTCTTCAAAATCATAAGAGACCTTGAGAATTTATAAGTAGTAAAGATCATCATTCTCATATATAAGCAACCATGTCATGTATAGATGGAGTGAAATCGCAACAAGATGCAACCATGAAATATCATATTTATAATCATAACACACGTGGATATATAAAATGAAAATTTTGGTCTACATGGACCGATATCATAGATAGCACAACCATACCCATATAGTAGAGTCAACACTTGGTAAGTTCGTTGTACAACAACAAAAATACTACAAGTTTCTTTGAACTATGCCACACATCCCGTGGCTAGGATAATAGTAAAAGCTAGTAAAGATATGTGTCTAGTCTAGAGGTTCCCTGGTGCTCCTCTGATTGGATCCTGGTTGGCGGCATCTCAGGGTTGTGATGAGTCCTGATGCGGGGTCTGAAGTTGTGCATCGATCCTATCCGAGATAGCATAAATCTCAAACCATTCTTGGGGAATCTGCTGATGTTCCTGTTGATTCGGTGATCTTGGTATTATCCACAAGGTGTCATCTAATTCCTGATATGTGGGAATGGAAAGGGGGAATGACAATGGTGGTAGTGGGAAGGCAGGGGCAGTCTCCTGAATCTCAAAAGTCTTGGTGTCATATCTGGTAGTCTCTTCTAAGTCTAGTTCAGGTGGTGCTAACATCTCAAACGGGTGAGAGTTATCACCTAACAAATGTGAGTGATATGGGAATGTCGAAGTATAGGAAGGTGAGAGTGGTGATGTAGGTGTATCAATGGATGAAAAAGCATCCTCGATATCAGAGTCTGCTGGAATGATAATAGGGTGGTTGGGTGAAGACATATCGCTGTGAACCAGGTCAATATAAATATATATAAGTATAAGTATAAGTATAAGTATAAGTAACTCGCATAGTGTGTGTATGAAACCGCATGTATAGTGAATATGCACTTATGATGAAATGCTGAGATGCTATAATGATGTGGTTATAGTCTAGGGTCCAAGATACAACCTAGTTCGCTATAACCTCAGCTCTGATGCCAATCTGTTACACCCCCAAATACCTGATTTGCAGCGGAATGAAACACTTGGCGGCATGACTGCCATAACATCACAGTTACAGTTATATTGAATGACCTAAAGTGTCGTTTTAAAAGTACATCGTTTGATTTCATAAAACATTCAGAGTTTACAAAAGATAGGTCCCAAAAGATGATTCAAGTTTGCCGAAATAAGTTGTTACAAACCAAACGATAGTTTAAAGTGCATATAAATACAAGTGAGACGCGTCGTCACCGTGACTCTATGATATGTCCACATGCATGTCATGATGCGAGTACCTTAATTACCTGAAAATACATTGCTAAAACGGTCAACAATAATGTTGGTGAGAATCATAGGTTTATGTAAATGGTAAATCTCTATGGTAACCACAAGTATAAAGTGAAATGATAAAGATGCTATATAAAAATCATACATTGGCTCTTAAGCTCATGACCCCGAAGCTAGACTGCTATAAATGCCCCAAACTGAGTGCTTTGCCAGACACTCTGATATGATTCAAATGAAATGCGTTCGTATGACTAGTTGGTGCTACCAACCCGAACGGAGGCGTCACCCTCAATAGATCTATTCACTCACTCTCGCTTACCTCAAATTAACGGTTCATGATAAATAAAAGGGGACTTTAACAAGGCAATGATGGTAACTTAAGCAATGTAAATGAATTTGATACTTTGGTCCGTATATAAAAAAAAATGGTGCAATGTATTCTCCCCCGCAAGTTTAGAGATGAAAATATAAACTGAAAACAGGGCTATGAAAACTCACCTGATGCAACAGAAGTGATGACAAAAGTGGGTACACTGAAATGAGGTACGATCTTTAACCGCAACCTAATATGAATGATATGATCTAATGTAAGTCATGAAATGATGCTACACATGCAAATACGTATGTTACCGATACCACTCGTGAAATTTGGAAATAAAGTTTATCGTCGAAAAATATATTTTTGACGTCTCGTTAAGTTGTAAAATACTTTACGTGAATATATGTTGTAACGATATCCTACGATAGTCGTTTGGTGATTTATTGGAAAAATAGAGCTTTACGTCGCAATTTATTATTTTTCACAACTTATAAAAATGACTAAATTGCCTCGCAAAACTAGCCATAAAACGGTGTACATTGGTCGTTAGAAAATAAGCTCGGCATTTTTAGAAACCTTGTAACAATATCTTAAATTCGTATCTTCGAACTTTTGTCCATACGTGTCTCGATCAATGAGAAAAATAATCGTCAAGTTAGTTAGTCGGAAAAATTTACTGTTTTTGTGTAGTTTTCGGGTAAGTTTGGAAGGTCATAACTTATTCGTTACAAGTCCGGTTGACGAACGGCTAATCAATTTGGAAAATAGGCCGGGAGTACTTGATTTCACTTCAAAGGGTTAAGGTCTCAAACGGACTCGATCATTGAGAAAAATGGCTCTAAACATGGTGTCTCGTAAAAACAGTTTTAGACTTTACACATTTTTAACAAAAGCTGATGGAAATTGTGTTGTGAACGTCGGTTTTCAAACGCTTGTATCTTGGTCGTTATAAGCTCGTTTTCTATGTTCTTTATACCCTTGGAAAATCGTGCAACAGCACACTAATTTTCAGAAAATAGTTTTCGTCGTCAAACTTAGAATTAGCGTATCTTTCTCGTCGTAAGCTCGTTTTCGCTCATTCCGGCGGCCACGGTTTCGTTTTTGAGAGTATTTTCTAAATATTTAAGCCAAAATAGTCCATGGTTTACTGATTTTTCCAGATTTCACAAAAATGGACAGCACCTTCATTATAACTTGCAAAAATCAATTTTTCTAGTTCAAGGCTTGTATATAGCACTTTCATTCAACACCACAACTAATCTAAGCATACCATACACCTTCTTAGGGTGTCATGGGTAATGGTGGATCTCATAAGATCACTAATAATTTCTTTAAATCCATTTTTAGTGAGGAAATAAATATTAAGTGGTATATAACATATGTACATTTGCATGATTTACTACTAGAACATCAAAATATAGTAAATGAAAGTATAAAAGAGTAGAAAATTTATTTAGACACTTACTTGAAGTTTTGATGAGTTTTTGAAGTAAAACACTTAATTATCCTTGAGGTTTTTATTTCAAAATCTTAACTAGGATACTAATTGGACTCTAATTACTAGATCTTGAAAAATTTGATGAACTCTTGCTTGTTCCTTGTTCTTGGCCGATCATATAAGAGAGGGGAGGATGAGAGAAAAAGTTGCTAGTTGTTTTGTTGTATGAATGTATAAATGAAAGAAAGGAAGTAAAAATGTATTAGTAGAAATTGTAGTATTAATTTTAGTCAAAATACTCAAGTGAAATATGGACTAGGGTGGGGGGGGGGGGGACATGGGGCGGCATTTGGGTGAAAGGGGGAAGGAAGAAAAAAATGTGTGGGCTAATTAAAGATCTTGTCCCTTAAGTGTAAGACTTATGTAGTTTAAGTTGTGTATTAGGTGTTACCGGGTACCGAGTTAACTAGAAATAAATCTTGACGAAATAAAATAAAGTATGACGAAGTTGTAAAAATTGTAAAATCACATTCCTTGCAAGAATCGGGTGTTCAAATAGTTATCGTGTTGAAATTTCGCAAACCGACGTAGTTATAAGCGTTTAACGGAAGATATAGTAAATGATTTCAAAACACCGGATAAACTAATAATATAATTTTTATATCATTATAATGAATGTGAAAATATATTAGGATCATAGCCGGGAGTGTCGGGTATATTATTCGTAGTAATGACTGTGTGGTAACGTTTATTAAAGAAATAAACATACGTTAACTGAAATTTTGTAAACCCGTGCATGACCTAGTATGCAGATGATGTTACTGATGATAATGTAGACTACTCTAGTCTATATGAGGTGTCCTTAATGATGTTTCGTGAATACGCAGCTAAACCATAATGGTTACGTGAATTTGAATACCCGTAAACCTAGTTTACGAACTGATGAATGATAACCATGAATAGTGAATTCCCTCCGGGAATGAATAGTGTCTCGTGAATAGTAAAAATTTTGAAAACATCTCAAAGTTGTAAACTGACTTTAAAAATGATGAATAGTAATCCATGAATAGTAAATTGTCGAGGTTTGAAAAATGACCTGAAATTACGATTTGTCACATAAAATACTAAGTCTGAAATAGAATAACTTCTAAATGAAATACAATTCCAATTGAAGTCTAAATGAAGGATAACTCCAAATCTAACCCTAAAGGAATTGGGTAACTATCGTCAGGGTGGTCCACTAAAAGCTCTTACTCTCATCACTCAAATCCCAGCATCCCGCTTGATACCTGCTTCAGGGAAAAGAAAATGCGGCTGAGCTTAAAAAGCCCAGTGAACAGATATATACGAATAATGAACTGAATATAAATAAGTATATGAAATGAAATCAAAAAGAATCTGCCGAATAAGATGTCACAATTCATGAGAATCAAACGAATAATAAATTAAACGGAAGATAATGAAGTCAATGAATCATAAGGAAATGCCCACGAGCTCACAAAGCATGCCACCTGCTTAACCACATAATCATATCATAACAAATGGAGTGTACGGCTCCCAAAAGTGACATGGGGTGTATGGCACACACAAACCATTCACTACAAAGCTATATCGGAAACATATTACAAAACAAACCTATGATACATCCATACGCTCCCTGCAAAACAAAGTTATGCACACCACCATACACCTG
Source organism: Artemisia tridentata subsp. tridentata (assembly GCA_021014915.2). Classification (NCBI taxonomy): domain Eukaryota; kingdom Viridiplantae; phylum Streptophyta; class Magnoliopsida; order Asterales; family Asteraceae; genus Artemisia; species Artemisia tridentata. The sequence continues at coordinate 70,745,449 of CP139505.1, forward strand.
TACTATGACAAATATATTGGCGTACCAAAATGCCGATTAAGTGCACGAGCTCAATAATAATATACACATCACAAGGGAACGCCGTGGACCAATCACACCGCCACAGATAGTGTCATGCCATTGGTGCCTCAATGACATGGCCATGGTACCTCCATGACTAGTTAGCTCGGGTAACAGAATAAACAAGATATCACATCATAACGAATTAATTATAGTATATTTAAACAAAAGAATATTAACTGAAATGAATGCCGTATTAAATGACATAGAACTGAATATCATATCAAAACGGGATAGCAAAACAATTATTTGTACAAATAATTTATGTGACCGCGAGAAATCTATTAAGCATCGTTTTCATAAAAGTAATCTTTTAAAAGTAGTTTTCATAAAAGTCAATAAACCGTCATATAAAAGTGGTATCGCATCGTGTTCATAGAAATTATTTTAAAATAGTTTTTCTCAAAACATCATCAAGATATATATTTAAGAAAGGTTTTCACACGAAGTCATAATATTAGATGGGTTACAAAGTCTCAAAGGATTCTGTGAGGTTTTCGATCGATACACTTTAAGGTGGTTAAACCTTTGATGCTTTGTGTATGTGATATATTGAGTTAATATGATCAAGTATGCGGAATTTAGTTAATCACACTTAGAAGGTTATTTGTTGTATGGAAATGGAACAATGGTGTTTGTTGAAATTGATAAAAAGAACAATTTAGAGTTAACACCAAACGATTAATATTATTGATAATGATACAAAGGTTTGATATTGTTCTTGTTGAATGTTTAAGAAAGGTTCTATCAAGTTCTAAGAAAGCACACACTTTTTAACACACTTGACTACTAAGCTAAGATCTTCTTTTATAATATTGTTTAAGTCACATCAAGTCTAATCGAACTACTTGCAATCTTATCTTATGTGTGTAAGTAACTAAGATACAACATGTATCTATGTTTACAACTTGTTCTGTGAGTATAAGATAGAGACTGAGCACATGGGGTAAGATATTATCTACCGTGTATATTTGACTTTAGTCAACCAGACTTAACGATAGAAGAGCAGACTTGATTCTGTATTCACCAGAATTAACACTAGCAGACTTAACCTTCAACGACCAGACTTAACCAGGTAGCAGACTTAACCAGGATTAACACTAGCAGACTTAACCACCAGACTTAATCACTTAGAGAATTTTCCGATACTTAATCTTCATAATATTTAATTCCCAACAGATTCTAATACGAATATTGAAGTCACAAGAGAGAACAAATAATCAACCATATCAGACAGAATAACCAAACAAATATCAAATGAATCACAACTCAGAATATAAAATATCAAGGAATCAAAAGTCATGAGATACCCTTACTGAAAAAGGGTGGAATATCTGTACCTTAGCGAATGAAATGGAAGAAAACAGAAAAGAAATCACAAGGAAAACAACGTCACGTCTTCTTCAACGAATCTACACGAATTAGGGATCATTTAATACTTATGTGTTTAATTAATGCCATAACGGATATTAGTACTTAATGTCATTTAATAACATGTTTAGGCTTTCTCATGTGATTCTGGTTCATATTCTTATGATTTTTAAAACACCTCAAACAAGCTCCTGTGGTTCTATAATTTTTACTAGAGACACCTATATATGTTTAATACTTTCCCTAATTTTCACATATTTTATCTCCTAGTGAAAGTATCCAAAAAAAATCGTTTTTCAAACCTGTTCCAGAATGTGACCTGATGGTATACCCGAAAAGTTTGTATTTTAAAAACATATCAAGACCCTTCAGAAAAATCTACAAAAATTCCATTAATTAATAGACATATTAAATATTCCCCTGCCAAAATTGGGGCTTCCCAGACCTTATAGTTTGTAAAAGAAAAATCATAAAATCTGACTGAATTTCCAGACCCGAAATTTAGTTTTGACACTTAATCTTCTAAAATTCAAGAAACTGCTTCCCCGACCTCCAATAACCACAAAATTTATATATTGAGAAAGTAGGCAACTTAAACTTAATTTTAGACTCAAGAATCATACAAAAACACGTTGGCATCATCAAATTATACCCCTTTGAATCCGACCCAAATTCTAGACAGCATGTTCACATAAAATCACACCCAAATCCTAAACCTATTTAGCCCTAATCGACTCCCATAAATTTTCTAGGGTTTCCTATATTAATTGTCTTGTATTGATTACCATTTAATGATTACAGAATTTTTAGGGCTTGATTATACGATTAGAAAATAATCACAACATAATTTTAACGTGGCTTAATCTTTGTGTAATAATTAACGAGACATATATAGGTTTATGATTACCTTTAAGCCGTATGGAGAGGGAATCAAAGAAGAGAACCAACGAGCTCTAATCAAACACCAAACTCTTTTTTTTCTTTTTATTTTTTATTTTTTTTTTTACTTCCTTGGAAGGCAAATGAATTGTAACTATGTGTGTATGTGTGTGTGTACGAATGGAAAAATAAAAACGTGTGATGCTGTGAGAAAAAAAAGATGTCGTTTGTTTATTATGGAAGGGACAATGCAAATCTTTTATTTTGATAAGGTTATACACAATTTATATTTAGTTAATTTTCCATAGGTTTATCACTAATAATAAGTATTTACTACATAACATAAAGTTTTAAATATTTACTAATCATAATATAAACTTAGGTTAACAAACAATTTAGTCATTAAAATGTGAAACCAGATTTTAGGGCATTACAAACCGCCACCTGAAATATATGTATTTTATCCCCGCACGACTATCATGTGCTTTATTAGATATTATCTACATACATTACTCGTCTTAGTTGGTGATACTAGATTGTAGGTATTGATATACGTGCTAATTCGGCTATTTAGTCACGCAATCCGTACCCGCATATTTACGTATCATCAATTGGCGCCATCCGTGGGACCCGAACAAAACTCCATAAACAACATTAAGTTATTGTCTAAATGACAGGGGAAGACGAGTTTGTACCACATGTTATCAATTTGGGGGAAGGATCAAGTGGATCCAAACCCCATGAGCATGATGTGGAAACTCGGCCTCTTACCGTCATCCCACAAAACCAAGCCATTAAAAGTGAACTAGTATGTGATGTTGGCAATCCTGTGATGCAGTTTGTTTGGCCAAAAGTTTGATCAAATCAATGCCATGTATTTAGTTTTTTCCTTAATAAAAATAAGGGTTTCTCCGAAACATCCAATCAGTGATTCTAGCAACGATCATTCTGTCATCGAGTCATGGCATTCTGATTTTGAAAACCCATGTGCGCAAAGAAACAAAAGAGGCATAGAAGGAATCGCTGAAAGTGATAGGCTACTCAAAAAGAACAATGGCGTTGTTGCCATCGGAGGGAAAAAAGAAAAGGATAGTAGGTACTTAAAAAATCAACCAACCGACGATACAGAAAAACAGAAATTCGCAAATAATGTCAATTTCTACGACGACCCTTTCGTCTTTAACGAATAAGAAAGAAACGTCTGCAAGCTAGTCGCGTCCCCGTTTATGAAACGAATCAAAGATTACGAGATGCCAAATGGACTTAAAGTGTCATCTAATCTAAATTCTTATGATGGTTTGTCCGATCCTGATGATCATCCCACGATGTTCATGGGAACTATGGAAGCTACAGTGTGGTGTCGAATATTTAGTATTACTTTATGCGGATCTGCGAGGTTTTTGTACGATAATCTATCACCTTGAAGTATAGACAGTTTCACCAATTGTGAGACAAGTTTAGAGCTAACTTTTGCAGCAAAGATGATTCCAGAAAACGCAATAAGAAATACTAGGAATTCGACAAAAATCGGAAGAATCTCTTAAAGACTACTTGGCTAGGTTTGGAAAAGAGACACTTTATACAGTAGACCGATCAGACGACATGATGATTGAAGCTTTTATTAGCGGACTTCGTCTAGGTAGAGCATTTAAAAAATTAATTGTTCAACCACCTATGTCACTTGGAGACATATACATATATATATATTAACAGGTTTATAAGGGCCGAGGAATCAAACAATGCAAATCATCTTCGTGATTCCAAAGGGTGAATCAGGACGGAAAAAACCAAGTATGCATCTCAGCCGAGATCATAAAATAAGGAGTATGAAATAAATAACAAAGGTTGAAGCGTAGATCTTCAAACTTAGTAAAATAAAGCATATATAGTACTCAAAAGTATGATACAATGTATATGGTGTGGTTACCACCGCATTCGGTAACCTTACATAGACTGGTTGAAACGATTTGTAAGTTTTCTTTATGAATATCAAAATTACTACAGTATTTGACATATCCCTTTTATTACCTCCATTATTGTCCTATATGACTCTAACAAACAAATAGCAAACAGATCTTTTATTGTGTCCAGGACCGGTCACATGATCATGCGACTGAACAAGAAGCAAAATAAACTCATCATGCATATGCGGTATCTACAAAAGATGTGAAAGATAATCGCGCAAAAGTGGCATGCCCGCTTCAATGATTATCTCTCGACATTACAGGGGATAAAGCTATTATCTAGCATGCAAATCTTATATAGTAAAGCGAAAAAGTCTGGACCAATACATCATCCCGTCATTAAAGGGATAAAAAGCTACAACCAGCTAAATTCAAAAGTGGTATGTCTACCCCAAAGACGCGAAATCATATCACGCAAAAGCGAAAAAACTGCTCCAAAGACATATCGCATGAACTCTGCTTCAAAGATGCTAAGCCAAATAAATTGTACGTTAATGACACAACCGTTTTGAAGTGAAAAAAAAACTATTCATAATTCATATATTTACATATTTACATATATACATATACAAACATATGAATCGAGGGCTTGATGATATATTCCATAAAAGAAACAAAATGTTTATTACAATGGGTCTCGTCAAAGAATGTATTCCGTGAATATCTAACTATATATAAAGAATGAGTTGCAAGTTGAGCATTTATTGAATGTGAGCATTATTGCTATAAGCTAAGAAACTCTATTATGATGATTAAGCTAACCAAGTACGCTAATGTGGAGCTTCTTTTAAATCTTTTAAGAGCTTTTAAGGATACATAAATATACAAGGCCCTCATTCATGAAAGCATGGAGTAGCTAATAAGTTCAAAGAAAATCAAAAAGTCTCCAATCATTCTTAAAACTATCGATTAAATTTCTTTTGTGATCAATAACACTCATTAATGATTAATATGGACACTTAATAGAGTCTCTTCATATCTCCATATCAATCACCAACAACTGAGTTATATAAATTCTCCTCATTTTGATGCTCAAAAATCTCAACTTCGTTTCTTTCACAACCCATTCACTAGGGGTGAATGTCAGTGTACAAGGTATTCGAGGTAATCCTTGCTCATGTGAAGGAACCAATGCTTATGTTAGGAATTAGTATTGGATTAGCCTTTTATGTTATTTTCATTAATTGGTTATTTAGAGTCTTAATAAAGTATGTTTATATGCTATGTTGTGCAGGCATGTCAACATAGGTATTTTGTAGAGGGGTTGAAACATGGGAAAAAGAAACCATTACGTAAGAGGTAATAACATGTTATACATTTTTTTCGAAATGGAAATATGGCCCATGGTACTAGGGTCATTTTCTTGCTCATGTTAGTGTTATATGTAGGGCTTATTCAGGATTCGGGTGCAGAAAGAAAGAAAGTTGAAGAAAAAAAGTTGGTTTGAAGGTATGGTTTTGTTTACAGTTTATTGTTTTGTTCATATAACGGTTAAGATATTCATTAGCTTTCGTTTTTAGTTTATTAGGCTTTTTGATCCCATTATACTTTGAATGCAGTTATGTGTTTCGTGTTGGCATCACATCATGGACATGGCGGAGAAGGTTGTGACAAGGATAGGGTTGTTGACTTGGAAATAAATTGTCGAAGGTTGGTTCATGATACCTTATACATGCGGGTAATTATTTTTCATCTTGATTCTTGATGAAATTTTCTATGGTCTTTATTGGTTTACAAGACTTGGTGGTTTTTAGCTTTCGGGTTACGTTAAGATCTGTCTTTTGAGATTTGTTTTTCGATCTCTATGTCCAAAGTTTTGGTTTTGATGTGTGTATTTAGTGTTTGGATTGTTGGTGATGGTTTTATGATATGTGTGTTTAGGTCGGTTGAGATGGATGGTGTTCGTGTGCAAGATGTGCTTGCGGAGTATAATGGACCATAATGTACTGAGTCAAACAATCTAATACTTGATACAAAAAATGGTCTGCTTGAAAGATAATTGCAGAGGGTTGTAGGTTTCGGTTAATGTGGGCTTCAGGTAGCCATTTTAGACACACATTGGAAAAGGTCGAAGTGGTTGCAGATACCATTGAAGAAGATGCTAAAATGGTACCTGATATTATTGATAAGGTGAAATTCTTCTGAATTTTCTGAGTTTTTGTAATCATGTTTGATATAAGCTTTTCGTGCAAGATATAAATATTTAATCGTTAAACTTATACTGAGATTTATGACACATTATTTTGAAGTGGAAATAGCTACTGTAGCATCGCTTATGAAAACTATTTTACTGAGATTTAGCACACCAGATAAACAATTTTGAGTGTGTTTCGGATTGCTAATTCATATTCCTTATCAGATAATATGTGAATGAAGTGGAAATAACTACTATGGCATCGCTTATGAAAACTATTTTACTGAGATTTAGCACACCAGATAAACAATTTTGAGGGTGTTTCGGATTGCTAATTCATATTCCTTACTAGATAATATGTGAATGAAATTAGCAATATTAAATTGTTTATCTCTAAAATAAGCACATAAGCAGTTTTAATAAGCAATCGAAATACTCTCTGAAATTGATTATCTGGCTGAATTAGAATCAATTTCACTATGATTAAATACGGAAGATTATTTGGCCTTGATTTTTTGAAAGTATTGTCACTTACTATTCAAAATCGGAGTCCTAAATCTTGCCGGAAAATCAAACTCGAGCCGAATCCCATTATGTCTTCCACCATCCTGATGTTTTCGTTTGGGATCATCACGCCTTATTTGATGTTACTTTGCAGATGAGTTTAAGAAACAGGTTAGGAATGAGGTTGATATCAGGCAGTTTCCTAAGGCAATGGCCAAATCGAAGAAGCAGGTTAAGCACACAAAAGAAATTCTGGTTGCAAATATTGCAACACCATTTTCAGTTGAATCACTTCTAGACGACAATGATTTTAGGTACGTCCCCTAACTCCTGTTTTTCTTCCTTAGATTAGGTATTGCATGCTCTTTTCCTGCAATCTTCATTATGCTAGGATTCAATGAAGAAGCCAACAATGCCCATGCTTTCCTATACGAAATACATGTGACAGCCCAGAAATTTGTCGAAACTATTGACTAAGTTAGTATGGGAACATTCTTTTATTGTCTCAATTTAGCTTCGAATCAATTTAGCTTTAAAACTATTGACTGAGATAGTACGGGAACATTCTTTTGTTGTCCAAATGTAACTTTCAATCTGTTTTTGTTGTCTCAATTAAGAAGTACCCGTGCGAATGCCATGCAGTTAACTTAGAAGGAAAAGATTGATGACCAGAACGAAGTCATCACACCCCGTCAAAAGAGGCTCATCCTTCTTGGGAAGCAGCAAAGCACGCATTTAGCATGAAGGCCGAGGACGTTCCTTCTGTCGAATCGACATTGTTGACACTTTCAGACTCCAGGTAAAAACTAAAACCTGTCGTCTAATTTTCATATCTCATTAAATTGTTTATAGATTTATAATGTAAAATACTTTGTACGTGTAGGAGCAACCTCCCTTCGACAAGAAGCAGTTGTTGGTTACATCAAGAAGTACATCAAGTTGATCACACCCAAGCTTGATGAAGAGAGGCGAGTCTTCTTCAAGAAGAACATTGAGGCTGCAACAAAGTAACTCTTGGGAAAGCTTAGAAATGACATCTAATACCCTTAGGAATTACTTAAAGACATGTAACAATATATTCCATTTATCTTATGCAAATTACAACAATCTCCAGAAGGTTAATATTCTAGAAGTTGCAACACTTTCACAAAGGTCCTACATGTTTGTCATTAATGTTTAGCATTTGAGACTTTTATTGGTTACTCGATTTTTTTTAATTAAAAGTTCTAATCTTTAGGATTTGAAAGCTATTAATATAAGACCATAAATGATGATCTAATTAGAAACTGATGGCCTTGAAAATAACATGTTGACTCAATATGTATGTGAACTCAGTACCTTATAGAGACTTAACGTTCAATTGATTATCAGAACTATCTTAACTCTTAAGCTCTTGGCCTTTTCTGTCATTCACTAGAATATATTGTCGTCATATTTTTCTTTATTAAGCAAAATTAGCGTCATGTTTTTTATACCATAATAAAATAAGTTTTCTACCAATCCATATGAATCATGTTCAACAAAGCCCGTGCATCGCACGGGCCATGCTGTCTCGTATTCCATATGATTGTGAAAGATATATAAAATTTGTAAAGGAATCTTTCGCTTAACTCTTTGCCTATAAATAGCACCTCTCAAAGCATTTAGAAGGGCACCCAACCTTCGCCTTTTTCTCCCTAGTGGCTCTTGATGCCTTATGTTCCTATTATTGAAACCTCGGCTCCGACTCCGAATATGTGGCGTAAAACCGTATGAATAATATGAGTTACCAGTAGAGGAACCACCACCCGAGATATATTTATTCTACCCCCGCATGATTAGTCATGTTTTTTTTTATAGATTTTATCTACGTACGTTGCTCGTCTTAGTTAGTGATACTAGATTGTAAGTATAAAATATACTATGCTGACTCGGCTATTTAGTCACGCAATCCGTACCACATATTTACGTATCATCACCAATAAAGTGGCTACGGATCCTAATGATACAAAAAGGCCCGAGTGTACTTTAAGGGTGCATTTGGTATCCCACTATGGGAATGAGATTATGACTATGAAAGTGATTAAATGTGTTTGTTTAAGATGAGAGGGCCCACCACTATGGTAATGAATTATAGATATAATCCATACTCCATATACATCAAGAGAGCTAGGTATGAATCTTTCATAGGTGAGGGACCCACCACTACTATCAAACTCATACCCATTGAGTGACTGCATTATTTTTGTGGCTTTTTAACTAATTATACTTTGAAAAGTGCCTATGACAATTATCGTGTTATAAAAATTGGCCAACACCCATATCCAGAGCTAAAAATAAGATGATTTGACCAAAATATATTTATATGACTAAGATATAAGAAAAATCTAAAACAAAATCTTTTTCTAGACTGAAAATATTTAAAAGAAAATGCTTGAAGATTTGAGATTACATGGCAAATGGTTAGGTACCCAATTATTGAAATAATCTAAATGTCGTTTTTTTCTTTTTTCTTTTGTTTGTTTGTTTGTAAAATCATAAAAAAAGTGCACTAACTCAAGTGAACAAAAATGCAAAGTAGAATAACCTGCTTAGCAAATTTTCATGATACATTAATTTAGTTAACAAGTTTTCATAGTACAATGATCAAGAAAACCAACAAAGGTGACACTTGATCACTGCCAAAAACGAAGAAATTAAATGAGTGATTACATAAAAACGATGAGGAGAAGAGTTATCTTGAAACCATCATGGCGTTATGAAAATGGCAGAAAACCTTTAGAAAGGAAAAGCCTAACTACAACACAACCACTATCTATCTATATGATAACATATTTTTCCACTTATGTTTTACGCCATATACAACTTTGATAGTATAGGTTCACTAAATATCTAAATCAGTAATATGAACTTAGGTAAGTTCAGAAAAAGTGTAGCTTTTGTTTTAACATCTCTTTAGGTAAGTTCTGAAAAAGCATCTCTTTAGGCAAGTGTTCACTATTGCTAAGACCTATATTTAACACTGACACACGTTAGAGCACTTTCAACGGTTCACGCACTAGGTGCGTTAAAGGGTAAAATTTGGTGCGTTAACGCGCGTTAACATGCGTTAACCAATGAATGCGTGTGTGTTAAGGGTGTGTTAACGCACCTGCGTTAACCCCTTAACGCGGCGTTAAGGTATGCATTTTTGGTGTGTCAAGGTTTAACACGGTGTGTTAACCATTGAAAGGAGATGTGTTAAGGTGAGTTAAGGTGTGTTAACCATTGAAAGGAGGTGCGTTAACGTGAGTTAAAGGTGAGTTAAGGGTGAGTTATGATTGAAAGTGTTTTTTTTTTTTTTTTTTTTTTTTTTTTTTGAGTTAAAGGTGAAAGGGTTAAAGCTGACGTGGCAGTGTGTTAAAGTTTAACCCGGGTTATGGTTGGAAGTGCTCTTAGCCGTTTTTTTAAGGACGTTATAATTTTTCTATTGTAAGTACGAAAGTCGCACCATAAGAAAGCCTTTGAGTAGATTTAAGTTGCATCATAAAAAAGCCGGACCGAAGTTATACATATCAGAAAACGACTGTTGGTTTTAGATAACTTGACATTCAAATAAATAAATAACCATAAACATCAAAGCACGTAATAGCGGAAGCAAGGATCATATTAACATGTATAAAGTAATACCGAAAAATAAATAGGAACGTACCGTTATGATCTTAGCTAAACAAAGATCAAACTTGAACTTCTCTTCTCTCAAACAACCAATAGGATTAACGTGGGACCCCTTACCTTTTTGTTCCACAATCCAAGATTAATATCTAAAGTAAGATATTAACGAGCTCTCGAACACACGTACTATTACTCGACTAACGAATGATGCTAGTGATTGAACACGGTTAACCAAACTAACTTTGTTAACAAGAAAGCACAAGATCGACACCCTTAGGAGGGGGGACGATCGGTATTAAGAGCAAGAGGGGAGAGGATAATTTTAAGGTTTAGTTATAATGCACTAGCTAACAAACCACAAACCCTTGTGTTTGTTTATATAGGCAAACCCTAAACTTGGAGCAAAAGAAACCAAATGGGTTGGGTTACCCATTAAGTCGACCGACCCAAGGGTTATGATAACCCATAGAATCGACCACCTTAACTTGATGGGTTCTAGATCCTTCCAAGTCCTCCTTTTTCACTAATAGTCCTTTAACTATTAACTTAATGACCGTTAGTCAATTCGATTAATTACTTAACGTCCGTTATCTTTCATTTCGTGTCCAAATAATTAAAATACATAACTATTATATATATTAATTATTTACGTTAGTCATTCATACGTAAAGTGTGCAATCCCTCGCTCCCGAGTTCGAATCTAGTCATACACGATAATATTTTTCCATTAAAACTCTAACAGCTCCCACTTGGAAATCTATTAAAAGTGTAATGACATTGGTTAGCGTCTAGCAACACGCCAATGCCCCCAGAACAACTCGGGTGGTGGTTCTCCTGGAAAAAACCATTCGATGATAAATCATCATAGGCATCCTTTTGTTTCTAATACCACATTAATAAAGATATGGATCTAAGTCATTCTTTATTAATAATTATGTTTCTCGTTGTTTATGATTAAATAAGATTATCAAATCTTCTGAACTATTCAGGGGAGATCTTGGGTGTGGCCACACATACATCTTACCAATCCTACGAGGGGTCCAGCAGTATTAAACTCCAAATAGTTTGAAGGAACAAATTCTATCTTGACTACGAGCATAACACATGCACTTCACAACGCTTCCCAAAACAATCCGTATAGCTACCAGTTACGTATAGCGTTAAATTGAATCAAAAAAATGCACTACATGCATGACAGTTATCTGGCATCTCAAGTCTGAGGATAACTATATACTCATGATTTACTTAATGACAAGATCCATAAAGTAAACTCATGTGGCGGGATTTAAGTCCTATATTCAAACAATTTGAATATCATGTGAAATCGGTATGGTAACGCATCAATATACTTTTAAGTATATTATACCAATACTCAGATTTACTTTAATTTAATGATATTCCCATATCATTAACCGGCAATGGACAGTTTAGAATATATAAATATATTCAAGGATATAAACATGCAAATATAGGATATATTATTAAGAAAATGATGAACAAACATAACCATTATTTTTATTCCATTTAAAATTAATAACTGTTTTACAACATCCCTTATCCAAACACTAATCATAGATATGCATGAAACTATCAGCTAAACGAAGTCCTATGCCTTCAGAAAGTTCTTTAAGCTTTCCTCCAGGTAGAGCCTTCGTTAATGGATCTGCTAAGTTGTTATCTGTGTGAACTTTGAGTAATTCGATCTCGCCAATATTCACTTGTTCCCTTACATAGTGATATCGAATCGGGAAATGTCTGGTGCCCTTCATGATTCTAGGATCATTGGCAAATGTAATTGCGGCTGAGTTGTCACAATACATTTTTATAAGTCTTTCAATCGAGGGCATAACTCCAAGCCCTGAAACAAACTTCCTAATCTAGACTGCTTCCATTGCAGCTTCTGAGGCAGCAATATACTCGCTTTCTGTAGCAGACATCGCAATAGTGCTCTGCTTCTTGCTCTTCCAATCCACAGCTCCTACATTGATGACAAAGATGTAACCCGTCTGAGACTTCGTATCATCTTTATCACACTTCCAGGATGCATCGTAGTAACCTGTAACACACAGCTCTGCTTCTGGATTTCCCCCATACACTAAAAACATATCCTTCGTAGCTCTCAAATACTTGAGAATATGTTTCACAACTATCCAGTGGAGTTCACCTGGATTCTGCTGATATCGACTGGTAATGTTCTGAGCAAACGCCACATCGTGCCTTGTACATCGCACCGCATACATAATAGATCCCACAGCCAAAGCATAAGGGATTCTCTTCATGCGTGCCACCTCTTCAGGTGTTGAAGCACAAGCTTTGCTACTCAAGCCATGTTCTACTTGCACTGGCAAAAATCCCTTCTTGGAATTTTGCATACTGAATCTCTTCAGTATCTTGTCAATGTAAGCACTTTGACTTAAACCAATTAATCGCCTTGATCTATCTCTATAGATCTTGATTCCAAGAATGTATGTTGCTTCTCCCAGATCTTTCATGGAAAAACATTTCCCAAGATAGGCTTTCACCTTATTCAAACTTGGAATGTCTTTACCCATGATCAATATGTCATCGACATATAGAACTAGGAAAATAACACCACTCCCACTAGCTTTGTGATATACACATGGCTCATCATGATTCTGAGTAAATCCAAACCTTTTGATTTTCTAGTCAAATCTTTTATTCCATTGACGTGATGCTTGCTTCAATCCATAAATGGATCTTTGAAGTTTACATACACGTTTTGGAAACTTTGGATTCACAAACACCTCAGGCTGCGCCATATAGATGTCTTCATCTAGACGACCGTTCAAGAAGGCGGTTTTGACATCCATTTGCCAAATCTCATAATCATAGTATGCAGCTATGGCTATGAGAATCCTAATAGCCCTAATGTCAGCTACAGGAGAAAAGGTCTCCTCGTAGTCAACGCCATAAGTTTGGGTAAAGCCTTTAGCTACCAAACGGGCCTTATAGGTGTGTACATTGCCATCCATGTCAGTCTTCTTCTTGAAGAGCCACTTACTCCCAACTACCTTTGCATTGGGAGGAAGGTCTACTTCAATCCAGACTTGATTGTCCCTCATGGATTGCATTTCCCCATTCATAGCAATCTGCCATTTATCCTTTTCAGGATCATTCATGGTAGCTCTATAATTAGCAGGCTCTCCAAGGTCCCCTAATATAGTTTCCTCAACCTCCATGTTAAGACATAGACGGTTAGGTGCTTTCACAGTCCTTTCGGATCTGCGAATGGGAATCACTTCAACTTCAGGTGGAGGACCCATACTATCCGGTTCCACAGGAAGTTCGCTAGTGTTTTCAGAAGGTAATGTATCCTCTTGATCATCTTCCAGATCATAGAGCCTCCCACTGAATTCTTGCGATATTAGATCTTTTTCAAGAAAATCTGCATATCTAGCAACAATTACCTTTTGTTCAGGTGGGAAGTAAAAGTAGTAACCCATTGTTTCCTTTGGGTATCCTACAAATATACATTTCACAGATCTTTGTTGGAGTTTATCAGCTGAGTCATGTTTAACAAACGCCTCGCAACCCCAGACCTTAAGATAAGACAAGTTAGGCGTTTTCTTAAACCATAACTCATAAGGTGTCTTATCTACCTTCTTTGTTGGAACCATGTTTAGTATGTGAATCGCAGATTCCAAGGCATAATCCCAGAAAGATAACGGCAGAGTAGTAAGATTAAACATAGATCGCACCATATCTAATAATGTACGATTCCTTCTCTCAGATACTCCATTTTGTTGTGGAGTATATGGAGATGTGAGATGCTGAACAATTCCATTCTCACTTAGATAATCTTTAAACTCCTGACTAAGGTATTCACCACCTCTATCGGATCGAAGAGCTTTAATCTTCTTTCCTAGTTGCAATTCTACTTCAGCTTTAAAAACCTTGAATGTTTCAAATACCTCATGTTTATGTTTAAGGAAATAAACATAACCATAACGGCTGAAATCATCCGTGAAGGTTAGGAAGTAGGTAGCACCTCTCTTTGACGTATGTCTAAGTGGTCCGCACACATCCGTATGTATTAAACCAAGTAGATCATCAGCCTTTTCAATACGGTTATCAAAAGGTTTCTTGGTCATCTTCCCAGATATACAAGATTCACACTTATCAAATGATTCATCATTGATATCTTGCAAAAGCCCATCACGTTGCAGCTTTTGCATGCGAGTCTTGCCTATGTGGGCAAGTCGACAATGCCAAAGATAAGAAGAATCCAAGACATTCTTGACTCTCTTGTTGTTGATGCTATACATCGAATTATAATCATTATGTTCATTCATATTGATCTCAAACACACCATTCACAGCAACATCATCAAAATAAAAAACATTATTTAATGAAACAGAAATTTTATTGCCAGAAATAGTATGTTGAAATCCCAAATTCAATAAACAAGCAAAAGAAATAACACCTCTAACTATAGATGGTGAATAATGACAATTATTTAAATTCAGTATCAAGCCCGAAGGCAAAACTAATTCAAATATTCCTATGGCTTCAACTACTGCTTGTGCTCCATTGCCCACTTGCAGAAATTGCTCCCCATAGGCGAGTCTCCTTTGCACTCTAAATCCCTGTAGCGTATTACAAATGTGAATACCGCATCCAGTATCATATACCCAGGAATTTAATTTACGAGTTAATGAAAATAATTCAATCATAAAGAAATTACCTGAAGTACTGGCTTGCCCAGTCTCACCCTTCAGCTTTTTATGTCGCAACTCCTCGAGATAAAGAGGACAGTTCCTCTTCCAGTGTCCAGTCTCGTGGCAGTGATGACAACCTTGATCCTTCTTATTGGGATTAGGCTTGTTCTTCTTAGGGGCCTTCTTAGGTTCAGGCTGATAGGCCAAAACTAGTTTACCTTTATCAGCAGCTTCCCCTTTCCCCTTATTCTGCGGTTTTGGTTTTTGAACCCTACCTCCTCTTACAGCTAATACTTCAGGAGTAGGAACCTTAACTGGTAAACCCTTTTCATAGTCAACGAGCATTGCGAGCAATCCCGTTACTGTCTTCCCCGAGCAATGCATGTTGTATGTCGGAACAAAATCCATAAAATCCTTGTTCAAGGATTGGATGATTAGGTTCACACATGTATCCTCAGGAACAACATAGTTGATCTGTGATAGCTGGTCCATGTAACTCTTCATGACCAATACATGATCAGCTACTAGTTTACCCTCCCCTTGCCTGCAGCAATACAATTTTCTGATCAAATCCAAAATTGCTTCAGGGCCAGTCGATTTTTCTCATTCAAAAATAACTTTGAAGGCAAAACTTGCAGAAGTGTTGTTGGGTTGAGCCATTTCTACATAAATAAGTTCAAATATTAGTATTTTCGATAATACACTTTTCAAGAAAAGAAAACTACCCAGAAAATTTAAAATAACCATTTAATTTTCTTGAAAACTAGGATCCAACTTTTCATAGTTCCACCACATCAGTTGATCTGCTAGCAGTGGAAGTACAAAAGCTGGTAACTTGTCGTACAATAATCGCGAAACAATTTTCCGACTCCTAAATTTATGGGAATTACATTTGCCAAACAATTTGCAATGTAAGCATGTTTCTTCCCATCTCATGCTTTAAGTCTCAAGGTCTCACTTATAACTTTATTAAGTCGTCTAATTTAGAAACATGTAAATTCACATAATTTTATTACACTCAGTTGATCTGCTGGCAATAAAAGCATGTAATTTACCTTGTCATTAACATCTGTGTCAAGGTCTCACTTACGCCAGATATTAACTTCAAGTGTCTCTTATAATTAGATAGCATGTGACTTAAATTTAAGGGTATTTATTTTGATGTGTCAATCAAAATATGTACAAAGAAGCATGCACTCATCTTTGTATCATAAGTTTTCAAAACCATTTTAATTACCAATTAGCTAAGAGTTAAATCAACAAAGTTTTAATTGAGGCGTTGAGTAACTTACAACTTTGCCTTAAGACGCTTCGTACATATAATGGTGTACTTGGTAAGTCTAATATTGACGCACAGGCGAGCGGAGAGACAGAATGGAGTCTCTTTAAGGCCACAATTTAATGCGAAACCAACCTTATACCCACTTTATAGTTTGTCAATATTAGGTCCGCCGCTTCGACCATTTGTACAGTTGCATCAATCAATTAAAAGTTTATGATTCTAAGTCTTATAAAACATGTTGTAAATTATTAAATTGCTAGTCTCGCCTGGGAGCAAATTACCGTGCGAAGCGAACCACTATCGGCACATAAGACTTGGCAATAAATAATTTACCATATCATAAGGTTTCATAGTTATTAGGTCCATTTAATTTTTATACCAAAAATCACCCTCTTGTTTGCTTACAATTCAAGGATAATTTAAACAAATAAGACAAGTAATTTCAACAAAATTAAATAAACACAAATAACACATATAATCTTAACAATTAAATCATATAGCCACATGCAAACCTTTTGATAAATCATATTAATAATCTATATGTGAATTAACTATGTATATTATTAATAAAACTCCTATTGGTTTTCGAGCGCATTGTACCCAATGGACCACAGACGCCAACAATTGACCGCGTAAGTTTTAATAATAATACACCACATTGCACACAACCGATTCATTAATTTATTTATTAGGTCTTCCCTAATTTTAGATCTATCTAAAACATGTAGCACATAAACAAACCCTAATCCATGATTTCTTTGCATGAAAAAATCATGGATCAAACAGGAACGTAACCCTTTATTCAAATAATCACATAAACACATGTTCCTAATTTAGGGTTACAAAACTAACTTTTTAATTCAAGAGGGTCGAAACCCCCCCCCCCCCTAAATTATGGTTCGAATTTTTATTTTAGATCTAGTATAAAACCCTAAAAAATAATTCGACACATGAACATGTAAATCCAAACAAGATTTGATTTTAATTATGTGTTTCGATAATTACAATTACATGTTAAACGGCTCGTGATGCCACTGTTGGTTTTAGATAACTTGACATTCAAATAAATAAATAACCATAAACATCAAAGCACGTAATAGCGGAAGCAAGGATCATATTAACATGTATAAAGTAATACCGAAAAATAAATAGGAACGTACCGTTATGATCTTAGCTAAACAAAGATCAAACTTGAACTTCTCTTCTCTTAAACAACCAATAGGATTAACGTGGAACCCCTTACCTTTTTGTTCCACAATCCAAGATTAATATCTAAAGTAAGATATTAACGAGCTCTCGAATACACGTACTATTACTCGACTAACGAATGATGCTAGTGATTGAACACGGTTAACCAAACTAACTTTGTTAACAAGAAAGCACAAGATCGACACCCTTAGGAGGGGGGACGATCGGTATTAAGAGCAAGAGAGGGGAGGATAATTTTAGGGTTTAGTTATAATGCACTAGCTAACAAACCACAAACCCTTGTGTTTGTTTATATAGGCAAACCCTAAACTTGGAGCAAAAGAAACCAAATGGGTTGGGTTACCCATTAAGTCGACCGACCCAAGGGTTATGATAACCTATAGAACCGGCCACCTTAACTTGATGGGTTCTAGTTATCCTCTTCCAAACTCTCCTTTTTCACTAATAGTCCTTTAACTAATTAACTTAACGACGTTAGTCAATTCGGTTAATACTTAACGTCCGTTATCTTTCATTTCGCTGTCCAAATAATTAAAATACATAATATTATATATATTAATTATTTACGTTAGTCATTCATACGTAAAGTGTGCAATCCTCGCTCCGAGTTTGAATCTAGTCATACACGATAATATTTTTCCATTAAAACTCTACAAAAACAACTTTTTTATAAAAATATTTTGTGTCATGTCTAAAATCGTCATTGAGTTGGTAAGTAATAAGTCGGCTTGCTAGATACTCCGTATTTTGTCTTTTACCCCACACTTGTTTAAAATAATAAAATGAAGAGTAATTGCAAAAATTTTGTATGTTTAAAAATTGCAAACGTGGTCCGTATCTTTTCGAAAAGTGCACACGTCGTCTCTGTAAGAAACTATTTGTGCGGATTTCGTCCCTGCCCCAAAGTGGTATAACTAAAATGCCTCAAACTAAAATGGCAAAGTCCCGCTAAATACAAAGACATTTGAGTAATTTTACTTCGAAATATAGACAATATCCACACCAAAAGTTTTCTACAAGAACTACATCTAGGGATGGCAAAAAAATCCGAATCTGACGGAGAATCCGATACCCGACCCCGATTTGACCAGAGAATCCCCGAGTTGACCGGGTATGGGGATGGGGGTGGGGAATCCCCGATATTGAAAAGCGGGTATGGAGGCGGGGATGGTAATACCCTCGAGTCCTCGAACCCGTCCCCGAATATCTTTTCTGTATATAAACACATTATATATGTATTAATGTATATAATATTTGAAATCTTGTCAATTAATAGTAAATATCCTTTTTGAAAATAACCTTCCAGAATTTTAGAAACAAGGTTGTAACCGACTCATTTCTCAATCCGATACCTAGTTGCTCATGTAATTGGTTTCTTATCCTTTGTCATGTTGGATTATTTGGCTTTTTTTTTTCCAGTTGTAATCATACTTTGGTTTTCGTACTTACGATAAGTCATACTTTTTGTTATGTTTTGTGTCGAATGTTTGAATTTACTCTAATGAATGAATTTGTTTGATGTTAGCATGGTTGCACCATTGGAAATATATTAAATATGTCAACTTTGTAACGGGGAAAAATCCCCGATTCCCCATTGGGGATCCCCGTTCCCCATCGGGGACGGGGATGGGGACTTAACTGTGATCCCCGACGGGGATGGGTATAACTATTGAACTTCGGAGATGGGGACGGTATCAACCATTCCCTGCAAACCTGGCCCCGTTGTCATCTCTAACTACACCCGCACTTTCGAAATAGGGAAGAGAGTATAAGGGGCCTGTTTGGTAGAAGCATTTTGGAGAGCTGTTAGCTTTTTGTTACAAAAATAATCCCCTCTAAATTATGTAGCTCTGTTTAGATGCATTCACTTCAAACTTTTATTTTAAACAAATAGCTCCTAAATGAAAAACTGACTCATAAAGCTTTTTAAACATCTTGGAGTTGTTAAAATTTTAAATTACTGATATACCCTCCAAACATTTTATTTACAATTATAGATATGTCATTTTATGTCATTTTAAATCTTATAATTACATTTAACAGTTAACTTAACAAACATTTTTATTAAAAAAAAGATACAGCGTATACCTCATGTTAACAGCTTTGCACAATACAGCTTACAACTTACAGCTTATATTGCATACAACTTACAGCTAGTTTTACCGAAAAATACCCAAGTAGTGTTTTTGCAATTTAGGGCCCGTTTGGTTGGGGTCAATGGGTATGAATCTATGACTTTAAAAGTCATTCATGTTGTTTGGTTGGTTATGAGGCACACCACAATGGAATGAGGATACCCAAGGGTATAGGTTTCCTCATATATTATGTGTGTGGGGGGTTTTCTCATTCCCTCCATTACCATTCCACCCTATACCAATACCCATACCAACAAACCAAACATTATATTAAGAGTAAACTACACCATTCGTCCTTGTGGTATGCGTTGACCGACACATTTCGTCCTTTGACCAAAAAAATTGCACCGTTCGTCCTTAATTGCGAAACGTTATGTATCGTTAGTCCCTCACTCTAACTGGCATCACTAACGGTCGTTATACCTCATCCACTCGAGGGTATTTCAGTCTTTTCCCAACCATAAGGACCAATGGTGCAATTTACTATTTTTATTATTTATTTAACCATAAGGACCAATGGTGCAATTTACTCTTTTTATACGTTTTTGTCCATTTTTCACGTTTTCATCCGTATTTACACGTTTTCGTCCGTATGTACACGTTTTCATCCATTTTTACACGTTTTCATCCGTATTTACACCTTTTAGTTCATTTTTACACGTTTTCATCCGTATTTACACGTTTTCTTCCGTTTTTACACGTTTACATTCATATTTACACGTTTTCATCCGTTTTTACACGTTTTCATCCGTACTTACACGTTTTCGTCCGTTTTTTCTCGTACTTACACGTTTTCATCCGTATTTACATGTTTTCGTCCGTATTTACACGTTTTTGTCCGTTTTTACACGTTTTCATCCGTATTTACATGTTTTCGTCCGTTTTTACACGTTTTCGTCCGTATTTTCACGTTTTCGTCCATTTTTCACGTTTTCATCCGTATTTACACGTTTTCGTCCGTATTTACACGTTTTCATCTGTTTTTACACGTTTTCGTCCGTATTTACACGTTTTCATCCGTATTTACATGTTTTCGTCCGTTTTTACATGTTTTCGTCCATTTTTACACGTTTTCGTCCAAAAGATAGCGTGTAAAAACGGACAAAAATGTGTATTATCAAAATATCATAACAACACACTCTCTCTTTCTTTTTTCCTCTCTCTCCTTATTATTTATCTGCTTCTCTCTCTAACATTTTATATTTCTCTCTCTAACCAAACATGAAGATCAAGCTAATACACTTTTATCACCATCATCTTCTTTCATTATTTACATCTTCCTATTATCAAAATATCATAACAAAATAATTTTTTTTTATCCCATCTATGCAGCTAAACATAAATTTTCCACAATCAATCTTTATAACAATCTTTAAATTTCTAAAAGAGTAAATTAGCCTTCACCTAACAAAAAAACACTAGCCTTCATCAGGAACACACATTTGATCACACATGATTATTACCAAAAAAGAAAAAAATATTACATTATCCTTTTTCCTCATAAACAACCAACCCATAAAATACCATCACCAGAAGTCCAAAATCAACAACCACAGTAACCATTTTTTTCATTGAAATGGTTAGTAATAAAGTTGTAATCTTTCTGCTGTACGTACACAACTAAATATAAAAGTTTA
The DNA here is from genome assembly GCA_021014915.2 of Artemisia tridentata subsp. tridentata. Classification (NCBI taxonomy): domain Eukaryota; kingdom Viridiplantae; phylum Streptophyta; class Magnoliopsida; order Asterales; family Asteraceae; genus Artemisia; species Artemisia tridentata. The sequence goes on from CP139505.1 coordinate 70,766,936, forward strand.
TACCCAAAAAAAACTAAAATAAAATTTACATCTCTTGCCTTTCGTCTCTCACATCCCACATCAGATTCTATTTTACCGCCGCCACACAAACCACCGCCACCATGTCCATCGTCGTCGCCGTCACCGTCACATCTACCAATCTTCGATCAGTCTCAACATCGGATCTAGTCATCATCATCGGATCTCGCCGCTGTGTGTGCAGGTGTGTGTGCGTTTTGATATGGTATATGGTAGGTGAAGATTGTTGAAAAATATGGTGTTAATATTTGTGGGGTTAAAAAAAATAAGGGGTAGAATGAAATGTATAAGCGGTTGCAGAAATTTGTTTTTTTGAATGAGTTAGAGATGATGTTCATGGTAGTGATGGTATCAATTTGGATGAGTGGTAGATCTTTGAAGAGGCAAAGTGAGAGAAAAGAAATAGAAGTAGATTTACTGTGTTAAACTGGAAAAAGATGATATCAATAAATATGAGACTATTAAATCTAGTGAGGTCCGGTGGTGGTGAGTTCGGTCGGTGGTGAGGTCAGGCGGTGGTGGAGGTCGGGCGGTGGTGGTGGGGTCCGGTGGTGGGAATGGACGATAAAACATGATGAGGAGATACTGTTTATGTTTTGTGTTTGTGTTTGTTTTGGTTAATTGTATGTATTGTTTATGTATATAAGTGTATGTACTATAAAAAGACTAAAATACCCTCGTTTGGACCTCAACAAATGCCCGTTAGTGATGCCAGTTAGAGTGAGGGACCAACGATGCATAACGTTTCGCACTTAGGGACGGACGGTGCAATTTTTTTGGTCAAAGGACGAAATGTGTCGGTCAACGCATACCACAAGGACGAATGGTGTAGTTTACTCTTATATTAAAGGGGTTGTGTTATCCCCTTCTATGTGGACCTACATTATATTAATAAAATGTACAACAGCGTGATGCATTCGCAAAAGTAATTTTGTTTGGAGAGCACGCATATGAATTTGAGCACAAGACCTATAAATAACAATCGGTGAGTTTTCTTTCCACTATAACCAACCAGGCTCACCGGCCCCACACACACACACACACACACACACACACAATTCTTTCGTGTGTCCAAATCCAAACACCCCCCTAACTAATTCTCTCACAAATCCCTACCTTCACATCCGCTCATTTTTATTTTTTTTTTTCTTACAACAACAAATTCATTTATAAAATCAAATTTTCAGATCAGATTTTTTTGGGGATTCTTTTCGCCGATTCAAATCTGGTACAACTCACTAACCGATCACTTTTTTTTTTTTTTTTTTTTTTTTAATTCATAAATCTATCATTATTTGATTCATCATTTTTATTATTACTATTATTATTTTTGAAATCAGGTTATATAATTCTGCTATATCTGTATCGATTGATTGATTATTTTATGGTTTTGATATGAATTTAGTAAATTAGATGTGTTCTCTAAGTAGAAAATGACGCCTTAAGTTGATGTATTGTTTGCGAGAATTCGATCGGTTTTAGTTTGTTGGATGATATACGTAAAAACGCGGTAAATGATCACTATTTTTTTTTAATTATAACTATTTATATCTTTTGAATCTATCCGTATTTGATCGATCATTGTTATTATTATTACTACTTGTGAAATTAGGCCTACATGTTTTAGAGGTTAATTAGTTAAGATAGTTGTGCTCGTGTCATTTTGATGAGTAGAAAATGATGCTTTAAGTGCTTGTCTAGCTTAATCATCTGTTTGAGACGATTTTTACAATTTTATGATCCGTGATGACGTCTGGATATGTGATAGATCATTGATTGTAGAATTTGAGTTTGTCGGATGATGGTGTAGTTTCTGTAAATTTAGTTTTTAACATGTAGATGAAAATTGTAGCCTCATATGTATAAATAAGGTATACTTGAAAATTATAATGTCGTACATAAAAAACGAGGTATGTTGGACCTGATTTAGGTTGAACGATGCGCTGAAAAGTGTTTTTTTTGTGTGTAACTGCGTATGAATGTGATGGCATGATCGTTACGTTTAGTATGTTGTTTCTAAGTAAAAAATAATGATGTTTAAGTGCGTGTATCTGTGGATGGTGATTTTGGTTATCATTGTTGTTGATTTGTGACAATATCAGGAGATATTACATATGGTGATTTTGGCTATAATTTAGTTGTTAGCCTGTAGATGAAAATGGTAACATAGGTGCGTAAAATACAGTATACTTGAGCTGAATTAGGTAACATAGGTGACGTAAAATACTGTGATGTAAGCATAGAGATACGTTATGTCTACGTTTAGTTATTAATAACTGGCGTGAGGAGTATCATCCGCAAAAAAAGGCATATGTACATGTAACTATGAATTAACAAATAGAGATACGTTATGTGTTCATTAACTTATTAACAACTGTAGTGCGACTGTGTGAGGAGTAATGATTTTTCTATTTGTGGGCGTCTATGAGATTTATATAAAGACAACGAACGTAATAGTTTTTTTGGACTTTTGTTATATTAATATATTCGTTCACCTGTGACGACTGTTGTAATTAATACATTTAGTATGATGCCTCAAGTGCTTGTATGGTGAAATATGTTTCCTACTGATGTAGTAATTGTGATGGTTATTTTGGCGTCTGTTTGAGAGGATTTCTCACTAATAAATTTTGTTATTCCATAACGACATCCGGACATGTGATTTGGAAAGGAATGTGCAAATTTTATGGAATATGAATTGCGTTGAATGATCCGCGAAAAAAGGATATGCTTACCTGTAACTAGCTATTAATGTGACGGTGTAACATGATAAGTTAATAGAGATACATTGCGTGTGCGTTCTGGTATGTTCGAGATACATGTAGTATGTTGTTTAAGTAGAATAATTGTTAAGTACTTGTACAATGAATGTATGTACCTACCTTATTGATGCGGTAATTGTGATGGTTATATTTTGGCCACTTTATGATCCGTAAAATCAAGACATATGATTGATGAGGAAGTATATGCAAGTTTACTGTAGATGAAATGGTAATGTATGTACGTAAAAACAAGCTATACCCAAGCTGAATTAGGTTGAATGATGTGTAAAAAAGTGTATATGTGATGGCTTAACTATGTTAAGCTAATAGAGATACGTTACATGTGTGTTACCTTATTTATAACAGTAGTCTGAGGAGTGATGATTTTTCTATTTGTGATATTCTAATTGAGATGTATACAAAGTAAAAGAACATAATAGTAATTGTGTTCGTAGATTAGTCATATTTATGAAATTACGTGTGATGGCTATTGCAGTTTATACTTTTAGTATGTTCTCTAAGTAGAAAATGGTTTAAGTGCTTGCGTGTATCGGTGTATGATATTATTTTGTACCTTATTGATCTAGTCATTGTATTGCTACTTTGGCAAACTGTTTGAAAGGATTTTTTTTTCCTATAATTGTTCATCCGTGACGACATCCAGACATTTGTACCTTATTGATGTAGTCATTGTATTGCGTTAACTTTTCCATAACTGTAACCTGAGGAGTGTGCTAATATTTTTTCTGTAATCTTGATATTCTGAATGAGATTCATATAAAGAAAATGATAATATTGAGTGTGTTGGTAAGTTTAGTTTAATTATTGGGCTATAAAGCTATGTGGCATGTGGAAGTATATCAATGCATGTAAGCTCTGAGTAAACTTGATGGCTGATTTAGGAACATCTTGCTCGTGTAAATAGTTTTTTTAGGAATTTTGAAATCTGTAATAATGACAAGTTTGTGGTATGTATGTAGGTTGTTGATATGAGCTCTTACCAAGCTCGAGATAGAAGGCCAAGGTATTCTAATTCTAATCATCGTCAAGCATGGATTCAGAGAGGTCCAACAACTGCTGCTACTACGCCTTCCGTCGTCACAACCACTGCACGAGATGCTAATACTGCCCCATCTTCAAACTCAAACTCGCAAAATGTTAATAACAGAAGAAGAGATGATAGAGTTTCAAAAGAAGATTTACCACAGCTTGTACAAGAAATCCAAGAGAAACTCTTGAAAGGTACAATTGAGTGCATGATATGTTATGATATGGTGAGACGCTCGTCCCCTGTATGGTCTTGCTCAAGCTGTTTTTCGATCTTTCATTTGCATTGTACAAAGAAATGGGCTAGAGCACCTACTTCTATAGACTTATCTGCTGAGAAAAATCAAGGGTTTAATTGGCGATGCCCGGGGTGTCAGTCGGTCCAACTTACATCATTTAAAGATATTCGTTATGTTTGCTTCTGTGGAAAAAGGCAGGATCCACCATCGGATCCGTATCTTACACCTCATTCTTGCGGTGAGCCTTGTGGAAAAGCGCTTGACAAAGACCTTGCTGCTGCTGCTTCTTATGATGATGATGAGGGTGATCATTGTCGTCATCGTTGTGTTGTTCAATGCCACCCTGGTCCGTGTCCGCCTTGTAAGGCTTATGCTCCACCAAGGATTTGTCCTTGCGGTAAGAAAACGATTGCTTTAAAATGCTCTGATCAGAGTCAGAAATCACAAATTACATGTGGTCAGCGTTGTGGTAAGCCGCTAAATTGTCAACGCCATTGTTGTTTCAAGAAGTGTCATGTTGGTCCATGTGATTCTTGTGATGTTAAGATTAATGCATCTTGTTTCTGTAAAAAGAAGACCGATGAGGTTGTAGTTTGTGGTGACGTGGCTGTGAAGGGACACGTGAATGTAGTTAGAGATGGTCTCTTTTCTTGCAATTCGTCATGTGGAAAAACTCTTGGGTGTGGAAACCATGTCTGCAAAGAAACATGTCATCCTGGTGTTTGTGGGGACTGTGAATTGTTGCCAGGAAGGATCACATCATGCTATTGTGGTAAATCAAGCTTAGAAGAGGAGAGAAAAAGTTGTTTGGATCCAATCCCAACCTGCTCTAAGATATGTGACAAAACCCTCCCATGTGGGTTACATCGCTGTAAAGAGACATGTCATCCAGGGTCGTGTGCACTGTGTAGGGTAATGGTTACTCAGAAATGTCGTTGTGGATTAACTTCTCGGACTGTGGAATGTTTTAACACCACCACTATGATGGAAGGAGATACAACATTCAGATGTGATAAACCTTGTGGGCGCAAGAAGAGCTGTGGTAGACACCGTTGCAGTGACAAGTGCTGCCCGCTCTCAAATTCAAAGAATAATGCTCCCGTTCAGGGTTGGGACCCACACTTGTGTTCTATGCCTTGTGAAAAGAAGCGAAGATGTGGGCAACACAATTGTGAATCATTTTGTCACAGTGGTTATTGCCCTCCTTGCCAAGAGATAATTTTCACTGACCTCACTTGTGCTTGTGGGCGATCTTCAATTCCTCCGCCACTACCATGTGGTACCCCGCCACCTTCTTGTCAATACCCATGTTCAGTTCCTCAACCATGTGGTCACGTGTCTTCTCACAGCTGCCACTTTGGGGATTGTCCACCATGTCCTGTCCCTATAGCCAAGGAATGCATTGGTGGACATTTTGTCCTCAGAAACATACCATGTGGTTCGAAAGATATCAGATGTAATAAAGTTTGTGGCAAGACAAGGCAGTGTGGGATGCACGCGTGTTCGAGGACTTGCCACCCGTCTCCATGTGATTCATCATCATCATCATCTGGTGGATCCACTTCTACTGGTGCAGTAAAGTTTTCATGTGGTCAGACATGTGGAGCACCAAGGAGAGACTGCAGGCACACATGTACTAGTCTCTGTCACCCTCAAAATGCATGTCCAGATGTACGATGCGAGTTCCCTGTCACAATAACATGCTCTTGTGGTCGAATAACCGCAACTGTTCCGTGTGATGCCGGAGGCAACAACAATACTAGTGGTTACAATGCGGATACTGCACTTGAAGCTTTTGCCATTCAGAAATTGCCTGCGCCTCTTCAACCAGATGAAGCAAATGGTAAGAGGACCCCGCTTGGACAGAGAAAACTCGTATGTGACGATGAATGCTCAAAATTGGAACGTAAAAAAGTTCTCGCAGATGCTTTTGGGGTCAATACAAGTTTAGAGGCGCTCCATTTTGGTGAAAGTAGTGCAGTTTCTGATATGATAGGAGACTTGTTCAGACGTGATCCAAAGTGGGTACTGTCAGTTGAAGAGAGATGCAAAATGTTGGTTCTTGGAAAGATTAGAGGTGCTGTCAAGGTTCATGTCTTCTGTCCGATGTTGAAAGAGAAGAGAGATGCAGTGAAACTAATTGCAGAGAGATGGAAACTGTCCATACGTGCTGTTGGCTGGGAGCCGAAACGATTCATTGTGGTTCATGTTACTCCAAAGTCCAAGGCACCTAGTCGGATTCTTGGCTCTAAAGGACTGAACCCATCAAATTTGATGCAACCCCCTGCTTTAGATCCTCTAGTAGACATGGATCCTAGGCTAGTTGTGGCTTTGTTTGATCTGCCAGGGGATGCTGATGTGAGTGCTTTGGTGTTGAGGTTTGGCGGGGAATGTGAATTGGTGTGGTTAAATGATAAAAACGCATTGGCTGTGTTCAGTGATCCAGCTAGAGCTGGAACTGCTATGAGGCGATTAGATCATGGGTCGGTTTATCATGGTGCAGCTGTATTAAGCACCGCCAATGGTGGTACATCAGCTACTGGAGGTACTAGTAATGTTTGGGTTGGGGGTGGTGGAGCCCCGGCAACCAATCCGTGGAAGAAAGCTGTTGCTGCACCATCTGACTCATGGAGTGGGGCACCAGAGTCGGTTATTAACAACCCATGGAAGGTAAAAGAGAATCCTATAATCGCTAGTGCTACTGCATCAGCAGCAAATAGATGGAGTATTCTAGAATCTGAAGTTGCTCGTAGTAATATCACTACTCAGGAACCATCAGGTAGAGTCGTAGCTGCAACTAATGTGGTGTCATCCAAGAATGAACCAGCGTCATCATCATCGGCTAGTTTATTAAAACAGGATGATGTAGTGGAGAACTGGGAAGAAGCATGTGACTGAATCATGGCTGGTTGGCCTTTTAGCAATTTGACCAAACTATCCACCCTTTTGAGTCACATTATATGTACTTTTTATATTTTGAGCTGCCAAACTAAGGATATGTTGTTTTCATGAAACATTCACATATGAATGAAGATAGCGACCATGCTTAATGGTTTCGCATGACTTCATCTTGGTTTATGTGTTTTCCATTCTACTTATGTTTATATTTTTGTTTAAGGTCGACTTATTACTTACTGGCTCCACAGCAATTTTATGGTGCAGTGATGTTGATTAGGATTTTGGTTTAGTTTAACAGTCATTTTGGCGTGTTGATTCCTTATTTGCACAAAAGCATGTATGTGGCGGAATTATATGAATTTACATGGCTTACTTGGTAGACGGTTGTCAAGTTGTTGCTAATTTAGCACATCGTACTCAGTTTAGGGAAGTCTTGTGGGAACTTGCATTGGCGTGTTATCTTTTACATTGGTCGAGTCGCTAGTGAATCACTTTTGTACCCAAAGTTTCAATGGCACTCGATCTCGTCTCATTTAAATCATTATGAGTAACGAGCGGGGTAACCCGCGCGTTGCTGCGAGAGAGTTTTAAAGAATTTTTTAATTTTCTTTTTATAATTTCAAAAGAAAAAAAAAAAAAAAAAAAAAAAAAAAAAGTACTGTTGCAGCAGGTTGTTCAGATAGTTGTTTTTACTAGGTTCACAATTATTTTGTATTTTTATTTTTTAAATTAGTTTTTTTACAAAAATTAATTTTAAAGTTTTTTGGATTTTTTTTTTTTTTTTTGAAAATATTTTTTCAATTTTTTTTCGAAATTATTTAAAAAAAAAAAAAAAAAAAAACCATTTACTGTAAAGTTTTTTGAATTTTTTTTTTTTTTTTTTCGAAATTATTTTAAAAAAATAATAATAATAATAAAACTGTAGCATGAACAGTAAGTTCATGCTACTGTTCTTTTTTTTTTGGTGTGGGTCCCAAAATTTTGGGTTTTAGTATATATACGAGCCGGTGTACCCGCGCGTTGCTGCGGGATTCGAAATAGAACGATCAATTTTTTTTTTTATTTTTTTTTTAGGGACTAAATTTGCAAAAGGTCGCTAACGGGGGACTAACGGTGCAATTTTTAGCTAAACCGAGGGACTAAAAGCGTAAAATCCTTAGCTACAGTACATGCACTATTACAAACTGATTTTTACTGTAGCAACTACTGTTATGTACTGTAGCAACGTGATTTTCGCTTTTAGTCCCTTAACGTGGCGTTCTTTGCAAAGTTAGTCCTTAGGGACTAACGGTGAAAACAAAGTTAACCTTAGGGACTGTTTTTGTTTATTATTTGCACAGAAAAAGCCCCTGAAGTTACTGTTCCGTTTCAAATTTAGTCCACGTTTGTTAGATAACGGTCGTTAAGGACTAACTTCGCAATTGATCACTAACCTCGGGGCTAAAATTGGCAAACATGAAACTTGCGTGGGTACTGTTGCTACAGTAACCAAAGTTGGGTTTTAGAATATATATATAATATAATGTAAGCAGCCTGATATCATGTATGGGGGTTAGTGCCAATCAAATTAGGCATGCATGCACACCTAAGGGTTGCTTTTAGAAATCCATACCCGTTTCCATGCCGCTCTCTTATCAGACACGTACACTTCAAACCAAATGCTTAAGTAAAATGGTTAACAAGACTGCTACTATATATATTTATTCTGCTAGTGAATTGGTCTGGGTAATGATTTCAGTTAATTCTAGATATTTAAGAAATCTTTAGCCATTGGGGATATTTGTAACTAGAAATTTCTATCATGTTTTGCAATATTGTTAATATGCAAATCAATCAAGAAATGGAAGATCGGTGGATTTAGAAGAACAAGAGAAATCGAGGTCCTTTGCTTGCAGACGCTATGTAAGGCTTACTGTTGTTACTGCATCTTAAGTCTCAACATTCCATCTTTATCAGGTTCTCAGTATCCACTCCCCTGAAACTGGTGCTCTCCATTCTCAACAATTGAACCTGCAGTCTTGATTTGCAGCTCTAACAGCGACGTCATGGCAGTGCAGTATTTATGTGGTTATCTGCTCATATGGTCTGTTTAGTAATAGTGTTTATGAACTTAAATTCCAGACATGAATTTGCAGACACTTTGCTTGAAGGTTAAGAAAATTAACATTTGATGATCATATTGGTTTCTTTTTATCTCATCCTTAGTAGAGCTATAATATGAGGTTCTGCATACACTTTACAGAATCTCAACCTGTCTCGGTTTCTATATGGGTGCTGATTCGTTGCAGACATGTAGTTTACTCCCCGTGGAAGTTTCTAATGAGTAAATGTAGGACAGACATTATTTCATTAAAATGATTATCATATACTCGTAAGTCATAAATAATAATATCTGATAAGTCTTAAGAGGTTTGATTGGTTTGTTTGTTGCTGTAGTAGAACCATAGAACGAACACAAATGTCAACAGCATAACTACCCCTAATGTCAAAATTTTGAATTACTTAGATAGCCGAAACGAATCACACAATTTTCTTGCTTTCGACTACCTTTTTCCATAAAAAAATATTTGGCTAATACAAATTTCTGTTATTAAAATGAAATATCGACTCACAAGTCACAGGCATAGGTTATAAAGGAGTGATTGGTCTTTTTATATTAAAAAAAATAGGTAGTTGATGCATTCTTTTATCTTAATGATCATCTAGAGATTAAGACAGGTTTCAACAATCAAACAAGAAACAATACTTAAAATAAGCGTTGACATTCATATGCAAACTAAAAATGAAAATTAACTTAAAACTAAAGAAAGTGTGCCACAAAATGTGATCAAGTGAACTAGGGCTGAGCATCGGGTGGGTCAAATCCGAACCGAACCGGGCAGACCCGAACCGAAAATGTGTGGAAAAGCTGGTCCGAAACCGAATCGAATGGGACTCGGTTCGGTTCTGTTTTTTTTGGTTTAGTTGGGTGGGTTCGGTTTTAGACAACTGCAGCGTCTATTGTTTAATTTTGGTGGGAAAGTGCAGTTACTTTACCACTTTTTTCCTGCAGTTTGCGAAAATTATATTAGAGCTAAATGGATTAGTCCAAAAACAAACACAACAAAAAACTCAAGCACTAGTAGCCATCATTCTATATTTCTATGGTAGTCAAAGTATCGAAAAATGCCAAATGCATTAGCCCGAAAACCACAATTGGCATTTTGGCTACTATAGTGCTTGAGTTTTTTGTTGTGTTTGTTTTTGGACTAATCCATTTAGCTCTTATTTATTTTTGGCAAACTGCATGAAAAAACTACTACATGAGCAAAACAGAAAAAAACCGACCCGACCAACCATTGGCTCGGTTCTCGGTTTTTTGTTTTCATAATTTTCGGTTTCGGTTGGGTAGGTATGAAAACCGAAAAAACCCAGTGAACCGAGTAAAATTCAATAGAACGTGGAATACAAAGAGTCAGGCCCATTTTGTTTTCATTTAAACTTCTCCTCCCTCCTTTGGGATACGCAAAAACCACCCCAAAAACACAAACCCTACCTTCACAAAACTCGGATTTGGTAACACTAATCAAAATGAACGAATATGAATCATTCTCATCTCAACAAAACTCTACAATGATAGTAAGTGTTCACTATATTCTATTTTTTTAGGATACCCAATTTAAACCTTTAAATGTCATATTTACCCACCTAAACGTAATAATGACATATTTATATTCAAACATCACATCTCTCATATTTTCCCTATTTCATTTTAAACTCAAATAATTGTAAATTTACATCCTTTAATGACTATTATGCCCTTAGTAATTTCAAATAATCATTCAGCCTATTTCATTTGCTTACAGTTTCAATCTAAATAGTAAATATCTATAGAACAAATATAGATCATGTCCTGGGTGAACATGTATAATATGTTATTTTGATGTTTATGTGTATCTATGGTGATCATGTTCCATGTGTTGTTATTTATGTATTTTGTTTGTAGCAGAATGTTGTTTACAATTAATTGAGTTTATAATGAAATTGGGAAAATACGACAAATGTGATGTTTGAATTGGATATATATATGTCATTATAACATTTAGGTGGGCAAATATGGCATTTAAAAGTTTAAATCGGGTATATATGGAACTAACCCATTTTTTTATGTCTCCTTTACCTTTTTTCTATTTATAAGCTTTGATTTATATTCAATGAATGATTATTATGTTGTGTTTGTTATTAGTTTTAGGTGATAAGTATTTATGCATGATTTGTTTTTTGCTACGGTGACAAATTAGGATTAGTATGTAACTAGATAATGCATGGTTATGTTTTGTTGCTACTATGACAAAATTAAGATTGGTATAATGCATGGTTAGTATATAATGAGAGCTTATTGTTTTTTTGCTACTGTGACAAACTGGTAAAATTATATTTCTTATAGTTGTTTTACTTATCTTTTGTTTTAATGTGTTTGTTTAGATCATAGGATAAACCTTGACAATGTTGATTTGGGTTATGAATCAAATCATGACAAAGATAATGAGAAGAAAGATAACAAACGCAAAAGGCCCTAAGTAAACCAAGGAAAGGGGATGCTGACTGTTGGAAATACTTTGATGCGAAGTTTGAACTGGATGAAGACGGGGAAATCACTAAGATGGCATATTGCAAATGGTGTGACGAAGTTTACAAAGTTTGTGCCTTTAAAAATGGTACCGACAACTTGAATAAGCATTACAAAGGGTGTGATGCTAAACCCGTGAATGAGGTACGTAATATACAAGCAAAACTAGCATTTAAAGAAAAGATTGGTGGGGAGGATGAGGGTGGTAGTGCTAGTTCAACTTTGTCGTTGATTAAGCTAATTATTCTAGCGGAGCTTCTATTTAAGTTTGTAGAACACCCGACATTCATTGAATATTCCGGGAATTACAACCTAAATATACTTTGCCCTCCCGTTTTACTATTGCTAGGCGTGTACCTAAGTTTTATCTAGACGAGAGGGAGAGCCTTGTCAAGATATTAAGCAACAATTCCAACACGGTCTATTTAACCAAGTTGTAAAAGAATGAACTTTATGGTTGTAACCGGCTAACCGCTCACTTTATAGATGATGGTTGGGCAATGCACAAAAGAATAATCAATTTTAGATCAATTCATAGCCATAGAGGGGTGAATATTGGTAGGTCTCTTTTGGAATGCATACTTGGATGGGGTATTGTTTACTTATGGTACGTAAAGCAAGGATTTGGGTAAATCAATGGTGTGAGATGATGATGATCTTACGTTCGGTTTCCCGTGTTTGGTAAGGACCTCGAGATAGTTTAGTATGTGTTTTTTGTGTGTGGAAAACGGAGAAGATTGCTCTTCTCTTCTCACTAAATGCACTGGTACACGTAGATGATCCAACGGTCCTAGAGGGTAAACGTGGTGGACATCCTATGGAGGAGACAAGAATGACACGTGGCGTGGCATCCTTGGCTCAGGTGGTATTGGGATCTTTGGCCAAGATCTGCATGTACTAGCGAAATACCCGCGACACTACCTCTACGCGAATGAGGTAGCTACATGTGGAATTGGCATCTGCTCTTGCATTGGAGTTATTTTTTCAGGTAAGAGCCGCTTTGTATTCGGCCAATGTTTGCGTGGGAAATTGAATTTCCAGGCGATGATGCTTATTGGGCTTTTAACTTTGTGGGCTGGTTATGGCTGTATGGGCTTTAGCCATTTGGGCTAAAACTCTTGAAGTATAAAGAATGTTATGACCATGACGATTGATAACATTGCTTCAAATTATAAAGCTCTTGAATACTTGTTAGAGTATTTACAAACCAAGTATGATGATGGTAAACACTTTTATATAAATGTATGACCCATATTTTAAACCTAGTTATCAAAGATGGTTTAAAAACACACAAAAAGGAAGTAGATACCATAGCTTTGGCCGTGAAATACATAAAAAAAATTTGAGCCAAAGAGTTACTAACTTTAACGAAGGTGTTGAGAAGGCTTGTACTTCAAATAAGTTTTTGATTTTCGAATGCCCTACAAGATGGAATTCTACGTACGATATGTTGAAAACCGCGATTGAGTTAAAAGATGCATTTTTTTTTTTTTTTTTTTTTTTTGATTTTAATAACTGTTGTTTTGCTCGAGACCTTGAGGATATACCTAAGCGGGCTGATTTTGAGGTTTGTAAGAAGGTGGTTGCTTTTTTGGAAAAATAAAAAAATTTAAGGAAACAATGGAACTTGTGTCAAACCTATCGAGTCATGTAGCTCATTTGTGGTTTGGAGCGATACTTGATATTGATAAGCATCTTCATGAGTGGCAAGAAAATGCTTTCTTTATGTCAATGATTTCTAAAATGAGAACAAAGTATGACAAATATTGGTAGAGTTACAAAAAAATCAGCCATTATATGTACTTTGTCGTTATCTTAGATCCGACAATGAAGTCGGAAATAATTGGCTATGGCTTTAGACATTTGATAGAAAATGGTTGTATACCTATGAGGGTGGATGAAGAAAGTGGGGAGACACCAATTCAATTTCTAACCAAAGAAGAATTATGTGACAAACTGGTTAAAAAGGTTTAGAAAGATATTGGAGTATTGTTTGCCTTGTACACAGAAAAATATGACACAAACATATCAAGTGACATACCGAAATCAACGTCAAGTCATAGTACTACCACAAGTCGTCGCCGTGATAATGCTTTCTTAGATGCGTTTAAAGATAAAGTTGGAATAAGTTGAGTGGGGTGAAGACGAGTTGACCAAATATCTTAAAGAACCACGTCTTGAGATAGAGGATGACGAAGACTACCACATACTTAATTGGTGGAATTAAATAGTTCAAGATTTCCAATCGTATCAAGGATGGAAAAAGGTAATAAATTTCCATTTTTTATTTATGTATCACGTTTGATAAATGCATAAACTTGTTATTTGTTATAAACTTTGTTTTAGATATTTTGTCAGTCTAAGTATCCACCGTTGCTTCCGAATCTGCCATTAGCGCGAGTGGTTGCATTTTGGACCCATATAGGAATTCTTTAGCGTCAACCATCGTATAGGCTTTGGTATGCACAAGATTGGATTCGTACATCAAGAAAAACATCGCTATGGATACATTAGAAGATCTGATGAAAGACGACAAGCTGGCTAAAGGTAAACTCATACATAAATTACCATGAAATATGTACTTTACACATAGTTTTCTATAGTGATTATAGATTTTCATCAGAACTTCTAATGTATCCATAGTGATGTTTTTACTTGATGTACGAATCCAATCTTGTGTGCATACTAAAGCCTCTACAATGGTTGGCGCTAAAGAATTCCTATATGGGTCCTAAGTGCGACCACTTGCGCTAAAGGGGGATTCGGAAGCAACAGTGGATACTTGGATTGACAAGATATCAAATGTAATACATGAGTAAAAAATAGAAATTTATTACCTTTTTCCATCCTTGATATGATTGGAAATCTTGGACTATTTAATTTCCACCAATAAGTATGTTGAAGTCTTCGTCATTCTCTAGCTAATGACGTGGTTCTTTAAGATATTTGGTCAACTGGTCTTCACCCCCACTCAACTTATTTCCAACTTTATTTTTAGATGCATTTAAGAAAGCATTACCACGACAATGACTTGTGGTAGTACTTTGACTTGACGTTGATTTTGGTATGTCACTTGATATGTTTGTGCTACATTTTTCTTCGTACATGGCAAACAATACTCCCATATCTTTCTCAACCTTTTTAACCAATTTGTCACATAATTCTTCTTCGGTTGAAAATTGAATTGGTGTCTCCTCACTTTCTTCATCAACCTCCATGGGTATACAACCATTTTCTATCAAATGTCTAAACCCATAGCCAATTATTTCCGACTTCATTGTCGGATCTAAGTGAACGGAAAAGTACATATATTGGTTGATCTTTTTTTAATCCCCCAAATATTTGTCATACTTTGTTCTCATTTTAGATATCATTGACATAAAGGAAGTGTAGGGCATTCGAAAATCAAAAACTTATTTGAAGTACAACCTTCCTAACACTTTCTTTAAAGTTAGTAACTCTTTTGGCTCGAATGTTTTATGTATTTCATAGCTAAAGCTATGGTATCTACTTCATTTTTGTGCGTTTTTAAACCATCTTTGACAACTAGGTTTAAAATATGGGTCATATATGTTATGTGAAAGTGTTTACCATCATCATACTTGGTTGGTAAATTATCTAACAAATATTCAAGAGCTTTGTCATTTGAAGCAATTATAAAGCGTCATGGTCATAACATTCTTTATACCACATCCTGTTATGCATTCCAAAAGTGCCTTACAAATATCCACCCCTCTATGGAAATGAATTGGTCTAAAATTGATTATTCTTTTGTGCATTACCCGATCATCATCTATAAAGTGGGCGGTTACAACCATAAAGTTCATTCTTTTACAACTAGAAGTCCACGTATCGATGGTTAAATGGACCGTGTTGGAATTGTTGCATAAAAACTTGACAAGGCTCTTCTTCTCGTCTAGATAAAACTTAGAAACATCCCTAGCAATAGTAAAACGAGAGGGCAAAGTGTATTTAGGTTGTAATTCCCGGATTATTCAATGAATGTCGGGTGTTCTACAAACAAAATGGAAGCTCCGCTAGAACAATTAGCTTAATCAGTGACGTTTTATTGACTTTTTCATCATATTTCCAGGTTTGTAAACTTGAACTTGTACTACCACCCTCATCCTCCCCACCAATATATATATATATATATATATATATATATATATATATATATATATATATATATATATATATATATAAATAAATGCTAGTTTTGCTTGTTTATTACGTACCTCATTCGCGGGTTTAGCATCACACCCTTTGTAATGCTTATTCAAGTTGTTGGTACCATTTTTAACGGTGTTGGCTTTGTAAACTGTGTCACACCATTTGCAATATGCCATCTTAGTGATTACCCTGCCTTCATCCAGTTCAAACTTTACATTACATCAAAGTATTTCCAACACTCGGCACCCTCTTTCCTTGGTTTATCTGGGGCTTTCCTTTTGCGTTTGTTATCTTTCTTTTCATTATCTTTGTCATGATTTGATTCATAACCCAAATCAACATTGTCAAGATTTATCGTATGACCCTAAATAAACACATTAAAGCAAAAAAATAAGTAAAACAACTATAAGGAATAAAATTTTATCAGTTTGTCATAGTAGCATAAAACAATAAACTCTCATTATATACTAATCATAAGTTCATAACCATGCATTATATACCGAATTACCAATCTTAATTTTGTCACAGTAGCAACAAAACCAGGATGTAAATGGGGACTAGGGTGTAAAAAGACCAAAACAACCTCGTGTGCAAGGCACGTATGTGTGTTAACGGAAGCAAGATAACGTCGTCTGAAACCATGGACGAATTATGCCCTACAGGTTTCCCACGGGGATAGAAGCTGAAATCATCCCTGAACATATAGCTCCCTTTGGGGTGAAGAGAGGTCGTTAAGTATAAGTGAGATAGACGCCGTCGTCAATGCTTGGTTTTCATTGTGGCGCGACTTATGAGGTATGTTACTACCCAATCTAAGCAATATTTGTAAACGAAAATGTATACAATTCTTGATGTCGTGTTGAACTATCCTTGTAGATTATGATTTAGTTTATTTTTATGTTGACAGCAGGTAACAGCGACATCAACAACAACAATAACGACAGCCCTATAAGGAATGGATTTAAAGGTCGTCGAGCTTTACTCTTTTGCATCCTTGATTGATTTTTGGCTAGTAGTTAGTACTTAGTAGCACTTTGTACTTAGTATTTGCAACTCAGCAGCTTGGATTTTTGGCTAGTAGTTAGTACTTAGTAGCACTTTGTTAAGCTCGTATTTTGAGGGTTTTGATTTATGTTGCAACTGTCGTTTTTCTAACCGAAGTTGTTTTGGGTTGAACTTAAATCTTGAATCTTTATCTAAGTTATTTGTATTGGAATATTATTGTGCATGGTAATGAATGCAATTCCGGAAAAGCCTGCACTTTTGTATGATTGTATGATTAAATTCTAGAGAAATCAAATATTAGTTCTATTGTTTTAAAATCAAAGTTGTTAAATAGATCGGTTGAATAACTGATCTAACTGGTCCCTAGGCAACCCGCCCAAATCCCATTAATAGATCGCTTCTTTTTTGTTGCCCGTCCTTATTGGAGTATCAAAAAGATCGATTCTGCACCGATCTATATGTCTGCTCCCTCAAATAAATCACCCTTAGTTAGAGTGGTTGGTTACCGATCTTTTTAAAGCTTTCTGACCGCTCTTTTTAGTCTTTTTTGTAGTGGTGTACGAAATTTTCTCCAGATAGAGTTCATCTGATTTATAATACGAAAATTTTTGTGGTAGTTTCCTTTGCCTTCTTGTGTAGCAGTGGTTGTTATTAACAAATTAAACATTTTATTATCTAAATCTTCCATCTCCAACTTACTTGATTGTATTCTTTCCTTAAAATAAAAGTGGAGGGCTTTGTGAAATGATAGCTGCAATCAAATGCATCCCTAATGGCTTATCTAGTCGTGGAATGACGAATTCCAGGTTAGTTTCTTTAGGCTAATTCATGGTTACTCCGTTTATTTAGAAAAAGGGCAGTTTACATTTATGCACTGTCACTTTTCTGGTTAGAAAGTAAATAAATTTCGTGAACTGAAGGATGTTAGATTTATCCGTTTGCTTTTATATACAAAACATAGCATGACACAGATTTGGTCCTTAGCTGTAAGAAACAACAAGAGTGGTCTCTATTTATGAAACTTATATGGATAATTCCCAAAACTAACATTTCTACAAGGCTCCGCTAAATCCTTCCATATCAAATTCTGAAAATCGGCAGACCCTATATCTTCCAAGGGTGTGTTTGGTGCTGGTGCTGGTGCTGAAAAAGATTAAAAATGTAGTTTTTTTTTTTTGTAGTAGTGTTTGGCAAACTAGTTGTAACTGTAGATTAACAGTGTAAAATGATGTAATTGGACATATAAATAACAAACCCAACATGAATAAGAATAGTAAATAAAATTATTGAAGGTTAAAATGGTAATTATACAAAAAATAATCTCTAGTCCTTTCTGAAAAGCTGGTTGGACGAACTTTTAATTTTAGTCATTATTTTTCCTATAATCTTTCTTAATCTTGGCAGCCAAGCGATACTACTTTTTGAATATTTTGTGAAAAAAAAAAGCTGTAGCCCCCATAATCTCCCAATAATCTGGGTTACCAAACACAGCCTATATCTTCCAAGAAATAAAAGAATCCCAGTGGTTTAATTATATATGTTATTGTGATATTTGTAGGTTCACACATGTTATGGCTGGTTATTTGAACACTGGTTTTTCTGTAGTAGGGAATACTAACTTGCTACCAGGTGTGACATACAACGTAAATCTAGTCTTCAAACATAGTAAAATGGCTGTTTTTAGAAATATACCATTCAGGCACAAACAAGATGGGAAGGTCCTATATTCTACTGATACACATACGAGAGAAGATGGTTGATTGCTGACCCGACTGTTCCAGTATACTAGCCAAATGCAGAGATATGCTTTTTTGATTGAATTCTTTCCCATAAATGACGGACCGAGTAACAATATGTTGTATTTCTACTGTGAAGATATCGAACTTCGGCCCATAGAGAACTGATCTACAAACTCAGGTTGACCTATAGTCAAGTTCAAACTAATATTCTTTAAACACATTTGACACTCTGATTTCGGTTGGAGCAACTTCACACTGATAATTTCTTTCACTTTACTTCCATTTAAGTTCAGTTCTGTCAAAATATTACTAATAAATTATACATTTGTGGACAAAGAACCACATTAACACTACCAAGTGTTTGCCCTGGTAAATATGACTTCCGATCGAAAGACAATTTAATATACTTAAAATGTTACAATTCATGTATTTGAACCAAGAATGCTAGATCAACAACAAATGATCCTGATTAACCACCCACAATGGTTTCATGAAAAACTGCTGTTCAACCTATATGACCATAAAATGGTAAGATGATCCTAGCTTACAAGTATGTCTTCACTCGGTCTATTCCGGACCACCCAAATCGAAATCCTAGCTTCCCCTCCGATGAGATGTTGGAACTCTATTTGATGAGCACAGATATACTAGAATTTTCTTATTCAAGCTTCTAAAAATTTAACTCGATTAAAAACTTAAACTGAGATCTCGTCCCATCACAATATAAGCCGAAAAGAGTTTATATGCAAATTTAGGGTAAAACCTCTTATTACAGCAGCAACTGAACCGTCACCCTTAATACACTACACCAAGCAAAGGTTTTGAAGTGTTCCAATTCTTTAATCTGAAAATTTTCTTGATGATCAAATGCAAAATCAAGCGAAACAGGTAATCACGAACAGAGATAAAAAGGAAAATAGTCACTAAAAAGCATAAAATTAAGATCACGGTGCACGAAGGCTAATTACAAAGACGGAGATTAAAAGAGAAAAAACAAATCCATCGATTTCACCTCGACAATAATCTAATCCAAAGCTTTTAACCATGAGTTAGAACACTCAAAACAACATTAAATGGTGCGCCCAAGCTTTCTCAGCAACCACTTTTTCCTATATGAAGCGTCCAATGCCAAAAAAGTCTTAGCTTTCTTTTCATCTTCAAGAATATCACAGCCATCCAACAAAAGCTCGTCATCTATGTCAGGTATTGCTTGAAGGGCATCGACTGCTTTTTCGATCACACCATTGTTCTTGTCCGGTTTATTATTTACCAACTTTGAAACTACATTTGCCATATCAGTAAAAGCTTCCTTCATATCATCACTTTGTTTTTTTGGCACTTTACCACCACGTCCTGAACTTAATGGTGTCTTTTTTAACCGTCTTCTCTTGTTTGATGTCTCTGTTTCTTTTTTAACCGTCTTTTTACCCTTTGGAGTATCTACATATGCTTTTAACTTTTCAGAATACGAGCCTCCAAAAATCTTTGACAATTTTTTATGGTGTCTCAAGACTGTACCCTTGTATGTAGTTGCAAAAGGGTGTTCCTATCGATCGTCACACATATCTTTAGTAAATTGCGTACTTATTATCAATCATTTAGATGAAAATATACAACTTATAGATGAAATAATGGTTCTTTACCTTACTACAAGCCTCCCATGACTCATCACTAGCTTTGACCATCTGGCAAGTGGCATCCCATGAAAAACCATCTTGAGTAATAAGACTTTCGACTTCGTTAAACCGTTTCACGAAGTATGAGAGTCTGTCTTGTAAATCCCGTCTTTCATATTGTAATTTACATCTCTCATTAAATGATGATATAATCACACTCCAAATCTCGTCAGCAAAACCATGATCAATCTTAAACCCTTTGTGATGCTCCAGCATTAGTTCAAGGAAGCACTCATCCATTTCGGATGTCCATTCGCTTTTTGCTTCCAAGAATAACTGACTGCTGCTACATTCATCTACAACCAAAATTAAAGCATGTGTAAAGGCTTCATTGAGAATGCAATTAATTAAAGGGAAAATTACAAATCTGGCCCATTTGGTGTGGGAACTGATTAAAATATGGACTCTTTATCTAGCAAAACAAATTTTGTAAAACACGAAATTTTCACAAACCACCCTAAATCGGGTATAATTTGGTTTTTTCCAAATTTTCCATGCAAGTTTATATAAAGACTACGAAAAGTTGCAAACTTGAAATTTGCAAGTCGAGTACTTTTAATACTCTGAAACCAAGAATACCAAAATGTTTAAGTTAAAATCGTAACATAAGTCCATATTCTTTTAAAACTCGCAAAGAAACTATAAAGTTGACCTATGAAGTGAAATAAAGAACAAGCATACCGATACTTGAGACAGCATCAACATCTGAGGCAACCTTGCGAGCTAAACTAATATACTGTCTCTTAGAACTATCTAGGTCATAAATAGTACACAATTTATGGTAATCAGGCACAGTTTTATCTCTGTAGGATCGTGCATCAGGATGCGCCTGCATACATATTAAAGTAATTAAGGAACAAAACTCAACATTAGCCCCTAAAATGTGGAAAATGAAATTTTGTGACCTCAATGTAAGCATCCCAAACATGATCTTTGGCTGCCACCATTTCCCGTTTATCATCCCAATAAAAGCCTTTCTCCCCCAAAATGGTTGTAATGTCATCATACTGCTTCTTTAACTGTTTGTATCGATTCTTCAAGACATCTTTGTCACGTCTAATCCCAAAATTGGAATTAAATGATCTAATCATATCAAGCCAGGCTTGAGCAACAAATGATTTCCCATTTCTGTTTCCTTTATTCACCTGTACTACCAATAAATCAACCAAATAACGGTCCATTGGTGGTGTCCAGTGTGTTCTAGGGGCACCTACAAAAATGTTAAATAATGAATTAACAGTTGTCCATATAAATTTAACAATAATAAAAAATAAAAGATCAATAAATAAACAATCACGCACCGAGCCTGAGTCCCATAAATCCATCATCAGGGCACTTATCCAAGAGATTACTTGATTCATCAATGATATCACTTCCAAATATCAATTCCAAATCTTTATAACTTGGCATAGATATTGTTCTATACGCTTGTGCTTGTGGGTGTACCTGAAATTAAGAATCACAACGCTACATATATATGCTAAGTAAACAAATGATAATACAGAATGTGAATTAATGAAAGCAATACCTGTATGTACGCCTCCCAAACATCATCACTAGCAACTACCATTAGTTCTTTTTCATCCCATGAAAAACCATCTTGTTTTAGCAAAACCATTATATCAGTATAATACTTCAACAATTTCTTGTACCGGTGCCTTAAAACCCTTTTATTATGGCTGCGCCCGAATTTAGCATTGAATAAATTCAGCATTTCAGTCCATGCTTCTTTGGTATACGAATTATCAAGTTTATTTCCTTTTTCTCGTTGTTCGAATAGTAACTCAGCAAAATATTGATCCATGGCTAATGTCCAGTCCGTCTTTGAACGGTCAGCAGTAGAAGGAGTCGGACTTCCTAGTCCATCGCCTGAAAAACATAAATGTTACATATAATTAGCGTATTAAATATAACTAGAAAAATTACGTTCTTTCTATAATATTAAAAATTTTAAATAAAAAGGTTTAAAAGGTTTTCTGCATTGAAATATACTTTCGGGACTTCTGGCCCAATTGACCCGTGTTCTAATTAGTCAACTTTTCTACTTTACCATTTCATCCTGTTAAAATAGATTATAACCAGAACTGAGCCATTCGCTAATAAAGTGGTTGACATGATGAAATCCCGAATCTTTATATAGGTTTAAGAGAAGATAAAAACAAACCTAAAGTCAGTGAATGGACTTCATCATCAACATCCATATCATGACTAGAACGACTATATCGTCCATCAGCAGTTGTATAACCATATATCAAACATAAATCACTGAAGTTCTGCACTGCTTTCGTTTTATATGATCGTGTATCTGGGTGAGCCTGCAATATTTGCCACAGTAAGAACGAGATAATAGTTATTCTGTTAAAATATTTAAGTTTTTTTTGCATAAAAAAGGTACCAACTTACTTCTTCAGTTATCCTATTTTAGTCATCGAACTTTCTTTGTACATCAAGTCATTGGAAAATGGTTTTATGTCCCGGCTGGCTAATTTTGTAACAAGTATTCTGTATATTTGACATTTTTTTTTATATAAAACCTAATATTATAGGTCTATTTTTTTTTCAAACATAACGTTAACATTTATGTAGTAAAAAATTACTACCAGTTTTGAAATTTATGCGTTTATTGGCTACAAAAATGACTTAGCGGGACACAAAGCCATAACATAATGGCTCATATGTATAAAAAGAAGTTCAAATGACTAAAACAAGACAAACGAAAAAGAACATTGGCATTTTATAAAGTAATGACAAAACTTAAACCTTTAAAATAATAGTGTGTACCTTGACATAAGTTTCCCAAACATAATCATCAGCAACCACCATATGTCGAGTGGCATCCCAAGAGAATCCACCATGGCCGAGCATATTCTTAACATCATTGAATTGCTTCCACAAACTTGTGTAACGACTTTTTAATACATCTTTATCATACTGTGATCCGAATTTTGCATTAAAGTCAGCAAGCATATCATTCCAAGCTTGTTTGCTGAATGTATGCCCAGACCTATTTCCTTTTTGCATATGTTCCAGCATCATGTCGACAAAGTAGCGCTCCATCGCAGGAGTCCAGTAAGTTCTGTGACGCTCTCTGGAACGGGGAGTTTCGCTACCCGGTCGGGGAGTTTCACTACCCATGGTAACAATCAACAGTGCTATCAAACCATATATCTGCAAAAAAATAAAACAAAACAAAAAAACTAAGTTAACTACATTGAGTCGAAAAAACAAAGATAATTATCAAGGGTCTAAAAAATCAGCACTAACTCGAAGTTATGAGTATCATTCATCCACCTTAACGATAGACACTTGATACACATGTTAAGAACATGAACCTTGCATAAAAGCTTAATGTAATAAAAAGTGAAAACTTTTCTTTCTTATGTTTGACTTCCTTTTACCCCGTCTTACTTAGAAGGCTTAAACGGTTCAAAGATAAAATCTTTTACTTATTATGTAGCGAGTGTTTGTGATTGCTAATTGAAACTGCATATGCCTTTTGCAACAAGAACAAACAATCACCAGTAACAAAAGTACAAAACGTAATGTAGAAGATAGAGTTTGGATTTGCATATACCGTAACAAGACACAATAATCAAATTAACAATTAATCGAGTGTTTGGCTAAATTCAAGGATGGAAACACACTTAAGGTGTGTTATCAAAACAAACTTCATAATCCTTCAAAAAGCCAATAAGCACTTTCTGGAAAGTGTTTGGATAACATAAATTGCTTAGCCAAACACCCCTTAACAAACTCCCAAACTGCTTATTTCATCCGAAAACAAGCAGACAATCATACCCCATTTACTTCTCTCCAAACACTCAAAGCTAATTGCATATGAAAACTCAATCTACAAATAACCAGTTTTTTTAACCCAGTCCAAACACCCCTTAAATTTTCTTATAATAAAAACCTTAAAGTTTGAAACTTTACACAAATGCGTAGTAACAGCACTCCTTGCTACTCAATTATCATCATATAAAAACATAATCAAATTATATAAATCACGTCATCTTTTGTTAGACTATTCTGCTAAATTTAAGCACAGAATCAAATAAGCACTTTGAATAAACAACTGAAAACCGCTTATTTCACCGCAAAACAGCTTATATCAATACCCAATAAACAAAATAACCAGATTTAAACCCCAATCCCAAACACCCGTTAAGCTGTTCATCCATCAATTAGCATAAAGTTTAAAACTTTACACAAAATTCACACTAAAGAATACTTCTTAGGAAGTTTCTGTTTAAGCCTACATCACCTTAATACACAGTTTCACCACAAAACACAAACATATCGGGTGTTTGTTTCCGCTTATATAGCCGGCTTATGGCTTATTTGGTTTGGGGCTTATGTTTCATAAGCTCACTTTTTGTAGCATATTTTGAAACTTTTCAGCTTATATAAGTTTATATGTCATATAAAGCTTATATAAACTGAAAAGTTTCAAAATAAGGTGCAAAAAGTGAGCTTATGAAACATAAGCCCAAAACCAAATAAGTCATAAGTCGACTATATAAGCCGAAACAAACACCCCCTAAATACCCAAAATTTATATAAACCATCAAATGCATATAATAACTTCTTTAACAAATTCCAAACTCTAATCTTTTTAACTCAGTCCCAAACACCCTTAAATTTTGGAAAATTTATAACACTACTAAATACTCAATTTCAACAAAAAAAATATAAATTAATAACTTAAATTACAATTATTTAATTAATATAATAAAACCCCAAAAATAAGTAATAATTAAAACATTATATAATCCAATTAAACAACACAATGCAATAAAATTAGCAATTAATTAACCAATTAGCTAAATAACAGTCATGATTAGCACAATTACAAAATTAGGTCAAAATTAACACTTTTTTTTATACAATTGGATCATTTTTATAAATAATAATAGTAAAAAAGAGGACTTACATATAAAATTAAGGTGGTGTTTGGATTTGTGAATAAGAAATAGAATTAGAGATCAAAGATTGGGGAAATGGGTAACCCTAGTCTGGAATAATTGGGGATGATTGACTGTGTTTGGATACGAATTAGGTGGTTGTTTGGTATGGGCTATAGTTAGTTAGGTGACTGTTTGGAATAGGGTTTAGGATCAGTTTGGGCTAACTTTGGTGAGTGTTTGGATAGAGGTCAGTTTGGGCTACTTTTTTAAATTAAACCCAATAAGAATAAAGTTGTTTTATTACTTTTACATATCAATTTGTAATGTACTAGTTTTATAAATGTTTATTAGTCACGTTTCACATGACTAGTGGTATCAAAAAGTTGAGTCGCAAACATTAAGTTATTGATAAAGAATGGCTTATAGAGAAATAAGTAATGAGTTTAATCTTAACTCGTGGTTAAAAGTTAGTGGAGTTCATTGCAAGAAAATAGGTCTTCTGAGAAGGTCAGATGGCAACTAAAATGAGTGCACGGGTCAGGTTTTCAGCTAATGTAAACCTTTTTGAAACGTTACGTGATAATAATGCTTATGGCTGCTACTTAGATGTACAGATGATATTTACGTGAAATGTATAGTTCTTACAAATGAGTTTTGGTGGAGTTACCCGCCGTAAAGGCTCCGTCATGAGAGTCGGTCGAACTCATACCTGATGCATCCCATCCATTACAACCCCTTTGTGACGTGTCGTATAACACAAAAAGAAGTCAGTGTAAAATAAGACTGAGTCGTCTAGAAGAAAAACACTCCCAACAGCTAATTTTTTTTTTACTGTTTGGTCATTTGTTTTTTTATTAAAAAAAAATAATAATAATAATAATAATAATAATAATAATAATAATAATAATAATAATAAAAATAAATAAATAAATAAATAAATTTAACTTACCATATAAATACCCCAATACTTCTTCATTTTTATACACACTTTTAAACTCAATCTTTATATACATATCTAATCTTCTCAACTCAAACAAATAGGTTCCGATCAATTTTTTTTGTACATCCTCGGATGACGAAGACGAAGTTAGTAGTATCGATCTAGAGTTTTTAAAAAATGTCGTTATGCTTGTTCATGCCTCCACTTCTACAATCCCAAAAATCCAAAGAAACACGATATATAGAGATTGTTACGGTGCTCATGACCGTCTAGTGGCCGCTTACTTCTCTGAAAACTCAATGTATGACAAAAATTTATTCCATAAGCGGTTCTGAATGTGCCGATCACTATTCACACTCAATGTAATATTTTTTAAATATTAATGAACTTTTAATTTTAGTGTTTAAAAAATGAAAATAAAAAATAATAATAATAATAAAATGATGACTACAGTCACCAATAACCATTATAGTCAGTTGGTCATAAAGAATATTGTAGAAAGAAAAAACTGTTATGCCACTGATATGACAGTGATGAGTGATGACCACGGTCAATCGCAGTCACCGTCACACTTACTATAACAAAAATGGGTTTTAATATGGTTGGTCAAGTAAGTCAGATTGTGACCGGATCTACACACACTCCTTGTGTTAGATGTGATACTAAGAATTATGCTTAGTCTAGCACGCGGAATTTACTAGCTAGCACTTAGAAGACCTTATGTGTTTTGTATGATTAGAATGAAACAAAGAACACAGAATAATAACCTTCAACGATTCAATATTATTAGAATAATAATACGAGTAATCTCCTATCACTAGGGTTTACAACCTTGAATCTTTCGTACTTCTATATCTCTCTGTATATGTGTCGTATATAAAAACCTTAACCTAGGCAATCCTTTTATAGACCAAGGATTCCTTTACAAGATAACTATCAATCTAATTCTATACGATATACACAATATCTTTTCCATATTTATCTACTTACAAATCATAAACCGTACTAACTTCTTCACTCAGCAGTCTTAACTGCTCATGTCTTCAATTCTCTTCAGCAGTCTTAACTTCCACCTTCAACAGTCCTAACTGTTACCTCCAACAGTCTTAACTGCTCAAGCTTAATTTCCTAACAATCCTCCCCTAAACTTATGATTTCTTCCCAAATCACTAAGTTTCTTCAAATTAAGCTTCTTCTTCTTAATGCTGAAAATTCTTTCAAACACCTATCAAGCAAATCTCTTAGATCTAGCTTTTACTTCTTGTGCAAGGTTGAACATCTTTGTTACTAACATATCAGCCATTTCAGACTCTTCATTAGCTTCTAGTTTAGCATATGTCAGCATCGTCAAAACACCTGGTCTGAGTGGATAATATTTTTCAACCAGCATATATATCTCTATTCCATCCTTTGTAGATACTCTGTGTACTCCACATGCTCCAAATAACTTCCAAGAGATGTCCTTGACTTGAGCTTGAAATCTCCATATCGATTCTCCACCATCTGGTTCATAAATTCTCTTCAATTGAACCCATAGTTCTTTATCTTTATCTTCAACAGGATCAATATCTCTGAATTTTTCTTTCACTAAGCTCCAAAGTTGATTTAGATCTTCTCTGTCAAATCCTTTGAGTAAATCCTCAAACAACTTATATCTTTCAGAAATATCTCCAAGTCTAATAATCTTCCATCCCTTCATTCTACCATCAGTAAACACTTCCCAGTCAATAATTGGATGCTTTACCTGCAAAGGTTTAATATAAGAAGACTCTGGAATAATCACCATCATGCTTCTGATCTTCTCATTAGTTAATCCTTCTTCATCAGACTTTTGTTTCTTAGCAACTTCTGATTCCATAGATTCTGCTTCCCTCTTCTTACCTGTTTTGACACTTCTTCTTGGAGAATTCAAAATAGCATAAGTTGCACAGAATTCTTTTTCAATTATAGCATAAGACTTTCCCTTGAAATCATTCATTGAGTAATTTGCTGAGTTCTTCAAATAATGCTTCATATCCTCAACAAGTTCCTTCTTTGTTGGTAACTTTGTCTTGTACCCTGACTTCTGTCTTTCTCTTATTCTATGAATCAGATCATCCCATGTTGCAACTACATTCTTCTTGAGTATGAATTCCTTAAGCTCCTCTGTCTTATCTTCTTCATTCAACTCTTTATCTTTAAGAACCATTGAAGCTTGTGCTCTTACAATCACATCAGAATCCAGAAAATATTGTAACTGTTCATTGAACTCTTCTTGATTCACTTCATTTGATCTTTTTCTTTCCATGAATTCAGATATATTTCTTATATCATCCGCAGCCATCTTCCTTGCAAATTCTTCATCACAAGCAATCTGAGCTTGTTTAGCTTCCTCTCCAGCCAAATCATCTTCTTCCAATTTCCTTGCAACTTCTGCATCATGCTCTATTTGTTCTTGAGTTTTTGGTTTCAACCTTTTAAGCCTTTCAAGTTGTTGAGCAGCAGCCACTTCTTCAGATGTCATAGGCTTCTTCCCTTTATCTGCTCTTCTCCTTTCATAATCTTGTTCAGCAGAAGTTTCTTCAGTTAGAACTGCTTGTTGCTCTGACTCAGCAGTTTGAACTGTTACTTGCTCTGTCTCAGCAGTTTGAACTGCTTCTTCATTTGGAACTGCTTCTTTATTTGGAACTGCTTGATGTGTCTCAGTTGTTTCTTCATGAACATGACCAGAACCTGAACCAATATCAAAACCTTCTTCTTGTTCTGAACCTTCTTCATACCTCCCCTGAGATGCTGATCTGTCCTTACCTTTACCAAATTTCCTCCCCTGTTTGGAAGAATTTTCATCATCCCCGTCTGAATCAACATCATCAGAATCATCATCCAATACCACTCTTGCCCTTTTCTTCTTCAACTGTTCTTCAAGCTGCTTCACCCTTTTTGTTAGCTTTGTATAGACTGTGGCAAAAGTCTCCTTGTGAGCTTTGAATTCCTCCTTAGTTTGCTTTAGCTCCTTCTCCAAAGTGTCAACCTTGGCTACTAACTTGGTACATAAAGCCGTCAATTCAGTTTGTGAAGAACTACCCTCATCACTTCTAGCTGTGTTACCTGCTATGAGAGGTGAATCTTTGGGCAAGGATTCAGTCACAACCCTAGTTAGACTAGGTTTAGACCTTCTCCTGTAAGTGATGGGTAGTTGTTGGGTTGTTTCAAATACTTGAGTGGATGTGTGATGGGGATCAGTTGGAACTGCTGAACCTTCACCCAACTCAGTTTGAATCATTTGAGGAAACAATGGAACTGGTTCCCCTTCAAAAAGTCTACTAGCCATAGTCATATTTTGAAAAACCTTTGATTGTAGACTAGGCGTAGCAAAAATTTCAGTTGGTTCTGTAAGCAGGTTTTTCTTTTTATTTAAAATTGTTTGAACAAACCTGGGATACATTAAAAACTTTGTTTTACTATCAACATTTGATGCCATACCCTCAAAAATATATTTTGAAAAGTTAAAAACCCTGTTTGTAGACAAACAAATTAGAGCAATAGCAATATTGCTACTGAACTGTTCCCAAGCAGTCTTTTTATTACTTAAACAACATAGAAGAGTATGTATCAAAAATCTCCATTGGGGTGAAAAACATGCTTTTTGGAAAGTCAATTTATGTTCAGATGTATTATACCCCATTTTTGTAAGTTCTTCCCAAATTTCAGTATTTAGCATAGTGTGGATACCATCTGAGTCATTTAATTTAAGATGTCTCCTAAGTATAGACTCGGTAACAACAAATTTAATGCCATCTACTTTAGTATGAATTTCTAAGTCTCCATCATCACTTGTCAAGATAGATGAATTCTGCCAGAACTGTGTGATGTGCGAAACATAAAGAGTAGGAGAAACAGTTAGAGCATACCTTATGTGAGAGTGGTTGAGAAAGTCCACAACCTCATAAAATTTTGGCCCATCTCCTTGCTCTGTTTTCTCTAAAAACGCAACCTGGTTGTGACGTTTAACAAATTTCAAAACATCCATTCTTAGCAGTAAATATTAGTTAACAGCCGTGAATAGTAATAATTTTGAGTGAAAAGATAGAAGATGAAAGCAATATTGAGAGTTTATGGAGAGAGTTGTAGGGTTTCAAGTTGACCGACTTAAAGAATATGGTAACTATTTATTTTAGTATAAGAATATAATAGAATAAAAGTTAAAATATCTATAAGAGGATCCCTCGAAATCCGTAATTCATCCAGTAAAAATCGCAACAAACCGCCAACGGCTAGTTTTTACCCCAAAATTAATTACTGACACGTCAGTCATAACGGCTAGTTGAACCGTACCAATATTTTGTACTAACCGTCCCAACTGTTGAAAAATTTTGTTGAGCCGTACCAACTTTTTGAAATAAAATTTTAAAATAACATGGCTCAAACATAGTTTTTAGCAAACTATCAGCTATCAACGGATTTGATATGTCTTTACCAATAGCCGTTTGCTTTGGACTAGCCAACTCTTCACATTTAGATATGGTGAGCTGATAACCATACAATTTTTGGTAAATTGTCAACCATCAACGGATTTGATTAGTCTTTACCAGAAACCGTTTGCTCTGGACTAGTTGGTTCTTATGTGGATAAGACATGGTGAACCAATTACCATTTGTTGTATGCAAAGATCACATACTAATCTCCAGAACACCATTTAGTCCAAAACATCAAGCATTCTTAATCCCTTGGTGTTTTCTTTCCAATCCTGCAATTGTTAGTCCAAAAACAAAGAAACAAAATACAAACATATGACTAACAATGCACACAACAAGAAAAATTAATTTCCTTGTGGAACCCAAGCCAAAACAGACTTAGGCTTTCCTCTAGCATCAACATAATTCATTCTTTTTAAAACAGTCTTAGCACCATTGGGTTTAATTGGTCTCCATACCCAACATGCTGAAGCATTCACTCCATTACCCATGTTTCCCTTAGCAGTGTTTTTATTCACACCAGTATCAATTACCCTGCTAGCAGTTGGAACTGCTGGCTTGGCAGTTGTTACCTTAGGTTTCCAAACTTGGTTTTTCACCACTGCTTTCTCATAAAAAGTTCTTTTACCAGTTTTGTATGATGGTTTAAAAACATTTATTGGATTTTGAACTGGTGACCTTGGGTGAATTGGTCTCATAGGTCTGACAGTCTGAACTGCTGGTCTAGCAGTTTGAACTGCTTTAGGTCCAGACCTCACAAGAACTTACCTGGGTATCATCTTGTCATTCCTAGGAAGAGTTTTAGGTCTTTCTAGACACATGCTTTTGTTTGAACACCCTCTAACATACTTATCACAAAAAGCTACAAGATGATCAAAGCTACCACAAGAGTAACAAGCTTTCCTATAGCAAACAAAATCCTTTCCTAATTGGTGGGATTTGAGGTCATTCCAATTCCTCTGGTTACCTCTTGGCTTGTTTGTGGTTCTATACATCTCTGCATACCTAACTGTTGGTCTAAAAGGTTTGGCATTTGATCTAGGCCTAACAGTCTCAGGTTTAACCATCTTTGGAACTTTTGGTTCCTCCACTTTAGCACTTGATGAGGCGAAAAGTGTACCGCTTTTAAGGGGTCATTTAAGCCCTAAATCGTATTTATTTGATCAAATATTGCCCTAAATCGTTCCTTTTGTCATTTTAGGTACTTTTGAGGAGAAATCTGGAAAAGGAGGCATTTTGGACGTTTTTGGAGCATAAAAGTGAAGAAAACGACAAAGTCTCAAAAATCGGCTGAAAGTTACTCTTGACGGCGTCACAATTTACTCTGGACGGCGTCATGCTTTGGCAAGAAAAGTTGGACGTGAAATTTACTCATGATAAGCCAGTGAAAATAGCATGTGAATTCTGACGGCGTCACGCTTTAACTTGATCAAGGGCGTCACGGCTTAAATCATAAGGGGACGGCGTCACGTTCACGAGCTGACGGCGTCAAGCCTTGATAAGCCAGAATGGATTTTTGAAGAGCTAAAGAGGGACGGCGTCAAGAAGGTCATCCGGGAACCCTAAAAGCGGCGAGGTGACGGCGTCACACTCCATAAGGTGACGCCGTCAGATCCAAAAATCTATATATAGTTTTCTAATCTTTTGTCATTAAGGAGAGCTTAGTGTGTGGAATTTTGGGATAAAACCCTAAGACGATTTTAGCTACTTTTTCAGGGCTTTTTGTCTTGAGATCTTCCATGTTTCATTGAAAGATAAGTTATCAATTAATCATTCAATATGTCTATGTGTTGTTTGATTCTATCTTATTCTTGTCTTTTGTTTAACATGTTAGGCTAAATTTATCTTGTGTTTGCTTAGATCTAATGAAACTTAGCTATTGATTATTGGTTGTTAGTGTGTTGTTAGTTGTATTGGATGATTGTTTATCTATGTTAGGCTTAAGAAAACTGGCTAACTTCCTATTCGGTAACTTGCTTGAACGTCTTAAGAAACATGAACCAAACGCGTACTAAAGGTTTTTATGGTTGTATTTAATGCACAAGCGAATTCTAGTGATCCCATGTTAGGAGCTTCCTAGCCGGCTCGACATAGGAGTGAAGTAGGAGCTTGTAGAGTTGGGGAAGTAAGTACGCCACCCCACGAATGGTATTAAGGAATACACCCGTCATCCACGCGACTAATACACACTAATTAACCGGTAAAAGATAGCTAGGGAGTAAGGAAATCTAAGTAAACACATTTCTCTACACATAAGTTTCTCACCACATTTCATTTTTGTTATTTTATTTTATTTGCATTCGTAGTAATTTGGGTTAGTTGACTAGCAACTAATTCCGCCCACTCCTTCAAAACCCGAGATTTTACTTGCTTTCATAAAAACTATAAAAACATAAAAAGAATCTTCCTCAACCCTTAGACCTAATTAGAGTAGCCTTTCACACCTAACGAACACTATTCCCTGTGGAGAACGATCAATCCCCCGTACTTACCACTACACTATACTACATCGGTCAGGTACACTGCCTGGTGGGGTTGTAAGCCTCTTGAGATCCCTCGAGAGGTAAAACCTGTTGTAAGGTTACAAAACCACGCAATCAAGTTTTTGGCGCCGCTGCCGGGGAATAGTTATTGTTTAGGTTGAATTTTTATTTCTATTAGGTCTACTCACTAGATTCCTTTCTAGTGAGATTTTTATTTTATTTTTCTAGGTTTTCTTTAGTCTATCTATTTTCTTCGTGTCTTTGTTCGTAACCATACCATCCGACATCATGGAAGATGGTAATATCCTTAACCCCCACAACCCACCACCACAACAACCACAACCACCTCCTAGAGCCCGTACTTTAGGAGAGTATTCCCGTCCTAGCCACCATGGCTATCGAAACACCATTGAGCTCACTCAAGGAGCCAATATCACACCCTTGCGATCCGACACCATCCGGTTGGTGCAAAGCGGATGCGCATTCCATGGACTTCGTTCTGAAGATCCTAATCAACATCTCAAGGACTTTCTTAAAATCGTTGATTCTATAGACCTTGATGTTGCCACTCGAGAGACGACCCGATTGCGTCTCTTCCAATTCTCTTTGCGGGACCAAGCTAGTCAGTGGCTAGAACGTCAACCCGCAGGATCCATCACCTCTTGGGATGATCTCACCACTCGTTTCCTTGCTCAGTTTTTCCCACCGGGAAGAACTACCAAGCTAAGGAATGATATCTTGATGTTCCAACAACGTCAAGGCGAAACTCTCTACGAGGCATGGACTCGATTCAAGGACTTACTCCAGAAAGTCCCTCACCATGGCATAGAACTTTGGCTCCAAGTCCAAATCTTCTATGACCATATCAATCTCTCCACGAGGCAAACCATTGACCAATCGGCCGGTGGTAAGCTACGTGATCTAAGTGCGGAACAATCATGGGCTCTCCTAGAGGATCTTGCTCTTTATGACAACGAAAGTTGGAGTGATCCCCGTGATTTGAATAAAACGGTCAAGGCAATATCTTTGCCTTCGAACAATTCAAGCACTTCCGACCGTAGGATCATAGAACTTGAAGACCAAGTCAAGTTTCTCATGAAATCCTACGAGGCTCCTAAACCTTCAAGCCAAGTGAACAAAATCACTTCTTCATGTGAATTATGTAGTGGTCCCCACGACACTCGTGATTGCATGGAACTCCCCGAACAAGCTTTTGTGGACTACGCATCCTCGCGTACCGACGGAGCGGGAGACAAGTGGTACACTTTCAAACCCGAGCCAAACCATTATGGTGATTCATACAACCCCTCATGGAAAAATCACCCGAACCTTAGGTGGAAACAAAACCAAAACTCACAACAAACCAATTCTTCCAACCCACCTAATCATTTCCAATCAAGCGGTTCCAACTCGAACCGTACTTTCAACAACAATCCTTCCGGCAATGGTAGTACCAATAACTTTGAAGGATTGATGTCTCAATTTATGGCATCTCAAGAAGCTCGTTTAGCCAAGTTTGAAGCCGATTTCAAACAAAAACAAAGCGAGATGACCGATAAGATTGACACCTTGTTGAAAGCCCTCAATGACCGAGAAATGGGAGCACTCCCTAGCAACACGGTCAAGAACCCGAAACTGAACGTCAACGCTATTTCATCGGTTTCGTCCCCTAGTTCTTGTCCACAATATTATTCGGTTAATTCCATGAGCACGTGTTTCAAACAAACCCAAGTCGTTCCAAATGACCAAGAAGTTATGACATCCAAATTGGTCAACAACATAGTTGAAACACCTCCCACTCAAAACCTTGACGAAGAATTCAAGGAGCTCCACCTTGAAAGTCCGGTTGTTGATGTGTTGGATGAGAAGAAGCTCAAATTAGGCGAAAAAGGGACCGCCTTCGTTCAAAACAAGCTACCTAAGAAATTAGATGATCCGGGCTTATTTGTTCTACCTTGCAAGATCGGTAATTCGGAGGCTTATGACACATTAGCCGATCTTGGTTCAAGCCTTAACCTACTTCCGTTACCTCTCTACACCTCTCTAAAACTAGGAAAACTTGAAGAAACCGAGGTGATAATAGGCTTAGCGGATGGAA
Organism: Artemisia tridentata subsp. tridentata; assembly: GCA_021014915.2. NCBI lineage: Eukaryota > Viridiplantae > Streptophyta > Magnoliopsida > Asterales > Asteraceae > Artemisia > Artemisia tridentata. Next base: position 70,801,984 of record CP139505.1, read on the forward strand.
GTGTTGCTTACCCGGTTGGAGTAGTTAAGGACGTGTTAGTGCACATTGGAAAACTAACCATTTTAGCCGATTTCCACGTCCTTGATATGGTTAGCGACCCTACATGCCCCTTGTTGATAGGTAGAGGATTTTTGGCGACCGCTAGTGCTATGATTGATTGTAAGGAATCCAAGATAGCGGTAGGAGAAGGAGATACTTGGTCTGTCTATGATGTTAAGAAACATGCCTATGATACTAGTGAGGAACCAACACCACATTGGCTAGAATCAAATAGGAGACCATCTAGATATGGACCTTGGATTGATAGAGACTTCATAGGACCCCAACGCCCATTTTACCTAGAAGAGGACTTTGTTAACCGAACGCATTCGGTGGAGCAACTCTTGGCTAGGGACACCGAATTGGATCCATTTGAAGACCCTCTAGTTTTTAGAAAGATGATTGATTTCCTAGGAGTTCTGCCAATTAACCTAGGAATGAATAAGTGGATTTGTGAGGAAGATGATCATAAGTGGAATTGGGATAAACCACCCAAAGATGGAGATGGGTCATGGCATATTAAGATGACGTTGTATGACCCGGATGGAGAGAAGTTTGAAAAGATATATCGTACTAAGCGAACCAATAGGAAACTTCAATCCAAGCTTAACCCTAAAGACGTCCTTGATGACGAGCTTACTTACATAGGGTAGCGTGACTTTGAGTCTAGCTACAAGACTCGTTAATAAAGAAAAGCGCTTCTTGGGAGGCAACCCAAGCTTTATTTGTTTTATTTGCTTTTGTGTTTTATTTATTTGCTTGTTTGATTTTATTTCCCGTATGTGTGTTTAATTTTTATCATTATTGATTCATGTTCAAAACTAATTTGTGAAAATGCTTTATGTTGTTTTTAACTTCGTCTTAACTACATATAAAGGTATTTTGCAAAAGATAAGTGTAAGGGAAATCCAAATCGGTTTATTAGAACACAAATTAACATGAATCGTAATAATAATAAATTAGCATACATATTCGTATTTGTTTGAGTCAAATGCTTGTATCGAGTCATAATGATGTTTTGCAGGATTTCCAGGAAGTAAGGTAAAGGTTTTTCCAGAAATTTTCCGGAAACTTAAAATGAAAATTTTTGTCAGGTCATTTCTGACGGCGTCAGGGGTTATAACCTGACGGCGTCAGATTTAATTTCCAGAAATTTTTGAAAGTTTTGTTTTCATAAAAAGTTTTTATTAAAATCTCCAACTTATAATCTCCAGGAATCTGTAAAATTTTCATTCCACAAGCATTATATCCTTATATATAGATTTTTTCCCGCCGATGTTATGCAGGTTTTCGTGTTTGTTTTCTCAGGTTTAACAGGTTATTTTGGACAAGGAGATGTTTTTGGAATCAAGCTTATGGCGATGCATTAGTCATGGAGCTTCAACATTATCTTTGGAGGAAGATTTAACCGTGTAATTTCATTACCACCGAGCGAATCAGGGGAGTATTTGATTTCATTCTTTTACTTTTTGCTTTTACATCTTATTATTTGAACATTGGGGACAATGTTCATCTTAAGTGTAAGGGGAGGGTAAAAGTACGATTTTAGAGAATACAATTACGCTTGATTTTTGTTTGTTTAATAGTAGATGTGTAATAAAACTGAGAGGAATACTTGTTAAGGTAATTTTAGTGCCAAATTTAAAATTTTTTACAACATATAGGAGTGAAACTTTGATCTTAATGAGCGTCTCACGGATAGGAGTTATATGACTAGCACAAAAACCGTACCACTAAAAAATTTTCCACCCCCAAATATGTGAGGTTCGCCCCTAGAATTGGTAGGAAAAGCATTTTGCTATGATGTGTGTACCGGTAGCACTTAGATTCTAGAACTTGCGTTAGGACCATTCCGAAGCCACAAGTGAGACTACATTCGTGTAGTTAGATTTACTACATGATAAGAGGCATTAGGATTAACCCATTGTTTTACACCTGTGTTTTTGTTATAATTACTTTGGCTACATTGGTCAAGTAATTCTCCCACACCCTTTGCGTTGTACTCATTTTTAGTACACGATACCCCTAGTACACCCCTCAGAGCCTATCTTTTCGTTTCGACCTTTAAGCATTTTACTTAAAGGAAGAATTTGTTACACCCCACTAAAATGTACACCCAAATCGCCTTAGCCTACCTTGTATGCACTCATCTTTAGTGCATTATTGTTTCAACATTTGTTTAAACCCAAGTTAATTATCTAGTTGATTACATGGTTGCTAAGTCGAGTCATATCCTTGTACATATTGTTTTGGGACGATTGGGACTCATGGGTAAAGTACTAGTGTAATGGAGTAATGGGGAAGAACATCATTTATTACCCCCATATGTGCTAAATATTTTAAAAGTACTCCAAGTTTTTCAATTATCTTAATTCGAGTCATTAGATTAGTATTTGTAAAGTTATGTAAAAATTCAAGTGTAAGGGGGATGCAATGCCCCTATGATGTATTATTTTGGATGGTAGGGTAAAAGTGTATGCACAAAAAAAAAAAAAAAAAAAAAAATAAATAAATAAATAAAAAAAAATGAGAAAATGAAAAATAGAAAAAAAACATACGGACTACCATCCCGTTTCATTTTATGTTTATTTTATGTTTTTGTTATTTTGTTTTTAGCTTAAGATTGAGTCGAGTCTTGGCTTAGCAACATTGTATAGTACATGTAATTGATCAAGATTTTTAACTCGCCACCAGTAAAATATCCCGTATCCAACAAAACCGTGTTTTCCTTTTCCCTACACCTAACGTTATAACCCATTTAAAAGCCCTCTTTGATAGTTTATCTTAGGTGCTTACGCCTAGTGGAGGAGGTTTTCGATCCTTTCCCAAGCCTATGGTAATCTATTTGCTATGGCAGGTAGTGAGAGATATTTTCCGTTTTCATTTATGAGATTTATTTTGATGACACTTGAGAGATGTGAGTATCTAAACACTACTTGTGAGGTGCTAGTTTATAATCTCCGTGCTTATTATGATTGAAGTGGAACGATTATTTGTTGTAATTACTTTTATGTTTGCATTAAATGACCCCTAACTTGTATTTTGATTAGAATAAAAGCGCATTTGCTTGAGGACAAGCAAATCTCAAGTGTAAGGGTATTTGATGAGGCGAAAAGTGTACCGCTTTTAAGGGGTCATTTAAGCCCTAAATCGTATTTATTTGATCAAATATTGCCCTAAATCGTTCCTTTTGTCATTTTAGATACTTTTGAGGAGAAATCTGGAAAAGGAGGCATTTTGGACGTTTTTGGAGCATAAAAGTGAAGAAAACGACAAAGTCTCAAAAATCGGCTGAAAGTTACTCTTGACGGCGTCACAATTTACTCTGGACGGCGTCATGCTTTGGCAAGAAAAGTTGGACGTGAAATTTACTCATGATAAGCCAGTGAAAATAGCATGTGAATTCTGACGGCGTCACGCTTTAACTTGATCAAGGGCGTCACGGCTTAAATCATAAGGGGACGGCGTCACGTTCACGAGCTGACGGCGTCAAGCCTTGATAAGCCAGAATGGATTTTTGAAGAGCTAAAGAGGGACGGCGTCAAGAAGGTCATCCGGGAACCCTAAAAGCGGCGAGGTGACGGCGTCACACTCCATAAGGTGACGCCGTCAGATCCAAAAATCTATATATAGTTTTCTAATCTTTTGTCATTAAGGAGAGCTTAGTGTGTGGAATTTTGGGATAAAACCCTAAGACGATTTTAGCTACTTTTTCAGGGCTTTTTGCCTTGAGATCTTCCATGTTTCATTGAAAGATAAGTTATCAATTAATCATTCAATATGTCTATGTGTTGTTTGATTCTATCTTATTCTTGTCTTTTGTTTAACATGTTAGGCTAAATTTATCTTGTGTTTGCTTAGATCTAATGAAACTTAGCTATTGATTATTGGTTGTTAGTGTGTTGTTAGTTGTATTGGATGATTGTTTATCTATGTTAGGCTTAAGAAAACTGGCTAACTTCCTATTCGGTAACTTGCTTGAACGTCTTAAGAAACATGAACCAAACGCGTACTAAAGGTTTTTATGGTTGTATTTAATGCACAAGCGAATTCTAGTGATCCCATGTTAGGAGCTTCCTAGCCGGCTCGACATAGGAGTGAAGTAGGAGCTTGTAGAGTTGGGGAAGTAAGTACGCCACCCCACGAATGGTATTAAGGAATACACCCGTCATCCACGCGACTAATACACACTAATTAACCGGTAAAAGATAGCTAGGGAGTAAGGAAATCTAAGTAAACACATTTCTCTACACATAAGTTTCTCACCACATTTCATTTTTGTTATTTTATTTTATTTGCATTCGTAGTAATTTGGGTTAGTTGACTAGCAACTAATTCCGCCCACTCCTTCAAAACCCGAGATTTTACTTGCTTTCATAAAAACTATAAAAACATAAAAAGAATCTTCCTCAACCCTTAGACCTAATTAGAGTAGCCTTTCACACCTAACGAACACTATTCCCTGTGGAGAACGATCAATCCCCCGTACTTACCACTACACTATACTACATCGGTCAGGTACACTGCCTGGTGGGGTTGTAAGCCTCTTGAGATCCCTCGAGAGGTAAAACCTGTTGTAAGGTTACAAAACCACGCAATCAGCACTAACAGGCTTAACCACAGCCTGATCATCCTCATCATCAAAAGTCCATTCCTCAATTGTTGGAGCATCTGAGTCCTTAGGTGAGGACCTATCAGAATACACCTTGTCCTCAGATAGTGATTTATCACTTGCACTTTCAAAAACAGGTTTATCAACTACATCCTTCTTGGGTTGAGGACCATAGTTAAGCTCAGGAAATTGAAATTCAAGGAGTCCTGTGTGTTCTAAGTCTATACCTTTGGGTGATGGAATTCCTCTATAGGGAGGTGGAACTGACTTATATCCTAGGCCTGACTTAGCTTTATTTTGGATCTGGCTCTCAATTATCTTTTAAACACCTTTTGATGTGTATTCTAGTGTGTCTACACTCATCTGTATGTTCTCCTTAGCTTTCTTAACCTGTTCTAGCTCATGTTTTAAAACAGTAATTTCATTCTCTCTAAACATTAAGTCTCTCTTAACAATAATCATATCATCAGAAAACTTAGACTCATTGTTTTGATAATGAACAATTTTCTCTTCTAACACAGCTAAAGCTCTCTTATGATTTGCTAAGCTAAAAGCAGTTTCAACTAATTCTTTTCTCTGATTATCATATCTTGTTTTAAGTGCTTCTAGATCTTTTAAAGCTTCACAAGATTTAGAACATTTTGAAACTTGTACCTCAGAGTCTGAGAATGCCATGAGAGCAACCTCTGTAGATGCTTCTGCTTCCTCCTCTGCAATATAGCTCCAGTCAAATCCTAAGCCATCAATGGCAACCATGGCTTTCGAGCTTGAATCAGTAACTTCCACAACTCTTGACTTGTTTCCATATGCTCTACTCTTTCCATCTTGTTGACTTGGCAATCTGCACTCCCTTGAGTAATGACCTTTCTTGTGGCAGTTGTAGCACTCAATCTTGGACTTGTCATACCCTGCAACATCATTACTGTTTATGACAATCTTCTTGCCAGTCTTCTTCAAGAATCTCCTAGCTCTCAAACTGAGAAGAGAGAGCTGCCACTTAATATCCATCTCTTCAATATCATCTTCATCAATCTCTTGAAGATCTGAATGAGTCAACATACTTCCATTGTGCTGAGTAGTCAGGAAAGCACAATAAGTATCATCATTCAAAAGTCCACTAGTACTGCTTGAGGTGCTAGCAGTACCAAGGTTTGTACTAGCAATTCCAACTACTCCAACAACTTGCACTTCTTCATCTGGACTTGAGAAACTGGGAGTTGATACAAAGGCCAAATTGCCTGAGCTTGAGCTTGAGCTTGATCCAGCAGACTTCTTAATCTCATATTCAACTATCTTGAAGTTGCTATATAGATCCATTAAGCTCATGGAATCTATATCAGGCTTGTTTTTCCATACTACCACATGCATAGCCCATTCAGCTGGTAGACTCCTCAGAAACTTAGAGTTGAGATCTTCCTGAGGCATCTCAATTCCTAAAACAGCCAATTGACTTATCAGTTTTTGAAGCCTATTGAACATATGATCCAACGACTCATTGCTTGTTGCAGTAAAATTCTCAAACTGATGCTTGAGAAGGGTCTTCTGGGTTTTCTTTGTGGCTTCATTCCCACAATATCTTGCAACAATAGCTTCAAAAAGAGATTTAGCACACTTGAACTTGCTAAAATTCAGCAACTGATCATTGGGAATAGTCATCAGAAGCAAACTTCTAGCCTTAATATCATTCTTGTACCTTGCCTTCTCTTCATTAGTGGTTGGCTTTGTCTGCACTGTACTCTCAGATTTGCCATCAACAACAGTTGTTGTTGTTATAGGTGTAAAAGAGTTTCCATCTTCAATGATCTCCCACAGTGCATAGTCTTGCACTTGGAAAAACTGCTCAATACGAAGTCTCCACATGTCGAACTCATTAGGTTTAAGCATAGGAAGCTTAGCAGCAATGTTGGTTGTGGATGGTGTTGTTTCCATGTTCATCTTTGTTCTTCTCGAATCTTCTAAATCTATGTATCAGCAACCTGTCTCTGATACCACTTAACCGGATCTACATACACTCCTTGTGTTAGATGTGATACTAAGAATTATGCTTAGTCTAGCACGCGGAATTTACTAGCTAGCACTTAGAAGACCTTATGTGTTTTGTATGATTAGAATGAAACAAAGAACACAGAATAATAACCTTCAACGATTCAATATTATTAGAATAATAATACGAGTGATCTTCTATCACTAGGGTTTACAACCTTGAATCTTTCGTACTTCTATATCTCTCTGTATATGTGTCGTATATAAAAACCTTAACCTAGGCAATCCTTTTATAGACCAAGGATTCCTTTACAAGATAACTATCAATCTAATTCTATACGATATACACAATATCTTTTCCATATTTATCTACTTACAAATCATAAACCGTACTAACTTCTTCACTCAGCAGTCTTAACTGCTCATGTCTTCAATTCTCTTCAGCAGTCTTAACTTCCACCTTCAACAGTCCTAACTGTTACCTCCAACAGTCTTAACTGCTCAAGCTTAATTTCCTAACAGATTGTCACACCCCCAAAATCTGGATTGCAGTGGAATGAAATTCCGGGGGCGTGATGTTCATGGATAACAAAGTATAAGGAAATAAAGAATGACCTCTAAGTGAGTCATTTTAAAACAAGCGTTTGATTTAAACATAATCGTTTTACAAAACATTAATATCAGAGTTCACCATCAAATGTAAGGTTTTAATACATAACCAAACGCTAAGTAATGCAAAGAAATCTTCATCATGATGTGCTTTTAAAATGTGACTCTAGAGTGCTCCATACATAGATGATTATTATCGCCTAATTACCTGAGAATACACGCTAAAAGGGTCAACATAATTATTGGTGAGTTCATAGGTTTAAGTGAACAAGTAAAGTGTGGACCACAAGATTTCAATAGCATGACACTCATAATAAATATAACGTCATAGCCAAAAATAATATGCAATGCCCTAAGCTCATGACCCCGAAGCTCAACGAAATGGTATGCAATCAAGCATAATAATAAATGCCCCAAATAAGTGTTTGCCAGACACTCGGAAATAATTCGAATGATATGCGTCCGTTTGACAGGTTGGCGCGACCAACTTGGACGGGGGTGTCAACCCAAATAGATCTATTCATAGCATCCGCGCTCACTCGCAAGTAATTAACGGTTCATGATTCAAGGGGACTTTAATGGCAATGCGGTAACTTAGGCAAAGTAACGGTTTTAATACTTGTGTCCGAAAAATAAGCGATGTATTCCCACCCCGAGGGTTTAGAAATCATGTATAAATAATGTAAAAATCGGGGCTATGAAACTCACCTCTGCAAAAGCAAATCTCGGTTGGTAATTTGGTAAACTGTGAACAAATGTCCGATAACTCTAACCGCAACCTAAATAATTCATATGTCTTAGGTTTGAAAACAAGGTCGTGCACGCAAGTCCATACGCTATTTTATCACTTGTACATGTTTGTTGCAATATTTATCGACAAAAATTTAGTTACGTCAATGTGTCCTATTATTTAGCAAAGTATCTCTTTTTAGAAAACGTAACTAGTTAATCTTGTGATTAAACTATGGTCGTCTTGTTAATGAGTATTTTGAAAACCTCTAACGCGCCTAAGAAGTATACATAATGTTCTACCATTTTCGTTTACGTCATTTTAGCCAAAATACACCCTAAAGTGTCCAAAATCCACCTTAAATATTTCCATCAGCTTTCTAATAGCCAAAAAAATAAAAGCTGTCAAAAGTTTTATTTCATCGCAACTTCTTTAGGCCATAACTTTCTCGTCTTAGCTCCGATTCCAAAGTTTTATATATCCCTGGGTTCGTGTTTAAGTATACTAGCATGTTTTTAGTGTCTCGGCTAGTCAAGTTAACTTTTAACATCAGTTTTTACCACTCAAAAATTCCCAACAGCATATATATTTTTCAGAAAATCCATTTCCGTCGCATAACTTAAAACTAACGTATCTTCTTCGTTATAAGCCTGTTTTAATTCATTCAAGCGGCTACGTTTTCGTTATAAAATATATTTTCTGTATTTCTAGCCTAAACTTGTCACCAAGTTACTGATTTTCCTGTGGGAGGTCGAATGAGACAGCTTCCTTTCTAAATGTGTTAAAACACTTTTCCTAGCATTCTAGTTATCAAAAACCGCTTAACAACAACTCCCAAACTAATCCTAGCTCTTCCACCAATTTCTCAACATATCAATAGTGATCTATCAATAAACTTAGCAATATTTAAAGTTTTAATTTCTCATGAATGTAAATGACCATCAAGACTAGTTAAGTTCACAAGTTCACTAGTTCATATATATATGGTGTTTTTATCTTCACTTTCTTGTTGAAATTTATAACCAACTAATTTATTCATGATAAAAATTTGTTTAAGACATGGTCTTTAGTTAAAAGATTATTGTGGTTATAAGATTTTATTAACATGTACAAAGTGATAAATAAGTATATGTAACTTGAACTAATATCAAGATAAAAAGAGTATGAAATTTATCAATATAAAGTTTACTTACTTAGGGAGATTAATGTGATGAAAAGGCAATATACTTGATTAACCCAAGATTAGTGCTTCTAAAATCCTTACTAGTATGTCCTAATGATACTTGAATTAGCCAAATCAAGTTCTCTTCTTCCTTCTTGCTCCTAGGTGGGTCGATTTGTATGATATGGTGAGTGATCATATATTTTTCTTTTCTCTCTTGTGCTAGTTACTTAATGTATGCATGTATTTATACTAGAGAACTTTCAAACCCTCAATAGTAAGTCGAAAATCATCATGGCTAGGTGTTTTAGGGTTGGGCCGATTGGGGGCTAGGAGGGGGACAAGTTGGTGGTCAAGCCATTCAAATGTTTTGGTCTTACACTTCCATGTTACAAGGTTGAATGTTGGGTAATTAATGGTAAGTAATACTTGTCTAGTAAATATTTATAGAAAAGGGGGGGGGGGGGGGGGGGGGGCGGCGGCACATGGATGGATTTTGGAGTAGAATAGTTGATTTGGTATAAAAGTGTATATATTATATGTATTGGGTATTAAAAATAGGTATTGATTATCGGTTTGGTGATTAACGTAAGTTACGCGTAATTAAACATAATGAATAAAGAAATTACATTAGGCATAAGGAAATATTTTTGGAACTTTGGTAATAATTTAGGAAGTATAAAAATGCGTTAGAAATAATCATTAGGAGTATTGGGTATATCGGGTGTTAAATTTAAATTGCGAATAGCGTTTGTTCAATTAACAATCGTAAGTAAATAAAGAAAAGGAAATTGTTTTAGGGTTTAAAATTGTGAACCGGAATAGGAGCAAGGTGTTGGAATGTTGTGGACTAAATATAGCCTAAGTCCTAGTGCATTGGAAAAGTATTCTAAATTTTACGTTGATTCAAATAAAAAGTTATACGTAAATTGTTTTCAACTAATTGTCAAGATAAGTAATTTGAGTTTATTGAATAATATTGACCTGTAAAATAGCGGGTTGTCATACAGATTGTAATGTTTGACCCATTTAGCTCATTTCACCTTTTTAGTTTATCATGTTGAGTTAATCACAAAAAAGTCATCTAGTAGTAAGAATACTAGCTTTTTTAAAGAAGTGGTCAAGAGTTCGAATCCAACAGTAGATCCGCTTGTGCCCGCGAAGGTTAATATGCGCCGACTTCGACTATCCAAAAGGATAGTCGCCCCGGAATTATACGGCTCACACTGTCGAATTGAAAACCCAAGTAACCCAGAAAGAAAAACATAACGATTTGTCTTAACTATGTTGAGTTGTCTTTACTTATTTTACGAGTATATATGAGAGTTCGAAAGAAAAACATAACGATTTGTCTTAACTATGTTGAGTTGTCTTTACTTATTTTACGAGTATATGAGAGTTTCGATTGTCATGGCTAACTCACAAGCATGATTTTATATGTGTGGTTTTGTTTGCTTTAAAGCCAAATAGTGTACAAAGATACATTTGTGTGGTTTAATTCACTATTTTTTTTATTTTTTTTTTTGTTTATGCAACAAACTTGTAGATGGTTGCTAGTGATCTGATATTCATGTGGCACACATTACGTAGATGTGGTAATTGAGTTCACACGATGAGAATATACAAAACACAAAAATTATGAATTACATGTTGCATATGTCGTAAGAGACATAAGTAGCAACGATTTACAAACTCGTTACATTCAAAACAATTGCTATAATGGCGAGTATCTTATCATAAAATTTAACTCTTTAGATCATATCGACACGGTGAAATGGCCATCTCAATTGAATAAACCTTTCATTCGACAAACTAAACCAATCGGGTTAATACACAAAAAAAGTCACTAAACTTTACAAAAAAGTTCGCCTAAGTCACCCAACTTTCATTTTGTTCACTTAGGTTACTGAACTTTGAAACTTTATTCGACTTGGTTACTGATCTTTGAAACTTTGTTCGATTTGGTTACTGAACTTTCATTTTGTTCACTTAGGTTACTGAACTTTGAAACTTTGTTCGACTAGGTTACTGAACTTTGAAACTTTGTTCGACTTCGTTACTGAACTTTGAAACTTTTTATACGTTTTCGTCTGTTTTTATACGTTTTCGCCAGTTTTCTTTCGTTTTTGCTCGTTTTTATACGTTTTCGTCTGTTTTTATACTTTATCGCCATTTTTCTTCTGTTTTCGCCCGTTTTCGTCCGATTTTATACATTTTAGTCCGTTTTAATACGTTTTCGCCAGTTTTTCTTTCCTTTTTGCCCCTTTTTATACGTTTTCACCATTCTTTTCTGTTTTCGTCAGTTTTATCTGTTTTAGTCTGTTTCCATAAAAACATATAAAAACGGAAGAAAACTGTCGAAAATGTATAAAATTGGACGAAAACGAAAGAAAATGCGAAAAAGAAGAAAAATGACGAAAACGTATAAAAACGGGCAAAAATGGAAGAAAAAACTGGCGAAAACGTATAAAAACAGACGAAAACGTATAAAAACGTACAAAAACGTATAAAAACGGACGAAAACGAATAAAAATGGGCGAAAACGGAAGAAAAATGTATGAAAGCGGGCGAAAACGTCAGAAAAACTGGCGAAAGCATATAGAAATGGTCAAACTAACAGAAATAGTGGTTTATGGACTAAATCCGTGATACCAGACTAACCACAAGGACCGTTTTGAACTATAAAATATGCAATGTCATCATTTTAAAGGTTCAGTAACCAGATCGAACAAAGTTTCAAAGTTCAGTAACCTAAGTGAACAAAATGAAAGTTCAGTAACCAAGTCGAATAAAGTTTCAAAGTTCAGTAACCTAAGTGAACAAAATAAAAGTTGGGTGACTTAGGCGAACTTTTTTGTAAAGTTTAGTGACTTTTTTGTGTATTAACCCTTCATTCGACAAACTAAACCAATCGCTTTTATATTTATCAACTGTATTTTAGAGAAAATGACAAATATACACTTGGTAAAAAAAAATGCCTCTTTCCTAAATGGTGAAACTTAACCTACCAACTGTGCCATATATAAAGAGATATGCTAGAATCATATAAATTTCACAAAATAATGTGTCTTAGTGACTATTGGCTAGAGGTATGAGATGATTTTAAAAGAAAGAGAAAAAATACTGCATATTAACATGACACATCATTTTGTGAATTTTATTTTATAAAAATTATGTGGTTATAACAAATCTCTTATATAAATATGACACATGTATAAATTGTTTGTTAGAGTTAACTACATTTTTTGTCCTTGTTGTTTGTCGGATATTTCACTTTCATGCCAATTTTATAAAAAGTTTCAGGTTTGGTCCAAAAGTGAAACACCCGTTTCAGGTTTAGTCCATTTTGTTGTTGATTGTTAGTTTGACCATCTTCATTATCTAGAAAAGTATGATAATTTCCTAGAAAAGTATGATTTTTTTTTTTTTGAACGGCAAAATATTATTACTAGAAAGGCGCTAGACCAAACATTACAAAGAAATCAAATGAGGGTTTTTAAGCCACGAATCCCAAGAAAAAGACCTATTACATCTATTATGACACCAAAGAAAAGAATGCGACACGATGTCATCGAAAATCAACGAACGATTAGGAGGAGAGGTTTCGAAAATAGAACGGTTCCGAAAACCCCATATAGCACACCAAGCAACCATGAAGACTCCCTCAAGAAGGCTTTTAACTTTGGAGATAAGCCGAATATCTGAGAACCATACTAGCCACTCCGAAAACGAAGCCCACTGCTCCCAAACAACCTCCCACCATCGGCATATTTGCCGTAAGACCGCCTGAGCCAAAGGACATCGAAAGAAGACATGTGAAACATCCTCCTCCCCCGCGAGACATATCGGGCAAGAAACCGTCTCCAAAGCAACACCTCTCCGAATCAAATTAAGTCTAGTAGGAAGACAATCACGCCGAGCCCTCCAAGCAAAAATGTTAATCTTAATAGGAACGGCCTTCACCCATCTTGTGGAATCGATATGAGAAGGTAGAAACATGTCATCGATATTAGTACGAACATCTTTAACACAGAAATCACCATCAGAAGATAACGAACACACCCAACGATCCAAGGAAGAGGAAAGAGACACTGTGTCCAATATTGCAGCAAGAACAGACATTTGATCTTTCTCCACTCCTCCTCGAACAGGTCTACGAAAAGAAGAATCCAAAACAGTGGCCAGCTTGTCTTTAACTGAAATTTTGCGATTCATCTCTAAAGCAAATAACCGAGGAAATGTTTCTCGAAAAGAAGTACCACCTTTCCAGCTATCCAACCAAAAACAAGTGTTCGAACCATTACCTACTCGTTTAGAACATTTTTCTAAAAAATCAAAGCCCCTGTTTTTAAGAACATGCAATTCCTTTAAAATAGAGCCCCATAAAGACGACGATTGAAACGAATGAGAATCAATCCGAGACCCATGAATCGCTTGAATAACTCGAAACCAAAGAGAATCTTCTTGGGACACAAACCTCCACACCCATTTTAGTAATAACGCACGGTTAAGAGCATAATAACTTGACACACCTAGACCCCCTTTATTCTTAGAATCTAAGACCTTGTCCCATGCCACCCATGTGATTTTTTTCTCCGACAACTCAGCCCCCTTAAAGAAATTATTTCGAATAGACTCCATCTCTTTAAGCACTCCTTTTGGAACTTTAAAAATTGACATAGTATAAAGAGGAGACGCACCAAGAACCGATTTCAAGAGGGTAAGTCTACCTCCGATCGACAAAGTTTTCGCCTTCCATTTAGAAAGACGAGTTCTCAACTTAATCACAACATCTTCCCAAGCCTTAAACCGAGACATACAATCACCCACCATAACTCCAAGATATCAGAATTTATTTTTCATAATGGAGCAACCTATAGAATTTGCCATTGCTTCAACAGTAACTCGAGGCACTCCCACCCCCAAAAGTTGACTTTTATTTAAATTAATATGTAACCCCGAAGCAAGATGAAAACACTTAAGAATTTGAATAATACCACGCAAGTTAGTATCGGACCACTCACCAATAAACAATGCATCATCCGCATAAAATAGATGAGATAGCGAGAGGGATCCATGGAGACGAATACCATTAAACAACCTGTCATTCACGGCTCTACAAACGGAAAGATGTAACGATTCCATCACAAGAATAAATAGATAAGGAGATAGAGGGTCACCTTGTTTAAGCCCACGATAAAATTGAAACTCGTTTGACGGACTCCCATTAACTAGAATCGAACCCTTAGCAAAACAGAAAGTACCTCGAACCCAATTACACCACGTATAACCAAAACCAAAAGCCTCTAAAATATCTATCAAAAAATCCCATCGAACCGAATCATAAGCTTTAGCAAAATCAACCTTAAAAAACATCACCTTCTTATTCTTCCTTTTGCACCAATGAAGAACTTCATTAAGAATAAAGGGACCATCTAAAATTTGTCTCTTTGCAACAAATGCAGATTGGGTATCAGAAACAATGCTCTCAATAACCATAGCCAAACGCGAAGCCATAATCTTTGTAACCACTTTATATACGCTCCCAATGAGACTAATGGGCCGATAGTCATTAACAAATTTAGCGTCCGTAACTTTTGGAATTAAAGCTACGAAAGAAGAGTTACAACCTTTAGAAAACGACCCATTGACAAAAAAGTGTTCCACCGCGACACAAAAGTCAGGCCCGATGCAATTCCAGTATTTCCTAAAAAACTCAAAAGTAAACCCATCCGGACCCGGAGACTTATTTTCACCACATTCCCACACGGCCAAACGAATTTCGTCCCGAGAAACATCTCGCTCCAAATCATCAATTTGATCATGTGACAACCTATTAGGAAAAGGGAAATTAATTTTAAACCTAGCCGAAGTAGGTTTTCTGAATCGAGACTCAAAGTGATCGTGAAAATCTTTTTTAACTAAAGTTGGATCAGTGAGCCAAACACCATCTTCAAAAACACCCCGAACAGCCAGCTGAGAGCGCTTTTTATTAATAATCCCGTGAAAAAACTTCGAGTTCTCATCCCCCTCGACGGCCCATTTGACTTTAGACTTTTGCATCGAATCCATAGCCTCCATAGACTTAATGTCGTAAAGTTGACATTTCAAATCATTGCGCCTAAGAAGCAAAGAATCAGACACCGTACCTGCATCCATTATTTTATCAATGTCGCGCATCTCATCAGAAATAGAACGTTTGGTTTTAACTAATTGATACTTTTTTTCTTTGATCCACACCCGCATAATCTTCTTTAGCTCCTGAAGTTTCTTTTTAAATCGAATCATACCATTCCTATCCGAAAAAGAAAGGGAACCCGATGTTTGAACCACCATATCATCGAAACCAACAAAGCGGAACCAAGAATGATACATCCGAAAAGGAACCGGACCAAAATCCAATCTAACTTCGCATAGGAGAATCGGACGATGATCAGATAAATGCCGATCAAGACTAAAAGCCGTGATAGACGGAAATAAGGAGATAACACCATCGGAAACAAGAAACCTATCCAACTTACTCATTTTATTGGCCGAAGGATGAGACCAAGTGAACGAATAACCCTCCATTTTGACATCGACAAGACTCGATGAGGAAATAAAGTTATCAAATATCCTAGCGTTAAAAGAATTAAAACACGATCCACGTCTTTCATCACTACTACGGACCTCATTAAAATCACCCATTAGAATAACCTCACCGTTCCAACGACTTAACAAAATTAACATATAATCCCATAGAACCCGTCTATACTTAGGGTCCTGCGGAGCATATATCGCTACAAGAAGAATCTTTGATTTATTTGGAATCCACGACCCATATATAGCGACAAAATAATCCGAAATTGTAACATGCTCCTTTCTGAAAAACGTCTCCTCCCAAATACATAAAATACCGCCTGAGCTTCCTAAGGAATCACTATACACAAAATCATAATTATAGTTACCCCACATAAACTTTACATCCATTTGAGAAACCTTCTCCATCTTAGTCTCTTGAATAGCAATAAAATTTACTTTATTTTTAGAAATTAACTCTTTCACCCACTCCTTTTTAGTCTTGTGACCAAGACCTTGAATATTGATAGACATTAAGTTCATCTAAAACCAGCATCGTCTCCTTGATTCCCAATAATAGATTCGATATCCTTTTCACAACCCTCCATGGAATATCCCATAGCTTGCCCCACTCTAATTACCTCTTTTAATACTCCCAAAACAGAACCACCCTCCTTTGCTTTACTTTGACCATTAGAATTGTAAGGAACTTCCTCTTGAACTTCTTGTGACTTATTCATCACTTTAGCACTAATCCTAGAAAAGTATGATATGTTGTGGAGTTTGCCTCGGTATTTATTTTAGTTTCATGGTTAGGACTAGTTAGTTGATAGAAATGTATATAGGGAGAAAAGAGTATATGGTAGCAAACTAGCAATGTTTTAAAACCCCGGTCGACCCGGCTGGTTCAACCGGGTACCGGTTAGGAGACCAGGCCAGCTGTGGCCGTGTTTTTGCTTATTTGAGAACCGGATTGAACAGACGGCTTTTCATTGGCTCGAGTTGACCTGGTTTGATAAACCCGACGGGGTCATGACTTTTGTTCTTTTTCCTTTTTTTTTTTTTTTTTAAACAACAAAATTTTTTTTTCTTCTAAAACTAACAAAACTTTTTTGCCATTTCATTTTCGCTAAACTTAAAATATTTGTTAGGATAAGTTCTATATTTGTATGGACAAACATATTATAATTTGAAAATTTTATAATTAAATTGAAAAGTTAAAGTAGTGGTGACTCATGTGGTTACCTTTTGATAAATAATAAATTAGAGTTATAAACTAATGTTGGTATTATAATTGATTGATTTAAAAAGTTTATTAATAAAGATAAGATTATAAAAACACAATATAGTCATCTCATTTTTATAAACTATGACTATAAACTTGTTGTAACTAGAACTATAAATTGATTTGTTTTTGCGTTCTTTTTAGTATTGTAGATATGGAAACGAAAGACTAAAACCCAATAGTGTCATCTCATTGTTTTCTGTTCAACTGATTGTAAGATCGAAATTGGACAAATAACTATTACTAAGGCTGTAAACGAACAGGACGAACACAAATGAAGCATTATTCATGTTCGTTCATTTAATTTTAATCAAACAAATAAATGAACACGAATGCTTAAAAGCACGAATTTTCTTGTTCATGGACGTCTATTAAAAAAATGAGTTATCCATGTTCGTTTATGTTTGTTCGTTAAGACACTAAACGAACCCTAAACGAACATAAATGATCGAACGTAAATGAAAACATAAATACAAACAAAACTCTACTAAATTATGCATAATATTTTGTTTTATAAGTGTTGCTTTGTTTAAACAAACTAGTTTTAAAAGAATACAATTAAAAGATATGATATATGAACATAAACGAACGTTAATAAACACATAATAGGACGTTCACGAACATAAATGAACGGACATGACTTTTGTTCATATTCGTTCATTTAACTAAACGAAAGTAAAATATTGCTCATGTTCTATTTAATAAATAAACGAACATAAACAAGTTTCTTACCGAACGGTTAATAAAATGTTTACTGAACGTTCAGTTCATTTACAACCCTGACTATTATCAAAGATATTATAAAAATATATATGTATAGAACCGGTTCAACCTGACGGTTGAACCAATGATCTCGTAAACAGGTGACTCACTAGATAAATTAAAAAACTAGGTTTTAAAACATTGTACGGAAAAAAAAAATAAAAAAAAAAAATTATATGGTGTTAAGAGCATAGAGTGTCATGACAATCATTTGGCTAGCCATTTGGGCCTCACAGGTGTGACATCATTTCAACACTCGCATTTTAAAATACTCCCTCACTCATAACTAAAATCAATTAAGCCATTTGGGCCCCACCCGCCCTCTATTTTTTTATTTTTTTTTTCTATTTTTCCAAACAAACTAAATTTCATTCATTAAAATAAATACAACTTTTATTCATAAATTAAAAACTAAAACATAAATAATTAAAAACATAAGAAATAAAAAACTAAAATATGATTCGAGCTTTTATATTGCTCTGCAATTGTTGATGAATTCTTGCTTCTCAGCAATGCTCCTCAACAATTCCTCTCTAGCTGCCCTAAAGTGGTTTGTAACACGCAGTCATTAGAAGAGTACGCAAACCGTAACTGTTAATGGGGTGGTCGAATGTCAACGAATGCACCCTCGTTATTTCTGAATCACGGCTACGCATTTGCTCAAGATACCGTGTCAACTCGGTCAATAAATTGTTCGCCAGTGTGACCTCCGCAACAAGTTCTCTCCGTATTCGTCTAAGGATCATTCGTCGCACATTGTTTGGTTCGTTAGCCATATTTTGTGATAGTTGGGAGTAATTAAAAAGAAGTTGTATGTGTGTGAGAGTTTATAAAGAAGTTGTTTGTGAAAATTTTATGTAAAATGAGGTGTTATTTATAGAGTGGGGGTTTGATTTTATTTAAAAGCAAAAAAAAAAAAGTTTGAATTATTTGAAAATAACCGTTTGAAAAAAATGGTAAGATTTTGAATTGTGTTTTGTCATATTTTCATCAAATAATTGACGAAACCGGATTTGACGAGCATTCATGGTATGGTGGCGAGGAATCGGCGAGCTTCAACGAGGTGGCACCTCGGATTCGACGAACGATTTCTGTTGGGTCAAGAATTTGACCCAAGTACCCTGACAAGATTTGAACATAAAATAGCCTAACTCACTGATAAAGAAATCAGTGAGTGTTGTATAAAGTTCGTAGTTGAAGAAACACTTTACTTACTGATACGGTATCAGTGAGTAAAGTATACGAACTACAAACAACTCCAGTATCACTGAGAATTGACAAATGTCTCAGTGACCCTGAAGATACTATCTCTACAATCAGACTGATAAATATGGGCGCGAACTTCTACAAGAAAAGATAGAAGTCAGACAAAGACAAAAGAGGAAGAAGAAGAGGGACCACTTGGTAGATGACAACTCACACCAAGTGGATGTCTACTCATACCTACCCCACATGTCTTTGTTTAGTTACCTGTATATATTGTGTCTGTTGTAATAGAGATTGTATGCATTTCCTAAACAAACAAAATAATACACAGAGTATTAGTTTATAGGAACATCCTCTCATTGAATCATCAAGCATAGCTTGGATCAATGAGAGTCTATTTGTCACTGATGAGTGTCTAAATACTCATCATTTCTGTCACATTTTATCTGCAAAAACATTTAAAAAACATGCAGATATGCTTCATAATACAGAAAATATCATAAAATGTGTTTTTATATGATTCAGTAACAAAAAGATTGAAAACAAGTGAAAAACATGCAAAGTTAACAAAATTGTCATTTTCAGTCCCTGAAGTTTCACAAATTGGCAGAATTAGTCCCTGAAGGTTTAAAATGAAGAAAAGTCAACTTTAGTCATTGGGGTGCAGAATGGTTATCGAAATCCTCCTAAGCTTTCACAGTTTTAGGAAAGGCCAGGCCAGCGGTCTCGCTATTCCTTCTTCAGTAAAGGAAAGAAGCCTTGATCCCAAGACTAGCTGCGGATTCTTCCTTTTATCCGGACTGACTCTAATCGTCCTTGGGATATCAAACATGTTCACTTTTAGTCCCTGGATGAAAGTTTTCTAAAAATGGCAACTTTTACCCCTCAAGTTTCAAAATTGGCAAATTTAGCCCTCGGGTCTTTAAAAAAATGTAATTTATCAAATAATACCCTTGTACTATTCACATGTTACAATTTATCCCCTTTTGATAACTTTTGGAAACTTACAACTCAGCCCCTCAATTTCAGAATATTACAACAAGGGTCCTTGTGTTTAACTAATAAACCCAACCGGATCCTAACTAAAATAAAACCCAACCATTAAATATACCCAACCCGCTAAATAATAAACCCAACTACATACCCAGCCCAATCCCAAAACAAAGCCCAAACCCGACCCTTATTTAACCCACAGTTTAACTCAGTCAAACTCTTCTTCTAAACCATCAACGCGCCAAAACCATACCACCAATACCACCACCATTTCCACCGCCTCTCTGACAAACCCACCACCACCTCTGCTACACTCCACTTTACCTAACAAACCAAAAGGCATTAAATGCCTCTTCCCCATCACCTCAACCAGTACTACTGGTATTTCCCACTCACTCAATTTTGGCGCCAAAAATCCATATCAAAGGCTGAGATCGTTTGAAGACTATCCAAGGGCTCAGAAAGATTCAGAGGAGAAGATAGGACATATCCCACTTAGTTTTTGTATAAATAGGAAGCAATGTAAGCCTTAATGGCTAAGTAGTTAATTTAGTTAAATCGTATTTCATGTTCAGTAGATGTAATCTTGTAATTTTCCATTCTCAGTTGTTGATTTATGTTAAATTCAATCAAAGTAATCTTATTTCAATCACTTGTGTTCTAAATTTCAATTATGTTAAGTTTCAAAATTGTCTGTTAACTAAGAAATAAATTGTTAAGTTGTTAAGAACCAAACAAACACTCCAAACCTTTGCTATAAGCTTATATAAGCTTATCATAGCTTTTTATAAGCTTATATAGTGATCAACTGTTCTAATCAAGAAAAATGAAGGAAGTCAACTAAAGTCAACATAAGCTCCAATAAGCTGTTCTGGGTGGTATAAGCTATTCAGGAAGGCTTTTCTGGGTTTTCTAGCTTGTGTGAACAAGCTAGGTTTGTTCTGGTCCTTGTTCCTTTGATCCATAAGCTCACACAGTTGTAAGCTTTTTCTAAACTTTTGGTTAATTTCCATTTTCACTGTACCAGTGCTTATTTCTAGCTTATTATTATTATTTTATGCTTATTATTAGTTTTTAAGTATATTCCATCTATATTATCTGTTTTAATTAGCCTTGGTCTCATTTTCCACTTAATGCTTAAAATCAGTCAATAAGTCAAAATATAGGTGTTAGCTTATTAGTGCTTATTTCTGTATTGAAAGTTGCTTAATATAGTTAGTATAAGTTACTTATTAAGCAAAATCCAAAATATCTAATCATCAGTCACTCTAATCCAAACTTTCCACAGTTTGCCCATTCACACCTCGATGGGAAACGATCCGGGTAATCACTTACCTGGTTTCACACTACACACGAACGTGAGTTTTTGCAAGTATCCTTTTTCACAAAGGGGTGATTTGTATTTATTCACGTGTATCCGTCATTGCATAATATTTATATATACGTTTTAGCACGGATCAGTCACCCTGAGGGGATACCATACCGAAAGTATCCCCTTTAAGAAGTTGAAGATGTTATCATGTAATCTAGTAGGTTTAGAGTAATATTGTAACATTCATTATATTAATTAATGGAAGCTGTTCTTGTTTTACTCAATTTCATGGACCAACAAGTGGTACCAGAGCCTAAGGTTCATTCTTATGAGCCAGATCCATGTATAACTGCTGATAACATTCTTCAAAAATTAATAAATGTGATCTTCAAAAACTGCTACTGATATAGCAATTTTTGAGGGGAGAAACACATTTATAGATGACCGACAAACACGAATCCCCTCCCTGAACCCCACAAAATACACACCCACCACACAAATCTTATCTACCCACAAAACCCAACACTCCCAACCACACAAATATCCATCTTATCCCACATACACACACCAAACCTCTCTAATTAAAAAAAAAAGAACAGATCTGGAAATCCAAATCCAAATCGATCTACTCATCACCAATCTCACTCAAAAAATAACAAACACACAAAAAACTCACCACTCCAAATCCAAATCGATCTATCAACAAAAACCCACCAAACAAAAACCCACCACTGATTAAATAATCAGTCAAAATCAGAATCCAAAACACACAAAAACGTGTGTTACTTCATCACCTACAACACAAACCAAGATCCGGATCTAAAAATACTCGACAAAACCAAACAGACAAGCTCATCTCATCCACATCTCAAAACCATCAAGAAATCAAAACCCAGTTCGAACAATGAAATCCGACACAAAAAAAACCTAACGCCATCTTCAAATGTCTTGCGGATGAAAAGAGACAGAAGAAAAAAATTAGGTTAAGTCGGTTTTGATAGGTTTCAAAATAACGAAATCGATTAAGTTTGTGGTGTTAATGATGGTGACGAGGAAAAATGGTGGTAATTTGTGCTGTTATCAAAACCACGAATGGAGATGATTGTGGTTTCGGGTAAGCAGAGTAGGTCTGATTCAAGAGGTGGGTTTGGAAGTATTAGTGTTAAAATGGATTAGGTTTGAATCAAGTTTGATGGGCTTCTGAAGTTGAAAAAGTCTGTTGGTGGTGATAGAAATTGATTCAGGGTGTTGATGACTCAAGCTGAGATATTGGGCTTCATAGGACTGAATAGGGCTGTTGTGTTAGGAGATATAAGAGGAGACTGATAAATTTATCAGGGAGTTGTTCTTGATGATAATATATCAGTGTGGGCAGATTATGTGTACTCAGAGTGTGTAGGTGTGTAAAATTTGGATCAGTAGAGGTTAGTAATTCAAAGGGGTCCTTGATAAGAATCAGGGGGTGGTAAGGGAAGTGTGAACCAAGCAGACTGAATTGGGTTGTAACTCCTGAGAAATTCAGGAAGTTGGAATGGGGAGTAATGGCTATGACCAAATGAACCAGAGGTCTTGTATCAGGCTACTGATCAAACTCAGGGAGTCGGGAGGATTAAAGAAGACTCAGTGTCACTGAAAGAAACTCATCGTCACTGAAAAAGAGTCTTAAGAGTCCTAAGAGTTGAGGTGGTAAGATGAGAAAATTTTCTCATCAGGAACATAAATTAGTTTCAGTAGGTTTTGAAGTATCAGGGAATGAAAAGTGGGGTGACTGATAAGTATCAGGGAGTAAAAAAAAGGGAAGGACACTGATGTATCAAAAGTAAACTAGGTCCCTGAACCCTGCTCCATGAACCCACCATTGGACCCCTGAGCCCTACCCTTGAACCCAAGTCACTGAAAATACAAACCCCCAAATCATACCTGGTCACTGAACCCCCAGTCCCTGAACCCCATGGGTGACTGAACCCCCAGTCACTGAATCCTGAACCCCAGGAACCTGAACCCTCTCAGTGAGACAAACAATGAACCTGTTAAAGTGAACACACAGGACCCCATGAACCCTATCACTGAACCGGTCATTGAACCCCTGAACCCTACTCACTGAACCCCTAACCATGAGGAACTAAACCCAAGTCTCCTGAACCCCTGACCTCATGAACTAAACCCAAGTCCCTGAACAAGCAGGTTTGAACCCAGGCTATTTGTATATTCAAATAGGGGGAGATTGTTGGGTCAAGAATTTGACCCAAGTACCCTGACAAGATTTGAACATAAAATAGCCTAACTCACTGATAAAGAAATCAGTGAGTGTTGTATAAAGTTCGTAGTTGAAGAAACACTTTACTTACTGATACGGTGTCAGTGAGTAAAGTATACGAACTACAAACAACTCCAGTATCACTGAGAATTGACAAATGTCTCAGTGACCCTGAAGATACTATCTCTACAATCAGACTGATAAATATGGGCGCGAACTTCTACAAGAAAAGCTAGAAGTCAGACAAAGACAAAAGAGGAAGAAGAAGAGGGACCACTTGGTAGATGACAACTCACACCAAGTGGATGTCTACTCATACCTACCCCACATGTCTTTGTTTAGTTACCTGTATATATTGTGTCTGTTGTAATAGAGATTGTATGCATTTCCTAAACAAACAAAATAATACACAGAGTATTAGTTGATAGGAACATCCTCTCATTGAATCATCAAGCATAGCTTGGATCAATGAGAGTCTATTTGTCACCCTGAGGGGATACCATACCGAAAGTATCCCCTTTAAGAAGTTGAAGATGTTATCATGTAATCTAGTAGGTTTAGAGTAATCTTGTAACATTCTTTACATTAATTAATGGAAGCTGTTCTTGTTTTACTCAATTTCATGGACCAACAAGTGGTACCAGAGCCTAAGGTTCATTCTTATGAGCCAGATCCATGTATAACTGCTGATAACATTCTTCAAAAATTAATAAATGTGATCTTCAAAAACTGCTACTGATATAGCAATTTTTGAAGGGAGAAACACATTTATAGATGACTGACAAACACGAATCCCCTCCCTGAACCCCACAAAATACACACCCACCACACAAATCTTATCTACCCACAAAACCCAACGCTCCCAACCACACAAATATCCATCTTATCCCACATACACACACCAAACCTCTCTAATTAAAAAAAAAAAGAACAGATCTGGAAATCCAAATCTAAATCGATCTACTCATCACCAATCTCACTCAAAAAATAACAAACACACAAAAAACTCACCACTCCAAATCCAAATCGATCTATCAACAAAAACCCACCAAACAAAAACCCACCACTGATTAAATAATCAGTCAAAATCAGAATCCAAAACACACAAAAATGTGTGTTACTTCATCACCTAACAACACAAACCAAGATCCGATCTAAAAATACTCGACAAAACCAAACAGACAACTCATCTCATCCACATCTCAAAACCATCAAGAAATCAAAACCCAGTTCGAACAATGAAATCCGACACAAAAAAAACCTAACGCCATCATCTTCAAATGTCTTGCGGATGAAAAGAGACAGAAGAAAAAAATTAGGTTAAGTCGGTTTTGATAGGTTTCAAAATAACGAAATCGATTAAGTTTGTGGTGTTAATGATGGTGACGAGGAAAAATGGTGGTAATTTGTGCTGTTATCAAAACCACGAATGGAGATGATTGTGGTTTCGGGTAAGCAGAGTAGGTCTGATTCAAGAGGTGGGTTTGGAAGTATTAGTGTTAAAAGGGATTAGGTTTGAATCAAGTTTGATGGGCTTCTGAAGTTGAAAAAGTCTGTTGGTGGTGATAGAAATTGATTCAGGGTGTTGATGACTCAAGCTGAGATATTGGGCTTCATAGGACTGAATAGGGCTGCTGTGTTAGGGGATATAAGAGGAGACTGATAAATTTATCAGGGAGTTGTTCTTGATGATAATATATCAGTGTGGGCAGATTATGTGTACTCAGAGTGTGTAGGTGTGTAAAATTTGGGTCAGTGGAGGTTAGTAATTCAAAGGGGTCCCTGATAAGAATCAGGGGGTGGTAAGGGAAGTGTGAACCAAGCAGACTGAATTGGGTTGTAACTCCTGAGAAAGTCAGGAAGTTGGAATGGGGAGTAATGGCTAGGACCAAATGAAGCAGAGGTCTTGTATCAGGCTACTGATCAAACTCAGGGAGTTGGGAGGATTAAAGAAGACTCAGTGTCACTGAAAGAAACTCATTGTCACTGAAAAAGAGTCTTAAGAGTCCTAAGAGTTGAGGTGGTAAGATGAGAAAAATTTCTCATCAGGAACTGAAATTAGTTTCAGTAGGTTTTGAAGTATCAGGGAATGAAAAGTGGGGTGACTGATAAGTATCAGGGAGTAAAAAAAAGGGAAGGACACTGATGTATCAAAAGTGAACTAGGTCCCTGAACCCTGCTCCATGAACCCACCATTGGACCCCTGAACCCTACCCTTGAACCCAGGTCACTGAAAACACAAACCCCCAAATCATACCTGGTCACTGAACCCCCAGTCC
Organism: Artemisia tridentata subsp. tridentata; assembly: GCA_021014915.2. Taxonomy (NCBI): domain Eukaryota; kingdom Viridiplantae; phylum Streptophyta; class Magnoliopsida; order Asterales; family Asteraceae; genus Artemisia; species Artemisia tridentata. Next base: position 70,827,771 of record CP139505.1, read on the forward strand.
CTGAACCCCATGGGTGACTGAACCCCCAGTCACTGAATCCTGAACCCCAGGAACCTGAACCCCATAGGAACCTGAACCCTCTCAGTGAGACCTGTTAAAGTGAACACACAGGACCCCATGAACCCTATCACTGAACCGGTCATTGAACCCCTGAACCCTACTCACTGAACCCCTAACCATGAGGAACTAAACCCAAGTCTCCTGAACCCCTGACCTCATGAACTAAACCCAAGTCCCTGAACAAGCAGGTTTGAACCCAGGCTATTTGTATATTCAAATAGGGGGAGATTGTTGGGTCAAGAATTTGACCCAAGTACCCTGACAAGATTTGAACATAAAATAGCCTAACTCACTGATAAAGAAATCAGTGAGTGTTGTATAAAGTTCGTAGTTGAAGAAACACTTTACTTACTGATACGGTGTCAGTGAGTAAAATATACGAACTACAAACAACTCCAGTATCACTGAGAATTGACAAATGTCTCAGTGACCCTGAAGATACTATCTCTACAAGCAGACTGATAAATATGGGCGCGAACTTCTACAAGAAAAGATAGAAGTCAGACAAAGACAAAAGAGGAAGAAGAAGAGGGACCACTTGGTGGATGACAACTCACACCAAGTGGATGTCTACTCATACCTACCCCACATGTCTTTGTTTAGTTACCTGTATATATTGTGTCTGTTGTAATAGAGATTGTATGCATTTCCTAAACAAACAAAATAATACACAGAGTATTAGTTGATAGGAACATCCTCTCATTGAATCATCAAGCATAGCTTGAAGAATGTTATCAGCAGTTATAGAAGGAACAAAAACTAGCTTCCTCAAAGACCAAACCCAAACCAACCAAACCCCTGAAAAACCAACCAAACCCAAACCAACCAAACCCCTGAAAAAGTGTGAACTGTGCAACTATACAAATCATCTCACTGATGATTGCTATAGAGTCCTTTATTGCATGATTTGCAAAAAGGAAGATCACAGGACCTCTGATCATAAAAAATGCTCAGTCATGTCAAACTTTTCAGGACTTAAGGCTCAGTGCTTGAACTACCCTTCTGATTCTAAGCAGAAACAGAAGCAACAGGCCAAGCCTTTTCCACCTTGCCCATTGTGTGGATTCAATGACCATCTTCCTGAGGATTGTCAAATTGACAAACACTGTGAATCTAGTGGAAGTTCCACTCAGAAATCCTCAGGAAAAGAGAGGGTCATTCAGTCAAGAAGAGGAATGAATAAACAATCCTCTCAGACTACTGAGGCTACCCCTGCGACTAAATGCAAAACATGTGGTAGCTCAGTCCACTCAACCACTGACCATGAATCGATTAATACTTTCATAAAGACCTACAATACCAAACCCTCCATGAAATGGAGTCCTAGAAAGAACTGACCCAGTTTACTATTTGTGCAGAAGCATGCCAGGGATCCTATTTGGCATCTAGACAGTGGATGTTCAAGGAGCATGACTGGTGTTAAGGAGTGTCTGCACAAATATGTGGAAGAACCAGGACCCAAAGTGATATTTGCTGATAATTCATCATGTCTCACTGAAGGTTATGGTTCAGTAAACTGCAATGGTATTGTCTTTACTAGGATAGCTTATGTAAATGGTCTTAAGTACAATCTGATCAGTGTCAGTCAACTATGTGATGCAAAATACATAGTTCAGTTTGATGATAAGCAAGGAACCATCTTCAATGCAAATAAGGAAATTATCCTCATTGCACCAAGAAGACAAGATGTTTATGTATTAGACATGTCCAGTCTAACTCAGGATGGAACTTGTCTCTTTGCTAAGGCCACTGATACACTCAACTGGCTTTGGCATAAGAGACTCACCCACCTGAACTTTAAAAACATAAACAATCTTGTAAAACAAAACAAGGTCCTTGGCTTACCATCACTTGTGTTTTCAAAGGATAAACCATGCTCAGCTTGTGAAAAAGGTAAACATCACAGAGCATCCTTTAAAACCAAAACCAACTTTTCCATCAGGAACTGCCTACATCTTCTCCATATGGATCTATTTGGACCAGTCAGTCCAAGGTCTATTAACCATAAGAAGTATACTCTGGTCATAGTGGATGAATACTCTAGATACACTTGGGTATTCTTCCTGATCAAAAAGAGTCAGGCAGCTGAAACAATCATGTCCTTTGTCAGGAACATTGAAAATCAAAATGACATTAAGGTCAAACAGATTAGAACTGACAATGGGACTGAGTTCAAAAATTATGAACTTGAATGTTTCTGTGATGAGAAAGGTATCTCCCAAAACTTTTCCTCTCCATACACACCTGAACAAAATGGTGTTGCTGAAAGAAAAAATAGAACACTCATTGAAGCTGCTAGCACAATGCTAAGTGGATCAGTCCTTTCCAAACATTTTTGGACTGATACAGTCAAAACTTCCTGTTATACACAAAACAAATCCATCATTGTCAAGAGACATGGGAAAACCCCATATGAGTTATTCAAAGGAAGAATCCCTGACATCAGCTACTTTCATGTCTTTGGGTGTCCTGTGTTTATTCATAATCACAAGGATCACTTAGGGAAATTTGATGCAAAAGCTGATGATGGATACTTCCTGGGATACTCACTTGTCTCAAAAGCCTTCAGAGTGTTCAACACAAGGAGACAGCAGACAGAGGAAACATTTCATGTTACCTTTGATGAGAGCACTGATGCAATCAGGTTCTCAACTGCCTCAGTAGAAGAGATAGGAATTGATAACTCTTCAAGATATCCTCCTGATGAATATCTTCCTGAAAACAATCCTTCCACTCAGTATCAAAATGATGCTAACATCTCTTATTACATAATCCCTCACAACCTACCTAACTCAACCATCACTGAGTTTGTTGAGGCACATGCAAACACTGATGAAATTAATCAGTCTGTTCAAAATGCTCAAGAACCAAACAATCTCAGTGATCAGGTAGACACTCAAGATCCAATCAATGATCATGTGTCTACTCCAGAACCAACCCCTCCACCCAATCAGGCCTCCACAAGTTCAAATCAGTATCCAGGACCTCAGGAAAGTTGGACTAGGTCTCAGGACATTGAACTTGTCAATATTATTGGAGAGCCTACTGAAGGCATGCTCACCAGGAGCATGGCTGCTAGTCTAAGAGCAGCCTCAGCCAATGAATGCCTATTTGTGGACTTCATTTCCACAATTGAACCCAAAAGTGTTAAAGAAACACTTACACATCCAAGTTGGGTTCAGGCCATGCATGATGAACTGGAACAATTTGACAGAAACAAGGTAATGACCTTGGTCAAATGTCCTGAGAATGTCTCAGTCATTGGCATGAAATGGGTATTCAAAAACAAAACTGATGAAAATGGCATAGTCATTAAAAACAAAGCTAGACTTGTAGCCAAAGGATATAATCAACAAGAAACACTCTTATCTTGTCAGATACCAACCTTCCCTATTGCGGCTAAAAGTCATGGAGTATCAGCCAACAACTCCCAAAGTCTTATTAGCCCATTCCTATTGGTTCTTGGAAATGAAAATTACTGTTTGTAATTGTCAGACACGCTACCTCAACAACTTGTAATATTTTAATCACTTATACTTAGATTACTTGTGTATAAATAGATCAGATGGAGAGAAGTTATGTGTGCTTTGTATATTGAAAGCTTAGAACTTTTACAAAGTAACTTCTCTCCTACAAAGTGTATACAACTCACTGAGATAGCTCAGTGGGTATATTGTTACCACTCAAGCAAAACTTGAGTTTCGATAGGAGACACCATAAACCCTTGTCTATTCAATCCCAAGTGTTTGTTCCGCAAAACACTTGGGTAATAGATTCTTGGAATTATTTCTAATAAGAATTTAAACGTTGAAAAATATTGTGTTTTTTATATTCACGTATTATAACTGTTAGAAATATTCTTTGCATTGATCTCAGTCATAAGCTCACTTAGTTTAACTTAATTGTTATTACTCGGTGTGCTAAGGGAACAACAAGTGGTATCAGAGCCTAAGGTTCATTCTTATGAGCCAGATCCATGTATAACTGCTGATAACATTCTTCAAAAATTAATAAATGTGATCTTCAAAAACTGCTACTGATATAGCAACAACTTTGGGAGTTGTTGGCTGACACTCTATGACTTTTAGCCGCAATAGGGAAGGTTGGTATCTGACAAGATAAGAGTGTTTGGTCTGACACTCTTATCTTCTCAAATCTTTCCCTTTTGTTCCCGCCTATTCTTCAGGCATTGGTTCCTCAGTCTTCAATCACTTTAATGTTGTTGAGGAGACTGGGGTTCAGTGAGTTCTTGTCCAACACTCACTGAACCATCATCTTCTTCTTTGGCTTAAGTCCTACTCAGGGAGTACCGCCTTCCTGAGAGTGAGTCCTTTATTGAACTCGCCTTAAGCATCCTGAAGATGACTCACTGAGAGGCTGTTCTCTCAGTGACTTGAATTGTTCTCGGTTTAGCAAACACTTGGCTTAATTTGTGTTCAAATCCTGTTTAAGATAATTGGGTGTTTTACGAACCCAACAATCTTCCCCTATTTGGATATAAATTATGCCTAAGTGTTTTGATCAGTATGAATGAGCTAAAGTCTTCTGCTCATACTGAATGTACTAGAAAATAAATAAGGACATTGATATAACAAAACATTCATCAATTTATTCATATCATTACAAGTCCTATCATTCTAAGTACAAAATACTCAAGGTTCCTGAACGAGACCCATGAGTTCTAGTTTCGCCTTCTTTGACATCAACACCTCTTTATCAGGTCGTTCCTTCATCATTTGTTCCATCAACCTGACAAACTCCTCATTATCAGGACTCCTGATATTAAGCGCCATCAGTTTGTAGGCAAGGAGTGTTGTCGTTTCCACTTTATCAATGTCAGAGACTCTTTGAAAGGCTTCCTGACCAAATTCATCCACAAAGAAGATACCATACTCAGGTTCCTTGATGACCAGGGTGGGACGGAACTTGACTCCCTGAGGAGTAATCCTGTTGCAGTGAAGTGCAGCTATGTATTGTTCAGGTTCAAGAGCCACAACTTTTCTTTTCTTCCCGGTCTTCTGAGTAAGTTCAGGGATAGTCAGTCCTTGAGAAGCAAGTGCCCTCTCGTGGTCAATGCCAAGACTTTTGGCCACTTTTGAGAGTTCCTCATACTTAGCACTTAGAGACTTGATGAGGGTTGGAGCATTCTTGCTTGAGGTTTTCTTCCTCAGGATGGGCATCATCATATCCCATTCTCTTAACCCATAGTCTGAAAATTTGATTGTTGGAAGATGTTCAGACTTTTTAGGCCCCCTATGAATTGTTATGCTTAAGGGTTTGGTGTTATGAATGGAGATGTCAGTGATTGTGCCTTCATCCTTGGTTTTGGTCATGTGCCATACGTACCTCTCATATATCCTCTGCCTCCTTTCTTCCTTAAGTTTGGCTTGTTTGTTGTGTTCTTGAAGAAGTTGGGCTTGTAGCCTGATGAATTCATCTCCCTGAATTTCTTTATCAGACTCCTTGATTTCCTTCTTGGCAACCTCAGAAATTACAGACCTGTTGAGTTCCTGCTCTTTCTCTTGGTTCTTCCTGAGATCTTCTTGGTGTAAGATTTCAGCAAGTTCTTCATGAGTCCCATAGACCCTTCTCCCATCCTCTAAATCAACATAGAGCGGTGCATCAGGATCTGCACGTTTTTCAGTTGAAGCCTTGACTAAGCGTGCTTCAGGAGGAGGGTTTGTTTCAGTCACCATGATTTTCTTCCCTTTGTCAATGGGAGGAGGTTGACTGGTGGATGTCTTAGGGACAGTTACCAAAGTAGAAGTAGGATCAGGGATCGGAGGATCATCATTTTTCTCCCCCTCAGCAGATGGTGGAACTTCAGTGGAGACACCTGCTGACTAAGGAGTTGGAGGAGCATGAGAGGCCTGAAGAATAGATAGGATGTTGGAGACCATAAACTTTGTCTCAGAAGTCTCATTCTTCGTGGCACTTAATTCGGCAGCCATTTCCTTTTGGTGGGTGGTGAGTTCAGTGACATGGGTGGTGTAGTGGGTGACCAGCTCATTATGTGTTGTTGAGAGCTGTTCAAAGGCTGAAGAGATTCTGATCAGGTGCTCCTTGGATGCAATAACAGCCTGATGAATGGACTCTTGCTGTGTCCGTAGACCTTGAAGATCTACCCCCTGAAAGAGCTTTAGAAGCTCAGTAATGTTGGTGGAGGTGGACGCCTGAGAGGCCAAGTATGCATCCAGTCTTTTGACAAAGGTGGGATCATCTGTAAGATATTCTTGGACTGATTCAATAGCCTTGAGGATGTTGGAGAGTTCCTGATGCTGTCAAGTGGCTATTTAATCTACAGATTTGTTCAGGTCGCCAAGTTGTTTATCAGTGAGATTGGCGGCATGAAGAATCTTTGCCTGAGATTCTTCTACAGAAGCCCTGAAGTCAGCATAGGAGGCTGCCACTTCAGTGTGCTTATCCCATTGCTCATCCGTGAGTATATTGTAAAGACCTTCGTTGGCTTTGCGAAGGAATTTGGCCACTTGCCTTTCAGAGGCCGGACGAGCATTGTCATACTTAAGCAACCACTCAGGAGTGGCTGAAGCACCTGATGATGATGATGAGGTTGATGGGGAACTGGGTGGTTGATCCTCAGGAGGAGGAGAAGAATGTTGTTGCTCAGAGGGCTGAGGAGGGTTTAATTGACTCTCCATTTCCTCCTCAGCATCAGGGATATCATCATCACCAAAATCAATCTCCTCCTCTGACTCATCAGCCAACAAATTTTCATAGTCAGCCAGAGAAGGAGCCTTCAGGATATCCGGCTCCCCCTCAGAAGAGGGCTCACCTTCGTTGTGGCCAGGTTGTGAATCTTTTGTCATAATAACTGATGGGGTTTGACCAGCCTGACTAGTCATAATAACTGGGGGGTTTGCCCAGCCTGACTTTTAGGGTCAGTTCCCGGGAGAACAAAAGTGCCTGAGTTGGGTTTGGGTTCCGTATCGGCGGGTGGTTTATATCCCTCCGAGTCTTTGTCCCCCCTGAGCGCCTTCATCCACTGATGGGTGTTTTCCAGTGGAATCATGAGGCACTCCTTGTGAAGATGTATGGACCCCCTTCCCATCAGGATTGGTCTGTCCTTTTGGGGATTTAGGGTCCTGAACTCCCTGAGACTCTGAGTGTGATTTCTCAGAGACGTTAGTGGGATGTGAGTGGGTGTGGGTCCCCTTCTCAGTGAAGTAGTGCTGCCCCACTGAGGATATAGAACCCTGTACTCCCTCAGGCTCTGATTGTGATTTATCAGTGCCTTCATTGGGATGTGAATGGGTGGATGTTCCTGATCCCTCTAACTTGTTTATGTCAAAGGAAACATGCGGAAAGGGTTTGTCCGAGGACACTGAGGATGATTTCCCAGTGACCTTCGGTGACGGTTGTTTTGTGGTCAGAAGGGTCTCTGCAGTGGGTGTCTCAGAGGTCTGGGCCACAATGTTAAGGGTGCCTGAGGTAACAGTCTCAGTGACGAGTGGTTTAGGTCTAACCACCTTATTGGACTGTCCCCCTTTCTTCTTCTTCACCTTCTTGGTTGGTGAAGGTACTGGGGAGCTAGCATTCTCACCCTGAATGACTACTAACATGTAGTTGGTCAGGGCGGTGGGTTGTGCCTCAGTGATGTCACTACTAAAATTGGTCTTATGCAAGAAGTCAGGTTTTGTACCTTGATCGTTAGACCTTAAGTAGTCAGAACCAAGAAGGTCCTGAAGCGCACAGGAAATGAACCTAGGATAAGACATGTGTCTTTGCCTATGTTTCCCTGAGAGCTTGGCAACGAGGTCTCGGAAGATTATACCTCCGATATCAATTTTTCTACCCTCCAAGAGACTGAACATCATCATTTGCTGTGATGAGTTCACTTGCTCATTGGAGGATTTATTCCCTCCTAGGACTTGAATGACAAATGTCATCATGAGTCTCCAGATGGGGTGAAACCATGTCTTCACTATGGGAGCCTTTTCTAACAAGGCTTCAGGAGACAAAGTAGGACGCTTAGCGTCATGAGGCCCAAGGAATAGCATTTCTGCTTTAATTTTCTGGTCAGTAGGGTTTGCCTCAAAGGTCTGGGCGAAATCAAGACTAGTGGCCTTGAGAAAGGTCTTGTAGTCTAGGGAGAGGGGTTTCTTCCCATTCATCACAGTGAATGTGATGATTGATTCTCTGGTGTCCTTAGGGCTAGTAGCCGTTGCGGTACACCAGAACTCCCTGAGATAGTCATGATAAATGACTGATGGGGTTTTGGTAAAAGCCGTGGCAAGGAAACAGTTATGTAAATACTTAACCACATCCTTGTACCCCTCATATTGTTGGGGGTAGTGGAAATTTTCAACCACGTTGTTTTTTGGTCATATCCACGCCCTCCAATGGGAAATTCACATTTGGGGCGAGGGTGATCGCATTAGAAGATGCCATTTTTGTGTTTGGTTGGACAAATGGACTGGGTTTCTAATTGCTGTGAACACACACAGAGTTTTGAGAGATAAAATGGGTAGAGTTTAGCTTAGATTTTTAAAACACGTGTGTGTGTTTTTTTTTGTTGGGGTATTTATAGGATAGTGGAGATGGGGTTATTTTTGGTATTTGCGCTGTTTTATTTAATCAAAATATAATTTTTTGAAAATTATTTTGAATAAAATGTTTGAGATCCGCATTAAATGCCACCACTCCACTTTTCCTCTTTTTTCGCAACTGGCAGGGTGAACAGTTGAGCAGTTTCTGCAAAAGGAGAAGTTGCAGAGTTTCCATCATCACACAGTGTATTGTGTGAGAGAGGGCATTGAATGCCAAGTTGGGAAGTGGGGGCCCATGAGGTGTATGCCAGAAAGACAAAAGAACAAATATTCTTATATTTAATAAGAATCCAGTTACCAACCTCGGACATTTACTAACTAGATACTTAGAGCATTTAAGTTAGTATTGAATGTCCTTTTCAGGGCCCTGAATGACTTTTCATTCAGTGATGGTTTTTCAGGGACTTGGGATTAGTCACTGATGATTCAGGAATATGGAATGATTCCTGAGCTACGAGGATTCAGGAACTTGGGTTTAGTTCCTGAACCCTAAAGATTTCAGGAACTTGGGTTTAGTTCCTGAGGTTGAGGATTCAGTGATTTTTTTTCTTTCACTGATGTACACATTGAGTCAGGGAGAAATCAATCAGTGGACATACTCTATATCCAGCATCCCTAATTCAGCTTCCAGTCTGGTGAAAGTTGGTTCATCCAATGGTTTGGTGAATATATCAGCTAACTGATATTCAGTAGGAATGAAGTGTAATTCAATGTCACCATTCATGACATGGTCCCTGATGAAATGATATCTAATATCAATGTGTTTTGTTCTCTGATGAAGAACAGGGTTGTTTGAGATTGCAATTGCACTTGTGTTATCACAAAAGATGGGTACCGTCTTGTACTGAATTCCATAGTCACTGAGTTGACTTTTCATCCAGAATAGATTTGCACAGCAACTAGCTGCTGCAACATATTCAGCCTCAGTTGAGGACAAGGCAACTGATTGTTGCTTCTTAGCACTCCAACAGACTAGTTTCCCAACAAGTGGTACCAGAGCCTAAGGTTCATTCTTATGAGCCAGATCCATGTATAACTGTTGATAACATTCTTCAAAAATTAATAAATGTGATCTTCAAAAACTGCTACTGATATAGCAATTTTTGAGGGGAGAAACACATTTATAGATGACTGACAAACACGAATCCCCTCCCTGAACCCCACAAAATACACACCCACCACACAAATCTTATCTACTCACAAAACCCAACACTCCCAACCACACAAATATCCATCTTATCCCACATACACACACCAAACCTCTCTAATTAAAAAAAAAGAACAGATCTGGAAATCCAAATCCAAATCGATATACTCATCACCAATCTCACTCAAAAAATAACAAACACACAAAAAACTCACCACTCCAAATCCAAATCGATCACTCAACAAAAACCCACCAAACAAAAACTTGTTGGTCCATGAAATTGAGTAAAACAAGAACAACTTCCATTAATTAATATAATGAATGTTACAAGATTACTCTAAACCTACTAGATTACATGATAGCATCTTCAACTTCTTAAAGGGGATACTTTCGGTATGGTATCCCCTCAGGGTGACAAATAGACTCTCATTGATCCAAGTTATGCTTGATGATTCAATGAGAGGATGTTCCTATCAACTAATACTCTGTGTATTATTTTGTTTGTTTAGGAAATGCATACAATCTCTATTACAACAGACACAATATATACAGGTAACTAAACAAAGACATGTGGGGTAGGTATGAGTAGACATCCACTTGGTGTGAGCTGTCATCTACCAAGTGGTCCCTCTTCTTCTTCCTCTTTTGTCTTTGTCTGACTTCTATCTTTTCTTGTAGAAGTTCGCGCCCATATTTATCAGTCTGCTTGTAGAGATAGTATCTTCAGGGTCACTGAGACATTTGTCAATTCTCAGTGATACTGGAGTTGTTTGTAGTTCGTATACTTTACTCACTGACACCGTATCAGTAAGTAAAGTGTTTCTTCAACTACGAACTTTATAAAACACTCACTGATTTCTTTATCAGTGAGTTAGGCTATTTTATGTTCAAATCTTGTCAGGGTACTTGGGTCAAATTCTTGACCCAACAATTTCGCCATTATACCCGACGCTCTAAGGGGAAGAGAAAACAAGTGCAACTTCATCATTTGATAATAAGACATAAGTAGGTCTATCAAAATTCTCTTCCTAGCACATGTACTTTCCGGATATTTGTCTAGCAGTCATGACTAAAATGAGAAGAGACATTGGGACCAAATTAACCATGTATGTCATGATCGTCATTTCCTCTTATATTCATACAACACCTTAAAAATAAGCAGCTTTTTTGTGGATTATAAGGGACCAAATTAGCCATATCTTGATCATCGAACATACACTTTGTATTCATGCAACACCTTCAAAATAAGCAGCCCCTTTGTTTATTAATCACCCGATCACCTCTCTTCTTCATAACGGTAGTAGGTGGATTTATTTTACGAGTATAAAATATGATCTATGATCCCGCTTCTCAAGTCACCCACCCACCTACTTATTAAACTATTTGTACAATTATGTCACATAAAATAGAAATAGATACAGAGTATTATTATAATACTGATGGATCTATTTGTATTTTCGAGGTGAATTGTTCCCAAGGTATTGTGTGTTATTATATGCTTTTCTCAGGTTTTGTACATATCTTTCACCAAGCAAATCACGTTCAACTTTTTTTTTTTTTTTTTTGGCAGCGATAAAGATAGTCTAACAGAATCACGTTCAACTCACATCCTTGAATATAGGAAAAGATATCGTTTACATTTTTGCTACACATGGAAAGTTCAAACATGGCTAAAACGAAACCCTAAAATGTCCAAATATATCATATCATATGTTACAAGCACTACAATTCATCCTTACTATTCATATTTGAAGAATACATATATGGCTCACACATAATCCATTATTCTTTCTATACTTATTTAAATAATGCAACCACACATAGCTCACTCAAAATTCATAATTTACTAAGGACCTATAACTTTGCTTTTACATGAAGAACTGGAATACTTTGTTCATTCCTAAAAAAATTATCGGGATCGACCTTTGTTTTCACCTTCACCAATCTATGAAAATTCGATTTAAAATACTTCTCACCGTATACCTTACCAGAGTTGTAGCTACTCTCGCCGTTTCCCACCATTGTTCCAATATCTAAATCTCGATAACACAAAAACGAACACCTAGGATTCTTTGACACAAACCTACTCATAAACGTGTACAAGGCCCTTGTTTGAGTCATATAAACCCCTTCAAGTTTCGGATCATCATCAACCCAATTCGTCGAATACTGAATCTTAAATAAATTTCCCGCTCGATGAGGAAATGGGACTGCGTCCTCCGCGATTTCATACATTTTCCCTCCATAAGGATTTAAATATAAACCAACTTGACCTAATTCCATCATCTTTTCAAAAATAGCTCCCCACCCCGATTTCGTTATCGGGCTTTGAACGTAATCAGACTTACGTATTAAGTAATTAACTGTATCCGAGTGTCGGTCTAAGAGGATTTCTGTAGGCACCGTATGATCAAGATTAGCCCAATATAAAACGGACCGTGCCCAACTTAACTCCAGACAATCTTCTTTTTTCACACCCAATTCGGGAAACTTTTCGCTCATTACACTTAGCAATCGACTCGAATCACCTAAAAAATGTGCTACAAATGTAGCTTGGTGCGTTTTTCGGTTATTAACAGTAACAGGCATTATCATAACTCGTATAAATAGATTCACATCGATTATGGGCGCAACCACCTGCCATTTATAGACTAAATCTATCGCGTTTTCTTCTATTTGTTTCGTTATCTTAAACACAGTGCTAATCTCGGGTATCCGAACTATTTTCACCGTGTAAGATAATACAACACCAAAACTCGCACCACCCCCGCCTCGAATAGCCCAAAACAAATCCTCACCCATAGATTTTCTGTCCAAAACCCGACCATGAACATCGATAATTTGAGCATCGATAACTTGATCTGCCGATGTCCCAAATTTTCGAAGCATGGTACCATAACCTCCCCCGCTTAAGTGTCCCCCGACCCCTACGGTCGGGCACACGCCAGCGGGGAACCCGTGGAATTTACTCTTTTTGGAAATATCATAATATAATGCTCCTAGCTGAGCTCCAGCTTCAACAAATGCGGTTTCTGTGTCAATATCGACATGCACCTTATTTAGCTTTTGCATGTCGAGTACTATGTAGTTTTTTTCGTTTGACACGTAGGATAATCCATCATAGTCGTGCCCCCCGCTACGTATTTTGAGCTGAAGTCCGAGCTTTTTAGCACTTAGGACCAGGGCTTGTACGTGCGAGTATTTAGTCGGGGTGACTATTATCGCGGGTTTTGGTGTGGATGTGGTGTTGAAACGACGGTTTCTAATGGACGATTTTAGGACCGCGGTGTAGGATGTTAGGTCGATAGCGGGGCTGTATACGATATCGGGTAGTGTCGGGTCGGGTTCGGGTGCGTGTTCCCGAAAACATTGGATAAATGTTTCGTACATTAGTATTGTTAAGGACCTTGAAAGGACACTATAGGAGAAATAAGAATGTGAGCGACGATAGCATTCTTGAAGCTATGTTTTTATAGCATGATACAAATGTTTGTAGTAGTTAAATGGTGTATATATGTTTAAAAAACATGAAAATTATTATGTCACCTAACTCGATTCAATTATTCAGGAAACATAGTGCAGATCTTGTTTCAGAGTGAGATTAAAAAATATTAAAAAGATATGTTACCTACTTCATTTTGCTTTTTAAAATTGTTATTTGAGATACGTTACCTATTCAGTTAAGCGTGCCCGGGTGAGAGTAGTACCGGTATGGGTTACTTACCGGGAAGTCCTCATTTGTGGACCACAAGCTCTGTTGATATTAGGCAATGAAGAGGAGAGCCTGTAAGCCAATAGTTGCGCAGGTTCGAATCCGAGCCGGCCCCGGTTTTCATCCGGCCGTTACTCCAGCGAATTATACTCGTGTGGAGGCGGTACGGTTTCCGGGCGGACGCCGTTAAAAATTCCCACTACGCCAGCGTGGACCCGATTAAGACAACATAGTCTGGATATGTGAAAGATGAAGGACTACCGAGATAGCGAGTACGACTTTAATCCAGAAAATGAAAGTCACCGTTCAAAAAAAATTTAAGCATCCTATGCACATGCTATACGACCGTGATACTGTATGCTGAATATATTTTTTTTAGAGAACTTTGGAATTTTATCAAATTATTATCTAGCTCTTACTTTTATATAAAAGAAATACAAAAAAAGTATTTCATAATAAAGTAATTATTTATAAATACATTTAACTACCCTATATATTTTTATGTCTTATGATTCTTTCTTACCAAGCACCCACTTAACTTTTAGAGTAAAATACAACATTTTTCTTTGAATTTGTACCCAAAATACACGGTTAGTCCCAATTTCAAAATAAGTCTATCATTCATCTCTCGCATCACCATTTTGCATCATCTATAGTCCTTTTGAATTTTTTTCTGTTAGTCGTCTCTTTAGACTCCTCACGTGCACTTCACGTGAGGGTAAATTTGTCATTTCTCATTCCATTCTTTGATGTACCTTTTTTTGGCTCGTCTACCACTTGACACAACATAAACCACCTCTATCCCAAAAACTCACACACACACACACACACCCCAACACACACACACACACACACTGTTAGAGTTTTGGAAAAATATTAAATTGTGTATGACTAGAATCGAACACGGGATCGAGGGATTGCACACTTTACGTATGAATGATCAAGTAAATAATTAATATATATAATAGTTATATATTTTAATTATTTGGACACGAAATGATAACTAACGGACGTTAAGTGATTAACAGAATTGACTAACGACCGTTAGAGAATAAATGAATGACCGTTAGTGAAATTTGGAGGCAAAAGAAGGATCTAGAACCCCATAAGAGGGGTGGCCGGTTGGGTTTGGGTTTCCATAACCCATGTGTCGACCCATGTTACATCTTGTGCTCCAAGATAGGTTTTCCCTATAAATACAATTCATGGGTTATTGTTTTTGGTTACCTTGTGCATTTGCTATAACCCTTGAAGTTGTGTTTTTCTTCCTCTCTTGTTCCAACCGATCGTACACCTTGTTAAGGTGGTCGATCCATATTTTTCCTAAGTAACAAAATTGTTTTGGTTATTCGTGTTTAATCACTAGCATCATTACTTGATCGGTTATAGTATGTGTGTACAAGAGTTCGGTAATATCTTACTTTAAATATTCATCTTGGATTGTGGAACAAAAAGGTAAGGAGTTCCACGTTAATCCTATTGGTTTGATCAAGAGAAGAGATTCAAGTTCGATCCTTGTTCTTGCTAGGATCAAAAGGTATGTAACCATTTATTATTCGGTAATACTTTATACATGTTAAATATTCGATCTTGCTTCCGCTATTATGTGCTTTGATGTTTATTTATTTATTTGATTGTCAAGATATTTAAATTCCAACAGTGGCATCACGAGCCAATTTAACATGTAATTGTTATTACCTAAACACATAATAAAAATCGAATCTTGATTTGGATTTACATGTTAATCGATTTGTGTTAAGTTTATAACATAAAAATATAAATCATACATAATTTAGGGGGGGGGGGGGGGTTCGACCCTTCTTTAAAAAAATTAGTTTTGTAACCCTAAATTAGGACATGTTATGTTTATGTGTTTATTTGAATAAAGGGTTACGTTCCTGGATGATCCATGATTTTTTCATGCAAAGAAATCATGGATTAGGGTTTGTTTTATTTGCTACATGTTTTAGATAAATCTAAAATTAGGGAAGACCTAATATATATTAATTAATGAATCAGTTATGTGCAATGTGGTATATTATTATTAAAACTTACGCGGTCAATTGTTGGCGTTTGTGGTCCATTGGGTACAATGCGCTCAAAAACCAATGGGAGTTTTATTAATAATATACATAATTATTCACATAGAGATTATTAATAGAATTTATCAAAAGGTTTGCATGTGGCTATATGATTTAATTGTTAAGATTATATATGTGTTATTTATTTTTTGGTAAAATTACTTGTTCTTTTTTTGTTTAAATTGTCATTGAATTGTAAGCAAAAAGAGGGTAATTTTGGTATAAAAAATAAATGGACTTAATAACTATGAAACCTTTGATGTGGTAAATTATTTATTGCCAAGTCTTATGTGCCGACAGTGGTTCGCTTCGCACGGTAATTTGCTCCCAGGCGAGACTAGCAATTTAATAATTTACAACATATTTTATAAGACTTAGAATCATAAACTTTTAATTGATTGATGCAACTGTACAAATGGTCGAAGCGGCGGACCTAATTTGACAAACTATAAAGTGGGTATAAGGTTGGTTTCGCATTAAATTGTGGCCTTAAAGAGACTCCATTCTGTCTCTCCGCTCGCCTGTGCGTCAAATTAGACTTACCAAGTACAACCATTATATAAGTTGTAAGTTACTCAACGCCTCAATTAAAACTTTGTTGATTTAACTCTTAGCGAATTGGTAATTAAAATTGTTTTGAAAACTTATGATACAAAGATGAGTGCATGCTTCTTTGTACATATTTTGATTGTCACATCAAAATAAATACCCTAAAATTTAAGTCCATGCTATCTAATTATAAGAGACACTTGAAGTTAATATCTGGCGTAAGTGAGACCTTGACACAGATATTAATGACAAGGTAAATTACATACTTTTATTGCTAGCAGATCAACTGATGTGATAAAATTATGTGAATTTACATGTTTCTAAATTAGACGACTTAATTAAGTTATAAGTGAGACCTTGAGACTTAAAGCATGAGATGGGAAGAAACATGCTTACATTGCAAATTGTTTGGCAAATGTAATTCCCATAAAGATCTAGGAGTCAGAAACTGTTTTGCCGATTATTGTACGACAAGTTACCATCTTTTGTACTTTCACTGCTAGCAGATCAACTGATGTGGTGGAACTATGGAAAGTTGGATCCTAGGTTTCAAGAAAATTAAATGGATATATTGTATTTCCTGGGTAATTTTCTTTTCTTGAAAAATTATATTATCGAAAATACTAAAATTGAATTTTGTAAATTCTTTTAATATATAAATGCAACGTTAAAACCGTAAACGTGGGGCATTCTTTTAGTAGTAAAATTGATCTACACCCGTAAGGGTTTTGGCTAGAGTCAACCTTACTAAAAGAATAATCCTAGTCTACTTTCTTTGAGAAGAGTAAGACTTAAATCCTATTCCTTTTCATGAATGAGAAAGGTATAATGGGAAAATTAGAATTGTCTAAATTCTAAGGAATAACTCATAGCAAAATTTTAATAGTTAAGAAAATTGCACATTTTATGAGTTATTAAATTAGAAGCTAGACTAGTTACCGCAAAATTGGTAAAAGGCAAACTAGCACACTTTATCTAGTTGTTGTGCTTTGACCACTTAAATATGCTACATACCAGTGTGGGGATGATAGTCAAATTAAGGAAGAAATTACATGCCCAATTATTTCCAAGTTAGTTGCATTGATATAGTCCATCATTTACAAAGTAGAATACATTCTTTAGTACCTAAGTAATTGTTACGTATGGGATTACTCAAAGATGTAGGAAAGTAAAAAGCACACCATTTGCTTTTACTGGTTATGAAACACTTATAATGTTGTCAAATCCAGTGGGAGCATTGTGTTGTAATTACTGAATTATACATATTAATGTAATGATCTGTAATTCAGTGGGAGCTACAAGCTTGTTATCTTGGTAGTAACCCGGATTATCTCTAGAATCTCTTGAGATAATTACTTTCCAATTATAGACACTTGTGGCTTTAGGATAGTCATGTACGTTTCCTTACTTGACAAGGTGATTCTATATCTACTAATATCTATGACACAATCATATTGATCACATAAACAAACGATTGACGTGTTGTTTATCTGATACATGATGTTGTTCCATGCACAAGTGGGAGAAATCTTAATTGTGTGCAAGCAACAACACAAAGAAATATGATTTAAAGGATTCTCTTGACTGCATGGTAAGAGATTAATGTTCTAATGTGATTTATTCACATCTAATTAATAGAACACTTGGAATTAATATCTAGCGTGAGACCTTGACATAGATATTAATGACAAGGTAAATTACATACTTTCATTACTAGCAGATCAACTGATGTAATGAAACTATGTTAATTTACAAGTTTCTAAATTAGAGAATTATTAGAACAAGTGTCATAATGATAATAAGACTACTTTAAACTAAATATTTATGTATTATTGTAATGACATAAATAAATGAAGTAATCTAATACTACTTCAAATTTGAATGTTTATGTATTCTTGGAATGTCATAAATATATGAAGTAATAAATTAACTTGAAATACTATTGAAACCAAATTGTGGTGTTCATGATTACTTTAGTTATGCATATTTATATTTTAATTGTAAAGATATAAATATGAAGTCTTTTAATTGTTACAAGACTTATAATAAAGTAAGATGTTAACTTGTTATGTTTTAATTAAAACATATACAAGAAGTCATTGAGTTGATCAATGATTTATAACGTTAATTGGGATTATAACAGTTTATGTCTTCTTATTAAGACATGGACATGAAGTGACTTGGTCAAAAAGTACTTATGTTATATAGCATGCAATTGGTTTGGATAATCTATTATACTATTAAGCTGATTTAGTTAGTAAATAGATAAACCAAACAAAAGATATTTATCTTACATATTGTAAGATTGTCTTACAATACTAATCCTAATGAAATACATAATGGTTATGGTACGTTCAGTTAGGAAAATCAAACTCTTGTTATATTGTTTGGTTGAAGATAACTATATCTTCTTTTCTTCCAAAAGTTATCAAGGTTAGGAAATTGAGTATGCTTTGTATATACTCAATTAGACTCCAACCTAGAAGATTAATAAGACACCTTTTATTATGGAATGTGATGAATCACATTAAGTCTTAAAATTGAAGTTCAGAATTTGTTAAACTGCTTTTGAGTAGGTTATTAACAAACTAATGTGAGGAACTGTCAATGTGTATTTGTAATGTCCCAAAAGAGAATAATTTTGTGTTGCTCTACTTGCTAAGTATTTATAGATAGTCTATAAATTGCAAAAAGGCAAGTGAGAGTTTTATCTTGAAAAGATAAAATTACAAGATACATGATCTTCTAAAATACACTAGTAAAGTCATAATGAGGATTAAACATGTTAATGTTAAATCTCAAGATGATGGAATTCTCATTCATAGATCCGCAAGGATATCTCAAATATTTGTATAAAGTGTTGAGGATTATGAGTTACAGGGTTATGGTAAACCTATTAATGAATTGCAAATATTGAATTTGGCAAGTTACTCATACTATGAATGATTAGATGCAGTCCATAAAGATAATTAGTTTTGGAAACTTAATTAATCTTGAACTCTATAGTTACACTATAGAATAAAGATGAGTTTCTACAAAAGAAATGAAAATCCTAGAGATTTAAATTTTTGAGTAGAAATCATATGGACAAAATTTTGTATACATATTTAATGCATGAAAAGATTATCGAACACACTTAAGCAATTAACTGTGATTGATATTCTTTCTAGGGACATTAAATGTATAAAGATTATGATTGTCATTCTTAGTTTCATTTATATGAAATTAACAATGGAATATCAATACTCTTTATTGTGTAATTACTTGTGCGAGGACGATAAGTAATTGAAAGGAGTATTTGAATTCAAATAATCTTTGAAAGTATACAAAGTAAAAATCATTTATGAATGGATTAATGCATGCATCTGAGGATATACTTATGTTTAGTTATTAAATCCATATTTTGATTTATAATTAAAATAAGGCAATCTCTTAATATTCCTAAAAGCTAGTGGGAGTGTTACATATATTTTCTTATTTCATATATGTTGTATAACATATAGGAAGTAACATTCCATTAACATTAAATATTAAGTCTTAATTTGGAATGAAACTTCACGTGAAGATTTAGAAAATACAACCTTGGGATATATGTTTATTATTATAAACATAAGCGGTAAAATAATTGATTCTAATAAACATGATTATACTATTAGAAAGTCTAGATAGATACATATCTTTGAAAAGATATGACATGAATAAAATCTAAGGTTGACACAAGGATTTTTCATGTACATCATGGTGTTTGTTGTATCATGCTTGATGAAAGATGATTTAACAACATTAATATCTAATTAAAGGTTATTAGATAACTAAGTGTAATGGATATGGTTGGATTTAGAATTAACATCCTCATCCTGGAATAGCTCCTAAATTCTAAGTATGAACCATATGGCAATTGTTGCGTAATTGATATAGCCGACAAATCTTGAAAGATTGGAAGGTATCAAACATTACACATTGGATATTAAAGTTTACGGAATTTTAAAGAGCATATTGTTGTTTGCATACAATGATGCTAATAAGATTGAGATGACACTCAATACTAGTCATGGTAGGATTTCATCCTAGTTAATGGCCATGTGTACTAGTTATGCTTAACTGTAAGCATAGTTGCATTATACATTAAAGAATTAGAATACTTTAACTATAAAAGGTTTGATAGTTTAATTGTCATAAATTCGTGGTTGAGGATGTCACGCATTTATGAAATATTATGTGGCATTATCAATATAGTTGAATGCACACATACAAGAACTTCATTAATTGAATTCTTGAAATAAGTATTATCAAAATTCCCATAGATCAAAATTAGTTGATTTATGCCTTGTCAACAAGTATGTTTGACATGACTTGAGGCATAATTCATTAATAAGAATTATCATGCATTGATCTATTTTAGTGTTTGGATAATGGGATGTTATTGAATAGTTATTATTTTAATGAAATAAAATAATGGTTATGTTTGTTTATCATTTTCTTAATAATATATTCTATATTTGCATGTTTATATCCTTCAATATATTTATATATTCTAAACTGTCCGTTGTCGGTTAATGATATGGGAATATCATTAAATTAAGGCAAATTTGAGTATTGGTAGAATATACTTGAAAGTATATTGATGCGTTGTCATACCAATTTCATATGATATTCAAAATGTTTGAGTATAGGACTGATCCCGCCGTCATGAGTTTACTTTATGGATCTTGTCATTAAGTAAATCATGTGTATATAGTTATCCTCAGACTTGAGATGCCAGATAACTGTCATGCATGTAGTGCATTTCTGTGATTCAATTTAACGCTATACGTAACTGGTAGCTATACGGATTGTTTTCAGAAGCGTTGCGAAGTGCATGTGTTATGCTCGTAGTCAAGATAGAATTTGTTCTTTCAAATTGTTTGAAGTTTAATACTGCTGGGCCCCTCGTAGGGTTGACAAGATGTTTGCATGGCCATGCCCAAGATCTCCCCTGAATATGTTCAGAAGATTTGGTAATCTTGCTCAATCATAAACAACGAGAAACATAATTATTAATAAAGAATGACTTAGATCCATATCTTTATTAATGTAGTATTAGAAACAAAAGTATAAGTATGATGATTAATCATCAAGTGGTTTTTCCAGGAGACCACCACCCCGAGTTGTACTAGGGGCATTGGCGTGTTGCTAGACGCTAACCAATGTCAATTACACTTTTAATAGATTTTCAAATGTGAGCTGTTAGATTTTTGAAAAAATATTAAATCGTGTATGACTAGAATCGAACACGGGACCAAGGGATTGCACACTTTACGTATGAATGATCAAGTAAATAATTAATATATATAATAGTTATATATTTTAATTATTTGGACACGAAATGTTAACTAACGGACGTTAAGTGATTAACGGAATTGACTAACGACCGTTAGAGAATAAAGGAAGGACCGTTAGTGAAATTTGGAGGCAAAAGAAGGATCTAGAACCCCATAAGAGGGGTGGACGGTTGGGTTTGGGTTTCCATAACCCATGTGTCAACCCATGTTACATCTTGTGCTCCAAGATAGGTTTTCCCTATAAATACAATTCAAGGGTTATTGTTTTTGGTTACCTTGTGCATTGCTATAACCCTTAAAGTTGTGTTTTTCTTCCTCTCTTGTTCCAACCGATCGTACACCTTGTTAAGGTGGTCGATCCATATTTTTCCTAAGTAACAAAATTGTTTTGGTTATTCGTGTTTAATCACTAGCATCATTACTTGATCGGTTATAGTACGTGTGTACAAGAGTTCGGTAATATCTTACTTTAGATATTCATCTTGGATTGTGGAACAAAAAGGTAAGGGGTTCCACGTTAATCCTATTGGTTTAATCAAGAGAAGAAATTCAAGTTCAATCCTTGTTCTTGCTAGGATCAAAAGGTATGTAACCATTTATTATTCGGTAATATTTTATACATGTTAAATATTCGATCTTGCTTCCGCTATTATGTGCTTTGATGTTTATTTATTTATTTGATTGTCAAGATATTTAAATTCCAACACACACATACACATACACAAATACACACACACACACACAGAGATAAACAATTTAGTTTGTAGCAGCATCTTCTATTTTCCCCCAAATTAACCCTAATATTTGCTATTTTCCCTCATTTGCACAAAAACCCTAACTTTTTTTTCCCATTTGCGCAAGAACCATAATTGCCATTTTCCCCCATTTCAGCAAGAACATGGTTAATGGTTAGTGACTAGATCATAATGTACATTATAATTTGTATGTTTGATAGTTCAATTGTTTGTTTCTACTTATAATAGAAAATGTAGTTGATGATTTTGTTAAGTTAGATTATACAAATAGTAGAACAATTTTGTTAAAGGTTAGTGTGACTAGATGATAATGTGGTATTGATAGTCTAAGTGTGGTACTGAATGTCTAAGTGTGGTACTGATAGTCTAAGTGTTCAATGTGTTTATATGCTTGTGTGGAATGATACTCTATCTTTGTAGACATTGGTGACAGTACGAAGGAAATGTAGCTGACTGTCTAACAGTTAGTGTAGTTTAGCAGCTAAGTTAGTGTAACTAATGTAATAGTGTAGTTTAGCAGTTAGTGCAGTTTAGCATGCAGCTAAGTAGTTTACATCTTTTAGTTGACTTTTCATTATTTGACTTACACAATGTACTCTGTATATATGTTGAGATTGCAACATCATTTCAGTTTAGTGAGAAATTACCCCAAATTAATTCTATCTCAAAACTGAATAATAAGGGATCACATTTAGTAGTTCCTTCTAAATCCTCTTTTCACTATAAAACAATCTTATTTATTTACGAAAAGGGAAAACAGATTTTAGATGAAAGTGTGGATGCTAAAAAAGTACGGGATAAAGTGAAAATAACGGATAAAATATTGGCTGAGATTAAAGCAAAATATGGGGGAGATAAGAACATAACAAACGAAAATATAGATGAGATTCTTGAAGATCTGTGTTAAACAGGGCCTACGAGGAAATGATAGGGCATAAAGGTAAAACTATTGTGGAAATTTTATTCTAGTTATGATCAACATAGAACTTTCATAAACAAGTTACCGAATGTGGTACTGAATGTCTTTATCCCTTGTGGATGCTTATGATGTAAATAATGTTTTTGGAGTGATTGTCTTCTAGCACCAACTGTCTATAGTATAAACTTTGATATGTCAAACACTCCTTCCTTTGAGATTCATAGTGTTTATCTATTTCACTTATATGGATTCAGTTTGTATTACAATTTTGCTATCTTGAATAATCTTTGCAGATATCAACCCCAAAGGAAAGTCAACCCTAACTGCTATGATCATTATGTCTGACACAGAATCTGACATTAACCATGATGATGTTGTGATCACTGATAATTTCACAACTGATGATGACACTGAATCTGTGTCATCAACTGACACTGAATCTGACACAGATGATGAAACATTATATGTGTCATCATCTGATGTTGAGATCATTGAATATGATTATGATGATTCCCCTAATGATGAAACTGATGATGAAGAATGGTTGACCGGTACCAATAAAGGTAAAAGGATAAAGACAACAAAGTTTGAAGTAGTGGGTACTCGTAGAGCTTGCAGAGTTGAAGCAGATGGTAAGAAACGTATAAGGTCTAAAAAAGCGAGAGGGTGTGTGCTAGGAATTAGAGCACAGATGAAAGTGAATGTTACAAGTTGTAGTTGCAAAGTTGGAAAGACTGGGAGAAAACAGAGATGCAAAGTTAGAGCAAGAGGATGCAAGATCTGGTCATAGAGCAAAAAGAGCAATCTCAAATACAAGATCTGGTTGTTAAGTGGTTGTTTTTTGTGTTGTCTTTTGGATTCAAAACACTATGTAGTGATTGGTTGTTAGATATAGTATTCTGTAGTGTACTTGGATAACATCTTTTGTGAACGAAGTCTGTTGGTAATGGTGTGGAGATAATCACTGAATCAAATCTATTGCATTTTAGACTTGTTTAGAAATGGTGTAAGATGATATCAAACATACTTGATATCACTGTGTGCAAGTTTTATTATGGTCTGCAAGTTTTTTGATCTGCAAGGTTTTAGTCTGACCCGGTCTACAAGTTTTGTTCTGGTTTGGTCTTGTCCTTTTTGGTCTGCAAGTAATTTGGTCCACAAGTCAATGGCGCAACTCCAATTGTTAATATTGTTTCCTTAATTAGTTGTGGGATAGTATGGTCCACTAGGTATGGTATGTCATTTGTAATGGTTTTGACTTATAGTATATAAGTTAACATTTTGATTTAATAAGTCAATGTAGTGGTTTTGGCTTTTAAACACAGACCATTTGTTCGCATTTGCAGTTTGTGTTTGCATTGCAGTTTAGAAATTTGTAATTTGCATTTGTAATCAGTTTAGGTATTTGCATTTGAAGTTTAGGGGGTGTTTGGATTTACCCTGTTTGATTCTTAAAGTCAACATATACCAAAAAATAAATAACAAATAGTTACACATTTGTAAATCTACAACTGACCCTGAACAGAGCCATATTGAATAACTGCAATGATCCACAACCAATAACTTCAAAATCAATTTTTACACGTAAGCAATATTTAAGAGATGATGGACATATCCCAAACACCCCTTAAACTGCCAACAACAAATAAATTGAAGCAAAACTTTTGTGCACACAAACTGCACCACCAACAATTATCTAAACAAAGCTTTTAGACTTTGATTCACCATTTCACCAAGCAACTTAGGATATTTCAAACACTATAACTACATTTTCTTTTGTAACATTAACTAGCAGACACACTCTAAACAAGGTATACACTTGCAGCAAACGCTAATCTTCTAACTACACTCCATATGTTGTTTCCTTCCCATTTGACATTCTCCATATAAGCATGTCCACCCCTGATACATCAATAATAGGATGTCCTAGACTGGTAATGATAGAAAATTGTAAAATCCTGTTGGGAATTAAAATTCAGAAGGCCAATTCCATTTCCCATTGACTATCATTTAACTTACCCTCATATGACTTTGCAGTCTTGCATTTGCACATAGTGTGAGACTCCATCTTATACTTCCAATAGTAATAAAATCTTCATAAAAAACTAAAACTTCTTTACCCTCATCACCACTTCCAATGCAGTTTAGGGGGTGTTTGGAATAAGAAGTGTATTTACCTAAGAAAATCAACATAAACATTAACATATTCAACAAAATCCAATAACAACCATGAAATAAGCAGTTTATGAATCCTAATATAATCCTAAAAGTTAAGTTACTGATTAATTAGATTCCAAATCAGATTCTAAGCCAAATTCCAACAACAACCTCTCCTCTTCCTCTCATTCTTGCCTAATTTTGTCCTCCCACTCTTGTCCTGCAACCCTTTTCTTTTTCTTCTAATGTTTTTGTTAATGCTTCTTAGTCTAATATCAGTCGATGTTCCTGTTCTTTAGTATCTTCTAATGGTTGTGTTAATGCTTCTTGTTCTTCAATAAGATGTCCGTCAATTGTAGGCAAATCAGTTTTACCACCAACACTTCCACTACCACCTACACCACTGCCATTTCCAGGAATTGTATCCTTGTGGAAAACCTTAACCACATTTCTCACTGTGATGTTAAATAATAGCCTGATTGTTAAGGAGAAAACACTGAAACATGCTGAAGTATCAAAGCAGCTCCTACGGTAATAGCCTTTCCATAACCACCCTCTGTAAGGACTTTGTGATGAATTGTACTAGAATTGTACCTGACAGGTCTGTGAGTGTTACTGTGAAATCACCCAGCACATTCGGAGTACAAGACTTTCATATTGCAACAACCTGGTCAAGTTTCCCATTCTTGCGAAAGTTCTTTATATCTCCTAAACACCCACTCACGTTCCCCCATTAACATTCACAAACTCAACCGCACTAACCCACGTCTCACGCGTAAAATACTCATCATCACCCACATCTTCAACAACATTCCTAATATACTCTTGTGTCGGCATTACACACTCTGCCCACCTTTCCTAATATATGCTATTTTACGAAGCTTCGCCATTTGAACAATACCCGCAGGACCGGGTATTATCCTAACCGCCTTTTCAGGGCTTTGAGATGAAACTAGGTTTTTGATAGTGGGAGTTGTGTAACGGCTGTGGTGGTCGTTGTTTTAGGGACGGAGGGCCGCGGTTGGTCGGATATCGGACTCGTCCATAACAACATTAACTGATTGTTTAACATTAAAAGATCGTGAGTTCATTTTGGGTTGGGGCTTTCATTTGAAGAACAATGATGGAATCAAATGGGTTTCTAAAGATGATACTAAATTTATGTTTGTGAAATTGTGTTTGTAAGATTGAAAGGGATAGAGGGAAAAAAGAGTACATGACATATATTGCTGGAAAACATGTGGCATACGAGCCAAAAAAAAGGTGAATCAAGGATGGGAGATGACAAAGTTAACCTTACGTGAAAACCACGTGAGGGTTTAATAGGGGATGGATGGCGATTGGGACTATTGGTGATGCGAAATTGAGACGTTGGGGGATGTCGAGTAGGCTTATTTTGAAATTGGGACTAACGGTGTATTTTGGGTACAAGTTCAGGAACGAATGGTGTATTTTACTCTAACTTTTATATGTTAATAAGTGAAATTACTTTTTAGATGTAACCCGTGTCTTCTTTAACATGGGATTGTTTATTGGTTATTGGCACCCTTAAACGGATTCTAGCATTTTTATTTATTTATTTATTTTTTATTATTATTATTATTTTTGGTTACAAAGCTATGAAAAAAGTACAGATACAAAATATAAAGTCTGATAAGTAAAAAATATTAAAAAACAAAAAAATACAAAACAAAAAATGATAAAAAATGATCTTGCCATATTAACGAAATGGGTAAAAGTGAGGTAAACGGCGCAACAATCCATTAAGGGGTACTAATAACAACACGTTATATATATATGTTACAATTTCAACTTTTGAGCTTGTTTAAATCTTTTTACTCTTGTTTAACTATTGGTATCACAATGGTGACCACGCACGACCTTGATTTTGCCTTTCATATCAGCTTTCTCTCTCCGGCGACCTTCAGACGACCAAGTATCCGCAGCAGCGACCTTCTTATTTTTATTTGTTTTTTCTAACTTTTTTAACAACAAAATTAAGTCTCATTAATAATATAAACCATTATATAATTACATAATATCAAAATACAAAAACATACAAAAAAGAAAAGAAGTTACAATTGATGTACCTAATTAGTTACTAAAATGTAACTTATTAGTTATTTAAAATAAAAATGACAATGAAATCAAACTTTAAGAGTTTAAACTGTAAATTAATTATTTATAAAAATAAAATAAAAAAAACTGACTTATACTCTTCTTCTTCATCGTACCTGCAAATCTCAAACACACATACACACTTTTTTTTAAACGAATTAAAAAAAAAAGAAAAAAGAAAAGGGAGAGTTTTATTTGTATTAAAAGGAGATTTGTTTGTTTTTTAGTGAGTAAAGAATTCGGTCGAAAATTCGACCGAGTGTCGCGTTTTTTCCTTCGACGACCAAGCTCGACCAAACACCCACAATGGTGTGACCATCCTCGACCGATCGGTCGACCGAGTTGCCCGACCTCCATTGTGCATAGCCTTACATATCAACTTGCAAGATTTATAAGGACATATATGTTTAAAATAAGACGTGTAGCTTTTGTCCCTTTTTAGTCAACAAAGAATAATTTTTAGGAACTTTAAGGGTGTGTTTGGTAAAAGTAGCAGTGAGTAGTGAGCAGTGAGTGGTGAGCAGTGAGCGGTGAGCAGTAGCCACAACTCACAGCCCACCGCTCACAGCTTCTTAAAGAAGCATTGGAAAAATGAGCATTCCTAAAAAATCGCAAAACTCACCGCTCCTTTGCCAAACGAACAATAAAAAACAAAAAGCTCATTGCTCACCGCTCATCACCCCAAAAAGCTCCGCGCCAAACATAGCCTAAGTTTAAGAACTGTACATCAATAATGTTACCTAAAAGCGTAAAGCCGTACAAGCACATATTATAAGGCTAAAAACAGAAAGGATTATCAGCGACCACGTCAGCGTTTTCTCTCTGGCGACCTACATACAATTTTTTGCCACAGTAAGGGCGACCTTCATTTTTTTTTCAAAACATTTTTAACAACAAAATTAAATTTCATTAATAATTAAAACATTACATAATAATTCAAATAAAATTAAAACAATTCAATACTAATTAAAACTTAAACTAATAATCTAAGCTGTAGCGTGCCTTGATTGCATCCTTTATCTCCTGCAGCTTTTGTTGTTGTGGTTCGGGCAAAGAGGGGTCGATTGGTGTGAGATAGAATATGATGTTTTTTTCCTGTTTCTTTTGCCACTCAAATTCAAGTTTTTGACGTTCTAGTTCAAATTTCTTTTGCTCAAATTCCGCTGCTTCCCGACTTCTTCTTTCAGCAATTTCCAACTCATGTTTATTTTGCTCCAACACTTGTTTCTTCAACTCAAAATATTCGCCTGTTGTCGACTTCTTCTTTCCCCATTTTAACGACTTAATGGTCCTCCATTTGTCGGCTACCCCTTCAATATACGAAGACTTGGATTGATCGGAGGTGGGTGATTTCTTTTTATTTTTCTTAGCTCACGACCCAGTGGTCGCTCATCTCGAGTCTTTTCAGAATCAGACTCATCCGCATCTTCGTTCAAATTGAAACCACCATCCGAGCTGGTTTCAGAAGTCTTAGATTTCTTTTGATCCTTATCTTGCTTCTGAGAATGAGGCATCTCAACTTGCTTCCAAGTAGCATGCTCCCTAAAAACTTCCCAACACTGCTCCCATTGAAAGGGATGCCCATATACCACTAGGTATTTTGCACAATTTTTTTGGTAAACATTGAGGTCATTCTCACCACTTGTGTGATTCTTTTGCATATTGTTGAATATGGCACAAAATGCACCAACTCAAGGGTGAAGCCTATTTTTCCACTTGCTAATGATCGAATTGTAAGTTCTGTTTGAACCATTTTCTTTTTCAAAGTAATTAATAACCTTCTCCCAAAATCCCTTAGCCTTCATAGCATTTCCCAGCTCTTCCTCAGGTGTCCAATTCAACGAATCATTCTTGGCATCATTC
Organism: Artemisia tridentata subsp. tridentata; assembly: GCA_021014915.2. Taxonomy (NCBI): domain Eukaryota; kingdom Viridiplantae; phylum Streptophyta; class Magnoliopsida; order Asterales; family Asteraceae; genus Artemisia; species Artemisia tridentata. The sequence goes on from CP139505.1 coordinate 70,857,020, forward strand.
TTTTTGGCCTTTGTATCTCGTTTCGTAGGCTTCTTAGGTTTGACCGGTGTCATCTCTTCGATAGGAGGGTCGTCGTCATCATCATTTGGAACCGAATCGTGAAACGATCCGTGACCCAAACCTTGACCCATAGAATAATCTTGAGTTGGATAATACGCTTGACCCGAACCAGTTTCCACATAAAAATCTTGATTATTGTATAATTGTTCTTCAAAATCAGTATTTGCTAGATTAATGTGGTTAACCAGATAACAAGGTTGATGATTTGAGTGGGAAGACGTCGATGAATCCATAGTTGGACGATACAACCCGTTTGGTGATTGGAAAAAAGATTGTTGGGATAAGCTCTGGCGGGAATGGGTTTCTTGTTGTTGTTGGTTGTTATTATAGGGTGGGTTGAATAAACGATTTTGATAAAATGGGCTGTGAGTTTGTGGTTGTGGAGGTACTTGCGAATGATAATCAAAACTAGCAGGTCAAAAATTCACGATTGGTGATACACCGATTAACCGGAAATTTGGATCTGGTGTTAAATACGAAACGTTTTCTTGCAATTGAGATTTTCGGGCTTTTGATTGGGGTGTTTTTTTAGACATGGTGAAATGAGAGAAGTGGTTTGAATTGTGGTTTATGTGAGGTATTTATAGTGTAATATATTAGTTTTTAAATTTTAAAAGATTTTTTTTTCAGCCCAACGGTAACAATTCACCAAAACAAATGGGCGACTGTCGATCGTTTGGACGATTGAAACAAAAATAAAAGGGAATCGATTGACTGGTGATCGACACCCACAGTAAGGGCGATCGATTAGTCGATCCCTTGCCTTACTGTGTTTAGCCTAAGACCAACCGTACCGTAATGGATGGTCATCTTCTCGATCCTCTAGTCGGTCATCCTACCAGGAGATGCATTCTCCACACTACCCCCCCTAAATGGACGCGTCCTATACCAAAAAGAAGAGGAAAAGTTGGTCTAAAATAAGACCGAGTCTTGTGAGTATGTCTGTGTGTGTGGATGCTTTATTTAATTGATTTTTTTGCAGTATATTTGTGTTTAAGTGGGGTATGTTTTTTGTAGTGACCACGGTCAGCTTATTACACTAAAGTGTCGTTTGGTATGACACTTTGGTTTGGGTTTTGCCTTGAAAAGATCATAATCAATTGTTTGTTTGGCTTTTTTGATAGGGGGAATGATAGATAGAATGAAAATATGATAGTATACTACTTAGGTGGGTAATGGGTGGTTTAGCTTAGGGCATCCACAATCAGCTTATGTGGCGTGGTGCAATGAAAAAATGTGTTAGAGAATTAAGTGCTCAAACCCATTGTAAGTTTCCACTACATCACACACATAATATATGATGCTTCTCTAAACACACACCTATTATGTACAAATGGTGGGTCCATATGCAATTATTTATTGTTCATTCATTAGTTTTCTACATGTTTCTTTTTTTTTTTTTTTTTTTTTTTTTTTTGTTTTTTTTATTTCATAGATGGTGGGCCCCATTAAAAGTTTAATGGATTGGGATGGATTTTATAGTGGAGAATCTAATGCTTATTTGACACTCTATTAAACTTACAAAATTATATAGCATCGAGGATGCTCTTATTTTATTGGGTCTTTTTTCTTTTTTCTCTCTATTATATGTGGGTCCTTCTTTATATCATTCCACAATTTTTATTATTTTATAATTTAAATAAACTTTTGTATTTAAAATTTAGGGTAAATTGCAAATCTGGTCCCTAAAGTAACACGAATGCACAAGGATCACACCGAGACGATTTGTTTTGCAAAACAAACATTAATGTTTCATATTTTTGCAAAAAAGCCACCGAGAGCGACTTTTTGCTAACTTATGTTATGTATCTCGTTAAATGCCTCGTCATTGAGGGTATTATTGTCATTTCACTTTTCATACATATTATATTGCCGCCAAATTTGAGATATCAATGCGGCATGACCTCAATGGCTAAATTACACACACACACACACACACGCAGAAACACACTCACCCTTAACAAAAAAAATTCTCATTTCCTTAACCAGTAACATGGCTCGCTGTCTTGATCTTATGATTTCGTGTAACTCATTTGTCATGTCGGAAATGATGCTATCCCATTACCAGCGATAGGTTGAGGAAGACATTCAGCATGCACTAGAATTGATGAATAGGTGCCGAAAGCTTTCTAATATGATCGGTATTAGGGGGGACCTGATTGCTGAGCTCCAAAACTTAAGGGGTTCGAGAGTTGCAATGTCCAATGTGAACAAGCTTAGGAGGAATCAGACAGCTGATTTGTGAAAGATGAGGGGGTTGATGAGGATGCTTAGGGAAACTAACGACAACCTTGTTTCTAAGATTGAGTTTGTTGTGAGGAAAATGTACATGTGAGGGGGTTGGTTGTTGGAGGTTGCGATGGTTTCTTTTGTTGTTTATGATGAATGTAGGTAGTAGGGGGTTGGGGACTTGTGGTTTATTTTGTTGTTCTTGCTTCCCCTATTGATTGTAGATATAGATGCAGATAGGGGTTGTGGTTTCCCCTATCGTAAGCTTGTACATGTATGGTTGATGAATGTAAGGGGTCATTTGATCCCGATTTTCTTTGTAGAATGTGTTCACTTACGTACTTACCGATATAGAGTCTTCGATTTGTATGAAAAACGCAAGCATGAAAATCACAATATACTAACAATATAACACAAACACAAACATGTTAATGGCATTGAGCTAAACACAAACCGAAACATGTAAATGCTATTAATCGAACCATAAAACACAAACACAAACATATTATGTATAAGAAATTGGATGCAATAACAGAGTATTGATAGGAGTGAACCATCACTAAAGATTAACCCATATGTAATACTTCAAGTTACATAATATCGTTCGGCATGTACCAAAAAGATGAACCCATCACACTACCTCCACACAGCCCTTGGTCTATCCAAAACATAGGTAATATAGTTCAAGTTACATTAGCCAAATTACATACGTAATATACAACCAAATTAAAACTATTTTTGTTTCTACACATTACATAATCTCAAAAGATGAACCCATTTGTAAAACTTGATAAGCTTTTACTGGATGGACCAACAAGTAACCAAGTATAACTGCACAATCAAAATATGCAATGTAATAAGGTTAGTATAATATGCAATGCAAATATGCAATGTATCCAAAAAAATTGCTAAACAATTCATTAGACTCACCTAGTCAAAATAACACCACCTTGTTTCCCATTGATCTTGGTGCCCTTAGACCCAGTACGCAATTAGTGATTTTAACATCACTTCTTGGTCTCCAAAAACCCGCAGCCCTAGCTCCCACATTCATAGAACCAACACCTGCTGTCTTCTTCATAGAACCACCCTTTCTAATGACAATACCAGCAGGCCTTGGTAAAACCGGTTTCTTCCTATTAAAAGCCTCATCCTCATCAACCATTTTTCCTTTTCCCTTATCCACAGACCTCTTAAACATCTTTTTATTCTTCTCGAATTCAGCATTAGCATCACCCACAACCTTTCTTTTCAAGTGTACATTTTTCTCCCTATTATATCTAGTCCTAAAAGGAGTTGAAGTACTTGAGCACCGCAAGCTAGCATCGTCTTCTACCCATCCGACAACCTCCCCACCTTCTCCCTCTAAATCAATGTTTTTAAATATTAATCAGATAACCTCTGCTTTTTGTGAGCAACAAACAAATCTATATAACCATTCCGACAACCTATTTCCAACAATGTGTGCACAACATTTTCTGTGTGAATCAACTTCAAACCTTCTTCTAATGATTTGCCAGGCAAACAAAAGAACAATGCCCATTTTTCTTCCCAAATAAGTGCTAACATATGATCTAGACCAATACTAAAGATATGTCTTTCAGAGACAAAGGCATAAAGTTTAGAAACAGACCCTTGTACATACCTCAATGGACCAAATTCAAAGAATCCATTATTGTGCATGTTTAACACAACTTCATCCTGATAAGCAATTAAAACTGCCACCGTTTAAATTCAAACATCAAGAGTCAATTAAAGTAACACACTATTCACATTTATCATTTTAATTCAAACATCAAGTATAAAGAGCTACTACATCTGCTACAACAAAGTCCAAGTCCGCTGCACAAGCTACTACATCAACAACTCTCAATGTGAAGGAAATATCCTAGTTGACTACATTTCCATATGACCAACCACCCTACCTTAGGTTCATATCTAGAGCCCATACATATGAACGTCAGAGGCTCTTGCCATGGGCATGACCAACAAAGGAAGAAAACCTCCCGTTCCATCGAGGCTCAATTGCATTTTCTTTCAAATATCAATACAAACACTCCTACAGTCTCAACATAACCAACACAGCTGCTATGCGAAACACTCATACGAAAGAACTACTACAGCTGCTATGCCAAACACTCCTACGTTTCCCATTGTCACTACTACTCTATTGAATTGATGACATTTCCTATTCTGACGGCTTACTTAGAACTATAATACTCTATTTATCCTAAACCTACCAATCAGGGCACTCAATCATGCCACTCAAAGGGGATGCATATAAAAGTCTATCATAAAGATCATAGCATCCAACGTAAAGATCTGCATGCTCTTCGTTCCCTCCCTCTTCTTCCCACTCCCAACAGGCCTTCCCCTCTTCTTCTTTTTTATGTCATTGTACTCGGATTATGACTCCCCTCCCTCTTCCTCCCACTCCTAACATGCCTTTCCCTCTTCCTTTTTGGTGACATTGTACTCGGATTATGGATTGGTACATACAAAAAAAGTTACTTTTTTTTCTGGGCCTTCCCCTCCCTTTTTTTTTGTCTCTCCAACTACCTCATTGTCGGTTTCGGTACCACTTCCAAGGGTAGGAATTAGATATCGCACCACTACCACCCATATTTGGTTCGATGTAAGTTTTGTTCCACATTCATTGGAGAATAACTTCTATCATCTCCTTCCCTATGTTCTTATGCGAACCATACTTGGCAATAACTTGATCACCAAATGTAGCCACAACTTCCTCAAAGACTTCATCATTTAATAAAACTTTCCCCCACGACTTTTCCGATGATTCCTCCCCCCCCCCCCCCCCCCCCCCCCAATTAACAAAGACTTGCCCTTATCATTATTTGCCATAGCTGGTTTGGTTGTGTCGATTTTTTGGTTTTTTTTTAAGCTAGAGTTTAACTGTTGATTATCGATTTGAAATGAAGTTAAATGGTTGTTTTGGCACGTAATGTTTTCTGTAAAAGCCTACTCTAGTCATCTAATTGATTTAATGAAGTTAAGTTATATTTGCAAATATTGTCCTTGAAGTTAAATGGCGGGAGAGACTGAGACGTCAGTGAAATAACAATAATACCCTCAGTGATGAGGCACTTAACGAGATACATAGCGAGAGTTAGCAAAAAGTCGCTCTTGGTGGCTTTTTTGCAAAAATATGAAACATTAATGTTTGTTTTGCAAAAAAATTCATCTCGGTGTGATCCTTGCGCATTTGTTTTACTTTAGGGACTAAATTTCTAATTCACCTTAAAATTTATTATAAAATATTTTCAAATAAATATAATTTCTTTCTCTTAAACATACTTCAAATCCAAATTCTGTACCAAATGCAAACTCACTTATTAACCAAACGGACCCTAAGTTGGTCATGAACTTTGTTTGTAGAAAAAAAAAATAGAGTTGACACTTATGTGAGAGTGGAGAAATCGGTCCTTTATGGTCATCGTTACGCCAGCCTGTCCAAAGCCTTTAATACTTGGATATTGATTTTTGTCAGAAAAATAACACTTTCCTTTAACTTTTGTAATTAATCCCATAATAATTTGATCCTGATGCATGCATGGCAAAATGAATCAAAAGGCACCACGAGCTATAAGCAACACCAACAAAACCTGGTAGTGCAACTTGATTGGAATGGAAGTCATTATCGTATTCCATGTGTAGGTGTCCCTTAAACAATGACTGTTATAAAAGCGAGAATTGACGTTACGCACTAACAACCTTTGCTCCACCACTTCTTTTTACTCTTATTTTACATCCCACAAATTTTTTAGCAGAAATGTACATCCACAAATTAACACCACATGTACGGATTTACCTAGATCGTATTGGGACCAAAGAATAAAACACACTTTCTTCGAACTTTCGTAATTTGTCGCATAATAATTTGATCCTGATGCATGGCAAAAATAATAAAAAAGCACATCACGATCGAGCTATAAGCAACACAAACAAAACCTGGTAATGCAACTCGAGTGGAAGTCACCATCTTGTGGTCAAATGACGTATTAGTTAATATGGTAAAGTAAACAACATAAAGAGCTATTACAGTGACGAATTCAATAACTTTTTGTCCTAAGAAAATGTGATGCAGCCGTGCAGGCCAGAAACAATTACAGTAATGGGTATGTTATACATACCCTCCTTATGAGCTATTTATACAAACCGCGAAGCACATGGTATAACCGCCCGGAGCTTGCAATTATTGATAACCCCCTATAAGGGGTCCTTATAAACTGCCCCTACAGTAATATTATAAAAGCAAAAGTTGACGTGACGCACTAATAGGCTAATAGCGTTAGAAGTGTATGTACATATCATTTGATATAAGTACGACGTGTGCCCGCAACTGATTTACCATAGATGATGAAGTTGTGATAAGTTAGTTTCTTTATAAATTTGCTTGTGGACGAAAATGAGAAACTTTACAAATTATCGTATACATAAAAGACAACCTTTGCTCCACCACTTCTTTTCACTCTTATTTTACACTCCACAAAATTTATAGCTGATATTTACATCCACATATTAACACGTACCACATGTACCTAGATCGCATTGGGACCAAAATTTACAAACGTTAATCTACAAAGAAACAAGCTTATACAAACGTCTGCATAGCATTGGGACCAACATAACATATTGTTGATTGACAATGTAAGGCATTTTTTTATGAGGCTGATGCAGAATAACAGAAAAATAGGTTCACTACGGTTTTGTTTTGTTTTGTTTACGTTTATTGGTTTTAGGCTAGGCGAAATAACGTCGGTCGAGTGAGGGTCGAAGAGGGTCGGAGGAGGTCATCCTTGTTGTGGGCTTGCCGGCCGCTGATCGTCATTGGGTATTTCGGTCGAGAACTCGACCGAGGTCGAGTGTTTGTTTTGTGTGTGTTTAATTAATTAAAATGTATTTTTGTGAGGTATATTTTTTTGTAGTATAGGTCACCTTATTGTGCCTAAAAGGTTGTCTGTAGGTCACATGATAGAGAAACCTGAGGTGGCAGGAAAATTGAGGGTCGCTGAAAGTCATTACTGTGAATAGCCTAGGTTTTGCTTCGCATTTTACACACTATTGCGCACTGAGACTCTTTTCACTTTTCTCAAAATAGTGTTTTGTGATTTTTTTTTAACGGCTTGTTAGAAGTTAGTGGTTAGTGGTTCAGGTGCAACGACAGTGACATCCAATTGGACAGTATGCTGACCTTGAGACCCGCCTGTTACTCCTTTATCACCTGAAAGGGTAAAAATCCCGGGTGAGACTCGATCTTGAGACCTCCCCTAGCCAAACATCCCCTCGATCCCGGCCTAAAACACCTTAAGAAAACCTTGGTGGCCAACTGAGCTAGCCCAGTTGGTTAATAGTGTTTTGTGATTAACATGTGAAATGCAGCTTGAATATGTTAGAGTTTGTGGATATAAATTAATATTTGTATGTCCAGTTTCGAACCCGAGAATCGGGATTGCACACAATACGTAAGAGTTTCAATGGATTGAATTAATTAAATATATTTTATATTTTAATTATTCATTTCACAAACAATACTTAACGACAGTTAGTATTTAACGGAGTTAGAGATAACGGTCGTTAAAGGACTAATTTTGCAATAGAGCAAGAGAAGGATCTAGAATCCCTTTCTTAGAGAGAAAGTTGGCCGATCCCTCCTTAGGGTTAGGGAGTCGGTTTTGGTATCTTGGAGGAAAAGATTTGGGAGCCTATAAATACAACCCCATTGTATTTGTTAATCCCTAATCCTTAATTCTCAAGCAAGCCAATTTCTTTCTCCTCTCCTCTAGTTCTAACCGATCGGCATTTACCCCTATCTCCTAGGGTTTTGCCGATTTCAACTTGAACACAAGTATTGGTTTTGTTTGTGATTAGAACCTAGCTTTTCCCATTGAAACGCTAGTATTACGTGTGTACAAGAACGAGTAACAAGCTTACTTTAGCTTGTGGTGTGACTTGCCCTATTCGACTACACCTTAGTCGATCCATACTTTAAACCCTAGTTAGGGTTTATCTTGTTCTTGTAGATCCGGTTCCTTGTTCTTGCTAGGAATCAAAAAGGTACGCTTTCTATTTAATTTTTAGTTAATTAATTTACATGTTATTGTAGATCCAATCCGCTGTGCATGCTTTGATGTTTATTGTTTGTGTTTATTAGTTTATAGATTTATGATTCTAATATTCCAACAGTGGCATCATGAGCCCGTTTTTAACATGTAATTAATTACTAAAAACCTTAAAATTGAATCTTGTTGAATAGATACATGCAATCTTTTTTTTAGGGTTTTTATTTTCATAAACCCTAATTTTTTTAAAATAGGGTCGACACCAACAAAAAAAAAAAAAAAAAAAAAAAAAAAAAAAAAAAATATATATATATATATATATATATATATATATATATATTTAGGGTTTTAGTTTTTGTAGAAAACTTGTAGAAACCCTAGGATTGCATGCAATTTTAAGGATTAATTAATGAATACCTTATGTGATGTCATTAATTAAAGATTGCGTACTATATAGGCTTGTAAATATGTGATACATGATTTTAAGTGCTATATGAAATCCATGACAAAATCTTGCATGTTTTGTCATGGAATGTTATGTGTTTAATTTGCTACATGTTTTAAGATAAATCTAAAATTAGGGAAGACCCTAATTAAATATATTAATTAATTGGTTATGTGCAATGTGGTATCTAGTTAATTAATGTTACACCCCGTGCCCGCTTAGACCAAAAATTAAAACTTTATACGCTGAAACGTTTAACTTTTACGGATATACTGTTACTCTTTTGACATCTGACAAAAATCTATAAACATTCAGCCCTTGAGGCTATTTTTAAATGAAAGTACATTCAATTACCTTCGAAATGATAGGTCATACGACCCATTTCGACTTACGGATTAAAAGATATGAATTTTTGAAAATCGACAAAATCTGGAATCTTGGCCCATACCGCCGGCCAAAAGGCCTTGGCCGCCGGCATGGCCCCAAAAACCCTCCCATACCGCCGGCATAAAGCCAAACCGGGCGGCATGGGCCTTCTGGTCAAAATGGGAGTTTCCCAAACTCATCCATGCCGTGGGTTTGGCCTCCAAACCTCCGGCATGGACCTGCAAATTCCCAAATACACTTCGTTTCCATCCCGTTTTCGCTATAAACGACCCATACGACTTTCGTTTTATACCAAACTTGACCAAAAGCATTATATTAACATAACAAACATGTTTCAAGGGTACTTGACCCGTTTACATCCCAAAATGGGTAATTTCATACATAAACCAAACGTCCCTTTAGACTTTACTCAAAAACACATAAAACATGCTTAAACCCATCAAATGACTATCAAATCGCTACTCAACACTTGGCATACAAATTGACACTTATTTACTCGTTACAAGACATCACTTGACTCACGGGGGTACAAACTTATACACTTGAGCTCGGTATCTACCTAAGCTCTAATTCCTTACCAATCATCTATCCTTCCGCATAAATGAACCATAATCCTTAATCCTTACATCCAAGCCATCCTTAGCAACACGCCATCCTACAAAACGGTTAAACATCTACACCGTAAGCACAACGGCTTAGTAAGTAAAACGACTATAACATACAATATACTTCAATCCACATGATGCATCATATACATAAAACACTTACATCAAGGCTCACTACTCAATCTCAACTAGCACATAACATCAACATATCCATAGCATCATCTCATCACATAAGCCATAAACATGGCATCACATAAGCATAGTTCAAGCTCATCTTCTCATCATAAACATACATAACACATAATGATAGAAATCCATATACATATGCTATCATCATTTTACTTACCTTAGCTCCAAGCTAAGCACATCAAGAACATCATCATCATCACAACCTTCCATCATCATCATCATCCTTCATAAATAACTACAACCTAACAACATAACAATAAATAACATAACAAGGGTTATCAAAACCCATCAAACATACTCATCTTCCTAAACATATCATCATATGATCATATCTTGATCATATGATGAAAACCCACTTAAATCACTAACTTGAGAGGGATTACTTACTTGATAATCAAAGCTAAGAAGGATCATAAACATGGGTCCTTTATCTTCTTCATCATAAGCCATCACCTAGCTCTATCTTTCCCTCCTTTTCTTGGTCTAGAACCGGCCTTCTCAAAGACCCAAGAGATATGTGGATTTCTCTAGAAATCCTTGGATATATCTAGCTAAAACACAAGTTTGGGTCAAAGGCAAGAATGGCCCCTCAAGTTCCATTCCTTCTAATTTGGCCACAACTAACTTATAACATACTTATCACAATGGCAACTTAGGCCCCTTTAGTTACACATCATATTTACATTACCACTTTAGTCATACTTTGACTATCGGGTTTGACTAAAACGTTACATTTGTTGACTGGCCAATCGCATAAGGTCTTTAGCTACTTTCATCTAGGGTGGGGTCCCAACACCCGGGAAACGGGTCTAACAATTAAAACTTACGCGGCCAAGCTATTTGGCGTCTGTGGTCCATTGGGTACAATGAGCTCGAAAACCAGTGGGAGTTTTATTAATTAGATACATTAAAAATTCACATAGATAATTAATAGGATTTATAAAAAAGGTTTGCATGTGGCTATATGATATTGTTAATGATCATATATGTGTTATTGAGTGTTTATTTATTTTTTTAATTACTTGTTCTTTGTGTTTAATTATGATGGATTGTAACATCAAAGAGGGTAATTTTTTTGAATAAAAAATAAATGAACCTAATAACTATGAAACCTTTGTAGTAAACTATTTAATTGCCAAGTCTTATGTGCCGACAGTGGTTCGCTTCGCACGGTAATTTGCTCCCAGGCGAGACTAGCAATTAATAATTTACTACATAAATTGTTTTAAGCTTTAAATCTTAAAGTTTTAATTGATTGATGCGACTGTACAAAAGTGGTCGAAGCGGCGGACCTATTATTGACAAACTATAAAGTGGGTATAAGGAGGCTTGACATTAAATTTTCATCCGAAAGGGGCGCGTTTTTAATTAGCTTCGGCGGACGTTTGCCCCTCCGCTCGCCTGTGCGTCAATAATAGACTTACCAAGTACATCATGAAAAAGTACGAAGCATCTTAAGACAATGTTGTAAGTTTCTCAACGCCATCAATTAAATTTTGTTGATTTAAGCTGCAAATGAGTAAGCAGTTTTTTGTAGAAAACATATGATACAAAGATGAATGCATGACATCTTTGTACATATTTTTTTGATTACACATCAAAAATTTAATACCCTTAAAATTTAAGTGATATGCCATCCAACTACAAAAAGGAACACCTAAGGTTTCATCCTACATCACTAGCAGCCAAAGCTGAATGTTGATGTTCAAAGGGTGGTTGTCTAAGGGTAAATTGAGTACTTTCATTGCTAGCAGCCAAAGCTGAATGCGATGAAACGACGTCAATTTACAGTTTCTTAAGTTGGTTAACTTAATTGAGCACTTTCATTACTAGCAGCCAAAGCTGATGTAATGGAACGGCGTCAAGGCATAAAGATTTGGGGATGAAACATGCTTACATTTGCAACTGAGGTTGGCATAATATGTAAGTCCCATGATTCTAGGAATTGCAATTGGATATTGGCAATTGAGTGTAGCTCTACCTTATTGAGTACTTTCATTGCTAGCAGCCAAAGCTGATGTGATGAAACGACGTCAATTTGGATCCTAATTTTCAATGAAAATTAAATGGTGAAGTTTTATTTACCGTGGGTGTTTAATTTTCTTGAAAAATTATTATTGAAAATACTAAAATTGAATTTTGCAAATTCTTTTAATGTATTTAATGCAACGTTAAAACCGTAAACGTGGAGGTTTTCTTTTAGTAGTAAATTGATCTAAACCCGTAGGGGTTTTGGATAGAGTCAATTTTTACTGAAAAGAATAAACCTAGTCTACTTTCCGTGTGAAGAGTAAGACTTAATCCTATTCCTTTTCATGAGTGAGAAAGGAATAATAGGAAAATTAGAATTGTCTAAATTCTAAGAAATAACTCATGGCGAATTTCTTAAGAAATTGCATGGTTAGGAGTTATTAAATTAGAAGCTAGACTAATTACCGCAAAAGGTGGTAAAAGGCAAACTAGAATGTTTGATCTAGTTGCTATGCTTTAACCATTTAAAGGTGCTACATGCCATGATGGGGATGATAGACCTAACTAAGGAAGAAATTGCATACCCAATTCTTTCAAGTTAATTGCATTGATGGACATTCCATCATTGACAAAGTAGAATACATTCTTTGAGTACCTTAGTATCGTTACGTAAGGGATTCATCAAAGGTGTAGGAAAGTAAACAGCACGCTATTTGCTTTTACTGGTTATGCAACACTTACAATGTTGTCAAACCCAGTGGGAGCATTGTGTTGAAATTACTGAATAATGAGTTCATGTAGTGATCTTAAATTCAGTGGGAGCTACAAGTCTTGGTAGTAACCCGGATTATCTCTAGAATCTCTTGAGATAAAATACTTTCCAATAATAGACATTTGTGGTATTAAGGATAGTCGTGTACGTTTCGTTACTAGACGAGGTGATTCTATATCTACTTATGTAATGACTGAAATAAACAAGAAACACATATTCAGGGGGACGGGGATGCTCGAAATAAAGGTTAAACATGGTGATATTAGCTTAAAAGAATGGGCGGAGGTGTGTGTGTTTTCTAGAGAGAGAAAGGAGAAACCACACACACCTCCTTATTACAATGAACATCCAACCCTACTTGATGACACAAGTAAGGTATTTATAGCATAGGAGTGATGCCCTAATGCTATCTATGGGCTTCGGTTGGGCTTGAGGCTCATGGGCTTTACATTGGACATTTCTACAATACAAGCTAACTTAACTATTTTAGTCCTCAAGCCCAACTCGACATAACTAAATGCAATTCCCAAAAATGACAAAACTTTAAGTCTAACAATCTCTCCCCAAAGTGATGTCATACGGGAATTGCTTACAATGTTCCCTACAAGTAAAATATAAAACCATAAGCGCAGAGAATGGTCTTCAAACTTCATTACTTCGTTCAGCTTGCAGAATCTTTCTCAGCTTTCATTTCTTTACTTGTAGAAGAATCAACGTGAGCAAATCTAATTAGGGTTTAATCCATAGTGCCCTGAGTGCTCTCCCCTAATTAGTGCTCTCCCCCAAACTGACAACCATACTTATAAGTGCCATAAGTGCCCTGCTGTTCGGGGGAATAAATTATCAACATCTTCATATTACCAAATGCATTCCAGTTATTTTTCCCATGAGAGATCAGCCCGTACATTTCTCTCCCCTGCTGGTTACGATTTATCGGAATCAGCATACTGATGTGTACGTGAAAGACAAACTGGAAGCCCTATATCAGGAATCATATTAGCCCGTGAGAAGATGTCGATATACCCAATCTACTAATAATACCATTTGAAATTTCTAACTCTTTATCAACCCCCTGTATCAAAAACAACGGCTTTCTGTAGTGACTACTGATGGAGAAAAACCCACTATGACGAATTTGAAACTGAAGTAAAATAACCCAAACTTGTGACTTAAACTTGCACTGTTGTATGACTAAGTACCTATACTGGGCACTACAACGTAACTCCTTAAAGCATAGGTCGTTTCATATACCCATCCAACCTTCCTTTACTGTATATGAACTCATCTTGAATTATCCACATCTTTGTGTGACACTTGAGCACTACAAAGTAACTGCTTTAAAGTGATAGCTATACTCTGTGAGCACAACAACGTAACTCCTTACATCAGGTATAACTAGACAAATCAAGTCTTAATCATTGAATGCTCTGTTAGCTGTTAGCTCGAACAAGGATCTCGAAGAATCATGCATCCAACCAACTGCGAAAGGGACCAATTGCGAAAGAGTTCAACCAATTGCGAAAGGGACCAATTTTGCGAAAGAGTTCAACCAATTGCAAAAGAGTTCAACCAATTGCGAAAGGGTCAGATTTGCGATATCTTCATGATACTAAGTACACGCATCCGTGATATTCCAATTCAACTTCAAGAAGGTAATAATGAATCATCATCCTTGTAGTCACGGTTGATAACAATCAATAATTAGCCATTGTCATTTGATTGTGAATCTTGATCTTGATCAGGATCTTTTTGGCTATACGTGGTAGAATTTGAGGATGTATACCAGTAATATCATTTGTGATTTTAGTGTGAAATATGCCATAAAATGACATTCTAATGATGCTGGAAAAATTTGAGTTTAAGAAATTTTTACGCCAAATTTCTCCGAAAAAAATTCAAATTTTGGGCCAAAATTTTCACTCTTGTACCAGAATATGAATCTCGCGTAAAAATTGACCATTAAGTCACTCCTCCGAATTAAATTTTACTCAACTTTTCCCGCCAAAAAACTCTTTTTTTTTTCTTTTTTTTATATATATTAAACTTGTATCCGAATGTATATTAACCATAAGAGAACAATACACAAGCAAAACACACACACACACTCTCACACCTTTACAATACTTAATGAGGCACACAAAATGAGTGTGAGAGTATGGTATTTATAGGAGATGGGATGGCCTTTGTTGCCCTAAAAGGCCTTGGGTGGGCTTATGTTGGACTTGGGCTTTTGTTATATAATTTGAACACTTTTAAACAAAGTCCAACATAAGCCTTTACATGTATGAAAAATCCTACACGAAACACTATATAAAATGCCTAGAAATGACCATCACTTTCTAAAATATAAATGCTAACAATCTCCCCCTAAGGATGGTCATTTCAATTATGCTCTGGTAATTGGTCTTTTGTCTTCAACGTCTTTAACTTTGTGTGTCGTTGTAGAATTGTCTTCAATCAATGTTCCTTCATTCACTGTGATCTTCAAAGTAATCATCCTTTGGTGGATGTTCTTGCATTGATCAAAATCTTCTCGAGATGATGCGTCGCATCCTCCAACATACTCATACATCTTGGACTGTAAACTTCTGCTAACAATCTTCCCTTGCTAACAATCTCCTCTTAATCTTTCATCGTTTGACATATGAACTTGTTCTTGACATCTTGATTAGCCTCTTGACTTGGTTGTTACCCTTTGTCTTTAACTTGATCTCGTTGTCTTGAACTTTTAACACTTGAGCTTTGATGAGGGATGTTCTTTATAAGTATGAGTATGCTGAGGTGAAGATATTTTGGTGTATGATGATGGTTGATGGATGTTTAAGGTAGCTGCATAAAACTGTTAGTGATAATCATCCAGCGCTTATGGGTTAGGACTTCGAGATCGTCAACAGCATAGTGTGTAGACTTTCTCTAATCTCCCCCAGGCCGTTCTGAACCGGATACCCCCAAGAGGGCTTACACGGACACACCGAAGTGCACCCACGATTCAGTGAGTCGCTAGAGATCACCCTGCGACTGTAGACCGTTTGAAGCACGTAACCATCATGATAAAACTGGCAAGATCCTTAGATCTCATTAAGACTCATGTACACCATGTGTCCTTATTGGTGAACACAGGTGAATTATCTGGAAAGTGTTCCTAAGAGATTTTTGATGAATCTCATGGCTCTAGACTCTATTGTGCGTTTTGGTTTTAGTAGTTGGAGGCATGGAGCAGAGTGCCACCTTTTCAATATCAACACATCTCGGAGTGAGAGGCCGATAGATTATGTAGTGTTCTCCGTGAGAAATGAAACAAATATCTTTTAAGAGATATCTGAGTGGCTAGGAGGGGTTTGTGCTGTGCATCACTGGGTCCATGACGTCTTGTCTTCAATATCAGTATCACCTTAGTGAATACCGATAGCAGATGAATTGACCCGGTTTCTGCCTTAAGTTTTCATGGAGGGCTATTTCTTTTCACCCTTTCATTAAACTTTTCTTTTTAATTCTTCAACCCCTTCTTTCCCTTTCTCATTTACTCCTTTTTTCAATCTTACCTAAGGACTTCTAAATCTAATCTATTGGAATTGTCCATGGGTAGATCCCTCCGGCTCTGGCGGATCATAGGACGGTTTTCCCTAACCTTAGTCACCTTATAACACCATGACTATCCTAGATTTGCCATAAAACCTTTTGAAAATCTCTCAAAGTGTTTATGAATAAACACATTTAGTTAGCACTTTGAGAGTTTTATATATATATTTTTTTGAAATACTCCCCCTTCACATGTGCTCATGCATTTTTAACTAAAATTGCACATGTTGGGTAGAGATCGCACATTTTTGAAATGATCGACTTTCAATGAACAAGATCTTCGCGAGATACGCTTACATCACTAGTTGGACTAGCATGAAATTATTACCCGTCCCGGTCATATTCAATGATCATCTCTCGAATTGGTACATTCTACTCAGACAAGTCCTTTGCGAGACACGTTTACATCACTGGATGAACCAGCTTGAAATTATTACCCGTCCCGGACAAGTCTTTTCGATAACGGACATTTAGTTTCGTCAATTCGAGGGTTCTTGCTGAGTCTGTCTGGTGAGCATACTTTGAGATTTCACGAACTTTGATCACATTTTAATCACGTCCTCTCCCCCTCAAAAATAGCATGTAGTGATATTTTTGATATCAACTGGATTAAAATGAAACTTTTTGGAGAGAGACGGATTTTTAGAATGAAAATGGAACATTTTGTTTTTTTTTAAATATTATACTCCCCCTTAAATAAAGCATATTCTTTAAACATTTGAGTTTAAAATCATTTAAGGGTATAGAGGGAGTTTGCATTTTTGAAGAATCTTGAGCACAGAATTTGGAGAAAGATTTTGAAAAATATTTTTGAAAAATCTTGATCATGTGCTCAAGGATTCTTTGATTTTGTTTGCCATTAACAATGCGAGTCCTGATCAGATATAATCAGAAGTCATCATTGTAGCGCGGGTTTCGTACTGAAATGCACGAAAGCCGTGAAGAAGAAAGTTTTGAGAACGACAAGTTTTAGAAAATGTTTAAATGAACTCTCGCTCAAGCATCTGTACATGCCCGTATCATTGTTAAATGACATTTCTAGGTACGTACAGAATATTGATTTATACGAGAGACATGTCGTGAGAAGAATATTTTTCATTTTTGTATTTTATATTTTTTATGTCTTTTTGGAATTTTATATTTTTATATTTTGTTTTTGTTGGTTTTTCAAATTTTGTATTTTGTTTTTCAAAAATATTTACATGCGAAGCTTTTGGAGATAAATCAAGAAGATTCGAGAAGACTTTCTAACTCTTCGGGAGTTAGGCTTCGCATTCCAATTCGACGAACTAAGTATTCAAACCGCTCTGTTGGGAGGGCTTTAGTAAATAGATCGGCAAGTTGGTATTCAGTCTTCACGAAAAATAATTCAATAGTACCCTCTTCGATGTGTTCCTTGATAAAGTGGTAGCGGACTCTAATATGCTTGGTCTTGGAGTGCTGAACTGGATTGCACGAGATGGCTATGGCACTTTTCGAGTCACAATACATAGGTATGTGGTCGAAAGAGTAGCCATAATCTGTGAGTTGTGTCCTCATCCAAAGAACTTGGGCACAACACGCAGATAGAGACACATACTCGGCTTCTGCGGTTGAAAGCGCTGTGCAGTCTTGTTTTCTCGATGACCAGCCTACTAGCTTCTCTCCCAGAAATTGTGCTCCTCCGGATGTACTTTTTGCAGTGACTTGGCAACCAGCATGATCGGCATCTGCAAAGGCTGTTAGTTTGAACTCCGAATCCTTCGGATACCAAAGTCCCATGTTAATGGTTCTTCGAAGGTACCGGAAGATCCGTTTAACCTCTTTGAGGTGAAGTTCGGTAGGCCTTGCCTGAAACCGTGCTAATAAACATACAGCAAAATGTATATCGGGTCGGCTAGCAGTTAAGTACATGAGAGACCCAATCATGCTCCGATATTTCTTTGGATCAATGGGTTTCCCATATAAGTCAGCACCAATTTTGGGTGAGGTGACCATTGGAGTACCAACAGATTCACAATTTTCCATTCCATGTTTCTTTAAAATCTCAATTGTATATTTCGATTGATTAATGAAAATACCATGATGGGATTGATGGATTTGAAGTCCAAGGAAGAATTTTAATTCGCCCATCATAGACATTTCAAATTTACTTTTCATGAGATTTGCAAAAAGTTTTGAATGTTTCGGATTAGTGGACCCAAAGATTATGTCGTCCACGTAAATCTGAACAATCAAAATATCATTTTTGAACTTTTTGGTAAACAAGGTCGGGTCAATTGTTCCTTTGGTGAAATGATTATTCAGCAAGAAAGATGAGAGTTCATCGTACCACGCCTTTGGGGCTTGTTTCAAACCATAGATAGCCTTTTTGAGCTTGTAGACGTAGTCGGGATGATCTTTGTCAACGAATCCATCAGGCTGACTCACGTACACCTCTTCCTTCAGAGTTCCATTCAAGAAATCCGTCTTGATATCCATCTGATAGACCGTGATGTTTTTGTGAGCCGCGTATGCTAAGAAAATCCTGACCGCTTCAAGTCTAGCTACAGGCGCGAATGACTCATCAAAATCAATTCCTTCTTCTTGTCTGAATCCCTTGGCCACGAGACGAGCTTTGTTGCGAATGACAGTCATCTTTTCATCCTTTTTTTTCTTCCATATCCACTTAAGATAAATGAGAAGTTTGTCAATGGGTCTCGGTACTAAATCCCAAGTGTCATGAATTTGATATTGGGGAAGTTCTTCCTGCATTGCTTCAATCCATGCATCATCCGACATTGGTTCCCGAATGTTCTTTGGCTCTTTTAAACTGACGGAGCCGGCAAAGATGCACATATCACAATCGGTGGCAAGTTGTCTTCTCGTTTGTACTGGCCTTGAAGGTTCACTAATAACATGTTCTATTGGATGGTCTTTAGTCCACTTTAACGTAGAAGGGTACCTTGGATCTAACGAATGCGTGTTTGTTGGTTTATGTAACCTTGAATAAGATTCAGCAGATTCCGTAGCAAATGGGTTTTCAAATGGTTCTTCTTCTAACACAGCATCGTTTTGTAGTTGTTCTTCTTGAATTGGTGGGGTTTAGTTTTGCTCATCAACTCTTGGTAAAAACAATCTCAATTACTGGAGTGGCAAGAGTAGATGTAGATGATGTTGACGTGGAGGGAGTTGGTGCTTCAGCTTCGATTGTAGTAGATGCATCTTGTGGTGGTGGTGGTGGTGGTGGTTGTTGTTGAGCGGGTGCAGCGGAACGTTGTTGTGATGCATTTGTCGAAGCTCCACCATAGTATTCATCATACATAAGCTCGAAGAAGTTATCCAGTTCTTGATTTGTTGGTTTTTCAGTAGTTGTTGACTGAGCTCCTTTGGGTATGAGTCCTGAACTGATGTGTCCAGAAGTTTGACTTTGTGGTGCGGGTCCTAATCCGATACGATTAGAAGCCATCGGGTTAAGCGCGGGTTCTAGAGCGAGTCTCTCAGAAGCCATTTGTGAAATTTTATCAAATTTCACATTCATCGTCTCCATAACTCTTTTCGTTCTTCTATTATACACCCTAAATGCCCTCGAGTTATCAGAATAACCAATGAAGATACCAATATCACCCTTAGCCTTTAGCTTCCCCAGATCCTCTCTGTCATTTGTAGTATAGCACAAAGCGCCAAATACATGAAGGTAAGAGATATTGGGTTTTCTGTTGTTTACCAATTCATATGGGGTTTTATTGAATCTTGGATGGATTAGGGATCGGTTTTGAGTAAAACAGGCAGTGGAAACAGCATCAGCCCATAAAAACAACGGTGCACTGGAATAAATCAGCATAGTGCGAGCAGCTTCCACAAGTGTTCTATTTCTTCTTTCAACTACTCCATTCTGCTGTGGAGTTCTGACTGCTGATGTCTAGTGAGTAATTCCAGTTTCTTTAAAATATGTTCGTAACTCCTGATTAGTAAATTCCGTGCCATTGTCAGTTCTTACAATCCTAACTAGAGCTTGAAGTAGAACTTGAATTCGCTTCAGAAAGGTGATGATGATTCCTGGTGCTTCGTCTTTTGATCTCAAAAACCTTACCCATGTATATCTTGAGTAATCATCGACGATCACAAGAATATACTTCTTCCCATTGATACTCTCAACTCTCATTGGGCCACATAAGTCCATGTGCAATAGATGTAACTTATCAACCGAACTGGGAACGGTTTTAGGTTTATAAGTTGCCCTTTTGCTCTTGCCTTGCTCACAGGATGGACATAAGTGTTCTTTGGTGTATTTGAATTTAGGGAGACCGGAGACGATGTTGTCTTTGGCAAGCTTTGTTATCGTGTCGAAGTTGAGATGGGAAAGGCGTCTATGCCACAACCAGGACTTAGTGTCGTCAGCTCTTGTCATAAGACAAATTGGTGACGAAGAGGCCATTTGGTTTATGTCGATAGCATAGAGATTGGTGCCACGATTTCCTGTTAAGAGATCATCACCAATCAAATTCCTAACGAAACATGTATTCCTTCTAAATGCAACCTCTAAATCTGCATCACAAAACTGTCCGACTGAAAACAGGTTGTGTCCCAATCCTTCGACATAGTAAACCCGAGTGATTAGAAAGTTCCCAAACTGTAGATCTCCATAACCCAGAATAGCTGCTACATGATCATTTCCAAACCGAACTGTTCCCATGAACTTCCATACAAAGTTGATCAGCAGCTTCAGATTCCCGGTCATGTGCTTGGAGCAACCCGAGTCGACGATCCAAAGACAAATTTCAATGACCTGTGTAAAACAGATGATTTTGTATATGGAAACCGTTTAACATTTGGTTCCAGGGGGTTAGATGTAACAGGTATATCACACTTAGAGATGGTTTCTATTTGTTTATTTGAAGCAATTTCTAATGTGCCATCCTTAGGTGTAAACATTCTTCCTGTTGGTTTCCATGTGCAAAACTTAAGATGGTCCTTAGGTAATAGGCTACTAGTGGTTTTCCTAGATTTTGCAATAAGCCTTTTAATGTATCTAGACCTAGCACTAGTTCCTGAAGGCACATCTTTCTGTTTAGGTACAGCATTCACATTCATATCATTAGAAACAATATCATCACAAATATTTTCAGACAAAGATTTCTTTCTCATTAAACAAACAGATTCATTACAAACACTTGAAATATTGTCCTTAACATTACATCTAGATGACATATGTTTCTTCTTGGAAAGCGATAAAATCCTAGGGTGTTCTTCTACTTCTGCCGTTTTATTCTTGATGTCACTCTTAGATGCAGATAGGACTCTATTGTTCCTTGTATTGCTCCTAGGCTTTAGTCCGCTGCTCCTAGAGGTACTTTCTACTCCTGTAGAAGGTAAGGCACACGCATTAGGTTTTATCTTGTTGTCTTTTGAATTTGTTTTAGCCGTCCTAGTCTCATTTGGATTATCTTGCACACTTTTGTCTATCGCCCTATATGTTTTAGAGGTAGATGCAATAGTGGTACTAATCCTATATAGTCCAGGTGTTATCACTTTTGGTGTTTCGACAACTACTTTCTCTTTTCCTTTCTCTTTGGGCAAGGGTGAAGGAACACATTGTGAAATTGACATTTTTAGCTTTGCATTAATTTCTTCACCCTTCCCTTTTTGACATTCAAGCTGAGACTTCAAAAGATCAATTTGTTTTTGCATTTCTTTGTAAGAACGTTCATACGACAATTTGTCATACTTGCATTCTTCTTTTTTCTGATCAAGTTGTTTAAAATATGTGATGTTTTCCTTTTCAATCCTAGCAAAAGCATTTTCATATTTTTTAACAATTTCAGAAGTCTCAGCTTGAATTCTTTCATCATCTTCAACAGAATATATTTGATAAATAATAGACATAATATCAGTAGAGAGAGCTTCTTCAGAGAGTGCGTCATTTTGTTTTTCCAAAACTTTGATTCGTTCAATGTTTTCATTAGCTTCATTCATCAAGGATTGGTGGTCCTTGACAAATTCGGCTGCTTCTTTTACAATTGCATTCTCAACATGGATTACTCTTGCATGTATTGCAGATACAATGGGAGTAATTTCTGTTTCGAACATCTTTTTCTGTTCAGTTTGAAAGTTTGAAAACCAATCGTTGATTTGAACATTTGTTTTGGTTGCCACAACAGTTTGAAGCATTTCAACTCTCTTTTTAAGATCATCCAAAAGTATTCTAGCTTCACTTGTGTAGCAAGTGTTGTTAGAGTACATTTGTTCGATGTTAGAAAGATGTTTTGAAACAACTTTTCTTTTTGCGACAGCCACTGGTTTTTTGAAAAACAATGGTGACTCTTTTTGAACCTGATACACTCCAGATATTTTATTAAGCTCATTATAATCAATTGGTCTGATATCTGGGTGCTTCTGGCTCATTTTGACACGCGTCTCTTTGGATAGCTCAATCGTTTCATAAGTATCCCAAACATCGGGAGGGTCATGATTGTCATTTAGCACATTACCATTATACAAGACATTCTGTTCTTTCTGAGCTTTCTTGAGATAACAAGGGTTTTCACAACCGATAGCCATTTTCTTTTTTGTATGTAAAACTGGGTTAGGATCGTTAATTAACAAATTAATTGTTTGTGTAGATTGACCCGTTTTTACAAGCAACTCTTCCAACTTTTTAATTGTTTCCTGTTTGTCAAGTATTTCATCAAGAAATTCATCCTTTCTTTTTGAAAACTTTGCATGCAATTCTTCCTTTTCTTTTTCAAAATCAGAACAAGTTGCTGTTTGTTTAGAAAGTTGGTTGGTTAATTCATAAATTTCTTTGTTTAAAGATTTAATTTTCATGTTCAAATTGACATCAAGAGTGTCAAATTTGATTTGCAATTGTTTTTCTCTTAAAACAAAGTCTCTGTAACCAATTTCAAGTTCTGACTGTCGTTTGTGGTTAAATTCAAAAGCTTTTTCGTTCACCTTGTATCTCTCAAGCTCAGCGGTCAACTTTTCATTCGTGGCCTTGACATCACGATTGACTTGTTTGACCTTTTCAATTTCAATACTACAGTTGTTCAACAATGATTCAAATAAAGCACGTGTTTCCTTTTCAGTCTCAGTATGCTGTGACTCGAAGCCTTCATTAGGATCCATATCTGGAGTAGCCAAATTAGTATTGCTACAACTTGGGGAGTCTATATATATATCGTAAGTTGGTGTAGGAGTCGCAGGATGCTGTTCATTCTGAGGTGACATTTCAAACATTTCATTATTGTGACATGTAGCATATGGTGGTACCTCAGAGATTCCATTGATATCATAAACAGGAGGTGCTTCAGAATCCGTGTCATATTTAACCTCCTGAAGATTGGCCATGAAAATGCAGTTGGCATCGATATCTTCCAAGTCTTCCATATCATCCATCAATGCCATGAAATCATTTTCCTCTGCATTCAACTGAAACCCTGCCTTTTCCTTCTGAGCTAGAAGCACTGCTTTCTGAAGATATTCCAGATCTTTCTTCTTTGGCTTGGTGGGACAGTTCCTTGCCATGTGACCAGTTCCTTGACAGTTAAAACACTTAATCAAATTTCCCTGATTTATATTCCCAGCATTCCCAGCAACTGGAGCAGCAACATTCCCAAACTGATCCCCCATATTCTGACCCCTTCGATTTCCAGCAACTTGACCCAACTGATTCTGATTACCCATATACTGACCCATCTTATTGTCTGCATACTGCCCTTGATTACCCATCTGAAACCCTATAGCATATCCTTGCTGATTCCCATAAACTTCAACCGTTTGTCCTTGATTACCCATGTTGAACCTCGGCTGTGCAATTTGTCTGTTGCGAGTGTTCGATGAAATCCTTTGGTTGTTGTTTGTTGGAGTGGAATAGCGTCCTTGGTATGCTTTTGTCGTTAGAGCAAATGCATGTGACATAGCTGCCATAACTTCATCTTGGTCAGTGACTTCAGGTTCTTGGAATTGTGAGTATTGTTGTTGTGGAATGACTTGTTGTTCTTTTAGGTAGAATGGTTGTTGTGGAATGACAGCAGTTTGTGGAGTATATTGTTGTTGCATGTAGTGTTGAGTGGGAGTGGATGATGATGGTTGTGTGTTCACTGTTGAAGGTGATGGTGCTTGAGCAATCAATGCTAAAGGATCATGTTGTTTGGCTAGCTTTTCTTTCCTTACTTCATCAGCATCTTTCTGGTTTTGCTTCAAAAAGTCATACAGTTGATCATAGTTCACCTCATGAAGATTCTTTGTTTGGTTAACGATTGTGACATATCGTCCCCATTCCTCTGGTAGGTTGTTGATGAACTTGATATTTTGAACAATTTGCCTTGGAGCCAATTTGTTCCTGATGAGCTCATTCATGATAGTGCAAAACCTTGTGTAGTAGGATTCAATTTGTTCAGCTGGAGTGGATGTGAATTTCTCCCATTCAGTTAGAAGCTTGTTTTCAATGTCTTGTTGACCAATTTTAGTTCCATGACATAGCCTTCTAACTCGTTCCCACATGTCATAAGCAGTTTCACAACTGTCAACAGCACAAAAGATCTCTTGTGGTAAACCAAGTTGGATTAGGTGCATGGCTAAGTCATCTGCTTCAATCTGTTTCCAATCCTCTTCCGTGTATTCTTCTTCTTTCTGATCACGAAAGGAGGGTGGAATGGGAGGTGTTTGATTCGGATCACCAGCTATTTGAATCTGTCGAGGCTTGAATGGACCATTTTTGATGGAGTTAATCAAGAGTTTGCCTTGTCCATGAGGTTTAGTTTTCAAATATCGAAGCATACGGCTTGTCCATGGAAGATAACTACCTTTTTCTAGCATTGGAGGACGGTTTTCTGCACCGGCTGCATGAATATCTTGTTGAGTAGCCATTGTTGATGTTGTTGTATGATAAGGTTGATTGATTCAGGATCGTTGCAAAGAAATAGGTGTTGTGATTGTTGAAGGTTAAACTTAGATGTAGTTGTGAAGCCTTGGTTTGTTGAAGTTACAATTTAGATAAACAAAGCAAATTAAATAAAATTACTAAATTTGACTAGACTATAATTTAGACACAATCAAAAGTTTACAATTTCGACAATAGTTATGTAAATTATAATCTAGATAAATTTGAATTTCTATAGAAATTTCAATTTGACCAAAATTTATACAAATTATGGTAAAATTTCAATTTAGATAGAAATATCTAATTTATATAAATTGATAATTTATATAAAATGATCTAACACTCTTATACAAGAGAGTAGATATCCGATTGTCGAAGTATTTTCTACACTTATACAAGCGCAAAAATACCGAGTTCACTTTTGATGTTGAAGAAATCACGATCGAATCAAATTTATAAAAGTTATTGAAGTTGAACAATGTTTATGTGAAGTGCGAGGGTTAATTCTGCCAAATCCGAAAGATCACAAAAGCTGTTGCAAATGCGAGGGACCAAATCTGCCAAAATCCAAACTTTCAGTTCTGTCCGAGATCAGTTTGCGATAAGCTGTCCGATATCTGATTTGCGATAATGCTTTGTTGACTGATATCTGGTTTGCGATAGTTTGCCTGAGAAGTGATTTGCGATAATCTTGAGTGTGAATTGCGATAAAAAACTCAATAGCAATTGCGATAAGTGCAGCTCGTTGATTTGCGATAAATTGGCCAAGTTCCAATTGCGATAAAACCCTTACTTATCGCGATTCGATTTGCGGTAAAACCCTAAGTTATCGTGATTTGAAATCCGATATACCCTAACTTGTCGCAAATCCTTATACAAGGATTGGGACTTTTTACGATGATGAGCAGTTTGATTTTATTACTTTTCTTATACAAGAAATGCAATAAAATTCCAATTCGTAGCAGTGATGAATCGAACTTGAACCTTTTGAAGCAATACCACGATCACAAACCACAAATTTTTCGTAAAAATCACAAAAAAACACACGACAAACCAAAAAAGTTACACACTTTTTATCCAAAATGCACAAAAATAACAAAAAGCTTCAACCTTTTTGCTTAAAACTCACGATATGATGTGTTAAAAAACAAAAAGTCGCAACCTTTTTTGTTAAAAACCCACGATGATCTCAAAACAAACACAACTAGGACCTAAATCAATGTAAGGCGAATGATACCACTTGTTATTCTATGAAATCGAACCTTAAACAACAAACTAAAACTATATTATGCTACTCTAACTATTAAACGTGACACTCTTAGACTAAGAAAGAAAGTAAAGATGAATAAGAAAGAGATATGCGTGTATATATTAACAATTGTATCATTCGCCAAAAAAAGTTTTAGGATTAAGTTGTGTTTATCATTCGCCTAAGGGATAGTTAGGATCGTGTTTTGAGAAGATTTAATAGTTTTCTAGGTTGGTTTTATAGATTACGTAAGGTTTTTGTTCTCGTTCGATCATTAATCTCTTTTGTTGGAACATATCTTTCATCTCGTGTAAAAGCTAAAAAATCTCATCAAATTTCCATTTCTTACGTTATAGATCCTAAATTTCTTCATATTTTGTGATTACTAATCGTTAGAAATAAAAAACAATCCGTTTTCATTGATTTTCTAGATGATTTAGAGAAATCCGGATAATTAGCGTGTTGGGAAAGCTGGTGAAAAGTGAGTTTTTGGCATCTGGGTGAATTCCAACAAGTTAGGGTTTATCGCGATTCAATTCCTACAAGTTAGGGTTTATCGCAATTGGCAAATCTTCAAGTTATCGGCATTGGGACTCAGTATTTTACTTCCTTGTATAAGAAAGTGAAAATACTTCGACTTGGTTGCTTTCTCTTCTCTTGTATAAGAGTTGAGAATTATTGAAATTGGAATTTAGATAAAATTATCGAAATTGCCATAAAATATCGCAATTCTGATAAATTATCGCAAATTGCCTTTTCTATCGCAATTTAAGATAACTTATTCAAATTGTCATCTTTTATCGCAATTTTACGTTTTATAGCAATTTCTATTTCCTTATCGCAATTGGGCAAAAAAAATCTTCTATTAACCAAATGATGAAGCGAAAAGTGTACCGCTTTTAGGGGGTCATTTAAGCCCTAAATCGTATTTATTTGATCAAATATTGCCCTAAATCGTTCCTTTTGTCATTTTAGGTACTTTGGAGAAGAAATCTGAAAAAGGAAGCATTTTGGACGTTTTTGGAGCATAAAAGTGAAGAATTCGACAAAATGCCAAAGCTGCTGGAAAAGTACACGTGACGGCGTCAAGGATTGCTCCTGACGGCGTCACGGCTTGGCAAAAGAGGTGGATATGACAAATACACGTGACGCGCCAGAAAGTTTTACAAAGAAAGTCTGACGGCGTCACCCTTTAAGGTGATCAAGGCCGTCTCGTGCTAAGACAAAGAGAGATGGCCATCAGGATTAAAGAGTGACGGCGTCACCCTTAACCTTGACGGCGTCAACCCTTGACGCGCCAGAGAGGATTTTGGAGGATTAAAAAGGGACGGCGTCAAGAAGGCCATCAAGAAACCCTAACCGCGGTGAGGTGACGGCGTCACGCTCTATAACGTGACGCCGTCAGATCTGTTTCCCTATATATAGTTTTGCAATTTTTAGTCATTAGTGTGCAACTTTGTGAGGAGAAACCCTAAGACGATTTTTCTGCCATTTTTAAGGGTTTTATACCCTTGGATCTCCCATGTTCAATTGAAGATAAGTAATCAATTAATCATTCAATATGTCTATGTGTTGTTTGATTATATCTTGTTCTTGTCTTTTATTTAACATGCTAGGCTAGATTTATCTTGTGTTTGCTTAGATCTAATGAAATCTAACTATTGATTATTGGTTGTTGGTGTGTTATTAATTGTATTGGATGATTGTTTATCGATGTTAGGCTTAAGAAAACTGGCTAACCTCTTATACGGTAACTTGCTTGAATGTCTTAAGAAACATGAACCAATGCGTACTAAGGTTATTATGGTTGTATTTAATGCATGAGCGAATTCTAGTGATCCCATGTTGGGAGCTTCTTAGCCGGCTCGACATAGGAGTGAAGTTGGAGCTTATAGAGTTGGGGAAGTACGTACGCCACCCCACGATTGGTATTAAGGAATACACCCATCATTCACGCAATTAATACACACTAATCAACCGGTAAAAGATAGTTAGGGAGTAAGGAAATCTAAGTAAACACATTTATCTCCATATAAGTTCCACAACCTTTTTATTTTCAGTTATTTTATTTTATTTGCAATTGTAGTTATTTGGGTTAGTTGACTAGCAACTAATTCCGCCCACTCCTTCAAACCCGAGATTTTACTTGCTTTTATAAAAATATATAAAAATACAAAAAGAATCTTCCCTCACCCTTAGACCTATTAGAGTAGTTTTTCAATTCTAACGACACTATTCTCCTAGAGAACGATCAATCCTCCGGTACTTGCCACTACACTATACTACATCGGTTAGGTACACTGCCTGGTGGGGATTGCAAGCCTCTTGAGATCCCTCGAGAGGTAAAACCTGTTGTAAGGTCGCAAAACCACGCATCAAGTTTTTGGCGCCGCTGCCGGGGAATAGTTATTGTTTAGGTTGAATTTTTATTTTATTAGGTCTACTCATTAGATTGCTTTCTAGTGAGATTTTTATTTTATTTTTCTAGGTTTTCTTTAGTCTATCTTTTTTCTTCGTTTTTTTGTTCGTAACCATTACCATCCGACATCATGGAAGGTGGTAATATCCTCGATCCCAACAACCCACCACCACAACAACACCCACCTCCTAGAGCCCGTACCTTAGGAGACTACTCCCGTCCTAGCCACCATGGCTATCAAAACACCATTGAGCTCACTCAAGGAGCCAATGTCACACCCTTGCGATCCGACACCATCCGGTTGGTGCAAAGCGGATGCGCATTTCATGGACTTCGTTCCGAAGATCCTAATCAACATCTCAAGGACTTTCTCAAAATCGTTGATTCTATAGACCTTGATGTTGCCACTCGAGAGACGACCCGACTGCGTCTCTTTCAATTCTCTCTGCGGGACCAAGCTAGTCAATGGCTAGAGCGTCTACCCGCAGGATCCATCACCTCTTGGGATGATCTCACCACTCGTTTCCTTGCTCAGTTTTTCCCACCAGGAAGAACTACCAAGCTAAGGAATGATATCTTGATGTTCCAACAACGTCAAGGCGAAACCCTCTACGAGGCATGGACTCGATTCAAGGACTTACTCCAAAAAGTCCCTCACCATGGCATAGAACTTTGGCTCCAAGTCCAAATCTTCTATGACCACATCAATCTCTCCACGAGGCAAACCATTGACCAATCGGCTGGTGGTAAGCTACGTGATCTAAGTGCGGAACAATCATGGGCTCTCTTGGAAGATCTTGCTCTTTATGACAACGAAAGTTGGAATGATCCCCGTGATTTGAATAAAACGGTCAAGGCAATATCTTTGCCTTCGAACAATTCAAGCACTTCCGACCGTAGGATCATAGAACTTGAAGACCAAGTCAAGTTTCTTATGAAATCCTACGAGGCTCCTAAACCTTCAAGCCAAGTGAACAAAATCACTTCTTCGTGTGAATTATGTAGTGGTCCCCACGACACTCGTGATTGCGTGGAACTCCCCGAACAAGCTTTTGCGGACTACGCATCCTCGCGTACCGACGGAGCGGGAGACAAGTGGTACACTTTCAAACCCGAGCCAAACCCCTACGGTGATTCATACAACCCCTCATGGAAAAATCCCCCAAACCTTAGGTGGAAACAAAACCAAAACACACAACAAACCAATTCTTCCAACCCACCTAATCGTTTTCAATCAAGCGGTTCATCCCCAAACCGTACTTTCAATAACAATCCTTCCAACAATTATGGTAGTACCAATAATCTTGAAGGATTGATGTCCAAATTTATGGCATCTCAAGAAGCTCGGATAGCTAGATTCGAATCCGAATTCAATCAACAACAAACGGAGATGACCAATAAAATTGACAACTTATTGAAAGCCCTCAATAACCAAGTGCTATCACCTCCACATAAGGACGCTAGAAACACAAATAGCGGACCCCAAGTAAAAGTCCCCTCTTCATCCAAACATGTCCACTTTGTCAACATTGTCACTATTAAACCAATTGATAGGAATAAGGATAATAGTGAACCTGAGGATGAGGTTAAGAAAGTCGAGGTTGATAAAGAAGTTAGGAAAAGTGAGATTGAAAAAGTAGATGATGATGAGGACTACTTCAATAGGCTACCCACTAAGGAAGAACGCGCATATCATACAGACTTATTCAATGACCCCGAGACACCATACTTCCTAGGTAGACCAATTATAGAAATGGGCGACCCTTCTAATCTCAACATACCATGCAACATCGGACATTTACATGTGTGGAAAGCTTACATCGACCTTAGATCGCCCATAAACATCATGAATAGAGCCCACTACAACTTGATAATGAAAAATCAACTTGGGTATAGGATGCTCCCTGATAAGGGTTGGATGAGTAACTTCACGGGAAGAGTTAAGGGATTACCGGTTTATGTAGGAAACTTCACCTATGCCACCGAATTTGTAATTGTAGAAGATATCCGCCCAATAATCGATGCATGCTTAACTCAAGTAGTTTTTGGAAAACCATTTGTTGAGGTCTCTAGGATGACTTATGAACCTTTCTTAGGGATAGTTAGATTTAAGGATGAGACCGATGAGGTAAACTACCAAATGCCATATAAGATAGAGCAATTCCAACACTTGTCAAATGTTGAGAAGGAGCTTAAGCAAGCAGTCTACTATAGGAATGATGGAGATAGAAGTAAAGGAGTAGACTATGTTATGGAAAGGATATCCGGTTTCTACAAGGATTGTTTGAAATTAGGACAGGAATATAAAACCGGACATGAGAATGGCCTAGAAACCGTGACCAATGATGGGGTCACGTAATGTACGGTGACTTTGAGTCTAGCTACAAGACTCGTTAATAAAGAAAAGCGCTTCTTGGGAGGCAACCCAAGCTTTATTTGCTTTGTGTGTTTATTTATTTGTTTGTTTGATTTTATTTGCTTCCGTATGTATGTTTAATTTTTATTATTATTGATTCATGTTCGAAACTAAATTGTGAAAATGCTTTATCTTGTTTTTAACTTCGTCTTAACTACATATAAAGGTATTTTGCAAAAGATAAGTGTAAGGGAAATCCAAATTGGTTTATTAGAACAAATGAACATGAATCATAACAATATTAAATTAGCATACATATTAGTAATTGTTTGAGTCAAATGCTTTTATCGAGTCATAATGATATTTTGCAGGATTTCCAGGAAGTAAGGTATAGGTTTTTCCAGAAATTTTCTGGAAACTTAACATGAGAATTCTGTCAGATCATTTCTGACGGCGTCAGGTTTTAATTTTCTGAAATTTTTGAAAGTTTTGTTTTTCTACCGGAATCATAAAAAGTTTTTATTAAATCTCTAACTTATAAACTCCAGGAATCTGCAAAATAATCATTCCACAAGCATTATATCCTTATACAGATTTATCCCGCCGATGTTATGCAGGTTTTCGTGTTTGTTTTCTCAGGTTTAATAGGTTATTTTGGACAAGGAGATGTATGTGGAATCTAGCTTTTGGCGCTGCTTTAGTCTTGAAACTTCAACATTACCTTGGAAGAAGATTTAACCATGTTACCACTTTATCCACCGAACGAATCAGGGGAGTATTTGATTTCATTCTTTTACCTTATTTACTTTTACATCTTGTTATTTGAACATTGGGGACAATGTTCATCTTAAGTGTAAGGGCGGGGGGGGGGGGGGGGGGGGTAAAGTACGATACTTTAGAGAATGCAATTACGCTTGATTTTTCGTTTGTTTAATGGTAGATGTGTAATAAAACTGAGAGAAATACTTGTTAGGGCAATTTTAGTGCCAAATTTAAAATTTTTTACAACATTTAGGAGTGAAACTTTGGTCTTAATGAGCGTCTCACGGATAGGAGTTATATGACTAGCACAAAACCGTACCACTAAAAAATTTTCCACCCCCAAATATGTGAGGTTCGCCCCTAGAATTGGTAGGAAAAGCATTTATGCTATGATGTGTGTACCGGTAGCACTTAGATTCTAGAACTTGCGTTAGGACCATTCCGAGGCCACAAGTGAGACTGCATTCGTATAGTTAGATTTACTACATGATAAGAGACATTAGGATTAACCCATTGTTTTACACCTGTGTTTTTGTTATAATTACATTGGCTACATTGGTCAAGTAATTCTCCACACCCTTCGCGTTGTACTCATTTTTAGTACACGATACCCCTAGTACACCTCTCAGAGCCTATCTTTTCGTTTCTAACTTTAAGCATTTTACTTAAAGTAAGAATTTGTTTACACCCCACTTAAATGTACACCCAAATCGCCTTAGCCTACCTTGTATGCACTCATTTTTAGTGCATTATTGTGACAACATTTGTTTAAACCCCAAGTTAATTATCAAATTGATTACATGGTTGCTAAGTCGAGTCATATCCTTGTACATATTGTTTTGGGACGATTGGGACTCATGGGTAAAGTACTAGCGTAATGGAGTAATGGGGAAGAACAACATTATTACCCCCATATGTACTAAATATTTTAAAAGTACTCCAAGTGTTTCGATTATCTTAATTCGAGTCATTAGAATAGTTAATTGTAAAGTTATGTAATAGTTCCAGTGTAAGGGGAGAACCGAGGCCCCTATGATGTATTATTTTGGATGGTAGGGCAAGAGTGTATGAAAAAAAAAAATCAAAAAATTCAAGAAAAATACAAAAAAATGAGAAAAAGAAAAGTAGAAAAAACATACGGACTACCATCCCGTTTCATTTTATGTTTATTTTATCTTTTTGTTATTTTTTTCATTAGCTTAAGTCGAGTCTAGTCTTGGCTTAGCAACGCCATATTGTACATGTAATTAATCAAGATCTTTAACTCGCCACCAGTAAAATATCCTTTATCCAACAAAACCGTGTTTATCATATCCCTACACCTAACGTTATAACCCATGTAAAAGCCCTCTTTGATAGTTTATCTTAGGTGCTTACGCCTAGTAGAGGAGGTTTTTGATCCTTTCCCAAGCCTATGGTAATCTATTTGCTATGACAGGTAGTGAGAGATATTATCCGTTTTCATTTATGAGATATACTTTTATGACACCTGAGAGATGTGAGTATCTAAACACTACTTGTGAGGTGCTAGTTTGTAATCTCCGTGCTTATTATGATTAAAGTGGAACGACTATTTGTTGTAATTACTTTTATATTAGCGTTAAATGACCCCTAACTTGTATTTTGATTAGAATAAAAACGCATTTGCTTGAGGACAAGCAAATCTCAAGTGTAAGGGTATTTGATGAAGCGAAAAGTGTACCGCTTTTAGGGGGTCATTTAAGCCCTAAATCGTATTTATTTGATCAAATATTGCCCTAAATCGTTCCTTTTGTCATTTTAGGTACTTTGGAGAAGAAATCTGGAAAAGGAAGCATTTTGGACGTTTTTGGAGCATAAAAGTGAAGAATTCGACAAAATGCCAAAGCTGCTGGAAAAGTACACGTGACGGCGTCAAGGATTGCTCCTGACGGCGTCACGGCTTGGCAAAAGAGGTGGATATGACAAATACACGTGACGCGCCAGAAAGTTTTACAAAGAAAGTCTGACGGCGTCACCTTTTAAGGTGATCAAGGCCGTCTCGTGCTAAGACAAAGAGAGATGGCCATCAGGATTAAAGAGTGACGGCGTCACCCTTAACCTTGACGGCGTCAACCCTTGACGCGCCAGAGAGGATTTTGGAATATTAAAAAAGGACGGCGTCAAGAAGGCCATCAAGAAACCCTAACCGCGGCGAGGTGACGGCGTCACGCTCTATAACGTGACGCCGTCAGATCTGTTTCCCTATATATAGTTTTGCAATTTTTAGTCATTAGTGTGCAACTTTGTGAGGAGAAACCCTAAGACGATTTTTCTGCCATTTTTAAGGGTTTTATACCCTTGGATCTCCCATGTTCAATTGAAGATAAGTAATCAATTAATCATTCAATATGTCTATGTGTTGTTTGATTATATCTTGTTCTTGTCTTTTATTTAACATGCTAGGCTAGATTTATCTTGTGTTTGCTTAGATCTAATAAAACCTAACTATTGATTATTGGTTGTTGGTGTGTTATTAATTGTATTGGATGATTGTTTATCGATGTTAGGCTTAAGAAAACTGGCTAACCTCTTATACGGTAACTTGCTTGAACGTCTTAAGAAACATGAACCAATGCGTACTAAGGTTATTATGGTTGTATTTAATGTATGAGCGAATTCTAGTGATCCCATGTTAGGAGCTTCTTAGCCGGCTCGACATAGGAGTGAAGTAGGAGCTTGATGCGTGGTTTTGCGACCTTACAACAGGTTTTACCTCTCGAGGGATCTCAAGAGGCTTGCAATCCCCACCAGGGAGTGTACCTGACCGATGTAGTATAGTGAAGTGGAAAGTACCGGGGGATTGATCGTTCTCTAGGGGAATAGTGTTGTTAGGATTGAAAAACTACTCTAATAGGTCTAAGGGTGAGGGAAGATTCTTTTTGTATTTTTATATTTTTTATGAAAGCAAATAAAATCTCGGGTTTGAAGGAGTGGGCGGAATTAGTTGCTAGTCAACTATCCCAAGTAACTACAATTGCAAATAAAATAAAATAACTGAAAATGAAAAGGTTGTGGAACTTATATGGAGAGAAATGTGTTTACTTAGATTTCCTTACTCCCTAACTATCTTTTATCGGTTGATTAGTGTGTATTAATTGCGTGGATGACGGGTGTATTCCTTAATACCAATCGTGGGGTGGCGTACGTACTTTCCCAACTCTACAAGCTCCTACTTCACTCCTATGTCGAGCCGGCTAAGAAGCTCCTAACATGGGATCACTAGAATTCGCTCATGCATTAAATACAACCATATAAACCTAGTACGCATTGGTTCATGTTTCTTAAGACGTTCAAGCAAGTTACCGTATAGGAGGTTAGCCAGTTTTCTTAAGCCTAACATCGATAAACAATCATCCAATACAATTAATAACACACTAATAACCAATAATCAATAGTTAGGTTTCATTAGATCTAAGCAAACACAAGATAAATCTAGCCTAGCATGTTAATTAAATGACAAGAACAAGATATAATCAAACAATACATAGACATATTGATTGATTAAGTGATTACTTATCTTTAATTAAACATGGGAGATCCAAGGGTATAAAAACCCTTAAAAATGGCAGAAATTCGTCTTAGGGTTTCTCCTCACAAAGTTGCACACTAATGACTAAAAATTGCAAAACTATATATAGAACTTAGTGGCTGACGGCGTCACGTTATAGATCTTGACGTCGTCACCTCGCCGTGGCTAGGGTTCCCGGATGGTCTTCCTGACGCCGTCCCTCTTTAATCCTCCAAAATCTGGTCTGGCCTATCCAGGGTTGACGCCGTCAGAAATATGCTTGACGCCGTCTCTCTTTAGCTTAAACCGTGATGGCCTTGATCACCTTAAAGGGTGACGCCGTCAGACTTTCCATTGCAAAACTCTCTGGCGCGTCACGTGTATTTTGTCATATCCACCTCTTTTTCCAAGCCATGATGCCGTCTGGAACAATTCTTGACGCCGTCAAGTGTACTTTTCCAGCAACTTTGAAGACTTTGTCGTTTTCTTCACTTTTATGCTCCAAAAACGTCCAAAATGCTTCCTTTTCCAGATTTCTTCTCCAAAGTACCTAAAATGACAAAAGGAATGATTTAGGGCAATATTTGATCAAATAAATACGATTTAGGGCTTAAATGACCCTCTAAAAGCGGTACACTGTTCGCTTCATCAAATACCCTTACACTTGAGATTTGCTTGTCCTCAAGCAAATGCGCTTTTATTCTAATCAAAATACAAGTTAGGGGTCATTTAATGCTAATATAAAATTAATTACAACAAATAGTCGTTCCACTTTAATCATAATAAGCACGGAGATTACACACTAGCACCTCACAAGTAGTGTTTAGATACTCACATCTCTCAGGTGTCATAAAAGTATATCTCATAAATGAAAACGGATAATATCTCTCACTACCTGTCATAGCAAATAGATTACCATAGGCTTGGGAAAGGATCAAAAACCTTCTCCACTAGGCGTAAGCACCTAAGATAAACTATCAAAGAGGGCTTTTACATGGGTTATAACGTGAGGTGTAGGGATATGATAAACACGGATTTGTTGGATAAAGGATATTTTACTGGTGGCGAGTTAAAGATCTTGATTAATTACATGTATAATATGGCGTTGCTAAGCCAAGACTAGACTCGACTTAAGCTAAAAACAAAATAACAAAAATATAAAATAAACATAAAATGAAACGGGATGGTAGTCCGTATGTTTTTTCTACTTTTCTTTTTCTCATTTTTTTTTGTATTTTTCTTTATTTTTTCGATTTTTTTTTTTTTTTTTTTTTTTTTTTTTTTTTTTTTTTTTTTTTTTTTTAACATACACTCTTGCCCTACCATCCAAAATAATACATCATAGGGGCGTTGCATTCCCCTTACACTTGAATTTTTACATAACTTTACAAATAACTATTCTAATGACTCGAATTAAGATAATCGAAACACTTGGAGTACTTTTAAAATATTTAGCACATATGGGGGTAATAATGTTGTTCTTCCCCATTACTCCATTACACTAGAACTTTACCTATGAGTCCCAATCGTCCCAAAACAATATGTACAAGGATATGACTCGACTTAGCAACCATGTAATCAATTAGATAATTAACTTGGGGTTTAAACAAATGTTGTCACAATAATGCACTAAAGATGAGTGCACACAAGGTAGGCTAAGGCGATTTGGGTGTACATTTAAGTGGGGTGTAACAAATTCTTCCTTTAAGTAAAATGCTTAAAGTTAGAAACGAAAAGATAGGCTCTGAGGGGTGTACTAGGGGTATCGTGTACTAAAAATGAGTACAACGCAAAGGGTGTGGGAGAATTACTTGACCAATGTAGCCAATGTAGTTATAACAAAAACACAGGTGTAAAACAATGGGTTAATCCTAATGCCTCTTATCATGTAGTAAATCTAACTACACGAATGTAGTCTCACTTGTGGCCTCGGAATGGTCCTAACGCAAGTTCTAGAATCTAAGTGCTACCGGTACACACATCATAGCATAAATGCTTTTCCTACCAATTCTAGGGGCGAACCTCACATATTTGGGGGTGGAAAATTTTTTAGTGGTACGGTTTTGTGCTAGTCATATAACTCCTATTCGTGAGATGCTCATTAAGACCAAAGTTTCACTCCTATATGTTGTAAAAAATTTTAAATTTGGCACTAAAATTGCCCTAACAGGTATTTCTCTCAGTTTTATTACACATCTATCATTAAACAAACGAAAAATCAAGCGTAATAGCATTCTCTAAGGTATCGTACTTTACCCCCCTTACACTTAAGATGAACATTGTCCCCAATGTTCAAATAACAAGATGTAAAAGTAAATAAGGTAAAAGAATGAAATCAAATACTCCCCTGATTCGTTCAGTGGATAAAGAGGTAACATGGTTAGATCTTCTTCCAAGAGAATGTAGAAGCTCCAAGACTAATGCATCGCCAAAAAGCTTGATTCCACATACATTTCCTTATCCAAAATAACCTGTTAAACCTGAGAAAACAAACACGAAAATCTGCATAACATCGGCGGGATAAATTCTATATAAGGATATAATGCTTGTGGAATGATTATTTTGCAGATTCCTGGAGTTTATAAGTTAGAGATTTAATAAAAACTTTTTATGAAAACAAAACTTTCAAAAATTTCAGAAAATTAAAACCTGACGCCGTCAGGTTGTAATGCCTGACGCCGTCAGAAATGATCTGACAGAATTCTCATGTTAAGTTTCCGGAAAATTTCTGGAAAAACCTATACCTTACTTCCTGTAAATCCTGCAAAACATCATTATGACTCGATACAAGCATTTGACTCAAACAAATACTAATATGTATGTTAATTTATTATTGTTATGATTCATGTTCATTTGTTTTCTAATAAACCGATTTGGATTTCCCTTACACTTAACTTTTGCAAAATACCTTTATATGTAGTTATGACGAAGTTAAAAACAAGATAAAGCATTTTCACAATTTAGTTTTGAACATGAATCAATAATAATAAAAATTAAACACACATACGGAAGCAAATAAAATCAAACAAACAAATAAATAAACACATAAAGTAAATAAAGCTTGGGTTGCCTCCCAAGAAGCGCTTTTCTTTATTAACGAGTCTTGTAGCTAGACTCAAAGTCAGGCTCATCTAGTGTCGCTTATGCTCACGTATCCGAGTGTGAGCCATCTAATTGTTGCCTCATCTTTCTTGTATTCATCACTCAGCTCCAGACATCCATGATAATATCTCTTATTTTTCTCATGTGGATATTTGAGCCCCTTCCTCTTATCATTCTCACTTAGCAAGTCAATAGGCAAAAGTCTATTGCAAGATTCAATGGAGAAGTTCTTAAACCTAGGATGTGATCGGGGCATTTGGTAAACAAAATCTTCATCCCCATCCGAGAATGTAATTAACCCGTCCACAAGTTTTTCATCAAGGTTGGTCATCCTTTTGAAGGGTTCTCCAAAAATGACTTGGGTTAATTTGTTATCAATAAATTCTCCTAAGTTCTCCATAACCATAAAATCCACCAAATACACAAAACTTCCTACGAATACGTGTAGTGGCTTAATCCTAGCAACAATGTTATCTCCTTGATATTCTAGCTCATCTACCATGATTTTATTATAATTAGCGCGGGAGATAATGTTCATAGGCAAAGATGAGTTAAGATAAGCATGAAAACTATGATAACCAATCTTACATGGAAATTGTATGTTAGAGAGGCTATCCTTTTCGATCTTAGTCCTAGGGTCAACATACTTAAAGGGATCAATTTCCTCTTTTCTCCATTCCTCGTTAACTACTTCTCCATTACCAGCATCCTCATCGGAGTCTGAATTGTAAAATGGACTAACTGCATAGTCATTCTCATGGTCAGACTCCTCCATCTCAAAATTGTTACCAAAGTGGTGGTCGGGTGAAAGGTTGTTGTTTTCTACGATGGGGGCGGGAACAGGTAGTTGGAAGTTTGCACGGCGGAAAATACGAATAACAGGGATCACGCGATCACTATTACTCATGAGGTAGGTGGAAGGTGTCACAAACAAAAGTACAAAGTAATAAGATAGACTAAAGAAAACCTAGAAAAATAAAATAAAAATCTCACTAGAAAGGAATCTAGTGAGTAGACCTAATAAAATAAAAATTCAACCTAAACAATAACTATTCCCCGGCAGCGGCGCCAAAAACTTGATGCGTGGTTTTGCGACCTTACAACAGGTTTTACCTCTCGAGGGATCTCAAGAGGCTTGCAATCCCCACCAGGCAGTGTACCTGACCGATGTAGTATAGTGAAGTGGCAAGTACCGGGGGATTGATCGTTCTCTAGGGGAATAATGTCGTTAGGATTGAAAAACTACTCTAATAGGTCTAAGGGTGAGGGAAGATTCTTTTTGTATTTTTATATTTTTTATGAAAGCAAATAAAATCTCGGGTTTGAAGGAGTGGGCGGAATTAGTTGCTAGTCAACTATCCCAAGTAACTACAATTGCAAATAAAATAAAATAACTGAAAATGAAAAGGTTGTGGAACTTATATGGAGAGAAATATGTTTACTTAGATTTCCTTACTCCCTAACTATCTTTTACCGGTTGATTAGTGTGTATTAATTGCGTAGATGACGGGTGTATTCCTTAATACCAATCGTGGGGTGGCGTACGTACTTCCCCAACTCTACAAGCTCCTACTTCACTCCTATGTCGAGCCGGCTAAGAAGCTCCTAACATGGGATCACTAGAATTCGCTCATGCATTAAATACAACCATATAAACCTAGTACGCATTGGTTCATGTTTCTTAAGACGTTCAAGCAAGTTACCGTATAGGAGGTTAGCCAGTTTTCTTAAGCCTAACATCGATAAACAATCATCCAATACAATTAATAACACACTAATAACCAATAATCAATAGTTAGGTTTCATTAGATCTAAGCAAACACAAGATAAATCTAGCCTAGCATGTTAATTAAAAGACAAGAACAAGATATAATCAAACAACACATAGACATATTGATTGATTAAGTGATTACTTATCTTCAATTAAACATGGGAGATCCAAGGGTATAAAAACCCTTAAAAATGGCAGAAATTCGTCTTAGGGTTTCTCCTCACAAAGTTGCACACTAATGACTAAAAATTGCAAAACTATATATAGAACTTAGTGGCTGACGGCGTCACGTTATAGATCTTGACGCCGTCACCTCGCCGTGGCTAGGGTTCCCGGATGGTCTTCCTGACGCCGTCCCTCTTTAATCCTCCAAAATCCGGTCTGGCCTATCCAGGGTTGACGCCGTCAGAAATATGCTTGACGCCGTCTCTCTTTAGCTTAAACCGTGATGGCCTTGATCACCTTAAAGGGTGACGCCGTCAGACTTTCCATTGCAAAACTCTCTGGCGCGTCACGTGTATTTTGTCATATCCACCTCTTTTGCCAAGCCATGACGCCGTCTGGAACAATTCTTGACGCCGTCAAGTGTACTTTTCCAGCAACTTTGAAGACTTTGTCGTTTTCTTCACTTTTATGCTCCAAAAACGTCCAAAATGCTTCCTTTTCCAGATTTCTTCTCCAAAGTACCTAAAATGACAAAAGGAACGATTTAGGGCAATATTTGATCAAATAAATACGATTTAGGGCTTAAATGACCCCCTAAAAGCGGTACACTTTTCGCTTAATCAGAGCTTATAGAGTTGGGGAAGTACGTACGCCACCCCACGATTGGTATTAAGGAATACACCCGTCATCCACGCAATTAATACACACTAATCAACCGGTAAAAGATAGTTACGGAGTAAGGAAATCTAAGTAAACACATTTCTCTCCATATAAGTTCCACAACCTTTTTATTTTCAGTTATTTTATTTTATTTGCAATTGTAGTTATTTGGGTTAGTTGACTAGCAACTAATTCCGCCCACTCCTTCAAACCCGAGATTTTACTTGCTTTTATAAAAATATATAAAAATACAAAAAGAATCTTCCCTCACCCTTAGACCTATTAGAGTAGTTTTTCAATCCTAACGA
Organism: Artemisia tridentata subsp. tridentata; assembly: GCA_021014915.2. NCBI lineage: Eukaryota > Viridiplantae > Streptophyta > Magnoliopsida > Asterales > Asteraceae > Artemisia > Artemisia tridentata. The sequence goes on from CP139505.1 coordinate 70,898,500, forward strand.
CACTATTCCCCTAGAGAACGATCAATCCCCCGGTACTTGCCACTACACTATACTACATCGGTCAGGTACACTGCCTGGTGGGGATTGCAAGCCTCTTGAGATCCCTCGAGAGGTAAAACCTGTTGTAAGGTCGCAAAACCACGCATCACAAAAACCAACTTAACATAACTCATCACACAAATCTTAATTATCTTCAAGATTCAGACATGTCTCAACCACCACACTTCAATTACTACTATCAGCTACAGCAATATACACAACAACAGCAATTTCATCCTCAGTATCAACAACAACAAGCATTCGTGCAAGAGCATCAATTTCTCTCTCCACCACAAGTATCTCCACAACAAATCATGCAACAGAATCAAATGCAGAACTATCCATCCTACTCCAGAGAACCTCATTGGTTTAATAAGATGTGTGAGGCAATCAGCAGTCAGCAATCCCGTCATGAGGCTGGGAATCAGGAAACTCCACCTATGCTGACACCTGGTAACTATGTGCAATGGGCTAGTAGATTCCTTAGATTCATTGAACTCCGAAAACCCCATGGGAAATATCTTATGCAAGCCATTGAAGAAGGACCCTTTCCACTTCCAGTAACTGTTGTTCCAGGAACTTCAGAAAGAGAAGAGACATCAACTCCCATTGCTGTCGCTAACTACACAACTGAACAAACACTGCAACAAGAGGCAAATCAATTGGCAATGTCTTACATACTTCAGGGAATTCCCAATCCTATTTACCGAAGTATTGATGCTCAAAAGACTGCCAAAGACATGTGGGAACATGTGCATCTTCTAATGGAAGGGACATAGTTAAATCAAGAAGATCTTGAGTCAAAGTTGTACATGGAGTACACTCACTTTATCATGGAACCAGGGGAAACTATTGAATCATACTACCACCGTTTCACAAACATTGTCAATGACCTCGATCGTCATGATATCAAGTTACCAAGGATTGCTATCAATTCCAAATTCCTAGGATGCCTTGGACCAGAATGGCAGAAATATGCAACATTTGTCAGGCAAACAAAGAAGATTGGTGAAGTCAAGTATGGACTAATGTATGACTATCTGAGACACAAATCATATTGATCAAATAAGCAAACGATTGACGTGTTGTTTATCTGATACATAATGTTGTTCCATGCACAAGTGGGAGAAATCTTATTGTGTGCAAGCAACAACATAAAGGAATATGATTTAAAGGGTTCTCTTGACTACAAGGTCAGAGATTGATGTTCTAATGTGTTTTATACACATTCTAATTTATAGAACACTTGGAGTTAATATCTACTTTCATTACTAGATATTAATGACAAGGTAAATTACATACCTTCATCATTGCAGTCTCAGCTGATGTGATGAAACTATGTTAATTTACAAGTCTCTATAATTAGATAATTATTAGAACAAGTGTCGATATGATAATAAGATTACTTAAAATGTGAATATTTATGTATTATTACAGTGACATGAATATATGAAGTAATCTTATACTACTTCATAATTTGAATGTTTATGTATTCTTAGAATGACATAAATATATGAAGTAATAAATTAACTTGAAATACTATTGAAACCAAGTTGTGGGTTTCATAATTACTTTAGTTATGCATATTTATATTTATTGTAAAAATATAAATATGAAGTTTTTTGTTGTAAGACTTATAACAAAGTAAGACGTTAACTTGTTATGGTTTTTTAATTAAGACATATACAAGAAGTCATTGAGTTGATTAATGACTTATAACGTAAATTGGGATTATAACAGTTTATGTTTTTTTTTTGGTAAGACATAGAAATTAAGTGGCTTGGGCTAAAAGGCACTTATGTTATAAAGCATGCAATTGGCTTGGAAAATCTATTATACCATTAAATTGACTTAGTTGGTAAATAGGTAAGCCAAAACCGAAATATATTTATCTTACATATTGTAAGAAAGTCTTACAATATTTATCCTAATGGAATACATAGTAATTATGGTATGTTCAGTTAGGAGAATCAAACTCTTATTATATTGTTTGATTTAAGATAATTATATCTTCTATTCTTCCTAAAGAAATCAAGGTTAGAAATTGGGTATGAATTGGATATACTCAATTAAGACTCCAACCTAGAAGATTAATAAGACACCATTTAATATGGAATATGACGGATCACATTAAGTCTTAAAATTGAAGTTCAGAATTTGTTAGACTACTTGTTGGGTAGGTTATTAACAAATTAAGGTTATGAACTGTCAATTTGTATCTGCAAAGTCCCAAAAGAGAACAAGTTTTGTGTTGCTCTAATTGCTAAGAATTTATAGGTAATCTATAAATTGCAAAAGGCGAGTGGGAGTTTTATCTTCAAAAGATAAAAATTACAAGATACATAATCTTCAAAATACGCTAACAAAATCATAATGAGGATTTAACATGTTAGTGCTAAATCTCAAAAATGATGGAATTCTCATTTCATAGATCCGCAAGGATATCTCAAATATTTGTAGAATATGTTGAGGGTTATGAGTTACAGGATCGTGATATGCCTGTTAATAAATTGCAAATGTTTATTTGGCAAATTACTCATACTATGAATAATAAGATGCAGTTCAAAAAGATAACTAGTTTGGAAACATAGTTTATCTTAAACTCTATAGTAACACTATAGAATGGAAATGAATTTCTACAAAGGAAATGAAAATCCTAGAGATTTAAAATTCTTGTGTAGAAATCATATGGACAAAATTTGTATACATATTTAATATGTGAAAAGATTATCAATCACAATTAAACAATTAAATGTGATTGAAATTCTTTCTAAGCACATTAAATATATAAAGATTATGATTGTCATTATTAGTTTCATTTATATGAAATTAATAATGGAATATCAAAACTCTTTCTTTAATAATTACTTGAGCGAGGACGAAAAGTAATTGAAAGGAGTGTTTGAATTCAAATAATCTTTAGAAGTATACAAAGTGCAAATCATTTGTGAATGGATTAATGCATGCATCTAAAAGATATACTTATTTTAGTTATTAAATCTAGTTTTGATTTATAATTAAAATAAGATATTTCTTAATATTCCTAAAAGCTAGTGGGAGTGATATATTTATTTTCTTATTTCATGTATGTTGTATAACATATAGGAAGTAACATTCCATTAACATTTATATGTTAAGTCTTAGTTTGGAATGAAACTTCACATGGAAATTTAGAAAATAAAACCTTGGAATATATGTTTATTTGATTATAAGCATAAGCGATAATAATAACTGATTCTAAAAAGAACATGATATACTATTAGAATAATCTAGATAGTAACATATCTTTGAAAAGATATGACATGAATACATCTAAGGTTGACGAAAGGATTATTCATGTAAATCATGTTGCTTGTTGTATCATGCTTGAATAAAAGATGATTGACAACATTAATATCTAATTGTGATTATTAGATAGTAAAGTGTAATGGATATGGTTTAGAATTTACATCCTCAGCCTGGATTTGCTCCAAAATTCTAAATATGAACCATATGGCAAGTTATTGCTTGATTGATATTGTGGCCAAATCTTGAAGGATTTGAAGATATCAAACATTACACGATGAATGTTAAAAGTTTACGGAACTTGGAAAGAGCATATTGTTGTTTGGATACAATGATGCTAGTAAGATTGAGATGACACTCAATACTAGTCATGGTGGGAGCTCATCCTTATTAGGAAACCATGTGCACTAGTTATGCTCAATATGAGCATATTTGCATTATACATAAAGAATTAGAATACTTTAACTACAAGGTTTGGTAGTTTAATGTCATAAATTCGTGCATGAGGATGTCACGCATTTTATGAAGTATGTGGCAATATCTAGATAGATGAATGCACACATACAAGAATTTCATTATTGAAATAAGTATTCTCAAAATTCCGATAGATCAAATTAATTGATTTATGCCTTGTCAACAAGTATGGTGGTCATGACTTGTGGCATATTCATTAATGGGAATTATCATGCTTGATCTGGTTAGTATTTGGATAAGGGATGTTAAGCAATATTATTTTAATGAAATAAAGTGTGGATAACGTTTATTCTCATTTATAATATTGTATCATATATTTGCATGTTTAAATCCGTGAATAACTTATGTTATTCTAAATTGTCCGTTGTCAATTAATGATATGGGAATATCATTAAATAAAGACAAATGTGAGGATTGGTAGAATGTACTGTAAGGTTGAGACACCAATGTCACATGATATTCAATATTGGATAAATTGAATATAGGACTTATCCCAACCACATGATTGTACTTTATGGATCGTCGTCATTAAGTAAATCATGAATATTTATCCTCAGACTTGAGATACCAGGTGACTGCCGAGGATGTAGCTCATTTTCTGTAAGGTAGTCTAACGCTATCCGTAACAGGTAGTTATAAGGGCTATTTTCGGAGGTGATGCAAAGTTCGAGGGTCACGCTCATAGTCAATAAAGGATTTGTTCATTCAAATTTGTTTTGAAGTATAATACTGCTGGGCCCCTCGTAGGATTGGCAAGATGTTTGTACGGCCGTACCCAAAGTCTATCTGGAAGACGTTCAGATGTTTTGGTAATCTTGATCAATTATTAATAACGAGAAACAGAATAGTTAATTATGGAATGACCTAGATCCATATCCATATTAACGCGGTATTAGAAACAAAAGGATAAGTATGATGATAATAACATCACGTGGTTTTTCCAGAAAAACCATACTCGGTTCGATCTGGGGGCATTGGGATCTGTTAAGCTAGACTAGCCCATGTCATTACGATATTAATAAATATCCAAGTGGGAGCTGTTAGAGTTTGTGGATATAAATTAATATTTGTATGTCCGGTTTCGAACCCGAGACTCGGGATTGCACACAATACGTAAGAGTTTCAATGGATTGAATTAATTAAATATATTTTATATTTTAATTATTCATTTCACAAACAATACTTAACGACAGTTAGTATTTAACGGAGTTAGAGTTAACGGTCGTTAAAGGACTAATTTTGCAATAGAGCAAGAGAAGGATCTAGAATCCCTTTCTTGGGGAGAAAGTTGACCGATCCCTCCTTAGGGTTAGGGAGTCGGTTTTGGTATCTTGGAGGAAAAGATTTGGGAGCCTATAAATACAACCCCATTGTATTTGTTAATCCCTAATCCCTAATTCTCAAGCAAGCCAATTTCTTTCTCCTCTCCTCTAGTTCTAACCGATCGGCATTTACCCCTATCTCCTAGGGTTTTGCCGATTTCAACTTGAACACAAGTATTGGTTTTGTTTGTGATTAGAACCTAACGTGTGTACAAGAACGAGTAACAAGCTTACTTTAGCTTGTGGTGTGACTTGCCCTATTCGACTACACCTTAGTCGATCCATACTTTAAACCCTAGTCAGGGTTTATCTTGTTCTTGTAGATCCGGTTCCTTGTTCTTGCTAGGAATAAAAAAGGTACGCTTTCTATTTAATTTTTAGTTAATTAATTTACATGTTATTGTAGATCCAATCCGCTGTGCATGCTTTGATGTTTATTGTTTGTGTTTATTAGTTTATAGATTTATGATTCTAATATTCCAACAGAATATACACCATTAAATTTACTTCCGATATTGCATATACAAGAATTAGACAACATAAGATACAAGAATAGACGACAGATGCTCGTGGTGTATAATAGCTTCTCTAGTACATTGAACTTTTCATAGTTTAATACACTGGCACATCAACGTGCCTTTGTTCGCAAAAACTTTCACATTGATGACAAAGAAATAAGATAAGTTTATGATCGGAAATCGTGATTGGGAAAAAAATTAAAGAACAACTAGGAGATACAGATAGGAAACATGTAGAAGAGACACAGGAAACAAACAATGGATATTTAGGACATGCTAAACATGCCAACTCCCGTTTCCAAGAAGTCTTACAATAAATTATAGTATATCCGATCACAGCAATAGGTAAAAAGAAAATTGAATTAATGATCAAGTTAGAGCCCTTGGTGGCTTGGTACACCGCGGTGTTATAGTCTAGTGTTATAGTAAAAAGTGTTGTCACCTAAGCTTTTTTTCGTTATAACTCAAAACTTATGAATTAACCTAAAACAACTAGCTTTCACTAATCTCTCAAGTTATAGTATACATCTGCCCCCGCAAATTTTTTATTTTTATCTTTTTTTCATTTATCTAGTAAAGCAACATATAAAATTAAAACATTACATTCCAAGAAGTGTTAGAATAAATTATAGTATATCCAATCATAGCAATAGATAAAAAGAAAATTGACTTTAATGATCAAGTTACTATTGGTTTAAACTTTAACCATTTTCTACACATTTTGAGTTTAAACCATTTGCGAACACTTCCGCGCATCTTGAACGTGCTTTAAATGCCCTAGTCAGCATTGTTCTAAACTAGACCAGTCAACATATAAATGAGTTTCGATCATACTACACAATGAGAAACATATTACACGTAATACCCACCCGAATAACCTTAAAATTCGACCGAAAGGAACCAGGCGACGCACCTTAATGCGCCATACATGCAATTTCTTCAAGGAAGCATACGAGTTACTAAGGGGCGAATCTTATAACAATATATAGAAACCGAAGATGAACAACCTTAACCAGTTTACACGATGTAAGATTAATAAGTAATTAAGTTCTGTTACATTAATATTAAAATATTGTACAAGAATGCAATTGTTGTGACGACCTCACACCGGCTGGAAAAGGCGAACTATCTTGGCTTCACGATATATTCTCATTCAACAAAATGTCAAAACTCTTTAAATGACGGTGTAACTGTCATACTTGTGAAAGATTGAGAAGGTATATATTGTTGCCCATGAGTAATGTGGATGCATATTTTTAGACGTTGAGTTCACGTGAGATGGATGCAAGACTAGACTTTAGAATACATTAATCTCACATGGACAGAACGCCTAAAAATATTCATTAACGTTCCTCGTGGACCATAACACCGTCACAATTCTTCAGCACAAATCATACAAGTCTCTTCATGATTGGTGTTGATGTGTATTATAAGACGTTGAATTCACGTGGCACAAGTACAAAACAGAAGTTTAGTATGCTCTTGTCTCATATGGATTCAACGTCTCAAGGTATGCACCAACATTACTCGTAGATTAAATGAAGTGCTAGCTAGCAGAATCCTTAAGTACACAAATTTTGCACCGTGATATAAAATGTTCAAACGTCATATTGGATAAGAATAAAAAAGTCAACAATCCTTCAATCCCATGAGTAACGTTGATGCATATTTTAAGACGTTGAATCCACGTGAGATGGATGCAAGACTAGACTTTAGAATACACTAATCTCACATGGGAACAACGCCTCAAAATATTCATTAATGTTGCTCGTCGACCATCAACACAAAATTACACACATACCTAAATCGTGAGGGGTGTTGATGCATATTTTGAGACTCTTGAATTCACGTGACGCAGTTAAAAAACTGAACTTTAGTATGCACGAGTCTCACATGGATTCAACGCATCAAAATATGCTTCATCACTTCTCGCAGATTAAAGTACTAGCATAATCCTTCAATACACAACTTTTGCACCCTAATATAAAATTTTCAAACGTCCTGGTGGATCAGAACTAATAAGGCAACATTTCTGATCATGGCATGCCACAACACGTACAGGCCTAATCATTGTTGAACTCTACACTAGGCGACAAGCAACTTTGCCAGCAATATACTCACATCTCCATCACAATATCAATACTATGGTCTAAGATAAACATATCCGCTGTCCCTTTTTCTGCACATGAAAAAGGGAAAAAAAAAAGTCAACTACCTCATATTGTTAGCTAATTTTACAAATAAGCAATTTTGAGTGTTTAATTAGATAAGGTAAAGTGCTGAACTACTATTTCAAACATATTGCTACTGTTGGATTCAAAATTATAGAATCAAAATAATAAATAGCTAGGCATAATCGATCTAGCAACATCTATAGTTCAGGTCAGTCACTAACATATACAAAATGAACATGCATAACATCAAGATAAGATACTACCAAATCTAACAATTTACGGTGTACGCGATAAGCTTGATCTAACATGATCTAGTTATTCTAAGATGAAAACACAAAACACGATTGTGGAACTGAGAACTTACCAGATATCACTTCTGGGACATTGTTCGCGTTGAAGAACTGCAATCTAGGACTTAATATCGTAAATCTGATCACATTTTTGTTTGTTTTGATAAGGTCGGACATTTTTAGGTTCTTATAGAAAAAATTAGATCTCTATTACCAAGTCTCTAACAACTTATTTCCACTTTGAACCTTGCTTTATAGTTTTATGGCAATTGTGATCCAGTTGTCTTTATTAATGATAAATATTCACGCACACATGACTCAGTGAAAGTAAGATCCAATCACAGACATAACATTGACTGAGATCCACAATTTAAGCCAGCCTACGTGCATCAAGGCATCTACCGTATTAAAAAAACACTGTAGCAGTTTGTATAATAAATTAATAATAATTGATTTTTTTGGTAAATGGTTTCGCCGATAAAATATATTACTTCAAAAAAACAGCTAAGTACAACGGTTGAGGGTGAGTCCCACAACTCAGCTCAATAATGCTAAACAAACATTCCTACAGAGAATAAAACCTAACATAGCATAAGAATGACACGCCATACTTATGCATAACAAGAAAGAAACCTATTTAATTTGACATTGAAGACGAATGTCATATGCGTTGGAATATGTGAATCATAAAACTATAAACACATAAACATAAACATATAACATCAAAGCATACGCAGCGGAAAAACAAGATCTACAAAACACGTATAATTAATTAACTAAATATAAAAGTTATGCGTACCTTTTGATTCCTAGCAAGAACAAGGAATCGTGCACACCAAGAACAAGATATAAACCCTAATAAGGGTTTAATGGGGATCGACTTATACAAGTCGAATAGGGTATGTAACACAAGCTAAAGTAAGCTTGTATTCCGTTCTTGTACACACGTATTACTAGCGTCTCAATGTGAAAAGCTAGGTTCATGTATCACAAATAAAACATCACAACACATAGGGTTTGATGTTCTAGATAATACACGGTCGAATCCCAAAAGACACATCACACTACGTCACCATGAAGATAAAAGAGTAAATAAATTTACATGCATATGAATATGCATGCAAACACACGTACTGTATATGATAATAAATGCACATGGCAATTACATCATTACTCCTTTTGACTTGTACATGTTGGATTGTCAGTAGGTGGAAGTGGAAGGGAATCGATTGACTTTTACAATCGGTTAGGGATATATCTATTGTCGATTATATTGAGCAATTGAGGGGTTTATATACACTCCAAACTTGCTCTCCAAGTTTGAGTCCAACACCTCCTCAAGTTTCAAAAATCGATATTCAACCCCCTCCTTTTTCCTTGTTCGACCATATGAATATTTGTGATTTAATAATTAATCATAAATCATTATATTAATTATTAATACATTGAGACTCATACGTAATGTGTGCAATCCCGAAGTCTTGTGTTCGAAACCAGTCATACAAATATTAATTTATATCCATAAACTCTAACAGCTCCCACTTGGATATTCATTAATATTGTAATGACATGGATCAGTCTAGCTTAACATCCGCAATGCCCCCAGATTGACACGAGTATGGTTTTCCTGGAAAAACTACATGATGATTAAATCATCATACTTATCCTTTTGTTTCTAATACCGCGTTAATATGGATATGTATCTAAGTCATTCCATAATTAACTATTCTGTTTCTCGTTATTAATAATTGATCAAGATTACCAAATCATCTGAACGTCTTCCAGATAAACTTTGGGTGTGGCCACACAAACATCTTGTCAACTCTACGAGGGGCCCAGCAGTATTATACTTCGAAACAAATTTGAAGGAACAAATCCTTTATTGACTACGAGCATAACCCTCGAACTTTGCATCACCTCCGAAAATAGCCCTTATAACTACCTGTTACGGATAGCGTTAGACTACCTTACAGAAAATGAGCTACATCCTCGGCAGTTATCTGGTATCTCAAGTCTGAGGATAAATATTCATGATTTACTTAATGACGACGATCCATAAAGTACAATCATGTGGTTGGGATAAGTCCTATATTTAATTTATCCAATATTGAATATCATGTGACATTGGTGTCTCAACCTTACAGTACATTCTACCAATCCCGACATTTGTCTTAGTTCAATAATATTCCCCTATTATTAATTGACAACGGACAATTTAGAATAACATAAGTTATTCACGGATTTAAACATGCAAATATAGGATACAATATTATAAATGAGAATAAACGTTATCCACACTTTATTTTATTAAAATAATAATTGCTTTAATATCTCTTATCCAAATACTAACTAGATCAATGCATGATAATTTCCATTAATTAATTATGCCACAAGTCATGACCACCATACTTGTTGACAAGGTATAAATCAACTAATTTTGATCTATCAGAATTTTGAGAATACTTATTTCAAGAATGAAATTCTTGTATGTGTGCTTTCATCTATCTAGATATTGACACATACTTCATAGATTGCGTGACATCCTCATGCACGAATTTATGACAATTAAACTACCAAACCTTTGTAGTTAAAGTATTCTAATTCTTTATGTATAATGCAACTATGCTCATATTGAGCATAACTAGTATACATGGTCTCCTAATAAGGATGAGCTCCCACCATGACTAGTATTGAGTGTCATCTCAATCTTACTAGCATCATTGTATCTAAACAACAATATGCTCTTCAAAGTTCCCGTAAACTTTAATATCCATCGTGTAATGTTTGACATCTACAAATCCTTCAAGATTTGTCAACTATATCAATCATTCAACAATATGCCATATGGTTCATATTTAGAATTTTGGAGCAAATCCAGGCTGAGGATGTAAATTCTAAACCATATCCATTACACTTTACTATCTAATAATCACAATTAGATATTAATGTTGTCAATCATCTTTTATTCAAGCATGATACAACAAGCAACATGATTTACATGAATAATCCTTTCGTCAACCTTAGATTTTATTCATGTCATATCTTTTTAAAGATATGTTTCTATCTAGTCCTTCTAATAGAATATCATGTTCTTTTAGAATCAATTATTTACCGCTTATGTTTATGATAATAAACATATATTCCAAGGTTTTATTTTCTAAATTTTCATGTGAAGTTTCATTCCAAACTAAGACTTAACATATAAATGTTAATGGAATGTTACTTCCTATATGTTATACAACATATATGAAATAAGAAAATAAATATATCACTCCCACTAGCTTTCAGGAATATTAAGAAATATCTTATTTTAATTATAAATCAAAACTAGATTTAATAACTAAAATTAAGTATATCTTCTAGATGCATGCATTAATCCATTCACAAATGATTTGCGTTTTGTATACTACTAAAGATTATTTGAATTCAAATACTCCTTTCAATTACTTTCCGTCCTCGCACAAGTAATTTTCCAAGAAAGAGTTTTGATATTCCATTATTAATTTCATATAAATGAAACTAATAATGACAATCATAATCTTTATATATTTAATGTGCTTAGAAAGAATTTCAATCACATTTAATTGCTTAAGTGTGATTGATAATCTTTTCACACATTAAATATGTATACAAATTTGTCCATTATGATTTCTACACAAGAATTTAAATCTCTATGATTTTCATTTCCATTGTAGGAATTCATTTCCATTCTATAGTGTTACTATAGAGTTTAAGATTAACTACGTTTCCAAACTAGTTATCTTTTTGGACTGCATCTTATTATTCATAGTATGAGTAATTTGCCAAATAAACATTTGCAATTTATTAACAGGCATACCATGATCCTGTAACTCATAACCCTCAACATATTCTACAAATATTTGAGATACCCTTGCGGATCTATGAATAAGAATTCCATCATCTTGAGATTTAACACTAACACGTTAAATCCTCATTATGATTTTGCTAGCGTATTTAGAAGATTATGTATCTTGTAATTTTATCTTTTGAAGATAAAACTCCCACTCGCCTTTTGCAATTTATAGATTACCTATAAATGCTTAGCAAATAGAGCAACTCAAACTTGTTCTCTTTTGGGACTTTTACAAATACTTATTGACAGTTCCTAATCTTAATTTGTCAATTAACCTACTCAAAGGTAGTTTAACAAATTCTGAACTTCAATTTTTAAGACTTAATGTGATTGATCACATTCCATATTAAATGGTGTCTTATTAATCTTATAGATTGGAGTCTAATTGAGTATATCCAATTCATACTCAATTTTCTAACCTTGATTTCTTTTAGGAAGAATTGAGGATATAGTTATCTCAAATCAAACAATTATAACAAGAGTTTGATTCTCCTAACTGAACATACCATAAACACTATGTATTTCATCAGGATTAATATTGTAAGTCATTCTTACAATACATAAGATAAATATATTTTGTTATGGCTTACCTATTTACCAACTAAGTCAATTTAATGGTACAATAGATTTTCCAAGCCAATTGCATAATTTATAACATAAGTGCCTTATTGTCCAAGCCACTTAATATCTATGTTTTACCAAAAAGACATAAACTGTTATAATCCCAATTTACGTTATAAGTCATTAATCAACTCAATGACTTCTTGTATATGTCTTAATTAAAAGACATATCAAGTTAACGTATTACTTTATTTATAAGTCTTATAATGATAAAAGACTTCATGTTTATATCATTACAATATATAAACACGTATAACTAAAGTAATTATGAAACCCACAACTTGGTTTCAATAGTATTTCAAGTTAATTTATTACTTCATATATTTATGTCATTCCAAGAATACATAAACATTCAAATTATGAAGTAGTATAAGATTACTTCATATATTCATGTCATTGCAATAATACATAAATATTCACATTTTAAGTAATCTTATTATCATATCGACACTTGTTCTAATAATTATCTAATTATAGAAACTTGTAAATTAACATAGTTTCATCACATCAGCTGAGACTGCAATGATGAAGGTATGTAATTTACCTTGTCATTAATATCTAGTAATGAAAGTAGATATTAACTCCAAGTGTTCTATAAATTAGAATGTGTATAAAATACATTAGAACATCAATCTCTGACCTTGCAGTCAAGAGAACCCTTTAAATCATATTTCTTTATGTTGTTGCTTACACACAATAAGATTTCTCCCACTTGTGCATGGAACAACATTATGTATCAGATAAACAACACGTCAATCGTTTGCTTATTTGATCAATATGATTTGTGTCATAGATATAAGTAGATATAGAATCACCTCGTCTAGTAAGGAAACGTACACGACTATCCTTAATACCACAGGTGTCTATAATTGGAAAGTAGTTATCTCAAGTAGATACTGGAGATAATATGGGTTACTACCAAGATGTCAATACTTGTAGCTCCCACTGAATTGAAGATCACTACATGGACTCATTATTCAGTAATTACAACACAATGCTCCCACTGGATTTGACAACATTGTAAGTGTTGCATAACCAGTAAAAGCAAATAACGTGCTGTTTACTTTCCTACACCTTTGATGAATCCCTTACGTAACATTACTAAGGTACTTCAAAGAATGTATTCTACTTTGTGAATGATGGAATATCCATCAATGCAATTAACTTGAAAGAATTGGGTATGCAATTTCTTCCTTAGTTAGGTCTACCATCCCCATCATGGTATGTAGCACCTTTAAATGGTTAAAGCATAGCAACTAGATCAAACATTCTAGTTTGTCTTTTACTAATTATGCGATAATTAGTCTAGCTTCTAAATTAATAACTCCTAACCATGCAATTTCTTAAGAAATTCGCCATGAGTTATTTCTTAGAATTTAGACAGTTCTAATTTTCCTATTATTCCTTTCTCACTCACGAAAAGGAATAGGATTAAGTCTTACTCTTCACACGGAACGTAGACTAGTTTTATTCTTTTCAGTAAAAATTGACTCTCTCCAAAACCCCTACGGGTGTAGATCAATTTACTACTAAAAGAAAACCCCACGTTTACGGTTTTAACGTTGCATTAAATACATTAAAAGAATTTTCAAAATTTAATTTTAGTATTTTCGATAATAATGTAACACCCCAACCCGACAAGGGTAAAGATGTCACACTAATGGTTTCTCATCAGATCAAAACAAAGCATACATTCCAAGTAATACAAAAATTCTCAAAGGTTACAAATGAAATTCTGAAATTTACAAGGTTACAACGGAAACAAAACTAAACACTAAGTCTGCAAAAGCAACTCCTTCTAATGGTCTCTACTTCAGAATAACTATCAAAGTCTTCTAAGTCCAAAAGTTTCTTCACTCATACCCAAACCCGTCGTCCTGCTTATTACCTGCCGCACACGAAAAGAAAACGTGCGGCTGAGCTTAAAAAGCCCAGTGAACAGATATAACGATAACAAAAAGTAAAATAGAAAAGTACAGAATAGCAGAAACAAGGTCAAACAGATGCAATATGGTTCAAGGGGTAAGTCCATGGATAAGTATAAGTAAAAGAGAAAAGGGATAGTAATCCACCACGAGCCCAGAAACAAATCATATCATATCGTAACCATAAATCTTCAAATCATATAGAGGGGAGACCTCTCAGATAATCAGATAATATGAGGGATGTCCTCATTCTTCAAATGGAGTAGCTAGCTCCCAGACATATGTGAAAGGCATGTATTGCACACAGTACCAGTCACCAGAACAGAAATCATATCAAATCATGTTAAATCCACTAAACAGAACAGATCTAGGATGCATCCATACGCCCCCCAGAAACATATATAATCCATAATCAAAGTAATGCGCATATCATAATCAGAATGGGGACGTGGCGGAACATCACTCTACCGCCCTAGAGTCATGCCATTGGTGCATCAATGACACGGACATGGAACCCCCATGCCTAGTGAAATGGCTCGGGTATCAAACTAAGAGTCAGATATCATATCATAATCAGAGTGTCATATATCAAAGGTCAAATCAGATGGTCCATAACAGATGGTTCATAACAGATATATCAAATGAAATACAAAAGGTCCAAATCAGAGTGTAATCAGAAAGATTCATAATAAAAGGGATCATAGCAATGGCTTTGGGAAAATCTTAAACGAATCAGAATCAGAATCATATCAATGAGATAGGACACCCTTACTGAAAAAGGGCAGAGTATCTGTACCTTATTCCAAAAGCAAACACAACCAGAAACGAAATAAGATGAGAAGATCAGGTCCTCTCCTTCTTCACACCTAAAGGAGTAGAAGAGAATTACAAATGGTTCTTAACTTCATGTTTTAATTTGCTTTTCCATTTTAGGTAGTTCAAGGTTCATAAGGTTATTATGGTAGTTTTATTCCTTTAAGGGTTTATTAAGTATTTAGGTTAAGTTGAAGGACCAATTGTGTAATTATCATAAGGTTAGGGTATAAGGTGTAATTATTGTAAAGTTACAGGTTCTTACAAGTTTAGTCCTTTAGTATTATCAAAATAATCATATAGACCCTCTAATGTTTGAATATAAACACTTAACACTTTTAAAATAACAAAACACACTTTTTCAGGTTTTAATCATGTTCTGGACCTGTTTTATTTAATTTAAGAATCATAGTAGAACTCCGAATTAAAATCTACAAAAATTCACAGAGCTTCCTCAATATTCCTATTATTTATCATAATTTTTTCAGATTTTATTTATTTGTTTTGATACGAATTAAAAATCCACCTTTACAACTTGTCCCAGAAACATGTCTGATAGAACACCTGATAAGTTACCACTTCACTACCCCTTCAGAAAAATTCAAAAAAATCTAGAAAAATTTCAGATACTAAAAAACATCCCAAGGTTTACCCAGTTCAAAGGGCTCTTTCTAATTCGACACGGTTTGAAAAATAAAATTCAAAAACTAGGATGGATTTTCCAGACTTTTAAATACGACTGAACATATGATTTTCCAAAAATAAAAAAGTGGCCTTACAAGCCTCTAAAAATTTCAAACTAAATTTCTCCAGGTAGATATTTCATTAAACTACAATCTAGACTCAAGAAACATCAAAATATACGTTCATATCATCAATTCACAGCCGGTTAAATTCGAATCAATTCTCAGATCAGTAGCAGTTTCTCACAGAATCATATATAACTTAGGGTTTTTGGTTAAGAAACAAAATTCATATGGACTTGAGGCTTTAAGGACATGTTACCTTAGGATGTATGACACACAAATGGAACAAAAATCACCCTCTCTTGGTCTCCTAAATGGTGCGGCAGCAGCAGAACAAAAGACAGCAGCAGAAACTTTTATTTAGGGTTTATTTGGAGTGTTCTCTTGATGTTCGGTGTATAAGGGAGGAACAAAAAGGATATGGGCTGGTTTATTGTGGTTGGGTCGTGGGTTTGGATGAGGGGGAGAGGCTTGGGTCAGCCTATAAGCCCAACACACAACATCTATGTCCAAGTTTCATTATTTCCCTCGTTTCTTACATACGACTTACACGTAACTATTTTTAAAACAAAAATAAATATAAACTTGTTGAGTTTTTGGTTCAAGTGACTAAGTAATGTGTTACAAATATTATTGGTAGCTCGTATACTTATATTATGGTGCCTCGTAATCATCTCATGTCGCATTTGTTTCATTTTCATACGTTTTGTGATTTATTTGTAAGTTATATATATGTTTCAATTAATTTTCAAAGTATGAGGGCATTTTGGTCTTTTAATACACATTAGATTTTCGGGTTTTACAACTCTTCCCCTCTAAAAGAAAAATTTCGTCCTATAAATTTGCAAAGAATCAGAAATGGAACGAATCGATACATAACAGAAACATACTATGCTGAGTGCGAATCCAAAAGATAACGTACCAATATACGGATGATAATCGAATTCTCTAGGAAGGGGTACAAACAATACGTAGGGTTTACATCGAATTGATTAGGCGAATAAAACGAGTATACATTGAATCGTAGCGACCATGAGGTGGTGCAAAAGTAACCCTTCAGCTTTTCAAATAGTCTCAGCTTCAAAAGAGCCTCCCAGAGGTGTTCTCATGAACAACAGGTCTTGTTATTCTCAGGATCCAAAATATCATATCTTAACTCATAGCAGATCAAAATGAACAGGTTTAACGAATGCGGAACGTATATATAGCAGAACAGAGGCATAATCTTGTATCACAACAGATCGAATCCATACGGACAGAGAGCATGTCGTTATATATCATCAAATGGCAGAAAGCTCTATAATAGAATCTACGACCATCATCGGAAGTGAAGAGATCAGTAAAACGCGCGTCGAGCATCCAAACGTATCAAGTCGAATATCCAAAACATCAGATCAAATGGATAGGTAGAATGAATCTAAAGTCTCACTAAACGCGGATGATCTCAATCAGATATCAGAATTTCTAAGGTTCTTAAGGCACTTCTCGAAATATCCTATGCCCACAACAAGTGCACGTTATATGATGTAAGTATTATCACGTTGATCAGGCGTCATAATACTAGCATCATATAAATATGCCCTCATGATGGTCATACTTTATCTCAAGTCGTGAACAACACAACTTATCTAAATCCACCTAGTCCACCTACAGTCTCAGGGTCACCAAAGTCAAGCATCATAACTAAGAATACGAAATTTACTCGAAGAGTAACGGAAATCCAAAAATGTCCATCAGAATTCAAGTACGTCATTAATAGCGCCAAGACTTCATAACTTACCGAAATAAATTCAGCCAAAATAAGTGGTTACTTCAACATCCGTCTATTCATAAATATCCAAATTCCTTCCATAGCTCGTCAAAATTCTATTACAACTCGTTATCCAACAAACGCAGAATGGACATAGAACAAAATTACTAACAGAGAACCAAATCATTCAAAGGACCTCATTATCAGGTAACGAAATAAGAGGAAACGAATACGTCATTGGTAGCTTCATCCTCTACAGAATCATCTCGTCTAAATACCAGTGTCCGCCTTAAAATCCATCCATTCATATACAAAATTTTAAAATTTCTTCCAAGTTGGAGCAGTTTGCCGCTTGTCCATCTTCTCTCATGGTGAAAAGGAATTACAAACTTGAGTCTGGTTCCTCAAGCCTTCGGACACTCTTCTTGATATTGTGGCGTCGTAACGGTAGTCTCTGACACGATCACTGTGCATCCCTCCATCCGCAAGCCTGCTTCAGCTGTCAATTCATCTTAGTACAACTAAAATGAATAGAGAAACAAGATTGCGTTTCTTCGACAGGTCTTCTAACACCGCTCCAGGTTTTGAGGTAAACACCGCCGTCGTAGACTCCAGATTATTTGTTGAATGGTTCGTCTCCTACGGTCTGGTTGTCTTGATGCCCGAACTGTAATCTTCACGGGTTGCATAATATATGATTGAGTACTATCTCAGCTCCTCTCTTCTTCCTATATGCTTCATCCCTGGTAATGCTCGTCGCCACCGTCTTCTACTATTCTTCCTCCAAGTTTCTCACTTCGATAACTGTCTTCGATCTCGGTTCCTCCTGTGGAAAGCTCTGTCTTCACATTATACAGGGTAGTGTCGTCTACAATAATTTCTGAATGTCAATCAAATTTCTCTCCCAGATCAAGTGGTCGTCTCATCAATAATCTCTATGTTCTTCTTTCATTTTCTGAACATAACACAATGTCATACTATGACAATTTGTCCAAAATACGCAAAGACACGACCATTCTAGCCAATACCATTGGCATCATTCAAACTCCTAAGGTTATAACGAGTGAAAGGACAGTCTCTGAAATCATTTAGGGAAAAACTTTCACATACACTTCATGCCGCCTTCCTTCTTCTTCAAAAAATAAAACTGAACTACTTCACAGAGGTTACTCTCGGTTAGTTAACCCCCTTCTTAGAAGTTCTTGTGGTTGCTTCTTCAGCCCTTCAAATCCAAAACGAATGTAATCAGATACGAAGTTTCAAAAGAAAGACCGAATCAATTATTGATACTCGGAAACGGATAATGATTACTGATAGTGGTGCGATTAAGTTTACAATAGTCGATACGTCGACACATACTTCTTTCTTTCTCCTTCATAAACTAACAAGAGCATCCAAGAGAATCGCTGAAGTGAACAAAATCATATTACATCGAAAATACCGGAAAATCTTCGTACAACAAAATATTTTCGATGGTAGAACTTCCCAAGGGTGGATAGCAATGGTTCTCAGGAAAACTTGATAATCATATGAGTTCAGGGTTGGTGCTTCCATAGCGGCGAAACTTTAGCAGATTCAGGTGTAGAGATTCATCATAACAAAATAGGGTAAGATAGATTGTTAAGATCACATTTCAGATACGGTAGTCTATGGCAGCTTTACAAGTAGTCATCCAGTCCATAACCAAAAGACCATACAATAAGGCATGTTAAGATCAAAAGATTCATAGAACGGATGCAGTCATCGAATCAGACGGGTAGTTCATATATCGAAGTTCAGCACGTGTTTCAATAAAAGTGTTGAGATGTATAAACGAACAGTTCAAAGTGTAGGAATTTGTCCGGCTTCTTAGCAAAACAGTAAGTAGAGCGTGTATTATCAGTATAGTACGAACATCGTATCATTGTCAAAAGTGAGATGTACAGAATATCCGTCATCAGCATCATCATGCTCAGTTAACAAACCCATACAGAGATAGTATAACATCATATCTTTCCAAAGGAAATGGTTGGCAGAACAAGATTCGTCATTCAAAGGAAAGGGACATAACTTCCAATATCCATGGTTAATAATTGCCCGAATTCTCATAGGAGTAGTAATGGATTTATGCAAAGTTAAGTAGTATCGGATGATACATTTACATTCAGCATAAGCAATGAATTCACCAAAATGTGTCGGACACATTATGGTTGAATGACCTACGAGATGGTCGGAAGGGTGTCAAACCGCTTGTCAAACAAATCAGAGGTGGATGTCAAAATCTGAAACTGAAACTTAAATGGTGTAAGGTATCCAGGTGGGGTTTCCGAGGTATTCTAAACTTGCTTGGTTTCTAACTTTAAGTTGCAAAACTTCTAACTCCTGAAAAGTTTCTGATGAGGCTTAACTAAGGGCAGAGGCACGAATCAGAGTGATGCGGAAGCAAATGATACTCACATATATGTCTTAGTCTACCCATTCCTCACTGGTCAAATTTAGGTTCCTATAGGGAGATCCTAAGGCAAATCTTACAGGTTATCTTATGAGCGCTTACAGGGAAACTTAGTGGTCCTAACTTACACAGGCCAAGGGTAAATGTATTACGAATCGCAGCCTGTCACTCTGATACCATAATTGTAACACCCCAACCCGACAAGGGTAAAGATGTCACACTAATGGTTTCACATCAGATCAAAACAAAGCATACATTCCAAGTAATACAAAAATTCTCAAAGGTTACAAATGAAATTCTGAAATTTACAAGGTTACAACGGAAACAAAACTAAACACTAAGTCTGCAAAAGCAACTCCTTCTAATGGTCTCTACTTCAGAATAACTATCAAAGTCTTTTAAGTCCAAAATTTTCTTCACTCATACCCAAACCCGTCGTCCTGCTTATTACCTTCCGCACACGAAAAGAAAACGTGCGGCTGAGCTTAAAAAGCCCAGTGAACAGATATAACGATAACAAAAAGTAAAATAGAAAAGTACAGAATAGCAGAAACAAGGTCAAACAGATGCAATATGGTTCAAGGGGTAAGTCCATGGATAAGTATAAGTAAAAGAGAAAAGGGATAGTAATCCACCACGAGCCCAGAAACAAATCATATCATATCGTAACCATAAATCTTCAAATCATATAGAGGGGAGACCTCTCAGATAATCAGATAATATGAGGGATGTCCTCATTCTTCAAATGGAGTAGCTAGCTCCCAGACATATGTGAAAGGCATGTATTGCACACAGTACCAGTCACCAGAACAGAAATCATATCAAATCATGTTAAATCCACTAAACAGAACAGATCTAGGATGCATCCATACGCCCCCCAGAAACATATATAATCCATAATCAAAGTAATGCGCATATCATAATCAGAATGGGGACATGGCGGAACATCACTCTACCGCCCTAGAGTCATGCCATTGGTGCATCAATGACACGGACATGGAACCCCCATGCCTAGTGAAATGGCTCGGGTATCAAACTAAGAGTCAGATATCATATCATAATCAGAGTGTCATATATCAAAGGTCAAATCAGATGGTCCATAACAGATGGTTCATAACAGATATATCAAATGAAATACAAAAGGTCCAAATCAGAGTGTAATCAGAAAGATTCATAATAAAAGGGATCATAGCAATGGCTTTGGGAAAATCTTAAACGAATCAGAATCAGAATCATATCAATGAGATAGGACACCCTTACTGAAAAAGGGCAGAGTATCTGTACCTTATTCCAAAAGCAAACACAACCAGAAACGAAATAAGATGAGAAGATCAGGTCCTCTCCTTCTTCACACCTAAAGGAGTAGAAGAGAATTACAAATGGTTCTTAACTTCATGTTTTAATTTGCTTTTCCATTTTAGGTAGTTCAAGGTTCATAAGGTTATTATGGTAGTTTTATTCCTTTAAGGGTTTATTAAGTATTTAGGTTAAGTTGAAGGACCAATTGTGTAATTATCATAAGGTTAGGGTATAAGGTGTAATTATTGTAAAGTTACAGGTTCTTACAAGTTTAGTCCTTTAGTATTATCAAAATAATCATATAGACCCTCTAATGTTTGAATATAAACACTTAACACTTTTAAAATAACAAAACACACTTTTTCAGGTTTTAATCATGTTCTGGACCTGTTTTATTTAATTTAAGAATCATAGTAGAACTCCGAATTAAAATCTACAAAAATTCACAGAGCTTCCTCAATATTCCTATTATTTATCATAATTTTTTCAGATTTTATTTATTTGTTTTGATACGAATTAAAAATCCACCTTTACAACTTGTCCCAGAAACATGTCTGATAGAACACCTGATAAGTTACCACTTCACTACCCCTTCAGAAAAATTCAAAAAAATCTAGAAAAATTTCAGATACTAAAAAACATCCCAAGGTTTACCCAGTTCAAAGGGCTCTTTCTAATTCGACACGGTTTGAAAAATAAAATTCAAAAACTAGGATGGATTTTCCAGACTTTTAAATACGACTGAACATATGATTTTCCAAAAATAAAAAAGTGGCCTTACAAGCCTCTAAAAATTTCAAACTAAATTTCTCCAGGTAGATATTTCATTAAACTACAATCTAGACTCAAGAAACATCAAAATATACGTTCATATCATCAATTCACAGCCGGTTAAATTCGAATCAATTCTCAGATCAGTAGCAGTTTCTCACAGAATCATATATAACTTAGGGTTTTTGGTTAAGAAACAAAATTCATATGGACTTGAGGCTTTAAGGACATGTTACCTTAGGATGTATGACACACAAATGGAACAAAAATCACCCTCTCTTGGTCTCCTAAATGGTGCGGCAGCAGCAGAACAAAAGACAGCAGCAGAAACTTTTATTTAGGGTTTATTTGGAGTGTTCTCTTGATGTTCGGTGTATAAGGGAGGAACAAAAAGGATATGGGCTGGTTTATTGTGGTTGGGTCGTGGGTTTGGATGAGGGGGAGAGGCTTGGGTCAGCCTATAAGCCCAACACACAACATCTATGTCCAAGTTTCATTATTTCCCTCGTTTCTTACATACGACTTACACGTAACTATTTTTAAAACAAAAATAAATATAAACTTGTTGAGTTTTTGGTTCAAGTGACTAAGTAATGTGTTACAAATATTATTGGTAGCTCGTATACTTATATTATGGTGCCTCGTAATCATCTCATGTCGCATTTGTTTCATTTTCATACGTTTTGTGATTTATTTGTAAGTTATATATATGTTTCAATTAATTTTCAAAGTATGAGGGCATTTTGGTCTTTTAATACACATTAGATTTTCGGGTTTTACAAATAACTTTTCAAGAAAATTAAACACCCACGGTAAATAAAATTTAGCCATTTAATTTTCATTGAAAATTAGGATCCAAATTGACGTCGTTTCATCAAATCAGCTTTGGCTGCTAGCAATGAAAGTACTCAATAAGGTAGAGCTACACTCAATTGCCAATATCCAATTGCAATTCCTAGAATTATGGGACTTACATATTATGCCAACCTCAGTTGCAAATGTAAGCATGTTTCATCCCCAAATCTTTATGCCTTGACGCCGTTCCATTACATCAGCTTTGGCTGCTAGTAATGAAAGTGCTCAATTAAGTTAATCAACTTAAGAAACTGTAAATTGACGTCGTTTCATCGCATTCAGCTTTGGCTGCTAGCAATGAAAGTACTCAATTTACCCTTAGACAACCACCCTTTGAACATCAACATTCAGCTTTGGCTGCTACTGATGTAGGATGAAACCTTAGGTGTTCCTTTTTGTAGTTGGATGGCATATCACTTAAATTTTAAGGGTATTAAATTTTTGATGTGTAATCAAAAAAATATGTACAAAGATGTCATGCATTCATCTTTGTATCATATGTTTTTCTACAAAAAAACTGTTTACTCATTTGCAGCTTAAATCAACAAAATTTAATTGATTGCGTTGAGAAACTTACAACATTGCCTTAAGATGCTTCGTACTTTTTCATGGTGTAATTGGTAAGTCTATTATTGACGCACAGGCGAGCGGAGGGGCAAACGTCCGCCGAAGCTAATTAAAAACGCGCCCCTTTCGGATGACAATTTAATGTCAAGCCTCCTTATACCCACTTTATAGTTTGTCAATAATAGGTCCGCCGCTTTGACCACTTTTGTACAGTCGCATCAATCAATTAAAAACTTTAAGATTTAAAGCTTAAAACATTTATGTAGTAAATTATTATATTGCTAGTCTCGCCTGGGAGCAAATTACCGTGCGAAGTGAACCACTGTCGGCACATAAGACTTGGCAATTAAATAGTTTACTACAAAGGTTTCATAGTTATTAGGTTCATTTATTTTTTTATTTAAAAATTACCCTCTTTGATGTTACAATCCTTCATAATTAAACACAAAGAACAAGTAATTAAAAATAAAAATAAATAAACACTCAATAACACATATATGATCATTAACAATATCATATAGCCACATGCAAACCTTTTTGATAAATCCTATTAATTATCTATGTGAATTTTTAATGTATCTAATTAATAAAACTCCCATTGGTTTTCGAGCTCATTGTACCCAATGGACCACAGACGCCAAATAACTTGGCCGCGTAAGTTTTAATTAACTAGATACCACATTGCACATAATCAATTAATTAATATATTTAATTAGGGTCTTCTCTAATTTTAGATTTATCTTAAAACATGTAGCAAATTAAACACATAACATTCCATGACAAAACATGCAAGATTTTGTCATGGATTTCATATAGCACTTAAAATCATGTATCACATATTTACAAGCCTATATAGTACGCAATCTTTAATTAATGACATCACATAAGGTATTCATTAATTAATCTTTAAAATTGCATGCAATCCTAGGGTTTCTACAAGTTTTCTACAAAAACTAAAACCCTAAAAATAATTTATTGGGTGTCGACCCATCTAAAAAAAATTAAGGTTTGTAAAAAAAATAAAACCCTAGCTAAAATTGCATGTATCTATACAACAAGATTCAATTTTTAAGGTTTTTAGTAATTAATTATATGTTAAAAACCGAGGCTGTGATGCCACTGTTAGAATATGTGAATCATAAAACTATAAACACATAAACATAAACATATAACATCAAAGCATACGCAACGGAAAAACAAGATCTACAAAACACGTAATTAATTAACTAAATATAAAAGTTATGCGTACCTTTTGATTCCTAGCAAGAACAAGGAATCGTGCACACCAAGAACAAGATATAAACCCTAATAAAGGTTTAATGGGGATCGACTTATACAAGTCGAATAGGGTAAGTAACACAAGCTAAAGTAAGCTTGTATTCCATTCTTGTACACACGTATTACTAGCGTCTCAATGTGAAAAGCTAGGTTCATGTATCACAAATAAAACATCACAACACATAGGGTTTGATGTTCTAGATAATACACGGTCGAATCCCAAAAGACACATCACACTACGTCACCATGAAGATAAAAGAGTAAATAAATTTACATGCATATGAATATGCATGTAAACACACGTACTGTATATGATAATAAATGCACATGGCAATTACATCATTACTCCTTTTGACTTGTACATGTTGGATTGTCAGTAGGTGGAAGTGGAAGGGAATCGATTGACTTTTACAATCGGTTAGGGATATATCTATTGTCGATTATATTGAGCAATTGAGGGGTTTATATACACTCCAAACTTGCTCTCCAAGTTTGAGTCCAACACCTCCTCAAGTTTCAAAAATCGACATTCAACCCCCTCCTTTTTCCTTGTTCGACCATATGAATATTTGTGATTTAATAATTAATCATAAATCATTATATTAATTATTAATACATTGAGACTCATACGTAATGTGTGCAATCCCGAAGTCTCGTGTTCGAAACCGGTCATACAAATATTAATTAATATCCATAAACTCTAACATTGAAGACAAATGTCATATGCATTAGCATACTCATATTGTGCACTAGTCAAACCATAATCATCAAGATCTTCATCATCATACGGGCTTTGATCATAGATATCCTCTTTCCATCTCTCATATAAGCTCTTCTTACCAGCTCCACCACCACTTTTGGGGCCATCATTCATCGTTTAACTAGAAGTTTCATTTTGAACTTCAAAACTTCATCATCATCATCATCATCATTATCACTTTCCAAATTCCTAAAATCTCTATCTATGAAATCCAGATTATCAGTCTTTTTACCATCACTTCATATACCTGAATCACGACCCATGCTAGAAAGCCTCCTTTTGCATAGGAAGCGGCTTCCATCATCACTCAAAAGCACAAGCTTCCCCTCAATAATTTGACTTTCTAGATTATTAATCTTATCAACGAAAGATGTAGTACATGGACTGCCAAATGAATCAATAGTTGCACTCGCCCGTTTATCCATGTTCCCAATTCCATTACTAAAATTCGAATCTCTATTCGAAGTAAATGAATGTTCAAGAGTAGGCGAATTAGTATCGCCACTTGATTTAACATTATCCATTGTACTATCATCTATCTCATTAAGAGCAGCAAAAGTATTCGAAGTATTTAACACATTACTAACCTTCATTGGCTGTTTCAAAGTAGAGGCCACGTTGGTGTTATCATTTAGGCTTGACGCCTTAGTAGATTGTTGTTTTATCACCTGCCTATACTCCATTTTCTTGGTCTTAGATACCCCAAATACCCGCTTATAATTGGAACCTTTTCGCTTCATAGTGGTAAACCCATCATTCGACACCTCCTTAGTAGCACCCACAATCGGACCTTTGCTTTTTTCAACCGCATTAACTACACGTTTAGGTGTAACTTTGGGACACTCATCAAGAAGGTGAGCATATAGCAAACATGTACTACATCGAGGGGATTCCCATTCGTATTCGGTACGAATAGTTTCTTTCGTATATCCACTTCCATTGAGTTTAGGAACCACCAAAATCAAGGTATCACAAAATTCATTAGCCGCATTAATTTCAATCAAGGCTCTAGCATAACTACTTCTTCCCTATGATTTCAAACACATATTATTAGTATACGAATCAAGCATCATAGGCGTACCAATCTTTGAAGCAATCAAGCTAAGCCCATCTGACGTATATGCAACCAACGGGACATCGTGAAACTTAACCCAAACCGGAACACAAGACAAATCCTCTTTCAAAAGGCTTATCTCGGGCGACCACTTATTAAGAAATATTGGAATTTCATGAATCATCCATGGGCTATCTCGAAGAACTGAATCCGCACCCTGACTAGATGAGAATTTAAAAAAGAAAAAACCTTTCGCATTCAGTTTTACTTTCACAACACCATACTTCTCCCAATTATTGCGCATAAACCATTCAACAAGAGGGAAAGCGAGCCTTTTTCCAATGAAATAACCATAAAGCGAATTCTCAATCTCTCATGGACCTCATAAACTGACTCAACAGGTAACCCATCATCATAATCATCACCATTTGGAACATTATCATTAATCTTTCTAAAGTTAGCCTTATTCAAAGCCGTAGGGTTTAGCTTAGTTGCATAAGTCGAGTGAGTTTCAGTATTGTTTACCTTGGTATGCCTAGCCTCGTCACTCACTACAGGAGGTGTGACCACCTGTTCATCCTCACTCATTTTAGCATTACACGTAACCTCTTCACTTATAGCAGACTCACTAACAACAGATGGAAGACTAATAGACGTAACACCAGGTGTAACCACCTGTTCTTCTCCACTCATTCGTACTGTTTGTACATCTATAAAACCCTAAATTCTGATTTCACATTTTCCATCTAATTTGAAATTTTAACCTAATTTTATATTATGATTAAGAACTATTTAAAACTATATGTTATGTAATACTTACACATCATTAAAAATAAACCTAAACTAAACTATACGTCATAATTTTAAAATACAAGATAATCATCCTAAACTAAGTTCACTAAATAATTTGTTTCCTAATCTAGTCTATACATATTACATGACCCATTCTTAATTTTGCAGATCTTTCACACGTTTAAATTACAAACTAAATCCCTACTCACTTTGTTCTTTATACATTTTCCTTCCAAGATAATTAAACCAAAATCCATTTTGATAAGAACCAAATATCTTGTGTATATCACTAACATAATAGAAGATCCTAATTGTTTATCTTGGGCCTAAATCACATGACATTCCGTAAGTCCATAACACGGTTTTCTTTTTTTCAATGGCTCATATATCATTCGGTTCCCTTTATTCCTTCACTCCCAGTATACGACATTTAAAAATTCAGAAAAACTAAACAAGGGTTCCAGGCGATTCTTTTGCTCTCAAGACCAGGGGACTGAAGGTGGTTGTTGTTTGGTGTAATCGGTCATAGTGATTAAGGGTTTCCAGTTGTTGCTCAATCGGTTGTGTGTTCTGGTTCTCGTTCTTTTGGTTTACTCTCGTTCCAGCCCTAAGGTACTCGCATCATCATCTTGTCTTTCACTCTAATTTATACGACACACATAGGAATGAATATAATTAGACCTAAACATTATAATCAGGTTGTTATGAATCATCTTAATCATGTGTTAGGCTATATTTGTGTTTAGTTAAAATGGTAATCATACGCTACATAAAATCATATGAATAAAACATGTGTGTCGACTTCTTGTATATCTTATCTCTTTGAATCAGTTTGTTCCATCCTAAATCATGTTTCCAGCCCTTATATGGATCATTAAATAACACATTAATATGGTATTAAATCTGGAAAACCCTTGGTAATTATGTGAGTCGATTAGGGTTTAAAAGGGTTAGGGCTGTGTTAGTTTCTGTCTCACTAGTAAGCTGTCCAGAATTTGGGTCAAATTGATGGGAGTCTAAATTAATGATACCAACTTGTTTTTTGCATAATTTTTGGGTCTAAGCATAAGTTCATGAAGTGTACTATATGAATATCAAGTTTTATAGCCATTGGAGGTCGAGAAGATGGTCTTTTGCTTTTTACAAGGTTAAGTGTCAAAACTGTATTTTGAATGTCTGAAAATTAGTTGGTATTTTTGATTTTAATTTTAAAACCATAAGGAATTAAGAGGTCTCATTTGACAGGGATAATGTTTAAGATGTATATGGCTTACTGGAATTTTTGTGGATTTTTCTGATAGGTTCAAATGGGCTAATTAAATACAAACTTTCGGGGTATACCTGCAGTGCACTTTGTGGACAGGTTTGGGAAAATGATTTTTGAAATGGTACTTTCACTTAGTAATAAAATCTGAGAAAATTTGGGGAGGTTCTTAACTCATTTTGAAGTCTCAAATAAAATTGGTAGAACCTCAGGAGCTCATTTGATAAAAAACTGGGTCATATTTGCATTCTAAACCTAAAAATCTGTTTTGGTACATATAAACCCTAATTAAGTTAATTAAGGATTTGAAACACATATAAAACCTATGTCTAATTAATAATCATTATTAACCTTAAGAACTTGGAATAATTATGAATCTGACCTAATCTGTAAACCCTAAGTTGAGAACGCGATTAATAATAAGCAATAAATCCGTTATGGCATTTAATGAGCTAATAAGTATAATATGAACCCTAATCCTTGTAGGTTCGTTGAAGAAGACGTGACGTTGTTTCATTGTGAACACTTTTCCGTTTGCTTTCATTTCATTTGCTAAGGTACAGATATTCCGCCCTTTCTCAGTAAGGGTATCTCATGACTTGATTCCTTGATGTTTGATATTCTGATTTATGATCCATTTGATATTCGCTTGGTTGTTTTGTCTGATATGATTCGTTCGTTATCTCCTGTGACTTCAGTATTCGAATCCTTTGATACTTTGTAAATTCAATTGATATTATAACTTCGTGCGAAAACCTTTCTTAAATATATCATGATAATGTTTTGAGAAAAACTGTTTTAAAATGATTGCTATGAAACCGATGCGATACCACTTTTATATGAAGGTTTAATGACTTTTATGAAAATTGCTTTTAAAAGAATACGTTTATGAAAACAGTGTTTAAATGATTTTCACAATTACTTAACCTATTTGTACTCTATCTTTTCCTTAACGATTTCTCATGATTTGTACTCTATTTCATTTATCGTTTTGCTATTTTGATTTATGATCCACATTTGATTATTATGCATTTGCTATTATGTTGATATGATTCATTCAGTTGGTATTATCTTTGTTTGATAATAGATAATTATCCTTTATGCTTTATTTGTATCATCTGTTTCATTCTATTGCCTGTGCTATTTGTTTTGAACTAGTCATTGAGGTACCATGACCATGTCATAGAGGCACCTATGGCATGACACTATTCTGTGGAGGTGTGATTAGTCCACAGCATTCCCACTTATGCTATATAGCAACCATGGCCGCCATATTATATTAACGTACGTATGCACAGTCTCGAACTTGTATATGTATATCTGTTTTGCAGGGGGCGTATGGATGCATCCTAGGTACTTTGTTCAGTTCAGTTATTTAGTGAATGAATTGTGTGTGTGCCATATACCCCATTTCACTTCTGGTACATTGTGAGCTAACTACTCCATGTACACTTTGCTATGACTTTGCTATGATTATGATTATGATTATGTTTATCTGTTTTGGGTCTATTCATGTATCATGTCTAGACATATCTGTTTAGGGCTCGTGGGCATTCCTTTGTTATTTATGATTCCTTATTCTTTCAATTATTTTCTCATGACTTATGGTATATTGTTCAGCAGGTTTCCTTAGTTTCGTTTCGTTCATTCGGTTGCTTATTACTTTTCATTATATATATATATATCTGTTCACTGGGCTTTTTAAGCTCAGCCGCATTTTCTTTTCCTGCGGCAGGTTTTAAGAGGGAAGCTGGGTTTTGAGTGAAGAGTGCTTAGGATCTCTTAGTGGACTGCACTGTTGATAGCTCCCCATGGATTAGAGTTGGACTTAGAGTTTTCATTTTGACTTAGTTTGTATCTTAGTTTTGGAAGTTGTTATGTTCAGATTGATTACATTATTATTATCCCTTAGAATACTTTTATAACCATTGTATTATTAAAGTCTTCCGCTTGCGTATGTTCTGTTTGATGCCATAATGTTACATTCTGACCCTTGTCGGGTTGGGGTGTTACAACATCAACTTTCCCATCATCAAAATCATTATTCCCATCATCGAAATCATTATTACTAGTTTCCTTATTAATCACATCTTCGTTACCAACAACCAAATCACTTAACTTAGGTAAAGCTAAGTTATCGTCAAGCTTAGCAGGTTGAGACTTTCCAACCTTAACACCATCATCATCAGCCAACGAACCTTGTTTCTCCTTGACACCCTTCCCGCTCCCTCTCCTTTCGGACTCAAGAATCCTTTTTCCATACTTAGAGCATGACAGACCAATTAACAAAGCAAAACAAAATCCAATACCGTAATAGCAAGCAAAGAAACCAACAACAAACTACAACCGCGAGCACAAACTCAAGAAATATAGAACGCTAAATGATTAAAACTCAACACGATCAGGGTTAGTATTATAAAACCTTGAAGCAATTGAAGAATTAGGGTGCGTTTGGTTTAGGTATATGTGAATGATGAAATGACTATGATAGTGATATCAAATGTTTGGTTTACTACAATCACAATCAAACTATCATTTTATAGTTAGATCAATTCAAGTGGGTAGAGGTGGATTTTTTAGGAATCCCCATGGGTCCCTCTACTTTATTTATTTATCACCACATAAAATAATAAATGGGTCCATTTTTTAAAATCAAACACCCATACAACAAACCAAACAACAATATCAACAATAATATCTTTATTTTCATTCTACCCTATAATGATACCATTACCGATGATGACCAAACGCAACATAAATATCCTAAAAGGAATTGTGAATTGGATGGTCAATTATAGTAGGCACTAACCGACATAGTATTATACTATATACTAACCATCAAATTGGTGGGGGCTTCAAAAAAGGGTATTAAGTGCCCCGTGTATCTTTTCTATTGGCTATTTTTTAGCTTAAGCCCAAAAGCTATGTTCCTATTGGTTGATACGTGGTTGCATATCTAATGTTCATAGTGATTTAGGTTAATACTATCTTAATACCGATTAATACATTGTACGGCACCATTCACTTTATACCACATGTATACTACGTATACCACTTATGCATCATTCTAAAAAAAAAAAAAAAAAAAAAAAACGCTCACACACAAATCACACTCAAACGCTAGATTCTTCCACATCCAGAAATCCCAAATCACACACGCACATCTCACCGGCCAGTGTCGATTGGGTAAATCAACCTACACGTACATCTGATCTTTATTCCGAAATACAAATTTATCTCTCCCACACTCACTGCAATAAAAATCGCGAACCTAAAGATGAGTCTTTATGAGGGCAAGTGAGTTTATTGATTCACTTTTTTGTTTGAATATTTATTTTTTATAAAAATTATTTTTAGGATTTTAGTTTCAATAATGAATTGCAGGTAGATGATTTGTGCTATCAATTATTTCCGGTGGATATAGGTTAAATTTTTTTCACAAGTTTCGGTTTTGTTTAGAGGTGATTATTGGGGAAGTAGCTTGGTGAATATGTTAATGATGACAGTTGAATTTTATTTACTTGAATTTGATTTAAGGAGTGTTTGGAATTGCTTATTTATATATGTATTTACAAGTAAATCGTTAGGAAAAAAAGTAATAAGAAAGATGTGTAATTTTTTTATTTTTTATTTTTATTTATTTATTATTATTATTATTATTATTATTATTTTTTTTTTTGCCTTTGTTGAAGTTGTTTGTGGTGATTCTTAAAGTTATATGTTATGCAAGTTCTTTGAATGAGTCATACTAATGAGGCTGTTAAGATGTCAAAAAGGTTTAAAGCTGTGGTGACAAGTGAGCAGGGTGCGATTGCACCTCTCGAATGTGTCAGGAGGCGTTATACGTTGATCAAGCTTTAGACTTAAAAAACAAT
The DNA here is from genome assembly GCA_021014915.2 of Artemisia tridentata subsp. tridentata. Lineage (NCBI taxonomy): Eukaryota > Viridiplantae > Streptophyta > Magnoliopsida > Asterales > Asteraceae > Artemisia > Artemisia tridentata. The sequence continues at coordinate 70,931,277 of CP139505.1, forward strand.
TTACATGAAACTTATGTGTACAAATCTGTAGGCTAGCAATACATATTGAAAGTTATAGTCCGCGCATTGTGTTTTCAAGTCGTATATAGCCAGTTTCATGAGTTTGGGTACAGTGCAACTGAATATGTTAAAAACAATTATTACAGGTGAAACTAATAGTTTAGGAGTACTGATTCATGAGTATTAATATTTTTGTCCAAAGGATGTTTGGGATTGCTATGATTATTAATATTTCTGTCCAAAGGGTGTTTGGGATTGCTTCTGTAAGTACTTACCTACTTATTTATAAAGCATATAAGTAGTTTCAAGTGTCTTGCTAAAATTGTGTTTGTGCTTAATTTAGCGTGAAAATCCTTTCCTGAGTTACCTTGCACGATAATTGCAGCTTTTTTTTTACTTACGGTCATCATATCTTTTGATTTTCAGGGTCGTGGTTCGGTTGACGATTTTGGTCATGTGGTTCTACGACCACACTACTTGGATCTTTTCAGATTGTATGATCTGATAGGAGGTGAAAACTTCAACATCTTTGATGTAGGCATCAAAACGGCATATCATTTGGTAAGTAAAACACAAACTCATTTGGTAAATACTTTGTATGATTTATGTTCAAGGTAAATACTTTGTTTAGGTAACTACTTTTTACCCTGCCTAATCATAAGTTCATCAGTGATGGTGATTTAGTAGTTAGACGATATCGCTGCCAATTGTAACAAAAAATAATATTAACTATTGAACTTGATTATGCAGGATAAAAGACCAAATAAACCTGTGACGACCAACCCCATCTTAGCAATCGCAACAGGAAAATTTCCTCCAGGTGGTAAATGGTTGAACTTTTTACACCTCGTAATATTCTTTTCTACTTAGATTATGTTCAAGGTAAATACTTTGTATGATTTAGTATTTATTAAATTTATCGTTAACTTTTTTTCCTTTTTTTTTTGGCGATAGGAATCTCTGAGAACACACAGAATAATCATACAAAGTCACGCACGAGTAGCTAACAGGCATGCTTAAGGGGTAAAAATTCGCAATCAATTGCTCAAGGTATATTCAGATACTTAGGTTTTGTGTATTTATACAGTTATCTCCTATTGATTAGGCGATAGCACTCCAATTTGCTTTGGCTGCAAAAAAGATATCTACAACCATGAATATTTTCACTTTTCATACATGTTATTTCAGATCATTTCCTTATTTCTGATTCATTTTCGGCGAAATTTTCTGATATTTCATTACGTGTGTTAACAGATGGTTGATAGCTTAATAAGCATCAAGCTTCATACATGGACCTCACAACGTGTTGTGAAAGAATCTAGAAGCATCTGCACGCGTGAGTATAGACGTCCCGATATGATTGGGTCACTAACTCCCTAACAGATGGTGTTTGGTCAAGTGGTTAGCGGTTCTCCAGGTTAACACAAGACCAATGCACAGAGTTGATATATATATCAGGTTAGTACAGATATAATATGGTGTGTTTGCATTAGAATACTATAGAAATTAAGAAGACGTTAACTGATTTAAGTGTTAGTTTGTTGTTAGGAGCTCTTACGATTTAGATCTGTAGTTGATTTTGGATGACTTAAGAGATGAATAGCAGCAAGAAAAAAAGAAGGGTAGATAGTAGGATTGATCCCACTGTTAAGAAGCTATTACGTACGGCATTACGTACGCAGACTAAACTTGCTGGATCCTTGAAGTAATTTTCTATCTTGCTTAAGTGTTCTACCCACAGTGACATTCTAAGTGACAACAAAAGTTAACTTTGATAATGGCGAAATTGGGCACGTCATGCAAATGGGTCAAAACTGATACTTGAATACAAATTGAATTCGGTCGGATCAAAGTTAGTCATTTCAGCAATAAAATCGTATTAATGATACTTGAATACAAATTGAATTCAGTTGGATTATAGCCAATAATTAAATTTTATGTCTATTTTTCTTTCTTCTTTACCTTTTTGTAGGTAATGAGCTGATGTTGAATTATTCATATTGAAACGTTTATATCGAGTCACATGGGTGGTAGAATATTCAAGAAGTAAATACCTACAAACGACTTAGCTATGGGTAACTAAAACTATTGAACGATGGTGAGTAAAACCACTCATGTTTTGCTTTTTGGTTCTGTTTAGATAGATGAGACTATAGTATTATATGTTACTCACATTCTTAGTTCTTACAGGTGGTGAAAACTTTGACGGATCGTTTGCTCAAGGGGAGCTACAAATTGCCAGCATTATACTTGGTAGACGCTGACGAGATAGCACTTGCAGAAACTAGGTTTGGAAACATCAATCAGGTTGGTGTGTTTTTTTGAATGTGTATCTATAATTTCAAGATATTATATTGAACTTGAATTTGTTTCGTTTTAATATCAACACAGGCTGAAAGCTACCAGTGTTCACCATCATTGCCTGTTGCTAAAAAAAAGTTAAAGCTTTTGAGAGACCTTCTAATTTTAAGGCCACTGAAACCCACGAAGAGAGTTGTTCAGTAAAACTGGAACCTCTCCACTGAAAGCTCCAGCAATTTATGTTGCTGCTGTCAAGAAGCCTGTTGGTTTGAAAAGGTCCGGAAAGACTGGAGGTTTTGGTGCGAGAAAGCTTTTAGCAACTCATATTTACTTCTCTAGCGCGTTGCTTCCGGCTCACTTCTTTCCCAACACTGTTTATTCTCCAATCAATTAACCTCTCTCTCTTTTACTCTTACTTGCTATATAAAAAACAAACAAAATTTGGGCGCGTATCTAATTTGCGCAAAATAAAAGAAAATATTCAATTAACGGTTGTCGTTTGTTGCTCCCAGAGTTGTCATCATGAATAATTGTAAAGATTGAATTGTGTCTTGGTTCCAGGTGTAATGGTGTATGATGTGCAAGTGACTACACAAATGCAATGAGGATAACGTAAGAGAATGCGAGAAAAACCAAGGCAACATCCATTAAGAATAAGGTATGTGTTTTAGCAATATATGACCACTAACAATGTACTCATTTTTTTATATATATATTTTTTTTTGCTTACCATAAGCAGAAAAATATTAATTTTTTTTGGTATGCTGACAACTACAGTTTTTAAGGGTTATTTATATGTGTCTACTGCTATTTTTAAGGGGTATTTGTGTGTGTCTACTGCTGTTTTTCGGGTTGTTTGGGTGTGCTGAAAAAATGTATTCTTAAGAGGTGTTTGGCCTACTAAAAATTGCATGTTTTAAAGGGTGTTCATGTGTGTTTATTGTTGTTTTCTAGGAGTGTTATGGTGTGCTGAAAAAACAATATAACCAAGGCTGCTAGGGATTGAACAATTAAAGAGCTAGCGTTGAAGCTAACCAAGGCTGCTGCAGCAGCAGAGGATGCAGTGTTTGCAGCTTATACAATGGATGAACTACGGAAAATCATAAGTTTGCAGCATTTGCAGCAGAGGGTACTATCGAATGTAATGCTGTATTTTGCTGCAACTTTTCGAACAAAGCGTTCTGCGAACTTCCAGCCTCCTAGGCCTTTATTGCATAGGTAGTTCGAGGTAAACATATAAACCAACATTAATTTAGATTATATAAGTTGTCGTTAATTGTTGTCGCACATTTTAATGTGATATGTATAATGGAACAGGAGTTTAACTGCATTTGTTGCGTGTGTGACAAAAAAAAGTTGTCTGCCGCGTTTTTAAGGTTGTGTCACAAGACAGATACGGGGAAGAATAACATAGCAGGGTTTACCTCATTCTCATTTTTTTCCTTTTGTCAATGTTTTTCAGTTGATGGTTTGTTCATTATCACGTGTTTCTGTATTCATTGATGTTGTTTTTTTTGTGTAAGGTCCGAACATAAGATGGAAGCCGTTGGAAAGATGGAGTATTTAGCCCGCCATATAGTAACACTGATGACTTACACTCATGAACATGTGTTTTTGTACTTGAATCTACCCTAAGTTGAGCACCCACTCCATATCTGGAATACGCTATGGAAACCGTGCGGGTATTTACCTTCGAGTATACTTGGTTAGTAACCAAGTTTGTGCAGAAATACAAGTATACTAGCAAGCAGTTTTGTCTTCTAAAGTTTTGTGTGCCTGCTGATAGTTTTTAGTAGTATAGGGCTTGGGCTTTGTAAAATGTCTTACTATGTCAAGTGATGGGCTAATTAGAGATTTGTCTTAATTAGTTTATACTTGGATTTTTCTTTGTAAATAACCTTTTCCTTTATCTATTTATTTTACCTTTGCAAAAAAATGGCTTTCCAAATTGGATGCTAAGAAAACCAATCCTATAGCCCAAAAACAATAAAAAAACCTTAAGCTCAATTGGAAAAAAACTGCCCAATTTTACCTTTTTTACACACAACACTTGCAAAAACATTAAACATACTAATACCATAACACAATACTAATTTTAAATATATATATATATATATAAATAAATAATTTTATATATATATATATATATATATATATATATATATATATACATATATTAACACAAATATTCCATGCCACAACAAATCATTCCCGCAGCAACGCGCGGGCACTTATGCTCGTTAATACTCGATCAACAAAGAACCATGGCCAAATTAATGCAACAATTATTACCTAAAAGCAATTGACGAAAAATAAAATAAAAACCGTAAATGGAGTTCGCCATATTCGCCTTTGGTTGGGAGAATTTACTTTTTTCCATGCATTAACTTTTGAAATATAATTTATCATTTATCTTTGGAAAGTTAGCCTGATTCAAAGCCGTATGTTCCTAGTGATTTTTTTTTTTTTTTTTTTGTAACGGCTAACTTCAAATAAGGCTACTTTCTAACAATGAGCTAGAAGGCAGACATATTACAAAATACTTAGTTTACGAACTAGAAACGTAACATGCATCCATAGGATAAGAAAGCCATAAAGCCTAATCAAAAGAGCTATTTTTACACATATTGTTCAACCAACAAAAACAAAGATGTTGTAGTTTGATGAAGAGATTATCTACCAAACACCTTTTACTGGGACAGCTCAAGCCTTATCGAGGCCTAAAACAAAGTTCCAAAAGAGGGCCTTTTTGATTATTTGCTATGTGTTTAGTAAAAGTGACCGGATTGATATAACGTCCAACTAGAAAACCAAAAATGCTTAGTAAATTAAGAACCGGTTAATGACTGAAAAACAAAATTACAAATAGAGAAACCAAATGTTGTTGTTTCAATGATCTAGAAGTAAGGCTAAGACGACACATTGAACCAACACGAGTGGGCTAGCTTGTCGTGTTCGTTCGTTAGCATTTAATCGTACAAATCGTACATAAATACTTAAACAGTTATGCGAAAGAAATATTGCTTACGTTCATTATATAGTATAAAAGTTTCTTCATATTCATTTATTAACACATTAAAAAATAAGTACAAAAAATACATGATCAAAAGAGCAGTAAAACATATAAAAGTGTATCACCTTTTGAACAGTTTACGGTCAGATTGTCAAACTTTTAGTTCATTTACCATCTTATCTATTAGTCTTTAAGATTTGGATTACTAAAATGCTTAATTCATAATTTTTTTCATAACCAAAAAGACAATCTTGGTACTTTTCATAATACTAAAATAAAAGACTTGGTATCTGATATTCTATACTCTGTAGGCCTAAAGAATAAAGATAAAAACATATATGGCCTCAAATCCTAACCTGTGTCACGTATCGGGGGCCTAAAAATTACTAAAATGAGCTTAATCCATTGTTTTTTATTACCCTAAAAGACGTTGCGGAAAACTAGAAGGGGGGTTGAATGGTTTTACCGTTTTTAAAATTTATTTGCTTTGAATACTTAGTGTGAATTCAACTAATGCAAATAACAAACAATAAATAATATGCAAGTAAAGAAAGAAATGATCAAACCACAACACGATTGTTTATAGTGGTTCGGTCTACAAGGACTCTTTTCCTTGCCCTACTCCACGCCCCGAGTCTCTAACTCGAGAGTTTTTATTCACTAATCAACAAGCTCCCTTCTCGGCGCAGAAAACCTTTACAAACGTCGCTTACACTTTTTCCGGTACAAAGCTAAATACCGAGTTCTTTTACAAGGGTACAACCACTCCCGTCACACTATGTATTTTGAGGACTAAAATACTAACCGATCACAACAGAGGTTTTATGATTGTTTGGTACAAACAATGATGTGTGAACAACAACAATTCACACAGTGACTAACTAACAAGTCTAGCAACGCTTTGTTGAAACTTGTGATGCTTTGATCTTCTTGCTACAAAGAAGCTCAATGAAATATGAAATATGAATGAGTTAGATATGAATGAAAGAATGTATGATGTTGTTTATGCTTATGAGTGATGAGAAAACATCAATGTGTGGCTTGCTATTTATAGGCCAACTGCCTCAGCAAACCATGGATGGGACGGATCCAAATAAAGGGATCCGTCCTTGTACCTGTTTGGTTCCGTGGGAACCTGACAGAATATCTCCACAAATCTTAACCAAATCTAACCAAGATATTTCCATATCTTTTCAAGGATTCATTGAGTAAAGATATAAGCAAGATATTCATGATATCTTCCAATGATCTTCAAAATCTTCTAAAGATTTCAAAGTGATGCATGCCATGATGTCATATACATTTTCATTTTTATATTAAAAATGTATATGAAAGTGAACATGTAAAATGTATATGAAAGTGAACTTGTAGAATGTATATACTAGTTAAAACCCACGGCTGACCACTAACAAATGTTTTGTGCACCTCCAAATTCTGCCATAGTATGCGTCTTGTTTTATATGCATTGGCAGCATATATAAACAAAAAAAATGCCACCTTGCGTTCAGCTTTAAACAAGACTTATGTGTGCATAACTTGATCCGTTTGAGATATTATCATTACATCAACTATACCTGGGCCCCACCCAAGAATAATGTGAGATCCTTTATCACAAATAGCTCTGTTCGAAGTCCACTTCCTGGATACCTTAGCACAAATGCGTTCCAAGCATGAGATGTCCACATGTGATTCCAATATAGCACAAATACTCAATTGATTTTCATTCACCACTTGTCGAACCTCATTTTGCTTTGGGGTACGGTTCAAATCCCGTATGTTCCAAGAAGCAACACTAACCATTAAGACCTTCTTGAACGGGAGTGCTTGCCCCCTCTGATTCTTTCACATTATTTGGTTTCATGAACGTAGCTGTTTCATCATATACATTTTCAACCTCATCATCACTCCCATCATCATCCACGACATGAGTACCAGAAAGAGTTGCAAGAGAATTAAGCGTTTTGAGTTTGTTGGTTTTCTTTACTGTTAGCATTAAAGTAGAAGTGATGGTCATTCACTCAATAGGAACTTTGCAATGTGTCGTAGACGTTATAATAGTTTAAGTTTAATGGGTTATGGACTTGGTTAATCTAATATTCCATAAGTTAAATGTAAGCCTTCTTTAAGTCCATGTAAACCAAGTCCATTACCAAGCCCATCTTAAAGCCCATGAGGCATATGAGTCTATGTATAAAAGGCACATACCTAGTCATTTGTATGTATGCTTGAGTGTGTAAGTGTATGTTTTGCTTTAATAAAAGTTCATATTCTATCTCTCTCTCTCTCTAGCTCGACACATACATACTTCTCTCAAGTCACTATACGTACATCAATATTGTGTGATAAAGTTTATAGATCTAAGGTCCTACATTTACATTGTTTGAAGTTGAAACCTCATTCTTAGAAGTAGACGCACCATTAGGGCCTGGTTTATTACTCTTTGGGCGGTAGACAAATCTAGGCTTTGGTTTGTTTAACACAACACCCCCCACATCCTTCGAGCTATCATTTCCACTTCCACTTGATTTCCCTTTACCCCGTTTTTTTCCCACCTGTTGAAAGCCCTCATCAGGATCAGTAGCAAGAGCATGTGGTTCAACCACGACATGTTTGGGACAGTTATCAATGGTGTGACCAAAGATATTACACGTCGTGCACCTAGGTGGTCTCCATTCGTACTCAACTCGAACAGTTTCTTTCGTATATCCCATTTTCTCTAATGAGGGTACAACTACCACAAGACTACTAATTAGCTCCTTTTCAGAGCTTATCTCGATCATAGCACGAGCATAACTTTTCCGCCCCCATGATTCCTCACACATAGTTGTCGTGTACGTGTCAAGCATTTTTGGTGTCCCAATTTTCGAGGCTATTAAGCTTAACCCATCAGCAGTGAACGCCCCCATTGGGACATCGTGTAATTTAACCCACACCGGTACCTTTGTGAGATCTTCTTTCATTAACGTCATACTAGTAGTCCACTCCTTCAGAATGATAGGTGCATTTCTAATAATTCAAGGACCAGCTTCTAGGACATCCTCCATTCCTTTTCTGGTAGCAAATTTGAAAAAGAAGAAACCCTTTGTGTTCATCATTGCTTTCTGTATACCAAACTTTGCCCATGCAGTCCAAACATAGTGTTCAACAATTGGGAATGCAAGTCGCTTACCTATGAAGTACCCATACAGTGAGTTTGCAAGCCTCCCATTTACCTCAGCAACCGAAGACCGTGGAATGGTCAAATCAGCACCCTCCACACAATCTTGAATCTCAAGTTGTCGAAAGTTAAATTTGGTTTTTGGCATTTATGTTTGAACTGCATTCACGTACGACACACATTTCGTAGTGTGTCCACGATCCAATTCAACAGGTTCTTTAGTAGACACATTCATTCCTTCCATCTCCTTGATTGTTTCGTTAAACGAGCTCAATAAAGATCCAACATCATCCACTCCCGTAGCATTAGCTATCACAAACGACTAACAAACCAAAAATCTAATACTCTTTGATAGGTTTTTCTTTAAGGCATTACATCAAACACTTAGTGAGCACCTGATAATAGACCTGCTAAGGATGGAGTAAATAGATTGATGACATCAGCAATAAGAATATTGGTGGTTGGTTTATAGACGGCGTATGAGGTCGCATGTCTTATGCTGGGCAGTATGGTTCCCACTTTGCATAAGCAATTTGAGCATCATTCTCCCTAAAATATGCTTACTGAGCTCAAATCTATGTTTGAGAAAAAGACAGGTGTAGAACTTTATGATCTTCTAGATTCTCTACACGGCTGCAAAATGGAGGACGGTAAATCTGTGAGTACTCATGTACTTGAGATGAAAGGTTACATTGATCAAATTGAACGTCTCAACTACCATCTTCCACAAGATATTTGTGTTGGCCTAGTCAACAAATCCCTTAACAAGGAATTTGCTGGATTTTTGCGCAATTATAATATGCATTGCACGAGGAAGACAATTGGTGAGTTGCATGCAATGCTAATTGACTATGATAAGGGTTTACTGAAAAAGACTGCTACACCTTAGGTACTAGCAATACAAGGTGGTAGGATTCATAAGCCAAAGCCGCAAGCGAACAAGGGAAAGGGTAAAGGCAAAGAAAGGGTAATCAGGTTATGGCTTATCAACCAATGCCCAATAAGAACCCTCCCAAGAAGAAAGATCATCCTGGAAAGGATATGGCTTGCCACCACTGCAACGAGGTAGGACATTGGAAGAGGAACTGTCCTCTCTACCTTGAAGAATTATGACTGAAGAAGATCAAGAATGCGGGGCAGGTCGTCATCACTTCGGGTATCTTCATGATAGAATTATTTGCTTTTCTTCATAAAATAATTTCCTGGGTGTATGACACTTGATGTGGTATTCATATTTGTAACACATTACAGAGACTTAGAGGAGCAAGGAAGCTGGCCTATGGGGAGCGATAACTGTACAAAGGAAATGGAGTACATGCAGCTCTTGAAGCCATAGGAACGTTTGATTTAGATTTGCCTTTAGGCTTAGTACTAGTTTTAAACAATTGTCATTACGCACCTTCTATAATTAGAGGTGTTGTTTCAGTTTCCTTGTTAAAATATATTGGTTTTGTTCACACATTTACTAGTTATGGGATTTCTGTTTCTTTAAATAATGTTTTTTACTTTAATGCAATTCTTGTGAATGGTGTGTTTGAAATTGATATGCGTGGTATTGTAAATGATACTAATAATTCTGTATTTAGCATCAATAATAAGATAATCAAGTCTGACTTAGATTCTACATATCTTTGGCATTGTCGACTTGCTCACATAGGTAAGAAACGCATGGAAAAGTTACAACACGATGGGCTTTTGCAACATATAATTGATGAATCATTTGATAAGTGCGAATCTTGCATATCTGAGGAGATGACAAGGAAACCTTTTTCGCATCAAACAGAAAGGGCTTTAGATCTACTTGGATTGATACATACAGACGTATGTGGACCACTTAGACATGTGTCAAAGAAGGGTGCTAGCTACTTCTTAACCTTTACAGATGATTTCAGTTGTTACGGTTATGTTTATTTACTTAAACATAAATATGAAGTGTTTGAAACATTTAAGGTTTTCAAGAATGAAGTAGAATTGCAACTTGAAAAGAAGATTAAGGCTCTTCGATCCGATAGAGGTGGTGAATACATTAGCCAAGAGTTTAAAGATTATCTTAAAGATTGTGGAATTGTCCAGCAGCTCACATCTCTATATACACCACAACAAAATGGTGTATCTAAGAGAAGAAATCGTACATTGCTAGATATGGTACGATCAATATTTAATCTCACAACTCTTTCCTTATCCTTTTGGGATTATGCTTTAGAAATAGCTGTTCGCATTCTAAATATAGTTCCAACCAAGAAGGTTGATAAGACCCCATACGAGATATGCTATGGAAAAGCTCCTAACTTGTCTTACTTAAGGGTCTGGGGTTGTGAGGCGTTTGTTAAACGTGACTCAGCTGATAAACTCTAACATAGATCTGTTAAGTGTATCTTCATAGGATACCCAAAGGAAATGATGGGTTACTATTTTTATTTCCCACCTGAAAACAAAGTCATTGTGGCTAGGTACGGAGATTTCCTTGAAAGGAATCTCATATCTCAATAATTCAGTGGGAGAGTTTATGATCTGGAAGATGACCAAGAAGATACATCACTTTCTGAAAACACTAGCCAACTTCAAGTGGACCCTGAAAGTCTTGTACCTCCACCAGAAGTTACTGCCATTCGTAGGTCTGAAAGGACTATACGTGCTCCTGAAGGTCTATGTCTTAACATAAAGGTTGAGAAATTTAGCTTAGGGGATCTTGGAGAACCCGCTAACTATAAGGCTGCCATGGCTGATCCTGAAAAAGGACAAATGGAAAGTAGCAATGAATGGGGAGATGCAATCTATGAAAGATAATAATGTCTGGGTCGAAGTAGACCTTCCTCCTAACGCTAAAATCATTGGAAGTAAGTGGATTTTCAACAAGAAGACTGAAATGGATGGCAAAGTACACACCTATAAGGCTCGTTTGGTAGCTAAATGTTTTACTCAAACCTACGGGGTTGACTACGAGGAGACCTTTTCTCCTATAGCAGACATGCTATTAGGATTCTTATAGCCATAGCGTCGTACTATGACTATGAGATTTGGAAAATGGATGTCAAAACCGCCTTCTTGAATGGTAGCCTAGATGAAGATATCTATATAGCACAGCCTGAGGGGTTTGTGAATCCACAATTTCCAAAACATGTATGCAAACTTCAAAGATCCATTTATGGATTGAAGCAGGCATCAAGGCAATGGAATAAGAGATTTGACGAGGAAATCAAGAAGTTTGGTTTCACTCAGAATCTTGATGAGCCATGTGTATACCATAAGGCTAGTGGGAGTAATGTTACTTTCCTTATCCTGTATGTCGATGACATATTGATTATGGGAAAACACATTCCAAGTTTACAAGAGGTTAAGTCCTATCCTGGAAGATGTTTTCCCATGAAGGATTGAGGAGAAGCAAGATCTACAGAGATAGATCTTGGCGGTTGATTGGATTAAGTCAGAGTGTTTACATTGATAAAATCTTGAAGAGATTTAGGATGCAGGATTCCAAAAAGGGATATTTGCCAAGGCAAGAGAACGACTTAAGTAGCAAAGTATATGCTTCAACACCTGAAGAGGTGGCACACATGAAGAAAGTTCCTTATGCTTTTTCTGTAGGATCTATCATGTATGCAGTAAAATTCACAAGGCCAGATGTGGCATTTGCACAAAATATCACCAATCGATATCAACAGAATCTAGGTGATCTTTACTGTACTGCTGTTAAGAACATTCTCAAGTACTACTTAAGGGCCACTCGAGATATGTTTCTAGTGTATGGTGGAAATCCAGAGGCAGAGCTTGATGTTACAGGTTTCTGCGATGTGTTCTGGCAAACTGATAAAGATGATACAAAGTCTCAGACGGGATATGTCTTTTTAGTTAATGGAGGAGTAGTACTGGAAGAGCACAAAGCAGAGTACTACTGCGATGTCTAAAAAAAAAAGCTGAGTACATAGCTGCTTCAGAAGCTGCGATGGAAGCTGTTTGGATTAGGAAGTTCATTTCAGGGCTCGGAGTTATGCCTTCAAATGATGGACCTATGAAATTGTATTGTGACAATTTTAGAGCAATTACATTCGCCAATGAACCTGGAGTCATGAATGGCGCCAGACATTTTCCTCGATGATATCACTATGTTTGACAACAAGTCGAAATAGGTGAAATCAATCTACTCAAACAGATGACAATTTAGCTGACCCCTTCACGAAGGATTTACCTAAGGTAAAGCTTACTCAACATGCTGAGAGCATGGGACTTCGTTTAGCCAGTAGTTTCATGTAGATCTGCTGGTTAGTATTTGGATAAAGGATTGTAATAAACAATTATTATTTTAATGAATTAAAGTACTTGGTATGTTTGTTTTCATTTATAATATATTGTATCATATACTTGCATGTTTAAATCCATGAATAACTGATGTTATTCCAAATAGTCCGTTGTCGATCTATCATATGGGAATATGATTGACTTAAGACAAATCTGAGGTTTGGTAGAATATACTTATGTATATTGATGGGTGGTCATGCCAAACTCACATGATATTCAAAGGATTGAATATAGGACTTATCCCAACTACATGATTATACTTTATGGATCTTTGTCATCAAGTAAATCATGAGTATTTATCCTCTGACTTGAGATACCAGGAAACTGTCATAGGTGTAGCCCATTTCTGTAAAATAGTCTAACGTTATTCGTAACTGGTAGTAATAAGGGCTATTTTCAGAAGTGTTGTGAAATTCATGAGTTTTGCTTGTAGTCAAGAGAGAATTTGTTCTTTCAAATTGTTTTGAAGTATAATACTGCTAGGCCCCTCGTAGGGTTGACAGGATGTTTGTATGGCCATACCCAAGATCAATCTGGAATGCGTTTAGATGATCAGGTAATGTTATTCAATCAAAAAATGACGAGAAACAGAATAATTAAATAAATGGAATGACTAAGATTCATATCCATATTTAACGTGGTATATAAGTATAATGATGAATCATTAAAAGGTTTTTCCAGGAAACCATACTCAGGGTCGTTCTGGGGCATTGGCGTGTTGCTAGACGCTAACCAATGTCATTACCTATATTACGATATGTCCAAGTAGGAGCTGTTAGTTTATGGAATATATTTAATATACGTATGACCGGATTCAAACACGAGACTATGGGATTGCACACATTACGTATGAGATTCAATGTTTAATAATTAATATAAATGTTATGTTTTAATTATTATTTCACAATAAACGTCTAAATGGTAAAAGGTCTAACAGTCATTAAATAAAATATGGAAGGACTAGAAGTGAAAACAAGCCAAGAGAAGGTTCTAGACCCCTCTTGGGCTTGTATTCGGCCGACTAGGGATCCCCATAGGGGTATCCTACTCAAACTTGGACACAAAGTTTACCACACTATAAATATATCCCCTTGTATCATTAGTTGGTTAATCCTTGAGCTCCATAGCAAGCCAAACTTCTCATCTTCTCCCTCTCGTTGTCTTGGCAGATCATATACCCTAATCCCTAAGGGATTTGATTTGCTTTGATCAAACAAAAGTGTTTGGTTTGTTATTGTGATCAAGAAACTAGCATTCACATTGAATCGCTACAAATACGTGTGTACAAGACCTAGTAAAAATCACAATTGGATTTTTGAAGTAAACCCTAATCGACCTAGGAGTTGGTCGATTTTACTAAACCCTAATTTTAGGTTTTATGTTTCTTGATTCGTTTAATTTGCTTGGATTGCTTGCAAGGTACATTTACTATTTACTTTTGGTTAATTAATTACAAGTATTGATTCAAGTCTTCCGTTGCGTGCTTATGTGATATTATGTTAAATATATGACGTCATGATTATTTAATTCCAACAGATGTAATGTTTGAGATTTTGCATTTCTATTCCTGGTCGTTAGCATTGAAACTACTCCTAAGACCAAACGGGGCTTGAACAAATTTCTTTCATCCTGACACAAAATAACACTAAGAGAGGGGTTCTAGTAGAATATCGAGTCCCGTATAGAAAATAGAAAGTGATATTCAGTCTCACAATATCACACAGAGATCTTAATATTGACTTAAGGTAAATGCTTTCATAGTCAATATTGACTCTTTTTGAAAAGATGTTAACCTTTTTTTGGTAAAAAAGAACAATAATCTTGTTTAAAGTATACGGAGTAATACTTTAATGACTACGTAAATTTTGAGCAATTGTCCCTGATAGTAAATTTAGATCACAAGCTAATAAACATACATATTAAGTGTGTCGGCAAAAACTTTTTCGCTCTATTTTAGTATAACTGTAATCATCAATCCTATTGAAAGTATTCACTCCTTAGAGAAACTTATGAAACTCAAAGGTTCATTTGGTAACATTTATTATTTATAATTTCACTAATGCTTACTTTGGTCTGGTTTTGTAAGTGTTTGTTTATGCAGGGACTAGATTGTAACATTGGTGTATATATACTCTCATTAGCTGCTAGGGTTTCATTATTGACGCTCTCTCAAAGTTTACATCAATACTATTGCTCTCAAGATTCCTGGGTTTCTCTCACAGTTTGGTTTTAGTTTGGTTTAGTTTTGTAGTCTGTTTAGTGGTTTATAGAAGATCTTCTTGATCTCTGAGTTTGGTTTAGGTTTGTGGTTTTAGTGTGTGAGTCTTGTATATGATTGCACTCTATAGGAGGACAATCATCTTTTTATTTTTATTTGTACCTGGCTAGCACTCAGTTAAGGAAAAGTCTACTGTGTATATTGTTATAAATAAAAGTATCACCAAGGGGTGGTTGGTTGGGTGATTATCTAGATTGTTTTGGTACCATTTTAACATGGTATCAGAGCTCTAGTGAAGGTCCACACATTATGGATCTAAGTAGCCTTGTTACTTGTTAGACGACTTGAATCAATTCAAATCAATCTAAGTAAGAAACTCTAACACGAATTGTTAATGCTAATGCGGAATCTTAACACTAACAATGAAGAACACAATAACTATAACTAACTTTGTATATTACTAATTCTTTAATCAATATGAGTACAATCTTCGTCGTTATCAAAACTAATGCCTTAGGGTTCTTTTTATACACCAAGGAAACCCTAGATACAAAACATGTAGAAGGATATATGTATCTTCTCTAAAGATAACTACGTATCCTTTCCTAACTTATCTCTAACAAACTTTCCTAACTTTCATAAACAGACTTAATGAATTAAGTCAAACAGACTTAACTATTAATACTCTACCAGACTTAACAATGAATGACCAGACTTAACTATGACAAGACTTAACTAATATAACTAACAGACTTAACCACCTAACCAGCAGACTTAAGTCTGTTCTTCTCATTAAGTCTTCTCTTGATAATTCCCAACAATCCTCCCCTAACTTGATCTTCATGCTTCATGAACTTCAAGTTCCTTTTGAATGAGCTTCTGAGGATTAAATCTCGAACACTTGGAATTATCTCTAACACTTCAAAACTTCAAATCTGATCTTTATGCAGCAACTTGACTTGAATAATCTTTTCACCATCTGATATGTAATCCATCTGATCTTCACAGCAACCATGACTACTTGTACATCAATTCTTTTAAGTTTCATACTATTCTCATCACTTCCAGGTGTGTCAACTCCTGTGAGAGGTGAATCATTGAAAATTAATGGATTTGATGTCTCTTTACCAATAGCCATCACTACTGGAGTAGCCAATGTTTTGGTGTGTAAGACCATGATACATTGATAACCATATGATTTTTAGTAAACCATCAACTATCAACGGATTTGTTTTGTCTTTACCAAAAGCTGTTTGCTTTTGGACTAGCCAATTCTTTTGATGGAATGCACCTCATCTTGGTGAATTGATTTCCATGTATGGTTTTCCACAGCCTTTACCACAAGCCATACCTTCTGGGCTAGCCAACTCTTCACTATCTCAAATATGGTGAGTTGAATACCATACAATTTTTGGTAAATTGCCAACCATAAACGGATTTGAAATATCTTTACCAGAGCCGTTTGCTCTGGATTAGTCAGTCCTTATGTGGATTAGACATGGTGGACTGATAACCATTTGTTGTGTTAGTGCTATGCACCTTCACCAAGTGAGAAGTTCCTTTAATCTCACTTAACAACTTAAAAATTCTTTCAAACACTCTTAAACACCCCAATATGATTCTTTTAAAGATTTTTCCTTAATCAAATCAAGTAACTGCTCATAAACTTCATCCTTCTCATCTGCATGTAACTTCTTTTCCAACATTGCCTTGCAGACCCTTGGTGATAAAGGATATTCCACTTCTGCAAGCATATAGATAGTTGCACTTTGTAAAGATAAACAATGTACCTTACATGTATGAAAATACCTCCAACTGTCAATCCTTTGTTGATCTGTTAGCTTTCAAAGTTCATCTTCCTCTGAAGGTGGCTCAAACATTACTTTTAAATCTCCCCAAAAGACCCTTTCAAACTCTTCTTCAGGTCTGTTGTCCCCATGTCTGATATTCACCAACTTGTGCAAATCCATAATATCTTCTCTACTCACATCATTCAATATTGCTGGAAAGTTAAGATATACAACATCAGTGTTGTCCTCCCTTATAATCTGATAAACAGCTTTTTGTCCAGTCCTTATTATATGATATTTGACAATTTTAGCTGGTTCCTTAGAACTTTCAGGAATTGTTCCCATAGTACAACCCTCAGATGAAGGTTCTTCTTCTGATTCCTCCTCATGTACTACCTTTATGGACTTACTTTTTCTTGCTTTACTTTTCCTCCTTGTAAACTTTATGACTGGCTTTTTATCTTCTTTCTTTTCTTCCACAACATCAGACACTTTCTCAGCCTTAGATTCCTTTTCAATTTCACTTGATGCTTTCTCAACTTCAGATGGTTTTTCAACTTCAGTTACCTTTTCATCCACTTTCTCAACTTCTATAATTGGCTCAGACTCTGTTACTTTCTGTCTCTTGAAACTTCTTCTCAAAGAATCTTTATAATCCACTGGCCTATAGCCATGATCTCTCTCATATGCACTCATATATTCAGCTTCAATTTCCTTAAATGATTTTCCTCTCATCTTTTCCCATGTTGAGTGCATCATGTTCTTTAGATACATCTTCATCCTATGCATTTGATTTACTTTAGACATCCTTTTGAGAACCTTGGTTTTCTTCTGAGTTTGTCTTATTACAGACATAAAATCCCCCAAGGTTTCTTCATTCCTTCTAGCATTCATGAACTCTGCTAGTTGTTTGGCTCTCTCCTCAGCAGTCAAACCTGGAATAGCTTTAAGTTCCTCAAACTTTGCCCTCAACTCATCATCTTTTTCAATCATTTGCATCAGTGGGTCATCATTAAACTCTTCTGATAACTTTCTTGCAAGCATTGCATCATGTCTTTTCTGTTCTTCCTCCTTTTCTATCTCAGCCTTTTCTATTGCTCGTATTCTTGCAATCTCAGCTAAAGAAGCTTGCTCTTCTCTTTCTTGTCTCTTTGATTTCTTGGGCTTAGGAGTTTCCATCATAATTTGTTTTCCTTCCCTTTGAGTTTTAGGCTGCTCCTCATTACCAGACTTATTTCCATGAGCAGAACTAACAACCTCACCAGACTTTACTTGACCACCAGAATTAATTACCTCACCAGCATTAACATCACCAGACTTAATCTCACCAGTATTAACTTCACCCAACTTAATACCCTCAGCAGACTTAATCAACTCTTCATCAGATTCAATCTCTTCATCAATTAGCAATTTCCTTTTTGGATTTCTACTTTTCTTCCTTTGTTGTTGAATTTTACTCAGAGATTGAGCTAATGTTTCTGCTGCTTCCTTTATTTCAGGACTTATATCTACTTCATCAGTTCATTTGTCCTTAGCTGGTGTCTTAACAACTTGTTCCTCCTCTAAATTCCTCCCCTGTTTGGAAGAATTTTCATCCTCAGCTTCTTGGTCATCAAAAGCAACTCCTTTCTCCTTCATAACCTTCTCCAACTTTTTAACCCTCTTGACCAAAGTTAGAATAGCCTTACTCTTAGCATTGTTTACCTTCTCCAATGATTCTATTCTCTTAACCAAAGCAGGAACCAATGTCAGAAGATCCTCCACAGTCATAAGGTTGGATTCCTCCTCCTGAATAGGACTTGGAATATGGGTTTGCTGTGGTGGTGAAGATGGTGTGGGTGTAGGTACTCTTGGTTGAGATGGTGATGGACTTGGTTGTGGTGTTGGTGATCTTGGTTGTTCCTGAGCTTGCTCCACATTGGTAGGTTCCATTTGTTCAGCATGAGATGTACCTGCAATGTTAGTTAAACCAGAAAGCATAGCAGGCAAAAGTGGCCAATGTGCCCCAGTGAATCCCCTTGTCATGTTTGCAAAGATTTTAGGAGTAAAAGCCACAATCACATAAGTCTGCATTTTATCTTCAGGTTCAAAATTCAAAATCATTTGCAAAAATCTTGGGTACATCAAAAATTTGTGTTTGTTGTTGACATTTGCTACCATGCCATCAAAAATGAGTTTTGAAAAGTTAAAAGACCTTCCAAGTGAAAGACAGACCAATGCAGAAGCAATGTTGCTTCCAAACTGATCCCATCCACCACTCTTGGGACTTAGGCAATGGAGCAAATGATGAAGTAAAAATCTCCACTGTGGTGTAAAATAGCTTTTCCAAAAAGTAAAAGTACCATCAGTGGGATAGCCCATGGTTCTCATACCCTCAAAAAGGTCATCATTAGACAACATATATTCCCCTAAGGCATCATCCAATTTAAGACTGCTCCTAATGGATGCCTCAGTGACAATGAAGTCATGGGTATCAATGGTTGCCCTTAACTGTGGTGTACCATCAGCAAGAGTTTCAGAGGTAACCGACCCCCAAAACTGCTTAACAAGAGAAGTATAAATTGTAGGATTATGAGTTAAGGCGTACCGAAGGTTAGAACCTCTTAAGAAATCCAAAATCTGCTCGAAACCACCACTTTGATTTGGTTTCTTCAAGAAACCAACCTGGTTATGCTTGTCACAAAACTTTAGTGAAGCCATAGTCAAGAGAATGATTAAGTGCTGGTTTAGGGTTTGAGTACTGGTAGTTAAAAACAGAGTATCGTAGGCCGAAAATAATGATATTTTAAAATTGGAAGTAAATAATGAATAAAAGTGAGATATTTTATCAAATTTTATCCTTATATACTTCTATTTCTCGAAAAATACGCAACGGTATTATTTTATCAGAAAAATCATTATTTTACTGACCAGACCTAACAGTAATAAAATTTAATTACATTTTACACTACCAGACTTAAAATCGGTCAACCAGACTTAATCACTGACTCACCAGACTTAACTAAGGAATCAGACAAACACTCATAAAAAGCAATATCAAGGCTTCTGATCATCACCAATCCATGTGTTTTCTGCAAATGTTAGTCCCAACACCAAGAAAAACCAAGAAAACATACAAACAAACGATTTTACAATTTAAAAGCAAGAAAAATTAACTACCAGAATTAAAACTACTAGAAGATTTTTTTTTTTTTTTTTTTTTTTTTTTTTAAATTAACCAGTATTAAATCTATTACAAGAATTAACTTCTAAGCCTACCAGAATTAACTCCTAATCAGAATTAACTACTTATCATAATTAACTACTTAGTACTGGTTCTACAAACTTTACATTTAGCCTCCCCTTAAATGTAACCTCCCCTTAAACTGAGCTATGGGTTCATCATACCAATATTAACCACTAAGTAATTAAACCTAGGTCCATCAAAGGCTTTGGTTAATAGGTCTGCCACATTAAGATCTGTGTGTATCTTTTCCACTCTAATTAGCTTCTTTTCAAAGCAATCCCTAATGAAGTGATGCCTTATTTCTATATGCTTAGTTTTAGAGTGGTATACAGGGTTCTTAACTATACAGATAGTGCTCTCATTATCTATGTGAATTATAGTATTCATAAAGTTCAAACCATAATCCAGCATTTGATTCTGAATCCACAAGACTTGTCCATAGCAATTGGCAGCTGCTACATACTCAGCTTCTGTTGTTGATGTAACCACAATGGTCTGCTTCTTGCATTGCCAGGAAATCAATCTTCTTCCAAGGAATTGACAACCTCCTGTTGTGGATTTCCTATCAAGACTTGCTCCAGCATAGTCACTATCTGAATAGGCTTCCAGGTCAAAAGATGATTCTCTAGGATACCAAAGGCCCAAATTGGGTTCGCCCTTTAAGTACCTAAAGATTCTCTTCACAGCATGAAGATGTGAAGTCTTGGGAGTAAACTGAAAACGAGAACAAGCACACACATCATACATTGTATCAGGCCTAGAGGCCGTTAGATACATTAGAGAACCAATCATTGATCTGTAAAGATGCACATCCACATCATCAGCATCCTCATCCTTGGTTAAAGGCACCTTGTTCTCTATGGGAGTGACTGCATTCTTCACATTTGTAAAGTCAAACTTCTTCAAAATTTCTACAACATACTTGTCTTGAGAAATGAAGAGGCCATCTTCTTTTTGCTTCACTTGCAGTCCTAGGAAAAATGTAAGCTCACCCATTGAGCTCATTTCAAATCTTCCTTTCATTAATCCTTCAAACTCCTCACACCAAGACCTTTTTGTAGAGCCAAAAATGATATCATCCACATAGACTTGTACCAGAATGATATCCTTCTTATCCCTTTTTATGAATAAGGTCTTGTCTATCACACCTCTTGTGTACCCATGCTCTTCAAGAAACTTGGAGGGTGTTGCATACCAAGCTCTGGGAGCTTGATGGAGACCATACAATGCTTTTATGACTTTATACACCTTGTTGGGGTGAGCTGGATCAATAAAACCAGGAGGTTGATGAACATATACTTCTTCCTCAATAGTGCCATACAGAAAGGCACTCTTCACATCCATCTGATAGACTATGAACCCCATATATGATGCATACGCTAAAAATAACCTAATAGCCTCAATCCTGGCTACAGGAGCAAAAACCTCATCATAATCTATCCCCTCCTCTTGTCTATACCTTTGTGCTACCAATCTTGCCTTGTTCCTAACAACTACCCCTCTTTCATCCCTTTTATTTTTGAAGACCCACTTTGTGCCTATCACTTTAGCCCCATTAGGTAGATCTACCAGAACCCAAACTTTTTGCAATTTGAACTGCAACAACTCCTCTTGCATTGCTTCCACCCAACTCTCATCTTCAAGTGCTTCAGAGACTTTGGTGGGTTCCTTTTTAGAGAGGAAATAAGCAAACAAGCAATGTTGTTGGTCCTTGTGGTTGACCCTTTGCTGCTTTTGATAAGACCGATAAGTGTATGAGATTCAGGAAACTTTTGCACTTTAATTCTGGTTTGAACAGCTGACTTTAGATCACCAATTATCTGACTTTTGGGATGAACTTTGTAAATTCTGAGTGTTTGATATGTGTCTAATTACACATATATTTTACCCGGTTTAAACCCACATAAACGATCAAAAGCACACAAATGTCCATAAATGTTATAAATATCATTAAAAATGTGTTTTTATATGTTTCAGATGCAAAATGATTGAAAACAAGTGAAAACGAACAAAGTCTGCATAAATGGCAAGTCTAGTCCCTCGAATTTCAAAAGTTGTCAAAATTAGTCCCCGGGTGTTTTAAAAATGGAAAATTATGTTTTATACCCTTGTACTATTTAAACTTAGCAAGAAATACCCTTGTGATAACTTTGGATAAATTACAGGTTTAGTCCTTGGAATTTCAGCAAATGACAAGTTTGGTCCCTATGTTTAACTAATAACCAAAAAACCGGATCCAAACTTAACCCTAAAATCCAAACCACTAAACCCAACCTATCCCATTACCCAATCCAGTCCAAAGCCCAATTAAATAACCCGGCCCAATCCCCAACTGAGTTAACAACTCAGTTTGACCATTGGTCAAACCCGTCTCCTAAAACCACCATCCCGCCAAACCACTCAGTCATCCCCCCACCTCACCAATACCACTCACCACCTCATCCCCCCTCCTAAACACGTTACCTAACATTGCCAAAAGCATTAAATGCATCTCTCCCACTCCCACTAGCTAAAACAGATGATTTAGTCACTTTCCTGTTTTCCCGCCAAAATACAAGTGGACGTTTGAGATCAAATTGAGCTAATTCAATGGTGCTGATGGATTGAGGATGTCGACAATGTGTTATCCCACTTAAATTATGTATAAATAGATAGCTTTTGTAGCCTTAATTGGCAAGTGGAAAAGTAGAGTAAAATTAGTGTAATCGTATTTCCATTTCAGTAGCAGTAATTTGTAATTTCAAGCTTCCTCAATCAATACAAAGTAACTTTAGTGTGTTTATTGTTGATTCTTGTTCAATTGTCAGTAGTTAATGTTAAATTCCAATTTTCTGATTTTCATATGTACTGAGAATTAGAACATTGATAAGTAGTATATGAATCAACTTCTCAGTTGTTTCTAATAGCTTATATAAGCTTTATATAGCTTGTTGTAAGTCTATTATAGTGTAAATCTGTTCTGAATTCAAGATTTGAAAAAAGTCAAACAAAGTCAACTGAAGGTCCAAATAAGCTATTCTGGGGTTAAAAGCTATTCAGGAAGGCTTGTGTTGGTTTTCTAGCTTGTGTGGACAAGCTAGATTGGTTCTTGGTCTTTGTTCCTCAGTTCCATAGCTTTTCAGTTGTAAGCTAATTTTAAGCTTTTTCTTAATTTTCCAAGTTTACTGTAAAATAGCTTAATTGTAGCTTATTTCCATTAGTTACTGCTTAATATTAGTTTTTTAAATATATTTCATCTTTAATATCAGTCTTAATTAGCTTTTTCAATATTTTGCTTAAAATACTTTTAAAAAGCCATAAATAAGCTTATACTAGTAAACTGCTTAACACAGCTTATTTACAGTTAATAATTATTTATTAGCACTTATACAAGTTATTTAAACTTATTTCAATTTACAATCTAGCTTAATTAGACCATTTTCAGTTGAAAATAACAAAACAGTCACCCTTAAGGGGTGTTTGGTTTAAGCTTGTCTAGTGTCCAAACAACCAGTTACTGTACATTTGCATTTTCACCAACTTTGCATCAGCTTTTTCAAGCCATAATAAGCTGTTTTGAAGTTCTCTTTAGCTTATTAGACAGATAAGTTAGTTTTGTATCACTTGTGGAAATTTCAGTCTGTCAAATACCCATACAAGCCATAATTAGCAGCAAGCTTGTTTAGCCATATCCTTTGGCTTCTCTGAACTCCAAATAGTCCATTTAGTTAGTTCCTATAGGCCTGCACCTTTGCACAAGCCTTGTGCACATCTGCACAGACAAACAAACATAGCAGCCTGCCTTGTTTCTAGTACTTGATCTAGCCTTTAATTGGACATCAATTGGGTGTTTTGTGATGGGGTTTTTAGTTTTTTTAGATAGACAGTAGTATAGGGAAGATTTTGCCCCCATAATATTCAAATTTTCTGCTTATTTGAGAGCTTAATTTGCTCTACAAATTGGCTGCTTAGCCTGAAATTTCTGCATGAGTTGTCCAACTGCATAGGTGCTTAACTTGATCATTCATAGTGCTTATTTGTAGTTTTTTAGTTGTTTTGTGCTTCTAATAGTGTATTAAGCTTATCCTGAGCATTTGGTTGAGTTTTGAGCTTTTTAGCTTATTTTTGGCTTATTTGTCAACTGCTTATCTGCCCAAATCAGCTCTCCAGGCTTATTAAACTTTTCATTTTATTTTTCCTATCTTTTAATTAATATTTTAGAATTATCTGTAAAGTTTCATAATTTTCTGAATAGTTTTAATATTTTTAATCTTTTTTATTAGTTTCTAACAGTATTTAAATCATAATAAATAGAATATTAATCAGAAAAATATAAATCCAATTTTCATAATTTTATTTTGTCATTTTTAATCTAGAAAAAATATAAAAACATTATTAGACCTTAAGAAAAACCAAAAATAGAAAAATAGTGATAGCTTCTATTTAATAGAATTTATCTTTTTAAATTTTAATTAAGTAATTTTCATTTTTATAATTTTATTAGCTTCTTTTCATCTTATAATATTTTTAGAAAAAGTTTTAGATTTTTCTTTGTCCATTTAGTATTTTTTATAAATTTAAATAGTTTAAAAAAGTAATTAAATAATAAATAATTAATAATAAGTAGATAAAAAGTGTTAAAAATATAATTTAAGTTTTTAAATAAGTTTTAAGTCATTTTACATTTTTAGGTTTTAAATTTTATAAATTTCAGTTTTTGTCCCATTTTTAGATTTCCTGTTGCGCGTTTGTAATTTAGTTTAATCGCGTTTACTTTTCTTTTATATTTGTGTTTTAATTGTTAATTAGAATTAATCAAAAAGCAAAATCAAATATTTGATTCATCAATCACTCTAATCCAAAGCTTTTCACAGTTTTCCATTCACACCTCGTTGGGAAACGACCCAGGTGATCACTTGCCTGGTTTCACACTACACACGAGTATCCGGTTCTGAGACTGTTTATATTTATATATACGTTTTCAGAAGGACCAAATTTTGGCGCCGCTGCCGGGGAGGTGTGTTGCGACTATTGTTTAAAGTTCAGGCGATTAGTGATTCGAGACCCTTCTATAAGAAGTTCCTATTTCCCAAAAACCATATAAAAAACAAAAATATTTTCTTTTCTTTTCTATATATATTATTATTACTATTATCATATAAAAAATAAAAACACCAAAAATAATTTCCGTTTTCATTGTTTAAATAAATAACAAATAATAAAATTTACCATCGAGAACCAAGACAGAGTACTACCTAACTGGGGGTACGGCCATAATAAGTTCCCAAACCAAAGATTAAAACTTGCATTTGTATCACTTGCGAATATCGGCTCACCTTTGATTGATAAACAAACTATAACGGAGGTTTAAGGATAGTCTGACATTAAATTGTCGGACTGAAAGAAGCGGGTTTTTAAGGAGCTTTAATTGCCCACCTTTGCTTCTCCGCCACTCTGTGCGTTTATCTTTTAGAGAGCTACCGTACGCTTGTTGATTATTGGTTTAAGTTCACTTGTGTTTTGCTTCTGTCTTGTTTTAATTGGAATATTTTAATTAGTGCATGCGCACTCGTTCTTTCACGTCATCAAGCCCTTTACGTGAACTCGTAAATATTCCGAGAAGACGTAATCGTAGATGTGCTGCCCAAATAGTCGAACCCGAGATTCATACTGATCCCACTGAAAATATGGCAGACAATTGCACAATGGCGGAAATGCTCCGGGCACCTACCGAGGGATACGGAGATGCCATCGTTTTACCAGCCATTGATTCTGATCATTTTGAACTGAAAACACATTTGATTCAGCTCGTTTCTACCAACCAATTCCACGGGTTTGAACGAGAGGATCCATATGCACACATTCGTTGGTTCAACAAACTAACCTCTACAATCAATTACAAGAATGTGTTGGGTCTAAAATGTTGCTGATTCGAGAAACATAACTCTGCTGGATAGTTATGTGACTCTGCTGATTAGTGTATTAACTCTGCTGTTTTGATAACTCTGCTGTTTTGGATAATAGGCATAGTGTAACTCTGCTGCTAGCTCACGAAGACTCTGCTGCTAGAAGATTTACTCTGCTGCTTATTAGATATGTATAGTATGTTAAGGATAAATATAGAAAAGATACGTATGAATATTTTTCTTGTATAGGAAGTCTTGTAAACCGACTAGGACTCCTTACGCTATAAAAGGAGGTTCTAGGGTTAGAGTTAGAGATCGATTATCTTAGCATACGTATTGTTTTACACTTCAAGGTTTCTTGTAACCCTATTGCTATTCAGAGCAATCGTATTAATATATTGAAGTGTTGTTTGAGAATTCGTTTGTGTTTATTCTTCTTAAAGTCAAGTATTAGTTTCCGCATAATATTTGATATACAACCTAAGATCAGTTTCTATACCAATTACCTTAGATTTATCTAAAGTAATTAATAAGATCGTGAAGCTCAACTGGGATCAACAAGTGGTATCAAAGCTTGGGAGCTCTCGTTATATAGGGATTCATAAAGTTTTTGCTTTAGAAGAGCAACAGATGTGAAGGTATTATGATCGTATATTTTTAAAGGTATGAATCGTATTTTTGATCGTTTTTAATTGGTCTATTCATGTGGTGGTGAAGTGGTATGATCGTACAGTATAGGATGATGTTTTAATTGACTGATTGAAGCATTATCACGTGCTTAGATAGATAGAACTGATTTGTGATATCAAGTGGGTCGGTAAACATTAATTGGTTATCTCGTATGAATTGATGGAGTGGTTTGTCGTATTCCATTTTTAATTCTTTCACTATCAATTGGTCGGTCGCATTCAAGATCCTCGTACTGCATTTATTGATGGTCAACAATTGGTGAAGTTTATTTTAGCGCATAGTACTTTTTGTGGTCAATGATCCAACGTGAGCTGCGTATTGATTGAATAAAGGTCAATGGTTTAAATTGATCATGGATCAGTGTGCATTAATTGATATCACATGGACTTAATTGGCTGTGTAATTTATTGATTGGTTGAAGTGACGTGTTAGATGTATAAGCAGAGTTGGAAAGTGCTTTAAGTTTTATGCAGTACGTTATTTTATACTGCTGCTTGATATTTTACTCTGCTGCTACGATACACTCTGCTGTTAGCTGTAATTTACTCTGCTGATAGTTTTGATCACTCTGCTGATAGTTTTGTTCACTCTGCTGATCGACATATATTCACTCTGCTGATACGTATTGACTCAGCTGCTACGTATATTATTTTTCTGCTGCTGTGCTTATTGTGTTTGGTTCGGTATAGTAGCATGATTTACAAGCAGTGAGGGGAAGTATATGGAGTTATTAGTTTACACACATACAGGGGAAGTTCACACACACAAGGAGTTTGGTTTTTGTTTTATGTTCTTTAATGATTTAAAGGCTCGAGTTAATTTTCTTATTGGAGAAGAGGAGTTTTTGTTGCTTCTTTGATGATGCAGTGGAATTTATCAAGGTTGTGTCTTATTATATCTTAAACGGCGCCATTACGTTTAAAGATAACTTGTTTGTTCGTTCAAGTGACTAAGAATTGACAAAACACTTGAAGGAGTTACGTTATTGTGCTCAGTGATTATTGTCAAGAGATTGCGGTCTCCCTATACGTGGAGTATATGTTCGAAGTCGTATTTAGTACAAGGCATAAGATACAGGGTTGGTTTCTTCTACTTCAACATTAAATTGGTAATGATTATTTTTCTTCAACAATATATAAAGCCTACAGATTTGAAGAATCATTTGATGTTCATGCACCACTCGAGGGGAAGTTGTTTGATTTTTACTGCTATTGATCGTTATTACTACTACTAGTTGGAGTTTCTATTGTTTTGGATTCATTATTCGTATTTGAGCTTCATGGAGGGCAATTTGAAACATTGGACGACTTGGATTGGAAGTTTGTGATATTGGTTAGTGGTGGTCAAGGTCATATTTTCATACGTACCCTATTTGTTGATAACAAAAAGGGGAAGAGATGTGGTGGTGGCATGGCATGGTTTAAGGGGAAGACAGTTTGTTTCATTCAGGGAGATGATTACATCTCAACTTCTGCTACTTCGTCTAGGGAAGTTCGTACAAGACGGTGTTTGTTTTGTCATCATCAAATAGGGGAAGATTGTTGGGTTTTATAGATTTGATGTGACAAAAGAAATAAAAGAATGAAACAAGAAGGACTAAAGATGACAAAGAGAGAAAGCTACAATGATTAAAGATACAGGAAATAACTTATTATTTAGTCTTATCTCTTTGTAAACCCTAGCACTCTCTATTATATAAAGAGAGGCAGGGTACGTAGTTTACATAGGTCTTCCACAATGTAAATATCAGAAAGGTGTGTGTGTGTGTGTTCTAGGGCATATGTCTTGTAAATGCCTAGAACTAGTTTGTGTTCGTATTCCTCCAAGATCAAAGGTGTCTTTGATCCTGTTACAAGTTTAGTGTAACCGTATTATTGTGATCGAATAATATTTGGAGGTGATGGTGTTTGGAAAAACTTTGTGTCAATAACAATTGTTTTGTTTTATTCCGCTGCATATTTGTTAATTGTTATTGTTAAACCCTAAGGCTCAAAACGATCCAAGAACTTAATTGATGATGGCGTGCATAAGTTCTATCAGGTGGTATCAGAGCACAAAAATTTTTATTGACAACAACAGCACAATGTGTATTATCAAAAATCCTGTTTTTCATTCTAAAACAAAACACATAGAGATAAGACATCATTTTATTAGAGATTGTTATGAGAAAAAGTTAATTCAAGTGGTTAAAATACATACTGACAATAATGTTGCTGATCTACTTACCAAAAGTTTTGATATAAGTAGGTTTCAATTTTTAGTTGCTAGTATTGGTATGATCAATCTTTAATCTTAAACCATCTTATCTCTGTATGTTTTTGTAAAGTTTTGTAAGGATTTGTGCTGTTGGTTAGTCATTATCTGATGTTTTAGTCAAAGTCTGCTGTTTAGTTGTTTATTGTTATGCCTACTCTGCTGCTATTATGGAATATTCTTGCTTGTGTTTGTTGTTTGCTTCTAACCTTTTGCAGATACATAAACATACACAATCAAGTAAAGCATATAAAGAGAAGTTCATTGATAATCAAGGCATAAGTACATCAAAGTGTTTCCATACATACATGCTAAAGATCAAAAGACAACAAAATACAATGATCCACAATCTAAATCCTAGCAAAGTCAGGCATGACCTTGCTACGAGGTCCCCTCGTGCCCATGGCTTCAAACACCCTTGGACAGGGGAGAGCAAGTACCACTGGTCGTGGTGGTGGACTCTGCTGTTGGCTTGTTGAGGGAGCTGCTTTCTTCTGCTGCTTCTTCTTCTTTGGCACAGAGGGCTTCTGCTCAACCGTACTTGGCTTTGGATGAGGCAGATGGACACTTTTTGCAAAAGCGGCGGCGGCATTCTCCATTTGTTTTTGAAGTTCAGCGGTTAAAGGGTGCTGTGGAGGATCGATTTTTGTTTTTCCTTCATCATCAGAATCCTCAAAAGAGGATGGTGTTGATGGAAGTGGGTCGGAATATTCCTCTTCAACAACTGCTTTTCCTTTTGGTTTTGCTGACGATGAACTTGCTAGATAACCTTGAGGAAAATAGCTTGCCCACCCTTTTGAGTCATCGGATGAGGAATCTGAGGAAATGTCGATTATTGGAGCTTTTGAAGAACTCATGATTTGTTGATTTTGAATTAGGGTTTGTGAATTGGGGATTTGATTTAGAGATTAAAGGTTTTATGGAATTGATTGTGGGGTTGGTGTGGTATTTAAGGAGGTGATTTTGAAGATATTGGGAATGTTGACTTTTGGTCAACACTATCGCAACTCTGCTGATGAGTTTGAAAGTTGAAGGGTCAAACTGAAACTTTTGGCGCGTTCTTAAACCTAATTAGATCAAAACGGTATCTTTCACCAATTTGATCTCATTATCCTTTAATTGCTCAAAACAACTTTCAACCTTCACCCAAGAACATCAATTCATATCATTTCACCTAAAACCCCCAAATCAAATGGCGCAAAGAACGTTTCCGGATGAACACAATCAGATAGCATTTCTCAGTAAGGTTACTGCTGCTGATGGATTTTATGAGGTTATGGATTTTCTGAGTTCATCTAAGTTAAGGTATGCGTTAACAGCTGATCCTACCATTTATATATCTCATATGAAACAATTTTGGTCTACTGTTAAGTTGGATGTATTAGATGGTGAGGAACGATTGATAGGTAGTGTAGATGGGGAGAATATTGTAGTAAGTGAAACAACAATTAAGAGAAGTTTGCGCTTATCTGGTATATCAACACCCCCTACCATTACCAAAGAAACTATTATGACTGAGCTTGAGAATTTTGGCTATGAGAGACCTGAGGTTGGTGGTACATTTTTGAAAGGTCGTCTCTGTCCACATTGGAAGTTTTTGCTACATACACTTCAACACTGCCTGTTTCCCAAAGTAGGTGGATGGAGTGAGTTTAGTGCCTCTCAGGCTATGGCCTTAGTATGTTTAGCTACAGGGCAGCCCTTTGATTTTTCTGCTATGATATTTGAGGGGATGAAGAAGTTTGTTAAGAAGAAGTTTTACTTGTACCCCAGGTTTCTACAACTTATTATAAACAGACAGCTAAGGGAACCATTGAGGCATGTAAATGTTGAGCCCTGTAGTAGAATGGCAATCAAGATGTTTGCATTTTTAAAGAAGAATGGTAAAGGATTTTCTGGTGCTATCACTCCCCTGACTGCACATATCTTGACTGTTGTGGCTGCAGTGAATGAGGATGAAGAGGCTGGCACACCCACAGCTTCCCATCACACATCCTCATCAACAAGTTTGAATGAATCAGTGTCACATGAAACCCAAAACACTCAATCACCTAGGACTTCACAACATGAGAACATTGTGCTACCTCAGGCCAATGTTAGTATGGTAGCAGATGAGGCTGATACAGGTGTTGGAGGTATCATGATGGAAGAGGCTGGCACTACTGTTTCCAACTTAGTAGTTGAACAGGACAGTGTCAACATAATTAAGACCTCAACCATGGCAACATCTTTTGTAGAAGGTTCTCAAGAACCCAATACAACTGATGGTAACCCCAGCCAAATGGCTTCTATGGGGGGCTCAGATGTTCATCCTAGGGATGAGACTGAGTTTGTGTCCCAAGATTCACCTCTCGGAGAAGGTAATACATCTCGAAGTGATGAGGACAGAGATGAAACTATTGAATTGATGGATACTAATGTACATATTGACATTGCAAATGATACACCTCTCGGACCAGGTCACACAGGTCGAAGTGTTGATGCTAGTATTGAACATGACAATGAGGAGTTGACGGTTAAAACACCAGTACATGCTGCCAATTCCAATGATCAACCTCTCGGGTCAGGTTACACAGACCGAAGTTGTGAGGATATCATGAAACAATTGAAAGAATTGACGGAAAATTGTACAAAATTGTCAAAGGAGGTCCTTGGTCTTCGCAAGGAGTTAAAGAAAGTTAAAGCTACTCAAGGTGCTGAAATAAGGAGACTTAAGCTAAGGGTTACACACCTTGAGGGGAGGCTAAAGAAGAGTTCCAAACCAAGTTTGGAAGAGGATGCTTCCAAACAGGGGAGGAATGATCAGGAGGCTCAAGTGAATGATCAGGATCAGGAAGGTGTAATGGGTTCAGGGGAGGTTGAAAAGGACTTTGTTGAAAATGTTGGTGATGAGAGTGGAAAGGTTGACTCTGCTGATGCAGAACATTCTGCTGATGCAAACAACTCTGCTGATGGGTTAAAGGTTTCTGCTGATGAGACTGAGCAGAGTGAAGGAGTAAAGGACTCTGCTGGAGTAAAGAACTCTGCTGATTCAGATGATGAACAGATGACTTTAGCTCAAGTGTTGCTGAACATGAACAAAGAAGCTAAAACACCCACACAATCACAACAACCTGCTGCTGAATCAAGTGAAAAGTTTGAAAGGATGCAAAAGTTGGCTGATGAACAAGCTCAAATTGCTCAAGATGAAGAATATGCAAGAAGAGTTGCAGCTGAAGAGGAAGGAAATCAGTTTGAATTTTTGGACAGCTCTACATTTAAAGAAGTTAGTCAAGAAGAATTTGATGAACAATTGCAGTATTTTGTTGATTCTGATATGATTGTTAGAGGAGAAGCTTTCTTGATAACTAATGATGAGCAGTTAGATGGAAGTGAAAAGACAAAAGAGCTTGTTGATTTTATACTTAAAAAGAATGGATTAGCTAAGTGGGAGGAGTTGATTAAGAGGATTGAAGATGCACAGAAGCATGGTTACAAGCAAAAGTCATCTTCAAGGAAAGCATTGGTAAATGACATGAAGTACTATTTGAAGAATGCAAGAGGCTATCAGATGAAGGATTTCAAAGGAAAGTCAGATCACTTAATTGAAAAGGAATTTTATGAAACTTATGCTAAGTTAAATCCAAGAAAAGTTTCTGAGAAGAAGAGAAATCCAGAAGTTATGGGATCTGACAGTATGAAAGTATCTGGGAGTGGAAGTGTTTCAAAGCCCATAGTATCTGATGTTGAAAAGGAGAAAGAAATTGTTGTTGAAGCTGAAGTTATGCCTGAACCCTCTGCTGGTACAAAGAGATATAGGAGGAAAGTGAAGCAGGTGGGTAGGAAGAAGAGAAGAACACAGTCAGTAGTGATGAGTGATTCGGATAAAGAGGAGAAAGAGAGTAGTGATTCAGGGAAAGAAGAAGTGACTGCAGATGATATGCAAGGAATTATGCATCTCACAGTTCATGAACCTCAAGAAGAGCCTGAGTTACTCAATGAAGTTCCTTTATCAGTAAAATATCCAATCATTTCCTATTCACATGATGTTCTAGCTGATGGTCAAATATGCTGGGTGATAAAGAGATCAAATGGTTCAAGTATAGGATATATTAGTTTTTCTCAGATGGTGCACTACATGGATAGGGATGATATTACTCAACTCTGGAATCTTTACAAGATGAATTATGGTGATACTAGACCAGAGTTGGTTTATGAAAGACTAAATTATTATCATTTGAAGAATATGTTTGAACCAGATGAGAAGAGTATTGAATGGAAGAAGTTACTGAGTTCCACAGTTCAGAGATGGTATTTATATCAATCTTGTGGAGTTCATGTTTTATCATGCATAGGTGTGACTGTGTATATGCTTGTGGAGAAGGATTATGTCATCAACAACAGTACATCTATTCTGTATCAAATGTTGCAGCCTGGTAAGCTGACATTACAAAGACCATTTGGTGCAGATAATCAAGCAAAAGAACTGATTGAGAAATATAAAAAGTTGCTGGAATCAAAGGTTTCAAAACAGTAAAGTGTTTGGAAGCATCCTCCTGGTGGATAGTTGGATTTAAGGAAACTTGATGATTTTTGATGAAAAATATCAAGTTTAGGGGAGGATTGTTGGGTCTAAAATGTTGCTGATTCGAGAAACATAACTCTGCTGGATAGTTATGTGACTCTGCTGATTAGTGTATTAACTCTGCTGTTTTGATAACTCTGCTGTTTTGGATAATAGGCATAGTGTAACTCTGCTGCTAGCTCACGAAGACTCTGCTGCTAGAAGATTTACTCTGTTGCTTATTAGATATGTATAGTATGTTAAGGATAAATATAGAAAAGATACGTATGAATATTTTTCTTGTATAGGAAGTCTTGTAAACCGACTAGGACTCCTTACGCTATAAAAGGAGGTTCTAGGGTTAGAGTTAGAGATCGATTATCTTAGCATACGTATTGTTTTACACTTCAAGGTTTCTTGTAACCCTATTGCTATTCAGAGCAATCGTATTAATATATTGAAGTGTTGTTTGAGAATTCGTTTGTGTTTATTCTTCTTAAAGTCAAGTATTAGTTTCCGCATAATATTTGATATACAACCTAAGATCAGTTTCTATACCAATTACCTTAGATTTATCTAAAGTAATTAATAAGATCGTGAAGCTCAACTGGGATCAACAGAATGTGCCGCAAACAGTGATCAAATTGATGCTATTTCCATTCTCACTTGAGGGGGCAGCCCGGATTTGGCTGGATAAAGAACCCCCTCGATCCATTGAAACTTGGGAAGATCTAGTGCAGAAGTTTGTCAATTATTTCTTCCCTCCATCAAAGACGACTAATTTAAAAAATGAAATTGCTGGATTTCGTCAAAGTTTCGATGAAAATTTCGGAGAGGCATGGGAGAGATTTAAAGATCTCCTAAGAAAATGCCCACATCACGATTTTACGGAGTTACAACAGATAAATACGTTTTATAATGGGTTAACCCAAAACGATCAAGATGCACTTAACGCAGCCGCTGGTGGCAATATCTTGAATCGTCGACCTAGAGAGGTGGTTGAAAATTGTGAAAATAAATCAAAAGTTCCTATTTCTCGAAACAAAGTGAATGTTCCTGTCACTCCTGCTTCCTCATCCGGTAACTCCTCAGAGTTAGCCTTTTTAACGGACTCAATGCGTTGTATGATGAAGGAAATGAAAGAAATAAAAAGTGAAATTCATAAACCGGAAAAATCAAAGCAATAAACAAAGTGTGTGAAACTTGTGGTGGCCCACATGCGTATTGTGATTGTCAAGCAACCGATGCTTCTCTTTACCCAGCTCCCGTAGCTGCAGTAAACCAAAATCAATACCGTCCGCATGCTGAGACTCAGTACCGAGCACCGAATGCTATGGTCCCACCTTGTTTTCCACCCGTTCCAAATCAGAATAATCAAAATCGCTTTGTTCAAAATCAGGGACAAAATTTCAACAATTCTCAAAATTTCAATCAAAACCGAGGTCAGAATCAGGGTAATTTTAACCAAAACCGTGGTCCAAATTTTAATCAAAACCAAGGTTCAAACCGAAATCAGACATCCTCAGATGAGTTGCTTAAGCAATTCATGAAAACTCAAGAGGAAACAAATAAGACACAATATGAGACAAACCAGTTATTGGTTGCCCAATTAAACCAGATCAAAAAGTCTTTAACTGATGTACCTTCTACCTCGGGAGGTCTCCCAAGTAACACTGTTGTCAACCCAAGGGGTGAACTCAAAGCTGTCTCCACACGTAGTGGTAAAGCTCATGTTGAACTCAAGGTGAAAAAGGACTCGGTACTTCCCACTAACAATGGAAGTGCTAAATACGTCCAACCTTCGGTCATCCAACCCTCGGTCATCCAAAAATCTACACCCACAATTGCTCCTCAGCCGTCAAGAATCGATCCTACTCTTTCACGATTTACGGTTAAAAGTTTGTCAACCAAACTTAGTGAGCAAAGATCAGCCAGATATTATTCCGAAATGCTCAATGCTGTTCCTGTCAGTGTACTTGATGACAGTGATGATGACGAAGATACCACTTACGTCAAAGCTATCACCACTCGGAGTGGTGCTGCTTATGAGGGGCCAGCTGGCCCTATTCCTCCTCCGTTGTTTGAAATGGAAAAAGAGACGGAGGATACATCGGACAAAGTGCAAATTCCAAGCCCACAAAGTACGGCACATGTCCATCCTCCGGTTATCCCGAAAAAATCCAAACCAGGAGTTGTCTTTGAATCTGTTAAGACTCCTGAAGTCATTGCTCCAAAATCCAAACCTTACATTCCTTACCCATCGCGCTTAAATGAGCAAAAGCTCCGTGAAAAGGCTAGTCAACAAATGGACAAATTCTTTCAAATCTTTAAAGAGTTACATTTTGACATAAGCTTTGCGGATGCTATCATTCTGATGCCCAAATTTGCATCCACAATCAAACAATTGTTAAGCAACAAGGAAAAACTGATTGAAATGGCTAAAACTCCACTAAATGAGAACTGCTCAGCGGTTATCTTGAAAAAGCTTCCGGAGAAGCTTGGAGATCCTGGAAAGTTTCTACTACCTTGTGTATTTCCGGGAATGGTTGAATGCTATGCCTTAGCAGATCTAGGTGCAAGCATCAACCTGATGCCTCATTCAGTATGGAAGAAACTTTCTCTTCCGGCTCTTACTCCTACCTGCATGACTCTTGAGCTTGCAGATCGAACCATAACTCATCCCTGCGGCATTGCCGAAGATGTATTTGTAAAAATAGGAAAGTTCCATTTTCCAGCTGACTTTGTGGTTGTTGACTTCGACGCAGATCAAAAGGTTCCTCTCATTCTTGGACGAGGATTCCTAAAAATGGGCCATGCTCTTATTGATGTATTTAAGCATGAGATCACCTTGCGTGTGGATAATGAAGTTGTTACTTTTAACCATGATCAAACATCGAAGTACTCCTCAAATTATGATTCTAAATCGGTTAACCGAATAGATGTCATTGACATTGCTTCAGAGGAGTACTCTCAAGAAACTCTTGGTTATTTTCATAATTCTGTGAGTGGTGATCCCACTCCATTTTCTCAACCTATCATTTCCGACTCTTCCCCTTCTCTCCCTCCGTCTGAGGGAAGTAATTCCAATTTGGAAGAGATCGAGGCTTTTCTAAAGTGTGATTCATTTCTAGAAGGAATTGATAACGCTGAGATTGATCTGGAGGGAGATATTCTTCTTCTTGAGAAATTGTTAAAACAGGACAATTCTTCTCCTCTCCCTCCCGTTGAACTTCATAAGAAAGAAATCAAGTCAGTTGAAAAAACTGATAAATTTCCTGAGATCCAGTTTAAGGACTTGCCTCCTCCGCTTGAAATTCTTGAGGAGGAAGTTCTTGTCTTAATTGCTATTCAGATCTCTCTTCTTCCCTTCACCTACCCGGTGATTTCCCCTATCTTTCACTCATTCGGGAGTGAGGATATTACCTTTGACCCCGGCATTGTCCATCTAACATTGGTTTAAATGTCGGATTTATCTCATCGGTGTGGAACTTTCTTATGCTCAATTGGTTATCCAAGCATTTTAAATGAAAGTCCGATGGAGATGGTTTCTTCCACATGTTACTTCCCCATGAACCAATGAATGTGGGGTCGAGTCGAGCTAAGTGACTCGGTGAACAAAAATATTAGCCCACCATATGGGTTTTCACCCATATTTCTGACTTCTTTCTCTTTTCTAACACCCTAGTGTGGGGGAGATGCCCCACATGTTGTATATATGTACATTTCAAAAAAAAAAAAAAATGTGTATAGAAAATAATAATTATTAGTATTTCCCTTTCACGTTCTAAGTGTTGGTTTAACAACCGGTTCTGTGAATATTGAGGGCAATATTCAGTTCTAAGTGTGGGGGGGGGGGAATTCTAGCGAATTTGATCAAATGTACAATCTAGTACCCCCATTTTTGCCAAAATTTTAAAATTTTTTCTCACTTAGAACGCAATAAATGGTTATCAGTCCGCCATGTCTAACCCACATAAGGATTGGCTAATCCGAGAGCAAACGGCTCTTGGTAAAGATATATCAAATCCGTGTATGGCTTGCAATTTGCCAAAAATTGTATGGTATTCGACTCACCATATCTTTATAAGTGAAGAGTTGGCTAGCCCGCAAGGTTATGGCTTGTGGTAAAGGCAGTAGAAAACCATGATTGGTAATCAGCTCACCAAAGATAATATTGATAATTTATCTAAGAGTTGGCTAGTCCAGAAGCAAATGGCTTTTGGTAAAGACAAATCAAAACCGTTGACAGCTGATGATTTGCTCAAAATCATTTGGTTATCATTGTACCAAAGTATCACATACTAAAACATTGGCTACTCCAGAAGTAATGGCTTTTGTTAAAGAGATAAAATCCATTAAAACTTCATAAAAGATTGCTAGGGACTAGCAATAGTTTAGTGTGGGGGATTTGATATGTGTCTAAATACACATATATTTTACCCGGTTTAAACCCACATAAACGATCAAAAGCACACAAATGTCCATAAATGTTATAAATATCATTAAAAATGTGTTTTTATATGTTTCAGATGCAAAATGATTGAAAACAAGTGAAAACGAACAAAGTCTGCATAAATGGCAAGTCTAGTCCCTCGAATTTCAAAAGTTGTCAAAATTAGTCCCTGGGTGTTTTAAAAATGGAAAATTATGTTTTATACCCTTGTACTATTTAAACTTAGCAAGAAATACCCTTGTGATAACTTTGGATAAATTACAGGTTTAGTCCTTGGAATTTCAGCAAATGACAAGTTTGGTCCCTATGTTTAACTAATAACCAAAAAACCGGATCCAAACTTAACCCTAAAATCCAAACCACTAAACCCAACCTATCCCATTACCCAATCCAGTCCAAAGCCCAATTAAATAACCCGGCCCAATCCCCAACTGAGTTAACAACTCAGTTTGACCATTGGTCAAACCCGTCTCCTAAAACCCCCATCCCGCCAAACCACTCAGTCATCCCCCCACCTCACCAATACCACTCACCACCTCATCCCCCCTCCTAAACACGTTACCTAACATTGTCAAAAGCATTAAATGCATCTCTCCCACTCCCACTAGCTAAAACAGATGATTTAGTCACTTTCCTGTTTTCCCGCCAAAATACAAG
This sequence comes from Artemisia tridentata subsp. tridentata, assembly GCA_021014915.2. NCBI lineage: Eukaryota > Viridiplantae > Streptophyta > Magnoliopsida > Asterales > Asteraceae > Artemisia > Artemisia tridentata. The sequence goes on from CP139505.1 coordinate 70,969,759, forward strand.
TGGACGTTTGAGATCAAATTGAGCTAATTCAATGGTGCTGATGGATTGAGGATGTTGACAATGTGTTATCCCACTTAAATTATGTATAAATAGATAGCTTTTGTAGCCTTAATTGGCAAGTGGAAAAGTAGAGTAAAATTAGTGTAATCGTATTTCCATTTCAGTAGTAGTAATTTGTAATTTCAAGCTTCCTCAATCAATACAAAGTAACTTTAGTGTGTTTATTGTTGATTCTTGTTCAATTGTCAGTAGTTAATGTTAAATTCCAATTTTCTGATTTTCATATGTACTGAGAATTAGAACATTGATAAGTAGTATATGAATCAACTTCTCAGTTGTTTCTAATAGCTTATATAAGCTTTATATAGCTTGTTGTAAGTCTATTATAGGGTAAATCTGTTCTGAATTCAAGATTTGAAGAAAGTCAAACAAAGTCAACTGAAGGTCCAAATAAGCTATTCTGGGGTTAAAAGCTATCCAGGAAGGCTTGTGTTGGTTTTCTAGCTTGTGTGGACAAGCTAGATTGGTTCTTGGTCTTTGTTCCTCAGTTCCATAGCTTTTCAGTTGTAAGCTAATTTTAAGCTTTTTCTTAATTTTCCAAGTTTACTGTAAAATAGCTTAATTGTAGCTTATTTCCATTAGTTACTGCTTAATATTAGTTTTTTAAATATATTTCATCTTTAATATCAGTCTTAATTAGCTTTTTCAATATTTTGCTTAAAATACTTTTAAAAAGCCATAAATAAGCTTATACTAGTAAACTGCTTAACACAGCTTATTTACAGTTAATAATTAGTTATTAGCACTTATACAAGTTATTTAAACTTAGTTCAATTCACAATCTAGCTTAATTAGACCATTTTCAGTTGAAAATAACAAAACAGTCACCCTTAAGGGGTGTTTGGTTTAAGCTTGTCTAGTGTCCAAACAACCAGTTACTGTACATTTGCATTTTCACCAACTTTGCATCAGCTTTTTTAAGCCATAATAAGCTGTTTTGAAGTTCTCTTTAGCTTATTAGACAGATAAGTTAGTTTTGTATCACTTGTGGAAATTTCAGTCTGTCAAATACCCATACAAGCCATAATTAGTAGCAAGCTTGTTTAGCCATATCCTTTGGCTTCTCTGAACTCCAAATAGTCCATTTAGTTAGTTCCTATAGGCCTGCACCTTTGCACAAGCCTTGTGCACATCTGCACAGACAAACAAACATAGCAGCCTGCCTTGTTTCTAGTACCTGATCTAGCCTTTAATTGGACATCAATTGGGTGTTTTGTGATGGGGCTTTTAGTTTTTTTAGATAGACAGTAGTATAGGGAAGATTTTTCCCCCATAATATTCAAGTTTTCTGCTTATTTGAGAGCTTAATTTGCTCTGCAAATTGGCTGCTTAGCCTGAAATTTCTGCATGAGTTGTCCAACTGCATAGGTGCTTAACTTGATCATTCATAGTGCTTATTTGTAGTTTTTTAGTTGTTTTGTGCTTCTAATAGTGTATTAAGCTTATCCTGAGCATTTGGTTGAGTTTTGAGCTTTTTAGCTTATTTTTGGCTTATTTGCCAACTGCTTATCTGCCCAAATCAGCTCTCCAGGCTTATTAAACTTTTCATTTTATTTTTCCTATCTTTTAATTTATATTTTAGAATTATCTGTAAAGTTTCATAATTTTTTGAATAGTTTTAATATTTTTAATCTTTTTTATTAGTTTCTAACAGTATTTAAATCATAATAAATAGAATATTAATCAAAAAAATATGAATCCAATTTTCATAATTTTCTTTTGTCATTTTTAATCTAGGAAAAATATAAAAACATTATTAGACCTTAATAAAAACCAAAAATAGAAAAATAGTGATAGCTTCTATTTAATAGAATTTATCTTTTTAAATTTTAATTAAGTAATTTTCATTTTTATAATTTTCTTAGCTTCTTTTCATCTTATAATATTTTTAGAAAAAGTTTTAGATTTTTCTTTGTCCATTTAGTATTTTTTATAAATTTAAATAGTTTAAAAAAGTAATTAAATAATAAATAATTAATAATAAGTAGATAAAAAGTATTAAAAATATAATTTAAGTTTTTAAATAAGTTTTAAGTCATTTTACATTTTTAGGTTTTAAATTTTATAAATTTCAGTTTTTGTCCCATTTTTAGATTTCCTGTTGCGCGTTTGTAATTTAGTTTAATCGCGTTTACTTTTCTTTTATATTTGTGTTTTAATTGTTAATTAGAATTAATCAAAAAGCAAAATCAAATATCTGATTCATCAATCACTCTAATCCAAAGCTTTTCACAGTTTTCCATTCACACCTCGTTGGGAAACGACCCAGGTGATCACTTGCCTGGTTTCACACTACACACGAGTATTCGGTTCTGAGACTGTTTATATTTATATATACGTTTTCAGAAGGATCAATGTTGGGGCTGGACTTACATCTACTTCAGTGGGTAGGTTGTTGAAGTCAGTAACTACCCCTTCTTTATCATAAGAAGCCCCATCAAAAATACCTTCATTTGGATTTTCAAAGAACTCAAGGTCTGGCATCTCAGAATCATCAAAATCAGCATTTGGAGTAGAATCAGGTTGAGCAGAATTAACAGCATCACTACCAGTATTAACTAAGTTAGTACTGGTAGCAGAATTAATGAATCCACTACCAGAATTAACTAAGTTAGTGCTGGTATCCTTCTTCCCAAGGTGTTTGTCAGCCAAAGCATTCACTTCTTCTCTGAAGGATAAGATATCTTCTGAAACTTTTGTAGGAGTACCCTCTTTTTCTTTTGGTTGAGGCTTGTTCACAGTCTCCTTCCCTTTTGTAGAAGATTTCTTTGTTCCTTCATTAGCAGCAACATGGTTGACTTCTGTGGTAGGAATCACAATAAGCTCCTCAATTTCTTTGTCTTGATCAGCAGTGCTTGCATCTTGAGTACCTGCATTGTTAGGCACTTCTATGGAACCTGCATCAGGGTTAGCTTGATTCTCCTTGGAGACAGGAATATAGTTCATAGAATCAGTTAAATAATCAAGATCAAACATCCATCTATGACCTAGTCCCTTCACATTGGGTTTTTCCTCAAGAAAATTAACATGAAGATTTTCCTCTACTTTCTTGGTCACTAAATTGTATACCCTAAAGGCCTTATTATTCAGTGAATACCCAACTAGAAACCCCTCATCAGACTTCCCTTCAAAATTTCCAAGCACACTCAAGGTATTAAGAATGGTCACATGGCACCCAAAAGGCCTTATATAGCTAACAACTGGTTTATGGCCAAAAATAAGCTCATAAGGTGTTTTATTTTGAGGCTTGGTCACTCTAACCCTATTGAATATGTAGCAAGCAGTTTCTACTGCTTCAGCCCAAAAGGTTGTGGGTAAGAATGAGTCTGCTAGCATGGTTCTAGCTGCCTCAATCAGGGTCCTGTTCATTCTCTCAGCAACTCCATTCTGCTGTGGAGTTCTAGCATTGCTATATTGTTGCTTGATTCCTTTTTCACCACAAAACTCAATCATGCTCCTATTCTTAAATTTTGTGCCATTGTCAGTCCTAATGATCTTAACCTTGTGATTTAGTAGGTTTTCTATTTGCCTTATGAACCTTTGAATTAAATCAGGGGTTTCATCTTTTGTAGACAAAAAGAATACCCAGCAATACCTGGTGCAGTCATCAGTAATGACAAGGCAATAACTAGCATGGTTGATACTTCTAACAGATGTAGGGCCAAACAGATCCATGTGTAAGGTATGCAAAGGCTCAGTAACAATCTTATCTAACTTAGCCTTACAAGAAGCTCTATGCTGTTTGCCCTTATTACAAGCTACACAGGCATGGTCATTCCTAAAAACCTTGGAAGGTAAGCCTCTAACTAAATTACCCTTCACAAGTTTGTTCATATTGTTGAAGTTAACATGACCTAACCTTTTATGCCACAATTTAGATTCATCCAATGTGGCTTTTGCAAGCAAACAGGCAAAACCTTTTGCAGGATCAGGTTGCTTCATATCAAAACTATACATGTTGTATTGTCTAGGAACTTTAAGAAGGATCTGACTTTCATCAGGCATCTTAAAGTCTGAAGTCAATACAAAACATTCAGTTTCACTAAAAAGCACCTTATGCTGCTTATCACAAATTTGTGATATGGAGAAAAGGTTAAACTGCCCTAGTTCATTTACAAAAGATACATTGTCAAATTCTAAATTGCCTACAACAATTCTACCTTTACTAGTTATCTGACCTTTACTACCTCCAAAGGTAACAGAACCTCCTTGGAATTCTTGAAAATCCTTCAGATGATTCTTGTTACCAGTCATGTGCCCAGAGCACCCACTATCAAATATTCCTTTGTCTTCCATGTTCTTCAGTGGATGTTCCTGCACAAAAGTAGAGAGATTAGTTTTTCTCTAGGACCCAAGCCTCTGAAGACTTGGGTCTGCCCTGTGGATCAACAAATTTATAGGTCTTTTATGAGCTTGATCCACTGTTGTTCTTGGATTCATAGGTAAGTGTGTTTTTAAAAGGATCCCAAGACCAACATGTTGGGGTCTTAACAGCAGAATCCCCATTTTCCCTTACAGCACTTGAGCTTGAAGCTTGTGCTGTACTATTAGCAAAAGGACTCCTCACAGGTGAATGAGGTTTGTAAAAATTGTTTCTTTGATTATATGAGTTCACATGTGGTCTATTTATTGGTTGTCTGGGTCCAGAATGATTTAAACCACCCAGAATTAACACTTGGCCTCACATAATTAACATTTTGACCAACAGAACTAATATTTGGTCTACCAGAATTAAAATTTGGTCTACCAGTATTAAAATTTGATCTACCAGAACTAAAATTTGGTCTACCAGAACTAACAGATGACCAACCAGAATTAACATTAGGCATACCAGAATTAAATTGTGCTGGTCTAGTCATAAACTTATTAGCATGATTAATCCTGTTAGCATTATTCCAAACTGGTTTATCATTCATATGGTCAGCATTAACATTCTTATTCTTTCTTAGTTCAGCCTCTCTTTTCATCATAACCTCATGAAAATCACAGTCCGTAATCAAATGACTTAGACTACCACACACAAAGCATCTTTTAGGACCAAAACTGTGGTTTCTCTTGTACTCTCTTCTCATCCTATCAGGTTTTGGTGACTCTTAATTTTTGACAGAATTCCTAGGAGATTTTATGTGAGTATCACAACTAGGTTTATCTGTATGAGGTTTGGGTGTAGTCACAACTGGTTCACTATTTTTGACTGATTTTGACTCAGAAACATCTTTAGGTGCACTCTCTAATTCTGAATCAGACTGCTCAGAGACATCTCTAGTAGATCCTTCACTGTCATTGGTTTGACAAGTGGAGTATTCACTAGATTTGTCATCTGAGTTGCCTGTCTCAGGATAGATAGGACCCTTTTTACCATATACAAACAAAAAATCATCTAGGTCTTTCTTTTGTAGAGGAGTGTAATCTCCACTTAATGGAGGTGGCACCCCTTTAAAATTATCAGTTTTAATGAACCTATTGTACACTGGTCTACCAATAGAATCCTCTTTTCTACATTTGAACACAGATCTGTCAATCTCTTCCTCATAGCTTAGAACTTCACTATCTGACTGTATCCCATAACGTAAGCCAATTTTACTTGTAGAGCTCATAGTAGATGCTATTATCTTATCCTGACACTTAGTAGAATGGGTCCATTTGTCTACTTTCTTTTGCAATTCATCTCTTTCCTTAACAGCTTTCATGCCTATTCTTCTATATCTCTTAAGTTTTTCATCCTTTTCATATATCTCATTAGCTTGAAAGGTGAGTTTTTCATTTAAGGAAGCTTGTTTGTTTTGATAGTTAACTATTTGTGCTTCTAAAGTTTTAACAGCTTTAGTATAAGCAAGAATTTTTGCTTTCTGATCACCTATTTGTGTTAATTGTTCATCACACAAAGCTTTAACATGATTATATGAATCAATGCATAATTTTGAGCACAAAGATACCTCATTACTAGAACCAATAGCCATAAGTGCATGGTTTGGCTCTTCATCCTCAGGTGTGTGTTTATCCCAATTCACAGCTCCAGCTTCCAATGTCATCAAGCTCATCTGATTCTTCCCCATCCTGTCATCATCTTGAGAGTCAAAACCTTTCTTCTTTTTCCAATCAATAGTCACCTTTTCCTTGCAATCTCTGGCAAAGTGACCATGCTTGTGACAATTGTAGCATTCAACAGTCCTCCTATTGTATCCCACTGGTGACTTCCCATCAAGCTTAATGTTCCTCCCAGTCTGCTTGTAAAACTTCTTAACCCTGAAAGCAATCATGGCAATTTGCCATTTGATATCCATTTCTTCAACTTCAACATCATTGATCTGTTCCAGATCCTCACTGATGAAGTCTTGATCTTCTGGTTCCTTAGCAAGAAGTGAGTAAATTACTTCAACAGCAAAGCCTGCTGGAGCATCTCTTTCTTTTCTCATGCTGCTAGAAGAAGCTCCATAACCACCAGAATTAATGTTGCCAGACTTAACCTTGTTAGTGCAGCTCTTGCCTTGAGAAACAAAAGCAACATTTGTAGAACTTGAAGATGCTTTTCGTTGGATTTCCTATTCAAACACCTTGAGATTGTTGTACAGGTCATCAGTTGTCATGGTGTCAATTTCATCCTTCATCCTCATGGTCAATGTCACACTTGACCATTCTTTTGGTAGTGCTCTAAGAAACTTTTGGTTTGCATCTTCTTCTGACACAGCTGCACCATGAACCTCCAATTGTGATAGAAGATGTTGAAACCTATCATAACCTTTTTCCAATCCCTCTGAACTGGATACACTGAAAGCTTCAAATTTCTGTTTAAGAACAGCCTTTTGCATCTTCTTGGAGTTAGCATTCCCTCCAAATCTTTTCTTGATAGCCTCCCAAATTTCCTTGGCATCATTCATGCCATGAAACCTTCTCAAATGCTCTTTGGGAATTGCCATTAGCAGCATAGTCTTGGCCTTCTTCTCTTTTTCAACAGCCCGTATCTCTTCAGCAGATACTGGTGGTAATATCCTAATCACTCCATCTGTACCTTGTGAAATCCTTTTCTTCGAATTCCCATTCTGTATGACCTTCCAGACTTCGCTGTCAATATACTCCAGATAATGTTCCATCTCCATAGCCCAGATGTCATATTCTTCTCTCTTTAGGATTGGGAGTTTTATGTTGGATATGGTTGTTGTTGCAGAGATGGGTTGTTGTTGTCTAGATGTGCTTGCTTTAGGTTTTTCTTCATCATGGATTGATCTTTCATCATCACTGTTGTGAATTGAGAAACCATCATTCTTGTTGGGATTTTCAACGTCAGACATTTTGCAGGGTTTAGTTGAGTGAATTTTGGGTTTGGTTGTTGTGTTTCTTCAAACTCAGAGTCTCTTTACAGGCTCTGATACCACTTGAAGGTCCACACGTTATGGATCTAAGTAGCCTTGTTACTTGTTAGACGACTTGAATAAATTCAAATCAATCTAAGTAAGAAACTCTAACACGAATTGTTAATGCTAATGCGGAATCTTAACACTAACAATGAAGAACACAATAACTATAACTAACTTTGTATATTACTAATTCTTTAATCAATATGAGTACAATCTTCGTCGTTATCAAAACTAATGCCTTAGGGTTCCTTTTATACACCAAGGAAACCCTGGATACAAAACGTGTAGAAGGATATACGTATCTTCTCTAAAGATAACTACGTATCCTTTCCTAACTTATCTCTAACAAACTTTCCTAACTTTCATAAACAGACTTAATGACTTAAGTCAAACAGACTTAACAATGAATACTCGACCAGACTTAACTATGACAAGACTTAACTAATATAACTAACAGACTTAACCACGTAACCAGCAGACTTAAGTCTGTTCTTCTCATTAAGTCTTCTCTTGATAATTCCCAACATCTAGGTTCTGATCTAACGGTTATATTGGGTTCTTGGTTTCTTGATTGGTTTTGGTGTAGTGGTGGTTTGACTCAACGATCTTGTGGTTGAATCTTGTTGATTGAAGGTTTAATTGTAGTTTTTAGGCTTCAATTGAGATTTAGTGATTTTGGGGGATTTTGTTTCTGGTTCGATTCTGAGTAATTGGAGTTGATTCGTTGTTGGAATCAGTGTTAATTGGTAGTTTCTTGATTGGGTATCTTGAAACCCTATTCTTGAATTTGGGGGTTTCGTTAGAGATCTGATGGAACTGTGGATTTCTGGGTTTGTTCTTTAATTGGTTGTTCTAGACTAAGTGAATCTAGAATAATAAGTTGTTTTTTCCGCTGCAATTCTTTATTAGCACTGTAAGTGATAATTTTCTCTTTTAAGATAACTGGGTTTGAGTCTAGTGGGTGCAAACGGGTTGGTTAACACCTTGATCTGCCACCCTAAGTGGTACGAATACCTGCTCTGGCCAACCCCAGTTTACTAGGCTTGGTCCAAGTTGATCTTGGGTGTGAGTTGCATTGCTATTGTTTTAATTTCTTGAGTAGTATCTGTTTTGGGTTTGTTTCTTGGTTTGTCTGGTTTAGTTTTTATCTGGTTTCTATCTGTTTTATTGTTGCTTATTGGTGCTGGTTTGTTTATCTGTCTAGTTTGGTTGGTTTGTTTGTTATCTTGAGTTGTAGGTTTGTTTGTTTGTTGATTATTCTGTTTAGTTTGTTCTTTGTCTTGTTGATCAGTATGGCTATTATGATAAGTAGTTTGGATCAGAGTAATCCTTTGCATCTACATGCTAATGACTCTAGTTGTACTTCTATTGTTACTGTTAAGTTGACTGGTGCTGAGAACTACAGGATCTAGGCTAGTGCAATAAAATTAGCTATATAGATTAAGAATAAAATGGGGTTTCTTGATAGTTCTTGTGTTAGAAGTTCTTATGCTGCTAGTCCCTTATTGGAAGCCCAATGGGACAGGTGTAATGCAGTGGTTTTAAATTGGATATTGACTTCTTTGTCCCAAGATGTGTATCTTGGTCATGTGTTTTCTGATAATGCATCTGTTGTGCAGAAAGATTTAAAAGATACTTATGATAGGATTGATGGTTCTGTTGTGTTTAACTTGCTTCAAAAGATTAACAGCTTTAAATAAGGTGGCTTACCTGTGTCTGAATATTATCATAATTTGAATTCTATGTGGAGAGAATTTGAAATTCTTACTAAGTTGCCTGATTGTACTTGTGAGGCTAGACAATAACTTATTGATCATGGTAAATTGTTAAAATTGATGCAATTTCTTATGGGACTTGATGACATCTATCAACCCATAAGGAGCAGTCTTTAGACAAGGGAAGCCCTTCCTGAAGTCAAAGATGCCTTTGTTATTGTGTCTATGGAATAATCCCATAGAGAGATTCCTACCACATTTGTGAAAACTGAGAAGGCTCAGGTGTCTGCTTTTATTTCTAGGACTTTTGATAATAAAAATACTAATTGAAAAAGAAACACAAGTAGTAGCAATATTGGGGTTAATAACAGAGGAAATTATGATAGTTTTTTGTGTTCTCATTATGGGTTGAAAGGTCATACTATTGAGAGGTGTTTTGAAATCATTGGGTTGAAAGGTCATAATCCTCCTGTTTTTAAAAGGAATCCTAATCTTAAACCTGCAACTAGTTTTAACAAAACCAATGATTTTAAAGGAACCTCTGGTGTGAATAATGGTGGTAAAACTGCTATTGGCAATTTGTCTTTTAGTAATGAGCAGGTTATGAAGTTAATGAGAAACCTGGTCCATCTGCTCAGGCTAACATGACAGGTAGTGGTTCTTGTTCTTTTTTCAATGGAAGTGTGTTTTTTAATCAGCATTTTTACCAGTTCTTTTGTGCTAACCTGAAACTTAATGGAGTCAGTTATCATCGTGGTTGGATAATTAACTTTGGGGCCAATCAACATTTAACTAATAGTGTTTTAAACGTGTTTAACTTGATTGATATAACTAATTTAAAACTCACAGTTGGGCATCCTAATGGGACATTAGCTAAAATAACACGTGTTGGTAACTTGAGACTTAATAGTAATGTGGTGTTGTTTGATGTTCTTGTTGTTCCTGATTACTGTGTGAGTTTGATGTCTGTTAATAAAATGATCAAGGATAGCAAGTTAAGAATTGGCTTTGATGAAACTAAATGTTATATTCAGGATTTGAAACAGCAGAGTGTGTTGGGACTGGTAGTCAGTATGGTGGTCTTTACCTGTTTGATAAGTCTGCTGATGTGTCTGCTTGTGTTGTTAAGAGTGAGTTTATTAGTTTTTTTGTTTCTAAGGAAGTTTGGCATAATAGGTTGGGTCATCCTGCTAACCAGGTTTTAAAACTTCTAAAAGGATCTTTAAACTTGAATAATGTTGATCATGATGGTCCCTGTGAGGTTTGCCATAAGGCAAAACAAACTAGGGATCCTTTTCCTATTAGTGAACATAAAACATATGTTTTTGGGGAACTCATTCATTTAGATGTTTGGGGTCCCTATAAAGTGGTTAGCAGAGAAGGGTATAGGTATTTCCTGACTATTGTGGATGATTTCAGTAGGTCTGTTTGGGTGTATATGTTTGATGAACTCAAATAAGTACATTTTATTATCATCATTTATCCTGTTTATTTGACTTGTTTTATTATATTATCTAGGAGAATCGATACATTAATGTTTACTTTAGTAATTCTCAGGTAAAAACAAGCATTATGTGAAACTTGGCGATTTTGGACTAATTATGGAGCAAAACGAGCGAGATGTTAAAAGTCTACTGAAATCCAGAAGATGCACCATATCTCACTCAACAGATATGACGCAGTATCATACTTAGATGAATTCGAAGACCATTGCCTGACTTTGAAGAATGCGCCGCATGCAATTCTGTCATGCGCCGCATATGAAACTTTGGTCAAAGAAGAAGATCAAGCTCGTTCTACTCCAGATATGCCGCAATATACTTCTAACATACGGCGTATCACTATCAAGATTTCACCAGTTACAATCCAAGACAGCTAAAGTACATGCGCCACATACAAAGATCAAGTTACGCCGCATCTGAAGACGGTGTACGAATATTCCAGAATATATTAATCTTGGACCCCACGCGAAGTTAAGTCAATGCGCCGCATCTATCCCTGAGACAGAAACTATAAATACCCCAAGGTCAGACGAATTTGAGAGACACATAGAGACTTTAGACCTAGACATAACCCTAGAGCCGAATTCAGACGACCAAGCAGCACAAGACACACCTCAAACAAAGATACAAGAGCTGTAAGAAGGTCCTGCATGTATTCAATTCATTAAGTAGTTTTGTTTTATTGTTTTAGTACGCTTTAATTCATCAGGATTGATGGGCTTGTGTCATGTGACTACGGAAGATCATGCACTCCTGTAAAACCCCAAAAACCAATATAGTCTGAAATGACAAAAATACCCTCAAATTTGAAATTTTTAAAACTTATAAAATCACATAAGTAACATCATTTGATCTTAACCTAAAGTGATTAAAACCCTAAGTACTTAATAAATTAAGTTAACAAAACTATTCATTACAAATTAAAAATCACAAACAAGTTCCTTGAATCATGATCTATGCTAGGCCATTTTTTTTATGTGTCACTACACCATTTTCGGCCCAAGCTAAAGAGGAGATCAATCAGGTATTAATTTTACTGATAATAAGCCCATAAGAAAATATGGTCCATCCTTGTTCAGCCCAAAATCAACTACTCAGTTCTTATGAAATAACATATACCGAAAATATTTTAGAGGGGAAACCCTAAATCACAAAAAAGTCCGCTGCCTCTTTTCTTCTCCTGCTAATCGATCTTAAACAAAACAGCAAGGTGGCGGCTTAGTGCTTCTTTGTGGTGGTTGTGTCAAGATACTACAGCAGGTTCTCTTCTCATCCTTATATACCGAACTTCCTTATCCCTCTCCATTTTGTACGGCAAGACAAAGAAAGCAAAACAAACCCTAAAATACCTACAAACCACAAAGATGATCGCTGCTGCTCTTGTTTCTTTTCTGTCCGATCCAACACAGCAGAAATAGGAGGTGTTTTGTGGCCTTTAATTGGCATTAGAGTCATGTGTTTCCTGGTGCGAAGTGGTCTTGATCGTGGGTGTTAAAAAGGGTGTCGAAGGGAGTGTTCTTGGCTAGGTTTCGGCTGCAGTTTCTGTGGTGGATCGACCCATTCTTATCCTTGTTCTTTGATCACGCTTCAAGGGTATTGTATCATCCTACTTGTTGATTCTTGTTCTTGTTTCCTTGATGTTATGGTCTTTAAAATACACATGTGATAATGGAAAACGTTACATAAAATGTTAAGATGATAACAATGAAATAATGGATCTACAAAACCCTAATATAAATCAACTTGTGTACGGATCTGAATAAAATGGTTTTGATTATGTTTAGATCTAATATGAATCGACCTAAATAAGCTATGAATTCATCTATAATCATTTTATGTCAAGAATTGATCATTGGATATCAAGAACCCTAAATACTTACCTGAAATAACAAAAAAACTGTTACTGATCTGGAAATTAAGCCGACTTTAAGTGACTGTATAAAAATAATGGTAACGTGTATTTAAGTGGTTTTTGAGTCTAGAAACAATTTCATTGAAATGGCTACCTGGGAAAATTTAGTTTGTAATTTTTGGAGGCCTGGAAGGTTACTTTTTGATTTTTGGAAAATTATGTGTCTGATCGGATTTGTGAGTCTGGAAAATTAGTCCGGGTTTTTGAATTTTAATTTCCAAACCGTGTCGAATTAGGAGGTTTCCTTTGAACTGGGTAATCTTTAGGATTTCTATTACTTTATGGATTTTTTGTAGATTTTTTTGAATTTTTCTTAAAAGGTTTCTAATTAATAACTTTTTGTATAGCAAAATTAATCAAAAATCTGGACGAGTTGGTTTAAGTGAATTTTAATCCATAGCTATGTTACTTAATAAAATCTGTAAAAATTAGATAAAATACTTAAGACATTTTAGCATCTCTGGGAATTTTTTGGAATTTTATTACTGAGTTTTTATACGGTTTACAATTTATAGAAAACCTAACAATTTCGTATATGAAACTGTGAGAAATTATGAAAAGGTTGAAAAGGAAATTAAAAGGTGTTTTGTGTTTATTTTGTAAACTAAAGGGTTTAAATTGTAAATTGCCAAAACTAAGGGACCTAACTTGTGAACACCTGTAACTTATAGTAATTACATTTTACACCCTAAATTTATGAGAATTGCATATTAATCCCTAAACTCATGATAATTACATAATAAATCCTAAAACTTACGAAAACTACTTATGAACCCTAAACTTACGTAAAGGACATTATGAACCCTAAGCTATGAATATGGTCATCTTTAATACCTTGAATTGACATACGAGAATGTTAATAACCAAAGTTACCTCAAATGGAATGAGAACTAAAATGAAACCTTACGATCATACGAAACTTATAAAAGAACTTATGAATATTTGTAGATCGGGTGAAGAGGGAGTGATCATCCATCTCTATTTCTGTCGTTGCCTTGATTTTGGTGTGCTTTGTCGAGGTACAGATACTCTGCCCTTTTTCAGTAAGGGTTCTCATATTCCATACATTGATTTTGAGTTATGATTCAGTTAAGATTTCCCAAGCCATTGCTATGTTCCCTTTGAGTGAACCTTTGACATTACTTTTGATATGACTTTGAGATGCACCTTTTGATATATGACCTTTTGTGATGACTTTGAGACCTGACTCTTAGTTTGATACCCGAGCCATTTTGTGATTTTCCTAGCCAGGAAGGTAACCTGGCCATGTCTGTGATGCACCACTGGCATGACTCCCGTGTGGGGGAGTGATTTCTCACACCGTCCCTTTTATATTATCTGCCATGGCTACTTGACTTTGAGATTGACTTTGAGTTTTGGGGCGTATGGATTGCAATCCTAGATTTGTTTGTTTAGTGGATTTAACTATGACTTTGAGTATGACTTTGAGTATGACTTTGAGGTGACTGGTGCTTGTGTGCAATACACGCCTTTCACATTTAGCTGGAGCTAGCTACTCCACTATTATGATACATGAGGACACCCCTCATATTATCTGGTTGCCTAAGAGGTATCCCCTCTGATTGTGAGACTATGACTTTGAGATGTTGACTTTGAGATTATGACTTTGAGTTTCTGGGCTCGTGGTAGATGACTATCCTATTCTTCCCTTACTATTCTTTTGCTTGCTTATACCTTATGACATTTCCCATTGCTCCATATTATATTTATGTTTCGTTATCATTGCTTTGTATATGTATCTGTTCACTGAGCTTTTTAAGCTCAGCCGCGTTTCTTTTCCCGCGGCAGGTTTTAGTTGGAAGTTGGGTAAGAGTGAAGAGACTTTTGGACTTAGAAGACCTTGATAGTTATTCTGAAGTAGAAGTCATTGGACGGATTGCATTTGTAGACTTAGTATTTAGCTTTTGTTTCCTTTGTATCCTTGTGTATTCAGTATTTCAATTGTAACCTTTGAGAATATTTGTATTACTTTTGAATGTATGTTTTGTTTGATCTGATATGATGCCATTAATGTGATACTTCTACCCTTGCTGGGTTGGGGTGTTACAACTCCCCTCAATATTTCTTTCCCATTAATTAAAGTTTATATGTTGATATCTTTGGTGACTTTTATTAGTGCATTGATAACCTCTGTGTCTAGCTGAGTCTTGCTTGGGTCGCCATGCCCCTTCCTTGCCTATTTATTTTAGCGTCTCTTGAATAAATAGGATAGACATAAGTAATCATTAAGGGTTTACTCGCCGATAAGATTAGAGCCAACGAGAAAGGTTTAATTATATACACTTCATATAAAACTAGCAATAAAACAAGTGACAAGCTATTTAATTATCAGGACAGGTCTTCTTATTGTCTCGAGTATCTATCTGTGTACGTGTGTGCTAATCGCTGATTCGTGCTCATTAGTTTAGTTTTCTATTTAATTATAACCAAACCGTGCCAGTCTCTCAGGCTGAACCCCCTTGCGTTAGATTAGGTTGTATAGCTAACTTAGGATATTAAAATACTGATTAGAATAACTAGATAATACGTTCCACTCTTAGTGATCGACACTCTACTTACCATTATATTCATACTGACCGGGTACACTGCTCGTTAAGTGTGTGTGTTATTGATAAGTCGGCTAAATATAAATTTAAAACTTGAGTAGGCATTAATACTGCTAAACCGCAACGACAAGCGCACGCATCAAGTTTTTGGCGCCGCTGCCGGGGAGTGAATTTATCTTTTTACTAGTTTTATTGGTATTTTTCTGTTTGTGTTTGTTTTGTTTACCTGTTAGTTTGTTTATATTCTGTGTGTCTGTCTCAGAAGGGAGATACGGCGTATTCTTGTCTGTGAATACGGCGCATCTTTCTGTTTCAATACGGCGTATTCTTGTCTGTGAATACGGCATATTGACGCTCTGTGGGCAAATTTTTTTTATTATTTTCTGCGTTTGTTTAATTTTTATTAGTTTAGTTTTTATTTTTATTTTTTATTTATTTTTTGTTTGGTCTACTGTTGTTCTTCTTGGTTGTTTTGTTTTTCAGGAAATCATGGTGATCGAGAAAAACATTAATGAACTGACCATGGAAGAATATTTCCAATATGCAAGATACGATGAAGAAAAGTGGTACACAAGATTCATGAGAGAAACCAGGTTTGAATTAAAAGGGCACTCTCTAAGGGAGCTACGCGATAATGCTTTCAGTGGTGCAGAAAATGAGGATGCTAATGAGTATGTTGAAAAAGTGGTCGAGATCGTTGATTTGTTTTATACACCTCATGTAGGGAAAGACCATATAATGTTACGAGTATTCCCGATTTCACTCACTAGACAAGCATATCGATGGATTAAAACTATTCCTGCTAGAAGCATCACTACATGGGCCGATCTGAAGGCTAAATTTTTGAACAAGTATTGTCCTCCATTAATGACTGCAAAGAAGGTTCAAGAAATCAACAACTTTAAGCAAAGACCGGAAGAAACGCTTTATTTGGCGTGGGACAGGTTTAAAGAATTACTTTTTAAATGTCCTCAACATTATTTAACTGACATGCAGGTTGTGATTGCCTTCTATATGGGTTTGGATGTGGCTACTCGGATGATTTTAGATTCTCAGAGTTTTATACCTAAAATGAATGCTAAAGATGCCTTAACCGCTATACATGAAAGAGCTGACCACAGTTTAAGGTGGTATGATGGGGCATTCAAAGGACATACAGGTAATGATAATTCTGAAATTTTAGCTACAATTACTGTTCAAATAAATAACCTTGGTAGGGAAATAAATAAGATGAATGAAAGGATATATACCATCGATAATCGCTACAAGGGATGCAATGGACCTCACTCACCTTACCCACCAACTCCACCACCACAAAAAGAGATCTATGACTTCAAAGAAGCCGTTTCTAAATTTATAAAAGATGGTGGACAATATCTTTTCAGGAATTTGCTCTTCAAATCTTCCCATGTTGTGATTGAACTAGCATGTTCATTCCTTAGCCACTTATTAGTAGCTCCTTTAAGCGAAATTGGAAAGATTCTTAGCATAAGTTGATCGTCAGAGACTCCTTCTGTAGTAAACAAATCTGCAATCTCGAGGACTTTTTCAACATGTTCATTAGCATCTTCATGTTCTGTTCCACTGAAAGCATTTTCTCTTAGCTCCTTGAGAAACTGACCCTTCAACTCAAACTTTGACTTTTCATCAAACTTCGGTCTAGCAACTCCTGAACTGTAATCAGCACGGGTTTTGTTCATGTATTCCTCCATAGTGGTGTTTTCCGTCATTGTTTCTGTTCTTCTTCCTCCTTCTCTTCAGAAAAGTAATCAAGCTCGAACGAACTTGAAATTTCAAAGCTTTTTGTGTTGAAAAGCCTTTTAAGCGAATGTAAGGCTCGTTCAGGATCTTCGAAAGGTTTAATCAAGTTCTTAGTTGAACTCCTGGTCATGCACTTCCTGAAATCATCACAAAAGCATCAGTAGGGTATGTTCAAGAAAGTATGAAATCAGATACGGCGTATCCAACTTTCTGGATACGGCGCATCGTTCGCAGATATCAGCCATTTTTATTCTTTATATTCGTTTCTAAATTCATTAATTTCTCTTCTAGCAAACAGATCCTACTGACGATTTTACCTATGATGACAGGTTTTGCTATGGAAGATATGTCAATGAACGGATATCTTGCTAAGGAACTTATGAAAGATAAGCACAATGAAAAGTCCCGCACCAAAAAGCCGTTAATTCTGGAAAGTGATGACGAGTGTGATAACTATGAAGTTAGCTTGAGCAAGTTCCCAGCATTAAGCATTACTAAAAGCTCAGAATTGGAAGAGGAACTCTTGCTTTCGGATTCATTAGAAAATTTCGATGCTATTACTTGTAACTTACCTACGATCGATGCTTTATTCAAATCCGTATCTCAAACCAACATGCCCGTCTACTCAGTGGAAGTTTATGAAGATGTCAACTTCAATGTACTCACGATTGATGCCAATTTATTTTCTTGGGAAACCCCTCTTGAAGCTACTTATATGGAATTCAAACGCTTATGCAATATTGAAGATGGGATATTCTCTTATGATTTACTAATGAGCTGCACTGAAGATGAATTGTTATTTTTATGGCCTATCATTGAATCTAAAGGATTAACTTGGACGACTATCGAAGAAAAATATGAGAAATTCCAAGTTGAATACATGAACTCAGCAAATGCAGTCAACAAATCGAGCAACAAAAGCTATGGTAGAGGAAATATCCAACCTATACAAACTCCTTATATGCCTTATTCCGAACAGTATTGGGGATTAGATAAAAGCAATCTGGATGATGAAAGAATTTATGCTGAATCGGAGATACTGTTTCATAAAAAGTTGGTAAGGTTGATGGATATCTCTTTAGAAGAATGGCTTGAACTTAAATACGGTAATCCCAAATTTGCTCCTACGAATGAAGTCAAACGGATTGTGACCTCATGGTTGACACGAAGTTTTAAAGAACAATTTAATGAGTTCATGGAGATAAGGAGGAAAATGATTGGTAATACTAGCTTTGACGTTAACTACGATCCTAATAATGCTGATTTTTCAGATTGGTTAGCTAGTAAGTTCAATAACCATAAGATCATGGACCGAGCTACTAAAGATGTGTTATGGGTATATTGGATGAGAAGGGAAGATGAGGAAGTAGAAAGCAACAATGGATCATCACATGACGATTCAACGATCGAGGAAGGCATTGAAGAATTGTTCAGCATAGACATTGATGTGTTTAATTATGAGACACCCTTGTGCAAACAATTCAAAGAATTTAATTACCTTCTTCAAATCGACGCTGATGTGCTAACTAGAGATCTACCAGGATTCAAAACTTATGATGAGTTCAAAAACACCTGGTACTACGAATGGAATGACCAGATACCATGGGTTTGGGATAAACCATGGGAATTTGGGCATATTAATCACACTTGTAAACCTTTCCATTTCAAGGATGGAAGTAGTGAATGGCCAACCTGTGATTGGAAGAATGATGGAACCTGCAATGGGGGAAGTATAATTGGAATGAAACGAGTTGGAAACGATGTATACTTTGAAGACTATGATTGGTATGAAAAAGTTGAACACTCCCCACGTAGAGCAGAGGCTTTGCAAGAAAAAGGTAGAATCGAATACTTAAAAGAACTAAAGGGAGCATCGAATACTACTTTCTGGGAATGGGTGCATAGAAAATGTGATGATTACACAAGGCTTAATCGACGCTTACAATGGGAATTGAAAAGAAAGTGGGACGAGACTCAAGATTATTATCAATCCATTAACTTAGTTAATTATTATCCCTATGATAATAACGATGAGTCACGAGGAAAATTAATTAATGAACTTGATGACTATTTGAATAAGGATCCTTATTTCAAGTTTGTTGATAAAGACGAAGAAGAATTCATTGAGAGAAAATGTCGACTACTTGGGATCACATATAATAACCCACCCATGATAATTTCTGAAAAAATTGAAGTCATCAAATACTCTTTGGGACCATATGAGGAATATGTTGCGACGAAGACCAAAGAATATATTAGATTAAGTCGAACGGAAGAAAATGTTGCGGAGCTATACGGTAACATCTTTCGGATGAAAGAAGAAGGATGGCACGTAACAAGTACAAAATAAGGAGCTGAACGTGAGTCTAACTTGAAGACTCTGGAATAAAGACAAGTGCTGACCGGGAGACAACCCGATGGAAAATTTTTTACTTTTCTGTTCTGTGTCGAGTCTGTCAGACCTGCAGAAGATGCGGCGCATCTCCATCATAAGATGCGACGCATCACCTGCACTGGTCATATCTTATTTCATTTTCTGCATTTTTATTTTTGACTTTAAAACTTTCTGTCAGTTTATTTAATGCGGCGCATCCCTGGTTAAGGATGCGACGCATCTTTTATTCTGCTTCGTATTTATTCCTGGCTCGATACGGCGTATCTTCTTCCATAAGATACGGCGTATCTATTGACCTGATGATTTACAGTTTAATTTTTTAGGTTTTATTTTTACTAACTACTAATGTATTATGCAAGTTTGAACCTTCTTAACTCAGGTGTGTTAAAGTCTAAATGGTATTATAGATTCCTGCATTTTTGTGGATACATCATTTATGAAGCTTAAACGTTCTCATCCACAAGAAAGTTGATTTTTGCTCTTATACGAATAATGGAGGATCATACCGAGCAAATCTCAGGGGAGTTTTTCTGTTCTAATTCTTTTATTTTCCAGTTTTTAACCTTTGACACAAACAACGAGGACGTTGTTTAACTTAAGTGGGGGGATTGGAGAATTAAAACACTTACTTGTCCTTGATGAGGCGAAAAGTGTACCGCTTTTAAGGGGTCATTTAAGCCCGAAATCGTATTTATTTGATCAAATATTGCCCTAAATCGTTCCTTTTGTCATTTTAGGTACTTTTGAGGAGAAATCTGGAAAAGGAGGCATTTTGGACGTTTTTGGAGCATAAAAGTGAAGAAAACGGCAAAGTCTCAAAATTGTGCTGAAAGTCACCTTTGACGGCGTCAACATTAACTCCAGACGGCGTCATGCCTTGGCAAGAAAAGTTGGATGTGAAATTTACTCATGACGGGCCAGTGAGTTTGCATGAGAATTCTGACGGCGTCACGCTTTAACTAAATCAAGGGCGTCACGGCTTAAATCATAAGGGGACGGCGTCACGTTTAGGATCCGACGGCGTCAAGCCTTGATAAGCCAGAATGGATTTTTGAAGAGCTAAAGAGGGACGGCGTCAAGATGGTCATCCGGGAACCCTAAAAGCGGCGAGGTGACGGCGTCACAATGCATAAGGTGACGCCGTCAGATGTCAAAGTCTATATATAGTTTTCTAATTTTTTGTCATTAAGGGAGAGCTTAGTGTGTGGAATTTTGGGATAAAACCCTAAGACGATTTTAGCTACTTTTTCAGGGCTTTTTGCCCTGAGATCTTCCATGTTTCATTGAAAGATAAGTTATCAATTAATCATTCAATATGTCTATGTGTTGTTTGATTCTATCTTATGCTTGTCTTTTGTTTAACATGTTAGGCTAATTTTATCTTGTGTTTGCTTAGATCTAATGAAACCTAGCTATTGATTATTGGTTGTTAGTGTGTTGTTAGTTGTATTGGATGATTGTTTATCTATGTTAGGCTTAAGAAAACTGGCTAACTTCCTATTCGGTAACTTGCTTGAACGTCTTAAGAAACATGAACCAAACGCGTACTAAAGGTTTTTATGGTTGTATTTAATGCACAAGCGAATTCTAGTGATCCCATGTTAGGAGCTTCCTAGCCGGCTCGACATAGGAGTGAAGTAGGAGCTTGTAGAGTTTGGGGAAGTAAGTACGCCACCCCACGAATGGTATTAAGGAATACACCCGTCATCCACGCGACTAATACACACTAATTAACCGGTAAAAGATAGTTAGGGAGTAAGGAAATCTAAGTAAACACATTTCTCTACACATAAGTTTCTCACCACTTTTCATTTTTGTTATTTTATTTTATTTGCATTTGTAGTAATTTGGGTTAGTTGACTAGCAACTAATTCCGCCCACTCCTTCAAAACCCGAGATTTTACTTGCTTTCATAAAATTATAAAAACATAAAAAGAATCTTCCTCAACCCTTAGACCTAATTAGAGTAGCCTTTCACACCTAACGAACACTATTCCCTGTGGAGAACGATCAATCCCCCGTACTTACCACTACACTATACTACATCGGTCAGGTACACTGCCTGGTGGGGTTGTAAGCCTCTTGAGATCCCTCGAGAGGTAAAACCTGTTGTAAGGTTGCAAAACCCACGCATCAAGTTTTTGGCGCCGCAGCCCGGGGAGTAGTTATTGCTTAGGTTGAAATTTTATTTTTATTAGGTCTACTCACAAGATTCCTATCAAGTGAGATTTTTTCTTTTTATTTTGTAGCTTTCTCGTAGTCTATCTTTTCTTTGTGATTTTGTTTGTAATTTGCTTCAAATGGACTTTTCACTTAGACTTCTAAGATTGCAAGATATGGTTGAGTGGCTAGAACACCAAGGAGTTCAAAATACCTCATTTAGAGACACCTATAAAGCATATGAGCCTTCACCTAGGATAGATTCTTATGAACAACCTCCATGTTTAGGATCTCATTTTAGTGAGGCCAATAGGAAATGCGACCTAGTTTGCCAAGGAATTGTGGATAGAGCCGAAGCAATAAACCATAAGTTGGATGAAGCGCTAGGTTTGTTATCATCACTACCTAAGAAAACAATTGATGAGGATATAGGTGATCTTAACAGGTGGAATGATGATGTAAACACCATAAGCCCACAAAATACTCAACCATCATTTGAGGCACCCACACCGCCCGTGACTTACCCGGAAGAAGTAGAAGAGACTTTAGGAATCCCGATGGAGGTAGAACCCTTGGACCAAGCACAACTAGAGGATATAGGTTTGAACACTTTTAGTGATGACCTTACTCTTAGTTCTAGGGAATTTCCTAGTGTTGATGAACCGGAACCTCAACCTTTACACAACTTTTCATCCTTAGATTTACATCTAGGAGACAAAAGAGGAACCGACCCACCCATCAACCAATACTATCCGGGTAGTTTTAGGATGAAGGAAGCCATTCACTCACCCCCTTCACCTCACGTGGCATATTTCCACCCTAAGGGTGTGTATCGCTACTATCACCCCACATTAATTCTAGGTGTAGGGAAAACCTCCCCTATTTCTGTTAAATAAGGGTAGAGTCAGGCTCGTGACTCGAACAAAAACAAGCGCTTATTGGGAGGCAACCCAAGCTTTATTTGTTTTATTTGCTTTGTGTGTTTATTTATTTGTTTGTTTGATTTTATTTGTTTCCGTATGTGTGTTTAATTTTTATTCTTATTGATTCATGTTCAAAACTAATTTGTGAAAATGCTTTATTTTGTTTTTAACTTCGTCTTAACTACATATAAAGGTATTTTGCAAAAGATAAGTGTAAGGGAAATCTAAATCGGTTTATTAGAACACAAATGAACATGAATCGTAATAATAATAAATTATCATACATATCCGTATTTGTTTGAGTCAAATGCTTGTATCGAGTCATAATGATGTTTTGCAGGATTTCCAGGAAGTAAGGTAAAGGTTTTTCCAGAAATTTTCCGGAAACTTAAAATGAAAATTTTTGTCAGGTCATTTCTGACGGCGTCAGGGGTTATAACCTGACGGCGTCAGATTTAATTTCCAGAAATTTTTGAAAATTTTGTTTTCATAAAAAGTTTTTATTAAAATCTCCAACTTATAATCTCCAGGAATCTGCAAAGTTATCATTCCACAAGCATTATATCCTTATATATAGATTTTATCCCGCCGATGTTATGCAGGTTTTCGTGTTTGTTTTCTCAGGTTCAACAGGTTATTTTGGACAAGGAAATGTTTTGAATCAAGCTTTATGGCGATGCATTAGTCATGGAGCTTCAACATTCTCTTTGGAGGAAGATTTAACCGTGTAATTTCATTATCCAACGAGCGAATCAGGGGAGTATTTGATTTCATTCTTTTACTTTATGCTTTTACATTTGTCATTTGAACATTGGGGACAATGTTCATCTTAAGTGTAAGGGGAGGGTAAAAGTACGATTTTTGAGAATACAATTGCGCTTGATTTTTGTTTGTTTGATGGTAGATGTGTAATAAAACTGAGAGAAATACTTGTTAAGGTAATTTTAGTGCCAAATTTAAAATTTTTTACAACATATAGGAGTGAAACTTTGATCCTAATAAGCGTCTCATGGATAGGAGTTATATGACTAGCACAAAAGCCGTACCACTAAAAAATTTTCCACCCCCAAATATGTGAGGTTCGCCCCTAGAATTGGTAGGAAAAGCATTTATGCTATGATGTGTGTACCGGTAGCACTTAGATTCTAGAACTTGCGTTAGGACCATTCCAAGGCCACAAGTGAGACTACATTCGTGTAGTTAGATTTACTACATGATAAGAGGCATTAGGATTAACCCATTGTTTTACACCTGTGTTTTTGTTATAATTACTTTGGCTACATTGGTCAAGTAATTCTCCCACACCCTTTGCGTTGTACTCATTTTTAGTACACGATACCCCTAGTACACCCCTCAGAGCCTATCTTTTCGTTTCGACCTTTAAGCATTTTACTTAAAGGAAGAATTTGTTACACCCCACTAAAATGTACACCCAAATCGCCTTAGCCTACCTTGTATGCACTCATTTTTAGTGTATTATTGTGACAACATTTGTTTAAACCCAAGTTAATTATCTAGTTGATTACATGGTTGCTAAGTCGAGTCATATCCTTGTACATATTGTTTTGGGACGATTGGGACTCATGGGTAAAGTACTAGTGTAATGGAGTAATGGGGAAGAACATCATTTATTACCCCCATATGTGCTAAATGTTTTAAAAGTACTCCAAGTTTTTCAATTATCTTAATTCGAGTCATTAGATTAGTATTTGTAAAGTTATGTAAAAGTTCAAGTGTAAGGGGATGCAACGCCCCTATGATGTATTATTTTGGATGGTAGGGCAAGAGTGTATCAATAAAAAAAAAAAAAAAAAAAAAAAAAAAAAAAAAAAAAAAATCGAAAAATCAAGAAAAATACAAAAAAAAAATGAGAAAATGAAAAAATAGAAAAAAACATACGGACTACCATCCCGTTTTATTTTATGTTTGTTTTATATTTTTGTTATTTTGTTATTTTGTTTCTAGCTTAAGATCGAGTCTAGTCTTGGCTTAGCAACGTTGTATAGTACATGTAATTGATCAAGATTTTTAACTCGCCACCAGTAAAATATCCCTTATCCAACAAAACCGTGTTTTCCTTTTCCCTACACCTAACGTTATAACCCATTTAAAAGCCCTCTTTGATAGTTTATCTTAGGTGCTTACGCCTAGTGGAGGAGGTTTTCGATCCTTTCCCAAGCCTATGGTAATCTATTTGCTATGACAGGTAGTGAGAGATATTTTCCGTTTTCATTTATGAGATTTATTTTGATGACACTTGAGAGATGTGAGTATCTAAACACTACTTGTGAGGTGCTAGTATATAATCTCCGTGCTTATTATGATTGAAGTGGAACGATTATTTGTTGTAATTACTTTTATATTTGCATTAAATGACCCCTAACTTGTATTTTGATTAGAATAAAAGCGCATTTGCTTGAGGACAAGCAAATCTCAAGTGTAAGGGTATTTGATGAGGCGAAAAGTGTACCGCTTTTAAGGGGTCATTTAAGCCCGAAATCGTATTTATTTGATCAAATATTGCCCTAAATCGTTCCTTTTGTCATTTTAGGTACTTTTGAGGAGAAATCTGGAAAAGGAGGCATTTTGGACGTTTTTGGAGCATAAAAGTGAAGAAAACGGCAAAGTCTCAAAATTGTGCTGAAAGTCACCTTTGACGGCGTCAACATTAACTCCAGACGGCGTCATGCCTTGGCAAGAAAAGTTGGATGTGAAATTTACTCATGACGGGCCAGTGAGTTTGCATGAGAATTCTGACGGCGTCACGCTTTAACTAAATCAAGGGCGTCACGGCTTAAATCATAAGGGGACGGCGTCACGTTTAGGATCCGACGGCGTCAAGCCTTGATAAGCCAGAATGGATTTTTGAAGAGCTAAAGAGGGACGGCGTCAAGATGGTCATCCGGGAACCCTAAAAGCGGCGAGGTGACGGCGTCACAATGCATAAGGTGACGCCGTCAGATGTCAAAGTCTATATATAGTTTTCTAATTTTTTGTCATTAAGGGAGAGCTTAGTGTGTGGAATTTTGGGATAAAACCCTAAGACGATTTTAGCTACTTTTTCAGGGCTTTTTGCCCTGAGATCTTCCATGTTTCATTGAAAGATAAGTTATCAATTAATCATTCAATATGTCTATGTGTTGTTTGATTCTATCTTATGCTTGTCTTTTGTTTAACATGTTAGGCTAATTTTATCTTGTGTTTGCTTAGATCTAATGAAACCTAGCTATTGATTATTGGTTGTTAGTGTGTTGTTAGTTGTATTGGATGATTGTTTATCTATGTTAGGCTTAAGAAAACTGGCTAACTTCCTATTCGGTAACTTGCTTGAACGTCTTAAGAAACATGAACCAAACGCGTACTAAAGGTTTTTATGGTTGTATTTAATGCACAAGCGAATTCTAGTGATCCCATGTTAGGAGCTTCCTAGCCGGCTCGACATAGGAGTGAAGTAGGAGCTTGTAGAGTTTGGGGAAGTAAGTACGCCACCCCACGAATGGTATTAAGGAATACACCCGTCATCCACGCGACTAATACACACTAATTAACCGGTAAAAGATAGTTAGGGAGTAAGGAAATCTAAGTAAACACATTTCTCTACACATAAGTTTCTCACCACTTTTCATTTTTGTTATTTTATTTTATTTGCATTTGTAGTAATTTGGGTTAGTTGACTAGCAACTAATTCCGCCCACTCCTTCAAAACCCGAGATTTTACTTGCTTTCATAAAATTATAAAAACATAAAAAGAATCTTCCTCAACCCTTAGACCTAATTAGAGTAGCCTTTCACACCTAACGAACACTATTCCCTGTGGAGAACGATCAATCCCCCGTACTTACCACTACACTATACTACATCGGTCAGGTACACTGCCTGGTGGGGTTGTAAGCCTCTTGAGATCCCTCGAGAGGTAAAACCTGTTGTAAGGTTGCAAAACCCACGCATCAGTCCTAAACTTTTTCAAAATATGCTTAAAATGCACTTAATATAACAAAATTAAATTTTTTTTTTAGCATGTTTTTGTTTAAAGTCTAAATTACATAACCGCACACATAACTCTATTCTTTCAAAAATATTAAAACTTTAGTGTGCTGGTGACTTGTAAACTTTAGAACTTGGCTTGTATACTATTCGAGACCACCATAATGAGTATTATCTATATAATTGGAGTGACTTGTCTAAATTGGTAAATTTCTAGGATTACACCCAAATAACCTTTATATGTTATGTGATATTAACTAACTACACTGGTTAGTTAACCCCCGTATAAACCCTTTGTTACTCTCACTTTTAGAGTAAGATACCCCTAGAAAAACCCTCAGAGCCATTCCTTTCGTTTCTTACACCTTTGTTATAATGTTTCGATACACCCTTACACCTTAGCCTACCCTGTAGATTAAAATCCGTGGTTAATTGCTTTAGGCAAAGTGTGTTTCCTTACATTACCTGTGTTCGCGTGCGTAATTCATTATCTTTGGTTAGGTCGGGAAATTGCACAATGCAATTGGTATGAAAGTAAATATTATATAACTTTTAGTTTATTTTTCGTGTGTTTGCTACTTTCACTATTACAGTTATTTCTGAAAGTATGAAGAGTATGAAAAATTATCCGGAAAAATAGTGATAGAAAAGTTGTGAAATTTTACACATATATGTTGATGTCAAAAAAAAAAAAAAAAAAAAAAAAAAAAAAAAATTGAAAAAAAAAATAGAAAAGAAAAAGAAAAAGGAAAAGTTGGAAGTTTGTTTTAACCAACTTATGTAAAGTTTTGTATAAAGTGGGAGATATCACCAGTATTTGTTGTTGTATATTATATTTATGGATTGAATGGGAGTTGGCCGTTATGGGAACGCCAACTAAAGTTATTCTTTGATTGAGATTTTGTTGAGTATAATTCGTGTCTACCTAAAGCGTGTGTTTCAAGTGTTAAAGCGTGAGTTATTCAATGATATGAGTCTTATTCATGGGATGGTTGGGAAAGTGATTAACCACACTTATGATTTTAATTTATCTGTTTTGTTTATTTTTTATTCTACACCAATTTGTATCCCAAATATTATCCATACCCTATATCATTCTTCATCCAAACCTTTGATTTATTGAGATTAGGGATTTGAGCAATCTTAAGTATCGTAGTCGTGGATTCGGCTATGTATTTATGATTTTGTCGCCCTTTTTGATATAATATTATTGGTGAAGATTACTTGGTCCTATCTTTAGCCTATTCGAGTTAAGGATTTGAGCAATTGCAAGTATCGTGGTCGTGGATTCGATCATGTATTTGTAGTTTTGTCGCCTTTTCTGGAATGTGAGATCGATAGAGATTAAAAAGGTTGATCAACCCTTAACCAACAAACCCTTTTTACCGCTTTAGACTTGTTACTCCTCAGCTTTAGTGGGGGAGATGCGTATACTTGCCAAGCCTATGATAGAATATTCATCACGACTAAGCAAATAAACGATTTAGAATTGTTTTACATTAAAAATTATTTTGGTTTCTACTTCGTTAAGTGTTTGGTTGTGTGATTATGACAAAACGAATACGTGCTTAAATATAAAAATAAATCCTGATATCTTTTAGGATATATTTTCATATGATTAATTCTAAGGTTTACTTGGGGACTAGTAAAGTTCAAGTGGGGGGATATTTGATGAACTCAAATAAGTACATTTTATTATCATCATTTATCCTGTTTATTTGACTTGTTTTATTATATTATCTATGAGAATCGATACATTAATGTTTACTTTAGTAATTCTCAGGTAAAAACAAGCATTATGTGAAACTTGGCGATTTTGGACTAATTATGGAGCAAAACAAGCGAGATGTTAAAAGTCTACTGAAATCCAGAAGATGCGCCGTATCTCACTCAACAGATACGACGCAGTATCATACTTAGATGAATTCGAAGACCATTTCCTGACTTTGAAGAATGCGCCGCATGCAATTCTGTCATGCGCCGCATATGAAACTTTGGTCAAAGAAGAAGATCAAGCTCGTTCTACTCCAGGTACGACGTAATATACTTCTAACATACGGCGTATCACTATCAAGATTTCACCAGTTACAATCCAAGACAGCTAAAGTACATGCGCCACATACAAAGATCAAGTTACGCCGCATCTGAAGACGGTATACGAATATTCCAGAATATATTAATCTTGGACCCCACGCGAAGTTAAGTCAATGCGCCGCATCTATCAACACAATGCGCCGCATCTATCCCTGAGACAGAAACTATAAATACCCCAAGGTCAGACGAATTTGAGAGACACACAGAGACTTTAGACCTAGACATAACCCTAGAGCCAAATTCAGACGACCAAGCAGCACAAGACAACCTCAAACAAAGATACAAGAGCTATAAGAAGGTCCTGCATGTATTCAATTCATTAAGTAGTTTTTTTTTATTGTTTTAGTACACTTTAATTCATCAGGATTGATGGGCTTGTGTCATGTGACTACGGAAGATCATGCACTCCCCTCAATATTGCTTTCCCATTAATTAAAGTTTATATGTTGATGTCTTTGGTGACTTTTATTAGTGCATTGATAACCTCTGTGTCTAGCTGAGTCTTGCTTGGGTCGCCATGCCCCTTCCTCGCCTATTTATTTTAGCGTCTCTTGAATAAATAGGATAGACATAAGTAATCATTAAGGGTTTACTCGTCGATAAGATTAGAGCCAACGAGAAAGGTTTAATTATATACACTTCATATAAAACTAGCAATAAAACAAGTGACAAGCTATTTAATTATCAGGACAGGTCTTCTTATTGTCTCGAGTATCTATCTGTGTACGTGTGTGCTAATCGCTGATTCGTGCTCATTAGTTTAGTTTTCAATTTAATTATAACCAAACCGTGCCAGTCTCTCAGGCTGAACCCCCTTGCGTTAGATTAGGTTGTATAGCTAACTTAGGATATTAAAATACTGATTAGAATAACTAGATAATACGTTCCACTCTTAGTGATCGACACTCTACTTACCATTATATTCATACTGACCGGGTACACTGCTCGTTAAGTGTGTGTGTTATTGATAAGTCGGCTAAATATAAATTTAAAACTTGAGTAGGCATTAATACTGCTAAACCGCAATGACACATCACGCACCATCAATGTTAAAAAGAAAAGATGAGGTTTTTGACATGTTTGTTTCTTTTTACAACATGGTTTTGACTCAATTTGAGAAAAAGATAAAAATTGTTAGGTCTGATAATGGTACATAGTTTGTTAATAACAAAATGAATGATTTTATGAGTTCCATGGGAATAATACATCAAACTAGTTGTGCATATACACCACAACATAATGGTATAGCTGAAAGGAAACATATACATCTGCTTAATGTAGCTAGAAGTCTTATGCTTCAGGGGGGATTCCTCTTGTGTTTTGGTCTGAATGTGTCTTAACTGCTAATTATTTGATTAACAGGTTGCCTTCCTCTTAAATGGAAAATCTCATTTTTCTCTTGTTTATGGTAGGGAACCTAGTTTGTCTCATCTAAGGAGTTTTGGGTGGTTGTGTTTTGCTGCTCTCTTTAAAGAGTCTGATAAGTTTTCTAAAAAATCTGAAAAATGCATTCTTATTGGTTATGCTAGTGGAAAAAAAGCTTATAAACTTTTGAGTTTGGAAAACAGAGCAGTTTTGTACTCAAGGGATGTAAAGTTTTATGAAACCATTTCTCCTCTTAGAATGAGTCAAAACATTGTTTCTGAGTCAGTGTCAGAGGTGACACACTTAAACTTTTTTGATTGTTTTGAATCTGAGTCTAAAACCAAACCTCCTTGCCCCATTCCCAATGATGAGAATAATATTAATGGTAGGGAAGGTACACTTGTTGGTAGAGATGGTAGTCCATCTCAACTTGGTAAGGTTGTGAACATAGAGCAGGCTGCTATTCCTGAGCAGATACAACAACCTGCAAGTTCATAGCAACCTGAGTTGAGTAGGTATGCAACTCCTTTAGATGATAATATAAATTCTGAGGGAAACAGTGATACCAGTTCAGATGTGCCTAGGTTCCAAAGTCTTTTTCAAACTCATATAGAGGAAGGTACATGTAGGAGATCATCTAGATCTTCAAGATTACCTGCTAAGTTGAATGAATTTGTGTTAGATGGTAAGGTTAGGTATGGTTTAGGCAAGTATGCTAATCATTCTGTGCTCAGTTATGAGAATTGTTGTTTTGTCTCTAATTTGAACAAATATTATGAACCTTCTTCATTTAATGAAGCTTCAAAAGATATAAATTGGATTAATGCTATGAATGAAGAGATGCATGCTTTACATGAAAATGATACTTTGGTTGAGGTTGAACTTCCTTTTGGAAGAACACCTATTGGGTCTAAATGGGTTTTTAAAATAAAGTATAAAGCTAATGGTGAAACTGATAGATACAAGGCAAGGCTTGTAGTTAAGGTCATACTCAAAAAGAGGGTTTAGACTATGATGAGACTTTTAGTCCTGTTGTGAAAATGAGTACTGTTAGGTGTCTTATAAGTCTTGCAGTTCAGAATGATTGGAAATTATTTCAGTTAGATGTTAATAATGCCTTTCTTTATGGGGACTTGAGTAAGGATGTGTATATGATTCCTCCCCCAGATTATCATAAAGAAGGTAGTACTAAAGTGTGTAAACTTAAAAAATCTTTGTATGGCTTGAAGCAAGCTCCTAGACAGTGGAATCACAAGCTGTCAGAAGCTTTGTTTGAAGCAGGTTTTAAACAATCTCAAAATGATCATTCTCTTTTTATTAAGAAAAAGGGTAATACAGTGTTGCTTCTTTTAGTTTATGTTGATGATATGTTCATTACTGGGAATAGTTTGGAAGAGATTGAGAGTTTTAAAAGGTTTTTGAATAATAAATTCAAGATAAAAGATCTTGGAGAATTAAAGTTTTTCTTGGGTATTGAGGTTTTAAAAACTAAAGATGGGTTATGTTTGAATCAAAGAAAGTATTGTTTAGAGTTGCTTCATGAATATGGTCTGTTGGCATGTAGACCTGTTATGATTCATTTACCTGAGAATATAGTTTTGAATCATAAGGAATCTGATGATGATAGGTTATTGAAAAATATAACTAGTTATCAGAAGCTTGTAGGAAAACTTATATATCTTACTATGACTAGACCAGATATAGCTTATGTTGTTCATTGTTTGAGTCAGTATATGCATGCTCCTTTACAGTCTCACTTTGACGTTGGTTTAAGGGTATTAAAGTATCTTAAACTTGCACCTGGTAATGGTTTAAGTTTTAAGAAGAATAATGGGAAGTTTGATGTTGTGGCATATTCTGATGCTGATTGGGCTAAATGTCCAGTCACTAGGAGATCTGTGTCTGGTTATTGTGTGTTTGTGAATGGTAATATTGTTTCTTGGAAAAGCAAGAAGCAGAATACACTGTCCAAGTCTTCAGTTGAGGCTGAATACAGGTCAATGGCATCTGCTACTTGTGAAGTGATGTGGGTTCTTAAGATCTTGGATGATCTTGGGGTTACTAAGGCTATGTTGCCTATGAAGTTGTGTTGTGATAATAAGTCTGCTATGCAAATAGCAGCTAACCCTGTGATGCATGAGAAAACAAAACATTTTGACATTGATGTGCATCTTATAAGGGAAAAAGTGGCATCTGGATTGATTGTGACTGTGAAAGTTGATTTTAAAGAACAAACTGCAGATGTGTTGACCAAAGCTCTTGGGTCTACACAACATGCAGTTATGGTTAAAAAACTTGGTATGGTGAACCTTTTTGCTTCATCGGTTTGAGGGGGTGTTGAAAGTATTCACTCCTTAGATAAACTTATGAAACTCAAAGGTTCATTTGGTAACATTTATTAGTTATAATTTCACTAATGCTTACTTTGGTCTGGTTTTGTAAGTGTTTGTTTGTGCAGGGACTAGAGTGTAACATTGGTGTATATATACTCTCATTAGCTGCTAGGGTTTCATTATTGACTCTCTCTCAAAGTTTACATCAATACGATTGCTCTCAAGATTCCTGGGTTTCTCTCATAGTTTGGTTTAGTTTTGTAGTCTGTTTAGTGGTTTATAGAAGATCTTTTTGATCTCTGAGTTTGGTTTAGGCTTGTGGTTTTAGTGTGTGAGTCGTGTATATGATTGCACTCTATAGGAGGACAATCATCCTTTTCTTTGTATTTGTACCTGGCTTGCACTCAGTTGAGGACAAGTCTACTGTGTATATTGTTATAAATAAAAGTATCACCAAGGGGTGGTTGGTTGTGTAATTATCTAGATTGTTTTGGTTCCATTTTAACAAATCCATAAAAGGATACACCACCATCACTTAAGGTAATAAGTGTGCTCAATATACTTCCTCCCAGTTCTCGCGGTTAAGTTGTTTGTGTTTGATATGAATCATAAGCTGGGGCTCATTGGATGGCGTGATAGTTATGTGGCTTATTGCATTTTCTATTAGTTACACTAGAGCATATATCGGCAATGAAGTAAGATGAAACAAGTCCATCTTGATAAAAATCTGTTGGAATTTAAATAGCATGACAATCATCTAAATAAATAAACACATCAAAGCACATATAGCGGAAGCAAGATCTTTTATTTAACACGTATAAAGAATTACCAAAAAATAAATAGGTACATACCTTTTGTTCTTCTCTTCTCTTCACTTGATCAATAAATAGGATTAACGTGAAACCCCTTACCGTTTTGTTTCACAATCCAAGATGAATTACTAAAGTAAGTAATTACCGAACTCTTGTACACACGTACTATAACCAATCAAGTATAGATGCTAGTGAATGAACACGTAATTAACCAAAACAATTTTGTTAATTTGAAAACAATGGATCGACACTCAAAGGAGATGTACGATCGCTTTGGGAAGACTAGAAGAGAGAAAACACAAATTAGGGTTATAGCAATGCACAAGGTAACAAAACAAATTACCCTTGATTTGTATTTATAGGCAAACCCTAAACTTGGAGCAAAAGAAACCAATGGGTTGGGTTATCCCATTAGATCCGATCGGCCAAAACCCATGGATTGGGTTTCTAGAATTTTACAAGCCTCTATTTTCACTAATAGTCCTCCCACTATTAACTTAACGGTCGTTAGTCAATTCCGTTAATTACTTAACGTCCGTTATGTATCATTTCGTGTCCAAATAATTAATACCCATAATAAATACATATATTAATTATTTACTTGATCATTCATACGTAAAGTGTGCAATCCCTCGGTCCCGTGTTCGAATCTAGACATACACGATTAATATTTTTCCATTAACTCTAACAGCTCCCACTTGGAAATCTATTAAAAGTGTAATGACATTGGTTAGCGTCTAGCAACACGCCAGTGCCCCTAGTACAACTCGGGTGGTGGTCTCCTGGAAAAACCATTTGATGATAACTCATCATACTTATCCTTTTGTTTCTAATACCACATTAATAAAGATATGGATCTAAGTCATTCTTTATTAATAATTATGTTTCTCGTTTTTTATGATTAAATAAGATTACCAAATCTTCTGAATCATTCAGGGGAGACTTTGGGTGTGGCCACACAAACATCTTATTAATCCTACGAGGGGCCCAGCAGTATTAAACTTCAAATAAATTTGAAGGAACAAATTCTATCTTGACTACGAGCATAACTCATGCACTTCGCAACACTTCCGAAAACAATCCGTATAGCTACCAGTTACGTATAGCGTTAAATTGAATTACAGAAATGCACTACATGCATGACAGTTATCTGGTATCTCAAGTCTGAGGATAACTATATACACATGATTTACTTACTGACAAGATCCATAAAGTAAACTCATGAAGTCGGGATAAGTCCTATATTCAAATCATTGAATATCATGTGAAATTTGTATGACAACGCATCAATATACTTTCAAGTATATTCTACCAATACTCACATTTGTCTTAATTTAATGATATTCCCATATCATTAACCGACAAAGGACAGTTTAGAATATATAAATATATTCATGGATGTAAACATGCAAATATAGGATATATTATTAAGAAAATGATAAATAAACATAACACTTTATTTTATTTCATTCAAATAATAACTGTTTTACAACATCCCATTATCCAAATACTAATCACAGATATGCATGAAACTATCAGCTAAACGAAGTCCTATGCCTTCATAAAGTTGTTTAAGCTTTCCACCGGGTAGAGCCTTCGTTAATGGATCTGCTAAGTTGTCATCTGTGTGAACTTTGAATAATTCGATCTCGCCTATCTCCACTTGTTCTCTAACATAGTGATATCGGATCGGGAAATGTCTGGTGCCCTTCATGATTCCAGGCTCACTAGCAAATGTAATTGCGGCTGAGTTGTCACAATACATTTTTATAGGTCTTTCGATTGAGGGCATAACTTCAAGCCCTGAAACGAACTTCCTAATCTAGACTGCTTCCATTGCGGCTTCTAAGGCAGCAATATACTCACTTTCTGTTGCAGACATCGCTATAGTACTTTGCTTCTTGCTCTTCCAATCCACTGCACCTCCATTGACGACAAAGACATAACCCGTCTATGACTTCGTATCATCTTTATCACACTTCCAGGATGCATCGCAGTAACCTGTAACACACAGTTCTGCTTCTAGATTTCCCCCGTACACTAAAAACATTTCTCTCGTAGATCTTAAATACTTGAGAATATGTTTCACAGCAGTCTAGTGGAGTTCACCTGTGTTTTGCTGATAACGACTGGTAATGTTCTGAGCAAATGTCACATCAGGCCTTGTACATTGCACCACATACATAATCGATCCCACAGCCGAAGCATAAGGGATTCTCTTCATGCGTTCCACCTCTTCAGGTGTTGAAGCACAAGCTTTGCTACTCAAGCCATGTTCCACTTGCATTGGCAAAAATCCCTTTTTGGAATTCTGCATATTGAATCTCTTCAATATCTTGTCAATGTAAGCACTTTGGCTTAAACCAATCAACCGCCTTGATCAATCTCTGTAGATCTTGATTCCTAGAATGTATGCTGCTTCTCCTAAATCCTTCATGGAAAAACACTTCCCAAGATTGGCTTTCACCTCATGCAAACTTGGAATGTTTTTACCCATGATCAATATGTCATCAACATATAGAACTAGGAAAATAACATCACTCCCACTAGCTTTGTGGTATACACACGGCTCATCAAGATTTTGAGTAAATCCAAACCTTTTGATTTCCTCATCAAATCTCTTATTCCATTGACGTGATGCTTGCTTCAATTTATAAATGGATCTTTGAAGCTTGCATACACGGTCAGGAAATTCTGGATTCACAAACCCCTCAGGCTGCGCCATATAGATGTCTTCATCTAGGCGACCATTCAGAAAGGCGGTTTTGACATCCATCTGCCAAATCTCATAATCATAGTGTGCAGCTATGGCTATGAGAATCCTAATAGCTCTTATGTCAGCTACAGGAGAAAAGGTCTCCTCATAGTCAACACCATATGTTTGGGTAAAGCCTTTAGCCACCAAACGAGCTTTATAGGTGTGTACATTGCCATCCATGTCCGTTTTCTTCTTAAAGAGCCACTTACTCCCAACAACCTTAGCATTGTGAGGAAGGTCTACTTCAATCCAGACTTCATTGTCTCTCATGGATTGCATTTCCCCATACATAGCAACCTGCCATTTATCCTTCTCAGGACTATTAATGGAAGCTCTATAACTAGTACGTTCATCAAGATCCCCTAGTATAGTTTCCTCGCATTCTACATTCAGACATAGACGCTCAGGTGCTTTCACAGTTCTTACAGATCTGCGAATGGGAACCACTTCAACTTCAGGTGGAGGACCTAGACTTTCAGGTTCCACAGGAAGTGTGCTAGTGTTTTCAGAAGGTGACGTATCTTCTTGATCAATTTCAAGATCATAAACTCTCCCACTGAATTCTTGAGATATGAGATTCTCCTTAAGGAATTCTCCATACTTAGCCACAATGACTTTATTTTCTGGTGGAAAGTAAAAGTAGT
This sequence comes from Artemisia tridentata subsp. tridentata, assembly GCA_021014915.2. NCBI lineage: Eukaryota > Viridiplantae > Streptophyta > Magnoliopsida > Asterales > Asteraceae > Artemisia > Artemisia tridentata. The sequence continues at coordinate 71,006,099 of CP139505.1, forward strand.
AACCCCTTGTTTCCTTAGGGTATCCTACGAAGATACACTTAACATATCTTTGTTGGAGTTTATCTGGTGAGTCACGTTTAACAAATGCCTCATAACCCCAGAGCTTTAAGTAAGACAAGTTGGGAGATTTTCCAGCCCATAATTCATATGGAGTCTTATCAACCTTCTTAGTTGGAACCATATTTAATATGTGAACAGCACTTTCAAGTGCATAGTCCCAAAAGGATAAGGGAAGAGTTGTCAGATTAAACATAGATCGTACCATATCAAGCAATGTACGATTTCTCCTTTCAGATACACCATTTTGCTGTGGAGTATAAGGAGATGTGAGTTGCTGGACAATTCCACACTCAGCTAGATAATCTTTAAACTCTTGGCTTAAATATTCACCACCTCTATCGGATCGAAGAGCTTTAATCTTCTTACCGAGTTGTAATTCTACTTCACTTTTAAAAACCTTGAATGTCTCAAAGACTTCATGTTTATGTTTAAGTAAATAAACACAACCATAACGACTATAGTCATCCATAAAGGTCAAGAAGTAGGTAGCACCGCGTTTTGACACATGTCTAAGTGGACCACACACATCAGTGTGTATTAATCCAAGTAGATCTATAGCCCTTTCCATTTGATGTGAAAAAGGTTTCCTTGTCATCTTCCCAGATATGCAAGATTCACATTTATCAAATGAATCATCATTGATATTTTGCAAAAGCCCATCATGTTGCAGCTTTTCCATGCGTTTCTTGCCAATATGAGCAAGACGACAGTGCCAAAGATAAGATGAATCCAAGTCTGACTTGATTCTCTTATTGCTAATGCCATACATAGAATTTTTTCTATTGGACACATGATTCTCCATGTCAATTTCAAACACATCATTTATTGGAATTGCATTAAAGTAAAAAACATTGTTTAAAGAAACTGAAATTCTATTATCAGTAAATGTGTGAACGAAAACATTATCCTTTAACAAAGAAACTGAAACAACACCTCTAATAATAGATGGTGCATAATGATAACTATTCAAAACTAGTATTAAATGTTGGTCCACACGAATTATGGATCTCTAAGTAGCCTTAACAACTTAGTTAGACGACTTGAATAAATCACATCAATCTAAGTGAGACTCTAATACGAATTGAATGTTTATGCGGAATCTAAACACTCAACTATGAAGAACACAATGAAACAATAACTAACTTTGTATTACTAATTGTTTACTGAATTACAATCTTCGTCGTTATCTCTAAACTAATGTGTTAGGGTTCCTTTTATACACCAAGAAAACCCTAGATACAAAACTTGTATAAGGATTTACGTATCTTCTCCAAAGATAAGTTCAAATCCTTTCCTAACTTATAGCTAACCGACTTCTATAATATCATGACCAGACTTAATGACTAAAGTCAAACAGACTTAACTTTACAATTACTCTACCAGACTTAACACTAAACGACCAGACTTAACATTGACCAGACTTAACTAACAATACTAACAGACTTAATTCTGTTGTCCACCAGACTTAATTCTGATCTTCCATTAAGTCTTCTCTTGTCTTGTGATAATTCCCAACAATCCTCCCCTAACTTGATCTTCATGCTTTATGAACTTCAAGTTCCTTCTGAATAAGCTTCTGAGGATTCAACACTTGGAATTATCTCTAACACTTCAAACTTTAAACTTGTTCAGCAACTATAACCTTGATAATCTTTCCATCATCTGATCTTTAAAAACACTTTGTATCAGCAAATCTGAACTTAATCTTCACAGCAACCATCTGATATGCAATCCACTTGATCTTCACAGCAACAATGACAACTTGTACATCAAATTCTTGTTAAGTTTCATACTATTCTCATCACTTCCAGGTGTGTTAACTCCTGTGAGAGGTGAATCATTGAAAATTAATGGATTTGATGTCTCTTTACCAATAGCCATCACTACTGGAGTAGCCAATGTTTGGTGTGTTAGACCATGGTACATTGATAACCACATGATTTTTAGTAAATCATCAACTATCAACGGATTTGTTTTGTCTTTACCAAAAGCCGTACCCTTTTGGACTAGTCAATCCTTTGATGGAATTGCACCTCATCATGGTGAACTGATTACCATTTATGGATTTCCACAGCCTTTACCACAAGCCATAACCTTGTGGGCTAGCCAACTCTTCACTATCTCATATATGGTGAGTTGAATACCATACAACTTTTGGTAAATTGCCAACCATTAACGGATTTGGAATATCTTTACCTGTAGCCATTTGTTCAGGATTAGTCAGTCCTTATGTTGGTTAGACATGGTGGACTGATAACCATTTGTTGTGTTAGTGCTATGCACCTTCACCAAGTAAGAAGTTCCAATAGTCTCACTTATCAGCTTGTGAAAATTCTTTCAAACATCCTTAAGCTACATCCTTCAATGACTGCAGCTTTATCAAGTCCAATAATAGCTCATATCCTTCATCCTTTTTATCAGCATACAACTTCTTGTTCATCAGTTCCTTGCAAACACTGGATGATAAAGGATATTCTACTTCTGCAAGCATATAAATATCAATATTCTTTAAAGACACACAATGTACCTTGCAGTTATGGAAATATCTCCAACTGACAATATTCTGCTCCTCAGGAATCTTCCATACTACATCAGACTCAGCTGGTGGCTCAAACATTACTTTCAAGTTTCCCCAAAATACTCTCTCAGCATCTTCCTCAGGTGTAGTGTCTCCATGTTTGATATTCACCAACCTGATATACACAATATCAGAATTATCCTCTCTTATAATTTGATATGCAGCTCTTTGACCTGTCTTGAGTATTTGATAATTTACTACCTTAGTTGGTTCCTTTGAGCTTTCAACAGTCCCCATAGTAACTCCTTCAGATGAAGGTTCTTCCTCTGATTCCTCCTCTTGTGATACCTTCTTATACTTGCCTTTCCTTGCAACACTTTTCCTTCTTGTAAACTTTATGATAGGCTTTTTCACTTCTTCTTCTTTCCTTACTTCAGTTGAAGCCATTTCAACCTCTGGTTCTTTCTCAATCTCCTTTTCAGCTTCTTTAGGTTGCTCAGACTGTGTCTTTTGCCTTTTGAAAGGAAGAGTGTCTTCATAATCAATGGGCTTGTACCCATGATCTCTCTCATAAGCTCTTTGATACATTAGAAGAATATCTGCATATGATTTACCTTGCATCTTAGCAAAGGTTGAATACATCATGTTCTTGAGATACATCTTCATTCCATGCATCTGTTCTCCCTTAGACATCTTCTTGGGAGCTTTTATAGTCTTCTTCTTCTGAATTTCTTTGAGTTGTTCCATAAAGCCACCAAGAGTATCAGAATCTCTTCTTTCATTTATAAACTCTGCCAATTTTTCTGCTCTCTCATCAGCATTCAAACTTTTATCAGCTGTGAGTTCTTCTACCTTTGCCATAACCTCAGCATTTCCTTTAATCAATAAGCTAATAGAATCATCAGCATCCTCTTCTGACATCTTCTTGGAAAACAACCCATCTTGTCTTATCTGTTCCTTTTCTCTCTCCTTTTCTTCCAGATCTGCAACCTTAATCCTTTCAATTTCAGCCAAGGTTGCTTGTTCTTCCCTTTGTTGACTTTTGTATTTCTTTGGCTTAGAAGATTCAATGAGAATCTCTTTTCCTTTTCTTTTTGCACCAATAGACTCTTCTTGAACAAACTTATCAATCTCATCAGACTTTTCTTTATCACCAGAATTAACATCATTACCAGAATTAATACCAGAATTAACTTTCTCATTACCATAATTAACATCTTCTTCTTCACTTTCTTCAATCCTTAACTTCCTTTTTAACTTCTTTCTTTTTAGTTTAATCTTTCTGAAGGATTGAGCTAAAGTCTCTGCTGCTTCCATGGTTTCTGGACTTACATCCTTAGTACCATCAAATTTATATTGAGAAGGTGTCTTAAAACTTTGTTCTTCACCAAAATTCCTCCCCTGTTTGGAAGAATTTTCATCCCCTTCTTCATCACTAAAGTGAATCCCTTTCTCCTTCAAAATATTCTCCAATTTCTTGACTTTCTTGACCAAAGTGATGACAGCAGTGCTCAAAGCTTTATTTGACTTTTCCAATGCTGACACTCTTAGAGATAGGTTAGATTCCTCCTCCTGAATAGGACTTGGAACCTGGGTTTGTTGTGGTGAGGGTGTAAGAGATGGTGTAGGTGTAGGTGCCCTGGTTGGAGATGGTGATGGACTTGGGTGTGGTGTTGGTGACCTCAGTTGTGGTGATGGTGACCTTGGTTGTGCCTGAGCTTGCTCCTCATTGGTTGGTGGTTCAACATGAGATGTACCTGCAATGTTAGTGGAACCAGGAAGCATAGCAGGCAATAAAGGCCAATGGGCCCCATCAAAACCTCTTTTCATATTTGCAAAAATTTTGGTTGTGAAGGCCACACTTATGTATATCTGCAGGTTATCTTCAGGTTCAAAGTTGAAAATCATTTGCAAAAATCTTGGGTACATTAAAAACTTATGTTTTGCATTTTTGACATTTGCAACCATGCCATCAAAAATCATTTTTGAAAAATTAAATTTCCTTCCAAATGCAAGACAGACCAATGCAGAAGCAATGTTGCTTCCAAACTGATCCCATCCTCCACTCTTGGGACTTAGGCAATGGAGCAAATGATGTATTAAAAATCGCCACTGTAGTGTAAAATGGCTTTTCCAAAAAGTAAAAGTACCATCAGTGGGATATCCTATAGTTCGCATACCCTCAAAAAGATCATCATTAGGCAATATGTATTCCCCTGAAGCATCACCCAATTGGAGACTACTCCTAATGGAGGCTTCAGTAATGGTAAAGTCATGAGAGTCAATGGTTGCCCTTAACTGTGGTGTACCATCAGCAAGGGTGTCATAGGTCACAGACCCCCAAAATTGCCTAACAAGAGATGCATAAATAGTAGGATTATGAGTTAACGCGTACCGAAGATTAGAACCTTTCAAGAAATCTACTATGTGCGCAAAGCCGTCACTTTGGTGTGGTTTCTTTAAGAAACCGACTTGATTGTGCTTGTCAACAAACTTTAGTAAAGCCATAGTAGAGAGAATGACTAAGTGCTGGTTGAGAATTAAAATTAGGGTTTGTGCTGGTAGTGGAAAACAGAGTAAATCTTGGCCGGATTTAAAGATTTTAAAAATGAGAAGTAAATAATGGATAAAGATGAAAAATGAATTAAATCTTATCCATATATACCTCTTGTCTCAAAAATATCAACGGTCAAATTTTGAATAAGTTAAAAAAATCTTTATTTGACTGACCAGACCTAACAGTAATAAATTAATTATAATGAACACTACCAGACTTAAGATTGGTCAACCAGAATTAATCATGGACTCACCAGACTTAACCAAGTTTGTACACAAACACTTACTGAGATCGTTAGCAAGGCTTCACATCATCACCAATCCACATTCTTTCTGCAAATGTTAGTCTCAACACCAAGAAAAACATAGAAACAAATTTACAAGAAAATTTTAAAGAAATTTAACTACCAGATTTAAAACTTAAAGCTACAAAAAAAATTTAAATATACAAACTATACAGTATCCTCCCCTTAAATGTAAGTTACCAAAAAATATATATTTTTTATTTTTTTATTTATTATTATTTTTAGTTACTATAATTAAGAGAAAAAGGTATAAAGGTTTTTGGTCAACTCCCAAAAAATACCATAAATATGACAATTAAGTCATGCCTGCAAGGAATTTATTCCTAAACCAACCGAGCATTTAATTCCCTTAAGCCTCCATTGGCTCTATAAGAAGCCTCAATTCTTCAACATAACTTCATCACATACTTCACAAACTTTAAGCATCTACCCAATCACAATGAATCTTTCTCCAACAAACATTGTAGAAATTTCGTCCGATTCTTCTTCGGATTCATCTGCTGGAGGATGGAGTGGATATTTTCTACCAAACTACACTTCAACATCAAGAAACAAAAATTCAAACAAAAAGGTTGATACAACCTCTTCTGATGAACCTTCAACAGATGAACTTCCACCATATGTGGATGATTCATCCTCCTCTTCTGACTCATCTAATGATGACGATCTCCAAGAGCTCTCAGTCTTTCTAACAAAGGAGTTTGAAAAGGCTGCATCATCAATGAAAAAGATCCCTGTGCCTGAGAAGAAGCAAAATCCGAAGCCAAGAACAGTAGTGCTGGGACTCCCTTGCAAGCAAGTGTCTGATGCCATTGGTGGCAGAGGAGTCCACAAAACTATGCCTGACTGCCAAGGGAAAGGGAAGAGGAAGATGGAGTAGTAGTCTGGGTTGTTGATGTAGATGTTAGGGTATGATGAATATGTATAGGCTTTGTCTCTTGTTTTTGTAAGTTGCATCTGAGAATGCAACTATTTTGAATGAATGAAAGCTCCATGTTTCTTTGATACTATTGTGTCCCAATGATACTAGCAACAATAAAATATTACTACTGCAAAACAAAGTTAACCAAAATATACAAACTAAACAAATAATGGTTAATGGATAACCAAAATATACTACCAGACTTAAAATTTAAAACTACCAGAATTAAAAAGATCTAAGTGCTGGTAAGTATACAAACTTTACATATTGGCCTCCCCTTAAGTCTAACCTCCCCTTAAGTCCAGCTATGGGTTCATCATACCAATGCTAACCACTAAGTAATTAAACCTAGGGCCATCAAACGGTTTAGTTAAGAGGTCTGCAACATTGAAATCTGTGTGTATTTTCTCCACTCTAATTAGCTTCTTTTCATAGCAATCCCTAATAAAGTGATGCCTGATTTCTATGTGTTTAGTCTGAATCCACAATACTTGTCCACAGCAATTGGCAGCTGCTACATACTCAGCTTCAGTTGTTGATGTAGCTACAATTGTCTGCTTCTTGCATTGCCAAGAGATTAATCTTCTTCCAAGGAATTGACAACCTCCAGTTGTGGATTTCCTATCAAGGCTTGCACCTGCATAGTCACTATCTGAATAGGCTTCCAGGTCAAAAGATGACTCTCTAGGATACCAAAGGCCCAAATTGGGTTTACCCTTTAGGTATCTAAAGATTCTCTTCACAGCATGAAGATGTGAAGTCTTTGGGTTAACCTGAAAACGTGAACAAACACAGACTGCATACATAATGTCAGGTCTAGAAGCAGTAAGATACATTAGAGAACCTATCATTGATCTGTAAAGATGCACATCTACATCAGCAGCATCTTCATCCTTTGTCAAAGGCACCTTATTCTCCATGGGAGTGACTGCAGTCTTCACAGTTGTAAATTCAAACTTCTTCAAGATCTCTGCAACATACTTGTCTTGAGAGATAAAGAGTCCATCTGCTTGTTGTTTCACTTGCAGTCCTAAGAAAAATGTGAGTTCACCCATAGAACTCATCTGAAACCTCCCTTTCATTAATGCTTCAAACTCCTCACACCAAGACCTTTTAGTAGAACCAAATATGATATCATCCACATAAACCTGGACTAGGATGATATCCCTCTTGTTTCTCTTGATAAACAAGGTCTTGTCAATCACACCTCTTTTGTACCCATGTTCTTCTAGAAACTTGGAGAGTGTGGCATACCAAGCTCTGGGAGCTTGATGGAGACCATATAAAGCTTTGATGACTTTGTACACTTTCTTGGGATCTGCTGGATCAACAAAGCCAGGAGGTTGATGAACATATACTTCTTCCTCAATAGTGCCATACAGAAAGGCACACTTCACATCCATCTGATAGACTATGAATCCCATATATGATGCATAAGCCAAAAATAATCGAATAGCCTCAATCCTTGCTACAGGAGCAAAGACCTCATCATAATCTATCCCCTCCTCTTGTCTATACCCTTGTGCTACAATTCTTGCCTTGTTCCTAACTACTACTCCTCTTTCATCCCTTTTGTTCCTGAAGACCCACTTTGTGCCAATCACCTTAGCTCCACTAGGTAGATCTACAAGAACCCAAACTTTCTGCAATTTGAACTGCAACAACTCCTCTTGCATTGCTTCCACCCAACTCTCATCTTCAAGTGCTTCAGAGACATTGGTGGGTTCCTTTTGAGAAAGGAAACAAGAAAACAAGCCATGTTGTTGGTCCTTGTGGTTGACCCTTTGCTGCTTCTTAATGAGACTGAGAAGTGCATGAGATGTAGAAATCTTTTGCACTTTACTTCTGGTTTGAACAACTGATTAAGGATCACAAATTATCTGACCTTTGGGATGAATGTTGTGAATTCTGAGTGTTGGAGCTGGACTTACAGTCACTTCAGTGGGTAGGTTGTTGAAGTCAGTAACTACCCCTTCTTCATCATAAGAAGCCCCATCAAAAATGCCTTCATCTGGTTTATCAAAGACCTCAAGTTCAGGCATCTCAGAATCATCAAAATCAGTATTTGGAGTAGACTCAGGTTGAGCAGAATTAACAGCATCACTACCAGACTTAACAGAGTTAGTGCTGGTAGCCTTTTCTCCACCAAAATTAATCAAGGCACTACCAGAATTAACTGAATTAGTACTGGTAGCCTTTTTTCCAAGATACTTGTCAGTAAAAGCATCCATTTCTTCTTTGAAGGATAAGATTTCTTCTGAAACATTTGTAGGAGAACCCCCTTTTTCTTTTGATTGAGGCTTAATCATAGTCTCCTTTCTTTTTGTAGAGGATTTCTTTGTTCCTTCATTAGCAGCAACATGGTTGACTTCTGTGGTAGGAATCACAATAAGCTCCTCAATTTCTTTGCCTTGATCAGCAGTGCTTGCATCTTGAGTACCTGCATTGTAAGGCACTTCTATAGAACTTGCATCAGGGTTAGCTTGATTCTCCTTGGAGACAGGAATATAGTTCATAGAATCAGTTAAATAATCAAGATCAAACATCCATCTATGTCCTAGTCCCTTTACATTGGGTTTTTCCTCAAGAAAGTTAACATGTAGATTTTCTTCTACTTTCTTAGTCACTAAATTGTAAACCCTAAAGGCCTTACTATTTAGTGAATACCCAACTAGAAACCCCTCATCAGACTTCCCTTCAAATTTTCCAAGCACACTCAAGGTATCAAGAATGGTCACATGGCACCCAAAAGGCCTTATATAGCTAACAACAGGTTTATGGCCAAAAATAAGCTCATAAGGTGTTTTATTCTGAGGCTTGGTCACTCTAACCCTATTGAATATGTAGCAAGCAGTTGCTACTGCTTCAGCCCAAAAGGTTGTGGGTAAGAATGAGTCTGCTAACATGGTTCTAGCTGCCTCAATCAGGGTCCTATTCATTCTCTCAGCAACTCCATTTTGCTGTGGAGTTCTAGCATTGCTATATTGTTGCTTAATTCCTTTTTCACCACAAAACTCAATCATGCTCCTATTCTTAAATTCTATGCCATTGTCACTCCTAATGATCTTAACCTTGTGATTTAGTAGGTTTTCTATCTGCCTAATGAACCTTTGAATTAACTCAGGGATTTCATCTTTTGTGGACATAAAGAATACCCAACAATATCCGGTGCAGTCATCAGTAATGACAAGGCAATAGCTAGCATGGTTGATGGTTCTAACAGATGTAGGGCCAAACAGATCCATGTGTATGGTATGCAAAGGCTTAGTAACAATCCTATCCAACTTAGCCTTACAAGAAGCTCTATGCTGTTTGCCCTTATTACAAGCTACACAGGCATGGTCATTCCTAAAAACCTTGGAAGGTAAGCCTCTAACTAAATTACCCTTCACAAGTTTGTTCATATTCTTGAAATTAACATGACCTAACCTTTTATGCCACAATTTAGATTCATCCAATGTGGCTTTTGCAAGCAAACAGGCAGAACCTTTTGCAACTTTAGGTGCTTTCATATCAAAACTGTACATGTTGTATTGTCTAGGAACTTTAAGAAGAATCTGACTTTCATCAAGCATCTTAAAGTCCGAAGTCAATACAAAACATTCAGCTTCACTAAAAAGCACCTTATGCTGCTTATCACAAATTTGTGATATTGAGAAAAGGTTAAACTGCCCTAGTTCTTTTACAAAAGATACATTGTCAAATTCTAAATTGCCTACCACAATTCTACCTTTACCAGTTATCTGTCCTTTACTTCCTCCAAAGGTAACAGAACCTCCTTGGAATTCTTGAAAATCCTTCAGATGATTCTTGTTACCAGTCATGTGCCTAGAGCACCCACTATCAAATATTCCTTTGTCTTCCATGTTCTTCAGTGGATGTTCCTACACAAAAGTAGAGAAGTTAGTTTCTCTTTAAGACCCAAGCCTGTGAAGACTTGGATCTGCCCTGTGGAACAACATATTTATAGGTCTTGAATGAGCTTGATCCACCTTTGGTCTTGGATTCATAGGTAAGTGTGTTCTTAAAAGGATCCCAAGACCAATATGCTGGGGTCTTAACAGCAGATTCCCCATTTTCCCTTACAGCATTTGAACTTGAAACTTGTGCTGTATTATTAACAACAGGACTTCTCACAGGTGAATGAGGTTTGTAAAAAATGTTTCTTTGATTATATGAATTCACCTGTGGTCTATTTACTGGTTGTCTGGGTCTAGAATGATTAAACCACCCAGAATTTACATTTGGCCTCACATAATTACCATTTTAACCAACAGAACTAACATTTGGTCTACCAGAATTAAAATTTGATCTACCAGTATTAACATTTGGTCTACCAGAACTAAAATTTGGTCTACCAGAACTAACAGATGACCAACCAGAATTAACATTAGACACACCAGAATTAAATGGTGCTGGTCTAGTTACAAACTTATTAGCATGATTAATCTTGTTAGCATTGTTCCAAACTGGTTTATCATTCATGTGGCCAGCATTAACATTCTTATTTCTTTCTTAGTTCAGCCTCTCTTTTCATCCTAACCTCATGAAAATCACAGTCCCTAATCAAATGACTTAGACTACCACATACAAAGCATCTTTTAGGACCAAAACTACGGTTTCCATTGTACTCTTTCCTCATTCTATCAGTCTTTGGTGACTCTTGATTTCTAACAGATTTCCTAGGAGTTTTTATGTGAGAACCACAACTAGGTTTATCTGTATGAGGTTTGGATTCACTATTTTTGACTGATTTTGACTCAGAAACATTTTTAGATGCACTTTCTGATTCTGAATCAGACTGCTTAGAGACATCTCTAGTAGATCCTTCACTGTAATTGGTTTGACAAGTGGAGTATTCACTAGGTTTGTCTGAGTTGCCTGTCTCAGGATAGATAGGACCCTTTTTACCATATACAAACAAGGAGTCATCTAGGTCTTTATTTGGTAGAGGAGTGTAATCTCCACTTAATGGAGGTGGCACCCCTTTAAAGTCATCAGATTTAACAAACCTATTGTACACAGGTTTACCAATAGAATCCTCTTTCCTACATTTGAACACAGATCTGTCCATCTCTTCCTCATAGCTTAGGACTTCACTATCTGACTGTATTCCATAACCTAAGCCAATCTTACTTGTAGAGCTCATACTAGATGCAACTATCTTATCCTGACACTTAGCAGAATGAGTCCATTTATCTAGTTTCTTTTGCAACTCATGTCTTTACTTAACAGCTTTTAAGCCTGTTTTCCTATATCTCGTAAGTTTTTCATCTTTTTCATATATCTCATTAGCTTGAAAGGTGAGTTTTTCGTTTAAGGAAGCTTGTTTGTTTTGATAGTTATCTATTTGTGCTTCTAAAGTTTTAACAGCTTTAGTATAAGCAAGAATTTTTGCTTCCTGATCACCTATTTGTGTTAACTGCTCATCACACAAAGCTTTAAGATGATTATATGAATCAATGCATAATTTTGAGCACAAAGATACCTCATTACTGGACCCAATAGCCATAAGTGCATGATTTGGCTCTTCATCCTCAGGTGTGTGTTCATCCCAATTCACAGCTCCAGCTTCCAATGTCATCAAGCTCGTCTGATTCTTCCCCATCTTATCATCATCTTGAGAGTCAGAACCCTTCCAGTCTGCTTGTAAAACTTCTTAACCCTGAAAGCAATCATGGCAATTTGCCATTTGATATCCATTTCTTCAACTTCAACATCATTGATCTGCTCAAAATCCTCACTGATGAAATCTTGATCTTCTGGTTCCTGAGCAAGAAGTGAGTGAATTACTTCATCAGCAAAGCCTGCTGGAACATCTCTCTCTTTTCTCATGCTGCTAGGAGAAGTTCCATAACCACCAGAATTAACGCTGCCAGACTTAACCTTGTTAGTGCTGCTCTTGCCTTGAGAAACAAAAGCAACATTTGTAGAACTTGAAGATGCTTTTCCTTGGATTTCCTGTTCAAACACCTTGAGGTTGTTGTACAGGTCATCAGTAGTCATGGTGTCAATTTCACCATTCATCCTCATGGTCAATGTCACACTTGACCATTCTTTTGGTAATGCTCTAAGAAACTTCTGGTTTGCATCTTCTTCTGAAACAGCTGCACCATGAACCTCCAATTGTGATAGAAGATGTTGAAACCTATCATAAGCTTTTTCCAACCCTTCTGAACTGGATACAGTAAAAGCTTCAAATTCCTGTTTAAGAACAGCCTTCTTCATCTTCTTGGAGTTAGCATTCCCTCCAAATCTTTTCTTGATAGCCTCCCAGATTTCCTTGGCATCATTCATGCCATGAAACCTTCTCAGATGTTCTTTGGGAATTGCCATTAGCAGCATAGTCTTGGCCTTCTTCTCCTTTTCAACAGCCCGTATCTCTTCAGCAGATACTGGTGGTAATACCCTAATTACTCCATCTGTTCCTTGTGAAATCCTTTTCTTCGAATTCCCATTCTGTATGACCTTCCAGACTTCGCTGTCAATATACTCCAGATAATGTTCCATCTCCATAGCCCAGATGTCATATTCTTCTCTTTTTAGGATTGGGAGTTTTATGTTGGATATGGTTGTTGTTGCAGAGATGGGTTGTGGTTGTTTAGATGTGCTTGCTTCAGGTTTTTCTTCATCATGGACTGATTTTTCATCATCACTGTTGTGAACTGAGAAAGCATCATTCTTACTGGGATTTTCTAAGCCAGACATGTTGCAGGGTTTAGGTGAATGAATTTAGGGTTTGGATGTTGTGTTTCTTCAAACTCAGAGTCTCTTTAGGCTCTGATACCACTTGTTGGTCCACACGAATTATGGATCTCTAAGTAGCCTTAACAACTTAGTTAGACGACTTGAATAAATCAAATCAATCTAAGTGAGACTCTAATACGAATTGAATGTTTATGCGGAATCTAAACACTCAACTATGAAGAACACAATGAAACAATAACTAACTTCGTATTACTAATTGTTTACTGAATTACAATCTTCGTCGTTATCTCTAAACTAATGTGTTAGGGTTCCTTTTATACACCAAGGAAACCCTAGATACAAAACTTGTATAAGGATTTACGTATCTTCTCCAAAGATAAGTTCAAATCCTTTCCTAACTTATAGCTAACCGACTTCTATAATATCATGACCAGACTTAATGACTAAAGTCAAACAGACTTAACTTTACAATTACTCTACCAGACTTAACACTAAACAACCAGACTTAACATTGACCAGACTTAACTAACAATACTAACAGACTTAATTCTGTTGTCCACCAGACTTAATTCTGATCTTCCATTAAGTCTTCTCTTGTCTTGTGATAATTCCCAACATTAAACCCGAAGGTAAGACTAAATCGAATGTCCCTATGGCTTCAACTGCTGCACGTATGCCATTGCCCACGTACAAGTAGCTTTCTCCATAGCCCAGCTTCTTTGCTCCTCTAAGCCCCTGCGATGTATTACAGATGTGAGTACCACATCCCGTATCATATACCCAGGCATTATGCTTACGAGGAAAAGAAAATAATTCAATCATAAAAATACCTGAAGTGCTCGCGACATTCACAGCCTTCTTATTTTTATTCGCACGACACTCCTCTAGCAGCAATGGCCAATTTCTCTTTCAATGTCCAGGAGTGTTGCAGTGGTGACAAGCAGGTAAACCCTTCTTGGTTTGATCCTTCTTCTTAGGAGGATTCTGCTTCTTAGGCTCTTGCTGATAGGTCACAACCTGTTTGCCCTTGTCAGCTTTACCTTTCCCTTTCTTGTTCGCGCGTTGCGGTTTGTTGGGCTTAGTAATCCTACCACCTTGAATCGCCATTACAACAGGTGTAGGTGCCTTCTTTGACAATCCTTTCTCAAAGTCAATAAGCATTGCATGTAAATCACTTATTGTCTTCCCCGTGCAATGCATATTGAAGTTGCGCATAAAGTCACCAAACAACTCCTCGTTAAGGGATCGATTGATGAGGCCAACTTGCACATCTTGCACGTAACCACATCCGAGTGCATCCAATTGGTCCAAATAACCTTTCATTTCCAATACGTGGGCACTCACGGGTTTACTAGCATCCTGCTTACACTTATGCAGAGAATCAAGCAAGTCATATAACTCTGCCATAGGTGGTTTCTCAAACATACGTTTGAGCTCATTGATCATGTCCATGGGACCATAGTTCTCAAATTGCTTTTGCAATTGAGTGTCCATCCCAGATAACATAAGACAAGCCACATCATTGTGCTTCTCATAATCAATGTTATACTCTTCATGTTCTGCATTAGATGCAGTACCAGCAGGAGCTGTAGGAAGAGGCTTACTAAGATATTCAAATTCTTTGTCCCAGTCAACTTTTCTCTTTCAATCATCTGTTTGAAAGCAGAACTCATGTTGTTCATGTTAGTGTTGTCGGGTTGGGCCATTTCTACAGAAATAAGTTCAAAAGTTAGTACTTTCGATAATTAATTTTTTCAAGAAAATTAAACACCCATGGTAAATTTACATTTAACCATTTAATTTTCACTGAAAACTAGGATCCAAATTGACATAGTTTCATCACATCAGCTGAGGCTGCTAGCAATGAAAGTACTCAATAAGGTACGAGTCGAACTCAATTGCCAATCTCAAATTGCAACTCCTAGAATCATGGGATTTACATATTTTGCCAACCTCAGTTGCAAATGTAAGCATGTTTTATCCCAATCCTTATGCCTTGACATAGCTTCATTACATCAGCTGTGGCTGCTAGTAATGAAGGTACTCAATTAAGTTAACCAACTTAAGAAACTGCAAATTGACATAGTTTCATCACATCAGCTGAGGCTGCTAGTAATGAAAGTACTCAATTTACTCTTTGATTCCCATCCTTTGATCATCACATCAGCTGAGGCTGCTAGTGATGAAGGCATGTAATCTCAGGTGTTTCCGTTTCATTGGGTGGCATATAACTTAAATTTAAGGGTATTAATTTTGATGTGTGTAATCAAAAATATGTACAAAGATGTCATGCATTCATCTTGTATCATATGTTTATGTAGAAAAAACTTTTACTCTTTCGTAAGCTTAAATCAACAAAGTTTTAATTGATGGCGTTGAGAAACTTACAACTTTGCCTTAAGATGCTTCGTACATGAATAATGGTTGTACTTGGTAAGTCTAATTTGACGCACAGGCGAGCGGAGAGAATGAATGGAGTCTCTTTAAGGCCACAATTTAATGCGAAACCAACCTTATACCCACTTTATAGTTTGTCAAAATTAAGTCCGCCGCTTCGACCATTATGTACAGTCGCATCAATCAATTAAAAGTTTAAGATTTTTAAAGCTTAAAAATTTATGTCGTAAATTATTAAATTGCTAGTCTCGCCTGGGAGCAAATTACCGTGCGAAGCGAACCACTATCGGCACATAAGACTTGGCAATAAATAATTTACCACAAAAGGTTTCATAGTTATTAGGTTCATTTATTTTTTTTATACAAAAAATTACCCTCTTTTTGCTTACAATTCAAGATAATTTAAACAAAAAAGATCAAGTAATTTAACAAAAAATAAACAAACACATAATAACACATATATGATCTTAACAATTTAAATCATATAGCCACATGCAAACCTTTTGATAAATCCTATTAATAATCTCTATGTGAATTTTAATGTATATAATTACTAAAACTCCCATTGGTTTTCGAGCTCATTGTACCCAATGGACCACAGACACCAATTGATTGGCCGCATAAGCTTTAATAATTATATACCACATTGCACATAACTGATTCATTAATTTAATAGATTAGGTCATCCCTAATTTTAGATTTATCTAAAAAACATGTAGCACAAAAACATAAATCCATGATTCCTTGCATGAAGAATCATGGATTATCCAGGAACGTAACCCTTATTACTCAAATAAACACATAAACACAACATGTTCTTAATTTAGGGTTACAAAACTAATTAATTAGTTAAAATAGAGTCGAAACCCTAACCCTAAATTTTATTCGATTTTTATTTGTATGTTAAAAAACAAACCCTAAAAAAATCGACTTAACATGTGTATACAAATCAAGAATTGATTTTTATTATGCGTTTAGGTAATTACAATTACATGTTAAATTGGCTCGTGATGCCACTGTTGGAATTTAAATAGCATGACAATCATCTAAATAAATAAACACATCAAAGCACATATAGCGGAAGCAAGATCTTTTATTTAACACGTATAAAGAATTACCGAATAATAAATAGGTACATACCTTTTGTTCTTCTCTTCTCTTCACTTGATCAATAAATATGATTAACGTGAAACCCCTTACCATTTTGTTTCACAATCCAAGATGAATTACTAAAGTAAGTAATTACCGAACTCTTGTACACACGTACTATAACCAATCAAGTATAGATGCTAGTGAATGAACACGTAATTAACCAAAACAATTTTGTTAATTTGAAAACAATGGATCGACACTCAAAGGAGATGTACGATCGGTTTGGGAAGACTAGAAGAGAGAAAACACAAATTAGGGTTATAGCAATGCACAAGGTAACAAAACAAATAACCCTTGATTTGTATTTATAGGCAAACCCTAAACTTGGAGCAAAAGAAACCAATGGGTTGGGTTATCCCATTAGATCCGATCGGCCAAGACCCATGGATTGGGTTTCTAGAATTTTCCAAGCCTCTATTTTCACTAATAGTCCTCCCACTATTAACTTAACGGTCGTTAGTCAATTCCGTTAATTACTTAACGTCCGTTATGTATCATTTCGTGTCCAAATAATTAATACACATAATAAATACATATATTAATTATTTACTTGATCATTCATACGTAAAGTGTGCAATCCCTCAATCTCATGTTCGAATCTAAATATACACTATTAATATTTTTCCATTATCTCCAACAAAATCAACATTCACACTTATTGATTTATAAAAGACTCCCGACTCGGTTTAACTTGGATCTTCGTGGTGTTGACTGTTGACATTGACTCCATCCTCTGCCCTCTTTGTAACAAAGCTTCGGAGACAATCCAACATGTTTTAATAGACTGGGAGATTGCTAAAAATCTTTGGAAACTCATCTTGGACTGGTGGGGTTTAACAGATCATCCGGAGTGACTGATGGGCGTAAATTGTGAACAGATTCGACTTCTTTTCACTCTAGACTGAAGTGTGTTTTCGATGTTGTGATATAAATCACAGATTGGATCATTTGGCGTTACAGAAACAGACTTGTTTTGATTTAAAATCCACTAGGAAAGATACCTTCAGCGAAGAAATCAAAACTCTTTCCTTCTCATGTTTTTCTTATAGAAATAGAAAAGTTAGTCCAAATTGGAATGTTTGGATTTCGGATCCTATCTCATCTTGTAACAATTCTTTGTAAATCTATTCTCGAGCTTCTTGCTTGAGTTTTTATCTAAACTTATGCCGTTAAAAAAATACTAGAGCATATATGCAGAGAAATTTTTTGTTATTCTCTTAGAAATTGTGTTTATGGTTGGAAGGCTAGAAAAAAAATACATCGTTTTCGCGTTGTCTATCTGGTTCACTGCTGTCACTCTCAAGTGGTTCGCTGATTATTTATTCTGATGGATCACTGCTGCACCTGGATGATGCATCATTGCGGTTTAAGTAAACTATTTTTCGTTTTTGCATAGTCGTGAAGTTAATGCAGATCACTATGGGACGTCATATTATTTAAATGGTTCTTCCTATTTGCATTTGGTAGGGTGATAGTTTGTTTGAGTTTTTTTTAATCAATTGGATATACGCATACGAATCATTTGGGTTTTGAAGGCCTTGTATAAAGGCATATGTTCTGTTGAAACCTCGTTTGCATTGATTCAAAAAGTACCTACTCTCAAAGACACAATTGGAGACGATGTTAAAATTTTCTCACATGCTTGGATCTTTCATAGGAATAGGGAAATTAAATCCAATTGGCTTGTTTGGATCTTTGATCCCTTATCATCTTGTACTATGTCTTCATCATTTTTGTAGCTCCCTGCAAGTTTAATACAAATTTGGCATTACAGAAAATACAGGCATATGTTCCCAAATTCTGTTGTCTTGCTAAAAACACGGTGTACCAAATAATGCGTATAATTAATACTAGCTAAATCAGGATTAATATCCTTTCGTGTTGGTCATGTTATCATAGAAGACAACTTAGCGGACTTTTTAACCAAAAATATTGAATGACACTTTCGTTAGCATATAAGAAAATGCGCTAGGAACTAACAGTACACAAAATGTTACATCGATTATGAGCTTGCCAAGCGTGGATTATATTATGGGGCAATTACATTGATATCCTTAGAAAACTTAAAAATTACATTAATAACCTTGCAAAATTTGTAATTACATGAATATCCTTTGCACACTTTAAAATACACATTTATATCCAAACAAACACTTTAATTACAATTAATAATTTTTTATATTTAAAGTTTCATCTAATTATTAGATAACAAGTTATATTACATATTTACCTTTTTGTGCCCAAATTAAATAGGTGAGTCTCATGTCTCTTCTTCTTCCTGCCATTTACTCTTCAATTCTACCATGGATCCTTGTATGTCGTGTCCTTTAATGGTTTTTAGAATGAAAGAAATGTTTTTGTCAAGCCTGATTGTTATATAAGTCACACTTTATGTTTCTTTGCTAGTACTTTCTTATTTATGTATTCAACAATTGAGATATAGACTTATAGTTAATTATAAACTTATAATTTTTTTTGGAAGGCATAAACTTATAATTAAGACTCCATTTACCAACCAGCATAAAAGCAACACATCAGGTGACAAATAACTCTACTAATTAATTAATCTAAATTGAACCACTTAGTCATCTAATAAAAGGATGAAGCTATAAGAACAAGCAAGAGAAATAAACAAGAAGAAGGAAATTAAGCCTGCAACTATAGTTATTTGATTGGGTGTCTGCAACTAAATAATAAGGGGGTAAATAAGTAATATGACATATTAACCTTTTTTTTTTTTTTTTTTTTTTTTTTTTTTTTTTTTTTTTTTTTTTTTACAAGCTTGGTTCAGCGGTAAACAAATCCTATTTTGAAATCCTATGCCCAGGTTCGAACCTGGGGTAACCCCAACACAAGAACTCAAATTGAGAACTTGTGACCAGCTGGTATAGGATAAGGGGGTAAATAAGGACGCTGACATATTAACTAATGTTAAGATAAAAGTTTCAAAGGAAAAAGCATTTAATATTCATTAAATTTTATACTCGGATATAAATGAGTATTTTAAAGTTTAGGAAGGAAATTAATGTAATTTCAATTTTTGCAAGGATATTAATGTAATTGTTAAATTAATGTAATTACAATTTTTACAGGAGTACATATACACGGCCCAATTTTGCTTCTATTATTTTCTTCAATTCAAATTCCAAATAAAAAGAAAGTGTAACATCACTAAAGGTGGGAGTGAGTTTTTTTTTTTTTTTTTTTTTTTTTTTTTTTTTTTTTCAATTGCAACAACATAGTCAACTAAGAAGATAAACATGAACGAATACCGATTCATCAAATCATTTTCAGAAGTCACTCATTCAGGGGTGAGCTGTGAGCATGATTTTGATCCATAAATTCTGGACAACATATATAGAGTTAACTTTTCTTAGTTACTTATTGGGGTGCTTGGTTGGGGGGATAGTGGGGGTGGGTAATGGGTATATAATCATTAATGATGGTTGGTTTAAGGAAATGCAATGGCCCATTACCCACTAGTGGGTAATGGGGCATTACCCAACAATTTGGGGGGAAAGGGAATGCATTGCATTGCATTTCCTTTGCATTACCTTTGCATTCCTCACCCTTTGAACCAAGCGGCCCCTTAGTTACTTATTTGACTGTTCACTTAGGCTTTACTAAAAGTTACAGTACTATAAAAAAAATATACAATCTATCTATCTAATATAATAAACGAGAGTTTTGTACCAGTGTATAAAGCACCCGATGCAATTAATTGTCTGACGTGTAACAAATATATTGGCTGGTAAAGTAGGAAAGTACAACACTGCTTCTTCATTATTCATCCACAGCTTCTTGCATACGCTTCTTCAAAACCCTTCTTCACTCAAATCGGCAGTTTCGCGTATTCAATTAATGAAAACGCGTTCTAAAAATTATCCAAAAATAACTTACATTTTGGTCCGTGTATCTTTTATTCAACTATTCAAAAAATCATCCAATGATTTCATCGATTCAAAAAAGAAGACACATATTCTATTCAGAGATTCAACATCCCCAAGAAGTCGATCTATGCTATTGGGTTTTTTGGTGTCCAACCCTTAAAATCCGTAAGTATTGCTTATATTCAAATTCAATTTAGGGATTGTATTTGAATCACATAGTATAGCAATTTGGATGTGTGTTTTTTTACTTTGATAAGTATGATTTGGTTGTTTTAAGTACACTAGAAAGTAGAAGTTATGGTAGTGTTTTGAATTCGTGGATGAATACACAATTGTGATGTTTGAATGTTGTTGTTAGGATGTGCGGTTTGAATGATGATTCATCTGCTTTGTTTTTGTTTGTTAAGGTGTAAATGTTGCTGCTCGGTTTCAGTTTCAAAAGCACCATGTCTGATTTTGAATTCCACCCAATAATTTCGGTAAGTTTTAATTGTATTGAATCGATTTGGTTTATATTATTGTTGTTTTTTTATGTTTATGATGTAAACCCAGTATTACAATTAAATGATGATTGTAACCAAACCCATACGAAGTGATTTAATTATAATATTAATGTTTCAAATCATCAGTTCCATATTACAATTATGTTTAGTTGATAGCGTTCAATTAGATCTACGGGAACTTGAAAAATGAAGTTTCCAATGGGAATTATGAATTGCGAGGCCTCAATGATGCAGTCCTGTTGTCTTGGTTGCTGATACGGGCTAAATCGGGGGCTGAAATGGGTGGGTTTGAGTGTTGAAATGGGGGCTATTGGAAAGTGTATGAACTTCTTCATCCCCCATTTTGTAAAATGGGGGATGAAATCACTGAGTTTTCTCTTTAATTCAAATTAGATAATAGAAGTGGATAAGTCCATAAGAATGGTTTTTTACAACCATTCTAAGCGCCCCTCATTAAAAATCCAATTAATATTCATACGTGTTCTTCCTTATTTAGATCGGATGTACAAGACGTTTGATGCAGTGGTTTATGTGAATCAAAAGCAGAAAGTCAGCCCGATTTGTGAAGTTATTTTTGTAAAGTAGTAATGGCGCTTATTGATTGTTGATGCAGTTACAAAAGACCCTTCCTCCTTACGTTTCGTTGTGGAGTATTTTTGTAAAGTCATTGATATCGATTTGGAGATGCCAGCCCATTTTGATTTTGTAAAGTTTTATGTTCTCTCTGTCTTTGATTCACGCATTCACATCACAAGTTTTTACACAATCGATAAGGAGTATGGCGATTCAAAAACACCGTAAGCGGATGAGCAGGTAAGCAAGCAAGTTCCAAAGAGCCTCTAACTATATGATTACTCAATAATAGATTAGTGAACCCCTTAATAGAACATGAATTAGTTTGATTTTTTAATTAAACCATAATAATTATTATTTGGGGAAAATGGTTATTAGATTAATTTTTGGGGAAAAAGTAAAAACATAAAGCTGCATATTTTTTTTAAATGGTTATTAGATTAATTTTTGTATTGAAATCCTAATAATTTTTGTATTATGCAGGTCTTTTGATTTTTGAATTCATGGGTGTTTCGATTATTATGTTTTGAATTCATGGTTGTTTCGATTATTACGTTTTTCCTACAAAACGTTTTAAGGTTGGTTTACTAGAAGATTAGGAAGAAGGAAGAAGGTGTAAGGATTGAAGCGGACACCATTTAGGCTTTTAAGAAGCATTCGTGAAGAAAAAGGTACGACCTTTTTACATATTCGGCTAATTCTGAAACAACCCGTTTATATGATGCGTTTCTTGAGTAATATAGTTAGTATAATTGGTAAAAAACAAAATACAATGTTAGATGTTGTTAGTTATTGCGGTACCGTTTTTGTGATATACTGATATATATGCAATGTTTTGTAGGAAAATAGTTGTGATGCGATCCCAACATTAAGACCACCCTGTTTGGATGATTTCATTCAATCAAAAATGAAGGTAGTCTTTCCCGATCTTTTATCTAATCTTATGCTTTGTTTTGTCGTTTTAATAGAATGCTAAAATTGACTGTCTTTTTAATATATGTACAACATCCGTGGCTGAGGCTGGTGTTTTTCTGAGCAAGTTGCCCATCATTCAACAACGAAACTTCTGATCAAAGACGGTCTTTTAATTTTGTGCTGATCGAATAATTTAGGCCAATAAGAAGAACGAGGTGATATTGGCTGAAAAATGTTGTTAACAAATCCAGGTATATATATGTTATTTCTTCTTGATCTTATGTTGTACTCAATTATCTTCAATTAATTTTGAAAAAGTCTATTACAGTGATACATATTTTTTATGATACAATTTAACTACAACCAGATTTGTCTTTTGTTGAATTTCAAGGGAAGTACAACCTTTGGGGTGTTTTTCGAGGCAAAATGGGCAACCCCACATCGTGGTGAGCCATAATCTTACATCAGTGTGTTGTTTTACAACTCGGCTAAGATACATATTTCAGTTTATTTTGCTATGAATTTGTTTGCATATGCCTATCATCCTTCCATGACCATGGATAAACAAGGACCACTTACAGGTACGCCAATTGAGTATATATTCAACAATGGTTGTTCCCGAAAATCAAGTTCCAGTAAAAACTCAAAGTACGGGTGGAAACCCAATAGTTGTGGACGAAGCTTAGTTACTTACTATCAAAAGGATTAATTTTACTGTGTAGATTATATCATTTTTATTTACTATCTCAGTATTCAAACGTCATTATGCTCCACTTTTGACGTTTTAGGACTGATGTTGGTGGTAGACATACATTAAGTAGTACATATGGAGGAGTTGCTACCTTGCAGGTAATTCAACTCAACTATTTACATGAGTGACAATCCACCTATGGCTGAAAATAATCTGTGATTAGGTGAGCAGGGCTGCAGGGCCTTGAAGTCACTATGAAACAAAGTATCTTGGTGGTCATAATGATGTAAGCAACCAGCTAATAATGTCGAAACGTTGTTCACCAAAAGGAAAATTGCAGAGGTAGTGCACTTTTATTACTATAAATTAGTAATTTCTTTTCGGATTGTAAGTCCGTTGCGTTATTTGTCGTATTTCCAGGTTAGTGCATTTCGTTAGTACACCAGAATTCTTAGAGCTTGTGATCTCCGCTGATGCTGAGATGTCTCATCTAGATGCAGCATGCATAATGTATTCACAGGTATGTGATTCGGGACTATGGAATCCTATATTTGACAAGTTTAAACATATAAGCTTTTCCTGATAATAGGTTTTTCGAAATGATTGTAGGGATTGTCACACCAGCTTTCCAGTAACCCGGGTATTTTACACATCTCATATTAAATGATTAGTTATGAATACCATGTTCATTTTATTGTTAACATGGCTCTATTCTGTCATTTTTTACCTGTCTGATGTTAACAATAATTCTCATAGTTTGCAGTCAAATTAAAGCATTTATATCTCACTGCTAATCCATTGAATTTGACCCGTTGCATGACCCGCTCATCATGACACGTTTCCTAATTACTTAACTCTTCTGTAGCATTCTGCCGTTCAAAAAAAAAACTCTTCTGTATCAGGTTCGACGGTTGGGAGGGCTATAGGTTCATCTTTTCTGAATTGCATAGTTTAATGTGACTGCATATCTTATTTAAGTGGTAGACAGCGTGATAATCCTCAAGAAACCAATCAAACTCTTGATATAGTCCTTACAGAAGCGGCTTCACATGAGTTTGTTACTATTTGGCATATTCAGCCGTTTCCAAGTGTATGAGGTTTTAGCTCTTAGAAATTTATCATTTGTCTTTCATATGCAGAAGGATAATTGTTGGGAGATCGCTATTTAGCACTGCATTGAAGATGGGTACGCATGGAAATAGTGGCAAATACTAATGTGCAATGTAAGTATATTTTTATGGTTATATGTGACTTGAATATATAATAATTAGATGCCCATCTCAGACTTTTTTTCAAAAAAGGTTCTGAGTAAATTCTGTTATTGCAGAACGAGCATGTGGAAGACTGTGTTGTGAGCCTAATCTGTGATGCTGGTGTTTGATACATTGAAGCCTCTGTGAACCAACCATATTTTTATTACGTTGGATTTGATAGCACTACTGGGATGCAGGTAACTTTATTACTACTCTATTTGTTGTTGTTTAAGATGTTCTTATGTGTCTCCCGTATATAATGTACACCCTGACACTGGTCAAACCTCTTGCAAGCTTATTTTGAAATTATTGTTACTGAGTTCTACATTTTTTTGACTTATCATACCTAATTTACTGTTAATATAAGTAATGACACCTTAAATCCCCAATGGCGCCGTAAAAAGAACTTTTTTGAAGCTTGAGCTATGTGTTTGCGTTTTGCTTTTTTGTCTAATATGGTTATTGATTCCATTTGCAGGGTTCTTTAGGTTGGTAGATTACAATTGCGAACCCTTTGGATTGCACTATCTTCTTAATTAACCAGGTAAAGTTTTCTAACATATTAAAAAAGGTACCATGAACTTATTGCAAGATATATTAGTGGGTGATTGGGATATTTTAGGGGTGTCTTGGATTGTTAATTAGAACTGGTTATTTGCTTAAGTAGTTTGAAATAAGACTATGTTCCCCTCTTAGCTGTTTTCAAGTTTACAAGAGTTATCAGCTCATTATAAACTGTTAAGATTGGAGAAGGGATGATCATAGGGTAAAAGACCAGGACCAGCAACTAAAACACCAGCAAATCAGAACAGGTGCAAAAGTTCAGAACATCAAATTATTTTGGAGCAAAATGCTGGTATTTCATTATCAAATTATGAAGTACAAGACTTCAAGTTGTTAGATTAGTAAGAACTTCGATTGAGGTGAAGATAATAAGAAAAACACATTTTGTAAAGATGGTGATCATACCGACGTTGAAATTTACTTTGTTTGATAAACGTTTACCACTAAAGATCATAACGAAACAATATCCCATGCCCGTTTCATTTGCTATGATAAATAAACAAGAGCTAAGCTCACTCCAAAAGGTTGGTTTGTATATGTCACATCCAGTTTTCACACATGGATAAATATATGATGTCGTTTCCAGGGTCAAAAGCAAAAGAAGTTTAAAGGTTGTCATTTGTGATACATGCACATTTGTTATTTTAATAGTTACAAACCAAATTTCTTATTGTATCATCGACATACTATTTGATTCAAAAAATAACGGAATATTTTTACATTCGTTGCATCTTTAAAGCAATCTTACTTGTGGGATCATTGCAAAGTTCTTAAGTTAACCACGAACATGGGGCTTTTAGGTGTCCACGGCATGGGAATTGGGTATTAAATCGAGTAGTGCTTGCACCAATCGTTTGTTATTCAAGACAATCAATTTTGGACACGCCAACGCGTGGATGTTTATTACTTTAATTGTAACAAACTCAATTGCTTATTCAATTATTGACGGATTATCTCATTCTTTGTTTCATACATTAATCGAACATGTTTACGTTTTACTTTTCTTATCATCTCATTTTCTCTCTCTCTCCAAAAAATTACCCGGTGTCAACGGGTCTATAAGCTAGTTAACAATATACCATTGTGTCAATGATTACATACATACACATGTAATAAAAAAAATTACACGACTCATTCACGAAAAAAATCAAAGCTTTGAATATAGTTGACTTTTTTTGGGAACTTAATTAAGACAAGTTGACCATTCAATATAGTAATTGTGTGCTACTTTTATCAATAATCTTTTTATTCTTCCAGAAAGCTTTTGGGTTTTGATATCTTTCCTTTGATATGATATGCATTTTAAGGTTGATATACCATTAGTAAAATATGATAGTAAGTTTAAATCCTCTTTGGTGAAAAAAACTAATTTAAAATGATCATGCAACCTTTTGTAAGAAAACGGCTTGATTGACCTGGTATAAAATGTGCAGCAATATAATAGATTAGTCTGCTAAAATGACTATAAAAGAGAAGAATGTGGATATATCTTATACCATACAGGATATCGGATAAGGCATGGGGGTCTAAACGTGAATATCATTGATAGTTTATATTGAGGTAGATATCTTGAAGGTTATTTCATGCATGTATGTATGGCAGGTAGCTTTTAAAAGCGTTTAGGATCGTATAACGTTTAGCATTAATGATATTTTATAACTGATATTTTGTATGGCAATGAGCGTCTAATGTTTTGTTTTTATACACGCTATTTTAAGAAAATGTTTAGCGCTATAGGGTTTAGTTTTACATCTTTTATACTTTATATTTTATAATTTCAAATTCAAATACGTTATCAGTTTCCGAAAATGATATGGTGAATTAGGACACTATGAAAAAAATTACTCCCTCCGTTCCAAAATTACTGTCCTCCAACAAAAATGTTTTATTTTATTATATACTGTTGTGAACAATAATTGAGGGAATGAATATTCTTCTTATTGATTATTAACTATGAGATTTACAAAGAGTATATATAGACAAACATTAGGGCAAAAACCCTAATAGCTAACATGGGCCATGGGCCTACTATTGGTTATATGGACATCCACTAATAATTATCCATAACACTCCCTTTTGGATGTCCATATTGTTAATACGCTTAGGGAATGCTGCCTCATTAAAAACCTTGCCAGGAAAACCCAGTGGGACAAAACCATGACTAAGGACAAAAAGAGTGCAGCGCGTATTATCTCCCTCTGATGACTATATCACTTGGTATCTTGTAAATAGGTCAACGAAATCATCACTGGAATGAGAAGTGTCTTGTCGCCTTTGATGTAACGTTACTTGAATATAGCAAGGTATGCTACATTATCTTCATGCAATAGTTGCTATCTCCTTTCCAGAATTTATGTATGGTTTGATGAAGTCGCCTTGATTGTTTGCTCTATCAAATGCCAGGAAAAATATTCGCCACTTGTAACAATATATCCATGTTGAGATCGATCATTGTAAGTTAAACATATATCCTGCATCTGCAAAACTAACTAAACTTGTTTTGACGGGTTAGTAAAATATAAACCCATATCCTTTGTACCTTGAAAATATTGAAATATTTGATTTACTGTGGTTCAATTTGATCAACTACTATTCTCGAGAATTTTAAATCATGACACGTGTTCCATGCATTCTATATTCCTTAAGGAATCTCAACAAAAATGAGCTCTTGTTTTATAATATTAGACGCATACAACTTATTTCTCATATTGCCAGACATAACATTAAATACCCTTTCTCATAACATTCATGTGTATGGATTTCACCCAATAATCATGTTTCATCATAAGAGACTTTCATAGTTCATTAGTTACTTGCGTCTGTATATTCTTTGGCCATTCATTTTACAACTACACTTCTTGTAGATATCCAAGATCCTCACCTTGTATTTATCATGCGCATTATTATATACAGTATTATCGACGTCGTTTCAGTTCTTTTCGATTCCACACTTTACTAGACATTATATTCTATCATTTGTTGAGATCTCAAAGTTTTTTTTCATGTACCCGGGGTTTTCAATATCCTTTCATGTCTAGTTTTTCTTTCAGAGACTATTATGGGGTCTTTATTACCTCGATTCGACCATCTTAATTTATTGCTCCATTTTATCTATTCATTCGATGACTTTTTATTTGGAATCGATTCGTCTATCACGCTGCAGACGTGCCATAGACTTACTACCAATCAATGATTTTACTGTTGGGACACACATTGTAATTGGAGCAATAGCAGCATAATATGATCTAGTCACTTTCTTTAGGTCACTAAATATGTCTGGCATTTACTATATCTGGAATGTTATTTGTCCCTTGAACTTTAAGTTCATATTCATTAATGTGAGGATCAACATCTATATCATAATTCATTCCGTATTTCTCGCTGCTCATTCTCTCCCCCTGAATGAATTATCAATTTAAATATCCCATTTTGTGTGTTGTGGTGTATTTACTATATATCACACAATTACAAAATCTCACATGGGAAATTTGGTTTGTGACCAAAACCATTCTAACGGGGAGGATTCATTATAGATTGTTGGCAAGATGCGATTCATATGTCATAACATGCCCCATAAACTAAAAGTTTTGTTCTCACAATATTATTGGCTTTGCAATCAACGAGAGTTTTGTACCAGTGTATAAAGCACCCGATGCAATTAATTGTCTGACGTGTAACAAATATATTGGCTGGTAAAGTAGGAAAGTACAACACTGCTTCTTCATTATTCATCCACAGCTTCTTGCATACGCTTCTTCAAAACCCTTCTTCACTCAAATCGGCAGTTTCGCGTATTCAATTAATGAAAACGCGTTCTAAAAATTATCCAAAAATAACTTACATTTTGGTCCGTGTATCTTTTATTCAACTATTCAAAAAATCATCCAATGATTTCATCGATTCAAAAAAGAAGACACATATTCTATTCAGAGATTCAACATCCCCAAGAAGTCGATCTATGCTATTGGGTTTTTTGGTGTCCAACCCTTAAAATCCGTAAGTATTGCTTATATTCAAATTCAATTTAGGGATTGTATTTGAATCACATAGTATAGCAATTTGGATGTGTGTTTTTTTACTTTGATAAGTATGATTTGGTTGTTTTAAGTACACTAGAAAGTAGAAGTTATGGTAGTGTTTTGAATTCGTGGATGAATACACAATTGTGATGTTTGAATGTTGTTGTTAGGATGTGCGGTTTGAATGATGATTCATCTGCTTTGTTTTTGTTTGTTAAGGTGTAAATGTTGCTGCTCGGTTTCAATTTCAAAAGCACCATGTCTGATTTTGAATTCCACCCAATAATTTCGGTAAGTTTTAATTGTATTGAATCGATTTGGTTTATATTATTGTTGTTTTTTTATGTTTATGATGTAAACCCAGTATTACAATTAAATGATGATTGTAACCAAACCCATACGAAGTGATTTAATTATAATATTAATGTTTCAAATCATCAGTTCCATATTACAATTATGTTTAGTTGATAGCATTCAATTAGATCTACGGGAACTTGAAAAATGAAGTTTCCAATGGGAATTATGAATTGCGAGGCCTCAATGATGCAGTCCTGTTGTCTTGGTTGCTGATACGGGCTGAATCGGGGGCTGAAATGGGTGGGTTTGAGTGTTGAAATGGGGGCTATTGGAAAGTGTATGAACTTCTTCATCCCCCATTTTGTAAAATGGGGGATGAAATCACTGAGTTTTCTCTTTAATTCAAATTAGATAATAGAAGTGGATAAGTCCATAAGAATGGTTTTTTACAACCATTCTAAGCGCCCCTCATTAAAAATCCAATTAATATTCATACGTGTTCTTCCTTATTTAGATCGGATGTACAAGACGTTTGATGCAGTGGTTTATGTGAATCAAAAGCAGAAAGTCAGCCCGATTTGTGAAGTTATTTTTGTAAAGTAGTAATGGCGCTTATTGATTGTTGATGCAGTTACAAAAGACCCTTCCTCCTTACGTTTCGTTGTGGAGTATTTTTGTAAAGTCATTGATATCGATTTGGAGATGCCAGCCCATTTTGATTTTGTAAAGTTTTATGTTCTCTCTGTCTTTGATTCACGCATTCACATCACAAGTTTTTACACAATCGATAAGGAGTATGGCGATTCAAAAACACCGTAAGCGGATGAGCAGGTAAGCAAGCAAGTTCCAAAGAGCCTCTAACTATATGATTACTCAATAATAGATTAGTGAACCCCTTAATAGAACATGAATTAGTTTGATTTTTTAATTAAACCATAATAATTATTATTTGGGGAAAATGGTTATTAGATTAATTTTTGGGGAAAAAGTAAAAACATAAAGCTGCATATTTTTTTTAAATGGTTATTAGATTAATTTTTGTATTGAAATCCTAATAATTTTTGTATTATGCAGGTCTTTTGATTTTTGAATTCATGGGTGTTTCGATTATTATGTTTTGAATTCATGGTTGTTTCGATTATTACGTTTTTCCTACAAAACGTTTTAAGGTTGGTTTACTAGAAGATTAGGAAGAAGGAAGAAGGTGTAAGGATGGAAGCGGACACCATTTAGGCTTTTAAGAAGCATTCGTGAAGAAAAAGGTACGACCTTTTTACATATTCGGCTAATTCTGAAACAACCCGTTTATATGATGCGTTTCTTGAGTAATATAGTTAGTATAATTGGTAAAAAACAAAATACAATGTTAGATGTTGTTAGTTATTGCGGTACCGTTTTTGTGATATACTGATATATATGCAATGTTTTGTAGGAAAATAGTTGTGATGCGATCCCAACATTAAGACCACCCTGTTTGGATGATTTCATTCAATCAAAAGCGAAGGTAGTCTTTCCCGATCTTTTATCTAATCTTATGCTTTGTTTTGTCGTTTTAATAGAATGCTAAAATTGACTGTCTTTTTAATATATGTACAACAGCCGTGGCTGAGGCTGGTGTTTTTCTGAGCAAGTTGCCCATCATTCAACAACGAAACTTCTGATCAAAGACGGTCTTATAATTTTGTGCTGATCGAATAATTTAGGCCAATAAGAAGAACGAGGTGATATTGGCTGAAAAATGTTGTTAACAAATCCAGGTATATATATGTTATTTCTTCTTGATCTTATGTTGTACTCAATTATCTTCAATTAATTTTGAAAAAGTCTATTACAGTGATACATATTTTTGATGATACAATTTAACTACAACCAGATTTGTCTTTTGTTGAATTTCAAGGGAAGTACAACCTTTGGGGTGTTTTTCGAGGCAAAATGGGCAACCCCACATCGTGGTGAGCCATAATCTTACATCAGTGTGTTGTTTTACAACTCGGCTAAGATACATATTTCAGTTTATTTTGCTATGAATTTGTTTGCATATGCCTATCATCCTTCCATGACCATGGATAAACAAGGACCACTTACAGGTACGCCAATTGAGTATATATTCAACAATGGTTGTTCCCGAAAATCAAGTTCCAGTAAAAACTCAAAGTACGGGTGGAAACCCAATAGTTGTGGACGAAGCTTAGTTACTTACTATCAAAAGGATTAATTTTACTGTGTAGATTATATCATTTTTATTTACTATCTCAGTATTCAAACGTCATTATGCTCCACTTTTGACGTTTTAGGACTGATGTTGGTGGTAGACATACATTAAGTAGTACATATGGAGGAGTTGCTACCTTGCAGGTAATTCAACTCAACTATTTACATGAGTGACAATCCACCTATGGCTGAAAATAATCTGTGATTAGGTGAGCAGGGCTGCAGGGCCTTGAAGTCACTATGAAACAAAGTATCTTGGTGGTCATAATGATGTAAGCAACCAGCTAATAATGTCGAAACGTTGTTCACCAAAAGGAAAATTGCAGAGGTAGTGCACTTTTATTACTATAAATTAGTAATTTCTTTTCGGATTGTAAGTCCGTTGCGTTATTTGTCGTATTTCCAGGTTAGTGCATTTCGTTAGTACACCAGAATTCTTAGAGCTTGTGATCTCCGCTGATGCTGAGATGTCTCATCTAGATGCAGCATGCATAATGTATTCACAGGTATGTGATTCGGGACTATGGAATCCTATATTTGACAAGTTTAAACATATAAGCTTTTCCTGATAATAGGTTTTTCGAAATGATTGTAGGGATTGTCACACCAGCTTTCCAGTAACCCGGGTATTTTACACATCTCATATTAAATGATTAGTTATGAATACCATGTTCATTTTATTGTTAACATGGCTCTATTCTGTCATTTTTTACCTGTCTGATGTTGACAATAATTCTCATAGTTTGCAGTCAAATTAAAGCATTTATATCTCACTGCTAATCCATTGAATTTGACCCGTTGCATGACCCGCTCATCATGACACGTTTCCTAATTACTTAACTCTTCTGTAGCATTCTGCCGTTCAAAAAAAAAACTCTTCTGTATCAGGTTCGACGGTTGGGAGGGCTATAGGTTCATCTTTTCTGAATTGCATAGTTTAATGTGACTGCATATCTTATTTAAGTGGTAGACAGCGTGATAATCCTCAAGAAACCAATCAAACTCTTGATATAGTCCTTACAGAAGCGGCTTCACATGAGTTTGTTACTATTTGGCATATTCAGCCGTTTCTAAGTGTATGAGGTTTTAGCTCTTAGAAATTTATCATTTGTCTTTCATATGCAGAAGGATAATTGTTGGGAGATCGCTATTTAGCACTGCATTGAAGATGGGTACGCATGGAAATAGTGGCAAATACTAATGTGCAATGTAAGTATATTTTTATGGTTATATGTGACTTGAATATATAATAATTAGATGCCCATCTCAGACTTTTTTTCAAAAAAGGTTCTGAGTAAATTCTGTTATTGCAGAACGAGCATGTGGAAGACTGTGTTGTGAGCCTAATCTGTGATGCTGGTGTTTGATACATTGAAGCCTCTGTGAACCAACCATATTTTTATTACGTTGGATTTGATAGCACTACTGGGATGCAGGTAACTTTATTACTACTCTATTTGTTGTTGTTTAAGATGTTCTTATGTGTCTCCCGTATATAATGTACACCCTGACACTGGTCAAACCTCTTGCAAGCTTATTTGAAATTATTGTTACTGAGTTCTACATTTTTTTGACTTATCATACCTAATTTACTGTTAATATAAGTAATGACACCTTAAATCCCCAATGGCGCCGTAAAAAGAACTTTTTTGAAGCTTGAGCTATGTGTTTGTGTTTTGCTTTTTTGTCTAATATGGTTATTGATTCCATTTGCAGGGTTCTTTAGGTTGGTAGATTACAATTGCGAACCCTTTGGATTGCACTATCTTCTTAATTAACCAGGTAAAGTTTTCTAACATATTAAAAAAGGTACCATGAACTTATTGCAAGATATATTAGTGGGTGATTGGGATATTTTAGGGGTGTCTTGGATTGTTAATTAGAACTGGTTATTTGCTTAAGTAGTTTGAAATAAGACTATGTTCCCCTCTTAGCTGTTTTCAAGTTTACAAGAGTTATCAGCTCATTGTAAACTGTTAAGATTGGAGAAGGGATGATCATAGGGTAAAAGACCAGGACCAGCAACTAAAACACCAGCAAATCAGAACAGGTGCAAAAGTTCAGAACATCAAATTATTTTGGAGCAAAATGCTGGTATTTCATTATCAAATTATGAAGTACAAGACTTCAAGTTGTTAGATTAGTAAGAACTTCGATTGAGGTGAAGATAATAAGAAAAACACATTTTGTAAAGATGGTGATCATACCGACGTTGAAATTTACTTTGTTTGATAAACGTTTACCACTAAAGATCATAACGAAACAATATCCCATGCCCGTTTCATTTGCTATGATAAATAAACAAGAGCTAAGCTCACTCCAAAAGGTTGGTTTGTATATGTCACATCCAGTTTTCACACATGGATAAATATATGATGTCGTTTCCAGGGTCAAAAGCAAAAGAAGTTTAAAGGTTGTCATTTGTGATACATGCACATTTGTTATTTTAATAGTTACAAACCAAATTTCTTATTGTATCATCGACATACTATTTGATTCAAAAAATAACGGAATATTTTTACATTCGTTGCATCTTTAAAGCAATCTTACTTGTGGGATCATTGCAAAGTTCTTAAGTTAACCACGAACATGGGGCTTTTAGGTGTCCACGGCATGGGAATTGGGTATTAAATCGAGTAGTGCTTGCACCAATCGTTTGTTATTCAAGACAATCAATTTTGGACACGCCAACGCGTGGATGTTTATTACTTTAATTGTAACAAACTCAATTGCTTATTCAATTATTGACGGATTATCTCATTCTTTGTTTCATACATTAATCGAACATGTTTACGTTTTACTTTTCTTATCATCTCATTTTCTCTCTCTCTCCAAAAAATTACCCGGTGTCAACGGGTCTATAAGCTAGTTAACAATATACCATTGTGTCAATGATTACATACATACACATGTAATAAAAAAAATTACACGACTCATTCACGAAAAAAATCAAAGCTTTGAATATAGTTGACTTTTTTTGGGAACTTAATTAAGACAAGTTGACCATTCAATATAGTAATTGTGTGCTACTTTTATCAATAATCTTTTTATTCTTCCGAAAGCTTTTGGGTTTTGATATCTTTCCTTTGATATGATATGCATTTTAAGGTTGATATACCATTAGTAAAATATGATAGTAAGTTTAAATCCTCTTTGGTGAAAAAAACTAATTTAAAATGATCATGCAACCTTTTGTAAGAAAACGGCTTGATTGACCTGGTATAAAATGTGCAGCAATATAATAGATTAGTCTGCTAAAATGACTATAAAAGAGAAGAATGTGGATATATCTTATACCATACAGGATATCGGATAAGGCATGGGGGTCTAAACGTGAATATCATTGATAGTTTATATTGAGGTAGATATCTTGAAGGTTATTTCATGCATGTATGTATGGCAGGTAGCTTTTAAAAGCGTTTAGGATCGTATAACGTTTAGCATTAATGATATTTTATAACTGATATTTTGTATGGCAATGAGCGTCTAATGTTTTGTTTTTATACACGCTATTTTAAGAAAATGTTTAGCGCTATAGGGTTTAGTTTTACATCTTTTATACTTTATATTTTATAATTTCAAATTCAAATACGTTATGAGTTTCCGAAAATGATATGGTGAATTAGGACACTATGAAAAAAATTACTCCCTCCGTTCCAAAATTACTGTCCTCCAACAAAAATGTTTTATTTTATTATATACTGTTGTGAACAATAATTGAGGGAATGAATATTCTTCTTATTGATTATTAACTATGAGATTTACAAAGAGTATATATAGACAAACATTAGGGCAAAAACCCTAATAGCTAACATGGGTCATGGGCCTATTATTGGTTATATGGACATCCACTAATAATTATCCATAACACTCCCTTTTGGATGTCCATATTGTTAATACGCTTAGGGAATGCTGCCTCATTAAAAACCTTGCCAGGAAAACCAGTGGGACAAAACCATGACTAAGGACAAAAAGAGTGCAGCGCGTATTATCTCCCTCTGATGACTACATCACTTGGTATCTTGTAAATAGGTCAACGAAATCATCACTGGAATGAGAAGTGTCTTGTCGCCTTTGATGTAACGTTACTTGAATATAGCAAGGTATGCTACATTATCTTCATGCAATAGTTGCTATCTCCTTTCCAGAATTTATGTATGGTTTGATGAAGTCGCCTTGATTGTTTGCTCTATCAAATGCCAGGAAAAATATTCGCCACTTGTAACAATATATCCATGTTGAGATCGATTATTGTAAGTTAAACATATATCCTGCATCTGCAAAACTAACTAAACTTGTTTTGACGGGTTAGTAAAATATAAACCCATATCCTTTGTACCTTGAAAATATTGAAATATTTGATTTACTGTGGTTCAATTTGATCAACTACTATTCTCGAGAATTTTAAATCATGACACGTGTTCCATGCATTCTATATTCCTTAAGGAATCTCAACAAAAATGAGCTCTTGTTTTATAATATTAGACGCATACAACTTATTTCTCATATTGCCAGATATAACATTAAATATCCTTTCTCATAACATTCATGTGTATGGATTTCACCCAATAATCATGTTTCATCATAAGAGACTTTCATAGTTCATTAGTTACTTGCGTCTGTATATTCTTTGGCCATTCATTTTACAACTACACTTCTTGTAGATATCCAAGATCCTCACCTTGTATTTATCATGCGCATTATTATATACAGTATTATCGACGTCGTTTCAGTTCTTTTCGATTCCACACTTTACTAGACATTATATTCTATCATTTGTTGAGATCTCAAAGTTTTTTTTCATGTACCCGGGGTTTTCAATATCCTTTCATGTCTAGTTTTTCTTTCAGAGACTATTATGGGGTCTTTATTACCTCGATTCGACCATCTTAATTTATTGCTCCATTTTATCTATTCATTCGATGACTTTTTATTTGGAATCGATTCGTCTATCACGCTGCAGACGTGCCATAGACTTACTACCAATCAATGATTTTACTGTTGGGACACACATTGTAATTGGAGCAATAGCAGCATAATATGATCTAGTCACTTTCTTTAGGTCACTAAATATGTCTGGCATTTACTATATCTGGAATGTTATTTGTCCCTTGAACTTTAAGTTCATATTCATTAATGTGAGGATCAACATCTATATCATAATTCATTCCGTATTTCTCGCTGCTCATTCTCTCCCCCTGAATGAATTATCAATTTAAATATCCCATTTTGTGTGTTGTGGTGTATTTACTATATATCACACAATTACAAAATCTCACATGGGAAATTTGGTTTGTGACCAAAACCATTCTAACGGGGAGGATTCATTATAGATTGTTGGCAAGATGCGATTCATATGTCATAACATGCCCCATAAACTAAAAGTTTTGTTCTCACAATATTATTGGCTTTGCAATCAACTGAAGACGTTTTATAAACGTTTCAACAAAAGCAATTCGCGTATGAACATGGGCTACTTTTATGTTCAACACTTATTCCAATAATCGCCCAATACTTGGAAGTATTCACCACCATTGTCAATAATATAATTTGGAAAACCGTGCTCGCATTTTATAAGCCGAGCCACTAATCACGCTAACTTTAAGTTGCGTATTTAATGATCATTTTGACGATGCATCGATTTTAAAACTCAAAATGATTCACATGGCGGATGTATAGGCCTACATACATCCCCTTTATGTTATTCCCAAAACTTTATAGAACAAAATCCTTACTTTAATTTGGTGGTTATAAATAAACAATTAACTTCCAATGAGAACAAGCAAATTTATCTTGGAAGAAACACATCGTTCTTCTATACATTCGCATCATCACTAAACCGGGATGGTCCTACCGGTAATGCCAATAAATATCTTGGCTCATAAACTTATACTTTATGACCACATGTGCTTCAATTGCACCATTTTATATAAAATTCGAATAATATGAAGAATGTAATACATTATATCAATGAAACTTATATATTTCCAATCAAACTCATGTGAGCAGTTTTATAGATTTCACATATATTATGTCATTAGCGATATAACATTATCAATCAAGAAAATATTTCTATACTCTTGAAACTGTACTATTAGAAGAAAATATATATGTAATCGACCTATTAATAAAAACTTGATATCACAGAACACTAGCATATGCTCCATAGCAAGTTATACTTCGTATCATATTTTTGGTTTTAAAATAATAATCGAACTTTCAAATAAACATAGCAAGATATATACAAAATTATGACAAAAACATATTATACCTCCATAAATGCATAACCATCGGTCTCAAACATATGAATGGGCAATTGAGCATTTCATATAGTTATTTCAATATAAGCATGATGACGATTTATGTTATTGCAATATGTAACTAATTGAACGTCTTACTCAGTATAAAATAGCAAATTCATATTTCTTATAGATTTTACCTTAACGCCACACAAATCAATTTCATTCACCAAGTAAATATTCTAATAAGTGAAAGTGATATTATCTATAACCATTAACAATTTACACATCTTTATTCGAACAAAATAGTAATCCTTTCTTGTTAAGGGACATTACCGGTTCAAGGCTTATTACCAAAGAAGATCATATAAGGAGGATAATATTGACTAAACTAATGATCACAACATTTGAATTTACTTTGTATCTTTCAAAAAATTCAAGTTGGTCTATGGACTAAATCCTTTTTTTGAAAAAAATAACATAACGTGTATCGTTGGATTTTCTTATTCTATCAACATATAATTTGAGAGTTAAAACATTTACCTTGAACGAATACAAGAACAAAGACAAAAAGAGAATCCGTATACATATCAAATCTATATCAACAAACAGTTAAAAATAAACTTAGTAGTAGTTTAGCTTACAGATGATAAAAAGAAACTAGTAGTCTGTTAGAATTTTTATTATTGAAAGAAATTAGATTTTGTATATGACAATTCATATGCCAACAAATAGACGACGATTCAATAATTTAGAAGAAGACGTTTGTACGTAACCTATGGGCATACAGTTAGCTTTGTATAAATCTTAACAATATCAATTAGCACATAATCTCATCATTAGATCTAGCGTAAAATATAACAAGTCACAATACTTCTATCAAAAGAAAATCAATACGAACATGTGTTGAGTAATTAATATATTTAGGGTTCCAGATTTATCTTTTGCAATTGAAGCACTTGAAAGTAAAATTGATATCCTCATTGCTAGCAATCTCTTTTTAATGCTTCGAGTTTTTGAAAAATGTCTTAGTTATCAAAAAAAAATTTGGATAATCCATAAATTTTATTGGCAAAAACAAAGAAAAATATATTCTGTAATCAAACTTTTTGCAAAACCATTGTGTACATCACGTAATGATTTTCTCAAATTTAAGAGTTTTAAGGGGACACGACAATTAATATGACTACAATATAATTAGCGCTTGTGTAGGAAAACACTTTATTACTATATACTTACATAATACCAACTTATTATACATGCCATCTAAGCTGCACTATAAGTTTGGTCACTAAAAATAAAATTTGAACACTGAAAACATGCGATCATCGTAAATATTAATCTAACAGTTTTGAGGTGACAATTAAATATAATATGTCACAAATATATATTCCAACAAACTGAATAACTATTTATTCTACGAAGATATGTTATTAAGCATGTTTGAAAATTTATAGATATTGTAACCCTTATAATTATATAAACCAGTCAACACTAAAGAAAAACATAGAATAGGGTGAAGACTTACCTCCTTCAAAGAAGCTTTTATGCCATGGAATTAATATAGTTTGGTATGGTATATTGCAACGAGAACCATATGTGCTTTTCTTTTCTTGTCAACGTCATGTACAGGTTAAAAATAACTCAGAGCGTGCTGATAACGTGTTGTGAACAATAATTGAGGGAATGAATATTCTTCTTATTGATTATTAATTATGAGATTTACAAAGAGTATATATAGACAAACATTAGGGAAAAACCCTAATAGCTAACATGGGCCATGGGCCTATTATGGGTTATATGGACATCCACTAATAATTATCCATAACATATACATATTTAATGCTATTGTTTATGTATAAAATGTCACATTTGCCCTCACCATTAAAACATTTTTAACTTGCCATATTTGCAAAACTAAATATTCGTCCATATCAAATTTATTTTATGGCTTAAATTATGCAATGAGTTTCCCTCCATTTCAAATTACTCCGTAGAAGACTAATTCTACTTATGAACCAACTTTTTACAATATTAAAATTACGGAGGGAAAATTCCCACCTAAACTTTCATGGACAACTAGTGAATGAAATATCAAAAAATTTGAAACAATTCACTGTCTTTAATTGTCTTTAATTCACTAATCAAAACAGAAATGAGGCCATAGTAAATGAGGCAGGGGTAGAATAGGAAAAGTTACAATAATAACTATCGGCCGTTTGTAGTTTTTGACAATATTTTTGGGACATGTATAAATAGAAATGAGGCCAATAAAAGTGGGACGGAGGGAGTATAAATATCCTCGAAATAATCAAAGTGTAGCGTGAAGCCAAGGTATACAAGATGATATATCAAATTACGAATCATGCATAGGTGACTATGGCAGTATAAAATTAGTAGCAACGTGATTTACTAATTTATTTAAAATATTTATTGCCTCATCAGTCTACCTTAAAACCTTTGTACATTGTGTTGAAGTATCAACCATCTGTATTTGTTCTTTTAATGGCTTCTCTTCTCAAATCCTCAATTACAATTACCAAAATACTCTTTACTGTTTTCTCGTTTTCAAACCGGTCTTGTTTCCTCCAAAGTGGCACAAACACAATTCATGCCGCGACACAGTCACACTCGTTACAAGTTGACCCTACTAACATTTCTCACATCATTTTTGGTCTTGTGGGAATGACAAAGGCATGGCACTATCGGAAACCTTATATCGAATCATGGTGGCGACCAAACACAACTCGTGGCTACCTATACCTTGACACAGTCCCTACCAACGATCTCCTCCCATGGTCGCTATGTTAGAGTTAATGTATAAATATTAATATACGTATGTCCGGTTTCGAACCCGAGACTCGGGATTGCACACAATAACGTGAGAGTTTCAATGATTGAATAATTAAATATATTTTTATGTATTTATTTATTCATTTCACAATAAAACACTTAACGGTCGTTAGGACTTAACGGAGTTTGGATAACGCTCGTTAAAGGACTAATTATGCAAAATGGGAAGAGAAGGATCTAGAACCCAAACCCATTGGGTTTGTTCGGCCGATCCACCCTCTATGGGCTTGGAGTCGGTTTGTGGTAGAGTAGGGAACAAGCTAGGGATTGCCTATAAATACAATTCACTTGTGTTTAGTTTTTCCCTAATCTTGAAACCCTAACTAAGCCAAACTTCTTCTTCTTCTCTTCCTCTTGCTCATACTTGTTCGACCCATTTTTAAATCCACTAGGATTTGGCGAATCAAGGGTAGCAATAAAGTGTTTGGTTTATTGGTGATCAAGAACCTAGCTTTTCTCATTGAAACGCTATCATTACGTGTGTACAAGAACGAGTAACAAGCTTATTTTAGCTTGTGTGTTTGTGTTTGGTTCGATCCATATAAACCCTCTCCTAGGGTTAATAATTTGTTCTTGGAAGCACACGATTCCTTGTTCTTGCTAGGAATCAAATAAGGTACGTGTCTATTTAATTTTATGTTAATTAATTATATGTTAATAAGATCCTATCCGCTGCGTATGTGCTTTGATGTATTGTTCTTGATTATGTGTTTATAGTATTTTATGATTCACATATTCCAACAGTGGCATCATGAGCCCGTTTTAACATGTAATTGATTACATAAAAACCTTAAAAATTGAATCTTCATTAGATACATGCAATTGTTTAATCTAGGGTTTATTTTTTTTATAAACCCTAATTGGGTCGACACCTAATTAAAAGATTTAGGGTTTTGGTTTTTGTAGAAAACTTGTAGAAAACCCTAGGTTTGCATGCAATTTTTAGGGATTAATTAATGAGTACCGTATGTGATGTCATTAATTAAATTAGATTACGTACATGATATATTGACATGATAATATGTGTTAACATGATTATATGTGCAATATGGGATCCATGACAAAATCTTGCATATTTTGTCATGGAAAGTTTTGTGTTATATTTGCCACATGATTTTAAGATAGATCTTAAATTAGGGAAGACCCTAATATATTAATTAAAATTGGTTATGTGCAATGTGGTATCTAGTTAATTAAAACTTACGCGGCCAAGCTATTTGGCGTCTGTGGACCATTGGGCACAATGAGCTCGAAAACCAATGGGAGTTTTGTTAATTAGATACATTAAAATTCACATAGATAATTAATAGGATTTATCAAAAAGGTTTGCATGTGGCTATATGATATTGATTAATGATCATATACGTGTTATTGTGTGTTTATTTTTTTTTTTTAATTATTTGTTCTTTGTATGTTTAAATTATGATGGATTGTAACAACAAAGAGGGTAATTTTTCAAAATAAAAATAAATGAACCTAATAACTATGAAACCTTTGTAGTAAACCATTTAATTGTCAAGTCTTATGTGCCGACAGTGGTTCGCTTCGCACGGTAATTTGCTCCCAGGCGAGACTAGTAATTAATAATTTACTACATAAATGTTTTAAGCAAGAAAATCATAAGTTTTAAGTTGATTGATGCGACTGTACAAAAGTGGTCGAAGCGGCAGACCTATTATTGACAAACTATAAAGTGGGTATAAGGTTGGTTCGCATTAAATTGTGACCTTAAAGGGGCGCATTTTTAATTAGCTTCGGCGGATGTTTGCCCCTCCGCTCGCCTTTGCGTCAATAATAGACTTACCAAGTACACCATGAAAAAGTACGAAGCATCTTAAGGCAATGTTGTAAGTTTCTCAACGCCTCAATTAAAAACTTTGATGATTTGAGCTTACGAATGAGTAAACGGTTTTTTGTAGAAAACATATGATACAAAGATGAATGCATGACATCTTTGTACATATTTTTTGATTACACATCAAAATATTATACCCTTTAAATTTAAGTAATATGCCGACCAATTAATAAAGAAACAACTAAGATGACATTCTACCATTGCTAGCAGCCTCAGCTGATGTAATGGTTTTCAAAGAATGAAATCAAAAGGGGTAAATTGAGCACTTTCATTGCTAGCAGCCTCAGCTGATGTAATGAAACGG
Organism: Artemisia tridentata subsp. tridentata; assembly: GCA_021014915.2. NCBI lineage: Eukaryota > Viridiplantae > Streptophyta > Magnoliopsida > Asterales > Asteraceae > Artemisia > Artemisia tridentata. Next base: position 71,048,884 of record CP139505.1, read on the forward strand.
CGTCAATTTACACGTTTCTAAATTGGTTAACTTAATTGGGCACTTTCATTACTAGCAGCCTCAGCTGATGTAATGAAACGGCGCCAAGGCATAAAGATTTGGGGATGAAACATGCTTACATTTTGCAACTGTTGTTGGCAATATAATGTAAGTCCCAAGATTTCTAGGAATTGCAATTGGATATTGGCAATTGGGATTGACCCGTACCCTATTGAGTACTTTCATTGCTAGCAGCCTCAGCTGATGTAATGAAACGACGTCAATTTGGATCCTAGTTTTCAGTGAAAATTAAATGGTTATTTAACCAATGGGTGTTTAATTTTCTTGAAAAGTTTATTATCAAAAATACTAATTTTTTGAACTTTTTCTGTAAAAATGGCCCAACCCGGAAACACTCCAAACATTACCTCCGCTTTCAAAATGATGATTGAAAAGGAGAAATTGACTGGGATGAAAAATTTTAACGATTGGTATCGCAATCTAAGGCTTGTCCTTAGGATAGCTAAACGTTATGATTGTCTTAGTGAGCCTCTTCCGGTTGCTCCTCCTGCTAACTATACTAATGAGTTACTTAGAGAGTACAATGAAACTTATGACAAGCACAATGATGCGGCTTGTCTCATGCTATCGGGGATGGATCCTCAGCTGGTAAAACAGTTTGAGAATCATGGTCCGATGCAAATGATTGAGGAACTCAGACGTATGTTTGAGAAACCTCCAATGGCTGAGTTGTATGACGTACTTGACAATATTGAAAAGTGCAAGCAGGAAGCAACAAAACCCGTAAGTACCCATGTGCTTGAAATGAAAGGTTATCTTGACCAATTGGATGCACTTGGATGCGGGTATGTGGAAGATGTTAAAGTCGGCCTCATCAATAAATCCCTCAATGAGGAATTGTATGGTGACTTCGTGCGCAACTTTAACATGCATTGCAAGGGGAAGACATTTTCTGACTTGCATGCAATGCTCATTGAACATGAGAAAGGACTCGCTAAGAAAGCTCCTACACCTGCTGTGATGGCAATTAGAGGTGGTAGGGTAGCTAAGCCCGGTAAACCGCACAAAGCGAACAAGAAGGGCAAAGGGAAACAGGTCGTGATCCATCAGCAGAAGCCCAAGAAGCAGAATCCTCCTCCCAAGAAGGATTATCCTAAAAAGGATGCGGCTGCTTGTCACCACTGTAACACTCCTGGACATTGGAAGAGGGACTGTCCATTGCTGCTTGAGGAGTGTCGCAAGAATAAGAATGCCAAGGCTGGGCAGGGCGCCAGCACATCAGGTATTTTTATGGTTGAATTATTTTCCTTTCCTCGTAAGCAAAATGCCTGGATATATGATACAGGATGTGGTACTCACATTTGTAATACATCGCAGGGGCTTAGAGGAGTGAAGAAGCTGAACTATGGGGAATGCTACTTGTATGTCGGCAACGGTATACGTGCAGCAGTGGAAGCCATAGGGACTTTTGATTTACTGTTACCTTCGGGTTTAATTTTAGTATTGAACAATTGTCATTACGCACCTTCTATTGTTAGAGGTGTCGTTTCAGATTCTTTATTATTGGATAATGGTTTTGAGCATACTTTTAATAATAATGGAATTTCTGTTTCTTTAAATTCTGTTTTTTATTTTAATGCTATTCCATTAGATGGTGTGTTTGAAATTGATATGAGTAATCATACATCCAACGGAAATAATTCTATGTATGACATCGGAAATAAGAGAATCAAGTCTAACTTGGATTCGTCTTATTTATGGCACTGTCGTCTTGCTCATATAGGCAAGAAACGTATGGAAAGGCTGCAACACGATGGGCTTTTACAAAATGTCAAAGATGATTCGTTTGACAAATGCGAGTCTTGCATATCTGGGAAGATGACGAAGAAAACTTTTCATAGCAACATGGAAAAGGCTTCGGATCTACTTTGATTGATACACACGGATGTGTGTGGTCCACTTAGACACGTGTCAAAGCGCGGTGCTACCTACTTCTTAACCTTCACGGATGACTATAGTCGTTATGGTTGTGTTTATTTACTTAAACACAAACATGAAGTCTTTGAGACATTCAAGGTTTTTAAGAATGAAGTAGAATTACAACTCGGAAAGAAGATTAAGGCCCTTCGATCCGATCGTGGTGGTGAGTATTTAAGCCAAGAGTTTAAAGATTATCTAGCTGAGTGTGGCATTGTCCAACAACTCACTTCTCCTTATACTCCATAGCAAAATGGTGTGTCTGAAAGGAGAAATCATACCTAGTTAGATATGGTGCGATCTATGTTTAATCTTACAACTCTTCCCTTATCCTTTTGGGATTATGCTCTTGAAAGTGTTGTTCGCATATTAAATATGGTTCCAACTAAGAAGGTTGACAAGACTCCATATAAATTATGGACTGGAAAGGCTCCCAACTTGTCTTACTTAAAGGTCTGGGGTTGTGAGGCGTTTGTTAAACGTGACTCACCTGATAAACTCCAACAAAGATCTGTTAAGTGTATCTTCGTAGGATACCCTAAGGAAACAAGGGGTTACTACTTTTACTTCCCACCAGAAAATAAAGTCATTGTGGCTAGGTATGGTGAATTCCTTGAGGAGAGTTTCTTGTCTCAAGAATTCAGTGGGAGAGTATATGATCTTGAAAATGATCATGAAGATACATCACCTTCTGAGAACACTAACACACTTCCTGTGGAACCTGAAAGTTTAGGTCCTCCACCTGAAGTTGAAGTGGTACCCATCCGTAGATCTTCTAGATCTACAAAGGCTCCTGACCGTCTATGTTTAAACATAGAGGATGAGGAAACTATGCTAGGGGATCATCTTGATGAGCCAACTAGTTATAGGGATGCCATTAATAGTCCTGAAAAGGATAAATGGCGGGTAGCCATGGATGGGGAAATGCAATCCATGAAAGACAATAAAGTCTGGATTGAAGTAGACCTTCCACCCAATGCTAAGGTAGTTGGGTGTAAATGGCTCTTCAAAAAGAAGACGGACATGGATGGCAATGTACACACCTACAAAGCTCGTTTGGTAGCCAAGGGCTTTACCCAAACATACGGTGTTGACTATGAGGAGACATTTTCTCCTGTGGCCGACATTAGAGCTATTAGGATTCTTATAGCCATAGCTGCCTACTATGACTATGAGATTTGGCAGATGGATGTCAAAACCGCCTTTCTGAATGGTCGCCTAGATGAAGACATCTATATGGCGCAACCTGAGGGGTTTGTGAATCCACAATTTCCTGAGCGTGTATGCAAGCTTCAAAGATCCATTTATGGATTGAAGCAAGCGTCCAGGCAATGGAATAAGAAATTTGATGAGGAAATCAAGAAGTTTGGATTTACTCAAAATTTCGATGAGCCATATGTATACCACAAAGTTAGTGGGAGTAACACTACTTTTCTTGTCCTATATGTCGATGACATATTGTAAGACCCCCGTTTTCGATATTCGCAGCGGAAATATAAGTTGGGGTGCTACTTCACAGTTCACAGTCATGATAATAGAAAACGACTCGAAAATGAGACGTTTTTAGATAAAATTGTTATCATTCATTTATATCAGAGTTACAATATGCAGGTCCCAGCAGGAGGTTCCAAAATACATTAATAAAATATGTTATTTATTGAATGATAACATAGACAGTCCATAGCCAGTCCCGTGCCATGCCATGCTTCCAATTACCTGAGAATACATGCTAAAAAGTCAACACAAAGGTTGAGTGAATCCATAGCGTTTAACGTTAAATAATCGATTTGAACACAAGCTAAATAGAAAGTAAATCGGTTATATCGCAGTTCATTATATATTGCATCTAAGTCTCATGAATCGCAAGGCGTTAACACGATGGACACCATAGTTATAAGCTATGATGTAAATCACTACATAATTAAATGTAGCAATTATGCCCTCGAGTAGGAGTCTGCCTGAACTCTTTATTAAACGATTTCAAATAAAATGCATTGGGTTACTTATCCAGCAACACAATGGGATTGTCAATCCAATAGATCTATTCATAATATTCGCGCTCACCCGGAAGTGATTAATGGTTCATGATAAAGGGACTTGTTAAAATAGGCAATAGTTAAACTTATGCAATATAAATCAGGAAAGCATACGGAAAAGTACTTGTGTTCGGTTTGGTAGCATGTATCTCCCCACATATTTAGAAAAACGTAATTAAAAAGTGGGACTATGAACTCACCTGAGCAGTCTGGATGGAAAACAAAATGACAGAAAGTTGATAAACGTCTCCGGATAAGTAACCTGGGTTGTTATGCCAATATTTAGTAATCATTTCTGATGATTATATGTTTATTTCGTTTCGTTCTGAAATACTTTGGTTAATGGTTAAATGCTTACTTGAGCCAATATTTAGTTTCAAAAGTAAGATTTTATCTTATCTCTTATCTGTAAGTTTTGGTTCGGTTTGTTCGTTAATAAACATATTATGTTAATATTGGTTCGGGAAATAAAGTAGAAATGATAAAAATAATGGTTATGAAAAGTTATGTTTTAATCCCTAAGGTTTGGTCAAATGACAGTTCACACCCTGAACTTTTGGAAAATGATAGTTTCTATCCTCAAGTTTCAAAAATTACATTTTCTACCCTGTTCATTTGTTATTTGCAAAAACAACCCTTGATAATATTTATTTACAAAATCAGCCCAAAATAACTCTGTTTAACTAAAATGAAATTAATGACTTTGGTAGAGTTTTAGACTCGAAGATCTTAACGTATAGTAAATCATTTTGCGAACTCTTTGTTTCTAATAAAAGTTAGCTAGGCCGTCTAAAGATTTACCAAGTTTCGTTATTTACAAAAATCATTTGCTATTCGAATTATTTGGTTAAAGTTGACTAGGTGAAGTGGAAATTAAATAGAGTTGAAAATCTGGAAAATGGACTTTTGTGGTTAGCGATAGGGTGAATTTTGGGTGTAAATATCTTTTGACTCAATCAATCATTTCTCAAAGTTCTTGCTTCTATAATAAGTTAGCTGGGTCGACTTTAACATGCCAAAAGTATAGAATTTCTAGTGTTGATCTAATGTTCGAAAATAGTGTCCAAAGTAAGGGTGTTGGTCGACAATTATGAAAAAGGAAATAACTGATAATACCTTTCTTGTCTTAGCGATATGAGCAAAATTTTGGAACTCAATAACTTGTTGAAAACTTTATCATTTTCTGAAATTCTTTTTCCTATATTTTGTTTGTTGGGTGAACTATACATATACCAAAAATTAGATTTTATCAAAATCGTTTGGTGGCTGGTTTTTGGGTTGAAAGTTAGGGGGTTGGGCGATAAAACTGGAAAGTACTTAACTGGAAATTTAACTTTTCATATTTAGCGATTTTGAGCAGACTTTAGAGCTTAGTAACTTGATGAAAACTTGATCATTTTTAATGATTCCAGTTTCTAAATTTAGCTTGTTGGATGATCTTTATGAATACCAAAAATTAGATTTTTCAAAGATCATTTGCTCATTGGTTTTCAGGTTCAAAGTTGGGTGTTGGGTGGGTTTTTGGACTCGATATAAACACAGAAGGATACCCGATTAGGGTTTTTGGGTTTTTAAAAGTTTGTATCTTGTTTTTATCATAAGGTATGTTAATATTACATATATTTTAATATGTTTCGTGAGTTTTTGATTGGTTATAACAATTGTTCGAATATATTAGGTGCATTTGGGGTTTACTGATTGATCAGACAACAAAAGAAAAACAAAATACTTAATGTTTGTGAGTAGGTTTAAATTTAGTGATTAAATATTAGGACTTTTAGATAATATACAGTAACTGAAAATGAATTTAAAAGAGTTAATGAGACTTACTTAGAATTTGATGTGGTTAGGGTTTTGGACTTGATTTGGTTCGACCCTTGTTTTCCCAGTGTTCCTCCTCTTCTCCTGGAATTCCTAGGATTGGGTTTAGAGTATGGTGATGTTGTGATCTGAAGTAAAGGGATATGGGAGTTGTTTTATGTTTGTCGAATGATGGTGTGATGAGAGTGAAATTGTGTTGCCTATTTATAGAGTAAGGAGTTAGGGTTTTGTAAGGAGTGACAAGGAGACATGGTATGAAGAAAAGGCTGACATGAAATGAAGAAACATGCCACTTGGATAGAAGGAGGAGGGAGATGGAAGGAGGTGATGTGGCCGAGTTTCCAGCCAAAGGTTGTAACTACCAATGAGGAGGGTTCTTGAAGAAGAAGTAGGACATGTGGAAGGCTTTGTTGAAGTGAATAGAGGAGTATGTCTTTGCCTAGATTCATTGTATCCTTAAGGTGGAATTCGGTTATGGTTGTGAGGTTAGGATCGAACCAGATTTGGAGGGGAGGGTTTCGAATGGCTTTAGGTTATTGTACATTAGGCTTTGGTGAGTTGTATTGAGAGTCTAAAGATAGGAACTAATTTAGTTTAAGGGTTTTGTTATTTAGAAAATTATTGAAGTTATATATATATAAGCATATTTCGAATTATATGAGAAAAGATGGTTTGTGCTTATGTGAGTTGTACTTTAGGTTTAGATGAGTTGTACAATAATTTGGGATGTGTGAAAATATATTTTTAATAGTTTAGTAATTTATAAAATTTATTTGTTAAGTTTTATCAAGTTAAAAGGTAATTAAATGGAATTTATAGTTTTTGTGCATTAGGCACTTGTACTTTGTGTTAAAGGACTTGTAAAAATATTTAAGGAGTTTAGGAAAAATAATTTATAAAAGTTATGCATGAATGGTTTGTACTTTATGCATTAAAACAAATATAAATAGGATTTTAATAAAGATTTTGTAAATAAATGATTTTATGCATAAAAGACTTGTACACTAGCTTAAATAACTTGTAAACTTAATATTTTGTAAAAATATTGTATAGATAAATTAGGGTTTGTGAAATGAATACATAAAATCACAGTTTTGTGAAATTAGGATTTTATCGGGAGCTGAAATAGATTTAGGGTTTCTGGTGCTTTGGTAACTTGTACATTAACTCAGATATGTTGTATTTTTATATTCTGAGATTTAGTTGTTCATATTTGGTATTGTGATGATTTTAGGGTTTCATAGAAACTCTATTCAGATAATGAATGTTTTGTTTGTACTTTTGTTAAGGATTTATCGTAAAGTGGTAAATGATATTTTGTAATGTTTTTATATCGTATGTTTATGAAACAAACATTAGTTTTGTTAGGCAGGTCTTGTGGGAGCATGTTTATCAATGATGTGATCTACGTCACATAAGATGAGAGATACATTCAAATAAAAAAAATTATCCGTGGAAAAAGGATAATAATTCTGTAAAGTAAATAGGAAATTTTACGAGTGGTTACACATATTAATCATGGGAAATCATATACCTAGTCTTGATGAAGTTAAGGCTTATCTATGCGAATTTTTTTCCATGAAGGATTTAGGAGAAGCAGCGTATATCCTTAGAATCAAGATCTATAGAGACAGATCTAAGCGATTGATCGGTTGAAGCCAAAGTGCTTACATGGATAAAATATTGAAGAGATTCAATATGCAAAATTCCAAGAAGGGATATTTGCCCATGCAAGTAGAACATGGCTTAAGTAGCGAAATGTGTGCTTCTACACCTGAAGAGGTGGCATACATGAAGAAAGTTCCGTATGCTTCGGCAGTAGGATCTATCATGTATGCAGTTAGATGTACAAGGCCAGATGTGGCATTCGCACAAAATTTAACCAGTCGTTATCAGCAAAATCCAGGGAAAGATCACTGGCATGCTGTTAAGAACATTCTTAAGTATTTAAGGAATACTAAAGATATGTTTCTAGTTTTCGGGGGAAATCCAGACGCAGAACTGAATGTTACAGGTTTCTGCGATGCGTCCTTTCAAACTGATAAAGATGATACGAAGTCTCAGACGGGTTATGTTTTTGTCATAAATGGAGGAGCTGTAGACTGGAAGAGTAAGAAGCAGAGTACCACGGCCATGTCTGCTACAGAAGCTGAGTATATTGCTGCATCGGAAGCTGCACAAGAAGCTGTTTGGATAAGGAAATTTATTTCGGATCTTGGAGTGATGCCGTCAAATGAATTACCTATAAATGTGTATTGCGACAACTCTGCTGCAATCACATTCGCCAATGAACCTGGAGTTATGAAGGGCGCCAGACACTTTAAAAGAAAGTATCACTATGTTCGAGAACAAGTCGAACAAGGAGAAATCAATGTACTCAAAGTTCACACAGATGACAATCTGGCTGATCCTTTCACGAAGGCATTACCTAAGGAAACGTTTACTCGACATGCTCAGGGTATTGGTCTTCGTATGCCAGAAAGTTTCATGTAAATCTGTTGATTTAGTATTTGGATAGGGACATGTAAACAATTATTATTTTAATGAAATAAAGTGCGGATAACGTTTATTCTCATTATTAATATTTGTGTCCTATATTTGCATGTTTAAATCCGTGAATAATTATTTTATTCTAAATAGTCCGTTGTCAATTAATAATATGGGAATATTATTGAACTAAGACAAATGTGAGGATTGGTAGAATGTACTGTAAGGTTGAGACACCAATGTCACATGATATTCAATATTGGATAAATTGAATATAGGACTTATCCCAACCACATGATTATACTTTATCGATCATAGTCATTAAGTATATCATGAATATTTATCCTCTGACTTGAGATGCCAGATAATTGCCGAGGATGTAGCTCATTTTCTGTAAGGTAGTCTAACGCTATCCGTAAAAGGTAGTTATAAGGGCTATTTTCGAAAATGATGCGAAGTTCGAGGGTTATGCTCGTAGTCAATAAAGGATTTGTTCCTTCAACTTTGTGTTGAAGTTTAATACTGCTTGGCCACTCGTAGGATTGACAAGATGTTTGCGTACGCACGCCCAAAGTCTATCTGGAAGACGTTCAGATGTTTTGGTAATCTTGATCAATTATGTATAAACGAGAAACTATTGTTAATTATGGAATGACCAATATCCATATCCATATTAACGCGGTATTAGTAACAAAAGGATAAGTATGATGATTAAATTCATCACGTGGTTTTTTCAGGAAAACCATACTCGGATCGAGCTGGGGGCATTGGGATCTGTTAAGCTAGACTAGCCCATGTCATTACTATATTAATAGTTATCCAAGTGGGAGCTGTTAGAGTTAATGTATAAATATTAATATACGTATGTCCGGTTTCGAACCCGAGACTCGGGATTGCACACAATAACGTGAGAGTTTCAATGATTGAATAATTAAATATATTTTTATGTATTTATTTATTCATTTCACAATAAAACACTTAACGGTCGTTAGGACTTAACGGGGTTTGGATAACGCTCGTTAAAGGACTAATTATGCAAAGTGGGAAGAGAAGGATCTAGAACCCAAACCCATTGGGTTTGTTCGGCCGATCCACCCTCTATGGGCTTGGAGTCAGTTTGTGGTAGAGTAGGGAACAAGCTAGGGATTGCCTATAAATACAATTCACTTGTGTTTAGTTTTTCCCTAATCTTGAAACCCTAACTAAGCCAAACTTCTTCTTCTTCTCTTCCTCTTGCTCATACTTGTTCGACCCATTTTTAAATCCACTAGGATTTGGCGAATCAAGTGTAGCAATAAAGTGTTTGGTTTATTGGTGATCAAGAACCTAGCTTTTCTCATTGAAACGCTATCATTACGTGTGTACAAGAACGAGTAACAAGCTTATTTTAGCTTGTGTGTTTGTGTTTGGTTCGATCCATATAAGCCATCTCCTAGGGTTTATATTTTGTTCTTGGAAGCACACGATTTCTTGTTCTTGCTAGGAATCAAATAAGGTACGTGTCTATTTAATTTTATGTTAATTAATTATATTTTAATAAGATCATATCCGCTGCGTATGTGCTTTGATGTATTGTTCTTGATTATATGTTTATAGTATTTTATGATTCACATATTCCAACACGTTAAACTCTCCACCTTATCGTATTTTCAGATGATAATACAAAGTTAATGGATAAAACGAAGCATGTTGCACCAATTATGGTTCGGATGGTTCATGCCGTGATCGAGGTTTTTAGAGAAGAGAGTGAAGGGGTAAGATGGTACGTCATGGGAGACGATGACTCGATCTTTTTTGTTGACAATATGATTGATGTTTTGGCTGAATATGATCATACTAAGTACATATATATTGGTGGTCATTCTGAGTGTATATCCTCGAATCAAATATATTTGTATGATATGATATGGGATTTGGAGGAGCAGGACTTATAATGAGTTATCCCTTGGCAAAAATGGTACAAAAAAACATTGAAGATTGTTTTGCAAGGTACCCATATTTAAACAGTGCCGATAAAATTTTAATGACTTGTGTCAATGATTTTGGAGTATCATTAACTTCTCATCAAGGTCTTCATCAGGTACTATTCATCAAACTTTTTTTTGGAACTAAAAATACAGATATACATTTGTTACGCATCTGACTCATTAGCTCTTATACGCATAATTGGTTGATGGATCGCAAGAGTTAACTTTGATAACGCTAGAACTAGTTATGACACTTCAGTATCAAACACTCAGCTTAAGGTTAAAACGGCGAGACTATATATTCAAAATACACTTTTTCCACATTGACCTATTTTTTAAGTAATTAAAAGGGACTATTTTTCTTTTTTTTTTTTTTTTTTTTTTTTTTTTTTTTTTTGATGTATAAATTTTAAAAGGCATTGTATACGTAAACTCACACGATACTTAGTTGCAAGCATGGTTACATGGAACGGGGATCGCTCCGGTACGGGATCGTGGTTCGCTAGGCACCTGAAATTCGGTTCGATGGGGGTAGATTCATTTGGGATCGCTTCGGTACGATGTACCAAGTAAAGTGGTACGATGTACCCATGTAGCAATTAATATATTATTATTAATTTGAAATCCAAACATTCATAAAATAATACTCATAATTCATTTAAAAAAACATATGAAAAAAGTTTTATCAGTAACATAACTAAAAAAAGCATTAAAAAGATCCAAAAGAACTATGAAGGCTACTGCTACTCATCTATATATAATATTCTTCATAACTATTTAATAGCTCGAAGAATCTCGTTCAAAAAAAATCACCATATCAGGTTTTCAAATATCTTCAAATTATATATTCTATAATAACTAAAATTGGAAGTAAATCAAAATTAATGTAACAGAATCGTGAATCGAATGTAACTGGATCGCGAATCGGAAACACCTGGAACGCGAATTGCTCTGTCCCGATTCGGATATCAATTAAATTCTGGAACGCCATCGTCTCCGATCCAAGTCGCGATCCCGATCAATCCGGATCGATTTCGTACCACGTTTTGGATCGAACGAACTGGATCGCAATTTGTGGGTACTGTAGCGAATTATGTGACTATGGTTGCAAGTATTCGCATTCATCACCATGTAACTACTTTTTCTATAAAAATGTGATGTGGATGTGCGAAAGCAAGTTGTGAAAATCTAATGGAAATTTTACAGATCGATTTGCATGGAGATATATCTGGATTTCTTGCTTCACATCCAAAAGCACCATTGCTTTCCCTCCATCATCCAGACAAAGTTGATCCACTATTTCGTTCAATGGACCGTGCTGGATCTATAAAACACCTCATGAAAGCTGCAAATGTGGACCAATCTCGTATGTTACAACAAACTATTTGCTATCAAAGAAAATCAAATTGGTCTTTTTCAATCTCATGGGGCTATTCGGTTCACATTTATGAAAGTATCATCCCTCGAAGCATCTTAAAAATCCCACTTGAGACATTCAAGCCATGGTCTTTAAATTCTCATTATCCTTTCTACATCTTCAACACCAGACCAGTTTTAGAGGATCCATGTGTAGCTCCTCATGTGTTCTCATTTGAATCAGTAAAGATCAATAAAAATGTAATTCTAACTAACTATCTACGTGTGGTTCCAAGTGGGTTGCCAGCTTGTGGATTAGCAGGCAATCATTCTGCAAATTTGGTCACCAGGATCATAGTTATTTCACCAGTGAGAAAACCTAATCTAGTAAGTTGATAGAGTAGATCATTTTTAGCTTTATTCCTTTTGCTGTTTGATCGCATTACTGATATTTTTTAATTTTTCATTTGTTATAGATGTGGACAAGTAATCTCGACACATTGCTTCTATACAAAAGACGAAGGACTATATATGGCGTATAGATAGTTTGTAACTGTTTGGTAGTTAAAAGCGGTTATGTTAGTTAAGTTAGTTAAAGTCGGTTAGTTAGTTAAATGGTAGTTATTTTTGGTTACAAGCCAAGGGACACAATGGTTAGTATTGTACCGATTCATAACCTATAAATAGATGTACATGTATTCGATTGTAATGTTAGACGAAATAGTTATTCAAGTTTAATTTGCAATTTATTTTCGACTCACTTTGGGACAACAATTGGCATCACAGCAAGGTTTCATTTTACGCTCAATTAACACAAACCAAAGAAGAACACGCTGCAACTTTGTTACAGCAGTAAGTACGCGACGTCTAAGAAGAGAGAACGTTGTTCGGATAACTAGGAACACAAGGAAAGTAGTGCACGACCATACTTGTGTAAGAATTGCAAACATTTGGCACCAAACGACATTGGTGGACTGTTTGTTGTGATCATTGGTACGCGACAACAAACAAGGAAAGAGAACAATTGTTACGAGATAGTGTTGGTAACTGCATAAACGCAGCAACAAGGAAGGATATGACGTCAAGATAACAGAACTTTGTGTAGTAAAGAAAAACCGGTTGACAAAGAAAACACAAAGGAATACGCGGTGTAAATGCAAAAGAAAGGGTTGCTTGTGGTTTGGTTGGAAGATACCAAGAGAAGAAAAACAATCTAGGAAAACGTTAGCAATACAAGAATGACAACAACATTGAACAAAGAAACAAGCCGATCACTTGTTTAAAGGAAATACCAACGGGTATTTGGAGTTTGTTGTAGAATTCGGTGTGGAACAAGAAGGAGAACAAGAAGGTGTATTGTGGAACAACGTTTGGAGATGAACAAGCAACAACGACAAACAACAACTACTAATTGTTTTGTCGTAGGAGAAATACCGAGTGGTATTAGTGGAAAAGGAAAATCGGATTGCTTTGGTTTAAGTATCGAAAGATATTGTTTTGTGTAGACTTGGGGTTCGAAAGGATTAAAGACTTGGGGTTCGAACAAGGACAGAAACAACGAAAAGTTTCTGGTTTGGTTGAAAGGATACCAAGGAAAAGAGAAAGGTTCTAGGGCACGCAGTCTTGGAATAGGTTACAAGTCGTACACAAGTAGTAGCAACGTGAGGCAAAAGGGAATAACGAAAGCAAAGGAATTCGTGTGGTTGTTGGGACAGAAAGAAGTCGAAGAGAACAGAAAGCAATTCGAAGGGTTTGCTTTGGGTGGTTCGGTGTGAAAAAAAACAACAACAACGAATTCAAAGTCGTTTTGGTTTGGTGTTTCGGATTGAAAAAAACAACAACAACGACAAGGGAACAACAACGAGGTCACAAGTCATAATTTCTGGATTTCTATTATATTAGGATAATATAGGATTTATTTTCGTACTATTAGGAAATCCCGAGAACTATTTTATTGATCCCGTATTATTAGGATTCCCGGATAAACTATTATTATTCCCGTAGTATTAGGAATTCCCAAAAGAACAAGGATAACCCCGCACGTTAGAAGGTGAAGATCATAAACACAGTTAGGATGTCGGGTGACAATGCAAACGGTACTACGCCACCAAAACCCACAACACCAATCGCACAATACCAATGCCCAAAATTGAAAACCACAAACTACACAGTTTGGGCTATACAAATTAAAGTCATATTAGAAGCACATGGTTTATGGGAAGCGATAGAACCTAAGGAAAACACGCAAGTAGATGATAAGAAGGACAAGGCAACGACTTCCTACCTATATCAAGCATTGACCGAGGATGTGATTTTACAAGTAGCGGGTTGTAAAACGGAAAAAGAATTATGGGAATCGTTAAAAAGGAGACACGTTGGAGAAGAGAGAGTGCAGCAAGCACGGTTACAATCATTGATGATTGGGTTTCAAACACTTCAAATGAAGGAAGACGACACAGTGGATGCATTTACGGCTAAACTAAACGGCTATGCCACTAAGGCAAAAGAATTAAGGAAAACTTTGGATGAATCACTTTTAGTACGAAAACTATTAGATTCCACACCAGATAGGTTCATTCACATAGTAGCATCCATAGAACAATCGAATGATCTCGACGATATTACCTTAGATGAGATCACGGGAAAACTCAAGGCATTTGAAGAAAGGATAAAACTCCGGAAAGGAGGACAAGTTGAAAGTCAGGAAAACTTACTATTTGCACATGGCGAACACTCGAGAAAAGAAAGGCGTTTTAGTAAACGCGGAGGTAGATCAAATTTTTCACGAGGAAACTGGCAGAGTGATAGAAACAAATATGACTCAAAGGAAGAAAGCTCAACTCAAAACGGAAAGTCAAATAGGAATAAACGTGAGGGAAATATGAGCAAGGTAAAATGTTTCAAGTGTGGAAAACTTGGGCATTTTAAGAAAAATTGTAGAGGAACATCGACAACTCAGGAACAATCAAACCTTATCTTAGAAGACGAAGAACCATCACTATTAATGGCAACACACGAAACTGAACACGAGGAAGTTTTGTTGAATGAAGGACAAATTCAACCCAGAAAATATGCCACAGCAGATGCAAGCATATGGTATTTAGATAATGGTGCAAGTAACCATATGACGGGAACTAAGAGTCATTTTAGAGATATTGACGAAAGTATGACAGGACGCGTTCGTTTTGGAGATGGATCGTATGTGAAGATAAAGGGAAAAGGCTCTATATTGTTAGGTTGTAAGAACAACGAACAGAAGATAGTATTGGATGTATACTACATACCAAACCTAAAGAGCAACATATTGAGTTTAGGACAACTCACAGAGATAGGTTGTAAGGTCATCATGGATGGAAACCAACTGACCTTGTATGATAAGAATAAGAAGTTGTTGATGAAGATTGAAAGATCAAAGAATAGACTTTACAGTATTAGACTGCAAATAGAAACACCTATATGCCTCTTAGCAAAATTAGATAACCAAGCATGGTTATGGCATGCTAGACTAGGTCACTTAAACTTTGACGATATCAATAAGATGACAAGGAAAGGTCTAGTGGAAGGAATACCAAGAATAAATCATGCAGGACAGATTTGTGATGCATGTTTATTAGGAAAGCACAGTAGAACACCATTTCCAAATCAAGCTAAGTTCAGATCAAAGAACCCATTAGACTTAGTATATGGAGATTTATGTGGTCCAATAAGTCCAGCCACACACTCCGGAAAGAAATACATTTTCTTGTTAGTAGACGACTGTACACGATTTATGTGGGCTTACTTTCTAACGTCAAAAGATCAAGCATTTGACACGTTTAAGGAATTTAGACAACAAATTGAAATGGAAATGAGACTGAAGTTGAGGATGCTAAGAACTGATAGGGGAGGTGAATTTACATATAATGAATTCACAAATTACTGTAAAGAAAATGGAATAGCACGACAGTTGACAGCACCTTACTCACCACAACAGAATGGAGTAGTGGAAAGGAGAAATAGAACAGTGTTATCAACGACGAGGAGTATGATGAAAGCAATGAAGTTACCATTAACTTTTTGGGCGGAAGCAGTCAGACACGCCATTTATATACTCAACAGGGTACCTACATGAGCCCTGGTAGATAAAACCCCATATGAGGAACTCTACAACAGAAAACCAAATCTGGAAAACCTAAGAATATTCGGATGCACAGCTTATGCCAAGATAACAATACCTCAATTGAAGAAGCTGGATGATAGAAGCATACCAATGGTTTACTTAGGAGTAGAGGAAGGATCAAAAGCATGTAGGTTATATGATCCAATAGGAAAGAGGAAACATGTTAGTAGGGATGTAAAGTTTATGGAAACGAAACCGTGGGATTGGGATAAGAATGAAGAGGAAGAAGGTACACAAGACTCATTTTGGGGAAGTTTTGTGGTAGAAGGAGTTGACAATGAAAAACCTACACCAGTCAACACAAACAATGATAACATGTATCAGGAACAGGATCTAATTCCAGATCCAACCTCACCAATTACCCCACCTACATACACTTACAACCCACACTCAGAAGAGGAAGAAGAAGAAGCTACTACTAGTTCACTTGGGAACTCAGATCATAGATTTGATGATAGACCAGTACGAGGTTTCAAAAGGATATCGGATTTATATAATGATACACGTGAAGTTGAAACTCAAAGTTTACTATTTACGGAAGAAGAACCACGTAATTACAAGGAGGCATCAACGGATAAGAAATGGATTGAGGCCATGGAGATTGAATTGGACTCAATCAACAAGAATAACACATGGACTCTTACTACTTTGCCTGAAAACCAGAAGGCAATAGGACTTAAATGGGTTTTCAAAACCAAGAGAGATGCAAAAGGAAAGATCATCAAGTATAAAGCAAGATTAGTAGCAAAAGGATATGTACAAGAACAAGGAATAGACTTCGATGAAGTATTTGCACCAGTTGCTCGGATAGAGAAAGTTCGGTTGATATTAGCACTAGCAGCATATCATGGATGGCAAGTACATCACTTAGATGTAAAATCAGCATTTTTACATGGAAATTTGAAGGAAGAAGTCTATGTTACACAACCTGAAGGATTTATTCAAGAAGGAAATTCAGGGAAAGTGTACAAGCTCATTAAAGCTTTGTACGGTTTAAGACAAGCACCGCGAGCTTGGAATGTGAAACTTGATCAAACGTTGAAGTCATTGGATTTTAAGAAATGTAATCTCGAACAAGCAATTTACACGAAGAGAAGCAAGACTTCTACACTTATAGTTGGAGTTTATGTAGATGATTTGATAATCACGGGCACTCCAAGGAAGGAAATAGACTTGTTCAAATCCCAGATGGAAGATAAATTTGAAATGAGCGACTTAGGATTGTTAGCTTATTACCTTGGGATAGAAGTTACACAGACAAGAGGAGAGATTACAATCAAGCAGGCAGGATATATTAACAAGATCTTGAAGGAAACAAGTATGACGGATAGTAATGATACGAAGATACCAATGGATCCCGGTACTAAGTTGGTCAAGGTGGAAGATGGAAACTCAGTTGACGCAACTTATTACAGAAGTTTAATTGGAAGTCTCAGGTACTTACTACATACAAGACCAGATCTTAGTTACTCAGTCGGACTACTCAGCAGATTTATGCAAGACCCAAAGGATCATCACCTAAAGGCAGTGAAGCAAGTAATCCGGTACATCAAAGGAACAAAGGAGCATGGCATTTTATACAAGAAAGAAGGCGGCTGCAAGATTACAGGTTACAGCGACAGTAGTTATGGAATCAACACCGATCAAGGAAAAGGAACTACTGGGATAATATTTTATTTTGGAGAGTCACCTATTACTTGGTGTACTCAGAAGCAACCAACAGTGGCGCTCGCATCATGTGAATCAGAATTCATGGCAGCTACTGGAGCAGCATGTCAAGCCTTATGGTTAATACGACTACTTAGTGAATTAACTGGTTGGGAAGAGAAAAGGATAACGCTGAAGGTCGACAACGTTTCAGTAATAGCACTCATCAGGAACCCAGTTTTTCATGAAAGAAGGAAGCACATAGACATTCGCTATCATTTCATTCGTGAATGTGTAGAGAATGGACACCTCAATGTGGAACACGTCAGTGTTGAATTACAAAGAGCAGATATTCTAACAAAAGCTCTACCAAGATTGAAGTTTGTGACTATGCGACAAATGCTCGGAGTTCAAGACTTAGGACGAAGCAACGATCAAGATTAAGGAGGAGAATGTGGACAAGTAATCTCGACACATTGCTTCTATACAAAAGACGAAGGACTATATATGACGTATAGATAGTTTGTAACCGTTTGGTAGTTAAAAGCGGTTATGTTAGTTAAGTTAGTTAAAGTCGGTTAGTTAGTTAAATGGTAGTTATTTTCAGTTACAAGCCAAGGGACACAATGGTTAGTATTGTACCGATTCATAACCTATAAATAGATGTACATGTATTCGATTGTAATGTTAGACGAAATAGTTATTCAAGTTTAATTTGCAATTCATTTTTGACTCACTTTGGGACAACAATAGAATGGAAAAATAGAATGTTGCGACGTGATTAATACTAATGATGCGAGGGTGGCAAAGCTAATATTGAGAGACTGTTTGGATGACGAGTTAATTGGTTAAGATATGAAGTACATGTTGGTTAGATCATCCAACCATGACATTTTCAAGTTGATAATTTTAATTAATATTGTTAAAAATGGGTGTAATTTGAGGATAAATGCGTAAAATCGATCATGTGATTAATGTTAATGTCAACTGTTTATAATTATAATTAGTTTTAGAACTCGTGTATGCTAATGGGTTTGGGCAGATAATATAACGGGTAATAATATTTCAATAACTTTGTTTTGAAGTTAAATATTGTGACAATTTATAAATCTATGGTTTTGTAATGTTTAAGATTTTTTCAGTAAAATTATATTAAGTTTCTAATACTTATATAGTTATATTAAGTTTCTAATACTTATGGAGGTTAAGACTGCTAATGTATATTATAATTGCTGAGAACTTCAAGGAAAAATATACTAAGTAGTTAGTGCTGCTAGAAGAAAACTTAGTGTTGCTAGTACTAAGTTACAATTGCTTCAGAGTTAATGTTGCCAGACTAAAGATTAGTGCTAATGGTTGATTATTACTACTGCTGAAGTGTTAGAGTCGGTTAGATATGTATAGAATATTTTGATAAGTATAGAAAAGATAGAGAAAAGATTTATCTTGTATAGAAAGTTATTGTAAGCCGACTAGGACTCCTTAATCTATAAAAGGAGGTCCTAGGGCATTGAGATAGATACGTATCATTAGAAAGTCGATTAGCTTCAAGGTTGTAAACCCTAATACTGTTGAGTATTTGTATTATTAATAATATTGAAGATTTGTTTGTTAAACTGTGTTTACTGTTTCATCAAAAGAATTCTTCTTAATACTAGATTTTAGATTTCACATAGACTTTAGTAAATTCAGTGCAGTTTCTATTCTAGGTTTCTATTCTAGTTGTGTTAAATTTATCTAGCATAGCTAAACCTTTACAAGCTAAGGGAATTTGATCAAGTACATAACTGGGATCAACAAGTGGTATCAGAGCTTGTGGTTCTAGAAGCTGTGATCAACTCAAAAGAAGAATATGTTTAAACACATAAGATTTTGCTGACAAAGATGGATCAAGACTCTGCACATATGGTTGCTGCATCAAAGGTTTCAATGCTTAAGGCTGGTGAGTATGTGATCTACACATATGGTTGCTGCATCAAAGGTTCCAACTCTGGGATGTCATTGAGAATGGAAACGAACCACCAAAAACAATCAAATCTGCAAAAGGTGTCATTACAATACTGCCTCTTACAACTGCTGAGGAAAAAGCTCAAAGAAGATTGAAAGTTAAAGAAAGGAGTACTTTGATGATGGTCATTCCTAATGAAAATCAGTTAAAGTTCCACTCCATTAAAGATGGCAAGTCTCTAATGGAAGCTATTGAAAATAGGTTTCGAGGTAATGATGCTACAAAGAATACAAAGAAGAATCTCTTGAAACAGCAGTATGAAAACTTCTCTGCTCAAGGTTCTGAGGTGCTGGATTAAACCTTTGATCGATTTCAAAATCTTATAAGTCAACTAGAGATTTTGGGTGTGCAGATCTCTCAGGAAGATATGAATCAAAAGTTTTTGAGAAGCTTGTCCTCTGAATGGAACACACATGTTGTTGTGTGGAGAAACAAACCTGATCTTGACACAATGAGCATGGATGATCTTTACAATAATTTAAAGGTGTATGAACCAGAGGTCAAAGGATCATCTAGCTCAAGTACAAACTCACAGAATATGGCATTCATGTCCTCTGCTAATAACAACACTAGCAGTACCAATGAAGCAGTTACTACTGCTCATGGAGTTACTACTGCTAGCACTCAAGTGTTGACAAAAGGGGACACTTTGCTAGAGAGTGCAGGGCACCAAGGAGCCAAGACTACAAGAATGGAGAAAGCTCAAGGAGAACTGTGCCTGTGGAAACAAGTAATTCCACAGCTTTGGTATCTTGTGATGGTTTGGGTGGCTATGATTGGAGTGACCAAGCTGAAGAAGGACCTAACTATGCTTTGATGGCTTACTCATCTTCATCTTCAAGTTCTGACTCTGAGGTATCTAATAATTGTGGTTGTTCTTATAAATCTTGTTTAGATAATGCTGAGTCACTTAAAGCTCAGAATAATAAACTGATAGAACATTTAAGAAAGTCTAGATTGCAGTGTTTAGGTTATAAATTAGGGTTAGAGTCAGTGGAGAAAAGACTTGAATTCTCTAAAACAAATGAGTCTGAGTATGTAGAAAAGATTAATGTTTTAAAGAGTGAAATTTATGTAAGAGATGAACTTATTAAAGAGCTTAGAAGAAGAATTGAAGTAGCTCAGAAGGAAAAAGATGTAGTTCAGAAGGAAAAAGAAAGTATTCAGCTTACTGTTAATAAGTATGAACATGCATCTGAAGGTGTCAACAAAATAATAGAGTGTCAAATTGTTAACAAATGCAAAACAGGTTTAGGTTATAATGAGGTTCCCCCTCCCATTACAGGAAAGTTTTTGCCTCCAACAAAGGATTTGTCTTTTACTGGTCTAGAAGAGTTTAAAGAGCCTGTAGTTGAGATGACTAAGGTAGAAGAGTCTAAGACAGTTAGGAGGTCTGATGCCCCAATTATTGAAGATTGGGAGTCAGATGATGAGAATGAGGAAGTACCTCAACCTAAGGTTGAAAGAACAACAGTTAAACCTAGTGTTGAAAAGATAAAGTTTGTCAAACCTAATTCACAAGGACAAAATACTAGGAACACTGTCAATCAAGTTGAGCAACCTAGGGTGCACACTAACAGGTATAGAGGGAATCAAATGAATTGGAATGGAATGATGTCTCAAAGATTAGGTAGTCAGTTTAAGATGTTTAATAAGGCTTATTATTTCTGTGGTAGTTTTGAACATTTGCAATGTGATTATCATTACTATCAAAAACTTGTTTGGAACCATGATATAGTGGAGGCTTTTCATGAATCCAGCCAATAAGAAAATAATATTTTATTTTATTACTTTTCTCAACCGCTAGTTTATTCATTCTATCTTTTATTTTTTATTTTTCAATTTTCAAAATAACTTACAACCACTAATTTACAAATAAAAAAATATATTATGTAAATAAATTTTTTATTTTTTCTCTCCTCATTCTCTAAAACAAAAAAAAAACAAAAAAAAAAGTTTTTACAAACCATAAAGTGCTGCAAAATTGAGTGGTAGCTACACACTTACAAAATACAAGTTTGAATGGGCTCGTCATTTGATATGATCCACTAGCCAGTGTCTAGCTAAAAGTTGACAAAAGCTAGATAAAAGACGACTTTAATTATAGTAGCTCTTTTCAAATTTCTTTCAAGCTACTCACTAACAAATCTTTCCTTCTGTTTATTTTGTTCATTCTCTAGCATTTCGTATTTTCATATAATGTCTTTCATGAAAGAATTCGATCACCTTAAAATTCCAATGAAAGATATCGTGTCGGCCACCAACAACTTTGATCGCGCGAACGTGATCGGGGGTGGTGGTTTCGGATGTGTGTACAAAGGAGATATATCTCTCCTAGAGGGACAAATGATCACGGTCGCTTTTAAACAATTAGATCGTAGATACGGGCAAGGAAACATCGAATTTTGGAAGGAGATCACGATGCTTACACAATACAAACATGAGAATTTGATATCTCTAATGCATTTTTGTATCGAGGGTGATGAAATGATCCTTGTGTACGAGTATGCTTCTCGTGGAAGCCTTGATCGTTATTTAGGTGATACTAGTCTTACATGGATCCAACGGTTAAAGATATGTGTTGGTGCTGCACGTGGGCTAAACTATTTACACCAACCTACAGAGACACATCAGAGAATTATACATCGTGACATCAAAAGCGCAAACATCCTTCTAGATGAAAACTGGACAGCTAAAGTTTCTGATTTTGGTCTGTCTAAATTTGGTCCTGCTAACCAACCTCAAACATATGTTTTCTCTAATGTTGTTGGTACACATGGATATTGTGATCCATTGTATTGGGAGTTTGGTTTCTTGACAAAAGAGTCTGATGTGTACTCTTTTGGAGTGGTGTTGTTCGAAATATTGTGTGGGAGATTATGCTTTGAGTATCGTAATCGTAAATATAGTGAAATATTAGTGCCTAAGTGGAGAAAATGCTATGTTGAAAAGAGCTTAGATGGCATTCTACTTCTTGGTCTAAAAGAACAAATGGATAGGTTCTTACAATACGTTTTCGGCCATTGCTTTTCGATGTGTGAATAAAGCTCGTGAAGAGCGACCAATGATGGCTGAGATTGTGAAAGAACTTGAGTTCGCACTCAAACAACAAGTACTTTTATAGTTTTATTTTTATTGAGATTTTCCAATGCGGGTTAGGATATATATATATATATATATATATATATATATATATATTACTTTCTTGCGAGAACTGACAGAACCATCAAAAACATACATGCACGCCTTCAATAATTGTATTTCTGATAGCATAAAGGTATAACATGTACCACAATTTCTAGCGGGCTTTCACGTGGGGTAATATGGGTGGGTTGAGTAATGGTTCCAAAGGTACACTTGCTTGAAAGTTTTTCTCTTTGGAAGTGCATGTCACATTTTTTTTTTCTTGACTATTCATGTACTTTTATATAATGGAGCTAGCGGTGGCAGTACAGTCAGGTTGGTTAATGGGTCAAAACAAGTTTGGGTCAAAATACGTAACTTTTACATAGGGTCCGGGTTGGGTTGACCCACCAACACATTACTGTTTATTATGAAAAAAACTATACTACTAAAATACTAATCTAACTGTTGCTAGCATCGTGCTAGTTGTTGGCACAATACAGTCTTTCACTCTTTAAAGAAAAACTAATCTAACTCATTATTAAAGCGATTCACTTATTTGTAAGCATTTGAACATATTTTGGCCGACTTCAAGCCTGTCTGATCATTTTGGTCTGTTCCACTAGAGCTAAGTTTCTATTACCCATTAGGAGCCAAGGGAGATAAAATAATCCCAAGTAGCCAATTCTAGGTAAATGAGTTGAATTGCCACATTTAGTTGGTGTTGTGCTTATAGGCCGTGCTAGTTGCAAGGATGTGACATTGCATTTGTCTCATACTCTCAGGGACTATTCTAGGAATTCTAGGAATTCTAGCTCATTGATTTTTCCTTTTCCATTCCTGGAATTTTGATGCATCTAAAAAACAAATGTCTAAGTTCATTCTGATTTAAAAGCCCCTCATGTGATTAATCAAAAAATGATTTTCTGGAGAGCGTCATGACTTGGTATCCCCAGAGCTTTTTTTAAACGTGTTACATATATTCCATGTAATATTATCGCACTTAAACGACACTTATATTGCATTAATTCTTAAATCAAACTTCTTTCTTGCAGCACTTGCATGACCAAATGCAGCAGAAGATAAGGGCATCACAATCACAGGTATGATCACTATCTTATACTCAATAACTGTATCCCTGCCCTGTAATTTGATTTCTCATTTGATGTTAGAAGGTTGAACATAGTTTTAAAATTTCTGTAGAAATAAATTATTTCTTTTATCTGAATCCAGAATTTATCTTGTAATGAAATAAGTTGCAATCATTTGTATAGTTTTATGTGAAATGAGTGTTTGCGTGTCTGTATGTAAAAGTAACGATGTAGGTAGTTAGGTTTTTCTTCTAATGTGCTTATCGTGCTCTCTTCTCTATCAGGGTCAGCAGCGATTTGCACCATCGCCCTATAACAATCCGACAGGTGGCAGACATTTGGAACCAAATTATGAGGTTTCTAAATACGCACCCGAAAGCGACCCTGGAGAAAGGAATAGCTTGATGCTTAATGGTCAGATAAATCAATCATTAGATAATGCTGGTCGGCAGAACTTTGCTTCCGGGCCTAGGTTGGCATCAGTTTTTTCAAACTTCGTAATATATTTGCCAGTAGTTTACTGGAATTTTTTTTTTTCCTTATCAGTCAGAACACAGATCAAGTTTATGACTATAATAGGGCAAATAGTAGATTTGAAGACGCTGCCGATGACAATTACTTTCAACCTAACCCAATGAATGATGGGGTTGATTCTTATCCTTTGGAAGGTAACAAACACAGTTACTGGAAGTTAGTTGTCCTATAAAATTTCTTGTATGCACAATAGTAGTAGAAGAAAATTTACAACCCTGTGTTCTTTCACGTGTTATAGATGCTAACTAGAGGAGACAATTTTGCCCTATTTATCTATAAATGGGTCTGTTTTGGTTATGAATATCTGTTATTGGTCAAATGGGTTAAGACACAGGTTTATTAAAGCTGGCTTAACATGGTTTCAAGTCCCAACTCCCAAGCGGGACAAAGGTTTCAATTTAATTTTTTTTTTTGCATGTGGTTCATCCCAACCCAAATGACTGCTAAAAAATGACCCTTTTTGATCTGAAACCATTTTGGCATGTCTCCACCCACCTTTGGCCACCAAAAATGATAAAATATTACTATCATATCGACTTCGGATAATTCTTGAGGTTTACTAACAGAAATTATTTTAGATAACGATCAGGAATCATAATTTATTGGGAACAAATTCTCATCATGAATATCTATAAATAACCACTCAGTGGTGGCCTAGTGGCAAAAGGGCTTGTGACTATCACACTAAAATGTGTGACAACCCTGAAGTGGCCACACCAACCTCCTGTAAAGGGAGGGCTTGCGGTGGGTTCAAACCCCGTGGATTAGTCGGCCGGAAGTTCGGAAACCATGGTTACCCTAAAAAAAAGGAATATCTATATAAATAGGGGTTTAGGGTTGTAATTTCGTT
Source organism: Artemisia tridentata subsp. tridentata (assembly GCA_021014915.2). Classification (NCBI taxonomy): domain Eukaryota; kingdom Viridiplantae; phylum Streptophyta; class Magnoliopsida; order Asterales; family Asteraceae; genus Artemisia; species Artemisia tridentata. Next base: position 71,073,940 of record CP139505.1, read on the forward strand.
ATGTTGTATCATTTATTCTAGTACGACTCTAGCGAGCCAATGGACCTCTCAGACGTTAACTAATTTTAATTTTTGATTATTTGATTTAGGGTTCGTATTCGTTATTTTCTCGAGTCGTTTTTTATTAAACTGGTATAATAGTAGTCAATTCTTAACTAAGGACTGACAAAAAGAGTGAGATGCTCAAGATGGTGCAAGTCTGCTGTAGATGGACAGTATGAACGGGTGGCTATCGCAACACATGTCGCAGTAGAGACACATAGTGTAGTGATAGATTGAATGAGGCCAGCAACAGGCGATAAAGTCGATGATGGAATAAAAATTGACCCCTGGAATAGTTGTGGAGGAAGTATATTCATCGAGTCTAACTAAACGACACTTTTCTGTCACCGTGGGTTTGGTTGGACTTCGGGTGAGCGACTTTCTGCTCACTTATCATAGGGGTCACTCGATCCTTCGATCATTGGATTTATCACTTCCATGAATCAACAAGTTGATGCGCGATTGCCACATCTTCTGGTTACCTACCTTGTGTTCCCCCATTAGGGATTTCCGCTGTGATGGGTACACTCTATCGCTCATTTGCGAACAGACTTGCGCCATCTTGGCTTTGAGACCCACCTTGAGAAAAGAATAAACCTGAACTGTAAATTGATTAAATGAACACGATAGTTTAGCCAACGTTCAAGAGGTCTACCAGCTCTCCCAATTGATACTAAATCAGTTTATCAAATTAGGCACAATGAAATTACAACTAAAAAGCTTATTTATATTTTTATTGACTAGAATTCATTCCAGACTTTGATTTCTAATATTATCCATATAAAATACTGAGTAATATTCAAGGTCTATCAAACTTGTTCTTTAAAAAGAAAGTAAATTATTACTGTTGTGGATTTGAGCTGTTATAGATGCTAATACATTATCTTTCTCACTAGAAGATGGCCGTGGAATAGATGGATTCCAAATTAGCGGGGATGCAAAACCAGGTGGTAAACTTTTAGCCTGTGGATTTCCAGTGCGTGGGACGTCACTATGCATGTTTCAGGTACAAAAACTTGCAAATTTTTAGCCAAAATTTTCTACTATTAGTTCTATCAGATAATGTGAGATTGATATGTTTTGTCTCTCTGTCAGTGGGTTCGCCACCTTGAAGACTGCACAAGGGAGTACATTCATGGTAAGTATTTACAGAATCCTATATTCCATTTGACAAGCATAGTTGGGCCACGTAATGTATATATGTGTGTAATTCAAAATGGTAAAATTGTAAAGCTGGTAACTTTGACCCCATTTACTTATGAATACCGGGTAATGTTTTATCTCGAATGGGTTATATATAAAATTGGCTGAAAGAAAATGGGTCGAATTTTCTTTTAGTGTAGTTTTAAAGCATAAAACCTCCTACATGATTTATTAAAAATGATCTGAAATTTTGGACACAGTTTTTCCGGTCAACCTAACTCGGCCCACAAATAAATGACCAGCTTTGGCCCAAACCCTTTTGATCCATAAACAAATTACCAGTTTTGACCCATTGTCTAATTTCACTGATCCACCCATTTTGCCACCTCAGTTAAAATGGTCTATTTATGATAAAATGCAGCATTTGATTATATTTTGTGTTTATAACGGGATGAAGGCAGTAATTTTTGTAATGCCATGAGTATCCATATGTTTTTGATCCACAATATTCTTGATTACACAGGGGCCACAAATCCTGAATATGTTGTTACAGCTGATGATGTTGATAAACTTATTGCTGTTGAGTGCATACCAATGGATGACCAAGGTCGTCAAGGGGAAATAGTGCGACTCTTTGCCAATGATCTGAACAAGATAACGTGTGTGGTAAGTTTAGTCGGTTAAGAGTTTTGAATTTAGAAGTTATTTGAAGTGTGGAGACCCTTGGTACTCTTTACATTCATGCTGAGCTTGTAAGTGGACCAATAATCTGTTGAAAACATAAATCCTGTTTTTCTGTTCTGATTTTCTTGAAAATATGATATCCTGCAGATCCAGAAATGCAACAGGAAATAGACAGATATATATCGGCTGGTCAAGCATCATTTGGGGTTTTGCTGTTGGTACAGTTTCTTGCACCTTATTTGTTCATAGGTGTATTCACATTATAAAAGTAGTTATGAATCAATCTGTAAGTTAAAACATGAACTTGATACTAAAGTAAATGCTTTTTTATTAGTTTTGTGGTACGTTTATTGGTGGAACAAGTTGCTTTCAGTTTATCTACTATTAACACTTGATTTGATCGTTCCTGCAGGTGGATTCCGCTAAGAACTGGGAGCAAACAACATTCACTTTGAGAAGATCGAACTACCAAATAAGGGTCAATCGAACTCAAGAAATTGTAATCGATGAGAAATATTCCAGTAATTTATCGGTACGTAATTTTTTGTTCCATGTAGTAGCATTGACAATTCTGACTTTTTTTTTTTTCTTATTTTTTAATTAAAATGGATTGATTTCGGCACGTTTTATTTCTAATGGTCAAAAACGTAAATTTATGAAATTGGCTGAAGCATACCAAATGGGTCAGACGGGTTACAAGTCTCCCATAGTGTGTATTTTTTAGCATACAACCTCCTAATTTAATTTATTTAATAAAAATATAGAATTGTTGTATTGACCTGCTTTAGTCATATTAATCACATAGTGTTAATAATTTTTTTGAAAAATAAGTGTTTTGGTGGCATCTTAAACTGCCCAACTGTGCAGATTACCCGTTTTGACCTGTTACTCATTCCTCTCAGTCTGCCCATTGGGTGACTGCTATGAGTTAGACATGAAGATGCTAAAAGCTCATTGGGTCATCAACTCCTTAATCTTATGTCCCTCTGCAACATTTGTTTTTTCGAATAGTTTATTACAATTTACAAGCAACCGTTATTCGTGGAAATAAACACCACATTCTCTAAGAGTTGTCAATCTGGACGAACTATGTCATGTGTGACCTATTTTTTTTTCATTTACAAGGTCCTGACTATGACAGTAAGGTTACAATTAAAAATAAAATATAATGGTTTAGAAAGTCACCGCCTCTAAATTATCACTTAAATGTCTTGAATACCCGTTACCAGTGGCAAAATAGTGTCAAATTTGCCAATTAATATATTTGAAGAATTATTCTTCTAGATAATTATCGTCTTTTTTATGATATCGCAGATCAAAATCCCTTCGGGGCTAACTACACAATTTGTGTTGACACGTCCGAATGGTGCTTCACATCCTTTTAGTACATTCAATGATGTCAGGTAATACGTTGGTCCGCATTCTTGTTAACTTTATGTTTGACTTTCGTGTTTTACAAAAAGTGGTACACTTTCTCTTGGGGTCAAACAAACTACTTTTCAAATTCAAAATTTACGTTGATAATTTTAACTTTAAAGGGCGCTTGACACCTATTACTACAAACAACAAAATGCCGATGCAAGTTTATAATGATTACAAATCAAACTGTCTTTTCCAAATGTAGCATGTTTGACATCAATAGTCAAAATGTACATCTTTTTCACTTCAACTTTGAGTTCGACCTGACAATATTCATCAAGAAAAAATGGTATCATAATTTCTGTTTTCCTCTTGTAGAATGCGTGACACTCTGGTGCTCACTATGCGAATGTTTCAAAGAAAGGTATTTGTGAAGTCCTTTCAGTCTTAAATCCTATTAACATTTCAATATCAACCCTTTTATATAACTTAATTAACATGCTACAATCCTTTTTCTCTAATAGGCGTTGGACGAAAGAAGGAAGACAAAATCATGAAACATTTATTCTTCAATATATATACAATTGTTATACACTCATTCTTTGTAGAAATGAAGTAAAGAACAATAAGACTACTTTAGAAGGTTTTGTTCTTTAGATTGAAATCAATGGGTGAGAGTAAGAACAAGGGCATGTTTGTTTAAGTCGTATTATACTTGATTTTGACTTTCTGTAAAAAAAAAAGTCAACAGTCTAGTAAGACTTCTTCGGTATATAAAGATCTTTATGACTTGTATGAAATCAAACATGAAAATGGTGCACGAGTGTAGCCCAGGTTCTACTATTTAGTCATTTTAACATACAATTGAGTGTATATTGAGTAGTAAATGATGTATCACAATTTGTAGATGAGCTGGAGAGTTTGTAGAGTTTACATACACAACTTACTCCCCCTTTGTTCTTGGTATAATGTTCCACCACATTTCAAATTTATATATTCCATATCATGAGGTATACATGCACTTGCCACAAAAAAAAAAAAAAAAAAAAAAAAAAAAATTAATGTACCAAATTAGGTGCTAGTAGTTGAATTGGTCAAGGTCATAGAGACATGTTTGATAGTTGATACCAAATCATTGATAACGTCTATTTAGAACACATATCAAATGATCATTTTTCAATCATAACCAAATTCATCATAATCTTTATGCATTATCACTGAAAGTAGTTCTGTTACTTCAGTTCTCGAACTTCTTCAAACGATAGCAATTGAGTAGTCGTAAGTCCTAACATCATAACTGCTTGATAATGAACAGTGGGTTTCTATTAGCAAAAATATGAAGAAACGTCTCACGATATTGGTGTTGAAGTAAAAACCTGCGGGTCGTTCGGTTCTGGAACTAGATCCTTCGGACGAGGTCTTGCCAATGTTCCGAAGCACCTACACACAAAGAACACGCACGTTAGACTCGCCCCGGGTGTTATCCCAGGACCAAGCTCCGGCGTGAGAGTAAGTATTGGATAATCCGAAAGGTTAGGTAATGATTGGAAGTAAATGCGAATGGTAAAAAATTAGTTGTGAGTAGTAAATGAGCTGGGTATTTATACTACTCAGCTTTGATACCTGTGATGACGGCGCCGGATTCTGAGGAGATATGCAGCGGACACAATCCCGTGAATTCTGGGGTGGCGGCGGTCTGACTGCTGTTGCCACTTGTCCAAGGGGTAAGGCCACATGTCCAAGTGATAAGGGTCGTTCTGGACGAAAGGGTTATACGCCTTCGGACCTTTCTTCCGAAGGGTGTCTTGTCGTTCGGACGTCCGGACAAGATGGGTCGTCCGGACACATACGCCAACAATTGGCTAGCACAGTTGTTTTTTTTTTTTCTTTTTTTGGCAAACGAATGGAAAAACAATCTTGTGCCAGACTCTGAATCAAGGTTATTCCTCCCTCTTACCAATTAGCTTAGGTTTTTAACTTATTATTAATGAACAGTGGATTTCGGTTTCGATAGCTTTTACTCGGTTCACTTTTTACCCTTATACGGTTTTCAGTCCGGGTCGGGTTTGGTTGGTTCGGGTCGGGTTTGACCCGTTGCTCAGCCCTAGTAGATGGTATTCTAGTATTGTCGTAACATGATTTTTCCCAACTATTTTTTTAGATTCGAAGTGGTGGCCACATCTCTTACGAGTTACTAGTTTAAAATTGATATCAATACTTGTATGCAAATGTTGTCACCCAAAACAAACATATTCATGTCACCTCATGTACAAAATTCCTGATAAATACTCTTCAATTGAGGGGTCCGTAATAATGGGAGTTTATTATGGCCTTGTCAATTATTATATACCAAGGGCAGTGTGTTTAAGTACTGGTTGTCATCCCCTATTTATGGGAGCCAAGGATGATAATATATCGAACAACATGTTGAATACTTTCCCAAAGGAAGACCATCCAAAGCAAAGGAAGGATGGTTGGATGGAAATTCAATTTGCAGAAGTATCGATCCCTACCGTTAACACAGATTATAGATTTTCTGTAAATGATGACATATCAAGACACCTGCTTTTTTTGGTATAGCTATAGAAGGTGTTGAATTCAGAGTATTGTAAATGCTAATTCGTTTTTTCATGAAGTATTTAAGAAAAAATCGGCAGCATTTCCCCTCAACTTTTGAATATTTTATCTCATATGTGTATATGTTCTAGCGGGTTGACTATTTAAGAAAAAATCGGCAGCATTTACCCTCAACTCCCCAAGTATGCGTATAAAACGCAAACTCGTATGAGTAAGGAGAAATGTATACCGATTTTTTCTTAAAATTTCAACCCGCTAAAACGTGTACGCATCCTAAATGAGACAAAATATTCAAAAGGCAGTCCCAAACGCGGACTGCCCGAAATTAATCTCTATTAGATTAGTTTCGGACGGGTACTAACTAATTTCATATCATGATCTACTAATAACTTCTAGATGCATATATGCTATATATACACAAATAAGCGTATCAACAATATAAGTATATACAAGTATTTAGAACTAATAATAAAAATAATAAATAATGTTACAAATAACAAAAAAGTTTATAAACTCACCTTACGGTCCGAATTTTTTTAAATTGAGTGGAAAAGCTCTAATATGGATACATGATGAAGAAATTTATACCTATACAAATATAAAAAATATATTAGTTAAGTATAAAAGAGTTACAATGAGTAAAAATAATTAAAAATATCCACAAAATATAACTATTACCTTGGATATAGTTTTGTGATGTTGATACAAAAGTTGGGCGTTCCTTGTGAGGGCTTCTATTCTCGTACCAATTAGATCTTAATGCTTGATGGAACCTGCGCACTAAGAAAAAGAGCAGACACCGTTAGGCTTATCGAGGGATTGTCTCCCCCGATTATCCTCCGGCGTGAGAGTAAGTAATCGAATTTAGGGTTTAGTGAAGAGTTAGGGTTTTTAGTGAGTCGTACCTTTACCGAGGGCTTGGGTGCCCTTTATATATACATGAAACCCTAGTGGGTTTCGTGTTCCCTACTCCTCGGCCTATTCGCCGATATCGGATATTTGGTATATATCCCCTTTATTTAGGAGATACTCCATATCCTATCCGGAAATAACTTTGGGCGTGGGCCTTGTCGGCCCAAGCCGCATAACTGGTAGTCCAGTTATTGCCATGGCGGCCCAGACGTAGTGGGCTTAAGTATTAGTATTGTTTACTAATCGGGTCCGTGACCCGGGTGTAGACTATACGTCATCATGTCCCCCCAGTCTAGTATGCGCAGGGTAAAACCTGCGGATGCTAGACTAAAGTTGTGTCAAAAATATTCCCCACGCGTACGCGGGAGGATTTCGAAAATATACCGCCAAAAACGCACGTATGATGTATCTAGTCCAAAAAAGTGCAATTCGGGTACCTTGGGAAGTGGAGATGCTATCCACTTGTCCTGTACTGTTTCAGCTCCCAGCCACACGATTTGAGTTAGTGGGATACACGTGTCAGTCATCTGTGGTGGGTGGGAAAACTATATAAACTACCGCCTCCCTTTACTGTGATATCCACAGTTAAAAAAGCATATTTCCACCATTTTAACATCTTCGAATCTGCTATCAAGAGCGAAAAATTTGAAGGTAATAGCGCGTGCGCACAGTCTGAAACACAAAATGGTCGCACAACTTCAGGATTTCACTTCTAACATAACCGAAGGTGAACTGAATCAGTTCACCTCGGACTACTTTATCCCTTTGGATCTGCGCCCAGAGGTGCCAGGTCCAAATGACACCATCGCGAATTTCCCCGTAGGGAAGGTAGGGTTATATACGCGCTTTTTCGAGTGGGCGAATCATCGCGTACCCATATCCGTGTTGTTGAGTGATATACTCAATTATTACGAGCTCCACATCTCCCAGTTGCACTGTATTGGTGCTGGGAAGATTGCCAATTTTGAGGTGAACTGTCGCTTGTTAGCGATTCACCCGACCCTCCAATTATTTCGCGCGTTCTATCACGCGACATGGTCAAATGGGTGGGTTACTTTCTCTAAGCGCGTAGGCAAGTTACAATGCTACGTGAAGAAGGTAGATAAACTCAAGGACTGGAGGGAGAAATTCTTTTGGGTTGACGCCGCCGTGTTTCCTTCCAATTTTCAATTTTACACCCGTGCCAATCTGCCCAAGGATGAGCGCCCCCGCGAGACGTGGTATAACGCGGATCATGCGGCGATTATTGATGAGAACCGCCTTCCTATCAAGCCATATCCGGAAGCGTTCCTGGTGCATATGGGCATCAGTCGCAACTACTTCGAGCATGAGACAGAGGTTCCCACATTCTTGGATGCGGATGGCACGGGTGGGTGCTCCTTTTGTCGTCTTACTGTCGTTATTAATGTAAGCGTTTCTTCGTTTTCCATACTTTATGTAACTTGCTTCTCTTTGTCTAATTTATACGCAGAGATGGATCTGTTTGCGGTTGTTAACTTGGAGGAACCGCGTTCTGTGGCAGTGGGGGTGCGTCCTCTGGGGGACGGTGAGAAGACCATTCTGGAGGCGACGGCAGGGCGCGTCGTGGACTTGGTTATCCCAGAGTCTGAGGGCTCACCTGATGTGGTGGTAGCTGTGCCGCTGCAGGGGGTGGCTCCTCCTGTGCAGGAGGTTCCTGACACTGCGCAGCCTCTTCCCAATGAAACGCTGATCAATTTGGAGGAGTCTGACAGTGAAATGGAGGAGCGCTCCTCACTGACGCGCAAGAGAGCGCATGGTGGTGATGGCGAAGGGCCTTCCAAGAGGCCGCGACCTGAGGCTGAGGAGAGCCCATCTTTTACCGAAGTGCAGATGAAGTAAGTATCTTAGTTATGAACTTTTGTCAAGTTATACTTTATTCTAACTTTGATTCTTCGTGTCCTCAGTGTGGATGCTGAGAAGTCTGGTGGAAGTGCATCCATGACTGAGACTGAGAAGGACGTGTCCTTGTCTCCTCCCCCCATGTAAGCATTTTTTAGCAATCCCTTAGGATTTTGTGTATGCTTGACTGTTATTCGTGCGCTAACCTTGCTTATTGATCTTTCGTGCAGTAAACAGCCTGTGGAGGACGCTGGCGTCGTAGATGGGAGTGCGCCCCCCAAGGTGAGTCCCTTTGGTGTGCCTTCACCAAGGGATATTGGAGAGGAGTTAAGTCCGTTTGACTCTACGATGGAGGAGCTGGCCTCCATCGCTGTGCGCCAGTCTGAGCTGGTGGCGCAAGCCAGGGTGCACCAGTCTGAGGAAGTTTCCCGACTGCAGGCGCAGTTAGCGTCTGTGCAGGCTGAGTTAGCAAGCTCTAAAGCTGAGCAGCTGAGCTCCAAGGCTAAACTGGAGCGCGCAGAGGCGTCTGCGCAAAGATTGGGTGAGGGGAAGCTCTTGGTGATGGCTGAGTTGGAGCGGGAGCGTGCTGCTGCGGACCGTCAGAGGCGTAACTCTTCATGGGCGCTGAAGTACTTGGAACAAAATAGGAGCAAGCACTTTGCCAACATTGAGGAGTTCCGTAGCCGTGTGGAGCTTGCGCTGAAGAAGCAAGAGGAGAAGCTCCGCAGGCTCAGCATCGAATATGATGAGGAGCTATACCCCCATATGGTTCAGTCCGTGGCTGAGCGCAGGTACATGCTGCTTTATTTCTTTATAACTTGTATATATTTAGACCCTCTTTCTTATTAACACTTGTGTTATTTCGTAGGTGGTTGATCAGTCATGGTCTTCGCTTGGCTGCCATGTGTACTTTGGAGCATCCCGAGGTCACCACGTCCTTCGGAAAGGTTGTGGAGTGCGCTATTGCGCATGGTGAGACTTTGGCTGCAAACAAGCTTGATGAGGCCAAGTTGTTGACTGTGCCTCTTGCTGAGGTGCCTGGGTACAAGGCGAATGCCCGTGCTGAGCTTGTTGCTGCCATGGAAGAGCTAAAAAAGCTTGAGCTTCCGCATATCGCTCGCTTGGAGCATGATCAGGATCAGCCTATCAGCGTGATCATGGCGGGGCTCACTCTTCCCAGGCATCTGCAGGATGATGCAGATCAGCAGTTGGACTTCTATTTGAAGCCTGACGTAGCGCAGTTGAAGGTACCTATTTTTGCTCAGCCTCGTGACATTCTGAATCCTTTCCGTATTGAGAAAGAGATTTCTTTGCAAAGGTCTCTAAATGCTCATGTTTCCAGAGTCGCCAGAAAGAAAGGCGTGAAAGGGAAGGCCATTCTGTGCGGCATAGGCGCTGCGCATCAGCCTAGATCCGACGGTGTGCCTGTCTCCGTGGCCACTGTTTCCCTTGATGATGCAGAGTTATTGAAGCGACTCGAGGGTGCAAAGGAAACGGCTTTGAGTGGGGGCTCCAGCCAGCTAAGGCGTACATATAGCATTTAGCTTTTTTGTACAAGTCTTTTTGTAGAAACGTATTCTATAAATAAAAGGTTGCTTTTGTACTTAGTGTTTTTAAAACTTCCAAATACTTATGCTTTTGAACTCGTAGTTCTTATGTATCCTTGCGTGAAGATATCTTTAAGTGTCTAAGCGTACTTAGAAAAGAAGAATCATTATGTATGAATTTCCTTAATTAAGGACCGTAGTCGTGTATTGAATTTTTCCAACTTAATGTAAAGAAGGGAATCATAGTCGTCTATGTATTTTTATAAGTTTACTTGTCGTATTTTACTTTAAGGAATCAAGAGTCTTGATTTCCTGAGTTGTTAAACGCGCACAGTGTGCCTTATTGCGCATCCGTCGTGGGGTGCGTAAGGAACTTGCGCCAACGTCTTGAGCGCAAGGTGTTTAACAAGGATTCGTGATCCAATGTTGATGGGTTTGCAACCCTCTTACTCAACGAGTTGTTTAGTAGGTTTACTCATCCTTTCTGCCATCGTGGGTCTTAGTGTGTGCATGCACGCCATGTAGGCGGGATTATAACAATATTGAAACATGATAATGAAAGATGCAAACAATAGAGCTAAATGTGTTATGGAGTTAGCTAGAAACCATAACGTTTTATTAATACTTGCAAGTTTTTAAAAGAGAATACTTATCTAGATAATACTTAAAAGATAAAATTACATGGATCTTTATTGGGGGCACTTTCTAAAGTGCGTGAGTGTCCATGTTGGGCCGTAGCCTACTTTAAAGATAGCACCGCTTAAGGTTGCGGACGTTCCACGTTCGCTGTAGCTCATGTCCGTCCTTGTCGCGTAGCTTGTACGCTCCATTGCCAAGTGCTTCTATGACCTCGTAAGGTCCTTCCCACTTTGGTCCTAGTTTACCAGTGTCTTCTGCGCGGCTTGAGTCGTTTTCGCGGTATACGAAGTCACCTGGTCTGAATGAAGTGCTGCGTACTTTGGCATCATAGTATCTTTTCATTCTTGACTTGGCTTTCTCTTCGCGTATTGCTGCGCGTTCACGTCGCTCTTCCAATAGATCTAAGTCTATGCGCCGCTCATCATCATTGGTTGCCATATTAACTTCCGCAGTACGGATGGTTGGCATTCCAATTTCAGCTGGTATTACAGCTTCTGTCCCGTAGACCAAAGAGAAGGGAGTGTCCCCATTGCTAACCTTGATGGTTGTTCGGTGCGCCCAGAGAACATGTGATAGTTCTTCTACCCATCTTCCTTTGTGTCTGTCAAGACGCGCTTTGATTCCTTCACCTAGGCTTCTATTTGCGCGTTCAACCAGACCATTGGTTTGTGGATGAGTTACTGATGCAAAGTGTTGCGTGATGTTCAGCTGTTCACACCAATCTTTGAACGGGTTATCACGAAATTGTTTTCCGTTATCTGAGATAATTTCACCAGGTAATCCAAAGCGACATACTATGTTGTCCCACACGAATCGTTTTATCTGGTTACCTGTTATGGTCGCTACTGCCTTTGCTTCGATCCACTTAGTAAAGTAGTCTATTGCCACAATAAGGAATTTCAATCCACCTGCGGCAATAGGAAAAGGTCCAGCGATGTCTATACCCCATTTGTAGAATGGCCATGGCGATGTAATAGGCGTTAGTTCATGCTGTGGTCGGCGCAGAATGGGTCTGTGAACTTGGCAATCACTGCACTTCCGTACCAAATCTCGCGCGTCACAATGCATAGTTGGCCAATAGTATCCCGACCTTAGGGCGCGCGCTACAATGGACCGTGGTCCTGAGTGCATGCTGCATGAGCCTGCGTGGATTTCTCGAAGTACATAGTCTGCCTGGAGAGGTCCAACGCACCTAAGCCATGGTTGCAGGAATGAGCGTCTATATAAGACGTCATCTCTAAGCTCGAATCGCTGCGCTGTACGCCGGATTCTTCGAGCTTCCTTCTGTTCTTGGGGGAGTATGCCTTTGCTAATGAAGTCAATGATTGGTGTCATCCACGTAGGATTTTCCTCTTCTATCACCGTGGATATTTCCATCTCTTTGATTGACTTGTTTTTCAAGGTTTCCACCAATACTTGTTTCGATAAATGCGCAAAACTGGTGGATGCAATCTTGCTCAGCGCATCTGCTTTCCTGTTTTCACTCCTGGGAACCTGCTTGATGGTAAATCTATCGAAGTTCTGGATCAGAGATTTGGTCTTTTCGAGGTATTGGATCATGTGTTCCTCCTTTGCTACATATTCTCCTAACACGTGGTTGGCCACTAGCCGTGAATCGACGTTTACTTCTAGGTTGCGTGCACCCATTTGAGTTGCGATGCGTAACCCAGCTAGGAGTGCTTCATATTCTGCCTCGTTGTTCGTGGCTGTGAATTCAAAACGCAGTGCGTAGGTGAATTCATCTCCTTCTGGGTTAGTGAGAATAAGGCCACCTCCTGATCCATCTACGCATGAGGATCCATCAGTGAATAGGATCCATGGTTCTTGAGGTTCCCCCTTGCTTGTCGCAGGTGTAGTGTCAGTATCCGGCTTCTCAATGATGAAGTCGGCCAATATCTGCCCTTTGATTGCAGTGCGCGGTCTGTATGATATGTTATGCTCACCCAGTAACACACTCCATTTTTGTAGGCGTCCCGATGCGTCGGGTCTCGAGATAACTTGTTTGATGGGTTGGTCTGTGATAAAAGCGATTGGGTGCGCCTGGAAATACCTGCGCAGTCTTTTCGCTGCAAACACTAAGGCTAGGACCAACTTTTCCATTGCGGTGTAGTTAATCTCTGTCTTCTTGAGCGCCTTACTAACAAAATAGATGGGTGTTTGGACGGAGTTCCTGTTTGTCAGTAGGATTGCGCTGACTGCTCCCTGAGTCGCAGATAGGTACATGATCAGCTCTTCCCCTGGTCGAGGCGCAACAAGCTTTGGGAGTGCTGCTATGTGTTGTTTGAGCTGTTGGAAGGCTTCTTCTGCATCCGCGGTCCACCTGAAGTCTCCCTTTTTTGTGCACTTCTTGAGTGTCTTGAATAGGGGAAGTGACTTGTCCGCTGATTTGGATAAGAATAGGTTCAGTCCGGCTAGCTTGCCGTTTAGTGACTGAACCTCCTTCAGTGTGCGCGGTGAGGGGAGGTCAATGACTGCTTGGGTTTTTTCTGGGCAAGGCTTGATCCCATCGGGTTCTATCAAATACCCGAGAAACATGCCTTCTGTAGCGCCAAATGTACACTTCTTGGGGTTCAATTTCATGTTGATTCTCCTCAGTGTTTTGAACGTTTCCTCCCTGTCGCGCACTAGTTCTTCCTCTGTATGGCTTTTGATGACGAGATCATCGACGTATACTTCCAAGTTGCGTCCTACTTGCTTCTCAAACGCAGTGTCTACCAATCGTTGGTATGTTGCTCCTGCGTTCTTTAGGCCAAAGGGCATCTTTGTATAGCAGTAGACCCCTTGACTTGTGTGGAAGGCCGTTTTTTCTTCGTCTTCCTTCGCCATTTGAATTTGGTGGTATCCCTTGTATGCGTCCAGGAAGCATTTGAAGGGATATCCACACAGAGACTCGATCTTCCAGTCTATCTCCGGTAGCGGGTAGCAGTCCTGTGGACATGCTTTATTGAGGTCTGTGAAGTCTACGCACATTCTCCAACTGCCATCGCTCTTCTTTACCATTACTGGGTTAGAGAGCCAGTCATGGTAGTAGACTTCCCGCATGATGCCTGCGTCTACTAGTTTATGTACTTCTTCCAGGATGGCTTTTGCGCGGTCTGGAGCTTGTCCGCGCTTTTTCTGTCGTATTGGAGGATATCCTTGTCGGATTTGCAGCTTGTGTTCCGTGATGGAGCGTGGCACTCCTGTCATATGCTTTGGTTCCCATGCAAAAATATCTAAGTTATTTTGCAAGAGTGCGCATATAGCTGCTTTGCCTTTGTCAGACAGAGACCCGCCAATAGATACCTGTTGATCCGGGTAGTCAGGGTGAATGGCGACCTTTAGGTTTGGGACTTTGATTGCGCGCTATTCTGGAACATCGCCTACTTCGTTTGTCACCGCGTTGCATTCTTTGGGTGGTATGATGGTATTGTAAAGAGTAACAATACCTCCTTCCACTGGGAACTTGAGCATCCCATGCGCTGTGGATGGGACGGCGCGGATGGATGATATTCCAGGTCTCCCGATGATACCGTTGTACGGAGAGGGGGATCTGATTACCATGAAGTTCATCCAGGTGACTGTAGAGTGTGGTTTGTCGCCAACTTCTACAAGTAGGCGTAATTGCCCCATGGGCCATATCTTCTCCCCTGTGAAGCCAGTAAGCGGCGTTGTAGCTGGAATCAACTGACTCTGTATCTCAGGTCGCAGCTTTTTGAAATAGTGCTCATATATAATATCAGCGGATGCACCTCCATCTATATACATGCGACGGATGTCGTGACCTCCCGTATGTATTTCAATGGTAAGTGGATCCACTACTGCGTTGTTCGCAGTCAGGGGGGGGGGGAAATAAATTTCGTTTCCCTTAGAGAACCTTTGACTGACTTTTTGTCTGGTCGCGCGCTGCCATGGCTGTATCATGTAGATGATATCTGCCTTTTCTTTTGATGTCTCTTTCTTGGCCCCTGGTTTTGGTTTGTCTTTCCCTTCTCTGATGTTCTTTACGAGATGGTCCATTTTTCCTTCCTTTACCAATTTGTCAATCAATTGGCGCAGTTGGACGCATTCGTTGGTTGTGTGGCCTTTCTGTCCATGGTACTCGCAATAACCATTCCCTGTGCGCCGATCCTCTGGGGTGCGGATTGGTGGTGGTTTCGGAAAGTTCGCACCTTCCGTCGCGAATATCTCCTTTGGAGTTTTTGTTAATGGGGTATACTTGTCGTTTCCCCTTCCGCCCCCTTGGGTGCGATAATTCCTGTTACGATTGCCACTCTGGTCATTGGATTGTCTCCTTGACTCTTCTTGTGGCCTATGGTTCGAGTAGCCTTTCTTGCTATCTGCAGCGGCTGCTTCCCCTTGGACGAAGGACCTCGTGCGCTTCATGAGTTCATCAAAGGTTAGGGGAACCTTGTCGTTTAACTTTTTTATCAAATCTGGGTTATTGATTGCATTCATAAAACCCGAAATTTTTAGTATCTCTGGACACGCCTTGACTTGCATGCATTCGTCCTTAACGCGTTCCATGAAAGCGCTTGTAGATTCCCCTTGTCGCTGTTTAACCCTAGCAAGTTCAACAGGGTTTTTGGCGCATTTCTTCCTTTGAGTAAAGTTTAAGCGAAACGCTCTGCGCAACTCTTCAAACCCACCGATGCTTCTACGTGGAAGCTTGCTAAACCAGTTGCGCGCATTCCCTACTAATGTAGAGTTGAACATATGGCACCACACAGGTTGTGGCCAATTTTCGATAGTAGCTGCTGATTCGAAAATTTTTAGGTGATCATCAGGATCACCTGTCCCATCATATGTTTTGACATTAGCAGGCATGCGCCTTTTCTTATTCTCCGAAAAATCGCTGATGCGTCTAGTGAACGCATCAACCTTTTGGCGACGCCAGGGAAGAGACATGTCTTCGTCTTCCTGGTCGCGATATTTTCCTCTTGATTTCCAGTGTCCAGTTTCTTTGTCCTCGTTGTCCGAGGAATCACTCGAGGATGAGCGCACTCTTTTGCGATGCTTGCGCCGACTATTATCAGAATCTGAGCTTGTTCCTCTGCGGCGCTTGCGCCGACTGTCATCAGAATCAGAGCTTGAAGGGCTTTCACTCGGGGAACATCGTCGCCCAAGCCTATCCTGAATCCTGCGGCTGCCAAGCCTAGCGTAGACATTGGCGCGCCGTTCCCCCTCTTCAGGCTCCTCCAGATGTTGAAGATCGGCTGCTTCATCATCCATAACCCTCCTTCCAATCTTGGTAAACACTGGTTGTTTACGGCTATCCTTCTCGCGTCTTTCCTTTCGGTAGCGCGTTGGGGACGCCTCATGCTCAGGGTCGAAGTTGAGTCTGCCGTGCAGACTTTGGCTTGACCTCTTCTTTGCCTCCTCTCGCATGAGCGCAGCCAAGGCTTCGTAGTTTTTAGATACAAAGTCGCTTGGCGCCAATTCGGAAGTGACTCCTTCTAGCGCGATGGAGTCTGTTTCCAAGGCAGGATCCTTGTTTCGGATAGGCGCATTGGGAGGTTCAGTGAAGTTCACCTCTGGCATGGTAAGAGGAGTGCGCTCCAGTTCTACTGCGCTAGTACTTGTTGTAATAGCGGGAGTAGTTTTGGTAAGTGATTCCACTGTAGGAAAGACCAGATCTGAATACGCTCCTAAGCTTCTAGGCGTGCTGGTTGTCCCAGGGGCCTGCTTAGGGGGCGCATCCGTTTGATGCTTCTTCCCTAGTGAGTCATCATGCGCTTTCTTCCCATGCGGACTCTTGTTACTTCCGTGTTTCGTCATTCTAGTTCTTGGTAAAATTCTTAGTGTAGGGTCCCACGGATGGCGCCACTTGTTGATACAAAAGTTGGGCGTTCCTTGTGAGGGCTTCTATTCTCGTACCAATTAGATCTTAATGCTTGATGGAACCTGCGCACTAAGAAAAAGAGCAGACACCGTTAGGCTTATCGAGGGATTGTCTCCCCCGATTATCCTCCGGCGTGAGAGTAAGTAATCGAATTTAAGGTTTAGTGAAGAGTTAGGGTTTTTAGTGAGTCGTACCTTTACCGAGGGCTTGGGTGCCCTTTATATATACATGAAACCCTAGTGGGTTTCGTGTTCCCTACTCCTCGGCCTATTCGCCGATATCGGATATTTGGTATATATCCCCTTTATTTAGGAGATACTCCATATCCTATCCGGAAATAACTTTGGGCGTGGGCCTTGTCGGCCCAAGCCGCATAACTGGTAGTCCAGTTATTGCCATGGCGGCCCAGACGTAGTGGGCTTAAGTATTAGTATTGTTTACTAATCGGGTCCGTGACCCGGGTGTAGACTATACGTCATCATGTGAGGTTTAAGGTAAATTTATTATGGTTGTTGATTGGAGTGTTTAATGTTATGGTTTTGAAATATTTGATTTGAGAAGGAGTAAATGTGTTATTTGAAATGAGAATGAAGTAAATAATGTGGGTGTGTGGGTGAGCAGGTTCCCGTTGGGTTTTGAATTTGTTTTTTGCTATAGTTCTAAAAAAACTGAAGCATAAAATAGATCAGTTATCATGGTTATTATGAAACCGTAGCAAACAACAATTATTTGGTGCGGTTTACAAATAAACCGTATCAGATGACAAAGAAAATAAAAAAACCATGCCAAATGGGTTTTAGTTAACACGGTTTTTTTTTAAACCGTACTGATGCGTGGTTTTGCAACCTTACAACAGGTTTTACCTCTCGAGGGATCTCAAGAGGCTTACAACCCCACCAGGCAGTGTACCTGACCGATGTAGTATAGTGTAGTGGTAAGTACGGGGGATTGATCGTTCTCCACAGGGAATAGTGTTCGTTAGGTATGAAAAACTACTCTAATAGGTCTAAAGGTTGAGGAAGATTCTTTTTATGTTTTTATATTTTTATGAAAGCAAGTAAAATCTCGGGTTTGAAGGAGTGGGCGGAATTAGTTGCTAGCCAACTAACCCAAATTACTACGAATGCAAATAAAATAAAATGACTGAAAATAAAATGTTGGTGAAAACTTAAGTGTAGAGAAATGTGTTTACTTAGATTTCCTTACTCCCTAACTATCTTTTACCGGTTGATTAGTGTGTATTAGTCGCGTGGATGACGGGTGTATTCCTTAATACCATTCGTGGGGTGGCGTACGTACTTCCCCAACTCTACAAGCTCCTACTTCACTCCTATGTCGAGCCGGCTAAGAAGCTCCTAACATGGGATCACTAGAATTCGCTTGTGCATTAAATACAACCATAAAAACCTTTAGTACGCATTTGGTTCATGTTTCTTAAGACGTTCAAGCAAGTTACCGAATAGGAAGTTAGCCAGTTTTCTTAAGCCTAACATAGATAAACAATCATCCAATACAACTAATAACACACTAATAACCAATAATCAATAGCTAGGTTTCATTAGATCTAAGCAAACACAAGATAAATCTAGCCTAACATGTTAAACAAAAGACAAGAACAAGATAAAATCAAACAACACATAGACATATTGAATGATTAATTGATAACTTATCTTTCAATGTAACATGGAAGATTTCAAGGCAAAAAGCCTTGAAATAGATGCTAAAATCGTCTTAGGGTTTTCTCCCAAGAATTCCACACTAAGCCCTCTCCTAATGACAAAGAATTAGAAAACTATATATAGATTTTTGGATCTGACGGCGTCACCTTATGGAGTGTGACGCCGTCACCTCGCCGCTTTTAGGGTTCCCGGATGACCTTCTTGACGCCGTCCCTCTTTAGCTCTCCAAAATCCGTTCTGGCTTATCAAGGCTTGACGCCGTCAGCTCTTGAACGTGACGCCGTCCCTCTTTGAATTAAGCCGTGACGCCCTTGATCAGGTTAAAGCGTGACGCCGTCAGAATTTACATGCAATTTTCACTGGCTTATCATGAGTAAATTTCACGTCCACCTTTTCTTGCCAAGGCATGACGCCGTCCAGAGTAAAATCTGACGCCGTCAAGGGTAACTTTTAGCCGATTTTTGAGACTTTGTCGTTTTCTTCACTTTTATGCTCCAAAAATGTCCAAAATGCCTCCTTTTCCAGATTTCTCCTCAAAAGTACCTAAAATGACAAAAGGAACGATTTAGGGCAATATTTGATCAAATAAATACGATTTAGGGCTTAAATGACCCCTTAAAAGCGGTACACTTTTCGCTTCATCAAATACCCTTACACTTGAGATTTGCTTGTCCTCAAGCAAATGCGCTTTTATTCTAATCAAAATACAAGTTAGGGGTCATTTAATGCAAACATAAAAGTAATTACAACAAATAATCGTTCCACTTCAATCATAATAAGCACGGAGATTATAAACTAGCACCTCACAAATAGTGTTTAGATACTCACATCTCTCAAGTGTCATCAAAATAAATCTCATAAATGAAAACGGATAATATCTCTCACTACCTGTCATAGCAAATAGATTACCATAGGCTTGGGAAAGGATCGAAAACCTCCTCCACTAGGCGTAAGCACCTAAGATAAACTATCAAAGAGGGCTTTTAAATGGGTTATAACGTTAGGTGTAGGGAAAAGGAAAACACGGTTTTGTTGGATAAAGGATATTTTACTGGTGGCGAGTTAAAGATCTTGATCAATTACATGTACTATACAATGTTGCTAAGCCAAGACTCGACTCAATCTTAAGCTAGAAACAAAATAACAAAATAACAAAAACATAAAAATAAACATAAAATGAAACGGGATGGTAGTCCGTATGTTTTTTCTATTTTTCTTTTTCTCATTTTTTTTGTATTTTTCTTGATTTTTTCGATTTTTTTTTTTTTTTTTTTTTTTTTTTTTGGCATACACTTTTGCCCTACCATCCAAAATAATACATCATAGGGGCATTGCATCCCCCTTACACTTGAACTTTTACATAACTTTACAAATAACTATTCTAATGACTCGAATTAAGATAATTGAAAAACTTGGAGTACTTTTAAAATATTTAGCACATATGGGGGTAATAAATGATGTTCTTCCCCATTACTCCATTACACTAGTACTTTACCCATGAGTCCCAATTGTCCCAAAACAATATGTACAAGGATATGACTCGACTTAGCAACCATGTAATCAACTAGATAATTAACTTGGGTTTAAACAAATGTTGTCACAATAATGCACTAAAAATGAGTGCATACAAGGTAGGCTAAGGCGATTTGGGTGTACATTTTAGTGGGGTGTAACAAATTCTTCCTTTAAGTAAAATGCTTAAAGGTCGAAACGAAAAGATAGGCTCTGAGGGGTGTACTAGGGGTATCGTGTACTAAAAATGAGTACAACGCAAAGGGTGTGGGAGAATTACTTGACCAATGTAGCCAATGTAATTATAACAAAAACACAGGTGTAAAACAGTGGGTTAATCCTAATGCCTCTTATCATGTAGTAAATCTAACTACACGAATGTAGTCTCACTTGTGGCCTTGGAATGGTCCTAACGCAAGTTCTAGAATCTAAGTGCTACCGGTACACACATCATAGCATAAATGCTTTTCCTACCAATTCTAGGGGCGAACCTCACATATTTGGGGGTGGAAAATTTTTTAGTGGTACGGTTTTTGTGCTAGTCATATAACTCCTATCCGTGAGACGCTCATTAAGATCAAAGTTTCACTCCTATATGTTGTAAAAAATTTTAAGTTTGGCACTAAAATTACCTTAACAAGTATTTCTCTCAGTTTTATTACACATCTACTATTAAACAAACAAAAATCAAGCGTAATAGCATTCTCTAATCGTACTTTTACCCTCCCCTTACACTTAAGATGAACATTGTCCCCAATGTTCAAATAACAAGATGTAAAAGCAAAAAGTAAAAGAATGAAATCAAATACTCCCCTGATTCGCTCGGTGGATAATGAAGTAATACGGTTAAATCTTCTTCCAAAGTAATGTTGAAGCTCCATGACTAATGCATCGCCATAAGCTTGATTCAAAAACATTTCCTTGTCCAAAATAACCTGTTAAACCTGAGAAAACAAACACGAAAACCTGCATAACATCGGCGGGATAAATCTATATATAAGGATATAATGCTTGTGGAATGATAACTTTGCAGATTCCTGGAGATTATAAGCTGGAGATTTTAATAAAAACTTTTTAAAAACAAAACTTTCAAAAATTTCTGAAAATTAAATCTGACGCCGTCAGGTTATAAACCCTGACGCCGTCAGAAATGACCTGACAAAAATTTTCATTTTAAGTTTCCGGAAAATTTCTGGAAAAACCTTTACCTTACTTCCTGGAAATCCTGCAAAACATCATTATGACTCGATACAAGCATTTGACTCAAACACACACTAATATGTATGTTAATTTATTATTATTACGATTCATGTTAATTTGTGTTCTAATAAACCGATTTAGATTTCCCTTACACTTAACTTTTGCAAAATACCTTTATATGTAGTTAAGACGAAGTTAAAAACAAAATAAAGCATTTTCACAAATTACTTTTGAACATGAATCAATACTAATAAAAATTAAACACACATACGGAAACAAATAAAAACAAACAAACAAACGAATAAACACACAAAGCGAATAAATAAAATAAAGCTTGGGTTGCCTCCCAAGAAGCGCTTTTCTTTATTAACGAGTCTTGTAGCTAGACTCAAAGTCTCGTACATTACGTGACTCCATCATTGGTCACGGTTCCTAGGCCATTCTCCTTTGATTCTCTATCAGAATCACTTTCATAGTGAAGGTATTTCGGGTCCTCGAGATCAAAGGGATTATTTCGGTATTTAGAGCTAAGCTCCTTATCATGCTTAAAGAATCCATTTGACAGGTCAAAAGTGTCCTTACACCCCCTTCTCACATCATCATCACACAACACGAGTTGGGAACTTAACCTATCGAGCCCATCATAATCAATCTCCTTGAATTCTCTCATCTTGTAAGGCATTTGGTATGAGATTTCCCTAATCCCATCGGTGAAAGTCATGATCCCATTGAGCTCGTCCACAACCAAGCTTGTGGCCTCGCAAAAAGGTGCCCCAAAAACAACTTGTGATAACCCGGGATCGATGTACTTTTCGATATTATCGACGATTGTGAAGCTCATAGTGAATGTCATGTTTCCTACAAACACCTGTACATCATCATCTATGCCAATGTCGTCCTTCCCTTTATGAATCATCCCCCATCTGCAAATATTGTTATAATGAAACAGAGACATCACATTTTTGGGCAAACATGTGTCAATGTAAACATTATAAAAATGCTTGTGACCAATCATGCAAGGTATCTTGAGATTATTCGGATCATGTTGCTTAATTCGGCCAGGCCTCCTACCGCATAGTCTCCATGTGTTGCCACATGCTGATGGTTGATACTCATACACTTCTTCACAGCCATCCCGAAAAATTACTTTCCTGACACCATCGGTAAATAATGCACTCCTATCATCCTCATTGAGTATCACTCCCGTTGCTTTTATGAATGGTTTGCCTAGAACAAGGCCAGTTAAGGATGGACTGATGATAGAGTTCATGTTATTAATTACAGTTAACTCGATATGAAAGAGGAACTTTTCTATCACAATTGGTACCCTCCTTATTACCCCGATGATATTAGACCCTTCATATTTGACTTGTTCGGTGAAGGCTTCGTTATATAGAGAGAGGGATATTGCGCTCATAGAAGAGTTGGGGTTTATGTAGGCATCTTTTATAAACTTTTTCCTAGTGGTGCAAGATATCTTAAAGACCCTAGGAGCGCCATCCTCTATTCTCTCTCCGAATCCCATAGGCAACCTTGTTGTGCCCCTCTCAAGTTCCTCCACCAGGGGGCGGTCTAGCAGTCCGGGGAGCCCATGAGGTATTTCGGATTTCTCTTCCGAGCCCTCCTCATCACTCACCTCTCTTGTACTCGAGTTTTTTGGTGAGTCTAGATAGTCGTCGGGCGCCTCGGGTTTCTTTTCGGGAACTTCACCCTCCATTTCATTGTCCACATTCTTGGTTGTTTGTTGGTCCGAATTTGGTTTAGGAACAGGTATTGTTGTAATGGTGTTCACGAAGTGGAGAGGTTTCGAAGGGGTATGAGTATCTCCTGTTTTTTTTTCGTTTTGTGATATGTATTTGAAGAGTTTACTAGGGTGCTTGATTTTTACAGGAGGGGGTGTTTGGTGAGTCACCGTAACAGATTTGATCTCATTAACTCGTGCCAACTCACAAGTTGACCTGCCAGCAAGGCGATCATTGATAACCTTTAACAGGTTATCAACCTTGTTGTTCATATCAACTTGCTGTTGTCTGAATTGATTCTCAAGTTTGGAGAGCTGTGTCTCTTGAGAGAGAATGAATTTTTGCAGTGATTCCTCGCGATTTTGTTGTTTATGCGTGTGTTGCTGAGGATAATGTTCAGACCAGGTGAGCGGGGTAGAGTCATTGAATGATACGCTACGAGTTTGGTTCCAACTAAAATTTGGCTTATTCTTCCATGCCTCATACCTACCTTCGGAATTAGTAGTGAGCCACCTATCTCCCGCCTTATCGATTCGCGAGGATGCGAATTCTTTGAAAGCCTGTTTGGGGAGTTCCATGCAATCATGAGTGTCGTGGGGACCACTACATAATTTACACGAAGAAGTGATTTTGTTCACTTGGCTTGAAGGTTTAGGAGTCTCGTAGGATTTCATAAGAAACTTGACTTGATCTTCAAGTTCTATGATCCTACGGTCGGAAGTGCTTGAATTGTTCGAAGGCAAAGATATTGCCTTGACCATTTTATTCAAATCACGGGGATCACTCCAACTTTCGTTGTCATAAAGAGCAAGATCCTCTAGGAGAGCCCATGATTGTTCCGCACTTAGATCACGTAGCTTACCACCGGCCGATTGGTCAATGGTTTGCCTTGTGTAGAGATTGATATGGTCATAGAAGATTTGGATTTGGAGCCAAAGTTCTATGCCATGGTGAGGGACTTTTTGGAGTAAGTCCTTGAATCGAGTCCATGCCTCGTAGAGAGTTTCGCCTTGACGTTGTTGGAACATCAAGATATCATTCCTTAGCTTGGTAGTTCTTCCCGGTGGGAAAAACTGAGCAAGGAAACGAGTGGTGAGATCATCCCAAGAGGTGATGGATCCTGCGGGTTGACGTTCTAGCCACTGACTAGCTTGATCCCGCAGAGAGAATTGAAAGAGACGCAATCGGGTCGTCTCTCGAGTGGCAACATCAAGGTCTATAGAATCAACGATTTTAAGAAAGTCCTTGAGGTGTTGATTAGGATCTTCAGATCGAAGTCCATGGAATGCGCATCCGCTTTGCACCAACCGGATGGTATCGGATCGCAAGGGTGTGACATTGGCTCCTTGAGTGAGCTCAATGGTGTTTCGATAGCCATGGTGGCTAGGACGGGAATACTCTCCTAAAGTACGGGCTCTAGGAGGTGGTGGTTGTTGTGGTGGTGGGTTGTTGGGATTAAGGATATTACCGTCTTTCATGATGTCGGATGGTATGGTTACGAACAAAGACACGAAGAAAATAGATAGACTAAAGAAAACCTAGAAAAATAAAATAAAAATCTCACTAGAAAGGAATCTAGTGAGTAGACCTATAAAATAAAAATTCAACCTAAACAATAACTATTCCCCGGCAGCGGCGCCAAAAACTTGATGCGTGGTTTTGCAACCTTACAACAGGTTTTACCTCTCGAGGGATCTCAAGAGGCTTACAACCCCACCAGGCAGTGTACCTGACCGATGTAGTATAGTGTAGTGGTAAGTACGGGGGATTGATCGTTCTCCACAGGGAATAGTGTTCGTTAGGTATGAAAAACTACTCTAATAGGTCTAAAGGTTGAGGAAGATTCTTTTTATGTTTTTATATTTTTATGAAAGCAAGTAAAATCTCGGGTTTGAAGGAGTGGGCGGAATTAGTTGCTAGCCAACTAACCCAAATTACTACGAATGCAAATAAAATAAAATGACTGAAAATAAAATGTTGGTGAAAACTTAAGTGTAGAGAAATGTGTTTACTTAGATTTCCTTACTCCCTAACTATCTTTTACCGGTTGATTAGTGTATATTAGTCGCGTGGATGACGGGTGTATTCCTTAATACCATTCGTGGGGTGGCGTACGTACTTCCCCAACTCTACAAGCTCCTACTTCACTCCTATGTCGAGCCGGCTAAGAAGCTCCTAACATGGGATCACTAGAATTCGCTTGTGCATTAAATACAACCATAAAAACCTTTAGTACGCATTTGGTTCATGTTTCTTAAGACGTTCAAGCAAGTTACCGAATAGGAAGTTAGCCAGTTTTCTTAAGCCTAACATAGATAAACAATCATCCAATACAACTAATAACACACTAATAACCAATAATCAATAGCTAGGTTTCATTAGATCTAAGCAAACACAAGATAAATCTAGCCTAACATGTTAAACAAAAGACAAGAACAAGATAAAATCAAACAACACATAGACATATTGAATGATTAATTGATAACTTATCTTTCAATGTAACATGGAAGATTTCAAGGCAAAAAGCCTTGAAAAAGATGCTAAAATCGTCTTAGGGTTTTCTCCCAAGAATTCCACACTAAGCCCTCTCCTAATGACAAAGAATTAGAAAACTATATATAGATTTTTGGATCTGACGGCGTCACCTTATGGAGTGTGACGCCGTCACCTCGCCGCTTTTAGGGTTCCCGGATGACCTTCTTGACGCCGTCCCTCTTTAGCTCTCCAAAATCCGTTCTGGCTTATCAAGGCTTGACGCCGTCAGCTCTTGAACGTGACGCCGTCCCTCTTTGAATTAAGCCGTGATGCCCTTGATCAGGTTAAAGCGTGACGCCGTCAGAATTTACATGCAATTTTCACTGGCTTATCATGAGTAAATTTCACGTCCACCTTTTCTTGCCAAGGCATGACGCCGTCCAGAGTAAAATCTGACGCCGTCAAGGGTAACTTTTAGCCAATTTTTGAGACTTTGTCGTTTTCTTCACTTTTATGCTCCAAAAACGTCCAAAATGCCTCCTTTTCCAGATTTCTCCTCAAAAGTACCTAAAATGACAAAAGGAACGATTTAGGGCAATATTTGATCAAATAAATACGATTTAGGGCTTAAATGACCCCTTAAAAGCGGTACACTTTTCGCTTCATCACGTACCAAAAGACTTTTTTTTTTTGTTTTTTGATACGGGTTTTTGTTTAACCGTATCTAATTACCGTGTCAAATAACACTTTGTGTAGTAGTGACTCTATTTTATTTACATGTATCTTGATCATTAAATGATACAATTAATTTCTAAAACACTGGTGCATGATCGCTGTTGTGTCGATAAACTCATATGAAAACACCAGACTGTTGTTTTGCGAAATATGCATTGTCTACATCATCTAACCACAACCATTCTAATTGAAGTGAATCTTAGCCGCCTTGGTCAACATAAAAAACAACCGTTGACCTTTTTAGATTGTTAGCGTTGTCCCTTTTCTGAGAAACAATCAGGAAACTGGCATATAAACCAACCTGCTTAAGTTTTTAGCTTAGAGAAATTTCCAAGAAAAACCACATTAAGTCATTAAGTGCTGCTGTCAAAGAATACGTCTAAGATTGGACCTACATATAATGGAAGGTATGAGCTGGATATATTAAAAGGTTGACTTTTGCTATATAATTAGATTAGTTAAGTGCTTTCAGTTTTCTAGAAAATAGAAAACATAACAAGCTGTAAAACTTATCAATATGAATCCAAGATATTAATCAACTCTTTGCAATTGTACAAAAACTACAAACAAATCTTCAGATGTTTGATAAGGCACAAGTGCATGCATCTTATTAGAAAAATGGTAGTAATAGGTTACACATCATCTAGCTAGCTTCCTTGAAAAGCGGAGATAAGCAAATTACAACGTAATTTACTAAATTGAGTTGACTTTAATTCTTTTGTTTATAAACTTCTTCTTACAAGCTATCCAATTATTAATTTTTTCCATCTTTCTATTTTCTCATGTGTTACATTCAATTAATCCATGTAATGGCTTTCTTTGAAGATTTCAACCACCTTAAAATTGAAATGAATGATATAGTATTGGCTACAAACAACTTCGATGAGGCCAAGTTCATCGGGTATGGTGGGTTTGGGAAAGTGTATGAAGGAAAACTTTCTCTTCCCGAGGGACAGATCACGGCGGCTTTCAAACGAGTGGATAGACATATGGGGCAATGGAAAAAAGAGTTTTGGAGGGAGATCATGATGCTTTCCAAATATAAACATGAAAATTTGGTCTCACTCATGTACTTCTGTTATGGACATCTTCCTGGATCCTACTCCACCTAAGCCCACAGAGACAGCTACGGTCGATGCTTCCACCGGGCCTACTATCGGCACCTTTGAGCCGGTCGGTGTGGAAGTTGATGCTCAAACTAGTTCTGGGGCTCCCTCAATTGAACATCCGCCAGTCCGTGATTCCGCCATGGAAGAGAATGTCACTGCTCCCTGAAACAACCAATCGTTCTAGGGTTTGAGTCTCGCCATTTTGACCTCGGGTAAAGACTACTCCTTCCCCTTTATTGCACTTCGTGGTTCATACGTGATGTTGTATGCACGTAACTCGATGGAGTATTTTGCTAATTTACCAGATGCTTCTGCCTTGTTAAGTATCTGCTTAATTGGTTGATCAGTGATGACCTTGATTGGGTGCGCCTCGAAGTATCTTCCCAATCTTCTTGACATGTGTAGCAATGACAATGCCAACTTCTCCATTCGTGCATTGTTTCTTTCAGCCTCATTGAGCGTCCAACTCACGTAATGCACTGGAAGTTGCTTGCCTTTTCTCTCCGTCAAAAGGACGGCACTCACGGCTTCTTGAGAGGCGGCTAAGTACACATATAGTGTCTCTTTGACCGTCGGGGTTGTTAAGGATGGCAAGTCTGCTATGAGCTTCTTCATTTCATGGAAGGCGTTCTCCGCATCTTCTGTCCAACGGTATTCTTCCTTGCTCTCCTTGGTTATTTTCTTTAGTATCTCGAAGAAGGGCAATGACCTCTCGGCCGACCGTACCAGAAACTGATTTAAACCTGCCAATTTACCACTGAGACTTTGCATTTCTTTCAAAGTCCTGGGGGACTGCATGTCTATCAGAGCTTTCGTCTTCTTCGGGTTGGCCCCCCTGATCCCCTCGGAGGTTACCATGTATCCTAGGAATTTCCCCTCTTCCATGCCGAATGAACATTTTTTGGGGTTTAGCTTCATGTTAATCCTCCTCAGGTTATCAAACGTCTCGGCAATATCCCCTAGCATTTTATTCTCCTCCTTGCTCTTGATGACCATGTCATCCACATATGCTTCTAGATTACTTCCTATTTGAGACTGGAAAGTTACATCCACCATGCGCTGGTAAGTTGCTCCCGCGATCTTTAAACCAAAAGGCATCTTGGTGTAGCAATACGTTCCTTGGTCTGTGTAAAAGGCTATTTTTTCCTCGTCCTCTTTCGACATCTGGACCTGGTGGTACCCTTTGTAAGCCTCCAAGAAGCACTTGTACTTGAATCCCATGACCGACTTGATCTTCCAGTCAATCTCCGGCAGAGGGTAGTAGTCTTTCGGACATGCGGAGTTGATATTCTTGAAGTCGATACACATGCGCCAGCTTCCGTCGCACTTCTTGACAAGGACCGGATTCGATATCCACGTCGGATACTTAACCGGGCAAACAATGCCTGCCTTCACCTATTCCTCTACTTCTTTCGTCACCGCTAGACTCCGTTCAGGAGCCAACGTCCTGCGTTTCTGGCATACCGGCTCTACCGAAGGGTTGGCGTTTAGCGTATGCTCAATTATACGCCGAGGAACCCCGGTCATGTCCGCCGGTGTCCAAGCGAAAACATCCAAATTTTTCTTGAGGATTTCCTTAAGCTTGGCCTTGCACTCCGACGACAAACTTCCTCCGATGATTACCAACTGCTCTGGGAAAGCCGGGTTTACCATAACCTCTTCGGTGAGGCCCATTCCTGTTGTTTCTTCGGCTTGTCCGTTATCCTGTTCCGAGGGTACCATTTGTAACTCTTCCAACTTCCGACACTCTGAGATTACTACTGGCCGGGCCATCAATGTAGCTATCCCCCTGGGGGTTGGGAACTTCATCATGAATGTATAGTCGAGGGGATTGCCCTTAACATCTTCAACCCGGTCCTCCCTATGATGACATTATACGGCGACGGGGCCCGTATGACAGTAAACTTCATGGTGACCCTCCTATAAAGTCCTCCATCTCCAAACGACACATCCAACTCTATCTTTCCCAAGGGCTTCGTTACCTGTCCAGCAAATCCTAATAGATCCGTCTGAGTTTGCTTTAGTCGGGATTTTATTTCTGGGCTTAAGTTTTCAAAGCAGTGTTCAAACATAACCTCCACCGACGCCCCTTCGTCCACAAACACTCTTCTCACTAGATACCCTTCCATCATGGCCTCTACAATGAGGGGTTCATCTGACACGTCCCCGGTAGGTATGGGAGGAAAAGTGATGGGAACGTTCATCCATCCCTCTTCATGCTCACGAGACTTACGTTTCCTTCGTTCCGGCCATGTAATGATCATGTTAATTATTTTATCCTTGGCTGGAAGGTCTTTCTTCTGCGCACCTTTTCCCTTCTGGCACACGTCTTTAACCGGATGATTCAGCTTACCGGACTCCAGAGCCAACTCCAACTATCTTCTCAACTGATAACAATAATTCGTGTAATGCCCCTTTTCCCCATGATAGTCGCAGTACCTATCCTGGTTTTCCTTCTTTGGTAGGTCGCGCATTGGCCTAGGAGGCGGCAAGCGCAACTGATGCTCGGTGGCTAGGATTTCCTTTGGAGGCTTTACGAGTGAATCAAGCGTTAACCGGGGGGCATTGCGACCCTGATAATCATTTCGGGCCGGAAGATACGGTGCTCGCTGATCTCTATGCCTGTACGGAGCGTGCAGATCTTTGTTAGAATACCCTGATCGTCCTTCGTTCCTTTTCTCATTCCCATGTTGCCCCCTGTAAACCCTGTCATCTTTCCGGAAAGATCCAGTTGACATTCTCCTAGATTGGTCGTAGCTCTCTCCCCGAGGTAATTCTGTGCTGGCGAACGCCTCCTCTAACCGCACAAAATCGTCAACCCTGATCACCATCTCGTCGACCGTCCTGGGGATCTTATCAGCGAATCGTTTGGCCAGTTCTGGACACTTGCAACCGTTCATGAATGAATAGATCCTCATAATTTCTGGAGCCCCTGTATGAACCCCGTCTCTGTGGTCCATCTTTCTTTGGATTCTGGTAGTGTCTCGTTAGCCTTCCTTACAATCTTGGTTATTTCCGTGGGGTCTTTGATGGAGGCTTTGTGCAAGGAGAAATGGGTTTCGAACTGGGCCCTGAGGTCCGCTAAATCTTCTATGCTACCCGAAGGGAGACGGTCGAACCATCCTCGAGCTCTCCCATCCAAGGTTTGCTGAAACATTCGGCACTATACAGGCATGGGCCACTCCCCCTGACTAGCCGCCCCGGTGAACCGGTTGAGATGATCCTGAGGGTCCGTCGACCCATCATACAATTTGATATGAGAGGGCATCCTGTGCTCCGGTGCTGAGAATTCGATCAGCCGCCGAGTAAACGGCGACTTCCTGACTTCCTTAAAGGGTTACCCCAAGTCTGCGTCTGGTACCTTATCCCCCGTTGCAATCCCCTTTTTCTTATCCGCTACCTCATTCTTTTTCGGACTCTCATCATCATGGAAGTCTAGCAATATCGGCTGCACGGTGCCTCGTCGGTTGTGTTCTTTAACCATGGATTTGAGAGCATAAATATACCCTTCTATCTGCTCTCGGGTGACTGGAGGGGATTCGGCACCCCCTCCTCCGGAACCTTTTGGATGTTCGGAACTCGACATTCTATAGCCTTAGTAGATTGAATGTCGTGTCCCACGGATGGCGCCAATGTTTAAGTATTTATTTGCGGGTTGATTGATTTCTTTGAGTTTCCTCCGGTCTTGGTGTCGCTAAGCCCTTCGGATGCCTGCTAAGATACAATAAACGCGTTAGCCTCGCCCCGGGTGTGACCCTAGGACCAAGCTCCGGCGTGAGGATAATTAATGATACGTAGAATAATATAGTTAGGAGTAAGTGTGTGTGTGTAGCGAAGTTACCATTGAGTGAAGATTCTTCTTCTTTATATAAGAGGCCTGCTTTCGTCTGTATCGGATGCGTCCAAGCGAGATAGCGACCCTTTTGAGCGTTTGTCACTTACTCTTTGTATCAGGTTTGACTTTAGGTCCGGAACTTACCGTGAGTTCGAACGACCTGAGAAGGTTCGTCCGGAACTGGGGTCCGTTCAGTGTGGGTCGTTCGGACATATACGCCAACATATACCAAGGGCAGTGTGTTTAAGTACTGGTTGTCATCCCCTATTTATGGGAGCCAAGGATGATAATATATCGAACAACATGTTGAATACTTTCCCAAAGGAAGACCATCCAAAGCAAAGGAAGGATGGTTGGATGGAAATTCAATTTGCGGAAGTATTGATCCCTGCCGTTAACACAGATTATAGATTTTCTGTTAATGATGACATATCAAGACACCTGCTTTTTTTGGTATAGCTTTAGAAGGTGTTGAATTCAGAGTATTGTAAATGCTACTTCATTTTTCCATGAAGTACTCTATTTTATTTACATGTATCTTGATCATTAAATGATACAATTAATTTCTAAAACACTGGTGCATGTTCGCTGTTGTTTCGATAAACTCATATGAAAACACCAGACTGTTGTTTTGCGAAATATGCATTGTCTACATCATCTAACCATAACCATTCTAATAGAAGTGAATCATAGCCGCCTTGGTCAACATCAAAAACAACCGTTGACCGGTTTAGATTGTTAGCGTTGTCCCTTTTTTGAGAAACAATCAGGAAACTGGCATGTAAACCAACCTGCTTATTTTTTTAGCTTAGAGAAATTTCCAGGAAAATTAAGATAATTGACTAAATAATTATAAAATCGCTGTCATAGAATATGTCTAAGATTGGACCTACATATAACGGAAGGTATGAGCTGGATATATTAAAAGGTTGACTTTTGCTCTATAATTAGATTAGTCAAGTGCTTTCAGTTTTTTAGAAAATAGAAAACATAACATCCTGTAAAACTTATCAATATGAATCCAAGATATTAATCAACTCTTTGCAATTGTACAAAAACTACAAACAAATCTTCAGATGTTTGATAAGTGTTGGGAATTAAATATTCAAGAAGTTTAATATCGGATTCTATTCTAAGAAAATCGTTAAGTGTGATTCTGCTGCTAGTGCATTTGGTTCCTGCTGGTAATGTTTGTTCCTGCTGCTAGAATATTTGATTCTGCTGCTAGCGATAAATGATTCTGCTGCTAGGCTTAACATTCTGCTGCTGAAGGATTCTGCTTCTAGTGTTAACATTGCTGCTGCTAATGTACATTCTGCTGCTGAGTGGATAAGTATGAAAAGATATTATATGTATTTTGGTCAACAATATACGGTAGATAATATCTTACCCCATGTGCTTAGTTAACAAGTTGTGTACACAGATACATGTTGTATCTTATGTACTGACACACTCTAGATAAGTTAGCAAGTAGTTCGACTAGACTTTAAGCAATATTGTAAAGATCTTCTTGGACTATAAAAGAAGATCTTAGACTCGATATTATGTGTAGAGTTGATAAGTCGATAAGTTGGTTGATATTGTGAAAACACTTAGAACTTTCATAACTGTTAGAACTAGAACAAACACAACAATATCAAGAACATAGAAACTTAAGATTCAAGGTTGTAACCCTAGTGATATTTCAAGATCACTCGTATTATTATCATTAATAATATTGAATCGTTTGGTGTTAATCTTTCATTGTTCATTGTCATAACACAATCACAACTGCTCCATTTCCATAACACAAATAACCTTCTAAGTGTGATTAAGTAGATTCCGCATACTTAATCATATTAACTCAATATATCATACACACAAAGAACAAAAGGTTTAACCACCTTAACCGTGTGTCGAATCCCAACAAGTGGTATCAGAGCACAGGTTGATATTATTGATTTAGAAGAAGAAGCTGAAGAAATGGACGTTGAATCTATTCAGACAAATGTTGCTGCAAAGATTCCCATGCTCAAACAGAATGAGTTTGAGATGTGGAGGCTGAGGATAGAGCAATATTTCCAAGTGCAAGATTATGCACTTTGGGAAATCATTGAAGATGGAGACTCTTACCAGCCTACCACCACTACATCAACAGTGGAAGGCAAAGTGGTGTCAACTCTGCGGACAAAGCCAACATCTGCAGAAGATAGAATAAAGAAGAAAAATGACTTGAAGGCAAGAAGCATGCTGATGATGACCATTCCCAATGATCAACTTCTAAACTTCAGCAAGTTCAAAGATGCCAAGTCATTATTTGAAGCTATTATTGCCAGGTATGGTGGAAATGAAGCCACCAAGAAAACCCACAAGATACTGCTCAAGCAGCAGTTTGAAAACTTCTCCTCTACATACAATGAATCTCTTGACCACATGTTTAATAGGCTTCAGAATATTGTGAGCCAACTTGCTATTCTTGGGATTGAAATGCCTCAAGAAGATTTGAACTCAAAATTTCTGAGAAGCTTACCAGAAGAGTGGGCTATGCATGTTGTTGTCTGGAAGAACAAGCCAGACCTAGACACCATGGAACTGATGGACTTGTATAGCAACTTCAAGATTGTGGAGCAAGATTTGAAGAAAAATGGAGGTACTAGTTCTAATACTGGGAACAAGGCATTTATGTCAACTCCTAGTACCTCAAAATCAAGTTAAGAGGTGAAAGTTGTTGATGATGTTGGTGCTGCTAGTTCATCAAGTAGTACCGTAAGTATTTTGGATGAAAAGACTTGTTGTGCATTTCTTACAAGTCAGAATAATGGGTCCATGCTCTCCTATGAAGACCTCCAAGAGATCCATGAAGATGATCTGGAGGAAATGGATCTAAAATGGCAAATTTCTCTTCTTAGCATGAGAGCTAAGAAGTTCTATCACAAGACGGGGAAGAAGCTCATAATCAGCAACACTGATGCTGCTGGTTTTGATAAGTCAAAGATAGAGTGCTATAACTGCCACATGATGGGTCATTTCTCAAGAGAGTGCAGAAGACCAAGGCAGCAAGATAGCAAGAATAGAGGTTTTGGAAGCAAATCCAAAACAGAGGAGGTTATTGAGCCAAAAGCTATGGTAGCTATTGATGGCTTAGGTTTTGATTGGAGCTTCATGGCAGATGAAGAAGAAACTCCTGCTCAGATGGCACTTATGGCTTTTTCTGCTACTGAGGTACAAAATCATAAAGCTTGTTCTAATACTCGCACTGCTCTTAATGCTCTACAGGTTTTAATGAAACAATATGATGATCAAAAGAAAGAGCTAAGCAGCACTTTTCAAAACTTTATAAACTATAAGTGTGGATTAGAGACTTTAGAGAAACAAATCACACATTATAAAGAAAATGAATTAGCTTTTTCTGATAACAAAGCTCTCCTAAGATAGGACATATTCTTTAGAGATGCTGAAATTAAGCTTTTGAGAGAAGCTTTTGATAGGGTCAAAAAGGAAAATGAAAACATTCACTTGACTACACATGCACTAGAACATGCTTCTAAAGGTGTGCACAACATAGTAGAATGTCAAGTGATTAATAGAGCTAAGTCAGGAGTAGGATATAAGAGTGTCCCACCTCCTTATAGAGGCATCCCAAAACCCCCAGGGATTGACCTAGGGAATTCAGGTTTACCTGAGTTTCAAGAACCAATAATGGAATATGGTTCTAAGACTACTGAGAGTCTTAAGGTAGAAAAAGTAAGTAAAAGTTTAGATAAAACTTTACTTTATCAGGACAAGGTGTCCTTTGTTAAGAAATTAGATGCTATAGTTGTTGAGGATTGCACAACTGATATTGATGTAGAAGAACAGGTTATGTCTAAACCTGAAGTGGTTAAGAAAGTAGGAACAAGTGTTCCTAAGATAGTCAAACATAATACTGATAAGCCTCAATCAAACATTAAGCATGTTAGGCAACCAGTTAGATATTGTGAGCAATATAGAACCACCAACAAGCCCAGAGGTAACCAAAGGAATTAGAACAACCTCAAGTCTAACCAATTAGGTGATGACTTTGCTTTTTATAACAAAGCTTGTTACACATGTGGTAGTTTTGACCATCTTGCAGCTTTCTGCAACCATTGGGTAACTGGGTATGAAAAAAATAGGGTGAACTTCAAAAGGCAAACACCTAAAACTCACTTTCACTCTAGTTCTAGTGTTAATAGAACAAAACCCAGAACAGTCTCAAACAAGTCTATCTCAAAAACTGATCCTGCTGGTAGACAAATGGTTCCTGCTGCTAGACTAATTGTTCCTGCTGCTCGACCATCTATGACTGTTAACCCAAAATCAACAGCTAAGGGTGCAAAAACATTTTTCAAACATGCATCAAAGACTGTTCTAAGGCCCATTCAAACAAAAGCAATGGTTCAAAAAAAAGTTTGGAAACCAAAGGGTAGAACTGAAAAGTTAGCAGTTCCTGCTGCTAAGCAATCAGTTCATTCTGCTGCTAAGGGAAACAGGGCAAATGCTGTTAAGGCCTCAGCATGTTGGATTCTTAAATCCAATGTTGCATCAACTGTCCTTAAAAGATTAAATTACATTGATGCAAGAGGCAGATCCAAGTCAGTAATGGCTTGGGTCCCCAAAAGAAACTAATACTTCTCATTTATGTGCAGGAACATTCAAATGATCAACAAGAGGATCAAGGATACTCAGATAGTGGATGTTTGATGAACTCAAATAAGTACATTTTATTACCATCATTTATCCTAATAATTTGACTTGTTTTATTATATTATGTATGAGGATTGATACTTAATCGTTTACTTTTGTAATTCTCAGGTAAAAACAAGCATTTGGTGAAACTTGGCGATTTTAGACTAATTATGGAGCAAAACATGCAAGAAGTTAAGAGTCTACTGAAATGCACAAGATCAAGACTATTCTGCTCCAGATGCGCCGCATCTCACTTATTACATACGGCGCATCACTATCAAGATTTCACCAGATACGATCCAAGATACAAGAGGACATGCGCCGCATCTATTTATGGAGTTACGCCGCATCTTCTGGCGGTGTACGAATATTCCTGAATATATTAATCTTGGACCCCACGCGAAGTTAAGTCAATGCGCCGCATCTACTTACTAGATGCGCCGCATCTTACCCTCAGACAGAAACTATAAATACCCCAAGACCAGACGAATTTAGAGACATAATATTATATACGAAGTACGAAGACCAGAGAAACCTAAGGCCGAATTCAGACGAATAGGCAGCACAAGACACACCCGAACGAAGATACAAGAGCTGTAAGAAGGTGCTGCATGTGTTTAATTCATTAAGTAGTTTTGTTTTATTGTGTTAGTAAACTTTAATTCATCAGGATTGGTGGCTTGTGTAATGTGAGGAGAAAGATTGCACTCCCTTAAAACTGCTTTCCCATCAATTAAAGTTTATATGTTAATGTATTTGGTTACTACTTATTAGTGCATTGATAACCTCTGTGACTATTAGAGGCCTGCGCATTTGACTACGGAAGAGAATGTGGCTCCCACGGTTGTTACTAAATTGATCACTTAGGAATAACTTTTAGACATAAGTAATCATTAAGGGATTTCTCGCCGATAAGATTAGGACCAACGAGAAAGGGTTAACTACATACACTTCATATAAAACTATCAATAAAACAAGTGACAATCTACTTAATCATCAGGACAGATCATCTTATTGTCTCGAGTATTTATCTGTGTACGTGTGTGCTATTCGCTGATTCGTGCCTATTGGTTTAGTTTATTATTTAATTGCAACCAAATCGTGCCAGTCTCTCAGGCTGAACCCCCTTGCGTTAGATTAGGTTGTATAGCTAATTTAGAATATTAAAATACTGATTAGAATAACTAGATAATACGTTCCACTCTTAGTGATCGACACTCTACTTACCATTATATTCATACTGACCGGGTACACTGCTCGTTAAGTGTGTGTGTTATTGATAAGTCGGCTAAATATAAATTTAAAACTTGAGTAGGCATTAATACTGCTAAACCGCAACGACACATCGCACGCATCAATGTTCTAGACACATGACAGGCAACAAGTCTTATCTCTCAGATTTTCAATCAATAGATGGAGGCTATGTTACCTTTGGAGGAGGTGTTGGTGGCAAAATTTCCGGTAAAGGTACCATTAAAACTGGAAATTTAGATTTTGAAGATGTGTTCTATGTAAAAGAGCTAAATTATAATCTTTTTAGTGTCTCACAAATGTGTGACAAAAAGAACAATGTTCTTTTCTGTGAGACTGAATGTCTTGTACTTTCTCCTGATTTTAAGATGCATGATGAAAGTCAAGTACTTCTTAGAATTCCTAGAAAGGGCAATATGTACAGTGTAGACATGAAGAACATTGTTCCTAAAAAGAATTTAACTTGTCTTGTTGCAAAGGCCACATTGGATGAATCAACGAAATGGCATAGAAGGCTTGGTCATATTAATTTCAAAACCATAAATAAAATTATTAAGAATGGTTTGGTAAGAGGTTTACCTCACAAAAGATTTGAAAATGATCAAACATGCATTGCTTGTCTAAAAGGCAAACAACAAAAAGCCACTTGTAAGCCCAAGATTTTTAACTCTTTCAATCAATCATTGTTTATGCTGCATATGGACTTATTTGGACCTGTTTCAGTAAGTAGTATAATGCATAAGAGATATTGTCTTGTTATAATTGATGACTATACTAGATTTACATGGGTTTTCTTTCTATCCACTAAGGATGAGACTACAAGCATCCTTAAGACATTCATTACACAGATAGAAAACCAAGTAGACAAGAAAGTGAAAGTCATTAGATTTGATAATGGGACAGAGTTTAAGAATAGATTTATGGATGATTTCTGCAAAGAAAAGGGTATTAGGAGAGAATTTAGTGTTGCTAGAACACCACAACAGAATGGTGTTGTTGAGAGAAAGAATAGAACACTAATTGAAGCTGCTAGAACTATGTTAGCTGATTCTAAGCTACCTATAACTTTTTGGGCTGAAGCAGTCAACACTGCTTGCTATGTCCAAAATAGAGTTTTAGTTATTCAACCCCACAATAAGACATCATATGAACTTTTTAGAGGTAGAACTCCTGCAATAGGATTTCTTAGACCTTTTGGATGTCATGTGACAATTCTCAATACCTTAGACCATTTAGGAAAATTCGATGGTAAAGCAGATGAAGGTTTCTTAGTTGGATATTCTCTTGTTAGCAAAGCTTTTAGAGTTTACAACTTAAGAACTGAGAAAGTTCAAGAAGAACTACATGTGGAGTTTCTGGAAAACAAATCCAATGTAGTAGGTCAAGGACCAAAATGGATATTTGATCTTGATTATCTAACAAATTCTATGAATTATATACCTGTTTTTGCAGATCACCTTGCGTGTGGATAAGGAAGCTGTTACCTTTAATCATGATCAAACTTCGAGGTACTCCTCAAATTATAACTCTGCATCGGTTAACCGAATCGATGTCATTGATGTTGCTTCAAAGGAGTACTCTCAAGAAAATCTTGGTTATTTTCATAATTCTGTGAGTGGGGAACCCACCACATCTTCTCAACATATCATAGCAGACTCTTCTCCTTCTCTCACTTCGGTTGAGGGAAGTGATCCCTTTTGGGATGAGGTCGATGCTTTTCTTACTCTCGATAGTTCACTTCCGCATGAGGTTGATGATGACTATCTTGATCCTGAGGGGGACATTCTTTTTCTAGAAAATTTGTTAAACGAAGATTCATCTTCCCCTCTTCCACCAAAACAACTTCATAATGAGGAAATCAAATCAGTTGAAAAAACTGATAAACTTCCGGAGATCAAGTTTAAGGACTTGCCTCCTCCACTTGCAATTCTTGAGGAGGAAGTTCTTATCCTAATTGCTGTTCAGATCTCTCTTCTTCCCTTCACCTACCCGGTGATTTCTCCTATCCTTCACTCATTCGGGAGTGAGGATGTTACTTTTGACCCCGGCATTGTCCATATAACATTGGTTTAATGCCAAATTTATCTCATCGGTGTGGAACTTTCATGTACTTCAATGTGTATACAAACATCTTGAATGAAAATCCGATGGAGATGGTCTCTTCCACTTACTTCCCCATAGACTTTTAAATTGCTTTTTCTCCCGGGCTGTTCAGGAACCCTTTGTTACGGTTGACCGTTCACAAGCGGTTAGCTTGCGTGATAAACCTGACTGTTCGGGAAAAATCAACTCAATTCGGGGTCGAGTCAAGCTAGCGACTCGGTTAATAAAAATAGTAGCAAAATATGGGTTTTCACCCATGTCTCACCCTAGTGTGGGGGAGATTCCCCACATGTTGTAAATATGTACAGTCATTAAAAAAAAAAAAAAAAAAAAAAAAAAAAAAAAAAAAAAAAAAGCATTCCCAAAGAGGGAATTTGCATGCCTTAACGGCTTAAATGCAAATTAAATAAAAATAAAATAAATAACTATATGAAATAAAAGGCTATTAGTATTTCCCTTTCACGTTCTAAGTATTGGTTTAACAGCCGGTTCTTTGAATATTGAGGGCAATATTCAGTTCTAAGTGTGGGGGGGAATTCTTGCGAATTTGATCAAATGTACCATCAAGTACCCCCATTTTAGCCAAAATTTTAAAATTTTTTCTCACTTAGAACGCAATAAATGGTTATCAGTCCGCCATGTCTAACCCACATAAGGATTGGCTAATCCAGGAGCAAACGGCTCTTGGTAAAGATATCTCAAATCTGTTGATGGCTTACAATTTGCCCAAAATTGTATGGTATTCGACTCACCATATCTTCATAAGTGAAGAGTTGGCTAGCCCGCAAGGTTATGGCTTGTGGTTAAGGCAGTGAAAATCCATGATTGGTAATCAGCTCACCAAAGATAATAGTAATAATTTATCTAAGAGTTGGCTAGTCCAGAAGCAAACGGCTTTTGGTAAAGACAAATCAAAACCGTTGACAGCTTGTGGTTTGCTCAAAATCACTTGGTTATCATTGTACCAAAGTTCTTACTTGAACTGAAACATTTGGCTACTCCAGAAGTAATGGCTTTTGGTAAAGAGTCTTTCAAATCCATTAAATCTTCATAAAATATTGCTAGGGACTAGCAATAGTTTAGTGTGGGGGATTGATGAGTGTCTAAATACTCATCATTTTTACCTAATATGAGCTGCCAAAACTCTCAAAAACACTCAGAAATGCATCATAATACTGAAATTATCCCAGAATTGTGTTTTATATGTTTCAGATGCAAAATGTTTAAAAACAGTTGAAAAACGAACAAAGTTTGCATTATTGGCAGTTTCAGTCCCTCAACTTTCAAAAGTTGTCAAAACTAGTCCCTGATCACTAAAAACTTGTACAAATATCATTTTAGGTCCTTGGGGATTCATAAGTTGTTAGAAAAGTCCTTTGAAGTTAAAAATTACAAATTTACAACTTTGGTCCCTCAAGTTTGGAAAATGTCAAAAATGGTCCCTAGGATTTAAAAACTTTGAGAAAAATAAATATGGTCCTTGTGTTATTGATTTGTGGCAGGTTTAGTCCTTTGAAGTGATTTTGGAATGTTGGCAAATCAGGTCCCTAAAGTTTCAGCATATTACACCTTTGGTCCTTGTGATTTATCTAAAAAACCAACCGGGCCTAAAATTAAATAAACAAACCAACCCACCCTTTGTATTAAATAACCCAACTACCCAACCCAACCTATTATCTAAACCCAGCCCAACAAGCCCAACTCCCTTTCCTTAAAACCCAACCCGACCCAACTTTAATTTAAATAAGAAAGTTTGACCTTCGGTCAAACCTTCTTATCTCCTTCCTTCGAACCGCCAAACAATAACCAGTCATCACCCCCCACCTCACCATTTTCCACAGCTGTCTCACCACATCATTCCCCCTCCAAACACACTACCTAACACTCCAAATGCATTTAAAGCATCTTCCTTCTCCCCAACAGTCAGAGATAGTGGGTTTACCACTTTTCCATTTTTCCCGCCAAAAGCTAATATGGACGAAGGAGATTAAATTGGAGCAATTCAATGGATGGGATTTGATCAGAGATGATGACTTAGGGTTTCCCATTTTAATTTTGTATAAATAGAAGCATTGTAGCTCAAATGAAGCAAGTAGTTAACTAGTAGCATAGTCGTTTTCAATATCCAGTGGCTATAAATTGTAATTCTCAGTTCCAGTAATCAATATAAGTTGTTTTCAAGTTTCATTGTTCTTGTTTCATCAGTATTTAACTTAATTTCCATAGTAATGTAAGTTACAAGTTTACTGTTAAGTAGAAATAAGCTCGAATCCTATTAAGACTTAAACACAAACACTCCCTAACCTTTCTATAAGCTTACATAAGCTTTCCCTAGCTTTTGATAAGTTTATATAGTGTTACTCAGTTCTAATTTCAAATAAAGAAGAAAAGTCAATGAAAGTCAATGGGAGGGTCAAATAAGCTATTCTGGGGTTAAAAGCTATTCAGGAAGGCTTATTTTGGGTATCTAGCTTGTTTTTAACAAGCTAGGTGAGTTCTTGGTCCTAGTTCTTTGGTTCACAATTCAATTCGATTGTAAGCTTAATTTTCAAGTTTTCTTAATTCTTAATATTTACTGTTAAGTAGCTTATCATTATTATTATTAGCTTATCTGTCAAATTCTTAGCTTATTAATAGTTCTCAAACATATTTCATTCAAGTTCTTCAGTTTTAACTTCCTTGTTCTTAATTTACACCTAAAAAACCTATAAAAGCCAAAAATAACTAGCATAAGCTAGCTTATTAAAACTGCTCTAATTTCAGTCACTTGTCACTTTTAATAGCTTAAAATACTTGCTTACATCAGTAGTTTTCAATTTAGAGCTTAATCACACTAGTTTCAGTTCAAAAATCCACACAGCAGTCCCTTAAGGGCTGTTTGGTTTAGTGCTGTCAAACAAAGCAAACACTAGTTCACTGTAGCTTGACCATAAGCTCAAGTTTGCACAGGCTTATCTCATACCTTAGAAGCTATTTTCAACATTTGCCAAGCCCAATAGATCAATATAGCAGTTTTCCATGGTCCTTGTGATTTTCAGTTCCTTAGAAGCTTTAACAAGCTTTAACAAGCTAGAGGCTTGTTTAGACCATTACCTTGGCACTTTTGTACTCAACTCAGTCCAATTAGTATACACCATAAAGCCTAGACCATCTGTGCAAGTGTACACCAATTTGCACACAAACCTGCACAACAGCAGACTCATTGCTGCTAGCTGCTGATCTAGCCTCCAATTGGACCTCAATTGGCTAGCTTGTGATAGGGCTTTTAGGTTTTCTAGATAGCTCATAGGCCAAGCTAAGTTTTTCCCCCATAATATTCCATCTCAATAGCTTATTACCTAGCTTAATCTTGTCTGTATTTTGGGCTGTTTCTGAGTTTTCTGTTTCAAGTTTTGCAACAGCCATAGTGCTTAACTTGCTTAATTCTTATGCTTATTGTGTATTTTAAGTTGTTTCAAGCTTATTATAGTTGTTTAAACTTGTCCTGATCAGTTGGTCAATTTTCCTAGCTTATTAGCTTATTTTGGGCTTATTCACAACTGCTTATTAGCCCAAATCTGCTTTTTAGGCTTAGCCAACTTCCAATTTTATTTTTCTTATCTTTCTAATACTATTT
This sequence comes from Artemisia tridentata subsp. tridentata, assembly GCA_021014915.2. NCBI lineage: Eukaryota > Viridiplantae > Streptophyta > Magnoliopsida > Asterales > Asteraceae > Artemisia > Artemisia tridentata. Next base: position 71,116,467 of record CP139505.1, read on the forward strand.
TAGATTTACTCAGAAATTTTCATAATTTTCTGAATAGTTTTAATATTTTTAATCTCTTTAATTAGTTTTTAACAGTAATTAAATCATAATAAATAGAAAAATAATCAGAAAAATATAATTCCAATTTTCATAATTTTCTTCTGTCATTTTTAATCTAGGAAAAATATAAAAATATTTTTAGAAGAAAATCAAAAATAGAAATAAAGTGATAGCTTCTATTTAATAGAATTTATCTTTTTAAATTTTAATTAAGTAATTTTCATTTTTATAATTTTCTTAGCTTTTTCTCATCTTATAATATTTTTAGAAAAAGTTTTAGAATTTTCCTTGTTCATTTAGTATTTTTTATAAATTTAAATAGTTTAATAAGTTATTAAATAATAAATAATTAATAATAATTAAATAAAAAGTATAAAAAATATAATTTAAGTTTTTAAATAAGTTTTTAGTAATTTTACATTTTTAGGTTTTAAATTTCATAAATTTCAGTTTTTGTCCCGTTTTAGATTTTCTGTTACGCATTGTAAGTTTATTTTTTCGCGTTTAATTTTCCTGTGTATATCTGTTTTAATTTGTTATTTAGAATTGTTAAATAAAGCAAAATCAAAAGCAATCTAAATCATCAATCACTATAATCCTAGCTTTTCACAGTTTTCCATTCACACCTCGTTGGGAAACGACCCAGGTGATCACTTGCCTGGTTCACACTACACACGAGCATCCGGTTCTGAGACTGCACTTATTTATAGGTGTTGTTCAGCACGGATCAAATTTTGGCGCCGCTGCCGGGGAGGTTGTGCTGCGACAGTTGTGTGAGTTTTAGCGATTAGTGATTCGAGATCCTTCTCCCAAGAAGTTCCTATTTCCCAAAAACAATATAAAATACAAAAATATTTTTCTTTTCTTTTCTATATATATTATTATTATTATTATCATATAAAAAATAAAAACACCAAAAATAATTTCCGTTTTCTTTGTTAATAATAAATAACAAAAAAAAATTACCATCGAGAACCAAGACAGAGTACTACCTAACTGGGGGTACGACCATAATAAGTTCCCAAACCAAAGATTTAAAACTTGCCTTTGTATCACTTGCGAATATCGGCTCACCTTTGATTGATAAACAAACTCTAACGGAGGTTCTAGGATAGTCTGACATTAAATTTTCGGACTGAAAGAAGCGGGTTTTTAAGGAGCTTAATTGCCCACCTTTGCTTCTCCGCCACTCTGTGCGTTTATCATTTAGAGAGCTACCGTACGCTTGTTGATTGTTGGTATAAGTTAACTTGTGTTTTGCTTCTGTCTTGTTTTAATTGGAATATTTTGCTTAGTGCATGCGCACTCGTTCTTCCACGTCATCAAGCCCTTTACGTGAACTCGTTGAAATTCCGAGAAGACGTAATCGTAGACGTGCTGCCCAAATAGTCGAACCCGAGATTCGTACTGATCCCACTGATAATATGGCAGACGAACGTACAATGGCTGAAATGCTCCAGGCACCCACCGAGGGTTATGGAGATGCCATCGTTTTACCAGCCATCGATTCTGATCATTTTGAACTGAAAACACATTTGATTCAGCTCGTGTCCACAAACCAATTCCACGGGTTTGAACGAGAGGATCCATATGCACACATTCGTTGGTTCAATAAACTGACCTCCACAATCAATTACAAAAATGTGCCGCAAACAGTGATCAAATTGATGCTATTTCCATTCTCACTTGAGGGGGCAGCCCGGATTTGGCTGGATAAAGAACCCCCTCGATCCATTGAAACCTGGGAAGATCTTGTTAAGAAATTTGTAAATTATTTCTTCCCTCCATCAAAGACGACTAATCTAAAAAATGAAATTGCTGGATTTCGTCAAGGTTTTGATGAAAATTTCGGAGAGGCATGGGACAGATTTAAAGATCTCCTAAGAAAATGCCCACATCACGATTTCAATGTGTTACAACAGATAAATACGTTTTATAATGGGTTGACCCAAAACGATCAAGATGCACTTAATGCAGCCTCCGGTGGCAATATCTTGAATCGTAAACCCAGAGAGGTGGTTGAAATTTGTGAAAATAAATCAAAAGTTCCTATTTCTAGAAACAAAGTGAATGTTCCTGTCACTCCTACTGCTTCTTCTTCATCCGGTAACTCCTCAGAGTTAGCCTTTCTAACAGATTCAATGCGTTGTATGATGAAAGAAATGAAAGAATTAAAAAGTGAAATTCATAAACCGGAACAAATCAAAGCAATAAACAAAGTGTGTGAAACTTGTGGTGGCCCACATGCGTATTATGATTGTCAAGCAACCGATGCTTCTCTTTACCCAGCTCCCGTAGCTGCAGTAAACCAAAATCAATACCGTCCGCATGCTGAGACTCAGTACCGAGCACCGAATGCTATGGTCCCACCTGGTTTTCCACCCGTGCCAAATCAGAATAATCAAAATCGCTTTGTTCAAAATCAGGGACAAAATTTTCACAACTCTCAAAATTTCAATCAAAACCGAGGTCAGAATCAGGGTAATTTTAACCAAAACCGTGGTCCAAATTTTAATCAAAACCAAGGTTCAAACCGAAATCAGACATCCTCAGATGAGTTGCTTATGCAATTCATGAAAACCCAAGAGGAAACAAATAAGACACAACGTGAGACAAACCAGTTATTGGTTGCCCAATTAAACCAGATCAAAAAGTCTTTAACTGATATACCCTCTACCTCGGGAGGTCTCCCAAGTAACACTGTTGTCAACCCTAGGGGTGAACTCAAAGCTGTCAGTACACGTAGTGGTAAATCTCATGTTGGATTCAAGGTGATAAAGGACCCGGTACTTCCCACTAACAATGGAAGTGCTAAATACGTCCAACCTTCGGTCATCCAACCTTCAGTCATCCAAAAATCTACACCCACAATTGCTCCTCAGCCGTCTAGAATCGATCCTACTCTTTCACGATTTACGGTTAAAAGTTTGTCAACCAAACTTAGTGAGCAAAGATCAGCCAGATATTATTCCGAAATGCTCAATGCTGTTCCTGTCAGTGTACTTGATGACAGTGATGATGACGAAGATACCACTTTCGTCAAAGCTATCACCACTCGGAGTGGTGCTTCTTATGAAGGGCCAGCTGGCCCTATTCCTCCTCCGTTGTTTGAAATGGAAAAAGAGACGGAGGATACAACGGACAAAGTGCCAATTCCAAGCCCACAAAGTACAGCACAAGTCCAGCCTCCGATTGTCCAGAAAAAGAAATCCAATCCAGGAGTTGTCTTTGAATCTGTTAAGACTCCTGAAGTTATTGCTCCTAAATCCAAACCTTACCTTCCTTACCCATCGCGCTTAAATGAACAAAAGCTCCGTGAGAAGGCTAGTCAACAAATGGACAAATTCTTTCAAATTTTTAAAGAATTACACTTTGACATAAGTCTTGCGGATGCTATCATTCTGATGCCCAAATTTGCATCATCAATCAAACACTTGTTAAGCAACAAGGAAAAACTGATTGAAATGGCTAAAACTCCAGTAAATGAGAACTGCTCAGCGGTTATCTTGAAAAAGCTTCCGGAGAAGCTTGGAGATCCTGGAAAGTTTCTATTACCTTGTGTATTTCCGGGAATGGTTGAATGCTATGCCTTAGCAGATCTAGGTGCAAGCATCAACCTGATGCCTCATTCAGTATGGAAGAAACTTTCTCTTCCGGCTCTTACTCCTACCTGCATGACTCTTGAGCTTGCAGATCGAACCATAACTCATCCCTGCGGCATTGCCGAAGATGTATTTGTGAAAATAGGAAAGTTCCATTTTCCAGCTGACTTTGTGGTTGTTGATTTCGATGCTGACCAAAAGGTTCCTCTCATTCTTGGAAGAGGATTCCTAAAAACGGGCCATGCTCTCATTGATGTATTTAAGCATGAGATCACCTTGCGTGTGGATAAGGAAGCTGTTACCTTTAATCATGATCAAACTTCGAGGTACTCCTCAAATTATAACTCTGCATCGGTTAACCGAATCGATGTCATTGATGTTGCTTCAAAGGAGTACTCTCAAGAAAATCTTGGTTATTTTCATAATTCTGTGAGTGGGGAACCCACCACATCTTCTCAACATATCATAGCAGACTCTTCTCCTTCTCTCACTTCGGTTGAGGGAAGTGATCCCTTTTGGGATGAGGTCGATGCTTTTCTTACTCTCGATAGTTCACTTCCGCATGAGGTTGATGATGACTATCTTGATCCTGAGGGGGACATTCTTTTTCTAGAAAATTTGTTAAACGAAGATTCATCTTCCCCTCTTCCACCAAAACAACTTCATAATGAGGAAATCAAATCAGTTGAAAAAACTGATAAACTTCCGGAGATCAAGTTTAAGGACTTGCCTCCTCCACTTGCAATTCTTGAGGAGGAAGTTCTTATCCTAATTGCTGTTCAGATCTCTCTTCTTCCCTTCACCTACCCGGTGATTTCTCCTATCCTTCACTCATTCGGGAGTGAGGATGTTACTTTTGACCCCGGCATTGTCCATATAACATTGGTTTAATGCCAAATTTATCTCATCGGTGTGGAACTTTCATGTACTTCAATGTGTATACAAACATCTTGAATGAAAATCCGATGGAGATGGTCTCTTCCACTTACTTCCCCATAGACTTTTAAATTGCTTTTTCTCCCGGGCTGTTCAGGAACCCTTTGTTACGGTTGACCGTTCACAAGCGGTTAGCTTGCGTGATAAACCTGACTGTTCGGGAAAAATCAACTCAATTCGGGGTCGAGTCAAGCTAGCGACTCGGTTAATAAAAATAGTAGCAAAATATGGGTTTTCACCCATGTCTCACCCTAGTGTGGGGGAGATTCCCCACATGTTGTAAATATGTACAGTCATTAAAAAAAAAAAAAAAAAAAAAAAAAAAAAAAAAAAAAGCATTCCCAAAGAGGGAATTTGCATGCCTTAACGGCTTAAATGCAAATTAAATAAAAATAAAATAAATAACTATATGAAATAAAAGGCTATTAGTATTTCCCTTTCACGTTCTAAGTATTGGTTTAACAGCCGGTTCTTTGAATATTGAGGGCAATATTCAGTTCTAAGTGTGGGGGGGAATTCTTGCGAATTTGATCAAATGTACCATCAAGTACCCCCATTTTAGCCAAAATTTTAAAATTTTTTCTCACTTAGAACGCAATAAATGGTTATCAGTCCGCCATGTCTAACCCACATAAGGATTGGCTAATCCAGGAGCAAACGGCTCTTGGTAAAGATATCTCAAATCTGTTGATGGCTTACAATTTGCCCAAAATTGTATGGTATTCGACTCACCATATCTTCATAAGTGAAGAGTTGGCTAGCCCGCAAGGTTATGGCTTGTGGTTAAGGCAGTGAAAATCCATGATTGGTAATCAGCTCACCAAAGATAATAGTAATAATTTATCTAAGAGTTGGCTAGTCCAGAAGCAAACGGCTTTTGGTAAAGACAAATCAAAACCGTTGACAGCTTGTGGTTTGCTCAAAATCACTTGGTTATCATTGTACCAAAGTTCTTACTTGAACTGAAACATTTGGCTACTCCAGAAGTAATGGCTTTTGGTAAAGAGTCTTTCAAATCCATTAAATCTTCATAAAATATTGCTAGGGACTAGCAATAGTTTAGTGTGGGGGATTGATGAGTGTCTAAATACTCATCATTTTTACCTAATATGAGCTGCCAAAACTCTCAAAAACACTCAGAAATGCATCATAATACTGAAATTATCCCAGAATTGTGTTTTATATGTTTCAGATGCAAAATGTTTAAAAACAGTTGAAAAACGAACAAAGTTTGCATTATTGGCAGTTTCAGTCCCTCAACTTTCAAAAGTTGTCAAAACTAGTCCCTGATCACTAAAAACTTGTACAAATATCATTTTAGGTCCTTGGGGATTCATAAGTTGTTAGAAAAGTCCTTTGAAGTTAAAAATTACAAATTTACAACTTTGGTCCCTCAAGTTTGGAAAATGTCAAAAATGGTCCCTAGGATTTAAAAACTTTGAGAAAAATAAATATGGTCCTTGTGTTATTGATTTGTGGCAGGTTTAGTCCTTTGAAGTGATTTTGGAATGTTGGCAAATCAGGTCCCTAAAGTTTCAGCATATTACACCTTTGGTCCTTGTGATTTATCTAAAAAACCAACCGGACCTAAAATTAAATAAACAAACCAACCCACCCTTTGTATTAAATAACCCAACTACCCAACCCACTATTATCTAAACCCAGCCCAACAAGCCCAACTCCCTTTCCTTAAAACCCAACCCGACCCAACTTTAATTTAAATAAGAAAGTTTGACCTTCGGTCAAACCTTCTTATCTCCTTCCTTCGAACCGCCAAACAATAACCAGTCATCACCCCCCACCTCACCATTTTCCACAGCTGTCTCACCACATCATTCCCCCTCCAAACACACTACCTAACACTCCAAATGCATTTAATGCATCTTCCTTCTCCCCAACAGTCAGAGATAGTGGGTTTACCACTTTTCCATTTTTCCCGCCAAAAGCTAATATGGACGAAGGAGATTAAATTGGAGCAATTCAATGGATGGGATTTGATCAGAGATGATGACTTAGGGTTTCCCATTTTAATTTTGTATAAATAGAAGCATTGTAGCTCAAATGAAGCAAGTAGTTAACTAGTAGCATAGTCGTTTTCAATATCCAGTAGCTATAAATTGTAATTCTCAGTTCCAGTAATCAATATAAGTTGTTTTCAAGTTTCATTGTTCTTGTTTCATCAGTATTTAACTTAATTTCCATAGTAATGTAAGTTACAAGTTTACTGTTAAGTAGAAATAAGCTCGAATCCTATTAAGACTTAAACACAAACACTCCCTAACCTTTCTATAAGCTTACATAAGCTTTCCATAGCTTTTGATAAGTTTATATAGTGTTACTCAGTTCTAATTTCAAATAAAGAAGAAAAGTCAATGAAAGTCAATGGGAGGGTCAAATAAGCTATTCTGGGGTTAAAAGCTATTCAGGAAGGCTTATTTTGGGTATCTAGCTTGTTTTTAACAAGCTAGGTGAGTTCTTGGTCCTAGTTCTTTGGTTCATAATTCAATTCGATTGTAAGCTTAATTTTCAAGTTTTCTTAATTCTTAATATTTACTATTAAGTAGCTTATCATTATTATTATTAGCTTATCTGTCAAATTCTTAGCTTATTAATAGTTCTCAAACATATTTCATTCAAGTTCTTCAGTTTTAACTTCCTTGTTCTTAATTTACACCTAAAAAACCTATAAAAGCCAAAAATAACTAGCATAAGCTAGCTTATTAAAACTGCTCTAATTTCAGTCACTTGTCACTTTTAATAGCTTAAAATACTTGCTTACATCAGTAGTTTTCAATTTAGAGCTTAATCACACTAGTTTCAGTTCAAAAATCCACACAGCAGTCCCTTAAGGGCTGTTTGGTTTAGTGCTGTCAAACAAAGCAAACACTAGTTCACTGTAGCTTGACCATAAGCTCAAGTTTGCACAGGCTTATCTCATACCTTAGAAGCTATTTTCAACATTTGCCAAGCCCAATAGATCAATATAGCAGTTTTCCATGGTCCTTGTGATTTTCAGTTCCTTAGAAGCTTTAACAAGCTTTAACAAGCTAGAGGCTTGTTTAGACCATTACCTTGGCACTTTTGTACTCAACTCAGTCCAATTAGTATACACCATAAAGCCTAGACCATCTGTGCAAGTGTACACCAATTTGCACACAAACCTGCACAACAGCAGACTCATTGCTGCTAGCTGCTGATCTAGCCTCCAATTGGACCTCAATTGGCTAGCTTGTGATAGGGCTTTTAGGTTTTCTAGATAGCTCATAGGCCAAGCTAAGTTTTGCCCCCATAATATTCCATCTCAATAGCTTATTACCTAGCTTAATCTTGTCTGTATTTTGGGCTGTTTCTGAGTTTTCTGTTTCAAGTTTTGCAACAGCCATACTGCTTAACTTGCTTAATTCTTATGCTTATTGTGTATTTTAAGTTGTTTCAAGCTTATTATAGTTGTTTAAACTTGTCCTGATCAGTTGGTCAATTTTCCTAGCTTATTTTGGGCTTATTCACAACTGCTTATTAGCCCAAATCTGCTTTTTAGGCTTAGCCAACTTCCAATTTTATTTTTCTTATCTTTCTAATACTATTTTAGATTTACTCAGAAATTTTCATAATTTTCTGAATAGTTTTAATATTTTTAATCTCTTTAATTAGTTTTTAACAGTAATTAAATCATAATAAATAGAAAAATAATCAAAAAAATATAATTCCAATTTTCATAATTTTCTTCTGTCATTTTTAATCTAGGAAAAATATAAAAATATTTTTAGACCTTAAGAAAATCAAAAATAGAAATAAAGTGATAGCTTCTATTTAATAGAATTTATCTTTTTAAATTTTAATTAAGTAATTTTCATTTTTATAATTTTCTTAGCTTTTTCTCATCTTATAATATTTTTAGAAAAAGTTTTAGAATTTTCCTTGTTCATTTAGTATTTTTTATAAATTTAAATAGTTTAATAAGTTATTAAATAATAAATAATTAATAATAATTAAATAAAAAGTATAAAAAATATAATTTAAGTTTTTAAATAAGTTTTAAGTAATTTTACATTTTTAGGTTTTAAATTTCATAAATTTCAGTTTTTGTCCCGTTTTAGATTTTCTGTTACGCATTGTAAGTTTATTTTTTCGCGTTTAATTTTCCTGAGTATATCTGTTTTAATTTGTTATTTAGAATTGTTAAATAAAGCAAAATCAAAAGCAATCTAAATCATCAATCACTATAATCCTAGCTTTTCAGAGTTTTCCATTCACACCTCGTTGGGAAACGACCCAGGTGATCACTTGCCTGGTTCACACTACACACGAGCATCCGGTTCTGAGACTGCACTTATTTATAGGTGTTGTTCAGCACGGATCACATGCACTAATTTATCTCAAGCCAAAAAGAACCAGCACCCACATCTATCTTTTGCCTTTGCATGCTCACGTTAAAAACAAAACACACAAACACTACATCTAGCAAAACAACCACCGATCCTCTTATTCTTGATCAGAAATACGCCTAAGCATGAAGGGTTTTTGATCGTGGGACGTTAGTTGAAGGTCTTGTAATACGCATAGCTTGGCTCGAGCATGACTACATCTTTGTTTTTGTACTTTTATTCGTATAAGGTATTCTCCATATCCATTTTTAATATTCTTTTTGATCCGTCTAAAACGTTTGCCTCGTATGGATTATATGAACACGAACTCGCATATAAAATCTAAATCGTTTTTGTTCCGTTAAGTGATACGTTTTGTCACATAAAATAAGTTTGGTCGATCTATGATGTATACGAAAGAAGAGACATGTGATCACATGAATTTAAGAAAATATATGTCGAACATGTATAGCTTTAACCTACTAATGAATAAGTTATTGAGAGCTTATGAACCAAATAGTTGGTCATTGTTGAGCACTAAAAATACAACATGAAAGCTGGTAAAACAGTAGCATATAATGATAAAATGCTTATGTCGATAAAAGAGTGTGTATTATGGGTCTAACGTGGCTATGATTTCATGTGAGGTTTTACATGTTAACGTGCCTTGTTAATCTTTGAAGTGTAGTCGGGAATGTGGTCATGTTGTCTTGAGGGTATGTCTCACCTTGTATCTTTTGATTCGAACGGTTGAGTCTCGTTGAAAATTATTGGTCTCGTTATTTATTTGTGCGGGAAACAGGCTGTGTCAACTAGCGTGAATTAACCCAGATTCATGCTGTCTATTCGTTATGGAATGGTGTTGTTTATTTCGAGTTCGATATCGGGTCTCGGTGTCACCCTATGCTGATCGAACTATATGTAAAAGAAGATGCAAAGATGAAGCTTGTTTCGTTTTAGTTACATGAACATAGAGGATGAAAACTTGCATGAAATGATAAAATTAAGTTACTGAACTAATAGGAATGAATATTTGCATGCACTGTTCGACTAGAAGCATATCACGTATTATTATTAAAGCCAAAAGAAACAAAAAAACTAACTAACCTGTCACATCTAACCCTAAAATAATAATAAATTACATTTTAGACCTTAGATTTTGCTATATTAACACTTTAAGCCCTAAACTATGATAAATGTCATATTTGATCTTTAAGTTAATCTATTACCATTTAAGTATGACTAATTAATGGATTATACTTTAAAATTTCTAGAATGAAAAGGTTACTATAATTAGAAAGTTACTAGGTTCTGTTCTGTTTAGTGGATTTAACTATATATGACATGATTTCTGTTCTGGTGATTGGTACTGTGTGCTATACATGCCCTTCACAACTTCTGGGAGCTCGCTACTCCATTTGAAGAATGAGGACACCCCTCATATTATCTGATTATCTGAGAGGTCTCCCCTCTATATGATTTGAAGATTTATGGTTACGATATGATATGATCTGTTTCTGGGCTCGTGGTGGATTACTATCCCATTTCTCTCTCCCCTTTATATTTATTCATTGTCTTATTCCGTGATCCATATTACATCTGTTTGACCATTGTTTCTGTTATTCTGCATTATTCTCTATTACTGTTTGTTATCGTTATATCTGTTCACTGAGCTCTCGTAGCTCAGCCGCATTTCTTTTCCTGCGGCAGGTTTTAGTAAGAAGCTGGGAATGGGTGGAGAGTACCTTTGGACTTAGGAGACTGATAGCTGTTCTGGATTTAGAAGTGATTAGAAGTTATTATTATTTCAGAATTAGTATTTAGTGGAAGTTCATTTGTAACCTTGTAGTACCTGTATTCCATTTGTAACCTTTGAGATTTCTTGTATTGCTATAGATGTATGCTTTGTTTTGATCTGATATGAAACCATTATTGTGATATCTTTACCCTTGTCGGGTTGGGGTGTTACAATTTATGGTATCAGAGAGACAGGCTGCGACTCGTAATACATTTACCCTTGACCTGTGAAGTCTGGACCACTAAGTTTCCACTGTAAGCGCTCATAAGACAACCTTTTAGATTTGCTTTAGGATTTCCCTATAGGAACTTAAGTTTGACCAGTGAGGAATGGGTAGACTATAAGGCTTTTGTTTAAGTATCATTGCTTCCGCATCACTCTGATTCGTACCTAGCTTGTTGAGATCACTTTTATTGAAAGCTTATGCTTTGCACCACCTAGATTCTGAAACTTATATAAATTTTGAAAGCATTGATAATTGCATAGTAATTGCCTGACACTATTTGATCCTTGCCTTCAGATGCCGACTCCGACCTCTGATTCTTTTGTTAATCATTTTGATGTCTCTTCGGGTATTCTGAGAATCTCCATGACAATGACCTACTGGATACATCCTGTTATTTGCTTTTGATAATCAATAAATCTTCTGACCCTATCTGAGTTCGTCTTAAACATCTCTGTTCCCATGAGAAGTCTGGTGGTGTTTTGACCACGAGTATAAGAATGTTTTTACCCTCACTTCTGAACGATAAGACTTGCGTTGTCGATCTGTTTTCATTGAATAGTTAACTTTGATTTTTATTCTGATAAAGGATAGGTTGATTGGTCATTGACGATTACCCTCCTATGTTTCACCTTCAGTGTTTGAAAACCATTTGAACTCCCTACCATGATTTCCGATTGTTAAACTTTTGCTATTACTACCTAATTTTGTTCTTCATTTCCGACCTATTTGATAAGCAGTTTGATACTCCTCTGATCATCCCGAAGGTCATTTAACCTTACGGAGTTTGACACAATCTGTGAATTCATTACCCATGCTAGATATAAATGTATCATCTGATATTACTCTGTCCTTGCGAAGTCCATTACTACTCCTATGAGAACTCTGGCGATTATTAGCCATGGATATGACGATAATTTTGTCGCGATGTGAAATTGTTAACTGAGCATGATGATGCTGATTACTGATATTTGATATGCCTCACTTTTGACTGTTATACGATGTTCGTATTACCGATGACTCACAACCTACCTGCCACTTATGCTAAATAGCTAATCAAGACTCCAACACCTTAAATTGTTCGTTTATCTATCTCCACACTTTGATGAACCATGTACTTGACCTTGATTTATGAACTATCCGTCTGGCTTGGCGACCGCACTTATCCTACGAATCCGCTTACTTTTGATATATTCGATTTTGAGGTCTTTAAGTTATGGATTGGCTGGCCCTCATACGCTGTCAGGGACTACTGATCGGTCCCAAACAGTCAAACAATATAGTCAACCACGGATGTGGTCAACAAAAGTCAAACTATAAGGGAACCAATTGCAATTAACCAAAGGAGTTAGTGTTTCCCCGGGTCGTTAAGTCCCAACGAGGTGTGTAAACTGAAATAAAACGAATGTGTGATCGGGTGATGTTGAACAGGAAAGGGGTTATGAATAATTTTCACTAAGAAATAAAAGAAAATAGCTTAAACAAGCTATATGAACAAAAACTAGAAATTAGAGAACCTAAAAATGTAAAAGGAATTAAAAACGTACGTTTAGTTTAAATAAACGTAAACGTACAAAATAAAAAGGTAATTCTGTCAAATATAACTCCCACAAATGTGAAAATTATATTTTTGGAATCCTAAAAGTAAATAAAAATTATTGGAAAAAGAAAATAAATTATTACACTATTTAATTAATTATTATAAATTAAAAACTAAATAAAACTATTTAATAATTACCTAAAAAATAAGAAAATCTAAAATAAGCTTAGAAAAATAAAATTAAAACTAAGAAAAATCTAAAATATTATAAAACAATTTTTGAAACTGAAAATATATTTATTACACAATTATTCTATTTATTATTAATTATTTACTATTATTTAATTATAAAAACTATTATTGAATTATTATAAATATTAAACGACCTAAGAAAAATCTGAAACTTTTTACAGAATTATTAAATAAATAAAAGAACCTAGGAAAAATATAAAAACACTATGTGCTTAATGAAAATAAGCAAATAAGCAATAAGCTTCTAAATAGAAGCTATCACTTATCTTTAAAATGGTTCTTTTTGGTTTTTCTTTTTCTGGAACTATTTGTACACTAATATTATACAAGTTTAACAAAAATAAAACTTTACAAACCTAGAAATAAGCAGATTATGGGCTTATGACTTATTCAGTAGAGCTTTTGGGCTCACAGTGAAGTCATAAGCTTAAAATGAGCTTGAAAACAACTTTATACATGAAACAAAAGATAAAATAATATGTGCACAAGTCCAATGGACAAGTATGAACAAGATTATGCACTGGAACTAGGAAATGAGCAAAGTACTGCTAGTTCAAGCAAGGTACTGCTAGAGCAAAAGCAAGGTACTGCTAGAGCAAAAGCAAGGTACTGCTAGTTCAAGCAAGGTACTGCTAGAGCAAAATCAACCTGCTGATAGTGCAAGTGATTCTGCTGTCCAAACAACCCTGCAGCTACTCTAAGAGAATAAGCTTAATAAGCCAAAATAAGAAATGGAGTAGTGAGCTGGGTTGGTTGGCTTTCCAAAAAAGTCCAAGCTCACACTGTGGGGTCCACAGGAGAGCTTTTGAGGAGCTTATGAAAAGAGCCTGAGTATACTGATTACTCAGTATACTCAGCAAAGTGGGACAAACAAAAAGCTTGATGCAAGCTATTAAAATAAGCTTGAAAGTGAAAAGCAATTCTTGAACCTTTGAGACTGGTTGGTTAGCTTCTAAAAGAAACTAATTTCAAAACCTAAGTCCAAGAAATGAGCTTTTTGTGAGCTTGTGAAAAAGCTAGTGTTACTGAATTGCTCAGTGAACACAATTAAATGGGACAAGGTTTAAGCTAGGTGCAGCCCTATTGAATAGGCTTGAAAATAAAATATGAGCTTTAAACCAAAGAGATGGATACTTAAGCTTCCTAAAAAGCTAAAGTACTCAAGCTCTTGTCCACAGATAAGCTTTTTATGAGCTTATGAAGTTGGCCAGAGCATACTGATTGCTCAGTACACTCAGTGAAATGATAAGGTTTTGAAGATACAAATTAAGCACTAGAATAAGCAATAATGTAACACCCCAACCCGACAAGGGCAAAGGTGTCACAGATACGGATTCTTATCAGAACAAACACAAGCATATGACATAAATAACACAATAGGATTTCAAGGGTTACAAACAAAATCTGAAATTACAAGGTTACAAATGAGATATACAATAATCACTAAGTCTGAATATAACTTTTCAAATCATCTCTAATCCAATCTAACTAGCAAGATCTTCTAAGTCAAGGCTCTCTCTAATAACGACCCAGCTTCCAACTAAAAACCTGCCGCACACGAAAAGAAAACGTGCGGCTGAGCTTACAAAGCCCAGTGAACAGATATATAATAAACGGAAATGAAAGCAAAAGAAATGAAAGTAAAAGGACAAGAACAGATATGGCATAATGAAATAAATAAGTCAAGGTACAGAGAGAGAGTAAAGGTTTAGGACAGTAATCCACCACGAGCCCAGAAACATATCATATCAAATCACATACCAGGGTGTATGGAGGGGTGACCTCAGCATACCAAGACAAGGTTGAGGGGATACCTCCAGGGTTGGAGTTGCAAGCTCCCAGGGTTGTGAAAGGCATGTATTGCACACAGTACCAGTCACCAGACATACCAGATATATCAGAAACCAGAACAAGACTAGGATGCATCCATTCGCCCCCCAAGAACAAATCATATTGGCCATAATAACAGGAGTGTGCACATATCAGAATCAAGATGGGGACGGTGTAACCAAATCACTAGGGCTACACACTAGTCATGCCAGTGGTGCATCACAGACACGGCCATGTTACCTTCATGGCTAGGGTCACAAATTTGGCTCGGGTATCAAACTGGGATCAAGGGTCACATGTCAAAGGTTCACATCATAATCAGGTTGTCATATCAGAAGGTTCAAACATCCGCAGGTCAATATCAGCAGGTCAATATCAGCAGGTCAGTAACAGTTCATTTAAAAAGGGTTTCTAATTAAGAGTCCATTTAAAATAATCTTTATTAACGGTCTTCATAAAAATAATCCTTCAAAGTAGAGTTCATAAAATGATCTTTTAAAATGGTTTCTCATGCAGATAGTCTTTTAAAATAGTTTTCATACAAGTTAGTAAAATCCCAATCAAAAGAGTATTGTATCACATTTGTAAACTTCATTTTTAAATAGCTTTTCTCAAATCATTTTCCAGGTCAGAAATTAAAGGCTTCACAGTCTAGGTTCATATACTAGGTCAAAGGTTCAAGGCAAAGGATTCATAGCAAGGTATCAAATGTCAAGTATCATATTAGGGTTCACATCAGGGTTCATATCAGAATTCAAGACAAGAGATCAATGCAGAAGTTCATTATCAGAAGGTCAAGTCTCAGGTATCAAATCAGAGGCTAAACATATCAGAACATGAAAGAGGTCATAGGAAACCTTACAGAGAAGGTCAGAATATCTGTACCTTATTCCAGAAGCAAACACAAATCAGAAATGGATGACACAGAGTGGATCAGGACCTCTCTTTCTTCACACCTAGAGGGGTAGACAAGAATTACAAACCCTTCTATTTTAAGTAACTTTCCATTTTAGCTTTTAGATTCATCAAGTTACTCTTTTAGTCTTTTAGGTTTCATAATTTACACTTTATACCCCTTTACTTATCAAAGTTACAAAATGAAACCCTAGATTTACATAGATTACATTTTAACCCCTCTCATTAATTTATTAACACATCACGCATTTTATTTTCCAAGATTACAGAGTGTACATTCAAATTAACTTATTATACGAATTATACCCTCAAGTTTCACGATTCACAATTTATAACCCTTAGCTTAGGAAAATAACAATTTACATCCTTTTTACATGTCTTGACAGTTTTCAGGTATTAACTGGACTCGTTTTAAATAATTTGCAAACCATATTAAATATTCGAAATAAAATCTATAAAAATTCACAGACGTTCCCCAGGGTCTTGAGTATTTTATGTAATTTTTCTAGATTTTATTAAGTTGTCTAGATACGAACTAAAAATCCTTTCTCCCAACCTGTTCCAGAACCGGATTAATTAAAAACACCCGACCATTTTCCATCTTCTTTCCCAGTCTAGAAAATTTATAAAATTCTACAAAAATTCCAATAATTATCTAACATGTGAAATATTACTCAGCTAAAAGGACACATCCTAATTCGTTATGGTTTGAAAATGATAAATGAAAAACCCGGACGGATTTTCCAGACTTTACAAATACGACCAGACACATGATTTTCTAAAAATCAAAAAGTAACCTTCCAGGCCTCTAAAAATTATAAACTAAATTTTCCCAGGTATCCCTTTCAATGAACTTAGTTTTAGACTCTTAAAACACCCAAAAACTCGATCCCATCATTTAGTTACAGCCGGTTAAAGTCGAGCAAAAATCCAACTCAGAAACAGCCATCACAGAAACATGTTTATTTTGGGGTTTTAGCCATTCCAATCACTAATTATTGACATAAAACGTTTTTCGATGAGTTCATCCATGATTAGGTCGAATTAATACAGGTCATAACATGATCAAATCGAATAATTACCTCACAAACTCTCCTGGTCGATTTATACATAATAGATTTTAGGGTTTTCTTAACTTGTTATTTTATGTGACATTTTATGTGGTTAATGATTCGATTAGAACAAAAGGCAAGAACAAGGATTGAGCAAGGACGATACCATACCCTTGTAGACAACGAAGAACACGAACACAAGATCAAAACACCACACGAGTTGGGTCTTCTTCCACCTTTGGTCGATCGGCAGCAACAAACATCAAGGAGAACACATGTTTTTGATTAGTTTTTGCTTTATAAATTCGTATGGGTCAAGATTAGGATTATCGGGTTACCTTGTGATGACGAGACACGAATTAAGAACAAGATTCAAGGCCTCTTTTGTGGTTGTTTTTGGATCGTGGCAGCAGAACAAGGAGGGGCAGCCGACATTATTTTTGATGGAGGAACTAGGGTTCTTTTGGTTTTGTCAATCGGTTCTAGGAATAAAGAAGGCCGAATATTTGTGATTTGGTGTATATTAGGAAAAGATCAATCACATAATGGGCTTAACAAAATTGTACCAATCATGAACTTGGACCTCAAAGCGGGCAAGGGGGGGGGGCGCACATTATGTTTGTTTTTTTTTTTTTTTTTTGTACAACATTTATATAATGCAATGTTTTTAATTATGTTTGGACTTAGGTTAAGTGTTAATTAGTTAATATTCGTAAGTTCTCAAAGTTTTAAATTCGAGGGTATTTTTGTCTTTTCGGATTGTTTAAATTTTCGGGTTTTACAACTCTTCCCCTCTTAAAAGAAATTTTCGTCCTCGAAAATTGAAGTGCGAAGGTTAGACGAAGTCGTAGCAAATCGCAAAAGATCGTCACGAACACTCTCATGCACGGGGAGGTTCTTCCAAAAAGAAAAGCTCATATGGGATGCGAACAAGATTTCAAATCGAATTCTACAGGAGTTCAAGGTTTATAACCGAGGTCAACAGAATGCAAAACGAGAGTCCAACTCATCCGGGTATTTAATGAACGAAGGCAGAGCATACGCACAGGTAGGATGAACCTAAAATCTCACTAGTCACGGATAATCCAACGGATATCAAATTCTAAACTTCTTAGGTACTTCCCAAGATATCCTATGACCACAATGAGGGCACGTTATATGGTATAAGTATTATCACGTTGATCAGGCGTCATAATACTAGCACCACATAAATATGCCTTCATGATGATCATACTTTATCTCGAGTCGTAAGCAAAACAACCTATCTTAATCCACCTAGTACTTCTATAGTCTCGGAGGTCAACAAAATCAAATGTCATAATCAAGAGGGAAAACCAAACTACTCGCCATGGAGATTCTCAAAATGCCCAAGAGGCATTGAAATGATTAACAAAAGATCAGAGGTCAGAGTCGGAATCTGAAGGTAAGGATCAAATAGTGTCAGGCAATTACTATGAAATTTTCAATGGCTTCAAGATTTATTTAGGTTTCAAAACTTAGGTGGTGCAAGGCATAAACTTTCACTTTCCACGAGGGATCTCAAGAGGCTTTAACCAAAAGCAAGGTACGAATCAGAGTGATGCGGAAGCAATGATACTTAAACAAAAGGCTTATAATCTACCCATTCCTCACTGGTCAGAACTTAAGTTCCTATAGGGAAATCCTAAAGCAAATTTTCAAAGGTTGTCTTACGAGCGCCTACAGGGAAAGCTTAGTGGTCCTAACTTACACAGGTCAAGGGTAAATGTATTACGAGTCGCAGCCTGTAGCTCTGATACCATAATTGTAACACCCCAACCCGACAAGGGCAAAGGTGTCACAGATACGGATTCTTATCAGAACAAACACAAGCATATGACATAAATAATACAATAGGATTTCAAGGGTTACAAACAAAATCTGAAATTACAAGGTTACAAATGAGATATACAATAATCACTAAGTCTGAATATAACTTTTCAAATCATCTCTAATCCAATCTAACTAGCAAGATCTTCTAAGTCAAGGCTCTCTCTAATAACGACCCAGCTTCCAACTAAAAACCTGCCGCACACGAAAAGAAAACGTGCGGCTGAGCTTACAAAGCCCAGTGAACAGATATATAATAAACGGAAATGAAAGCAAAAGAAATGAAAGTAAAAGGACAAGAACAGATATGGCATAATGAAATAAATAAGTCAAGGTACAGAGAGAGAGTAAAGGTTTAGGACAGTAATCCACCACGAGCCCAGAAACATATCATATCAAATCACATACCAGGGTGTATGGAGGGGTGACCTCAGCATACCAAGACAAGGTTGAGGGGATACCTCCAGGGTTGGAGTTGCAAGCTCCCAGGGTTGTGAAAGGCATGTATTGCACACAGTACCAGTCACCAGACATACCAGATATATCAGAAACCAGAACAAGACTAGGATGCATCCATTCGCCCCCCAAGAACAAATCATATTGGCCATAATAACAGGAGTGTGCACATATCAGAATCAAGATGGGGACGGTGTAACCAAATCACTAGGGCTACACACTAGTCATGCCAGTGGTGCATCACAGACACGGCCATGTTACCTTCATGGCTAGGGTCACAAATTTGGCTCGGGTATCAAACTGGGATCAAGGGTCACATGTCAAAGGTTCACATCATAATCAGGTTGTCATATCAGAAGGTTCAAACATCCGCAGGTCAATATCAGCAGGTCAATATCAGGTGGTCAATAATCAGCAGGTCAGTAACAGTTCATTTAAAAAGGGTTTCTAATTAAGAGTCCATTTAAAATAATCTTTATTAACGGTCTTCATAAAAATAATCCTTCAAAGTAGAGTTCATAAAATGATCTTTTAAAATGGTTTCTCATGCAGATAGTCTTTTAAAATAGTTTTCATACAAGTTAGTAAAATCCCAAATCAAAAGAGTATTGTATCACATTTGTAAACTTCATTTTTAAATAGCTTTTCTCAAATCATTTTCCAGGTCAGAAATTAAAGGCTTCACAGTCTAGGTTCATATACTAGGTCAAAGGTTCAAGGCAAAGGATTCATAGCAAGGTATCAAATGTCAAGTATCATATTAGGGTTCACATCAGGGTTCATATCAGAATTCAAGACAAGAGATCAATGCAGAAGTTCATTATCAGAAGGTCAAGTCTCAGGTATCAAATCAGAGGCTAAACAGATCAGAACATGAAAGAGGTCATAGGAAACCTTACAGAGAAGGTCAGAATATCTGTACCTTATTCCAGAAGCAAACACAAATCAGAAATGGATGACACAGAGTGGATCAGGACCTCTCTTTCTTCACACCTAGAGGGGTAGACAAGAATTACAAACCCTTCTATTTTAAGTAACTTTCCATTTTAGCTTTTAGATTCATCAAGTTACTCTTTTAGTCCTTTAGGTTTCATAATTTACACTTTATACCCCTTTACTTATCAAAGTTACAAAATGAAACCCTAGATTTACATAGATTACATTTTAACCCCTCTCATTAATTTATTAACACATCACGCATTTTATTTCCCAAGATTACAGAGTGTACATTCAAATTAACTTATTATACGAATTATACCCTCAAGTTTCACGATTCACAATTTATAACCCTTAGCTTAGGAAAATAACAATTTACATCCTTTTTACATGTCTTGACAGTTTTCAGGTATTAACTGGACTCGTTTTAAATAATTTGCAAACCATATTAAATCTTCGAAATAAAATCTATAAAAATTCACAGACGTTCCCCAGGGTCTTGAGTTATTCATGTAATTTTTCGAGATTTTATTAAGTTGTCTAGATACGAACTAAAAATCCTTTCTCCCAACCTGTTCCAGAACCGGATTAATTAAAAACACCCGACCATTTTCCATCTTCTTTCCCAGTCTAGAAAATTTATAAAATTCTACAAAAATTCCAGTAATTATCTAACATGTGAAATATTACTCAGCTAAAAGGACACATCCTAATTCGTTATGGTTTGAAAATGATAAATGAAAAACCCGGACGGATTTTCCAGACTTTACAAATACGACCAGACACATGATTTTCTAAAAATCAAAAAGTAACCTTCCAGGCCTCTAAAAATTATAAACTAAATTTTCCCAGGTAGCCCTTTCAATGAACTTAGTTTTAGACTCTTAAAACACCCAAAAACTCGATCCAATCATTTAGTTACAGCCGGTTAAAGTCGAGCAAAAATCCAACTCAGAAACAGCCATCACAGAAACATGTTTATTTTGGGGTTTTAGCCATTCCAATCACTAATTATTGACATAAAACGTTTTTCGATGAGTTCATCCATGATTAGGTCGAATTAATACAGGTCATAACATGATCAAATCGAATAATTACCTCACAAACTCTCCTGGTCGATTTATACATAATAGATTTTAGGGTTTTCTTAACTTGTTATTTTATGTGACATTTTATGTGGTTAATGATTCGATTAGAACAAAAGGCAAGAACAAGGATTGAGCAAGGACGATACCATACCCTTGTAGACAACGAAGAACACGAACACAAGATCAAAACACCACACGAGTTGGGTCTTCTTCTTCCTTTGGTCGATCGGCAGCAACAAACATCAAGGAGAACACATGTTTTTGATTAGTTTTTTCTTTATAAATTCGTATGGGTCAAGATTAGGATTATCGGGTTACCTT
The DNA here is from genome assembly GCA_021014915.2 of Artemisia tridentata subsp. tridentata. NCBI lineage: Eukaryota > Viridiplantae > Streptophyta > Magnoliopsida > Asterales > Asteraceae > Artemisia > Artemisia tridentata. The sequence goes on from CP139505.1 coordinate 71,137,667, forward strand.
GTGATGACGAGACACGAATTAAGAACAAGATTCAAGGCCTCTTTTGTGGTTGTTTTTGGATCGTGGCAGCAGAACAAGGAGGGACAGCCGACATTATTTTTGATGGAGGAACTAGGGTTCTTTTGGTTTTGTCAATCGGTTCTAGGAATAAAGAAGGCCGAATATTTGTGATTTGGTGTATATTAGGAAAAGATCAATCACATAATGGGCTTAACAAAATTGTACCAATCATGAACTTGGACCTCAAAGCGGGCAAGGGGGGGGGGGGCCGCACATATAGTTTGTTTTTTTTTTTTTTTGTACAACATTTATATAATGCAATGTTTTTAATTATGTTTGGACTTAGGTTAAGTGTTAATTAGTTAATATTCGTAAGTTCTCAAAGTTTTAAATTCGAGGGTAATTTTGTCTTTTCGGATTGTTTAAATTTTCGGGTTTTACAAATAAATTGGAAATTAAGCACATGCATAAGCAGTTAGCATGGAAAACTTATCAAAACAACAATTATCTAACATTAACATGCACTGAGGATCAAGATTAAAGCTAATGAAAGAAATTAACAACTCAGTGCACAAGGCAAAAACAGCTAATAAAAAGCACATAAATAAGCACTTAAACAAGGGAACTAAGGATTAACAAAAATACTTTAAATAAGATTAACAACAAAATATTAAAACCCTAAAAGCATTTAAACTGAAACTAAATAACAAGATCACAGGAAAATAAACAATTTAAATCAAAAACAGATAAACAAGAAATTTGACTTTTACTTAAAACACATAAGTTTGACTAATATGAATTTAAAACCTAATCTACTGATTAATTATGTTATATTAAACAATAAGAACATGGAATAAAGCAACATAAACAACTTTTAAACTAATATGCAAGGTTTGAGGATCTAACAATCAAACAGTAAACCAGTAAAGGAGATCAAGTGTCAAATTGACTATTTCACTAGTAACACAGCTTGATTAAGTTTTCACTGAGTCAATTAGATCATATGTGAGGTACATCAAACAAGAACAACAACTCAGACAACCCTTAACACAGATTAAGCATCAAATCCAAACAACCTTTTAATGGAACCAAATTGAAATTTTCACATCATAAGACTGTATAAACCTATCATATCCAATCCAGCGGTTATAATTTGTCAAATCAAACCTTTTTAAGCCTAAACATGTAGTCACACAGTTTAAACCTATGATTATCAATAGTATGCATATTGACAGTCAAAATGAGATTCAAAGCAACAATCCAATCCAAAACATAATTAACTAAGATTAAGCTATAATATGACTAACAAACAACAAGGAAACATGAAAACATAAAGATCAAAGCAGAATAAAGACTTAAGCAGTAAAATGCATAAAATGGTAAAAAGGGCTTACAAGGTGTATCCTGCTGAAAACCATAGAACCAAGGGATTACTCACTACCTAAGGCTTCCCATGAAGTACTAAACCAAAGGCATTCCAAGATTTACCTTGCTCCTTGCAGTTTCCATCAAGAACACCATATTTTTGTATTTTTCATTGATTTTCTCAATTTTTTTAGTATTTTTAAATTTTAAAAACTATAACTGTTTTGATGTATCTAAAAGCTTATAAAGCTTTGTCAGGAGCTTATGTGGCTTATAGAGTCCAGTAAACAACCATAATCAACAAGAAATGAAAAGACTTGAATTTAAAGGACAATTAAGTAAAAACTTGAAATGTAAGATAGATAAAAAAAAAGTGCAGTAAATAGGTTTATTACAAAGTGTCAAATTGTAATAAGATCCTGAAAGCAGTAAATGACAAGTAATTTAAAGGAAAGCAGTAAAACTACAACTACGTGACCATAGCTAATCTAATGGTAATCTTTCCCTTTGCTCCTTCTTGATATATATAGTGACTCTTGAGGTTCCCACTAAGCTTCTGAGCAAATCCCATCACAAATCATGGCCATTGATAGTCTGAAAGTGATCCCAGCCATTGAACGTGTTTTTGGCGCCAAAAGTCTTATAGGTTGCTTGGGGCAGTTTTAGAGCAATTAATGCTTCTTGGTTGCTTGTGGAGGTGGAGGGGGACAATTGAGATATTTCATTTAGCCAAGTAGGGTGGTTTGGTGCAAAAACAGGGGAAGGGATGGTATTGAGGTTAAAGCAATGGGGAAGCATTTATTGTGGTTGTGGGTTTAGTGTTTAGGTGGAAGAAAATGGTGGTGAGAGTAGGTAGACAGCTGGGGGTAGTGAGGTGGAAGTGAAAGGTGGCCAAAAAACCACCCTGGTTTCAGGTTTACAGGGGTGAAGGGGAAGGGTGAACAGTGAAGGTGGTTTGGCGGGGTTTGACTCTTTGACCCATTTTTATTTAAACGTGGGGTGTTGGGCTGAGGGTGAAATGGGCCAAGGGATTGGGTTGTGTTTTGTTTATTGGGTTTTGGATTTAAGGATTTGGATTTTGGGTTTAATAAAGAATCCGTTTGGTTTGTAGTGTAAATAAGCCCAAGGACTAATTTTGTAATTCCTGCATAGTTGAGGGGTTAAACTTGTAATATTTCCAAAGTTATCACAAGGACTAATATTACCAAGTTTGATAAACCAAAGGACCTTAATTGCATTTATTACAATTTAAGACACCCGGGGGACCTTTTATGTCATTTTCCAAAGTTGAGGGGGTGAAATTGTAAATTTCCAAAAGTTATCAAAAGGGGCTAAATTGTAACATGTGAATAGTACAAGGGTATAATTTGATAAGTTTCCATTTTTAAATACCCAAGGACTATTTTTGCCAATTTTGAAACTTGAGGGGTAAAAGTTGCCATTTGTAGAAAACTTTCATCCAAGGACTTATAGTGAACAAGTTTGATTTCCTAAGGACTAAAGTTGACTTTTCTTTCATTTTAAACCTTCAGGGACTAGTTTTGCCAATTTGTGAAACTTCAGGGACTGAAATTTACAGTTTTGTGAACTTTGTATGTTTTTCACTTGTTTTCAATCTTTTTGTACCTGAATCACATAAAAACACATTTCAATGATATTTGTAACATTTATATGGTCATTTGTGTGCTTTTGGTCGTTTTTGTGGGTTTAAACAAGGTAAAATATATGTGTATTTAGACACATATCAACTACCGTATCTGATTTGTGACCTTTAGTAATATGTTTCATCCCACTTTTGTTATGATAGCCTTTAACCGCTCAAATCTGTTAAGCTTAACGCCGCTATGAAAACCTCTACCTCGATCTCATTTGATTGTCGATTGTCTCCTGACACCTATTAGTACCCACCCTAGAAGCTTTGGCATTGGAAGTTTTGTTGTACAAATTTTTTCTGTTGTTCTCCGATGGAACTTGAGCCGATCTCAGTCGACGAACCATGACGCCATAGAAGTTGAGAAATTGGAGAAGATGATGGAATATGATTTTGTTCACTTCAGTGTTTCATTTTGAACACCCTGTTAACTTGTGAAGAAGAAAGAGAAAACTTTGGAGTATTGACTATCGTAAACCTAATCGTATCACTACCATGACCATCTTTCAATTTAGCGTATCAATGATCGATTTTATCTTTGTAAACTCCGTACCAGACGGCCTCTTTTAATGATTGAAGGATTGAAGAAGCAACCCCAAGGACTTCTAAGAAAAGAGATGACTATTTGAGAGTAACCTCCGAGAAGTATTTCAGTTTTATGCACGAAGAGGAACATGTAGACCATCTTGTAGAATGACCCTTTATTCTGGAAGAAGTAGACTTGATTGGCGTCCAGAGATTGTAGCAGACAACACTACCATGCATCCGGCGATGACGGCAGTTGAGTTGGCGAATTTCGAACTATGCTGAAGACCTGTCTAAGACCCGCGGTCTTGCTTCTCCATCTATTTTAGTTGTACTAAGATGAATTGATGAGCAGAAGCAGACTCGTGGATGGAAGAATGCACAGTGACCATACCGGAGATTTACGTTCCACACCACAGTTCCAAGAAGAGGTGCCGAAGGCTTGAGGGACCAGACTCGAGTTATATTTCCTTTCCACCCTATGATCATACGATAGACTGCATGGACTTGGAAGAAGTTTAAGATCATGTATTTGAATGGACGATAATTCTGAAGCGAACGTTTGTGTTTGGAAGAGTTGATTTTGTGAAGATGAAGCTATGGATGACGTAATTCATTTCCTTTGACCTACTCAAATTTCTGTTAACTGATGATAGGACCCCTTGAATGAGTTATGTTTCCCTGTTAGTAATTCCGCTCGGTGTTCATTCTACGTATGCTGGACGATGGTTTTGATATGAGAAATTGACGAATGATGGACGATTTGATGCTTTTAGCGATGTACCAAATTTTGATAGACATTCTGGGTCTTCCGTTAACTCTTTCGAGTAGTTCGTTCTCCTCTTAGTTATGGTGTTTGATTTTGATGACCTCTGAGCCTGTAGAAGTACTAGGTGGATTAAGATAGGTGGTTTTGATTACGACTTGAGATAAAGTATGATCATCATGAAGGCATATTTATGTGGTGCTAGTATTATGACGCCTGATCAACGTGATAATACTTACACCATATAACGTGCACTCATTGTGGCCATAGGATATCTTTGGGAGTACCTAAGGAGTTTAGAATCTGACCTCCGTTAGATCCATGATTAGTGAGACGTTAGGTTCATTCTACCTATGCTTATACTCTGCCTTCGTTCATTAGATATCTGGATGAGTTTGGACTCTCGTTTTGCATTCCGTTGACCTCAGTTATGAATCTTAAACTCTTTGTAGAGCTCTCTACTGTTGATACAGTTAATTTGACTTGAAATTTTATTCGTATTCCATATGAGCTTTCTGAAGATTCACCTATCGTCCATTTTATGTTGCATGGGCCTTTTGATCAGAATCAACCTAAATTGTCTCCTTCTGAGGAATTTGAACCCACCTTGTTTTGATTGAGTCATGAGAAACTATTTGGTTTGAAGGTCCTTTTTGGAAGAACCTCCCCGGGCGTGAGAATGTTTGTGACAATCTTTTGCGAATTGCTACGACTTCGTCTAACTTTGCGACTTCAAATTTCGAGGACGAAAATTTTCTTTTAGAGGGGAAGAAGTTGTAAAACCCAAAATTTCCATTCATCTGAAATTTCGATTTTACCCTTTCTAAATTTTGAATTATAAGAACACATGTAATGATACAAAGGAATTATAAAATCCATAGCCTGAGTTTAATAAACCTCATATCACACATTATATTAATGCATGGGCCATTATGCATATTGTGCACTCACATTTTAATATTAATATAAGGAAATCATACCTTATCATCTCTCCATGATTTTCGGCAAGGCGATCACCAAATCTCCCATATTATCGATCAAATCACAATTATTGTTGACAACCTTCCTTAATTTAAGGCTAATTAATGAATGACACCCACCTTTCCACCTAAAGTAGCACTATCAAAGCAGAAAACATGGAAGGAATATTTGTTATAATCTCCACTCAATGATAAACTAACAAAAATAAAGCAATCGGTATTGTATATATATCGAACGAAATATTGTCGCTTCTTACTCACACCTTCTCATGCAAACACCAACATCCCATTACAATATAAACTCAATGTTATAAAATCTTTGAAGGTCAAGAAACACAAGAATCAATCGGGGTAAATATTGCAATGTTGAAAGATATTTTAGTTATGTATACGGTTTACTTTTGAAGAGTATTTTGATTTCTACGCGTTTCTACGATCAACGACCTATTCTACCCCTCCTAGTTAACACATCATGCTCTAATTTATCTCAAGCCAAAAAGAACCAGCACCCACATCTATCTTTTGCCTTTGCATGCCCACGTTAAAAACAAAACACACAAACACTACATCTAGCAAAACAACCACCGATCCTCTTATTCTTGATCAGAAATACGCCTAAGCATGAAGGGTTTTTGATCGTGGGACGTTAGTTGAAGGTCTTGTAATACGCATAGCTTGGCTCGAGCATGACTACATCTTTGTTTTTGTACTTTTATTCGTATAAGGTATTCTCCATATCCATTTTTAATATTCTTTTTGATCCGTCTAAAACGTTTGCCTCGTATGGATTATATGAACACGAACTCGCATATAAAATCTAAATCGTTTTTGTTCCGTTAAGTGATACGTTTTGTCACATAAAATAAGTTTGGTCGATCTATGATGTATACGAAAGAAGAGACATGTGATCACATGGATTTAAGAAAATATATGTCTGATGAGGCGAAAAGTGTACCGCTTTTAAGGGGTCATTTAAGCCCGAAATCGTATTTATTTGATCAAATATTGCCCTAAATCGTTCCTTTTGTCATTTTAGGTACTTTTGAGGAGAAATCTGGAAAAGGAGGCATTTTGGACGTTTTTGGAGCATAAAAGTGAAGAAAACGGCAAAGTCTCAAAATTGTGCTGAAAGTCACCTTTGACGGCGTCAACATTAACTCCAGACGGCGTCATGCCTTGGCAAGAAAAGTTGGATGTGAAATTTACTCATGACGGGCCAGTGAGTTTGCATGAGAATTCTGACGGCGTCACGCTTTAACTAAATCAAGGGCGTCACGGCTTAAATCATAAGGGGACGGCGTCACGTTATAGGTCCGACGGCGTCAAGCCTTGATAAGCCAGAATGGATTTTTGAAGAGCTAAAGAGGGACGGCGTCAAGATGGTCATCCGGGAACCCTAAAAGCGGCGAGGTGACGGCGTCACAATGCATAAGGTGACGCCGTCAGATGTCAAAGTCTATATATAGTTTTCTAATTTTTTGTCATTAAAAGGGAGAGCTTAGTGTGTGGAATTTTGGGATAAAACCCTAAGACGATTTTAGCTACTTTTTCAGGGCTTCTTGCCTTGAGATCTTCCATGTTTCATTGAAAGATAAGTTATCAATTAATCATTCAATATGTCTATGTGTTGTTTGATTCTATCTTATGCTTGTCTTTTGTTTAACATGTTAGGCTAATTTTATCTTGTGTTTGCTTAGATCTAATGAAACCTAGCTATTGATTATTGGTTGTTAGTGTGTTGTTAGTTGTATTGGATGATTGTTTATCTATGTTAGGCTTAAGAAAACTGGCTAACTTCCTATTCGGTAACTTGCTTGAACGTCTTAAGAAACATGAACCAAACGCGTACTAAAGGTTTTTATGGTTGTATTTAATGCACAAGCGAATTCTAGTGATCCCATGTTAGGAGCTTCCTAGCCGGCTCGACATAGGAGTGAAGTAGGAGCTTGTAGAGTTTGGGGAAGTAAGTACGCCACCCCACGAATGGTATTAAGGAATACACCCGTCATCCACGCGACTAATACACACTAATTAACCGGTAAAAGATAGTTAGGGAGTAAGGAAATCTAAGTAAACACATTTCTCTACACATAAGTTTCTCACCACTTTTCATTTTTGTTATTTTATTTTATTTGCATTTGTAGTAATTTGGGTTAGTTGACTAGCAACTAATTCCGCCCACTCCTTCAAAACCCGAGATTTTACTTGCTTTCATAAAATTATAAAAACATAAAAAGAATCTTCCTCAACCCTTAGACCTAATTAGAGTAGCCTTTCACACCTAACGAACACTATTCCCTGTGGAGAACGATCAATCCCCCGTACTTACCACTACACTATACTACATCGGTCAGGTACACTGCCTGGTGGGGTTGTAAGCCTCTTGAGATCCCTCGAGAGGTAAAACCTGTTGTAAGGTTGCAAAACCCACGCATCAAGTTTTTGGCGCCGCTGCCGGGGAATAGTTATTGTTTAGGTTGAATTTTTATTTCTATTAGGTCTACTCACTAGATTCCTTTCTAGTGAGATTTTTATTTTATTTTTCTAGGTTTTCTTTAGTCTATCTTATTTCTTTGTGTGTTTGTTCGTAATTTCCATTGACTCTTCCGTTCACCATTATGGAGAACGCGAATCCACCATACTACCAACCACGTAATTCACCCACTCCATATGACATCTTGATGTTTAAACAACATAAAGATGAACCTCTCTATGATGCATGGACTCGTTTTAAATATTTACTCCAAAAAGTCCCTCATCATAACTTCGATTTTTGGTCCCTAACTCAATTCTTTTACAATCATGTCGACCGACAAGCCCAAAGGTACATTTACCATATTGCCGGCAGGGATATTAGGGAATTAAGTGCTGAGAAAGCATGGGAAGCTATTGAAGAGTGTGCCCAATATTATTATATAGTAGACAACCCAACAAACGTTAGTACAAGTCAATTGACCACAAAATTCGAGGATCATGAAACAAGTTTGTTTGGGGATGAATATGTTAGTGTTGAGATACCTAAGTGGTTGTCATGTAGCGCCATAGTACAAAACAAACACATAGGTGACCTTGATGTGATGGAGGATTTAGCCAAACATGATCACATTGATCAAAAAGACCTAGGTTTTATGATCGATGATGATGAATCTCAAGAAACACATGATGAATCTTTTGGGCAATTTGAATATAGCAGTCATAATATTGAGGATGATCCTTATGATTCGGATATAGAAGTTAAGATGCCTAGAGAAGCACTTGAGATACTTGGGAAAATGTTAGGGTTGGATTATAATGAAACACATGTTGAGGATATAGGTGATCTTGATAAGATGGATGATAAAGTAGAAAATCCAAGCCCGCCAAATACCCCACAAGTCCTACCATCATTTGAGGCATACACACCGCCCGTGACTTATTCAGAAGAAGTAGAAGAGACTTTAGGAACCCCAATTGAGGTAGAACCCTTGGACCAAGCACCACTAGAGCATATAGGTTTGAATACTTGTAGTCATAACCTTTCTTTTAGTTATATGGAAGTTCCTAGTTTTGATGAACCGGAGCCTCAGCCAAAACCGTTACCTAATCTTCCATCCTTAGATGTGAATTTAGGAATTGAAAAAGGTCCTGATCCACCCATCAAACCATGTAGTCCGGGTAATGTTAAGATTAAGGTAGTAGACATTAAGCCTTGTAGTGAGGAAGCAAACACAGGAGTGAACCATGACCTTACATACTTACATCACCCATTTATGATTGATCACAAGAAACATTATGGGTTTAAACCGGGTTTATTAGGTCAAAGTGGATTCTCAACTTTGAGTCTCTCGAAGTTGATAGAAGATGATCCCTTTCTAGGAGAAAATCTTAATCCGCCCACTAACCCAATTGAATTAGGTAAGGTTATGATGATAGGATCCCGTACCTTTGAGCATATAATTCACCCGTCACTCTTTCCTCACGTGGTATATTTCCACCCTAAGGGTGTGTATCGCTACTTTCACCCACACTTAATCCTAAGTGTAGGGAAAACCTCCCCTATTTCCGTTAAATAAGGGTAGAGTCAGGCTCGTGACTCGAACAAAAACAAGCGCTCTTGGGAGGCAGCCCATGCTTTATTTGCTTTGTGTGTTTATTTATTTGTTTGTTTGTTTTTATTTATTTCCGTATGTGTGTTTAATTTTTATCATTATTGATTCATGTTCAAGACTAAAATTGTGAAAATGCTTTATGTTGTTTTTAACTTCGTCTTAACTACATATAAAGGTATTTTGCAAAAGATAAGTGTAAGGGAAATCTAAATCGGTTTATTAGAACACAAATTAACATGAATCGTAATAATAATAAATTAACATACATATTCGTATTTGTTTGAGTCAAATGCTTGTATCGAGTCATAATGATGTTTTGCAGGATTTCCAGGAAGTAAGTTAAAGGTTTTTCCAGAAATTTTCCGGAAACTTAAAACGAAAATTTTTGTCAGGTCATTTCTGACGGCGTCAGGGGTTATAACCTGACGGCGTCAGATTTAATTTCCAGAAATTTTTGAAAATTTTGTTTTCATAAAAAATTTTTTATTAAAATCTCCAACTTATAATCTCCAGGAATCTGCAAAATTATCATTCCACAAGCATTATATCCTTATATATAGATTTTATCCCGCCGATGTTATGCAGGTTTTCGTGTTTGTTTTCTCAGGTTCAACAGGTTATTTTGGACAAGGAAATGTTTTGAATCAAGCTTATGGCGATGCATTAGTCATGGAGCTTCAACATTCTCTTTGGAGGAAGATTTAACCGTGTAATTTCATTATCCAACGAGCGAATCAGGGGAGTATTTGATTTCATTCTTTTACTTTATGCTTTTACATCTTGTTATTTGAACATTGGGGACAATGTTCATCTTAAGTGTAAGGGGAGGGTAAAAGTACGATTTTAGAGAATACAATTGCGCTTGATTTTTGTTTGTTTGATGGTAGATGTGTAATAAAACTGAGAGAAATACTTGTTAAGGTAATTTTAGTGCCAAATTTAAAATTTTTTACAACATATAGGAGTGAAACTTTGATCTTAATGAGCGTCTCACGGATAGGAGTTATATGACTAGCACAAAAAACCGTACCACTAAAAAATTTTCCACCCCCAAATATGTGAGGTTCGCCCCTAGAATTGGTAGGAAAAGCATTTATGCTATGATGTGTGTACCGGTAGCACTTAGATTCTAGAACTTGCGTTAGGACCATTCCAAGGCCACAAGTGAGACTACATTCGTGTAGTTAGATTTACTACATGATAAGAGGCATTAGGATTAACCCATTGTTTTACACCTGTGTTTTTGTTATAATTACTTTGGCTACATTGGTCAAGTAATTCTCCCACACCCTTTGCGTTGTACTCATTTTTAGTACACGATACCCCTAGTACACCCCTCAGAGCCTATCTTTTCGTTTCGACCTTTAAGCATTTTACTTGAAGGAAGAATTTGTTACACCCCACTAAAATGTACACCCAAATCGCCTTAGCCTACCTTGTATGCACTCATTTTTAGTGCATTATTGTTACAACATTTGTTTAAACCCAAGTTAATTATCTAGTTGATTACATGGTTGCTAAGTCGAGTCATATCCTTGTACATATTGTTTTGGGACGATTGGGACTCGTGGGTAAAGTACTAGTGTAATGGAGTAATGGGGAAGAACAACATTATTACCCCCATATGTGCTAAATGTTTTAAAAGTACTCCAAGTTTTTCAATTATCTTAATTCGAGTCATTAGATTAGTATTTGTAAAGTTATGTAAAAGTTCAAGTGTAAGGGGATGCAACGCCCCTATGATGTATTATTTTGGATGGTAGGGTAAAAGTGTATGCAAAAAAAAAAAAAAAAAAAAAAAAAAAAAAAAAAAAAAAAAAAATCGAAAAAATCAAGAAAAATACAAAAAAATGAGAAAAAAAGAAAAAATAGAAAAAAAACATACGGACTACCATCCCGTTTCATTTTATGTTTATTTTATGTTTATGTTTTGTTATTTTCTTTCATTAGCTTAAGATCGAGTCTAGTCTTGGCTTAGCAACGTTGTATAGTACATGTAATTGATCAAGATCTTTAACTCGCCACCAGTAAAATATCCTTTATCCAACCAAACCGTGTTCTCCTTTTCCCTACACCTAACGTTATAACCCATTTAAAAGCCCTCTTTGATAGTTTATCTTAGGTGCTTACGCCTAGTGGAGGAGGTTTTCGATCCTTTCCCAAGCCTATGGTAATCTATTTGCTATGACAGGTAGTGAGAGATATTTTCCGTTTTCATTTATGAGATTTATTTTGATGACACTTGAGAGATGTGAGTATCTAAACACTACTTGTGAGGTGCTAGTATATAATCTCCGTGCTTATTATGATTGAAGTGGAACGATTATTTGTTGTAATTACTTTTATGTTTGCATTAAATGACCCCTAACTTGTATTTTGATTAGAATAAAAGCGCATTTGCTTGAGGACAAGCAAATCTCAAGTGTAAGGGTATTTGATGAGGCGAAAAGTGTACCGCTTTTAAGGGGTCATTTAAGCCCGAAATCGTATTTATTTGATCAAATATTGCCCTAAATCGTTCCTTTTGTCATTTTAGGTACTTTTGAGGAGAAATCTGGAAAAGGAGGCATTTTGGACGTTTTTGGAGCATAAAAGTGAAGAAAACGGCAAAGTCTCAAAATTGTGCTGAAAGTCACCTTTGACGGCGTCAACATTAACTCCAGACGGCGTCATGCCTTGGCAAGAAAAGTTGGATGTGAAATTTACTCATGACGGGCCAGTGAGTTTGCATGAGAATTCTGACGGCGTCACGCTTTAACTAAATCAAGGGCGTCACGGCTTAAATCATAAGGGGACGGCGTCACGTTATAGGTCCGACGGCGTCAAGCCTTGATAAGCCAGAATGGATTTTTGAAGAGCTAAAGAGGGACGGCGTCAAGATGGTCATCCGGGAACCCTAAAAGCGGCGAGGTGACGGCGTCACAATGCATAAGGTGACGCCGTCAGATGTCAAAGTCTATATATAGTTTTCTAATTTTTTGTCATTAAAAGGGAGAGCTTAGTGTGTGGAATTTTGGGATAAAACCCTAAGACGATTTTAGCTACTTTTTCAGGGCTTCTTGCCTTGAGATCTTCCATGTTTCATTGAAAGATAAGTTATCAATTAATCATTCAATATGTCTATGTGTTGTTTGATTCTATCTTATGCTTGTCTTTTGTTTAACATGTTAGGCTAATTTTATCTTGTGTTTGCTTAGATCTAATGAAACCTAGCTATTGATTATTGGTTGTTAGTGTGTTGTTAGTTGTATTGGATGATTGTTTATCTATGTTAGGCTTAAGAAAACTGGCTAACTTCCTATTCGGTAACTTGCTTGAACGTCTTAAGAAACATGAACCAAACGCGTACTAAAGGTTTTTATGGTTGTATTTAATGCACAAGCGAATTCTAGTGATCCCATGTTAGGAGCTTCCTAGCCGGCTCGACATAGGAGTGAAGTAGGAGCTTGTAGAGTTTGGGGAAGTAAGTACGCCACCCCACGAATGGTATTAAGGAATACACCCGTCATCCACGCGACTAATACACACTAATTAACCGGTAAAAGATAGTTAGGGAGTAAGGAAATCTAAGTAAACACATTTCTCTACACATAAGTTTCTCACCACTTTTCATTTTTGTTATTTTATTTTATTTGCATTTGTAGTAATTTGGGTTAGTTGACTAGCAACTAATTCCGCCCACTCCTTCAAAACCCGAGATTTTACTTGCTTTCATAAAATTATAAAAACATAAAAAGAATCTTCCTCAACCCTTAGACCTAATTAGAGTAGCCTTTCACACCTAACGAACACTATTCCCTGTGGAGAACGATCAATCCCCCGTACTTACCACTACACTATACTACATCGGTCAGGTACACTGCCTGGTGGGGTTGTAAGCCTCTTGAGATCCCTCGAGAGGTAAAACCTGTTGTAAGGTTGCAAAACCCACGCATCAATGTCGAACATGTATAGCTTTAACCTACTAATGAATAAGTTATTGAGAGCTTATGAACCAAATAGTTGGTCATTGTTGAGCACTAAAAATACAACATGAAAGCTGGTAAAACAGTAGCATATAATGATAAAATGCTTATGTCGATAAAAGAGTGTGTATTATGGGTCTAACGTGGCTGTGATTTCATGTGAGGTTTTACATGTTAACGCGCCTTGTTAATCTTTGAAGCGTAGTCGGGAATGTGGTCATGTTGTCTTGAGGGTATGTCTCACCTTGTATCTTTTGATTCGAACGGTTGAGTCTCGTTGAAAATTATTGGTCTCGTTATTTATTTGTGCGGGAAACAGGCTGTGTCAACTAGCGTGAATTAACCCAGATTCATGCTGTCTAGTCGTTATGGAATGGTGTTGTTTATTTCGAGTTCCATATCGGGTCTCGGTGTCACCCTATGCTGATCGAACTATATGTAAAAGAAGATGCAAAGATGAAGCTTGTTTCGTTTTAGTTACATGAACATAGAGGATGAAAACTTGCATGAAATGATAAAATTAAGTTACTGAACTAATAGGAATGAATATTTGCATGCACTGTTCGACTAGAAGCATATCACGTATTATTATTAAAGCCAAAAGAAACAAAAAACTAACTAACCTGTCACATCTAACCCTAAAATAATAATAAATTACATTTTAGACCTTAGATTTTGCTATATTAACACTTTAAGCCCTAAACTATGATAAATGTCATATTTGATCTTTAAGTTAATCTATTACCATTTAAGTATGACTAATTAATGGATTATACTTTAAAATTTCTAGAATGAAAAGGTTACTATAATTAGAAAGTTACTAAAAATGGAAAGCCGACTAAAATAAGCAATCTGAATTAAATAACGTATTAATAATAAGACGACCTTGATATAAGGTACAGATGGAGTTTGCTTCCGACCTTGATATTTTCTGTTGTGTTTTCGGTTGCGGTATAAGGTACAGATATTCTGACCTTTCTTTTAAGGTTTCTCATGGCCTCTCTCATATTCTGATCCGTTAGTTCTGATTTGATGCCTTTGCTATGATGTCCTTTGCTTGAACCTTTTCGATTGATCCCATGTGATATGACCTCTGATATGAAGCTATGTTATGAAAACATTTTCTAATTATACCTTGAAAATGTTTTGAGAAAAACTATTTTAAAAGATGTTTATAAATGAGGCGAAACCATTTTTATATAAATGTTACTAACTTTTATGAAAACTATTTTTGGAAGACTATTTTGATGAAAAACCGTTTTGAAAGATTATTGTTATGAAAACCACTTTAAAGGATCGTTTTATAGAAATCATGAATAAAGGATTGTTTAAATGGACTTTTGATAGAATTTTTTTTTAAATGAACTTTTATTCTGAACCTTGACTTGATTATTAATATGAACTTTGATCTGATAAACTCTGAGTTGGACCTTTGATACTACTTCTGAGATATTTGATATGAACCATCTGTTATAAACTGTCTGTTATGAGCCATCTGTTATGACACTCTGATTTGATATGTTATCTGACTCTTAGTTTGATACCCGAGCCATTTCTGTTTTCCCTAGCCAGGAAGGTAACCTGGCCATGTCGTTGATGCACCATTGGCATGACTCATGTGTGGGTGAGTGATTTCTCACACCGTCCCCATTCTGATTATGATATGCGCATTACTTTGATTATGGATTATATATGTTTCTGGGGGGCGTATGGATTGCAATCCTAGGTTCTGTTCTGTTTAGTGGATTTAACTATATATGACATGATTTCTGTTCTGGTGATTGGTACTGTGTGCTATACATGCCCTTCACAACTTCTGGGAGCTCGCTACTCCATTTGAAGAATGAGGACACCCCTCATATTATATGATTATCTGAGAGGTCTCCCCTCTATATGATTTGAAGATTTATGGTTATGATATGATATGATCTGTTTCTGGGCTCGTGGTGGATTACTATCCCATTTCTCTCTCCCCTTTATATTTATTCATTGACTTATTCCGTGATCCATATTACATCTGTTTGACCATTGTTTCTGTTATTCTGCATTATTCTCTATTACTGTTTGTTATCGTTATATCTGTTCACTGAGCTCTCGTAGCTCAGCTGCATTTCTTTTCCTGTGGCAGGTTTTAGTAAGAAGCTGGGAATGGGTGGAGAGTACCTTTGGACTTAGAAGACTGATAGCTGTTCTGGATTTAGAAGTGATTAGAAGTTATTATTATTTCGGAATTAGTATTTAGTGGAAGTTCATTTGTAACCTTGTAGTACCTGTATTCCATTTGTAACCTTTGAGATTTCTTGTATTGCTATAGATGTATGCTTTGTTTTGATCTGATATGAAACCATTATTGTGATATCTTTACCCTTGTCGGGTTGGGGTGTTACAATTGGAGATGTATAATCGGGTGTGAAGACAAGACAACAACTGATGTCTTCAGACCAACAAGGGCTTCTTGATGCCCTTTATGCTTCAAAGCAGCATGAGTTTTCAAACTCTTGCTTGTTTGTATGTTTTCTCTCACAAGATGAACCAAAGAACATTCTGAAAGCCTTAGATAATTCAAGCTGGGTAGAAGCTATGCAAGAGGAGCTTCTTCAGTTCAAGATTCAGAAGGTATGGGTGCTAGTTGATTTACCTAAGGGTGCAAAGGTAATTGGCACTAGATGGGTTTTCAAGAATAAAAGGGATGAAAGGGGTATAGTGATTAGGAATAAGGCTAGATTAGTAGCCCAAGGGTACACACAACAAGAAGGAATAGACTATGATGAGGTTTATGCTCCAGTAGCAAGGATTGAGGCAATTAGGCTTTTCTTAGCTTATGCTTCATTTTTAGGCTTCACAGTCTACCAAATGGATGTCAAGAGTGCATTTTTATATGGTACAATTGAAGAAGAGGTGTATGTTTCACAACCTCCAGGCTTCATTGACCCATTACATCCAAACAAAGTGTACAGAGTAGTGAAAGCTCTATATGGCCTTCATCAGGCACCAAGAGCTTGGTATGCAACACTAGCTTCCTACTTATTAGAAAATGGATTTCAAAGAGGAAAGATTGATCAGACACTTTTCATCAAACAGCACAAGGTGGATGACATTATCTTTGGATCTACTAGGAAGGAGATGTGTTTAGAGTTTGAGAAGCTTATGCATGATAAGTTTCAGATGAGTTCCATGGGGGAACTTACATTCTTTTTGGGTTTGCAAGTTAAGCAATCATCTGAAGGCATATTTATTAGTCAAGACAAATATGTTGCAGAGATACTTAGAAAATTTCAATTTGCTGATTCAAAAATAGCAAGCACACCAATGGACTCTGAGAAGCACCTTCTGAAAGATGAAGATGGAGAGAATGTGGATGTACACACTTACAGATCTATGATAGGCTCTTTGATGTACCTTACATCATCTAGACCTGATATCATGTTTCCTGTTTGTGTTTGTGCAAGATTTCAAGTAACTCCAAAGGTTTCTCATTTAACTGCAGTCAAGAGAATTTTTAGATATCTCAAAGGTCAACCAAGGTTGGTTATATGGTATTCTAGGGAATCTCCTTTTGACTTGGTAGCATATTCGGATAGTGATTATGCTGGTGCTAGCTTGGACAGAAAGTCAACAACTGGAGGATGTCAATTCCTTGGGTGTAGACTTGTCTCATGGCAGTGTAAGAAGCAAACAAGTGTGGCAAATTCAACAACTGAAGCTGAATATATAGCTGCTGCAAGTTGCTCTTGTCAAGTTCTATGGCTTCAAAACCAACTTCTTGATTATGGGTACAATTTCTTAAACACTGTTATTTATATTGATAATAGTAGTACCATTTGTATTATTAAAAATCCAGTGCAACATTCTAAAACAAAACACATTGAAATTAGACATCACTTTATAAGAGACTGCAATGAGAAAAGGTTAATTCAAGTTCTTAAAATTGCTTCAGAACATAATTTTGCAGATCTGCTAACAAAAGCTTTTGATGTTTCAAGGTTTCAGTACTTGGTAGCAAGTATTGGAATGCTTAATCTTTGAATTTTCAATCTAATGTGTTTATGTAAATAAATTTTTGTTTCTGCTGCTGGCTTTATATAATACTGCTGCTATTACAAAAGTTTGTGCTGCTAGTACAAATTTAAAATGTGTTATTCATACAGTTGGTCTTATGATTATTCTAATGCAAGACAAGTACTTTGTACATTGTTCTTTTGGTTTTAGACTAACATTTTCAGGTATGAACATGTGAACACAAAGGATGTTTCAAGTGAAATGGAAGCAGCAAAATCAGAATATCCAGTTGCTACATATTAGGTTTATGATGGACTGAGTTTGTGAATTTAAAACTCCTTAAAACTTCTTTCTTGAAACCTAAGTATGAAATTTCACATTGAATTGATGACTTAGTTGATCAGATAGTAACTGATGCAACTCACTTTCTATCATTTTATACTTTTAAGTATAATGAGCAAGTCTAAGGACATCTGATAGAAAGAACAGCTAGTAAAAGTAAATCTAACACTTGTGTTAGAGGTAACAATTACTATGAGCTGGAAACCCTGTCAGGAAAACTCTTTGAATGAGTTTATCTTTACACAGGCAGTTATTTATAACTGAAAACATTGGTTCTCACACAACCAGAGGTTGCTTTAAACCGAAATTTTGATTAAGTGTCTGTTATACACTTAATCCCTTCAAAATGGTTGAAAGCAGTATGGTTTTTCATACTAAAATCAATTACATACTGCTAAGGTAAAAGTTTCTTAAAAGAATTTTCAAAGGATTCACAAAAACCATCCATTGATGGACCATGAGTCAAATGCCCCATGAATCACCTCTCATAGAAGTTAACAAACCTAGAAGTGATGAGGGCAGCAACTTAAACTCTTAAGGAATTGATGGCTTCATGTACAATATTGTCTGATAACAAGTTCTCATTGGTAGATCAGATAATGGAGAAACAAATATTTTGGTACATAGTGAGAGATCTTCCAAACAAGGGGAGGATAAAAATTTTATTTGCTTAAAGGAAGAAAAACCCAATGTAAATAAAAGTCCAAGAAAGGAAGAAAAACCCAATGTAAAGGAGGAAAAGACAAGAGCATACAAGATGATGTCATGAAGGTTGAAAATGACAAGATCAGAACTAAAGGAGAAAGTTCTATCTAGGTCAAACGAAGAAAAGTTTCAATTTCAGTTTACCACGTTTGTTCATCACTTGCAAAGACATGCTGATAGATGATTTCACTTGTTGAAACAAGCATCCAAGATACACAGCACCATTGCCTCTTATAATTCCTCCATCCAAGGAAGTTGCACCATCTTTAGGTCAGTGTTTAAGATGTGTGTTGATATTGTTAAAGTCAAAGAACAAAGCAGATGAATTACTGAGAAAGATATTCAATCTTGAAGAACAGAAGTGTTTGAAAGATCTTCACAATCCATAATTTAATTCAGAAACATGTAGAAATGTATTCACATGTTTAGGGGAGGATTGTTGGGAATTAAATATTCAAGAAGTTTAATATCGGATTCTATTCAAAGAAAATCGTTAAGTGTGATTCTGCTGCTAGTGCATTTGGTTCCTGCTGGTAATGTTTGTTCCTGCTGCTAGAACATTTGATTCTGCTGCTAGCGATAAATGATTATGCTGCTAGGCTTAACATTCTGCTGCTGAAGGATTCTGCTGCTAGTGTTAACATTGCTGCTGCTAATGTACATTCTGCTGCTGAGTGGATAAGTATGAAAAGATATTATATGTATTTTGGTCAACAATATACGGTAGATAATATCTTACCCCATGTGCTTAGTTAAAAAGTTGTGTACACAGATACATGTTGTATCTTATGTACTGACACACTCAAGATAAGTTAGCAAGTAGTTCGACTAGACTTTAAGCAATATTGTAAAGATCTTCTTGGACTATAAAAGAAGATCTTAGACTCGATATTATGTGTAGAGTTGATAAGTTGATAAGTTGGTTGATATTGTGAAAACCCTTAGAACTTTCATAACTGTTAGAACTAGAACAAACACAACAATATCAAGAACATAGAAACTTAAGATTCAAGGTTGTAACCCTAGTGATATTTCAAGATCAGTCGTATTATTATCATTAATAATATTGAATCGTTTGGTGTTAATCTTTCATTGTTCATTGTCATAACACAATCACAACTGCTCCATTTCCATAACACAAGTAACCTTCTAAGTGTGATTAAGTAGATTCCGCATACTTAATCATATTAACTCAATATATCATACACACAAAGAACAAAAGGTTTAACCACCTTTACCGTGTGTCGAATCACAACAATAAGGCACAAGTGCATGCCTCTTATTAGAAAAATGGTAGTAATAGGTTACACATCATCTAGCTAGCTTCCTTGAAAAGCGGAGATAAGCAAATTACAACGTAATTTACTAAATTGAGTTGACTTTAATTCTTTTGTTTATAAACTTCTTCTTACAAGCTATCCACTAATTAATTTTTTCCATCTTTCTATTTTCTCATCTGTTACATTCAATTAATCCATGTAATGGCTTTCTTTGAAGATTTCAACCACCTTAAAATTGAAATGAATGATATAGTATTGGCTACAAACAACTTTGATGACGCCAAGTTGATCGGGTATGGTGGGTTCGGGAAAGTGTACGAAGGAAAACTTTCTCTCCCCGAGGGACAGATCACGGCGGCTTTCAAACGACTGGATAGACATATGGGGCAAGGGAACAAAGAGTTTTGGAGGGAGATCATGATGCTTTCCAAATATAAACATGAAAATTTGGTCTCACTCATGTACTTCTGTTATGACGGTGATGAGAGGATCCTTGTATACGAGTATGCTTCTCGTGGGAGCCTTAACTGCTATTTAAGTGTTTCTAGTGTCACATGGACCCAACGCTTAAAGATATGTCTTGGGGCGGCACGTGGGCTAAGTTTCCTACACGATCCCACGGATACATATCAAAGAGTTATACATCGAGATATCAAAAGTGCAAACATCCTTCTCGATGATAATTGGACAGCTAAAGTTTCTGATTTTGGCTTGTCAAAGCTAGCCCAGCTAACCAACCGCAAACATATCTTGTCTCGGATGCTGCTGGTACACTTGGGTATTGTGATCCTTTATATTCAAAGATAGGTTTACTCTCAAAAGAGTATGATGTTTACTCTTTTGGAGTGGTCTTGTTTGAAGTAATGTGTGGGACACTATGCTATGAACAGAATAATGGTGCGCTTAATATTTTAGTACCGACATGGAGAAAATGCTATGAGGAGGATAAGTTGGACGAGATCATCTTTTCTGCTTTACGAGAACAAATGGAACCAGGTTCTTTGAAGCTGTTTTCAGCTATTGCCTATCGATGTGTGAAGAAATCTCATGAAGAACGACCAACAATGGATGAGATCATAAAAGAACTTGAGCTTGCACTTAAACAACAAGATTTCTTAGTTTCACTAAAGGTTTATTGTTTTGGTTTATTTTCCTATCCGGTTCACGAATTCCTATATGATTATTTATTCGTGTTAGCTGATACCTAATTGAATATATGTTGATTGTTAACCTAAACTTTGGGTTAAATGGGTCAAATTAGAAAGTTAAGTATGTATTATGTAAAATAGGCAGTTAAGAGTCGGTTATAGGAAGTTAGTATCTGTTAATACAGTTATTGGTGAAGGGTCGTGTCTATTGATGGTGTTGGTTCGTTGGCTATATAGGCCACAACCACCGCAAGTTTACAAGTGTGTGCGTGTCTGTACAAAAGGGTATACAAAATACCCAATGGAAGTCTGTATTATATGAACAATTGAAAGTATCAATAAAATAGCAAGTTTATAGTACCTGTGATTTGTTTGTTCATCATCATAGCAAGTTTTAATTCCAACAATTGGCATCAGAGCGCGTTAATCGATCCAGGGAAGAACAGAGCGAGGCCATCAATTAAAGGGAATTGCGAGTTCTTTCAATAAGTAAGAAGAAAGTGGCGTGCCCTAATTCTGTTTTGGATTCTGAACGTTGAATCTAAATCAGAAGAAGAAAACCGTTGGTGGTTAATCGACAATCAGAAAGTGAGGAACACCACACCACCGTCGCCGGAGAAAAAGGAGGACCACCACAAACCACCGATTACAGTAAGAGAAGCAAGAGGGGATTGAAAGTCTACCCTAATTGAAGAAGGACGAACGGATTTGGTGTGTCTTTTGGTGACGATCATAAAGAGAAAGAAAAAAGGGGCAACCGTCAATCGGAAAGAGAAAGAAGAAAGAGACAGAAAAAGGGGCAGTCGATAGCAAGGAATAAGGGAAGACAAAGTGAGATTTGGAAGACAAAGAAAGTTGGGATACCGAGAGAAAAGAAGATAGTGGATACTGATAAAGTGATAAGTCTTCATTTTTCATTTTAATTTCATATTTTAGTTTATAGAAATTTAAGTGAATACAAAACTAGAAGTAAGAAATTCCTTGTATTGATTGGAGAAAGTAGAACCGTGTGGTTTAATTAGCAAGTGAAAGAAAACCACATCTTATAGTAAGATAGGAAATTCCCTATTAGCAAGAAAAATTCCCGATTGATTAAAGTAGCAAAGACCGAATCTTTTGAGATTCATAGTAAGACGAACGAATTCGTTTAAGCAAGTAGCAAGTTAACCGAACCATTTTGGTTCATAAAAAGGAAAACCCGAACCCTTTGTAGTTCATAGCAAGTTAAAACGAATCCTTAGGTTCATAGCAAGTTCCGAGCCTTAAGATTCAATTAGCAAGTAGAACCCTTGATTCAAACCATCAAGCAAGTAGGATCATCGTGGTTCATTATCAGCAAGAAAGGATCAATTACATTGGTCAACGCAAGCAAGTTAAGCCCTAATTAGTGACTTGGTTAGGAGCGCGAAGGTTGATTAGCAAGTTGGTCAACATTCGTACTGGGTAGCAAGTAGCCCAGAAATCAAGTTGAAATTGGGTAGCAAGTAGCCCAAACAGCAAGAAACTAGGTAGCAAGTAGCCTCAATAGCAAGAAATTGGGTAGCAAGTAGCCCAAACAGCAAGAAACTAGGTAGCAAGTAGCCTAGATAGCAAGAAATTGGGTAGCAAGTAGCCCATATAGCAAGTTTATTGGGTAGCAAGTAGCCCAAACAGCAAGGAATTTGATCATAAGATCAAGAGAAAGAAGTTAGAATCAATTTTGATTCTAAGCAAGCAAGCAAGAGAAACTTCATAGTTTCTAGATAAGCAAGGTACAGAAGTAAGCAAGTTCAAAGCAAGAAAGAAGACCTTCGTGGCAAACAAAGAAAGAAGACTTGTGTGGTGCTAGAATTAAAACATGCGTGGCACAAGCAAGAAAGAGAAAGTAAGCAACAAGCATGACAACAAGGGAATGTTTGAAGTAGAAAGACAAGAAGAAAGACAAGCAAGAAAAATCTTATCTCATTGATGATGACGAAGAAACAAACCCTGTTGTGAAGAGCAAGATGAAAGCAAGATGAAGACCTACCTTAAACCAAAGTTTAGTTTAAGGGGGAGTGTTGATTGTTAACCTAAACTTTGGGTTAAATGGGTCAAATTAGAAAGTTAAGTATGTATTATGTAAAATAGGCAGTTAAGAGTCGGTTATAGGAAGTTAGTGTCTGTTAATACAGTTATTAGTGAAAGGTCGTGTCTGTTGATGGTGTCGGTTCGTTGGCTATATAAGCCACAACCACCGCAAGTTTACAAGTGTGTGTGTGTCTGTACAAAAGGGTATACAAAATACCCAATGGAAGTCTGTATTATATGAACAATTGAAAGTATCAATAAAATAGCAAGTTTATAGTACTTGTGATTTGTTTGTTCATCATCATAGCAAGTTTTAATTCCAACAATATATGTGTTTACGAATTGTGTGATTAAA
The DNA here is from genome assembly GCA_021014915.2 of Artemisia tridentata subsp. tridentata. NCBI lineage: Eukaryota > Viridiplantae > Streptophyta > Magnoliopsida > Asterales > Asteraceae > Artemisia > Artemisia tridentata. Next base: position 71,160,885 of record CP139505.1, read on the forward strand.
ATTGTCTTATTCAAAATGTGTATTTTTTGTGTTTATTAACATATAATTATAACTTTTCGTTTAAAATTACATGTAATTTTTACCAAACGTGATTTTTATCACATGTGATTTGAAGCATATTATTCAAAAATCATATGTGACCATATGTTAAAAGCTAAAACATTTTACTTGTATTTAGTGGATAGTAAAGTGTTTAGTTTTCAATGCATGAAATGGTAAGTTTGATACAGAGTGTTATGTTCACTTTTATGATATGTTGCAAAAGGTTTGTCAATGACATATTATCCTATATACTAAAAGGCAAGAGGTGGTATTGTTCAAATACTCGCTGCAATTTTTTGTTCGTAACAGTTATCGCTACAGTGCTTTTAACAGTACATGCTGCTGTTAAAATTTGTACCCAAAGTTTGGGTTGGGCCCAAGTGTTTGTTTAACAAAATATCATGTTCCAGCTAAAGTCTGTACTTACTGTAGGAAAAAAAAAATTGTTTAACAAAACACACAACAGATTATTATCCTCCAACTCCAAATCGAATCAAAATCCAAACACGACCAAAAACAATAAAACCAAATCCTAACCCTGCTCCAGCCGAGACACAAACAAACCCGAAACCAATAATCTTTCTAAGATATAAACAAATCCATCAAAATCTTATAATCTTCGAATCCATAAAAAAAAAACAATCTGATATAAAAAAAAAAAAAAAAAAAAAAAAAAAAAAAAAAAAAAAAAAAACTAATCAACAAATCGTAGATTCATCTAAGATAACAAAAACCATCTCAATAAAAAAAAAAAAAAAAAAAAAAAAAAAAAAAAAAAAAAAAACACCGAATCTCATATAAAAAAAACTCGATCAATGGTGGTTTCGGTATCCAAACAGCCTCTTCGAAGGCTAAAAAGCTCCAGAAACGTTTAAAAGTGATCGATCTATCGATTGGGAGGATTTCGGAGTTCGCCGAAAAAATTTTCGGCGACGGCAGAGGTGGCGGCCGGGGATAGTTGCCGGTCGGAGGTGGTGTTTCCGGCGTGGGTTTTAGAGAGAGAGGGGAAAGAGTGTGTGTGAGTGTGTTATTAATGAGTGAAGAGAGAGATAGAAATTGTGTTTTATAAAAATGGGAAGGACCAAAAATGTACAAATGAAACTAAAGGGGTAGAAACGAGATAAAGGGGCGGAGGGGTTAGTTTGGCAAAAGAGTAAAACTTTTGAAATATTAACTGTGGGACCCATTTGACGTACCAAACGGACTCGAAAAATTATGAAACTTGCGCCATTGTTCTCGAAATAATTTTCCCAATAAAAACTAGTATAAATGCGCATAACTCGATTCATTTCGTTTCATGCTGTCTACAAATAAAGTCAAAAACTTTTCAGCATTCAAAGCATACGACAAGCCATTCCTGCAACAACGTGTGATACATTCCATTTCAAAACATAACAAAGATACCACATACTTTCAAACAATTCGAAACTCAAAGTACACGGCGAAAATAATCCCACGGCAACTCACACTAATATGTGTATTGCAATACATTTATTGACACAAAATCAATCAACACAACAATCCCGCAGCATCGCGCGGGTTACCCCACTCGTATATACTAAAAGGCAAGAGGCGGTACTGTAGCGAACACTGTAGCAGCTACAGTGGACGCTACAGTAACTTCTTTTTTTTTTCGAAAGGCAAGAGGCGGTACTGTAGCGAACACTGTAGCAGCTACAGTGGACGCTTGCAGTAACTTTTTTTTTTTCGAAAAAAAAAATTTTGAAAAAAAAAAAGTTTTTGAAAAATATTTTCAAAAAACTTTATTTGAAAAAAAATTAAAATAAATTTTTTTATTAATTTTTTTTTTTGAAAATTATTTTTCAAAAACTTTCTTTTTCAACTTTTTTTTTTTCGAAAATCTTTTTTCTGAAATTAAAAAAAAATTATAAAAAAAATTTCGAAAAAAGTTATAGAAAAAAAATTTTCAAAAAAAGATATTTTTAAAAATATATAGCTAAAAATTGTATAGACAAAAATAACATTTACTCTAATTTTTACAATAAATACAATGAGATAGCATAAGTATATGCTATTAGATTTTATATAACCAATAATTATGTTTCAAAGGTGATTCATATTGTGGTATCGTAAAAAAGTATACATTTTTTAAAATTAATATTTAAAAAAAATTAATTATTTTAGAAAAATTATTTTTTTTTAGAAAAATTAATTCTTTTAATTTATCAATCATTTTCAAATTAACTCAATTTTCAAAAACAGTCCTTTGGTTTTATCGATCTTTTTAAAATACTGTAGCGAACACTGTAGCAGCTACAGTGGACGCTACAGTTGACGCTAGAGTAACTTTTTTTTTTTTTTTTTTTTTTTTTTCGAAAAATTAAAATTTTAAAAAAAAAGTTTTTTAAAAAATATTTTCAAAAAAAATATTTTCAAAAAACTTTATTTGAAAAAAAATTAAGATAAATTTTTTTATTAATTTTTTTTTTGAAAATTATTTTTCAAAAACTTTCTTTTTCAAATTTTTTTTATTGAAAATCTTTTTTCTAGAATTCAAAAAAAAAATTATAAAAAAAAAATTCGAAAAAATGTTATAGAAAAAAAATTTTCAAAAAAAGATTTTTTTTTTAAAATATAGCTAAAAATTGTATAGACAAAAATGACATTCACTCTAATTTTTACAATAAAAACAATGAGATAGCATAAGCATATATATTAGATTTTATATAACCAATAATTATGTTTCAAAGGTGATTCATATTATGCCATCGTAAAAAAGTATACATTTTTTAAAATTAATCTTTATTTATCAATCTTTTTCAAATTTACTCCATTTTCAAAAATAGTCATTTGGTTTTATCGATCTTTTTAAAATTTAGTCCTTAATGACTAACTTTCAAACGAGACTTAGCACCACACTCCCGCAGCAACGCGCGGGTTTTCCAGCTCGTTAGGGCTAAATCACATGTGATATATCTAACGAATTTTAACACCAACTTTTTTTTTTTTTTTTTTTTTTTTTTTTTTGTTTTTTCTGTATTTTGTCCAACTTTTATAAATAAACTGCTCTAATTTAAAAGTTCATATACAGTTTGTTATATATGGTTGGAAGACCATTAATGTATGGTTTTTATTGCAAAAAAAAGATAGAGCTTTTGGACATATATACAAATACTTATACTCATTTTATTATGGCTATTTAGTGTTCGAATGTATAGATTAGTGTAAAATCACATGTGATATGTCATGCGAATTTTAATACTCTAGAAAAAAACATAAAAAAATACGTCAAAAACAAAAAAAAAAAAATTAAATTTGTAGAAATTATATGAAAGTGCTTGTGGCTATGATTTGTCTTTTGAAATATCAAAGTCCCTAAATTAATCATGCAGTCAGTGATAAAACAGTGTGGATAACAAAAGTAGGCATGAGAACTGAATTCTCCTTTGAAAATGTCTAGAAAGATTTGTGTGTGGATAACCAAAACGCTACATGGAAGTCATTGGTATGGTATACCCAGTGTATACCAAAACATTCTTTTGTACTATGGATGGCAGTGCCATGTTAAATTGTTAAGTCAAGATAGGATAAAGAAATGGAAGACTGAAGTTGTATTGCAGTTACATTATGTGGGAATGGCAATGACTCACATGAGCATCTCTTCTTCCAGTGTAATTACTCTGCTGATGTTTGGAAGAAATTGCAGTTAATGATGAACAGGTGATTGTACAAATAATTGCACGACCAAGCCTTCGATGGTGATCAAAGGAATAATGGGGTGTTGATATTGCGACAAGCTTGTTCTTAACCTGAAATAAGAAATACGAAGACACTACGTTAAGTGATTGCGTAGGGGTTGGACCCTGCGAACCACCTCCAGCATGCGAGTAAGTATGTGTAAGGGTAATGTAGGTTGTAAATGACGAGAATGAAGTTAACTTACATTGTTCAAGCCCGACTAAGCTATTTATAGGGGAGAAATAGGCCTTAGTGTGCAGTTTGCACATGTTTCGGAGATCATGGGGGCGTCCCATGATTTGTGGTAACCGCTAGGGATTTGTAGCCCACGATCTCTGTTTTGGCGGGAAAGCCAAGGGAAGAGGAGACGTGGGTTTGACCAGGTCAGGATAGTCCTTCGTGCTAGTTCCTTCGTAGGAGATACCCCGAAGGGCTTAAGGCTTCGATTGGCGGATTCCCAGATGGTAACCAGTTCGCAGGCGAATGGTTTTACGCCAATGAAACGTGTTAGGAGATTAACCTGGGCCTCCGAAGGGAGGGCTTTCTACAGGCTCGAAGGGGAGTCCTTCGACCCGTTCGGAGGGTACATCATCAAGCCCCCCAGTCGAAAGTGATATATACGTACAAGTTTATATTGCATTCGACTCAAAAAACCTGCTACACTTTATCCCGTTCGTCGCAAATTTGAACGCAATGAAGATAAGTGCTTAAACAAACTTTGCGCAATAAATGCGGCTAATAAATCTTCAACTACCACTCTATACTACAGCAGCGAAGATATCGGTAAACATCTTTTCAAAAATTAAAAAATTAGTCTCCATGTATATCTCGGATTATAACTGCACGTGGATGGCTAGGATGAAACTACAAAGGATATTCATAAACCCTTCATACTTCCAACCCTAGATCATATTTTCTTTTGCGCCCAAAATACACGTACACGACCCTGTGCTTTGTGCTTCAGTTGAGCTTAAAGGTTAGTTTTCCTCTCCGATCTTTGTCCTTTTACGGTCATAGTCTCTAGTTCAAGATGAGCATGGCAGCGAAAAGAACTATTAGGGAGCAAAAATGTACTCTATCAGAGCAGGCTCTAATAGAATTTCTTAAAATATATCCCATACCTAAAGAGTTTAAAGTTATGCTTCCCAATCAAAACCAAAATGTTTTTGATGCTCCAGCGGGTTATGTGGGGCTTTATGTGCATGCATTTACAGAATCTAACTTTAGGATTCCGATCCACCCCTTAATCCTGGAGTTTTTACAATATTATCAAGTACATATATCCAGGCTGAACCCTTTTGGCTTAGCCAAGTTGACTACTTACATCGTTGTATGTAAAGCTTACGGGTATGAGCCAACACTGAATGTGCTTAGAGGTTTTATAAACCTTTGTCCTGGTGGTGATTGGTTAACATTGGCCAAAAGAAGTGAGCCCGATGTGCCCTGCTTAATAACTAAACCTTTTGCCAACATAAGAAAATGGAAAGGTCTGTTTTTCTATGTGCAAGATACGACCATACCTCCCAATTATCTGGAGTTGCTAGATAAAGACAATCGTTTTGACGAGAAACGCTTTGATGATCCTTTGCCGCACTTCGTAAGAAGCTATCCCCTCTACCAACGTCTTGAACGTCACCCATTTGATGTGCAAACGTTTTCTGAGCCAATATTGTTTCTGGCGGGCATTATAGATCATTGGGAAGGCTCTCCCTTGGAACCTGAGATAATCTGCAATGGGAAAAGTATGTATGTACCTATTCAAATAAAGTAAATGACTTATCTGATGGTATTTATCTCATTTCTTTTTTCTGTAGGGATGGCATTCAGGAACTTCGTTGTAGCCCGTGGTACTAGAGAGCTTAGTTTTGTCCCCAAAGAGCCAAATAATGTGAACCATGAAGTAGGTTCTCCATCAAAATCAATTAATAATGGCGAGACTTCGCATTTTGTGGAGACTGTAGCAGATTCTGATGATCCCCTTATCAAGGAATTTCAAACAAGGCTCGTAAGGTCCTCCGGTCTTTCAGATAAGAAGAAAAGTAAGAAAGCAAAAGCTGCTATGTCTATGAAGACTCCTCCGAAGAGGAAATTATCCCTTCCTACCCCTCCGACAAGAATGGTGAAGCCCAAAGGCTCTCATTCTAAAACCTTTATACCTACTCCTCTGACGATTCCTGAAGATGATACTCCTAGTAAGTTATAATGCATGCGTAATAAGTGTCCTTCCTTATATAACTTGTGCTTCTGTCTTTCGCAGGTCTTCCCGATGTTAATGAACTACCCAATTCAACTGCGTGTCGCCACTTGGTTGAAAAAATGACACCTGCTAAATGGAAGGGAATCTTGGATAACATGTCTATGGAAGAGCTTTGCAACTTTCATTCCAAAAGTTATGCTAGGCAGGCTGTTTTTGTAACACCCCAACCCGGCAAGGGTAGAAGTATCACATTAATGGTTTCATATCAGATCAAACAAAGCATACATTCATTAGTTATACAAGAGTTCTCAAAGGTTACAAAAGAAATACTGAAATACAAGGCTAACAAGGAAACAAAACTAAATACTAAGTCTTCAATGCAAATCCTTCTATTAGTCTCTACTTCAGAATAACTATCAAGGTCTTCTATGTCCAAAAGTCTCTTCACTCATACCCAGCTTCCAACTAAAACCTGCCGCGGGAAAAGAAAACGCGGTTGAGCTTAAAAAGCCCAGTGAACAGATATATAGAACGAAAACGAAAGCAAAAGAAAATGAACATGTATAGTTTAGTGCATTGGGATATATAAGTCATAAGCAAAGAATATGATAAGGATGGAATGAAAAGAAAGGAAATAAAAAGAAATAAAAGGATCAGCAATCCACCACGAGCCCAGAAACAAACCAAATCACATCATCTCAAATGTAACCAAATAGAGTAGCTAGCTCCCAGATATGTGAAAGACGTGTATCGCACACACCATCAGTCACCAGATAAATATAACAATACACAAATAACATATACAGATAACAGGTCAAATCTAGGATGCACCCATACGCCCCCGCAGACAAATCAATAATAATAATCATAATGGCCATAGCAGATAATAAATAAGGGACGGAACAGGTCATCACTCTCCTGCCCTAGAGTCATGTCAAAGGTGCGTCAATGACATGGACATGAAACCCTCATGCCTAGTGATTGGCTCGTAATATCAAACTGTAGGTCAAGGTCAAATGTACTATCAAAATAATCAAAAGTCATATCTTAAGGGTACATGGCAAAAGGTTCATGTCAAACAGTCCAGAAATAACTATCAAGGTTCAAATCAAAGCTTATCAATTTAAGTTTTATATCAAAGTTAAGTTCAGATTATAAGGACTATATCAAATGGTCCAGAAAAGGATTTCACAGGTTCATAATTAAAGTTCTTAGCAAAAGTTCATTTTAGAGATTCTTGTCAAAAGTTCATTTAAAGCATTCATTTAATAACGGATTTTCAATAAAATGATCCTTCAGAATAGTTTTCATAAAATAATCTTTCAAAACGGTTTTTCATAAGAACATTCTTTAAAACTAATTTTCACAAAAGTTAACAACTGTCATATAAAATTTAGTATCATATCACCATTCATAATCATTCTTTTAAAACAACTGATTTTTCTCAAACATTTTCAGGTCACCATTAAAAAGGATTTTCACATTTATTTACCAAAATCAAATGAACCTTCGAATGTGATTCGAATACTAATATATAACAAGGTAACGAACGAATATCAAATGGATCATCATAGAGGCTCAAAGCAAAAAGGGTCATATCGAACATCAAGGTCAAAATGAATCAAACAAACGAACCAAAGTGTAGGGGAACATAGCAATGGCTTAGGGAAATCCTAAACGAGTCAAAACAAGAGATCAAGAGAACGAAGGCACCTTACAAGAAGGGCAGAATATCTGTACCTTAATTGCAGAACACAAGGATAGCAAATGACAAGGATCAATTTACTCCTTCCTCGAACCTAAGGGAGTAGAAGACAGAAGTTCAAAAGGATTTTCAGTTGTCTTTCCATTTTAAGTAACTTTATATTTTTAGTAACTTTAGTTATTATCATTCTCGTTTATCAACTTAAAGTATTAAAGATGACCATACTAGTATCTTAAGGTTCTAGATGTCATTTACATAAGTTTCGGGTTCATAATATCGTTATGATAAGATAGGGGTTATAAAATATAAATATTATCAAGTTACATGTTTTCACAAGTTAAATCCTTTAGTTTTAGGAAAATGACCATTTAAACCCCTTTAGTATAGAAAATAAACACTTAACACCTTTTAAATATCTTTTACCCCTTTTTAACAGATTTTACACATGAACTGGACCTGTTTCATAGAATTTATTAATCATATAAGAACTCCGAAATAAAATCCCTAAAAATTCACCCACGTACCCAGATGTCTTAAGTACTTTACATAATTTTCCCAGATTTTATTAAGTCGTATAACTATAGTTTAAAAATCCCTTTATCCATATCGTCCAGATTTCTATTCATATTTAACATACGAAAAGTGTGCAGTTCAAAACCCCATCAAAATAATTTATAAAAATCTACAAAAATTCTAGTAATTATTAGACATATGAGATAGTACCCAGTTCAAAGGAAACTTTCTAATTCGACATAGTTTTCAAATGATAAATCAAAAACCCGGACTGTTTTTCCAGACTTACAAATCCAGTTAGACACTTAATTTTCCAAAAATCAAAAAGTAGCCTTCCCGACCTCTAAAAATTACAAGATTAATTTATCCAGAAAGCTATTTTCCTGAATTTAGTTCTAGACTCAAAAACCATCCATATACACGTTACCATTATTTTTATATAGTCGTTCAAAGTCGCATATAGTTCCAGACCATTAGCAGTTTTTAGGTTTCAAGCATATACTTAAAGTTTTTATCATTCAAATCTTCAATTCATGACACAAAACAATTTTAGATGATTGTATATCATATTTATATCTAATTATAACAGATCTAAACCTAATCAAAACAATTTAAAATCATAATAAACCTGGTTCGATTTTCACATTAGAGTTTTTAGGGTTTTATGGTTGTTATTTTATGTGACACATTCTTTCATCATCATATGCGTTAATAATTTGACAAAAACAACGAGAATCGAACGAGGGAAAAGGGATGATACAATACCCTCGAAGACAAGAACACGAATAACACGAACAACTAAGATCGAATCACCACAACTCCTCTTTTCTTCCTTCTTTTCTGGTTCGAACAGCAGCAGAAACAAAATAATGGATCGAATTAAGGCTTATGTAATTTCGAATGGATTGTTTGTGACAAGGACAAGATTACCTTATAGACACGAATGAAACTAGAACATAATTAAGCTCTCCTTTTTGGTTTTACTTAGATCGACAGCAGCAAGAAGCAAAGAGGTAGCAGAAAGTTTTTATTGAAAGACTAGGGTTTTGTGAGATTTCTTTGTACCGTATAAGTGAGATAGGGAGAGTAGGGTTAGGGAATTTCGGTTATCAAATCCTTGTGGAAACCGTGTAATGTGATTAGGAGTAAATAGGGGAATGCCAAATTTTTAGGAGATGATATCTTAACATTAAAGTGTGATTTTCTCTTCCAATCTTGTACATGGGCCGAAATTTTGAGACTTACGACACCACATGGATCGACTAGACTTAGTTAGGTGCACAAGATTATTTTTTTGTACATTGTCATTATAACATAATGTTTTTATTTGTAGTTTAATTTCATTAGGTAACTAGATTATAACATATATTTGGTTAATGTACAAATTGATGTCTCTTATATAAAAATTTTATAATTTCTTAAAGTTCAAAATTTAGGGGCATTTTAGTCATTTAATATTACGCTAAGTTTTTGGGTTTTATAGTTTTGGATAATCATCTTAATTCTAGGACAAGGGAATTGGTGCAAACGGTGTTGAATGTGAGAGTGAAAATGGATGCTATCTTAGCCAAAGAAAAAGCTAGGGATCATGAATATGATAAATTGGAGGCTAAGTGCAAAGAAGTGTTGGAGAACTTTGAGAAGAATACTTTTGTACAAGATATGCGAGCCAAGATTGACAGACTCGAGGGTCAATTGAAGGAATCCCAAGCAAGGTGTGATAGGTTGAAGGTTGAGGAGTCTAAGGTGTCCATCTATAGAGCCCAAATTGAAATGCTCGAATCCAAATATACAAGTCTGGAAGCCGAAAGGTCTAGGCTGATTGAGCAGGAGGCCAAGCTTTGCGAGGAAATCGATAGTCTGAAATTCCAGTGTCGAAGCTTGAAGAAAGACCGAGCTGAGGTAGTTTCGAAAGTTGTTCCTCATGTGGCAATGGAATTGCATCGTAGCGATGTGGTGGGGGAAGTTATTGGGAAACTAGTGAACACAACCATCTTTTATGGTACCTGTACCACTTTGGAAGAAATTGCCCAGACAAAGAAGCCTGTGGTTTTGTCAGAGGTACCATACTATCGCTCTGATTCTGAGAAAGAATTTAATGAGGCTGGCGATGTGTTTACGTCAACAGAGTACCCTTTCCTAGCCGAGGTAACCAAAGATCCGTTGGCTCCCATAGAAGAACTTTTGGCGAAGAATCCGATGAAAGTCCACCCTCCGTCTTCAACAAATAAATCTGTTTCTGTTCTGCCTTGAAAGGGTCTCTATGCATAATGCCCCAACGTGTTTAACGTTCATTTGTTTAAGACAATTTATCTTTGTTGCTGTATGGGCTTCGACCCATGCGTTAGACAATTGTTTAAACCATTTTTGCTTTGACCATTGTTGGTCTTATCAATGTTAAGTAGGGATAATAATCCGCTATGAATGTCATGCTTTTCTTCTCGTACGCTTATTATAAACGTACATATACAACCTAAGGTTATAACCTTATTGTGTGTATTTTGAACCAAGATTTTCCGCAATCGTATAATTTGACTGCGACAGAGGGTCGCGACCCACTCCGTCTTTATCCTGAAGGTATGAAGGGCTTAGAATACCCTAAGACTATATAGGAAAAGTTAATGTGAATTGCTTTGGATTTTATCTGTATACAAGACATGTGTCTTGCTTCATCCTTCGACATTGAAACTTGTAAAGTACTTGGCTGAGCAAATCTTTGTTGTAAATAACGAAACAAGAGATTTTGAGGGAAATAATTTATATCATTAAGTGGGTAGGGATGATTACATCATTCTAAAAAATGAACACTAAGACGCCTAACATTAATGTTTTTTTCCTAAATGAGAAGAATGCGTTACATGAAATTGAAAAACAAACTGATTGTTTTAAATGTAGTAAGTTTTATATGTAAAACTTACGAAGATTGGTACCATTCCAAGTCCTTTGCTTGGCCTCCCCTTTAAGTGTTGCGAGCTTGTAAGCACCATTGCCGTAGGCTTCCAATATAACGTAAGGTCCTTCCCATGTTGGCCCTAGTTTTCCTTCGTATTCAGCCTTGCTTGCGCTGTTTAAACGAAGGACATATTCACCTGGCTTGAACGTGGAGGGTCGAACTCGGTTGGTATAGTAATTTTCAAACTTCTGTTTATAGATAGCCTCCCTGATCGAAGCTATTTGTTAGGAACACGTTTTGTAATATTTCAAGTCTTGACCATTTGCGATAAATGTTGCTAAGAATGGGCTTTATATTTAGTTTAATGGTGCGGTCCATTAGAAGCCCATGGACCGCCCATCTTAGCTTAATCCTTCTAGAATATGTTTATTGGAAATGTTGCCCTAATGTGTTGCCTATAAATAGAAGGCAAGGGTGCACATTTCCTTTGTTGGTTATTCATGTATGGTGCGCAAGCTTTGTTCCTAAATCGTATGAATTGAATTTCCATTCCAAATCTCTTCTTCTCTCATCTTATTCTTCTTCACTTATTGCTTATTTACTTATTTCTCTATTCGTAGCTTATTGGTTAATAGTAGTACGTGTTTTACTTTCATACGTGGGTGTGTGTTTGAGATATTATCGACCTACAAGTGGTATCAAACGCCAAAGGGATAGTTAGGATTGTGTTTGAGTAGATCTAATCGTATTTAGGTTGGTTTTAAGTATTAAGTAAGGTTTTTGTGTTTTGTTTCATCGTTAAACTCTTTTTGTTGGAACGTATTCATCATTTCGTCAAAAAGTTCAACAAATTTCATCAAATTTCCCTTTACAACGTTGTTAATCTTAAATTTAATCATACTTTGTGGTTTCTAATCGTTAAACAATCAAAAACAATCGGTTTGTTATTGATTTTCGAGACGTTTTAGTGAAATCCGGAAATATCGCGTATTGGAAAAGTTGGTGAAAAGTGAATTTTGGCTTTTGGGTGAATAGCGACAAGTTAGGGTTTATCGCAATTCGAATAGCGACAAGTTAGGGTTTCATCGCAATTGGCAGTTCTTCAGTTATCGGCATTGGGACTCAGTATTTTACTTCCTTGTAGGAGAAAGTGAAAATACTTCGACTTGGTTGCTTCTCATCTCTTGTAGGAGAGTTGAGAATTATCGAAATTGGAATTTAGATAAAATTATCGAAATTGCCATAAAATATCGCAATTCTGATAAATTATCGCAAATTGCCTTTTTCTATCGCAATTTAAGATAACTTATTCAAATTGTCATTTTTATCGCAATTCTAAGTTTTATCGCAATTTCTATTTTCATTATCGCTATTTGGAATTTATCGCAATTGGGTGAACAGTACTTATCGCAATTGGGTGAACAGTGATTATCGCAATTGGACAAAAATCTTCAGTTAACCAAAACCAACTTAAACATAACTCATCACACAAATCTTAATTATCTTCAAGATCCAGACATTTCTCAACCACCTCACTTCAATTACTACTATCAGCTACAGCAATATCCTCAACAACAGCAATTTCATCCTCAGTATCAACAACAATAAGCATTCGTGCAACAACATCAATTTCTCTCTCCACCACAAGTATCCCCACAACAAATCATGCAACAAAATCAAATGCTGAACAATCCATCCTACTCCAGAGAACCACATTGGTTTAACAAGATGTGTGAGGCAATCAGCAGTCAGCAATCCCGACATGAGGCTGGGAATCAAGACACTCCACCTATGCTGACACCTGGTAACTATGTGCAGTGGGCTAGTAGATTTCTCAGATTCATTGAACTCCGTAAACCCCATGGGAAATATCTTAAGCAAGCCATTGAAGAAGGACCCTTTCCAATTCCAGTAACTGTTGTTCCAGGAACTACAGAAAGAGATGAAACATCAACTCCCATTGCTGTCGCTAACTACACAACTGAACAAACATTGCAACAAGAGGCAAATCAATTGGCAATGTCTTACATACTTCAGGGAATTCCCAATCCCATTTATCGAAGTATTGATGCTCAAAAGACTGCCAAAGATATGTGGGAACATGTGCATCTTCTAATGGAAGGGACTGAGTTAAATCAAGAAGACCTTGAGTCAAAGCTGTACATGGAATACAATAATTTCATCATGGAACCAGGGGAGACAATTGAATCATACTACCACCGTTTCACAAATTTTGTAAATGACCTCGATCATCATGACATCAAGTTACCTAAGATTGCTATCAATTCAAAATTTCTGGGTTGCCTTGGACCAGAATGGCAGAAATATGCAACATTTGTCAGGCAAACTAAGAAGATTGGTGAAGTCAAGTATGGACTAATGTATGACTTTCTCAAACAACATCAATCTGAGGTAGATAAGGAAGTTGCAGCACGAGGAGGTTTCATACCAGCACCAACACCTAACTCACTTGCTCTTGTTGCTCAATCCAACTTTCAACTACCAAACCAGGAATTTGGTCAATAATCTTACCAACCAAGTTTTCAACCACAACCTTCTAACCAAATCATCCCATATGAAGCACCATCACAATACTCTGACAACCAAATGGTTCCATATAACAACTCAGATTCCATGTTGTACTCAAACGCTGATTATGATGAAGAGGAGGATGCATTCAACTCTCTTAATGAAGCATTTGGATTAATTGCTAAGGCATTTGGTAAGTTCACCAAATCCAACAATCGTCTTCGTTCATCTTCCAACACCAGGAATCAAGCTGTTATTAACGATGGCAGAGTGGAAATTCAGAATCGGTCTTCGGGCAGATATGGTTCAGGAAACAATGGAAACTATGGCTCTCAGAGGTTTCAGTCAGGAGGGAACAGGTTCAATTCTGCAGGGGTAACAACAACAGTATGGGAACTACTCAGAGGAGAAATCAGATGGCTGGGAATGCACAGAAAGGCATTGAAAATACTTCAATCACATGCTACAACTGTGGTGGGAATGGTCATATGGCTAATGCGTGTCCAAAGCCTCGTACTATGGGCAGTGCATATCACAAGGAAGCTCTTCTAATGGCTCTCAAAGATGAAAAAGCTGCAGGAATGGTGACTCAGAATGAGCAAAGCTTCATGGCAAATGCTGCATCTGATGATGAAATGGAAGATCTTGAAGCAAATGCTGCAGTAATGCTCATGGCAAACATGCAAGAGATGAACATGTCCGAGACAGGCCCGGTTTATGACACCGATGGTCTATCTCAGGTACCTGATCCACAATGTCTTATACATGAAATTGCTTCACCTTCTGCATCTTCATCTACAAATGACAATTCTGTTCAACATGATTCATCATTCTCATCTCCATCAGATGATCAAATAAACACTGTTGTATCATTTGATGATGATAAAACCGTTGTTTCATTTGATGATTCGATTGACGATGAAAGTTATGATCATCTTGAACAAAATGATCCTTTGCCTGATCAAGATTCAGAGCTTCAGGCCCTGTTAATGACCACCCAATCACAAATTGAAAAATGCAATGAAATCAATAAAAATCTGAAAGAAAAAATTGCATTGTTAACGAAGGACAATGAGTGCTATAAACTACAACTTTCAGGATATCAAAAACAAGAAAAACGTGAAAAAGGTTTTGAGATTGCTTTCCAAAAAGAGTACGTAAAAGTTCAAAATTTAGAAAATCAAGTTCGTGAGCTAACCGTTTCTAAGGCTGAGCTCCTTTCTCAAAAAGAAAAGGATCAATTTGAATTCAAAAAACAAATTAATTCTTTAAATTCTGAGCTGTTAAAAACTCAATCTGAGCTTACAACATCTCAAAATAATCTTCTTGAATAAAAGCAAGCCTCAAGTAAACGCGTCGACTCATATCTTGAAGAAATTGTCACTTTGGAATCCAAACTTAAAGAGTTTCAAACCATTGTATACAAAAATGGTGAATCCATAACTCAAATTCAAAGGCTATCGGTAAAACCAGTTCCGAAAGGAGTTGGATTTGCTATCGGCAGTGACCAACCACGTTTTCTTTCAAAAGCACTCAACAAAAATCCCAAGTTATACAATGCAGAATTATTACTTGATGATACCTTTCAAAGAGTTGTTGTGCTTGGTAATGATGAAGAACTTGAAATTCTTGAATGTCAAAAAGAACTTGAGAGTCGACCAAAAACTGACAAAGATTTTTCCAGAATTCATCATGATTATAATGCAAGACGTAAAATCAAATTTGGCCCTTCAAAGGACGAAACAGAACAAACGTTTGTTAACACAAACATACATGCTTCTCCTACAATACTTCCTGTTTCCAAAACTGTTGCACAAATCAAGGATTCTTTGACTGAGGATGATGATGTTGATCCAAAATTACCAGAAAGTAAATTATTTCGATATTTTGATACAATTATGGAAGACATATTTCTTTTAGAAAATGAAATTGAGTTTAATTCTCAAATTGAAGTCTCTACTTTTCTTTCCCCAGTTGCGAAAGAAAAGCGAGATGTTCTTCAAAAGAAAATTCTGCCTCATGTCAAACATCTAAAGAAATGTGCAACACAATGGGAACAAGAATTATTCACGGAAGTTGCATCTATGAAAGGCATTTTCAAAAAACAGGACGACAAACTTCAAAGACAAAAACATCAAAAGAAAACTTTGAAAAACGAGAATGATCGACTCTTAGAAAAAGTTCTGTGTTATGACGTTGTTTCTGTGATAATGAATTCGCTTTATGAATCATGCAATGAGTTACTTGTGAAAGATCATGCTGTAAATGTTGAGATGTTGCACATGGAGATAGAAAATTTTGTCAAAGAGAATGAGGATCTTCGACAAATCAACAATGATGTGGAAAACAAAATTTTTAATCTTCAAAAAAGGCTTGATTGGTGTCAAAATCAAAGTGCTGAATTTGAACTAAAATTTCAAAATCTCATAGGATCTTTATCATTTCAAAACAGTCATGTTCCTGAAAATTATAAGGAAACAAAGGCTTTCTTAAGACTTAAACTGTTTGAAAATGAAAAGGAACTGGATGAAATTCTTCAAAACAGAAATGACACAGTCCGCCTCAACAGAAAATTAGATTCACAAAATCAAGAATTCCAACACATCATTGTTGATCTGAAGAAGAAACTCCGAGTTTTAGACAAAGGCAAAGCAAATGTTCATAAGATTGCCCCAGGGATGTATGTAGTAGAAAAGCAATTACCCAAGCATCAGACTTTAACCACTAATGCAAACACTTCATTTCCACAGATTAGATACCATTCTAAGGCTAGCAATCCAAGACCCAAGAAACAACAGAAGCTTAGAGTCAGGAAGTCTAGGAATGGATCATCTAAGTCTTCAGAAGTTAAAGCAAGTAGTTTGAATAACACACATGTAATGTCAGGAATAGAATCGACCTTATCTAAGTCAAATTCTAGGAATGATGTAACAGATGTTGAATCTTTGAATGTTAATGATGATGTTATGATTGATGCTAGTTGTATTGTTTGTCGTACTAGTATATTATCTGGTGATCATCAAAATTGCATTGCTAAAACTCTGTTGAAACGGAAAAAGAAACGAACTAGTGGCTCTTCCTCTAGGCTCAAAACTGTTGCCAAGTCCATTTTAGGGAAACCACCACTAGTTGTTTCTGAGCAACCATTGAAACACCCATAGCCAAACCTAAGACAACCAAATCACCTAGTGCATTCATTAGGAAAAAGGCTGAGACTAGTTGGACATGGAATGTTGGTTACAAAACACAGCAAGTTTTAAATGGGTTCCTAAGATAATTAAATCTTGTGTTACTAACCCAACGGGTCCAACCGTTACCAATTCTCCACCTGTTTCCAATATTTGTGATGCAGGTGATCCAAATTGTCCTATGGATTGTTGATAGCGGGTGTTCCCGACACATGACCGGCAACCTCAAGCTTCTCACAAACTTTATCGCAAAGTTCATCGGAACGGTCAGGTTCGGGAATGATCACTTCGCAGCAATAATGGGCTATGGAGATTATGTTAATGGGAACATCGAGATCAGTCGTGTATACTATGTTGAAGGCCTTGGTCACAATTTATTCTCAGTGGGACAATTCTGTGACGGAGACTTAGAAGTAGCATTTAGGGAGAAGACTTGCTTCATTCGTGATCTTCAAGGAAATGATTTAATGAAAGGAAAACGCGGGAACCAGTCTATAACCATATCCTTTGAAGGCATGACAGCTTCATCTCCTATCTGTTTACTCTCCAAGGCTAATCCCACAAAGGCTTGGTTATGGCATAAAAGATTGTCTCATCTCAATTTCAAAACCATGACTGACCTTGCAAGGAATAAATTGGTTGACGGATTACCCAAATTCAGATATGCCAAAGATCATTTGTGTTCTGCATGTGAACAAGGGAAAAGTCACCGTGCTCACTTTCCTCCCAAAACTAGAACACACACAGATCATGTACTCCAGCTGCTACATATGGATTTGTGTGGTCCAATGCGGGTTCAAACATAAACGGGAAAAGGTACATTTTGGTAATAGTTGATGACTACTCACGATGGACATGGGTCTACTTTCTTCGGACAAAAGATCAAGTTCCTTCAATGGTCATCACGTTTCTCACAAAGATTCAAGTTCAAGTCCGTAACACCGTCAGGATTATTCGAACAGACAACGGCACTGAATTTAAGAATCAAACCCTTCGGGAATACACTGAGAAGCATGGGATTGTTCATCAATATTCAATTGCTCGCACTCCCGAACAGAATGGTGTAGTTGAAAGACGAAACCGTACGCTTGTGGAAGCAGCTAGAACAATTTGATCAATGCTCAATTACCAGACTACCTTTGGGCTAAGCTGTTAATACTGCATGTTATACCAGAACCGCGGCATGATCAACAGACGACACAACAAAACTCCATATGAGCTTATTCAAGGCAGAAAACCAAACATCAACTACTTTCATGTTTTTGGAGCACTGTGTTACCCAAAAAATGATAGAGATGATCTTGGTAAATTAAAGGCTAAAGCAGACATTGGGATATTCGTTGGCTACTGTGAGAATTCTAAGGGATATAGAATTTGGAATCGTCGGACCGGGGAAATTCAAGAGACTATACACGCCAATTTTGATGAACTCACGGAAATGGCTTCTGAGCAAGACCGCTTAGAACCCGAACATAACCGTCTAAACTTCCCTGAATCTTCGGTGCACCCTTACCCTTTAACAGGAAGATTTGGAAGATTTGTTTGCACCAATGTTTGATGAACGTTTGTGTTAGTCGTGCATCAGATGCTTCACCAGTTCCGCTGCTCAACATGTCCAAAATCAAGCACCTGATCAATCTGCAACTACCTCTACAGCAGTTGATAACAATCACCTCAACCTGAACCCTCATCACCCATGGTTCAAACACCTCCACCTGCAGTTGAAGATTCTTCCCCCACTTCTAACCAAGTTCCCACACCTTCAGATTATGACGGGAATGCATTTTTCAATCCATTTGCTCCACCACCAACCATTCCAGAAACTGGGGAATCATCCTCGAGCAATATGGACCCGTCATATCACCATAACAACATTCAACATTTTCCATCCACCCACAAATGGACAAGAGATCATCCCTTGGTAAATATAATTGGAAATCCTGACAATCCAGTCATGACAGACAAAAACTTCACTCAGATAGTGAACACTGCATGTATGCA
Organism: Artemisia tridentata subsp. tridentata; assembly: GCA_021014915.2. Lineage (NCBI taxonomy): Eukaryota > Viridiplantae > Streptophyta > Magnoliopsida > Asterales > Asteraceae > Artemisia > Artemisia tridentata. Next base: position 71,179,652 of record CP139505.1, read on the forward strand.
CTCACTGTCTGTCAATCTGAACCTAAAAACATCAAAGAAGCCCTTACATATGACAACTGGATTGAATCCATGCAAGAAGAGCTGGAACAATTCAAACGTTTGGAAGTTTGGGAATTAGTTGAAAGACCAGATGGAGTTTATGTTGTTGGATTGAAATGGATTTGGAAGAACAAGCTGGATGCAGATGGTACAGTGATTCGTAACAAGTCCCGACTGGTAGCAAAAGGGTATAGCCAAGAAGAGGGTATTGACTTCGAGGAATCGTTTGCTCCAGTGGCTCGGATTGAGGCAGTTCGAATGTTTCTGGCATACGCAGCCCACAAGAACATCACAGTCTATCAGATGGATGTGAAGACGGCATTTCTCAATGGACAACTCCGAGAAGAGGTGTACGTGTCACAACCAGAAGGCTTCGTGGACCCAGATCATCCAAACCATGTATATCGGCTTAAGAAAGCCCTATACGGCCTTAAACAAGCCCCAAGGGCGTGGTACGATAAACTGTCTGCATTTCTACTTGCTAATCATTTTATCATAGGAACTGTTGACCCGACTTTATTTATACAGATAACGCGGGGAAGACATTCTCATTGTTCAAATTTATGTGGATGATATTATTTTTGGTTCAACCAATAAAAAATATTCAAACGCTTTTTCTAAACTGATGAAACAAAACTTTGAGATGTCTATGATGGGTGAACTTAAATTTTTTCTAGGATTGCAAGTTCATCAGTCGCCCCGTGGTATATTTCTAAGTCAGTAAAGTATGCTCAGGAAATCCTGAAAAAGCATGGTATGACCAGCTGTGACACCTATAATACCCCAATGTCCTCCTCATCCCCGAAGCTAGATGCTGACATACATGGGACACCCATTGATCCTACGAAGTATCGTAGTATGATTGGTTCGATCATGTATCTCACGGCTAGCAGACCGGATGTTGTATTTGCCACATATCTTTGCTCCCGATATCAGTCTAGACCGACTGAACGGCATTTGTCAGCCATTAAAAGAATCCTTAGATACATAAAGGGAACCATTAATTTGGGGATCTGGTATCCAAAGGATTCTGGGTTTGAACTTGTTGCATTTTCAGACGCTGACCATGCAGGGTGCTTAGATACACGTAAAAGTACATCAGGGGGAGTACAATTCTTGGGTGACAAGCTCGTCTCTTGGCAATCAAAGAAACAAGACTGCACTTCACTGTCGTCAACAGAATCAGAATATGTGGCCATGTCTGCCTGCTGTGCTCAAGTCATCTGGATGCGATCACAACTGATGGACTACGGATATGTATTCAACAAGATTCCTATGTACTGTGATTCCAAGAGTGCCATTGCTATTTCATGCAACACCGTGCAGCATTCCAAGTCAAAGCATATTGATCTCCGGTACCATTTCATCAAGAACACTGTGGAAAAGGGTACTGTTGAATTGTATTTTGTGGGAACTGAACACCAACTGGCGGATCTGTTCACAAAAGCCTTGCCTCATGCAAGATTTGTGGATCTGGTTCACCGGATTGGTATGAGATGTTTGACCCAAATGATTTGGAAAAGTTTCTTAAAAACAATTAACAAAGTCAACTCAAACATCATTTCAATATATTATTGTATAATATATAAAAAAAAAATGCAAGTACAAACCCTTATCCAACACGTTGTTTATTTTAAAATGTCACAATTATTTTTGAACACGTGTTGAGGGGGAGACATAATTTTTACCACAGTTTTTTAAACTTGTACTTGCATACTCTCAGAAAAATTGTTGCTTCACAAAGTTTTGGTGATAAGATTTCAAGATGGAAAAAGTTTTGTGCCTTAATGAAATATTAGACTAGAGTTAGTCATATGGTGGTTTAGGACTTATATCAAAAATTAAGGTTTGGGACTAAAGTTGTCAAGATTGCAAAAGTGTTAAATAAGATATAAAAAGTCAAAAAAATAACCGCAGTTATTACTTAATGACCATTCACCTACCGAATTAATACCCCACCCACCATCATCAATCGGCCTTCCTTCAATCTGAAATCTACTCACGATCATCATATTTTGTGAGTATTTTGTGATTTAACATCATTCTAAACATATGGTTTTTAAATTTATCATGATCCAACGGTTAAACTATCAGCAATTGAGATTTTTATTTAGGGTTTGCGTACAATTGGGGATCTTCGAATGAGAGTGTTTAGTTGAAATAAATTGTACGATCATGCTTAGATATAGATTATAAACCAAGATTGTGTGCTTAATTACTCCCAGAAACTTCAAATCGATAGAATTCATGTGTTAGGGTTTAAGCGACAAAATTGGGGAAATCTGTATTTGAGTATTATAGTATAATTTGAATGATGGGATGTTGTTGTTATATGTTTAATTGAATGATTGCATGTTTAGATGTGCCCAGAAACACATTAAATGGATCAATTGAATTTAAGGGTTTAAGAAGAACACCGAACACCAGCAGTTTGATTATTGAGATTTTATGGACGAAAGTTGTTATAACTTGGTCAGATTGTTTAGATTAGTCATTAAAACTGATTTAGATAATTTGTGGTTGTATAATCTAAGTTATAATGAATTTCGACAAAAATCTACGTGGCTGTTCATCTTCAAAGTTATCGAAAATTCTTGTATGAGAGTTTATCGAAATTGGCAAAATTATCGCAATTGGATAATTATCGCTATTGCATAATTATCGTATTGCATAGTTATCGCTATTGCCTAATTATCGCTATTGCATAATTATCGCTATGCCTAATTATCGCTATTGCATAATTATCGCTATTGCATAATTATCGCTATTGCCTAATTATCGCTATTGCATAATTATCGCTATTGCATAATTATCGCTATTGCCTAATATCGCTATTGCCTAAATTATCGCTATTGCCTAATATGCTAGATAATTATCGCAATTGCATAATTATCGCAATTGCCATATTTATCGCAATTGTGATATTTTATAGAATTTGATCTATTTCCTTAGGTATATCTTTTATACTTATCGAAATAAACCAAATTTTATAGAATTTGGTAATATCTTGATAAATTATTTGATCAAGCATGTAACAAACAATCATAAATGCAAATGGATGCCATGTGTTGTATCTAGTTTTAACATATGCTAACAATCATGTATATTGCATATTTGTACTTGATTGTTGCTTCTAGATAACATCAATGGCTGCTCCACAACAACAACCTCTTCCACCACTCACAAAAGAAGAAGTGTTTCCACATGGATATTCTTTGGAAATAGGGAAAAACAATGCACGAGTGGAGCTTGATAAGATAAAGTGTTCTGACCCAAGCTGCCAGATTGCTGTGGAGATTCTTAAAGCTCATAAGTGCAGAAACCTTCTGGACAGTTCTGACACCATTCCAGAACTGTACATTCATCAATTCTGGGATACTTTCACACTGAGCAGTGATGATGAGTACTTCACAATCCAACTGGATCGTAAAAGGATCAGAGTCACACCTTATCATCTCCGCAAAGCTTTAGACCTTCCAGATGCACCTGAAACTTCCAACCTATTCTACCCAACACCTTCAGAATCTGAAATCATGCAATTCCTGTAGATATTGGTTATGATGTTCAACCAGACACACCATTAACCAAGATCTCGAAAGTCAATGCTAAATACATACCTCAGCCCTGGAGAACTATCTTCTACATAATAACCCGTTCAATATCCGGTAGAGATAGTGGCTATGAGCACCCAAGACTAAGTCATCTTCAAGTCTTCTGGGGGTTCGTGAACCAGGAAAAGATTGACTTTGCAGCTCTTATCTGGGAAGATATACTATTTCAGATGCGGAAAGCCTTCAAACAAATTCCTTTTGTCCGATACACCAAAGTTCTTATAAGCTATCTGCTTGACTTACATAAGGACATTGATCGAAGACCTACCGATCGAGAGGTTCATCCATACATGATGGATAGAACTTTCCGCAAAGTCTACTTTCCCAAAGGGAGCACGCACAAACAAGGGACAAGACTGCCAGAGTTTCTAATGACCGATAAAATCAAAGAAACTCCAGCATATTTGCATATGATAAGGCATTCCATGAACGTCGAGTGGGACTTTCTAACTTGGTTGAAGGGTCAGGATCTACAAAGACTCGTTCCCGAAGCAGGTCTAAGACTGGCAGTGCATCAAGTACCTCACTTCCAAGGAAACCACATCCAAGATCACTCAAGAGAACTGTACCTAGTAAACCCCAACCAAAATCTGAACCATCTGGGATTGTTGATGAAGATACTGACTCTGAATCATCTGAATCAGAAGAGGAGACTCCTGTTGTTATGACTGTTGAAGAAGTTGAACTTCAAAATCAGATCAACTTTGAAAATGCACAAAAGATGAGTTTAAGGTCAACTAAGGAGGATGAAGAAAGAAGGGCTAGATTGGCTGTTGAGCAACAAAGGAAGTATGAGATGGAGCATGGAGCAGGAGGATCAGGCACCGGTCAAGAAGCAGCTTCGATCCACACTAATCCGGTTAATCAACCCAGAGGATCTGGAGTTGCTACATCCAAGATTCAGCCTGATACGGTTATTCAACCCGATAAGGCTGAATCTGTCATTCCTCAGCAACCAAGTTCGGTTAATCAACCCGAATTGGAAGCACAAGCTCAGGGTGAGAAGGAGTATGATCAGGAGAGCAACATAGTCTTAACTGACAAGGAAATCTCAGATTCCATGTTTGATGATAATCAAGGGGGGAACAACTCTATCAGGACAATATGGACTGGAATCCTGAAGATGAAAAGGAAATTCTTGGCAAAAAGACAACTGAAGCTGCTAAGGAACTTGAGGAAATGGCAAGACAAGAGGAAGTAGAAAGGAAACGTAAGGAGGATGCTCAAACTGACTTGGAAGCAGATAGCTACATACGTTCTCCATCAATTCCTCCAACCGAACTTGCTATGGTGGTTAGTAACCCTCAACAGGAACAGGAACAACCACCAGCTCAACCCACACCTGTTTCATCACCAAAAACACCTCCTGGGTCACCTCCCGAGAATCCTACACCTCCACCTTCTTCTCCTAAGGACTCAACAACTAAATCTGATGAACCAATTCCTTCACTTACTCCATCACCGAAGAAATCACCATCACCAAAAGAAAAAGCAACAGTTTCTGATCGTATCAAACAGGCCTTGAAAGGTAAGCATGTGAAAAGAATTGCCCAGGTTACAAAAGTGGAAGTTGTATCTCCTGCTGCAAGAAAACTTAAGGAAGCAGTGAAGCGTGCACAAGTCAAGAAGGACAAACAAACAAGTGTAAAAATGGCTGAGATGGAAAACTTAGTCAAGAACTTGTCTCAACAAGTGGAAGAGATGCAGCAAACCAAGCTAAAGATGGATGAGTTTCTAGAATCTGATTTGATGCTAAAATGAAATCAAATACAAAGCATTACATCAAGAAGTACATTCCTGATCTTCAGAAAATCATTGAAGAGTATGTTGATACTACATTTGAAGAAAAGATCAAAATTTTGAAGATTCAGCAACAACATCTTCTGGAATATTCTGTTGAAGATCTTCAAGATGCTCTCCACACCAAGTTGCTTGCAAAATCTTCTCTCAATTACACTGAACTGTCCGTCTTGAATGCTATTCGAGAAAATATGGAATCTTGCAAGGCTGCAGCAGATAAGGGCAAGAGGAAACGTGATGATAATGATGATGAACAAGATCCCAGACCCTACTACTAAGAAACAAAAGAATGGTAGCGGATCTGGAATCAACATTGCTGAGCCTACAGGAACCACAACTTCATCTCCACCTCAACCAAATCCAGAATCTGGTCCTACAGCAACCGAACATCATTTTGAGCATATTCCTGAAGAAAATGTGGAATTTCACACACAAGAAGATCAACCACAATCACCACCACCATCTCCACCAAAATCTAAACCTTTAAAATCAAAGCCATCTAGCAGCAAGAAATCTTCTAAGGAACCAGCTGTCATCAATGGCTTGATGATGATGAAGATGTGAACGGACAATGAATGGTTTGATCAACTTGCCAGTGCTCAGATCCAAGACGACGAAGCTTTAAAGTTGAAGACAGTACGTTTGCATTTACACACAAAAATCAAACATACTCTAAATGTGAAGAAAATGACAAAGAGAGAACTTCGTAGGATCAAGAATGATGCCTTCAATCTTCTTAAAGACAAATCTGCAAATGCGGCTAAGCTGGAATATCACCTTGAAAACATTGCTCGTGCAATGTCAAGTGAGTTTGACTGGACGAATCCAGACATACTCAGGGTGGGTGGCCGTGACAACAAAAACCGTTCATACATCACAGACTGGACTAAGCCACTACCCGTGATCAGAAAACCACATGGAACTTCAGAAATCCCCTTCCAGTTCTTTTTCAACAAAGATCTTGAACTACTCATGCATGGAGCATCAAGCAAAAGAAGTATGCAACTTCATAACCTTCACTCCTGCAGCAAGTTACCAACATCCTGCCATTGAGGAAGCTGCAATAAACAGAAGATCTTCCTCAAACAGCAAGTGATCTATGATCGTGATGCTGAATTAGGAATCCATCACTGGTATGATAAAAGGAAGACTTGGTACAAGTATAAACTCAGCCAAAAGTCTCGAGAACAAGTCTACAGTGACCTCAGGATCATGGCAGTGATTAGTGTTTCAGGATCGAAGAAGTATGATTACACATTCCTATCTGCGATCACCGTCAGACGACATGACAACCAGATCTACTCGTTCTCAGAAGCAGATTTTCCTGACTTGAGTCTCAATGATATTGAAGACTTATACCTCATCAAGATACAAGGAAAACTGCAACATCTTTCTACCGATCTTCAGTATGCTTTTAGTGCAGCCATCTGCCATTTCATCCGAAGAACGATTATCAAAGAACGAGTAGAAGATCTTCAGTTAGGAGTGGAAAGTTATCAGCAGAAGTTGAATCTCGTTGAGCCCATAATGTTCTTGGAAAACAACCGTGATGCTCAATATACCATGAAGAAATACCCAGTCTTCGGGTTCGTCTACAGAAGTGCCACACATACAAACCATTTCATGTCATTCCACGAGATTCATAAATTCTGTGACGACACGTTGAAAATGTTAGAGATGGGTTAGTTCTTCGAGTTTGAGATCATGAGTTGAAGAAGTCAACAAGGTGGACACATCAATGAGCTCAAACAAGTGATGCAGTTCGTCTTGAAGATTGAAAGAAGGTTGTACCGGAGGGATCAGATTCGGAGACTTGAGAGTTATGTGGGCGGTCGTCCTCCATTTCCTATCCGACTATATCAAAGGACGGATCCAGAATTCACCAAGTTTAACAAAGGAGGATGATGTGAGCATTTGAATTCATTATTCATAATTCTTTTCATTATTCTTACCATATGGCCAGTGACATTACGGCTTGTGCACACATAACAGTGTACAACCCGGACCCCAAAGAAAGGACCCTGAGGTACGCTTCAGTGCCTCAATCCTGAAAAAGGAGCGAAAGCTTCTTACTTATGAGCAGAATAAAACAAGAATGTTTTCTAAAGTTTTTTCAAACATTCTGCTCATAAGGACAAGTATTCCCTTGTTAAGGGGGAGTATTTGAAAAATATAATCTTTGTTCTAAAATACAAATGTTCTTGAAATTCTTCCCTAAAACTCAAAAACAGCATATTTTAATCATAAAGTTTTTCAAAAACATCATGAGTATGCTATTTTTGAGGGGGAGAAGTAAAAAGATGATTAAAATATGATGTCTCATTTGCTGGAATCTCTTGTGCTCAAACTCAGAATTGACCCTCGAATTGACGATAGGAAAAGTCAGTAGTCGAAAGGACATGTCCGGACGGGTAATAATTTCAAGCCAGTTTATCTGGTGATGTAAGCGTGTCTCGCAAAGGACGTGTCTGAGTAGAATGTACCGATTTCGAGCGATAATCTTTGAATCTGATCTGGACGGTAATAATTTCAAGCCAGTTTAACTGGTGATGTAAGCGTGTCTCGCGACGATCAGGTTCATTGAAAGTCAATCAATTCAAAAGTGCCAACTCTTTCCGGCATGTGCAAATTTCAAATTTATTACTTATGCGCACATGTTAAGGGGGAGTATTTCTGAAAATCATCAAACTCTCAAGGTGTCAACAAAATGTCTTTACAATTATCGACACTTTGAGAGATTTTCAATGGTTTGGTTTTATGGCATCATTAGGATAGTCACGGAGTTAATAAGGTGACTAAGGTTAGGGAAAACCGTCCTATGATCCGCCAGAGCCGGAGGGATCTACCCAAGGACAATACCAATAGTTTAGAACTAGAAAGTCCTAGGTATGATATTAAAAAGGAGAAAATGAATGAAAGGAGAAAGAAGGGGTTGAAGAATTAAAAAGAAAATCAAAGAAAAGGGTGAAAAGAAATAGCCCTCCATTTGTTCAACCTTAGGGCAGACACCGGGTTCAATTCATAATCTACTGGTTGATGAGCATCACCAGTATTGAAGACTAAAGACGTCATGGACCCAGTGACGCACTGCACTAAACCTTCTACGCCACTCAAGTGTCTCTCAAAAGACATTTGTTTCATTCACACAGAGAACCCTTCATAATTTATCGACCTCTCATTACGAGAGTGTTGATATTGAAAAGGAGGCAATCTGCTCCACGCCTCCGACGACCAAACAAATTTGCACTAATTGAGTCTAGAGCCATGAGATTCATCAAAGATCTCTTAGGTACACTTAGAATTACTCTGGTGTTCTACATCATGGGCATCAGTTGTAAATTAGGAAAGTGTCCTTCGCAGATCTTAGCAATCTACCAAGAACATTCATGAGAGAAGTCACAATTGTGATTATCAATGATTGAATGGAAATCCTGCCAGAGCAACATCTAACAACTCTGACAGCAGGTCACTTCGGTAACTCCTTGTGGGTTACGCTTAGTGTTTGCTCCAAACGGTCTACAGTCGTGGGGTGATCTCCAGCGACTCACTGAATCGTGGGTGCACTTCGGTGTGTCCGTGTTATCCCTTTCGGGGGAATCCGGTTCAGAACGGCCTGGGTTAGGATTTGAGAAAGTCTTCACACTATGCTGTTGACAATCTCGAGTCTGAGCCTGTAAGTACCGGTTGGTTCATGTTGATGCTGCTGCTGAGGATCTGGAGTTCAACCATCAAGACTCCATCATGTTCATATCTTGAAGAAATGTTCTCTCAAAGACTCAGTAACAACAAAAGTTCAACATATGATATAGTAAAGTCAAAAGTTCAAGCACTTCAACCTTTCTCAAGTTTAAGATTGAAAAGTGAGAACATGTTGCAGAAAACAAGTCAAAGAAATATGAGCATGATGGAGAAGACAAGAAGACGTTGGAGATTGGCAGTTCGAGACAACATCATATCATCTTAGAACAAGAACAAAGAAACAAAGATTATAAAGACGTCAGAAGCCAAAGAAGCAAAGAAGACGTCGAGCAACATTGATGATCAAGACTTAGGGGGAGATTGTTAGGAACACGTTTTGTAATATTTCAAGTCTTGACCATTTGCAATAAATGTTGCTAAGAATGGGCTTTATATTTAGTTTAATGGTGCGGTCCATTAGAAGCCCATGGACCACCCATCTTAGCTTAATCCTTCTAGAATATGTTTATTGGAAATGTTGCCCTAATGTGTTGCCTATAAATAGAAGGCAAGGGTGCACATTTCCTTTGTTGGTTATTCATGTATGGTGTGCAAGCTTTGTTCCTAAATCGTATGAATTGAATTTCCATTCCAAATCTCTTCTTCTCTTATTGCTTATTTACTTATTTCTCTATTCGTAGCTTATTGGTTAATAGTAGTACGTGTTTTACTTTCATACGTGGGTGTGTGTTTGAGATATTATCGACTTACACTATTTCTCTTCTTTCTTCCAGGAGGTCGAGGTTTTCACGAAGCCTTTCGTCATTTGTTTTTTCTTCAAAGTTCACAATGCGTTCTGTTTCGGTGCTGATTTCGGAGGGTATGACAGCTTCCGTTCCATAGACCAGGCTAAAAGGAGTTTCCCCATGGCTTGACTTGGGGTGTGTCCTATGTGCCCACAGAACTTGGGGTAACTCATCTACCCACCCATGATGACTTCGTCCGAGTCTCGTTTCGATACCATCAATGATGTCCCTGTTCGTGACTTCAACTTGTCCGTTGCCCTGAGGATGGTATACGGAAGTGAACGATTGCTTGATTTTTAGGCCTTCACAAAAATTTGGGAATACTCCTTCGGCGAATTGCTTCCGTTTTCGGAGATGATAATGTGTGGAACACCAAATCGGCAGATTATGTGTTCCCATACAAACTTCTCCATATGCCTTCCTGTTACCGACGCTAAAGGTTTGGCTTCGACCCACTTGGTGAAGTAGTCTATGGCTACGACCAAGAACTTTACCCCTCCCGGAGCTACTGGTAGGGGTCCGACTATATCGATTCCCCATTGACAGAAGGGCCATGCTGAGGTGACAGATGTCATGTCTTGCTTAGGCATTCTTGGAACTTTGGAGTGGATCTGACAAGCTTCGCATTTTTGTATTATCTCTATTGCGTCTCTATGCATAGATGGCCAATAATACCCTAGCTTCATTACTTTTGAAACAATGGAGTGAGGGCCTGCATGCAACCCGCAAGATCCTTCGTGAACCTCATAGATGATGTTTGAAGCCTGTTTTGGTCCCACACAACGAAGCCATGGAGATAGGAAGGATCTCCTATAGAGGTTATCCCCAATGAGCCTATATTGGGGAGCTTTGATCCTCACCTTTCGAGCAAGCTTAGGATCCTCTGGCAGAATACCACTGATCAAATACTCCCTAATCGGAGTCATCCAATTGGTGCCTTCCTCGAGTATGATGTCAGAAACTTCGCCTCATTTAATTGACCTATCAGTCAATACTTCTACCAAAACTTCCTTTGTTAAATGAGCAAATGCCATTGATGCCAACTTGCTTAAGGCATCTGCTTTCTTGTTTTGATTTCTGCGAACATGTGCTATATCATATGTTTCGAAGCCTTGAAGGAGTTCTTTAGCTTTTTCTAAATATTGCTTGATGGTAGGTTGCCTTGCTTCGTAGGAGCCTTTAATTTGGTTGGCGACTAACTGCGAGTCTACAAAAACGGAGAGGTTACGAACCTCCATGTCCTTTGCAAGTCGAAGACCGGCAAACAAAGCTTCATACTCGGCTTCATTGTTGGTAGCTTCGAACTCAAATCGCAATGCGTAAGTGTATTCCCTTCCTTCTGGACTAACTAGCATTAAACCTGCTCCTGAACCATCAGAACTTGATGCTCCGTCTGTGTACAATTTCCACCCCTCCTTCGTCTCTTGGGGCTTCTCCTTAGGAATTTCTTTATCTTGGCTAGGTCCGGAGGGTGTTTCAGCGAGAAAGTCTGCAAGTATCTGACCTTTGACAGAGTTTCGACCCTTGTATTCTATCTCATGTTCTCCCAATTCGATAGCCTATTTAGCTACCCTTCCTGATTTCTCAAGCTTCGACAGTATCTGCCTAATAGGCTTGTCAGTCAATACCGTGATGGGATGAGCTTGAAAGTATCTTCGAAGGCGTCTTGCAGCATAAACCAAGGCTAGGATTAGCTTTTCCAACTCTGGATATTTTAATTCAGCTCCTTGTAGGACCCTGCTAACGAAGTATATAGGGACTTGTTTCTTCTCCCTTTCGGCTAGGAGCACCGCACTGATGCTTTCGAATGATGCCGCAATGTACATGAACAACACTTCGCCTTTGATTGGGGCCGTAAGTGTTGGTAAGATTTCCATAAATTCCTTTAGCTTTTCGAAGGCTGCTTCCGCCTCACAACTCCATTGGAAAGTCTTTTTATCTGTACACCCCTTGAGTGTTTTGAAGAATGGTAAAGACCGATCTGCCCCTTTCGACAGGAACCTGCTAAGTGCCGCAAGCTTCCCATTGAGGCTTTGAACTTCTTTTAGTGACTTCGGAGCTTGAAGGTCAGTGATGGCTTTTACCTTTGAAGGGTTGGCTTTAATCCCTTGTTTAGTGATCAGGTGCCCCAAGAATTGTCCTTCCTCCACGCCGAAGGAACACTTCTTAGGGTTAAGCTTCATATTAATTGCCCGTAATTGATCGAAGGTCTCTTGGATGTCGGAGAGGAGGTCCTCTTCGGTTCTGCTTTTTATTACCATGTCATCAACGTAGGCCTCCAAGTTCCTCCCGATTTGCTTGTGGAAGGCTTTATCTACTAACCGTTGGTAAGTTGCCCCTGCGTTCTTCAGACCGAATGGCATTTTCTTGTAGCAATAGACACCCTTTCCTGTGTAGAAGGCTGTCTTTTCTTCATCTTTCTCCGCCATTTGTATTTGGTGATACCCTTTGTAGGCGTCCAGAAAACATTTTAGACGGAACCCTGAGAGAGATTCGACCTTCCAATCAATTTCTGGTAGAGGGTAGCAGTCCTTCGGGCAAGCTTTATTGATGTCGGTGAAGTCAACGCACATACGCCACCCTCCGTCACTTTTCTTTACCATGACTGGGTTGGCAACCCAAGTTTGGTATTTCACTTCCCTGAGAATTCCTGCTCGCACAAGCTCATCCACCTCTTTGCAAGCAGCTGCATTTCTTTCTGGTGCCAGGCTTCATCGCTTCTGCTTAATTGGTTCAATGTGTTTGAACTCGTTAAGCTTATGTTCTGTGCCGAAGGGCTTGCCATCGATCATAAGAGTCCTGAGAACTCCTGTCATGTCCGAATATGTCCATGCCAACACATCTTTGTTGGCTTTGAGTAACTTCTCCAGGTCTGCTTTGAAGTTAGCAGGGAGTTGCTTTCCGATTACCACCGTTTGCTCTGGATAGAGCTCATTTATCACAATACGTTCTTCGGCATCCGTACAACTAAGGATGGCCTTCGGAGGCTCCTCCGGACTTTCTCTAATCTTTTTGCCACTGTCTCCCACTTGCCCTTGACTGTAACTGGAGAACACGGTTCCTATCCCATAAGGTGTATGGAACTTTACCGCTGCATGTATAGTGGAAACTACGATACCCATCTTTTGCATGGCGGTCCTTCCTATCAGCAAGTTGTAAGGAGAGTTGGACCTTACAATAGGGAACATGAGGGTTTCTGTCCTTGCGAGCTTGCCTTCTCCAATTGTTATTTCCAACGGAACTTCTCCCAGAGGCCACGAATGCTCACCAGAAAATCCCACCAAAGGTATTTTCAAATCAACTCGCTGCGACCTGATCGAAGGCTTGAGCTTAAGAAACAATGCTCATAAATGATTTCGCAGGAGCTTCCACAGTCCATATAGGCTCTATTCACTTCTCGGTTGGAAATGAGGACTTTGGTGACTACTGGATCATTTGAAGGGACTTGGCCTGTGAGAGGAGGAAAAGTTACTTCCCCTATTGCATTACCCTCCTGCTCCGTTACCTTTCTTTTCAAGCTGGCTTCGCCCCAACGAACCATGAGTATTGGGGCTTCGAGAGGAGTAGTATCTTTAGCCAATTGAGTGTCGGTCATCTTTTCCTTTCCTTTCTTTATACCCTTCACCAAGTGTGCCAATTGCCCGGACTTCACAGCTTCTTCTATCTGTTTCTTTAACTCTCTACAACTGTTCGTATCATGACCATAATCTTCGTGAAAGTGACAATACTTGCTGGTATCCCTGTTTTTGCCCTTACTTGTCATACGAGGGGGTGCTTCGAAGGCCTTAGCAGCCCTCTCCGTAGCAAGTATTTCCTTTGGAGACTTGGTTAGACTGCTTAACAAACCGTGGTTGGGACCTTTGTTGTACGGAGAAAACCTGTCTCTGTTCTTGTTCTTGTTCCTTGACCCTTCCCACGAAGAATGCTTCGAAAACTTGTTGTTGTTGTCTCTGTCTATCGGAGCCCCATTAGTGGATACCTCTTTCGCTTCGATCCAAGTATACGTCTTTTCCATTAACCCTTTGTAAGTTGTCAGAAGGTCAGTGGACAAGAATTCCACCAAACTCCGATTTCGAAGACCATGTACGAAACCCGAAATACGCTGATCTTCATGAAGACCCAAAATCTGCAAAGTATAATCGGTGTACCTAGTAACGAAGGCCCTTGTGCTTTCGTTTTCCTTTTGTTTGATGTTGTGCACCGTTAAATGAGTCCTTGTGAACTTCTTTTGCTGATTGAAGTGTGACCGGAACTTAGCCTTAAGATCATCAAGATTGACGATGCTACCGGGCTTTTGCCCATTCCACCAAATACGAGCAGAATCCCGTAGAGTGTATGTAAACATATGACAGGCCACCGGCATAACTCATTTTTGCATTTTGATAGCCCCTTCGAACAAGTGTAAGAAATTGTCCGGATCCCCTTCCATCATAAGTCCCAATGTGCGAAGGCATTTTCAACCCATCAGGCAATGGGTAATCTTCTATCCACCTAACGAAAAGTGTAGCTGAACCCATAGGGTCTGAGTATAGACAATTGTAAGGTGGTGCATACATGGGAACAGTATTATAGGGATTGTTGTTTGGGGGCATTCCCATAGGAGTTTGACTTGGGTAGGACTGGTAAGGTGTATTCATGGTAAACGGATAACCGTTTCCCATGGCATACGGAGGGTACGCCATAGGATGCCCGAAGGGTATGCTCCCATAAGTTTGAGGGAGGCTTGGGTTATTAGGCTGTCCATTTACTAGAGGATATACATTTTGAGGATAAGACTGAGTTTGGAACGAGGGGTACATACCATTGGGAGGAAGATTTCCTCCCATATTAATTGTAGGCGGATTGCCTTCTACGCCTGATGCGTGAGAAGGCTGCAACGGAACCCCAGCTTCAGTCCTTCCAAGATGAGCTGCTAGCAATGGAGGCAAAGTCATCCCCACTTCTTCCCTTCGTTGGCTCCTACCGTTAGAGCCTTCGGTAACCGCCCCTTCTCTCCTTTTCGGAGCCCTTTCGGGAACTCCTTCGAAACCAACGGACCTTCTGCTTAGCCTTCGACTGACTAGAGACCCAATCCTTAAGGCCGATAGAGTTGCTCCTTGGGTCGGAGGCCTAGGTTCCATCTCCATTTCTTCATCATATTCATCACTTGAGTATTCCCACTATCTTCGCATCTCAGCATTCCTGACTTGCCTCTTACGAGCCCTTAGGAGGGATTCCAACACTTCGTGGTTGGCTTCGACAAAGGTTGGGCTAATAATGGGCTCCGGATTGGTTGATGTCGAAGCATGATGGTTGGGTGTTGTTTCTGGGTGAGAACGTGTTGTGAACGTGTAAGCGGTTATTGGGGGAAGGTTGTTAGAGTCGTTGATTGGTATTGGTACTAAAGTAGAGAAACCCGGTGGGGGAGTATCTTCTCTTCCTTGATCCATGCCGGATATATAGTGAAAGTAGTTGGTTGGTTATAAGCTTGGAAATAACGAGACCAATTGTAGCGGTCCGACGGATGGCGCCACTGATTGTACAAATAATTGTACGACCAAGCCTTCGATGGTGATCAAAGGAATAATGGGGTGTTGATATTGCGCCAAGCTTGTTCTTAACCTGAAATAAGAAATACGAAAACACTAAGTTAAGTGATTGCGCAGGGGTTGGACCCTGCGAACCACCTCCGGCGTGCGAGTAAGTATGTGTAAGGGTAATGTAGGTTGTAAATGACGAGAATGAAGTTAACTTACATTGTTCATGCCCGACTAAGCTATTTATAGGGGAGAAATAGGCCTTAGTGGGCGGTTTGCACATGTTTCAGAGATCATGGGGGCGTCCCATGATTTGTGGTAACCGCTAGGGCTTTGTAGCCCACGATCTCTGTTTTTGCGGGAAAGCCAAGGGAAGAGGAGACGTGGGTTTGACCAGGTCAGGATAGTCCTTCGTGCTAGTTCCTTCGTAGGAGATACCCCGAAGGGCTTAAGGATTCGATTGGCGGATTCCCACATGGTAACCAGTTCGCAGGCGAATGGTTTTACGCCAATGAAACGTGTTAGGAGATTAACCTGGGCCTCCGAAGGGAGGGCTTTCTACAGGCTCGAAGGGGAGTCTATAAACTTCACTTTCACAAAACACGCACACCCAAAAAAAAATGTAAATTTCTATGAATATCTATAAACTCCACTTTCAGAAAACACACACACCCAAAAAAAAAAAAAAAAAATTGTCTTTTGGTATGCAACTTCTTTATTAGAACCGTTTGATATGCGGGTATAGGAGGTTTTGGATTCAAACAAATTACAAATGAATCCTTTGGTACATATTTATGACAAAGTGTATAGAATCATAAATTCATACCATGATATAGTAATAAGAAAATAGTATTTTATTTTATTACTTTTCTAAACTACTAATTTATTCATTTTATCTTTTATTTTTTATTTTACGATTTCCAAAATAACTTACAACCACTAATTTACATATAAATAAATATATAATTTAAATAATTTTTAATTTTTTCTCATTTTCTTTCAAACAAATAACAAATCCAAATTCAATTTCAACCTCACCCACAAACCAAAACCTTAGTATGGGCCCGTTTGGTTGGAGGGTTTAAAATAGCAAGAATGGGTGTCGCTATCATAAACATTGATTGGTTTATAAAATTTATGGATTGATAGCCACTAACAGATTATTTTTGAATCCTACCTTAGTTGGGTGGTATTCATTTGAAACCTGCGGGCCTCATTTTTTTCCTCTCACGGTCTTACCTTTTTTATTATAATATAATATTTAAATATAACATAAATTTAATATATTATATATAATTATATATAATAATATATTTTCTCTCACTTATTTTTTTCTAAAACCTTTACCAAATCTTTCAAATTTTTCACAAATCAAAATCCAATTCTAAACCCACCGGCAAACCAAACGGGCCCTAAATGATCTCTACTCATATAAATATTGTACGACAAAAACATTATAATTTATTGCCTTTTATAAAAAACAAAAGTTTTTACAAACCATAAAATGATGCAAAATTGAGTGGCAGCTAGCTACACACTTACAAAATTCAAAGTTTGAATGGGCTCGTCCAACAACCAGTATTAACGTGATATTCACTTTTTAGTGCAATTTCAAGAAATATTGTGTGCCACACATTTGATATGATCCACTATCCAGTGTAGCTAAAAGTTGACAAAAGCTAGATAAAAGACGACTTTAATTATAGTAGCTCTTTTCAAATTTCTTTCAAGCTACTCACTAACAAATCTTTCCTTCTGTTTATTTTTTTCATTCTCTAGCATATCGTATTTTCATATAATGTCTTTCATGAAAGAATTCGATCACCTTAAAATTCCAATGAAAGATATCGTGTCGGCCACCAACAACTTTGATCGCGCGAACGTGATCGGGGGTGGTGGTTTCGGACGTGTGTACAAAGGAGATATATCTCTCCCAGAGGGACAAATGATCACGGTCGCTTTTAAACAACTAGATCGTAGATACGGGCAAGGAAACATCGAGTTTTGGAAGGAGATCATGATGCTTACACAATACAAACACGAGAATTTGATATCTCTAATGCATTTTTGTATCGAGGGTGATGAAATGATCCTTGTGTACGAGTATGCTTCTCGTGGAAGCCTTGATCGTTATTTAGGTGATACTAGTCTTACATGGATCCAACGGTTAAAGATATGTGTTGGTGCTGCACATGGGCTAAACTATTTACACCAACCTACAGAGACACATCAGAGAATTATACATCGTGACATCAAAAGCGCAAACATCCTTCTAGATGAAAACTGGACAGCTAAAGTTTCTGATTTTGGTCTGTCTAAATTTGGTCCTGCTAACCAACCTCAAACTTATGTTTTCTCTAATGTTGTTGGTACACCTGGATATTGTGATCCATTGTATATGGAGTTGGGTTTCTTGACAAAAGAATCTGATGTGTACTCTTTTGGAGTGGTGTTGTTCGAAATATTGTGTGGGAGATTATGCTTTGAGTATCGTAATGGTAAATTAAGTGAAATATTAGTGCCTAAGTGGAGAAAATGCTATGTTGAAAAGAGCTTAGATGGCATTCTACTTCTTGGTCTAAAGAACAAATGGATATAGGTTCTTACAATACGTTTTCGGCCATTGCTTTTCGATGTGTGAATAAAGCTCGTGAAGAGCGACCAATGATGGCTGAGATTGTGAAAGAACTTGAGTTCGCACTCAAACAACAAGTACTTTTATAGTTTTATTTATAGTTTTATTTTTATTGAGATTTTCCAATGCGGGTTAGGAAAGGAATATATATATATATATATATATATATATATATATATATATATATATATATATATATATATATACTTTCTTGCGAGAACTGACAGAACCACAAAAAACATACATGCACGCCTTCAATAATTGTATTTCTGATACCATAAAGGTATAACATGTGCCACAATTTCTAGTGGGCTTTCACGTGGGGTAATATGGGTGGGTTGAGTAATGGTTCCAAAGGTACACTTGCTTGAAAGTTTTCCTCTTTGGAAGTGCATGTCACATTTTTTTTTCTTGACTATTCATGTACTTTTATATAATGGAGCTAGCGGGGGCAGTACAGTCAGGTTGGTTAATGGGTCAAAACAAGTTTGGGTCAAAATACATAACTTTTACATAGGGTCCGGGTTGGGTTGACCCACCAACACATTACTGTTTATTATGAAAAAAACTATACTACTAAAATACTAATCTAACTGTTGCTAGCATCGTGCTAGTTGTTGGCACAATACAGTCTTTCACTCTTTAAAGAAAAACTAATCTAACTCATTATTAAAGCGATTCACTTATTTGTAAGCATTTGAACATATTTTGGCCGACTTCAAGCCTGTCTGATCATTTTGGTCTGTTCCACTAGAGCTAAGTTTCTATTACCCATTAGGAGCCAAGGGAGATAAAATAATCCCAAGTAGCCAATTCTAGGTAAATGAGTTGAATTGCCACATTTAGTTGGTGCTGTGCTTATAGGCCGTGCTAGTTGCAAGGATGTGACATTGCATTTGTCTCATACTCTCAGGGACTATTCTAGGAATTCTAGCTCATTGATTTTTCCTTTTCCATTCCTGGAATTTTGATGCATCTAAAAAACAAATGTCTAAGTTCATTCTGATTTAAAAGCCCCTCATGTGATTAATCAAAAAATGATTTTCTGGAGAGCGTCATGACTTGGTATCCCCAGAACTTTTTTTAAACGTGTTACATATATTCCATGTAATATTATCGCACTTAAACGACACTTATATTGCATTAATTCTTAAATCCAACTTCTTTCTTGCAGCACTTGCATGACCAAAAGCAGCAGAAGATAAGGGCATCACAATCACAGGTATGATCACTATCTTATACTCAATAACTGTACCCCTGCCCTGTAATTTGATTTCTCATTTGATGTTAGAAGGTTGAACATAGTTTTTAAATTTCAGTAGAAATAAATTATTTCTTTTATCTGAATCCAGAATTTATCTTGTAATGAAATAAGTTGCAATCATTTGCATAGTTTTATGTGAAATGAGTGTTTGCGTGTCTATATGTAAAAGTAACGATGTAGGTAGTTAGGTTTTTCTTCTAATGTGCTTATCGTGCTCTCTTCTCTATCAGGGTCAGCAGCGATTTGCACCATCGCCCTATAACAATCCGAAAGGTAACGATGTAGCCAACGTTCAAGAGGTCTACCAGCTCTCCCAATTGATACTAAATCAGTTTATCAAATTAGGCACAATGAAATTACAACTAAAAAGCTTATTTATATTTTTATTGACTAGAATTCATTCCAGACTTTGATTTCTAATATTATCCATATAAAATACTGAGTAATATTCAAGGTCTATCAAACTTGTTCTTTAAAAAGAAAGTAAATTATTACTGTTGTGGATTTGAGCTGTTATAGATGCTAATACATTATCTTTCTCACTAGAAGATGGCCCTGGAATAGATGGATTCCAAATTAGCGGGATTGCAAAACCAGGTGGTAAACTTTTAGGCTGTGGATTTCCAGTGCGTGGGACGTCACTATGCATGTTTCAGGTACAAAAACTTGCAAATTTTTAGCCAAAATTTTCTACTATTAGTTCTATCAGATAATGTGAGATTGATATGTTTTGTCTCTCTGTCAGTGGGTTCGCCACCTTCAAGACGGCACAAGGGAGTACATCGAGGGTAAGTATTTACAGAATCCTATATTCCATTTGACAAGCATAGTTGGGCCACGTAATGTATATATGTGTGTAATTCAAAACAGGGACGGACTTATAGTGTAAGTATGGGGGGCCGGTGCCCCCCATGGCTAGCCGAAAAAGTTGAAATTTTAGTGTAATTTTTATAAAATTTTGACCTTTTTTCGAAAGTGACCCCCACCCAAAACTCAAATTGCCCCCCACCCACATACTAAGACCTAACATTCAACGCTCTAAAGCCTTATAAACCCTTCATCTCTAAGTAAAAAAAAAATTTGCCCCCCACATCCATTTTCCCTGGGTCCGTCACTGATTCAAAATGGTAAAATTGTAAAGCTGGTAACTTTGACCCCATTTACTTATGAATACCGGGTAATGTTTTATCTCGAATGGGTTATATATAAAATTGGCTGAAAGAAAATGGGTCGAATTTTCTTTTAGTGTAGTTTTAAAGCATAAAACCTCCTACATGATTTATTAAAAATGATCTGAAATTTTGGACACAGTTTTTCCGGTCAACCTAACTCGGCCCACAAATAAATGACCAGCTTTGGCCCAAACCCTTTTGATCCATAAACAAATTACCAGTTTTGACCCATTGTCTAATTTCACTGATCCACCCATTTTGCCACCTCAGTTAAAATGGTCTATTTATGATAAAATGCAGCATTTGATTATATTTTGTGTTTATAACGGGATGAAGGCAGTAATTTTTGTAATGCCATGAGTATCCATATGTTTTTGATCCACAATATTCTTGATTACACAGGGGCCACAAATCCTGAATATGTTGTTACAGCTGATGATGTTGATAAACTTATTGCTGTTGAGTGCATACCAATGGATGACCAAGGTCGTCAAGGGGAAATAGTGCGACTCTTTGCCAATGATCTGAACAAGATAATGTGTGGTAAGTTTAGTCGGTTAAGAGTTTTGAATTTAGAAGTTATTTGAAGTGTGGAGACCCTTGGTACTCTTTACATTCATGCTGAGCTTGTAAGTGGACCAATAATCTGTTGAAAACATAAATCCTGTTTTTCTGTTCTGATTTTCTTGAAAATATGATATCCTGCAGATCCAGAAATGCAACGGGAAATAGACAGATATATATCGGCTGGTCAAGCATCATTTGGGGTTTTGCTGCTGGTACAGTTTCTTGCACCTTATTTGTTCATAGGTGTATTCACATTATAAAAGTAGTTATGAATCAATCTGTAAGTTAAAACATGAACTTGATACTAAAGTAAATGCTTTTTTATTAGTTTTGTGGTACGTTTATTGGTGAAACAAGTTGCTTTCAGTTTATCTACTATTAACACTTGATTTGATCGTTCCTGCAGGTGGATTCCGCTGAGAACTGGGAGCAAACAACATTCACTTTGAGAAGATCGAACTACCAAATAAGGATCAATCGAACTCAAGAAATTGTAATCGATGAGAAATATTCCAGTGATTTATCGGTACGTAATTTTTTGTTCCATGTAGTAGCATTGACAATTCTGACTTTTTTTTTCTTATTTTTTAAAATGGATTGATTTCGGCACGTTTTATTTCTAATGGTCAAAAACGTAAATTTATGAAATTGGCTGAAGCATACCAAATGGGTCAGACGGGTTACAAGTCTCCCATAGTGTGTATTTTTTAGCATACAACCTCGTAATTTAATTTATTTAATAAAAATATAGAATTGTTGTATTGACCTGCTTTAGTCATATTAATCACAGTGTTAATAACTTTTTTGAAAAAATAAGTGTTTTGGTGGCATCTTAAACTGACCCAACTGTGCAGATTACCCATTTTGACCCGTTGCTCATTCCTCCCAGTCTGCCCATTGGGTGACTGCTATGAGTTAGACATGAAGATGCTAAAAGCTCATTGGGTCATCAACTCCTTAATCTTATGTCCCTCTGCAACATTTGTTTTTTCGAATAGTTTATTACAAGCAACCGTTATTCGTGGAAATAAACACCACAATTAAAAATAAAATATAATGGTTTAGAAAGTCACCGCCTCTAAATTATCACTTAAATGTCTTGAATACCCGTTACCAGTGGTAAAATAGTGTCAAATTTGCCAATTAATATATTTGAAGAATTATTCTTCTAGATAATTATCGTCTTTTTTATGATATTGCAGATCAAAATCCCTTCGGGGCTAACTACACAATTTGTGTTGACACGTCCGAATGGTGCTTCACATCCTTTTAGTACATTCAATGATGTTAGGTAATATGTTGGTCCGCGTTCTTGTTAACTTTATGTTTGACTTTCGTGTTTTACAAAAAGTGGTACACTTTCTCTTGGGGTCAAACAAACTACTTTTCAAATTCAAAATTTACGTTGATAATTTTAACTTTAAAGGGCGCTTGACACCTATTACTACAAACAACAAAATGCCGATGCAAGTTTATAATGATTACAAATCAAACTGTCTTTTCCAAATGTAGCATGTTTGACATCAATAGTCAAAATGTACATCTTTTTCACTTCAACTTTGAGTTCGACCTGACAATATTCATCAAGAAAAAATGGTATCATAATTTCTGTTTTCCTCTTGTAGAATGCGTGACACTCTGGTGCTCACTATGCGAATGTTTCAAAGCAAGGTATTTGTGAAGTCCTTTCAGTCTTAAATCCTATTAACATTTCAATATCAACCCTTTTATATAACTTAATTAACATGCTACAATCCTTTTTCTCTAATAGGCGTTGGACGAAAGAAGGAAGACAAAATCATGAAACATTTATTCTTCAATATATATACAATTGTTATACACTCATTCTTTGTAGAAATGAAGTAAAGAACAATAAGACTACTTTAGAAGGTTTTGTTCTTTAGATTGAAATCAATGGGTGAGAGTAAGAACAAGGGCATGTTTGTTTAAGTCGTATTATACTTGATTTTGACTTTCTGTAAAAAAAAAAGTCAACAGTCTAGTAAGACTTCTTCGGTATATAAAGATCTTTATGACTTGTATGAAATCAAACATGAAAATGGTGCACGAGTGTAGCCCAGGTTCTACTATTTAGTCATTTTAACATACAAGTGAGTGTATATTGAGTAGTAAATGATGTATCACAATTTGTAGATGAGCTGGAGAGTTTATAGAGTTTACATACACAGCTTACTCCCCCTTTGTTCTTGGTATAATGTTCCACCACATTTCAAATTTATATATTCCATATCATGAGGTATACATGCACTTACCACAAAAGAATTAAAAAATAATAATAATAATAATAATAATGTACCAAATTAGGTGCTAGTAGTTGAATTGGACAAGGTCATAGAGACATGTTTGATAGTTGATACCAAATCATTGATAACGTCTATTTAGAACACATATCAAATGATCATTTTTCAATCATAACCAAATTCATCATAATCTTTATGCATTATCACTGAAAGTAGTTCTGTTACTTCAGTTCTCGAACTTCTTCAAACGATAGCAATTGAGTAGTCGTAAGTCCTAACATCATAACTACTTGATAATGAACAGTGGGTTTCTATTAGCAAAAATATGAAGAAACGTCTCACGATATTGGTGTTGAAGTGAAAACCTACGGGTCGTTCGGTTCTGGAACTAGATCCTTCGGACGAGGTCTTGCCAATGTTCCGAAGCACCTACACACAAGAAACACGCACGTTAGACTCGCCCCGGGTGTTATGCCAGGACCAAGCTCCGGCGTGAGAGTAAGTATTAGATAATCCGAAAGGTTAGGTAATGATTGGAAGTAAATGCGAATGGTAAAAAATTAGTTGTGAGTAATAAATGAGCTGAGTATTTATACTACTCAGCTTTGATACCTGTGATGACGGCGACGGATTCTGAGGAGATATGCAGCGGACACAATCCCGTGAATTCTGGAGTGGCGGCGGTCTGACTGCTGTTGCCACTTGTCCAAGGGGTAAGGCCACATGTCCAAGTGATAAGGGTCGTTCTGGACGAAAGGGTTATACGCCTTCGGACCTTTCTTCCGAAGGGTGTCTTGTCGTTCGGACGTCCGGACAAGATGGGTCGTCCGGACACATACGCCAACAATTGGCTAGCACAGTTGTTTTTTTTTTTTTTTTTTTTTTTTTTTGGCAAACGAATGGAAAAACAATCCTACGCCAAACTCCGAATTAAGGTTATTCCTCCCTCTTACCAATTAGCTTAGGTTTTTAACTTATTATTAATGAACAGTGGATTTCGGTTTCGATAGCTTTTACTCGGTTCACTTTTTACCCTTATACGGTTTTCAGTCCGGGTCGGGTTTGGTTGGTTCGGGTCGGGTTTGACCCGTTGCTCAGCCCTAGTAGATGGTATTCTAGTATTGTCGTAACATGATTTTTCCCAACTATTTTTTTAGATTCGAAGTGGTGGCCACATCTCTTACGAGTTACTAGTTTAAAATTGATATCAATACTTGTATGCAAATGTTGTCACCCAAAACAAACATATTCATGTCACCTCATATACAAAATTCGAGATAAATACTCTTCAATTGAGGGGTCCGTAATAATGGGAGTTTATTATGGCCTTGTCAATTATTGTATACCAAGGGTAGTGTGTTTAAGTACTGGTTGTCATCCCCTATTTATGGGAGCCAAGGATGATAATATATCGAACAAACATGTTGAATACTTTCCGAAAGGAAGACCATCCAAAGCAAAGGAAGGATGGTTGGATGGAAATTCAATTTGCAGAAGTATTGATCCCTACCGTTAACACAGATTATAGATTTTCTGTAAATGATGACATATCAAGACACCTGCTTTTTTTGGTATAGCTATAGAAGGTGTTGAATTCAGAGTATTGTAAATGCTATTTCGTTTTTTCATGAAGTATTTAAGAAAAAATGGGCAGCATTTCCCCTCAACTTTTGAATATTTTATCTCATATGCGTATACGTTCTAGCGGGTCGACTATTTAAGAAAAAATCGGCAGCATTTCCCCTCAACTCCCCAAGTATGCGTATAAAACGCAAACTCGTAGGAGTAAGGAGAAATGTATACCAATTTTTTCTTAAAATTTCAACCCGCTAAAACGTGTACGCATCCTAAATGAGACAAAATATTCAAAAGGCAGTCCCAAACGGGGACTGCCCGAAATTAATCTCTATTCGATTAGTTTCGGACGGGTACTAACTAATTTCATATCATGATCTACTAATAACTTCTAGATGCACATGCTATATATACACAAATAAGCGTATCAACAATATAAGTATATACAAGTATTTAGAACTAATAATAAAAATAATAAATAATGTTACAAATAACAAAAAGTTTGTGGAAAACTAGAAGGGGGGGTTGAATAGTTTTTCCGATTAAAATTAATTCTCTTTGTTACTTTATGTTAATTCAAAGGAAACAAGGTCAGACAAGTATTCACACAATATGAAACGTAAAGAGAGGAAAGATCAAACCACACAACACGGATGTTTATAGTGGTTCGGCTACAAGGACTCTCTTCCTTGCCCTACTCCACTCCTCGAGCCTCTAACTCGAGAGTTATCCTTCACTAAGAAACAAGCTCTCTTCTAGGTGGAGAAAACCTTTACACGTTGCTTACTTCCTTTTCCGGTACTAAGCTAAACACCGAGTTCTACTTCAAGGCAGAACTAACCCAACGTCGCCTATACAATTACCGACACTAAGCTAGATGTCGAGTTCTTTCACAAGGGTACAACCACTCCCTACACTCTTTGTGTTTTGATGACTAAAACACTAACCACACTCACTGAGATAAATGATACAAATAATGATGTGTGAATTACACAAAGATCACACAGTAACTATACTAAAGGTTTACATGTCTGTGTTGAACCTTGATGCTTAATCTTCTTTGCTACAAAAGATAGATCAAATGATATGAATGAATGATGTTAGTAATATGAATGAGTATATACTTTAGCTATATGAGTGATGAGAAGGCCAAGTGATCAGCTTGCTATTTATAGGCAAGCTGATAAACACTCGGCGGATCCGGCGGATCCCTTAAAAGGGATCCGTCCTTTATGTCGAAGGGATCCGCGTGTATGCCAGAGGTAAGACAGCTAAGAGATTTTCTAAATCTCTCCAATCTCTCCATATCTTTGTGTTGTCATATCAAGATCATCCAATGTCAACTATCTTACTTGAAGATCTATCCAAGATATTACAAGATCTTACCAAGATTACATGTATGATGCATGCCATGATGTCATTGTATCATTTAAGAAATAAAGTTTCCTTTTAAGGAAATAAACATGTATATGTATGAAATGTATTTCCAAGTAAACTTGTAAAATGTGTTCTTAAAGATACTTTAGCTAGTATTTATAATTTGCTTAAAGATATACTTTGTAATTGTCATTAACAAAACTAAGCAAAGATCGTAAAATATAAATAACGTTTTTGGGACGATATTTGTATTAACAATCTCCCCCTTTTTGTTGATGACAAAACATAAAGTATATTTTTGAGCAAAAGAATAAGTATAGCATGAGTTCTTTAAAATATAGATTAAGTTTGTTTTATTTGAGTTTAAAAACTTTTTATGCAAAAAGTATATGTACTGTGATGATTCACAGTTATGCACACTTAATCCTTTCTCCCCCTTTTTGTCGAAACAAAAAGAAGAGTTGCGTAGCGGAATGCGATTTTGAGAACTTTAAGAGCTCCCCCTTGTTTGATACTCCCCCTAAATGGAGTAACAAGGTAATGATGCATGATCCTACAAAACAAATGGTTAGAATATGAAATGCTCCCCCTCGGTGTATACTATCATTATAAAAGTCCCAACGTATACATTTGAAGAGTATGAGATGCTACAAAAAAAATGATAGTTGTGAGCAGCTTCAATGGAGAAGCATAATGCATATGAAATGGTCATCCAAATAGGACTTTTAATCTATTTGACTTGAAAAAGTCAACAGGTAGTGTCTGATCAAAATTTTGTACCTAAAGTACATGATCAAACTATAATGTTAGTCACCTAAATAACAAGAATATGCTATGTTGATCACTCATAAGCATAAAAACATCACATTCATTAATTGAAAATTATGTGACACAAGTCACAAATATGATATGATGTTACATTACAAAATAAATTCTAAATAAAGATAACTACAACATCATCCTAGAAGGTTCCTAACAACACTTTTATTGAGGTGGATGAGAGATTGCATTGAGACGCTCGAGAACATGGTTCAAGATGAACCTCATCTCATTTTGAAGCTCATGGACCAAAATGTTGGTTCTTTGGGCCAAGTGAGATGTTCTCTCACAATGTGCGCAATCATGACTTGAAAAACTAGGAGGAAGACTAGGCTCCAAGTTTTGTGGTGGTGGTAGTGGTGGTTGGTTGTTGTTGTTGTTGGATGGTTGTTGTTGTTGTTCATTGGTTGGTGGTGGTGTTTGGAGGGAGTTCATGAGGATGTTTTGGATGTCCATGGCTTCATTTATGCGGTGATCAACTATACCCGAGAGAGTGTAGAGACGGTTGAGCTCTTCACTAATCTCTTCTTGGGTTTGAGGCATATTCATCCACATTGCCTCGTCAATGGCAACTAGAGTGGATGTGGGTGATAGAGGTTGTGGTTGAGGTTGGGATGATGGTGCACCATGGTATAAAGGACCATGGATATCCGGGTAAACCGGGTGAAAAAGCATTGGTTGTTGACCTTCAAAGGTCATGGGTGGAAGATTGGGTAATTTTGGTGAAAGTTCTTCTAAGTCATCAAGATGTGGTGATGTAGGAGGAGTCCTAAATAATTCCAAGGGTTGGAGTTTGGGTGAGTTTGGTGGTGATGGTGATCTAACAGGTTGTGATGGAGCCGGTGGTGGAGTAGTGGCTATTGGAGTAATGGTTGGTGGTGGTGTTTGGATAACAACATTTGATGGTGTTGGGGTGGAGAGTGTAAGGAAATTTTCACTAGCAATGGGTGATGATATATTGAGAGGAGAATTTTCCTCGGATAAGGAGTTTGCCAAGTTGATAAAACAACAAGGTTTAACACTAATGCGGGCTGTTCTTCTTGGAGGTCTAGATGTGGAAGAGTTGTTTGACTTAGTCATGGTGAAGTATGATAGCTAAGATGTACAGGAGAGGAAATGGTTGTTGTGTGAAGTGATGATCCTAAAGCACTAATTTATAGGCAGAAGGTATATGAGTCTGTGTATTTGGATTTGATGTGAATCCAATAGAGAATGTTGGTTCTAAATGATTTGGAACAAAAATTTGTGCAAATCACATCACATAAGTCAATCCATAGAACTTATGTTGAGTAAGAAGAAGAAGATATGCAGTAAATGCAAAGGGGTAGTGGAAAATCATGTGATGTGATGTACCCACGGATTTGAAGGATCCCTAAAAAGGGTTCCTTACTTGTAACAGAAAGGTAACTTACTCCTAGGATTTGAAAATTCAAATTTTGGTGGGAAATTTTGTTCTTAGGTTTCTAAGTATTTCCTAATCATTCTAAGTGTTATTAGTGATTAGTGAACCTAATCTAGAGAACACTAGAGACTAAAATCAAAGAATCGGGATGAGTCGAAAAGTTTTAAGAGTTTGACTGTTATACCTGCGGATCCAATCGACAAGGCGTGCGGATCCTTAAATAGGGATCCGCCTGATCCGCAGGTTGTCAACTGACGGAGCCAATGCTCACACTTGGCGGATCCAAAGTAAGGGATCCGCCGAATCCGTCTGGCAAAAATGCTAAAACTTCACAGAGAGAATGTCATATTTCGCGTTTTTCGACAAAAATCCAAAAATTTTCTTGGAGCATATCTATCATCTAATATGTAATGCAAAACAACTAAATATGATGATACCAACACATATTTAATCATAGAATAATCCGATCATATGAATTTACCTTAATAGAATTTAAGCCAAACATAGGCTTACTCTTGGAAAATTGATAACACTAAGTGTTATTGACCTGCAAGGATTAGTTAGTTCACATACAATTCAAGTAGTATCATAACAAGTTAATAACATAACCATTCAACATAACATTGTCTAGAAACGATTAGTTCCAAACACTCCTATCAACTCAACTTCTTCTTCAACTTCTTCATACCCTTGTGAAGCTTCATGATCCATCGACCTAAATTCTTCACCATTCCCTTCATTTGACGATGCTCAGGTGATTCATTCTGAATTGGTGGAAGTTGTCTCAAGTACTCGAGTGGAGGAAGTCTTGAATTTGGTAAGCCGTCATCGTCACTCATTGATGATGAAGATGATGAGGTTGGAACGCGAGGGCGTTTGCCTTTATCAAGCGCTACCCTATGGTCGCTTAAGGGAGCAAAGGTGCGTTGGATCTCATCATAGTCGGGAACAAAGCCTAAGGCATTTCTAGGAATGGGTGCAAATGCTCGATAAAGACGGGTTAAGAGCATTCCATAGGGTAATGCCATTTTTCCTTGAACTGGAATATCGGCCATTTTCTTGGCGATATAGTAAGCAAGATTGAAGGGCTGACGAGTTGACACATTGTACATCATGTGGCAAAGACAAGCATTGATGTGATCACGGTTTCCTACCGTACACATAACATTTGCCCTTAAGACTTCTTCCAATTTCCTAAACTCGGGCTTAATCTCATTTTGCTCCATAGCAAACGGATCTCTAGCTACTTCTTTACCTCGATACATCCTAGTGGGGTTGTTTCTAGGAATGAAAAGATGCTCACGAATGACTTCTTTTGAGGCTAAAGGAGTGGCATATGGTGCCGTTCGTTCAAGATTTGACTCAAGAATAGTTAATGACCATTTATCGGTATAGACACTTGTTCCATAACTTGGAACTCCTAGGACCTCACCGAATTGATTTAAGGGGATGTTGTATTGTGTTCCATTGACACTGAAGCGAATGTTAATGTAACCATGATCATTTGACTCTAGAATGACGCTAGCATAGAATTCTAAAATGAATCGTGAAATGATTGGTTCGTCGATATCTAGGAGGGAATCAAAGTGAATGGCCGCTAGTTGTTCCCTAAGATTTGTTCCTTCATAGAATGAGGACTCTACAAACCTACCCTCATGTACGTAGTGTTTTTCTCGGGCTTTGAAAGTTTCAACCTGTTGGTCACTAAGTCCTTTGGTTTTATGGTGTTTAGGTAGGTAGTTGACGGTGTGTTTGTGATCATAGTTGGTGACGGGAGGCATGATTATCCTAGACATGAAAAATATATATATAGTTTAGTTGAAATTATCAAAAAGAAATATATATGTCTAGTGTGTGCCTACTGATGTGCTGCGTGTGTCGTTGCGGTTTAGCAGTTTTAATGCCTACTCAAGTTTTAAATTTATATTTAGCCGACTTATCAATAACACACACACCTAACGAGCAGTGTACCCGGTCAGTATGAATATAATGGTAAGTAGAGTGTCGATCACTAAGAGTGGAACGTATTATCTCGTTATTCTAATCAGTATTTTAATATCCTAACGCAAGGGGGTTCAGCCTGAGAGACTGGCACGATTTTGTTTGCAATTAAATAATAAACTAAACTAATAGGCACGAATCAGCAAGTAGCACACACGTACACAGATAAATACTCGAGACAATAAGAGGGCTGTCCTTATGATTAAGTAGTTTGTCACTTGTTTTATTGATAGCTTTATATGAAGTGTATGTAGTTAATCCTTTCTCGTTGGTCCTAAGCTTATCGGCGAGTAAACCCTTAATGATGACTTATGTCTAAAAGTTATTCCTAAGTGATCAATTTAGTAATAACCGTGGGAGTGCAACCTTTCCGTTGCCACATTACACAAGCCACTAATAAACACAGAGGTGATCAATGCACTAATAAGTAGTAACCAAAGACATCAACATATAAACTTTAATCGATGGGAAAGCAATTTTAAGGGGAGTTGAAGTGAATGATAACATAACACAAGCCCATCAATCCTGATGAATTAAAGTTTGCTAACACAATAAAACAAAACTACTTAATGAATTAAACACATGCAGCACCTTCTTACAGCTCTTGTATCTTCGTTTGGTGTGTCTTGTGCTGCTGCCTTGACTGAATTTGTCCTAGGGTTCTTCTGCTTCGGTCTTCGAATCTAAAATAATGCACACGAAATTCGTCTGGCCTTGGGGTATTTATAGTTTCTGTCTGAGGGAAGATGCGGCGCATCTAGTAAGTAGATGCGGCGCATTGACTTAACTTCGCGTGGGGTCCAAGATTATAATATTCAGGAATATTCGTACACCGCCAGAAGATGCGGCGTAACTCCATGATTAGATGCGGCGCATGTCCTCTTGTATCTTGGATCGTATCTGGTGAAATATTGATATAGATGCGCCGTATGTAATAGGTGAGATGCGGCGCATCTGGAGCAGAACAAGTTGGTTATTCTTCGTTGACCAAAGTTTCATATGCGGCGCATGGGATAAATCCATGCGGCGCATTCTTCAAAGTCAGGCAGTGGTCTTTATTCTCTTCATTCCAACAACCAATTACAATCTTGATCATTTTACTCCGTTTTTAGTCCATAATCGCTAAGTTTCACCAAATGCTTGTTTTTACCTGAGAATTACAAAAGTAAACGATTAAGTATCAATCCTCATACATAATATAGTAAAACAAGTCAAATTAATAGGATAAATGATGGTAATAAAATGTACTTATTTGAGTTCATCAAATATCCCCCCACTTGAACTTTACTTGTCCCCAAGTAAACCTTAGAATTTCTCTTATGAAAATGTATCCTTAAAGATGTTAGGATTTATTTTTATATCAAGCATGTATTCGTTTAATTCATAATCACACAACTAAACACTTTAACGAATTAGAAGTATAATAAAATAATTTGATAAAAGCAAATCTAATCGTTTAACTGTCCAGTCGCGACGAATATTCTATCATAAGCTTGGCAAGTATACACATCTCCCCCACTAAAGCCAAGGAATAACAAGTCTAAAGCGGTAAAAAGGGTTTTTAGGCTTAAGGGTTAATTATTCTCTTTTCACTATCGATCTCAAATTCCAGAAAAGGCGACAAAATCACAAATACATGATCGAATCCACGAACACGATACTTGCAATTGCTCAAATCCTTCACTCGAATAGGCTAAAGATAGGTCCAAACTTCACCAATAATAATATATCAAAAAGGGCGAAAAAATCATAAATACATAGCCGAATCCACGACTACGATACTTAAGATTGCTCAAATCCCTAATCTCAATAAATCAAAGGTTCGGTTGGATAAAGAATAATATAGGGTATGGATAACATTTGGGATATAAATTGGTGTAAAAATAAAAAATAAACAAAACAAATAAATTAAAATCTTAAGTGTGGTTAATCACTATCCCAACCATCCCATGAATAAGACTCATATCATTGAATAACTCACGCTTTAACACTTGAAACACACGCTTTAGGTAGACACGAATTATACTCAACAAGATCTTAATCAAAGAATAAACCTTAATTGGCGTTCCCATAACTGCCAATTCCCATTCAATCCATAGATATAGTACAACAAATAGTGGCCATATGAACCACTTACATAACTTTACATCGTTGGCTTAAAATAGACATCCAACTCTTTTTCTTTTTCTTTTTCTTTTTCTTTTTCTTTTCTCATTTTTTTTTTTTTTTTTTTTTTTTACTTTAATCATAAACATAGATGTGTAAAATTTCACCACATCACTATAATGATAATTCTGGATAATTTTTCCATACTTTTCATACTTCAGAAATAACGGTAATAGTGAAAGTAGTAAACACACGAAAAATAAACTCAAAAATATACAATATTTACTTTCACTCCAATTGCATTGTGCAATTTCCCGACCTAACCAAAGATAATGAATTACGCACACGAACACAGGTAATGTAAGGAAACACACTTTGCCTATAGCAATTAACCAACCACGGACTTTAATCTACAGGGTAGGCTAAGGTGTAAGGGTGTAACGAAACATTTTAAACATAGGTGTAAGAAACGAAAGGAATGGCTCTGAGTGTTTTTCTAGGGGTATCTTACTCTAAAAATGAGAGTAACAAAAGGGTTTATACGGGGATTAACTAACCAGTGTAGTTAGTTAATATCACGAAACATATAATAGGCTATTTGGGTGTAATCCTAGAAATTTACCAATTTAGACAAGTCATTCTAATTATATAAATAATACTTATTATGGTGGTCTCGAATAGTATACAAGCCAAGTTCTAAAGTTTACAAGTCACCGGCACACTCATAGATTTGTGAATTTTTGAAAAATCACAATTTTTGAAAATAACGTCATGTGTGCAGCTATGCAACTTAGATCTTAAACAAAAACATGCTAAAAATTTTTTTAAGTTTGATATATTAAGCACATTTTAAGCATAATTTTTGAAAAAGTTTAGGACAAGTAATTGTTAAGTGTTCTAATTCTCCAATCCCCCCACTTAAGTTAAACAACGTCCTCGTTGTTTGTATAAAAGGTTAAAAACTGGAAAATAAAATAATTAGAACAGGAAAACTCCCCTGAGATTTGCTCGGTATGATCCTCCATTTGATAAAAGCAAAAATCATCTTCTTGTGGATTAGGACGTTTAAAGCTTCATACTTGATGTATCCACAGGAAATCCAGGAAACTATAATACCACCAATGCTTTAAAACACACCTAAGATAAGAAAGGTTCAAACTTGCATAATACATTAGTAGTTAGATAAAAATAAAACTTAAAAATTAAAACTGAAAATCATCAGGTCAGTCGATGCGCCGTATCTTATGGAAGAAGATACGCCGTATCGAGCCTGGAATTAATACGGATCAGAATAAAGATGCGCCGCATCCTTAACCAGGGATGCGCCGCATTAAAATAAACTGATAAATAGTTTTAAAGTCGAAAATAAAAATGCAGAAAAATAAAATAAGATATGACCATTGCAGGAGATGCGTCGCATCTCAGGATTGAGATGCGCCGTATCCTCGTGCGGGCCTGACTGACTCAATACAAAATCAGAAAATAAAATAAAAGATAAGCATGGGTTGCCTCCCACGAAGCGCTTGTTTTTGTTCGAGTCACGAGCCTGACTCCACCCTTATTTACTGTGTAATAGGGTGTTGTTCCCCCCACTTGGGATCAAGTGCGGGTGATAATAGCAATAAACACGAAAAGAGTGTAAATTTGCTAGTAGAGATGGAAGAAATAAATAAAGATCATACCTTGGCAATATATGTACATCTTCCTTATTCTTACCCGGTTTGGTTGATAAATTGGATGACTTGACCATTTCATCTGAAAGAGTAGTGTGTTGAGGAAAAATGAGTCTCCTTTCTTCTTGGTTAGTCTCTTTGGTAGTAAGGCGTCCCTTGACTTCCGCAGAAGATGAGAAAGGGTCTTTGGCAAGTAAAAGTTCGAGTTCCTCTACATACTTCATAGGGTCGGAATCATCATCTTCATCAATCATAGCAATGTTTAAGAGCTCATCACCAAATTCTTCTTCGAGCTCCACCAAATACGGGTTCATCACAGGTGCTTCAATAGGTAGTGTAATAGATTTCACCTCATCATCTTTTTGTTTTGCAACCTGTTCAGGAAAACTAGCAAGATTATTAGTAACGGGATTAATAATATTAAATAAATTTGTACCACTTTGTGTTGCAAGTGACTTCGATTCATCATGTGAATCTCCATCTTCAACTAATGGTCTTGCAATTTCATCTCTATCCCGAATAGCCACCTCAAATAAGTCATCCCACATTTCTTCAAAATCCTTTGTGGGGTCATAATCTGGCTCATCCGCTCCACACCTAAATATTTCCGTTTGTTGTGGTAATTGCGGTATGTTATCGTACACAATAGCATCAAACTTTTCAATATCAGAATACTTATTATCTCCATCCGAAGGGGTATTATCATGGTGTTTTTTATAGGATGAGAATATATTTTCCACCTCGGGTGGAAAATTACAAGTAATAGCACTATACACCATTGTCCCACATTCATCTTCATTTTCATCATAAGCACTTTCGGATGAATAAGCTTCTTTGTAAACAATTGCCGGATCATCATTCAAATCAAACACTTGTGACTCTTCTTCATCTTGGGCAACTTCCGGAGAAATATCATCATCAATAACTATTGCCGGAAACCTAATTGCACCAAAATCGTATGATTCTTCTTCCTCTTCATCAATTGATAAAGTCCAAGTGTGTCGAAATGGCAATTTGTTTCTCTCTCTCCCTGACTTTTTCTGCTTCAATAACAAGTATTCTTCCATCGTGGGTTCTTTATCCATGATGACCTGTGCACCATATCTTGCTCTTTCCCACTCGTATATCCCATTATTGCTCAAGGCTCTTTCCTCTTCAAATCTGATATATTCTTCCATTGTAATGTCCGGATCGTCCATCTTCCTGAAATAAAACTTACTCGTGCAAAAGAAGGGTGAAACGATCAAAGTAAAATAAAAGCTTCTGATATCTGCTGTTGATGCGCCGTATCCAAAAAGTTGGATACGCCGTATCTTATAATCGTTAAAATTTAATCAGACTTTATCCAGAAAATAGATACGCCGCTTAGAATTTATGAATGCGCCGTATCGAATTAATTAATCAAAAATCGATATTTATTTAAAATTAAATACGTCGTATTAACGAAAGTTAATGCGCCGTATTTTCGTTACGTTTAAAAATACAAGATTTTTGATTCAGAAGATGCGCCGTATCGATAGAGATCGATACGTCGTATCTGTTTAATAATTCGCAAACTGTTTTTAATTAAAATAATAGATACGCCGTATCTGCTAAAGCAGATGCGTCGTATTACTTTATTGCTTAAAAAAAAATTTCTTATTAAAAACAGATACGCCGTATCTTGGGGAAAAGATGCGTCGTATCGAATTAATTAAACGCGTTGTATTTAAAAAAAATTAAACGCAATACGCCGTATCTGAGAGATCAGATGCGCCGTATCGTTTGATTTAGCACAGTACAACGATAGCAGAACAGAAAATACGAAAAATAAAAAACAAAAAAACACACAACGAAAATAAAACACACAAAAATAAAAGAAAACAATTAACACACAATACAACAAATATGCAAAATAGTACAATGATGCAATTAATCTAATAAAAAGAAAAACCTAATTAAAATACTAATCAAATTAACAGATAATAACAATTCACTCCCCGGCAACGGCGCCAAAAACTTGATGTGCTGCGTGTGTCGTTGCGGTTTAGCAGTTTTAATGCCTACTCAAGTTTTAAATTTATATTTAGCCGACTTATCAATAACACACACACCTAACGAGCAGTGTACCCGGTCAGTATGAATATAATGGTAAGTAGAGTGTCGATCACTAAGAGTGGAACGTATTATCTCGTTATTCTAATCAGTATTTTAATATCCTAACGCAAGGGGGTTCAGCCTGAGAGACTGGCACGATTTTGTTTGCAATTAAATAATAAACTAAACTAATAGGCACGAATCAGCAAGTAGCACACACGTACACAGATAAATACTCGAGACAATAAGAGGGCTGTCCTTATGATTAAGTAGTTTGTCACTTGTTTTATTGATAGCTTTATATGAAGTGTATGTAGTTAATCCTTTCTCGTTGGTCCTAAGCTTATCGGCGAGTAAACCCTTAATGATGACTTATGTCTAAAAGTTATTCCTAAGTGATCAATTTAGTAATAACCGTGGGAGTGCAACCTTTCCGTTGCCACATTACACAAGCCACTAATAAACACAGAGGTGATCAATGCACTAATAAGTAGTAACCAAAGACATCAACATATAAACTTTAATCGATGGGAAAGCAATTTTAAGGGGAGTTGAAGTGAATGATAACATAACACAAGCCCATCAATCCTGATGAATTAAAGTTTGCTAACACAATAAAACAAAACTACTTAATGAATTAAACACATGCAGCACCTTCTTACAGCTCTTGTATCTTCGTTTGGTGTGTCTTGTGCTGCTGCCTTGACTGAATTCGTCCTAGGGTTCTTCTGCTTCGGTCTTCGAATCTAAAATAATGCACACGAAATTCGTCTGGCCTTGGGGTATTTATAGTTTCTGTCTGAGGGAAGATGCGGCGCATCTAGTAAGTAGATGCGGCGCATTGACTTAACTTCGCGTGGGGTCCAAGATTATAATATTCAGGAATATTCGTACACCGCCAGAAGATGCGGCGTAACTCCATGATTAGATGCGGCGCATGTCCTCTTGTATCTTGGATCGTATCTGGTGAAATATTGATAGAGATGCGCCGTATGTAATAGGTGAGATGCGGCGCATCTGGAGCAGAACAAGTTGGTTATTCTTCGTTGACCAAAGTTTCATATGCGGCGCATGGGATAAATCCATGCGGCGCATTCTTCAAAGTCAGGCAGTGGTCTTTATTCTCTTCATTCCAACAACCAATTACAATCTTGATCATTTTACTCCGTTTTTAGTCCATAATCGCTAAGTTTCACCAAATGCTTGTTTTTACCTGAGAATTACAAAAGTAAACGATTAAGTATCAATCCTCATACATAATATAGTAAAACAAGTCAAATTAATAGGATAAATGATGGTAATAAAATGTACTTATTTGAGTTCATCACCTACATGGGGACTATGTGGAGGTGCGATTATCTCGACTCATTTTGATGCATGAAAATTATGTTTATGCAAGTTTTATAATAAAACAAGAGATAACCCAAACGCTCCTATTTCAATGTAGCTACATTTGAATGTACCCGAAAATACATATTAGTTATGTATTCCCTTTAGCATTCAAGAGACATGATGCAAGTGATGTTTAAAACATAATGTTTTTGTATTTGTATGAACAATGTCCAAAAACCGTTTTTCCTAGTCGTGAGAATATTTTAGCAAAAATTTCTCATGGGGTTTTTGATGAATGATGACAATGTACTATCAGATGCAATTCTTGACTATGAAAAACATGATTTGTTATGCAATTTAGAAAGTATGCTTCATAATTTTTCAAGAATTATGCATAACCCCAAGGTTTGGTTTTGTGCATGAAATAGAAATCCTAGACGCAGATCAGAAGTATAAACATGATAAGGATACTTACAGTGATGTTTGGAGCAGAATTTGGTTGAGAACAATGGCTTAATTTGTGAATTTTGTGAAGTATGGGACGAATTCAGTAGGTGATAAGTTTTAGGAGAGTGATGAATAGTACATTGTGTTGTATATTTTATAATATATCAACCTGTGCATGTGACGGATCCGGCGGATCCAAAACAAAGGATCCGCCTTTGTTATCGTTTGGATCCGCGGGATCAAAACACAGTTTTTGGTTTAGTGTCGAGTTAGGTTAAACTAAGGTTTATGCTACTGTCTATTCTAATCACTAAGTTCCATTAATCCTAATCCAAGTCTGAGGTAGTTGAAGGGTTCTCTTTTGAGAGGTTTTGTGAGAATGTCGGCAATGTTGTCCTCTGAGGAAACTTTCTCAATTGAGATATTTCCCTTCTGAACATTGTCGCGTAGGAAATGATGACGTATTTCAATGTGTTTGGTTCTAGCGTGTTGGACCGTATTTTTGCTGAGGTCGATAGCTCCTTTGTTGTCGCAAAGAATGGGGATGTCGTTGAGTTCGATTACATAGTCTACTAGAGCTTGTTTCATCCACAATGCTTGTTGACACGCCTTTCCTGCAGACACATACTCTGCCTCTGTTGTTGAGATTGCGAGGGCTGTTTGTTTCTTAGCGAACCATGAGGTGAGACAATATCCTACAAAAGTACAAATACCACTAGTACTTTTCCTATCAACATAGTCACCGGCATGGTCTGAGTCGGCATACACTATGGTTTCTACACCCGTTCCTTTGGGATACCATAATCCTACATGTGTAGTGCCTTTGATGTACCTAAATATCCGTTTAACGGCTTCAAGATGAGATATTTTGGGATCTTCTTGAAAACGTGCACATAGACAAACACTAAACATAATGTCCGGCCTACTAGCCGTAAGATAGAGTAAGCTACCAATCATTCCCCTATATTTAGTGTTATCTACGGATTCATTTTCTTCATCCTTTGTGAGTTTGGTTTCGGAGGACATAGGTGTTTTTGTTGGTTTTGAGTCTTCAAGACCAAACTTCTTAAGCATATCTTTGATATACTTTGATTGGTTGAAGAATATCCCATCTTCTAATTGTTTTATTTGGAGACCTAAGAAAAAGTTTAGTTCCCCCATCATACTCATTTCAAACTCGTCATGCATGATTTTTGAGAAATCATCACATAACTCTTGACAAGTTGAACCAAATATAATGTCATCCACATATATCTGGACGATGATAATATGTGATCCCTTTTTCTTGGTGAAGAGAGTGTTATCTACTAGGCCCATGGAGTACTTATGGTCAACTAAGAAGGTCTTAAGTCGATCATACCAAGCTTTTGGTGCTTGCTTAAGTCCGTATAAAGCTTTCTTTAATTTGTAAACATGATTTGGTTTTTCAAAATCGGCAAGGCCGGGAGGTTGTGCTACATATACCTCTTCATTTATAAAGCCATTTAAAAATGCACTTTTGACATCCATTTGAAATAATTTAAAATCATGTGCACATGCATATGCAAGTAGTATTCTAATAGACTCAAGTCTAGCTACGGGTGCAAATGTTTCATCGTAATCTATTCCTTCTTGTTGATTGTAGCCTTGTGCTACTAGTCTAGCTTTGTTTCTAGATACTATGCCATTTTCATCCATTTTATTTCTAAAAACCCATTTGGTACCAATTATGGTTTGATTTTTAGGTTGAGGAACTAATGTCCAAACGTCATTCCTAATAAATTGATTTAATTCTTCTTGCATCGCAATGACCCAAGATTCATCTTTTATT
This sequence comes from Artemisia tridentata subsp. tridentata, assembly GCA_021014915.2. Classification (NCBI taxonomy): domain Eukaryota; kingdom Viridiplantae; phylum Streptophyta; class Magnoliopsida; order Asterales; family Asteraceae; genus Artemisia; species Artemisia tridentata. The sequence goes on from CP139505.1 coordinate 71,219,619, forward strand.
GCTTCATTTATATTTTTAGGTTCTATTGTTGAAACAAAACAAAAGAAATTACTTTCATTTTGAGCTTTAGACCTTAATGTTCTTTCATTGAGTTTTCCTATGACGTTTTCTAATGGATGACTTTTATCTTCTTTGATGTTGACTAAATCTCTTTTTATTGGTTCATCTTCTTTATCATTTTCAACATTTTCCTGATTATCAACCATTTGGTTTTCAACTAAGTCATCATCTACCAAAGGTGATGTCTTAGAGGGAGGTGGACATTCATCGAATGTTACGTTCAATGATTCCTCGACTCTTGAGGTTTCCTTGTTCAAAACTATGTATGCTTTACTAGTTTGTGAATATCCTAGAAATACACCTTCATACGACTTTGGGTCGAATTTGGTGAGATAATCCTTAGTGTTTAAAATAAAGCACTTGCTTCCAAACACTCTAAAATATCCTAAAGTAGGCTTTTTGCCTCGATAAAGTTCATAAGGAGTTTTATTTAAAAATGGTCTAATTAAAACTCTATTTAGGATATATGTGGAAGTATCTACTGCGTGACACCAAAACTTTTGAGGTATGTTTTGTTCATTTAACATAGTTCTACTCATTTCTTAAATTGTCCTATTTTTCCGTTCTACTACACCATTAGATTGTGGAGTTCGAGGAGCCGAGAAATTATGAGTTATTCCATTTTTATCACAGAATGTTCCGAATTGGATTTCATTGTCAAATTCTCGACCATGGTCAGTTCTAATAGATACTATGTTACATCCTAGATGATTTTGAATTTTCTTGCTTAGAATTTCAAATTTATCAAAGGCCTCATTTTTGGTTTTCAAAAATTTAGTCCATGTATACCTAGAATAATCATCTACTATAACTAATGTGTAAAAATTACCTCCATAACTTTGTATAGCCGACGGGCCAAACAAATCCATATGTAACAATTCTAGACACCTAGATGTAGATACCATGTTTTTAGCCTTATGGCTATTATGCACTTGTTTCCCAATTTTGCAAGCATCACAAAAGTGTTGGTCATATCTTAACTTAGGTAGGTTCCTAACGAGTTCTTTGGATGATAAGGATTGAATTAACCTCATATTGGCGTGACCTAAGCGTCGATGCCATAAGGTTGAGTTTTCGTCCAGAGAAGTAAGACAAAGCTTGTCTTTCGGTGTTTTATCTAATTTCATAACATATACGTTATTCTTTAAGACACCTTTTCCTACTGTTATGCCATCTTTAAGTATTTTACTTCCATTTTCACTGAAAAGGACTTTATACTTTTTACGGCACAATTGACTTATACTAAGTAAGTTAAAACCTAAATTATCAACATGAGCAACATCATCAATAGAGAGAGAGTCATGAGAGATTGTACCTTTTCCGATGATTTTACTTTTAAGCTTGCTACCAAATGTGACATTACCTCCGTCGTACACTTGGTAAGTGGAGAAAAGGCTTTTGTTTCCCGTCATGTGTCTTGAACACCCACTATCTTTGATCCACTCATCAGGTTCAAGTTCAACTTTTAAGCACACCTAAGTTCAATAAAGACTCAAGCGTTTGGTCCCCAATATCTCATGGGTCCGTTTGTGTTAAACATAACATTATCATGGTTCATGTAATCAAATGGAGGATAATAGTTACATGGCATGTAATTGGGACCTTGAAAGTTTCTAGGCATATTTTGGTTCCAATTATTTTGATAATGATGTTGTGAATTAATATTACTCTTAGGAAAGGGGTGTTTGGGAAAACTAGTTTGAGGTCTCTGTTGTGTTGTTTTAACTCTATACTCATTCCTAGCTTGACCTCTCCCTATAAACACAGCTGGTTTTAGCTTGTTATTAGTTGTACTAGTGCTAGGTTTTCTAGTGACCTTAACAAATTCAGTACGGTCTATTTTCTGAACCTTCTGTTCAACTTCTGTACTCGCGGATCCCTTGGGTACAACTGGCGGATCCAAAATATTGGATCAGTCGGATCCGTGAGCCTCTGGCTTAGTTGAAACAGTTTCTTTTTCATTCACAGTTTGTTTCTTAAAGTCGCTTAAGGTTCCTAGTTTCATAAAACCTAATCCGGTTTTATCATGAGGAAGTTTTTGCATCTTCATTATCTCATCTGCACAACTTATTTTTTTATCAAACCTTTTAAACTTAGAGTTTTGCTTAATGAGATCTTCCTGTGAAGTTTTTAGTGCATCTAATTCTAATTTTAGTTCTTGACAAGAGACACATGTATCTTTACTATTTTTCCCTTTTTCCATTCGTATCTCTTTTTCTTTAAGCCAATACACTTCTTTTTCTACAAGTGTTGTTTTAGTTTTCAAGAATTTGTTTTTGTTGATGATTTTTAATGTGATATCACACAGCTTGTTATATTATATTTCTAAGGTTTCATCATCTATAGAGGAGTATGAGTCAGAATGTACCTCTTCTGTGTCATGAGCCATAAGGGCAACTTCGTTGTTTTTAGGCTCATCATCATCTCCTTCACTATCACTCCAAGCTCCACTAACGAATGCTTTTTGAGACTTGTTCTTTAGAGGCTTTGGACATTCACCTATAAAGTGACCAGAATCTCCACATCTATAGCACTTCCTATCTAACTTGCCCTTTTTATCATCACGGTCTTTTCGTAAAGATTTCTTTTCTTCACGAGGTGGTTTTACGAACTTTCCTCGTCTTCTGAAGAACTTCTTGAAATCTCTTACGGCCATGGCATATTCTTCGTATTCGCTACTTGAACAAGACTCTTCATCATCACTTGACTCAACTCTAGCTTTCAAGGCAATGGACTTTATTTTCTCCTTCTTCCCTTTAACTATTTTTGAATCCTTTTCCATCACCATTTCGTGAACTTTGAGATTTCCTATGAGCTCATCAAGTGTCATGCTTGAGAGATCCTTGGATTCATCAATAGCCGTCACCTTTGCTCTCCACTTAGGATGAAGTGCTCTATGAAATTTCCTGACAAAGTTCTTACTAGAAAAAGATTCGTCAAGTGCTTTAAGAGATGTAATAATAGTATTAAACTTAGCAAAAGCACCATCAATGGTCTCATCTTCAGAGATAACAAATTGTTCATATTGTTGAACAAGAAGATCAATTTTGTTATCTTTGACTTTGGAGTTCCCTTGATGAGTGATAATAAGAGATTGCCAAATATCTTTAGCCGTTTTGCACATAAAAACTCTTTCATATTCTTTCTTAGGTAAGGCATTGTAAAGCATCATTTTGGCTTCATTGTTTTTGGCAATCAACTTCTTTTGCTCATCACTGTGACGAGTAAGAGAAGCTCCTACATCCCGACCACCCGAAATATCATTACTAATGGGCTTGTAATCACCCTCAACAATAATATACCACAGATCTATGTCCTTTGACTTTACATATGTCTCAAAGCGATTCTTCCAATATATAAAGCAATTTGGTTCAAATAGAGGTGGTCTTTGCATAGATTGTCCTTCTTTAAAGTTTTCAAAATCCATGGATCGTTTTAAGTTTTAAAATACAATATATTTTAAAAGTCTTAAGTAACGTAGCTCTTGATGCCAATTGTGGAAAACTAGAAGGGGGGGTTGAATAGTTTTACCGATTAAAATTAATTCGCTTTGTTACTTTATGTTAATTCAAAGGAAACAAGCTCAGACAAGTATTCACACAATATGAAACGTAAAGAGAGGAAAGATCAAACCACACAACACGGATGTTTATAGTGGTTCGGCTACAAGGACTCTCTTCCTTGCCCTACTCCACTCCTCGAGCCTCTAACTCGAGAGTTATCCTTCACTAAGAAACAAACTCTCTTCTAGGTGGAGAAAACCTTTACACGTTGCTTACTTCCTTTTCCGGTACTAAGCTAAACACCGAGTTCTACTTCAGGGCAGAACTAACCCAACGTCGCCTATACAATTACCGACACTAAGCTAGATGTCGAGTTCTTTCACAAGGGTACAACCACTCCCTACACACTTTGTGTTTTGAGGACTAAAACACTAACCACACTCACTGAGATAAATGATACAAATAATGATGTTTGAATTACACAAAGATCACACAGTAACTATACTAAAGGTTTACACGTCTGTGTTGAACCTTGATGCTTAATCTTCTTTGCTACAAAAGATAGATCAAATGATATGAATGAATGATGTTAGTAATATGAATGAGTATATACTTTAGCTATATGAGTGATGAGAAGGCCAAGTGATCAGCTTGCTATTTATAGGCAAGCTGATAAACACTCGGCGGATCCGGCGGATCCCTTAAAAGGGATCCGTCCTTTATGTCGAAGGGATCCGCGTGTATGCCAGAGGTAAGACAGCTAAGAGATTTTCCAAATCTCTCCAATCTCTCCATATCTTTGTGTTGTCATATCAAGATCATCCAATGTCAACTATCTTACTTGAAGATCTATCCAAGATATTACAAGATCTTACCAAGATTACATGTATGATGCATGCCATGATGTCATTGTATCATTTAAGAAATAAAGTTTCCTTTTAAGGAAATAAACATGTATATGTATGAAATGTATTTCCAAGTAAACTTGTAAAATGTGTTCTTAAAGATACTTTAGCTAGTATTTATAATTTGCTTAAAGATATACTTTGTAATTGTCATTAACAAAACTAAGCAAAGATCGTAAAATATAAATAACGTTTTTGGGACGATATTTGTATTAACAAAGTTTATAAACTCACCTTATGGTCCGAATTTTTTAAATTGAGTGGAAAGCTCTAATATGGATACATGATGAAGAAATTTATACCTATACAAATATAAAAAATATATTAGTTAAGTATAAAAGAGTTAATCCACAAAATATAACTATTACCTTGTATATAGTTTTGTGAGGTTTAAGGTAAATTTATTATAGTTGTTGATTGGAGTGTTTAATGTTATGGTTTTGAAAGATTTGATTTGAGAAGAAGTAAATGTGTTATTTGAAATGAGAATGAAGTAAATAATGTGGGTGTGTGGGTGAGCAGGTTCTCGTTGGGTTTTGAATTTGTTTTTTGCTACGGTTCTAAAAAAACCGTAGCAGAAAACAGATCAGTTATCACGGTTATTATGAAACCGTAGCAAACAACAATTATTTGGTGCGGTTTACAAATAAACCGTATCAGATGACAAAGAAAATAAAAAAACCTTACCAAATGGGTTTTAGTTAACACGGGTTTTTTTTTTAACCGTACCAAAAGACTTTTTTTTTTTTTTTTTTTTTTTTTTTTTTGATACGGTTTTTTGTTTAACCGTATCTAATTACCGTGTCAAATAACACTTTGTGTAGTAGTGACTCTATTTTATTTACATGTATCTTGATCATTAAATGATACAATTAATTTCTAAAACAATGGTGCATGATCGCTGTTGTGTCGATAAACTCATATGAAAACACCAGACTGTTGTTTTGCGAAATATGCATTGTCTACATCATCTAACCATAACCATTCTAATTGAAGTGAATCTTAGCCGCCTTGGTCAACATCAAAAACAACCGTTGACCTTTTTAGATTGTTAGCGTTGTCCCTTTTCTGAGAAACAATCAGGAAACTGGCATATAAACCAACCTGCTTAAGTTTTTAGCTTAGAGAAATTTCCAAGAAAAACCACATTAAGTCATTAAGTGCTGCTGTCATAGAATACGTCTAAGATTGGACCTGCATATAATGGAAGGTATGAGCTGGATATATTAAAAGGTTGACTTTTGCTCTATAATTAGATTCGTTAAGTGCTTTCAGTTTTCTAGAAAATAGAAAACATAACAACCTGTAAAACTTATCAATATGAATCCAAGATATTAATCAACTCTTTGCAATTGTACAAAAACTACAAACAAATCTTCAGATGTTTGATAAGGCACAAGTGCATGCATCTTATTAGAAAAATGGTAGTAATAGGTTACACATCATCTAGCTAGCTTCCTTGAAAAGCGGAGATAAGCAAATTACAACGTAATTTACTAAATTGAGTTGACTTTAATTCTTTTGTTTATAAACTTCTTCTTACAAGCTATCCACTAATTAATTTTTTCCATCTTTCTATTTTCTCATCTGTTACATTCAATTAATCCATGTAATGGCTTTCTTTGAAGATTTCAACAACCTTAAAATTGAAATGAATGATATAGTATTGGCTACAAACAACTTTGATGACGCCAAGAATTTGGATTCAAAGAAATTACAAATGAATCCTTTGGTACATATTTATGACAAAGGGTATAGAATCATAAATTCATACCATGATATAGTAATAAGAAAATAGTATTTTATTTTCTTACTTTTCTAAACCTCTAATTTATTCATTTTATCTTTTATTTTTTATTTTACGATTTCTAAAATAACTTACAACCACTAATTTACATATAAACAAATATATAATTTAAATAATTTTTTATTTTTTTTCTCCTCATTTTCTTTAAACAAATAACAAATCCAAATTCAATTTCAACCTCACCCACAAACCAAAACCTTAGTATGGGCCCGTTTGGTTGGAGGGTTTAAAATAGCAAGAATGGGTGTCGCTATCATAAACATTGATTGGTTTATAAAATTTATGGATTGATAGCCATTAACAATATTTTTGAATCCTACCTTAGTTGGGTGGTATTCACTTGAAACCTGCGAGCCCCATTTTTTTCCTCTCACGGTCTTAACTTTTTTATTATAATATAATATTTAAATATAACATAAATTTAATATATTATATATAATTATATATAATAATATATTTTCTAAAACCTTTATCAAATCTTTCAAACCTTTTCCAAATCAAAATCTAATTCTAAACCCACCTACAAACCAAACGGGCCCTAAATGATCTCTACTCATATAAATATTGTACGACAAAAACATTATAATTTAGGGTTGAGTTATATCGACGGGCCCTATTTGGCTATTTGGACGGTGGCTATTAAGGCTATTTGTACTTGTTGTCAGTTTTGTCAGGTTTTTTTTTTTTTTTTTTTTTTTTTTTTTTTTTTTTTTTTTTTTTTTTTAAATAGAAATATATAATAATGTTTTGTATATTGTATATGTATAATGTTTTGTATATTTGTGTTTAATAATGTTTTGTATATGTATAATGTTTTGTATAATTATTTTTTTGTATAATAGCACGTTAAATATTGCTACATTAAATAACTACAACAACAGCTGTTATTATTAAATTGAACGACAACGTCAACACATTATTTAAAAACAACAACATCTACGACATATGAAGATTATTCATTTCATTTAAAAGATCATGAAGCCTTGCACTCGACTGACAAGCGTGATCCTCAGAATTCCTTGCCAATTCTAACTCCATCTCCAGCGTCTTTATTCTTGTCATCAACAGCTTGTTTCTTGCTTCAAGCTGGTCAATCTTATTAGCTTTAGCAACGCAGTCTGAGCACTGCGTTGAAGAAGAGGCTCGACTAAAGTGCCTCCTTTGAAACTCATCCTTCCACATAAAGTACCGACAACCATAGTCATCTGTTCCTGGCTGTTACATGTTAAGAAAATAATAAGAAATGTATTATTAACAAACAAATAATTTACATAACTAAGCAAACATATGATTACTTACCACTGAAAGAGGACATGCGTAATACGGTTGACCATAACTACGTTCTTTACGGGATATCCTCTCTATAATGAATCCGTTCTTACAGCGACACATGTAAGGATTATTTTGTTCCACCTGGCCAAATAATTAATTCAAATGATACAAACAGTTATTTACAACATAAACATAAATAAGTAATGTATTGTTAATTTAAACAATACAAGAATATAGTCAACCACAAAGGAAAACGAATAATCGGATAGGAAGACTAAGCTTGTTATATATATACATCAAAAGATAGGGTGTTCACAAAATTACAAGCTCGTCAATAGTTAGTTCTAAGATACTACAATGATTTATTTAGTCGATCGTAATATAATGTTTCCCATTGGGATGCATCTTGGGTTCTGTGCCTCCTCCATTGTGGGTGGAGATGCGGAAGTGGAGAATCTCCGTCTAGCGTCAGACAAATGTAGTGACCACATTCGTCTGACCCCACACGGGCTATCACAAGGGGGTCAGTTCTTTGTGAGAAGTTTGGACCGAAAAAAAGCGGAAAACACGTATTCCAACCCTGCCAAGATATAAATACAACAGGTCGGTTAATCAGTGATGCAATAACCAACCCCGTGTCTGACATAATCATATAGCGATCTTCAGGCGCAGCTCCATTTCCGAACCAGTTTACTGAATACCAAATTCTGTTAAAGCCAGCTTGCAACCACATGTTTGTGTAAACCTCCCTATGTAGGGCTAACTCTTGCAATAACATCTCTCTAACTTGGCGCCACCTATTTTGGTCTTCACAAATACCGTGGGCAACGCACCGAAACCCACAATTTCCATCACCTACCACATTATATATACTTATTATGTATGGATGCCATCTCTCTGGAATCTGCTCCATAAAATATTCGCTATCTACATCTCCAACGTACAACTGGTGTCTTATTCTTTGTTGAACACTAGGACCCGTGTAAGAACTATGTCTTGCATGTTCTTTGTTGAAGTTCGGGACTTTCGTAGATCTTGAAGTTGTGCTTCTTCAGTGATCTACGGTTGGTACTTCATTCAAGTCCGGGACTTTTGTAGCCTTGCCCTTTTTGTCCTTTGCGCTCGGACGTCCACGGGTATTTTTCTGAATAACAGGTTCACGTGTGTCAACAGATTCAGGTTGGTATATCGCTCTCATCCTCGTTAACATATTTTTCTTGACAAACGATGTTGCTTTGCTAAAAACATTCTTGAATTGTCGCATGTCATTTTGAAACGAAGTATCATCATCATCATCATCATCATCATCATCATCATCAGGTTCGCTGGAAGAGCCATCTTCAGGCGGTGGCCTATTGATAATAGGCCACGGAACAGACAGGGTTCTCCAAAAAATATGAATTTCATCCAGTGGAATGGGGCGTCCTGAATTCATTAAAAGTGACTTATATAAATTAACGGGGAAAATAACTTGATAGTTATAAATTTAATATACTTACCATGATATACATAGTATTGCATTTCGTGAAAGCATGGCAGTCCGTAAATTGACCGCAACTTATGGCTACAGTCTTCTACGGTGATCGACAGGTGGAGTTCCTTAAACATGAGTTTGAAAGCATGTTTGGAAACTTTATACCACAATTCTTCAAATAGTAGTATATTACAATTATTTTGTTTCTCGTTGATGCTTCTATTAAAACTCTCTTTTATCGCATTTTCTTGCGCAATGAGAATCTTATCGACCGAACTCAACAACCTGTCTAAGTTGGACTGTGTGCCGCCCAAATATAATTTCAACAACGCGTGGTGACTCTCAACTCTGCACGTTGTTGTCTGTCCGTAGGAGCGATATCGATCGGTAATATACAAGACAAACATGTGTGCGTAATCTCGCAGCCAGTTATTCAGATACTCAGCGATATCTGGAAAAAAAAAACAATGAATTAACAAAAGGTCATTCGGGTGCTTATTTATTAAATAATATAAAACAATGATTTAATAATTAATTACCCTCATGGTTGACCAATCGCTGTTGTAGGCGTTCATAATGTTGCTCGAACATGAGGCGTGTCGGAGCTTTAACCATCCAATCCCATCTCCGTTTAATGGCCTCATACTCTTCTAACGAACCACATCTGTTTCTGCAATACTGAATCAGATTTTGCTCTATATGCCATCGACAGAGTAATTTGTGAGCGTTATGAAATTCTGCTCTGCATGCCCCAACCAACGCTAAATCTCTGTCAGTGACTATAACACGTGGGTAATATCTTTCGTCTATCACATCCTTCACACGTTGCAATACCCATTGAAAATTATGCCCTTTTTCACTGTTTAAAAAGCTATACGCCATTGAAAATGTTTTATTTGTTGAAGTTACTCCAACAATTTCCAACAGTGGCAATTTAAACATCGTGGTATTGTATGTGGAGTCCATCAGCATGATTTCAGGGAATGTACACCATAAATCATACGACGTGGGGTGCAAAAAAAATAGCTCCTCAAGCTCGTTATGCTCATTTACCCTCGGGTAATACGTATACCCTGAATGCATCAAATGCGAGTAAAGGACCTGAATTGGAGTTCTATCACCTACAATGGCTCTCCGGATCTTATCTTGTGCGTTATATATAGTTCTAACGCTAGACACGTTATCCGGATTACGACCCTGTATTGTCGAAAGTATATTACGTGGTCGTACGTTATAATCTGACAATTCTTTGACCAACCCGACCTCATCTTCCTTTAATCGCATTGCATATGCCACACCATGCAACGACTCTAGCATATCATGATTATGCCTATCATCCTTCACCCTCAAAATCCAATAATTTTGTGTTCGATGATATTTCGCATCTAATCTGAATGGACAATTGGTTTTACATGTTTTGGTTTTCCGTTTTCCACTACCGTGAGGTTCATAGTTCCCACCCTTTGTACACCTATAATTGACTTCGCACATCTGACCATTTTCTGATTTGGTTCTATGTTTAACAATGACAAAACCGAGCTCCCGAGCTATATTTTGCACCCACTCAGTTACTTCCTCTAAAGAACCGAAAACCTGACAATACATAACAAATTTTATAACATATATTTTTTTAACTAATACTTTTATAACTTTTTAACATTTACATTTTTACATTTTTTTATAACTTTTTTAACATTTACATCTTTAACATTTACACTTTTTAATACAACAATTAAAAAAAAAAAAAAAAAAAAAAAAAAAAAAAAAAAAACGAAAAAAAAGCGTTTTCCCACCGGGGTATAAAACATTTTCTCTCTCTCTTTTTCTCACACATGTGTGTGTGTGAAACGCGTTTATCTCTCTCTCTTTTCTCTCTCTTTATTAGATCTAAAAAAGTTTTAGATCTGTTTTTGTTGTGATGGATTTGTTGTGATGGATTTGTGATATGTGATATTCTGTTTCTGATCTAAACAAGCGTTTTATCTCTCTCTTTTCTCTATGTTTTCTGTAGTTTTTTGGATTTGTGATATGTGATATTCTCCGGTGGGTGATTATGTGATACGTTGGTGGGTGATTATGTGATATGTGATTCTTCGTGATGGTTTCTTGTTAGATCTGTGATTTTTAGGGTTTCTAAAAATTTTTGGGGTTTTCTTAAAATCGTTTGATTTATTACGATTAAACATACTTAATTGTAAGATACGTGCTCTAATTGAGCAGATCTATAAGTTTTTTTGGAAACGCCTAATTTTTAAAAATTAGGGTTTGGGTTGGGTGGTTCTGTGGTGGGTGATTATGTGATTCTGTGGTGGGTTATTATGTGATATGTGATACTTTGTGATGGTTTCTTGATAGATTTGTGATTTTTAGGGTTTCTATAAAATTTGGGGTTTTCCTAAAATTGTTTGATTTATTACAATTAAACAGTCTTAATTGGAAGATACGTGTTCTAATTGAGCAGATCTATAAGTTTTTTTTGAAACGCCTAATTTGTTAAAAATTAGGGTTTGGGTTGGTGGATCTGTGGTGGGTGATTATGTGATATGTGATACTTTGTGATGGTTTCTTGATAGTTCTGTGATATGTGATATGTTGTGATGCTGGTGTTTCTGTGGTGGGTGATTATGTGATGTGTGGGGGACCTTGGTTATACACGGTTAAGGTGGTTAAACCTTGTGTCTTTGTGTATGAGATATATTGACTTAATATGATTAAGCACGCGGAATTTACTTAACCACACTTAGAAGGTTATGTATGTTATGGAAATGGAAGAATTATGTTTGTTACTTAACAATGAACAAAGAAAGTATTTCACTAAACGATTCAATATTATTCCAAATAATACGAGTGATCTTGAGTTTCTCACTAGGGTTACAAAACCTTGAATCTTATGTTACAACTTGTGATTTTTGTTTGTTCTATGTCTTAACAGTTATTCAATTATTTCACATATAATCACTAGTCTAAGATCTCTTTTATAGTTGCAAAAGATCTTTACAAATTGCTAAAAGTCTTGACCGACTTACTTGGTTAACTTATGCATATTGGTGTCAGTACATAAGATACAACATGTATCTATGTATACAACTTGTTAACTAAGCACATGGAGTAAGATATTATCTACCGTATATGTTTGACCAAAATACAATAAATATCTTCTCGATCTTATCCTATGAGTCACTGATCAGCAGTACCATATACAACTAGCAGTACCTTCAACTTGAACTAGCAGTACCTTCTTGCTCTAGCAGTACCTTCATGTACTAGCAGTACCTTGATCATGAACTAGCAGTACCTTCGACTTAGAGTAAATTCTAATACTCTAACTTCAGAATATTTAATTCCCAACAATCCTCCCCTAAACATGTGAATTAATTCAAACATGTTTTCTGAATTAAATGAGGACTTGTGAAGATCTTTCAAACACTTCATGAATCTGAACTATTCTTCTTATTCTGAACTCATCTGCCTTGTTCTTCTTTGACTTCAGCAATATCAAAACATTGTACCAAAAGATGGTGCAATTTCCTTGGATGGAGGAATTGTAAGAGGCAATGATGCTGTGTATCTTGGATGCTTGTTTCAACAAGTGAAATCATCTAACCAGCATGTCTTTGAAGTGAAATTGAAACTTTTCTTCGTTTGATCTAGATAGAACTTTCTCCTTTGGAATGCTTCATCCCTTCTAGATATTTGATCTGTTCTAATCATTTTCAACCTCTACATCATCATGTATGCTCTTGTCTTCTCCTTCCATATATTGGTTTATTCTTCCTTTTCTGGGAAATTATTTCCTTCTCTGAGATTGTAACCTCCCCTGAAGCAAATAACTTTTGTTTCCTCCCCTTGTTTGGAAGATCTCACTATGTACCTTTGACTGATCCATCAATATGTAACTTTTGTTGTCAGACAATATTGTACATGAAGCCATCAATTCCTTAAGAGTTTAAGTTGCTGTCCTCATCACTTCTAGGTGTGTTAACTCCTATGAGAGGTGAATCAGTGGACATTTTGATTCATAATCCATTAATGAATGGTTTTTTCTGAATCCTTGAAAATCCTTTTAAGAAATCATTTAACTTAGTAGTATGTTCATGATTTTAGAATTGAAAAATCATACTACATTCAACCATTTTGAAAGAATCAAGTGTATAACAGACACCTAATCAAAATTTCGGTTTAAAAATAACCTCTGGTTGTGTGAGAACCAATGTATTTCAGTTATCACTAACTGCCTGTGAAAAGATAAATCTATTCAAAAGATTTTCTTGACAGGGTTTCCAGCTCATAGTAATTGTTACCTCCAACACAAGTGTTAGATTCACTTTCACTAGCTGTTATTTCTATCAGATGTCCTTAGACTAACTCATTATACTTGAAAGTATAAAATGATAGAAAGTGAGTTGTATCAGTTACTATCTGATCAACTAAGTCATCAATTCAATGTGAAATATCATAACTAGATTTCAAGAAAGAAGTTTTAAGGAGGTTTAATTCCTAAACTCAGTCCATCATAAACCTATTATGGTCAGCAATTTGATAAGAATTCTGCTGTTCCCATTTCACTTGAAATATCTTTTGTGTTCATATATTCATACCTGAAATAGTTAGTCTAAAACCAAAAGAACAATGTACAAAGTACTTGTCTTGCATTAGTATAATTATAAAACCAACTGTATGAATAACACAATTCAAATTTTGATATATTAGCAGTACCTTATAAATCCAGCAGTACCAACAAAAATTTATGTACAAAAACACATCATATTGAAAATTTAAAGATTAAGCATTCCAATACTTGCTATTAAGTACTGAAACCTTGAAACATCAAAAGCTTTTGTTAACAGATCTGCAAAATTATGCTCTGAAGCAATTTTAAGAACTTGAATTAATCTTTTCTCATTGCAATCTCTTATAAAGTGATGCCTAATTTCAATGTGTTTTGTTTTAGAGTGTTGTACAGGATTTTTAATAATACAAATTGTACTACTATTATCAATATAAATAACAGTGTTTAAGAAATTGTACCCATAATCAAGGAGTTGGTTTTGAAGCCATAGAACTTGACTAGAGCAACTTGCAGCAGCTATATATTCAGCTTCAGTTGTTGAATTTGCCACACTTGTCTGCTTCTTACACTGCCATGAGACAAGTCTACACCCAAGGAATTGACATCCTCCAGTTGTTGACTTTCTGTCTAAGCTAGCACCAGCATAATCACTATCCGAATATGCTACCAAGTCAAAAGGAGATTCTCTAGAATACCATATACCCAACCTTGGTTGACCTTTGAGATATCTAAAAATTCTCTTGACTGCAATTAAATGAGAAACCTTTGGAGTAACTTGAAATCTTGCACATACACAAACAGGAAACATGATATCAGGTCTAGATGATGTAAGATACATCAAGGAGCCTATCATAGATCTGTAACTGTGTACATCTACATTTTCTCCATCTTCATCTTTCAGAAGGTGCTTCTCTGGGTCCATTGGTGTGCTTGCTATTTTTGAATCAGCAAATTGAAATTTTCTAAGTATCTCTGCAACATATTTGTCTTGACTAATAAATATGCCTTCAGATGATTGCTTAACTTGCAAACCCAAAAAGAATGTAAGTTCTCCCATAGAACTCATTTGAAACTTATCTTTCATAAGCTTCTCAAATTCTAAACACATTTCCTTCCTTGTAGATCCAAAGATAATGTCATCCACATACACCTGCACTAACAGAAGATCCTTCTTGTGCTGTTTGATGAAAAGTGTCTGATCAATCTTTCCTCTTTGAAATCCATTTTCTAATAAATAGGAAGCAAGTGTTGCATACCAAGCTCTTGGTGCCTGATGAAGGCCATAAAGAGCTTTCACTACTCTGTACACTTTGTTTGGATGTAATGGATCAATGAAACCAGGAGGTTGTGAAACATACACCTCTCTTTCAATTTCACCATATAAAAATGCGCTTTTGACATCCATTTGGTAGACTGTGAAGCCTAAAAATGAAGCATAAGCTAGAAACAGCCTAATTGCCTCAATCCTTGCTACTGGAGCATAAACTTCATCATAATCTATTCCTTCTTCTTGTGTGTACCCTTGTGCTACTAGTCTAGCCTTATTCTTGATCACAATTCCTCTTTCATCCCTTTGGTTCTTAAAAACCCATCTAGTGCCAATTAGCTTTTCACCTGTAGGTAAATCAGCTAGCACCCAAACCTTTTGAATCTTGAACTGAAGAAGCTCTTCTTGCATAGCCTCTACCCAGCTTGAATCATCTAGGGCTGTAAGAATATTCTTTGGTTCCTTTTGAGAGAGAAAACATACAAATAAACATGAGTTTGAAAGTTCATGTTGTTTTGAAGCATAAAGGGCATCAAGAATCCCTTGTTGGTCTGAAGAGACCAATTGTCTTCTTGTCTTCACACCAGATTGTATATCTCCAATCACATTATCCAGGGAGTGAACTTTGTGAATCCTTGTGTGTGGTGTAGTAGGAACATGATAAGATGATGAAAGATTAGTCAAATCCACTTCATCTTCTTGGAACTCTGCATCTTGTGAGTGTGAAGGACCAGCAGTACCTTCAGCTGAACTAACAGTTCCTTCAAATGAACTACCAGTACCTTTAGAAGTACTAACAGTACCTTGCTCTGTCTCAGCAGTACCATCAATATTGAACATATTGAGTTGTTCCTTTGTTCCAACATCTTTTCTTTGAGCCTCAACATTGATGAAGCGAAAAGTGTACCGCTTTTAAGGGGTCATTTAAGCCCTAAATCGTATTTATTTGATCAAATATTGCCCTAAATCGTTCCTTTTGTCATTTTAGGTACTTTTGAGGAGAAATCTGGAAAAGGAGGCATTTTGGACGTTTTTGGAGCATAAAAGTGAAGAAAACGACAAAGTCTCAAAAATCGGCTGAAAGTTACCTTTGACGGCGTCAGGATTTACTCCAGACGGCGTCATGCCTTGGCAAGAAAAGGTGGATGTGAAATTTACTCATGATAAGCCAGTGAAAATTGCATGTGAATTCTGACGACGTCACGCTTTAACCTGATTAAGGGCGTCACGGCTTAATTCAAAGAGGGACGGCGTCACGTTCAAGGTCTAACGGCGTCAAGCCTTGATAAGCCAGAACGGATTTTGGAGAGCTAAAGAGGGACGGCGTCAAGAAGGTCATCCGGGAACCCTAGAAGCGGCGAGGTGACGGCGTCACACTCCATAACGTGACGCCGTCAGATCCAAAAGTCTATATATAGTTTTCTAATTTTTTGTCATTGGGGTGGAACTTAGTGTGGAATTTTTGGGAGAAAACCCTAAGACGATTTTAGCATCTTTTTCAAGGCTTTTTGCCTTGAGATCTTCCCTGTTACATTGAAGATAAGTTATCAATTAATCATTCAATATGTCTATGTGTTGTTTGATTCTATCATGTTCTTGTCTTTGGTTTAATATGTTAGGCTAGATTTATCTTGTGTTTGCTTAGATCTAATGAAACCTAGCTATTGATTATTGGTTATTAGTGTGTTATTAGTTGTATTGGATGATTGTTTATCTATGTTAGGCTTAAGAAAACTGGCTAACTTCCTATTCGGTAACTTGCTTGAACGTCTTAAGAAACATGAACCAAATGCGTACTAAAGGTTTTTATGGTTGTATTTAATGCACAAGCGAATTCTAGTGATCCCATGTTAGGAGCTTCCTAGCCGGCTCGACATAGGAGTGAAGTAGGAGCTTGTAGAGTTGGGGAAGTACGTACGCCACCCCACGATTGGTATTAAGGAATACACCCGTTATCCACACGACTAATACACACTAATCAACCGGTAAAAGATAGTTAGGGAGTAAGGAAATCTAAGTAAACACATTTCTCTACACATAAGTTTTCACCACATTTTATTTTCAGTTATTTTATTTTATTTGCATTTGTAGTAATTTGGGTTAGTTGGCTAGCAACTAATTCCGCCCACTCCTTCAAACCCGAGATTTTAATTGCTTTCATAAAAATATAAAAACATAAAAAAAGAATCTTCCTCAACCCTTAGACCTATTAGAGTAGTCCTTCATACCTAACGAACACTATTCCCTGTGGAGAACGATCAATCCCCGTACTTACCACTACACTATACTACATCGGTCAGGTACACTGCCTGGTGGGGTTGTAAGCCTCTTGAGATCCCTCGAGAGGTAAAACCTGTTGTAAGGTTGCAAAACCACGCATCAAGTTTTTGGCGCCGCTGCCGGGGAATAGTTATTGTTTAGGTTGAATTGTTATTTCTATTAGGTCTACTCACTAGATTCCTTTCTAGTGAGATTTTTATTTTGTTTTTCTAGGTTTTCTTTAGTCTATCTATTTTCTTCGTTTCTTTGTTCGTAACCATTACCATTAGACATCATGGAAGATGGTAATATCCTTAACCCCAACAACCCACCACCACAACAACCACAACCACCTCCTAGAGCCCGTACTTTAGGAGAGTACTCCCGTCCTAGTCACCATGGCTATCGAAACACCATCGAGCTCACTCAAGGAGCCAATATCACACCCTTGCGATCCGACACCATCCGGTTGGTGCAAAGCGGATGCGCATTCCATGGACTTCATTCTGAAGATCCTAATCAACACCTCAAGGACTTTCTCAAAATTGTTGATTCTATAGACCTTGATGTTGCCACTCGAGAGACGACCCGATTGTGTCTCTTCCAATTCTCTCTGCGGGACCAAGCTAGTCAATGGCTAGAGCGTCAACCCGCAGGATCCATCACCTCTTGGGATGATCTCACCAGTCGTTTCCTTGCTCAGTTTTTCCCACCGGGAAGAACTACCAAGCTAAGAAATGATATCTTGATGTTCCAACAACGTCAAGGCGAAACTCTCTACGAGGCATGGACTCGATTCAAGGACTTACTCCAAAAAGTCCCTCACCATGGCATAGAACTTTGGCTCCAAGTCCAAATCTTCTATGACCATATCAATCTCTACACGAGGCAAACCATTGACCAATCGGCCGGTGGCAAGCTACGTGATCTAAGTACGGAACAATCATGGGCTCTCCTAGAGGATCTTGCTCTTTATGACAACGAAAGTTGGAGTGATCCCCGTGATTTGAATAAAACGGTCAAGGCAATATCTTTGCCTTCAAACAATTCAAGCACTTCCGACCGTAGGATCATAGAACTTGAAGACCAATTCAAGTTTCTTATGAAATCCTACGAGGCTCCTAAACCTTCAAGCCAATTGAACAAAATCACTTCTTCATGTGAATTATGTAGTGGTCCCCATGACACTCGTGATTACATGGAACTCCCCGAACAAGCTTTTGTGGACTACGCATCCTCGCGTACCGACGGAGCGGGAGACAAGTGGTACACTTTCAAACCCGAGCCAAACCATTACGGTGATTCATACAACCCCTCATGGAAAAATCACCCGAACCTTAGGTGGAAACAAAACCAAAACGCACAACAAACCAATTCTTCCAACCCACCTAATCGTTTTTCAATCAAGCGGTTCCAACTCGAACCGTACTTTCAACAACAATCCTTCCGGCAATGGTAGTACCAATAACTTTGAAGGATTGATGTCCCAATTTATGGCATCTCAAGAAGCTCGGATAGCTAGATTCGAATCCGAATTCAATCAACAACAAACGGAGATGACCAATAAAATTGACAACTTGTTGAAAGCCCTCAATAACCAAGTGCTATCACCTCCACATAAGGACGCTAGGAACACAAATAGCGGACCCCAAGTCAAAGACCCTTCTTCATCCAAACATGTCCACTTCATCAACGTTGTCACTATTAAACCAATCGATGGGAGCATGGAAGAAAGTGACAAGAATGAGGGTAGGATAGAAATGGAACCTAAGGATGAGGTTAAGAAAGTCGAGGTTGATAAGGAAGTTAAAAAAAGTGAAGTAGAGGAAGTAGATAATGATGAGGACTACTTCAATAGGCTACCCACTAAGGAAGAGCGCGCATATCATACAAACTTATTCGATGACCCCGAGACACCATACTTCCTAGGTAGACCAAGTATAGAAATAGGCGACCCTTCTAATCTCAACATACCATGCAACATCGGACATTTGCATGTGTGGAAAGCCTACATCGACCTTAGATCACCCATAAACATCATGACTAGAGCCCACTACAACTTGATAATGAAAGATCAACTTGGGTATAGGATGTTCCCTGACAAGGGATGGATGAGTAACTTCACGGGAAGAGTTAGGGGATTACCGGTTTATGTAGGAAACTTCACCTATGTCACCGACTTTGTAATTGTAGAAGATATCCGCCCAATAGTCGATGCATCCTTAACTCAAGTGGTTTTTGGAAAACCATTTGTTGAGGTCTCTAGAATGACTTATGAACCTTCCTTAGGGATAGTTAGATTTAAGGATGAGACCGATGAGGTAAACTACCAAATGCCATATAAGATAGAACAATTCCAACACTTGTCAAATGTTGAGAAGGAGCTCAAGCAAGCGGTTTACTATAGGAATGATGAGGATAGAAATAAAGGAGTAGACTATGTTATGGAAAGGATATTCGGTTTCTACAAGGATTGTTTGAGATTGGGACCGGAATATAAAACCGGAAAGGAGAATGGCCTAGGAACCGTGACCAATGATGGAGTCACGTAATGTACGGTGACTGTGAGTCTAGCTACAAGACTCGTTAATAAAGAAAAGCGCTTCTTGGGAGGCAACCCAATCTTTATTTGCTTTGTGTGTTTATTTATTTATTTGCTTTGTGTGTTTATTTGTTTGTTTGTTTGATTTTATTTGATTCCGTATGTATGTTTAATTTTTATTATTATTGATTCATGTTCGAAACTAAATTGTGAAAATGCTTTATCTTGTTTTTAACTTCGTCTTAACTACATATAAAGGTATTTTGCAAAAGATAAGTGTAAGGGAAATCCAAATCGGTTTATTAGAACAAATGAACATGAATCGTAATAATATTAAATTAGCATACATATTAGTATTTGTTTGAGTCAAATGCTTGTATCGAGTCATAATGATGTTTTGCAGGATTTCCAGGAAGTAAGGTAAAGGTTTTTCCAGAAATTTTCCGGAAACTTAAAATGAGAATTTTTGTCAGGTCATTTCTGACGGCGTCAGGGTTTATAACCTGACGGCGTCAGATTTAATTTTCAGAAATTTTTGAAAGTTTTGTTTTCATAAAAAGTTTTTATTAAAATCTTCAACTTATAATCTCCAGGAATCTGCAAAATTATCATTCCACAAGCATTATATCCTTATATATAGACTTTATCCCGCCGATGTTATGCAGGTTCTCGTGTTTGTTTTCTCAGGTTTAACAGGTTATTTTGGACAAGGAAATGTATTGGATCAAGCTTATGGCGATGCATTAGTCATGGAGCTTCAACATTACCTTGGAAGAAGATTAAACCGTATTATTTCATTATCCACCGAGCGAATCAGGGGAGTATTTGATTTCAATCTTTTACTTTATGCTTTTACATTTGTTATTTGAACATTGGGGACAATGTTCATCTTAAGTGTAAGGGGAGGGTAAAAATACGATTTTTAGAGAATGCTATTACGCTTGATTTTTGTTTGTTTAATAGTAGATGTGTAATAAAACTGAGATAAATACCTGTTAGGGCAATTTTAGTGCCAAATTTAAAATTTTTTACAACATATAGGAGTGAAACTTTGATCTTAATGAGCGTCTCACGGATAGGAGTTATATGACTAGCACAAAAACCGTACCACTAAAAAATTTTCCACCCCCAAATATGTGAGGTTCGCCCCTAGAATTGGTAGGAAAAGCATTTTGCTATGATGTGTGTACCGGTAGCACTTAGATTCTAGAACTTGCGTTAGGACCATTCCGAGGCCACAAGTGAGACTACATTCGTGTAGTTAGATTTACTACATGATAAGAGGCATTAGGATTAACCCATTGTTTTACACCTGTGTTTTTGTTACAATTACTTTGGCTACATTGGTCAAGTAATTCCCCCACACCCTTTGCGTTGTACTCATTTTTAGTACACGATACCCCTAGTACACCCCTCAGAGCCTATCTTTTCATTTCGACCTTTAAGCATTTTACTTAAAGGAAGAATTTGTTTACACCCCACTTAAATGTACACCCAAATCGCCTTAGCCTACCTTGTATGCACTCATTTTTAGTGCATTATTGCGACAACATTTGTTTAAACCCAAGTTAATTATCTAATTGATTACATGGTTGCTAAGTCGAGTCATATCCTTGTACATATTATTTTGGGACGATTGGGACTCATGGGTAAAGTACTAGTGTAATGGAGTAATGGGGAAGAACATCATTTATTACCCCCATATGTGCTAAATGTTTTAAAAGTACTCCAAGTGTTTTGATTATCTTAATTCGAGTCATTAGAATAGTTATTTGTAAAGTTATGTAAAAGTTCAAGTGTAAGGGGAATGCAATGCCCCTATGATGTATTATTTTGGATGGTAGGGCAAAAGTGTATGCAAAAAAAAAAAAAAAAAAAAAAAAAAGAGAAAAAGAGCAATAGAAAAAACATACGGACTACCATCCCGTTTCATTTTATGTTTGTTTTATGTTTTTGTTATTTTATTTTTAGCTTAAGATTGAGTCGAGTCTTGGCTTAGCAACATTGTATAGTACATGTAATTGATCAAGATCTTTAACTCGCCACCAGTAAAATATCCCTTATCCAACAAAACCGTTTTTTCCTTATCCCTACACCTAACGTTATAACCCATTTAAAAGCCCTCTTTGATAGTTTATCTTAGGTGCTTACGCCTAGTGGAGGAGGTTTTCGATCCTTTCCCAAGCCTATGGTAATCTATTTGCTATGACAGGTAGTGAGAGATATTATCCGTTTCCATTTATGAGATTTATTTTGATGACACTTCAGAGATATGAGTATCTAAACACTACTTGTGAGGTGCTAGTTTATAATCTCCGTGCTTATTATGATTAAAGTGGAACGATTATTTGTTGTAATTACTTTTATGTTTGCATTAAATGACCCCTAACTTGTATTTTGATTAGAATAAAAGCGCATTTGCTTGAGGACAAGCAAATCTCAA
Organism: Artemisia tridentata subsp. tridentata; assembly: GCA_021014915.2. Classification (NCBI taxonomy): domain Eukaryota; kingdom Viridiplantae; phylum Streptophyta; class Magnoliopsida; order Asterales; family Asteraceae; genus Artemisia; species Artemisia tridentata. The sequence goes on from CP139505.1 coordinate 71,241,721, forward strand.
GTGTAAGGGTATTTGATGAAGCGAAAAGTGTACCGCTTTTAAGGGGTCATTTAAGCCCTAAATCGTATTTATTTGATCAAATATCGCCCTAAATCGTTCCTTTTGTCATTTTAGGTACTTTTGAGGAGAAATCTGGAAAAGGAGGCATTTTGGACGTTTTTGGAGCATAAAAGTGAAGAAAACGACAAAGTCTCAAAAATCGGCTGAAAGTTACCTTTGACGGCGTCAGGATTTACTCCAGACGGCGTCATGCCTTGGCAAGAAAAGGTGGATGTGAAATTTACTCATGATAAGCCAGTGAAAATTGCATGTGAATTCTGACGGCGTCACGCTTTAACCTGATTAAGGGCGTCACGGCTTAATTCAAAGAGGGACGGCGTCACGTTCAAGGTCTGACGGCGTCAAGCCTTGATAAGCCAGAACGGATTTTGGAGAGCTAAAGAGGGACGGCGTCAAGAAGGTCATCCGGGAACCCTAGAAGCGGCGAGGTGACGGCGTCACACTCCATAACGTGACGCCGTCAGATCCAAAAGTCTATATATAGTTTTCTAATTTTTTGTCATTGGGGTGGAACTTAGTGTGGAATTTTTGGGAGAAAACCCTAAGACGATTTTAGCATCTTTTTCAAGGCTTTTTGCCTTGAGATCTTCCATGTTACATTGAAGATAAGTTATCAATTAATCATTCAATATGTCTATGTGTTGTTTGATTCTATCTTGTTCTTGTCTTTGGTTTAATATGTTAGGCTAGATTTATCTTGTGTTTTCTTAGATCTAATGAAACCTAGCTATTGATTATTGGTTATTAGTGTGTTATTAGTTGTATTGGATGATTGTTTATCTATGTTAGGCTTAAGAAAACTGGCTAACTTCCTATTCGGTAACTTGCTTGAACGTCTTAAGAAACATGAACCAAATGCGTACTAAAGGTTTTTATGGTTGTATTTAATGCACAAGCGAATTCTAGTGATCCCATGTTAGGAGCTTCCTAGCCGGCTCGACATAGGAGTGAAGTAGGAGCTTGTAGAGTTGGGGAAGTACGTACGCCACCCCACGATTGGTATTAAGGAATACACCCGTTATCCACGCGACTAATACACACTAATCAACCGGTAAAAGATAGTTAGGGAGTAAGGAAATCTAAGTAAACACATTTCTCTACACATAAGTTTTCACCACATTTTATTTTCAGTTATTTTATTTTATTTGCATTTGTAGTAATTTGGGTTAGTTGGCTAGCAACTAATTCCGCCCACTCCTTCAAACCCGAGATTTTAATTGCTTTTATAAAAATATAAAAATATAAAAAAAGAATCTTCCTCAACCCTTAGACCTATTAGAGTAGTCCTTCATACCTAACGAACACTATTCCCTGTGGAGAACGATCAATCCCCCGTACTTACCACTACACTATACTACATCGGTCAGGTACACTGCCTGGTGGGGTTGTAAGCCTCTTGAGATCCCTCGAGAGGTAAAACCTGTTGTAAGGTTGCAAAACCACGTATCATCCTTTCTTTGAGCCTCAACATCTTCTTTTGCTTTACCAGAAGAAGATTCATCATTGTTTGAAGCTAAATCCACACTGGTACTTGACCACAATGGCATAATGACATCAGATTGATCTTTATCTAACTCCACCTCATTTGTTGCTTGTGAACCTGAAAAATTATTAGTTTCTGCAACAACAGGTAAATAATTCATAGAGTTTGTTAGATAATCAAGATCAAATATCCATTTGGGTCCTTGACCTACTACATTGGATTTGTTTTCCTGAAACTCCACATGTAGTTCTTCTTGAACTTTCTCAGTTCTTAAGTTGTAAACTCTAAAAGCTTTGCTAACAAGAGAATATCCAACTAAGAAACCTTCATCTGCTTTACCATCGAATTTTCCTAAATGGTCTAAGGTATTGAGAATTGTCACATGACATCCAAAAGGTCTAAGAAATCCTATTGCAGGAGTTCTACCATTAAAGAGTTCATATGATGTCTTATTGTGAGGCTGCACAACTAAAACTCTATTTTGAACATAGCAAGCAGTGTTAATTGCCTCTGCCCAAAAGATTATAGGTAGCTTAGAATCAGCTAACATTGTTCTAGCAGCTTCAATTAGTGTTCTATTCTTTCTTTCAACCACTCCATTCTGTTGTGGTGTTCTAGCAACACTATATTCTCTCCTAATACCTTTTTCTTTGCAGAAATCATCCATAACGCTATTTCTAAACTCTGTCCCATTATCACTCCTAATGACTTTTACTTTCTTGCTTACTTGGTTTTCTATCAGTGTAATGAATTCCTTAAGAATGCTTGATGTCTCATCCTTAGTGGCTAAAAAGAAAACCCATGTAAATCTGCTATAGTCATCAGTTATAACAAGACGATATTTTTTATGTTGTATACTCCTTACTGAAACTGGTCCAAATAAGTCCATATGCAGCATAAACAATGACTGATTAATAGAGTTAAAAATTTTGGGCTTACAAGTGGCTTTGTGTTGTTTGCCTTTTAGACAAGCAATGCATGTTTGATCATTTTCAAATCTTTTGTGAGGTAAACCTCTTACCAAACCATTCTTAACAATTTTATTTATGGTTTTGAAGTTAATATGACCAAGCCTTCTATGCCATAACATTGATTCATCCAATGTGGCCTTTGATACAAGACAAGTTAAATCTTCTTTAGGAATGATGTTCTTCATATCAACACTATACATATTGGCCTTTCTAGGAATTCTAAGAAGTACTTGATTTTCATCAGGCATCTTAAAATCCTTAGATAGAACAAGACATTCAATGTCAGTAAAAAGCACATTATTCTTTTTGTCACACATTTGTGAAACACTAAAAAGATTATACTTTAACTCTTGTACATAGTACACATTTTCAAAATCTAAATTTCCGGTTTTAATAGTACCTTTACCAGAAATTTTGCCACGAAAACCACCTCCAAAGGTAACATATCCTCCATTGAATTCTTGAAAATCTGAAAGATAAGACATGTTGCCTGTCATGTGATTGGAACATCCACTATCTGAGTATCCTTGATCTTGATGATCAATAGAATGTCCCTGCACACAAATAAGAAAGTTAGTTTTCTTTGGGGATCCAAGCCATTACTGACTTGAATCTGCCTCTTGCATCAATATAGTTTAATCTTTTAAGGACTGTTGATGCAACATTGGATTTTTGAATCCAACATGCTGAGGCCTTAACAGCATTTGCCCTATTACCCTTAGCAGCAGAGTGAATAACATGTTCAGCAGAGTCTGCTAACTTTGAAGTCACACCCTTTGGTCTCCAAATCTGTTTGTGAACCACTGCTTTTGTTTGAATGGGTCTTAGAACAGTTTTAGATGCATGTATGAAAGTTGTTTTTGCATCCTTAGCTGTTGATTTTGGGTTAACAGTCATCATAGGTCTAACAGTACCTTTTGATCTACCAGTACCTTTAATTTGTTCTGGCAGTACCTTTTTGTCTGTATTAGCAGGACCTTTTTGTCTATCAGGACCTTTGGGTCCAGACTTGTTTGAGACTGTTCTGGGTTTTGTTCTATGAGTGTTAGAGTGAAAAAGAGTTTGAGGAGTTTGCCTTTTGTAGTTCACCCTATTTTGTTCATACCCAGTTACCCTTTGGTTGCAGAAAGCTGCAAGATGGTCAAAACTACCACATGTATAACAAGCTTTATTGTAAAATGCAAAGTCATCACCTAATTGGTTAGACTTGAGGTTTTTCCAATTCCTTTGGTTACCTCTGGGCTTGTTTGTAGTTCTATATTGTTCACAATATCTAACTGGTTTCCTAACAGTCTTAACATTTGACTTAGGCCTGTTAGTGTTGTGATTGACTATCTTAGGAATACTTGTTCCTACTTTCTTAACCAATACATGTTTAGACATAACCTGTTCTTCTTCACTATCACTATCAGTTGTACAATTTTTAACAACTATAGCATCTCCTTTCTTAACAAAGGACACCTTGTCCTGATAAGATAAAGTTTTATCTAAACTTTTACTTACCTTTTCTATCTTAGGAGATTTAGTGACCTTAGAACCATATTCCATGATTGGTTCTTGAAACTCAGGTAACCCTGTGTGTGCTAAGTCAATACCTGGAGGTGAATGAACACCTCTGTATGGTGGGGGTACAGACTTAAATCCAACACCAGAATTAACCTTATCAATAACTTGGGCTTCCTAAAGCTTATTAAATCCTTCTGAGGAATGTGCTAAAACATCCACAGAAACCTTTACATTTTCTCTTTCATTTTTGTGTTTAGCTAATGAATCATTCAACTCAACAATACACTCATCTCTGATCTTAATGTCATTTTTTAGTATATTGATGTCATCAGCACAATGAATTTCATTATTTTTAAAATGTAAGACTTGTTTTTCTAAAACAGCTAGACCTCTTTTGTGATTAGCCAAATTAAAAAGAGAGTTAAGTAGCTCTTCTTTATGAGCTTCAAATCTCTTATTAAGGTCTTCATAAGCTTTAAGATTAGGACATGATTCAATACAAGATGTAATATTGTTTACCTCTGAATCAGAATGGGCCATTAGAGCAAATTCATTAGCCAAAAGAGCAGCATTTGGTGGTGCATCCTCTTCAATAGCCATAGAGCTCCAATCATAACCAATACCATCAATAACCAACATAGCCTTTGGCTCTTCAACAGTAACTTCCTTTCTCCTATCTTGCTTATACCATGTGTTTCTATTCTCCTGCTTTCTTGGGCTTCTACACTCCTTAGCAAAGTGTCCTAACCTATGACAGTTGAAACACTCCACTTTCTTCTTATCAAACCCTGCAGTATCATTACCATTTATGGTAATTTGCTTCCCAGTTCTTTGCCAATGCTTTTTGGCCCTCATGCTGAGCAAAGCAACCTGCCATTTGATGTCCATCTCTTTCAAATCATCACTATCAACCTGCTCTAGGTCTTCATGATTTAGAGGAGAACCACTAGACTGACTAGATATAAATACATAGAATGCTGGATCACCAAGTCCTGCAACAGTCTTGTGTGTACTAGTAGAAGGAACACCATTTGTAGCATTAGAAACACCTTCAACTTCTTCTACCTCTTCAGCCTTACCAATACTAGGAGATGACAAAAGTGCCACGTTCCCAGAACTAGTACCATAAATTCCAGACTTTCTAAGACTTTGTTCAACAATTTTGAAGTTGTTGTACAAATCATTGAGCTTCATTGTTTCAATGTCTGGTTTGTTCATCCAGACAATAACATGAGTGTGGAACTCATCAGGTAGACTTCTTAAGAACTTCATGTTGAGATCTTCCTTCTCTGTCTCAACACCCAACACAGCTAACTAACTGACAAGCTTATGTAATCTTGAGAATAGCTTATCAAGAGACTCATTACTAAAAGCAGTAAAGTTTTCAAATTGTTGCTTTAGTAGTGTCTTCTGTGTCTTTTTGGTAGTTTCATTACCACCAAAATATGCACAAATCTCTTCAAAAAGAGTTTTTGCATCAAGATACTTGTTGAATGATAGCATCTGCTCACCAGGAATGGTCATAAGCAGCAAATTTCTTGCTTTCTGATCATTTCTCTTCAGTATCTTCTCTTCATTTGACACTGGCCCAGTATTCCTTTTCCTACTTGTTTTACCTTCTAGGACAACCTCTGAGTAGCTTGGTGAAAAGGAATCACCATATATAATTATATCCCAAAGAGTATAATCTTGGACCATGAAGTATTGCTCAATTCTCATCCTCCATAACTCAAACTCATTGGGTTTGATCATGGGCAACTTTGCAGCAACATTTGTTTGAGCATCATGTGGATCCATTTTTGTTTCTTCTAATTCAAATATATCAACTCTAGCTCTGATACCAACTGTGGGGGACCTTGGTTATACACGGTTAAGGTGGTTAAACCTTGTATCTTTGTGTATGAGATATATTGACTTAATATGATTAAGCACGCGGAATTTACTTAACCACACTTAGAAGGTTATGTATGTTATGGAAATGGAAGAATTATGTTTGTTACTTAACAATGAACAAAGAAAGTATTTCACTAAACGATTCAATATTATTCCAAATAATACGAGTGATCTTGAGTTTCTCACTAGGGTTACAAAACCTTGAATCTTATGTTACAACTTGTGATTTTTGTTTGTTCTATGTCTTAACAGTTATTCAATTATTTCACATATAATCACTAGTCTAAGATCTCTTTTATAGTTGCAAAAGATCTTTACAAATTGCTAAAAGTCTTGACCGACTTACTTGGTTAACTTATGCATATTGGTGTCAGTACATAAGATACAACATGTATCTATGTATACAACTTGTTAACTAAGCACATGGAGTAAGATATTATCTACCGTATATGTTTGACCAAAATACAATAAATATCTTCTCGATCTTATCCTATGATTCGTGCAATATATATATGTAAATATAGTATCGTGCACACGTGAATGTGATATGTGATACCGGGCAAGTGTTACCCGGGTCGTGTCCCAACGAGGTGTGAATCGAGGATATCGTTTGAGGTTTGGAATTAAAATGCTTGAAGGAAGGAATTTGGATTTTGATTTTGCTTTTGATTTCTGATTTAATTAAAAAGGAAAGCAGTAAATAGACTAGGAAAATCTTATAACATAAAAAACTACAAAGCATATATAAAAATGAAAAGGAAACAATTAAACAAAACGTAAATAAAAACGTAAATTAAAGAACGGAAAATACGCGAAATTAAAAACGTGAAATAAATGAAATACAAACTCTAGGGGTGAAAATGCAATAAAAACTAATTTTATAAAAGAAAATAAAAACTACAAAAGTTTAGGGGCAAAAAGTGAAAAATTAAGACTTTAAATATCCTAAAACAAAGACAGGGGCCAAATTGTACTTTTCTGAAAATTATTTATAACTAAAAACGATTTTACAATCAAGACAGGGACCAAAAAGGATGAAACTGAAACTAGTGGACTACCTTGTAAAAACTGAAAGTGAAAAACGTTTTTAAACTGGAAAACCACCCAGGTTCGAACCACACTTGCAACTCTTTTTCAAAACTTTTTATTTTTTACATTTTTATTACAAAAACTGATTAAGGTGATGATTATAAATAACTTTTGAAAAGGAAAATTTTTTAGAAAGCACAAATAAGCTGAGGAACAGCTGTAAAGAACTGACAGTGGGCTAATAGATAAAAACAAGCTAGAACTAGATTTTTAAAAGCAAATTAAGCTACAAATAAGCTAAATGAAACTGAAAATGAAATTAGCAGATAGAAATAAGCTCAGAAGACAAGTAATAAGCCACAAATTCAGACAATTGAGCAAAGAACAAAGGCTAAGCAAACTGAGACAGTTAGCAAAAAAGGAAAAATACTTAACTAGGGGTCTGCTGGTTTAGTCGATGCACAGGGCGGAAAGGGCTAGTTCAAGCCCTCGATACACTATTAAAAGCTACCCTAAAAATCTTGGAAAAAATTCCCTAAGTAGACGAGCTGGTGAATAATTAAAATCCAAAAGACCAATTGATTTCAACTTAATACGAAGACACTAGAAATTCTACAAATTTGTCAAAAACCGAGAGAAAAAAAAAAGTATTTCCAAGTCTGCTATGTGCACAGACTTGGTCTAGGCTAAAAGGGTTTAGTTCAAACTCTAAGGCTAATCCAAACTGATCCAATGGAGTGTGAAAACACCAAAAGAAACACCTTGAAAGGGCTTAAGCTTGTAGAAGCTTATGTAGATCAGTTTGACCACCAATGCGGTACTAGGGGTACAAAACCTATGAAACCTCGAAATTTAATGAATAGCTTATCCCTATGGCTTAGAACTGAAAAGATAATGAAATCTAAATATGAGCAACCTGCAATGGAACAGTGACAACCACTTTTTACCCGTTTGACCCTATTAACCCAAACACTACCTTGGCTAACTGATTTTAAAATTAACAAAGAAACCAACAAAACTACCCTAGGAATCTTACTAATTAGCACTTAGGTGACTCATTAATGATGAAGAAAACAGTTTACAACTAGATTTAAGCACGAATTAAACTGACTTAAGTTTGACTAATTTTTTTGACTGTTTTTGACTTATTACTAGAAAATGAAATTAAGACTTAAACTAATGATCAAACTAAGTTAAGTTGGCCTAAATTAACTCAAGCAACTTACTGAAGAACAAAAAGCACCAAAATACACACTAGTACAGTTAAAACAGAATTCGATAAAGTTTAATTAAAATTGAAACTTACTTGAATCCCCTCAGCTTAACAGAGGGTACTCCTCAAGCTAGCCTATCTTTAGATAGGCCAAACACTTCCAGTTTACTTGTTTGATCTATCGAATTAACCCAGAATCTTCACCACTATGAATCGGTTGACCTGTATTGACTTTTATATTGACTTTTCCAAATTGAAACTGAATGAGCTAACATAAACCCACAAGAAGCTATAAGGAGCTTCTCTGAGCTTATAAAAAGGGTAGGAAGACTGGTGATTGATTCTTAACAACTGAAAATGTTTAATGCGAATTAACTCACAACACTTGAAACTTTTATTGAACTTGAAACTTGGTATACAACTGAATTAAACTTGAGCAAATAACTTAAAACAACTTGAATTGATAACAGGAAGCTTGAAAATACAATGACTGATAATTTAAAATAACATTACGAAATTGAATTAAAAACTACTTGCCAAAATGGCTACAAGAATGTGCTATTTATACTACTAACTGCTGGGAAACTCTTTGTCTTTATGTCTGAGTCATTTTGAGCCATTGGATTGGCTCAATTCAATCTCTGCCGTTGAAATTTGGTTTTGGCGGGAAAAACTTATATAACCGTTATGAAGATTAGGCAGCCTTTTCTTGGTTTAGGTGAGCGTGGGTAGACAAGATACTTGGGGCAGTGAAGATGGGAGCAAACATTTGGGGAAATGGAGAAAGTATTAGTGAGCGTGGGGGGGTGAAAGCTTGGGGAAGATAAACAGTATTTTAGGCTAACCCGCTTTTTTTTTTATTTCTTTTCTTTGTCTGGGTTTTGTGTTTGACTTTGTTGACCGCAGGGTGTTATAACAAAGGGGTATTGACTGGGTTGACCGAAGTGGTTTATTAGCTAAGGAAGATTGGGCCTGGATGTGTGGGCTTGGGGATTAATTTGGGTTTAGGTTAGTGGTATAATGGAAATGGGTTATTAGAGTCCAGCAAGTAGTGGCTAAGATAGGAAATGGAATTAGTGTAAATCCAAGGACCAAATCTGCCAATGTGCAAACTGCAGGGACCAAACTTGTAAATACTGAAAATGAGTGTGTGACCAATGGATTTTATAGCATACTTCTGAATCCATGAGAGAAACGTCAATCAATCCGAATCAACGGATATCAATCTGAGACTCTCAATCCATCACAATATGCTAAAAGACCCGTGATCTCAAACCTCATGTAAAGTCCCGGTCCAATCTGATAATTTCCATTCCCGGCTTCGGTTTCTGAACTCTTCTTCGTCTCGTGCTCGGTTTTGTCCATTTTGTGATCGTTTTCGTCTGTTTTCCACATATCCGTACCTGCACATGAATAAACACAAAAACACAATATATTTGGCATTTTTGGTTAGTGTTTGGTTTATTTAGCTCGTTTTATTGAGTGAAAGATATGTGTAATTAAGCACATATCAAAATCCCCCAGACTAAGCTATTGCCATGTCCTCATGCAATGTTATGAACTCACGATTTTGAAATCAAAAAAAAAAAAAAAACGCCTTGCTTTCCAAAGAAAAAAAAAATTTAAATTTTTTCAATTTTTGGGGTTTTAGGTGGAAAAACAAGGTTGCAAGGGTATAATGCATGGTACTATCAAATCGGAAGATTTCCCCCCCAGACTAAAATGAAATATTGTCCCCAATGTTTTAAAAGAAAGGGTCATCCAACGTCAATTTAAGGCCGTTTATGAATTATGCCAAATATAAACGTTAGTCGATAAGATAAAGGGTATTGGACTTCTAGACACAAGACCATGAACACGAGCTTACCTGCACAAAACAACCAAAAAAGACAAGAAAACTCGGAAGAGATAAAACTCTTCTCGTTAGCCTCGTTAGTACAAATAAAAACACACGGATAAGCATGGGTTGCCTCCCACGAAGCGCTTGTTTATGATCGAGTCGCTAGCTTGACTCGCCCCGAATTCATTGGTTCATGGGGAAGGTTTGGAGATCCGAGTCAACCAAGGATGGTATGTCTCCTCCGAAGTAATGTTTCAACCTATGACCGTTCACCTTGAAATTTGGTCCATTGTCATGAGATAACTCAATGGCACCATAAGGAAATACTTTAGCAACGGTGAAGGGTCCAGTCCAACGGGTTTTGAGTTTTCCCGAGAATAACTTCAATCTAGAGTTGAAAAGAAGGACTCGGTCACCCACGTTGAAAACGCGGTTCTTAATTTTTGAGTCGTGAATCTTCTTGGTCTTCTCTTTATAGATCAAAGAGTTTTCATAAGCTTGATCACGAAGTTCGTTTAATTCATTTAATTGAACCTTGCGGTGATCACCCGCGGATTGAAGATTGAAGTTGGCGTGCTTGAGGGCCCAATAAGCTTTATGCTCTAACTCAATCGGTAGATGACACGCTTTCCCGTATACCAGCTTATAAGGAGTGCACCCAATGGGTGTTTTGTATGCTGTACGGAAGGCCCATAATGCGTCATCCAATTTGTCCGACCAAGAGGCACGATTCTCGCCTACGGTCCTCTCTAAGATTCTTTTCAAGCCACGGTTCGAAACTTCCACTTGCCCACTTGTTTGGGGGTGATAAGCGGTAGTAAGACGGTGATTGACACCGTACTTGAGCATGACCTTTGTAAATTGGTCATTGCAGAAATGAGTACCGCGATCACTAATTATGGCACGTGGAGTCCCAAATCTAGCGAAAAGAGATTTCAAGAATTTGACAACTACTCGGGCGTCGTTAGTGGGGAGAGCTTTAGCCTCGACCCATTTGGACAAGTAATCGACAGCCACGAGTATGTATTTGTTGCCACGAGAAGAAGGGAATGGCCCCATAAAGTCGATGCCCCAAACATCAAAGATCTCGCACACTTGAATTGCATTTTGAGGCATTTCGTCCCGATGCGAGATTTTACCTTGACGTTGGCAAGAGTCACATGACTTCACCAAGTTGTGGGCATCACGATAGATAGTCGGCCAAAAGAAACCAGAATCGAAGACTTTCTTAGCGGTGTAATTTGCACCATGATGTCCCCCCGTGGGTCCATTGTGGCATGCGTTAAGAATGTCCATGGCTTCTTGTCCATGAACGCACCGCCGGATGACTTGATCGGCACAAATTTTAAACATATAGGGGTCATCCCAAAAGTAATGCTTCACATCCTTGAAGAACTTGTTCTTTTGTTGGGATGACATCCCTTTGACAACGAAGTTACCCGCATGGTAATTTGCAAAATCCGCAAACCATGGGGTAGTAGAATCTCCACGAAGAGAAATCACGTTAAGTGTCTCAAGAGGAAACGTTTCATTAATTTCCTTTTTCTCGAGCTCACTTTGGTGGGGGTTTTCTAATCGGGAGAGATGATCGGCAGCAAGGTTCTCGACTCCTTTTTTATCACGGATAGTGATATCAAATTCTTGTAGGAGGAGAATCCAACGAAGCAATCTCGGCTTAGCATCTTGCTTAGCAAATAGGTATTTTAAAGCCGAGTGATCCGTATACACTATGGTTTTGGATAGGACAAGATAAGGACGAAATTTCTCGAAAGCATAGACAACGGCCAATAACTCTTTCTCGGTGGTAGTATAATGAGATTGAGCTTCGTTCATTGTCTTACTAGCATAGTGTATAGGCTGAAAATGTTTGGATTTTCGTTGCCCCAAGACTGCCCCAATAGCGTAATCGCTAGCATCACACATTAGTTCAAAAGGCAAGTCCCAATCAGGGGCAACTAAGATGGGTGCTTCCGTTAATTTCTTTTTGAGAATTCCAAATGCCTCGATGCATTCGGGAGAGAAAAAGAACGGAGCATCCTTTTCAAGCAGATGGGTCAGAGGCCGAGCGATTTTGGAGAAATCTTGAATAAATCGGCGGTAGAAACCGGCATGACCAAGGAAACTCCTAATGCCTTTGACGGTTGTGGGATTAGGAAGCTTAGAAATCACATCGACTTTGGCTCGATCAACCTCAAGTCCGGCATTGGAGATTTTGTGGCCGAGGACAATGCCCTCTTTGACCATGAAATGGCACTTCTCCCAATTTAGCACAAGGTTAGTGTCTTCACACCGTTTGAGCATTCTGTCTAAATTGGAGAGGCACGATGAGAAAGAATTTCCATAGACGGAAAAATCATCCATAAAGACCTCCATTGTCTTCTCGATCATATCATGGAATATGGCCATCATACATCGTTGGAACGTGCCGGGAGCGTTACACAAGCCAAAAGGCATGCGTTTATAGGCAAAAGTTCCGTATGGGCACGTGAATGTGGTTTTTTCCTGATCTTGGGGATCAATTGGTATTTGAAAATACCCGGAAAAACCATCGAGAAAACAATAGAATTCATTTCCCGCTAAACGCTCAAGCATTTGATCCATAAAAGGAAGCGGGAAATGGTCTTTACGGGTGGCATCATTGAGTTTTCTATAATCGATACACACTCTCCATCCCGTGACGAGACGTGTGGGGATTAACTCATTCTCTTCATTTGCAACAACGGTGATACCACCCTTTTTTGGAACACAATGAATCGGGCTAACCCATGAACTATCCGAGATTGGATAAATCATTCCGGCATCAAGGAGTTTAAGAACCTCCTTCTTTATGACATCATGGATCTTTGGGTTAACCCGTCTTTGTTGTTGGACGGATGGCTTAAAATCATCCTCGAGCAAGATTTTGTGAGTACAGAATTGGGGATCTATGCCCTTTATGTCGGAGATTTGCCAAGCTATAGCACTTTTATGCTTTTTAAGGACGTCTAAGAGTTGGATCTTCTCCTCATCTTTAAGATCTTTAGAGATAATGACAGGAAATTTGTCGGAACCCTCTAAAAAAGCATATTCGAGATGAGGAGGCAAGTCCTTGAGCTCGAGCTCGGGAGGCTGCTCATTAGACGACTTTATTTCTTTGATTTCTTCTTTATGAAGTTCTTGTGGAGGGAGAGATGTAGGATCTTCATTAAGCAACTTCTCAAGGAGAAGAATGTCTCCCTCTGGGTCAAGTACATCATTATCATCAATTCCTGGTTGAAATGAATCACAAGACAAGCAAGCCTCAATCTCTTCCAAAATGAAGTCTCCTCCCTCAAATGGAGTGAGAGAGGGGGAAGAGAGAGCGATGATAGGATCAGAAGTGGGATTGCCACTTGAAGAATCTGAGAACCCGAGGACTTGTTGAGTGTACTCCTCACAAGTACTGTCAAGAGTATCGATCCGGTTAATCGATACGTCATCATGTTTTGAGGAGTACCTCGAAGTTTGTTTTAGATCGAACGTCACGGATTCGTTATCAACACGAAGTGTTAATTCTTCCCCATAAACGTCAATCAAAGCACGTCCAGTTCTCAAGAAAGATCTCCCGAGAATGAGAGGAACTCGGGGATCGCATTCAAAATCCACAACTACAAAGTCGGCGGGGAAATGAAACTTTCCTACTTTGACAAAAACGTCTTCAGCAACGCCTTTAGGAGTAGTAATCGTTCGGTCCGCCAATTCAAGAGTCATCCTTGTGGGAGTAAGTTCCGGGAGTGAAAGCTTTTTCCAGAAGGAAAGAGGCATTAAATTGATGCTAGCGCCAAGATCGGCCAAGGCTAAGCATTCTTTTAGTCCCGGAAAATCACAAGGTATGAGAAATTTGCCAGGGTCTCCTAATTTTTCTGGGAGTTTTTTAAGGAGCACCGCTGAGCAATTCTCATTCAAAGGAGTTTTTGTCAATTCAAACAATTTCTCCTTATTGCTTAAAAGACTCTTGAATTGAGAAGCGAATTTTGGCATATATAACAAGGCATCCGCAAAACTAATATCGAAGTGTAATTTCTGAAAGATTTCCAGAAATTTCAGCATTTGGGCGTTAGTTTTCTCATGAAGCCTTTGGTTATTAAGCCTTGAAGGATATGGAATTGAAGGCTTAGGATTTGTCTTCGGAACTTCGGGTTCCGGACTTGGAGTGGATGAGACCGGAGGTGGGACTGGTGCTGTAGCTTGTGGGCTAGCGGTTTGTTCTTTGTCCTTGGTCACCTCAATATTTTCTTCCACTTCCCTTACCGGAGAAGGAGTGGGAATCGAAGGGCCATCAACTTTCTTACCACTTCTAGTGGTAATAGCTTTCAACTCCCCTTTTGGATTAGGGACGGTATTGCTCGGGAGTGTTCCCGATGTTGAAGCTGGGTTAAGTTGACACATAAGACTAGACAACATGTTCTCAATTTTGTTTTGAGATTGCTCAATCTTGGTGTTTGTTGCCCTAATATCATTTCTAAGGTCCATGCTTTGTTTAGATATTGCGTTTTGGAAATCACCTTTCAAACTTGTGATTTGGTTTTGCATGGACCTCATGCTACCCTCATTTGCTTTGATGTAATTAGCAAGTTCATTTGAGGGAGCACTAGGAGCTTGGAAATTGGGAGCTTGGTAACCTTGGTTAAAATTAACACCTTGGTTTGGGTATTGATTGGTAGGGGCTTGGTATTGGTTTTGAACATGTTGGCCCCTTCCTTGGCTTTGATTGAACCTGTTTGGATTGTTGGGTTGAGAAAAGCCGGGTGGTCCCATTTGATTTGTAGAACGGGAATTTTGGTCAACTTGGGGACGGTGTTGGTTACCCCCCTGGTTGTAAGACCCGGCTACAGCATGAACTTCAAAAGGATTGCCATCGGTGGCAGTACAATTGTAGTATGCATGAGGACCACCACAAGTGACACAAGTTTCTCCCACTGCCTTGACTTGGGGTGGAGGAGCTTGTGGTGATGAAAGTTGCTTTTGCTGAGTTAGAATAAAAGCTTTCATAACCTCAGCGAGTTGGTCGACCTTATCGTCTGAGCCAGAGGTTTTTACCGAAGATGAACTAGAAGGAGAAGCATTCCTTTGTGAAACAACCGGTTTGCTTCGCGAAATGCGTACTTGAGCCTTGGATTCGATAATGGCTAAAGCATCCTTCGTAGTTCGATTCAAAAGGTAACCACCTGCGGCGGCATTGAGAGAATCTTGGTCGTTATGGTTCAACCCATTATAAAACGTATCAAGTTGATATAGCTCAGTGAAACCATGATTAGGGCATTTACGAATTAATTCTTTGAAACGGTCCCATGCTTCACTAAACGATTCATCAAAATGTTGGGTGAATTTTGTGATTTCATTCCTAAGGCTTGACATTTTTGATGGTGGAAAGAATTCATTCACAAATTTCTTTACTAAATCTTCCCATGTTAGTATTGACCGAGGGGGTTGTTTGTCGAGCCAATCACTGGCAGCCCCGGCTATAGAAAATGGGAATAGAAGTAGTTTGATTGCCTCATGAGGCACATTCCGATATTTGATAGTGGATGTGATCTTGTTAAACCATCGAATGTGGTGATTAGGATCATCCCTATCCATCCCGTAGAATTGACTTGCAGTTACTAATTGTAGCAACCCGGTTTTGAGCTCAAAGTTATCAGCCACGATGGGTGGAACAACGATAGCTTCAGCGTAACCTCCAATGGGTGCTTGAAGTAACTCAGACATGGTACGAGTTTCAACCACCTCATCTCCAGCCATTGGTCTACTCTCGGGTGTGATTGCTGAGGTAGCACCTTTGGTTTTACGTTTCCTTGGATTAGGAACGGGATTAAGCAAAGGGCTTCTCGATTTAGAGGAACGAGTGCGCATGCACAAAGATAAACAATTTCAATTAAAACAAGACCGAGGCAAAACACAAGGAACTTAAACCTTAAATCAAACGAGCGTACGGTAGCTCTTTGAAAGAAAAACGCACAGAGTGGCGGAGGAGCAAAGGTGGGCAATAAATGCTCCTAAAAAACCCGCTCCTTTCGGTCTGCAATTTAATGTCAAGACCTCCTAGAACCTCCGTTAGAGTTTGTTAATCAATCAAAGGTGAGCCGAATTCGCAAGCGACACAAAGGCAAGTTTTAAATCTTTGGTTTGGGAACTTATTATGATCATACCCCCAGTTAGGTAGTATTCTGTCTTGGTTTTCGACGGTAAATTTTATTGTTGTTTTTATTAAACAAAGAAAACGGAAAATCTTTTTGTATTTTTTTTTTTTTATCTGATATATATATATAAAAGAAAAAGAAAAATATTTTTGTATTTTTATATTTTTGTGAAAACAATAACTTCACGAGGAAGGATCTCAAGTCACTAATCGTTAAAACCTTTAACAATATTGTCGCAACACAACCTCCCCGGCAGCGGCGCCAAAATTTGATTCGTGCAATATATATATGTAAATATAGTATCGTGCACACGTGAATGTGATATGTGATACCGGGCAAGTGTTACCCGGGTCGTGTCCCAACGAGGTGTGAATCGAGGATATCGTTTGAGGTTTGGAATTAAAATGCTTGAAGGAAGGAATTTGGATTTTGATTTTGCTTTTGATTTCTGATTTAATAAAAAAGGAAAGCAGTAAATAGACTAGGAAAATCTTATAACATAAAAAACTACAAAGCATATATAAAAATGAAAAGGAAACAAATAAACAAAACGTAAATAAAAACGTAAATTAAAGAACGGAAAATACGCGAAATTAAAAATGTAAAATAAATGAAATAGAAACTCTAGGGGTGAAAATGCAATAAAAACTAATTTTATAAAAGAAAATAAAAACTACAAAAGTTTAGGGGCAAAAAGTGAAAAATTAAGACTTTAAATATCCTAAAACAAAGACAGGGGCCAAATTGTACTTTTCTGAAAATTATTTATAACTAAAAACGATTTTACAATCAAGACAGGGACCAAAAAGGATGAAACTGAAACTAGTGGACTACCTTGTAAGAACTGAAAGTGAAAAACGTTTTTAAACTGGAAAACCACCCAGGTTCGAACCACACTTGCAACTCTTTTTCAAAACTTTTTATTTTTTACATTTTTATTACAAAAACTGATTAAGGTGATGATTATAAATAACTTTTGAAAAGGAAAATTTTTTAGAAAGCACAAATAAGCTGAGGAACAGCTGTAAAGAACTGACAGTGGGCTAATAGATAAAAACAAGCTAGAACTAGATTTTTAAAAGCAAATTAAGCTACAAATAAGCTAAATGAAACTGAAAATGAAATTAGCAGATAGAAATAAGCTCAGAAGACAAGTAATAAGCCACAAATTCAGACAATTGAGCAAAGAACAAAGGCTAAGCAAACTGAGACAGTTAGCAAAAAAGGAAAAATACTTAACTAGGGGTCTGCTGGTTTAGTCGATGTGCAGGGCGGAAAGGGCTAGTTCAAGCCCTCGATACACTATTAAAAACTACCCTAAAAATCTTGGAAAAAATTCCCTAAGTAGACGAGCTGGTGAATAATTAAAATCCAAAAGACCAATTGATTTCAACTTAATACGAAGACACTAGAAATTCTACAAATTTGTCAAAAACCGAGAGAAAAAAAAAAGTATTTCCAAGTCTGCTATGTGCACAGACTTGGTCTAGGCTAAAAGGGTTTAGTTCAAACTCTAAGGCTAATCCAAACTGATCCAATGGAGTGTGAAAACACCAAAAGAAACACCTTGAAAGGGCTTAAGCTTGTAGAAGCTTATGTAGATCAGTTTGACCACCAATGCGGTACTAGGGGGTACAAAACCTATGAAACCTCGAAATTTAATGAATAGCTTATCCCTATGGCTTAGAACTGAAAAGATAATGAAATCTAAATATGAGCAACCTGCAATGGAACAGTGACAACCACTTTTTACCCGTTTGACCCTATTAACCCAAACACTACCTTGGCTAACTGATTTTAAAATTAACAAAGAAACCAACAAAACTACCCTAGGAATCTTACTAATTAGCACTTAGGTGACTCATTAATGATGAAGAAAACAGTTTACAACTAGATTTAAGCACGAATTAAACTGACTTAAGTTTGACTAATTTTTTTGACTGTTTTTGACTTATTACTAGAAAATGAAATTAAGACTTAAACTAATGATCAAACTAAGTTAAGTTGGCCTAAATTAACTCAAGCAACTTACTGAAGAACAAAAAGCACCAAAATACACACTAGTACAGTTAAAACAGAATTCGATAAAGTTTAATTAAAATTGAAACTTACTTGAATCCCCTCAGCTTAACAGAGGGTACTCCTCAAGCTAGCCTATCTTTAGATAGGCCAAACACTTCCAGTTTACTTGTTTGATCTATCGAATTAACCCAGAATCTTCACCACTATGAATCGGTTGACTTGTATTGACTTTATATTGACTTTTCCAAATTGAAACTGAATGAGCTAACATAAACCCACAAGAAGCTATAAGGAGCTTCTCTGAGCTTATAAAAAGGGTAGGAAGACTGGTGATTGATTCTTAACAACTGAAAATGTTTAATGCGAATTAACTCACAACACTTGAAACTTTTATTGAACTTGAAACTTGGTATACAACTGAATTAAACTTGAGCAAATAACTTAAAACAACTTGAATTGATAACAGGAAGCTTGAAAATACAATGACTGATAATTTAAAATAACATTACGAAATTGAATTAAAAACTACTTGCCAAAATGGCTACAAGAATGTGCTATTTATACTACTAACTGCTGGGAAACTCTTTGTCTTTATGTCTGAGTCATTTTGAGCCATTGGATTGGCTCAATTCAATCTCTGCCGTTGAAATTTGGTTTTGGCGGGAAAAACTTATATAACCGTTATGAAGATTAGGCAGCCTTTTCTTGGTTTAGGTGAGCGTGGGTAGACAAGATACTTGGGGCAGTGAAGATGGGAGCAAACATTTGGGGAAATGGAGAAAGTATTAGTGAGCGTGGGGGGGTGAAAGCTTGGGGAAGATAAACAGTATTTTAGGCTAACCCGCTTTTTTTTTATTTCTTTTCTTTGTCTGGGTTTTGTGTTTGACTTTGTTGACCGCAGGGTGTTATAACAAAGGGGTATTGACTGGGTTGACCGAAGTGGTTTATTAGCTAAGGAAGATTGGGCCTGGATGTGTGGGCTTGGGGATTAATTTGGGTTTAGGTTAGTGGTATAATGGAAATGGGTTATTAGAGTCCAGCAAGTAGTGGCTAAGATAGGAAATGGAATTAGTGTAAATCCAAGGACCAAATCTGCCAATGTGCAAACTGCAGGGACCAAACTTGTAAATACTGAAAATGAGTGTGTGACCAATGGATTTTATAGCATACTTCTGAATCCATGAGAGAAACGTCATTCAATCCGAATCAACGGATATCAATCTGAGACTCTCAATCCATCACAATACGCTAAAAGACCCGTGATCTCAAACCTCATGTAAAGTCCCGGTCCAATCTGATAATTTCCATTCCCGGCTTCGGTTTCTGAACTCTTCTTCGTCTCGTGCTCGGTTTTGTCCATTTTGTGATCGTTTTCGTCTGTTTTCCACATATCCGTACCTGCACATGAATAAACACAAAAACACAATATATTTGGCATTTTTGGTTAGTGTTTGGTTTATTTAGCTCGTTTTATTGAGTGAAAGATATGTGTAATTAAGCACATATCAATCTTATCCTATGAGTCACTGATCAGCAGTACCATATACAACTAGCAGTACCTTCAACTTGAACTAGCAGTACCTTCTTGCTCTAGCAGTACCTTCATGTACTAGCAGTACCTTGATCATGAACTAGCAGTACCTTCGACTTAGAGTAAATTCTAATACTCTAACTTCAGAATATTTAATTCCCAACATGATGGATAACCATTTAGGTGGGGCGTGGATATCACAGGCCTTATTTATTATCTTATTTGGTGGATGATTATGTGATATGTGATATGTTGTGATGTTGTGGGTGGTTCTGTGGTGATTATGTGGGTAGGTTAACACCTTGATCTGCCACTTTGAGTGGTATGAATACCTGCTCTGGCCTACCCCATTCCCCACAGGCTTGTGATGAAACTGTTTTTATTTTAAAAAAAACTTGATTTTGGCAATGGCAATGATGATTTTATAAAAAAAAAACTTGATTTTGGCGTGGCATTTCCGAATGGACGGCAAAACAAAAAAATGATTTTGCAACCTTTGATGTTGCAGCCAAATATGAAAGCAGTTTTGTTATAAATCTGAGCCTTTACCTGATTTGTGTAAAATTGTGAATTCGACATTTGTTGATGGTGGATTATGGTTGGTTGACTCTTGTTGGTGGTTATGTGGTTGTTGATATGGTTGTATCAGCGGGCCCTATTTTTATATATGGACGGTGGCTATTTGTGGCTATTTGTACTTTTTGAACTTCTTGATGGTGGATTATGGTTGGTGGTTCTGTTGTGGGTGAATATTTGATGGTGGATTATGGTTGGTGGTTATGTGTTGGGTGATTATTTGATGGTGGATTATGGTTGGTGGTTCTGTGGTGGGTGATTATGTGATGGTGGATTATGGTTGGTGGTTCTGTGGTGGTTGATTATGTGTTGGTGGATTCTAGTTGGTGGTTCTGTGGTTGTTGTTGATAGGGTTGTAGTGTTTGTGGTTCTGTGGTTGTTTTTGATATGGTTGATATGGTTGTAGTGTTTGTTGTGAGCTTTGCTTGTGATTGAGCTTTGTTTATAATCGAGCAAAGCTGCAGTTTGGGAATCTTACTGTTGGGCTTGTTTGTTTTTTACGGGCATGCAGTTTGGGAATCTTACTGTTTTGCGACATGCTTGTATCAATTTGTGATTGTGGATTGTGTTAACAATCTGTGATATCTGCTTTTGTGGATTGTGGAATCTGCTTTTGTGGATTGTGTTAACAATCTGTGATATCCAGGCCCCCCCTATTTGGATATAACCCTTGTGTGCAATTGTGTGGAATCTGCACTTGGACAATGGTTTTAACTTTGTGTTTCTCACTTTGCAACCTTCAAAACCGAATGGCATGGCAAAGTGATATTTTATCACTTTGCAACCTTCGAATCCGAGCCTTACTAAAAATCTACATTTTTTTCTATTACGTTTTCAAATCTGAGCCTATAAGGCGATGACGAAATCTGCACTTTGTGTTGTGTGGAATCTGCACTTTTAACTTTGTGTTTCACTTTTGGTTTAGACTTTGTGTTTCACTTTTGTGTTTGTGTGGAATCTGCACTTGGACAATGGTACTTAATTTGTGTTTCACTTTTGTGTGTGTGGATTGTGGAATCTGCAGTTGGACTTCTGGACAAAAAAAACACTACACTTGACCTGGACAAAAAAATACAAAGACAAAAAAAAAAAAAAAAAAAAAAAAAAAAAAAAAACACTTATTACTTTAACTTTGGGGGGGAAAAAAAGGCATAGGACAAAACAGAAAAAAAACAGGAAAAAAAAAAAAAAAAAAAACAAAAACCAAAAACTGCAAAAAAAACTGACAACAAGTAAAAAAAAAAAATTGACTAGGGTAGACCCTAGACCCCGTTTATATAGTGTGTCCCATAATTTATTGCCTTTTATAAAAAACAAAGTTTTTACAAACCATAAAGTGCTGCAAAATTGAGTGGTAGCTAGCTACACACTTACAAAATTCAAAGTTTGAATGGGCTCGTCCAACGACAAGTATTAACGAGATATTCACTTTCTAGTGCAATTTCAAGAAATATTGTGTGCCACACATTTGATATGATCCACTATCCAGTGTCTAGCTAAAAGTTGACAAAAGCTAGATAAAAGACGACTTTAATTATAGTAGCTCTTTTCAAATTTCTTTCAAGCTACTAACTAACAGATCTTTCCTTCTGTTTATTTTGTTCATTCTCTAGCATTTCGTATTTTCATATAATGTCTTTCATGAAAGAATTCGATCACCTTAAAATTCCAATGAAAGATATCGTGTCGGCCACCAACAACTTTGATCGCGCGAACGTGATCGGGGGTGGTGGTTTCGGATGTGTGTACAAAGGAGATATATCTCTCCCAGAGGGACAAATGATCACGGTCGCTTTTAAACAATTAGATCGTAGATACGGGCAAGGAAACATCGAATTTTGGAGGGAGATCACGATGCTTACACAATACAAACATGAGAATTTGATATCTCTAATGCATTTTTGTATCGAGGGTGATGAAATGATCCTTGTGTACGAGTATGCTTCTCGTGGAAGCCTTGATCGTTATTTAGGTGATACTAGTCTTACATGGATCCAACGGTTAAAGATATGTGTTGGTGCTGCACGTGGGCTAAACTATTTACACCAACCTACAGAGACACATCAGAGAATTATACATCGTGACATCAAAAGCGCAAACATCCTTCTAGATGAAAACTGGACAGCTAAAGTTTCTGATTTTGGTCTGTCTAAATTTGGTCTTGCTAACCAACCTCAAACATATGTTTTCTCTAATGTTGTTGGTACACATGGATATTGTGATCCATTGTATATGGAGTTTGGTTTCTTGACAAAAGAGTCTGATGTGTACTCTTTTGGAGTGGTGTTGTTCGAAATATTGTGTGGGAGATTATGCTTTGAGTATCGTAATCGTAAATATAGTGAAATATTAGTGCCTAAGTGGAGAAAATGCTATGTTGAAAAGAGCTTAGATGGCATTCTACTTCTTGGTCTAAAAGAACAAATGGATATAGGTTCTTACAATACGTTTTCGGCCATTGCTTTTCGATGTGTGAATAAAGCTCGTGAAGAGCGACCAATGATGGCTGAGATTGTGAAAGAACTTGAGTTCGCACTCAAACAACAAGTACTTTTATAGTTTTATTTTTATTGAGATTTTCCAATGCGGGTTAGGAAAGGAATATATATATATATATATATATATATATATATATATATATATACTTTTTTACGAGAACTGACAGAACCACCAAAAACATACGTGCACGCCTTCAATAATTGTATTTCTGATACCATAAAAGTATAACATGTACCACAATTTCTAGTGGGCTTTCACGTGGGGTAATATGGGTGGGTTGAGTAATGGTTCCAAAGGTACACTTGCTTGAAAGTTTTTCTCTTTGGAAGTGCATGTCACATTTTTTTTTTCTTGACTATTCATGTACTTTTATATATAATGGAGCTAGCGGTGGCAGTAAAGTCAGGTTGGTTAATGGGTCAAAACAAGTTTGGGTCAAAATACGTAACTTTTACATAGGGTCCGGGTTGGGTTGACCCACCAACACATTACTGTTTATTATGAAAAAAACTATACTACTAAAATACTAATCTAACTGTTACTAGCATATATTGCCTTCCAAAATACTAATCTAACTGTTAAAAGCATCGTGCTAGTTGTTGGCGCAATACAATCTTTCAGTCTTTAAAGAAAAACTAATCTAACTCATTATTAAAGCGATTCACTTATTTGTAAGCATTTGAACATATTTTGGCCGACTTCAAGCCTGTCTGATCATTTTGGTCTGTTCCACTAGAGCTAAGTTTCTATTACCCATTAGGAGCCAAGGGAGATGAAATAATCCCAAGTAGCCAATTCTAGGTAAATGAGTTGAATTGCCACATTTAGTTGGTGCTGTGCTTATAGGCCGTGCTAGTTGCAAGGATGTGACATTGCATTTGTCTCATACTCTCAGGGACTATTCTAGGAATTCTAGCTCATTGATTTTTCCTTTTCCATTCCTGGAATTTTGATGCATCTAAAAAACAAATGTCTAAGTTCATTCTGATTTAAAAGCCCCTCATGTGATTAATCAAAAAATGATTTTCTGGAGAGCGTCATGACTTGGTATCCCCAGAGCTTTTTTTAAACGTGTTACATATATTCCATGTAATATTATCGCACTTAAACGACACTTATATTGCATTAATTCTTAAATCAAACTTCTTTCTTGCAGCACTTGCATGACCAAATGCAGCAGAAGATAAGGGCATCACAATCACAGGTATGATCACTATCTTATACTCAATAACTGTACCCCTGCCCTGTAATTTGATTTCTCATTTGATGTTAGAAAGTTGAACATAGTTTTTAAATTTCTGTAGAAATAAATTATTTCTTTTATCTGAATCCAGAATTTATCATGTAATGAAATAAGTTGCAATCATTTGTATAGTTTTATGTGAAATGAGTGTTTGCGTGTCTGTATGTAAAAGTAACGATGTAGGTAGTTAGGTTTTTCTTCTAATGTGCTTATCGTGCTCTCTTCTCTATCAGGGTCAGCAGCGATTTGCACCATCGCCCTATAACAATCCGACAGGTGGCAGACATTTGGAACCAAATTATGAGGTTTCTAAATACGCACCCGAAAGCGACCCTGGAGAAAGGAATAGCTTGATGCTTAATGGTCAGATAAATCAATCATTAGATAATGCTGGTCGGCAGAACTTTGCTTCCGGGCCTAGGTTGGCATCAGTTTTTTCAAACTTCGTAATATATTTGCAAGTAGTTTACTGGAATTTTTTTTTTCCTTATCAGTCAGAACACAGATCAAGTTTATGACTATAATAGGGCAAATAGTAGATTTGAAGACGCTGCCGATGACAATTACTTTCAACCTAACCCAATGAATGATGGGGTTGATTCTTATCCTTTGGAAGGTAACAAACACAGTTACTGGAAGTTAGTTGTCCTATAAAATTTCTTGTATGCACAATAGTAGTAGAAGAAAATTTACAACCCTGTGTTCTTTCACGTGTTATAGATGCTAACAAGAGGAGACAATTTTGCCCTATTTATCTATAAATGGGTCTGTTTTGGTTATGAATATCTGTTATTGGTCAAATGGGTTAAGCCACAGGTGTATTAAAGCTGGCTTAACATGGTTTCAAGTCCCAACTCCCAAGTGGGACAAAGGTTTCAATTTAATTTTTTTTTTGCATGTGGTTCATCCCAACCCAAATGACTGCTAAAAAATGACCCTTTTTGATCTGAAACCATTTTGGCATGTCTCCACCCACCTTTGGCCACCAAAAATGATAAAATATTACTATCATATCGACTTCGGATAATTCTTGAGGTTTACTAACAGAAATTATTTTAGATAACGATCAGGAATCATAATTTATTGGGAACAAATTCTCATCATGAATATCTATAAATAACCACTCAGTGGTGGCCTAGTGGCAAAAGGGCTTGTGACTATCACACTAAAATGTGTGACAACCCTGAAGTGGCCACACCAACCTCCTGTAAAGGGAGGGCTTGCGGTGGGTTCAAACCCCGTGGATTAGTCGGCCGGAAGTTCGGAAACCATGGTTACCCTAAAAAAAAGGAATATCTATATAAATAGGGGTTTAGGGTTGTAATTTCGTTATGTTGTATCATTTATTCTAGTACGACTCTAGCGAGCCAATGGACCTCTCAGACGTTAACTAATTTTAATTTTTGATTATTTGATTATTTGATTTAGGGTTCGTATTCGTTATTTTCTCGAGTCGTTTTTTATTAAACTGGTATAAGAGTAGTCAATTCTTAACTAAGGACTGACAAAAAGAGTGAGATGCTCAAGATGGTGCAAGTCTGCTGTAGATGGACAGTATGAACGGGTGGCTATCGCAACACATGTCGCAGTAGAGACACATAGTGTAGTGATAGATTGAATGAGGCCAGCAACAGGCGATAAAGTCGATGATGGAATAAAAATTGACCCCTGGAATAGTTGTGGAGGAAGTATATTCATCGAGTCTAACTAAACGACACTTTTCTGTCACCGTGGATTTGGTTGGACTTCGGGTGAACGACTTTCTGCTCACTTATCATAGGGGTCACTCGATCCTTTGATCATTGGATTTATCACTTCCATGAATCAACAAGTTGATGCGCGATTGCCACATCTTCTGGTTACCTACCTTGTGTTCCCCCATTAGGGATTTCCGCTGTGATGGGTACACTCTATCGCTCATTTGCGAACAGACTTGCGCCATCTTGGCTTTGAGACCCACCTTGAGAAAAGAATAAACCTGAACTGTAAATTGATTAAATGAACACGATAGTTTAGCCAACGTTCAAGAGGTCTACCAGCTCTCCCAATTGATACTAAATCAGTTTATCAAATTAGGCACAATGAAATTACAACTAAAAAGCTTATTTATATTTTTATTGACTAGAATTCATTCCAGACTTTGATTTCTAATATTATCCATATAAAATACTGAGTAATATTCAAGGTCTATCAAACTTGTTCTTTAAAAAGAAAGTAAATTATTACTGTTGTGGATTTGAGCTGTTATAGATGCTAATACATTATCTTTCTCACTAGAAGATGGCCGTCGAATAGATGGATTCCAAATTAGCGGGGATGCAAAACCAGGTCGTAAACTTTTAGCCTGTGGATTTCCAGTGCGTGGGACGTCACTATGCATGTTTCAGGTACAAAAACTTGCAAATTTTTAGCCAAAATTTTCTACTATTAGTTCTATCAGATAATGTGAGATTGATATGTTTGTCTCTCTGTCAGTGGGTTCGCTACCTTCAAGACTGCACAAGGGAGTACATTGATGGTAAGTATTTACAGAATCCTATATTCCATTTGACAAGCATAGTTGGGCCACGTAATGTATATATGTGTGTAATTCAAAATGGTAAAATTGTAAAGCTGGTAACTTTGACCCCATTTACTTATGAATACCGGGTAATGTTTTATCTCGAATGGGTTATATATAAAATTGGCTGAAAGAAAATGGGTCGAATTTTCTTTTAGTGTAGTTTTAAAGCATAAAACCTCCTACATGATTTATTAAAAATGATCTGAAATTTTGGACACAGTTTTTCCGGTCAACCTAACTCGGCCCACAAATAAATGACCAGCTTTGGCCCAAACCCTTTTGATCCATAAACAAATTACCAGTTTTGACCCATTGTCTAATTTCACTGATCCACCCATTTTGCCACCTCAGTTAAAATGGTCTATTTATGATAAAATGCAGCATTTGATTATATTTTGTGTTTATAACGGATGAAGGCAGTAATTTTTGTAATGCCATGAGTATCCATATGTTTTTGATCCACAATATTCTCGATTACACAGGGGCCACAAATCCTGAATATCTTGTTACAGCTGATGATGTTGATAAACTTATTGCTGTTGAGTGCATACCAATGGATGACCAAGGTCGTCAAGGGGAAATAGTGCGACTCTTTGCCAATGATCTGAACAAGATAATGTGTGGTAAGTTTAGTCGGTTAAGAGTTTTGAATTTAGAAGTTATTTGAAGTGTGGAGACCCTTGGTACTCTTTACATTCATGCTGAGCTTGTAAGTGGACCAATAATCTGTTGAAAACATAAATCCTGTTTTTCTGTTCTGATTTTCTTGAAAATATGATATCCTGCAGATCCAGAAATGCAACAGGAAATAGACAGATATATATCAGCTGGTCAAGCATCATTTGGGGTTTTGCTGCTGGTACAGTTTCTTGCACCTTATTTGTTCATAGGTGTATTCACATTATAAAAGTAGTTATGAATCAATCTGTAAGTTAAAACATGAACTTGATACTAAAGTAAATGCTTTTTTATTAGTTTTGTGGTACGTTTATTGGTGAAACAAGTTGCTTTCAGTTTATCTACTATTAACACTTGATTTGATCGTTCCTGCAGGTGGATTCCGCTGAGAACTGGGAGCAAACAACATTCACTTTGAGAAGATCGAACTACCAAATAAGGGTCAATCGAACTCAAGAAATTGTAATCGATGAGAAATATTCCAGTAATTTATCGGTACGTAATTTTTTGTTCCATGTAGTAGCATTGACAATTCTGACTTTTTTTTTTCTTATTTTTTAAAATGGATTGATTTCGGCACGTTTTATTTCTAATGGTCAAAAACGTAAATTTATGAAATTGGCTGAAGCATACCAAATGGGTCAGACGGGTTACAAGTCTCCCATAGTGTGTATTTTTTAGCATACAACCTCCTAATTTAATTTATTTAATAAAAATATAGAATTGTTGTATTGACCTGCTTTAGTCATATTAATCACATAGTGTTAATAATTTTTTTGAAAAAATAATTGTTTTGGTGGCATCTTAAACTGACCCAACTGTGCAGATTACCCGTTTTGACCTGTTACTCATTCCTCCCAGTCTGCCCATTGGGTGACTGCTATGAGTTAGACATGAAGATGCTAAAAGCTCATTGGGTCATCAACTCCTTAATCTTATGTCCCTCTGCAACATTTGTTTTTTCGAATAGTTTATTACAAGCAACCGTTATTCGTGGAAATAAACGCCACATTCTCTAAGAGTTGTCAATCTGGACGAACTATGTCATGTGTGACCTATTTTTTTTTCATTTACAAGGTCCTGACTATGACAGTAAGGTTACAATTAAAAATAAAATATAATGGTTTAGAAAGTCACCGCCTCTAAATTATCACTTAAATGTCTTGAATACCCGTTACCAGTGGCAAAATAGTGTCAAATTTGCCAATTAATATATTTGAAGAATTATTCTTCTAGATAATTATCGTCTTTTTTATGATATTGCAGATCAAAATCCCTTCGGGGCTAACTACACAATTTGTGTTGACACGTCCGAATGGTGCTTCACATCCTTTTAGTACATTCAATGATGTTAGGTAATACGTTGGTCCGCATTCTTGTTAACTTTATGTTTGACTTTCGTGTTTTACAAAAAGTGGTACACTTTCTCTTGGGGTCAAACAAACTACTTTTCAAATTCAAAATTTACGTTGATAATTTTAACTTTAAAGGGCGCTTGACACCTATTACTACAAACAACAAAATGCCGATGCAAGTTTATAATGATTACAAATCAAACTGTCTTTTCCAAATGTAGCATGTTTGACATCAATAGTCAAAATGTACATCTTTTTCACTTCAACTTTGGGTTCGACCTGACAATATTCATCAAGAAAAAATGGTATCATAATTCCTGTTTTCCTCTTGTAGAATGCGCGACACTCTGGTGCTCACTATGCGAATGTTTCAAAGGAAGGTATTTGTGAAGTCCTTTCAGTCTTAAATCCTATTAACATTTCAATATCAACCCTTTTATATAACTTAATTAACATGCTACAATACTTTGTTCGACTTATTTAAGTGCTTTATGTTTTTCAGGTGGCTGTAATGAAATTTCTTTGTGGACTGCAGAAAATGGCAGTTGTCACCAGGTACAGTACTAACACTTAGCCTTCAGTAAATAACTTACTAATTCCCGCAAGCTGATTGAATGTCTTATTGCAAAGCTTTAGTATGTGAAATTTGTATTTAAATTTGGCAAAAGTCATAACTTTATACTTATCGGCTTTACTCTTCTTTTTTTTTTTTCTTCTTTATTTCTTCTCATATTTTTAAGTTTCTTTACTTCTGTCAGGTACTTACACTCTGTTCCCGAGTTTTGAAATAGAAGAAAAGAAGAGAAGTGACAAAAATGGGCAGAAGAGAAGAGAAGAGAAGAGAAATGAAATTTAATTTTTTAGTTCGTGTTCCCGAGTTAGAAAGAAAAGAAGAAGAAGAAAAATTATGATTTTACAAGTATACCCTTTATTTTATATAAAATTATGTTATATGTTTAGGGCATTTAAGTCATTTATATTAATTAAAAGTTTTCTTATTTACTTTCTCTCCGAATCATCCCACTTTTGGGAAGAAGATTTTGGAGAGAAAATTAACCAAATTTCCTCTCCATCTCCTTCCTCTTCTCTCCTGAAAAAACTCGGGAACATGAATTTATTTTGATTTCTTTCCAATTCTTTTCTCTTCTTTCAAAAATAAAACTCAGGAACGCAGCGTTAGGGTTCGAATAATGACAATGAAGCCGAGACATCTGACCAACCTTGGGCGTTAACCAGATCATCTGGTAAGACAAATTCTAAAACAGATTCTAGAAGGAGTGTACATTATAAGTACAGAGTTGATGAGCTGAATGAACTTCCTCCCCGGTCTCCTGGAATCCGTTCATTGCTCCCATTACTTGGTGGAGATCTATTAAGTGGGGGCACTGACTTGAAAATTCGCCGATGGGATCATTGCAGGTTTCTGTTATCCTGTTCTTTTTCTTCTTTTGTGGTCTCAACACACATTTTTATTACCACCGATTTTTGTTTCTTCAATAATACAGTCCAGAGAGAACTTATTGCATCAGTTTTCCGTCTTTTAACAGAGTTTAAAACGATGAGTTTTATGAAACAAAATCCAGTTTTAGGTGCAAATTGTGCAGGTTTGTAAAATTTATTCTAGTGAAAAATCTCTTCCCTTTTATTCTTCCTGTTCGTTCATGATATGTAGAGTCATCAAACTATTTGCTTTATGATATTAAATGTATAATACGTTAAGTCTGACATGAAACTCACTTCTTAATAGGAGTCAAAGAAACAACCTTTGGCAACTAGACCTACTGGAAACGCAGTTCTTGCAGCTGCCGCCACTGACTCAAGTGGTTGTCCCATTATAGGTAATTCTTGAGTTAATATAGGAGGTAGTTTGCTTTCTTTAACGATTGGTCGAAAAGAAAAGCGTGTGCCTGTCCCATATTTTTCTGCTTATGGTTTACTTAATAGTCACAACCGAAGGTACCAAGTCGAACCAAAGAAGCATAAATTCATACTTTTAATAAGCAGAATGGCGACGACGCCCGCGTTGCGGGCTTGCCTGTTTTTTGGCCGAGGTTTTGAACGGGTCAAAAGTAATGACACATTATCGAACGTTCTTTTGTAAACTAAAGGAACTTATAAACCATCTCAACATCAACTAACTTATAAACACATTATCGAATGAGTTAGTTGATGTTGAGATGGTTTATAAGTTCCTTTAGTTTACAAAAGAACGTTCGATAATGTGTCATTACTTTTGACCCGTTCAAAACCTCGGCCAAAAAACAGGCAAGCCCGCAACGCGGGCGTCGTCGCCATTCTGCTTATTAAAACTTTGAATTTACGCTTCTTTGGTTCGACTTGGTGCCTTCGGTTGTGACTATTAAGTAAACCATAAGCAGAAAAATATGGGACAGGCACACGATTTTCTTTTCGACCAATCGTTAAAGAAAGCAAACTACCTCCTATATTAACTCAAGAATTACCTATAATGGGACAACCACTTGAGTCAGTGGCGGCAGCTGCAAGAACTGCTTTTCCAGTAGGTCTAGTTGCCAAAGGTTGTTTCTTTGACTCCTATTAAGAAGTGAGTTTCATGTCAGACTTAACGTATTATACATTTAATATCATAAAGCAAATAGTTTGATGACTCTACATATCATGAACGAACAGGAAGAATAAAAGGGAAGAGAGTTTTCACCAGAATAAATTTTACAAACCTGCACAATTTGCACCCTAAAACTGGATTTTGTTTCATAAAACTCGTCGTTTTTAACTCTGTTAAAAGACGGAAAACTGATGCAATAAGTTCTCTCTGGACTGTATTATTAAAGAAACAAAAATCAGTGGTAATAAAAATGTGTGCTGAGACCACAAAAGAAGAAAAAGAACAGGATAACAGAAACCTGCAATGATCCCATCGGCGAATTTTCAAGTCAGTGCCCCCAGTTAACAGATCTCCACCAAGTAATGGGAGCAATGAACGGATTCCAGGAGACCGGGGAGGAGGTTCATTCAGCTCATCAACTCTGTACTTATAATGTACACTCCTTCTAGAATCTGTTTTAGAATTTGTCTTACCAGATGATCTAGTTAACGCCCAAGGTTGGTCAGATGTCTCGGCTTCATTGTCATTATTCGAACCCTAAGTACCTGGCAAAAGTAAAGAAACTTAAAAATATGAGAAGAAATAAAGAAGAAAAAAAAAGAGTAAAGCCGATAAGCATAAAGTTATGACTTTTGCCAAATTTAAATACAAATTTCACATACTAAAGCTTTGCAATAAGACATTCAATCAGCTTGCGGGAATTAGTAAGTTATTTACTGAAGGCTAAGTGTTAGTACTGTACCTGGTGACAACTGCCATTTTCTGCAGTCCACAAAGAAATTTCATTACAGCACCTGAAAAACATAAAGCACTTAAAGAAGTCGAACAAAGTAAGGTTATAAACACTAAAATAATCAAAATCATGAGCAAAATAAATAGTACCGCCATCATAACTTTCATCAATATAACCATTTTCAATACTCTCCACTGGGAGCAACGAACGACAACCGTTAATTGAAAATTTTCTTTTATTTCACGCAAATTAGATATACGTTTAGCTGGCCAAAACACGCCAACTTACTTAAAAATGCATAAAAAACAGCAAGGCAATTTTGTACGTAGCTCTTTCGACACAAACGATAGCCATTTGACTTCCAACATTTCAACATTTATATGAATCCAACTCCCACAATGCAGGTCAGTCAATTTGTGGCTGATAGTGACCCAAGTATTCCATCATTTAACCCACTTGACCTAAACCCGTTAACCTAAATAATTTATTTGACCGTCACGCATTGGAGATAGAACACAGCTCAAATCAACAATTTTATAAGTAATGGGGTCATTCTCAAATCAACCAACTATAGCATAACGCAACAAAAAAAATGGACCTGTTTCAAAAATAATTTCTTCCACGATAAGCAAATGTCTAAAGATGTCTGTCCATGCTCCTGTAATTTAAGCTTATTAATACAAAGTTCTAATTTCAGTTCAATTATAAATGAGCAAATGTGCGTACTTGACAGCGTTGGTGATAGCATCAAAAGGGTCTGATCCAGCGGCCACAAAAAGTAGACTGTTAACACCAACCCTTGTACTGCCACCAGTACGCACATTTGCTCCTATTTGACACATTTTTTCAATCGACCCTCTTCGGTGACTTTGATCCTATTTGAAACATTTGAAGTTGTGACATTAAATTTTACCCGCAATTAAACATGGAAAAACTTAAAATAAATATGACATACTATGAATGCAACAATGAAAACAATTTCATACCAATTCCGACCCAAACTTTGAGCTACACATCAAGAACAACTCAATTTATCCTACAATTTCTGTCAATTTACCTTCTAAGTGTAGTTCGTCGATATTTTGCAACACGTAGTTGCACTTTTTGTTTTCCTGCAATTAAAAGCATAAATCAAATAAGCTCGGAAGGCCGAAGATAAGCTTAAAGAAACACCCTCCAACAAACTAAAATCGTAGACCTTTATCCAACCTATTTTTCTTTCTAACTTATAACAACAACTTATACACAACATATGACCACAACTTAGAGATAACTACATTTCATTCACTAACAATAAAAGCAATCTGAAAATTTTTGTTACTTGTTCAGTAACTATAACGACAACACATTGCAAAGAGTTATGTTAAGGCACATAAATAAGATAATCCAAATACTTACAAAAAACATGATCACAAAATACACCATAATAAAACAACTGATTTCACAAACCAAAATATAACATACCTTCAATTTAACAACAAACTAATAGTAAAAGCAAATACATACCTTTAATTAAACACAGATCAACCATAAACAAAAACAATCCTCTGGCAACAAAAAAGCCCAAAATAGGCATCGATCTTGCGGCACCAAAAACCCAAAGCATAAAAGAAATGTATTTGTGTGTTTAACCACCTATATGTCATCAAAGAAGAGAACTAAAAATCATAAAAAGAAAATTGGAAATCTAATTAAATGAAGCCGGGAAAAAATATACCGTGACTCATTTTTATATATTGCCGTTTTCTTCATGGTCTCTAGTACTCACATCAGTTAGGGTTTATAAACTTACAATTAGAATTAGGGGTCAACCTCAAACGGCTTCTACTGTTTGTGTAATCTTGTTAATTTGAAAGTAACCCAAAAATTAAAATATGCTTAAAATTACAATACCTTAAACATTCCGGTACCAAAATACCCCAAAATTGATTAATCAACTGTTATTGAATCTTGAAGCACAAATAAAAACATCAAACCCACAAATGAAAACATATAACTTTAATACAAAAATCACTATACTCAATATCCCGGTAGTTCTACTGCATCAAAATCGACAAAACAGAATTAAAAGTGAAATTCCCACCTGCTTTTTTCCATGAAATTCCCACCGTCTTTCACCATAGACGGCCGTAATCGATTGGGAGGACTGGACGTGGATTCGGTTTGGTGGATTAATGAAAATGAATGATGTTTCTGGAAGTTGGAAGAATCATCTTCCATATTATAAGTTTATATATCATTTTTTATAATTGGCATAAATGGATTGGATTGGGCCAGAGAAGATAGTGAAGGTGGGTTAAAGAAAACATTGGGCCTCATTTTTGGCGGGAAAAAAAGGGTGCAAAAGGGTTTTGTACCGGAATTAAAGATATATATTTTTTATAATTGGCATAAATGGATTGGATTGGGCCAGAGAAGACAGCGAAAGTGGGTTAAAGAAAACATTGGGCCGCATTTTTGGCGGGAAAAAAGGGTGCAAAACGGTTTTGTACCGGAATTAAAGATATATATATTTTTTATAATTGGCATAAATGGATTGGATTGGGCCAGAGAAGACAGCGAAGGTGGTTTAAAGAAAACATTGGGCCGCATTTTTGGCGGGAAAAAAAGGTGCAAAACGGTTTTGTACCAGAATTAAAGATATATATTTTTTAAAATTGGCATAAATGGATTGGATTGGGCCAGAGAAGACAGCGAAGGTGGGTTAAAGAAAACTTTGGGCCGCATTTTTGGCGGGAAAAAAAGGTGCAAAAAGGTTTTGTACCAGAATTAAAGATATATATTTTTTATAATTGGCATAAATAGATTGGATTGGGCCAGAGAAGACAGCGAAGGTGGGTTAAAGAAAACATTGGGCCGCATTTTTGGCAGGAAAAAAGGGTGCAAAACGGTTTTGTACCGAAATTAAAGATATATATATTTTTTATAATTGGCATAAATAGATTGGATTGGGCCAGAGAAGACAGCGAAGGTGGGTTAAAGAAAACATTGGGCCGCATTTTTGGCGGGAAAAAAGGGTGCAAAACGGTTTTGTACCGGAATTAAAGATATATATATTTTTTATAATTGGCATAAATGGATTGGATTGGGCCAGAGAACACAGCGAAGGTGGGTTAAAAAAAACATTGGGCCGCATTTTTGGCCGGAAAAAAAGGTGCAAAACGGTTTTGTACCAGAATTAAAGATATATATATTTTTTAAAATTGGCATAAATGGATTGGATTGGGCCAGAGAAGACAGCGAAGATGGGTTAAAGAAAACATTGGGCCGCATTTTTGGCGGGAAAAAAGGGTGCAAAACGGTTTTGTACCGGAATTAAAGATATATATATTTTTTATAATTGGAATAAATAGATTGGATTGGGCCAGAGAAGACAGCGAAGGTGGGTTAA
Organism: Artemisia tridentata subsp. tridentata; assembly: GCA_021014915.2. NCBI lineage: Eukaryota > Viridiplantae > Streptophyta > Magnoliopsida > Asterales > Asteraceae > Artemisia > Artemisia tridentata. Next base: position 71,277,049 of record CP139505.1, read on the forward strand.
AGAAAACATTGGGCCGCATTTTTGGCGGGAAAAAAGGGTGCAAAACGGTTTTGTACCGGAATTAAAGATATATATATTTTTTATAATTGGCATAAATTGATTGGATTGGGCCAGAGAAGACAGCGAAGGTGGGTTAAAGAAAACATTGGGCCGCATTTTTGGCGGGAAAAAAAGGGTTCAAAACGGTTTTTTACCGAATTAAAGATATATATATTTTTTATAATTGGCATAAATTGATTGGATTGGGCCAGAGAAGACAGCGAAGGTGGGTTAAAGAAAACATTGGGCCGCATTTTTTGCGGGAAAAAAAGGTGCAAAACGGTTTTGTACCGGAATTAAAGATATATATATTTTTTATAATTGGCATAAATGGATTGGATTGGGCCAGAGAAGACGGCGAAGGTGGGTTAAAGAAAACATTGGGCCGCATTTTTGGCGGGAAAAAAGGGTGCAAAACGGTTTTGTACCGGAGTTAAAGATATATATATTTTTTATAATTGGCATAAATGGATTGGATTGGGCTAGAGAAGACAGCGAAGGTGGGTTAAAAAAAACATTGGGCCGCATTTTTGGCGGGAAAAAAGGGTGCAAAACTGTTTTGTACCGGAATTAAAGATATATATATTTTTTATAATTGGCATAAATGGATTGGATTGGGCCAGAGAAGACAGCGAAGGTGGTTTAAAGAAAACATTGGGCCGCATTTTGGCGGGAGAAAAAAGGTGCAAAACGGTTTTGTACCAGAATTAAAGATATATATATTTTTTAAAATTGGCATAAATGGATTGGATTGGGCCAGAGAAGACAGCGAAGGTGGGTTAAAGAAAACTTTGGGCCGCATTTTTGGCGGGAAAAAAGGTGCAAAAAGGTTTTGTACCAGAATTAAAGATATATATATTTTTTATAATTGGCATAAATAGATTGGATTGGGCCAGAGAAGACAGCGAAGGTGGGTTAAAGAAAACATTGGGCCGCATTTTTGGCAGGAAAAAAGGGTGCAAAACGGTTTTGTACCGAAATTAAAGATATATATATTTTTTATAATTGGCATAAATAGATTGGATTGGGCCAGAGAAGACAGCGAAGGTGGGTTAAAGAAAACATTGGGCCGCATTTTTGGCGGGAAAAAAAGGGTTCAAAACGGTTTTTTACCGGAATTAAAGATATATATATTTTTTATAATTGGCATAAATTGATTGGATTGGGCCAGAGAAGACAGCGAAGGTGGGTTAAAGAAAACATTGGGCCGCATTTTTTGCGGGAAAAAAAGGTGCAAAACGGTTTTGTACCGGAATTAAAGATATATATATTTTTTATAATTGGCATAAATGGATTGGATTGGGCCAGAGAAGACGGCGAAGGTGGGTTAAAGAAAACATTGGGCCGCATTTTTGGCGGGAAAAAGGGTGCAAAACGGTTTTGTACCGGAGTTAAAGATATATATATTTTTTATAATTGGCATAAATGGATTGGATTGGGCTAGAGAAGACAGCGAAGGTGGGTTAAAAAAAACATTGGGCCGCATTTTGGCGGGAAAAAAGGGTGCAAAACGGTTTTGTACCGGAATTAAAGATATATATATTTTTTATAATTGGCATAAATGGATTGGATTGGGCCACAGAAGACAGCGAAGGTGGGTTAAAGAAAACATTGGGCCGCATTTTTGGGGCGAAAAAAGGGTGCAAAACGGTTTTGTACCAGAATTAAAGATATATATATTTTTTATAATTGGCAATAAATGGATTGGATTGGGCCAGAGAAGACAGCGAAGGTGGGTTAAAGAAAACATTGGGCCGCATTTTTGGCGGGAAAAAAGGATGCAAGACGGTTTTGTACCGGAATTAAAGATATATATATTTTTTATAATTGGCATAAATGGATTGGATTGGGCCAGAGAAGACAGCGAAGGTGGGTTAAAGAAAACATTGGGCCGCATTTTTGGCGGGAAAAAAGGGTGCAAAACGGTTTTGTACCGGAATTAAAGATATATATATTTTTTATAATTGGCATAAATGGATTGGATTGGGCCCGAGAAGACAGCGAAGGTGGGTTAAAGAAAACATTGGGCCGCATTTTTGGCGGGAAAAAAGGGTGCAAAACGGTTTTGTACCAGAATTAAGGATATATATATTTTTTATAATTGGCATAAATGGATTGGATTGGGCCAGAGAAGACAGCGAAGGTGGGTTAAAGAAAACATTGGGCCGCATTTTTGGCGGGAAAAAAGGGTGCAAAACGGTTTTTTACCGGAATTAAAGATATATATATTTTTTATAATTGGCATAAATTGATTGGATTGGGCCAGAGAAGACAGCGAAGGTGGGTTAAAGAAAACATTGGGCCGCATTTTTGGCGGGAAAAAAGGTGCAAAACGGTTTTGTACCGGAATTAAAGATATATATATTTTTTATAATTGGCATAAATGGATTGGATTGGGCCAGAGAAGACAGCGAAGGTGGGTTAAAGAAAACATTGGGCCGCATTTTTGGCGGGAAAAAAGGGTGCAAAACGGTTTTGTACCGGAATTAAAGATATATATATTTTTTATAATTGGCATAAATGGATTGGATTGGGCCAGAGAAGACAGCGAAGGTGGGTTAAAGAAAACATTGGGCCGCATTTTTGGCGGGAAAAAAGGGTGCAAAACGGTTTTGTACCGGAATTAAAGATATATATATATATTTTTTATAATTGGCATAAATGGATTGGATTGGGCCAGAGAAGACAGCGAAGGTGGGTTAAAGAAAACATTGGGCCGCATTTTTGGCGGGAAAAAAGGGTGCAAAACGGTTTTGTACCGGAATTAAAGATATATATAATGCTTGTATGCAAATGTTGTCACTCAAAACAAACATATTCATGTCACCTCATATACAAAATTCCTGATAAATACTCTTCATTGAGGGGTCCGTAATAATGGGAGTTTATTATGGCCTTGTCAATTATTGTATACCAACGGCTGTGTGTTTAAGGACTGGTTGTCATCCCCTATTTATGGGAGCCAAGGATGATAATATATCGAACAACATGTTGAATACTTTCCCAAAGGAAGACCATCCAAAGCAAAGGAAGGATGGTTGGATGGAAATTCAATTTGCAGAAGTATCGATCCCTACCGTTAACACAGATTATAAATTTTCTGTAAATGATGACATATACCCTGCCCCGGCGGGATTGGGTTTGTTGTTGTAAATGATGACATATCAAGACACCTGCTTTTTTTGGTATAGCTATAGAAGGTGTTGAATTCAGAGTATTGTAAATGCTATTTCGTTTTTTCATGAAGTATTTAAGAAAAAATGGGCGGCATTTCCCTCACCTTTTGAATATTTTATCTCATATGTGTATACGTTCTAGCGGGTTGACTATTTAACAAAAAATCGGCAGCATTTCCCCTCAACTCCCCAAGTATGCGTATAAAACGCAAACTCGTAGGAGTAAGGAGAAATGTATACCGATTTTTTCTTAAAATTTCAACCCGCTAAAACGTGTACGCATCCTAAATGAGACAAAATATTCAAAAGGCAGTCTCAAACGGGGACTGCCCGAAATTAATCTCTATTAGATTAGTTTCGGACGGGTACTAACTAATTTCATATCATGATCTACTAATAACTTCTAGATGCACATGCTATATATACACAAATAAGCGTATCAACAATATAAGTATATACAAGTATTTAGAACTAATAATAAAAATAATAAATAATGTTACAAATAACAAAAAGTTTATAAACTCACCTTATGGTCCGAATTTTTTTAAATTGAGTGGAAAAGCTCTAATATGGATACATGATGAAGAAATTTATACCTATACAAATATAAAAAATATATTAGTTAAGTATAAAAGAGTTACAATGAGTAAAAATAATTAAAAATATCCACAAAATATAACTATTACCTTGTATATAGTTTTGTGAGGTTTAAGGTAAATTTATTAAGAAACCGTAGCAAACAACAATTATTTGGTACGGTTTACAAATAAACCGTATCAGATGACAAAGAAAATAAAAAAACCGTACCAAATGGGTTTTAGTTAACACGGTTTTTTTTTAAACCGTACCAAAAGACTTTTTTTTTTTTTTGATACGGTTTTTTGTTTAACCGTATCTAATTACCGTGTCAAATAACACTTTGTGTAGTAGTGACTCTATTTTATTTACATGTATCTTGATCATTAAATGATACAATTAATTTCTAAAACAATGGTGCATGACTGCATGATCGCTGTTGTGTCGATAAACTCATATGAAAACACCAGACTGTTGTTTTGCGAAATATGCATTGTCTACATCATCTAACCACAACCATTCTAATTGAAGTGAATCTTAGCCGCCTTGGTCAACATCAAAAACAACCGTTGACCTTTTTAGATTGTTAGCGTTGTCCCTTTTCTGAGAAACAATCAGGAAACTGGCATATAAACCAACCTGCTTAAGTTTTTAGCTTAGAGAAATTTACAAGAAAAACCACATTAAGTCATTAAGTGCTGCTGTCATAGAATACGTCTAAGATTGGACCTACACATAATGGAAGGTATGAGCTGGATATATTAAAAGGTTGACTTTTGCTCTATAATTAGATTCGTTAAGTGCTTTCAGTTTTCTAGAAAATAGAAAACATAACATCCTGTAAAACTTATCAATATGAATCCAAGATATTAATCAACTCTTTGCAATTGTACAAAAACTACAAACAAATCTTCAGATGTTTGATAAGGCACAAGTGCATGCATCTTATTAGAAAAATGGTAGTAATAGGTTACACATCATCTAGCTAGCTTCCTTGAAAAGCGGAGATAAGCAAATTACAACGTAATTTACTAAATTGAGTTGACTTTAATTCTTTTGTTTATAAACTTCTTCTTACAAGCTATCCACTTATTAATTTTTTCCATCTTTCTATTTTCTCATCTGTTACATTCAATTAATCCATGTAATGGCTTTCTTTGAATTCAACCACCTTAAAATTGAAATGAATGATATAGTATTGGCTACAAACAACTTTGATGATGCCAAGTTGATCGGGTATGGTGGGTTCGGGAAAGTGTATGAAGGAAAACTTTCTCTCCCCGAGGGACAGATCACGGCGGCTTTCAAACGACTGGATAGACATATGGGGCAAGGGAAAAAAGAGTTTTGGAGGGAGATCATGATGCTTTCCAAATATAAACATGAAAATTTGGTCTCACTCATGTACTTCTGTTATGACGGTGATGAGAGGATCCTTGTATACGAGTATGCTTCTCGTGGGAGCCTTAACTGCTATTTAAGTGTTGCTAGTGTCACATGGACCCAACGCTTAAAGATATGTCTTGGGGCGGCACGTGGGCTAAGTTTCCTACACGATCCCACGGATACATATCAAAGAGTTATACATCGAGATATCAAAAGTGCAAACATCCTTCTCGATGATAATTGGACAGCTAAAGTTTCTGATTTTGGCTTGTCAAAAGCTAGCCCAGCTAACCAACCGCAAACATATCTTGTCTCGGATGCTGCTGGTACACTTGGGTATTGTGATCCTTTATATTCAAAGATGGGTTTACTCTCAAAAGAGTCTGATGTTTACTCTTTTGGAGTGGTCTTGTTTGAAGTAATGTGTGGGACACTATGCTATGAACAGAATAATGGTGCGCTTAATATTTTAGTACCGACATGGAGAAAATGCTATGAGGAGGATAAGTTGGACGAGATCATCTTTTCTGGTTTACGAGAACAAATGGAACCAGGTTCTTTGAAGCTGTTTTCAGCTATTGCCTATCGATGTGTGAAGAAATCTCGTGAAGAACGACCAACAATGGATGAGATCATAAAAGAACTTGAGCTTGCACTTAAACAACAAGTAAGATTTCTTAGTTTCACTAAAGGTTTATTGTTTTGGTTTATTTTCCTATCCGGTTCACGAATTCCTATAAGTTGCAATTCTATATCATATCATCCTTAAGTTATTGTAACTAATAGATGACTAGTAGCTCACAGTAGAACATTTTTTCAGGAGGTTTTTGATGATCTCGAAAACAAAGTGAACCTTGAAGAAATTATCAAGGTTGTAAAACTTGCAGGTAGATCCTATGAATCTATAAATCAACTTATCTTGCTTCTATTGGAAGGGATCATTGTGGACGATGGTAAAACGGTATTTACCCTGAAACCATCCCCCTATAGCTATTTAACTTAATTTACTATCTTATATAAGAACTGACATAAATTCAATTTAATTTTGTTTTAATACATAGAAATTACTGATAATCCTTTTTTAATCACAATAGTACATCGTTTAAAGGAATTAATCAATTTAGAAAACGATTTCTTAATTTTCTTGGAAGAAAAATAAAGAATATAGTGGTTTTATTCTTTTAGTTTTGGAAATTATAAAGGTGGAGAAACAACGCCCGAAAATGTTTGATAAAGGATGGATAACAGATAATTTGCCCCAACCAAATTAAACATATGCTCATATTCTTATTATCGACATTGACAGTTTCTTTCAATAAATAAGAAGGGAGAAACTTGTGAAATGATATCTGCGTTGAAATGCATATTTGGAGATCATGACATTGACAGTCTCCAAGAGTCAAAGTGAGTCGATTTTTCTCCAACGCTAAGTTCGTAGATTGAGATGATAGTTTAAATTATAAATGTGATTTTAATTTAATATGTGCATGCAGGTTTGGCAGTGGCCGAACGACAGACTTGTACAAGAGTTTTAGAGTAGAAGTAAGCACTCAGTTTCTGTCACCACATGTCATATACACCATAAACCTTGTCCTCAAAAGAACTGATCAGGCCGGTGGGACAAATGTACCAGTCAAATACAAATTAGAAAAGGAGACACAATATTCGAATCCAGGCATTGTGGACGTGCGAGAAGATGGATGGCTAACGATTGAACTGTATCAATTTACAAGCAGTGAAAAAGGAGATAGTTTTTCAATCGATATATCACAACCACTTCAATATTATTCCTCAGCACCAAAGTATTTTCTCGAAGGCATTGAATTTCGACCGGTGGAGCACGTAAGCTACCAAAACGAATTAGCTTGTTTGCATCATTTTAAATTAAGAAGGGAATTACTTATAGGAACTAAAAGTCTGACTGTTTGAAAGTTCTCCCACTAACCATATGAAAAGAATTACTGTGAAATATATAACAAAAGATAATGGATATAAGTTTTTTGTTTTGGTTAATGGTACATTTTTTGTGATCGTATAAATTAATCAATGTGTTCATATACTTTAGGAGTCAGATGAAAACCTGGAGGATGAAATTAAGATAGATATGCAATGTATATCAGATTCAGATGTATATTGGGAACGGAAGTTGACGAACGATTATACTGACATACTTACGCTGTCAAAAGAAAAACTAGAGTGGACAACCAAGAAGGAACTTTACTTTCTTCTTCGCAAGGGATTTCTGGTTGACAACAATGAAAAGGTATTAGTCGATCTAACTGTCTACTTTCAACTCATTGTCCAATTATAAAGAAAACGATGAACATCTATATATGTGTGTATGTTTTTATCAATTGAAGATCAATAAATTTTGATCACCAAGCTTCACATTTCATTCACTAGTTAATTCGTACATTATAATTAAGGGATTAAGTCATAGAATAGCAACGAATTTTCTTCATTGTCTCGTTTTGGTACGTCAACTGATTAAAAGATGTGCAATAGCAACGAACTTTCATAAGTTTTCCAATCTGCACATTTTGATGACTTGTCACGTTACAAATGGTGATACATGTCAGACTTTCAGGTATGACACGTCATCAAAATGTGCAGATTGTAACACTTATGAAAGTGTGTTGCTATTGCACATATTTTAATTGGTTCACGAACCAAAACAAGACAATAAAGAAAGTTCGTTGGTATTCTATGACTTAATCCCAGTAATTAATTATAGCTACCTAGTGATTTTTTCGTGTAACTCTCATAAAGTATGATTTTATAAGTTTGACAATAATAAACGATAGCATTTTATAAATACTAACAAAAAAGTTTTTTTTTTTTTTAATCTACAGAAATGGTTTTCCGTGAGCAAAGATATGAAGAAACGTCTTATGATACCAGCAAGAGCATCTTTGTTAGACAAAGAATGGATATGGAAGTCTTCACAAGAATCAAGGTTATCCGACTTTCTTTTCACATTTTAGTTTCATATATCGTTTGTCCCTAATGTATATATAGATAATACGATAACTTAATTGTAGGTTGCATAGATTGCTTGCTTCTTGCACAAATCTGATGTTTTATCTTCTTGCACAATCCTATCGTTTGTAACTAATTATTAATTCATCATGTATTCTTCTCCCACAATTTTGTAGATTCGGGGAGATGGCTGAGTTTCCAGATGGAGATAGATTTCTTATTAAATTTAAGCTCACGTCTGAAATATTGTCACCTCAAACACTCTATTCATGTCACATCATTTACAAATTGCCGGAAGACGATTCTTCATTTCAGCATCACATACAAACTACTATTGATGATCCCTCATCTGGTTCTAATCGTGAGCGGCTAATCTATTTAGTCACTCCTCCTCAGACTCCGGTTATTGGACCCAAGACGGATCAAGATCACATCCAACCACGTCCCCGCAAAATAAAAGGCCATCCAAGATTAAGAAAGGATGGTTGGATGGAATTTCAATTTTGTGAAATTTCGACTGGTACTACCGGATCTATTAACTTGGAAATTGAGTTCATTGGTTACAGAACCGAAAATGTAAACTTTGTTGGCCTAGTTGTGCAAGGGATTGAGATTAGGCCTTTGTAAATGTCGGTTTATAATAGTCATTTTGTTGTCTAGCTGTACAGAAAGTGAGATTGAGAGTACAGTTAACAGTTCACTATGTAATTAAATTCACTAATCAATTATTTAATCTAATTGTTTCATGTAATGCCCATTTTTAACCATGTTATATCAAAAACATTTCTCTTTTGCTTTATCAACTTATGAGAAATGGTTGGATATCAGCACATGTATCTTATACTACTTATAATTTCTATTTGTGATACTAGTTGTTGCATACAAAATCGTAAGGTGGCGGCTGGATTCTTCTGATTAAGCTATTTACGAATAATGATTGGAGTGACAAATGCCAAGGAGAGAATGAAAGATATAAAAGAGAAAGAAAGTTTCGACATTGCGAATTCATTGGCAATGGTCACTGTTGGTTTTGTGCTGTCTGTTGTGTGAATTCCCAGAACAGGGTAAAGATAATCAATGGTACCGGATATTCACTTGAAATCGTGTTATCACTTTCCAATAGAAACTATTCGACCCTATGCCTGGGTTACACGAATATCTCTATGGGATAAGACCAAGTGGTGTTCTTGTTTTAGGCACAAATCAAGAACCAAATTGCTTTCAAGTGTTTTTGTTATGTGTTCTATTTTCATGCAGATCTGATGATCTCCATTTAAATTAGAGGTTACTCAAACCTAGTCAAAAGGAATTATGAGTATTAATTGGCCAATTAATCTCCTCATAATTTTCCTCCATTCTAGCCATAGTGGTTACAAGACCAGATAATTATGGTCTTAATTACGAGTTTGAAACTTTCCATAAATAGGTCAAAGTAGTTACAAACTCTTTCCTGCATTACCGGCAGTAGAAACTTCTGCCTAGCAGTACTAATATAGCACTAGCAGTAGAAACTCTGCCTAGCAGCCTAGCAGTACTAATATAGTACTAGCAGTAGAAACTTCTGCTTCAGCAGTAGTAATATTAACACTAGCAGTAGAATCACAAACCACTATTTGAGTCAGGGTAATTAGGGACCTGATGGGTGTACACTCCGTACCTCCAAGCCCATTACCAGGTATGAATTGATCCCTCAAGTGCACTAAATTTTTCAACAATCCTCCCCAAAATTAGTTCACTTCCTTTGCATGAAAATTAAACATTAAACAAACATGTGCATAAATGAAAATATCTTGAAGATTGAATTCTCATCTTAGTACATTACACGTTCAAATATTCGAGAATCAGGGTGTTCTAAGAATTGAACCCTTCAACCCATTTGAATACCTGAAGATAAAATACACACAAGTTTTCAAACACTTAAATGCTCCTGACACTATACAAGCCATGTGTCCATATCCAATTCATAAATGTTGTAAAAGCTAAAAGTCCAAAGCTTCCTGAAGCGGCAAAACTTCAACATTTATATAGGTGGTTCCTCTTTATTCATGCTCCTGCTTAGCACTTTTTCAAAGAATATAACCATTGAGAAGAAAAGACTTCATTCTCCTTTTCAGCAGGTTCTGAGCACAACCTTGGGATGATCATAAAACATGTGCTCCAGTCCACTAAATGTTCAGCTTTCCACATTGAACTCAACTCCAAAGTTTCCTCATGAGGGAGTTGGGTGTCTTAGCATTCAGTGACTAAGTTGGACTTCAAACCCATCCCTTTAGCAGACTTTAAAACCAAGTCTCTAGCCAAACCCTTCGTCAAGTGATCAACTAAGTTATGTTGAGATCTAACAAACTCTATAGATATCACCCCATTCATGATAAGCTCACGAATCATGCTATGCTTGATACCTAAGTGTCTAGACTTCCCATTGTACATCTGGCTATAAGCCTTTGCCAATGTAGTTGCACTATCATAACGGATAGAAATAGGTGCTATAGGTTTAGGCCACAATGGAATCTCAAGAAGCAAGTTTTTCAACCATTCAGCTTCTTTACCAGCAGCTGCTAAGGCCACAAATTCATATTCCATTGTTGAACTGGTGATGCACGTTTGCTTCTTGGTTGCCCAAGAAATTGCACCTCCACCAAGTAGGAATACCCAGCCACTAGTAGACGAATTATCTTCAGTGTTACTGATCCAACTTGCATCAGTGTATCTTTCTAATACTGATGGATAACCAGTATATGAGAGACTATAATCCATAATTCTCTTCAAATACTTCAGTACCCTCTGAATTGCTTGCCAATGATGAGCACTAGGATTACTAGTATACATGCTCAGTTTACCCACTACAAAAGCAATATCAGGTCTTGTACAAGTCATGGCATACATTAGGCAGCCAATCACCCTAGAATATTCAAGTTGAGATACAGCTTTGCCAGTATTAGGCATCAGCTTCTCACTTGTATCCATAGGAGTACTTACTGGAGTACAATCAAAGTAATTAAATTTTCTCAACACCTTCTCAATGTAATGAGACTGAGAGATAGAAATTTTGTTACTTTCATGTTTAATCCTTATACCAAGGATAACATCAGCTTCCCCCATATCCTTCATGGAGAACCTTGATGACAAAAATTCCTTTTTCAAGTTGATGCGTGGTTTTGCGACCTTACAACAGGTTTTACCTCTCGAGGGATCTCAAGAGGCTTGCAATCCCCACCAGGCAGTGTACCTGACCGATGTAGTATAGTGAAGTGGCAAGTACCGGGGGATTGATCGTTCTCTAGGGGAATAGTGTCGTTAGAATTGAAAAACTACTCTAATAGGTCTAAGGGTGAGGGAAGATTCTTTTTGTATTTTTATATTTTTTATAAAAGCAAGTAAAATCTCGGGTTTGAAGGAGTGGGCGGAATTAGTTGCTAGTCAACTAACCCAAATAACTACAATTGCAAATAAAATAAAATAACTGAAAATGAAAAGGTTGTGGAACTTATATGGAGAGAAATGTGTTTACTTAGATTTCCTTACTCCCTAACTATCTTTTACCGGTTGATTAGTGTGTATTAATTGCGTGGATGACGGGTGTATTCCTTAATACCAATCGTGGGGTGGCGTACGTACTTCCCCAACTCTATAAGCTCCTACTTCACTCATATGTCGAGCCGGCTAAGAAGCCCCTAACATGGGATCACTAGAATTCGCTCATGCATTAAATACAACCATAAAAACCTTAGTACGCATTGGTTCATGTTTCTTAAGACGTTCAAGCAAGTTACCGTATAGGAGGTTAGCCAGTTTTCTTAAGCCTAACATCGATAAACAATCATCCAATACAATTAATAACACACTAACAACCAATAATCAATAGTTAGGTTTCATTAGATCTAAGCAAACACAAGATAAATCTAGCCTAACATGTTAATCAAAAGACAAGAACAAGATATAATCAAACAACACATAGACATATTGAATGATTAATTGATTACTTATCTTCAATTAAACATGGGAGATCCAAGGGTATAAAACCCTTAAAAATGGTAGAAAAATCGTCTAGGGTTTCTCCTCACAAAGTTGCACACCAATGACTAAAAATTGAAAAACTATATATAGAATTTAGGGGCTGACGGCGTCACGTTGTAGGAGGTGACGCCGTCACCTCGCCGCGGCTAGGGTTCCCGGATGGTCTTCCTGACGCTGTCCCTCTTTAATCCTCCAAAATCCACTCTGGCTCGTCAAGGGTTGACGCCGTCACAATTGTGCTTGACGCCGTCTCTCTTTAACTTAAACCGTGACGGCCTTGATCACCTTAAAGGGTGACGCCGTCAGACTTCCATTGTAAAACTTTCTGGCGCGTCACGTGTATTTGTCATATCCACCTCTTTTGCCAAGCCGTGACGCCGTCAGGAGCAATCCTTGACGCCGTCACGTGTACTTTTCCAGCAGCTTTGGAGACTTTGTTGTTTTCTTCACTTTTATGCTCCAAAAACGTCCAAAATGCTTCCTTTTCCAGATTTCTTCTCCAAAGTACCTAAAATGACAAAAGGAACGATTTAGGGCAATATTTGATCAAATAAATACGATTTAGGGCTTAAATGACCCCCTAAAAGCGGTACACTTTTCGCTTCATCAAATACCTTACACTTGAGATTTGCTTGTCCTCAAGCAAATGCGCTTTTATTCTAATCAAAATACAAGTTAGGGGTCATTTAACGCTAATATAAAAGTAATTACAACAAATAGTCGTTCCCCTTTAATCATAATAAGCACGGAGATTACAAACTATCACCTCACAAGTAGTGTTTGGATACTCACATCTCTCAGGTGTCATAAAAGTATATCTCATAAATGAAAATGGATAATATCTCTCACTACCTGTCATAGCAAATAGATTACCATAGGCTTGGGAAAGGATCAAAACCTCCTCCACTAGGCGTAAGCACCTAAGATAAACTATCAAAGAGGGCTTTTAAACGGGTTATAACGTTAGGTGTAGGGATATGATAAACACGGTTTTGTTGGATAAGGGATATTTTACTGGTGGCGAGTTAAAGATCTTGGTTAATTACATGTACAATATGGCGTTGCTAAGCCAAGACTAGACTCGACTTAAGCTAAAAACAAAATAACAAAAACATAAAATAAACATAAAATGAAACGGGATGGTAGTCCGTATGTTTTTTCTACTTTTCTTTTTCTCATTTTTTTTTTTTGTATTTTTCTTGATTTTTTCGATTTTTTTTTTTTTTTTTTTTTTCATACACTCTTGCCCTACCATCCAAAATAATACATCGTAGGAGCGTTGCATTCCCCTTACACTTGAACTTTTACATAACTTTACAATTAACTATTCTAATGACTCGAATTAAGATAATCGAAACACTTGGAGTACTTTTAAAATATTTAGCACATATGGGGGTAATAATGTTGTTCTTCCCTATTACTCCATTACACTAGTACTTTACCCATGAGTCCCAATCGTCCCAAAACAATATGTACAAGGATATGACTCGACTTAGCAACCATGTAATCAATTAGATAATTAACTTGGGGTTTAAACAAATGTTGTCACAATAATGCACTAAAGATGAGTGCATACAAGGTAGGCTAAGGCGATTTGGGTGTACATTTAAGTGGGGTGTAAACAAATTCTTCCTTTAAGTAAAATGCTTAAAGTTAGAAACGAAAAGATAGGCTCTGAGGGGTGTACTATGGGTATCGTGTACTAAAAATGAGTACAACGCAAAGGGTGTGGGAGAATTACTTGACCAATGTAGCCAATGTAATTATAACAAAAACACAGGTGTAAAACAACGGGTTAATCCTAATGCCTCTTATCATGTAGTAAATCTAACTACACGAATGTAGTCTCACTTGTGGCCTCGGAATGGTCCTAACGCAAGTTCTAGAATCTAAGTGCTACCGGTACACACATCATAGCATAAATGCTTTTCCTACCAATTCTAGGGGCGAACCTCACATATTTGGGGGTGGAAAATTTTTTAGTGGTATGGTTTTTGTGCTAGTCATATAACTCCTATCCATGAGACGCTCATTAAGATCAAAGTTTCACTCCTATATGTTGTAAAAAAATTTAAATTTGGCACTAAAATTGCCTTAACAGGTATTTCTCTCAGTTTTATTACACATCTACCATTAAACAAACAAAAATCAAGCGTAATAGCATTCTCTAAGGTATCGTACTTTACCCCCCCTTACACTTAAGATGAACATTGTCCCCAATGTTCAAATAACAAGATGTAAAAGTAAATAAGGTAAAAGAATGAAATCAAATACTCCCCTGATTCGTTTGGTGGATAAAGAGGTAACATGGTTAGATCTTCTTCCAAGGTAATGTTGAAGCTCCAAGACTAAAGCATCGCCAAAAGCTAGATTCCACATACATCTCCTTGTCCAAAATAACCTGTTAAACCTGAGAAAACAAACACGAAAACCTGCATAACATCGGCGGGATAAATATATATAAGGATATAAGTTAGAGATTTAATAAAAACTTTTCATGATTCCGGTAGAAAAACAAAACTTTCAAAAATTTCAGAAAATTAAAACCTGACGCCGTCAGGTTGTAATGCCTGACGCCGTCAGAAATGATCTGACAGAATTCTCATGTTAAGTTTCCGGAAAATTTCTGGAAAAACCTATACCTTACTTCCTGGAATTCCTGCAAAACATCATTATGACTCGATACAAGCATTTGACTCAAACAATTACTAATATGTATGTTAATTTAATATTGTTATGATTCATGTTCATTTGTTCTAATAAACCGATTTGGATTTCCCTTACACTTATCTTTTGCAAAATACCTTTATATGTAGTTAAGACGAAGTTAAAAACAAGATAAAGCATTTTCACAATTTAGTTTTGAACATGAATCAATAATAATAAAAATTAAACATACATACGGAAGCAAATAAAATCAAACAAACAAATAAATAAACACACAAAGCAAATAAAGCTTGGGTTGCCTCCCAAGAAGCGCTTGTTTTTGTTCGAGTCACGAGCCTGACTCTACCCTTATTTAACGGAAATAGGGGAGGTTTTCCCTACACTTAGGATTAAGTGTGGATGAAAGTAGCGATACACACCCTTAGGGTGGAAATATGCCACGTGAGGAAAGAGTGACGGGTGAATTATATGCTCAAAGGTGCGGGATCCTATCATCATAACCTTACCTAATTCAATTGGGTTAGTGGGCGGATTAAGATTTTCTCCTAGAAAGGGATCATCTTCTATCAATTTCAAGAGACTCCAAGTTAAGAATCCACTTTGACCTAATAAACCCGGTTTAAACCCATAATGTTTCTTGTGATCAATCATAAATGGGTGATGTAAGTATGTAAGGTCATGGTTTACTCCTATGTTAGCTTCCTCTCTACAAGGCTTAGAGTCTAATACCTTCAGCGTGACACTACCCGGACTATATGGTTTGATGGGTGGATCGGGACCTTTTTCAATTCCTAAATTCACATCAAAGGATGGAAGATTATGTAACGGTTTTGGTTGAGGCTCCGGTTCATTAAAACTAGGAACTTCCATATAACTAAAAGAAAGGTTATGACTACAAGTATTCAAACCAATATCCTCTAGTTGTGTTTGGTCCAAGGGTTCTACCTCTATTGGGGTTCCTATAGTCTCTTCTACTTCTTCTGGGTAAGTCACGGGTGGTGTGTGTGCCTCAAATGATGGTAGGACTTGTGGGGTACTTGGTGGGCTTATGTTACTTACCTCATCATTCCTTGTGTCAAGATCACCTATATCCTCATCATGTGTTTTAGTAGGATCTAACCCTAACATTTTCCCAAGTATCTCAAGTGCTTCTCTAGGCATCTCAACTTCTATGTCCGAATCATAAGGATCATCCTCAATATTCTGACTGCTATATTCAAATTGCCTAAAAGATTCATCATGTGTTTCTTGAGATTCAACGTCATCAATCATAAAACCTAGGTCTTTTTGATCAATGTGATCATGCTCGGCTAGATCCTCCATCACATCAAGATCACCTAAGTGTTCACCCTGTATTATGGTAGTGCCTAACCATGACATGCAGCTAGGTGGCTCAACTCTACCCTCATGTGTGTCGTATGTTTTGGTGAAATCTATCCCACTCATGCAACTAACCATCTCAGAATCTTGGTTTGATTCTAAGTCCATGTTCTTAGAAACTATGTCTCTTTGCTCATACGAATCCACCAATTCGTTCCACTTATGGGTCATGGTTAGGAAGCTTTCCTCAAAATTCATCCAAAGGGCCTGACTAAAAGGAATTGATCCAGATAATGCTCGTCTAATAGAAATCTCACATGCATAGAATTCATTAAACCCATCTAACCTAACCCCTAACTCCTTTTGGAAATCACAAAGATCACACAAAAATTCATAGGAATGATAGGAAACAAATCTATTGGTGAAATATAATTGTTCCTCTATTGTCAATGATCTAAATGGGATTTCATCCATTATAGTGACAAATGAAAATGGTTTTACAAACAAAGGGCACAAAGAAAAAGATAGACTACAAGAAATCCTAGAAAAATAAAATAAAAAATCTCACTAGAAAGGAATCTAGTGAGTAGACCTAATAAAATAAAAATTCAACCTAAACAATAACTATTCCCCGGCAGCGGCGCCAAAAACTTGATGCGTGATTTTGCGACCTTACAACAGGTTTTACCTCTCGAGGGATCTCAAGAGGCTTGCAATCCCCACCAGGCAGTGTACCTGACCGATGTAGTATAGTGAAGTGGCAAGTACCGAGGGATTGATCGTTCTCTAGGGGAATAGTGTCGTTAGGATTGAAAAACTACTCTAATAGGTCTAAGGGTGAGGGAAGATTCTTTTTGTATTTTTATATTTTTTATAAAAGCAAGTAAAATCTCGGGTTTGAAGGAGTGGGCGGAATTAGTTGCTAGTCAACTAACCCAAATAACTACAATTGCAAATAAAATAAAATAACTGAAAATGAAAAGGTTGTGGAACTTATATGGAGAGAAATGTGTTTACTTAGATTTCCTTACTCCCTAACTATCTTTTACCGGTTGATTAGTGTGTATTAATTGCGTGGATGATGGGTGTATTCCTTAATACCAATCGTGGGGTGGCGTACGTACTTCCCCAACTCTATAAGCTCCTACTTCACTCCTATGTCGAGCCGGCTAAGAAGCTCCTAACATGGGATCACTAGAATTCGCTCATGCATTAAATACAACCATAAAAACCTTAGTACGCATTGGTTCATGTTTCTTAAGACGTTCAAGCAAGTTACCGTATAGGAGGTTAGCCAGTTTTCTTAAGCCTAACATCGATAAACAATCATCCAATACAATTAATAACACACTAACAACCAATAATCAACAGTTAGGTTTCATTAGATCTAAGCAAACACAAGATAAATCTAGCCTAACATGTTAATCAAAAGACAAGAACAAGATATAATCAAACAACACATAGACATATTGAATGATTAATTGATTACTTATCTTCAATTAAACATGGGAGATCCAAGGGTATAAAACCCTTTAAAATGGTAGAAAAATCGTCTAGGGTTTCTCCTCACAAAGTTGCACACCAATGACTAAAAATTGCAAAACTATATATAGAATTTAGGGGCTGACGGCGTCACGTTGTAGGAGGTGACGCCGTCACCTCGCCGCGGCTAGGGTTCCCGGATGGTCTTCCTGACGCCGTCCCTCTTTAATCCTCCAAAATCCACTATGGCTCGTCAAGGGTTGACGCCGTCACAATTGTGCTTGACGCCGTCTCTCTTTAACTTAAACCGTGACGGCCTTGATCACCTTAAAAGGTGACGCCGTCAGACTTCCATTGTAAAACTTTCTGGCGCGTCACGTGTATTTGTCATATCCACCTCTTTTGCCAAGCCGTGACGCCGTCAGGAGCAATCATTGACGCCGTCACGTGTACTTTTCCAGCAGCTTTGGAGACTTTGTCGTTTCTTCACTTTTATGCTCCAAAAACGTCCAAAATGCTTCCTCTTCCAGATTTCTTCTCCAAAGTACCTAAAATGACAAAAGGAACGATTTAGGGCAATATTTGATCAAATAAATAAGATTTAGGGCTTAAATGACCCCCTAAAAGCGGTACACTTTTCGCTTCATCACAGGTCAACCTGAGTTTGGTCAGTGCCAAAGATCAGCATGTCATCAACATATAGGCAAATGATGACTCCTTTACCAGATTCATCAAATTTGCTATATACACATTTGTCAGACTAGTTAAGTAAATAACCACTAGACAAAACCACTTCATCGAATTTTTGATGACATTGATTAGGTGCCTGCTTCAGTCCATATAAGGACTTAATCAGTTTGCACACCTTGTTTTCATTGCCAGGCATGATGAAGCCCCGATGTTGGTTCATGTAAACCTCCTCATCCAATTCACCATTCAAGAAGGTTGTCTTCACGTCCATCTGATGAATAATCAGATTGTGAATTGATACCAAAGCAATTAGCAATCTTATGGTACTGATACGAGCCACAGGGGCATAAGTATCAAAATAGTCTATCCCTGACTTTTGTTTAAAGCCCTGAATGACTAGTCTAGCCTTGAACTTTTTAATAGTTCCATCTACCTTCATTTTTCTTTTGAAAATCCATTTGCAACCCAAAGGTTTGCAACCAGGTGGTAGATCAGCCAACACCCAAGTGTTGTTGCCCATGATAGAGTCCATCTCATCATTTATTGCTTCTTTCCAGAAAGCAACATCCTGGGACTTCATTGCTTCATCAAATGTTTTGGAATCATCCTCAACATTAAAGCAATAGGAGTGTTGGTCAGAGACCTCATTCTTTGTACCTTCAATTAAGTATAATTGAAACTCAGGTCTAAATGACTTTGGAGTCCTGATCCTTTTGCTCTTTCTGAGCTCAGGTTCAGGTTGTTGAACCACAACCTCATCATAGATCTCTGATACACCAATGTCATTAGTTCCATTAGGAATCCTCTGACTTGGTCTAGGGACTGATGAGAATCTATTCTCATCAAAAATTGCATCCCTTGATTCAATTATTGAGTTAATTGAAAAAGATTCATTAGGTTCAATAACATAGAACCTATATGCTTTGGAGTGCTCAGCATATCCAACAAAGATGCATTCAATGCCTCTTTCACCCAAAGTTGTCTGCTTTGGATCAGGGAGTCTTACAACAGCCTTACAACCCCAAACCCTGAGATAGTTCAGGTTGGGTTTCCTTTTAGTCCAGAGTTCATAAGGGGTTATTTTGTTCCTTTTATTGGGAACCCTATTTAATAAATAACAAGCTGTCAACATAGCTTCACCCCAGAACCCTTGACTCAGCCCTGAATAGGACAACATGGAATTAACCATCTCCTTTAGCACCCTGTTTTTCCTTTCAGAAATACCATTTTGCTGAGGAGTATAATGTAACACCCCCAAATTACCGCAGCGGAACAGTAGATGTCAAGGGGGTATTACTTCATAATACAGATCAAGGTATAGAAAACGACCTCTAAATGAGACGTTTTGAAAAGTTATCATTCGAATTATTAAAATCAGAGTTATGACAATAAGTTCCAAAGTAAATATTACATAAAAGTTTTCAAAGTGTATCGAATGATAAAGATAGATATGAGCCTTCAAAGTATGCCATTGACTCTAGAATCCATGCATCCACTATTGCCTTAAAACCTGAGATAAACATGCTAAAAAGTGTCAACCAACGGTTGGTGTGTTCATAGAGTTTAGTTTAAAAGTAAAGCATTTGAATAAAGATGTATAAAGGTAAAGTGTTTAAATATAGATTTTTCCAGCAAAGGCATTGTAAATCCACTCAGTTCCAAGCCCCGCCTATACAAGACTTGCAACCTGTGTGTTTACAACCCACTGCTAACATAGTATGTCTATCAATTATATTTGAATAAAGATTTCACAGCAAAGGCCTTGTAAATCCACTCAGTTCCAAGTCCCGCCCATACAAGACTTGCAACCTGTGTGTTTACAACTCACTGCTAACATAGTAAGAATAGAATAGATGTCTTGCATACCAATGCACAATATAATAGATGACTTGCATACCAGTGCAAAATATATTAGATGACTTGCATATGATCGATGTCTTGCATACCAATGCACAATGTGTTAAAGGATTTGCATACCAATGCACAACATATTAAATGACTTGCATATCAATGCACAACGTATTAAATAACTTGCATATCAATGCACAACGTATTAAAGGATTTGCATACCAATGCACAATAAGATTACTGGGTGCCTTTTCCCAAAGGATTACTGGGTGCATACTTCCCACAGACAAGTATAAAAGCATATTGTATAAATGTTTGAGTAATTGCATAAATCATGTATTTGATAAACGAGTAAAATAATTTAAGCATGTATCTCCCCCAAAAGTAGTTTCAAAAGTATAAAAATAGGGGCTATGAAACTCACGGTAAACCGTGAAAGTTTCTAAAGTATTTGTATAAATAAATAAATCAATTTTTAGCATGTATCTCCCCCAAAAAGTATAAAACAAAATGTATAAAAAGAGGGGCTATGAATCTCACCTCAGTAACACAGCAGTGAATAGGCAGTAGTCAAGTAGAAATAGTGGATGGCACCAACACGCGACCTAAATTAGTATGACAAGTCTTAGTTTACAGTTTTGTTCACGACTCAAAGTGTTTAAATAGATTTAAGTTTCTCAAGTGGTTGTATTTAATAATGCTTGTGTGGTAAGGTTTATGTTTAAATCGATTTTAACAATATTTGTAAGTATCGGCTCGAATATTGGCTTAATACTTATGGATAAATACAAGTCAACAAGTATTTATTAAGTTCGTTTGGTCTCGATGTGTATGAATGTATATATATGTTATATATTTATCGATGTCGTGTGAAAATAATATATTTGGACCAATACATTATTTATAGCTTTACGTTGATATTGTCGTCAAATAAAAATATGTGTTGATGAAAAGTGGGTAAAAAGTGTTAGAAAATATAGATTATTCTAATTTATACTCCGTAACAAGTTTGTGAAAAGGTATAATAGTTGTCAAACTTTAGGGGCTGAAAGTATAAATTGTCAAAAATAACGCAAATAGAAAAACCTGCCACTGGCGAACTCGGGTCGGTGTGCAATAGCTGTGCTACACAACCAGTGAGCCAAGGGCTCTTTTGTTTTATATTTTGTAACTTGTTGTATTTAACGGACTTCCTCTCTGTTTCTTTTTTTTGTCATAAAGTTCACAGTTTGAATATTCGAAAGTGTATGTCGGTTTTGAAACAAGACTCAGTTAAGTATTCGTTCATCATCTTAGAGCTTTATGTGAACTCGAAAATCACCACACAAGAATTCAAACGACATAACCCACTTGTAAACTCTCATGCACGAATATTCAAACGTGGGGTTTATGTAGGTCGAATATAGATTTTATGAAAGCTCATTCGTTAGTTTCTTAAAGTTTTAAGTATAACGTGTGACATGAAATATCCTAGTTACGTGTAGCTTAAAGTTCAAAAACAAGAAGTGAGTAAGTTTAAAAAAAGAACATGCTTGAGTCGAGTATATGTGTATGTTATATTTAAAATAAGAACATGCTTAAGGTTCGAAAATAAAGAAGATCGCCAAATGTTGAAGTAATTTCTTGCAACCACTTCAGACAAATAAAGAGGGCCTTCCGTTTGAACTCAGCTAGGGTTCTTCCGGGAGGCTTGGGTGCTGATCCCTTCGGCTATTGGAGGTCCTCCGGGTATCTGCACACAACAGCACACGTTAGGCTCGCCCCGGGTGTTATCCCAGGACCCACCTCCAGTGTGAGAGTAAGTATTTGGTATTCCGAACGGGCTATCAATTATAATGAGAAGTAAATGCAGGTAAAACGTTAGTTGAGAGCAGTAAATGAGCTGAGTATTTATAGCACTCGACCTCGATACCTGGACTGGCGGCGCCGAATTTTTAGGAGACATGTCCCCGACATAATCCCGTAAATCCCGGGGCGGCGGCGGCGGTGTCTGCAGCTGCCATCTGTCAAAAGGTAAATGCCACCTGTCCTACTACTTACAGTGATACTGGCCGAAAGAGTCGTGTGCCCTCCGGTAGGTCCGGACGGCTATGTGTCGTCCGGACGGCCGATCAAGACAGGCCGTTCGGACACATGCGTCAACATGTCCCCCCAGTATTGCATTATCGGTTGAAGACCGATGGTGTAATACTTGAAGAATACCTTTATACCTTTTGGCAAGTGCTTTCTGATACACACATGTAATACCGGTATTGTATTGTTAGCAAAATATTGACGTAATACTTCAAAGGGTACCTTATGGCCTTTTGGCCTAGATCATTCGGATTAATGCTGTATTTGCCTTTCGGTTCGGCCGATGGTTTAATACTTTAAAGAGTTGACTTTGACATGACATGGCTTTGATGTGCAGAAGCTATCATTGTATCTTTCCCGATCCTCTCCTGGTTTGCAACATGTATTTCTTATAGTTCAGATTAATAATTGCCCTTTGTTCGCGTCCGTTTGATCCTATTGTGCCCGAGGGTTCCGATTTGCCAAAGACCGTTGTTATTCCTTTTTGGGGGTTAATTGCCGCGCATGCCCGATGGGCCATGGTGTGCCGATGGTATTATATTTCAAACAAACCATGGGTTCATGCTTGACCCTTCCCGAAGGATATGCCGTTAGGCTTGAGTATGTATGTACTAGTTTTACCGGGAGTTGTCTTGGCGCTTCTTCGAGCGTACCCCTTTTTTATACTACTTAAAATTCTTTATTATTTTATGGTCATTTAATATAGATCGTAATTAATGGGTGCTGACACGCATGCGCATGCCCAATACGCGTGCTGAGGTGTTGCCACGTCAGCACCTTGCCTGGTGTGACATTCCGCACTCTGTGTTCTTCCTATAAATAGCGTCGCTGGTGTGTATTTTTTACTACCGTAATTCCACATTCTTCATTGAGACGCCTTCCGGTATTATCTTCCGAACGATCATTGCAAGTCTGCTCGAGTGATTTTATCTGTGCGACTTCCATACTGGTCTTTCGTCTGTAAAGGTACGTTCCGGTTCACCCATATCTTGTTTTTACTGTTGTTTGGCCGTATCCCTCTTTCCCTCGGTTAGACCATGTCGGTTCCGCCCGTTTCTACTTGTGAGGATTCCCCAGGGGTCGAGGGTTTTCTCCCAAAGCTTGTCATAGAGAAGTTTGCCTTTCGGTTGGACGAAGGGGCTGTGCGTAGGGTTATATGGACTTTAGAATACTGCCAAACCTATACCCGCGTCTGCCCCCGAAGGGTATTATGATGGATTAATTGCTTAATGATGCCATTGGTTTGTTCTCGGAGTATTTTATTGGGGGTGGTTTCACTGTGCCTTTCTCCACATTCCTGTTGGTTGGAAATGTGACTTTTCCCTAATAGATAGACGTGCCATCCCATTTGCTATGCCTTGGGGACATCATCATTTGGACATGTCGGATTCACATCCGGAGGGAGATTTTAACACAGTGGGTGCCAATCGGCTGTCCCAGAATGTGACAGACCTTATCCAAATTCTTCGGAGTCTTCTGTATGCCGTTAGACTCTCGTCTGAGTGGGATTATCCCGATTACCGGGTGGCCCTAAGGGATATTGAAGGAAGGGTTACAACCTTACAACCTTTGTTTCTGCCCTCGTTCGTTATTTTAGCTGTGCTTTGGCCGGCATGTCTGCGCAGAGTTTTACCCGTTTGACGTTTTTGTTTTTTACAGCTATCACAATGTCTCAATATTTAAAGAAGCCCAAGGTTAGAAAGGATGTGCCCGTGGTCCAGAAGGATCAGCACCGAGAGGATCAATCCCACGAGACGCATGTGGCCGCTCCCGCTGCTTCCCAAGCCGTCATCCCGAAGGAGACGGTCGAAACGACGAGGGTCGAGGTGCCCGACCCGAAGGTTTTGGAGGCCAGGAAGAGAAAACAGGACCAGAATGTTGTCCGGCCCACACCTCAGTCTCAACCACAGGGGACTAGACTCCGTCTTCATCCTGATTCGTCAGGTGGTGGTATGTTCCGAGAGGTTAAACGAAGTAAGCCAAATGAGAAGGCCGGTATGGTGGGCCCAAAAGAAAGCGACAGTGCTTCGGCCGCAAGAAAACAGCCGGAGGGGCCCAATGCTTCGTCCGGAAGAAAACAGCCGGATATCCAAGGAGGCATCGGCGGGGGCTTCGCGTCGGATACCACCGGTGCTGGCAAGTTCTCTTTTTTTTTTCTTTTTGCTATTAGGAAGTGTTAATCCCTGTCCCTTGCCTTTGCTCCGATAGTAGTTGTTACTTAACTTTATTATTCTCTTATGAAAAATGCAGGGGGTTCTTCCGCTGCTGCTCCTGATCGCGGAAAGGACAAAGTAACTGATGAAGATGACTCGGCATCTTTGCATGTGCCGATGTGGAAAGTGCGCAAGGATGACCGCTTGGACAGCTGGGAGGTCTGTCGGGACTTGATGCTGAACCTACCGACTCCTAAAGAAGAGTCATTTTTGGAAGGCTTGGGGGATGTCGAGGCTGCTCAAAGGGCCTGGAAACTTTTGGGTATGGGGGCCGCTGCCCAGTCGAACTTGTTGCTTCGGTTCGAGGGCCTTCTTCATGATCACAATGAACTGTACCATGCTCACCAACACTGCGGAAACCTCGGAAAGAACGGGGGTGAGCTTAAACAACTGAAGGTTGAGCATTCTACTTGCATGGTGAGGGAGTCGGAACTGATGGGACAGGTGAAGGAACTGGAGAAGTTGGTGGAGGACGAGAGGTTGGCCGCGCCGGAACGAATCAGTGCCTTGGAAGCTGATTTGGAAAAAGCTAAGGTTAATCTGAATGGGGAGGTGAAGGACAACTTAGCCCTTCGGGAGCAGAAGAAGGATCTTATTGCCCGGGTGGGCCGTACTGAAGGGGATAGGTTCAGGGTTGTTAAGGAGGTCATCCCGGAGGTCGTTCGTCGTCTATTGGGCAGCTATGAGTACAAAGAGCATTTGGCAGGACCTTTCAGCTTGTCCTCGCAATCTGGTTTCATGGAGGGCGTGGTTGTGGGTCGCAAGCCGGAGGAGGTGGCCGCCATTTAGGCCAAGACGGAAGACCTGGATGTGGATGCTGCGAAGAAGCTCGACCCGTTGTATGACGGGTTGTTTACCGCAGAGTATCCATATATCAAGAAGATCAGCAGCTCCTACCTTAAGTCTCTTGATGAAATCCTGCAAATCTTCCCCGATCCCGATCCAGCTTCATCTCCCAAGAGTCTAACAGCCGGTGCCGCCGAGGGATCATCTTCCGGGGCTCCCCAGACCGGGGTTGCTAATGTCGCGGGTTCAACTGTTGGGAGGGATGAGTCGGCTCTCTGAACACTTAAACAATTTGGTTTTAACTTGGTGTTGTAAGGCCTTCGAGCCAAGAACAATATTTTTTTTTTTATTTCGGATGACTGTAATAATTTATGACAAATAATTCGTATGGCTTATTCGTTTGTATATATCTATGACTGTTCTGTATTCCGTACGTGCCATGTTTCATGTTTCGTGCTATTACTTTTGCTTGTTTCTGGAGTGATTTTCTCTTTTTGGTTTATTGGTCTCAGTGTTACCTTGCCCTTTCGGATTTTATATCTCGGTTGACACGATGAGGTGCTCTTTCGGGCATTTGAACGAACCTATCGGATTTTGTGAACTTGCGATTATTAATGGTTGCCCTATCCTACTTCCCCCCTTTCTTCCTTTTTTTATATTATGTATGGTATGCATTTTTGAGCGGTTGTATGGTACCCCTTTGAACATTGACCACAAGAATCTCCGGAGGGGACCAGCCTCTCGGAGGGATCACTTTTCACTTATGTTCAAAGTACGACAAATGATTCAACCTTTCCGCAGGGATCATGGCAACCCCTTTCTGGGTATCAACCATCTTTGAACATTGACCACAAAATCTCCGGAGGGCGCGAACCTCACGGAGGGGCCACTTTCTAATTATGTTCAGAAAACAATGAACATTGATCACTAATCTCCGGAGGGCACGAACCTCTCGTAGGGACCACTCTCTAATTATGTTCGAGATATTATAGGTGGTTCAGCCTTTCCGCCAGGATTATGGCAACCCCTTTCTGGGTATCAACCATCTTTGGACATTGACCACACACTCCCCGGAGGGCGTGAACCTCTCGGGGGGGGGGCACTTTCTAATTATGTCCAGGAAACAATGAACATTGATCACTAATCTCCGGAGGGCACGAACCTCTCGGAGGGACCACTCTGTAATTATGTTCGAGATATTACAGGTGGTTCAGCCTTTCCGCCAGGATTATGGCAACCCCTTTCTGGGTATCAACCATCTTTGGACATTGATCACACACTCCCCGGAGGGCGTGAACCTCTCGGGGGGGCCACTTTCTAATTATGTCCAGGAAACAATGAACGTTGATCACTAATCTTCGGAGGGCACGAACCTCTCGGAGGGACCACTCTCTAATTATGTTCGAGATATTACAGGTGGTTCAGCCTTTCCGCCAGGATTATGGCAACCCCTTTCTGGGTATCAACCATCTTTGGACATTGACCACACACTCCCCGGAGGGCGTGAACCTCTCGGGGGGGCCACTTTCTAATTATGTCCAGAATGTCAAGTATCCTTGAGATGTTCCTCAGAAGTATTGCCTCCCTCCAGTGGTGGGGTAGCTTCTTTCAACGGTGGGACAATTCCCTCCAACGGTGGGATAACTGTATTTAATATTAAAAATAGTCAATGTTGGGTCTTTTTGGGAAGTCACAAGCATTTCAAGGAGGTATTGTGGGAAAATTGCCCCCCTTTAATGGTAGGGGAACTGCATTTCATTAGAATAGTTAACATCAAACCCTTTCGGGCGTTACTTAAGGTACAATGAACACTATTTGTGTGGACATTTTTTCCTTTTACAATTAATCTTCCGTCATGCTCACGGCGTTTTCCTGCCCCTCCCTACTCGACTTGTGTGTTCTCATTCGGCAAGCTTCCGACCTTTTGAGGGGCTCTTGCTTCTGGCGAATGGTGTTCCCATAGGTTTTGCTTCCCCGACATGCGAGATTACCTGTCTTAAGTTACGAAGGTATTCACGTTCCTTCCGTTAGTTTGCACATAATCACAGGGTAGAATAAAATAGTAAGGTATTCCAGTGGTTATTTCGTATTGATGATTACCTGAGCCGTTACTCGTACCTTGGCAGGTCTGTCGGGGCTTTCTTGATCACAACACTGGTTCGCCTTTCTCTCCTCCTTCCTTCCGACGATGGGTTCTTTCCTTTGCTCATGCGGTATGTCCCCTTGCTTTCCCTCCGGCGAATGAGCTCTTTCCCTGATTTCTCTTACTCTTGCAACAGGTTCCTCCCTTGTACCGTGATGCCTTCGCACTTTTGTCCGAGTGACCAATGTTGCTATGCCGCCCGGTGTGGGAAATTTGACCATCGAATGGATAGTTGAAGGTACGGCCCGCAACTTCTTTAAACCGATGCGTCCCAGTATGGCATTGTAGGGGGAAGGCGAATCAATCACGGCAAATTCCAAGCTGATTTTCCGGGACAAATCCTGATTTCTGAAGCAGACTTCCAGGTCTATCACCCCTCGTGGTCTAACGGGTTTTCCCGTGAATCCTATCAAGGTTGTGTCAACCTCCTTCAACCGTGCCCTGACCGCCGGATCCAGACACTCGAATTAGCGCCCATACATTATTTCCATCGAGGCACCAGGGTCGATGTAGACCTCACGTATTTTCCTCTCCCCAGCTTCTATTTCAATTACCAGCGGTTCGTCTGACATATTCTCTGGAAGAATGGCCGGGAAACTTACCGGAACGTTCATCCATTCTTCCATCTCTGTTTCTTCCATTTTCTGAGGGGTCCTAAAGCTTCGGATCATGTTGATTATTTTCCCTTTATTCCCTTGGTTGTTACCTCCTTGGTTAGTTTTTGTTGGGAATTAAATATTCTAAAGTTAGAGCATTAGAAATTACTCTAAGTCGAAGGTACTGTTAGTTCATGATCAAGGTACTGCTAGTACATAAAGGTACTGCTAGAGCAAGAAGGTACTGCTAGTTCAAGTTGAAGGTACTGCTAGTTGTATATGGTACTGCTGATCAGTGACTCATAGGATAAGATCGAAAAGATATTTATTGTATTTTGGTCAAACATATACGGTAGATAATATCTTACTCCATGTGCTTAGTTAACAAGTTGTATACATAGATACATGTTGTATCTTATGTACTGACACAATAAGCATAAGTTAAACAAGTAAGTCGGTCAAGACTTTAAGCAATTTGTAAAGATCTTTTGCAACTATAAAAGAGATCTTAGTCTAGTGAATATGTATGTGAATATCTGTTAAGACATAGAACAAACAAAAATAACATATTACAAATCTAGAAGTATAAGATTCAAGGTTTTGTAACCCTAGTGATAAACACAAGATCACTCGTATTATTTGGAATAATATTGAATCGTTTAGTGAAATACTTTCTTTGTTCATTGTTAAGTAACAAATATAATTCTTCCATTTCCATAACATACATAACCTTCTAAGTGTGGTTAAGTAAATTCCGCGTGCTTAATCATATTAACTCAATATATCTTATACACAAAGACACAAGGTTTAACCACCTTAACCGTGTATCAAATAAGAGGACCCCACAGTTGGTATCAGAGCTAGAGGTTGATATATTTGATTTAGAAGAAACAGAAATGGATGCACATGATGCTCAAACAAATGTTGCTGCAAAGTTGCCCATGATCAAACCCAATGAGTTTGAGTTATGGAGGATGAGAATTGAGCAGTATTTCATGGTCCAAGATTATACTCTTTGGGATATAATTATATATGGTGATTCCTTTTCACCAAGCTACTCAGAGGTTGTCCTAGAAGGTAAAACAAGTAGGAAAAGAAATACTGGACCAGTGTCAAATGAAGAGAAGATACTGAAGAGAAATGATCAGAAAGCAAGAAATTTGCTGCTCATGACCATTCCTGGTGAGCAGATGCTATCATTTAACAAGTATCTTGATGCAAAAACTCTTTTTGAAGAGATTTGTGCATATTTTGGTGGTAATGAAACTACCAAAAAGACACAGAAGACACTAATAAAGCAACAATTTGAAAACTTTACTGCTTTTATTAATGAATCACTTGATAAGCTATTCTCAAGATTACATAAGCTTGTCAGTCAGTTAGCTGTGTTAGGTGTTGAGACTGAAAAGGAAGATCTCAACATGAAGTTTTTGAGAAGTCTACCTGATGAGTTCCATACTCATGTTATTGTCTGGATGAACAAACCAGACATTGAAACAATGAAGCTCAATGATTTGTACAACAACTTCAAAATTGTTGAACAAAGTCTTAGAAAGTCTGGAACTTATGGTACTAGTTCTGGGAACGTGGCACTTTTGTCATCTCCTAGTATTGGTAAGACTGAAGAGGTAGAAGAAGTTGAAAGTGTTTCTAATGCTACAAATGGTGGTCCTTTTACTAGTTCACAAAAGATTGTTGCAGGACTTGGTGATCCAGCATTCTATGTATTTATATCTAGTCAGTCTAGTGGTTCTCCTCTAAATCATGAAGACCTAGAGCAGGTTGATGGTAATGATTTGGAAGAGATGGACATCAAATGGCAGGTTGCTTTGCTCAGCATGAGAGCCAAGAAGCATTGGCAAAGAACTGGGAAGCAAATTACCATAAATGGTAATGATACTGCTGGGTTTGATAAAAAGAAAGTGGAGTGTTTCAACTGTCATAGGTTAGGACACTTTGCTAAGGAGTGTAGAAGCCCAAGAAAGCAGGAGAATAGAAACACATGGTATAAGCAAGATAGGAGAAAGGAAGTTACTGTTGAAGAGCCAAAGGCTATGTTGGCTATTGATGGTATTGGTTATGATTGGAGCTCTATGGATATTGAAGAAGATGCACCACCAAATGCTGCTCTTTTGGCCAATGAATTTGCTCTAATGGCCCATTCTGATTCAGAGGTAAACAACATTACATCTTGTACTGAATCATGTCCTAATCTTAAAGCTTATGAAGACCTTAATAAGAGATTTGAAGCTCATAGAGAAGAGCTACTTAATTTCTTTTTTAATTTGGCTAATCACAAAAGAGGTCTAGGTGTTTTAGAAAAACAAGTCTTACATTTTAAAGATAATGAAATTCATTTTGCTGATGACATCAATATACTAAAAAATGACATTAAGATCAGAGATGAGTGTATTGTTGAGTTGAATGATTCATTAGCTAAACACAAAAATGAAAGAGAAAATGTAAAGGTTTCTGTGGATGTTTTAGCTCATTCCTCAGAAGGATTCAATAAGCTTTGGGAAGCCCAAGTTATTGATAAGGTTAATTCTGGTGTTGGATTTAAATCTGTACCCCCACCATACAGAGGTGTTCATTCACCTCCAGGTATTGATTTAGCACACACAGGTTTACCTGAGTTCCAAGAACCAATCATGGAATATGGTTCTAAAGTCACTAAATCTCCAAAGATAGAAAAGGTAAGTAAAAGTTTAGATAAAACTTTATCTTATCAGGACAAGGTGTCCTTTGTTAAGAAAGGAGATGCTATAGTTGTTGAAGATTGTATAACTGATAGTGATAGTGATGAAGAAGAACATGTTATGTCTAAACCTGTCTTGGTTAAGAAAGTAGGAACAAGTATTCCTAAGATAGTCAATCACAACACTAACAGGCCTAAGTCAAATGTTAAGACTGTTAGGAAACCAATTAGATATTGTGAACAATATAGAACTACAAACAAGCCCAGAGGTAACCAAAGGAATTGGAACAACCTCAAGTCTAACCAATTAGGTGATGACTTTGCATTTAATAATAAAGCTTGTTATACATGTGGTAGTTTTGACCATCTTGCAGCTTTCTGCAACCAAAGGGTAACTGGGTATGAAAACAATAGGGTGAACTACAAAAGGCAAACTTCTCAAACTCATTTTCACTCTAATACTCATAGAACTAAACCCAGAACAGTCTCAAACAAGTCTGGACCCAAAGGTCCTGACCGACAAAAAGGTCCTGCTAATACAGACAAAAAGGTACTGCCAGAACAAATTAAAGGTACTGGTAGATCAAAAGGTACTGTTAGACCTATGATGACTGTTAACCCAAAATCAACAGCTAAGGATGCAAAAACAACTTTTATACATGCATCTAAAACTGTTCTAAGACCCATTCAATCAAAAGCAGTGGTCCACAAACAAATTTGGAAACCAAAGGGTGTGACTTCAAAGTTAGCAGACTCTGCTAAGCATGTTATTCACTCTGCTGCTAAGGGTAATAGGGCAAATGCTGTTAAGGCCTCAGCATGTTGGATTCAAAAATCCAATGTTGCATCAACAGTCCTTAAAAGATTAAATTACATTGATGCAAGAGGCAGACCCAAGTCAGTAATGGCCTGGATCCCCAAAGAAAACTAACACTCTTATTTGTGTGCAGGGACATTCTATTGATCATCAAGATCAAGGATACTCAGATAGTGGATGTTCCAATCACATGACAGGCAACATGTCTTATCTTTCAGATTTTCAAGAATTCAATGGAGGATATGTTACCTTTGGAGGTGGTTTTCGTGGCAAAATTTCTGGTAAAGGTACTATTAAAACCGGAAATTTAGATTTTAAAAATGTGTACTATGTACAAGAGTTAAAGTATAATCTTTTTAGCGTTTCACAAATGTGTGATAAAAAGAATAATGTCCTTTTTACTGACACTGAATGTCTTGTTCTATCTAAGGATTTTAAGATGCCTGATGAAAATCAAGTACTTCTTAGAATTCCTAGAAAGGCCAATATGTATAGTGTTGATATGAAGAACATCATTCCTAAAAAGGATTTAACTTGTCTTGTATCAAAGGCCACATTAGATGAATCAATGTTATGGCATAGAAGGCTTGGTCATATTAATTTCAAAACCATAAATAAAATTGTTAAGAATGGTTTAGTAAGAGGTTTACCTCACAAAAGATTTGAAAATGATCAAACATGCATTGCTTGTCTAAAAGGCAAACAACACAAAGCCACTTGTAAGCCCAAAATTTTTAACTCTATCAATCAGTCATTGTTTATGCTGCATATGGACTTATTTGGACCAGTTTCAGTAAGGAGTATACAACATAAAAAATATTGTCTTGTTATAACTGATGACTATAGCAGATTTACATGGGTTTTCTTTTTAGCCACTAAGGATGAGACATCAAACATCCTTAAGGAATTCATTACACTGATAGAAAACCAAGTAAGCAAGAAAGTAAAAGTCATTAGGAGTGATAATGAGACAGAGTTTAGAAATAGAGTTATGGATGATTTCTGCAAAGAAAAAGGTATTAGAAGAGAATATAGTGTTGCTAGAACACCACAACAGAATGGAGTGGTTGAAAGAAATAATAGAACACTAATTGAAGCTGCTAGAACAATGTTAGCTGATTCTAAGCTACCTATAATCTTTTGGGCAGAAGCAATTAACACTGCTTGCTATGTTCAAAATAGAGTTTTAGTTGTGCAGCCTCACAATAAGACATCATATGAACTCTTTAATGGTAGAACTCCTGCAATAGGATTTCTTAGACCTTTTGGATGTCATGTGACAATTCTCAATACCTTAGACCATTTAGGAAAATTCGATGGTAAAGCAGATGAAGGTTTCTTAGTTGGATATTCTCTTGTTAGCAAAGCTTTTAGAGTTTACAACTTAAGAACTGAGAAAGTTCAAGAAGAACTACATGTGGAGTTTCAGGAAAACAAATCCAATGTAGTAGGTCAAGGACCAAAATGGATATTTGATCTTGATTATCTAACAAATTCTATGAATTATATACCTGTTGTTGCAGAAACTAACAATTTTTCAGGTTCACAAGCAACAAATGAGGTGGAGTTAGGTAAAGATCAATCTGATGTCATTATGCCATTGTGGTCAAGTACCAGTGTGGATTTAGCTTCAAACAATGATGAATCTTCTTCTGGTAAAGCAAAAGAAGATGTTGAGGCTCAAAGAGAAGATGTTGGAACAGAGGAACAACTCAATATGTTGAATATTGATGGTACTGCTGAGACAGAGCAAGGTACTGTTAGTACTTCTCAAGGTACTGGTAGTTCTTTTGAAGGAACTGTTAGTTCAGCTGAAGGTCCTGCTGGTCCTTCACACTCAAAAGATGCAGAGTTCCAAGAAGATGAAGTGGATTTAACTAATCTTTCACCATTTTATCATGTTCCTACTACACCACACACAAGGATTCACAAAGTTCACTCCCTGGATAATGTGATAGGAGATATACAATCTGGTGTGAAGACAAGAAGACAACTAGTCTCTTCAGACCAAAAAGGGATTCTTGATGCCCTTTATGCTTCAAAACAACATGAGCTTTCAAACTCTTGTTTATTTGTATGTTTTCTCTCTCAAAAGGAACCAAAGAATATTCTTACAGCCCTAGATGATTCAAGCTGGGTAGAGGCTATGCAAGAAGAGCTTCTTCAGTTCAAGATTCAAAAGGTTTGGGTGCTAGCTGATTTACCTACAGGTGAGAAGCTAATTGGCACTAGATGGGTTTTTAAGAACAAAAGGGATGACAGAGGAATTGTGATCAAGAATAAGGCTAGACTAGTAGCACAAGGGTACACACAAGAAGAAGGAATAGATTATGATGAAGTTTACGCTCCAGTAGCAAGGATTGAGGCAATTAGGCTGTTTCTAGCTTATGCTTCATTTTTAGGCTTCACTGTCTACCAAATGGATGTCAAAAGCGCATTTTTATATGGTGAAATTGGAAGAGAGGTGTATGTTTCACAACCTCCTGGTTTCATTGATCCATTACATCCAAACAAAGTGTACAGATTAGTGAAAGCTCTCTATGGCCTTCATCAGGCACCAAGAGCTTGGTATGCAACACTTGCTTCCTATTTATTAGAAAATGGATTTCAAAGAGGGAAGATTGATCAGACACTTTTCATCAAACAGCACAAGAAGGATCTTCTGTTAGTGCAGGTGTATGTGGATGACATTATCTTTGGATCTACAAGGAAGGAAATGTGTTTAGAATTTGAGAAGCTTATGAAAGATAAGTTTCAAATGAGTTCTATGGGAGAACTTACATTCTTTTTGGGTTTGCAAGTTAAGCAATCATCTGAAGGCATATTTATTAGTCAAGACAAATATGTTGCAGAGATACTTAGAAAATTTCAATTTGCTGATTCAAAAATAGCAAGCACACTAATGGACCCAGAGAAGCACCTTCTGAAAGATGAAGATGGAGAAAATGTAGATGTACACAGTTACAGATCTATGATAGGCTCCTTGATGTATCTTACATCATCTAGACCTGATATCATGTTTTTTGTTTGTGTCTGTGCAAGATTTCAAGTTACTCCAAAGGTTTTTCATTTAATTGCAGTCAAGAGAATTTTTAGATATCTCAAAGGTCAACTAAGGTTGGGTATATGGTATTCTAGAGAATCTCCTTTTGACTTGGTAGCATATTCGGATAGTGATTATGCTGGTGCTAGCTTAGACAGAAAGTCAACAACTGGAGGATGTCAATTCCTTGGGTGTAGACTTGTCTCATGGCAGTGTAAGAAGCAAACAAGTGTGGCAAATTCAACAACTGAAGCTGAATATATAGCTACTACAAGTTGCTCTAGTCAAGTTCTATGGCTTCAAAACCAACTTCTTGATTATGGGTACAATTTCTTAAACACTGTTATTTATATTGATAATAGTAGTACAATTTGTATTATTAAAAATCCTATACAACACTCTAAAACAAAACACATTGAAATTAGACATCACTTTATAAGAGATTGCAATGAGAAAAGATTAATTCAAGTTCTTAAAATTGCTTCAGAGCATAATTTTGCAGATCTGTTAACCAAAGCTTTTGATGTTTCAAGGTTTCAGTTCTTAATAGCAAGTATTGGAATGCTTAATCTTTAAATTTTCAATATGATGTGTTTTTGTACATAAATGTTTGTTGGTACTGCTGGATTTATAAGGTACTGCTAATATATCAAAATTTGAATTGTGTTATTCATACAGTTGGTTTTATGATTATTCTAATGCAAGACAAGTACTTTGTATATTGTTCTTTTGGTTTTAGACCAACTATTTCAGGTATGAATATGTGAACACAAAAGATATTTCAAGTGAAATAGGAACAGCAGAATGTTTATCAAATTGCTGACCATAATAGGTTTATGATGGACTGAGTTTAGGAATTTAACCTCCTTAAAACTTCTTTCTTGAAATCTAGTTATGATATTTCACATTGAATTGATGACTTAGTTGATCAGATAGTAACTGATACAACTCACTTTCTATCATTTTATACTTTTAAGTATAATGTGCAAGTCTAAGGACATCTGATAGAAATAACAGCTAGTAAAAGTGAATCTAACACTTGTGTTGGAGGTAACAATTACTATGAGCTGGAAACCCTGTCAAGAAAATCTTTTGAATAGATTTATCTTTTCACAGGCAGTTAGTGATAACTGAAATACATTGGTTCTCACACAACCAGAGGTTATTTTTAAACCGAAATGCTAATTAGGTGTCTGTTATACACTTGATTCTTTCAAAATGGTTGAATGTAGTATGATTTTTCAATTCTAAAATCATGAACATACTACTAAGTTAAATGATTTCTTAAAAGGATTTTCAAGGATTCAGAAAAACCATTCATTGATGGATTATGAATCAAAATGTCCACTGATTCACCTCTCATAGGAGTTAACACACCTAGAAGTGATGAGGACAGCAACTTAAACTCTTAAGGAATTGATGGCTTCATGTACAATATTGTCTGACAACAAAAGTTACATATTGATGGATCAGTCAAAGGTACATAGTGAGATCTTCCAAACAAGGGGAGGAAACAAAAGTTATTTGCTTCAGGGGAGGTTACAATCTCAGAGAAGGAAATAATTGCCCAGAAAAGGAAGAATAAACCAATATATGGAAGGAGAAGACAAGAGCATACAAGATGATGATGTAGAGGTTGAAAATGATTAGAACAGATCAAATATCTAGAAGGGATGAAGCATTTCTAAAGGAGAAAGTTCTATCTAGATCAAACGAAGGAAAGTTTCAATTTCAGTTCATTATGTTTGTTTATCACTTGCAAAGGCATGCTGATAGATGATTTCACTTGTTGAAATCATTGCCTCTTACAATTCCTCCATCCAAGGAAATTGCACCATCTTTTGGTACAATGTTTTGATATTGCTAAAGTCAAAGAAGAACAAGGCAGATGAGTTTAGAATAGAAGAATAGTTCAGATTCATGAAGTGTTTGAAAGATCTTCACAAGTCCTCATTTAATTCAGAAAACATGTTTGAATTAATTCACATGTTTAGGGGAGGATTGTTGGGAATTAAATATTCTGAAGTTAGAGTATTAGAAATTACTCTAAGTCGAAGGTACTGCTAGTTCATGATCAAGGTACTGCTAGTACATAAAGGTACTGCTAGAGCAAGAAGGTACTGCTAGTTCAAGTTGAAGGTACTGCTAGTTGTATATGGTACTGCTGATCAGTGACTCATAGGATAAGATCGAAAAGATATTTATTGTATTTTGGTCAAACATATACGGTAGATAATATCTTACTCCATGTGCTTAGTTAACAAGTTGTATACATAGATACATGTTGTATCTTATGTACTGACACAATAAGCATAAGTTAAACAAGTAAGTCGGTCAAGACTTTAAGCAATTTGTAAAGATCTTTTGCAACTATAAAAGAGATCTTAGTCTAGTGAATATGTATGTGAATATCTGTTAAGACATAGAACAAACAAAAATAACATATTACAAATCTAGAAGTATAAGATTCAAGGTTTTGTAACCCTAGTGATAAACACAAGATCACTCGTATTATTTGGAATAATATTGAATCGTTTAGTGAAATACTTTCTTTGTTCATTGTTAAGTAACAAATATAATTCTTCCATTTCCATAACATACATAACCTTCTAAGTGTGGTTAAGTAAATTCCGCGTGCTTAATCATATTAACTCAATATATCTTATACACAAAGACACAAGGTTTAACCACCTTAACCGTGTATCAAATAAGAGGAACCCACATTTTTCCTTCCTTTTCTGAGGTCTTTCACCAAATGGTCCAGCTTCCCTGTACTCAATGCAGTTCTTAACTCCTCCCTGAGTTGCCAGCAGTCATCAGTGAAATGTCCTTTCTCCCCGTGATAGTCGCAATACCTGTCCTCACAATCCTTTTGTGGTTTTCCCTTTGTTGGAGGAGGCTGCGGTAACCTCAGCTGATGTTCTGTTGCCAATATTTCCTTCGGTGTCTTCGTAAGGGTGTCCAAGTCTATCGGCCTCGTCTCATTTCGGCGGACATCAGTTCGGCGAGGGTCGGTCCTCCCAGCGTTACCGTACCTTGGAGCGACATAAGGTGCATAGTAATCATTCTTTCGCCCTTTGAATCCGGCCTTAGGGCTGTTCCGGCGGTACTCTCCAACAGGGGGTTTTGGTTGGTAGTCGCTCTTGTTGTGGTACGGGTTAGGCCGAGACTCCATTCTCTCTCCTTTCGGGAGTTCTGTTGTCCGAAAGGCTTCCTCGGAACGAACAAAATCATCAATCCTTTCCAACATCTCGTCGACGGTCTTAGGAATCTTATCCGAGAACTTCTTGGCTAACTCCGGGTAGTGGTGGCCATTCAGAAACGATCCAATTTGCATGATTTCTGGGGCGTCCGGGAAGTTGTTGGCCTCGCATATCCATCTTTCCTTAAAGTCCGGAAGGCTTTCGTTCGCCTTTCGGTGAATTTTATTGATCTCTGTAAGGTCCTTGGTGCTTATTCTTAACATACTAAACCTGTTCAAAAACCTCTTCTGAAGCTCGTCCCAACTATCAATGCTTCCAGTCGGGAGTTTATCAAACCATCCCCTGGCTTTCCCGTCCAGGGTTTGTTGGAACATTCGACACCATACGGACATGGGCCACTCTTCATGATTTCCTGCTCCGGTGAAACGATTGATGTGGTCATCTGGATCAGTGGTTCCTTGGTACAGTTTCAGGTTCGTCGGTATCTTGTGCTTGGGAGATGAGAACTCTATGATCCTCTTCGTGAACGGGCACTTGATCATTTCCTTGAATGGTTTGCTCAAATCATCATCCGCCTTTTTCCCCTTTCCGTAGGGTGACCCTCCAACATCTTCTTCCTCCGAATTTTCATACCCGTCGTCGAGCCTCAGCATCCTGGGGCTCACCAGGTTGCGATTGCTTGGTTGTTTGAACAACTCTTTCAAGGCCGAAAGATGACCTGTGATTAGGGTTTGAGCATCCGGAGGATCTTGGTCTCCTCCGGATCCTCCGGCTCCTCTCGCGTTCCGGACAGGGGTGAAGAGGGGTGTAGTACCCGTCATCTCGAACGTCGGCGTAGGACCTGTCATTCCGAACGTTGGTGTAGGACCTGTCATTCCGAACCTCGGGTAGATCGAGCGGAAGGTCCCACGGATGGCGCCAATTTGTTGAAGCAATTTCTTGCAACCACTTCAGACAAATAAAGAGGGCCTTCCGGTTGAACTCAGCTAGGGTTCTTCCGGGAGGCTTGGGTGCTGATCCCTTCGGCTATTGGAGGTCCTCCGGGTATCTGCACACAACAGCAAACGTTAGGCTCGCCCCGGGTGTTATCCTAGGACCCACCTCCGGTGTGAGAGTAAGTATTTGGTATTCCGAACGGGCTATCAACTATAATGAGAAGTAAATGCAGGTAAAACGTTAGTTGAGAGCAGTAAATGAGCTGAGTATTTATAGCACTTGACCTCGATACCTGGACTGGCGGCGCCGGATTTTCAGGAGACATGTCCCCGACATAATCCCGTAAATCCTGGGGCGGCGGCGGCGGTGTCTGCAGCTGCCATCTGTCAAAAGGTAAATGCCACCTGTCCTACTACTTACAGTGATACTGGCCGAAAGAGTCGTGTGCCCTCCGGTAGGTCCGGACGGCTATGTGTCTTCCGGACGGCCGGTCAAGACAGGCCGTTCGGACACATGCGTCAACACCAAACATGGTTAGAGTGTTTGACATTCTTACAGTGGGTTCGAAAGAATGTGTCGAATGAGATGAAAACCAAGGCAAGAAATCTTAACCCACCAAATCAAATTATAACCCAAACTCCAAAAGCTACTCCAAATTTCCCAAGGCTTCACAAGCTTAGACCCTTTGAATGTGTTAGAAACTATAGTGAGATTTTGAAGGAATTTGTGAGGTAGAAGAGTGTATGTGTCGCTTGGTCATAAACACACGAGAGAAGGAAGTGTTGAGGTTAAAGACCAAAGGTTTATGTGTGGTATTAAATGTGCTAGTACTAATCTCAACAACCTTGTACTTAGTCACGTGGGTTTGTGAGAAAACAAGCAACCTTTGGGTTGTTTTGAGGCATGATCGACTGCCAAAGGACACAAAAAGGAAGGTGGTATTTTGCTTAAGTGAATTGTGAGTTGAAGAGTTTGCTTGTCGTGGGTTTTAAAGACCAAAAGGAAAGTTTGGGTTGATTGGGGAGACATGAACCGACTAGTGCATGGAGAAGAAGGAAAAGTGGGTGGTGAATCCCATGGTAGTTGACTACCCATTGGACAATAGAATTGTAGGTTGGTTATTGTGACAAAGGGGGAACATGATGTGATGAGCATCAAAGTGTGGGTTGGGTTGAGTGAATTGTGGCTGTCGACAGCAGGAAAAAGGACCAAAGAGAGTGTACAATGTCATTCCTAATGTCTTTTAATTAGAATGTATATTGGGTAAAGTTTTTGTCCAAAATTTAATAAGTTCAAATGCCATATTTTAGTAAAAATATATACATATTGTGTGTAATGAATTATATGGGGCGGCATTTACAAGTAAATGAGCAATAAAAATAACTTTGATTTCTACGGAGTGTATATCTCGTCCCAATGAGTTTAAACGTGGGTCGCGGTGTCCCGGTTTGACATTTACAGGTAACATGTATAGAATACATTTTTGTGAGCATTTTTATTGAAGTATTATGAAAACATCTTATGGACTCGTACATGAGTTAATTAAATTATTTCCATAACTAATAGGTGTCGGTACGCGTGTGGGATCGTTCCATCGAATAATAAATAACATAACAATGTTTATTTAGGAATGTAATAAACAAAAGGTTCAAATTGGCTCGTAAAAATGGTTAAGTGAACAGTAAGGACGTGTTAATAATAGATTAGCGTTCATTAATGACTAGGGAATCCTACGGGTTGCTACATACAAGGAGCAGTTGTTTCATGGATTATACTAACAGACTGAAAATACAGAGTATCCATGTACTCACCTCCCCTATCAGTCCTTAATCTCTTGATCAGGGTCCCTTGTTGCAATTCAACCTCAGTTTTAAATACTTTAAATTTATCTAATGCTTCATCCTTAGTATGTAATAAATAAACATAACAAAACCTAGAAGCATCATCAATAAATGTCACAAAGTATTTCTTATTCCCCCAAGAGGGAGAAGCATGTAAATCACATAAATCACTATGAATCAGTTCCAACACTTTAGTTTCATGATTTACACTTTGAAAAGGTTTCTTAGTTATTTTGTTCATCATACAAGTTTTACATTTTTCAGTGTCCATATCAAAGGCTGGAATTAACCCATCCTTGGACATATCTTGCATTCTCTTAAAATGTACATGGCCAAGTCTAGCATGCCACAAGGTTGAATCATTTAATTTAAAGGTTGACATAAATGCTGAATTAACAATATCATGAACAATGTTAAGCCTGAACATTTGATTACACAAATAACCAAAACCAATAAACACACCATGTTTAGACAAAACAAACTTATCAAATTCAATAGCTTGTTTATAACCACAATTATTCAAAATACTACTAGAAACCAAATTCTTTCTAATATCAGGAACATGAAAACATTAAACAAAGAGACAATCTTTCCAGA
Source organism: Artemisia tridentata subsp. tridentata (assembly GCA_021014915.2). NCBI lineage: Eukaryota > Viridiplantae > Streptophyta > Magnoliopsida > Asterales > Asteraceae > Artemisia > Artemisia tridentata. The sequence goes on from CP139505.1 coordinate 71,318,175, forward strand.
ACTAAATTTCAAATCCACACATCCTCTTCCATGCACCAGGGCTGTTGACTCATTTCCTATATGAAGAATAGAACCATCATTCATTGACTCATAGGTCTTGAACCAGCTTCTATCTTTACACACATGAATTGTTGCTCCAGAGTCAACCCACCACGCAACATCATCATCCTACACAAAGTACACTTCAGATATATATGTAACATAATAAATCTCAAAAGACTTATCAAATATATTCTGACCTTTTAGAGAATTGGTATTACCATTCCCTGATCCACTTGTGCCTGATCCATTGGCTTTATTGCCAATTTTAACACCTTTACAATCCTTCCTGAAGTGTCCAGTTTTACCACACTTCCAACAAGTAGTTTTTGGCTTCCTGTTAATATCAGTTTTGGTGTTATCCTGATGTTTATGTTTGCCCTTGTTGTCATTGTACCTGGTGGAGTTGTTATGCTCCACCATATTGACAACTGATGGACCAGTAGCATTGCTACTCTTTGGCTTGTCACTGTCTTGTGCTTTGAGTGATTCCTCAATACGCAAATGACTGCCCAACTCAACAAGAGTTAATTCCTCCTTCTTATGTTTCAGCATATGCTTGAAATCTTTCCAAGTAGGAGGTAATTTATCAATGATACAAGAGACTGAAATAGCCTCATCCATGTTCATCTTGTGTTGTATGAATCGACCAAGTATACTAAGAAGTTCATTGTATTGTTCCATGACAGGTTGTTAGGAATTATTTAGTTTCATTGCTGCTGGTAGTTAGTGCGGTTCCTGCTGGCAGGTATGTAGTTCCTGCTGGTATGGTTCCTGCTATTAGTAGGATATAGTTCCTGCTGGTAGTTTTGTTTCTGCGGGTAGTAGAAATAGTCAACCCGTATATTTAGAAGTTTGTTAAGAGGTTAGGATATGCATGAGATATATTAGGAATAGATATTGCATATCTCTTTTACACGTTTTCTTGTAATGAGCCGAATTAGGGTTTCTTGTGTATAAAAGAAACTCACGGCTATGAACAATGTAGGCCTTGAAAACATCTTGTGTATAAACGATTGTTGGGAATTACATATTTGAAGATTACAAAACCCACAAGCAGAAATGAAGAAAAAAGAAACAATGAGGACCTAATATGTAGTAGTTAGCTTTATTAGTAAGCTAGGGTTTTCTTGTAACCTCCCTCTATTATATACAGAGGGTAGGCGTCTAGGTTACAAGCAACTCATTCATAGATAGTCTCTCCTATGAGAGTCTAGAAACGCATAGAGCGTGTAGTGTAGTAGTAGTAGTAGTTTATTTATGTTTAATAAAGAAAACCTTGTTAGTAATATTGATTGTGTTCTTATTCTGCTGTGCATATCAATATTACTGGTCCTAGATGGGCTTGATCTTGGTTTTACACAGGTCTAGAATCGACCATTTTGTAATTGTTAAAATTACTTACAAGGAACTTCTTACTTGATGCATCCTCAGCCATATATTTGGCTTCCAAGGAATCCCATAGTTCTTGGGAAGATTCAACATTCTGATAAATATCAAAGAGAGAATCAGACATACCATTGAGTATTAATCCTCTGCAGACGTAATCATCATTCTCCCATTTGCTTATATTCCTAATTTGTTCGACAGTAGCATCATCCCCATGATCCTCAGGAATGGAGGTGCTCAGAACATACACCACATTCATGCTTGACAACAAGAAGTGCATCTTCTTTTGCCATCTTCTGAAATCGATACCTTCAAACTTTTCCAGTTTGGAAAAGTTAGCAGCCATATGCCTCATAACAGCAGTCATTGATTATCACTGAATAGTTTCTATTGATTGTTGGTTTTGTGGTGTCTGTTGTGTGAATTCCTAGAACAGGGTAAAGATAATCAATGGTACCGGATATTCACTTGAAATCGTGTTATCACTTTCCAATAGAAACTATTCGACCCTATGCCTGGGTTACACGAATATCTCTATGGGATAAGACCAAGTGGTGTTCTTCTTTTAGGCACAAATCAAAAACCAAATTGCTTTCAAGTGTTTTTGTTATGTGTTCTATTTTCATGCAGATCTGATGATCTCTATTTAAATTAGAGGTTACTCAAACCTAGTCAAAAGGAATTATGAGTATTAATTGGCCAATTAATCTCCTCATATTTTTCCTCCATTCTAGCCATAGTAGTTACAAGACCAGATAATTATGGTCTTAATTACGAGTTTGAAACTTCTCATAAATAGGTCAAAGTAGTTACAAACTCTTTCCTGCATTACCGGCAGTAGAAACTTCTGCCTAGCAGTACTAATATAGCACTAGTAGTAGAAACTCTGCCTAGCAGTACTAATATAGTACTAGCAGTAGAAACTTCTGCTTCAGCAGTAGTAATATTAACACTAGCAGTAGAATCACAAACCACCATTTGAGCCAGGGTAATCAGGGACCTGATGGGTGTACACTCCGTACCTCCAAGCCCATTACCAGGTATGAATTGATCCCTCAATTGCACTAAATTTTCCAACAGTCACCACGCTGATCTATAATGGTGGTTGACGTTGATTGTGATTAGCAGTAGCACAGTGTCTCAACATTATATAATATCCCAAATATTTAGATACTTCCTTGTGTGAGTACAAGTTATGCTTGTATATATATATATATATATATATATATATATATATTATATATATATATATATATATATATATATATATATTATATATATATATATATAGTGAGACTTTCTTGCGAGAACCATTTTATCTGCGAGAACTGAGAGAACCACCAAAAACATACATGCACGCCTTCAATAATTGTATTTTTGCACATATGTTCTAAAAACAACATATATGTTTTTAAAAAAACATAGTTGTTCTAAAGAATTTGATAAGAAATTGGAAATACAACATTTTTCTTTGAAGGTGTGCATGTATGTTCTTATAAGGCGTGCAACGACAATATTGCGGCCTTGTGTAAGGTTTTTGTTAAAAAAGATGATGAGTTCATGATGATATTGAAGAACATAGGTGGATACTTACGATTATTGATGATTTGCATGTATTTTTATTTTATTTTAAAAGGCGTGCATGTATGTTTTTTGTGGTTCTCTCAGTTCTCGCAGATAAAATGGTTCTCGTAAGAAAGTCCCCCTATATATATATATATATATATATATATATATATATATATATATATATATATATATATATATATATATATATATATATATATATGTTCAAGTGGTGAACAATAGGCACTAATAAAAATGAAGCATGTGGAATTTAAAGATTTTAATTTGAAAGAAAATGAGTAATTAAACAAAAGGGTATTGTTGGTTTTTTCGATCCTCCTAATTTTTTGCACATTCTTTAACGCCCATTTAGATAAAAAAAAAATAGTCAACTAACTGCACTATCTCTTCCAAATACCTTTTTAGATCTATAATACCACTCACAACGGTGCTTGGCAAAGGTGCGTTAAGGAGGAAAATTTGGACGTTAAATGCACGTTAACGTGCGTTAACCGTTGTGACCCTGTGGCGTTAACGCAACGTTAAGGGCTGCGTTATACCCTTAACGCTGCGTTAAGGTAAAAAAAAACCACCCCTCAACGTTACAAAACCACCCTTGCAAATGTTACAAAACCCACCCTTGCGTTTTGTAAAGGTGGTGACTGGTGCGTGTGGTGATGTTGCCGGACATTTTTACCGGCGAGAAAGAAGAAAGGAAGAAAAATATATAAAGTTGGTGCATGTGGTGATGTTGCCGGACATTTTTACCGGCGAGAAAGAAGAAAGGAAGAAAAATATATAAAGGTGGTGACTGGTGCGTGTGTAATAATTGAATACACTGTTGTGAATTGAATACACTGTTGTGGTGTGAATTGAATAGAGCATTGAATACTACTCTAGCACTGTGGTAATATATTTATAAATAAATGAAGTATGATTATAAGTTTAGGGGTTGAATTTAAAAATATTTGATATAAAGGTGAGTTAAGGTGTGTTAAAGCTGAGTTAACTATTAGGTGTTGATATCTACACATATGAATTTGATTCATACACATAAATATCATTGTGAATTTACCATTATGCCCTCCTTTATATTTTAGTCATATATTATTTGGAGGGCATAATGGTCAATATACAATGTTATTTATGTGTATGAATCAAATTCATATGTGTAGATATCAATTGCCTAACTATTGGGTGTGTTAAAGCTGAGTTAAGGTAGAGTGTATTAAAGCTAACGTGGCATGCCTTAAATTTTAAAGTTGAGTTAACTGTTGTGAGTGGCCTAAGGGAAAAAAAAAGGTAAAACTCAATCAAATATAAAAAAGGCTTTGTGGGTTTATACCCCGCCATTTTAGGAGGGCCACCCCACCACCACAATCATTAGTATTTAATACAACCACAATCATTAGTATTTAATGGTAGCATTAAATGAATTGTTACAACATTTTTTTTTTATTAATACTTAATTATTTTGTTTTTACTTTTAGTTTAATTTCTAATTATATGTTTTTACTTTTAGTTTAATTGCTTATTGAAAAAATAAAAAAATGTAACAACTATAATCACTTTATAAAATAAAGAATACATCTTATTTATCATAATCACTTTATAAAATAAAAACTTTATAACTTTATAAAATAAAAAGTCATGAATACATTTGTCTTTCATTCTGAATAATTTGAGTATACATGCATTGTCGACTTAAATATATAGTTTCCCATGCGGATACGACCTCAGTTTTGTACCTCCTCCATTGTTGGTGATTTGGCGGGATTGGACAACTTTCATCTAGCGTCACATAAATGTAATGAGCATCCCTCACATGTGCAATCACAATGGGACCACTTTCTTGTGATGGGTTTGGACCAGACCAAAGCGGAAAACATATATAATTTTGTGTCGGGGATATACATACAACTGGCCGGTTATAGCGTGAAGCAATAACCAACCCCGTGTTTGGCATGATCATCCATTTGTTCTGCGGTGCAAATCCAGTTTCAAAAAACTCCATAGAGTTTTGAATTCGTTGAAAGTCATCACTATGCCACATAGCCGTGTAATTTAGCTCGTGAAAATCTAACTCTTCCAACAAATGTTGTCGAATTAGTGACCACCTATTTTCATTGAGACCAAGACCGACAGCAACTGACCGAAATCCACAATTTCCATCACCAAACACATCATGAAAACTTATGATGTATCGATGGAAAAGCTCTGGAATATACTTCATCAAATCCAACCATCAATAGTTATCAAATACGCCCCTCTCCCTCTTTTCTCTCCTCTCTCTCCCTTCATTTCTTATAAAACCCTAAACTTAAAAATGCCGCCGTCACCATTAAACCGCCACCATCGAGTCACACCGCCACTCCCACAACAAAAACACCACCAAACCCACACCGATTCACAACCTTATGTGGTTACTGTAAGTGGCGGCGGCCGGAGGTGGTGGATAATGGCGGCCGTTTTCAGTAAGTATAGATACATATATGAAAATATGTATTTAGATATATATATATATATATCAAGTTTTATATCGTCGGAAAATGGATGCTTGCCGGAATTTTCGCCGGAAAGATTTATGTTTCTTTATGTGTTCGCCGGAAAGTAGATGCTTGTCGGAATTTTAGCTGTAAAATGGATGCTTGTCGGAATTTTAGCCGTAAAATGGATGCTTGCCGGAATTGTTATTACTGTTAATTTGTTTTGTGGAAATGATAGTTTTAATTCACTATTTATAATGTATCTAATTTGTTGATTAATCCATGTATTTAATTTCTTTTACTAACTGTATTGTATTGTTCCAAAATTTCAATTAAATTAACTCTCTTTTTAAACAAAATTATGTTTACAATAATTTGACTGGTATAAACTTAGACTGTTAAAACTCTCCTAACTGTATTTATTGTTTTCAAGCAAAAAGTAAACCAATATAAATAATTAAAAAAAAAAAAAAAAAAATGTTAGGTGTATGGGAAATAAAAAAGTCTCACAAAAACTGAGAATATTTGACTCTTGAAAAATGAAATATTTGACCTGCTAAAATTTATGTTGGACTTTTAACCTTGGTATTGATAAAAGTATGTTGACCTTGGTCAAATGAGGTGGAAACCACATAACCAAAAACCATCTAAACTTTTATGTGAAATCTGACAAACGACCAAGTTCGAATGAAATTCTTTTGTTGGGCATCGATTATCGCGCGTTGAACTCGTCAAAGAATTGTTTACGCCGTGCTTCTTTCCGGAAATCTACTTCTGCTAATTCTCATACACACGACTTCTCAGTTATCATACTCACGGTGATGCATGTTGCTGGAAATTGATTTCATACGTTTTTTTTTTTTTTTTTTTTACCAGAAATCGATTTCGAAATGGCTCACGGTTATACTTTATTGAAGGCATAGTTTTCGTCTATGATCCTTTGAAAACCAAATGCATTGTCAGATCTACATTTTTTCTTTCGTATGTATATCGGTTTTGTCGGCGGTTTCAAACAAGATCCAGCAAAAAGTATGTATATCAAGGAATATTTGGTCCACTTGTGTATTTTTATGGTTTTAAAATTATATATAGTATTAAAAAAATTATGTGTCACTACGTATGTGTCAAGGAAATTTGTGTGATAAACATAGTGTGTCACTATAAATGTATCAAAAATATTAGTGCGTCACCGCAAATGTAATAAAAATTTTATTTTGTTTCAAAAAACTTCATGTTTGTCATTAAAATGTGTCACTAAAAATGTATTAAGAAACTATGTGTCACGAAAAACGTGTCACTAAAAATGTATTAATAAACTATGTGTCACTAAAAATGTATAATAAAACTATGTGTCGCTAAAACTACATGTATGTGAATTCAAGTCTTCAAAAAAGTGGGATACACTATGCTTTTCTTAACCCATTTAATTATAAGATTGCCATTATCAATTAATTGTTCTACATAAATGCAAATCTCATCTACATAATTGATCCAACGGTCCACAAGTGTACTTATTATTTTCTACTTTAAAGGTGTACACCACAATAAAGCCACCATATATATATATATATATATATATATATATATATATATATATATATATATATATATATATATATATATATATATATATATATAGGGGGACTTTCTTACGAGAACCATTTTATCTGCGAGAACTGAGAGAACCACAAAAAACATACATGCACGCCTTTTAAAATAAAATAAAAATACATGCAAATCATCAATAATCGTAAGTATCCACCTATGTTATTCAATATTATCATGAACTCATCCTCTTTTTTCACAAAAACCTTACACAAGGCCGCAATATTGTCGTTGCACGCCTTATAAGAGCATACATGCACACCTTCAAAGAAAAATGTTGTATTTCCAATTTCTTATCAAATTCTTTAGAACAACTATGTTTTTTTAAAAAACATATATGTTGTTTTTAGAACATATGTGCAAAAATACAATTATTGAAGGCGTGCATGTATGTTTTTGGTGGTTCTCTCAGTTCTCGCAGATAAAATGGTTCTCGCAAGAAAGTCTCACTATATATATATATATATATATATATATATATATATATATATATATATATATATATATATATATATATATATATATATATATATATATGTCGCTTACACCATCCAACATTATCAAGTTCTATATTTTTGATTGTTTTTTGTAGGCACATCTGGCAGCAGATGCCCACTCAAGTTTTGATTTTTCATTGCTAATTGCTAAATAATCCAATATTCGATTTTTATGTGTCTCGATAATTAACAATTATAATAATCCAATATTCGTTTTTTATGTGTCCATGTAAACATATTGTACAAAAATTTAAAGGTACATAGTTGCATGCAGCTAATGCATTTGCAACTAAATTATATATAAACCCACCTTTTGCAATTAATAATACCTCATACGAATTAGGTGCATTATAGCTTTTGAAAAAAACGACAAGTTTACTATCATATTTAAAAATAGCAAGAATTATCTTAAAGCCATAATTATTTTAAAATGGCGTTTCAATTTAAAACAATACAAACAATCAAACAATGAAACACTCAAGACAGATAAAGATTCCGCCTTTAGCATGAACAGCTTCAACAATAGGTTTCCAGGCCTCAACTTGTTTTTTCGTCCATATACCTGGTGTATCTAGATACCTGGTGTATGTATTCATTTAAATATTCATCTACAATGCAATGACAGTTTGATTTTTAAGTCCACACAGTCCTTGCATCATATTATGTACCACACACCAGTGCGATTCTCGATCATCGTCCTTATCTAGATATGTGAACATCATATAAAAAGTATAATTTAATTGATAAGGATATATTAGCATAATTTAACATTGTTCACATTCATTTGAATAACATCATTTGACTGTTTATTATAAAACAAAATCATACAGAAACAATACTCTTTAATTGATGACACATATAACATCATGTGATGGATACTTCTAAGAAGTTTCATATACTTTTCTAGTCCACTGCAATGTGAAGATGTTGATCAACTTAGCGGCACCTATCTTCCTTTTATATACACTTCTCACCTCAGCGTTCTTTTCATCAAAAGAGGACGTTGAAGCATCACCTCCTGTTTCCTCAAACATGTTTATCAATTTTTGGGTCGGCTTCAACCAAGATCAAGGGACAGGGTACCTACAAAATAAAAACAAAATTTTTAAAAAACCTAAGGGTTGGTGAAAGCCGTTCCATACGTTCTTGGTTCTTGATACAAATGGTATAATTACCTTTTGCTTGAATTGTCCAATATCTTCCTAAGCTTTGACCACTGATGCACTGTAAGAAAACAGAGAAAATATATTAGCCAAAATCCAGTTTCAAGAAAAGTTCATTCTCGTAGCATCGTAATGTGATTCTTAGATACAAAATGACCTCCGTGGCCCAAGGCCTGATATACAACAGTAAGAGTCAAGAAAGAAAAGCTTTATTTCATACCTTTTTCCAAACTAAAGTCGCCCACAACCTGAATGAGTCTGCGTCTATTAGCAATTATCACACTCACAATCCGTGAGGGTTTTTTCTGATTAGTTACAAAAAGCAAAAGAAAAAAGAAAGAAAAAAAAATTTGTACCCTGACCCTTATTGGTGCAAGATCATCGGCTCAGACAGGTGAACAATCAACTAAATAGGATCCGTCCGCCATGGTTGCAACCATAATAAGTTGCCATGCCAAGATGCGGACAATCTTAGCTTTATCGAATTCACTCAGACACATCACAACCTACTATAATAGTTATCACCATCACTCGAATCTCATAAACGTACATGTATTTCACTTGGCACATGACTATTTTTTGGCAAAAAAAACCGAAAAAAGAGGATACATTCTCCCACATACTTGTAAATCAAGTATCTATATACATAGGAACTTATAATTTAACATACATCAACATAACAAATGAGATGATAGTATTATGCAAATATATGTCAAATTTATGCAATCTTCTGGTTAATAAATGATGTAACCACCTGTGCCATATTCTGGTTAATAAAAGATATAACCACCTTTGCGTTAACAGTAACCACCCTTTTTGACCAATTTAATTCATTACCCGTTTTGAGTCGTTACATAAATTGTACTGCCCTACCCATTATGCCACCTCTATCAATAAAGATAATTATAAGTTTATATGTCATACTAATGTCAATGGAAGATATGTGTATTAAGTTTATAAAATGTACAAACAGTGGAGCTACCAATCGAAACCGGCCATAACTGATATGGCACTTCTACTTTACTAAATGCTACTCAAATTTCTAAAACACACAAATGAAAATCAACATTTGCCAATATAGATCCAAATTACGTAAGCTTGATTTCTTCAATCTCAAATGATCAAAAAACAGAACCTTAACAATCATGAAAATATCAATTGCTAATAGAAACAGAATTACCAATTGTGTACCTTTATCATATCAATGAAATTACCTTACAACCCATTTTCGATCCCATTAGTTAATATCCGTTGCCTATGGCTCTGCCAAATGGTGGAAAGAAACTTGGCCTGAGTAAGTCCCCAACACAATTAACCAATTTGCGATTCCTCAATTGTTGTTCTACTTTATCTACACAAACGATCCATATAATATGAACATACAGTTCATAGCATCTGAGACATGGCAGAAAGTTATTGTTCTATCCTTGTGGTGCAACTGGAGTAACAGGGGATCGCTATAGTGGGCGCTTACACTGTATTCATTAGTGTCCTTACCTGATAATCTTGTTTTTGGGATTCCTATCCTGAAAGCAATGTATGGTGAGGAATCTTTGAGCTTGATGGTAACTGCTACAAAATATACGACTACCATATTTCCCTGTAGTTTCCATCATTTGCAAGCTACAATTTTGCTCGTATCATGATTATCTTTCTGTTCATACATAGTACTTGACAGTTATAAAACAAAAGATATAAAAGCACATAGTGCAGACCTCAATAGTCGTAAAGTTTTTTTGTCATTACCATTACCCCCAAAAAATGAGCCAATCAACTAAGCATTTTCATTGGTAGAAGCAATTAGATAGAGAAATATAGTAGACACGCCAATTTTGACCAGATTGTCACGAATGGGTCTACGTAGATTATGTGCATCATCTTTAATGGGTCAAATGGGTCAAAAGTCGTTGTAACTGTCTATATTATAATGACTCGATTGTATTTATCCCACTAACAGAATAATCATTTAAAAATCCAAAAAAAATTTAAAAAAAGTGTTTTGGCAAACCCAACTCATTTTTCACCCGTAATGAACTATTACCCATTTGGACCCATTACCCGACCCGCCCAATTGGCTACCTTTAGGAAATATCAAAGATGTAATTGCAAGTTTCACTGCAGGGTAGGAAGGAAGGAGCCAAGGATACTAATACATACGTCTTCATTGGGATTTGGAAACTCAATCTTCGTGTCAATTCTTCCTGGCCTGAGAAGAGCTTGATCCACAATATCAATACGATTTGTAGCCATCAAAACCTGTGAGTACAAAAGACGTGTGTAAAGAGTATTTTATAACACAATACTTACATGGTTGAGTTGACATTGACTATATCAATACTTACATGGTTGAGTTGACATTGACTATATCTGATATTCTAATTACAATTCCGGCTAAAATTGTGTTAAATATATACCGTTTCTTCTGGTGAAAATGTTTTTACACCATGTATGTAGTGTTGTCAGTAATGATGTCTGGCTCGATAAAAAAAATCCCTTTTTCAAATGTTGGGGACGTTGCCCTCCTGACAATATGGTAGCACCTTCACTTCTGGATGTCTCAACAAACTTCAAAACCTTCTCATACTGAAATATTTAAAGCTTATGTACTTGATTAACCATCCTCTATCTTGATTGTTTGAGAAACAAATTCACGTTATTCAAAGCTTATGTACCTGCTGTTTACTCAAAGACGGGCTTGCATGCAGATTAGACAGGTATTCTTCAATAACCCTTATCCATCTGTAAAATAGATAAAGATCAGTATTTATGTATTTGCGTATTAATATTACACAGTAAAGTCATAAGAAATATTCATTGCAAACTTATATACTGACATAATTTAAGAAAATGAGGAGAGAATTATTACCACAAGTTTTTTACAGATATTCCTTCAAAATATGCAATGTGTCCGCCATGTTCCGTGTCTAATCTGCATGTAAGCCCATCTTTGAGTAATGCAACTCTCTTGCTAATTTGCTTTCATTTAATTTGTATTCATATTTAAATCTTAACAATGCTGAGAATAATTAGATCTATATATATAGTCCTCTGATGTGTGAGTTAGACCTTCCGTTCGTCTAATACATTCATAATGTGTTGGTCCTGTTCTTGGCATCTTCAAACCCCTCACAAACTACAACAAACAAAACCACGACAATAAAAACACAATTACCCAATGTATTAGTAAATGTAGGACTAATAACTTACAAATCCATTAGATAGAACCATTATTTACAATCTCCTTTTTCTCAACCTTGAAATTGAATGATCTAACTTGAGGTTCGTCCAAATCGGGATTGCTTTCGTCTACAACTTCATTTAATAGTTCACAACACTCCTCATTTTCTTAACCTGCATTATCACCAACAAACCAATTGCACTTATTAGTTAACCTGATTTAGCAACGCAATATTCACCGAGTTGAGTCAAACCTGACCACCGGTCATGGGCCAAGATGTTATATATCCGGCAAAATTTCTGCTGCCCATCTTTTCTTAGCAGCCTGCATAACCCGGCTAATCGACCTGCAATACCCGAAACTGAATACACCTGTGCAAGAGATACCCAAAGCTATATCGACATCATGTTATAACGTATTTTTATATACAATACACATAAGCAAAATTTTAAGATAACAAAAAGAATTTATCAGAGATACATTCATAATTAAAACCATTCAGTTAAATACCTACAATGCTGAGAATAATTAGATCTATATATATAGTCCTCTGCTGTGTGAGTTAGACCTTCCGTTCGTCTAATACATTCATAATGTGTTGGTCCTGTTCTTGGCATCTTCAAACCCATCACAAACTATAACAAACAAAACCACGACAATAAAAACAGAATTACCCAATGTATCAGTAAATGTAGGACTAATAACTTACAAATCCATTAGATAGAACCATTATTTACAATCTCCTTCTTCTCAACCTTGAAACTGAATGATCTAACTTGAGGTTCGTCCAAATCGGGATTGCTTTCGTCTACAACTTCATTTAATAGTTCACAACACTCCTCATTTTCTTAACCTGCATTATCACCAACAAACCAATTGCACTTATTAGTAAACCTGATTTAGCAACGCAATATTCACCCGAGTTGTGTCGAACCTGACCACCGGTCATGGGCCAAGATGTTATATATCCAGCAAAATTTCTGCTGCCCATCTTTTCTTAGCAGCCTGCATAACCCGGCTAATCGACCTGCAATACCCGAAACTGAATACACCTGTGCCAGAGATACCCAAAGCTACATCGACATCATGTTATAACGTATTTTTATATACAATACACATAAGCAAAATTTTAAGATAACAAAAAGAATTTATCAGAGATACATTCATAATTAAAACCATTTAGGTAAATACCTACCTTGAAGAACATCTTCCTTGTAATCCTCCACATCATCATCATCAGATATAAGCAATTTCAATTGAAGAATGAAATTGTCACCACTACGGATCATTAAAACCATTAACATATTATAACAACAGAACACACAAAAGTCTTGCTTACACTACAAAATTTTTACACACGTAGAAAACTTGTGTACCTCATATCAGCCATAAGTCCTGTACAACTATACATTGAGCGCTGAGGGCTGATTTCTGAAAACTTTCCTGTATCCAGAATAAAAAATGAATCAATATGCGTCAAAACAAACAATAAAATTTACATGATTTAATATAAACAATGTGAATTGTATCATTGATATTAGGAATTCACCTCATTTATTCAATCCACCTAATAATTTATCATATTATATAACATAACCAAACTTTCAAACCATAGATCTACACCACATATCAAATCACATACAGTTAAGTACAATATTTAAGCAATAAAATGAATAAATTCTAGGGTTTTGTTATAATAAATCGGAAGTATAATATATAAAAAAACTCAGAAAACCCTCTATACATGTGTTACGTACCTGTTTCATCTAACCATGTACCACAAATCATCAACTCATGTGCCTGTAAACATAAACTACTAATATGATGTTTAGTTACCTGACCCACATTACACCTAAATTGTAACACAATTACACAAATTGATTAACTATAAGATAAAGGTTGCTTGTTAGGATTACCTTAATTTGTTCACTTTCCACAAAATTTACTACATGATCATCTTTATCAGCCTTCTGCATTAGTATCTTGTATACCTTGTAGCTTCTGGAAGAGATTCTCGAAACCCTGCAAGATAAAAAGCCGAATAAGTTGATCACGAGTTAAAATCGTGACGGATATTGTGAGGAAAGAAAAGGATATTAGGGTTTTGAGAAAAATATATTATGAATGACCTATGATTTTTTTTAAGTAGGTTTATATGTTTGATTAAAGTTACCTTAACTATCTTATGTTTATAGATTTGGACATGAAAGATATACTTCAAAACATGAATTGGTCTAGTAGATATCATGTTTGTTAATGTTTCTAGCACCCTAGGTTCAATCCTTGCAAGTGTCATAAATTTTTAAAATTAATTCCAAATTCTTATGAACAAAGGGTGCTTAGGTGGCATTATGACGTGGCATAAATTGATTGGGTGGCATATAAAATGATTAGGTGGCATTGAAGTGGCGTTTATGTGACATTATCTACGTGTAACGCCTCCTGTTATATATATATATATATATATATATATATATATATATATATATATATATATATATATATATATATATATATATGTATATATATATATATATATATATATATATATATATATATATATATATATATGTATATATGGGATAACTTTGCTACAATTTTTGTAGCCAATTGGCTACAATTCTTCACAAAATATACACATACAATGAATCAGGGACCCACAGAAAAGAATCATGGACCCACAAAAAGAATCAGAGACCTACATTTATAATACAAAATTGTAGCCAATTAGCTACAATAAATTGTAGCTAATATATTCCCTATAGGAAAAGGTGAGACAACAAACAAGCTAAGTTAACAATATTTTAAAATTTTTATGTCTCATTGCCTGCAAGATGAATAAAGAACTCGTTAGTCAAGGATTAACTAAGGTTATAATGATAGGACAAAGGTAATCACTGATCTATCTTATACTATCTTTGAGCACTAGGTATGTTAAGTTATCAGCAACGATGATATTATCATCATCACAATGATTAATATATTACCACACCACCCCTTATGTTCTCATCACAACGCTTTATGAAAGAAAACTAGAGTATTTCGGTCCCAATTTTCATTCAGTGTTACTAGTGTAAGAATTTGGGTGTGTGTGAGTGGTAATAATTGAATCACTATGTTTACAACCCATTTTCGATCCCATTAGTTAATATCCGTTGCTTATGGCTCTGCCAAATGGTGGAAAGAAACTTGGCCTGAGTAAGTCCCCAACACAATTAACCAATTTGCGATTCCTCAATTGTTGTTCTACTTTATCTACACAAACGATCCATATAATATGAACATACAGTTCATAGCATCTGAGACATGGCAGAAAGTTATTGTTCTATCCTTGTGGTGCAACTGGAGTAACAGGGGATCGCTATAGTGGGCGCTTACACTGTATTCATTAGTGTCCTTACCTGATAATCTTGTTTTTGGGATTCCTATCCTGAAAGCAATGTATGGTGAGGAATCTTTGAGCTTGATGGTAACTGCTACAAAATATACGACTACCATATTTCCCTGTAGTTTCCATCATTTGCAAGCTACAGTTTTGCTTGTATCATGATTATCTTTCTGTTCATACATAGTACTTGACAGTTATAAAACAAAAGATATAAAAGCACATAGTGCAGACCTCAATAGTCGTAAAGTTTTTTTGTCATTACCATTACCCCCAAAAAATGAGCCAATCAACTAAGCATTTTCATTGGTAGAAGCAATTAGATAGAGAAATATAGTAGACACGCCAATTTTGACCAGATTGTCACAAATGGGTCTACGTAGATTATGTGCATCATCTTTAATGGGTCAAATGGGTCAAAAGTCGTTGTAACTGTCTATATTATAATGACTCGATTGTATTTATCCCACTAACAGAATAATCATTTAAAAATCCAAAAAAAATTTTAAAAAGTGTTTTGGCAAACGCAACTCATTTTTCACCCGTAATGAACTATTACCCATTTGGACCCATTACCCGACCCGCCCAATTGGCTACCTTTAGGAAATATCAAAGATGTAATTGCAAGTTTCACTGCAGGGTAGGAAGGAAGGAGCCAAGGATACTAATACATACGTCTTCATTGGGATTTGGAAACTCAATCTTCGTTTCAATTCTTCCTGGCCTGAGAAGAGCTTGATCCACAATATCAATACGATTTGTAGCCATCAAAAACCTGTGAGTACAAAAGACGTGTGTAAAGAGTATTTTATAACACAATACTTACATGGTTGAGTTGACATTGACTATATCAATACTTACATGGTTGAGTTGACATTGACTATATCTGATATTCTAATTACAATTCCGGCTAAAATTGTGTTAAATATATACCGTTTCTTCTGGTGAAAATGTTTTTACACCATGTATGTAGTGTTGTCAGTAATGATGTCTGGCTCGATAAAAAAAATCCCTTTTTCAAATGTTGGGGACGTTGCCCTCCTGACAATATGGTAGCACCTTCACTTCTGGATGTCTCAACAAACTTCAAAACCTTCTCATACTGAAATATTTAAAGCTTATGTACCTGATTAACCATCCTCTATCTTGATTGTTTGAGAAACAAATTCACGTTATTCAAAGCTTATTTACCTGCTGTTTACTCAAAGACGGGCTTGCATGCAGATTAGACAGGTATTCTTCAATAACCCTTATCCATCTGTAAAATAGATAAAGATCAGTATTTATGTATTTGCGTATTAATATTACACAGTAAAGTCATAAGAAATATTCATTGCAAACTTATATACTGACATAATTTAAGAAAATGAGGAGAGAATTATTACAACAAGTTTTTTACAGATATTCCTTCAAAATATGCAATGTGTCCGCCATGTTCCGTGTCTAATCTGCATGTAAGCCCATCTTTGAGTAATACAACTCTCTTGCTAATTTTCTTTCATTTAATTTGTATTCATATTTAAATCTTAACAATGCTGAGAATAATTAGATCTATATACATAGTCCTCTGCTGTGTGAGTTAGACCTTCCGTTCGTCTAATACATTCATAATGTGTTGGTCCTGTTCTTGGCATCTTCAAACCCCTCACAAACTACAACAAACAAAACCACGACAATAAAAACACAATTACCCAATGTATTAGTAAATGTAGGACTAATAACTTACAAATCCATTAGATAGAACCATTATTTACAATCTCCTTTTTCTCAACCTTGAAATTGAATGATCTAACTTGAGGTTCGTCCAAATCGGGATTGCTTTCGTCTACAACTTCATTTAATAGTTCACAACACTCCTCATTTTCTTAACCTGCATTATCACCAACAAACCAATTGCACTTATTAGTTAACCTGATTTAGCAACGCAATATTCACCCGAGTTGAGTCAAACCTGACCACCGGTCATGGGCCAAGATGTTATATATCCGGCAAAATTTCTGCTGCCCATCTTTTCTTAGCAGCCTGCATAACCAGGCTAATCGACCTGCAATACCCGAAACTGAATACACCTGTGCAAGAGATACCCAAAGCTATATCGACATCATGTTATAACGTATTTTTATATACAATACACATAAGCAAAATTTTAAGATAACAAAAAGAATTTATCAGAGATACATTCATAATTAAAACCATTCAGTTAAATACCTACAATGCTGAGAATAATTAGATCTATATATATAGTCCTCTGCTGTGTGAGTTAGACCTTCCGTTCGTCTAATACATTCATAATGTGTTGGTCCTGTTCTTGGCATCTTCAAACCCATCACAAACTACAACAAACAAAACCACGACAATAAAAACAGAATTACCCAATGTATTAGTAAATGTAGGACTAATAACTTACAAATCCATTAGATAGAACCATTATTTACAATCTCCTTCTTCTCAACCTTGAAATTGAATGATCTAACTTGAGGTTCGTCCAAATCGGGATTGCTTTCATCTACAACTTCATTTAATAGTTCACAACACTCATCATTTTCTTAACCTGCATTATCAGCAACAAACCAATTGCACTTATTAGTAAACCTGATTTAGCAACGCAATATTCACCCGAGTTGTGTCGAACCTGACCACCGGTCATGGGCCCAGATGTTATATATCCAGCAAAATTTCTGCTGCCCATCTTTTCTTAGCAGCCTGCATAACCCGGCTAATCGACCTGCAATACCCGAAACTGAATACACCTGTGCCAGAGATACCCAAAGTTACATCGACATCATGTTATAACGTATTTTTATATACAATACACATAAGCAAAATTTTAAGCTAACAAAAAGAATTTATCAGAGATACATTCATAATTAAAACCATTTAGTTAAATACCTACCTTGAAGAACATCTTCCTTGTAATCCTCCACATCATCATCATCAGATATAAGCAATTTCAATTGAAGAATGAAATTGTCACCACTACGGATCATTAAAACCATTAACATATTATAACAACAGAACACACAAAAGTCTTGCTTACACTACAAAATTTTTACACACGTAGAAAACTTGTGTACCTCATATCAGCCATAAGTCCTGTACAACTATAAACAATGTGTAAGAATTTGGGTGTGTGTGAGTGGTAATAATTCTTATATAATCTCTGAATCCTGTAGAATCCTATAGGAAAAGGTGAGACAACAAACAAGCTAAGTTAACAATATTTTAAAAATTTTATGTCTCATTGCCTGCAAGATGAATAAAGAACTCGTTAGTCAAGGATTAACTAAGGTTATGATGATAGGACAAAGGTAATCACTGATCTATCTTATACTATCTTTGAGCACTAGGTATGTTAAGTTATCAGCTACGATGATATTATCATCATCACAATGATTAATATATTACCACACTACCCCTTATGTTCTCATCACAACGCTTTATGAAAGAAAACTAGAGTATTTCGGTCCCAATTTTCATTCAGTGTTACTAGTGTAAGAATTTGGGTGTGTGTGAGTGGTAATAATTGAATCACTATGTTTACAACCCATTTTCGATCCTATTAGTTAATATCAGCCATAAGTCCTGTACAACTATACATCGAGCGCTGAGGGATGATTTCTGAAAACTTTCCTGTATCCAGAATAAAAAATGAATCAATATGCGTCAAAACAAACAATAAAATTTACATGATTTAATATAAACAATGTGAATTGTATCATTGATATTAGGAATTCACCTCATTTATTCAATCCGCCTAATAATTTATCATATTATATAACATAACCAAACTTTTAAACCATAGATCTACACCACATAAATTTTTAAAATTAATTCAGATATATAATATATATATATATATATATATATATATATATATATATATATATATATATATATGGGATAACTTTGCTACAATTTTTGTAGCCAATTGGCTACAATTCTTCACAAAATATACACATACAATGAATCAGGGACCTACATAAAAGAATCATGGACCCACAAAAAGAATCAGAGACCCACATTTATAATACAAAATTGTAGGCAATTAGCTACAATAAATTGTAGCTGATATATTCCCTATAGGAAAAGGTGAGACAACAAACAAGCTAAGTTAACAATATTTTAAAAATTTTATGTCTCATTGCCTGCAAGATGAATAAAGAACTCGTTAGTCAAGGATTAACTAAGGTTATGATGATAGGACAAAGGTAATCACTGATCTATCTTATACTATCTTTGAGCACTAGGTATGTTAAACAATGTGAATCAATATGCGTCAAAACAAACAATAAAATTTACATGATTTAATATAAACAATGTGAATTGTATCATTGATATTAGGAATTCACCTCATTTATTCAATCCACCTAATAATTTATCATATTATATAACATAACCAAACTTTCAAACCATAGATCTACACCACATAAATTTTTAAAATTTTCATTCAGTGTTACTAGTGTAAGAATTTGGGTGTGTGTGAGTGGTAATAATTCTTATATAATCTCTGAATCCTGTAGAGACCACTTTCAAATTGAAGTATTTCGACCCTATATGCCTCGGGTATCACGAAATCTTCCATTGGATAATTCAGATAATCGCACTTTGTTTATAAGCCATGAGAGAACAAAGCAATACACAAAAAGTTGTTATGTGTGTTATGTTTGGAAGAGATCAATTATGTCCTATAAAACATAATTGAAATTTAGTTAAAATCGGTTGGTGGGAAAGGTCACGCTTTGTGGGAAAAGTTGTGTCCTTTAGTGGAAAATTTTGGTTGGAGGGAAAAACTGGTAATAACCGAATCCCAAAAATCTTTTAGGTTTTGGGGCTCTGCAAAGAGGAGCTGCCCCCTTGACCCCTGCACATGGTTGTGACGGCATCAAGCTAAGAACGAGTGTGCACTCCACACCTTTTAACTCGACACAGGCTAAACCTGACTAAGCCCTTTATCTCAAGTAAATCACAATTACACAAAATATAAGTGATGACACTAAAATCACCAACAACTAGCATCATAACATGAAGCTTCAACGTAGTTTTTATTTGACATCATTTTTCGATGTAATCAGTGTCACCACAACCGGTGCTCTTATTTTCTAGTAATTACACGACCATATTAAAAAATAGGGTTTGTGTAATTTTCCAAATGTCCTATAATGGTACGTGTACTAAAAAAATTACTCGTCTGATACTGTACTTTATGTTTCGTGCTAATATGGCCATTTTTTACATGCTACCGGTTAAACGTGATAAAATCTGAAGAAAAAAAAATACATTTTTTGTCTGTTTTAGGCCCATATCACTTATACTTAAATCCGAACACCCTATATTAACTCATAGTCACTGATCCAAACACCATTTCTTCAACATCTATCACCACCACCACCCCACCGCCACTACCTCCAAACACCTTTTTTGCATCTTGGGATCGTTTCCAGACAATTGGGATCTTTGGTAACTCTATTGTTGTCTAATTAGCTTTGGAAAAATGCCCAATTATGTCAAATATCTCTTCACTGCTAGTATTAGTATCAGGAGCACTTGTACAAGACGAAACCCCCACCCCCAAACTCGATGTTGTCCTCATCATCAGAAACGATGCTTTTTTGAACTAGATTCTGAGTCTCAAAACAGATTATTCCTTTGGAATAATCTTCCAATCCAAGTTTTCTGAGAGCTTTAGCAATATGAAACTTGTCTGCATTGGTAAATATCTACACAAAAAATTATTTCATTAAGCACAACGAACAAATTAAAATCATTTGTGCAAGAGTACTTACCACTTTTCGAATGGGCAAGCTTAGTAAAAGACTCCTCAAAACAGGATTAGCTTCAAATTATGGTAGTTATGGAGGTGGTGTTGAAGATTTTGAAAATAGAGGTAATGTTATAAATGATGGTTATGGAGGTGGTGTTGAAGATGATTGAAAAACATTAAAATAAAAAAATAAAAAAAAAATAGTGTACCACATAAGCAACCACCTCAACAAAAGTAATCACCACATAAGCGATATATATATACTTGGTAACTTTTTCGGGTAAAACAAGTAATAATGTATATCATATTTGCACGAATCAGAAAGTGCACGTATTAGACGAGATACCATGACACATTTGAAAAAGTACGCATGTGTTGTATGAGTTAAACCTTAAAAAAAATAAAAATATTGTGAAACCAATCATGTGAAATCTTTAGTTAAAGGACCAAATTTGGTAAAACACATACTCCAAGCACCAAAAATCCGTCACAAGAATGGTATAAATAAAAATATCTGAAAACTATCAACCCTAAACCCATTCGTTTACGCCTCTTTTTATCATCAAAAATCCAACAAATTATTACTATTTTACAGATCGATTGATATCATCATCATCATCATCATCGGTGCCGTCTTAGGTATTATGTTTTTGTTTTTATATTAGTACACTAATTAGATTTATTGTTGGTGTTTCGAATTAGCTTCGGGTATAGGCTTATTGGCTTTTTAGATCTTTATAAGATGATATTCCCGTACAATAAGCTAATCTAAACATATAGTTTTACATTCATATATCAAATGGATCTTGCGGTTACAAATAATTCTACTTTTGGATGGATTATTCTTTTAGCTAGCTTGATAATGGGTATGTTTGGCGAAGATAGGGGTAGTAAGAAGCAATAGCTGTTTGTTTTGATAAAGTGTTTGGTAACATAGCTGTATAGTCATAATTAGTAAGTGGAAACGCTAGTTGCTCGTAAAGGCTACTAGAAGTGCTTGTTTCCAAACAAGCGTTTAGAAAAAGCAGGAATGCTAGTTGCTTGTTTCCAAACAAGCATTTTGTACAAAACGTTAACCGCCAGTTGCTAGTTGCTTCAAAAGGCTCCTAAATGCTTGCTACCAAGCGTACCCAATGTGTTTAGGAGTTTTTGTGACGATATAATTGATGTTAACTGACAATGTTGTTTGTGTTTAGTGATGTTTAAGAGTAATGTTATATTGTAGTCGTAATTGTCTCCGGTTTCTATTACTCGTATAAAGGTTTAATGTCATTGAAATTATTGTTAAGTATTGCTACATAGGTTAATAATATATACCTAGGATCATTGACGGAACCAGGTTTTAAAGGGACCGGGTGCAAAAAGAATAAACCGTAATACAAGGGCACACATTTTTTTGGACCGGGTGTAATTAGGAAAAATCGGAGTTTTTTTTTTTTTAACGAAAATTTACGCTAGAGTACTGGACACCTCCTTATTCCGTCACTGCTTAGGATTTGCTAATTTTTGGTCTTGTGGAGTAATTATTATAAACCTGCTATCAAATATATAACTTCATCAAACGCGTGGGAGTCTTTCCTTTTGTAGTTGCGGTTATAAAATCGTTTGATTTTTATGCTCTTCCTTTTCCACAAATGTCGGACTTCATCCTCAACCTGATTAGTGTCGATCCGTTCCTGAGTCCTCGCCCTACAACATATTTCTGTGGATTTTAATGGCATGTTTGGATTAGCTTATTCTATGGGTTTGTCAGCTTATTATCATTTGGAAAAGCTGATAAGGTATCTCAACTGTTTATGGGCTTGTCAACTTGAGCAAGTTGATAAGCTCATAAGGTGAAGAAAATGAGCTTATTGGTTTTTTACATCTTAATAAGCTGATAATCTTTCCGAATCAGCTAGTACAAACACCCATTCATATAGTGTAACATTCACTTATTTATTATGTATTTACCTTATTGTGATGATATAGTTAATCTTTACTGATAATGTTGCTTTTTTATATTGAGGCCTATGAGTAATGTCACGGTTTAGTGGTAACTGTATTGGTTCGAAAGATTTAACGTCATGGGTTTCATTGTTTTTGTCTTGCATGGTTTGTCAGTAGTTCATACATAGGACTAGCTAGCATTTGTTTTGATAAAGCCTAACGGCATAACGGTGATACTGCTACTTATGTACCTGATTTTAAAAATCATACCTTTATCAAACGCGTGGGAGTCCTGCCTTTGTAGTTGTGATTTTGAAAAATAAACGGTCTCTTTAGTTTTATCTCTTTCCACTAATGATGGACTTCATTTTCTCCTAAGTGAATGTTGGTTCGGTCATATGTAAGTCTTATCTTAACATGGGAGCATATTTTTTATGATCTGTCTGTATGTTTCAGTTCGGATATCATCTTTATTTGGGTCACATTTTTTCCTGTGAATTCCTCACTCTCATCTTTTATTAACAAAAAGAGATTGTTCAGCATATTGGTTAGATTTATAAGATTATTAGACACGAAAGATGCTATAGGATTCAACCTGTTTACCAGATGTAGCATTTTATATTAATGTCAAATTTGGAAAATAATGCTTGTAGTTGTAATCTATTATGTTTAAATAGTGTTTATCCATCTATTCTGTAGTGATAACGGTTAGCATCATGGTATCCTTGTCTTGTTAATTTTGCTGTACTAACTTTGTCATTATGGCTTTATGTCAGTTTGAAGCTGTGGATGTTTGAGTTGCCATAAATATGCCATCCCGTTCGAGCATTCTTCGCATTACTTATTCAAACGAGCTTGTAAATGGAGAGACAGTTTATATTTCCTCAAACTCCCACCCAATAAAGGCTTCACACTTTGAACCTGCTGGTCATTCCTTTCACGACATTGCGCTCAAGCTCCGTGGTTATTATGAGGAAGAAAGTTTATCTGATGATAATGAAAATTTGCCTAAAGACAAAGATTATGATTACATGCAATCATCAGGCGCATATAGCAGCAGCAAAGGTAAAAAGAAGAATGCTGATGGGAAAACGCAACAAGATCATTATGCTTTATTAGGTTTGGGGAATTTAAGGTATCTTGCAACCGAAGAGCAAATTAGGAAAAGTTACCGTGAGACTGCTTTAAAGCATCATCCCGACAAACAAGCTGCTCTTCTTCTTGGTGAGGCAACTGAAGCTGCTAAAGAAGCGAAAAAAGATGAAATTGAGAACCATTTTAAGGCTATTCAAGAAGCATATGAGCTATTAATGGATCCCGTGAGAAGAAGAATTTATGATTCCACAGATGAGTTTGATGACGAGATTCCTACCGATTGTTCCCCACAGGACTTCTTTAAAGTATTTGGGCCCGCTTTTATGAGAAACGGGCGGTGGTCAGTTAATCAACCGGCCCCAATGTTAGGAGATGACAATACCCCTCTCAAAGTAGTCGACGCATTTTATGACTTTTGGTTCAGTTTCAAAAGCTGGAGAGAGTTCCCAAGTGATGAGGATTTTGATCTTGAACAAGCAGAATCACGTGACCATAGAAGATGGATGGAAAGACAAAATGCAAAGAATTCAGAAAAGGCAAGAAAGGATGAGCATACAAGGATACGTACTCTTGTAGACAATGCTTATAAACGAGACCCTCGAATAATAAAATTGAAGGAAATGATAAAAGCTGAAAAACAGAAGAAAAAGGAGGCTAAGTATGCGGTTAAGAAACAGCAAGAAGAAGAAGCCGCCAGAATCGCAGAAGAAAATAGACGTAAGAAAGAAGAAGAGGAAAAACAGGCTGCTGAAGCTGCTTCAAACCAAAAGAAATTAAAAGAAAAAGAAAAGAAACTGTTGAGAAAAGAACGAACCCGTTTAAGAGCTCTCTCGACCCATGTCGTGGCAAATAATTTCCTCAATATTACACAAGATGACGTGGAAAATATATGCTTGTCGTTTGATATGTTAAAGCTACAGACCTTGTGTGAGAATATGGAAGGAAAAGGTAAAGATAGTCAAAGTCAAGCTGAGCTTCTAAAGGAGGCGATTAACTCTGACAATATTGTGAAAGATCGTGCGGTAGACAACAGTCAACAAAACGGATCTGTAAAACCCAAAGTCAACGGGACTATTTCCACAAGCAATTTTGAAAAGAAACCGAAACCATGGGGGAAAGAAGAGATTGAGCTTTTGAGGAAAGGGACGGCCAAGTATCCTAAAGGAACATCTAGGCGATGGGAGGTTATATCTGAGTATATAGGCACGGGTCGGTCTGTTGAGGAAATTCTGAAAGCAACAAAAACCGTTCTTTTACAAAAACCCGACTCATCTAAAGCGTTTGATACTTTTCTTGATAAGAGAAAACCGACTGTGTCAATTGCATCCCCTCTTACAACCAGGGAAGAAGTCGTGGGGGTGCCGGTGGGGGCTTCGTCCACATCTACACCTACAGCGACATCTGCACAACCTGATGCGGTCCCACCTAAACCTAGTGAAAGTGCAGTAAAAGTAGAGGCGGCTGCGTCAGGTTCAGACCAGGACGTATGGTCTGCTGTTCAGGAAACAGCTTTGGTTCAGGCTTTAAAGACGTTTCCAAAAGAAACCAACCAACGATGGGAGCGTGTCGCCGCTGCTGTCCCGGGAAAAACAGTTAACCAGTGCAAGAAGCAATTTATATTGCTTAAGGAGAAATTTAGGAGCAACAAAAAGTAATTGTTCACGAGTTTTGTTGATTACTCACCAATGGGTACATCTAAGATTCATCATTTTTGCCGTTAGCCGAGTTCTGAAGCATCTAATGAACTTGGGTGCGCCACGATGCAGATGCCAGGATATTTGGCTCTAGGCACATTGCTGACTTTTACGGGAGGTATGAATGGTTGTGTATTCTTGTGGGTAGAGTAGTGTTGGGTTTATGCTGTTGGTTTAGCTATAAAAATAAGTCGGTGGTGTTTTACTCTATCCTTATGTAGCCCCTGTTCCGAAACTTGATCCTATGAAAAACGAGTAGGGTTAAACATATGTGTTAGTAAAAATCGCTTTGAAACATGATTACATGCAGTTTGTATCGACTATTTCTCTACTTTCTATGGTTTGTTTAAGTTACAATTATGTGTGGCTTCATGTTCTTTCCCTCTGGTGGAGGATGAAAGTCTCCAATTAATGCTTAAGTGCACGAAAAGAAGTCGAGCTGTAAGGTTTGCTCGCAGAAGTATGACGTTAACATATTGTCTTGTGCAGATATCTTAACTTAGGCTTACTTAAAATCAAATTTGCTATACATAAGAACATTACATGATGATTCTTAGGAAAACACTCTTCTTCCAATATTAAGAAAAAAAATTCATTGACAATCATGCTATTTGGATACAGAACAAGGTCTTTATTATTCCTATACATCAAAATTATAATGTGTAAAATTCTAAGGACTAAAAATAAATTTACCTATGAGTTTGAGGTAATATTCAAAAAATTTAAAAATGAATACTCCGTATTAATTTAAGTTGGGTAATATATAAAAGAAATTGTATGATTTTTGTGTCAAAATCAAATATCACTAGAGATGACAAAGCTGTTTATTCACAAGTAAATATTCCTTCAATTTCGTGGTAGGATGAAAGAACACATCTCTTCTCATAAAATGGAAATCAATCAAATGAAAAGAATTATGCTATTCGAATAAAGGAATAGTATGCTATTCCAATATAGGCAAAAGTTCTTTATAGATCTCATATTTGCCATAGAACCAATGGATCAATCATAGCCACCCATTTTTATTTTCTACCTTTTTTTTAAACTTAAATATCTCACAAACCGTAAATCGTCAAGCTACAAAAAAAATACCATCACGACGAGAATTAAATGATCTTTCTATAGATATGCATTGTTATATACTTTCGACGATTTTTTTTTTTCGACGAACTTTTTTTTTTTTATTTCCGCCCAGAAAGAATCATATATGATTCGTATATGATTCGATTTTAACAAATCATATATGATTCCGTACGAATCATATATGATTTTTACGAATCATATATGATTCGTAAAAATCGAATCATATATGATTCGTAAAAAAAGTTCGTCGAAAAAAAAAAAGTCGTCGAAAGTATATAACAATGCATATCTATAGAAAGATCATTTAATTCTCGTCGCGATGGTATTTTTTTTGTAGCTTGAAGATTTACCGTTTGCAAGATATGTTGTTTTAAAAAAAAAGATGAAAAATAAAAATGGGTGACTATGATTGGTCCATTGGTTCTATGGCAAATATGAGATCTATATTGATCACATCTCTTCCAATATATATAGCTAAAACTTATTTACTGGATCACTAATCATAAAGAGCACATGACTTGAAATGAAAGTTAGTCGAAAAATTCACATTCCATAAGAAAGTGATCAGTATTTGGGCGATGTTCGAAAAACCTAAAGCATATATGTTCCATCTCATGTTTAATTTATTCGCCATTTGACACGTACTGTATGCGATTTTTTCACTCTTAATCTTACTTGAATATACAAACAAGTACAATCTGATACAAAAACACAGTTTCTAAGATAAAGAATTCTTTCATCACACTGATTACTTGTTTATAAACAACTTAAACCAAAGTTCAGAAAATAGTATTTTAAATATAAAGTTATAAACATTTATCAAACGTTTACTATTCACCAAATGTTAAACATCCAACAAAAATAGCAATAATGGTCTTTGGAGTTTACTTACGATTACGAACATAGTCTTTGAAAAATTGTAAACAAGGTCCCTACCGTTTACTTCTGATTATAAAAACAGTCCTTCAGTTAAATCTAAAGATTGTTTATGTAACGAAAATTTACAGACTTGTCCCTCCGGTTAACGTATGTTGTAAAAAAAAAGTCTCTAAGTTTGCAAACAACGTCCCTCCTGTTACTTGCGGTTACAGAAACAATCTCTAGGTTAAATCTAGGGATTGTTTGTATAACGAACACTTGCAATTACAAACACAATCCCTAGGTTAAATTTGAGGACTCTGTGTGTAACAAAAATTACATAAATAGTCCCCTGTAGTTACCTACCGACTTCAAAAATGATCCATGAGTCAAATACATAGAATGTTTGTGTAAATTTTTTTTACGTAAAATCCTGCTCCCCGCAGCGGAGCGCGGGTAGAAAAGTACTCGTTCTCAATAAAAAAAAACGAATATTTGAAACTACCATAGCCATATAATTAAAGTCACAAAGAATACATGAGTGAAAGTGGCACACAAACGAATATTACCACCCCACTTTGACCTCATCTCTTTATCTTCATACCATTTCTTTGATCACACCTTACCAAAAAAACTCAACAATCAAATGGAGCTAACACTTGATCAACTCAAGCAGTACGACGGCACGAACCCATCAAACCCGATATACATAAGTGTCAAGGGTCGTATATTCGATGTCACTACTGGCAAGTCCTTTTATGGTCCAGGTGGATCATATGCTATGTTTGCTGGTAAAGATGCTAGTAGAGCTTTAGCTAAGATGAGCAAGAACGATGAAGATGTTATCGCGTCGCTTGATGGACTTACTGAGAAAGAGATTGGGATTCTTGATGATTGGGAGAAGAAGTTTGTAGCCAAGTATCCTATTGTTGGAACTCTTGCTGCTTAGAATGGCTTCTACGTGTTTTAATAATCGTTTTTTGTAACCGAATATGTAACATGTTTAAAGTTGTATGTTTGTCTATGGTTTTTGTTATGTTGTGGCAATAATCAGTGAATTGTGTGTCTGATTTAGTGACAGTATCTTCTGTTTAAAGGGTTTAAACTTTAAACTACTCTTGTTATATATGATCTTCGATATAAGATTAAAGATTTGTGATTGATCACTTAAAAGGTTCAAAGTAACCTTTGATGTTGGCTTGTTCATGGGATTTTCATCTAGATTAAATAAGAATTTAGAATTTAGAGAATTAAGATTGTTGAGCATAACAGAAAAACGAAATAGAGAAGAAACCAATCTAAGAAATACAATGATTTTCGTCGTTCAGCCAGATTAATATGTTTCAATATATAGACTCTAATGAAATCTCTTATATCCAGAAACCATAATTTACGATAGGATTAGACTCTAGATAAATAAAACCATATGGTGATCCCTTTTGCATCCCCTCGGTTTAAGATCAAAAAGTGTGAATGCGTATGATTAAGTTCAATACAGTGCACGCCTGATATGAAACGAGGTAAATCAAAGGTTGCTTGGTAGGAAGTTTGCCTCCCAAAGCAAGAAGGTGGTTTGGGTATTCGTCGTCTAGAGATTTTTAATATGGCTTTGATGGCGACTCATGTTTGGAAGATTTTAACTTGCAAAGAGTCGTTATCGGTGCGGTGGATACACTCTTATAAGCTCAAAGGTCGATGCTTTTGGGATGTCCCTATTCATTCTAACATAAGCTGGGGATGGCGTAAAATCCTTCAAATCCGTTCTATTTTAAGACCGCATATCTGGTACAAGATTGGGAATGGTATGACAGCCTCGGCGTGGCATGATTTGTGGGCTGAAGTATGTCCTCTTATACAACACATTACTGCCAGAAGTGTTACAAGGGCTGGGTTTAACTTAAACGCAAAAGTAGCTGATGTTATTATATATTGAATGGACGTGAAATGGCCTAATAATTGGGTTGGAATACATCCGGTGTTATTTCAGAATCAACCCCCATTGTTAGTTGCAGACAGTGAGGACACTCTTATGTGGAAGACGCGGAATGAAAAGCCATTTGTTGTGTCTCGAATGTGGGATTCTATTCGTCCAAGAAGTGAAGAGGATTCATGGTATAATATTGTATGGCATGCTTTCTCTATCCCTAGACATTCACTTAACCTGTGGCTTATTATGAGGCGCAAGTTAAAAACACATGATTTGATGCGCCAATGGAATGTAGGCGACTCAGTTGATGTAAGTACTCTCCAGTGCTCGCTGTGCAAATGTCAACCGGATTCCCATACACTTGTATTTTTCGATTGTAAATTTTCAAGCTGATGCCCACTGGAATTCGATCAAGAGTATAGTAGCTAAATTGGTGTTAGCTGCTTCTATGTACTTTATTTGGCAAGAACGGAACAACATAATTCATGGGAAAGAGGAGCGACGGGCTAATCAAATTCGTGACATTATTGTTGAAACTGTTCGAATGAAACTCATGACCATTCATATCACGAGGAGCTCGAATGTGGCTGATGTATTACAGCTTTGGAAGATATCAAATGGCGAATTGAGTGGTTCTACGTAAGCTTCAAAGTCGACATATTCTTCGCTGATCTAAAGGCTGTATTTTATTAAGTTTGAGTCCAACTTGTGCCGTTGTGGTTTTGTCTAGTTTTAATAGAGGCTGTTATGTTTGAAG
Source organism: Artemisia tridentata subsp. tridentata (assembly GCA_021014915.2). NCBI lineage: Eukaryota > Viridiplantae > Streptophyta > Magnoliopsida > Asterales > Asteraceae > Artemisia > Artemisia tridentata. The sequence goes on from CP139505.1 coordinate 71,348,587, forward strand.
GTTCTCAAACATGTTAGTGGTTTGCGTTTGCAATGGTGTAGAGTGGTTTCAACGCCACTCTCTCATGTATTTAATACAGTATGAAACTACTAATTAAGTTCAGATTCTTAATTGATACATACATTCAAACCATGCACTACAACCAAACAAGATTAAAACCCGAAACCAGTAACCTTGTTGATATGTGGAATCATTTTAAGCCGACAATGGGTCTTGGCCGGATATACCCGGGTCTAACCGGATATGACCGGGTCTAACCGGGTCTTGACCGGATATGACCGGGTACAGCCGGATATACCCGGGTCTAACCGGATATGACCGGGTATAGCCGGATATACCCGGGTCTAACCGGATAAAACCGGGTCTTGGCCGGATATGTCCGGGTATAGCCGGATATACCCGGGTCTAACCGGATATAACCGGGTCTTGGCCGGATGTGACTGGTTTTAACCGGTCTTGGCCGAATATGACCGGATCTAACCGGTTCTTGATCGGATACAGCCGGGCGGCTGGAAAATGGTTAAATTAGTTGCATAAAACGGTGGTGCCCTTTAAGATATCTTCAATTGGATCTTCAAATTCTTTTTTCTGGAAATCGTAAATTGGCATAGGGAGACTTGAAGTTAGAAAAAAAAAAAAAAAAAAAAAGAAAAGAAGGGAAGATGAAGACAAAAGAATACTGTGAATTGTAGTTTACTTTTGGAGGGTTACATTAATAGCACTTCTTACCGCCGTCCCGCTGGTGTCGTGTGGAAAAGTGTTTTCACATCAGCACCTTTTCTCATAATACCATAATTCATCACAACACCAAAAACACTTCTCTCTCCTATAACGTCAGATGCCGTCGTGCACCCCTGGACCCCGCATCTTTACTACCTTATAATGCATTTAGGACATTCCCTAAATAGCAAGGCTTAAAATTCAGACTTTTTAACTTACTTATTATAGAAGTTTTAATAGCCTTTACATAAAAATAAAAGTTGCATCTTGTAACAGCCTATTAAAAAGCTTTTAACAACACATAAATGTCTTAAATTCTCGTAATTATAAAAAACGAGTAACCGCTAAAAATCATTACTATCAATAATGATTATTAAAAATATGTAACCGCATTCACCATATAAATCTACACAAACCATTTCATATCTTTCACACACAATGTTTTTTTTTTTTTTTTTTTGAAACACAAAGCATAAGACCGATATATGCATGTTTTTCCCTCCGAAACCAAATCCGAGCAACACAAAGCCAAAAATACTCGACTCGATACCACGACTCGACCCATAAACAACTCGACATCACCATCACGACTCGACCAAGACCCAAATAAACTTTGGCCGTGGGTTTGAACCCACGACCTCGGCTCGACTCGACAACAACAACAACCAATGATACCAAAACCGATTATTTAAGTTTTATTTTTGTTAAACTTCGTTTTTATTAAACCCAAAACCGAACCTAATCGAAATAAAGACGAGGAGTACGACTTGGAGTGAGTCGACTCACACCGATTCCACACTTGGTGGAGTATTTCGGTGTAACCTACCTTCTTGAGCTTCGAGAAATGAAAAGATGATTATATTGGTGGATTTGGTGGTGTTACGCGGCGGTGGTGGTTGTTTTCGAGGTGATTTATGGTGATACAAGGTGCGTGTGGTCTATGAACTTGATGGAGAGATCACATAGGGTGTGGTGGTGGTGGCGGTGTGTTATGTTTGTCGGCGGTGAGAGCTCGACGGCCGAAAAATGTGACCGGAAATGGTGGTGAGGGTGGCGGCTATATGTGGAGAAGAAAGGGTATGTAAACCCTAAAATGAAATAAAGGGTGTTTATATAGGGGCTTCCAAGGATGTGGGATGAAACCCTAATGCGCCCATAGGGACTAAAATTGTAAATATTAGTTTGGGCTGGGAAATGTATATTTACTAATCTTTTAGCAAATTGTTCTCAGGGCTAATTTAGGTGTCGAAACTACTTCCCGTGACATTTTTATTAATTCCATTAGTCTTAAAAGTATTTTTCCAATAAAATCGACTATAAATACATATATTTTTATCCCATGATATCCAAATCAATTAAAATTCACGCTTTACTCGATATTGGGCCATTCCGCGAGTGCTACATTCTAGACTACGACAAATACTAAACGAAGTACGAATAAAAATATATAGATATAAATATATATAATAACCCGAAAATTACCAGTTGTCACAGGGTACCCGCCGCCGCATTGCGCGGGTACCCTGCTATCTATACTACATATAATGCATGGATGAATCTCTCTCCTCTTGGTCTTAAAATTAAGACTTACAAGATATAATGCTTATTGTACAATACACAAAGCACTATTAATGAACTTTTTCATCAATCTTAATTTTAAGACTTACAAGTGTTAAAGCTTAATGTACAAAATACAAAGCACTATTAATTTGGTCAAGATATTTAATGTAGTCAATTAATTAACAGGTCAATAAATACAATTAATGTAGTTATTAAAACACCCCTTACATAAGAAATACAAATTATCAAGCATATTGTACAATCAACTTAAACACAATTCCTGCATTAAATGTTACTAATACAAATAATAAAACACGTTATAGAAATATTCAAGCACGAACGGTCAACGGGCCAAATGGGCTCGAGCCCGAACGGGCACGGGCCAAACGGGCACTGGTCAAACGGGCTCATGTTATAAGAATGACATTAAAAAAGACCCAAAAAGACGACATAAATTCCTTTGTTAAGGAGTTGAAATACGTCACACGAAATTCTTGATATGCGTAAATTTATTATCAAAAATAACATAATAAACTAAAATACATGATTCACCGGAAAATATTAATTTATGGTACCCGGCGCCGCAACGCGCGGGTACCCTGCTAGTTACATATAATAGAGGGATGACTCTCTCTCCAAATTTTAAGACTTACAAGAAAAGAAGCATAGTGTACAACACTTTAATGCACATAATTTTCAGACGTACAAGACAAGAAGCATAGTATACACCACTTTAATGCACATATTAAAAAAAAAAAAAAAAAAAAAAAAAAAAAACCACATTAATGCTATTTAATGTAGTCAATTAATTAACTGGTCAATAAATACAATTAATACAGTTATTAAAACACCCCTTACATAAGAAATACAAATTATCAAGCATATTGTACAACCAAATTAAACACAATTCTTGCATTAAATGTCACTAATAAAAATAATAAAGCACATTATACAAATATTCAAGCCCGAACGGGCAACGGGCCAAATGGGCTTGAGCCCGAACGGGCACGGGCTATACGAAATTCTTGATATCCGTAAATTTATTGTCAAAAAGAACATAATAAACTAAAATACATGATTCACTGGAAAATTTTATTTCAGGGTACCCGCCGCCGCAACGCGCGGCTAACCTGCATTAAATGTCACTAATACAAATAATAAAGCACATTATACAAATATTCAAGCCCGAACGGGCAACGGGCAAAATGGGCTTGAGCCCGAACGGGCGCGGGCCAAACGGGCTGGAGCACGGGCCAACGGGCTCGAGCCCGAACGAGCACGGGCCAACGGGCTCGAGCCCGAACGGGCACGGGCTAAACGAAATTCTTGATATCCGTAAATTTATTGTCAAAAAGAATATAATAAACTAAAATAAATGATTCACCGAAAAATTTTATTTCAGGGTACCCGCCGTCGCAACGCGCGGGTACCCTGCTAGTATTTTTTTCATTTATTTAAATAAAACAACACATTTAATAAAAATTAAAATATCTTTGATGATGATGATGATGATTAAAAAAAAAAAAAAAAAAAAAAAAAAAAAAATCTACATTAAATAATAAAATGCATAAAAATAAAATCTAACACTTAAAAATGAGCATACATAAACTAAAGTAGTTGGGGTCAAAATTCAACCAAAAATACACACTTTAGTACAACACTTAACTTTCGTATAAGCCCCACAGTAACCCAAATTTGGATTAATCAATAAGGTAGACCCAAAACACAACTACACTAAATTTGAGCAGGCCCGTAAGTAGGGGTGGAAACGAGCCGAGCCGAGCCCGAGCCTGCCAGAGCTCGAGCTCGGCTCGTTTATATTCTAGAAAGCTCGAGCTCGAGCTCGAGCTCGTTTCGAGCCTAATATTTGAGCTCGAGCTCGGCTCGTGAAAATTTTCACAAGCTCGAGCTCGGGCTCGACTAATTTGTATGATTTTTAAAGAAAACAAAGTTAAAATGAAGCTCGGCTCGTTAATTACATAAGGCTCGAGCTCGTTTACTACTTTTAAGCTCGTTTATACGTATAAACAATATATATACGTATATATTTCTAGGGCTCGTTTAGGCTCGCGAGCCTATTCGAGCTTTTTTTATAGAGCTCGAGCTCGAGCTCGATTATTAAATGAGCCCAAACTTAGGCTCGAGCTCGGGCTCGAGCTCGTTTAGGCTCGGCTCGTTCGAGCTTTTTACCGATCCGATCCCGAGCTTTTCACGAGCGGCTCGGCTCGTTTCCACCCCTACCCGTAAGATGATATAAATAAGTTATATATCCCTAATTTTAGGCAACCCTAATCACTTCATACTCAGCCCCAACCTCTTTGAATACTCCGCCCCCAACCCTTCATTTCTGCTTATGTGAATCGTTGCATCAAACTCATAATGAGAAAGACTAACCACATCAACCAAAAGAAGTATACAAAAAACGTCTACAAGATTGAAAAAAGAAAAAGAAATATAATTACGGGAAAACGTGACCAAAAACGCGAGCCACGGTACCGTGGTGGCGCCGTCACGTTGCGTTTTTCAGGACCTCTCGGCTGTTCATGATGGCTCAGCACTCGAAAACGCGAGGGATGGTACCCTCATGGCGCTGTCGCGTTGCGTTTTTGGCGGAAAACGCCTCTCAAAACGCAGGGTACCCTCCCCTCTAATTATACTCTTTTTTTTTTTTTTTTTTTTTTTTTTTTTTTTTTTTTGAACAACAATAAATATACTCCATTATCTAACTAATACATACTTGTGGAAACCGTAGAGGGGGTGAATACGTTTTCATTTTAAAAACTTAAAAGCTTTTGTATCAAACACCCGATCAAGTGTGACATAATATGAAAAGTTTCAACACCAGTCTTACAAGAACTAGAGATAATAAAAGCAACAAGTAAGGCATGTCACATTAACACAAACTTAGACATATTAGTAATAACATGCCATGACACAAACACAACTAACATGATATAAGCAACAAACCACAAAAATATAAATGCAATGCAAAGTATAAATGTAAAGCGGTAAATGCAAGAATAAACGTAAAGAGATAAGTAAAGAAAGCGCAAACCGGACACGAAGATTTATAGTGGTTCGGTCACGAAGCTCCTCTTCGCCCTACTCCACTCCCCGAGTACCCAACTCGAGAGTTACTCCACTAATTAACAAGCTCCCTTCTCGACGGAGTAAACCATACAACATTGCTTACAATATTTTCCGACACTAAGCTAGATGTCGAGTTCTTCTTCGAGTACAACCAAACCCATTATGTTTTTATGGCCCAACATAACAAACCTTGTGTTTTAAGGCCTAAACAAATAAACCGCGTCGCTTACATTATTTTCTGACACTAAGCTAGATGTCGAGTACTAATGTAGCTAGTACCAATCTCACTCACGATCTACCCGATCCTCACAAATCACACAAGCTACAATATCCACATGATCTACACTCGATTTACCCGATCTACCCGATCCTCACGATCTACACGATCAACCCTATCTTCACACGATCTACTCGCTATCAACACAAGCTACACAAGATCTCCCCGATCTCTACAAGATCACAATGATCCACACAAGATGACTAAACAAGACAGTGACAACTTGATGTATGTCTAGATACAACAAGTAAACAACAAGTAATGCAAGTGCACTACACAATGACTCTAACACCTTGTATCTTCTTGATACTTTATGTTCTTCTCTTGGACTAATAGAGGAACGAAGGTGATCTTTGGTTGGATGAAAGAATCACTCTTAAACAAAAGAAAAACTCTCTAAATGATCAAAGAAAGTGATCTAACTAAGAAGGGATTAGACCAGAGAAAACTTACTGAAAAACTCAAGTTGAAAGTGTAAAATGGTCCACTATTTATAGGCAAAAAAAATTTGACCGTTACCGAGGGACGGTACCATTAAATATATCACGGTACCACTAAATTTAGTGGTACCGTGCCAGACAAAAACGCTCCCATTTTTTTTAGTGGTTAAAGTTTATTTGGGGAAGTTTGGAGCTGTTTTAGGGGGGGGGGAATAGCTGTTGGGATTTTTAAACTTATTTGTCCAATTAAAACATTTCTTTTTAATTCAAAAATAATTTGTAAAATGTATTTTTGAAAAATGTTTTGTCACATTAAAAATGTGAAGTTTAAAAAAAATATTATTTCTTTGATTATCCGTCAAGTTTAAATTTGTTTGTTCATACCTTGAGTGATTTACGTCGGGATGAAAATCTACGACTCTGTTAAGGCATACTTGATACGTCGAGAGATGTTGATGTAAGTATGCGTTGATGATTTGTGTTTACAAGTAACTTGCGCATTTTACGTTATGCATTACATGTTACATGTTTGTCATTATTAAAAACGAAGAAACCGTTTAGTTTAAATATTAACAATCTCTCCCTTTTTGATGATGAAAAATATGTAAACCGTAACACATAGTAAAATATAAAAGTTACCTGTTTACACTCCCTTCTTCCCCTTTTGTCGAATCAAAAAGGTAGTTGAGCTCTCCCTTGAACTCACTCCCTACTCCCCCTTATTACACTACTTTCCTTTCTCCCCAGAAAGGCGAGCTTGCATCATCCCAGTGAAGTCTTCTATCACCACTGTTAAGACGACTCCATGCTATGTATTCAAATACTTCCGAGCTCCCCCTAGCTCAATGCTCCCCTATGGTGATTGAGCCCCCTTGTTTATTTATCTTAGTATCTAGTGGATCCATTGATCAAATTCTTACAAAGGTTTTTCCTACATCAAGGGTTAGCTCCGTGCAACATAATATATAAAAGAATAGGAGCAACATTATAGGGATATAATACTTTTAGCAAGACATGCAAAGGTTAAACTAAGTTAAAGTGTAGCTAAAAAAAATGAGTTTGATGAGGTATGTGAGCATATCAAAGTATGCTAGAGGTTAGACACGTGATGAAAGTGTGCTAAAAGGATAAAAGCAAAGAAGAAAGCCCAAGAAAGTTGAGCGACCAAAAAAAAAAGAATGCATATTGCAATTCAAAGACACTTGAGTGTCACAACCCGACCGACAACCTAAGGTATAATTGTTCAATCAATCACAAGAACGAGATTTGTTCATTGACTGACACAAAATGACTTCTTCCAAGTTGTCATTGGGAAGGCGAGTTCTAACAAACCTTTTGAATGACATAATCATCTACCTAAGATGATTGGTGTTAAGGATAGTTTGTTGATAAGACATACTCTAAATGAGGTAGATATATGTCACTAATATTATGACAAGTCATGTCATAATATAGACTCGAAAAAGAAAGAAAAATGAAAACGAGAGCGATACGCACCTAGATGCGAATGGAAATAATTCCATAAGACGGGAAAATGTTGGATTTGACCTTTGAGAAAAGGTGGGCAAAGACGGTTCAGATTAATATATCATTTGCACTAACAATGAGATGCATAATATATTTTAAAGGAGAAAAGGATGTGCATGTGATCCTATGGAGGGTAAATTTCTCTAACGGGGTTGAGGTAACGAAGTTCTAGAGTTCTAGTTTTGGATGATCCTAGTTGTGAGTTATAGATGATTTGGTGTATGAAGGATTTTGTGTGATTGTGTAGTTTATACACATTGGGTATAATGATTGTGAGGATTGAAGGTTATTGAACTAACTATCATGTGGAAAACTAGAAGGGGGTTGAATAGTTTTTACCGTTTAAAATTAATTCGCTTTGTTACTTATCGTGATTTCAAAGTAAAGTAAACAATCAAGCACACAAACAAGTAATGTAAGTAAATAAGTAAAGAGAGGAAAGATCAAACCACATAACACGGATGTTTATAGTGGTTCGGCTACAAGGACTCTTATCCTTGCCCTACTCCACTCCTCGAGCCTCTAACTCGAGAGTTATTCTTCACTAAGAAACAAAGCTCCCTTCTCGGCGGAGAAAACCTTAATACACGTCGCTTACACCTTTTTTCGGTACAAAGCTAAATACCGAGTTCTTGTTTAAGGAAGAACCAACCTGACGTCGCCTAAATGATTACCGACACTAAGCTAGATGTCGAGTTCTTTACAAGGGTACAACCACTCCCGACACTCTATGTGTTTTGAGGACTAAAACACTAACCGGTTTCTACTGAATAAAAGATGCAACTATGATGTGTGAACTGATGCAAGATCACACAGACTCTATACTACAGGATGACAACAGTATGTTGATCCTTATATGTTGAGATCTTCTTTGCTACAAAAGGAAAGATCTATGAAATGTTAGTATGCTAAGGGTTAGTAATATGTAAATGAAAGGATATCTAATTTAGGCTATGTAAGTGATGAAATGGCCAAATGATCAGCTTGCTATTTATAGGCAAAGCTGATGAACAGGCGGCGGATCCGGCGGATCCCCAAAATTGGATCCGTCCGTGTATGCTTTTGGATCCGCCGTGTCAGGCCAGCTAAGAGATCTTCAAATCTTTCCAAATCTTGCCATATCTTTCCATATCTTCAAATGTCAACTCTTTGGCTTGAAGATCTAAACAAAATATCACAAAATCTTACCAAGATTGTGTAGATGATGCATGCCATGATGTCATCCTAATATTTAACTAATAAAGTTTCCATTTTAAGAAATAAACATGTAAACTTGTAAATGTCATTTCTAAAGAACTTTGTGATGTGAAAATGTGTTTGTAAAATGCTTATCACTATAAATGTAAAAGACTTAATCTTATTTATGCTTTGCTTAAAGATAAACTTTGTAATTGTCATTAACAAAACTAAGCAAAGATCGTAAAATATAAATAACGTTTTTAGGACGATATTTGTATTAACAATCTCCCCCTTTTTGTTGATGACAAAACATAAAGTGTATTTTTAAGTAGAGAGCTTAAATAAAGGATGAGTCTTTTAAAAATATAGATTAAGTTAGTTTATGCAAGTTTTAAAAACTATTTTAAGCTAAAGTGTATGTACTGTGATTTTTCACAGTTGATGCAAACTTAATCCTATCTCCCCCTTTTTGTCGAAACAAAAAGAAGATATGCGTAGCGGAATGCGATTTTGAGAACTTTAAAGTTCCCCCTTGATTTATACTCCCCCTAATTGGAGTAACAATGATATGATGTATGCATCTACAAAAGAAATGGTTAGAATATGCAATGCTCCCCCTTGATGTATACTCCTCACTGCTAGATTTCTAACGTATACATTGCAAGAGTATGATATGATGTATGATCCTAAAAAAAAATGGTTAGACTATGATATGCTCCTCATTGCTAGAGTACCAACGTATACATTTCAAGAATATGATATGATGTATGATCCTACAAAAAAAAATGGTTAGACTATGATATGCTCCTCTTTGATGTATACTCCTCATTGCTAGAGTACAAACGTATACTTTTCAAGAGTATGATATGATCCTACAAGACAAATGGTTTGTAAACCCCAAAATTTGAAATCATGCAAAATGACCAAATTGCCCCTGAAAATTTAAAATTTAATTGACGAGTACATAAAACGCCAAATAAATCCCAAACCTTTGATAATGAGCTACATATGAAGTGAAATAATTTTGAGACAACATTTTAACATTTTTGCATGTCCAAAGAAATTATGATTACACACAAATACATATATACACAATTATTTAATTATTATACATTTTAAAACTATTTAAATCCAAATAATCATCACATAAATATGGAAATTAAAATCAATCAATTATTTTGACCATAACCTCCCTATTTGGCTGAGTATTATGCATATCTCCCCCCCCCAAATCGGCCCATGATTATTTACTTTATTTATTTCCATGTTTGCTCCATTTTCGAAACCCTAAACAACAAAAAAAATCCTCTCCTCCTCCATCCGAATTTATGGACACAAGAGGGTATTTTTCTGGTGTTCTTCAAGGTTTAAGCAAGCTAAGAAAAATAAGATTTGGGTCGTAGGAAGCTTGATTCGAACGTAGGGATTTTGTTTGTCGATTTATTCCATCCGAGAGGTACATGATTCTTGTGCCTAATCTACACGTTCTAAATTCAGTTTAGTATTTTTCTAATGTTAATTACATCACATATGACTCATATAAATTGATAGATTCGAATCATGCAAGCTAAAATGATCGTACGAATTTTTGAGAACAAAAACACACTTAAAATCCAAATCGGTCTATACGATTTTTCTGGGTCATGTTCATAACTTTTCTGCGTTCTATCATAATCATCTAACTCTGGAAAAATGATCTTAGCATTTGTGGAAGCCTAGAATATCATTTGTGGAATTTATTCTATATCGGATTTAAAAGAAATAAAAGAAAAATTATATAACCTAATCGAATAAATTAGGGTTTGGGTTTTGGTGTTTAGATCTGACCATTTAAAGTATTCAAATGATGATATGATGATGTTGTAACGATTAGATAAATTAGGTTAGGGTTTTGTTAATGAAAAACTATTACCGATTGGAAAAATAAATCAGAAGGGGGTGTTTTGTAATTCTTTAAACTTGTGGAATATTTTTGTAAGTCATTTTAGATCTGAGGTAATGTGTGAAAAATATAATATAAGGGTGCTATGTGTAAAATTTGCAAGAAATGGTTTATTTGATAAATATGGGATTCGAATTGAAAATAAAGTAAAAAGAGGGACTAAAAGTGTAAATTCTAGAAACTTGAAGGTTATTCGGTGTAATAATGATATAAAGGGTGTAATGTGTAATTTTTAATATTTAAGCGCTTAATATGTAATTATTAATAAATTATGTTTCGAATTATAAGTTTTGTAAATTTAAGGGACTAGTTTTGTAATTTATGAAATTTGAAGGGACTTTCGTACCAATATTAATTTAAAGGGTATATTCTGTAATTTGGTAAAATAAAGTGCTTGATGTGTAAATATAAATATGGTAAGGATTAAATTGTGATTTATGTAATTATAGGGTTATTTTGTAATTTAATTAACTAAAGGGGTGTAAACTGTAAATTGTGAAACTTAAGGGATTGAAGTGTCTTTCTGAATAACATGAGTATTTAAATCAGTAACTTGAAGTATTTTCATTTTAAACCTTTAACTTTGGTGTATTTACAATTAAAACCCTAAAATATGGAAACTTGTTATAAATAACCCTAAACTTTTATAACTTGCTAAAATGAACCTTATTTCCATAATATCATTTAATTAATGATTTAACCTAATTATGGAAACCTGCTAATTATGGAAACCTGCTAAAAATAGAAAGTTACTAAATATGGAAAGTTGCTATTTTTGGAAAGTTACCTAAGAAGGGAAGTTACTAAAAATGGAAAGCCGACTAAAATAAGTAATCTGAATTAAATAAGCTTTTAATAAGACAGTCATGATTCGTGTAGATTCGCTGAAGATGGAGTTTGCGTCCGACCTCTATATTTTCTGTTGTGTTTGTCACTTGCGGTATAAGGTACAGATATTCTGACCTTTCTTATAAGGTTTCTCATGATCTCTTTCATATTCTGATCCGTTAGTTTCTGATCTGATGCCATTGCTATGATTCCCTTTGCTTGAACCTCCTCTATTGATTCCATTTGATATGACCTCTGTTATGAACCTATGTTATGAAAACCTTTTTAATTATACCATGGAAATGTTTTGAGAAAAACCAATTTAAAAAGATGTTTATAAATGATGCGAAACTACTTTTATATGAAAGGTTACTAACTTTTGTGAACACTATATTTTGAAGACTAGCTTTATGAAAAACCGTTTTGAAAGACTATTTTTATGAAAACTACTTTAAAGGATCGTTTTATGAAAATCATGAATTAAAGGATTGTTTAAAATGGACTTTTGATCTGAACCATGACTTGATTATTGAATATGAACCTTGATCTGATAAACTCTGATTTGGACCTTTGATATTACTTCTGAGATATTTGATATGAACTATCTGTTATGAGCCATCTGTTATGACACTCTGATTTGATATGATATCTGACTCTTAGTTTGATACCCGAGCCAAAATCTGTTTCCTAGCCATGAAGGTAACATGGCCGTGTCATTGATGCACCAATGGCATGACTCTAGGGCGGTAGAGTGATGTTCCGCCACGTCCCCTTATCTGTTATCTGATATGCGCATTATATTATTTTGGCCACTATTTATCTGCGGGGGCGTATGGATGCATCCTAGATCTGTTCTGTTTAGTGGATTATCTATATATGATTTATTACTAGGTGAGTACCCGTGCATAGCAACGGAAATTCCTAGCGGCAGACAATTAACGATATGCAATATTGTGGTAAGTGTTTCGTGTAACGTTCAAAATAGAACGTGAAAAGATTAAAATATAATTGCAAATGGTTGTAACATGCAATAATTCAACTCGATCAAGAAAAAATTCGTTACATGTATCAAAGAATATATAAAAACATTTAGTGAAATGGAAAATAAAACATTACATCAATTATGAGATAATAACTAACAATGCACGTTACTAACTAAGTCAAGCAATGTGAAATGTTGAAAACCTTAAATCTAAACAAATAAAGGAAACTATTGTAATTTTAATTCAAATAAACCAAAATACTTAAAAATGAGGAATGTAAAAGTGGTAAATTCGGTAATGAAAGGCTGTACATTAATGGCAATGATATATTTCAAAATGAAACTGTTAATACACATTGAAAATCGGGTTGACCCGGGATACTTCAAACCTGGCGGATTGACCCGGTTTAATTTAACTTTTTTTTTTACCCAATTCGCCGGGTTAACCCGGTATAAATTGACCAATTTTTCAACCGGAACGGTTCTACCGGTTGAACCACCCAGGTCGAACCGTGTTTCAAAACATTATGTTTGATCACCAAATCCTCAAACTTTTATTATTTTTCGTTTATAACCCAAAAACTTTTTTTTATCACTAAAATTATCTGCCGCTATAAAATCCCGTTGTTATGCACGGGTACTCGTCTAGAGCTTTGACATTTGCCAATGCTATTTGGCACACGCTAGTTTTAGTTTTCTTACAATAAATTATTCGTTCACGTGTGATGCCTAAAATGGTTCTCTTGCTGTGGGATATCTCCTCAACAGATATATAATGATGCATAAATAACTTAACTTTAACACAACTTACCTCTGCATATTGTCAACTACAGGAAATTGTTTTGAAGCATGATAAAACCGACCAACACATAGTTGCTCACAAGGACAGGTTGATATCTGTTTAGATCAGTTAAGCCTGCTGGTCAGAGCATCATGTTATTACACTTTGCCAACAGGCCAGAAGTGTACTACTTAGATTAATAAAACACATTCAAAACAGAAGTTGCACTTTATTAGGGATCTAAGATATAAGACAGATATCAAATCCTTATGCTCGGGAACGAATAATTTGTTGCTTCTTGCTACACCAGGAGAGCCGAATCATATTATCGTCAGCAGTGGAATATTATAATAAACTAAAATGTAACACTATAAGGTCCTATAGAAATAGATATAACTGAGTAGTTCAATTGTATCTTTTTACAAGAGCACCTCAAAATTTTATATAGTCAAGTTTCCAACCATTTTACACATCCCTCTCCTCCATTAGAGGCACCCAAAGTCAACAAAATCTTCCTCCTATGTACTGCTAAATTACACAGGGAACGACACAGACTGGTGGAGAAGATGAGCTACACCACACTCAGACAACAGCAAAGAAGAATGATACACTTCCCAGACCTCACTCCAAAAAGTATGGCACCAAACAATAAAAACAACAATGGAAGAATTAACATTAAATATGTCTTTCAATTCTCCATATTTTCAATTGCATTACATTGCAGATAATTCACAGTGCTCGTCTAATTGTATATTTTCACTGGCTTCTCAAATGTGTGACGGTTCTGCACAACATAGAAAATACATTAGCGGGCCCCTTACCATTGCCGAGACTAAACACATCCAAGAAACAGGATCAAATGAATTTAACCAAAATAGCAAGACAAAAATATGTTGTATACTGCTAACAATCTTTTTTGCACAAGACTGAGATACACCCAATTCAAGGAGAAAAATATGACCTGGTTGGCTGTAAAGGCCCTTTTAGGGGTAGTGTCCGAGTGTTCCAACCCAAGGTACTGCTCCCAAGCACCATAAACATCTCTTCTCTACAAACCAGATTCAAAATACATGTCATTAAGTAATTGATGTGGTACTCTTGATAAATAAGCATCAGTGATAAAATATTCAGCTACGAACCTGAAAACGGCTAGATACAACATCTGTGTCTTCTAAATACTCTGGCCGCCCCAAAGATAAAAAGGCGAACTTCCACTGACAAACATGAGGGAAAAGGTAGGTGCAAGTCAGATGTCATTATCGAGAGAGAGAGATTGAGGAAGATGAGATTATCTCTATTGGAATACAACCGTGTAATGTGAATGCTCTTTGCTGTCTTCTCTAAATTAGTTTGAAAGCCCATAAATAGATTAAGTCAAGAATTCAATAGTTGCCACAAATAGTGTTCAGCTTCTTAGATAAGTTTTACAAAGTTTTAACATTGACCATTGTTCCAACATTTCACTTTTAAATAAATGTGTTGCCTATAATAGTGTCCAGCAAATTGTGTCCTGCAATAATTCCCGCCTAGCCTTTCATTTGCATTACAATTACAATAGTTTCCATTCTTAAGTTTTTCAACATTCCACAACATTGACTTTTCACTTTTCCACCTTTGACCATTTTGGTTTTATATGTAGTTAAGATTAAGATTAAGATAAAAGACTAAAAGAGCAAAAGGTCAACTACATTGGAAAAAACCTGCAGCAAAAGCATAGACATCACAAGCAGGGCCGTCCCGTGGATATCGGGGGCCCTGTACCATGAGTCCATGATTACGAAAGGGGCCCTTGCGAATGAAAATTATAACAGGTTATTCGATTCAAATCATGAAAACCAACTTAATTTGTACATGCATGTGAAATATATCGCTAGGGTTTAATTTTTTTATTCAACTTAAATATTGGAACAATAGAAATAAGGCATATAAAAAAATAACTGTGATCCCACATCGCTGCCAATGCGAATATTTGATGATTCGCTGCCTTAATAATTGTTGGAATGGTATGATTTGTATGAAGTAGTATAAAATGGGCCTTTTATTGCTAAAAATGAACTGGGCTTTACTCAATATTAACTATATCTACCGGGCTTTACTCAATATTTGAGGCCCCCTAAAAATTTGGGCCGTGTGCGGTTGGGCAGCCCGCACAGGATGAAATCCGGGCCTGATCACAAGTAACGAGTGCAAGATCAGGCTAAGGTCCTAATGCCCGCAAGCCACCATACATCCCTGCAGCGTTGAATCCCTCAGCAGCCGTAACTCCACCAGGAATCTTTAAAATTGAAATATTTTAGTCAGGACAATACCGATACAAAGGATGCACCAAGACACATGCTTGCCAAGTCATTTTTTGTCTTCTTTTAATAGTAATTTGAATACTTGTACCACCTTAAAACTTCTTATGCTTCTTAAAAATAATAAAATAAATACTCCCTCCGTCCCACTATAAGTGTCCACAATGGTATCTTTGCTTGTCCCATATTAAGTGTCCAGGGAATATTTTCAACCAATGAGAAAAGACTTTAGTGGGTAATAGTGATATTTAATTGGTGGAGAGTGTAGTTGGCCCCACTTTCCTAAAACTTTGTGCAAATGAAAAGTGGACACTTATAGTGGGACGGAGGGAGTAATACATAAAAAAAATAAAAAAAATAAAAATAGTGAGATATCCATTACCTGTTTCCATGGCCCTTCAGGCAAAAATACTGGAGCTGCAGCAATGTAATTTGACTTCTCACTTACAACTGACGACATAGCAAACACCCGGAAATCTCTCTTAGGAGAAGCAAATGAACCCGATAACTGCAAAAAAGAACAACCATATGTTCATACATTACGTTCTAGATACATGACTACATTCACAACAAAAATTGCATTTCCTCGTGTATCTGATAGCACAAAACTAATAAAATGCGTATTTCAACACCTCCAAGGATGACGAAGATAGATTATATCTCTCGCATACATACACCTATAGAGTCCAACTAATTTCTCTTACAACTCAGATCTTTATTAAAAAAAATAAAAAAAATACATACTTATAAAAAAAAAAACAATTAAATGCTATAAAAAGAAACATAAATCTTTACCAAAAAAACATAAATCTTTACTAACAAAACGTCATATTTTCGAAGAGATAGCTGTTCGGCGGCAGCGCCGGAGATCCAGCAAGACAGCAGCGGCCGCGGTTTTCTGGCGAGATAAAGGCGACAACGACGGCGGTATTTTCCAGCAAGACTGCGTCTTTTTTCCGGCATATGGCGACTGTTAAAAAATACAAATTTTTATAAAAACTCAGATCTATAAATAAAAAATATAGATCTATAAAAAAGAACACTCAAAACTTATTAATAGTAATAGATCGATTAAAAGAAAACTTAAAGTATACCTCAAAACATAAAAAAGACTTTTGGTAGCTGTTGGCTTCGGTGGTAGTGTTATGTGGTTGTTAAGTTCTTCGTGGTTGTGACTCCGGTGGTGGTGACTCCAATGGTTTTGACGACGGTGAAGCTGACCTCCGGTGGTGGCGGGTCAGATTGTGGTGGCTTGAGATTTAGACATTTGGTGGTGGGAAATGAGAGAGTTTTGTGAGATGAGAGTTTCTAGTTTGTGTTTTTTGTGTTGTGCGTGTGTTTTGTGTAGTGTGTGTTTGAAAGTAAATGAAATGTGAGTTTGCGGGGATATTTGTTTGTACGGGTTTATTAAGAAGGGCAAATTTGGTAATAAGATGGTTTTTCAACATTCCACAATATTGACTTTTCATTTTCCACCTTTGACCATACACCCATTATATGTAGTATATATGTCTGGTGACTGGTGCTTGTGTGCAATACACGCCTTTCACATATATCTGGGAGCTAGCTACTCCATTTGAAGAATGAGGACACCCCTCATATTATTTGATTATCTGAGAGGTCTCCCCTCTATATGATTTGAAGATTTATGGTTACGATATGGTATGATCTGTTTCTGGGCTCGTGGTGGATTACTATCCCTTTTCTCTTTCCTTTATACTTATTCATTGACTTATCCCTTGAACCATATTACATCTGTTTGACCTTTGTTTCTGTTATTCTGTACTATTCTCTATTTCTGTTTGTTATCGTTATATCTGTTCACTGAGCTCTCGTAGCTCAGCCGCATTTCTTTTCCTGCGGCAGGTTTTAGTAGGAAGCTGGGAATGGGTGGAGAGTACCTTTGGACTTAGAAGACTTGATAGCTATTCTGGATTTAGAAATGACTAGAAGTTATTATTATTTCGGAATTAGTATTTATTGGAAGTTCATTTGTAACCCTGTAGTGTCTGTATTTCATTTGTAACCTTTGAGAATTCTTGTATTACTATAGATGTATGCTTTGTTTTGATCTGATATGAAACCATTATTGTGATATCTTTACCCTTGTCGGGTTGGGGTGTTACAATTTATGGTATCAGAGAGACAGGCTGCGACTCGTAATACATTTACCCTTGACCTGTGAAATTTGGACCATTAAGTTTCCACTGTAGGCGCTCATAAGACAACCTTTAAGATTTGCTTTAGGATTTCCCTATAGGAACTTAAGTTTTGACCAGTGAGGAATGGGTAGACTATAAGGCTTTTGTTTAATTATCATTGCTTCCGCATGACTCTGATTTATGCCCTGTTTGTTGAAATCACTTTTGGAGATTGAAAGCTCACGCTTTGCACCACCTAAGATTCCGACTCCGACCTCTGATTCTTTTGTTAATCATTTTGATGTCTCTTCGGGTATTCTGAGAATCTCCATGACGATAACCTACTTGATACATTCTGTTACTTGCTTTTGATAATCTATGAATCTTCTGACCCTATCTGAGTTCGTCTTAAACATCTCCGTTTCCATGAGAAGTCTGGTGGTGTTTTAACCACGAGTATAAGAATGTTTTCCTCTCACTTCTGAACGATAAGACTTGCGTTGTCGATCTGTTTTCATTGAATAGTTAACTTTGATTTTTATTCTGATAAAGGATAGGTTGATTGATCATTGACGACTACCCTCCTATGTTTCACCTTCGGTGTTTGAAAACCATTTTGAAATCCCCTACCATGATTCCGATTGTTAAACTTTTGCTATCCCTACCTGGTTTTGATTTTCATTCCGACCTGTTTGATAAGCAGTTTAATACTCGTCTGACCATCCCGAAGGTCATTTGACCTTAATGTGTTTGACCCATTCTGTGAATTAAATTACCCGTGCTGGATATAAAATGTATCATCTGATATTACTCTGTCCTTGCGAAATCCATTGCTACTCCTATGAGAACTCTGGTGATTATTAACCATGGATATAGGAAGTTTATTCCCTCCTTTTGAATATTGAATCTTGCAGTCAACTAGTTTCCTTTGGAAGGATATGATGATAATTTTGTCCCGATATGAATTTGTTAACTGAGCATGATGATGCTGATAACTGATATTCTATACGCCTGACTTTTGACAGTTATACGATGTTTGTATTTCCGATGACTCACAACCTACCTGCAACTTATGCTAAATAGCTAAACAAGACTCCAACACCTTGAATTGTTCGTTTATCTATCTCCACACTTTGATGAACCATGTACTTGACCTTGATATATGAACTATCTGTCTGGCTTGGCGATCGTACTCATCATACGAATCCGTTTACTTTTGACATATTCGATTTTGAGGTCTTTAAGTTATGGATTGGCTGGCCCTCATACGCTGCCAGGGACTACCGTATCTGATTTGTGACCTTTAGTAATATGTTTCATCCCACTTTCGTTATGATAACCTGTAACCGCTCAAATCTGTTAAGCTTAACGCTGCTATGGAAACATCTACCTCGGTCTCATTTGATTGATGATTGTCCCCTGACACTTATTTGTATCCACTCTTAGAAAACTTTGGCATTGGAAGTTTTGTTGTGCAAATTTTCTGGTGTTCTCCGATGGAACTCTTAGGTTTCCCTCCTGTTTGAGAAGTAGAATGAAATTTGAACCAATCTCAGTTGACGGACCATGATGCCATAGAAGTTGAGAAATTGGAGAAGATGATGGAATATGATTTTGTTCACCTCAGTGTTTCATTTTGAATACCCTGTTAGTTGTGAAGAAGAAAGAGAAAACTTTGGAGTATCGACTATCGTAAACCTAATCGTATCACTACCATGACCATCTTTCAATTCAGCGTGTCAATGAGTGATTTATTCTATCTTTGTAAACTCTGTATCAGACGGCCTCACTTAGTGTTTGAAGGACTGAAGAAGCAACCACAAGAACTTCTAAGAAAAGAGATAACTATTTGAGAGTAACCTCCGGGAAGCATTTCAGTGTTAGGCACGAAGAGGAACAGGTAGATCATTTTGTAAAGTGACCCTTTGTTCGAGAAGAGTAGATTGGATTGGCGTCCCGAGATTGTAGCAGACAACACTACTACGCACCTGGTGACGACAGAAGTTTGAGTCGGCAAATTTCGAACGGTGTGAGAAGACCTGCCAAAGACACGCAGTCTTGCTTCTCTATTCACTTTAGTTGTACTAAGATGAATTGAGAGCAGAAGCAGACTCGCGAATGGAAGAAGGCACAGTGACCATGCCGGAGATTCACGTTACTACACCACAGTTCCAAGAAGAAGTGTCGAAGGCTTGAGGAGCCAGACTCAAGTTTATAATTCCTCTACACCCTATGATCATACGATAGACTGCATGGACTTGGAGGAAGTTTAAGATCATGTATTTGAATGGACGATAATTCTGAAGCGAACGTTCGTATTTGGAAGAGTTGATCCTGTGAAGAAGGAAGCTATGGGTGACGTAATTCATTTCCTCTTGACCCACTAAAATTTCCTTTACCTGATAATAGGATCCCTTGAATGATTTATGTTCCCTGTTAGTAATTCCGCTCGGAGTTCATTCTGCGTATGCTGGACAATGGTTTGGTTATGTGAAATTTGACGAGTGGCGGACGATCTGATGCTTTTAATGATGTACCAAATTATGATAGACATTCTAGGACTTCCGTTAACTCTTTAGAGTAGTTCGTTCTCCTCTTAGTTATGGTGTTTGATTTTGATGATCTCTGAGACTGTAGAAGTACTAGGTGGATTAAGATAGGTGGTTTTGATTGCGACTTTGAGATAAAGTATGACCATCATGAGGGCATATTTATATGATGCCAGTATTATGACGTCTGGCCAACGTGATAATACTTACATCATATAACGTGCACTTATTGTGATCATAGGATATTTCGAAGAGTGTTTTAGAAACCTTAGAATTTATAATATCTGATTGAGACTTTAGGTTCATTCTGCCTATACGCGTAATCTGCTTTCACCGATATGCGAATTGATACGTCTCGATTCTCGTCACGCGTTCTGCTGACCTCTGTACCTCTGATAACTATCTTAGATTCTGTCGTGGAACTTTCTGCCAATTGATGTTATCGATAATCTATTTTCTGTACGTTCTCATCCGATCTATCTAATCAAATTCTGTGAATGGCATATCCGTCAAAATCCTATGTATTTCCTTGTCTCTTCCGAGAGAATCTGATTATCATTTATTACGTTTGGTATATTATTCTCTTGATCTGGATTCAGTATGTTATGTCTGTTCTGAAGATCTGAAGCAATTTTGGGATCTACAAGTTCGAGTCATGAGAAACAAGTCCTTCATATTTCTGTGCACAGTCAGCTGTGTTTCCGTTTCGTTTCACCTCAATTTTCGAGGAAGAAAATTTTTTTTAGAGGGGAAGAAGTTGTAAAACCCAAAATTTGAAATCATGCAAAATGACCAAATTGCCCCTGAAAATTTAAAATTTAATTGACGAGTACATAAAACGCCAAATAAATCCCAAACCTTTGTTAATGAGCTACATATGAAGTGAAATAATTTAGAGACAATATTTTAACATTTTTGCATGTCCAAAGAAATTATGATTACACACAAATACATATATACACAATTATTTAATTATTATACATTTTAAAACTATTTAAATCCAAATAATCATCACATAAATATGGAAATTA
Organism: Artemisia tridentata subsp. tridentata; assembly: GCA_021014915.2. NCBI lineage: Eukaryota > Viridiplantae > Streptophyta > Magnoliopsida > Asterales > Asteraceae > Artemisia > Artemisia tridentata. The sequence goes on from CP139505.1 coordinate 71,369,931, forward strand.
AAATCAATCAATTATTTTGACCATAACCTCCCTATTTGGCCGAGTATTATGCATATCTCCCCCCCCCCAAATCGGCCCATGATTATTTACTTTATTTATTTCCATGTTTGCTCCATTTTCGAAACCCTAAACAACACAAAAATCCTCTCCTCCTCCATCCAAATTTCTGGACACAAGAGGGTATTTTTCTGGTGTTCTTCAAGGTTTAAGAAAGCTAAGAAAAATAAGATTTGGGTCGTAGGAAGCTTGATTCGAACGTAGGGATTTTGTTTGTCGATTTATTCCATCCGAGAGGTACATGATTCTTGTGCCTAATCTACACGTTCTAAATTCAGTTTAGTATTTTTTTAAAGTTAATTACATCACATATGACTCATATAAATTGATAGATTCGAATCATGCAAGCTAAAATGATCGTACAAATTTTTGAGAACAAAAACACACTTAAAATCCAAATCGGTCTATACAATTTTTCTGGGTCATGTTCATAATTTTTCTGCGTTCTATCATAATCATCTAACTCTGGAAAAATGATCTTAGCATTTGTGGAAGCCTAGAATATCGTTTGTGGAATTTATTGTATATCGGATTTAAAAGAAATAAAAGAAAAATTATATAACCTAATCGAATAAATTAGGGTTTGGGTTTTGGTGTTTAGATCTGACCATTTAAAGTGTTCAAATGATGATATGATGATGTTGTAATGATTGGATAAATTAGGTTAGGGTTTTGTTAATGAAAAACTATTACCGATTGGAAAAATAAATTAGAAGGGGGTGTTTTGTAATTCTTTAAACTTGTGGGATATTTTTGTAAGTCATTTTAGATCTGGGGTAATGTGTGAAAAATATAATATAAGGGTGCTATGTGTAAAATTTGCAAGAAATGGTTTATTTGATAAATATGGGATTCGAATTGAAAATAAAGTAAAAAGAGGGACTAAAAGTGTAAATTCTAGAAACTTGAAGGTTAATCGGTGTAATAATGATATAAAGGGTGTAATGTGTAATTTTTAATATTTAAGGTCTTAATATGTAATTATTAATAAATTATGTTTCGAATTATAAGTTTTGTAAATTCAAGGGACTAGTTTTGTAATTTATAAAATTTGAAGGGACTTTCATACCAATATTAATTTAAAGGGTATATTCTGTAATTTGGTAAAATAAAGTGCTCGATGTGTAAATATAAATATGGTAAGGATTAAATTGTGATTTATGTAATTATAGGGTTATTTTGTAATTTAATTAACTAAAGGGGTGTAAACTGTAAATTGTGAAACTTAAGGGATTGAAGTGTCTTTCTGAATAACATGAGTATTTAAATCAGTAACTTGAAGTATTTTCATTTTAAACCTTTAACTTTGGTGTATTTACAATTAAAACCCTAAAATATGGAAACTTGTTATAAATAACCCTAAACTTTTATAACTTGCTAAAATGAACCTTATTTCCATAATATCATTTAATTAATGACTTAACCTAATTATGGAAACCTGCTAAAAATAGAAAGTTACTAAATATGGAAAGTTGCTATTTTCGAAAAGTTACCTAAGAAGGGAAGTTACTAAAAATGGAAAGCCGACTAAAATAAGTAATCTGAATTAAATAAGCTTTTAATAAGACAGTCATGATTCGTGTAGATTCGCTGAAGATGGAGTTTGCGTCCGACCTCTATATTTTCTGTTGTGTTTGTCACTTGCGGTATAAGGTACAGATATTCTGACCTTTCTTATAAGGTTTCTCATGATCTCTTTCATATTCTGATCCGTTAGTTTCTGATCTGATGCCATTGCTATGATTCCCTTTGCTTGAACCTCCTCTATTGATTCCATTTGATATGACCTCTGTTATGAACCTATGTTATGAAAACCTTTTTAATTATACCATGGAAATGTTTTGAGAAAAACCAATTTAAAAAGATGTTTATAAATGATGCGAAACTACTTTTATATGAAAGGTTACTAACTTTTGTGAACACTATATTTTGAAGACTAGCTTTATGAAAAACCGTTTTGAAAGACTATTTTTATGAAAACTACTTTAAAGGATCGTTTTATGAAAATCATGAATTAAAGGATTGTTTAAAATGGAATTTTGATAGAAACTTCTGAAACGGACTTTTGATCTGAACCATGACTTGATTATTGAATATGAACCTTGATCTAATAAACTCTGATTTGGACCTTTGATATTACTTCTGAGATATTTGATATGAACTATCTGTTATGAGCCATCTGTTATGACACTCTGATTTGATATGATATCTGACTCTTAGTTTGATACCCGAGCCAAAATCTGTTTCCTAGCCATGAAGGTAACATGGCCGTGTCATTGATGCACCAATGGCATGACTCTAGGGCGGTAGAGTGATGTTCCGCCACGTCCCCTTATCTATTATCTGATATGCGCATTATATTATTTTGGCCACTATTTATCTGCGGGGGCGTATGGATGCATCCTAGATCTGTTCTGTTTAGTGGATTATCTATATATGATTTATTATTGTCTGGTGACTGGTGCTTGTGTGCAATACACGCCTTTCACATATATCTGGGAGCTAGCTACTCCATTTGAAGAATGAGGACACCCCTCATATTATTTGATTATCTGAGAGGTCTCCCCTCTATATGATTTGAAGATTTATGGTTACGATATGGTATGATCTGTTTCTAGGCTCGTGGTGGATTACTATCCCTTTTCTCTTTCCTTTATACTTATTCATTGACTTATCCCTTGAACCATATTACATCTGTTTGACCTTTGTTTCTGTTATTCTGTACTATTCTCTATTTCTATTTGTTATCGTTATATCTGTTCACTGAGCTCTCGTAGCTCAGCCGCATTTCTTTTCCTGCGTCAGGTTTTAGTAGGAAGCTGGGAATGGGTGGAGAGTACCTTTGGACTTAGAAGACTTGATAGCTGTTCTGGATTTAGAAATGACTAGAAGTTATTATTATTTCAGAATTAGTATTTATTGGAAGTTCATTTGTAACCCTGTAGTGTCTGTATTTCATTTGTAACCTTTGAGAATTCTTGTATTACTATAGATGTATGCTTTGTTTTGATCTGATATGAAACCATTATTGTGATATCTTTACCCTTGTCGGGTTGGGGTGTTACATGGTTAGACTATGATATGCTCCTCCTTGATGTATACTCCCCATTACTAGGGTACCAACGTATAGGATTCAAGGTTGAGAAAAGCTAAAAATGATGAGTTAGTATGTGATAAACTCCCCCTCGATCTATACTCCCCGTTGCTAGGGTACCAACATATAGAATTCAAGGTTGAAAAAAGCTACGAAATAAAGGTTAGTAATGAGATACTTCAATCAAGAAGCAATATGCATATGCAATAGTCAACCAATAATGGTTAACCCATTTGACGTCTAAAAGGTCAAAATGAAGTGTCTGATCAAATTTTTGTACCTAATGTACATTTGATCAATGCAATATGTTAAGTTAAGACAACCACACTATGATGTTAGTATCCTAAAATGAGATAATATGCTTGATATTGATCACTTACAAGCATAAACATATAACATCCATTTGTTGAAAATTTGTTTGTGACATAAGTCACTAAACATGACGTTACAAGAAAATAAATCCTACAAAGAAAATACTAGGATGAATCCTAAGAACACCTATTGAGAAGGATTGGTTGGGTTTGATGAAGATGTGATAGAGGCAAGCCAAATGGATTCTAAGTTCTTAGTATCATGTGGGTTTGAATCAAGTTCCTCATTGCCTTGAATGTTTGGTTGATTGAGCCACATTGACTCATCAATGTTTTGGAGTGTGGTAAGTAAATCATGGGGTTGCAAGTTGGGTGGTTGTGAAAATGATGATGATTTTCTTACTTGAGATGATGTGGGTATTGGTGAGGAAGCTAATGGTGGTGATGGTGATCTTGGTTGAGATAGAGTTGGTGATGGTGTATTATCTATTGGAGTTATGGTAGGTGATGGAGACCTTGATGTAGGTGATGGTGAGGTACCTAGTGGAATTATGATAGGTGAAGGTGATCTTGATGGTTGAGTTCAAACGGGTGATGGTATGTTAACCACAAGAATGATGATGTGTGTTGAAGTAGTGGTGGATATGATAGGGAAGTTCACATTAGAGGTTGGATTTACAAGCCAGTATGGTCTGACACTAATTCTGGCAGTCCTTCTGTGTGGTCTGGACATGTGTGAGTTGTTGGTTTTGTGCATTGTGAAGTTGTGCATGTATGATTATGAGAATGTGAGTTGAAATCATCCTAAGGCTTCTAATTTATACTACTCTAAAGTGCATGGAAATTGATGTTTGGATTGATGTTTGAAGAGGTGTTGGTTTCCAAAAACTTGGAGCAAGATAAAGTTGTTTGTCCTATTTGTGAAGGTCAATCCATAGAAATGGAGTTGATATGAAGAAATGCAGAAGATGACTCAAAAGAATGGAATGTGATTGATTCACGGATTCCAAGGAACCTAGCTTAAGGAATCCTGATGTGTTAGAAAAGGGTAATCTAGACAAAAATTTGAATATTCAAATTTTGGTGGGAATGTTGATACTATTATTTTCTAATTGTTCTAATGGTTCCTAATCATCCCAATGATCAGTGAAATGCTCCTAAAATGAAGAATCTAAGAGTCGTTTAATCGGGAAAGTTTTGAAAAAGGTTACTGTTAGTACCCACGGATCCAATCGACAACAAAGGCGGAGCCAAAGTTTGGGAGCCGTGGGATCCGTGGGTTCTTGACTAGCGGAACCAAATGAAACACTAGGCGGAACCAATTGATGGGATCCGCCAAATTCGCCATATGGATTTTCAGTTTCTTAACAGAATGAAAGTCAAATTTCGCGTTTCTTGGTCAAAACCCGAAAAATCTCCTAAAACATATGTAATAGCTAATATATGAAACAAATATGCTAAACATATAGATTCTAACACACATATACACATAGATTAATCCAATTATAACATCTTACCATAAAGAGGAGTTAAGCCAAACGAGGTCTTAATCTCGGAAAATTGATAACAATATGTGTTATCGACCTGCAACTACAAGTTAGTTCATGTAGGAGATAAGTGCAAACATAATATCTCAAGAACCACACAAGTTCAATATCACATTGTTTAAATAAGTCTAAAAAAATCTAAAACCAAACACTCCTTGGTTGTCACTTGTTGCTCAACATCTTGATTGTTTTCTTCTGACCCTTCTAAAGTTTCATGATCCATCGACCTAGATTCTTTATCATTCCCTTTGTTTGTCGAAGCTCCTCGGATTCATTATCAATGGAAGGAAGTTCACTCAAGTATTCGGGTGGAGGAATCCTAGAGTTAGGCAAGCCGTCTTCGTCACTAGCGATGATGATGAAGATGGGGATGGAGAATGAGCACGTTTTCCTCGAGCTACGGCTACCCTATAATCGCTAAGAGGAACAAAGGTGTGTGAGATTTCGGTGTAAATAGGAAGGAAACCACTCTCATTTCTAGGAATAGGTATAGAAGCTCTAAACAGACGGGTAAGAAGCATCCCGTATGGCATGGCGGTTGTGCCTAAGGCAGGTATATCGGTCATTCTTTTGGCGATATAGTAGGCTAAGTTGAATTATTGGTGAGTCGATACACAGTAGAGCATGTAGCATAAGCTTGCATTCATGTGATCCCTATTACCGAAAGTGCTAATGACATTGGCTCTAAGAATTTCCTCTAGTTTCTTAAATTCGGGTTTGAGTTCATTAAGCTCCATGGCAAATGGATCTCGATTTACTTGTTTACCTCGGATTTTCTTAGTTTGGTTGGTTCTAGGATTGAAGAGATGGTCTCGAATGATTTATTTGGAAGTGAGAGGTGTATCATATGGATGTGAACGACCAAGGTTGCATTCTAGAATGGACAAAGGCCACTTGTCTGAATAAAAGCAAGTTCCTTGATTTGGGATACCTAAAACTTCTCCGAATTGATTTAAAGGAAAGCTGAATTGACTTTGGTTTACTTTGAAATGGATGCTTAAAGCTCCAAAGTCGTCGGATGTAAGTTTTACGGAGGCATAAAATTCAAGAATAAACCTAGGAATGATAGGTTCATCTATGTCGAGGAGACACTCAAGTTGGATGGATGCTAATTGTTCACGGATATTGGTTTCTTCTAAAAATGATGAGTCTACGGTTCTGCCTTCGTGAACATACCGGTTTTCTAAGGTTTTGAAGACATTAACTTGAGCTTCGGTGAGACCTTTGGTTTTGTGGTGTTGAGGTAGGTATTTTTTGTTGTGTTTGTGATCGTAATTGGTTGCGGGAGGCATAGTTATCCTAGACATGAAAAATATATAGTTTAGTTGAAATTATCAAGCATACGTATATATATGTCTAGTGTGTGCCTACATGGGGACAATGTGGAGGTGTGGTTATCTCGACTCCTTTTGATGCATGAAAATTATGTTTATGCAAGTTTTATGATTAAACAAGAGATAACCCAAACGCTCCTACTTCAATGTAACTACGATTGAATGTACCCGAAAATACATATTAATTATGTTTTCCCTTTAGCATTCAAGAGACATTATGCAAGTGATGCTTAAAACCTAACATTTTTGTATTTGTATGAATAATGTCCAAAAACCATTTTTTCTAGTCGTGAGAAGATTTTAGCAAAAATTTCTCATGGGGTTTTTGATGAATAATGACAATGTACTACAAGATGCAATTCCTAACTATGAAAAACATGATTTGTTATGCAATTTTGAAAGTATGCTTCATGATTTTTCAAGATTTATGCATAACCCTAACTTTTGATTTTGTGCCACAAATAGGAATCCTAGACTCAAATTAGAAATTAGATAGGATTAGGATACTTACAGTGATGAATTAAGCACAAATTGTTTGTTGAGAATGACCTAATTTTTTAGTTTGGTGAATTATGGGTCGAGTTCAGTGAGATGTGTGTTTTGGTGAATATGGTGTACAGTAAAGGGTGTTTGTTTTAATAAGTTTAAAACTGTCTCAGTAACTCATGGATCCTGCGGATCCCAAACAAGGGTTCCGCCCTTGTTGTCATTTAGATCCGCAGGATCAGAACTTAGGTTGGGTTTTTGCCGAGTTTGGTTAATCTTAAGGTTTGAGCTAAAGTTTATTCTACTCAGTAGGTTTAATTAATCCTAGACTAGTTGAAAGGTTCTCTCTTGAGAGGATTTGTGAGGATATCGGCAATGTTGTCCTCTGAGGAAACTTTCTCAATTGAGATGTTTCCCTTCTGAACATTGTCACGAAGGAAGTGATGACGTGTTTGGTTCTAGCATGTTGGACTGGGTTTTTGCTAAGATTGATAGCTCCTTTGTTGTCACAAAGAATGAGAATGTCGTTGAGTACAATTCCATAGTCGTTGAGAGCCTGCTTCATCCATACTTCTTGTTGACACACTTTGCCTTGATAGTTGAAGTCGCGAGGACTGTTTGTTTCTTAGTGAATCATGAAGTAAAACAGTGTCTCACACTGCTTGTATTTTCCTTATCAACATAATTACCGGAATGGTCTAAATTGGCATACACTATGGTTTCTACACCTGTCCCTTTAAGATACCATAATCCTAAATGTGTAGTGCCTTCTATGTACCTAAATATCCGTTTAACGGCTTCAAGATGGGATATTTTGGGATCTTCTTGAAAGCGTGCACATAGACAAACACTAAACATAATGTCCAGTCTACTAGCCGTTAGGTAGAGTAAACTACCAATCATCCCTCTATATTTAGTGCTATCTACGGATTCACTTTCGTCATCCTTGGTAAGTTTGGTTTCGGAAGACATTGGTGTTTTCATGGGTTTTGAATCTTCAAGACCAAACTTCTTAAGCATATCATTGATATACTTAGATTGGTTGAAGAGTATCTCATCATCTAATCGTTTAATCTAAGAAAAAGTTTAGTTCCCCCATTATACTCATTTCAAACTAGTCATGCAAGATTTTTGAGAAATCGTTGCATAGCTCTTTGACAAGTTGAACCGAACATAATGTCATTCACATATATCTGGATTATGATAACATGTGATCCCTTTTTCTTGGTGAAGAGAGTATTGTCTACTAAGAAAGTCTTAAGTTGATCATACCAAGCTTTTGGTGCTTGCTTAAGTTCAAATAACTCTTTCTTGAGTTTGTAGACATGGTTTAATTTTTCAAAATGGGCAAAGCCTAAGGCATTTCTAGGAATGGGTTCGAAGGTTTTATAGAGACGGGTTGATATGTGTCGTTTTACACATATCTTTTCGTTCAATTTTCGAGTCAAAACAACCAAAAACACTTTAAAATGATCAAATAATGTTAAAAATATCTTTGAGATGTGTTTTTGTGTTTTCCATATGCAAAATGATTAAAAACGATTGAAAAACAAACAAATTTGCAAATGGCAAGTCTAGTCCCTCAAGCTTGAAGAAAATATAAAAAATAGTAAAAAAATAAATTTTTGGTCCTCGGAATAATAAGCTTGGCATTTTTGGTCACTTGGAATATTTTGGTGAAATGTCAACTCAGGTCCCTGCAGTTTCAAGATTTACAAGAATGGTCCTTGAGGTTTCATAAAGTACAACTTTGGTCCTTGGTATCTATCCTAAACAAGAACTAACAACCGGATCCAAAAGAGAGTACACAAGCCAATAAACCCTTTACCCAATCCCATTTATCCCTATAACCGGCCCAACACTAAATTATCCCACCGACCCACCAATTTAAAACCCAACCCCACACAATATTCAAACCCGACCCACCTTATCTCTAATAATACTATAACCGGGGTCAACAATCCCCAAATTTAGTCAAAATCCAAATCAGATGAACCCTAAATCCCTACTTCGCTCTTGTCTTCTTCCCTTATCCCGCCAAAACGCAATCACGAGAAACCACCATCACTATCACCACTTCTCCCAAAACTTTCACCTTTTCCACCCCTCCTCTTCCCCATTTCTGAAACCATTCCCCATTTAACCTTCTCCCTCATCCATGTCATCAATCCGTGGGATTTAGTGGCGCCAAGACCAAAATCAAGAGCTGAGATCATTTCTTTTTAATCCTACGGCTGGGAAAGAGTCAAAGAAGCACAAATCGAAGTTATCAAAGGATTACTCTCACGGAAGAAACACAAGAGGAGACCGGAGTATTTTATTTTTTTCTTAGTAGTATAAATAGAGTAGTGAGGTTATTGTAGTAACCAGGTTTATTTTAGCGTTTTTTTAAGGTAATTCGTATTTTATTTTTAAGTTGTAATTCACTCTTGTTTTAATTTAATTTAAGTCGAGTTTTTTGCTTAGATTCTGCTTCTTTCGTACTTGTTACTGCGTATTTTGGTAGGATAGTTTAAGTTGTTCTTGGTTATTGTGTTTTTTATGGTGGTTGTTTATTTGATATGATTTGCGAAAAGAAAAAAAAAAAGTTGTTGTTCTTAGTTTAAGATTGTCTACTGCTTCGATTCTGGTTGTTTAATCTTGTGGTTATTGAATTTTGTGGCTATTAAGTAGAAGTAGTTTTGCTGTTAAAGGAAGAAAAATCAAATAGCAGGTTAATGTTTAAAGTTTGTGTTTGTTTGGGTTAAGTTTTGCTCTCTTGGATTTGTTAGCAGGTTTTAAGGTTTGTGTTTGAATTTATTTGGGTTAAAGCTATATATAGATTTGGATCAGTTGAACTTAGTTGTTTGTGTTTAGTGTTTATCGTCTGTGTTTGTGTTTGTATTAGCTTCAAAATCATTTGTGTTTGAGTTTATGTTTGCTTTTGTTGCGATTATCAAAGTTTAGCAACAATAATTGTGTTAGTGGGATTCGAACCCAGGATCTCAAGCATAGGTTGTTTCTGCTTAAACAGATAAGCTATAGCTTATCTGTTTTATAGTTAAAGTATCACAGTTGCTAGTTTTGTTTTTTTTTTTAAAAAGAAAAGAAAGTTCAAGAAAAAAAATATATATATATATTGCAAAAACAGTTGTTAAGTTTAAAAAGTTTTCTTTTAGTATTGTTTGTTTAGTATTGTTAAGTTTAAAAAATATATATATTGTTTTTTTAGTATTCGAAAAAAAAAAAAAAATTAGTTATAAATTAGTTTAAATATTTGTAATCATTTATTTTCTTAAAATTAGTTTTTAAATTATAAAAAATTATTAAAAAGTCAAAAAAATATTTTTCTTTTTTCCAAAATTTTCTTTTTATATTTAAGTAGTAGGAAAATTAATTCGGTACTCGTAGGGCTAATATTTTTAGAGTTCACTTTTATTTTTGCGCGTTAACATTAATTAAAACGTGCATTTTTAGTTTTAAATATCTTTTGCGTTTCATTGCTTTGTGTAATATTACCACAACACCAAATAATCTCCAAATCAAATCATCAAGCATTTTAATTCCGAACCTAAAACGAAATCCTCGATTCACACCTCGCTGGGACACGACCCGGGTGATCACTTGCCCGGTATCACACACATCACATTCACGGGTTTTGCAAGTTTGACTTTTCCTAAGGTTTGACTTGTCATTTCCCAAAGTATCACGTGTGCACGATACTATATTTATTTATATATATACTACACACGGATCACGGGTCAAAAGCATCCCGTAGGGTCCTAACGAGTTCCTTAGATAATAATGACGTGACCTAAGCGTCGATGTCATAGATTTGAGTTATCGTCCAAGGGAGTGAGACAACGATTTGTCTTTAGGTGTTTTATCTAATTTGATAACGTAATCGTTATTCAAAACACCTTTTCCTACGGTTATGCCATCCTTAAGTATTTTACTTCCATTTTCACTAAAAGGATGTTATACTTATTATGGCATAGTTGACTAATCCTAAGCAAGTTAAATCCTAAGTTATCTACAAGAGCACCACCATTAATAGTGAGAGAGTCATGAGAAATTGTACCTTTTCTGATGACTTGACTATCAAGCTTGCTACCAAATAATACCTTCGTCGTACACTTGGTAGGTTGAGAGAAAGGCTTTTGCTTCTCATCATGTATCTTGAATACTTACTATCTTTGATCCACTAATTTGATTCTAACTTGACTTTTGAGCATACCTTAGTTCAAGACAAAGCTCAAACGTTTGGTTCCCAATATCTCATGGGTCCGTTTGGGTTAGACACGACATTACCATGGTTCACTGATATCTAGCATATAATCAAAGGGAATTGCCACAAATTTTTCCCTAGGCATGGTTCCTTCATAAAATGAGGAGTCTACAATCGTTTTAACCCTATTCTTATTTTGACCTTTTCCTATAGAGACTAATGATTTTTTTTTCTTATTAGTTGTACTTGTGCTGGGTTTTCTAGTGACATTAACAGAATTTGTACGATCTAATTTAATAGCCTTCTGTTCAACTTCTGTTTCCGCGGATCCTTTGGATACACCTGGCGGAACCAAAATTTTGGATCCGCCAGATCTGTGGTTATCAGAAGTAGTTGGAACAGTTTCTTTTTCTTTTGCCGTTTGTTCCTGAAAGTCACTAAAGTTTCCATTTCTCATAAAATCTTGTTTGAAACTACCATGAGGTATTCTTTGCATTTTCATTATGTCATCAGTACAACATAAGTGTTTGTCAAAACATTTGAATTTGGAGTTTTGTCTGACAAGACTTGTAACACCCCGTGCCCGCTTTGACCAAAAACTTTGACTTTTGATGCGGAAACGCTTGACCTTACATGACTTATACAAATTCTTCATTTAAATATCAGAGTCTATAACATTTAACTCTTTTTAAAACATTTGCAAGAACATATACTCGAACACCTTTCAAAACATTTTACATAGAACTTTATAACACAACCTGACAATCCTTCTGACTGACGATACGCCGCATCCCTTTGAGGGATACGCCGTATCAGCCCATGCGCCGTATCCACCTAAAGTGATACGCCACATTACCATGAGCTTATGATACGCTGCATCTAATGTAGTAGATACGCCGTATCTACCTTAAACTTCTGATGCGCCGCATCTATATATTAGATACGCCGCATCTACCAAATTACACAGAACATCAGCAGGAAAACCTGCAGAAGCTTAACACACCCATTTACACCACAAACCACTTTCGTTTAACACCAAACTTCCCATAAATCATTCATTTAACATATCACACTAGAATACACGACAATTAACCCATTTGACTCCAAAATGGTACGAATAGACCCTAATCCAAACACTCCTTTAACTTTACTTGTTAACACGTAAAACATACTTAGACTCATCAAACGACTTCCAAATCGTTGCACAATACTTGACATACACTTGACACTTAATTACACATTACAAATCATTAAAAGACCAACGGGGGTACAAACTCGACATTGAGCTCGGTATTCTACCTAGCTCTACTTTCTCTTACCAATTCCTTCTACAAATCGCATATCCATCACTAATCCTTATCCAAGCCTTCGTCTCCATACTTCCTCCTACAAAACATTAAACACTTAAACCGTAAGCACGAATGCTTAGTAAGTAAAGCGGGTATAACATAACATTACAATTCATTCTCACATTACACATCATAACCTATAATCCTTCGATACATCAAGCATAAACACATACCTTAATCCACCTTGCCTAATCCATCAATACCTTACACTTACTAACACATAACATCACACAAACATTCATTAATCTTAGCATATATGATCATCTAGACACATAATGTATAGAAGTCATCATAACATCATTTTATAGCCGGTTTACTTACCTTGAGTCCAAGCCAAGACTATCACTAACATCATCTCCTCATCTTCATCTTTATCATCATCATCATTACATCCTAAACCATTATCATCATAACATATAATACATAATCATTAGCTAAGATCATGGTTAACACCACCATAACTAACCTCTAAACACTTCTAATCATCATATAATCATATATTGATTATATGGTAGCTAATCCCATCATTTACCAACTTAAACCCATTAAAAACCCATCACATAATCATCATTACTTCTTAATTATCTTAAAACATCATTTACCCTTTAATCCCAAGCTAGGGTTTACAAACCCTAGATTCTTAATCATCAATTAAACACTAATTAAACATCAATACTTACTTGATAACCATGCTAGGACAAGCTATAGACTTCATTCTTGGATTATCACCACTAAACCATCATCATCTCATCATCTTCTCCATTCTTTCTCCTTTGGTTCGAACACCACAGAAACACACTCTCTTTTGTAGGAGAGTGTGGTATCTTATAGAATAATAGGGAAGTTTCTAGCTACAAGGGCAATTATGTCCATTCTGCTTATTTAAGGTCGATGCGCCGCATCTATCTTTTAGATGCGCCGCATCCATGCTACCCCTTGAATACGCCGTATCTCCTTCTCTAATACGGCGCATGGACTATAACAAGCCCGATCTACTTTCCATTCTACAATGCGCCGCATGTCACTTCCTAGATGCGCCGCATCTAGGCCTCATCAGAAAACCATATATCCTTAGTCAACCATACTTAGGCTCGGGTCAACTTTCATCTAGGGTGGGGTCCCACTACCCGGGGAACGGGTCTAACAATTCTACCCCCCTTATTTAGATTTCGTCCCCGAAATCTCTCGTCCATTTCTAACCAAAACTAATTCACCTTATTTCCATTCTTAGCGTTTTCCATTCTTCATCCCCCTTCATATTGCTCGATCTAAGTGATCTTACAATTCTAAGTCCACTATTCGCACTTCATACTCTTAACTCAACTCGTTTCTAGCTTAACTTCTCAATTCTTTCACTTCTTTTTCATTCATTATGTCGATCAATGCATAATCCTAGCCACGATTGCATGCCATTTAACATCCCTACGTCTATCACATACCTTTCCAACTAGTTCTATTTTAACTTTTTCGTCAAGGACTATGTGTCACTTGAACATTACATACCCCTTTTTAATTTTTCATAAGCCGAATATTCGTTAACTTTCTACTTTTATCGCAACCTTACCACTAACTCATTGACATTTTTCTACACTTTACAGTTGCCTTTACTTTTCTTCTCAAGTTTTATAGAGCTTTTAGTCTATATTAGCGCTTATTAGCATTCATCACTCCACATTTCCTTTAATTCATTTTGCAACAAACATATCGTTTCAAACTTTAATCGTTTCAGCTTAAACTTAAAACACCTAAGTCCTGTACTTCACTTGACGTTTCCCACCTAGGGTCGTCATTCCACTCATTGTCTATCCACCTATCTTAGCTCCTTATGACTTCTAACCCCCCCTTTTACTACTTCTTCTACCCTTCCTATCTACTCATGCCATGTCGGGAACACATAAGCCCACTCATTCGTACTTCCTCATTTACATGGAGAGGCGTCCCAAATGATGTAAATCAAGAAATACAAACTCATGGTTCGGTGATTTACGAATTCTTTGTTCAAATGAAAAGGCGTCCCAATCCATTTAAATAAAGAAACCATAAACCATCCTACTTATACACTTCCGACACAACACTCGCATTATTATTATTTCACGTTTTAACTTTTCATTTTCATTTTCATTCCATTTATTATTTAAACTTTTCATTTCCTAGCTTGGATCCACTTTACTTTAACATTTTCCCCGGAGGGAATATTACACATGCCAAGGATGTAGGCAATCTTTGCCGGTGAAGGCAATACGTTTTATTCCGGAGGATCTTTAACACATCCCGAAGGATTTCTTTACATTCTTTGACCTGGTCATCCCGAAGGATACCACCTTTAACATCCATCCCTAAGGATCATTATCATTCAAACTCCATCTCTTTCACATTATCACATTGGATCCAAGCTATTAATCATTTAACACACACGTACTATTCCATTCATTTTATTTTGTGAACGCAACTCATAGTGCATATGAACTTGCTTATTATAATTACACACTTCTATGTGTTTATTGTCTTACATTCTAAATTCGCTTTAGTCATTTTCATCCTCTTACTTTACCCTTTAGTCCACCCGACTCTTCCACTTTTAAACCTTGCATAGGTTAACTTACATTCGTTCATTAGTACCATTCGTTATTCTTGCACGTTTTAGTTATCTACGCATTTTCTGCGTCCTTATACTTTTCACACTAAGTTACGTTCTTTAACCCGTGCTAGCTATTTCCATCTTTTTACCTCACGCGTTAGTATACTCAATTCTTACACATATCGTTTTCTGCAACACATGCTTTCATTATAATAATTACCGCTAATCGCCTTAGCCGTAATGTAATGATTTTAAGTCAACACTTTAACCTTATGCATACTCATTTCGTTCTTGTTCTTATGCCTTGACTTATCTTATCTTAGTTATTTATGCATTTAAGCAATATCATTCGATTTCATCAATTACGTTCTATCATATCATTCATCCTCGTTATCTTACGTACCCTTAGCCCGTCTCTATACTACCTTAACGTCATTCATTAGGCGTGTATATGTGTAACAAGACCATATATTGGCTGTTAACATCTTACGAGTCATAATCATTACATGCCATCATTTATTAATCTCATTCTTTACCTTTCATACCTTCCATCCCTACTTCATTAGTTCCTTAGCTTATTTTATCTTTTCACGTTATAGTTTAGCACATTTATAATGTTCCATACTTTAAACATCAACATTTAGGTTTACTTATTTGCCCGTCTCTAATACCGAATACCATTCCTATTCTCATTTCATTATCGCTAGGCTAACATACACTTATAAAATCACAACCAATCATCGGCACCGACCAAGGTGCACGGCTACTAATCACTTAATATTTCAAGTCCTCCTTGGACTTACATCACATACACATTAGCATATAAGGCACATTCATCATTCCTCAACTTTGGTCCACATAACATATCACACTTTCCTTCTTATAACTTAAACGTTTATCTTACACATTTCTTACACCTACGTCCAACATTTCTACGAGTGGTTTAAGTCTAGGCAACCTAAAGGAAACCTAATTCACTTAAACCGAAGCTCTGATACCAATTTGTAACACCCCGTGCCCGCTTTGACAAAAAACTTTGACTTTTGACGCGGAAACGCTTGACCTTACCTGACTTATACAAATTCTTCATTTAAATATCAGAGTCTATAACATTTAACTCTTTTTAAAACATTTGCAAGAACATATACTCGAACACCTTTCAAAACATTTTACATAAAACTTTATAACACAACCTGACAATCCTTCTGACTGACGATACGCCGCATCCCTTTGAGGGATACGCCGTATCAGCCCATGCGCCGTATCCACCTAAAGTGATACGCCGCATTACCATGAGCTTATGATACGCTGCATCTAATGTAGTAGATACGCCGTATCTACCTTAAACTTCTGATGCGCCGCATCTATATATTAGATACGCCGCATCTACCAAATTACACAGAACATCAGCAGGAAAACCTGCAGAAGCTTAACACACCCATTTACACCACAAACCACTTTCGTTTAACACCAAACTTCCCATAAATCATTCATTTAACATATCACACTAGAATACACGACAATTAACCCATTTGACTCCAAAATGGTACGAATAGACCCTAATCCAAACACTCCTTTAACTTTACTTGTTAACACGTAAAACATACTTAGACTCATCAAACGACTTCCAAATCGTTGCACAATACTTGACATACACTTGACACTTAATTACACATTACAAATCATTAAAAGACCAACGGGGGTACAAACTCGACATTGAGCTCGGTATTCTACCTAGCTCTACTTTCTCTTACCAATTCCTTCTACAAATCGCATATCCATCACTAATCCTTATCCAAGCCTTCGTCTCCATACTTCCTCCTACAAAACATTAAACACTTAAACCGTAAGCACGAATGCTTAGTAAGTAAAGCGGGTATAACATAACATTACAATTCATTCTCACATTACACATCATAACCTATAATCCTTCGATACATCAAGCATAAACACATACCTTAATCCACCTTGCCTAATCCATCAATACCTTACACTTACTAACACATAACATCACACAAACATTCATTAATCTTAGCATATATGATCATCTAGACACATAATGTATAGAAGTCATCATAACATCATTTTATAGCCGGTTTACTTACCTTGAGTCCAAGCCAAGACTATCACTAACATCATCTCCTCATCTTCATCTTTATCATCATCATCATTACATCCTAAACCATTATCATCATAACATATAATACATAATCATTAGCTAAGATCATGGTTAACACCACCATAACTAACCTCTAAACACTTCTAATCATCATATAATCATATATTGATTATATGGTAGCTAATCCCATCATTTACC
This sequence comes from Artemisia tridentata subsp. tridentata, assembly GCA_021014915.2. Lineage (NCBI taxonomy): Eukaryota > Viridiplantae > Streptophyta > Magnoliopsida > Asterales > Asteraceae > Artemisia > Artemisia tridentata. Next base: position 71,387,211 of record CP139505.1, read on the forward strand.
AACTTAAACCCATTAAAAACCCATCACATAATCATCATTACTTCTTAATTATCTTAAAACATCATTTACCCTTTAATCCCAAGCTAGGGTTTACAAACCCTAGATTCTTAATCATCAATTAAACACTAATTAAACATCAATACTTACTTGATAACCATGCTAGGACAAGCTATAGACTTCATTCTTGGATTATCACCACTAAACCATCATCATCTCATCATCTTCTCCATTCTTTCTCCTTTGGTTCGAACACCACAGAAACACACTCTCTTTTGTAGGAGAGTGTGGTATCTTATAGAATAATAGGGAAGTTTCTAGCTACAAGGGCAATTCTGTCCATTCTGCTTATTTAAGGTCGATGCGCCGCATCTATCTTTTAGATGCGCCGCATCCATGCTACCCCTTGAATACGCCGTATCTCCTTCTCTAATACGGCGCATGGACTATAACAAGCCTGATTTACTTTCCATTCTACAATGCGCCGCATGTCACTTCCTAGATGCGCCGCATCTAGGCCTCGTCAGAAAACCATATATCCTTAGTCAACCATACTTAGGCTCGGGTCAACTTTCATCTAGGGTGGGTCCCACTACCCGGGGAACGAGTCTAACAAGACTCTCCTGTGTGGATTTTAATGTGTCTATTTCAAGTTTTAGTTTTTGACATAAAACACATGTTTCTCTAATACCTCTAGCTCTTTCTAACCTTATAGCTTTCTCTTTTAACTGATGAATTTCGTTTTCTAAGAATTCCTTTTTGGTTTTTAAGAACTTATTTTTGCTTATGATTTTTAGAGTGACTTCACATAGTTTGCTATATTCTATATCTAACGTGTTATCACTAATAAAAGAGTATGACGAGTCAGAATGTACCTCTTCTGTGTCATGAGCCATTAGAGCAACTTCGTCGTTCTTAGGTTCATCGTCATCTCCTTCACTATCACTCCAAGCTCCACTGACAAGGGCTCTTTGAGACTTGTTCTTTGGAGGCTTTGGACATTCTCCTATAAAGTGACTAGAATCTCCACATCTAAAACACTTTCTATCTACCTTTCCTTTCCTATTATCATGGTCTTTCCGGAAGGATTTCTTTTCTTCACGAGGAGGTCTAACGAACTTTCCTCGTCTCCTGAAGAATTTCTTGAAATCTCTTACAACCATGACATACTCTTCATCTTCACTACTAGCACTAGATTCTGCATCACTACTTGATTCTACCCTAGCTTTCAAGGAAATGGACTTCTCTTTTTTGCCTTTGACTAATTCTAAATCTTTTTCCATTACCATCTCGTGAACTTTGAGGTTTCCAATGAGCTCATCCAGTGTCATGCTTGAAAGATCCTTGGATTCTTCAATAGCTGTCACCTTAGCTCTCCACTTCGGGTGGAGTGCTCTTAGAAATTTCCTGACAAAATTCTTACTAGAAAAAGATTCGTCAAGTGCTTTGAGAGATGTAATAATAGTATTAAACCTAGAAAAAGCACTATCAATGGTCTCATCCTCAGAGATAACAAATTGTTCATATTGTTGAACAAGAAGATCAATTTTGTTATCTTTGACCTGTGAGTTCCCTTGATGAGTGATAATTAGTGATTGCCAAATATCCTTAGCCGTTTTACACATGAAAACTCTTTCATATTCTTTCTTAGGTAAGGCATTGTAAAACATCATTTTGGCTTCATTATTTTTGGCAATCAATTTCTTTTGTTCATCACTGTGACGAATAAAAGAGTTACCTATATCCCGACCACCTGAAATATCACTACTTATGGGTTTGTAATCACCCTCTACAATAATATACCACAGATCTATGTCCTTTGACTTCACATATGTCTCAAAGCGATTTTTCCAATATATGAAACAATTTGGTTCAAATAGTGGTGGTCTTTGCATGGATTGCCCTTCTTTAAAGTTTTCAAAATCCATTGATCGTTTCAAGTTTTTAAAATACAATATATTTTGAAAATCTTGAGTAACACTGCTCTGGTACCAATTATGGAAAACTAGAAGGGGGTTGAATAGTTTTTACCGTTTAAAATTAATTCGCTTTGTTACTTATCGTGATTTCAAAGTAAAGTAAACAATCAAGCACACAAACAAGTAATGTAAGTAAATAAGTAAAGAGAGGAAAGATCAAACCACATAACACGGATGTTTATAGTGGTTCGGCTACAAGGACTCTTATCCTTGCCCTACTCCACTCCTCGAGCCTCTAACTCGAGAGTTATTCTTCACTAAGAAACAAAGCTCCCTTCTCGGCGGAGAAAACCTTAATACACGTCGCTTACACCTTTTTCCGGTACAAAGCTAAATACCGAGTTCTTGTTTAAGGAAGAACCAACCTGACGTCGCCTAAATGATTACCGACACTAAGCTAGATGTCGAGTTCTTTACAAGGGTACAACCACTCCCGACACTCTATGTGTTTTGAGGACTAAAACACTAACCGGTTTCTACTGAATAAAAGATGCAACTATGATGTGTGAACTGATGCAAGATCACACAGACTCTATACTACAGGATGACAACAGTATGTTGATCCTTCTATGTTGAGATCTTCTTTGCTACAAAAGGAAAGATCTATGTAATGTTAGTATGCTAAGGGTTAGTGATATGTAAATGAAAGGATATCTAATTTAAGCTATGTAAGTGATAAAATGGCCAAATGATCAGCTTGCTATTTATAGGCAAAGCTGATGAACAGGCGGCGGATCCGGCGGATCCCCAAAATTGGATCCGTCCGTGTATGCTTTTGGATCCGCCGTGTCAGGCCAGATAAGAGATCTCCAAATCTTTCCAAATCTTGCTATATCTTTTCATATCTTCAAATGTAAACTCTTTGGCTTGAAGATCTAAACAAAATATCATAAAATCTTACCAAGATTGTGTAGATGATGCATGCCATGATGTTATCCTAATATTTAACTAATAAAGTTTCCATTTTAAGAAATAAACATGTAAACTTGTAAATGTCATTTCTAAAGAACTTTGTGATGTGAAAATGTGTTTGTAAAATGCTTATCTCTATAAATGTAAAAGACTTAATCTTATTTATGCTTTGCTTAAAGATAAACTTTGTAATTGTCATTAACAAAACTAAGCAATGATCGTAAAATATATAATAACGTTTTTAGGAAGATATTTGTATTAACATATCACTATCAAGAATGAATGATAGTTGTGAGGTTTGAGTGTAATGATCGATGAGTTGAAGGTTCTTAAACTAAATATCCTTGTCAAGAGTGAAGTTTAGTTGTAGAGGTTGAGTGTGATGATGAATGATATTAATGTGAGGTTTGATGTGAGGGTTGAAGGTGTTTGTATAGAACAAATATCTAGGTGGTCACAAAGAGTAGAGGTTAGGAAGCTAGAACCGATTTTGGTTTTGTGACTGAGGTTTTGCTAAGTAGTGGGTACTTAGGAGGTGAGTGTTTTAGTAGAGAATTCTAGGGAATAAGAACCACATTTGTGTGTTCTTGAGAGTGTTTGGTGAAGGACTATATGAGTGTGTTTTCACTCCCCCTAAATCGATAACCATCCGGACAAGATGTGTTAGAAAAAGAATAAAAATAAATAAAGAGGAAAACAAACGTTGACGGAAGCGATGAGCTTAGTAACGTTATGACAAGTGGTGGATAGCATACAATAAACTTCACCTTTGAAGTCACGTAGCTCTTCTCAATCATTGTGAATATTCATAGAACATTCATATGATGAGGCATGTGATTACGTAGAAATGTGCTAAGGGTTAAGAAGATAGAATCTTCAAGGTTGTGGAGTTTTGATAGTACTTTTGAAACTTTGAGAATTGAAAACAGAATAAGCTGTCTCAGCAGATAACGGTCTGATGGTACCGTTATATTTAGCGGTACCGTCCCCTATTTAAGGGTACCGTGACCTGCTGAGGTCAGTTTTGACCCAGAATTTGATTTTTGACAAAGAAATTTCACATATTTTGTGATTTTTCTGGACCTTAGATTAAAGGAATTTATACCAAATAAATTCTTTTTAGGAATGAATCCAGTGGGATTCGACGAACATTGATCAAGTTCATTTTTTTCTGTCGAGAAATGACATTTAATTGCATTTCACAAATTAAATTTAATTTAAATATTTCGGATGAAATATTTAAGTTGTCATTGGAAGCTTGAGAGGATTTGATTCTAATCTTGAGAGGATTTGACAAATAAATCTCGCTGATTTAGTGAGAGTTTTACACACGATGAAAGAATTTATACCTAATAAATTATTTTTACGAGATGGACGAGACTAGACGAGAAGAGATGACTTTAGTATTTCCAAGGAAATACGTAAGTAGTCATTAGAGGGATATGAATGATGACTTTAATATTTCCAATGAAATATTTAGATAGTAATAAGACGAAATTCGGAAGATGTTCTTGAACACACGTAAATTATGAAATTCACGGAGTGTGTTCCATCATTCCTAGACCTAGACGTAGATAGTTGAATGGTTCGCGTTTGAGAGGTTTGGCTAATTTACGGATTTCGATGTGCTTCGCACGCGAGTGTTTCACGGGGTTTTGAAAGGCGTAAAGCAAGGCATATGGTGCTGATTTGCAGCAGGGTTTGGGATCTAAAAGAATGAAGTATTTGTTGATGAAAATAATGTTCTAAAAACGTTATTTATATCTTTCGATTACTTCACGTTTTGAGGATGACAAAATGTGAAATCACGATACGTTAAAATTAACGTAAACAAGTCTTTAATCGGAAGATCCCGTTTCTACGCAAATCACTCTTGAACAAAGTTACAACTTGAACTAGTGATCAAAGAAGTGAATTCATGTTTTGAAAATTCACATTTTAAATGGGACAAAACATTTTTTCAAAAATACACATGACAAATTATTTTTGAAATATTAAGAAATGTTTTAATGGAAAAATAAGTTTGAAAATCACAACAGCTATTTTTCCCCCCAAAATCAGCTCCAACCTTCCCCAAATAAGTATTCACCAGAAAAGACAAAATTTGGAGCGTCCTAGTCTACCACGGCTCCACGGTACCGTTAAATTTAACGGAGCCGTGGGGTATTTAACGGAGCCGTCCGTACAAAATTTTCTGTAACGTTCAGATTTTCTTTGCCTATAAATACCCACCCCTTTTACAGTTTTTAGGCATCCTTTCACACACAAAACTTTCTGAGTTGAATACTCTCTTCACACTTTCTTTCTTAGATCATTTAGGTTAGTTTTTCTTTTGTTCAAGAGTGATCCAATCATCCTTCAAGTGATCCTCTTCATTCCTCTTCACTTGCAAGAGAAGAACACAAGTATCCAAGTTGATACAAGGTGTTATCATTCCTCTTCATTAGCAAGAGAAGAACACAAGTATCCAAGTAGATACAAGGTGTTGTTATTCCTCTTCATTAGCAAGAGAAGAACTCAAGATCTTCACGAAGACGAGAGTTGTAGTGGGTAGGTTTTGTAACACTTGTTACATCCTTGTTGTATCTTAGCATACATCAAGATTATCTTTCTTTTGTGAGAGTGTGAGTGAAGATCATTGTGATCTTAAGAGATAGTGAAGATCTCTTGAAGCCATTGGGCTTGTGTGTGAGTAGTCAAAGGATCTAGAGTAGTTAGATTGAGTAGAGTGAAGTGAGAGTTGATCTTAGTGATCGTGTTGAGATCGTGGTGATCTCTTGTAGCCATTAGGGCTTGTGTGATTGGTCACGTGGACCTTGGTAGATTGGTGCTAGCTAAGATTAGCACTCGACATTTAGCTTAGTGTCGGTAATAGGATAAGCGACGTGTACGGTTTTCTCCGCCTGAAGGGAGGTTGTTGACATAGTGCTTGAAACTCTCGAGTGTGGTACTCGGGGAGTGGAGTAGGGCGAAGAAGAGCTTCGTAGCCGAACCACTATAAATCCTTTGTCTCGGTTTGATCTTTCCAACTCTACTCTTTACTTTCATTATTTTATATTTGTTAGTTTAGTGTGTAGTTCATATTGGTGTTGATTGATTACATATAGAGTTCGAATCAAAGTTTCCAATAACCAACTTTTAAAACAAGATTTTTAAAAGAAGTTTTTAAACTGGTAAACTATTCAACCCCCCCTTCTAGTTTCCCACAATTGGTATCAAGAGCCACGTCAGTCAAGATTTTTAAAGTATATTGTATTTTAAAACTTGAATCGATCAATGGATTCCGACAAATATCTAGAAGGGCAATCTATGCAAAGACCACCACTTTTCGAAACCGATTGTTTTATTTATTGGAAAACAAGATTCGAAACGTATGTGAAATCAAAAGACATTGATCTTTGGCATGTTATTACCGAGGGTGACTTTCAACCTATTCAAATGAATCCGGAAACTAAAAAGGATGAAATTGTTTCTTATGATAAACAAAGTGATGAACTAAAAAGAAAATTAGCCAAAAATAATGAGGCTAAAATGATGATTTATAATGCTTTACCTAAAAAGGAATTCGAAAGAATTTTCATGTGTAATACGGCAAAAGATATTTGGAAAACTTTGTTAGTCACTCACCAAGGTAATAACCAAGTCAAAGAGAACAAGATAGATCTTCTTGTTCAACAATATGAACAATTCTCCATTTCGGAGGATGAGTCAATAGATAATGCTTTTGCTAGACTTAATTCTATTATCACTAGTCTTAAAGCTCTTGATGAAGGTTATTCTAGTAAGAACTATGTTAGGAAGTTTCTTAGAGCTCTACATCCTAAATGGAGAGCAAAGGTCACCGCCATTGAAGAGTCAAAGGACTTGGCGGCATTGTCACTCGATGAAATTATAGGAAACTTGAAAGTTCACGAGATGATCATCAAGAAAGACTCCGACATTGTCAAAGGCAAAAGTGAGAGAGTTAGATCTCTAGCATTAAAAGCCAGGAAGGAGTCTAGTGATGAGGAATGTTCGAGTTCCGATAGTGAAGATGAGGAATATGCATTAGCGGTTAGGGACTTTAAAAAATTCTTTAGGAGAAGAGGTAGGTTCGTTAGGCAACCTCGTGATGAGAAGAAGACATTACAAAAAAACCATGTTGAAAAGAAAGGGACAAGTGATAGGAAATGCTTTAGATGCGGAGATCCTAATCATCTCATAGGAGAGTGTCCCAAGCCACCGAAAGTCAACAACCAACGAGCTCTCATAGGAGGCTCATGGAGTGATAGCGGTGATGATGAAGAAAAGAAGCCCAAGGACGAAACATGTCTAATGGCTCACGCTTCAAATGAGGTACGTTACGACTACCCTGATTTCATAGATGATAATTCGTCAATAGATGATAAAAAACTAAATGACGAACATAATAATCTATGCAAAATTGTCTCAAAAATGTTAAGTAGAAACAAATTACTAAAATCAAAATTGCATGAACTAGAAGTGAAAATGTTAGAACTAAAGGATCAAGTCAAAGGACTTGAAAGATATAAAGAATTTGACATAGGATGTGAGTCATGCATAAATCTTAAAGTAGAAAATGAAAAACTCAAGGAAAACACAATTAGAATTACTAGTTTTGAAAAGGAAACAGAAAATGCTTTGACAGATAAAACTAATCAAGCAAAATCTGTTAAAACCTCAAACTCTGTCAAAACTCCAGACGGCACCACTAAAGGTACCAACGGCTCCATTAAAGTTAACGGAACCGTGGTACCGTCCGACACTGGAGACAGAACTGAGTCAAATTTCAAAAATTAATCAAGTCCTAAACCAACTCACATTGTTGTTAATGGTACAAAGGTCTCTATTGCTAGTATAGAGGAAGTTAAAAGATTCTACAAACCTATGTCAAAACCCAAACCTAGATTTGTAAAATCTGACACTAGGTCTAAGACTTCTCCACCTAGTAAAACAAACACTCCCAAACCTCGGTCAAGAACTCCTCAACCGAGACGTAACTTTAGAAGACAAAGCTTTCCAAGTGAATATCCCATAACTTGGAATGACCGTCAACTACAAAGTTACTTGCCATGGGAAATTTGCCCACCATTTCAACATCCTAACCACATGCGAATGATGCATGGGATGTTTAATGCTAACCACTTTGGACCCATGAGATATTGGGGACCAAACGTTTGAATGTTTATCTTATGCAATAGATATGCTTAGGAATCGACTTGGAGCCTGATGAATGGGTCACGGATAGTGGATGCACTAACCACATGACGGGCAACCGAAGTCTATTCTCATCATACAAGGCATACAACGGAGGTAATGTCACTTTCGGTAGCAAACTTAAGGGAAACATTATTGGCAAAGGTACGATCACTCAAAACTCCCTCACTATTAGAAATGTTGAGCATGTAGATAACTTAGGATTTAATTTGCTTAGCATTAGTCAAATGGTAGATAATAAGTGTAGAGTTATATTCTCTGAAGAGGGTAGTGAGATCATTAAGGATGGTAAAACCATAGGCAAAGGAGTTAGGAGAAATGGCCTATTTGTTATGAAAATAGGAAATAAGCCTCAGGATAGGATATGCTTAGCAACCATAGATGATAACTCCACTCTATGGCATAGGAGATTAGGTCATGCCAATATGCGCTTGATACAATCATTGGCGTCTAAGGAACTAGTTAGAGATCTACCTAAGATTAAGTTTGATCAACACTTTTGTGACGCTTGTAAAGTTGGAAAACAAACCCATTCCAGTCACAAAGCTAAGAATATAGTCTCGACCTCTAGATGCCTAGAACTCCTTCATATGGACTTATTCGGTCCATCTGCCGTACGGAGCTACGGAGGAAACTACTACACCTTAGTAATAGTTGATGACTACTCTAGGTACACTTGGACTAGATTTCTTAAGAATAAGACTCAAGCCTTTGAGGAATTCGAAGTTTTTAGTAAGAAAGTCCAAAATCAACTAGGATGTACAATAGTTTTCATTAGGACGGATCATGGTCGGGAGTTTTATAATGAAGTACAATTTGGAGTATATTGTGATGCTAATGGTATTACTCACAATTTCTCAGCTCCACGCACTCCACAATCAAATGGGGTAGTAGAGCGGAAAATTTGTACTCTACAAGAAATGAGTAGAACGATGTTGAATGAACAATCAATTCCGCAAAAGTTTTGGTGTAATGCGGTGGACACCTCAACTTACATACTTAATAGGATTTTAATTAGGCCTATCTTAGGAAAAACCCCATATGAAATCATGAAAGGTAGAAAACCTACTCTTGATTACTTTAGAGTGTTTGGAAGCAAGTGCTTCATACTAAACACTAAAGATTACCTCACCAAGTTTGACCCAAAGTCTTACGAAGGTGTCTTCCTAGGATACTCCCAAAATAGTAAAGCTTACATTGTCCTAAATAAGGAAACAATGAAAGTCGAAGAGTCACTCAACGTGACATTCGATGAAAGCCCTCCACCAACTAAGACATCACCCTTGGTGGATGATGACTTAGATGAGGAAGAAGCCGTTAAGGTTAATGACAAGAAAATCTTAGATGATGACATTGAGGATGAAATAGTTGAATTTGACGAAACTGTCAACATTAAGGAATCCAAGAACCATCCTATTGAAAATATCATAGGAAACCTAAACCAAAGAACCCTTAGGTCACAAGCCCAAAACAAAAGTAATTTCTTTTGTTTTATATCAACCGTAGAACCTAAGAATGTCGGTGAAGCGATTAAGGATGAAAGTTGGATACTTGCCATGCAAGAAGAACTTAATCAATTCACTGCAAACCAAGTTTGGGAGTTGGTATCTCCTCCTAGGAATCAAACCATCATAGGAACTAAGTTGGTGTTTAGGAATAAACTCGACGAAAATGGCGTCGTGACTAGGAATAAGGCAAGGTTGGTAGCACAAGGCTATAACCAACAAGAAGGAATATATTATGATGAAACCTATGCACCCGTAGCTAGATTAGAATCTATTAGAATACTCCTTGCCTATGCGTGTGCCTTAGACTTTAAATTGTACCAAATGGACGTGAAAAGTGCATTCCTAAATGGTTATATCAACGAGGAGGTATATGTTGCACAACCTCCGGGATTCGTTGATTTCGAACATCCGAATCATGTTTATAAACTCAAGAAAGCACTCTATGGTCTTAAGCAAGCTCCCAAAGCTTGGTATGATAGACTGAAAGCATTCTTGATTGAACATGAATATACCATGGGAGTTGTTGATAACACACTTTTCACAAAGAAAAGAGATTCACATCTCATCATTGTTCAAATATATGTCGACGACATCATATTTGGCTCAACTTGTCCTGAACTGTGCAATGATTTTTCTAAGATCATGCATGACGAGTTTGAGATGAGCATGATGGGCGAATTAAATTTCTTCCTTGGTTTACAAATTAAGCAAATGGAAGATGGTATCTTCTTTAATCAATCTAAGTATAGTAAGGAAATGCTTAAGAAGTTTAGTTTAGATGAGTCTAAGCCCATGAAAACTCCCATGTCCACGGAAATAAAACTCACGAGAGATGAAGAAGGTGAGTCCGTGGATAGCACTAAGTATAGAGGTATGATAGGAAGTTTACTATACCTCACGGCAAGTAGGCCCGACATCATGTTTAGTGTCTGCCTTTGTGCTCGCTTCCAAGAGGATCCCAAAACCTCTCACCTTGAAGCGGTTAAGCGTATCTTCTGATACATTAAAGGAACTATACACTTGGGATTATTTTATCCCAAGGGGACCGGTATAGAAACTGTTGTCTATGCCGACTCTGATCATGCGGGAGATTACGTGGATCGAAAAAGCACGAGTGGCGTTTGTACCTTCATGGGTTGTTGTCTAACTTCTTGGTTCTCCAAGAAACAAACGGCTCTTGCCATCTTCACTACCAAAGCCGAGTACGTAAGCGCCGGAAAGGCATGTCAGCAAGCACTATGGATGAAACAAGCCCTTAACGACTATAGCATACACTTAGATGATGTTCCTATTATGTGTGACAATAAAGGTGCTATTGACTTGAGCAAAAACCCTGTCCAACACTCCCGTACTAAACACATTGAAATTCGCCACCACTTCCTTCGCGATAATGTTCAAAAAGGAAATATTTCCATTGAGAAAGTTCCTTCTCAGGACAACATCGCTGACATACTAACCAAACCTCTCAAACGAGAATCCTTTAACTACCACCGTCTAGGTCTAGGAATGATGGAACATATTCCATAAATCTCATGACTCTTGAAGTCAACCCGTGTGTCTCGTCTAGTCAAGTTTAGGAACCCCTAGTCATAAGAATTTGTTAGGTACAAATTCTTTCCTCGTGTCATAAGATCTCACTAAAACAGTGAGACTTATTCGTCAAAAATCAAAATGGGACAGAAAACAGTCCCAGCAGATCACGGCTCCACTAAATGTGGCACGACACCGTTAAATTTAACGATATCGTGGAACCGTGCACCTGGAACATTCAGGATTTCAGTCCCCTTTTTCCACATTACTCATCACAAACCCTCTCAATCTCAGCAACTGCTGTCATAACCTAACCTCACAACCCAAAACTCAATTACATCTCTTCAAGATCATATTCAAGACATTGATTTCAAGATCTTCAATCATTTTACCATTTTCTACATAAGTTGTAAGTTATCTTACTCTAATTTATTTCTAATTTTGAGTCTAGGGTTTGTTCATTGATGAAAATTGAATTGGGGATTTTCATCTTTTTCTAGGAATGTTTCAAAATTAGAAGTCATCAACACTAAAACACCCCAATTCCATCAATTTTAAAATCTCACAAAATTAGGATCATGAAATTGTTCTTTTTCATGCATTGTTGATGCAAACTAAAAACACTTTCTCATGCATTCATGATCTCACAAATATTATTTGAATTACATAATCAATATGTACTCTTCGACATATTTGTTTGAGCTAAAGTGAAATCAGGAGTGTTTGGGTAATCTCATTATTTTTCTTTTGAGTCGAGATTACCGCACCTCCACATAGTCTGCATATAGGCACACACTAGGCACGTGTTGTATGCAACTGGTTTTTGTTCTAAATTTTTCTTAAAATTTTCTTATAGGACACAAAAATGTCTCATGAATATGATTTTGATCATCTCCTAACCGATACCTATACACCCGAAATCTCACGTGAACCCACTACACCCGGTAACCACATTCGTGCCTATATCAATCTTGAAAACCGTCGGTTTCATGAAGGCCGTGTCGTTGATCCATCCCTAGTTTACCACCGGGACATCAACACTTCCTTTAGAGCTATAGGATTCGATTGTCTACTCCACATTAACGAGTACATTTGTCCTCGCTTTGTGTTGGAGTTCTTCCGACAAGTTGAACTCGTACGTAACGAGGATCAATCTTTGTCACTTTGGTTTTGGGTCAAAAACTTCAAATACGTTCTAACTCTTGAGCAATTTGCTCAAATCCTTAGAATACCCAATCATGGGCAATGTGCCTATACTGAAGATTGGTGTCTTGAGTCTCTCTTTCACTATCGTGAGGAGAATAGTCCGTACTATTCGTACATACCCTCTCCATCCGAACTAACCAAACTCATCCGTACTTATAAGTACCCCTCTTACCCTAATCCAACGAAAATTCGTTTGGAAAAGGTTCGTCATGAACTACTTTCTTGGGCAGTCATCCTGCGAGAAAATGTTCTAAGTCTCATAGGAAATCGTGAGCAACTCCCGGCGTGTTGTGCTCATATGATTTACTGTCTCCTAACCCAACAACCATACAACCTCGCTTACTTCTTCGCTAAGCGAATTGTCCATCTCAAGGGTAACAAGAATAAATTGATACCCTATGGGATGTTCCTAACCCGTCTCTATCACCATCTCATGAACCTACACCCTTACCTCAACGGTCCTCAATATTCCCTTGTCAAACCCATCATGCAACCCATAAACGAGTCACATGTTTCATCAATCCTCATTTCCGAATCCTCCACCCATTATGCACCCTTTGATGATCCAAATCATGAAAATGAGACTCATGCTCAAGACAAGAGTATGCCAAGAATGGGGGAATGCTCAAGTCATAAGTGTTGAAGAAATCTATGTTTCTTATTAGGATTTATCTTTGAATGAATGCTAATTGATTTATTGCATGCTTAACTATCTCCTTGCCTAATCAATCTATGTGATATTTGGATGATAGCTTATTTTGTCCCTTCTTATTGCATGCTTATCATTATCTTAGGAAACTACATGATAGCCTTTATGTGCTAGTTGTAGCTCAAATGGGACACTTTAGGAAAACAAGTACCTAGTGAGTTGAGGCACTATCATTTCCAGGAATTAGTTCCCCTAGAAAACATCCCCCTAGCTGCCCAGAACTAACCTGCACAGAAATCTTCTTGCAAACAGTGGCACGGTACCATTAAATATGGACGGTACCGTTAAATTTAACGGTACCGTGGGTCATTTAAAGGAACCGTATCCCTGTTTGACGAATTTTTACTGTTCCTACCAAAAACCTTACACCCCTAACCTCAAACCTGCAAATCTTTGCAAACCTAACACACCCTAGGATTCCCCTCCTACACCATAGGATCAACTTTAATTCAAATTTCACCCAACTTGCCTATTTAAGGCCTCACCCTTGCAAGCTTATCTTGCACTTCACCTTCAACCTCCCATCACACAAACACCATGTCCTCCACACATGGTTCAACCTCTCAAATCTCCAAGAAACCTAGGATAACCGTAAAACCACCCTCAAAACCACTCTTTGTGGATCTCACAAGAGATGATGAAGCTATGACACCACCTTCCCAAGCCACTCCATACTCACCATCACCACCTTATGCACCATCTAAAACATCATCTACCTACACAACATCTTCATCATCCTATTACACTACATCATCAATGGAGTACACACCATCCCCCTTTACCCCATTGGACAATGCCATGCCAATTTCACCTCCAACAAACCTACCACAATCACCATCTCCTATCATGGCACAACCCAACCAACCACATCCCTTTGAGTTACGTAGTGCTAATTGCCTATGTTGTCTCCATAACCGTAATCTCATCTACTTCTTAAGAGACGAGATTTATTTCATGTTCTACTTTATAGAACATCTCTTGACACCTCCACCACCTCAAATGGGGCCCCAATCTCCACCACCTCCTAACCAAAACAACTAAACACTTGCTTGTTTAGTCCTCCACAATAAACCCTTAGGACCCCTCTTGGAAATGAAGCTTGTCTCTAGTCATTAGGAATTTAGGCTTCTTGTTATCTTCCTTTGTGCTTTCTATGTAGTCATACATTACTATGACACTTGTTTGTTTTATGAATGAATGTTTTTATGTGGAGGTTTTCCTTTTAAGGGATTGGTTATTTGTCACAATGTGCTACTTGTTAGATATTGTATATTTGTCGTCTAACCTTGTTTTGTAGCACGAACCATTGCTCGATTCCTTTGTGTTCTCCAAATGAGGGGGAGTACACATCAAGGGGGAGCCTTAACCACTTTTTTTGATTTGACAAAAAGGGGGAGAAATGGGAGTAAACTCATTAAAAACTTGTTAAAACTAATTTTAACCTAACATGAGTTTATATTTTGTCATCATCAAAAAGGGGGAGATTGTTGATGCAAATAATGTTCTAAAAACGTTATTTATATCTTTCGATTACTTCACGTTTTGAGGATGACAAAATGTGAAATCACGATACGTTAAAATTAACGTAAACAAGTCTTTAATCGGAAGATCCCGTTTCTACGCAAATCACTCTTGAACAAAGTTACAACTTGAACTAGTGATCAAAGAAGTGAATTCATGTTTTGAAATTCACATTTTAAATGGGACAAAACATTTTTTCAAAAATAAACATGACAAATTATTTTTGAAATATTAAGAAATGTTTTAATGGAAAAATAAGTTTGAAAATCACAACAGCTATTTTCCCCCCAAAATCAGCTCCAACCTTCCCCAAATAAGTTTTCACCAGAAAAGACAAAATTTGGAGCGTCCTAGTCTACCACGGCTCCACGGTACCGTTAAATTTAACGGAGCCGTGGGGATTTAACGGAGCCGTCCGTACAAAATTTTCTGTAACGTTCAGATTTTCTTTGCCTATAAATACCCACCCCTTTCACAGTTTTTAGGCATCCTTTCACACACTAAACTTTCTGAGTTGAATACTCTCTACACACTTTCTTTCTTAGATCATTTAGGTTAGTTTTTCTTTTGTTCAAGAGTGATCCAATCATCCTTCAAGTGATCCTCTTCATTCCTCTTCACTTGCAAGAGAAGAACACAAGTATCCAAGTTGATACAAGGTGTTATCATTCCTCTTCATTAGCAAGAGAAGAACACAAGTATCCAAGTAGATACAAGGTGTTGTTATTCCTCTTCATTAGCAAGAGAAGAACTCAAGATCTTCACGAAGACGAGAGTTGTAGTGGGTAGGTTTTGTAACACTTGTTACATCCTTGTTGTATCTTAGCATACATCAAGATTATCTTTCTTTTGTGAGAGTGTGAGTGAAGATCATTGTGATCTTAAGAGATAGTGAAGATCTCTTGAAGCCATTGGGCTTGTGTGTGAGTAGTCAAAGGATCTAGAGTAGTTAGATTGAGTAGAGTGAAGTGAGAGTTGATCTTAGTGATCGTGTTGAGATCGTGGTGATCTCTTGTAGCCATTAGGGCTTGTGTGATTGGTCACGTGGACCTTGGTAGATTGGTGCTAGCTAAGATTAGCACTCGACATTTAGCTTAGTGTCGGTAATAGGATAAGCGACGTGTATGATTTTCTCCACCTGAAGGGAGGTTGTTGACATAGTGCTTGAAACTCTCGAGTGTGGTACTCGGGGAGTGGAGTAGGGCGAAGAAGAGCTTCGTAGCCGAACCACTATAAATCCTTTGTCTCGGTTTGATCTTTCCAACTCTACTCTTTACTTTCATTATTTTATATTTGTTAGTTTAGTGTGTAGTTCATATTGGTGTTAATTGATTACATATAGAGTTCGAATCAAAGTTTCCAATAACCAACTTTTAAAACAAGATTTTTTAAAAGAAGTTTTTAAACCGGTAAACTATTCAACCCCCCCCCTTCTAGTTTCCCACAGTATTTAACTGACACAACGGTGGTAGATGTGTGGGTGAGACTCGATTTGGAATATAAGGATGACTTAATGTTGATTGAGGTTTGGTGTTTTTAGGGTGATTGATGAGATTTTTGGGGTGAACATCCATTGTAGTTGTGAGATCACTGCACGTTGGTAGGTGATCAAGATTGACAACGAAAAAGAAGAGACTCAAAAATATCAATCTTCATATAGGCATATTGCCCGTTATTCAGAAGAAAGAGAGTATCAACGGACTCTTGGCTAGATAGAATGATACGTTGGTTTTCTACCCTAAAACCGATGGATAAGTTCAATACTCATTATCTATGAGGTGAGCTTGACACAAAGCACGATGACAAACCTATGGGGATAAAAGGAACTAACGGAAATGAATATACTTGGTCTTAAGAAGTGTATATTCACACGAGGATGAACGGAACTACTAATCACTTATGTAGTAACTCGTGAGTCCTTTGTCACCCGAAGGTTGATGTTAGCTTTTAGCTTTTGGATGAGCGTTTTAACATATGTTGTTAAAAGGCTTGAATATGATGTTTCGGATATGACATTTAACAATTGCGATCGCAAATTAAACTTACTTGAATATTTCGGATGAAATATTTAAGTTTTCAAACCTACTCCGAGTTCTACTAGGTTTGTATCTAACCTCCCCATGACAAAAGAGTGTATTACTTGGAAGAAAGCGAAATGATGACCAAGAAATTAGGACAATTTCGCGACTACTTTCACTTATAGATTTTGGCACTAGTGTATGACTATATGACGTCTAAGAGTTCATAGTGATAGGCATACCTAATTCATTATGTGCCAAAATGACATAGTGTGGGTGCAAAATTTACAAAAAAATCATGTAAAATGCAAATAAGGAATAAATGCAAACATCATGCAAAACATGATAATCATTTAGCATTTAAGAGCATGAAGACATTCAATCATATCTTACGAGAACATGTTATCATTTTGAAACACATATGTGGGATGCAAGTAATCTAGGTTCGCTAAGGAGGATCCTAATTACTACTTGTTCAAAGTGAAATCCCAATGGGAGATAAAGTTCACCGATGTAAACTATCTTTAGTCAAATGTAGGAATGAAAATTTTTCAAGTTAGAGAATGAGTATAAGACTATCACTAGTGGTGCTCAATTCAGGCTAAACACGACCATTTTTATGGGTTATACCACGAACCCAACTTCTCTCCTGGAAGCAATTCAACCGTTATGTCAAATTGAATTTCTAGTGCGATAGGTTCTCCAGTAGTCATTCTCATGTTAGAAAAATTCAAATTCCTATATTTGCCTATCGAAGTATAGCAAAGATGATATTAGCTTATTTCACCAATACCACTAGTATAAAAATGGGATTTAGTCACACATGCTTTTTTTCGAACAGCCACACAGTCGCCTTTTTATGTGACTAAATGTACCAGAATAAAATAAACAGCCACACTTGATCCGACTTGTGTGACCATTTCAGAATTACATCCGAGGCTACAGCCACACATTTGAATATTTTCGTGACTATACGTATCTGGTAAAAAAAATTTTGATTTTTTAGTCACTTATAATTTGGGACGTGTGACGGATACAAATAAGGTTGAAACATTAGTCACACTATATATATACATATGTGACAAATATATGTCACGCAATTGAAAAGTGTGACCAAAATCCATATATGGTCACATGAAGTAATTGTGTATGTGGCTAAATCATATGCTCAAGTTTGTCACACATTATTTAAGCGTGACTGCTAGTTTTTGTTGAAAATTTAGCCACATATGAATTTGAAATGTGTGACAACTGAAAAGTAAGTTTGAAGCATAGTCACGATATGCATTTAAAAGTGACAAATATATGTCACACACTTGAGATGTGTGACCAAATGTCATATATGGTCACACTAAACCATAGGCATACATGATTAAGTGTGACCAAAATTCGATACAAATAGTCACGTAAGTTAATATGTGTGTCTAAAGTTAAGTGTGTGTTTGCCTGCCAATTCCTAATGTGTATGGTCACACATTTAATTGTAGCACAATCATGTGACTATAGGCAATAGTCAAATTTTGTCACACATTATTTAAGTGCAGTCACAATTCGATACATATGGTCACACATTTCTGATAACTTATGCAATAGTCAAAAATTTAAAAATATCAATGTTTTGGCTCGATTGTAAGCATTTATGTAAGCATATTTTGTCAGACTATACATTCTAGCAGTAATAACTATACATTCTAGCAGTAATAACTACACATGTTTATCTCATAAGCAGTAATAACTATACATGTTTAAGTCAAACTATACATTCTAGTAGTAATAACTATACATTCTATTTCTTGTTCTTGGGTCCTAGGTACTCTTCCATCTTCTTGAGTAGTTCATATGCCATGTTATCATAATTAAGCTGAAGCTTGAGTATTTTCTTCCCACGCAACATCTGATGTAGAATGTCTTTGTGAAACTTTAAAGGGTAATCCTTTTCTACAAGCATGTAGATCACCAACTCATTCACAGTTAAAGCATGTACTCCACATCGTTGAAAAATTTTCCATTCTTTAACAGTATTGTGCGTTAGTCTTCTCCAACATTCATCTTCATGATTTGGTTCAAACATTACCTTCAAATAATTCCAGACTTCTCTATCATAAGCTTGTTCTGGTGTCTTATTACCAAATCTTTGTTTGAGTAATTTCCATAGAGCTATCATATCTCGTCTATCAAAATCATGAACCATGTGAAGAAAGCTTACAAACCTTCTAGAAGAACCATCATGCCTCTTAATATCGTAATAAATTGTTTCCCCATGAGATCCAGACTTATAATCAACAATGGGATGTTTGACAGTTAAAGGTTGTGCATCCATGGCTTCTCCTACAGAGTCAACTGCAAGTTCAGTGTGAGCTTGCATTTGTTCTTTAGCAACAGCTTGCTCAGTTTGTTCTTGTTTTTGTTGGAATATGGAAGTTGGAATAGCTTAAATACGACTAGAGGTGTGTGAGCCTATTGGGGGCACACACGTTAAACACTTAGAGTATGTTAAATTCTTCGCGTATACCAAAAAGACATGAAATGAACTAGAAAAGATGCCTTACTTGTCCTAACCAGTGTGGCCAGCTTATGAAGGATCTAGAAGGGATCTTAGAGTGTCTAGGTTCATTAAAGATAAGAAGGAATGAGAGAGTTGTGATAAGGCTTAAAGAGAAAGAGTTCTATGCTTATCATGAAGTGTTTTAAGCCTTATCATGAGTGAGAATGAGAGACTATATATACACCTCCTATCTCAGCTCATAAGAGACGTCACAATCTCAAAAGAATTATACCTCACGTACAAATTGCTTTTTCCTTTCTTTGTCTACCAATCGGAGTACAACAGGTTGTGTTGGTTTGACTTTTTCTTCCACGTATCTAAACATAACAAGAAGTTTAGTTCTTTGGTTATTTAGTTACTGATTCTTTTATTATACAATTCGAACGTATACAATTTTTGTATTCGAATTGTGTTTTGGTTGATACGTGATACTCGGCTAGCATTCCGGGCATACTTGGTTGACGTGTTTGTGTGAGCAACCATAGAGGTAGTATTTATTTGCTACTTAGTTTCATTTGCGGGTGACTACAAGGGTTAGTTTTCGATTTATTTTTCTTGTCCTTTTTATTTGTTTTATGTGTTTATTATTTGTGTTAATTCTAATAGCCAAACTAGATCCATATTCCGCTGCGTACTCGTAGTGTTAATTGGTTAACATGTTAATAAATCCCAACAGTTTTCTCTTTTTACTGCTTTCTATTTCCAACTGTTCACCTGCTCTCTTTGAACTGTTATTCAAGAAGAGTTCATTGTTTCTCTTGGCAATTGCATACAATTCTTCAATGCTTTTATCATCCAAGAATTTCAAATCCTTTAGTTTCCAACTGGCCACATTCTTCAAATATCTGCACATGAGTAGATGTTTATGATGTACATATTGGGTGTTGTTGATATTAATATAAATTTACCTTTGCAACAAAAAAAAAATAAATAAAAAAATAAAAAAATACCTGCACATGAGATCTCTTCTTTGTTTTTGAGTGGGTGGCTTGTTCTTCTTAGCTGCATATCTTTGTGCTGCAAACAACTTCTTTTTTGCATCAAAAATTTCTTTCAGCATCCTGGCTTTTTCATCTACTGTTTACTTATCTTGCTCTTCTTTATGTACTATTTTAGCAAACTCACAATCAGCTTCAACCTGAGCCCTTTCCTCAAACCATGAAGCTATTAACTCTGCATTTTTTTGCGCTTGTAATTTTTCTGCATACTCCTTGTCTGAAAGAATCTGAGCAGCTTCTTGAGCATCAAGATCAGCCACTTGTCTTGTCAATTCTTCATCTGTAATCATTGGTTGTTGTTGTTGTTGTTGACTAGGTGACTGAAACTTAAATTTCTTCTTAGGTTTTGCACTCCTCATCTTTGTTAATATTTGAGCCATAGTCATATCATCATCACCTTGAGTAGCAGTAACCTTATCAATAGCAGGAATAAATTTAGTCTCAGTAGCACTAACATCAATAGCAGCAATACTAACTTCAGTCTCAGTATAGAGAACTAACCTTATCAATAGCAGGAATAGCAGGAATAACTGGCTCACTAGCAGGAATAACTGGACCACTAGCAGGAATAACTGGGTCACTAGCAGGAATAGGTGGCTCACTATCAACAGTTGTAACCTTGCCCAAACGCCTATCCATCACCGCTTCATTCCCTTGGTTATCAGCAACTAGAAATTCCATTGGATCACTCTCTTCACAAATACTTTCACCCTCTTTATCCTCCCCTGAAACTTTGCCTTCATTCCCCCCCTGTTTGGGAGCATCCTTAGAAGCTTCAGAAGATTTAACCTTTTGTTTGGGAATTCTTGATCCTTTGACTCCTTCTAAATACCTAACCCTTCTCTTCAAAGCCTTTATCTCCCCACCTTGAGCTTTGATGACTCCATCTTGGGAAGAAGCTATTGCTCGCAGATCACCAATTTGTGCAGACAGCTTGGCACAGGTATCCTTCAATTCATTCAAAAGTTGCAGAATATCCTCACCACTTCGGCTTGTGTTACCTAGCCCGAGAGGTGGATCACTGGAAAAGTTAAGTTCAGCCTCACCCCTAGGATGAACATCCAAACCCCCCATTGTTTCCATGTGACTGGGACCTTCACCTGAATCAGTTCCAGAGGAACTTTCTTCATTAGAAGTTGTCTTGGTTCGGGTCTTAATGATGTTACCACTGTCCTGTGCTGCTGCTAAGCTAGACACAGTAGTGGCAGCCCTTGCCAACATGTCACTCTCCCCCCCAGTGACATCCTCATCTGCAACAGTTGGTATAGAACCACTAGCCTGAGGTAGCTCAGTGTTCTTGGTGTTAGTCCTACGTTTATAGGTCTGTTGTTGTTGTTCTGTGGGTGTGTGATGGGTACCAGCTGGGATTGCTGAACCTTCACCCATTTGGGTTTGGGCTAGTGCCAACATTGTTGGAAACAAAGGTGTCACTCTCCCTGAAAAATCTTTTCCAACCCTCCTCATATTAGCAAAAACCTTTTTGGTAAGGCAGGGAGTGGGAGAAACATTTTTGTGACTTTCTTTTTTTTTTTAAATTGGTTGTCCAAAAAGAGTTGCAAAAACCTTGGATATAGAAAATATTTAGCCAAATATTTTCTATCCAAGTTCTTAACCATATTATCAAAAATTAATTTTGAGAAATTAAATCTTTGAGTATTTTCAGCCAAACAAATTATAGCAGAAGCTAAATTACTGCTAAATTCATTCCATGCAGTGGTCTTTGGACTTAGACACACTAAGACAGTATGAATTTCCACTAAATTCATTCCATGCAGTGGTCTTTGGACTTAGACACACTAAGACAGTATGAATTAAGAATTTCCACTGAGGAGAAAAATTACCTTTTTGGAACTTTAAAGCATCTGTATATCTCTCATAGCCCATCAGTGCAAGTTTTTCAAAGATTGTAGTATTTGGAAGATTCTCAACTCCGTTAGCATCATCTAGGAGAAGATCTCTTCGAATAGACGCCTCTGTAATGATAATCATCTACCCATCTACAAGGGCATGGATTTGTGCTTCCCCATTAATAGTTTTGACCTTAGCAGACGACCAAAACTGGATAATGTTGGAAGTATATATAGTAGGTTTTACTGTTAATGCAAACTTAATATAGCTTGCATTAAGGAAATCAATGATCTCAGTAAAATCTACCGACTCATTGGATTTTTCTAAAAAGGCAACATTATTATGAGGTTCGGTAAAAGTTAGGTTCGACATTATGATTTGATTTGGGGGTTTTGCAATTTGACAATTAAAATTCGATTAGGGAGTGGAAGAGAGAGAGTAATGTGTGCGTGAATGTGATTGTGTGCAGCAATTGGGGGTTTATACACTTTAAGTAAAAAGTGATACAAACTACCCTGCACTCCAAACCACTGCTAAAAGGATACCCAGCAGTACAACGTTTCGCTAGCAGTACAATTGTTTACCTAGCAGTACAATAATAATGACTACATTCAAATATCATAAACTTGTAATAATAACTGCATTCATATATTAAACCAAGTCAAAATAAGTTTACATTTACATAGGCAAAATATATAAAGAAAAGATACATTAAGACACATATTTACTAGCTTCAATACTTCTGTAAACATCAACTATTTTCTCTCTTTCTTCTTCTATTTTTTTGTTCCTCTCCTCAATTTTCTTCTGATGCTCCTCAATGACCTCTAAATCTTTCTTGTTCCTTTCTTCATACATCTTTATACGCTTGTTGTGAATTTCTAACAATGCGTTTTCAACACCATACTGGCCTTCACTACATTTCTCCCAAATATGTTGGGATATGCCAAATTTTTTATATTTTTCAGGCATTGGTGGAGGAGAATCATCCCTTGGGCGTTTGTTTTTGTTGGAAGAAGGAGTTGAAGAGGAGTCATCCATTGAAATTTGAAATTTATTTTCTAATGAAAATATCAAAGGAGTTAGTTGTATATGGTACGGTTGATTATGAACGGTATTCCATATCGAGTTGTACAAATAGGCTAGCTAGAGAGGTATACGAACGGTTCCCAATACTTTAGGCGGGAAGAGGGACCATCGAGAGGCGCCAAAAGTAAACAGATGGATAATATTGATCGGATTTGGTTTGTGTTTGGTTTGGATTTGACTAGTGTAGATGATCTAGAAGTGTGTTTGGTGTTGGATTGACTAATTGACTTTTTCATTAGGGTAATTGATATTTTCTATATTAATGATGTTTAATGTAATTTGTGTGCTAACTTTAATGACTAATTGACTTTTTCATTAGGGTAATTGATATTTTCTAGTACATGTTTAATGTAAATACATGCTTTAATATCTATCGCAGTCTGAATGTGTTTGTGTGTGAGATGTGTTTGAGAAGTATGGGTATATTTAGGCCACTTCCAACAATAACTCAGCCTTAACAAATTAAAATTCAAATTCAAATTCAAATTCAAACGTAAGATAAAGTACAACATATTAACGCTGCGTTAACGCAGGTTAGCCCCAACAATTAAAATTCAAAGTCACGTTAATAAAACGTGTGCATTTGTACCCTATAAATACCAATGCTTCTGAAGCACAAGTCACACAGAAACACATTCCAAACTTCTAAAATACTCAAGATCCAAGCATCTCAAATTCAAGATGTCTTCCAGAAAAGATTTCGGGCAACAATTTCCAAGCCCACCTCGCCAAAAGGATTTTGGCCAACAATTTCCAAGCCCACCTCGCCAAAAGTACTTTGGCCAACAGTTTCCAAGCCCACCTAGCGAAAATGAAAAATTCCATACTCCACCCGAGCATATCTTTCCGGTTTTCCAACCAGAAAATTTTCCGGTGAATAATCAACCTGAAAATGAACCGGTTCCCAACCAAGACCCAAATCCGTTTGGGTTAACTGAGGAACAACTTAGGCAAGAGGAAGCAGATATGCAAGTCCTCCTGGAAATGGAAGCACTTGAAAGAGAAGAGGAAGTTGATCGTTTGGAGCGGCAAGCCAGGGAGGATGAAGAACGTAGGCAAAGGTGGGAGTCTGGTTTTTTCACACCTTCCGAATCCTCTGAAGATGGTTACCCAGATTCAGATGATAGTTTTTATTAATCGTCCGTTGTTTATGTTAATCGTATGTTGTTTATGTTAATCAATCGTTGTTTATGTTAACGTAATTTTTATTTGACATTTAATGTATTTCTATTTCATGTTTAATGTATTTCTATTTCATGTTTAATGTATTTGTATTTGATACTTTATTTTTAATTTATAAATTGAATTGAATTTGAATTGAATTGATAAATTTTAAATATATCCCGCCCTTTTGTTTAATTTGAATTTGAAATTTTAAATTTTAAATATCCCGCTCGTTATTAATATGTTGTACTGTTACTTTACATTTGAATTTGAATAATACTCGTACGGTTACTTTTACTTTCAATCTGATTTTTAAAATAGCCTCCAACGGCTAGTTTAACGGCTTTCCACTATCAAAGCCACTTTCACAACACTTCGTTTTCTCACACAACTTCTTATAAAACTCTCTCGCAAGTATCACTAATTTTAACACAAACACTGTGGCTAACAAATTAACTAGCAGAGGTGCAAAAGGCTATCCTCACCCGATTACGCAATGAACAAGAAAAAGAACTCAAATTGATTAACAATTTGCTAGGTGAGATAACTCGTATTATGCTACAGATGCATAATCGTGCTGATCCAGAGGTTGAAAGGTTGCGTGAGTTGCCTCAAGACCATCCAGCTATCAGGGTTGGTCTAGAAATTAAACTCTTTTAAGAAATGATGAAACAGGGTCGAAAGGTTGCGTGAGTTATTGTTGGGTGTGTTGATCATGTACAAACATATAATCTTGGCTCATTCGTTAAACATCTCGTATACAACCATATCATCTCGGCTCATTCAATTTGTTAAACATCTCGTGTATAACCATATCATCTCGACTCATTCGTTAAACATCTCGTATACAACCATATTATCTCGGCTCATTCGTTAAACATCTCGTATACAACCATATCATCTCGGCTCATTCGTTAAACATCTCGTATACAACCATATCATCTCGGCTCATTCATTAAACATCTCGTGTATAACCATATCATCTCGGCTCATTCGTTAAACATCTCGTATACAACCATATTATCTCGGCTCATTCGTTAAACATCTCGTATATATACAACCATATCATCTCGGCTCATTCGTTAAACATCTCGTATACAACCATAACATCTCGGCTCATTCATTAAACATCTCGTGTATAACCATATCATCTCGGCTCATTCGTTAAACATCTCGTATACAACCATATTATCTCGGCTCATTCGTTAAACATCTCGTATATACACAACCATATCATCTCGGCTCATTCGTTAAACATCTCATATACAACCATATCATCTCGGCTCATTCGTTAAACATCTTGTGTATAACTAAAGCTCAGTTAATTAAGGGTGAGTGTGTTAAAGCTGACGTGGCATTGTGTTAAAGTTTAAAGCTGAATTATTGTTGGGAGTGGTTAGAGTATTTTCTTTTGTTTTTTCGGTGGATTTTAGCGTGACTTAATCTTAATACCGCCAATTTTGTCCATATAATATTCAACTACGTACGGATAACTGATACCCGCGGGGAAACCCGAAAAACCGATGGATAATATTAATCGGGTATCCGGTGGGATATGGGGCAGGTACGGGTATATTATAAACGGGTTCGGTTATGGGTATACTAAAACCCGCCCCGAACCCGAACCGTTGCCATCCCTATTTATCGGCTATAGCCGGATTTCACCGCCACGTCATCACCATTAGTTTTTTTTTTTTTAAACAAATCTTGCCACGTCAGCTATAGTTAAACCAAACCACAAATTCAATATTCAACCAGCAATTAATCCCTTTACCCGGTCATTTGTAAACACACACAAAAATCAATAAACCCTAATCAACACACACATTCTTATGGCAAACACAAGCACGCAAACAATGAAACCAAATAACAAAAAGGTAATTAGTAATTTGTGTTTTGTAAATGTAATTAGTAAGGGTACAATAACTAGTAATTATGTAAGTATTTTGGTTTGTTAAATGGGTAGTAGTTTGTACTGTTGATGTGATGGTTGCACAATATGATACATTATTTGCGATTATTAAGATAGTACTCTATAAAATTTGGAGCCAAAAATTTGATTTATTCAAGTTTATGCTTTAATTAACAAGTTCAAAGGCAAAATTTTCAAATAATTCAATTGTTAATTTCAAATTACAACTTGGAGGCAAATTTTTGGATCGAAATTTTTTGAATCACAAACGATTCATATTCTTGGTGTATAGCCTCTTTTATCTCCTTAAAAAAAAGACTGCAAATAAAAAACAAAAATCAAATCTTCTCTCACCATTACTCTCCAAGCTAAGCCATAATCATTTTCTTTTACCCTTTGTTGCTCAAGAGTCATGGAAACTGAACCCATTGTTGATAACCATACTTTGCTTCCTCCTGATCATATTGTACATGATGATAACGCCTTAGAATATGAATCCGAAAAGTCTTCTGATGAAGAAGATATAGATGAGCCTGTAACCAACCAAACACCTGAGATACTAGCTAAGAGGGGCTCAACCAGGCTAGTAAAGTTTCGCGCGAAGCATGAAAAACCTGGTGCAATAAAGCTCAAGGTAACCTTCGATGCATTCGGTAGGGTAACAGGGGAAAACAGAGCAGTGTTTGTGAGTTTTTTAGGAGATGTGGCTCGTGAGCAGATAGGTGTGAAGATTCTACACTTGAAGAAGGTGAATAAAGAATCAAGAGATAAACTATGGGATGAAATCTTGGTACATATATACTATTTTGTAACCCAGTACTACATAAGTTTATGTATGCAATTACATTATGTGCAACTAATTAACAACATTGTGTTAATCTTTTCAGAAATTTTTTGTTGTTGACGTCAAATACAGAAAATTGATAATGATTCATCTTGGTAAAATGCTAAGGAATTACAGAAGGAAGCTCAAATTCAACTACATTTTGCCCAACCTAAATACACCTTCCAAACTGAATGAAGTCCCGGACTTGTATAATACAATAATGAAATCAGAAGACTGGGTCGAGTATGTTAAATACACGACCACCGAAGCATACAAGGTTTTAATTAGTCATCTTTAATTAAGTGTATATGTCATTTTATTATTTTCAGTTTGCAGCATTACCGCATCTAAACGCCTTATGATTTTGTGTTTTTAGGAGAAATCTGAGAAAGGTAAAATGGCGCGTTCCCAAAATATTTATCAGCATAAAATGGGACGAGGTGGATATGCTTATGTCAAAGAGAAAATGGTAAGATTACACAATGTTTGTTTTACCAATTAAGAGACGATCAGTATGAGAAATGAATCTGTTTACATTGCCCAATTTGCACATTTGCATTAATACCCTCATATTTTCGATTATCTTGGTTTAACTGTACATGTGTAAGCATCCTCATATTTTCGTTTATCTTGGTTTAACTTTACATGGGTATGCATTTGATGTTTATTAGATCCAAAATAAAGAGATTGAAGTGGATGAAGAACCCCCCCCCCCCCCTGTGATGTAATGTGGGTGAAAGGAAGGGTAAACAAAGACGGCGAATACCTAAATGATGATATTAAATCAAAGGGAGATGAACTTGTAAGTTTGACTGCTAATTCTATTATTATGCTTATATAGCAGCAACATTTAACTGTGTACTAGCAGTAGTAGCTTGTATACCAGCAGTTACTCTAACAGCATCAAGAAGACTTTTAATCCCAACATTTCCTATATTTTTTGTGCAGAAAGAAGCTGATGACAAGATCAAGGAAGGAACATCGGGTTTTGATGATGGCACTGATGCCATGACATTTGTATTTGGTAAGGAAAAGGGCGGTTATGCCAGAGGAGTGGGAGGTGCAGTAACATACAAAGAGTATTTTGGCCTTCCTCGAAGAAAACAAGAAGCCAATGGAAAAATTGCCTTACTTCAAACTCAACTGGATAATGAGAGACGCGAGCGTGAAGAAAAAGATAAATTGATCAAGAAATTGTCCGCCTAGATGAACGAAAAAGATGTGCAGGTCAATAAATTATCCGGTGAGGTGGAAAACACAAATATAATGCTTTCTCAAATTCTGCAACAGTTGAATGATAAAGGGATGAATATAACTCTGCCAACTGAACCATCGCCAATAGCCTCAGTTGTAAGCCATTTTTTATGTTGTTAACAATTTAATTTTCTAATGCTAACACCACTGATGCTAATGATACTAGGCATTGAACATAAACTGATGAGTGACTGTATTTCTTAATTTATATTGCAGGTGACTCCAATGGCCATTGACAATATTGCAGGTGACTCCAATGGCACTCAGAAAAGTGGTGTTGTAAGTCCTAAAGATGCGGGAATTGAGGAGAAATCCAATGGCCTTGAAACTTCTAAAAAGGTAACGGAAACAATGGTAAGTATAGTAATAAAAGATCGCCCTTTGATTTTTGAATTTTACATACATGATCGACTAATGTACCGTGTTTTATATATACGTATAGGAACCTGCTGCTAAAACTGTCAGGCCTAAGCATAACCTTAAGTCACGACGAAACGGGTCTCCAGATTCCCAATCGCTACAAAATGTGTCATCTCCAACACAACCACTGCCAACAGTATGTATTTCAACATGTTTCTTGTTACTCTTTTGTTTAAATAATGTAACGTGTTTTATATATACATATAGGAACTTGCTAAAACTGTCGGACCCAATAAGCCAAAGCAAAAGAAGCGACGAAACGGGTCTCCAGATTCCCAATCGCAACAAGATGTGTCTCTAACACAAGCACTGCCAACAGTATGTATTTCAACATGTTTCTTGTTATTCTTTTGTTTAAATAATTTCTGATATATACATAAAAATTCTTTTTTTGTAGACACTTAAGTGCAAACTGTGGATTATAAAGCAAACAAATATTGTTGCTTTGGGTACCGTATACCAGTCTCATGGAAAGCAAGTGCTGCATAACCGACCACTCCCAAGTGATTGCTACAAAGTGTCGATTGATGAATCGTTAGTTGATGCAGCATGCGTACCGGACGTAGCAAATAATGGGTTAAAAATAGTTAAGAATGTTGAAGGTAGTTTCGTTGCATGGCCAAAGGATCAAGTTATTTTTGAAGAGGTGGTACGTACATGTGTTTTTTCAACCTACATATATAATTATTCATATGTAATTCAATGTTTGATAGAAGCGTCTTTTGTTTACTACAGGTTACACCAACAAACCATGTGACTAAATGTGTACCACAGGCACCACTGAAGAAACAATATATATCTGCTAACGACTTAAGGCAAACTGCTAAGGGGGTGAAGGTTCAAAAGTCTTTAGATATTTGATTAATTAAGTACGACATTACAATTGTATATTCTGTCCAGTTAGATACATTCGAGTTTAATTCAATTTGAAATTTCTTGTGTTTTTTAATATTGTTTTATATATAATAAATATACTCATTCCAGCAGCACTAGCATAGTACTAGCAGCAGTAACTCTGCTTCAGCAGGACTACCTTAGTACTGCTAGCAGTAGCAACTCTGCTCCAACATTATTGGTCACTCTTTGTTTAATTCGATGTGTGACTAAATAGTACCAAAGGCCACACAAAATAAAAATTCATGTGACCATTGGATGAACAATAGTCACGCAAAATACACATTTCTTCACTTTAAACAGCATATGGTCACACTTATTAACAACTTTGGCCACTTTATGCTTAATTGTATGTGACTAAATACCCAAAACAAGCATGCTTTGTGTGACTAAATATTATAAAAGGCCACACAAACATAAAATTCAAGTGGCCATTGGATGATCAATAGTCACACAAAATACAAATTTCTTCACTTTAAACAGCATATGGTCACACTTATCAACACTTTTGGCCACTTAATGCTTAATTGTATGTGACTAAATAACCAAAACAAACATGCTTTGTGTGACTAAATATTACAAAAGGCCACACAAACATAAAATTCATGTGGCCATTGGATGATCAATAGTCACACAAAATACACATTTCTTCACTTAAAACAACATATGGTCACACTTATTAACACTTTTGGCCACTTTATGCTTAATTGTATATGACTAAATACCCAAAACAAACATGCTTTGTGTGACTAAATATTACAAAAGGCCACACAAACTAAGAATTCATGTGACCATTGGATGGTCAATAGTCACACAAAATACACATTTCTTCACTTAAAACAGCATATGGTCACACTTATTAACACTTTTGGCCACTTTATGCTTAATTGTATGTGACTAAATACCCAAAACAAACATGCTTTGTGTGACTAAATATTACAAAAGGCCACACAAACTAAGAATTCATGTGACTATTGGATGATCAATAGTCACACAAAATACACATTTATTCACTTAAAACAGCATATGGTCACACTTATTAACACTTTTGGCCACTTTATGCTTAATTGTATGTGACTAAATACCCAAAGAAAACATGCTTTGTGTGACTAAATATTACAAAAGGCCACACAAACTAAGAATTCATGTGACCATTGGATGATCAATAGTACACATTTCTTCACTTTAAACAGCATATGGTCACACTTATTAACACTTTTGGCCACTGTTTTTTAAATTGTATGTGACTAACTCGAAAAAAAAATACGATGTGTGACTAAATCATCACAAACGTCACATTTATTATATTTTCGTGTGGCCATAGGATGGGAAATAGTCACACATACTGATGAATCCAACAAAACTTGTGCCTAATTAGTCACACATATTCGGGTTTTGGTCACTCTTTTTCGATGAAAACGGCCACAAACTAAACAATGTGACCATATGATACCTACGGTGGCGCGACTTTTTGTCACACACACCCAAAAAAACGTGTGTGACTATATGCATATAGTCACGCATTTCCAGTGTGACGATAGGCAATATCTGTACCAGTGTACATGGCCTAATATGACTCAACTAACCATATTTTGAAAGTCGGTTAAGAAGATGACATGTCTTACACAACTCCTAACAAAGGCAAGCAAAATGTTTTAATTTCGTGTTTGAGATTTAGAGGTTATTTGGTGGATATGGCGCATTTTATGATCTCTTGGATAACATCTTTGTTTGTTGAGTTGTTACATGTTATTTTAACATGATATGGTTTTCTAGAACCAAGAAATGCTCTAATGTGATACAATGTATAATCTACTACATCGAGAGTGTTTCAAGAATGCTCCTTTGCATATCTTGAGAAAAAAAAATCTAGTAAATGTTACTTACCTCAATAGATCTTGTGAGTATTATATGATGTATGACTGAAATGAGACATATTGTATCTTTCACCAAATATGCTTTTCTAAGAGGAAACTTATCACTCTTACGAATGCTTAGTAAAACAAGTATTTTAGTGTATGACCAATTTTACTTGTTTATGCAATGACACATGTTGTATTGGGTTATTATTCAAATCTAATATCCTATATTTGTTAACAAGATGCAATGTATTCTCTTGTAACATAACCATTCATGTTACAAAGAAAATGAGATGCATATGACATAAATTATCCTTTGTCAATCTTTTGATAAGAGAAATACATGTGATTTTCTCAAAGATTGATGACGTACATAATAGTTAATAACATATTATGTGTGACACTTTTACTTGACATGTGATTTTTAGTGTTGAGTCGTTCATGAGCAAGGTTTACATATGTTGTTTGTTTGCTCGTGTTTGGTTTTTCGGAAATGACACATTTACTAATTGCATTGCAAAGTAAATTACTTGAATATTTTGGATGAAACATCCAAGTTGTCAATCCTACTTAGTTGTGTATTTTATGCATCTTTTAAACATATTAGTTTAATGTTTGGAACACAATCATTGGACAAGAAGACTCAATATGGCATCTTCAACACAAGTGTGAGTTATGATCCGATGCATATTATTTTCGTCTTGAGAGGACGTCATTATTTTCATAACAACCGAGTGTGATTGAGTATGTAGATTCAAGATAATATATTTCGTTATATTTTGATGTTATCTTGAAGCTAGACAAATAATGACTCCAATTTCATGTCCATACTCGAAAACTTGTCAATTAGATTCGATGATGATATCAATCATAATTTGAATAATGAATTGATATGTACTCGAAATCTTTCTTGACCCTCACGACCACTCCTTTTAAAAAGAAAATAAAAATTTAAGGAGTGTGTTCCATTTATTTTAATACTAGTTGTATGTGTGAGGTTAATGACATATTAACTTACTACTTCGAGATTGTCATTTATTTTTATGTGCGAAAAACTATTTATTATTAAGTATAATATTCTTAGTTTTCGACATATCATAAGTATAAAAATAATTATCTTATCTATTTTATACAACATACGTAAAATACTAAATGTTTAAAATATTTTGTGTGTGTGTTAGATCAATGCAAGTTTAATACATTTTCTTTTACTTAAATACTAATGTATTAATATGATATTTTATCTTGTTTAAACAACCCATGGTCAAGCAAGACAAAAGGATGTAATGTTTTAGAGATCATGTTACGGATTTAATGAAAGTGTTAAATATTTTGAGGTGATATATTTTTTACACTTAAGCATTTGGAAAAATAATTGTGTAAGACAATATCTTTCGACACACATGATCAACCAACTTAGTTTCCATTCCTAAGAAGGTTACTAAAGCATTTTAAAACTTGCAAGATGTCGAAAACACATATGCAAGAAAAGTGGTCCATGCCTATATGCAATGCAAAATCAATTACGCAACTTAGTGCAAGAAGTCTAGTCTAAGTCCTATTGACGTATAAACCGAAAAACTAATAATCAACACATAGCAACAAGGCATGTAAAACGCTTGTGATTATAGATATAATTAGCTCAACTAAAAATAACTATAAGCACTAAAAAAATATTAACTAACAATACTAGGACACAAAGAAAAATAAATAACCATTTAGCATAACACACAAAAATACTTATCGTCATTTTGTTTATTAAGTATAACAATGTATACCTAGCTTGACTTTATTTATTTTCTTTTAAATGAATTGGTTTCCTCCCCATTTCAAAGATTTTTACCAAGTCACTTTGAAAATACATAAAAGTTGAAACGCCCTTTTTCATTTGGGCCAAAAATTGCGCAAACGGCATAACTAAAAAGATATTTCGTTGCAAATCAAGGACTCTAATATATTTTCATTTAGAAACAATTCATAAAGATATTTTTAAATGAAATTAGACTCAATTACGTTTAAAACGATAGAGGGCACGACTCCTATGGACTTACGGTTGATTTATACGAATTTATGAAAATGACCCAATTCTGAAAACAGACTATCACAACCCGTAAAATTTCAGGTCAATACTATTCACCAAACTTGAATTTAAATTTTTGACATTTAAACGATAATAATTTACGTGTGACTTTTTACTTGAACAGACGTGAAATCCTAGAATTAATTCCAAGTGCACTAGGACTTAGGTTATATTCCAAAATTATTACCAAAGTTCCAAAAATATTTCCTGACACCTAAAGTAATTTCTTTACAACTTACGTATAATTACGTATAACTTTTGTTAATTACCGAAACAATAACCAATGCATATTTTTAACACCCAATACATACAACACATACAATTTGGTATTAAAACTACCTAATTCATCCCACTTTTATCCCATTGCCCCCCCCCCCCCCCCACGCCCCCCTTTTCAAGTATTATAGGTTTTATGAGACAAAGAATACATAAACATTAATTAGCACACCTAGTACCACAAAACATGGAATTGGTAAAATTCAACTTGGAGGCTTGACCTCCAAGTTGTCCCCTTGACCTCCCTTGACCGGCCACCCCCTAGCTAAATTAATGATTTTGACTAAACTATTCAACTTTTGAAAACCCTCTAGTATATATAGGCAGTGTATTACTCATTTTTGCACTACTAGTGTAAGTTAAGAGAAAAAAATAATCCTACCCTTTTATTACATACCATTCAACCCACATTGGTTAAGCAAGTGTTTTACAACTTCCATCTCACTAATCACTCTTGTAAGTGATCTTACACTAGTAACACTTCATGATTTTCATGTTTTACATGCTTGTCAAGTATCTATACTTATTATCACTTGGTACATGTTGATAAAATTTACATTTATAATGATCCTTTAACAAAGTTTAAGTTTTAAACAAGTTCTTATTACAAAATAAACCCTATATATACATATATGTTAGTAAATTTGTGGAGATAAAGATTTTGATGATCATTCACATGGACTTTGAATATTGTTAAGTTTATGTTTAGATCACTATTGTTATGTTGGGAAGTTGATGGAGAAACTAGGACTAGAATTGAAGTTGTGGTTAAGTGGATATGTTAGCTAGAAGAGTAGAAATGTAGTTTTGACACTTCCATAAACAATCTGTCCCATTTCGTACAAACTGGAAAAATCAGTAGCTCAGGGGCATTATTAGGCTAGAAATATAGAAAATAGACTTAATAACGAAAACGTGGTCGCTTGAATGAGTTAAAACGGGCTTATAACGAAAAAGATACGCTATTTTCAATTTAGACGACCAAAAACTACATTTTCAGAAAAATCTGAAAAAAATACATTCTGTCCAAAATCTTGTGAAGTGAAAAACTGAGGTTAAATGATGTTTAGGCTAGCCGAGACTTTGAAAAGCCTAGAGTATACTTAAATACCTTCGCGGGGATAGGTCAAACTTAAGAAACGGAGTTACGACGCAAAAGTTATGGCCAAAAGAATGTTTGCGGCAACATATAAATTAGACAGCTTCTATTTTGAAAGCTGATTGGATTTTTAAAAGTGGATTTTGGACTTTTTAGTGTACAATTTTGTTAAATTGGCGTATACGAAAATGGTAGAACAATGTATATACTTATTAGACGCGTTAGAGAATTTTGAAATATATATTAACGCGACGATTAAAACTTGGTTATGAGATAAACAAGTTATGTTTTCCAAAAAGGGTGATTTCTAATAAAGGATCAAATTTCCGCAATTATATTTTGACAACAAATATTACAACAACATGTACAAGTGATAAAGTAGAGTATAAACTTGCATGCTTGACCTTGTTTTCGAAGCCTAAGACATATGTATATTTAGGTCGCGATTAGAGTTATTGGACCTATATTGCCGTTTACAAAATACCAAACGAGATTTGCTTTTGCTAAGGTGAGTTTCATAGCCCCGACTTTTAAATTGTTTATACATGATTTCTAAACCATCGGGGTGGGAATACACTGCTTGATTTTACATACGGACACAAGTACTAAAACTGTTACTTTGCCTAAGTTACCGCATTGCCATTGAAGTCCCCTACGTATCATGAACCGTTAATTATTTGTAACCGCGGATGTTATAAATAGATCTATTTGGGTTGACACCCCGTCCGGGTTGGTCGCGCCAACTAGGTAAACGGACGCATATCATTCGGATTATTTTCGAGTGTCTGGCAAACACTTATTTGGGGCATTGTTATTGTGCTTAATTGCATACGAGCACGTCGAGCTTCGGGGTCATGAGCTTAGGCACTGTATTTATTATTTTTTGCTGTGACATTATATTTGTTGTACTGTCTTGCTATTGAAATCTTGTGGTCCGCCTTACTGTTTATTTACACCTATGACTCTCACCAACATTATTGTTGACCTTTTAGCGTGTATTCTCAGGTAACTAGGTGATGTTGATACACCTTTTGTATGGAAGCACATCGAGTCACATTTTGGAAGCACATCATGATGGAGATTTTCTTACATTATTTAGCGTTTGATTATGTATTTAAATCTTACATTTTGATGGTGAACTCTGATAACTATGTTTTGTAAAACTTAACTTTAAATCAAACGCTTGTTTTTTTTAAAACGACTCACTTAGAGGTCGTTCTTTATTCCTTGTACTTTGTGACCGAGAACATCACGCCCCCAGAATTCCATTCCGCTGCAAACATAGATTTTGGGGGTGTGACACAGACAGACAGATGCACAGTACCTTTAAATACCCCTGGGTACCGTTAAATATAACGGTACCGTCCTATATTTAGTGGTACCGTCCACTGTTGTTAAAGTTCTGTCTCAGACTGAATTTCTGTTTCGACGCAACGAAGAGATGTAAAACTTAGTAAACTAGATACCGAACATGTAGAATATGTTAAGTAACATTTTCATGTTTAGGACTAAGAAAAAAACCATTTACAAACATATATTTACAAAACACAAAGAGTTGTCCGAAACGCTCCTTTCAAAACTACATCACTTTACGACTAGTTCTAAAAACATAACCGGACACTTACAAACTCTATTATTTAATTGTTTAAGAAAACATTCAAGCTGGTATGACAAAGTATCCTCAACAACAAAACTTGTAAGTATTAAGCAACTAAATACTTTTCATATTTTATCCCCCTTCATGGGTAATTTGATACATGGATCGTACTCAATTTTGAAAACCATTTACTTAAAAATTTGAGCTACGTGACTCTGGTACCAATTTTGGAAACCGTAGAGGGGGGTGAATACGTTTCTATTTTAAAAACTTAAAAACTTTTGTATCGAACACCCGATCAAGTGTGACATAATATGAAAAGTGTCAACACTAGTCTTACAAGAACTAGAGATAATATAAAGCAACAAGTAAGGCATGTCACATTAACACAAACTTAGACATATTAGTAATAACATGCCATGACACAAACACAACTAATATGATATAAGCAACAAACCACACAAATATAAATGCAATGCAAAGTATAAATGTAAAGCGGTAAATGCAAGAATAAACGTAAAGAGATAAGTAAAGAAAGCGCAAACCATACACGAAGATTTATAGTGGTTCGGTCACGAAGCTCCTCTTCGCCCTACTCCACTCCCCGAGTACCCAACTCGAGAATTACTCCACTAATCAACAAGCTCCCTTCTCGGCGGAGAAAACCATACAACATTGCTTACAATATTTTCCGACACTAAGCTAGATGTCGAGTTCTTCTTCGAGTACAACCAAACCCGTTATGTTTTATGGCCCAACATAACAAACCTTGTGTTTTAAGGCCTAAACACATAAACCGCGTCGCTTACATTATTTTCCGACACTAAGCTAGATATCGAGTACTAATCTAGCTAGTACCAATCTCACTCACGATCTACCTGATCCTTACAAATCACACAAGCTACAAGATCCACATGATCTACACTCGATCTACCCGATCTACTCATGATCTACTCGATCCTCACGATCTACACGATCAACCCTATCTTCACACGATCTACCCGATCTACTCACTATCAACACAAGCTACACTAGATCTCCCCGATCTCTACAAGATCACAATGATCTACACAAGATGACTAAACAAGACAGTGACAACTTGATGTATGTCTAGATACAACAAGTAAACAACAAGTAATGCAAGTGCACTACACAATGACTCTAACACCTTGTATCTTCTTGATACTTTGTGTTCTTCTCTTGGACTAATAGAGGAATGGAGGTGATCTTTGGTTGGATGAAAGAATCACTCTTAAACAAAAGAAAAACTCTCTAAATGATCAAAGAAAGTGATCTAACTAAGAAGGGATTAGACCAGAGAAAACTGACTGGAAAACTCAAGTTGGAAGTGTAAAATGGTCCACTATTTATAGGCAAAAAAAATTTGACCGTTACCGAGGGACGATACCATTAAATATATCACGGTACCACTAAATTTAGTGGTACCGTGGTACCGTGCCAGAAAAAAACGCTCCCATTTTTGTTTTTAGTGGTGAAAGTTTATTTGGGGAAGTTTGGAGCTGTTTTGGGGGGAAAAATAGCTGTTGGGATTTTTAAACTTATTTTTCCAATTAAAACATTTCTTTTTAATTCAAAAATAATTTGTAAAATGTATTTTTGAAAAATGTTGTCACATTAAAAATGTGAAGTTTAGAAAAAAAATATTATTTCTTTGATCATCCGTCAAGTTTAAATTTGTTTGTTCATACCTTGAGTGATTTACGTCGGGATAAAAATCTACGACTCTGTTGAGGCATACTTGATACGTCGATAGATGTTGATGTAAGTATGCGTTGATGATTTTTGTTTACAAGTAACTTGTGCATTTTACGTTATGCATTACATGTTACATGTTTGTCATGATTAAAACCGAAGAAACCGTTTAGTTTAAATATCGTAATATTTGCACTAACAATACTCCCTCCGTCCTATTATAATTGTTCACATTAACTTTTTTGGGTATTTTTTATTCAACTTTGATCATAAATATTTTTATTTGTGTAATATAATAATTGATGAAAGATATATGAATAAATTAGGTTTTAAATGTATTTTCATTGGTATAATTTTCATCAAATATTATATAACAAAAATAAAAATATTAATGGTCAAAGTTGAACAAAAAAGACTCAAAAAGTCAAATTGGACAATTATTATGGGATGGAGGGAGTACTATTTTACTTTTGACATAATAAATGCTTGACTATTAGTTTAGGAATTGTAGTTTCTCTACCGATGTGTTTGGTTTTTACCAATGTTTTAAAACCCGGTTCAATTGGTTAAATCGGGAACGGGTTAGTAGATTGGACCGGATGTGGTTAGGTTTTTGCTTAGTTGAAAACCGGATTAAACCAGTCGTTTTTTATTGACCCAGTTTGATAAACTCGGTTGGGTCATGACTTTTTGGGTATGCTTAAAGTGACGATCATTATCGAGTCAATGAGTCTTGTAATATGTCAGGTAATAGCTCGTTAGAATCGTAAAAATATAGTCTACTGGATAGTAGAAGTGTGCCGTCTAGTTTAGGATGAGTATTTACGTTAATGTTGAATTAGTGAAAAATGTAAAGACGGCACACTTCCCTTCCCTTATGTTATGGGAGACTATAAATTGTGTAAACCTCTCATTTGAGAGGCATGTGTTGGAAAAGTGTAAGAGAAATTCTCTTTTTATTTTATCATTAGATTTTTCTCTCTCTAGATCTAGTAGGTAATTAGTAGGTAATTAGTGGTAGCTTAATTCATAAAAGTTTAAAACATCAAGTGGTATCATTCGCCTAGGGGTAATTTAGGTTGTTAGAAGGTTAGATCTAAGAAAAAAAATTAAGAAATCCGAATTGTTAGACTAGTTTCTGTTCATCCGAGTTGTTACTGTTCTTCAGATATATATTCATCGAATTTCTTGTTCACCGAAGTTTCTTCACCTAGTTTCATTGACCGAACTTGTACGTTAATCGAACTACTGATTATTCACCGAGTTAGGTGATATAATCGAATTTCTGGGTTTATTCGAACTTCTGGGTTTGATCGAACTTAGGTTGTTTAATCGAGTTAGATTAAATTAACCGAAATTGTTGTTTTCATCGAACTATTTGATCGAACTTTCGTAACCGAACTTTCGTAACCGAACTTCAGTAACCGAACTTCAGTAACCGAACTTCCGTAACCGAACTTCCGTAACCGAACTTCAGTAACCGAACTTCAGTAACCGAACTTCTTGATCAAACAATTTTTATTCGAACAACCTGATCGAACGAGGTTAGTCGAACGAGGTTAGTCGAACGAGAATAGACGAATGAGAATAGTCGAACGAGAGTTGATCGAGCAGAATAGTCGAACAAGAGTTGATCTAGTCGAACCACTCTAGTCGAACCAATCTAATCAAGCCACTCTAGTCGAGCCATTCTGATCGAACTAACATACAACAACTACATCAGTCAAAAATCTAAATCTAATCTAATCTAAACACAAGTAACATCACCTACCAAAGATCTCAATTTTATTTCGTGTTTCAAACAAGTACTTGAAGATCATTTCAGATCCAATCCACACGAAAATATATCATCATAGATCGATTTTGTTGAAGATTAACTTCATTTATTTTCGAAATATAAAGAAAAGAACAAGAACAAATTTGTTCCATTCCTCCCTTTCATTTGGTAAATCAAAACAAGACAAGAGAATCATACTCACATCATTCATATTCTAGATCTCAGTTCTCTCTTGTTCGTGTGTTACAATAGCTTCTCAGACCTTAAAAGATCAAAAAGAAGACACAAAAAAAGAATGTCATCACAGATCAATTTTTGAAGTATCAACTTCTTTTAATTTTTCGAACCATATCAAAGAGAGATCAAAACCAAAGTTCCAACCTTTCCTTCGGTTCAAACAAAACAAATAGAATCTCAGTTGGTTATTTCGTGGAACTCAAAGTACTAACTAAGACCATTCAAAAGATCTTTCACACGAAATAATTATAATCATAGATTCTTGTTAAGAAGACAAGCTTCTTTTGTATCTTTTCGAAACCTTTAAGTCGGATCATAAACAAGTATGTATATGTCCTCCTTTGTTTTGATCTGAATAAACACATCACAAGTAAATACACCTACCTGAGACTCGTACGTGAAGCTTGAAGCCAACACCTTTTGGTGACTACGCCAAGAAAGGGGACGAATTTATTTTTTTTAGTTACTGGTTTTGTGATGTGGCTGCGTGTTTAAGTGTTTGAGTAGGGTTTCTAATTTTTAGGGCAAGTGTGATATTATAAGCATTATATACCCGAAAATTAGGTAATCTTTTGGGGGCAAAAGTGGGCTTAAATTTCTCTTGGGCCGATAATCTTTAATCGATTAAACTTGGGTTTGCTATTTTAAAATTGGACTGATTCTCACGGACGAATATTGTAGTTGTTTTGTTGGACGAATTTTGGATAGTTATATCAAGGGGGACGATTTTTTTTTTTTTTTTTTTGTGGTATAACGTTGCTTGGTTTGAGATTATTCTGGTTCGTTAGAAATCATAAACGAATCCGTACTTTGTCGACTTTCATAAATCAAGTTTGTGAGATCTATCAAGGTTCATAAGAATATTCCGAGTTTCTAGTATAAAATCCTCCGAGGTTCAACAATTGAATTCTCTGAGTTTCTAGAGTAAAATCCTCAGAATTTCTTCAAGTTATTCACCGTTCAAACATCTAATCTTCAACAACAACCGTTATTATCCTTTAAAGATCCTACATCTACAAGCTACTTCAAGATTACTTTTTTCTTGTTTCACAAGTTACTTCAACAACCGTTTTTTTTTTTTTTTTTTTTTTTTTGACCTTGTTTGTGACTCATCAACTTTACGCATTTTAAGTTTGATTCTTCCGATTTCATCGCAACAATCAAGGGGGAGAGAAAATGCATCAATCAAGGTCGCAAATTAATGAACAGATGTCATCTTTCTCTAATTTTTCACCATCAAACCTTGTTTCTCAAGGATCTCAAGAGAGCGATACGCAAGATCTATTAATGCAAGAAAAAGAGAGAGAAACGAAAGAGAAATGCATGGAATGTTTTAGATTACTTCATTCACATCTTAAGGTCCTCTCAAACAAAGACTTAGCAGGAACACATACCGAGGATGGATTCCAATGCGCATTATCAACACTCTTTGGAGAAGACGTTGAAATATTCACAAAAACGATGTTCCTCAATGTGGATCAACTGCAGAAGCAACTTGAAAGAGAAGAGTTTCACGAGAATGGATCCACGGTCGCCTTTAGAGTGCTCAAGGAACAATTTCAGCAGTTCAGCATTTCCTGGTTATCATCAGATTTTGACAGCATCATGACATGCAAGTATTTTTTGGAATACACTGGAATCGAGGTTAAAACTTTCAAAGACATGCTGACTCAACAAATGGATTCGATGGAGAAGTCAATTGCTGAAAGAGTACTTCACAGAGAAGAGTTTGACAAAAGAGTGAAAGAAAAGAAGTTGCAGATTCAAGAAGAGCAAGCTAATACGGGTAAAGCATTGGAAGCTAATTTGGGTGTTACTGAAATCAGTGGGATAGAAACAGAAAGCAGTGAGATAGAAACAGAAAGCAGTGGGATAGAATCTGAAAAGCAGGATGATTGCAGCAGTTCTATACAACCTTTTAACCAAATAGTTCCATGCGAAGCACCTTCACAATACTCTGACAATCAAATGGTTCAATACAACAGCACGGATTCCAACATGTACTAAAACGCTGATTATGATGAAGAAGAAGATGCTTTCAGATCCCTTAATGAAATGTTTGGGTTGATTGCTAAAGCATTTGGAAAGTTCACCAACAAATCAAACAACCGTCTTCATTCATCTTCAAACACAAGGAATCAGGCAGTTGTTAATGATGGCAGAGTGGAGATACTGAACAGGACTTCGGGTAGATTTGGTTCAGACAACACAAGAGGTTTTGGGTCTCAGAGGTTTCAGTCTGGAGGGCAGAGGATTAATTCTTCAAGGTTTAACAGAAATAGCATAGGGACAGATCAGAACAAGAATCAATTGAATGGAAAGGAATCAAAAGGCATTGCAAATACTTCAATCACATGCTACAACAGTGGAGGGAATGGTCATATGGCTAATGCATGTCCAAAGCCTCGTACTATGGGCAGTGCATATCACAAAGAAGCTCTCTTGATGGCACTTAAGGATGAGAAAGCAAGCTTAATGAATGTGAAAGATAAAAGCTTCATGGCAAATGCAGATTCAGATGATGATATGGAAGATCTTGAGGCAAACGCAGCTGTAATGCTCATGGCAAATATGCAGGAAATGAATATGTCCGAGACAAGCCCGGTCTACGATACTGACGGTCTTTCTCAGGTACCTGATCCACAAAGTTTACTTCATAAGATTGCTTCACCTTCCGCATCTTCATCATCAAGTGAAAATTCTGTTCAAAATGATTCATCATTCTCATCTTCTTTAGATAATCAAATCTACACTGATATATCATTTGTTGATGATAGAACAGTTGTCTCATTTGATGATCTAATAGAAGATGACAATCATAATCAGATTGAACAAAATGAGCATTTGACTAATCAAGATTCGGAGCTTCAGGCCTTGGTAATGTCCACCCAATCACGAATAGAGAAGTGTAATGAACTTAATCAGACCTTAAAAGCCAAAATTGTAGTACTATCTCGGGACAATGAGTGCTATAAACAACAACTTTCTGGATACCAAAAACAAGAAAAACGTGAACAATCTTTTGAAATCGCTTTCCAAAAGGAATATGTCAAAGTTCAAGATTTGCAAAACCAAGTACGTGAATTAACCGATTCTAAGGCTGTGCTTCTTTCTCAAAAAGAAAAGGATCAATTTGAATTCAAAAAACAAATTAATTTCTTAAAGTCTGAGCTGTTAAAAACTCAATCTGAGCTTTCAACTTCTCAAAATCAACTTCTTGAGGAAAAGCAAGCCAGCAGCAAACGTGTTGATTCATATCTTGAGGATATCGTCACCTTGGAAGCACAAATTAAAGAATTTCAAAAAGTTGTGTATAAAAATGGTGAATCCATCACTCAAATCCAACAACTAACGGTAAAACCAAATCCGAAAGGACACGGATTTGCCCTTGGTAGTAATTACCCACGTAATCTCTCAAAAGCACTCAGTAACCATCCCAAGATATACAATGCAGAACTATTGTTTGATGACACTTTTGAGCAAGATGATATATATGGTAATGATGAGGAAATTGATGATCTTGAACGTCCAAACAAGTTTGAGAGTCGATCAAAAAGAAATCTTTCAATCGGAGATCCTTCAAAAGCAAGAGATTTTTCAAAACAGGATTATGATTACAACGCAAGACCTCACATAAGCAAATCATTTGTGCCACCAAAAGATAAACCAGAACAAACGTTGATACGTACCTCAGAACAAATATATCATCTCTCCCAAAATAATGCATATCTCGACAATGATTTGACAGAGAATGATGTTGATCCACAAATGCCTCCAGCATTTAAAATTGTCAAACATTTTGAGACATTTATGGAAGACATCAAATTTTTAGAAAATGAAATTGAGTTTAATTCTAGAATCACTGTCTCTTCTTTTTTCTCTCCTGTGGAAAAAGAAAAGATAGAAATTCTTAAAAAGAAAATTTTACCTCATGTCAAACACTTGAAGAAATGTGCATCACAATGGGAAGAAGATCTATTTGACGAGGTTCTATCAATGAGGAACATTTTCAAAGCTAAAGACTCCAAAATTCAAAAACAAAAAGTTCAAAAGAAGAATTTGGAAAAAGAAAATGATCGACTCTTGCAAAAAGTTCTCTTTTATAACGTTTATTCTGTGTTAATGAATGCACTTTATGAATCTGGTAATGAGTGTCTTATGAAAAATCATGCTGTTGATAAAGAGCTGTTGCAAATGGAAATTGAGAATCTAGTGAATGAGAATGAGAATCTTCATCAAATTAACAATGATGTGGAAACTAAAGTTTTCAAACTTCAGAAAAGGCTTGACTGGTGTCAAAGCCAAAGTGCCAAATTTCAAATTAAACTCCAAAATCAAAAAATGTCTTCGTTTTTTCAAAACAGTCATGACCCAAAAAGTCATGACTTGAGTGAAATCGATGTTTTACGACATAAAATGTTTGAGTACGAAAAAGAAATTGAGCATTTGAAACTGAGTTACAAAAATCGGTTTGATTCAATCAAAAGTTCACGAGTTCAGACACAAAACTCAAACATGAAACAAAAAGAGACTGAAGATTTGAAATCTCAATTATCTGAATTCGCCGATAAAAAGTTTGAAAATGTTTTGCAAAAGATTGAATCAATGAAAATGAAAAAGGTTGAGTCTCCAATCACAAAAGTTTTCTTTCCAAATCCCCTGTTCGAATCTAATACTCCAGATTTTGAAAAGAAAACGGGGGAGAAAATGTATCTTTTTGATAATAAGATTGAAAATGATAATCATGTGCTTCAAACAAAAGTGG
Source organism: Artemisia tridentata subsp. tridentata (assembly GCA_021014915.2). Lineage (NCBI taxonomy): Eukaryota > Viridiplantae > Streptophyta > Magnoliopsida > Asterales > Asteraceae > Artemisia > Artemisia tridentata. The sequence continues at coordinate 71,432,161 of CP139505.1, forward strand.
TTGAGCTTGAAACGTTGTTAGCTCAACGAACAAACGATTTTGAGGATGCCAAAACCGATTTTTTTTAGAAAAAGACCAAATTCGAAAATTATTTTGAAAGACTTGAAAAGGCAAACATTGAGTTCGAACGGAAATTGGCTCGTAAAACAGATGATTCTAAAGCTGAAAAAGATCAATTCTTGAAACAAATCGCCTCTTTGGAATCTAAATTGGCATCTCAAGATCATCTTCAAAAAGATTACAGTGATTTGAGAACTTCATACAATGATTTAAGAGTGAAGTTTGAGTCTATTAACCAATCAAAAGGAAAAGCTCCAATCTCAAATTTTTCATCAACAGAAGTGAGTGTTCGAAGAAGGTTTACTCGAGTGAATCTTCAAGACCATTTTCGAAAAAGGTTTCCCAGTTTACAACCTATTCTTTGCAAAAAGAAAGGAAGTTTTCAAAGAAATCAAGTTTTTCTGAAACACTTACTTCTCAAAAGTTTTCAAATCTAAATGTCTCAAAAGAAAAGACTCAAGATTTTAAAACTCCACACTCTTGTTTTACGCCGGTAAAGCAAGTGTGAAGACCAAAACAATGTTGTTTAAAAACCCCAAAAGCTTCAAATGGAAAGAATCGAGTTTTTCAAACTCCATACTCTCGTTTTACACCGGTACAGCAAGTGTGGAGACCAAAGCAAAGTCATTCAAAACCTATCAAATATTCAACATCTGAATTGCTTTCGCTACAACACAAGAATGACTCTGCTTTGAAAATTCCAAATTCCGAAAGGTTTCCATTCATCTCAAAAACGAATTTTCGAAATGAAACACCGGGTTTCAACAATGGATGGAAAACTTCTTCTTCAAGTTTTAAAACTCCAAGAGAGACACCGGGTTTCTCAAACAATTTTCAAAAGAAAAAGAGTTTTAAATCACCGTTGATTCCACGAGTGTTATTTCAAAATGAAACACCGGTTTTTCAGTCCTCGTTGGAATTCAACTTCTTTGAATCGGATTGACACAGCTTACAAATTGATTTCAAAATATGGTAAACCCGTTGGCGCCGTGCTTAAATGGGTTCCCAAGGTTGTTGTCTAATCCTAAAAACATAATGGCTTCTGAACACATCAGTTCAGGACCCGTGCTTTAAAGAAAGGAAAGTGCTTTATAAATAATTTTTTCGAGCACTTATCCTAAAAAATCTTCAATGGCGTGTAAGTATTTCAGCTTACAACCCGCGCTTAACCATTACGGCTTGTGCACACATAACAGTGTACAACCCGCTCTTGTATAGAAAGGACCCTGAGGTACGCTTCAGTGCCTCAATCCTGAAAAAGGAGCGAAAGCTTCTTACTTATGAGCAGAATTAAAACCAGAATGTTTTTTCTAAAGCTTTTCAAACATTCTGCTCATAAGGACAAGTACTCCCTTGTTAAGGGGGAGTATTTGAAAAATCTTTGTTCCAAAATCTACAAACGTTCTTGACATTCTTCCACAAACACCTCAAAAAGAGCATATTTTAATCAAAAGTTTATCAAAAACAACATTATTATGCTATTTTTTAGGGGGAGAATGAAAATGTGATTAAAATATGGTGGAAGCAACGATGATATCTCATGAGTATAAGACTCAAGAATTGACCCTCGAATTGACGATAACAACAGTCAGTATTCGAAAGGACATATCCTGGACGGGTAATAATTTCAAGCCAGTCCAACTGGTGATGTAAGCGTGTCTCGCAATGGATATGTCTGAGTAGAATGTACCAATTTCGAGCGATGATCTTTGAATCTGATCTGGACGGGTAATAATTTCAAGCCAGTCCAACTGGTGATGTAAGCGTGTCTCGCGATGATCAGGTTCACTGAAAATCAATCAATTCAAAAAGTACCAACTCTTCCCAACATGTGCAGATTTTACTTAAACGAATATGAGCACATGTTAAGGGGGAGTTCTTCTGAAAATAACAAAACTCTCAAAGTGTTAACAAAATGTGTTTTACAATCATAAACACTTTGAGAGATTTTCAAAAGGTTTGGTTTTATGGCATCATTAGGATAGTCATGGAGTTATAAGGTGACTAAGGTTAGGGAAAACCGTCCTATGATCCACCAAAGCCGGAGGGATCTACCCAAGGACAATACCAATAGTTTAGAACTAGAAAGTCCTAGGTATGATATTAAAAAGGAGAAAATGAATGAACGGAGAAAGAAGGGGTTGAAGAATTAAAAAGAAAAGCAAAAGAAAAGGGTGAAAAGAAATAGCCCTCCATTTGTTCAACCTTAGGGCAGACACCGGGTTCAATACATAATCTACTGGTTGATCAAGAATCACCGGTATTGAAGATCAAAGTCGTCATGGACCCAGTGACGCACTGCACTAAACCTTCTAAGCTACTCAAGTGTCTCTCAAAAGACATTTGTTTCATTCACACGGAGAACCCTTCATAATCTATCGACCTCTCATTACAAGAGTGTTGATATTGAAAAGGAGGCAATCTGCTCCACGCCTCCGACGACCAAACAAATGTGCACTAATTGAGTCTAGAGCCATGAGATTCATAAAAAGATCTCTTAGGTACACTTAGTATTACTCTGTTGTTCTACATCATGGGCAGCAGATGTAAAATTAAGAAAGTGTCCTTCGCAGATCTTAGCAATCTGCCGAGAACATTCATGAGAAAAGTCACAATTGTGATTATCAATGATTGAATGGAAATCCTGCCAGAGCAACAACAAACAACTCTGACAGCAGGTCACTTTGGTAACTCCTTGCGGGTTACGCTTAGTGTTTGCTCCAAACGGTCTACAGTCGTGGGGTGATCTCCAGCGACTCACTGAATCGTGGGTGCACTTCGGTGTGTCCGTGTAAGCCCTCTCGGGGGTATCCGGTTCAGAACGGCCTGGGCAAGGATTAGAGAAAGTCTTCACACTATGCTGTTGACGATCTCGAAGTCTGAGCCTGTAAGCGCCGGTTGGTTCGTGCTGCTGCTGCTGCTGCTGAGGAGCTTGGAGACCTGGAATTCAACCATCACCAAGACTCCATCATGTTCATGTCCTGAAGATTAGTTCTCACCAAGACTCAGAATCATCAAAAGTTCAGAATATGTTTAAGAAAAGTCTAAGTTCAAGTACTACAACCTTTCTCAAAGTTAAAGATTGAAGAAGTGAGAACAAGTTGAAGAACCAAAGTCAAAAGAAATATGAGCATGGTAGAGAAGACGTGAAGACCTCAGAAGCAAAGATCGTTGGAGAACGGCAGATTACTACCATATTATATCACATCACTATCAAGAACAAAGATCAAAGATTTTGAAGACGTCAAAGCCAAAAGAAGCAAAGACGACGTCAAGCAACCTTGATGACCAAGACTTAGGGGGAGATTGTTAGGATCATGTTTCATGGAATTACAAGTCTTAGTCAATTCAGGTTATAATATCACAAAGCATGATTGGAACAAAGAATCTAGCAAAGCTGTTACACGAAGACTCAAAGTTCAAGACAACAAGCAACAAAGAAGTTTAATGATCATCCATTTCTATTGATGGACTCATAACCCACATGTCACAGAATGAGATCTCTATGATCACCCCTTAGGGGGAGATTGTTGGAAATATAAAAGTGATAATCATAAATGTAATCAAAGAAAGATCTCAATGATCGTCCCTTAGGGGAGATTGTTGGGTATGCTTAAAGTGACGATCATTATCGAGTCAATGAGTCTTGTAATATGTCATGTAATAGCTCGTTAGAATCGTAAAAATATAGTCTACTGGATAGTAGAAGTGTGCCGTCTAGTTTAGGATGAGTATTTACGTTAATGTTGAATTAGTGAAAAATGTAAAGACGGCACACTTCCCTTCCCTTATGTTATGGGAGACTATAAATTGTGTAAACCTCTCATTTGAGAGGCATGTGTTGGAAAAGTGTAAGAGAAATTCTCTCTTATTTTATCATTAGATTTTTCTCTCTCTCTAGCTTTCTCTCTCTAGATCTAGTAGGTAATTAGTAGCTAATTAGTGGTAGCTTAATTCATAAAAGTTTAAAACATCATGACTTTTATTCTTTATTTGAACAACAAAAACATAATCTTTCCTCTAAAACTAACAAGACCACTTTTGTCATTTCACTTTCGCTAAACTCAAAATTTGTGTTAAGTTAGGTTATATATTTGTATGAAATTTGGAAAGTTTATAATTAAATTGAAAAGTTAAAATGGTGGTCACTGATGTGACTAAGTTTTGATGAAACAACAAATTATAGTTGTATTTGTATTTGCTTGATTTAAAAAGTTTAGAGTTAATTTCATAAATGGTCCCTGTGGTCTGTCGGGTTTAACTGATTTAGTGCCTTTACTTTTTTTAACGGGTTTGGTCCCTGTGGTTGCAACCCATATCGGGTTTGGTCCCTTGACCAAATTTTTCGTTTGTTTGACAGTTTAGTTGGTCAGTTTGACTAGTTTGACCGTTAGTTAGGAGGGTATTTTCGTCTTTCCAATATATTAAACTATAATAACCAAGTGGAACCATGAGCTCACACTAATTCTTTTTCGAGTTAATTTCATAAATGGTCCCCGTGGTCTGTCGGTTTTTACGGGTTTAGTCCCTAAACTTTTTTTTAACGGATCCAGTCCCTGTGGTTGCGACCCATAACGGTTTTGGTTCCTGAGACTAACTGTCGTTAGTTTTTTTCATTAGCTAACGACCATTTGCAACAAATATTTGCACCGTTAGTTGTTTATACTAACGACCGTTTACACTTAACTCAAATTTTGGTTTTTTTTTTCCTAAAAAAATTAAAAAATAAATAAACAAATCTTTGGTTTTCTTATAATTTTTTTTTCTTCTAAATATCTTTAAAATTTATACACGTTTTTATACACATTTTTATACACGTTTTCATACACACATTTTTATAAACACATTTTTTTATACACAGGTTTTTATATACATGTTTTTATACACGTTATTATACACACATTTATACACATATTTTTATACACGTGTTTATATACATGTCTTTTATACACATGTTTTTTATACACATGTTTTTATGCACATGCTTTTATACACACGTTTTTATACACAAATCTATACGTATATTTTTATACACATATTCTTATACACGTTTTTATACACACATTTTCATACTCGTGTATAAAAACGTATATAAAAATGTGTGTATAAATGCGTGTATAAAAACATGTGTATAAAAACGTGTATAAAAATATGTGTATAAAAACGTGTGTATAAAAACATGTGTATAAAAACGTGTATAAAAATATGTATAAAAACATGTGTATAAAAACATGTATAAAAACATGTGTGTAAAAACGTGTGTATAAAAATGTGTGCAAAAAAATGTGTATAAAAACGTGCATATAAAAATGTGTGTATAAAAAATGTGTAATAAAATGTGTGTATAAAAATGTGTATATGAAAACGTGTATAAAAATGTGCATAAAAACGTGTATAAATTTTAAAGATATTTAGAAAAAAATTATAAGAAAAACAATTTTTTTTAATTAAAAAAAATAAATAAATAAATAAACAAATTTTTTATTAAGTATAAACGGTCGTTAGTATAAAAGACTAACGGTGCAAATGTTTGTTGCAAACGGTCATTAAAGGACTAACGGTGCAAATGTTAGTATAAAGGACTAACGGAAAAAACTAACGACAATTAGTCTCAGGGACTAAAACCGTTATGGGTCGCAACAACAGGGACTGGATCCGTTAAAAAAAAGTTTATGGACTAAACCCATAAAACCCAACAGACCACAGGGACCATTTATGAAATTAACTCTTCTTTTTCCTTTTATCTTTTTCTTTCTCATTTTTTTCCTCATACCTAACTCATTCTTTTTAGAGTTAACGAGCGGGTTTGCCCGCGCATTGCTACGAGACGACCGTGTTTGCGTTTATTACAATTATGTTAACGTTTTTTTAAGTAAGCAATTATGTTGTTTTTTAAGCAAGCGTTTTTGGATAATCAATAATTATATAACCAACAACTGAATTGAAATGGATTTAAGATTATACTAAAAGAATTATATAAGAGACACCTTTATTAAATAACTATATGATCTGTACAGTGTATTCATACATTCATGTGTGAAGTCAGTTTTATTACCAACTCCTTGTATTCATACAATCATGTGTGAAGTCAGTTTTCTTACCAACTCCTTTAGCAACTGCATCATCAAGAAAAGTGAGTCCAATTTCATAAGCTTCAATGCTCATTAAGCCTAATGAACACAACATGATTATACATATTCATCCTCGCTTGCATTCAACTAGAAGACCATTGGAGAATTGTTTGATGTCATTGCAGTAGTTGTAGATCATGTGTTTATTTTGCACCCGTCCAATTCTGTTTCGTCCTGCTGGATCAATTCCTCGTGTATTCGATCCATGGCATATAATTAAAAAAGTATCAAACAACAATTTGCTATGGTACCTGATGTGCTTTATTTGTCACCATGGAATTATTTGCTTGAAAATATGGAATCCCAAACATCCTTAAAACCTGCAGAAATGATAAGATCATGGTAAACCCAAACACTGAGATAAGTAGATTTGTAATGATGGCGGAACCTTTTTTTTTAGTAAATGGAAGCTTAACATATGCAATCCTAAACGCCTCCATAAGAAATTAAAAAACACATTCATTATTTCATCTTTAGTGTTTAGGATTGCTTATTTTAAAGTGCTTATTTGCTGCTTATTATCTGAATTGGTTTTCTCCCCCTAAAAAAAATTGCACTTAGGCGCAAGCAAGTAGGCAGGACCAATTGATTTGATATAATATACACTAAACAAGAAGTTGATAAAAGCATCATAAACCAAAACTGGTAGTCGTCAAACGGTACCAACCTCTCGCCATGGTTGCAACCACAAACTCACTGTGGATACCCCGCCAAGTTAAGGGCGTCAGTATCGCAGATCCAGAAAAACCTTACAAACACCACCTATTACGAATGTTCTGGATCTGTCTAGTAAAAAAATAAAGGCGGTGTAAAGATGTTGGGCCAAAATGGCCCGCTGTGGTTCTTCATCGGCTAAATGAACCAACAACAGAATTCAGCAAAACCCAAAAAAAATTAATTCAAACAGCAAAGAAAAAAGTATACCTTTAAATCAAATAACAATTATGACAAATTAAGCCTTGGATCGAGTACAAACGCGGGCACCAAAAACTCCATAACTCTTGCACCATAGTCGGCTGTAATCGATTCTTCCCCATCTTCTTCATCATCTCTGATACGCATGTGTGTGTGTGTGTGTGTTGATGGTACCTTGGTGAAGTTTCTGGATCTCGGTATCCTTATCTAAGCAATTTTTTTTTGACCGGACAACAGGGAAGATGGATATTTGGAGACGGATCAGAATAGCCCATGTTTTCTGGCGGGAAAAGCCCACCGTAAAACGACAACGTACTCCACGGAAATTAATATATAGTTATAATGGATAAATTTAAGAGGAGAAGAATTTAGAGATGCATCTTGAATATGCAATTATGGTTCTTTTCTCACACGTCTCATTTTAATTTTATTTTTCATTAATAATTGATAATAGACTACAAGTAACTTATCAAAATTGCATTATCACTATCGTCTCATTTTAGATACATCATATCACTTCTTTAGTAAAACAAGTACAAGTATTATTTTGTGTATAATAAACTTTTTCAAGTTTGTTTTGAAATACTTTTCGATTCGAATCTTATGTGATACCAATACAACAATTTATGAACACAATTATAAACAAGTAAGTAAAGGTAAGGAAAGAAACGATCAAACCAGGACACGGAGATTTATAGTGGTTCGGCTACGAAGCTCACTCTTCGCCCTACTCCACTCCTCGAGTCTCACACTCGAGAGTTTCACAAACACTATATCAACACGCTCCCTTATGGCGGAACAAACCGTACACCGAGTTTAACGACACTAAGCGGAATGTCGAGTCCTAATCCTAGCTAGAACCAATCTACACAAAAGCCCACGTGGCTACACAATTCGAACCAACACCTAATCCGAATCAACACAATACACAATTCCGAGCTTGCACTCAAGTCGGATTACACACAAGAATTAAGATACAAAGAATGGAGGTTGAGGAGAGATCCGTAACAACGGTTTATGAGGTGAAGGACTATTCTTCAACACTTCGTTTCTTGACGAATACGAGTGTTCTTCTCTTGCACTTGGAGGAGGGATGGATGTGATCACTTGTAAACAACTTACAACCCGTTAATGTGATCAAAGAAGAGTATTTAGAATGAATTTGGAAGATAGAAAGTTTTAGTGCTCAAGAGGTGATTTTTCTGTATGAAACAGTTCAGTATTTATAGGCACCAGGAGGAGCGGGGGACGGTCCCGTATATATAAGGGACCGTCACCATGTTTACGGGACTGTTCACATAAAAATGTGAGGTTTAGTGAAAAATAAATTCTTTGATCACTTAACTAAGTTGGTAGATTGTTTGTTCATACCTTAAGTGATGTTGTGGTTGAAACGAGTTTTCTCGATTATAAACTTGTTAAGCGTAATTTTACGTAACGTGTATTTATATTTTGTTATTATCAAAACATGTAGAGACTGGAGAATGTAAATGACGTTTTTGACATTATTTGTATTAACAATCTTTTTATCCCGTTATCGAGTCTTCTCATCGCTCGTTACCCCCTTCAAGCTGTTGATTTCCTCCTTCATTGTTTGCACTGTCATGCCTCTAGGAAACAAGTAGTGACAAGAATGTTATGCCATTGAGTGTAGAAGGTGGCTACACGAGCTGTATCACTTTATAACTAGTGTTGTTTTGCCCCTTCGTCGACAAATTGATAACATAGTAAGGGACATAGGATGTTTGATCAAACTTTAATGTTAGGTCATGTTATACATTGTTCTTGAGTAATCAATTCTAACTCATTAATAAATTTAAACAACTAATAAAAGTGTTCTAAGGAAAGGAGCATGAGTAACGTGTGAGTAAATATGTGAACTTCAATAGAAACATTATTGTAATCCAAAACGACTTATAAGATGTGTTAGAAGCCCGCATATAACTCTTTGATAGACAAACACATGTGAGTAAAGTGCAAATAATCGCTAATGTATCTTTGTCAGAAACTGTTAACAAACATCTTCATTGGGTGGTCAAATGGTTAACAAAAATCATCTTCTTAGCCTGGGCACAGTCGTGACCGAGCATCACCTCGCCACATCAGCTTTTTCTCTCCGACGACCTGACGACGACCAAGTTGCCACAGTCGATGACCAAATGTTTTTTTGTTTAAATGAAGAAAGAAAGGATAAAATAAATAAATAAAAAAATGTGTAACAAAATTCAGTCAAAATTTAGACCGATTAGGGGATTTGGTCCTTGCTTGACCGACCATGACCAAGCACCCACAGTGGGCTCGACCGACCATGACCATGCATGACCGATGGGCATGACCCTCTCACAGTGCCTAGCCTTAAGAGATAGTATTTGCAAAAGTTTGGTGAAATCTTCTGCAAAATCCGTCATTTTAGGGATTTAAAGCGTTAGAAATTTGATCTCCTAAAGACGATATATAGTAGTTTCTGACATGGATAATTTAGTACTCCCTCCGTCTCAATTTATTTGTCAGGAGAGAGAAAACACAAAGTTTAATAAAAGTGGGACCACTTTAATTTTCAACCACTAAAATAGAATATTCCTCCTTTAGATTCTCTAGTTTTTATTAAATAAGGAAAGCGGACAATTAATTTGAGACATCTATAAAAGGAAATATGGACAATTAAATTGAGACGGAGGGAGTATTAAGAAAAAAAAAAAAAAAAAAAAAAATCATATGCATGACTTTTGCGATTTACTCTTGTTTTTATATGTATTTTCTTTTACTTGTGTATATATTGAATTATGTAACTTTTTCCAATCATTTGATATTTTAAAGTAACTTTTTAGTTATTTTTGTTCCAATCTTATATTTTTGACAAACATATTAAAAGCAAGGTTTTTAAGATCGGGATCATACTTAGTATCGTTTTCGTTGTTGCAAGATCAAAATCGTAAAATCGGATTAGGATCCTAAGATCTCACGATAATGTCATTTTTTAGTAGTATTTGTAAAATTATTCAAATCTACAAATTATTATAGATCATATATGAACGTTTCATAGAAATATTGTACTAAATTATGAATGTGGAATGTTAAAAAGATTCATGTGTTGTATTCGAAATTCTATCAAAACATAATCCATAACTTTGTAGTTTTTAGTTTGCGGTTTGAGAAAAGTAAGATCGGATCGAATTAGATCTTAAAATCCTATGATTAAGATCGGGATCATATAAAATCATATGCATACTGCGATGTAACAACTGAGAAATTTCAAGTCATTACTTTTACTAATTTTATTTGCTTATTGTGGTATTTTAAGTAAATTGGCTTTTGCCGGGAATGTCGCCCGCGTACGTCATGACACGTACATTGAAATTCGTAAATTGACTCAGGCTATGCCCAGTTTACCCGTTAATATGATTTATATTCCCCCACGTACTTGTTTTCATATGGAATAATGTAATTTTCCAATTCTACGCGAAGTGTGCACATTTTACGTTTTACGCGTTTTCAGCTCGCGGTTTAGGCTTTAAAGACGTTATAACACTCCGAAAGGCTCGGGAAATTTGTGAAACATCAATTTAGGTCATTTTAAGTTAAATGTGATATTTTTATGGAAATATTATCCTTGTGACATTTATTTTTACAAACTATGCATAAAAGTACTTGATTTAGCGATTTTCGCGTTTTTAGCTATTCATGAGCCATGTTTAGGATTTCTATCCGTTTTCTTGTCATTATTGGTTTAATATTCCACCATATGCTCCTAGTATTCAAAAAAATTATATATTTCACATTTTCTGTCTCGTTTCACGATTTTGTCAAATTTTGGTAACAACTCGCGTTTTGAGCCTGCGTTTTTTTTTTAGTTTCGTTTTAACACTCCGGAAAACCCAAGGCTCCCATGAAATATTAAAATTATCCATTTTAACACTTCATACCAATTTCATAATGTTTTGATAACACTTTTCTAAAATTCACATTTTCAGTTCACCCGGTACTGCGTAATTCGCGTTTTTAAGACCGTACGCTTGATTTAAACCCCACAAACACACTAATGCTTCAAATATTAATACAATAAGAATAAAAGTCAGATTATTTCTTGCCTTGGGACCACAAAACCGTCCATGCCCTCCCCCCCCCCCCCCCCCCCCATGCTCATTATATCTTTTCTTCATTTCAAGAAATACTCATCACTTTATTTGCATGCAAACTTCTAACTCTCTCTCTAAGAAATCATCCAACTTCAAAATTCCCTCTCCTTGCCCCTCTTGCTGCTGTACCATCAACACCAAAACCACCTTCATCATCATCTTTTCTTGCATCAAATATTGTGCTAACTAGTTACCCTTTCATCCTTGTAAGTTTCTTTAATTTATTTCACCTCATTTCCTTTGTTTTCTTATATTTATTAGGGATTTTTAGAGGCTAAGCAAACATCTATTGCATGTGTCATTTTAGTTGATTAGAGTCAAGATCTTATGGGAAATAGGTGGTTTGATAATTGGTTAGTGTTGATAGGTAAAAGTTATGCAAGAGATTAATGGATCTTATAGAATTTTTGGCTAGTTATGGATGTTTATCTTGGATGTTTGTTACTAAAAACTGAAGTTAAAACTAAAGATAATCTTTCATCTCCTGGAAATAGTGATTTATGGGATGAATAAAAGAGTAGGAATCATTGGTCTTGAGCATGCATGTGTATTAGAGGTAATAAATTTACAAAAGTAACCATTTTGATTGGTCAATAGTCTGTTCCAGAATTGATGCTCCAAGATCCATCCACCATTTTGTCCTCAGAAGGTTTTATGAAAAAATAAAAATATTGGGAGATAGCTACAAGTCTTAGAATCATTTCCCCGAAAACCTTACCTCTTAATTCGTCCTGGAAATTTTTATAGAAAATCCACACTAAAACTGGTCCAGGAATGCATGTCAGATTTGATAGGCTATTTACTCTAAACTTTTGCAAAGAACATTAGGTTGGTGTAAACACGAAAGTTGTAGCCAAGACCTGTAGAAAACTTTTCCCACAGGCCATGTGTCCATTAGACCTGTAGATAAGAAGATACACCCTTTTTTCTAAACCCATTTGGATGCTGAGTATAACTATTTAGAGACTCAGGGGTAAATTGGTAATTTAACCCCTGTTCTGGGGTTCTCAGTTATGTAAGGCCTTGATTTTCATATATTACAGAGTCATACCTTTCTAAGCATATAAAGTTCATAATTTTAGCCTTTACGGTTTAGAAATGGCGACCCGAATAGTGCGGCAATTTTATAAAATTTCCATCAGCTTTACATTTTTAAACCATACAAGCTTTTATAAACGCCTTTCGACCCATGTCTTGCTATAAGACATTTAAATAAATGACCATATGATATTTTGAGTTCAAGTACTGAGTTAAATCATAAATATAAAGTATTATACCTTAACCCCCGAGCCTAAGTCGTGTTGTATTTTTATTTAGGTCACTTGTGATCTTGCGGTTTTCTCGACGTGCACACTTCTCCGGTTTTCGTTGCTACTACATCGTTGGTGAGTTCATAGCCCCAATTTTTACTTCAATTGTTTTACAAACTCTGTGGGGGAGATACATGCTACAAATATTTATGATCACAATGCTTTGAAAACTGTATGCTATCCTGACATTGTTATTGCCTAAGTTTCCCAAAGCCTGAAAGTCCCTTCTTTATCGTGAACCGTTAATCACTTGCGAGTGAACGCGAATGCCGTGAATAGATCTATTTGGGAATGAACTCCCCATTTTGGACCGCTGCCCTTGCATGGGCAACCATATGCACTATATTTGAGGTCTCTAGGTGCTTGGCAAGGCACCCACTGGGGCAAACTTACATACTTATTACTTAAGGCGTCGATGTCATGAGCTTAGTGCAATAATTACCTTACTAGACTCTGCATTTGTTGCTTAGTCACTTTTATAAATGATATTGTGATCAACTGCTTATTACTAAAACTCTATGGATTCACTCAACCTTTGTGTTGACCTTTTTAGCATGTTTTATCTCAGGTTTAAAGGCATGAAGGTCTTGGATGGAGTCGCACGGATATATTTTGAGGACTCGGCATATTTTCACATTTGAAGTGTCTATATTTTAAAGATTTATGTTATGTTTAAAACATTTGCAATCTTTTGAAAACCTTGTGTTTTATGAAAACTGTTGGGACCTTTGCAAACTCTGAGAATTTAATGTATCAAATGTGAAACACTTTTAAAACGTCTCTTTTCAAGGGTCGTTTTCCATGACTTGTACTTTGTGCTAGGAAGTAATACCCAGTGATCTATCTTCCGCTGTTATAATTTTGGGGTGTTACAGATTGGCATCAGAGCTACAGTTATAGAGAACTGGGTCGTTTTAAAACCCGGACTATAACTATTTTTCACTAAAGAGTCTCTCATTTCCGTATCCGATATCCGTGCGCGTATGCCACCAGACTGCCTATGTTGTTATACTTATGTCATCACAAATGGTATTATATAAAGTATGCTTATATACACTCTTATTTATATAAAGGATAATTATATAAATACTCGAACATTTATGCTCATTCTTGGAGCACCGCTATTCTATCGACTTACATGCTATCTATATACACACTTGGTGTACTTTTCGATCACTATGCTTATTTATAGCATCACTATTATTTATATAAAGGTTAATTATATAAATATTTGACTGATTTTGACCTCTTACGCTTATTTTGGAGCTTGAGCTCAAACCTTGTTTTCTCCGATTACACATCTATACTTACATTTTAATGGTCTCTTCTATTTTCTCAAACATCGTGAGTAATACCGTAATTCGCTAAAACTTTTTCATGACATTTCATAACATCGTCTTATGCAAACCCGTTGCAGTCTATCGATTTCCCTCGGCTATCTTACTATCCGCCTTCGAAGACGAGTTGGAACATTGGTCTTATACTTCTTGAACACCTACATTGCCTCATAAACCATCGCCTAAAGATACGCTGGTTGATTAGAGCATGACTTTAACGTGACGCTTTGGAACACCCTACTTTCGGAACACGACTTTTTAACGTCTCATTCTTTTTCACTCCTTGTGTTTTGAAGAATCACGATGCCAGGAAGGTAACACCGAAGCTTGACAACAATGTTTACCTTAACGTAATACTATCTTTCGATTTCAAGGACACAATTTGGAAACTTGTCGACCACCATTCTGACACCCACTTCACCAACTTATATGCTAATGTCTAATAGCGAGACAAAGCCATTCGGGGAAAAGGCTATAGAGTGTGAACTCAAACCAGAAGATTACTAACTCGAAGAAGAACCCCTCGGAAGACGTGGAGGAGAACCATTACTGCACCTATTCCTCCCACCCGACCAGAGTCTATCACCAGAGAGCCCATCCACCACAGCATTCCATCGTTGGTGACACACGTGCCACATCATGAGAGATATTACACGTCAGCTGGCCAACCTAGAGTCTCGTTGGAGAAGAGAAAAGCTCGAGGATCCAAGTGCGGATCTTACTTAATCAACATTCGTGGTAATTATTGACTCTACCATTTATTATTTGTTCTTATTTAACCTTGAACAACTTTCGTGATACTCAATGCCTTTCTCATTTTATGTTGTTCTTATTTAAAATGCATGTCTTCAACATAATGCTTTTCTCATTTATTGTTGATCCCCATTCATTCTCAATTAGCAATCACAATGCTTATTGTCTTTGTCACTTATTGCGTTTCTCATTAATTGTTTACCCTCAGCTAGCATTCGTGCTACTTACTGTATTTCTCATTTATTGTTCGTTCTCATTTCTTCTTCTCATTTAGCATTCGAGATGCACAATATCTTTCTAATTTATTGATTTTCCCAGTTATTCTCATATAACATTCGTGATATTTATGGATTTCATCATTTATCGTTTGTTCTCTTCCATGACATTTATCATCCTTCTCCTTTATTATTTTCCTTCACATTTATTGTCTATCTCATTTGTTCTCATTTAAAGTATTGTTACGCTTATTGCTTTCTTAATTCTTGTCTATTTCACTTCATTTCTTTTAACAATCGTGATGTTTATTATCCTTATCAGTTATCGATTTTCCTTATTCATTCTCATTTGATACTCGCAATGAATATTGTTTGTCTCATTTATTATTGAACCTCATTTGGAATCCTATCTTTCAGTATTGGCCTCTTTTGACCATTGGTTTGATTCGTTGGTTGTCTCGATTAATTGATTATTTGTGTTAATATTCTATATCTATTCGCTTAACTATTATTGTAATTTATGTTCCTTCTGTTTGCATTAATTTGAGTCATTGATCTCTCTTTTACACACCCTTTCATTTGCTTATTCGTTCGTATAAATATCAAATTTTCTTCCGAGCACTCTATGCTCATACTAGTATGAATGATATGGACATCTTAATCCATTCATTATTGTTCTGATTCCTTGATCCTTTCATTTGCATCGATTAATAACAGTTTGCTTCTTTGTTCATACAGATATCTAATATATCCCTTTTAAGCAATCTTTGCTCCTAAAACATTACACTTGACAGAATTCTATTATTATTTTTGTGATTCATCAAGATCTTTCATTGGTATTATTAATTACACCTTGTAACTATCTTATACCCCAAGGCATTGGCATCTACTTCTTTTAACTGATAGTACGCTCCCGTAGTAATCCCATTCGCATTAATCACTAGTAAGCATCAGGGCGTCGGAATAACACTCCAGGACAACAGGCTGCAAGCAGTACAAGATCGTCAGGAGAGTTACGTGAAAGTTCACCACGAAAGCACGTGCTATGTTTCGAAAAATGATGAAAATTGAACTCGATGTACGTTGAACCCTTCAAGAATTTGGCAAAACCTGGATCGGTAGCTTATCGACTCGAACCACCCGCAAGAGCCCACTAGCGTGCACAACACATTTTACGATTCGAACTCGAAGAGGTGCCTATCGGATGAAACTCTCGTCACTCCACTAGAGGAGATTCAACTTGACGACAAGCTTTACTTTGATAAGGAACCAGTTGTAATCATGAACCAGGAAGTCAAACGACTCAAGCAGAGTGCATTCCCATTGTCAAGTTTCGTTGGAATACTCGCCATGGACCCGAGTCCACATGGGAGCGAAAAGAGCAGATTACGACGAGAGTACCCTCATTTTCTTTCTCCGACACATCGTCAGCCGATAAGATAAACTGAATCACGAGGACGTGATTCCTTTTTAACGGATGGGTAATGTAACAACTGAGAAATTTCAAGTCATTACTTTTACTAATTTTATTTGCTTATGGTGGTATTTTAAGTAAATTGGCTTTTGCCGGGAATGTCGCCCGCGTACGTCGTGACACGTACATTGAAATTCGTAAATTGACTCAGGCTATGCCCAATTTACCCGTTAATATGATTTATATTCCCCCACGTACTTTTTTTCATATGGAATAATGTAATTTTCCATTTCTACGCGAAGTGTGCACATTTTACGTTTTACGCGTTTTCAGCTCGCGGTTTAGGCTTTAAAGACGTTATAACACTCCGAAAGGCTCGGGAAATTTGTGAAACATCAATTTAGGTCATTTTAAGTTAAATGTGATATTTTTATGGAAATATTATCCTTGTGACATTTATTTTTACAAACTATGCATAAAAGTACTTGATTTAGCGATTTTCGCGTTTTTAGCTATTCATGAGCCATGTTTAGGATTTCTATCCGTTTTCTTGTCATTATTGGTTTAATATTCCACCATATGCTCCTAGTATTCAAAAAAATTATATATTTCACATTTTCTGTCTCGTTTCACGATTTTGTCAAATTTTGGTAACAACTCGCGTTTTGAGCCTGCGTTTTTGATTTTTAGTTTCGTTTTAACACTCCGGAAAACCCAAGGCTCCCATGAAATATTAAAATTATCCATTTTAACACTTCATACCAATTTCATAATGTTTTGATAACACTTTTCTAAAATTCACATTTTCAGTTCACCCGGTACTGCGTAATTCGCGTTTTTAATACCGTACGCTTGATTTAAACCCCACAAACACACTAATGCTTCAAATATTAATACAATAAGAATAAAATTCAGATTATTTCTTGCCTTGGGACCACAAAACCATCCATGCCCTCCCCCCCCCCCCATGCTCATTATATCTTTTCTTCATTTCAAGAAATACTCATCACTTTATTTGCATGCAAACTTCTAACTCTCTCTCTAAGAAATCATCCAACTTCAAAAGTCCCTCTCCTTGCCCCTCTTGCTTCTGTACCATCAACACCAAAACCACCTTCATCATCATCTTTTCTTGCATCAAATCTTGTGCTAACTAGTTACCCTTTCATCCTTGTAAGTTTCTTTAATTTATTTCACCTCATTTCCTTTGTTTTCTTATATTTATTAGGGATTTTTAGAGGCTAAGCAAACATCTATTGCATGTGTCATTTTAGTTGATTAGAGTCAAGATCTTATGGGAAATAGGTGGTTTGATAATTGGTTAGTGTTGATAGGTAAAAGTTATGCAAGAGATTAATGGATCTTATAGAATATTTGGCTAGTTATGGATGTTTATCTTGGATGTTTGTTACTAAAAACTGAAGTTAAAACTAAAGATAATCTTTCATCTCCTGGAAATAGTGATTTATGGGATGAATAAAAGAGTAGGAATCATTGGTCTTGAGCATGCATGTGTATTAGAGGTAATAAATTTACAAAAGTAACCATTTTGATTGGTCAATAGTCTGTTCCAGAATTGATGCTCCAAGATCCATCCACCATTTTGTCCTCAGAAGGTTTTATGAAAAACTAAAAATATTGGGAGATAGCTACAAGTCTTAGAATCATTTCCCCGAAAACCTTACCTCTTAATTCATCCTGGAAATATTTATAGAAAATCCACACTAAAACTGGTCCAGGAATGCATGTCAGATTTGATAGGCTATTTACTCTAAACTTTTGCAAAGAAAATTAGGTTGGTGTAAACACGAAAGTTGTAGCCAAGACCTGTAGAAAACTTTTCCCATAGGTCATGTGTCCATTAGACCTGTAGATAAGAAGATACACCCTTTTTGCTAAACCCATTTGGATGCTGAGTATAACTATTTAGAGACTCAGGGGTAAATTGGTAATTTAACCCCTGTTCTGGGGTTCTCAGTTATGTAAGGCCTTGATTTTCATATAGTACAGAGTCATACCTTTCTAAGCATATAAAGTTCATAATTTTAGCCTTTACGGTTTAGAAATGGCGACCCGAATAGTGCGGCAATTTTATAAAATTTCCATCAGCTTTACATTTTTAAACCATACAAGCTTTTATAAACGCCTTTCGACCCATGTCTTGCTATAAGACATTTAAATAAATGACCATATGATATTTTGAGTTCAAGTACTGAGTTAAATCATAAATATAAAGTATTATACCTTAACCCCCGAGCCTAAGTCGTGTTGTATTTTTATTTAGGTCACTTGTGATCTTGCGGTTTTCTCGACGTGCACACTTCTCCGGTTTTCGTTGCTACTACATCGTTGGTGAGTTCATAGCCCCAATTTTTACTTCAATTGTTTTACAAACTCTGTGGGGGAGATACATGCTACAAATATTTATGATCACAATGCTTTGAAAACTGTATGCTATCCTGACATTGTTATTGCCTAAGTTTCCCAAAGCCTGAAAGTCCCTTCTTTATCGTGAACCGTTAATCACTTGCGAGTGAACGCGAATGCCGTGAATAGATCTATTGGGAATGAACTCCCCATTTTGGACCGCTGCCCTTGCATGGGCAACCATATGCACTATATTTGAGGTCTCTAGGTGCTTGGCAAGGCACCCACTGGGGCAAACTTACATACTTATTACTTAAGGCGTCGATGTCATGAGCTTAGTGCAATAATTACCTTACTAGACTCTGCATTTGTTGCTTAGTCACTTTTATAAATGATATTGTGATCAACTGCTTATTACTAAAACTCTATGGATTCACTCAACCTTTGTGTTGACTTTTTAGCATGTTTTATCTCAGGTTTAAAGGCATGAAGGTCTTGGATGGAGTCGCACGGATATATTTTGAGGACTCGGCATATTTTCACATTTGAAGTGTCTATATTTTAAAGATTTATGTTATGTTTAAAACATTTGCAATCTTTTGAAAACATTGTGTTTTATGAAAACTGTTGGGACCTTTGCAAACTCTGAGAATTTAATGTATCAAATGTGAAACACTTTTAAAAGTCTCTTTTCAAGGGTCGTTTTCCATGACTTGTACTTTGTGCTAGGAAGTAATACCCCAGTGATCTATCTTCCGCTGTTATAATTTTGGGGGTGTTACAGATTGGCATCAGAGCTACAGTTATAGAGAACTGGGTCGTTTTAAAACCCGGACTATAACTATTTTTCACTAAAGAGTCTCTCATTGCCGTATCCGATATCCGTGCGCGTGTACCACCAGACTGCCTATGTTGTTACTTATATGTCATCACTAATGGTATTATATAAAATATGATGATATACACTCTTATTTATATAAAGGATAATTATATAAATACTCGAACATTTATGCTCATTCTTGGAGCACCGCTATTCTATCGACTTACATGCTATTTATATACACACTTGGTGTACTTTTCGATCACTATGCTTATTTATAGCATCACTATTATTTATATAAAGGTTAATTATATAAATATTTGACTGATTTTGACCTCTTACGCTTATTTGGAGCTTGAGCTCAAACCTTGTTTTCTCCGATTACACATCTATACTTACATTTTAATGGTCTCTTCTATTTTCTCAAACATCGTGAGTAATACCGTAATTCGCTAAAACTTTTTCATGACCTTTCATAACATCGTCTTATGCAAACCCGTTGCAGTCTATCGATTTCCCTCGGCTATCTTACTATCCGCCTTCGAAGACGAGTTGGAACATTGGTCTTATACTTCTTGAACACCTACATTGCCTCATAAACCATCGCCTAAAGATACGCTGGTTGATTAGAGCATGACTTTAACGTGACGCTTTGGAACACCCTACTTTCGGAACACGACTTTTTAACGTCTCATTCTTTTTCACTCCTTGTGTTTTGAAGAATCACGATGCCAGGAAGGTAACACCGAAGCTTGACAACAATGTTTACCTTAACGTAATACTATCTTTCGATTTCAAGGACACAATTTGGAAACTTGTCGACCACCATTCTGACACCCACTTCACCAACTTATATGCTAATGTCTAATAGCGAGACAAAGCCATTCGGGGAAAAGGCTATAGAGTGTGAACTCAAACCAGAAGATTACTAACTCGAAGAAGAACCCCTCGGAAGACGTGGAGGAGAACCATTACTGCACCTATTCCTCCCAACCCGACCAGAGTCTATCACCAGAGAGCCCATCCACCACAGCATTCCATCGTTGGTGACACACGTGCCACATCATGAGAGATATTACACGTCAGCTGGCCAACCTAGAGTCTCGTTGGAGAAGAGAAAAGCTCGAGGATCCAAGTGCGGATCTTACTTAATCAACATTCGTGGTAATTATTGACTCTACCATTTATTATTTGTTCTTATTTAACCTTGAACAACTTTCGTGATACTCAATGCCTTTCTCATTTTATGTTGTTCTTATTTAAAATGCATGTCTTCAACATAATGCTTTTCTCATTTATTGTTGATCCCCATTCATTCTCAATTAGCAATCACAATGTTTATTGTCTTTGTCACTTATTGCGTTTCTCATTAATTGTTTACCCTCAGCTAGCATTCGTGCTACTTACTGTATTTCTCATTTATTGTTCGTTCTCATTTCTTCTTCTCATTTAGCATTCGAGATGCACAATATCTTTCTAATTTATTGATTTTCCAGTTATTCTCATATAACATTCGTGATATTTATGGATTTCATCATTTATCGTTTGTTCTCTTCCATGACATTTATCATCCTTCTCCTTTATTATTTTCCTTCACATTTATTGTCTATCTCATTTGTTCTCATTTAAAGTATTGTTACGCTTATTGCTTTCTTAATTCTTGTCTATTTCACTTCATTTCATTTAACAATCGTGATGTTTATTATCCTTATCAGTTATCGATTTTCCTTATTCATTCTCATTTGATACTCGCAATGAATATTGTTTGTCTCATTTATTATTGAACCTCATTTGGAATTCTATCTTTCAGTATTGGCCTCTTTTGACCATTGGTTTGATTCATTGGTTGTCTCGATTAATTGATTATTTGTGTTAATATTCTATATCTATTCGCTTAACTATTATTGTAATTTATGTTCCTTCTGTTTGCATTAATTTGAGTCATTGATCTCTCTTTTACACACCTTTCATTTGCTTATTCGTTCGTATAAATATCAAATTTTCTTCCGAGCACTCTATGCTCATACTAGTATGAATGATATGGACATCTTAATCCATTCATTATTGTTCTGATTCCTTGATCCTTTCATTTGCATCGATTAATAACAGTTTGCTTCTTTGTTCATACAGATATCTAATATATCCCTTTTAAGCAATCTTTGCTCCTAAAACATTACACTTGACAGAATTCTATTATTATTTTTGTGATTCATCAAGATCTTTCATTGGTATTATTAATTACACCTTGTAACTATCTTATACCCCAAGGCATTGGCATCTACTTCTTTTAACTGATAGTACGCTCCCGTAGTAATCCCATTCGCATTAATCACTAGTAAGCATCAGGGCGTCGGAATAACACTCCAGGACAACAGGCTGCAAGCAGTACAAGATCGTCAGGAGAGTTACGTGAAAGTTCACCACGAAAGCACGTGCTATGTTTCGAAAAATGATGAAAATTGAACTCGATGTACGTTGAACCCTTCAAGAATTTGGCAAAACCTGGATCGGTAGCTTATCGACTCGAACCACCCGCAAGAGCCCACTAGCGTGCACAACACATTTTACGATTCGAACTCGAAGAGGTGCCTATCGGATGAAACTCTCGTCACTCCACTAGAGGAGATTCAACTTGACGACAAGCTTTACTTTGATAAGGAACCAGTTGTAATCATGAACCAGGAAGTCAAACGACTCAAGCAGAGTGCATTCCCATTGTCAAGTTTCGTTGGAATACTCGCCATGGACCCGAGTCCACATGGGAGCGAAAAGAGCAGATTACGACGAGAGTACCCTCATTTTCTTTCTCCGACACATCGTCAGCCGATAAGATAAACTGAATCACGAGGACGTGATTCCTTTTTAACGGATGGGTAATGTAACAACTGAGAAATTTCAAGTCATTACTTTTACTAATTTTATTTGCTTATGGGGGTATTTTAAGTAAATTGGCTTTTGCCGGGAATGTCGCCCGCGTACGTCGTGACACGTACATTGAAATTCGTAAATTGACTCAGGCTATGCCCAATTTACCCGTTAATATGATTTATATTCCCCCACGTACTTTTTTTCATATGGAATAATGTAATTTTCCATTTCTACGCGAAGTGTGCACATTTTACGTTTTACGCGTTTTCAGCTCGCGGTTTAGGCTTTAAAGACGTTATAACACTCCGAAAGGCTCGGGAAATTTGTGAAACATCAATTTAGGTCATTTTAAGTTAAATGTGATATTTTTATGGAAATATTATCCTTGTGACATTTATTTTTACAAACTATGCATAAAAGTACTTGATTTAGCGATTTTCGCGTTTTTAGCTATTCATGAGCCATGTTTAGGATTTCTATCCGTTTTCTTGTCATTATTGGTTTAATATTCCACCATATGCTCCTAGTATTCAAAAAAATTATATATTTCACATTTTCTGTCTCGTTTCACGATTTTGTCAAATTTTGGTAACAACTCGCGTTTTGAGCCTGCGTTTTTGATTTTTAGTTTCGTTTTAACACTCCGGAAAACCCAAGGCTCCCATGAAATATTAAAATTATCCATTTTAACACTTCATACCAATTTCATAATGTTTTGATAACACTTTTCTAAAATTCACATTTTCAGTTCACCCGGTACTGCGTAATTCGCGTTTTTAATACCGTACGCTTGATTTAAACCCCACAAACACACTAATGCTTCAAATATTAATACAATAAGAATAAAATCAGATTATTTCTTGCCTTGGGACCACAAAACCATCCATGCCCTCCCCCCCCCCCCCATGCTCATTATATCTTTTCTTCATTTCAAGAAATACTCATCACTTTATTTGCATGCAAACTTCTAACTCTCTCTCTAAGAAATCATCCAACTTCAAAAGTCCCTCTCCTTGCCCCTCTTGCTTCTGTACCATCAACACCAAAACCACCTTCATCATCATCTTTTCTTGCATCAAATCTTGTGCTAACTAGTTACCCTTTCATCCTTGTAAGTTTCTTTAATTTATTTCACCTCATTTCCTTTGTTTTCTTATATTTATTAGGGATTTTTAGAGGCTAAGCAAACATCTATTGCATGTGTCATTTTAGTTGATTAGAGTCAAGATCTTATGGGAAATAGGTGGTTTGATAATTGGTTAGTGTTGATAGGTAAAAGTTATGCAAGAGATTAATGGATCTTATAGAATATTTGGCTAGTTATGGATGTTTATCTTGGATGTTTGTTACTAAAAACTGAAGTTAAAACTAAAGATAATCTTTCATCTCCTGGAAATAGTGATTTATGGGATGAATAAAAGAGTAGGAATCATTGGTCTTGAGCATGCATGTGTATTAGAGGTAATAAATTTACAAAAGTAACCATTTTGATTGGTCAATAGTCTGTTCCAGAAATTGATGCTCCAAGATCCATCCACCATTTTGTCCTCAGAAGGTTTTATGAAAAACTAAAAATATTGGGAGATAGCTACAAGTCTTAGAATCATTTCCCCGAAAACCTTACCTCTTAATTCATCCTGGAAATTTTATAGAAAATCCACACTAAAACTGGTCCAGGAATGCATGTCAGATTTGATAGGCTATTTACTCTAAACTTTTGCAAAGAACATTAGGTTGGTGTAAACACGAAAGTTGTAGCCAAGACCTGTAAAAACTTTTCCCATAGGTCATGTGTCCATTAGACCTGTAGATAAGAAGATACACCCTTTTTGCTAAACCCATTTGGATGCTGAGTATAACTATTTAGAGACTCAGGGGTAAATTGGTAATTTAACCCATGTTCTGGGGTTCTCAGTTATGTAAGGCCTTGATTTTCATATAGTACAGAGTCATACCTTTCTAAGCATATAAAGTTCATAATTTTAGCCTTTACGGTTTAGAAATGGCGACCCGAATAGTGCGGCAATTTTATAAAATTTCCATCAGCTTTACATTTTTAAACCATACAAGCTTTTATAAACGCCTTTCGACCCATGTCTTGCTATAAGACATTTAAATAAATGACCATATGATATTTTGAGTTCAAGTACTGAGTTAAATCATAAATATAAAGTATTATACCTTAACCCCGAGCCTAAGTCGTGTTGTATTTTTATTTAGGTCACTTGTGATCTTGCGGTTTTCTCGACGTGCACACTTCTCCGGTTTTCGTTGCTACTACATCGTTGGTGAGTTCATAGCCCCAATTTTTACTTCAATTGTTTTACAAACTCCGTGGGGGAGATACATGCTACAAATATTTATGATCACAATGCTTTGAAAACTGTATGCTATCCTGACATTGTTATTGCCTAAGTTTCCCAAAGCCTGAAAGTCCCTTCTTTATCGTGAACCGTTAATCACTTGCGAGTGAACGCGAATGCCGTGAATAGATCTATTTGGGAATGAACTCCCCATTTTGGACCGCTGCCCTTGCATGGGCAACCATATGCACTATATTTGAGGTCTCTAGGTGCTTGGCAAGGCACCCACTGGGGAAAACTTACATACTTATTACTTAAGGCGTCGATGTCATGAGCTTAGTGCAATAATTACCTTACTAGACTCTGCATTTGTTGCTTAGTCGCTTTTATAAATGATATTGTGATCAACTGCTTATTACTAAAACTCTATGGATTCACTCAACCTTTGTGTTGACGTTTTAGCATGTTTTATCTCAGGTTTAAAGGCATGAAGGTCTTGGATGGAGTCGCACGGATATATTTTGAGGACTCGGCATATTTTCACATTTGAAGTGTCTATATTTTAAAGATTTATGTTATGTTTAAAACATTTGCAATCTTTTGAAAACATTGTGTTTTATGAAAACTATTGGGACCTTTGCAAACTCTGAGAATTTAATGTATCAAATGTGAAACACTTTTAAAACGTCTCTTTTCAAGGGTCGTTTTCCATGACTTGTACTTTGTGCTAGGAAGTAATACCCCAGTGATCTATCTTCCGCTGTTATAATTTTGGGGGTGTTACATAAGATCTTAAACTTCTTAAGATCTTACGTATGATCCATATCATTTTTGCTTTGTAGTATCATAAAATCGTAAGATCTTAAGATCAAAATCGGGATCTTAACAATTATGATTAAAAGCAATTACACGAGTAAAACACTACTTTCCACCGATATACATTCTTCCTGTTGAAGAAAAATTCAACATAAATCATAAATTCTACGGAGATCAAATGCTCATATTTTTATCATTCATTAAAAAAAAAAAAAAAAAAAAAAAAAAAAAAAAAAAAAAAAACAACTCGCTTTCATCATTCTTTTTAAAAATTAAATATCTCAAAAAACGTTAATCGTTACGCAAAACGAATTGTACAATCGTGACGATAATTAAATCATCTTTTTATATAGGGACAATTCTATATACTTTTGACAGACTTTTCGAGTTTTTTGTTGAGTATTGAAATTTACGCTTTGTTAAATCATAGTCGATTTTTTATTTTAAAAATCACATGTGATTTGTGAAATAACATTTGACTTTTAAAATAAAAATCACATGTGTTTTTACAAATCACATTTGATTTGTAAAATGGGAAAATTGTCTGAAAAGGCATCATACTTGCCTCTTAATCCTTTTGTAAGCTACATACTTTTTTTCCCCTATAGTGGGCACTTGCTTTTTTCTCCTATTGTAGCTACTAACGGGAAGTCCGTTAGATTTATTTACATAAATTGGCCTTGTGGTTGGGACTAAATTGCACAGACAGTCTTTAACGGCCGTTAAGTTATTTGTATAAATTGTCCTTGCTGGTCAAGGGTCAACGAGTCGGGTCGGGTGCCATGTGTCACCACCTGAGTGGTGCCACATGGCATCGGGTCGGGTCATCTAGCGGGTTGGGTCGGGTCGCTATGTGGACTAATGAGAAGGTGCCACGTGGCATAGGTGATAAATACCCATCCCATGTCCCAAGCCAGGCTCGAACATGGGAGGTTTGTGTGAAGGTGCTAGCCATTGGGCTGAGCATACCTTCAAGTATGTAGGTGCCACCTGAGTGGTGCCACGTGGCATCGGGTCGGGTCGGGTCAACGTGTCAGGTCGGGTCGCCACGTAGATCAATGAGAAGGTGCCACGTGACATAGGTGATAAATACCCATCCCATGTCCCAAGCCAAGCTCGAACATGGGAGGTTTGTGTGAAGGGTGAAGGTGCTAGCCATTGCGCTGAGCATACCTTCAAGTATGTAGTTGCAAAATTAATTACTTAACCAATATAGATTTTGGTTTAGAAAAGGTTCAATATAGATTTTGACCTGCCATTTTAAGGAGTTATGGATTAGTTCAAAAATAAATAAAAGTACATCCGGACTCGTTTTTTCGTGCTCTTTCCAATGGTGTGCTCGAGGAATTTTTTCGACTTCGTCTAAACCTCGAAAAATGCGTAAACGTCGTCGAAACTCATTCGAAAATCACCGTTTAAACTTTTTTTTAAAAACTTTTTTTTTAAAGTTTAAAAAAGTTTAGAAAAAAAAAAGTTTTTTAAAAAGAGTTTAGAAAAAAAAGTTAAAAAAAAAAAGTTTAGAAAAAAACTTTACGCATTTTAAAACCATTGAACCAAAAAAAGTTTACGCATTTTCTAAACTTTTTTTTTTAAACCTTTTTTTCTAAACTTTTTAAAACTTTTTTTTAAAAAGAAAAGTTTAGAAAAAAAAAAGTTTAGAAAAAAAAGTTTAAAAAAGTGTAGAAAAAAAAGTTTGAAAACAAAGCAAAAACGGTGATTTTCGGATGATTTTCGACGATGTTTACGCATTTTTCGAGGTTTAGACGAAGTCGAAAAAATTCTCCGAGCACACCATTGGAAAGAGCACGAAAAAACGAGTCCAACGGAACTTTCATATATTTTTGAACCGGTCCAAAACTCGCTTAAATGACAGGTCAAATTAGAGATAAATGGACTAGTTCATAAAAAGGGGTTAAATATAAAATTGTGTGTATTATTATTGAAAGCTATGCTAGCGCAGCTGGCAAATGCTCTCAACTCCCACACAGGAGGTCTCCGGTTCGATTCCCAGCCGAGACAAAATGTGTTATTATAACCACATGCCACGTGGCCCACTCAGGTGACGCCACGTGGCAACCCGACCCGATCCGGTTTATAATCCACATGCCACGTGGCAACCCGACCTGGTTTGACCCGTTGACCCGACCCGATGCCACGTGGTACCACTCAGGTGGTGACACGTGGCACCCGACCCCGACCCGTTGACCTTGATCAACAAGGACGATTTATGCAAATAACTTAACGGCCGTTAAGGACTGTTTGTGCAATTTAATCGCAACCACAAGGACGATTTATGTAAATAAATCTAACGGACTTCCCGTTAGTAGCTACAATAGGAGAAAAAAGCAAGTAAGTGCCCACTATAGGAAAAAAAAAGTATGTGGCTTACAAAAGAATTAAGTAACAAGTATGATGCCTTTCCGGACCATTTTCCCTTGTAAAATCACACGTGGTTTTTAATAAAAATCAACCGTGAGTTTATGACTGATCACTTTCTAACATATTTTTTTTGTGAGCTGAAACTAGATCGCGGACGACTGCATAATTGGGCAACTCAAACCAGTAAGTGACAAGTGTCCCGTTTGTGATAAAGAGGTGATGAGTCATAGGGCAACTGGTCTACTTTGGTATAATAATAGGGCAACTGGTCTACTTTTGGTATAATAATACGGGACACATGGCGACACATGGGTGGGTAGTACAAATTGCCAAGGCTGTCAAGTGATTTACTTGAGTAGTATTGTATTGTCCTATGTAATTTAATCTTTTTTGGTTGTTCCTTTTGTTTAAGTTTTAGGTAAGTTATAAGAATGGGCTGTCATTCTTATATAGTGGTTTGGTTAGTTGTTCTTTGCATGTAAGTGCCTATGTAACGGGCTGAGATATGTGACTTCACCCATATCCTTTTGTACTTAAACGTTTTTTGGTGTAATACATTTTACCAGGGTGCAGGATTACTCCCCTTGGGGTAGGGGTAGGGTCTGTCTACATCCCACCTCCCCCATACCCTGCTCCAGCGGGATTGAGTTTGTTGTTGTTGTTGTTGTTGCAGGATTACTCCCCTTTACCCAAAAAAAAAAATTGCCAAGGCAACCGGTCTATTTTAAGCTAGCAAAAAAAATGGGTTAGAAAGTGATTAGTTATTGGGCAACTGATCTACTTCGAAAATTTTCCCTTTTTAAAATAACAGATCAAATGTGATTTCACAAATCACATGTGATTTTACAGGACGGTCGAAAATATATCTGAAAAATAAAAATATTCTCGTCGCGATAGTTTATTTTTTGTCATTTAACGATAAGATATTTTATTTTGAAAAAAGGTGAAAGTTGATT
Organism: Artemisia tridentata subsp. tridentata; assembly: GCA_021014915.2. Lineage (NCBI taxonomy): Eukaryota > Viridiplantae > Streptophyta > Magnoliopsida > Asterales > Asteraceae > Artemisia > Artemisia tridentata. The sequence continues at coordinate 71,460,941 of CP139505.1, forward strand.
TATTTTTTTTTTTGACGAAAAACTAAATGGAAAAAATTTGTTTATTTGATCTTTAAGAAAGTTGTGATTTATGTCTATCTTCAGTGGGATGATGTGGGTAGTACGGTAGCAAACAAAGAACTCATAGAAATGAAACTCTTGAGAACTCTTGAGAAAGGAACAGAAGAAGAGAATCGATCAAAAGTATGTAGGTTTTGTGAGAGAAAAAGAGAAGAAAAAGTGTTCCAATAAAAACGAGTGAGGGTACGATATAGTCATATTACTTACTTTTTCTGTGTAAGAATCAATTGATTTCGTGTACATATCAATACCCTTGCAACTTGCAAGTATGAAAATCGACATGAACTCCTCATGGGCCGGTAATGTGAACAAATAAATAGTCACGACATAAAATAAGAAGAACTGATAAGCGAACATTCAGCGTAGCACCATAGAAAGAAGTTTTGATAATCAAAAGTTAGGTTTCACAATGATACAATGGAGTATTATTATTGACCAACACGTTTGTTATTATTAAAGTTTCATGCACTATATTCCACTTTCGTAAATACTAATTCCATCACGTGTAAAGAACGTTGACCCTCATGTTGTGCTTTCACTTTTGGAGAAATTTGTTGTTTTATTGGATACTTTTGGTTCATAATTATTCAACTTCAATTAACAATTCCATTGTGCATTAGCTAGATTTTATAATTCTGTGACTTTTCTTTCTAGCTCGTTAATGACGAAATGAAGGGAAATAACCTAAGAAAAATTACAAAACATATGAGCTAATGGTTTCTATAAGATTGTGTAATGTTGATATGTTTGTGTCGGGTTCGACAAAGCTTATTTGACTAGCAACTTGGCTTAAGCTTAGGTATGTTTTGAGACTTGTGAAGCCAATTTGCGCTTGGTATTCCCTTTTGTTTAGAGTCGGACATTTTTTTTCACTTGATTCACGTGACTTTGTATTATCTATGAGTTTTGTCCTTATGGGGACGATATTGAATCGAAGTTGACCATGTAATAAAAATAACTCACATCACCAGCATTACCGATCCTCTCCCGAGTCCCGACCACCTATCGACAATCTAATAATGTTATTTGTAACCCATCAACAAATATTTAAATTTATACACAAATTTAGACCTAAAGAATAATTTGTCAATGTTCATTAAAAAAATAAAATAAAAAATGTTTAGCAATATATGACACTTCACATGTGTGAAGAAGACAATCTCATTATTTTTTTATCCATACTCTATTCAGTTCTTTTCTAGATGTGGTCAAAGATATTTGGTCACAACATACGTTATCTTGGCCCGAATAAATAATTTTGGTCAAAAAGCGATGTTAGTTTTAAACTAACTTTTTATGTTTATCTATTGAAATGACATAGACACATAGTATGAAAAATCATTCATCCCTTACAAAAACATATTTAAATTGTTTTATTTGCATTTGCATGTCATGTTCCATGTTCTGAAGTTAGTTAACTTTGTATTAGCAAAAAAGTAAAAATGATGGACAACCAAGATAAAAATGTATAAATATTTATTAAATGGAGTGCACAAAATATATTTATGAACCACCACAGGACTACAGGCAAAGGGACCATACTACTTAGCCACATTATTATGACACAAACCAAAAATCATTATAACGTGTGTGCACACCATAAGTATCAAATATACATTTCAAATGTGATCTCATGTGACAGCGTGGCCAGTAAATTTGACATTGACATAAGGCTAGTCACAACACCTGATGACGTATAGTCCGTATTCGGGTCACGAACCCGACCCATACTTAAGTCCATCACGAATGGACCCATACCCATCACGAATGGGCTATCACAGCACATTGACATGTGACAGCGTGGCCAATAAATTTGACATTGACATAAGGCTAGTCACAGCACCAGCTGCCACGTCAGTTTTCTCTCTCCGGTGACCAGACATGACCAATGTGCCACAGTGGTGACCGACCTCCTTTTTTTTTTTTCTTTTTTTTTTTTCTTTTTTTTTTTTTTTTCAAACATTTTAAACAAAAAACTTAAAATTCATTAAAAATAAAAACATTACATAAATTAAAGATTAACAAACTACGATACGGTAATGAAAATAACACTACAAATTAAGAAAAAGAATCATTTGAAACATAACCCTCCTCACTCGAAGAGGCCCTAAACTCGCCAGCATAATACTTTCCTTCCATGATGTCAAACCAGTTCTTCCTAAGATGCTCTGCATCCCTGGCTTCCTGCTCCATACAAGCAGCTTCCTCTTGTAGTTCTCGTTGTTCTGTTTCTCTCCTGACTTCCTCATCTTGCTCTAGAAGTCGGAGTTCATCCTCCGTGAGTCCAAATGGATTGGGTTGTTGTTCGACAACCGGTGGAGTGTTTACCGGTTCATTTTCCGGTCGGAAAACCGGAAAGATATCTTCCGGTGGAGTGTGATAAACTTCATCTTCTGGCACTTGTTCTGGACTTGGGAATTGTTGGGAGAAGTCTTTGCGAGACATTGTTGTGGACTGGGGAATTGTTGGGAAAGATATGTGTGTGTGAATTGTGTGTATTAGTTGTGTGTATGAGAAACAAAAGAGTTTGGGTATATATAGGGAAATTTTTGAATTTGAATTTAAATTTAAATTTTGAATCCTCCTTCTCGTACTATAGCATTTAATTTGAATTTGAAGAAGAGTGTGGGTAATATTTTGTGTTGTTTGTATTTTATTTTATGTAAGGAGAAAAAGAAAAAAAAAATAAAGGGAAGATAGGTGTGACAAACTCGGTCACAATTTAGACTGATAATACACTTTCATGGAACTCGACCGATGTCAAATCAAATGAACACAATGGAGCGACCGAATAAAATATCGGTCACCAAATGTGACCGACCGATATTTCACGGTCCATTGTACACAGCCTAACAAATACTATTATCAACAACTGAACATTGTAGTCACTGATGCTCAGTGTTTCCATTTGACAGGTTTTGCTTAGTACCTATAATAGTACCTTTTTAATACAATTGGTTCTTACTTAATTATTGTGGATTCTTTTACTCTTTTAATTTTTTTGGTAAATTTAGCATATTTTTAGGGTATAATTCTAGATTGGCATAATTTACTCGGTTCCTATTTTTACTAGTGGCACTTACCGTTGTAGGATGTTGCTCAATGCTGCAAAATTTCCTAGGTCACATGATGAAATCAAAACAATAAACGGTCATGTTTAGCCGACATACTAATGATCCATTTCTCTAAAAAATGGAATATTCTGCCAATGATCTTTTTTTTTTTTTTTTTTTTTTTTTTTTTTTTTTTTTTTTTTAACAATAGTTATTCCCATAAATTTAAAGCAAGCTGGTCACATAATAGTTTAGTTGTAACTTCTTATGTTCATCGTGACTTGGTCATAAAGTTGCAAGTCTCTTTATCAATGAACCATTTTATAATATATATATTTTTTCATATTGGCTTCTTCGTGATTGCTGAAGCTCTTGGATTGGATGATGTAAAAGCAGTTATTGCTATCAGTGCCATTATTGTTGGAGGATGATTGGTAAGTTCTTTACATTACTGAAGTGCCCATGCCATATTTGGGTTTAGATAGAGGTTGCATATTCGGCCCATATACTCTTAACTGGGTCAGTTTGTTTAATGGATGATATTGCTAAACAATATTTTGTTATATGATCTCAGGTTGTTTAATGGATGAAAAAATTTGAATGGTCGTTTGAGCTTACATCAGCTTCCTTTCAAGCTGGATATATGTGGTAAGAATACATATACAAGTTGGACAAGGTTGCATATTAGTTGAGCTATCAAGTTATTTTGAATACTTATCCACTTCTTTTCACTCGTAATGAATCCTGCAGTACCTATTAGTTGAGCTATCAAGTTATTTTGAAATCTTATATGGTGCATCTTCAAGAAGGTCAGAAGGATAATAAAGTTTGATTCGAGACTCTTCTTGCAGAAACATATATGGTGCATCTCTTATTGGGCGGAGTCTTAATTCTTTTGAGTTGACTTACTTATATGTTTTGTCATGTTAAGTTTGTTTTAAGCTTTTTATATTTTTATAGTTTCAAGGTTAGTATACATGTATGTTTATTTGTTCGATGGGTTGAGCAGATAACCTATTAATTTGTTGAAATTTAATTGATCACGTTTTCAAGATTAGTATACAATTATGTTTATTTGATCGATGGGTTGAGCAGATAACCTCTTAATTTGTAGAAATTTAATTGATCACGTTTTGAAAGTTATCGTTTTACATTATTGAAAATTGATAAGTCTATGAAGGAAACCGCACGACTAAAAATATTAAGACATCTGTGGTGGATAAAGAAGAGGTCTATAATCTAGGTTTTGAAGTTAACATATATATGATTTGATGGCAAATGAGTTGAAAATACGAAAGGAAGTTATAGTATATTTGGAGGTTAAGAGGGTTAAGTTTGTCTAAAATGGTGTATTTGTTTGACAGACGACTCTCAAGTATATTTGAAGAATCAAATTATTTTTAGTAGAAAAATTTATTCACGCACGTATCTCTTTGATGATTTTTGTTTTTTGTAAAATTCTCGTGATTCCACAGGTCTATAATTTCGTAATCACATAATTTTTACGTAAAAAGGATGATTCCACAGGTCTTTTTCATAAATGAAAAAATAAACATGGCTATTTACGTGTCAAAAGCAAAAGAAGTTTGAATGTTGTCGTTTGTGATGCGGATGATAATCTATCAAACACCACTACAAATAATGTCTACAACGAAGTGCTTCAAGGTCTTGATCAAGATTCAAGCGGTATCTACAATATACGGAAGACATGTTGTATGCCATTTCTTAAACAAACTCTTATTATTATTATTAGGTGCTCACGGAATGGACATTGGTTTATCACTTCATTAACGCTCACTACATACATTTGCTTGTGAAAATCATCAAATTTGAGACGACGATGCATGGACGTTTATTATATTAATAGTTACAAACACAATTGTTCATAGGATCGTTGACTTATTATTTATTATTCTTTTAAAAAATGGAACTTATATCGTTCGTTGTTGTTTATTATTTTATTCATACAATAAAAAACCATCTAAAATCCCGTGGATTCCACGGGTCTATAAGCTAGTTTACATTATATACTCTTATACTAATGCATAATTTATGTTATAAACCTTAAACTTCCTAAATAAATTATCGTTTAACCCTCGTAAGTTTCATGAATTACCCTTGGGCCCTCCTAGAAAAATTGACCAAGCTCCACCACTGATCGTATAAGGTGTTATCCCCACACTAACACAACACAATGATCGTGGTGCGCCACACATTTTGTCCTTCGCTAAGACACGACTGATACGTATTAATTGTATCCACTCGAGGACGAGATCAACACCAACATTTTCTTGGTTGTTTGTCACATTCCAAAACTCTTCCTTAAATCCCAATGGGGGACTATAAAGGTTGGTTCGTCTTCGCAAATTGGCAAGTTCGTATCTCACATTATACTGATTTATTTTACACATTTGGTGCTTACTTACCGAATACTTTTACCTTATCACTGGGAAATCAAACATACAACTAATGCCCCCTACTTAAGTATTGTTTTATAATACATGTCTAAGCATGTTACACATCGATAGGACTTACATTTTCGATGATACATGTTTTAGTACTAGAGTTGATCACTGTTCCACATCAACTTGACAACTGCAATGTGTATTTTGAGACCATAGACTCCAAGATACCGATTTTGAAAACATGAACTTCAAACAGAAAATGTGAAAAATGAAATAAGAAATAGACAACGTGCTGTGCGACGATGTTTACTTTGGTAGTTTGGTGTTTCACTTTCACGTAATTAAGAGTTAAGAGTACCTTAATGACTTCTTAAAGTGTTATATTCAACATAAGTACACTACTTTTGCATCACCTTTTTGAACAAAAATAAAATACGTAGTGTGTTACTCTTTTAGGTCAAAATTACGTTTTAAAAGTGTAACAAAAGTAAATAGTCTTTATTCACCAAGACTAATTGTAATAAGGAACTCGTCACATCAATGCTACTTCAGCTTTCTTTTTTTTACAACCAATTTCACCACCAATTTAGTGTAATAAGATAACTAACTTTACCACAATCTTCTATTTTTTTCTTCTTATTTTCATGTTTTTAATCACAAAAATTAAATTTCGTTAATAATTAAAAAAACGTTACATTAATAATTCAAACAAAATTAAACATTAAAATAAAAATTAAATACTTAAACTAATAGTCTAAATTATATTTATCTTTGATTTGTTGCTTCAATTCCAACACTGTTTCTTGTTGTCTTCCGGTCATATGGTCATCGGGAGTATGATAAAACATGATGTATATTCTTCCTTTATTTTTCTTTTTGGAAGATGAACATTTGATGTTGTAGCTCGATTTCTTCTTGCCTTTGTTGGTACTTATTTTCTTCCGATTCAATTTTCCGCTGCTTCATCTTTTCTTCCATTACATTTTGCCGCTGCTTCGTCTCAAATAAGACTTTTGTGCTTCCTTCCTTTTGGAAAAGAAGCCTGAGTGAATGTTTTTCCATTTATTGACTAACAAATCAACAAATGGTGCGGGAGTAGTAGCTGAAGATTCCGAAGGAACAGACAAGGATAACACTTTTTTCTTAGCTCTGTCCTTGCCCAATGGTCGAACTTTCCAAACCTCTTCCTCCTTCGAATCACCCATTTCGTCGTTGAGATTAAAACTACCATGTGCTGAGTCCGATTTGTTGTGTGAGGCGGTTCCTGACGTCTTTGATTTTTTATTGCAGCGGCTTTGGATTTGTAAAATTTTAGCATTTCTATCTCTTGCCAATTTCTATGTTCCTTCAAAAGTTTTCATGGCTCAATTAGTGTGAAGTTTTGACCGTACATCATATGATATTCAGATACCGCTAAATCGAACACCCGTTGGTCATTTGTGCCACTTTGGTTCCTCCATTTTACATTCTCGTGAACCGCATTGATAAATTGACCAACTTTAGGATGAATATGCAATTTTTCATTTGCAGTTGAGGGTATCGTAGCCTCTTTTCGATTCCCCCATCTCCCTCTCGAAGTAATATAGTACAACCGCCAAAACCCATTACTCTTTTGAGCAATCCCTTTGACACGGACATAGTCTTGCAATCGACCGAGTCCTTCATTTTTTCCTTCAAAGACGCGTCACATGGGGTGACCCTAATGGGGGAAGACGCGTCTTGGGTGTCCAAGACTCGACCGTAGTTCCGTTATTACGGCCGGTCAACAACCAAATATACATGACCAAGACCGAAAACTAATTCGTATTATGTACCTTTTCTTTTGCAGTTTTTCCATGAGAAACTATATATAATTATTACACCCCTATAGTTTATACAACATAGATCGAAGATCACACTTCCTTATAGTTCATAAAACATAAATCACACATATAGCAATATTACACTATTTGCCTCTTACATATTAGTCGTAGGTAAGGGATTCGATAAGAAGAATACTAAGAAATTTCTAACATACATTTCAAATAAGTAGGAAAATTTTAAAAGGAGATGCATTTATTTTTGTAAGTACATCTGAAATGTATGGTTATGGTTTATTCTCTACTTTCTCATTTTATTTTTCTTCTCATTTGATCTTAACTCGTTAGCCGTAAATTAGTAGACCAATACACGCGAACATTAATTAACTCTCTAACTAATTATTAAATTGAAGAGACAAATGAAACATTAACCTAACTTACACAAACAATTTCCTCTCCTATAAAAACCCAGACTCAAACACCAAAAAACAAGCATAAAACAACCAAACCACAAAACAAACCTTTGGTGCACAATAAACATGACCCACACTTTTTACTGCCTAATGCTCAAGTGCTCAACGCATTTCACTCTCAAGTCTCAACATTCATGTCTCTAAAACAAACACTATTTATAACATCTAGAAATTCCATAGAATATTACTCCTTCTCTTCATAAATCCTATCTTTGTGGTCACAAACCCTTGTTCATATTTCCCCAATCTTTATCCAATTTTAACTCATACCCACTTCATGATTTCATCATATTAACAAAACCCTTGTTTCAAAATCCTTTCTTTTTGTGTTTTTTATCATACCCACATGACCACTTTCAAGAACTAGAACAAAATAGCATTTGCAATCATACCCAGTTCATGTTTTCATCAAATTAACAAAACCCATGTTTTGAAATCCATTCTTTTTAAGTTTTTAATAATACCCATATGACCAATTTCAAGAACTAGCTATGCAATCATCAAAAACAGCTTCAGTGACTATAGAAAGTAGCAATGCAATCAGTTTTATTTCTAAATTTAGTAATTTTACATTTGATGGTACTGTTAACAAGTTGAATTCAGATGGGTCATCTTCAGTTTTGGGTAGTTTTGCGCAAAATGATAATAAAAAGACTATTGGTGACTTTAGGGGTTATGGGAGAAAAAGGTGTTTAAAAACTGTGTGTGGATTGAGTTCAGGGAGTAGTAGAACTGGTTCTAGTGTTCATAGTTTTTTTAATGAGTTTAATAAGTTCATTAGGTTTCATTGCGATAGGATTCCTCTTGGTTTCGCTTCGGTTAAGGGGAATTCTCCGAATAGTAGTGTTAGTGGATTGGGGGAGGGTAATAATGGTGGTGATGTGTTGGAAGATGGCAATGTGCCGTTAAGTGATTTTGAGAATAATGGTAAGAAAAAAGTGCTGATTTTGATGAGTGATACGGGTGGTGGGCATCGTGCTTCGGCTGAAGCGATTAAGTGGGCGTTTAATGAGAAGTTTGGTGATGAATATGAGGTTAGTTTGCTTTATGTGCTTATTGCGTTTTGATATAATATTCAGGGTGGTTGGGTGGGACTGCTTATTAATCATTTTGTGTGGGATATAAATTGTTTTAAATCCGCAACTTTAAAGTGCCTATTTTGATGGGTGATTTCTGAATAAGCAAATAAACATCTTTTAATAAGTAATCCTAACACCCTGATAATTGATTATATGTTGTGTGAATATGAGGTTGGTTTTCGTGAATAAGTCGCTTTGAAGAGGTTGTTTTCGATTTCTCATAAAAACTGCTAATTGCGTTTTTATGTAATTGACAGGTAGTTTTCAGGGTGGTTGGGATTGCCAATGAAATTATTTATCTAGTTATTTATGAGTGACTAAGTTATTCATATAAGCAACATGAAACTGCTTATTCAAAAACATTTATCTCAAAACAGCAATAAGCGGATGAACATTATTAGTAGGCTATCCCAAACACTCCCTAATTGGGTTTAATATGATTGGAACTTAATGGAATCTGTGTTGATAATTGGAATTGTGTGTTTTTAGGTGTTTGTGACTGATCTATGGACAGATCATACTCCATGGCCTTTTAATCAGTTGCCAAGAAGTTATAATTTTTTGGTTAAACATGGTTCTTTGTGGAGAATGACGTATTATGCTTCTGCTCCTCGTGTAGTGCACCAGTCGAATTTTGCTGCTACTTCTACGTTTATAGCCAGGTGAAGATTCTAATCAAATCAATCACTTTTTTATGCTGTTTTGTAAAAAAGTATATAAAGTCTCTGGATATCCTGCTATTATCTTTTTTTGGGTAACCATGGTTTCTGACCTTTTGGCCAACTAATCCACAAGGTTTAAACCCACCGCCATACAGACACAAACCGAGTAAAGCCCTCTCTTTTCAGGAGGTTGGCGTGGCCACTTTAGGGTTGTTTGCACCTAGCAGAAATTGAACTTGAGACCTCACACATCTTAGAGTGATAGTCACAAGCCCTTTTGCCACTAGGCCACCCTTGAATGGTTATCCTGCACTTGTCTGTGCACACTTTATTAAGCTCATAAACGTCTATTTTTATATTTTCATGAAAATCAGTGGTAACTAAGAATTTGTCTCCCTGTATGTGTGTGTTTTGATTCTCAGTCTCTAGGAACATATACGGTGTTTGGATATGCGTTTGGATGGTGATTATGTGATATTGAATATTAATCGATAAAACATTGTGTAGTAGATGGTGTTTGGATGTGCTTCTACCACTTGACGTTGTAACCATTATATTTGATGGCGTTGAGTATTCACTAATTCTAATTATTTTAGGATATTATTTATAATACAAGGGATTAAGTGTATATCAATTGTTTTGTTATAAACTTTGATGAACAGTTTAGCTAGTATGAAATTGACCCTTGAATAATTAGATATATACAAGAACAGAAGTAGGTTACCTAAACACTAGACAGTGCTTATTGGGCCTTGAGTAACAAAAATCAGATAATCACTGTCAAAATGCTCATCCAAATGCTCTCTATCAAGTGCGTATGAGCTAAAATTGTTTTAAAAGCTTAAACTATAACCATATGATATAAAAAGTTATATTGACGGAATATGCCATAAAAACAATCCTAATAATCATTTTAACTAGTTTTTAAATTGATTGTGGTGACTAATCTACCCGTTATCAATATGCTGTCACAGAGAGGTTGCAAAAGGTCTAATGAAGTACCGACCAGATATTATCATCAGTGTCCATCCCCTAATGCAACATGTACCACTTCGTATATTGAGGTCAAAGGGTCTTTTAGACAAGATTGTATTTACTACAGTCATCACAGATTTAAGCACCTGCCATCCTACATGGTTTGTTTCGCTCTCCATACTAATTTACTTGACAGTTAACACATTGTTTTGAGTCACAAATTTGAGCCACTGGTTTGTTGGTTATATTATAGGTTTCATAAGCTTGTAACAAGATGCTATTGCCCTACGGAAGAAGTGGCGAAACGGGCTTTGAAAGCTGGCCTACAGCCTTCTCAGATTAAAGTTTACGGCCTCCCTGTTCGACCGTCTTTTGTTAAGCCTGTTCGGCCCAAGGTTGACTTTTTTTCTCTTTTTTATTTAATTAAAAGGGGTGTTACATACAGGGTTATTTGCATAAAATACCAAGGACCTTTTTGATTTTCAAACTTTGAGGTTTTTTAAGCGAATAGATATAGATTACACTTTTGACCTTTAAGGTCAAACTTGATGATCTAATGTATATATATAGGATGAATTGAGGAAGGAGCTTGGTATGGATGAGGATCTTCCTGCTGTGTTACTTATGGGTGGTGGGGAGGGAATGGGTCCCATTGAGGCTACGTGCAAGGCACTAGGGAAAGCATTGTATGACGAAAATCTCGGTGAGCCAATTGGTCAGCTACTTGTGGTTTGTGGTCGCAACCAAAAGCTCGTTAATAAATTACAAGCAATTGAATGGAAGATTCCCGTCCAGGTATTCCCATCATCATTATTGTAAATAAATTGGAATATTTTAGTAAATAAATCGCATGTAAGTGAATATAGCTTTAAACCCTTAAAATATCATTATAAACAAGATTTGGATAATTGTTTGTTATTGTAGATAAAACTGGTTTTTCTAACACAAAGTATTAACAAATTTCAGGTGAAGGGGTTTGTTACTAAGATGGAAGAATGCATGGGCGCTTGTGATTGTATTATTACCAAGGCAAGCGTGTTCTTTTTGTTCAAGTCAAATTGTTAATCAAACCACCATTGCTCAGTGACACCTTGTATTTGTTTTAGCACGGACGGAGTGCATTATATGTAGTTAGTTCTTGTTTTTATTCTTTCTACACAAACAAAATGATTCTTGCCAATTTTGAAGTTATGATATAAATTATTTGACTCTCAAAAGTCAACTGTCACATTATTAAATGCTGACTTAGCTTATTATATATTTACATTTGGTAGGCTGGTCCGGGGACCATTGCAGAAGCTATGATCCGAGGACTTCCAATAATTCTAAACGACTACATAGCCGGGCAGGTAATTATTATTATATTTTTGATTGATTTTCTTCTTCCTTTATTTATTGCTATTGCATACTAGAGCGGGTCTGGCTGCTGGTAGGGTGGGTTGCAGGTCAAAAGTCAGAACGAGTTTGTAAGTGCGATTAAACTTTTTATAAAACAAAATTTTGTTAAGAGACAACATTTATAATCAAAAGTTCAGATTTTCGCTATTAAACATATATAGTGGCATATGGGTTTGCGTTCCACAAATATGATAATTAAAAAAAATTAGCTAAAAAAGAAACAAATTAGATGAGTTTGGGTCCAAATAGGCAGTTTTTAAGTGTGTGTTAAAACTGGTCTGGTCGACACTATTGACACTTTTATTCTGTTTCTTTTAATTTTTTTTAGATAATTAGTGTGCTAAATATGTCATAATTACTAAGTATTTTTAAAAAAAATGATATAGGAGGTTTAATGATTTATGTAGTATGACTGCACTTTGTTCAAGCTTCGGCCCTTTTGACCCATACAACCCATTTGACCGGTTACCATCTTAGCTAATTATTTATTTTGCACATTTGACCCGTTAGACAACAATGGGTCAAGATAGCCGCCACTTGTACTTGGTTATAACTTTTATTTCTCGTTCTGCAGGAAGTTGGGAATGTACCATATGTGGTTGAGAATGGATGTGGAAAATTTTCAAAGTCACCAAAAGAGATTGCGACAATTGTTAGTCAATGGTTTGGTCCAAAAGCACATGAACTCAATTACATGTCTCAAAACGCATTGAGGCTAGCAAGGCCCGATTCTGTATTCAAAATCGTTCAAGATCTTCACGAGCTTGTCAAACAAAGAAGTTTAACAATGCAATATGCGACTGCAACTTAAGAATATGGATGTCGGATTTACTTAGGTGAGATTGATTTTTAAAGCTACTACTTGTATAACCAAAACAATTTTGACTATTGTTCAAGCAAGTTAATACGCTTTAAAGGGATTTTTCCCACGAGAGGCATATGAGCGGTTGATGCACATCAAAGTGCACGTTTCGGAACAAATTCACATTGTATGATTATTACATGCAAGATTTGAGCAACTATCTCGTGGTATATAACATTTATTCAATTAAATAATTTTGAAGTAATATTGTTATTATTATTTTTTGCTGATAAAATAATTAGTGTGACAGGAATTATGAATGTGTAATTGGTGTGATGATGAATATTGGTACCAACATAATGCTTGTTTTTCACATTTATTTTGTTTGTAAAGAAGAAAGAATACAATTTGACTTTGACTTTCTTAGTTCTACCCACAAAAGAAACTAATAGTATGTCATTCCAATTGTGTGTACACGTAAAAGAAAAATGCTCATGTATTAGTCAAATACGAGTGACAATAATGTGTTCCGATGACTAGTTATGTCTTTAAATACGTGTGACAATAATGTGTTCCTTTAAAATCAATAAGACTTGGGCACAAAAAAAAGTCATCCAATTCCTTTCTCATATTACAATACGAAATATTAAAAAAAATACGAAACATAAAAAAAATGATACGAAAAAAAAGGATACGGAAAATAAAAAACATACAACACAGAAAAACATACGAAACTTAGGAAATACATTATTACCCGGTCATTTAGACGGATATTTCTTCATTATTTCTTCTTGTTTCCTTCGGATGTAAGCGGCTTTGTAATCCGACAACGTTTCAGTTAAATCAAAAGTAAAATACAAACTTAAAGAAAAATGTACTATTGGTTACTATTTGGGGAAACTATTAAAAAATGTATCGAACTTTACGTGAAAATCGGTTTTGTGTACCCAACTAAAATTTTTTAAGAAAAATGCACTTAACTCCTCAAAATTCACCTAAACAAGCATTTTGTCACCTGCCCAGCAGGTAAACGCCACGTCATCAAGTTTCCTTTTTTTTTTTCCACATGTACCTACCAACCCGAATTTACATAAATGGTCCCTCTCGTTACACTAACTTGCGTCCAACGTCCAAAATCAATTTTTTTTTAGAAAAATTAAATTTTTATTCCGAAATAATTTTTTTTATAAAAATAAATGTTTTAGGAAAAAAAAATTTTGAAAATAATTTTTGAAAACAGAAAAAAATTATTTTCGGAAAATTTTTTTTTTCTGAAAAAAAATTTTATTTTTCGGAAAATTTTAAAAATAAAATATTTTTCGAAAAAAAAAATTTTTCGGAAAAAAAAAATTTGGAAAAATTTAATTTTTTTTTTATAAAAAATTTTATTTTTCGGAAAATTTAAAAAATAAAATATTTTTCGAAAAAAAATATTTTTTCGGAAAAAAAATTTTTTTTTGGAAAAATTTAATTTTTTTTTTATAAAAAATTTTATTTTTCGGAACATTTAAAAAATAAAATATTTTTCGAAAAAAAATATTTTTTCGGAAAAAAAAATTTGGAAAAATTTAGTTTTAAAAAATAAATATTTTTCGGAAAAAAATTAATTTTCGAAAAAAAAAATTTTTTTTTATAAATTTTTTTTTTCGGAAAATTTAAAAAAATAAATATTTTTCGGAAAAAAAAAATCGAATAAAAAATATTTTTTGGAAATTTTTTTTTTTTTTTACAAAAAAATTTTATTCGGAAACAAAATAAAAATAAAAATAAAATTCCGAATTATTTTTTTTTCTGAAATTTTTTTTTGAAATTATATATAATTTTCTAAAAAAAAATGATTTTGGACCTTAGACGCAATTTAGCGTAACGACAGGGACTATTTATGTAACTTACTGTTAGGACCTTGGCTGCAATTTGCAAAATAAGGAAGGGTAAAAAGGTCATTTCCCCTTAAAAAAACCTGCAACCTGCTGTGCAGGTCACATGTTACATAAATAGATGGATTTTTGAAAGTTCGATGCTCTTTTCCTTAAAAATTTTAGTTCGCTACACAAAACCAATTTTCACGTAAAGTTCGATACATTTTTTAATAGTTACCCCTTACTATTTTACTATATTTAATGTTACCCAACTTTCAATATCCAATACACGATTTTCCATCTACTGTAAAGATTTAGGTTGCATTTAGTTGGAGAAAAAATTCTTTTGTTTTCTATCTCTAATTTTATGAAAATTTAGAAGGGAAATTTATCTTCACAAAACACTTTAAAATATAGAAAACACGTTTAATTGATGTTTGTATTTTCTATTTTGAAGAAGGGGAGGGAGGGTTGTGGGTTACAAAGGAAAAAAACTAAAATATGTTTTGTAATTTTCCTTGTTAAGTTAGGAAATAGAGGATTTTGTGTTTCGCAAAACATTTTGTTGAAAAACGCTTAATTGAATGCGATTTTTGTTTTCCACAACATTTTGTGAAAAACAAGGGTGTTTCCATCAACTAAACGCACCCTTGATATTTACCCAATTTCCAATATCCCTTCTCCATCAACCTCCCTTCTCCATCTACTATACATCTACTACAAATATCAATACACGATCTTTAGAAGCCCAAAAAAAAAAAAAAAAACTTAGAAAGATTGTGGCTCCGCCCTTGCGTGCAACGGATACATTTTATTAGGGGTGGCAATCGAGTCGTGTTCGGGTTAACCTATTCGGGTTCGCGGGTTATTATAACCTCTACCAAAACACGACCCATTTATTAATCGTGTCAAGAAACTCAACCCTAACCCAGACATGCCTGTTTGTGACCCATTTAACCTGTTTAAGTAAATAGGTCAAGCGGCAAATAGGGTTGGTGGTTTGTCGATTTAACTAATTTAAAAGCAAAACATATATAAGGATCTAAACATTGATAAAAATAACATATAGATAACTATACAACAATTTCAATGATATGTAAGTTATAATCACAATTCACTTACATAACAAAATACATTTAATCCAAATCTAACATAAAATCCAAGCTATATATTTTATTTTTAAAGGCATATATACTTAAACGGGTTCACGGGTTGACCTGTTTAATACTTACTCAACCCAAACACAACCCATTTATTAAACGGGTTAGACGGGTTGACCTGTTTTTTACCCGAACCTGTTTATCCTCAACCCAAACCTGTTTAACTTCGTGTCGGGTTCATGTCATTTATCGTGTCGTGTCGAGAATTGCTACCCATACATTTTATAAAACTTGTTTGTCTTTTTGTGCTTCGTTTCCTCGGCAAGGACCAAACGGCGAAGGAATGGCGAGGGCCACTGGTGTGGCGGCGAAGGAACGACGAAGTGCCACGTTAGAACGGCGAGGACCAAACTTCACGACACCTTTTGCTCTAAGATTTTTCGATAAAGACTCAAGTTTAATCCACATATGTTGGATTTTTGTGATCAGCTTTCACGTGTTTACAAAATGAGAGTTACAACGGGTCCTCGAGTACAACCACCATCAAAGTGATCTAATGATTATATTTTGATCTTCTCACAAGAAGTCTTAAGTTCAAAGATAACTAAAGGCTCGTTTGGTTTGTAGATGAGTTTAGAATTAAAATTACGATTAGGAGTAGAATTTGGTTTTGGTGTAGAATTTTGATGTGATGTAAAAGAGATAAATTACTATATTTTAATAAAATAAATTATTTTATATACAAATATGGTAATAAAATATACTAAAGTTAATTAAATTACAAAAGAGTAAAGAGACACAAAAAGTAGGCCATCAAAAGATCCCTAAACCCACATATTTCGTGAGGTTGATGTCGGTGGTGTTAATGCCTATATATTTTCTTTAACAAACCAACCAAACACCTTAAATAAATGCTAAAGTCATGTCCCTGCTAAAAGTCACCAAAGAAAGAGGCCCTAAATATATAATTGTCGTCATCAAGTTTAGTAAGAAAAAATTAAGAAATAGAAAATAAACATTTTCAGCTTTATTTTAGAGGGAAACAATTTGCTTCAAAATCAACCAAATCACTTTTTATTTATTTTATTTTCCTTTTCTTTTTCTCATTAACTAATACTTAAAAACACAACATTTTTTTGTTTTCATTTTTTTATTTTCCTTTATTAAGTGATATACTTAACGCACTCAACTCTTGTGTCGTTTGTTTTCTAGAGGTTTTATGTCTTAATTCGCATACCATGTCTATAGAATAAGAGGTACATCTAAAGTTTAATTTTCAAGGAAGACGAACGTTTGTTTTTTGTGCTTTTGAAAGAAAAGAGTGAAAGAGAAATAAATAGTGTTTGTGTTGAAAAAGTGATAAGAAATGAAAGTTTATATCTAATTTTTGAAAATGTTAGAAGTGTTTGCAAAAAACCAAAGAAACAAATATGTCTTGCACGCTCACAGACGGAAAAAGTGAAAACGGACGAAAACGTAAGAAAATGGACGAAAACGAACGAAAACGTAAGAAAATGAACGAAAACATTAGAAAACGGATGAAGGATGAAAAAGTAAAAAAATTACTAAAACGTAAAAAAATAGACGAAAATGTAAAAAAATGACGAAAACGTAAAAAAAAACGGACGAAAACGTAAGAAAATGGACGAAAACGTAAGAAAACGAGAATAGACAACGTTAAAAAAAAAAACAGACGAAAACGTTAAAAAACATAAAAAGAAAAAACGTAAAAAATCAGACGGAAAACGTAAAAAAAAAACGAAACGTAAAAAAAGGATGAAACGTAAAAAACAGATGAAAGTAAAAAGTGAACGAAAATGTAGAAAAGCGGATGAAGATTTTAAAAAACGGACGAAAACGAAAGAAAATGGGCGAAAACGTAAGAAAACAGGCGAAAACGTAAGAAAACGGACGAAAATGTAAGAAAACAGACGAAAACGTAAAAAAGGACGAAAACGTAAAAAAACAGACGAAAACGGACGACAACGTAGGAAACGGATAAAAACGTATAAAAACGGATGAAAACGTATTAAAACGGTATAAAAAGTATGAATGAAAAAAGTGAGAATAGTAGAATGAGCTTTTCAAATTTGTAGTTAAAATTTAGAGAATGACACATTTTTTGAAAATTGTTGGAGAAACGTTTAAATAAACGAATTTTCAATTTTTCCTTTTTCATATGAAAAATTTTCTGAAAAAATAAAAAAAATTTCACCGACTAAACTAAGAGAAAAGTTATTTTGCAAACCAAACAATGCTCACATACAAAGGGACACATCCCCACCCTCCATCTAAATCTGATAAATGGCTGAGATTAAAAGACGCTTCTAATTAAGAAAAACAACTAAAGGCAGAGGGGTAGATCGGTACATTTACAAGAAACACAAAATACACCTAATCATCAATATTTCTCTCATTATTCATCTCACCAAACACACACTACTGACATCAAAAAGCCGATCAAAAACCAACATAACTTTCGGCACCACAGCCCATATCCCAATCCCCATTCCAACTGATGAGTATTTTAGTTCATCATCAATCAGCAAACGCGCCACGTCATCATCTCCATCTTCAAACGAAGTTCCGATTAAAAAATCGGTTAAAAAACCGATTGCAGGTATACTAATAGAATTTTGTTTACATTAAGAGATTGAATACCTATTTTACTGTATACTACTGTTATTTATGCCTAAATAATGATGCACACTATTTATAGAATTTATGTTGAAGATTTTGTGATTTTACCTTGTTTAATGAATATTAATTGAAGTTATTGCGATTTTTGTGAAGAAAACTGTGATTAGAAGTAAGATTTTGAGATATAGGTAGATCCATTTGAAGTTATTGTGATGAAAAGTGTGATTAGAAAGCTTAGCAGAAGGCAAAGTAAAGACATAGCATGAGGTTTAGAATAAGGAAAAGCCTTCGGCCAAGCCTTTGGCTTAGCCGCAGGCAACGCTTTCGGCTTTTCCGAAGGCGTCGCCTGTGGCAAAGTGATGGCGTAGCCGCAAGCTTTTTAATTTGTTTGGCTAAACATCCAATTTGGCTTCTAATCTGTTTCGCCAAAGGCATAGCCTAGGCTTTCTAATCTGTTTTTATTGTATATCACATATGATATAGTAAAATACTCAATTATAGATAGACTCGGTTTATATTTTTGTGATGAAAAAAGTGTGATTAAAGGCTTAGCAGAAGGCAAATCATACGGCTAAGACTTCTACTAAACTGCTTTGATTATAGCCTGCAACATAGCCTTTGTAAAAGTGAAGGCGTATTCTTTGGATAAGACAAAAGCTTCACCAAAATGCTTTGCCTTATGCTAAAACTTCTAAACTGCTTTTATTGTATATCACAAATGATGGTTAATCTGCTTTTATTGATGCGATTAGCCTGTTAAAATATGTGCTGCAAGAAAATATCAAAGTTTGTTTCCTTTTGGTGCAACTGTTTTACATACAAATATGCAATAGCGCGAATATATAAGAATGTTTTGTAAGATGTATAGGACAAAGAGAAGGTGAATGTATGCTGCATTATGGTGTGATTAACCTATTAGAGAATGTGTATTCATTCGTTGTAATAGATACTAAATGTGTATTGGTAGTTAGGAAGATATGTATTTTATTCATAATAAGAGTAGTAGAATGCTATATGAATGTGTTATTTTAGTCGGATGTTACTTACGCTAAAATTTTTGTTATACAGATTCAACTTCGATGCTTAGAAATGGTGAAACTGGAGACTGGATAGGTACTTTCGAGGGGCATAAAGGTGCCGTCCGGAGTTGCTACTTAGATACAATTGCTATGCGTGATGCATTAGCATCTGCTGATTTCTCAGTGTATGTCATGAAGGTTTTTTTTATTATTATTATTATTTTTTTTTCCTCCTGTTATTAAGAGCCTATTTTAGGCGTTCGATTAATTACTCAAAACTTTGCATTGTTTTACATCGAGGGAATAACAAACCTTATTTGTGAGCTTTTATGCAGAACTTGATGCACTGAAGGCACATATAGGATTTGAAATGGAAGGTGAAGGGGTACCTTCGTATCGTCAACCTAATAATGAACCCGATTATGAGGAGCTCAACTTGCCTTCAGCTCCTTGTGGACAGGCAGTACCAGCCAGAAGAGTTAACAATCAGGTATCCTACTTTTTAAGTATCTTAATATGGGTCACCTGGATTATATATTGCCTCTCGTGGATACTGCCTGTCCAATGTCTATTCTATACTTAAATTTCATATATGCACTAATATTCTGAATTAAGATAAAATATGTATATATATATATATATATATATATATATATATATATATATATATATAATATATATATATATATATATATATATATATATATATATATAGGGGGACTTTATTTTCAGAACCCTCTTAAGTGCGGGAACTGCGAGAAGTCCCTTCTAGACTAATAAGATTCTTTAAAATATTAAAGATTTTTATTTTATTCATAAGGCATAATAGTAAATGACATTTTTTTTTTATTTTTTTTTATTTTTTAATAAAATTCCGTTTTTTATACACTTAATTTTCGGATTTTTTTTCCGCTTTTTTTCCAGCATGCTTTGTTTTAAAAATTATTAGTGCATGTGTGTTTTTACGAATTAGTTTTTTTATTTTAATTTGTGCAATAATTTTTACAACATGCATGTTTTTCAAATAGTAAAATGCGTACGTATTTTATAGATAATGTAAATTTATAACAAACCAAGAACATATATGTTAAACACAAAAGTCGATATCGATTGAAATACAATTAAAATACAAGTTTCTAAAAAGATAAAAAAAACTTGAATCTAAACGATCTATACATGTATGCACTAATAATATTTAACGCAAACGAACATATGTTCAACTCATTGTTATCAACACTTCTAGAAGTTGAACATATATGCGCGCCTTCAATAATCGTATTTCTTCAAACGCCGCATATTATCATCATGTATCTATGTGTGCATCCACTGCTAGATCTTCATTGCTATCACCATTTTCATTAATCTGGTACATATGCACAATATTCATGAGTACATGTTCCACACATTTAAAACATACATGTTTCACACATTTAAGACATACATGTTTTTAAAACATACATATTTTTAAAACATACATGTTTTAGGAAACATACATGTTCTTAAAACATACACTTGTTGAATTAAAAACATACATGTTCCAAACACCCCTGTTTACTACATCTTCCATGATTAATATAATCCGTTAACCATATCCAACCACCCATGTTCACAACATTTAAGATTTTAACACCCTTATAACACATTTAAGACTTTCCAGTTTATCTATATCCAAACATTCAACTATTTTACTCATTAACAATATTTTTTATTCTTTTTTAAACCATATCCAAACACCCCTGTTACTACATCTTCCACCATTAACATAATCTTTTAACCACAATCTAACATCGACGCATCCATTTCTTGCTTACTGACATATATTCACACCTAAACATGTATGCTTACTGACAATTCATATCTATATGTACCCACAACTGCTTACCATTGTTATCAGAATCAGGTTTCTCCCTTTCTCCTTCATCCGCTAGTTCTTTTCCTTTGTGCCTTTGACTTCTTCTTAATCCTAATATGTATACATTAACAGAATGTTAATTCACATTTTTATTTTTAAATTTGAATGATATTTCTACCTTTTCCAACAACCCCTGTAAATAATTTACCTGAATTCTCCCACGCTGTGTCAACAAAATCGTCGTCCATCTCCTCTTCTTCTACGTTTATAGTGTCATCTAGTTCTTCAACAAGTGCCTTGGCCGTGCCGCTTCCCTTAAATCTGAAGGACGCACATTAACATCAAAGTTAACTCCTTTATAAGCATCAATTCATTACTATAATCATCAATGTTACTACAGTTAAAAATACCACTTTCAATAACTTATACCCATATCCAAACAACCATGTACATTACTCATTCATAATATATTTTATTCTAATTTCCTTATCTAAAAACACCCATGTTACTTATGCATCCATGCTCATTTCAACTTTTTATCAGGTTTTTCCAGACTAAACATCAATGTCAAACACTTTCATTAACTTTGACCAATACCAAATACCCCTGTTACCTCCATTTACATGATTAGCATAAAATTTTAACCATATTCAAACATCTATGTACATTAATAAGTATATTATATGCTTTATTCTATTTTACCCATATCAAAACACACCTGTTACTCCTTCTAACATTACCATTACAACTTTCATTCAGCTTTGTTAATTTTTTCTTTATTTTTCACACATCCATTTAATTTAATAAACATAAAAAACATATATGAAACATATCAATAGAAACTTACGAACTATCAGATCTGCTCTAACAACGTATGTATCAACCCACCAACCGCTGCAACAATCCTCCCACTATCATCAACTGCCGCACACGCAAAGCTCCCACGCGAATCAACCTACTTGATTACAGAACGAAAATGGTTTTAGTTTCTCATATTCAAAGCCAAAAAACCAGCCCTTAAAAACCATAAAAATTATATTCATTCCAAAAACTCTTACATAACTATAAAATGAGATATAATAGTTATAAAAAATAAACATATCACCTTTATAAAATGAGAAACCCAGATCTAGAACCATGGCGAACAAGTATACGTATGTCGACAACAACAACCCCAATATCACAAACCCATCTCCATAACTACAACAACAAGAGAATCAAAATAAACCACATAACAGATCCGTTTAGATCTCAAACCAAGAACACCATATCCGTTTGGATCTCAATTAAAGAGGGTTGATAAAGAGGGTGCGGCTAGGGTTTGGGGTGAGGAAGAAGGAGATAAAAAACTGAAAATGATTAGATCTATATGAAACCGAAGATAAGAAGTGAGAGAGATATAATACAGTTTAAAATTTTATTGATGTTTAATACCTATAATACCCTTTCAGCGTTTTGTTTAGTTGCAAAATAAACCTTCATCTTTTGTTTAATTATAAATTTGGCACTTTTAATCCTAGCCTTTGATCAAACTCATCCAATGGCTGAGATTGGTCTAGAAGGGTTCTCGCAGTTCCCGCACTTAACAGGGTTCTGAAAATAAAGTTACACTATATATATATATATATATATATATATATATATATATATATATATATATATATATATACACTAGACTTCAAAGCACGCCCGATGGGCGGGCATGACTTGTAATTATAATTTGGATGATTTTAGTTATCGTAAAACTGTGTTTAAAGACGCAGTTTTTTTTCTTTTTTTTTTTTTTTTAGGAATTATAAGAGAAAGTTAAGTATTATTTTAAAGGACGATGATTTTTATTATTATTTTATTATTTTTTTTGTTAGGATATTTTATTGTGTCAGTTAACGGAAAATTATTTTTAACGACGTTGATATTTTAAACTAAACCCAATATAGGATGTCATTGGCATTATAGGATGTTTATGATTATCGTTGAAAAAAGTAAGTTAACAAAAAAAATATATATATAACATATTAAATTCTCTGCAACTTATTATTTCTAACATTTTCAGACGATAAATTTACCTCTATATCATTTGCACATCTATTCCCTAACATACTTCCACCACTACCATTTTCTGCTTCCATAACAATATTAATCCATTTGACCCATTTCATTTATGTTTTAGTGGGTATATATGCAATTTCCCCTTTCATTTAATGTAATGTTCACCCGTTTGTCCCGTTATCGTTGACATATTTTACTATAGCGAAAGAGGGTGGTAAAAAATTGTTGAAAGGTGTACATGTTGAAAGAAAGGGTTGTACATGACTTATAAATATGGTTTGCATGGTCCGCTCGATGGGCGGCTAGACTTATGAATATCATTGAAAAAAATAAGTTAACGTACTATTGAATGCATTAATAATGAAATTATGCTTAAGGCACAGTCCTTTCAAAATCATATGTTGGATAATCAGAAGGGCAATGTTGGTCCTTACAGTATACATAAGCATTTAACTCACAACACATCCATTTAAACCATATACCAAGAACTTTAGTAGCACAACAGCAGGTTTCACCTTCGTTACACCAAGAAAATAAATTACATTTGATGGGTTTTGAGTAGGAGTTGGCTGTGGATTAGGCCTGGTCTTTATTGGATAAGAAGCCAACATGTTGATTCCACATACTCCATGAGAATCTGCTATGTTACGTGCCATGTACATATAACCATCCATTTCTCGCAATATTTCCCATGAGTTTTTTAGAATCCAATAATCGATTCCATCTTTTAATCATACCCAACTATCAAGACAAAATGATCTAAACTGGTCATTAAACTTTTTGCATGGTGAGTCGGTGGGGAATTGGTTAGTTAGAAACACAAACCTTTTATTCTATTGAAATGCTCTTATACTGCCACATATCCCCACACTCATGAGCTGAACTGCAACAGCTTGTAGTAGCTGATCTTCATTGTTTTTGGGAATATCAGTGTAACCATCAATCGCGACAATGTTTATTTTCTTCTGTAGTTTACACAATTACCACATTAAATTTGATTTGGTTAATGATTAAACTATTTGACAATAAAAGATGAAAATGATGGACAAAGTCGTTACCTCCTTTTGTTGTAAAAAGTTTGTTTGCCTAGATACGGGTAATCCTATTCAGTTTCAATTCCATTGTTTACATCTAGAGGTGTTGTAACGGCTTATGTGATAGCATGTGTACCCACAAAGATGATGGCTACCTGGTTTAAAAAGTTGCAGTTAGACCTTTTGACCCATTATTTAACTTGTCAGACCCACCCGTGAACCAAAGTCAACTTAAGCGACTCAAAGTTTGTAGTCCGTTAAGAATGCTTAGTTTATTATCTATAAATGAAATAACATGACATAAGTAGTCTGAAGTGGCTATTTTCAAATAACTTATTCCAGAAAGCAATACATGTGCAGGCACCAATATGCATTGGAAACCCTTTAATTTAAATGACCGCTAAACAGTCAAGACAAACAAAATAACCACTAATGAATAGCATATGCGAGCATGAAAGTAGCCCAGCAAACACAAACAAATCAACTTTTAGTAGAAGACTGCTGTAATAGGGGTTCAGGGTACATAAGTGGGTGGCATAACCAAGGGAGATTGTCAACAAAACTAACTTTAAGAAAAGAAATAATGTTCTTGTCAGAGATATTAGCTTAAGACAACATTATAAAGGTGTCTTTATACTAACATTTTCTGGTGTAATATTGTATCTGATCTAATTGAATACAAAAATGAAAACGTATTTTTAGATGTATTTCGAAAAGATAAGGAAGCACATCATGAATGGTAAGTCTTCTTTTTAAAGATATATTGTTACAGTAGAGACTTTATTTCAATGATTAATTTAGCATGTCACTAACCTGTGCGAACATGGTTTCAACACGAAGAGCTTCTGATGCCATCCACTTGGCCTGTTTACCCCATCTGGCCAAAAATGTATAATTCTTATTAAATTTATACTCAATAAGTAGCCTGCAACACGTACCTGGAACAATATTTTTTAACATAAAAATAACTAATTTCTGGCCAAAAATGTAGAAACCTAAAAACACTCGATGATCGTGTTTGTTACATTGGTTTCAACAATTTCACTAATGCTCTTTTTGGTCCATGTGCTTCATTTATTATGTTGAAATCTTGAATAACTCTTTCACCCTTTTCAAATTTGATCCAACTTTTAAGCAATACTGTGATAATATTCTTCGTCCCATTTTTAAAAATTTTTTGAGATATGTACCTGGATATAAATGACGAATAAGCGTCTTCCAAGGCCTCTCCATGACTCAGAATCCTCCATTTGAATTTCAGAAAAATGAAGTTCAACATTGTATCTTCCATTTCTTAACCTGAGGCCATAATACCTTAAAGAGTTTGGTGCTATTCTTGCGGTTTTATACAACTCAGAGTCTAAAGTACCTGTGATTTGCGAAGCGGTTTGTGTAGTATATTGAGGTCCATTTGGGTTTGATATGAAACTTCTTGTGTTGCTTACTGCCCATTTGTTGTTTGAACTTGTGTAGACTGACGAAGCCCCGAGGATTTCAGAATCATCATCAAATCTAACACCATATGTAGATACTTGTTGTGATCCACCACATTTGACAGCAAAAGAATCTACAATGCATTACGGGTGGAACAGTCTAACTATCGAAATTTCGAAGTTTTCTTAGAAAAAATTGTGATAGTAATTTTAAAATTTATAATAGACATTACGGTTGGAACAGTTTAACTATCGAAGCTATAGAAAATGTTTATCGAACATGACGTTAAAAATTTGTTTGTCTGACCTTGAGAGTCGAATTATGAATGATGCTGAATAGAACTTACTGCCTTGAACCTTTTCTGTGCACTTGTTATCACCTAGCAGGCAACGTGAGATCTCAGACGACTTCCTGCACCTATTTTTAAGTAAACACATTAGGCTTTTCCACATATAAAAATCCCAAGAGAATGGGACTGTAAATCTTAAAGGAACAACAGTTTACCGTTTAGTAAGCTGTCTCCATTCACCAAAGTTCCTACAACATTTCTACAGAAAAGTATTATGTTTATGTGGTGTTGCGATAATCTGAGGACTTAAAGATGAAATAGAATAATTCAACTCACAATGATCTTCCAATTATTGCAAAATTAGCAGGTAAATTTCCTGTGATGGAATTGAAGGAGACGTCTCTGTTGCAACATAATGAAACAAAACCAACCGATAAATAGAAGAACATTAAGAGGTGGTTGAAGACACCATTTTGGTACTTACAATCTGTTGGGAATTAAATATTCAAGATGTCTAATATCGGGTTCTAATCCAAGAAATACTCTAAGTGTAATTCTGCTGCTAGTGCAAAATGGTTTCTGCTGATAATGTTGATTTTGCTGATAGAACATTTTACTCTGCTGATAGTGATAAATGACTCTGCTGATAGGCTTAGCATTCTGCTGATTGATTCTGCTGATAATGATTCTTGTTCCTGCTGATAGCGATAACTCGTTGCTGCTGATAGTGAACACTCTGCTGACAAGAGGATAAGATCGAAAAGATATTTATTGTATTTTGGTCAACAATATACGGTAGATAATATCTTACCCCATGTGCTTAGTTAACAAGTTGTATACATAGATACATGTTGTATCTGATGTACTGACACTTAATAGGATAAGTTAACAAAGTAAGTCGGCCAAGACTTTAAGCAATATGTAAAGATCTTTTGACTATAAAAGAGATCTTAGTTGTGATATTAGTGTAAGTGTTAAAAACATAGAGTTAAGTGTTAAACGTTAGAACATAGAAGTTAGTACATGCATATGTTAGAACAAACACAAATATATCACAAGTGATAAAAACATAAGATTCAAGGTTGTAACCCTAGTGATATCTCAAGATCACTTGTATTATTATCTTTAATAATATTGAATCGTTTGGTGATAATCTTTATGTGTTCATTGCTAACTAACAAACATAACAATTCCATTTCCATAACATACACAACCTTCTAAGTTTGGTTGAGTGAATTCCGCGCACTTAATCATTTTAACACAACATATCATACACACAAAGTTACAAGGTTTAACCACCTTAATCGTGTGTCCAGGATCCTAGCAAGTGGTATCAGAGCTAAGGTTGATATTGTTGTTTTTAGAAGAAACAAGAAATGGATGTACAAGATGTTCAAACAAATGTTGCTGCAAAGTTGCCCATGATCAAACCCAATGAGTTTGAGTTATGGAGGATGAGAGTTGAGCAATATTTTATGGTTCAAGATTATGCTCTTTGGGACATAATTCAGTATGGTGATTCCTTCACTTTAGGCTATTCAGATGTTCTTGTTGAAGGGAAGACAGTTAGAAAAAGAAATACTGGACCAGTTTCCAATGATGAAAAGATACAGAAGAGAAATGATCAGAAAGCAAGAAACTTGTTGCTTATGACCATTCCTGGTGAGCAGATGCTATCTTTTAACAAATATCTTGATGCAAAAACTCTTTTTGAAGAGATTTGTGCATGGTTTGGTGGTAATGAAACTACCAAAAAGACACAGAAGACTTTACTAAAGCACCAATTTGAAAACTTTACTGCTTTTAGTAATGAGTCTCTTGATAAGCTATTTTCAAGACTACACAAGCTTGTCAGTCAGTTAGCTGTGTTGGGTGTTGAGACTGAGAAGGAAGATCTCAACATGAAGTTCTTGAAAAGTCTACCTAATGAATTCCATACTCATGTTATTGTCTGGATGAACAAACCAGAAATTGAAACAATGAAGCTTAATGATTTGTTCAACAACTTTAAAATTGTTGAACAAAGTCTAAAGAGAGGTGGAAATTATGGTACTAATTCTGGGAATGCTGCACTCTTATCAGTTCCTAGTGTTAGTCATACAGAAGAGGTAGATGAAGTTGAAAGTGTTTCTAATGTTACTTATGGTGGTCCTTCTACTAGTTTACAAAAGGATATTGCTGGACTTGGAGATCCAACATTTTATGCCTTTATAACCAGTCAAGCTAGTGGTTCTCCTTTAAATCATGAAGACCTTGAGCAGGTAGATGGTGATGATTTGGAAGAGATGGATATTAAGTGGCAAGTTGCTTTACTTAGCATGAGGGCTAAGAAGTTTTGGCAGAAAACTGGAAAGCAAATTACCATAAATGGTAATGATACTGCTGGGTTCGATAAGAAGAAAGTAGAATGTTTTAACTGTCATAGGTTGGGACACTTTGCTAAAGAATGTAGAAGCCCAAGGAAGCAGGATAATAGGAACACTTGGTATAAGCAAGAGAGGAATAAGGAAGTACTGGTGGAAGAGCCAAAGGCTATGCTGGCCATTGATGGTATTGGATATGATTGGAGCTCTATGGCTACTGAAGAGGATGCACCACCAAATGCTGCTCTTGTTGTCGATGAGATTGCTCTAATGGCTTCTTCTGATTCAGAGGTAGATACCATTCCTACTTGTACTAATTCATGTCCTAATCTTAAAAATTATGAAGACATTAAAAAAAGATTTGATGCTTTTAGAGAAGAGTTAATTGATGCCCTTCATAATTTAGCTAATCATAAGAGGTGTGTAGGAGTTTTAGAAAAACAGATTCTACATTATAAAAAGAATGAATCTACGTTTACTGATGACTTAAATGCTTTAAAAAGAGGAATAACATTTAGAGATGAATTACTTAATGATCAAAGTAGACAGTTATCTGAAGTCAAAATTGAAAAAGAAAATGTTAAGGTAACTATAGATACTCTAGCACATGCCTCAGAAGGAATGAATAAGATTTGGGAAGCTCAGGTAATTGATAAAGCTAATTCAGGTGTAGGTTACAAAACTGTCCCTCCACCATATAGAGGTGTTCCTTCACCTCCAGGTGTTGACCTAACACATACAGGTTTAGCTGAGTTTCAAGAACCAATCATGGAATATGGTTCTAAGACTAGTAAGAGTCTTAAGGTAGCAAAGATAAGTAAAAGTTTAGATAAAACTTTACTTTATCAGGACAAGGTGTCCTTTGCTAAGAAAGGAGAAACTATAGTTGTTGAAGATTGTACAACTGATAGTGATGATGATGAAGAAGAACAGGTTATGTCTAAACCTGAAGTGGTTAAGAAAGTAGAAACAAGTGTTTCTAAGGTAGTCAAACACAATACTGATAGGCCTAAATCAAACATTAAGCATGTTAGGCAACCAGTTAGATATTGTGAGCAATATAGAACCACCAACAAGCCCAGAGGTAACCAAAGGAATTGGAACAACCTCAAGTCTAACCAATTAGGTGATGACTTTGCTTTTTATAATAAAGCTTGTTATACATGTGGTAGTTTTGACCATCTTGCAGCTTTCTGCAACCAATGGGTATCTGGGTATGAAAACCATAGAGTGAACCACAAAAGGCAAACACCTAAATCTCACTTTCACTCTAGTTCTAAGAAATCAAACCCCAGAGTAGTCAAAAACAAGTCTATCTCAAAATCTGATCCTGCTGCTAGACCAAATGATCCTGCTGCTCGACCATTTATGACTATTAACCCAAAATCAACAGCTAAGGGTGCAAAAACATTTTTCAAACATGCACCTACAACTGTTCTAAGGCCCATTCAAACAAAAGCAGTGGTCCATAAACAAATTTGGAAACCAAAGGGTAGAACTACAAAGTTAGCAGACTCTGCTGATAAGCATGTGGTTCACTCTGCTGCTAAGGGAAAAAGGGCAAATGCTGTTAAGGCCTCAGCATGTTGGATTCTTAAATCCAATGTTGCATCAACTATCCTCAAAAGATTCAATTACATTGATGCAAGAGGCAGATCCAAGTCAGTAATGGCTTGGATCCCCAAAAGAAACTAACACTCTTATTTGTGTGCAGGAACATTCAAATGATCAGGAAGAGGATCAAGGATACTCAGATAGTGGATGTTCAAGGCACATGACAGGCAACATGTCTTATCTCTCAGATTTTGAAGCTTTCAATGGAGGATATGTTACCTTTGGAGGGGGTGTTCGTGGCAAAATTTCTGGTAAAGGTACAATCAAAACCGGAAATTTAGATTTTGAAGATGTGTACTATGTAAAAGAGCTAAATTATAATCTTTTTAGTGTTTCACAAATGTGTGACAAAAAGAATAATGTTCTTTTCTGTGAGACTGAATGTCTTGTACTTTCTCCTGATTTTAAGATGCCTAATGAAAGTCAAGTACTTCTTAGAATTCCTAGAAAGGGCAATATGTACAGTGTAGACATGAAGAATATTATTCCTAAAAAGAATTTAACTTGTCTTGTTACAAAGGCCACATTGGATGAATCAATGAAATGGCATAGAAGGCTTGGTCATATTAACTTCAAAACCATAAATAAAATTGTTACGAATGGTTTGGTAAGAGGTTTACCTCACAAAAGATTTGAAAATGATCAAACATGCATTGCTTGTCTAAAAGGCAAACAACACAAAGCCACTTGTAAGCCCAAGATTTTTAACTCTATCAATCAGTCTTTGTTTATGCTACATATGGACTTATTTGGACCTGTTTCAGTAATGAGCATAATGCATAAGAGATATTGTCTAGTTATTACTGATGACTATAGTAGATTTACATGGGTTTTCTTTTTAGCCACTACGGATGAGACATCAAACATCCTTAAGGACTTCATTACACAGATAGAAAACCAAGTAAGCAAGAAAGTGAAAGTCATTAGATGTGATAATGGGACAGAGTTTAAGAATAGAGTTATGGATGACTTCTGCAAGGAAAAAGGTATTAAGAGAGAATTTAGTGTTGCTAGAACACCACAACAGAATGGTGTAGCTGAAAGAAAGAATAGAACACTAATTGAAGCTGCTAGAACAATGTTAGCTGATTCTAAGCTACCATTAAATTTTTGGGCAGAGGCAGTCAACACTGCTTGCTATGTTCAAAATAGAGTTTTAGTTGTGCAGCCTTACAATTAGACATCATATGAACTTTTTAATGGTAGAACTCCTGCAATAGGATTTCTTAGACCTTTTGGATGTCATGTGACAATTCTCAATACCTTAGACCATTTAGGAAAATTCGATGGTAAGGCAGATGAAGGTTTCTTTGTTGGTTATTCTCTCAATAGCAAAGCATTTAGAGTTTACAACACAAGAAAAGAAATAGTAGAAGAAAATCTACATGTGGAGTTTTTAGAAAACAAATCCAATGTAGAAGGTCAAGGACCAAAATGGCTATTTGATCTAGAGTATCTAACAAATTCAATGAATTATGTGCCTTTTGTTGCAGAAACTAATGATTTTGCAGGTTCTAATACAACAAATGAGGCAGAGTTAGAGAAAGATCAAAATGATGTGATAATGCCAATATGGTCAAGTTCAATTGTGGAATCAACTTCGACAACTGATGAATCTTCTTCTAGTAAAGCTAAAGAAGGTGTTGAAGATGAAAGTAAAGAATATGGAACTCAGGAACAACAAAGTGTTTCTACTGGTAGTATTTCTGTTACTGCTGGTAGTGTATCTATTTCTACTGATGACTCTGCTGATAAGCTTACTGATTCTGCTGTTCGGCCAAATGACTCTGCTGCTGGCCCTTCAGAAACAAAAGAAGCAGAATTTTCAGATAATGAGGTGGATTTCAACAATCTTCCATCAAATTATCAAGTTCCTAATACACCACAATCAAGAATTCACAAAGTTCATTCCCTGGATTATGTGATTGGAGATATACAATCAGGTGTGAAGACAAGACAACAATTGATGTCTTCAGACCAACAAGGGCTTCTTGATGCCCTTTATGCTTTAAAACAACATGAGCTTTTAAACTCTTGCTTGTTTGTATGTTTTCTCTCACAAGCTGAACCAAAGACAATTCTTACAGCCCTAGATGATTCAAGCTGGTTAGAGGCTATGCAAGAAGAGCTTCTTCAGTTCAAGATTCAAAAGGTTTGGGTGCTAGTTGATTTACCTACAGGTGTGAAGGTAATTGGCACTAGATGGGTTTTTAAGAACAAAAGGGATGAAAGAGGAATAGTGATCAAGAATAAGGCTAGATTAGTAGCGCAAGGGTACACACAAGAAGAAGGGATAGACTATGATGAGGTTTATGCTCCAGCAGCAAGGATTGAGGCAATTAGGCTGTTTCTAGCTTATGCTTCATTTTTAGGCTTCACAGTCTACCAAATGGATGTCAAGAGTGCATTTTTATATGGTGAAATTGGAGAAGAGGTGTATGTTTCACAACCTCCAGGCTTCATTGACCCATTACATCCAAATAAAGTGTACAGAGTAGTGAAAGCTCTCTATGGCCTTCATCAGGCACCAAGAGCTTGGTATGCAACACTAGCTTCCTACTTATTAGAAAATGGATTTCAAAGAGGAAAGATTGATCAGACACTGTTCATCAAACAACACAAGAAGGATCTTCTGTTAGTGCAGGTGTATGTGGATGACATTATCTTTGGATCTACTAGGAAAGATATGTGTTTAGAATTTGAGAAGCTTATGAAAGATAAGTTTCAGATGAGTTCTATGGGAGAACTTACATTCTTTTTGGGTTTGCAAGTTAAGCAATCATCTGAAGGCATATTTATTAGTCATGATGTAGGATCGAGTACTTCGAGCTTGATTGAGCTTGGTATAACCAAGAACCTCTGCAATACAAGTGTTTATGCGGAAACTAAACAACAAGTATTATAAAGAAGAAAAACTCTAAAGGACAATGATCCTCTATGGATCAAAACTAATAAACTATGAATCGTTTATTGAATGTTAATAGATGTTCAAGGCGTACATAAACTCATAGACGGGTTTATCTTTTATACTAACAAGATCTCCTAACCCTAACCCGTTCTACAAGAAAACGTGTAAAGAGATTAACAACAATCTCTTCTAAAAATAAATCATAACAAACATTCTAAATATACGGATAACAACTAATACTATCCGCAGCAACAATACTATCGGCAGGAACAAGATAACACTGTCGGCAGCAATGAGCTTTCAGCAGGAACCAACACTATCGGCAGGAACCAACTTTACACTATCGGCAGCAACAATGAACTCTTATTTCCCAGAGATCCTAACAATCCTCCCCTAATCTTGAGGTTGACTAGGTTAACCTGCAAGATTCCACTGTGATAGAGCATGTAACTCTCAGGCTTGAGGACTGCGACTTAGCAGCAGCAATATGATGTAACCAGCAACATCATCCATGATTTGTAAGATTCCAACCTCTATAGCATCCAGCAGCAACCTCAATAGTTCAGCAGGAATGAGAAATCTTCTCCAAAACTTGTATACTGATCACCATAATTTGTACTTGTACTTGGCTGCTACTTATGACAATATGTACATCAAATCACTTAAGTTTCATACTATTCTCATCACATCCAGGTGTGTTAACTCCTGTGAGAGGTGAATCATTGAAAATTAATGGATTTGATGTCTCTTTACCAATAGCCATCACTACTGGAGTAGCCAATGTTTAGGTGTTTTAAACCATGGTACATTGATAACCATCTGATTTATTAGCAAATCAGCAACTATAAACGGATTTGACTTGTCTTTACCTGTAGCCGTTTGCTCAGGACTAGTCAATTCTTGGGTTACAGCAAACCTTGGTGAATTGAATACCAAATATGGATACGAAGTGTCTTTACCACAAACCATACTTTTGTGGACTAGCCAATCCTTTGGATCCCATAAGGGTTACATCCATGGTGAATTGAGAACCATTTTCAACTCTCAGAACTTAATCATGGGTGAGTTGAAGTACCCTATAGCTTTAAGCAAGCTATTACAGCTATCAACGGATTTGATGATCACACCAGAGCCGTACCCTCATGGTGAGTCAACTCTTTCTTGTCTGCAAGACATGGTGAGATGAGCACCATTTATTGTGCAGGTGTAAACACCAACACTGTACCTGCAAGGAGTTGCTCAAAACCACTTATTAGCACACAAAATATACAAAAGAATTTTTTTTTTTTTTTTTTTTTTTTTTTTTTTTTTTTTTTTTTTTTTTTAACTAAACTATGAAACACACCAACAGAAAAGAAAGAAAATAAGAAAAGAAACAAAAGAAAGAAAGAAATTATACAACAACAACAAGAATGGATCCTCCCCTCAAACTTCATTCCTCCCCTTAAGCTGCAATCCTCCCCTTAAGCCCTGTAGCTAGGGATTGACCATCCCAATATGAACCACCAAATGCTTAAACCTTGGTCCATCAAAAGCCTTAGTAAGCAAATCAGCCACATTATCATCTGTGTGAATCTTTTCCACCTGAATAAGATGCTTCTCATAAGCATCTCTTATGAAATGGTGTCGAATTTCAATATGCTTGGTCCTTTGATGATAAACAGGATTCTTAACAATACACATAGTACTTTGATTATCAATAAAGATCTTAGTGTTCATGAAGTTGAATCCATAATCCAACAGCTGATTTTGCATCCAAAGAACCTGTCCACAGCAACTAGCAGCAGCAACATATTCTGCCTCAGTAGAAGATGTAGCCACTATAGTCTGCTTCTTGCACTGCCAAGAAACTAACCTTCTACCCAGAAACTGACAACCTCCAGTTGTAGACTTCCTATCAAAGTTAGCCCCAGCATAATCACTGTCACTATAGGCTTCTAACACAAAAGGAGAGTCTTTGGGATACCAAAGTCCCAATTTTGGCTGTCCTTTCAAATACTTAAAGATTCTCTTGACTGCATTAAGGTTAGAAGTCAATGGTGTAACCTGATGTCTAGCACATGCACCAACAGCAAACATGATATCAGGTCGTGAAGCTGTTAAATACATGAGGGAGCCAATCATGGATCGATATAAATGAACATTAACAGCAGCATCAGGTTCATTATTGGACTTAGGTTTTGGAGGTTCAAATGGAGTGACAGCCATCTTCCCATTCTCCATATCAAACTTCTTAAGCATGTCATAAACATACTTCTCCTGAGAAATAAAGATCCCATCTGATGTCTGCTTAACCTGAAGACCCAAGAAGAAAGTCATTTCACCCATAGCACTCATTTCAAATTCACTCTTCATCAAGTCTTCAAACTCCCTGCACCAAGCTTCATTAGTGGAGCCAAAGATGATATCATCTACATATACTTGTACCAGAATGATATCTTTGAAGTCCTTTCTGATAAAAAGAGTTTTATCAATAGCCCCTCTTCTGTACCCATGTTTTAGCAGGAAAGCTGATAACCGTGCATACCAAGCCCTTGGTGCTTGATGAAGACCATAAAGTGCTTTAACCACTTTGTAAACCAAATTAGGATTCTGAGGATCTACAAATCCCTGTGGTTGAGTAACATAAACCTCTTCCTCAATCCTTCCATACAAAAATGCACTCTTCACGTCCATCTGATAAACTACAAATCCCATAAATGAAGCAAAAGCCAAAAACAACCGAATGGCTTCAACTCTTGCCACAGGTGCAAACACCTCATCATAATCAATCCCCTCCTCTTGTCTATGACCTTGAGCAACCAGTCTAGCTTTATTTCGAACCACAATTCCCCTTGCATCTCTTTTATTCTTTAGAATCCATTTAGTTCCAATAGCATGTTTGCCAGCAGGCAAAGGTACCAACATCCATACTTTCTGATTCTGGAACTGCTGCATCTCTTCTTGCATAGCCTCAACCCAATCATCATTAGCAAGTGCCTGAGCTATGCTAGTTGGTTCAACTTGAGATAAGAAACAAGCATACAGACAATGTAAGTAATCAGTATGATTGCTCCTCAATTGATCCTGTATATAACTGAGAAAAGCAGATTCTCCAAATTTAGATGGATGCAATTTACTCCTTGTTTGAACAGGGGAATTAATATCTCCAAGAATCAAAGACTGAGGATGAACTGTATTGATCCTCTTGGTAGCAATGGGATTAACATCAATGGAGGATGCCTGATTAGTAATTGAAGGGTTGAAGTCATCATCATATGAGGAAGTAGTGAAAATGCCAGATCTGGACTGATGATGAGGATCATTAAGCTTATCTCTTGAAGAGACCGAATTTCCAAGATCAGAAGGGATTGGAAATCTTTCAGGGGAGTTATCAATTCCCAACTTGTCAACAAATGGAGAAGACACAGGAACATCAGCAGAAACATTAGAAGGATCGGCAGGAACCGATCCACTATCAGCAGGAACAGCATCAGCAGGAACAAGAATACTATTAGTTGTATTGAGTTCCCTTCGAACTTCAGCTTCAGCCTTTCTCAGGATCTCCTCTGTCTCTTTAGAAAATCCAGAACCAAACATCTCAGCAGCTCTTTTGGCATTAAACTCTTGTCTTTGAAGCCTAGCAAGATCTTCTGCAAAACTAGAATCACTTCCAGCCATATCAGAAGAATCTTTGAGCTTTGAACCTGAAATGTTGTTAGAGGGAAAAGAAGGAACAACTATAGGTCGTTCATTACTCTCTGCATCAGAATCATCATCTGAGGTACCTGCATTGTTAGTTTGAGAAACATTTGTACCACCAGACAGATTTGATTTGAATCTAGTATACCCTAAGGTGTCAGATAGATAATCCAGATCAAAGTACCACTCTGGACCAGCACCCTGTAAATTAGGTTTATCTTCAAGATATCTTAAGTTGAGAGTCTCTTCTATTCTCTTAGAGGACAGATTATAAACCCTATAGGCTTTACCATGAGCAGAATATCCAACAATAAACCCTTCATCAGCCTTTCCATCAAACTTGCCTAGATAATCACTAGTGTTCAAAATAGTGACTTGACATCCAAAAGGCTTAAGGTAACTAATGTTTGGAACCTTCCCAGACAAAAGTTCATAAGGTGTTTTATTATGAGGCCTAGTAATAGATACCCTATTCAAAACATAACAAGCAGTGCAAACTGCTTCAGTCCAAAACATAGTGGGCATCTTAGATTCAGCTAACATAGTCCTAGCTGCTTCTATCAAGGTCCTATTTTTCCTTTCTGCAACCCCATTTTGTTGTGGAGTTCTAGCATTGCTATAGTCCCTTTTTATCCCCTTAGACCTACAGAGTTCAATAAGATTAAAATTCTTAAACTCTGTGCCATTATCACACCTTATAGACTTAACCTTTTTATTTAGCTGATTTTCTATTAATGCAATAAAATCCCTAAGTACTGGATAAGTTTCATCTTTAGTACTCAAAAAGAAAGTCCAAGAAAACCTGCTAAAATCATCTGTAACCACCAGGCAATAATTCTTATGGTCAATACTTCTAATAGAAGTAGGACCAAAAAGATCCATATGAAGAAGCTGCAAAGGCTCAGAGATGGTGCTCACAGCAGTTATGGCCTTGTATGATGCTTTGTGTTGCTTTCCTTTGTTGCAGGCAACACAATTGTGCTCATTAGAGAAGTTTTTCAAAGGAAGCCCTTTCACCAGACCATTCTTAGCCAGCTTGTTAATGGTCTTGAAATTTACATGTGCCATTCTTCTATGCCATTTATTAGATTCATCCACAGAAGCTTTTGCAACCAGACAAGCAAGTGACCCCTCAGGCTGAACATCACTAAGATTGAAGCTATAAAGATTGTAAGTCCTAGGGACTTTAAGTTCAACCTGACTTTCATCAGGCAACTTGAAGTCTTTGGACAACACAAAGCACTCATTCTCAGTGAATAGAACACTGTTCTTCTTGTCACAGATTTGAGAGACAGAGAACAAATTGAAGTCTTGGAGTTCCTTCACATACAGCACATCTTCAAAGTCAAGCTTGGCAGTCTTGATAGTTCCTTTCCCTGAGATCATTCCATCTCCTCCTCCAAATGTCACAGTACCTCCATTCAAAGGAATAAAATCATGTAACCTTTCCAAATTCCCTGTCATACTCCTGGAACATCCACTGTCAACAATTCCAACATCTTTGCTTCTAAAAGGAAAATCCTGAGATAAAGAATACATATACAACATTAGATACAAGAGAGACTCAAGCCATTGCTGACTTGAGCCTGCCTAGTGGATCAATGAGATTTAAACCCTGGAGATTGATAAGATCCACCATTGATCTTGGATCCCATTTTCATATGTTGGTTATTGATTTTCCAAGACCAACCTGCTGAGGACTTAACAGCAGTGTTCCATCTTGTCCCTCCCTTGTGCATTGTGTCAAAACAAACAGGTCTCAAAGCTTTTTGAAAGAAAGTACTAGTAGGTCTGAAAGTTCTAATATTATTGTTTTTCCAACCAGCAGAATTGCTCCTGTCGGCAGGAACAGGATAAGCAGCAGGAATAGGCTTATCGGCAGGAATGAACTTTTCAGCAGCAACAGGCTTACCAGCAGAAACTGGTTTGCCATAAGCAACTGAAGTTCTCCTAGCTGCTTGAGGAATATAAGGGGGAATATCATTTACATTTTTCCATACAGACCTATTTTTACAAGCATGTAATCCCATCTGTTTTTCATAGTAGTCACAGTCTTTAATAAGATGATCATAACTACGACACACAAAGCAAGATTTCTTTCTAGGGGACTTTTTCTTAACAATAACATTCTCATTGCAAACAAAATTATTCAAACCAACACATGAAACAGAATTATCCTTAACAGAAACAAAACCACAACCAAAATTGTTTGAAACAAAACCACAACTAGAAACATTATTGTTCTTAAAATTATCAAAAGAAACATCTTCAAATGCAGCATTCTTTGATTGAGATTCATCAGTAGCTGCTTCTGAAGAGAGGTCTTCTGACTTTATTGATGCAGACTTGTCACTTGATCCACATGTGGCATAGTCATCAGTCTTGATTTCTGAAGATTTGTCACTGTAAGAACAAGAGACAAATTCATTAGAGTCATAATCAAGATTAGGCAATTCATTTGCCTTTTTGCCATAGCACATTTGTGAATCATCAAAGTCAACAAAAGGATCAGCAGGTTTAAATGTTCCAGTTATGGGTGGAGGAACATCATTCATTCCTCCCTCCTTTACATACTTAACAGGTTTTTTATAATCTACAGGTTCAGGATTAAAAACACTATACTCATTAGGGTCATAATATTGATTTGTCCCTATTAGGTTACTGAATCCTAAACCCTTTTTAGTTTTAGTAGACATAGAACTATCAATAAGTATGTTAAGATTTTTGGATGAGTCTTTCCACTTATCAAATCTAGCCAATGAGTTATCAAGCTTAGACTGAAGATCCTGATTTTCCAATTCTACCTTAGCTTTTTCTCTTTCAGAATGTTTAAACTCATTAGTGGCATTTTTTAAATCTCTTTCCAAAACCTTTACTTTTACTTCATATGCAGACAGTTGTTGTTGATACCAGACCTTTTGTTGTTCTAATGTCTTAACAGCCTTTTTATGAGCCTTAAGTTGAATAAGGTTATCCTTATTTTCACTTTCAATATCATCAAATTCCTGTTTTAATTTAGCATATATAGATTTACAACCAAATGGACAGTTTTGTACCTGTGATGGATGACCCATCATTCCAAACTGACCAGCCACTTGTTTCTTTTCACCATATCCAGCTACCATCCCAAAGACTTTATCTGATCCACTCCCAGCAGCCTTCTCATGATGCTCCCAATCCACCAGCGAATCCACAGATACCAAAGCCTTGGGGTCGTCTGACTCCAACTCTTGAATTCTGAAAGCAGAATACCGAGCTTTATCATCCACCTTCTTGTCTGGGCATTCCCTGGCAAAATGTCCTGTTTGAGAACATTTATAGCACCTCACCTTCCTTCTGTCAAACCTAGCAGGCTCTTGTCCATCAAAATTGACCCTTCTACCTGCCTTCTTTTCAAACCTATCCAACTTCAACGATATCATAGCCACCTGCCATCTTAAGTCCATCTCTTCCAGATCCAATTCATCAACCTGTTTAAAATCATCATACACAATCTTCTGCTGTGGTGTACTTTCAGCAACAAACGAGTGAAGCACATCCACTACAAGATTATCAGATCTGGACTGAGTTTTTGGTGTAGGAGATGAGTAGGAGATTGAGGATGTTGATGGTGTTGGACTGTTTCCATACAATGCTTTGTTAGTACTAGAGTTACTAACAAAAGCAGTATGGGTAGAAGTATAAGGTGAATAGGTGGAATACCCTTTGATATCAAGTTCAAGGGTTTTTAGTTTGTTGTACAGATCATCAAAGCTCATGAAATCCAATCCTCCTTTGGCCTTGAGGGTTATGGAAACCTGTGACCAGGATGGTGGCAAGGCTCTCAGAAACTTGGTATTACAATCTTCATCGTCCGGCCTAGCTTTCAACTGGTTAAGTTGGCTCAAGATCTTGTGGAATCTGTCATAGCCTTTGTGAATTCCCTCAGCCTCAGAAATCTTGAATTCTTGAAACTCTTGCTTGAGCATAGACTTTCGCATCTTCCTGGATTCATCATTCCCTCCAAATCTGGTCTTTACAGCATGCCAGATCTTTCTAGCATCATCCAAGTGATGAAAATCACTCATATGATCCTCTGGAATAGCTTGAAGTAGAAGAGTTCTTGCCTTTGTTTCCCTTTGAACAGCAAGGTGTTCCTCTGCTGTAACTGGTGGCTCTATATAAATATTGCCATCATCATCCCTTCCAATATTCTTCTTGCTATTTCCCTTAAGAATCACATTCCACAGATTATAATCAGTGTTTGTGATCCAATACTCCATTCTCATCGCCCAGACTTCATACTCATCTTTCTTCAGATATGGGAATTTAGCATTGTTGGTGGACATGGTGGTGAGGACTTGTGTTTGGACTTGAGTGGTTTCTTGTTTGGGTTGTTGATCTTCCGGGTTAATGACATTGGTTTCAGGATTATCGTCTCCCATTGAGAGAGGGTTTAGAGATATGAGATCGACCTTTTTCTTCTTTATCAGAGATCCTAACCTGGCTCTGATACCACTTGTAGGATCGAGTACTTCGAGCTTGATTGAGCTTGGTATAACCAAGAACCTCTGCAATACAAGTGTTTATGCGGAAACTAAACAACAAGTATTATAAAGAAGAAAAACTCTAAAGGACAATGATCCTCTATGGATCAAAACTAATAAACTATGAATCGTTTATTGAATGTTAATAGATGTTCAAGGCGTACATAAACTCATAGACGGGTTTATCTTTTATACTAACAAGATCTCCTAACCCTAACCCGTTCTACAAGAAAACGTGTAAAGAGATTAACAACAATCTCTTCTAAAAATAAATCATAACAAACATTCTAAATATACGGATAACAACTAATACTATCCGCAGCAACAATACTATCGGCAGGAACAAGATAACACTGTCGGCAGCAATGAGCTTTCAGCAGGAACCAACACTATCGGCAGGAACCAACTTTACACTATCGGCAGCAACAATGAACTCTTATTTCCCAGAGATCCTAACACATGACAAATATGTTGCAGAGATACTTAGAAAATTTCAATTTGCTGATTCAAAAATAGCAAGCACACCAATGGACTCTGAGAAGCACCTTCTGAAAGATGAAGATGGAGAAAATGTAGATGTACACAATTACAGATCTATGATAGGATCTTTGATGTACCTTACATCATCTAGACCTGACATCATGTTTCCTATTTGTGTTTGTGCAAGATTTCAAGTTACTCCAAAGGTTTCTCATTTAACTGCAGTTAAGAGAATTTTTAGATATCTCAAAGGTCAACCAAGGTTGGGTATATGGTATTCTAGAGAATCTCCTTTTGACTTGGTAGCATATTCGGATAGTGATTATGCTGGTGCTAGCTTGGACAGAAAGTCAACAACTGGAGGATGTCAATTCATTGGGTGTAGACTTGTCGCATGGCAGTGTAAGAAGCAAACAAGTGTGGCAAATTCAACAACTGAAGCTGAATACATAGCTGCTGCAAGTTGCTCTAGTCAAGTTCTATGGCTTCAAAACCAACTCCTTGATTATGGGTACAATTTCTTAAACACTGTTATTCATATTGATAATAGTAGTACAATTTGTATTATTAAAAATCCAGTGCAACATTCTAAAACAAAACACATTGAAATTAGACATCACTTTATAAGAGACTGCAATGAGAAAAGATTAATTCAAGTTCTTAAAATTGCTTCAGAACATAATTTTGCAGATCTGCTAACAAAAGCTTTTGATGTTTCAAGGTTTCAGTACTTGGTAGCAAGTATTGGAATGCTTAATCTTTAAAATTTTCAATATGATGTGTTTTTGTAAATAAATTTTTGTTGTTGCTGCTGATTTATAAGGTACTGCTAATGTATCATAAGGTACTGCTAAGCACACAAGGTGGTGCTAGTACAAATTTAAATTGTGTTATTCATATAGTTGGTCTTATGATTATACTAATGCAAGACAAGTACTTTGTATTTTGTTCTTTTGGTTTTAGACTAACAATTTCAGGTATGAATATGTGAACACAAAGGATGTTTTC
This sequence comes from Artemisia tridentata subsp. tridentata, assembly GCA_021014915.2. Taxonomy (NCBI): domain Eukaryota; kingdom Viridiplantae; phylum Streptophyta; class Magnoliopsida; order Asterales; family Asteraceae; genus Artemisia; species Artemisia tridentata. The sequence continues at coordinate 71,503,503 of CP139505.1, forward strand.
AAGTGAAATGGAAACAACAGAATTGAGATATTAGCTGCTGACCATAATAGGTTTATGATGGACTGAGTTTGGGACTTTAAAGCTCCTTAAAACTTCTTTCTTGAAATCTAGTTATGATATTTCACATTGAATTGATGACTTAGTTGATCAGATAGTAACTGATGCAACTCACTTTCTATCATTTTATACTTTTAAGTATAATGTGCAAGTCTGAGGACATCTGATAGAAAGAACAGCTAGTGAAAGTGAATTTAACACTTGTGTTAGAGGCAACAATTACTATGAGCTGGAAACCCTGTCAAGAAAATCTTTTGAATAGATTTATCTGCACACAGGCAGTTATTTATAACTGAAAAATATTGGTTCTCACACAACCAGAGGTTGCTTTAAACCGAAATGCTGATTAAGTGTCTGTTATACACTTGATTTCTTCAAAATGGTTGAAAGTAGTATGATTTTTCAATTCTAAAATCATGAACATACTACTAAGTTAAATGATTTCTTAAAAGGATTTTCAAGGATTCACAAAAACCATCCATTGATGGATCATGAATCGAAATGTCCACTGTCACACCCCGAAAATCGGGTCCAGCGGAAGCATTCGTGTCACTGGGGTGCTACTCAATTGGTATCACAACACAAGGTACAAAGAACGGTTTTACCTTAACCGTTTAAAATGAAATTCATTTACAAAAATGTTAAATTTACATAATTCAAAAGTAGTGCGGAAATAGGCCCATAAATAAGTAAAGCGGTCCAAAATATAAATATCAGAGTCGTCTATGACCATGCCCCTTGCCAAGCGCCTCCAGATATAAGCTATCATCTAAAACCTGAAAATACATGCTAAAAATGTCAGCTTACGCTGGTGAGTTCATAGGTTTTAGTTTAAAAAGCATGGTTGAACCAAAAGGTTTCCAAGTTCAAATCATCGTTCGCAAGCAAGTCAAGTCTAGCATAGGTCCACACTGCCTAAATCACAGTTCTAACACCAAATCCACAAGTAATAACATAGTCAAAGCATCTCGAACCATAATCAATCATACAGATACTACACACATATAGTGATGCGCCAACTGAGCCCAAAATGTCCCTCATACTCATAACCAAAATCACGTGGGGAGCTACCCCGATAGATCTATCAACACGTAGGCTCTCAACAGAGAGTTAACAGTTACACCAACTGAACCTATAACACGTAGGCTCTCAATAGAGAGTTAACAGTTACACAAACTGAACCTATACACGTAGGCTCTCAACAGAGAGTTAACAGTTACACAAACTGAACCTATACACGTAGGCTCTCAACAGAGAGTTAACAGTGGCGCCGTCATGTACTCACAAAACAAACATGTCACAGCATATAATCACATCATCACACGTATATGTACAAAATCATGTAACACAGTAGTTCAAAGTATAAAAACGTTTGTAAATCATTGAGTTTAGTGAAAAACACGAGCATGTATTCTCCCCCAAAACAGTTAAAAACAAGTAAAAGTAGGGGCCATGAACTCACCTTAGCCACAACAATGCAAAGATCACAACTGACACGACTGGCATCTAGAAGCGAGACACAACGGTCTCAAGACATACGGCACGACGAAACACGGAGGTGCAAGCACAGCGGTACACAACGGTCTATGATCGGCACAACCTAATACGCATACAATTATCTCAAAACACGTCTCGCAAAATAATAAAGTCTATAAAAGACAATGTGTCGTAGTTTTCGTGGATTACTCAGTTTTCAAAACTTATCAAAAGTTTAGTACAAACGTTTCGTGTGGTGTGGTAAGAAGACATAGACTCGACGTACAACTCACGCCAAAAGAAAAGACATCAACATAGTCGAGAGAATACTGACGAGAACTCAAACCAAGGAAGACAAACTTAGGAGTTAACGACAAACAAACACCTCAAATAAAATAACTTAGTTTGTACGTTTCGGCGTTTACTCTGTTATCCCCAAATAACTTGTATAAAACATAAACGTTTTATAATAAGAATTGAGTTAATTTAATAAAACTAGTTCTTCTCGAGTCGTCGAGACTTGGTTAAATCAAAACTGAAATTTACAATATTTAACAAGTTTATTTCTCGTATCAATGTCCAATATTCATAAATAACCGAATATGTTAAGCTTTATTAAAAGGAAATAATAATGTTTTAACACAACAAACATCCATTTTAATTTGTTGGGCTTACTAGTCCACTCATCACCAAATAACACAACACAACCGATTGGGCCTTGGCCCGTGACCAAATCAAACGCACCCTGATTAGTTGAAACAACACACCAACAAACAAAACAAGTTCTCCCATAAAAATCAACTACTCGTATTGCTTGTTTTCATTGTCTGTGTAAAGATATTAGTAAAAAAAAAGACCACCTGGTTCCAATGTTTAAACTAATGCCTATATCTAAAACTATTGCTAAAATATAATAATCTAAACAATTGGAGCTATAGTGGTGCATAAAATCTAAACAACGTTTAAACTTCTCATATTGCTTGTTATGGTGAGCTGTTTTTTCCATTAACACGAACCACACAAACACCCATGTGTTATTATCGTTTTCACCAAACTAAGACAACCTACCGTGGGTAACCTCATCGACCCGAGACGAAACAGAAATCAAACAACAACAGATTCAGTAACCTCAATGAACACAACCACCCGACAATCATTTCTTACCACACGAATCATTTCCAAAACAGGTTTTAAAATCCATCTTTCAAGATTTCTTTGCCACACGAAACTTTTAGTAATTGTTTTTATAACATGTTTTAATTCAGTTTTTAATTCACGAAACATATGACACAACAATCGGTTTAAACCAAAACAATAGATAACCAATGGATTTCTCGATTTACCATGTCGAGTAAAACAAAGAGAACGAGGTGGTGGTGGCGAAGCTGCTTCGATGGTGGCAGGAAAGGGAGGAAAAGACGGCGGCTGTGGTGATGAGCACGAACCAAACAAAACTCAGAAATCTCCAACACACGATCTATACACGATACTTACCATTTGTGTTGCCGGAATACTCGCCGGAAAGATCATAGTTATCGAGAACGAGGGGGGGTTTCTTGGCGCGTGAATTATGTGGAAATGATGAGAAGGGTGAGAGGATTAAAGTGGTGGTGGCGGTGTGGTAGGGTGAGCGGCGGTGGTGGCCGGATGGCCAGATTTGGTCGCCGGATTTTATTAGAGATGAAAGAGAGATGGGAGTGGTGATAATGTCGGCTGGAAGCAAATAAAATGAAACATGTAACCCTAAAATTTTATAAGTGGGTATTTATAGTGTGAGGGTAGGACTAAGCACAAACCCTAACGCGCCCTCAGGGACTAAAACTGTCAATTTCTTCATATTTTGAACGAAACACCAACGAGACCAATAAATCGTGTGGTAAATATTTCCCGAGCACCCGAAAGTTATTCCATAATTTTTAAAATAGCTTTTCCATTAATTTTGATTATAAATACGTGTAGCTTTATTTCTCGTTGCCCGAATAAATTAATATTCGCGTTTAGAATAATTTTTCCAATAAAACGATTATTCATACGCCTCGTTTCTCACGAATAATAAAAAAAAATCAAAACAAATCGTCGGTTGTGCCAGTACACGTTGTGTACAAATTTTCACGTTTCGCGAGATAAATTCACGTTTTCAAACCAAATAAGTTCAGAAAGGATCCGTTTATGAAAAACGGGGAAAGTCTCGAATAAAAATATATTCGGAAAATTACGGGTGGTTACAGTCTCACCTCCTTAACGGAATCGCGACCTCGCGATTCAATTCAAGTTACTCGTTACGGTTGAAAAGAAATGAGTATATACACACTAGGATTCATCGTCACGTTCCCACGTGGATTCAGGACCTTTTCGCGAGCTTCGAAGAGCTCTGACGATAGCAATACGACTTTACCAAAGTCGTTCGACTTCACGGTTCATGATTTCGTTAGGTTTCCCAACCATTGCCACACTCGATCAATCAGGGAGAGGTGCGGGATTCGCTACAGAGGTCTAGCTTTCGATATAGCAGCAAAACAGCAAATCATCTTACAAAATGATTCATCAAATGATTTGTCAAGCAACTTATAGGATAATAGGAAAAACAATTTCATCATTTGTAAAATTGTAGCAAGGTCAAAATTTTGGATTTTTAGTTTGATTCATAACATCGTAACAGGAAAACAGTTCGTCATTTATAAAATGATAGTAAGATCAAAATTTTGATTTTCGTGAAATAGTAGTAAAACATTTTGTAGGATGACCGCAAATGGTCGGTAGAAAAATCAAAGGCAGTTTGTAAATTAATGGCAACACAGTTTATTATCCTATAAGAGGTTAGCAAAAATAGCTGGTGTTTCCCGAGGGACGAGAGAAAAATTCAGTGATTGTCCCAAGGAACGCGGTTCAGGTTACTCCTTAGGGTCTTAAAATTTCTGTTGGGCGTGGAATCTCTGCCAAGTAAAGAGTTTAGCGAGTTCAGAGTACAACTCTGAGGGAAGATGCTGATTGCTACAAGCAATCTATCGGTTGGATCAGTAATGTGCATAGTACTTAAAGCGGGAGATACAACATTGATTGAACAGCTTCGATTGAACAACATCGATCGGAAAAATGAGCATCATCGATTGAGCACAACGCTTAGGGTAGAGGCGACTGTAACAAGACCACAACAAAACAAGGCCGAGTAACAAATCCAAATCCAGGATGACGTCCAAAATCACAAAATCAAACGACTCGAATTAAATAAGAACCAAAACCAATCCAAACATAGTCGATATCGAATCCAAACGTAATCAAAAATCGAATCCAAAAGTTCTAGAATCAAATCCAAACGTGGCCAAAATCAATTCCAAACATAGCCAAAATTCAAAACCAAACATGGTCAAAATCAAATCTAGACGTTCCGGTAAGCTCGGACGGCTTATAGCGCTCTGAAGGGGTTACAAATAAGTAACTCGGATTCAAACGGTGCCAATCGGATCTAACTCGACCCGATGCAAAATACAGCCAGACGGCGGCAAGCAGGAATTCCATATAATGGAGGAGTATAGCGATGCCAAGGGCATTACGATTCATGTGGTGTTGTGATGCCAGTGTGTTGTGTGTGTTGAAGTAAAATTCCAATGTCTGTGTACCCACGCGAAATAGTACCATCCCAAAAATCAATGACCAACCCAAACATAATTCCATTACAACTACTCTAAGTATTTCAAAATTCACCTCTGAGTCGGACATAGGTGATCAGGCTATGTCCCACTGTCCCTGGTTGAATATAGGTGATCAGTCTATATTCACCCGAGGTTCAATGAATTTTGGAATACTAAGCCTAGTTACACTAGTAGTATGTCCATTATATCCAGAATCATTCCCAAAATCACGACAAGTATACAAACACGACGTTCATTAGTGAGATTACGCAAGGAAATAGCGTAACTCAGTGACAGGTATGGTGCGTGCATAAGCATATAGAAATGCTTATAGTGAACAGCTAAAACGAGCGGATATAAAATATCCAAGAGTCGTTACACATCTCAACAAACATATAATCAAGCATCTCATCAAATAACTCGTCAATCATATCATGAACATCTCATCTAATATATCATCACTATCTCGTCAAACAAAGTCATACGCGAGGCATCAGCTTGGCAGGCAGGCATGTGTCGGTCATAGGGTTAAGTTTTCGCCAAAAGTGGTTATAGTCCAGGTTTTTGAAAATAAACCCAGTTCTCTATAACCTAGGCTCTGATACCAATCTGTCACACCCCGAAAATCGGGTCCAGCGGAAGCATTCGTGTCACTGGGGTGCTACTCAATTGGTATCACAACACAAGGTACAAAGAACGGTTTTACCTTAACCGTTTAAAATGAAATTCATTTACAAAAATGTTAAATTTACATAATTCAAAAGTAGTGCGGAAATAGGCCCATAAATAAGTAAAGCGGTCCAAAATATAAATATCAGAGTCGTCTATGACCATGCCCCTTGCCAAGCGCCTCCAGATATAAGCTATCATCTAAAACCTGAAAATACATGCTAAAAAGGTCAGCTTACGCTGGTGAGTTCATAGGTTTTAGTTTAAAAAGCATGGTTGAACCAAAAGGTTTCCAAGTTCAAATCATCGTTCGCAAGCAAGTCAAGTCTAGCATAGGTCCACACTGCCTAAATCACAGTTCTAACACCAAATCCACAAGTAATAACATAGTCAAAGCATCTCGAACCATAATCAATCATACAGATACTACACACATATAGTGATGCGCCAACTGAGCCCAAAATGTCCCTCATACTCATAACCAAAATCACGTGGGGAGCTACCCCGATAGATCTATCAACACGTAGGCTCTCAACAGAGAGTTAACAGTTACACCAACTGAACCTATAACACGTAGGCTCTCAATAGAGAGTTAACAGTTACACAAACTGAACCTATACACGTAGGCTCTCAACAGAGAGTTAACAGTTACACAAACTGAACCTATACACGTAGGCTCTCAACAGATAGTTAACAGTGGCGCCGTCATGTACTCACAAAACAAACATGTCACAGCATATAATCACATCATCACACGTATATGTACAAAATCATGTAACACAGTAGTTCAAAGTATAAAAACGTTTGTAAATCATTGAGTTTAGTGAAAAACACGAGCATGTATTCTCCCCCAAAACAGTTATAAAACAAGTAAAAGTAGGGGCCATGAACTCACCTTAGCCACAACAATGCAAAGATCACAACTGACACGACTGGCATCTAAAAGCGAGACACAACGGTCTCAAGACATACGGCACGACGAAACACGGAGGTGCAAGCATAGCGGTACACAACGGTCTATGATCGGCACAACCTAATACGCATACAATTATCTCAAAACACGTCTCGCAAAATAATAAAGTCTATAAAAGACAATGTGTCGTAGTTTTCGTGGATTACTCAGTTTTCAAAACTTATCAAAAGTTTAGTACAAACGTTTCGTGTGGTGTGGTAAGAAGACATAGACTCGACGTACAACTCACGCCAAAAGAAAAGACATCAACATAGTCGAGAGAATACTGACGAGAACTCAAACCAAGGAAGACAAACTTAGGAGTTAACGACAAACAAACACCTCAAATAAAATAACTTAGTTTGTACGTTTCGGCGTTTACTCTGTTATCCCCAAATAACTTGTATAAAACATAAACGTTTTATAATAAGAATTGAGTTAATTTAATAAAACTAGTTCTTCTCGAGTCGTCGAGACTTGGTTAAATCAAAACTGAAATTTACAATATTTAACAAGTTTATTTCTCGTATCAATGTCCAATATTCATAAATAACCGAATATGTTAAGCTTTATTAAAAGGAAATAATAATGTTTTAACACAACAAACATCCATTTTAATTTGTTGGGCTTACTAGTCCACTCATCACCAAATAACACAACACAACCGATTGGGCCTTGGCCCGTGACCAAATCAAACGCACCCTGATTAGTTGAAACAACACACCAACAAACAAAACAAGTTCTCCCATAAAAATCAACTACTCGTATTGCTTGTTTTCATTGTCTGTGTAAAGATATTAGTAAAAAAAAAGACCACCTGGTTCCAATGTTTAAACTAATGCCTATATCTAAAACTATTGCTAAAATATAATAATCTAAACAATTGGAGCTATAGTGGTGCATAAAATCTAAACAATGTTTAAACTTCTCATATTGCTTGTTATGGTGAGCTGTTTTTCCATTAACACGAACCACACAAACACCCATGTGTTATTATCGTTTTCACCAAACTAAGACAACCTACCGTGGGTAACCTCATCGACCCGAGACGAAACAGAAATCAAACAACAACAGATTCAGTAACCTCAATGAACACAACCACCCGACAATCATTTCTTACCACACGAATCATTTCCAAAACAGGTTTTAAAATCCATCTTTCAAGATTTCTTTGCCACACGAAACTTTTAGTAATTGTTTTTATAACATGTTTTAATTCAGTTTTTAATTCACGAAACATATGACACAACAATCGGTTTAAACCAAAACAATAGATAACCAATGGATTTCTCGATTTACCATGTCGAGTAAAACAAAGAGAACGAGGTGGTGGTGGCGAAGCTGCTTCGATGGTGGCAGGAAAGGGAGGAAAAGACGGCGGCTGTGGTGATGAGCACGAACCAAACAAAACTCAGAAATCTCCAACACACGATCTATACACGATACTTACCATTTGTGTTGCCGGAATACTCGCCGGAAAGATCATAGTTATCGAGAACGAGGGGGGGTTTCTTGGCGCGTGAATTATGTGGAAATGATGAGAAGGGTGAGAGGATTAAAGTGGTGGTGGCGGTGTGGTAGGGTGAGCGGCGGTGGTGGCCGGATGGCCGGATTTGGTCGCCGGATTTTATTAGAGATGAAAGAGAGATGGGAGTGGTGATAATGTCGGCTGGAAGCAAATAAAATGAAACATGTAACCCTAAAATTTTATAAGTGGGTATTTATAGTGTGAGGGTAGGACTAAGCACAAACCCTAACGCGCCCTCAGGGACTAAAACTGTCAATTTCTTCATATTTTGAACGAAACACCAACGAGACCAATAAATCGTGTGGTAAATATTTCCCGAGCACCCGAAAGTTATTCCATAATTTTTAAAATAGCTTTTCCATTAATTTTGATTATAAATACGTGTAGCTTTATTTCTCGTTGCCCGAATAAATTAATATTCGCGTTTAGAATAATTTTTCCAATAAAACGATTATTCATACGCCTCGTTTCTCACGAATAATAAAAAAAAATCAAAACAAATCGTCGGTTGTGCCAGTACACGTTGTGTACAAATTTTCACGTTTCGCGAGATAAATTCACGTTTTCAAACCAAATAAGTTCAGAAAGGATCCGTTTATGAAAAACGGGGAAAGTCTCGAATAAAAATATATTCGGAAAATTACGGGTGGTTACATCCACTGATTCACCTCTCATAGGAGTTAACACACCTAGAAGTGATGAGGGCAGTAACTTAAACTCTTAAGGAATTGATGGCTTCATGTACAACATTGTCTGACAACAAGTTCTAAATGCTGTATCAGATGATAAGGAAAGATATATTTTGGTACATAGTGAGATCTTCCAAACAAGGGGAGGAAACAAAAGTTATTTGCTTCAGGGGAGGTAACAATCTCAGGGGAGGAAATAATGGCCCAGAAAAGGAAGATAATCCAATAAAAGGAAGGAGAAGACAAGAGCATACAAGATGAGGAGGTTGAAAATGACAAGAACATTCCAAAGGAGAAAGTTCTATCTAGATCAAATGAAGAAAAGTTTCAATTTCACTTCAAAGACATGCTGGTTAGATGATTTCACTTGTTGAAACAAGCATCCAAGATACACAGCATCATTGCCTCTTATAATTCCTCCATCCAAGGAAATTGCACCATCTTTTAGTTCAAGATTGGTTCAATATGTTTTGATATTGCTAAAGTCAAAGAAGAGCAAAGTAGATGAATTACTGAGAAGATATTCAATCTTGAAGAACATAAGTGTTTGAAAGATCTTCAATCCAAGATTTAATTCAGAAACATGTTTGAAAGGATTCACATGTTTAGGGGAGGATTGTTGGGAATTAAATATTCAAGATGTCTAATATCGGGTTCTAATCCAAGAAATACTCTAAGTGTAATTCTGCTGCTAGTGCAAAATGGTTTCTGCTGATAATGTTGATTCTGCTGATAGAACATTTCAATCTGCTGATAGTGATAAATGACTCTGCTGATAGGCTTAGCATTCTGCTGATTGATTCTGCTGATAATGATTCTTGTTCCTGCTGATAGCGATAACTCGTTGCTGCTGATAGTGAACACTCTGCTGATGAGAGGATAAGATCGAAAAGATATTTATTGTATTTTGGTCAACAATATACGGTAGATAATATCTTACCCCATGTGCTTAGTTAACAAGTTGTATACATAGATACATGTTGTATCTGATGTACTGACACTTAATAGGATAAGTTAACAAAGTAAGTCGGCCAAGACTTTAAGCAATATATAAAGATCTTTTGACTATAAAAGAGATCTTAGTTGTGATATTAGTGTAAGTGTTAAAAACATAGAGTTAAGTGTTAAACGTTAGAACATAGAAGTTAGTACATGCATATGTTAGAACAAACACAAATATATCACAAGTGATAAAAACATAAGATTCAAGGTTGTAACCCTAGTGATATCTCAAAATCACTCGTATTATTATCTTTAATAATATTGAATCGTTTGGTGATAATCTTTATGTGTTCATTACTAACTAACAAACATAACAATTCCATTTCCATAACATACACAACCTTCTAAGTTTGGTTGAGTGAATTCCGCGCACTTAATCATTTTAACACAACATATCATACACACAAAGTTACAAGGTTTAACCACCTTATTCGTGTGTCCAGGATCCTAGCACAATCCCCGAAGTTGTGGAGTTATGATATTTGATGGGATCTCCTCGTTTAAGCTATTGCTTCCTATATACTTTAAAATCATAACATTGAACACATTGGTGAGTTGGTTCCATATATATATATATGGGTCCTTTTTGGGGTGTTACCTGAGCCGTGCCGCATATGCCCGCTATGAAGCTAATGTTATTGGGTTAAAGACCATGGTGTAAGCTGCTGATCATATATTCATCTTTAGAGGTATAATACTCAACTCGTTAGACATTTATAAACCTCATTTATATTTCAGCAACCAATTAGTTTTTAATATAATGGGTGGTTCTAACTTAAATAAATATTGTCAGCCCCATACATTCTGATATATCTGAACTTAATGGAACACAAAGAACAATGCATCTGATGCAATGCCTCAGGTAACCATGCCCACCCAAACCCATGTTCTTGCATTGCTAACTTGAATAGCACTTCATACAGTGTAAGATATACTGTTGCAAGGCTATCCTATTAGCTTGCCAATTGTGCCTTATCGTCAATGATTACTTTTTGAATACACTTATTCAAAATTGGTCTGTTACTTAACACTTTTAAAGATATATTTTCCAAACTTAGTTTAAATTCCAACTTTAGTAGGGGTCAAAATGATGATCACAAAAAAAAAAAAAAAAAAAAAAAAAAGGACGAAAAACAAAAAAGATGGGAGTATAATGAAAAACATAGTATGTTTAGAAGTTGCAAGTGCACTGAATAGTTCTAAGAGGGATGAAGTATAACTGTCTATGCCATATGCAAACTTAATAGCAAAAAATTCTAGAACATTTAACATATGAACTAACCACTGCACACGCCAGCGCATCTCTCTCTTTTCAATCACACGAAGGCAGACACGTAATGCCTCAACAGCTCGCTCTCTAACAGCCAATGTCGGATCCCTCAATGTCATCAGATGGCATCAAAAAATTCGGGCACATGAACATTAAAAACGGTCGAAGCATTCTCATCCATTTCCTGAACTCAAAAGGATGAATTAAGATTCTAGGTTAAGGACTAAAATAATAAAATTTCCAAGAAATATTGAAAAAACGATGCTAGTTGGCAACTTGAAAAACCATTAAAGCTTTAAAGCAACATGAAAATGATGAATATCACAACATTGTAACAGGTATTTTGTATTGTAGTTACCAATCCTATGTGGAGGAAATCTCAGTCTTTAAATCACAGAATAAGCACTCATACATACAAATCTTACTGAAATGATCTTGTGTCAAGTCATAGAATAAACACATCAAATTTAACCACAATTTCATGGTAAAGATCTTAGAATAAAAGCGCACATTCCAATCATTGTCCTTAAGAAGCGGAGACCACTGACTTTCTCGTCTTGAAAGAGAGAAATAATGCCACTGACATCGATATGTGCTTTAAGACCATTGATCAAGTCAGGAATAAGGCTTGGTGGTTAGTTGCTAACCTTGGTTCCAAAATTTGGACCCTTTGATGCATTGAAGGCTTTCTTTAGTTAACATTTCTCCAATCCAGGATTCTCACAAAAATATTTAATAGCTCTTCTGCTAGTTTCTCTAGTTTAACAGCAATATCCTTCATTAAATAGTTGCATCATCATGCAATAGACTTTTTTATTATGAATCGAGAATAGGCTGATTCACAATACATTGACCAACCAAAACTTGTTGTCCAATTTTGCAGAACTTAAAATAAAATGATTCACAATAGATTACCGTGGTATTTATAACTACACAGAAATAAACATGCTTGAGTTTTGGCTGGTTTTTCAGTCTCCAGGAAACAATCTGTCGTGTTTGGTTTCGAAGATTTAAGGCACCTGACAAACCAAAGCAGTTTGGCAGTTTTAACTTTTAATTAAGTCTAATGTTTTTAATAATTTTTCAATTAATTAATGCATTGTTATGTTTGCCTCAGGTAATCATGCCCACCCAAACCCATGTTCTTGCATTGCTAACTTGAATAGTACTTCATACAGTGTAAGACATACTGCTGCAAGGCTATCCTATTAGCTTGCCAATTGCGCCTTATCGTCAATGATTACTTTTTGAATACACTTATTCGAAATTGGTCCGTTACTTAACACTTTTAAAGATATATTTTCCAAACTTAGTTTAAATTCCAACTTTAGTAGGGGTCAAAATGATGATCACAAAAAAAAAAAAAAAAAAAAAAAAAAAAAAAAAGGATGAAAAACAAAAAAGATGGGAGTATAATGAAAAACATAGTATGTTTAGAAGTTGCAAGTGCACTGAATAGTTCTAAGAGGGATGAAGTATAACTGTCTAAGCCATATGCAAACTTAATAGCAAAATATTCTAGAACATTTAACATATGAACTAACCATTGCACAAGCCAGCGCGTCTCTCTCTTTTCAATCACATGAAGGCAAGCACGTAATGCCTCAACAGCTCGCTCTCTAACAGCCAATGTCGAATCCCTCAATGTCATCAGATGGCATCAAAAAATTCGGGCACATGAACATTAAAAACGGTCGAAGCATTCTCATCCATTTCCTGAAGTCAAAAGGATACTACATAATGGTCTGCTATTGGTACATGAACGTAATGGCATCAATGTGTTTGAATGTCATGTCCTAGTGACTGCTATTGGTATTGTCTGGCATGATGGTCTGCTACATGTAGCCCTATATCAGATACTACATAAAAGGCAATTGACGTTCTAATACTTTTCCTGCAAAAAATGCGTTGAAAGAAATCGTTAGTGACTCATCAAATCACAAACAAACTGAATAAAGACTCATATTTTAGTTTTTATAAGTAACCCAATGATAATAAACACCTACAATAAAAAGCCAAGAGTAGGAAAAAACAGGTTAGTGATGTAAGGTCGTTTATTGGAAAAAAAAAAGCCAATAATGCCTCTAACGACTGACCGATCACTTTTGCACAGATCAGGACTAATAGCCGAACCTAATTGGAAAGCTTGCTCGGTGGGGTTCATAACATTTGCACCTACAATAGATCTCAGTTAATTATCACAAATTTAGAACATTGAATAATTTATATCGAATTTTCGTTACAAAATGCATGAGTAACCGTACAGACTGCGTCGAACTGCAGGTAAATGTCGCTGCAACTGGTAGCTGCAGGTTAAAGATCAACTATTCCTACGTCTTGCCCATGAAGCACGTGAGGTGTAGCCATAGACTGGCACCTGTAAGCAGCATGCCTCTTCGATTGCGTTGCATAAGCAGATGTTATATAAAAATAAAAGATTAGACGTGAGCATACAGCCATTGAATCTGACATACTAACAACCAATGAATCGGATAACCTAACGTACCGTCATTAGAGTAAGGATGGAGAAAAACATCGTCCACCTTTCTTTTTCCCTTCCCAGTATTGGACACATGTGAGAAAGATTCCGCAAGCCTGCTACGCGTAACAACGTCATCAGTAGCAGGTTCATTTACTGTTAAGGAATGAGAAACCCCAAGCCTGCTACACGTAACAATGGCAGACACTGAGCATCTACTCACTTTTTCACTCTCTTAAAGTGTCCATGATCTAAACTTTCGTACGTACCATCAGTTGCAACATCGGATGTTGTTTGTTTGTTTTCTTTTTCCGTAACATTTAACAAATTAACATCAGCTGCACGCATATCCGCTAAATGACTAACCTCGTCGTGGTTACCAACAGAAACCGAGGGTTGCCAAAGTTCTATCAGATATTTACAATGCTCAAGATTTAATATCTCGAGATTCGGTGGCAGGCCATGGTTCAACTTTTTCAACAGTGTATAACTAAGGTCAAGAAATCTCAGTTTCTTAAGTTCCTATCATAGATAGAAAGAAGGAAGAATTCAGTAGCATTGAGAAATATATAAGATACTCTAACATTAGGTATAATTTCGATTAACTCCGTTGGTTTTATAGTGTTGTACATTTATTACGGAATGAGAAGATCAGTAAGCAATGAATAAATGGACAACCAAAAGGATTAAATGTACCTTCCCGCCTAGCAATTCAGCATCCTCCCAAATCAGATCATATGGATTCCTCTTCTTTTCACTACCTAACCTTGTCAAAATATGAAGATATGTGTAAATAAGCAGACAGAGATCTGTCGCCTCGATAAAAGTTGCACCGGACGAAAATGAAACAATGTAATTACGCATATGTTGTGTCACTTTTGAACCATATGCTCATAAATCAGTCAGTTTGGGTTGGGATTTATATCAAACAGATCAAATAAAAAATGGGCTCACAGGGGGAACATGACATTCGGGTTTAAGAAGTTAAAAGTTACCCAGAATATTCTTAACGTTCGTCGACCAAAGAACTTAAGAAAAATTCCATTCCTGCACCTGTTGCATAGCTGTACCAAAAACAAAAAAAACAAAAGAGCATTTAATTATAAAGCAGACAGAGTAGATACCTCAACAATTCAAATGACTTACCTTAACCTTCATCAGTGCTTCATCCACTCTCTGAGACATCACAGTTATCTCCCAAATTTTGTTTGGTTTAGGGAACTTGCATACTAAGAGATAAAAACCAAACCATAGCATAAGAGATAATTGCAAACTTTAGCTAAAACAAACAAATCCGTTGAATAATTCATCCGGCTTACTTTATTGTAGGACTTGAAAACCAAACCATAGCATAAAAAAATCGAATGATTCACTGGAGTAGTCTAATGTCTTGGGTTTTAGGATGGTTTAGTGAACGATGAGATTAGGTTAACAAAGAATTATGAAAGCTATAATTAAGCAATATATATCTTCTATATAATTTGTGCCATATTTTGTAAACCCATTATATCTAAATATTAAAGTATATAATCCCCTAAATAAAGATTCAAACCAAAACTAATCCAATTACGTGTTTTTTAAAATTTATGGTATTAATATTTTGATAATCAGTATATTTATGGGTTTGCAAGATATAACACAAAAAATAAGTTAATCTAGTGGTAAAGAAAGTTATTAATAAAACTATAGATCATAGGTTCGATTCTTGCAAAATTAATTTTTACCAAAATGACAACCGAATTTAAATACATCCTTACTTATAAGGATTATATTAAATACAAATTTAATTAAAAATGTGGAATTATGAGGTGGCATAGTTTATGATTATGTGGCATTGAGGTGGCATTTATGTGGCATTATCTACGTGTAACGCCTCCTGTTATATATAATGTAGAGATATACACACACACATATATAGCACAGAAGCCTGGATCAAGTGGTTACTAATTTGACATTTAATTTTTGTATAGAAACTTGTAATTGGTAATCTAAAGACGTAAAACAATAGTTTTGGGTAGTACTGCCGGGCCACGGAGTGTAAAACAATAGTTTTGAGAATCATAATTTCACTTGTGGATAGCGAGTATTTAGTATATGGATATGGTTATACCCACATATATAGGGGTGTTAGTTGGGTCGGGTTGGACGGGTTCGGGTCAATTCGGGATGGGTCAAACTCGGGTTATTTTGTATCACAGGTGATACCCAATAAGTTATTTTGTATCACAGGTGATACCTAATATATTTTCAATCGTTTTGTTACAAAAATTAGCTTATCTTTCATAGACTCTCCATTGATGTATAGTTTTAACTTTATGAATTAGGATGTTCTTCCCCTGTTTTCCAAAAGTTTAGAGTTGATTTCAAACATTTTGTATCACAGGTGATACCTCATATATTTTCAATCATTTTGTTACAAAAATTAGCTTATCTTTCATAGACTCTCCATTGATGTATAGTTTTAACTTTATGAATTAGGATGTTCTTCCCCTGTTTTCCAAAAGTTTAGAGTTGATTTCAAACATCGTTCACAGAAACATAAAACATCAGAATCAAGTCATTAGCTGAATAAAGTTAGTCGGGGATGGTTGGGTAGAATTACATTTATCTCGGTATATGGTTTTCTTACAGCAACTTCGTATTTGTGTTTTCATATCAGGTTATTTTGAGTATATTGATCCTAAATAGGTAGATATACTTATTTTTTGCCAAATACTTGAAATAATTGATTGTTGCATCTTCAAGTTTAATTAATTACTTTAGAGACACATCTAAGTACCCCTCTTAATTGAACATGGAAGGGCAATGAAATCATCACATGTTGCTAGATTATTATATTCTGGGAATTTAATTTTTGTCATTGACTTCTATTTGCTCTTGTACGGTATTCATAGTTTTTGTTACAAGCAACTCTATTAAATTCTACTTCACTTCCCTTAATTTTTATGGGACTCCCTACACATAAGCAATACCGTGTTCTTAGTTGTTTATCTATTTCGATATCAGTCATATCTTCAAGATAAATACGAGTTAAATAACTTAAGCATAAATTAGAGCCTTTAGTTTGTGTGGCAGCTAATTCATTAACTACGGTTGATTCGTTGTTTGCTATGTTTTTGGATTTTAACATTTTAGTGTCCTGTGTTCTTCCCGTCCTTGCAGTTTTCATGAGTAGCTAGAGAACATTAGAATGCATCGGGATTCAATTTTGCTCTACATCTACTCTATGGAACAAGCATTCAGGCTTCAATGGATTCAGATGGCACTTACCTCCTATACTTAGCTAAAATGGCAGTCCGTGGTGGTTGCAATGTGATGTCAGATATTATTTGGCTCTGGACTTGTGCTTCTGAAAAATTACAAAAAAACGTTGGCTCTGGACTTGTGCTTCTGAAAGATTACAAAAAAAAACGAGGTTGCTGGTAAATGGCCGTTATTTAATTTCTAGTCTTCAATAATTATCAGTTAATCTTTCTTTCTATGAATATCTGTAGGTATAAAGTATGTAATGTTTATTGAGCGAAGGTTGTGTTCGAACTGAATGCCTTTCTGAATCATGTAGATTTCTGTCTTTGCTTTCCAAATCTCATGTTCAAGTGTTGTGCTCAAGTTGTTTGTTGTAGACTTGCTGCTCCTTTGTTAGTGTAGCGTTATGCTATTAATAAAATGTAGTTATTATTATGTTTTGTCTCGATATCTTATATCAATGATATTGGTTCATTGTTTTCGGAAATGCACGATACATGGTTTTCATGTCGGGCCTGGTCTTACGGGAATTAAACGAGCCTAAGAAAACCTAAAGATCAAAAATTACTCCTAGATGGATACTAAATTTACACATCTAGGGGTAATTTTTGATTTTTAGGTTTTTAAGTTTTAGTTATAATATTTTTGTTATGTAATGTTTTTATGAAAATATTAAGAATTTGATAAGCTATTTTCATGTTGCTTATTGTGTAGACTTTTAAGCTTATTTTTTTTTTGCTAAATACTTGTTGTTACCTACTAACATTATCAGGTATCACCAGTGATACAAAATAACTTATTAGGTATCACCTGTGATACAAAATAACTTATTTGGTATCACCTGTGATACAAAATAACTTATTTGGTATCACCTGTGATACAAAATAACATATTAGGTATCACCTGTGATAGTTAGACTGTAGTTAGCTACTTCATGAAATTATGATATCAAGAAATCATGAAATTATGATTAGGGAAATCATGGTTAACCTTATATGGTTGTTTTACATCATTATGTCATGTTAGTTTCATGAAAGGGAAAATTTTGGTTAGAGTTAATTGACTAGCCAAACGTCCCCTTATGTTCTTACTTGTTCCAAACACTAGCCTTAGTCATGTTTTCATGATTTATGTTGTGTCTATAGGAGCAAGGATCTAGGCTACCGTTTTGGAATCATTATCCGACTTAAGTTAAGTAACAAATTGAGGAAAAACATAAGGGTATAAATACCCGTACCTCATGTTCATGTTGTTATTATCAAGTTCATGCTAATTATATCATGTTATTGCAAGTATCATGTTTAATGGTCATTTTAACGGTGTGGTTATTACTTCATTTTTCATGTTGAACCGAGTGGTCATAATATCGTGTCTCATGATGATCTGTGTGGTTTTATATCATGTATATAGACCTTTGTAGGAGTTGTGGTTTACACACTCATGATCTTTCATGTATCACAGGTGATACCTAATATTTGGTATGTATCACAAGTGATACCTAATATTTGGTATGTATATAGAATTAAGGTGCCTTTTCCACCTTAATTCTCAAGTTATAAAAATTTTGTTTTCACAAAAGTTGTTCATTTTTAGCTTATTAATATGTTTCATGAAAAAATTTTTTGCAAAAACAAAAACTGGGAAGTTGGGAAGCCCAGGGTGAGCCTAGGCTCGAACCCCAGACCTCTACCATCCTCAACCAGTTTAACACACCACAACCATCTCTGCCCTTGGGTCTTTTTCGTTATAGCTTGCACCTTTAATTCACTTGACCAATTTTTTCCCTTTTAGCTTAACTTCCCTTTTTGTTTATTCACAGCTTATTCAAATAAGCTGTCGATTCCTTTTTATTTTTCCTAAGTTCAATATAGCTTAAAGTAGTTTTCCACAATTTTTCATAATTTTTAGTATTAATTTAGTATTTTTAATATTATTCTTAGTCCAAAACTGTTTTTAATTCATTAAAAATAAAATAAAAAGCAAATTTAAACATCTAGGGGTAATTTTTGATTTTTAGGTTTTCTTAGGCTCGTTTAATTTCCGTAAGAACTCGTTTTTCAGTTTAATTTGCGTTTTTGCTTATTTGTGCTTTACTTACTTATTTTGTATCACATGTGATACCTAATATGTTATTTTGTATCACCTATGATTTTGTATGTATCACAGGTGATACCTCATATTTTGTATCTACAAAAACAAGTAGGTAACTACAGTCTAACTATCACAGGTGATACCTAATATGTTATTTTGTATCACAGGTGATACCCAATAAGTTATTTTGTATCACAGGTGATACCTAATAAGTCATTTTGTATAACTGGAGATACATGATAATATTAGTAGGTAACAAGTATTTAGCAAAATAAATAAACTTAAAAGTCTACACAATAAGCAACATGAAAATAGCTTATCAAATTCTTAATATACTAATAAAAAAATTACATAACAAAAATAGTCAAGTTTAAAACATACAAACCCGAATATGCTGGAAACTTTATTACAATTCTATGCAAGTTTGTATGGATATAATTTTATCTCCAAGTTCTATAACTCGAGTCCGTTTTATCGGGCTTGTGATAACTGTATAGCTTCTTGATCCTGTGTCGAGTCTTCTCCCCAAGCAAACCGGTGAGACATACGAGAGAATTCTTGTTTCCTGACTTCTTCAACTTGTTCCCACTCTGCCCATCGCTCGGCCAAATCTTGTCCTCGTAGCATACGAATGACCTCTCCCATTTTTGGACGCTCTTCGGGTGAACCCTGAGTGCATAACAATGAGACTCGAAGAATACTTTCAACTTCCCGCCACGAAAATCTTCATTGTTTTCATTTGTAAAGATAACCTGAGTCATAATGAATTAATATTGTTGATACTAAAATACATAAGTAGGATTCTAAAGTTTTGAAATATGGGGAAGATGCAAACCAGTTTGTAGCCATCATTGTACAGGCTCTGCAACTTCTTTGGTATTGAGGCATACATAAGAGACCAAGCTTTTGCACCAACTCTGTAATTAAATACACAGAAAGTGCAATGCAAAGTTGCAAACGAATTTATATTGTTATATCACTGGCTAGATGTGGCCATTTACCCCCTTCACTCATTAATGGGTCAATTCAAGTTATGTTTAATCTTTAACAGCCATTGGTGCATTGCCTTGTGTATCCAGCTGACCAGTCATATGGGTCAAAAGTCACCCAATGTAGCTAAAAAGGAAACAGGTCATATGGGTCAAAAGCCGCCTAACTATACTGTTTATTCATTTATTCAAATTATAATTGTAATATATAGTTCAAGTAATCATATTTAGCGCAATCTTTTCTGCAGCAGCTTATTTAACAGATAAATTAATTTAAAAAATCAAAAGAATTGTGTAGAACTATGCACTAACAAATCGGACAAAACGTGCTCTGGGTCAACCCAGTCCATACCAGATGTTTACCCAACCAGCACAGTTTTGGTACCAATATTAGATTGGAAGTGTGTTTATACATGCCATAACAAGCATCTAAAAGATTAAAACTAGAGATACCTTTGAACAGATGTTTTTGCAAGACATCCATCAAAATCAAAAGCGGCGGTTTTCTTTGAATCACGGAGGCCTTCATCCTAGAATTAAAAAAAAAATGATTTGTGGTAACTTCTGGCAATGCCAAAGCTTGTCATGGTATCAACTTCTGACCTTACAATCCAGTGAAGTAAAAGAGCTCACCCGTTCTAGATATATGATTGTTTGGAACACCTTCCATTGTGGCGGTTGCAAGTTTACTGCTGTCTTCACCTACAACGAATCAAACCCGTGAAAAGGCTAACCATTGTTAACGAGAATAGAAAAATGTGATAAGAATAACTAACCTTCTACGTCAACATAGAAGTCACGGTCAAGTTTACGCTTTAGGTTGAATCGGTATAAAAAGATGGACCCAAACAGCAAAAGAACTAAGGCACCACAGCTTGTGCCAATGGTAACAAACTTTAGTTTGGACTTATTTGGAGAACCTATGAAAATGGTCAAATACCCCATATGAGTCATATAAAAACTCTGAAAGCGTCAACTAAGACAAAAACTAATGAAGAAAATGAACCTGATAATGATGTCCCATTTTTATGTTTTTCTTTTGATAATTGATAGCTCTGCAATTGGCCTTTTACATACTTAAGACTTGTTGTACCAGTTCGAGAGTGGCCTACACCAGGCCTCGAAGAATTTATATATTCTGCGTGAGCTTTAATCTTGGATGTAATGATCTCATGAATCGTTGGTCTTAATCTTTATTCAATCAAATGCTAAATATCACATGTGATATATTTAACAAATAAGCTCATTAAAAACATATATTTACCAAACATATATTCAGATTGAAAAATGTGAACTCTTGTCTCAAATGATACAAGCCTTATCAAAATGCAGTCAAGAGGTAGGAACATATTGGTGATTTTCTAAATATCACTTGTGATATTCTGAATATCTCTGAATATCACTTGTGATATTCTGAATATCACTTGTGATATTCTGAATATCACTTGTGATATTCATATACAACACACTAGCTAGTTGTAGTAAAAAAAAAGTCAGAAAGTGCTTTGGGTCAACCTGACTGGACCCAACCAGTCCCAAAATATTACCCTTTTTGACCTGTTGTCCAACGCAACTTGTCACCTCTACTTGCAACAATACTTACAAGAAAGGAATAAATGAAAGTTGAGATACCAACCTCACAAAAGGCCAGTGTTGTGTAGGGAGTGGAGTCATTGTGTTCAGCATTTCTTGTCGAGACCTATCAGGTGTTTTGTAATTAAAATGAAACCTTCGAGCGATGATGACCTGATTCAATGCGTAAGCAGTCATTTTACCAAATTTCTACATAACATGTGTGGTATGTAAGCAGATAAAAAAAAGTACAGAGTGAAACTTACAGCTGTTCTGATCCTCTCAGAAACATGGAAAACAGCTTTTAGTTGGTCATGGTGCATATGGCAAAGTATCTTGACCTTAAATCACAAACAGAGATAAATAAGTCAGACCCCCAGTACAAATGTTTATAATAAACCTCAAAATATCTTCACCTAACTACATATAGAGATGATGGCTAGAACACAGAAATTTGTTTACAAATTAATGCTTTTTACAAACTTGTTAGTAGATTGAATCATAATCAGAAAAGACTTGTGCATTCTTTGAGCAGACCAACTTCTTTTATAATCCGTAATGACTTTTTCGCTGTTGACTGACAGGAACTAGTTTGAGTTCTGGAGATAAGTCACCTCTTTCTAGTTAGAACCTGATATGTACCCACTTAAGCTTGAAAAACACCTCGACATAACAGAAACACTAATCTACATATAAAACAGAAAAGTCTAGATGTTAAACCTTAATGCCAAAGCCAAAAAACCGTTCTAATACAACACCAAGAGGGACTCCGACGACATAGTAGCTTCCAAGGTTAACCATAGCAACTCGGGATTGGCAGCCACAACCAAGTGCTACTCCTACAAAATTCAGATTTTTTTAGAACTTAGCATGATTCAGTTTAATTATTAGATACTAAATGAACGACTAACTCACCTGTAAAAACCGGTTGAATGCAACTAAGAAGTACAGTGAGTGCTAGCAACACGGAAAGTTCATCAGCCATGCTAATGACAACATTGTTGGATGTAAAGATCATAGCTAATTTTTCGGGAAATGCAATGATGACTGCACTAAACAATAGGCCTATAAGGATGGATGTTAGCAATGATATCTTGGTAGCAAATATCGCGCCTATTGCCTGCTCCAAGCTCATTTGCCACACGAACACTGTTTTCATTTAAAATGTTTACCGTCTCATCGATTTTATAGTTCCGTTTATGCATCTATATGATCGTTGTAACAATGAGACTATGAACGTACCCTGTAGCAGCCAAGAACCCATATGGAATCATGATCTCCCAACCATAAGTAGTAATGCTGCCAACAAGAACACATAACATTGAAGCAAGAAAACATAGTTAAATAAACGCCACTTGTAATTTTGAGATCAATAAACAAACCATATTGAAAGCGCATCAATATCGACTTCTGTGTTCCCTAAGCTCCTAGCTACTATCACCAATACTCGATAGTAAAAACTTTCCAACCTAAAAGGAAGTACAAAAAATAGAACATTATTTAATCAGTGGGATTAGTAACAACACATGATATACACTAGTAAAACTTCTAAAAAATCAAAAATTCAAAATTAGATATGAACAACTTCGAATGTTTTCGTATGCGTTTCATCAATGTTTTCGTATGCGATATAGTCTCTTCTGTAACTACTGCATCAGTCACAACCGCATTTTCCCTAATTTTTTCAGAATCTATAAACACTTGTTTAAAAAAAAAAAAAAAAAAAAAAAAACAGAGTTACTAAGCTTATAATATGCTCGAATAACATCGAATTTTCTAATTAACAATTTGATTGTGATCCATTACCTCGATGAACCGGATACAGAGAGAGATGATAAAATCGTGGTTGTTTATATAACTCATGGTTGTTGATTAACGTAATGATAATGGTGATATTGAACATAGATCATTTTGATGATCAATCGATGAATTAAATAGCGAAATTAGGGTTTCAATTTGGTTACGGAGGTTTAGATGTAGTGAAATGCCGGAGGAGAAGAAAACAAACATTTTGTGTGTGTAAAATATGACTACAAAAGGGGGTGATTTTAAAATTTTGTTTATATATTTGACGAAAAAGCCTTTGTAGTGTAAATATTATGTTACATTAGATTAATGAGGATGAAAGGGGAGGATTGATCCTTTCGTATATTAGTAATGTTTGGGATCTAAATGATGTTTTATCCTAAACTAATCGGCCCCTTAATTTGCCTAAAAAGAGAAGTCGTATTACGAAACAAGCCCCTTTGAGAAAATGAGGATGGGCCACCGGTGGAAGAAGTTGTGTAGTTGAAAAAGAGCCACAAAGACAAATACAGTAACAAACAAGATTCAAAATAAAACATTTCAATATTCAATCAATGATTTCAACTAGTTGTTGTTCTTCTAACCCTTTAATATTTCCACCCAAATCATTACTTACCAGAACTTATTATCATCTAATCAAGAAGCGAGTTAACTGTGTTGTTGTTGTAAAAGCTTCAATGGTGGAATCTTCATCTTTTGAAAATTCTTCTTCTTCAAATAATAATAATGGTTTCCTTAAACGTATGGAACAAGCTTGGTTAATCTCTCAGGTATTTTTATATGTTTTCTTTACATTGAAACCTGATTCTTTGCTTATTTGGATAACCTGTTTTAGGGGGTGTTTGGTTAAGCTGATTATAAAAGCTTATTTCTCAAGGGATTAGCATAAACCCATTTTATGCTATATATGCAATAAGCCCTTTTATGCTTATTTCTGAAGGGATTAGTAGAAGGAAATTGCTTACTTACAAATAGTGAAACAAGCAGGGCGTTTGTTTGTTCAAAATGAATCTTAGATAATCAGAATTGCCAAACACTCAATCAGCTGATTATTGCATTTTCTTATACGGCGATCGACTATCTCCATTCTCGTGCAGTGCGCTTTTTTTAATTGCTGTTTATGAATGTTATCTAGGATTTTGATGTGTTTTACGCAAATAGAGAAAACCATTGATTTTAGACTCTATGGTTTTGTTTATTTTACTAAACACTTTGATCCCTTAGTTTTATCTTTCCACTTTTCTGTGTAATAATCGATGCTAGCTCAATAACGTTTGGTAGTATGCTGGCTAGGATATTTATTACTCGTATTAACTTGGTTGTCATTTCTAAATGGGCAAACAAGTAAACGGAGAGGGATGCTACCAGGGAAGAGTCAAGCCTTTTTGGCTCTTATGTACGCGGACCGGTATTCCTGTGGCCGCTTCCAGACGTTTCCCTGGCCATCCCAAGATGTTCACCCAACGAGGTTTGAACATGGGTCTCATGGGTCTCATCTGAGACCTTCATGCCACCTTACCACTAGGCTACCTTGAGATGGTTGGCTGTCATTTCTAAATATAATGGCTAGATCTTTAACTATAAGAGTATATGTTCATAATGACAATATCGGTTACCCGAATCTTAGCTATTCTATAAGTTCATAATGACAATATCGGTTACCCGAATCTTAGGCTACCTTGAGATGGTTGGTTGTCATTTCTATAAGTTCATAATGACAAAATCGGCTACCCGAATCTTAGCTATGTCTAACTAAAATCTTAGGCATGCTAGCATGGATACACTTAGCATTCCGTGTTAGATTCCGATCGACATTTTAGATTCCAGAATATAAATCTTTAGGAAAACTAATGGTCTGGGAGGTAGCAGCAGACATACATCATATTTCATGTTAGGTAATAGATTGGATGATGGATACATTTGAGGAAACACTGTTAACGTGATCTAAACACTGTAACCAAGTCGTGAAAGTTAAAACTGTAATGTCCAATTCTTTGAGTTACTTAAAAACCTCAACCAAAAGATGCGTTTTTCACTTTTGCCGTATGAAAAGATTGATACTTTTGTTGTTTTTTGTTGACCCTGTAGTTATCTCACACTTTTATCATATGTGTCATGCATATCCTTTCAATAAGTCGGTTTCATATTCACAAAGATCCATCACACACTGTTAAAAATCTTGTCTCAGGAAGACATGTTAGCCTTAATATCTATGATTATATAGAGTTAAGCAACTCTGTTGCTTTGTTGATTTTATATATATTATTGGCACCACAACTTTCTAAGTTTTTTCTGTTGATGGTTATTGTTGCAGCAACCGAGGCCAGTTGCTTGTTCTTCTTGTGAATCCAGTGGGCATGTCGAGTGCAAATGGTGTGGTGGCACAGGGTTTTTCATTCTTGGTGATAACATGCTATGTGAAGTACCTTCCAGAAATTCCAGCTGCGTCATTTGTGCTGG
Source organism: Artemisia tridentata subsp. tridentata (assembly GCA_021014915.2). Lineage (NCBI taxonomy): Eukaryota > Viridiplantae > Streptophyta > Magnoliopsida > Asterales > Asteraceae > Artemisia > Artemisia tridentata. The sequence goes on from CP139505.1 coordinate 71,529,418, forward strand.
AAAGGTGAACTTTTTTTTTTAAAGTCTTACAGTTACTTTTAAGCATTTGGAGACCTTTAGTACTACATTTTTCGACGTTATAATTACCTTGTTTTTTCAACTTAAGCACTTGCCTTCTCCAATTGAGGCGTTAGAATGGCAGCTTGGGAAGGTTGGTTAAAGGGTCAAAACAGGTTCGGGTCAGTTTGACCTGTAACACCTTTGGTATAGAAAATTTGGATTTCCAATAGGTGATTAGCGTGTCAAATATGATCGTAAAAGTTATTAAATTTTATATAATACTCCCTCCGTCCCAAAATTATTGTCCCACGACAAAAAACACATTCTTTTAGAAAAATGTCACTATCACTACTTTCTCTCTCTTACTTTTTTGCCAAATGACAAGTTTACCCTTAACCAATTAATTAACACTTCATTAAAGTTTGTAATATTAATTTCAACCAAGGGTAATATAGTAAACTTTACCAAACTCACTACCTATTCACTTTCTATATTTGGTATGGGACAATAAAATTGGGACAGACGAAAAAGGAAAGTGGGACTATAAAATTGGGACGGAGGGAGTAGTATTTTTTAAACTGATTTATTAGGAGCTTTTGTGCATAAGTGTATACTTTTCTACTTTCGGCTGATCTTTTTCAGATGATTTTATTGACTTTACCCTTTTGAAGTAACATCTATTTATAGATGTTGCTAATGCCGTTACCTAGATAATGCTAAAATGAAATCTGGCCCAAAAGTTTTTCTGACCATTTGCTCTGTATCTAAGCAATAAGAGAACTTTGAATGAAGATCTAGAGGTTAGAATTGTTTTTAATCCTTTCAGAGAACGAGATAATCACATTGATTGACTTTTTTCATACTATTTTACTGAAGAGCTTTGGTATATCTTGTACTTTGATTGAAGATTTCTTTTGGAAATACTATCAGTTATAATGAAATAGAATTTAGTGAACAGTTCATTGCATATTTTTTCTTAATATCAGTACCATGTATTGACCATTTTCCCCCCTTTGCTAAATATCTCTGATTCCGTAGACGGTTAGAATGATAATTTTAAATAGAGGTGGCAAAACAGGCGGATCGGACGGGTTCGGGTAACGGTCCAAACGGGCACAACCTAAATGGGCACGAATCAGATGGGCAAATTTAATTTTCGGGTCAAATAGGCTCGGGTCAAAACGGGCACGGATCAAGCAGGCCATATTTAAAAAAAAAAAAAAAAAAAGACAATAAACGTAAAAAAAAATAAACTTTATTCCAGAAACCAAACGCCCCCTATGGTTTATCTACCCAGTTAGCAGATAAAAACATGTATTAACCGTATTTAACTGTGTTCATTCAAAAATTAAATTAAAAAGTAATCATATAGTTACTATTTATTCTATTACTTAGAATCTTAGATTGACAAACACAAAAAATAACCAACAGAAATGATAAGTTATTTCGTTAAAAAATTTTAGGAACGTACAGTTGCAAAAGAAATCAACATCTAGTCACTTGCAGAACTAGTAAAAATAAATTTAATATTAAAAATGCTATAAAACAAAAAGAATCATAAGTAAATTATAATAATAATACAACAACATTTTAAAGTTGAAACTAGTTTGGTTAACATCATAACCAAGCTGTTAACTTTAGATATGTGTTCATTATACAAGATTGCTGATATGGCTGTATGATTGTATCAGGGAGCAACTTGCTGTAGCGATTGTAAAGGTACTGGATTTCGTGCAAAATGGTTGGAACAGCCACCCATCCAGTAGTAATCGTGCTTCATGTAAGTTGTCAAATGTAACACCAGCCTGTCACACATGTTACTCTGTACATGTATTCGTTTAAACATTTTTCTTGATTTCATTATACTAGCAGTTAGCAACTAGCCCGGCCTCTTACAGTGTGTTGGGTAATAGCTCCGTATATTTCCCTCTTGACAATTTGATATCGATTAAATATAGATTCTTTACGTTCATATACACGGATACACCTACTCTTTCCGTTTATAGTTATTTTCGCGTTTACATTATTAGAGGCGGTCACTGAGGACTTGGAAGCATCATTTTTTGCATTATTCCTTTTTTTTCCCTAAATCTTACCATGTTCAATAGTTGAATTCTATGTTTTTAGCCTATATGGCCATATATTTTCTTTTATGAGGCATTCAAAAATTGTTAGAATAAAACGTCCACTACAATCAATTGAATATGTATGTAAGCTGCAAAGAGCTACTAGTATAACATTAGGCATTGAAACCAGATTTAGCACACTAATCGAATCACTACACATCTATTACAAATTCACCAGATAGCATCATTCATGGCAAAATAACTTATCACCACTTGCATAAAGTCCTACATGCAACTTTCATTCCTCAAGCGTCAGATATTGCAATTAAGTTGCAAATTTTTCTTAGCTAATATCCGAACACTTACTAATATTAATTAACATCACGGCTGAGTATGTAGAGATCAAATCATCAGGAAAAGAACACATACTTTAACTTGGAAAAAAGAACATACAAACTAGACTTCAAATCAAAATCGAACTCAATTACAAGGCAGAAAAGAAACTGAGAAAGGTCCATATGCACGAGCCAATAGTCTCACACATTCTTTATCTCTATATCCAGCTGTCGACAACAATTCCTTCAAGTAGTTCATCTCTATCGGTGACAACAATGGTTGACGATCATCCGCTGCCCAGCCTTTAGGTAGTTAACAAAAAGTTAAAACACAACGCTTATTAGGCAATGGCCAGGGGTTTTTGTTATGCTTAATGAGTGAGCGAAAAAATGGACTAGGTGGCGGTGGAGAAGGACACGAGAATCCTTGAGGAAGACCTACCCAGACTTTATAACGACGTGCTACCAAGACTTCGCGACAAAGGGGACAAGTTTTATTTCTTGGAAACCATGTCCTGATGCATTCTTTATGGAAGATGTGGTGGCACTTTGGGAGTTGAATGAGCTCTCGACACACAAATTCGTCTAAGCAGATCAAGCAAGTGGTGTCTGGTAGGGTTTTGAGATAGTATGGCTCGGGGATTATAAGTTTACAAACACTACGTGGTTTCTTCATGACCCAATTTTTACTCGATTCTTGTTAATTAGGGATGTTGGAATGATCATAAGATGTTTAAATCATCAGATTGGTGTTATATATATATAGGGTGGGGATACAATGAGAAGGGGCTTAAAATGAGAAGGATGAGAAGTCATCTAAACCATTGGATCTAACTTGCAAGATGAAAAAAGCGGAGTGACATTTGTGTAAATAATAGGAACTTGAGGGGCAAAGATGTAGTAATGAAAATTGAATACATCTGGTAATTTCATAACCCAAAATTCACTCACTCTATTCCAATTCCCCAAATGAAATCGGATCATATCATAACACTAAATTCACTATCTTCAAACACAAGCTAATCAATCAACACAAAACCATAATAATTTCTGAACCAAATCTATTGATTATAGAAGCAACCTACTGCATCTCCGATGGTAAGGTTGAATCTTCTAGATCTTACACCGTATTTTTTATCGATACACATTTTTTACTGCATTGATTTGTTATTTATTTTTCTAAAATCGTGTATTTGTTTATAAATTTAGCAAATAGAAAGAGTAATAGGATGGTTAATCCTGCTTATACAAGAAAAAAGGGGGGAAAAAAGATGAACTGGGAAAACCGATTGCGGAATCATAAAGTAATTATTATATTTTAAATTATGATGCAGTAGTTTTAATTTTAACATATATACAGTAGTTTTTAATTTTATCTGAGATGCAGTAGTTTTATAGTTGTTGTTTATCTGATGCACTGTGCAATTAAACTGAGATGCAGTAACTTTTAAATTGCCGTGTTTGAGTATGAATAGGTTAAACATAGTTTGCGTTATGTGTGAAAATAATTTTAAGTTGAACTGAGATGCAGTAACTTTTAAGTTGAATACATAATGCAGTAAGTTATGTTTTCGTTGTAATGAAGTGATGCAATAGCTTATATATTGTGGCAAATATTGTTTGATTAGGTAGCGTGCAGTGTGTTTTAGATGTCGAAAAGTTTCTGTGAGTGTATTTGAATGATTGATGAATCAGTTGTAAAGAAGCAATGCAATAGGTTATGTTTTGTGGCAAATATTGTTCGATTAGGTAGCACGCATTGTGTTTTAGATGTCGAAAAGTTTATTTGAGTGTATTTAAATGCATGATGCAGTAGTTGTAAAGAAGTGATGCAGTAGGTTCTTGTATGTGTCATATAAGTCTAGATTAGCTCAGGCGCGTAGTGTTTTAAGTGTCGAAAAGTCTTTGTGTATGTGTTTACTTGATTGATGCAGCTGTTGTAATGCAGTGATGCACTAGGGTCTTGTATGTGACATATAAGTCTAAATTAAGTATGGCGTGGAGTGTTTTAAATGTTTGAAAGAGTTTTTTTGTGTGTGTTTGAATGCAGGATGTAATAGTTGTAAAGAAGTGATGCAGTATGTTCTTGTATGTGTCATATAAATCTAGATTAGCTCAGTCACGTAGTGTTTTAAGTGTTTAAAAGAGTTTATATGTGTCTTTGAATGCATGATGCAGTAGTTGTAATGAAGTGATGCAGTAAGTTCTTGTATGTGTCATATCCAGACGCGTAGTATTTTAAGTGTCAAAAAGTGTTTGTGCATGTGTTTAATTGATTGATGCAGTTGGTGTAATGTAGTGATGCAGTCGGTTCTTGTATGTGGCATATAAGTCTAGAATAGGTTAGATGCGTAGTGTTTAAAGTGTCGAAATGTGTTTGTGTATGTTTGTGTGGATGATGTAATTAATATATAATATTACCTGCTTGTTTGAGTAAACGTGAAGTGACTGATTGAATTCTTAATAATCTACAGCAACACAGTATGTGCCATTCTCTCAACCAAGGGGTGTTCCAACTACAGATGATGCTGCTGCAGCAGGTAATCTCTTTGAGGTTTTTAAATATTTTTTATGAGCAAAATCAAACAATATGATTCCTCTCATCTCTTTCCGATACAAATACTTTGACTCAAACTTGATAAGTTATGTGCTGTTATGGTGTGCTGCATATCTTCATAGGTTCATTGGCTATAACATGTTGGTGGTGCTTCTTAGTCTAATTGATTCGCTGGAATCAACACGTTATTTTTCCAAGGAAACACAAGTGGAGTATGTGTAACCCGGTTCGTTATCCCCGATGAAGGATGAATGGAATTTGTGAGATCGGGTTTGTGAATCGTGTTTGAAATATGAAAACGGAGAGATTTTGGATTTGATTAAATTAAATTTCCTACAACTACGGGAAGCATAAATAGGCTAAGGTAAACTTAAACATTCAAATCTACAAAGCATAAATAAACTAAACACGAAGAAAGCAATTACGTAATTTAAAAGACGAGAAAACGCGAGACTAAAACTGAAATCTAAGAAATACTAATCCTACAAGTTCCAAATTATTTTTCCTAAAACCTAAATTACAAAAGAAAATTTTGAAAAAAATAATTTTATTTTTTTGACTTTTAAATTATTTATTATGAATTAAAAACTAAAATAAACTATTTAAATGATTTAAAAATAGCAAATGACTTTGGAAAAATCTAAAAATTTGCAGGTAAATCTAAAATTAAATTCTAAATCTAGGAAAAATAAAATCAGAAGCTATCTAACCCATAATAAGCAAATTGGGCTAATAAGCAGTTGGGAATAAGCCCAAAAATAAGCTAAAAAGCACTAAAATCTATCAAATGCTCAGGAATGATTTAACACACTTATAACAAACACAAAAAGCTCAAATAAGCTCATGCAATAAGCAAATCAGCTGCTGATCAGTAACAGATTAAGACAGAACCTAAATGACTAATCTCCCTACTTTAATCCATTCTATAAGCCAGAAAAAAGCAAATCAGGGGAAACCAAAAGCCAATTATGAAAGCTTATATAACAGACTATCTATTAACCCAAAATGCCTAAAAGTTAACCTCAATTGCTTATTTAAATTGGGTCTAGATCAGATGGCCCAAGAACATTAAAACTGATGCAGGTCTGCACAGGCCAGATGGCTTATTTGCAGACCTATTTAAGTTGACTAATAAGCTACTAGGTGAAGTAAAAGCTTAGAAGCTAAAACCCTATACTTTGAGCTTCTCAGAACACCCAATTTCAAGTAAAGTGAACAAATGAATAAGCAGTTACTAAGCACACAAGAAGCTGAGTTCAGCAAACCTTGTGCAGGTCTGCACAAAGTGTTCTGTATCAGCAGTAAGGGAAAATTGCACTCAAGTCTTTCACTACTCAATGAAACTATGCCAACTTCTGGAATTCCACTTAAAACACTGAATGGAACATGAAAGTGCCAAGATGAAGGGCCAAATAAGCCTCAGCTTATGCAGAGCTTATTATGGCAGTTGTGATGCTAAATTTTTGCACTAATTCACTCAAATCTTCAAAGGTGCTCAAAACAACTTAAATTCTAACAACTAAAGCTTATCTATCCTAGATTAAGTTAAATCAAACTTATACTTAAGGAAAATGAACAATGCAATTACTTATTTTACCCAGAATGCTCTTTTGCCAAACATCCCTTTAAGAAACTTTTTTGAATTTTTAGGCTACTAGAGATCAAAACAGGTTCAAAACTTGAATGAAAAATGTTTATCTAAGATTAAAAGACCTAAAAAAGCAATTCTAAACAAACAATAAGCACAGGAAATGAGCCAACTATGATAAGCTATAAAAAGCTAAAATGGACTGTTTTAAGTATTTAAGTGAAAATGAGAGTTAAACTTTAACTAACTATCAAACTATCCCATAATGGCTTTAAGCAGAACAAATAAGTACAGAAAAAACAATAAGCACCAGAATAAGTTAATGAACAGTAACAAGACCAAAGTTTGACTTTTTGACTAAATAAGAAAATTAAGATTTCATTAACTAAAGTTGAATTACATTACTGGAAAGATTAAAAATACAAGTACCTTCTAATTTTTAAGCTAAATTAATCCTGCCTTTTTAGGCTTACAAGACTGCTATTTATACTGAAAACACTAAGCTAAGGGTCTTCAAACTTGTGTGCTAGTTTTGTGAGACAAAACAACCTTGGAATAGCTTCTGTGCTTCTTTGGGATTAAATCCCACCATTGGATCAAAGTTGGAGTGATCTCAGCCATTAAATTACTTTTGGCGCCCAAAAAGGTTGTGGATTGCTGACCTGGCTTGGTCACACGTGAATATGGTATCCTGTGAAGGGTAGCTGGAGTGGTTAGGAGGGTGGCGTGTGGCAGAGGTGGTGACAGGATAGGGGTGATGATGGTGTTAGGGATTGCTTTTTTGTTGGGCGGGAAAAATGGGAAAGAAAGAGAGATAGTTGACCGGGGTCAACTGTGTTTGTTAACTAAGAATGAAAAGGGCCGGGTTTGGGGTTTTATTTAAGTGGGCTTGGGATGTGGGCTTTGGTATTTAGTTTTGGTTTTGGGTTAAGGTTATTTGGTGGGTTGGGTTAATGGTTAAGGGTTTGTTTGGGTTTAATTTTTAGGATAAGGTTGGATTTGGAATTTGTTTAAACCTTGAGGGACCAATCTTGTAAAGTCTGAAAATCCAGGGACCTAGGCTGCCAATATTGAAAATTATTTTCCAAGGACCATTTGTGTTGTTTTGGTATTTTTGGGGTTGACTTTGACTTTTCTTGATCAAATGCACCATTGTTGTCGAGTCTATCAAAAAATACTCGTTTTCGCTCTGTTTTCAATCCTTTGTACCTGAAACACATAAAAACACAAAACCAAGGATATCTGTAATATATTTGGGTGTTTTTGGTCATTTTTGTGTCTTAAATGGGTATAAAATGATGAGTATTTACACACTTATCACTAATCATCTTATCTCTTTGGACCACCTCATTTTGATACTTTTTCATTTTGACTAATAATAGTATACAAAAGAATCTAAGGTCTATCCACATGTGATACAATTGCCTCATGTCACATCTGATATCTCAAGTGGTTGCCGCATCCATTCCTAGCAACAGTGGAACGTGTTTCTTTACTTATGTGAGACTGTCGAAAACTTTTGCAATAATTTAAGCTACTGGGACCAGCATTGTTCTGTTGTTACTTCACACCAACAAGATTTGACTAAAGTCGGTGGTTTTTATGTAGATAAAGAAACTAGCCCAAGCCCTGAAACAAATCAAGGAAAGAAGAGGAAGCGTCCCGCTACAGATGATGCAGGGGAGACATCTTTACAGAAACAATTGATTGAAGCCATGGAAAGGAATGGCAAATTGCTTAGCACCCAACTCGAAATCCAAAACACCAACTCCCAATTAGAAAGAGAACAACGCAAAGATCATGCAAATAGCTTATTTGAAGTTCTTAATAAGCTTGCAGATGCCATGGTTAGAATTGCAGATAAGTTGTAGTCACAGAAAGCCCTTCGTATTCTTGTGCATATGAAGATTCACCCCTCAAATCAATTCTTGTAGAGGCCGCAAAATTCTGTGGATAGATCACCAAATGTTTTGTCTTTTCTGTTGTTGCCCATTTTTCATTGCTTATAGTGGTATAGGTGGTGGTATACAGGGAATAAAATTGCTGATATGGCGTTACAATGCAGTCAAATGATTATATATATACATTATAGTTGAGGCTTTATACCATAATAAAAACGATTCCTTCGGTTTGCATAAAAATTTCCCTATATGGTTTGTTTAGGATTGCTGCGCAACTTTCATAATCCTTAAAGCCCATTGTGCCTTTCCATTGTGTGAGCATCATGTAATCAGATATCAACTTATCCTAACGTAACACGGCCATATATGTAATAGGAGATAAGCAGTCACCATAAGAAGTTTAATTTTGATAATTTATGATTCAAAAAAAGAAGAAATTAGTTTACTAATAGAACAGCTAGAAGAAACTGTGTCTAAATGACAAAATTTTGGTTACAAATAATATTAACAAACACTGTCGTCATCCTCTACTTTGGACCTATATCGACGACTTGGCTTCTGAAACTTGGGTGGTTTGGCACAAACAGCATCAACGTCCGGCTCATCTTGTAGCGTGTCGCTAACTTCATCTTGTTGCACCTCTACAGCAGCAATGCTAATTCCAACGCCAGTGGACGACTCCTTAACCTGCCCTTTACTAGTAGACGGCGCTGCATCGCCTCCCTTTTTTCCTAGGAATAAAAACCACTGACGCAGGCAAATCCGCAGCAGGTGGTTTATGCTCCAACCCAACGTCTTTTGATTTCTTAATTTGCTCCAGGAAGTCCAAGTAAGCTTCAGTATTAGACCTTTTATCATCGTCATCATTGAAAGTATATCGTGTATATTTTGACGGATTGAGAAGGTAATCTGGAACACCAGACTGTCGATTGTTAGACACTTGTGGTACAGGAACACCATCTAGCTGAGGAGCATCATGGTGTTTACAAGTAGGATCAAACCTAACACGTTTAGGAGACGGCTTTTCCAACTCATGGTTTTTCCTTTTCAAAATAGACTTGACTTTTAGAGTGCCGTCTACAGATGGTTGTGGTGGTGCATTAAACATGGGTTGATCATCATTGTCGTCATCATTAGTTGTATGACTAGTGGTGTGCATTGAGGTAGAGAGGACGTTATGAGAATTGAGAAAAGGGGCGTGAAGAGTAACATCCTTCATGTAAAGAAGATGTGTAGCGGCATTCTCGGTTCCAGCTGCAATCTTATCGTATTCATCTTCCTCTTCCTGTAATTAAGTGAGTAATTAATTAATGTTAGCTACACATTACTAAATACATGAGCGAGCAGATGGTTTATTTTTTATTTGCTACTTAAAAATCAAAGGAAGAATAGTAATAGTGCAGTGTGTTTTAGATGTCGAAAAGTTTCTGTGAGTATATTTGAATGATTGATGAATCAGTTATAAAGAAGCAATGCAGTAGGTTATGTTTTGTGGCAAATATTGTTCGATTAGGTAGCGCGCAATGTGTTTTAGATGTCGAAAAGTTTATTTGAGTGTATTTAAATGCATGATGCAGTAGTTGTAAAGAAGTGATGCAGTATGTTCTTGTATGTGTCATATAAGTCAAGATTAGCTCAGGCGTGTAGTGTTTTAAGTGTCGAAAAGTCTTTGTGTATGTGTTTACTTGATTGATGCAGCTGTTGTAATGCAGTGATGCACTAGGGTCTTGTATGTGATGTTGGTCCACACGAATTATGGATCCAAGTAGCCTTGTTACTTGTTAGACGACTTGTATATACCAAATCGATCTAAGTAAGAAACTCTAACACTTTGCTTATTGTTAATGCGAAATCTTAACAACAAACAATGAAGAACACAATAACTAACTTCGTATATTAATTCTTTTAATCTAAGTGATTACAATCTTCGTCGTTATCAAAAACTAATGACTAGGGTTCCTTTTATACACTAAGGAAACCCTAGATACAAAACTTGTTGAAGGATATACGTATCTTCTCTAAAGATAATTACGTATCATTTCCTAACTTATATCTAACAAACTTTCCTAACTTTCATGACCAGACTTAACAACTAAAGTCAAACAGACTTAACTTTTACTCTACCAGACTTAATAATGAACAACCAGACTTAACTATTACAAGACTTAACTAATAACACTAACAGACTTAATTACGTAGTCCACCAGACTTAATTCTGTTCTTCCATTAAGTCTTCTCTTGTCTTGTGATAATTCCCAACAATCCTCCCCTAACTTGATCTTCATGCTTCATGAACTTCAAGTTTCTTCTGAATAAGCTTCTGAGGATTTAATCTTGAACTCTTGGAATTATCTCTAACACTTCAAAACTTCAAATCTAATCTTTATGCAGCAACTTGACTTGAATAATCTTTTCACCATCTGATATGCAATCCATCTGATCTTCACAGCAACCATGACTACTTGTACATCAATTCTTTTAAGTTTCATACTATTCTCATCACTTCCAGGTGTGTAAACTCCTGTGAGAGGTGAATCATTGAAAATTAATGGATTTGATGTCTCTTTACCAATAGCCATCACTAATGGAGTAGCCAATGTTTTGGTGTGTAAGACCATGGTACATTAATAACCATATGATTTTTAGTAAACCATCAACTATCAACGGATTTGTTTTGTCTTTACCAAAAGCCGTTTGCTTTTGGACTAGCCAATTCTTTTGATGGAATGCACCTCATCTTGGTGAATTGATTACCATATATGGTTTTCCACATCCTTTACCACAAGCCATACCTTGTGGGCTAGCCAACTCTTCACTATCTCAGATATGGTGAGTTGAATACCATACAATTTTTGGTAAATTGCCAACCATTAACGGATTTGAAATATCTTTACCAAATCCGTTTGTACTGGATTAGCCAGTCCTTATGTTGGTTAAACATGGTGGACTGATAACCATTTGTTGTGTTAGTGCTATGCACCTTCACCAAGTGAGAAGTTCCTTTAATCTCACTTAACAACTTGAAAATTCTTTCAAACACTCTTAAATACCCCAATATGATTCTTTTAAAGATTTTTCCTTAATTAAATCAAGCAACTGCTTATAAACTTCATCCTTCTCATCCGTATGTAACTTCTTTTCCAACATTGCCTTGCAGACCCTTGGTGATAAAGGATATTCCACCTCTGCAAGCATGTAAATATGAACTATCTGTAGAGATAAGCAATGTACTCTACATCTATGAAAATATCTCCAAGTCACAATTTCTTGCTGATCTGACAATTTCCAAATCTCATCTGTTGTTAAAGGTGGCTCAAACATCACTTTTAAGTCTCCCCAAAACACCCTTTCAAACTCCTCTTCAGGTGTATTATCTCCATGTTTGATGTTTACCAACTTATAAAGTTCTTGAAGATCTTCCCTACTCACATCATTCAGAATTGCTGGAAAATTTAGGTATACAACATCAGTGTTGTCTTCCCTTATGATTTGATAAGCAGCTCTTTGTCCAGTCCTGATGATTTGATATCTGACAACTTTGGCTGGTTCCTTAGAAATTTCAGGAATTGTGCCCATAGTACAACCCTCAGATGAAGGTTCTTCTTCTGATTCCTCCTCATGTACCACCTTTTTGGACTTACTCTTTCTTGCTATACTTTTCCTCCTTGTAAACTTTATGACTGGCTTTTTGACTTCTTTCTTTTCTTCCACAACATCAGACACTTTTTCAGCATTAGACTCCTTTTCAATTTCACTAGATGCTTTCTCAACTTCAGATGCTTTTTCAACTTCAGATGCTTTTTCAACTTCAGTTACCTTTTCATCCACTTTCTCAGCTGCTATTGTTGGCTCAGATTTTGCTACTTTCTGTCTCTTGAAACTTCTTCTCAAAGAATCTTCATAATTCACTGGCCTATAGCCATGATCTCTCTCATATGCACTCACATATTCAGCTTCAATTTCCTCAAATGATTTTCCTCTCATCTTTTCCCATGTTGAGTGCAACATGTTCTTTAGATACATCTTCATTCCATGCATCTGTTCTGCTTTAGACATCTTCTTGGGAACTTTGGTTTTCTTCTGAGTTTGTCTTATCACAGACATAAAATCCCCCAAAGTTTCTTCATTCCTTCTAGCATTCATGAATTCTGCTAGTTGTTTGGCTCTCTCCTCAGCAGTCAAACCTGGAATAGCTTTAAGTTCTTCAAACTTTGCCCTTAACTCATCATCTTTTTCAATCATTTGCATAAGTGGATCATCATTAAACTCTTCTGATATCCTTCTTGCAAGCATTTCATCTTGTCTTTTCTGTTCTTCCTCCTTTTCTATCTCAGCCTTTTCCATTGCTTGTATCCTTGCAATCTCAGCCAAAGAAGCTTGCTCTTCTCTTTCTTGTCTTTTTGATTTCTTGGACTTAGGAGTTTCCATCATAATTTGTTTTCCTTCCCTTTGAATTTTAGGTTGCTCCTCATTACCAGACTTATCTCCATGAGCTGAACTAACAACCTCACCAGACTTATCTTGACCACCAGACTTAATTTCCTTACCAGCATTAACTTCACCAGACTTAATCTCACCAGAATTAATACCTTCACCAGACTTATCCAATTCTTCATCAGATTCTTCATCAATTATCAACTTTCTTTTTGGATATCTGCTTTTCTTCCTTTGTTGTTGAATTTTACTCAGAGATTGAGCTAGTGTTTCTGCTGCCTCCTTTGTTTCAGGACTTATATCTGCTTCAACAGTTGGTTTATCCTTAGCTGGTGTCTTAACAACTTGTTCTCCCTCTAAATTCCTCCCCTGTTTGGAAGAATTTTCATCCTCACCTTCTTGATCATCAAAAGCAACTCCTTTCTCCTTCATGACTTTTTTCAACTTTTTAACCCACTTAACCAAGGTTAGAATAGCCCCACTCTTAGCATTGTTTGCCTTCTCCAATAATTCTATTCTCTTAACCAAAGCAGGCACCAATGTTAGAAGATCCTCCACAGTCATAGGGTTGGATTCCTCCTCCTGAATAGGACTTGGAATATTGGTTTGTTGTGGTGGTGAAGATGGTGTAGGTGTAGGTACCCTTGGTTGGGATGGTGATGAACTTGGTTGTGGTGTTGGTGATCTTGGTTGTGGTGTTGGTGATCTTGGTTGTTCCTGAGCTTGCTCCACATTGGTTGGTTGTTCAACATGAGATGTACCTGCAATGTTAGTTGAACCAGGAAGCATAGCAGGCAAAAGTGGCCAATGTGCCCCATTGAATCCCCTTTTCATGTTTGCAAAGATTTTAGGAGTAAAAGCCACAATCACATAAATCTGCATTTTATCTTCAGGTTCAAAATTTAAAATCATTTGCAAAAATCTTGGGTACATCAAAAACTTATGTTTTGCATTTTTGACATTTGCAACCATGCCATCAAAAATCAATTTTGAAAAATTAAAAGGTCGTCCAAGTGCAAGACAGACCAATGCAGAAGCAATGTTGCTTCCAAACTGATCTCATTCACCACTCTTGGGACTTAGGCAATGAAACAAATGATGAAGTAAAAACCTCCACTGTGGTGTAAAATAGCTTTTCCAAAAAGTAAAGGTACCATCAGTGGGATATCCTATAGTTCTCATACCCTCAAAAAGGTCATCATTAGACAATATGTATTCCCCTGAAGCATCACCCAATTGGAGACTACTCCTAATGGAGGCTTCAGTAATGGTGAAGTCATGGGTGTCAATTGTTGCCCGTAGCTGTGGTGTACCATCAGCTAGGGTTTCATAGGTCACAGACCCCCAAAATTGCTTAACAAGAGATGCATAAATAGTAGGATTTGCAGTTAAAGCGTACCGAAGGTTAGAACCTTTCAAGAAATCTACTATCTGCTCAAAGCCGTCACTTTGGTTTGGTTTCTTCAAGAAACCAACTTCACTGTGCTTGTCCACAAACTTTAGTGAAGCCATTGATGAGAGAATGACTAAGTGCTGGTTGAGAATTTAAGTTAGGGTTTTTACTGGTAGTAGAAAAACAGAGTAAATCTTGGCCGTGAATAAAGATTGTAGAAGTTAGAAGTAAATAATGGATAAAGATGAAAAATGAATTAAATCTTATCCATATATACCTCTTTCCCCCAAAAATATCAACGGTCATATTTAAATAAGATAAAAAAATTTATATTTGACTGACCAGACCTAACGGTTAGAAATTAATTACCTTTGACACTACTAGACTTAAAATTGGTCAACCAGACTTAAACACTGACTCACCAGACATAACTAAAGAATCAGACTTACATATTGAGCAAGCAATAACAAAGCTTCATATCACCAATCCATATTGTTCTGCAAAAGTTAGTCCCAACACCAAGAGAAAAACAAGAAAAGCACACAAATTCAAGATTTTACAAAAAATGGCTTCTTTTTCTTTTTTTTGAACACTAGCATTAAATCTACTACAAGGATTAACTCCTAAGATTACCAGAATTAAAAATAACTACAAGAATTAACTTCTTATACTACCAGAATTAAAGAAAATCCTAAGTACTGGTTATTATACAAACTTTACATTTTGACCTCCCCTTAAGTTTAACCTCCCCTTAAGACTAACCTCCCCTTAAGTCCAGCTATGGGTTTATCATACCAATGCTAACCACTAAGTAATTAAACCTAGGGCCATCAAAAGCTTTAGTTAAGAGGTCTGCAACATTAAAGTCTGTGTGTATTTTATCCTATTCTTAAATTCTGTGCCATTGTCAGTCCTAATGATCTTAACCTTGTGATTTAGTAGGTTTTCTATTTGCCTAATGAACCTTTGAATTAAATCAGAGGTTTCATCTTTAGTAGACATAAAGAATACCCAGCAATACCTGGTGCAGTCATCAGTAATGACAAGGCAATAACTAGCATAGTTGATACTTCTAACAGATGTAAGGCCAAACAGATCCATGTGTAAGGTATGCAAAGGCTCAGTAACAATCCTATCTAACTTAGCCTTACAATAAGCTCTATGCTGTTTGCCCTTATTACAAGCTACACAGGCATGGTCATTCCTAAAAACCTTGGAAGGTAAGCCTCTAACTAAATTACCCTCCACAAGTTTGTTCATATTCTTGAAATTAACATGACCTAACCTTTTATGCCACAATTTAGATTCATCCAAAGTAGCTTTTGCAAGCAAACAAGCAGAACCTTTTGCAACTTCAGGTGCTTTCATATCAAAACTGTACATGTTGTGTTGTCTAGGAACTTTAAGAAGTATCTTATTTTCATCAGGCATCTTAAAGTCCGAAGTCAATACAAAACATTCAGTTTCACTAAAAAGCACCTTATGCTGCTTATCACAAATTTGTGATATTGAGAAAAGGTTAAACTGCCCTAGTTCTTTTACAAAAGATACATTGTCAAATTCTAAATTGCCTACAACAATTCTACCTTTACCAGTTATCTGACCTTTACTTCCTCCAAAGGTAACAAAACCTCCTTGGAATTCTAGAAAATCCCTCAGATGATTCTTGTTACCAGTCATGTGCCCAGAGCACCCACTATCAAATATTCCTTTGTCTTCCATGTTCTTTAGTGGATGTTCCTGCACAAAAGTAGAGAAATTAGTTTCTCTTTAGGACCCAAGCCTCTGAAGACTTGGGTCTGCCCTGTGGATCAACAAATTTATAGGTCTTGTATGAGCTTGATCCACTGTTGTTCTTGGATTCATAGGTAAATGTGTTCTTAAAAGGATCCCAAGACCAACATGCTGGGGTCTTAACAGCAGAATCCCCATTTTCCCTTACAGCACTTGAGCTTGAAGCTTGTGCTGCATTATTAGTAAAAGGACTCCTCATAGGTGAATGAGGTTTGTAAAAATTGCTTCTTTGATTATATGAGTTCACCTGTGGTCTATTTATTGGTTGCCTGGGTCCAGAATGATTAAACCACCCAGAATTAACACTTGGCCTCACATAATTAACATTTTGACCAACAGAACTAACATTTGGTCTACCAGAATTAAAATTTGGTCTACCAGAATTAAAATTTGGTCTACCAGTACTAACAGATGACCAACCAGAATTAACATTAGGCATACCAGAATTAATTTGAGCTGGTCTAGTCACAAACTTATTAGCATGATTAATCCTGTTAGCATTATTCCAAACTGGTTTATCATTCATATGGCCAGCATTAACACTCTTATTCTTTCTAAGTTCAGCCTCTCTTTTCATCCTAACCTCATGAAAATCACAGTCCCTAATCAAATGACTTAGACTACCACACACAAAGCATCTTTTAGGACCAAAATTGTGGTTTCTTTTGCATTCTCTTCTCATTCTATCAGGTTTTGGTGACTCTTGATTTTTAACAGACTTCCTAGGAGATTTTATGTGAGAATCACAACTAGGTTTATCTGTATGAGGTTTGGGTGTAGTCACAACTGGTTCACTATTTTTAACTGATCTTGACTAAGAAACATCTTTAGGTGCACTCTCTGATTCTGAATCAGACTGCTCAGAGATATCTCTAGTAGATCCTTCACTGTCATTGGTTTGACAAGTGGAGTATTCACTAGATTTATCATCTGAGTTGCCTGTCTCAGGATAGATAGGACCCTTTTTACCATATACAAACAAGGAGTAATCTAGGTCTTTCTTTTGTAGAGGAGTGTAATCTCCACTTAATGGAGGTGGCACCCTTTTAAAATTATCAGTTTTAATGAACCTATTGTACACTGGCCTACCAATAGAATCCTCTTTCCTACATTTGAACACAGATCTGTCCATCTCTTCCTCATAGCTAAGAACTTCACTATCTGACTGTATCCCATAACCTAAGCCAATTTTACTTGTAGAGCTCATACTAGATGCTATTATCTTATCCTGACACTTAGCAGAATGGGTCCATTTATCTACTTTCTTTTGCAATTCATCTCTTTCCTTAACAGCTTTCAAGCCTGCTCTTCTATATCTTTTAAGTTTTTCATCTTTTTCATATATCTCATTAGCTTGAAAGGTGAGTTTCTCATTTAAGGAAGCTTGTTTGTTTTGATAGTTCACTATTTGTGCTTCTAAAGTTTTAACAGCTTTAGTATAAGCAAGAATTTTTGCTTCCTGATCACCTATTTGTGTTAATTGTTCATCACACAAAGCTTTAAGATGATTATATGAATCAATTCATAATTTTGAGCACAAAAATACCTCATTACTGGAACCAATAGCCATAAGTGCATGATTTGGCTCTTCATCCTCAGGTGTGTGTTCATCCCAATTCACAGCTCCAGCTTCCAATGTCATCAAGCTCGTCTGATTCTTCCCCATCTTATCATCATCTTGAGAGTCAGAACCCTTCTTCTTTTTCCAATCAGTAGTCACCTTTTCCTTGCAATCTCTGGCAAAGTGACCAAGCTTGTGACAATTGTAGCACTCAATAGTCCTCCTATTGTATCCCACTGGTGACTTCCCATCAAGCTTAATGTTCCTTCCAGTCTGCTTGTAAAACTTCTTAACCCTGAAAGCAATCATGGCAATTTGCCATTTGATATCCATTTCTTTAACTTCAACATCATTGATCTGTTCCAAATCCTCACTGATGAAGTCTTGATCTTCTGGTTCCTTAGCAAGAAGTGAGTAAATTACTTCATCAGCAAAGCCTCCTGGAGCATCTCTTTCTTTTCTCATGCTACTAGAAGAAGTTCCATAACCACCAGAATTAATGCTGCCAGACTTAACCTTGTTAGTGCTGCTCTTGCCTAGAGAAACAAAAGCAACATTTGTAGAACTTGAAGATGCTTTTCCTTGGATTTCCTGTTCAAACACCTTGAGGTTGTTGTACAGGTCATCAGTAGTCATGGTGTCAATTTCACCATTCATCCTCATGGTCAATGTCACACTTGACCATTCTTTTGGTAGTGCTCTAAGAAACTTTTGGTTTGCATCTTCTTCTGACACAGCTGCACCATGAACCTCCAATTGTGATAGAAGATGTTGAAACCTATCATAACCTTTTTCCAATCCCTCTGAATTGGATACACTGAAAGCTTCAAATTGCTGTTTAAGAACAGCCTTTTGCATCTTCTTGGATTAGCATTCCCTCCAAATCTTTTCTTGATAGCCTCCCAAATTTCTTTGGCATCATTCATGCCATGAAACCTTCTCAAATGCTCATTGGGAATTGCCATTAGCAGCATAGTCTTGGCCTTCTTCTCCTTTTCAACAGCCCGTATCTCTTCAGCAGATACTGGTGGTAATATCCTAATCACTCCATCTGTTCCTTGTGAAATCCTTTTCTTCGAATTTCCATTCTGTATGACCTTCCAAACTTCGCTGTCAATATACTCCAGATAATGTTCCATCTCCATAGCTCAAATGTCATATTCTTCTCTTTTTAGGATTGGGAGTTTTATGTTGGATATGGTTGTTGTTGCAGAGATGGGTTGTTGTTGTCTAGATGTGCTTGCTTCAGGTTTTTCTTCATCATGGATTGATTTTTCATCATCACTGTTGTGAACTGAGAAACCATCATTCTTATTGGGATTTTCAACGTCAGACATTTTGCAGGGTTTAGGTGAATGAATTTAGGGTTTGGTTGTTGTGTTTCTTCAAACTCAGAGTCTCTTTACAGGCTCTGATACCACTTGTTGGTCTACACGAATTATGGATCCAAGTAGCCTTGTTACTTGTTAGACGACCAAAATTTGATTCCTCCCTTACAGTCAACTATTTTCAACCAAGAATATCGGTCAACTAAAGTCAATCCGTAAGGGAGAAAAATGCAATTTAAAATCCGTGGGAGTTAAGTACATGAGTACAGAAAAGTGCATCCCGGGTCGTTAAGTCCCAACGAGGTGTGTAAAATGTAATACAACGAATGTGTGTGTTGAAATGATATGGAATATACAAAATCAGGAATCTGATTGACTAACACTAGGAATGTGAATAGTCATAGCTCTGTCACAGCTGTATCGTTAAAAACGTACAATCAGAAACTTAAAAGCGCGAAAGATTTACAAACGTACGTTTAAATTAAATTAAACGTAAACGTACAAAACGAAATAAAACAAACATTCCTGAAGAGGGAATTTGCATGCCTTAACGGCTTAAATGCAAATTAAATAAACTTAAAATATTTATTCATAATTTACAAAATTAGTTAAAAGTTAAGGAAACCTAAAAACCTCGCGCGGGTTAATTAAAAATTACGTAAGTGCGCAAGTTAAAACGTGAATTTTATGAAATATAAACACTATGGGTATAAATTTATTTTTTACAGGTTCTATTTAACAAAAGAAAATTTTAGAAAAAAGATTTGTATTTTTTAGATTATTATTTTATTTATTATGATTTATTTACTAATTTACAAATAAAAATACAAAATAAATACTAAACGTATTCTAAAAAATCTGAAATTTTTTATATAAATACTTTTCAACATTACTGATCTAATAAAAATAATAATGACAAAATAGCTTATTCGGATAAGCTATAATAAGCTAAAAAAAGAAAATAAGCTAAACGAGAAAAAACAAGGTTAAATAGAAATGGGTTGCAAACAATAACAGAACTGGTGCTCCAGAGCAGTTGGGAAGGGGGTGTGGTGTTGTGCATGTTATACTAGCGAGAGGTCTAAGGTTCGAATCCCACACCCCACATTTTTGCTAAACTTTATTTTTTTTGATTTTTTCTTTTTACAAATATATTAAAATACTGAAAATATGAGACTTTAATAAAGACAAAAATTTTATAACACAAAAATAAGCTCAATGGAGCTTATTTACTCCAACAGTTGAGCTATTAAGCTCAACTTGGACTTAAAAACTGGAAAGGCTTCTAATAAGCTATAAGCTACAAATAAAAAGTGGAATAAGCTAAGGATAGGCTAGGTAAATGTACAGCTAGCCAAAGAAAAGAGAAAAGAAAACAAAATAAGCTACAATAAGAGCTTATGAGTCTAGGCAGTTGGTTGCAAAAATTAAGCTTCTAAATAGAAGCTATCACTTAGCTTTATGTGGTTCTTTTTGGCTTTTTCTTTTTCTGGATTATATAAATACTGACATTATACATATTTAAGGAAGTTTGAACTTTACAAACAAAGAAATAAGCAGTTCCAAGCTTATGAGTCATTCAGTTGAGCTTAATGCTCACAGTGGACTCAAAGCTTGAAATAAGCTTGAAAAAGCTTTACAAAGGAAACAAAATGGAAATTAAGGTATGTACAAGTATTATGAACAGATATGAACAAGCTTGTGCAATGGCAATCCCTCATAAGCTTGCAACAAGCTAATAAGCAATTCCAGTCCACACAGCCCAAAACCATGGCCTGCAACTTTTTTGAATGGCTTATTTGACTGACGGGTTAAGCTTTAAATGCCAAAGTGAAAGTTGGAGTTGTAAGTTGGCTTGGTTGGCTTTCCAAAAAGCCCAAGCTCAAGCATTTTGGTTCACATATGAGCTTGTTAGGAGCTTTTGAAAATGGCTTATTTTCCCCTGATCATCAGTATACACTGATGGGGTGGGACAAATTAAAAGCTCATAGCAGCCCTAGCAAATAAGCTAGGGCATATGATTTAAGAAATGGAACTTGAAGTCTGGTTGATAAGCTCCTAAAAGAAGCTAATTTCACCAGCTAAGTCCTAGTAATGAGCTTTTTATGAGCTTATGAAAGTGCTAGTTTTCTGAGTCTTATTATGAACTCAGGTATGGGATAAGTCAAAAAGCTATTGCAGCCCTAGTTAATGGGCTGCAAAGGGAAAATTAAGCATTGGATCTTATGGATGAGTGGATAAGCTCCTCAGGGAACTCAATCACACAAGCTTATGACCACTATTGAGCTTTTGAGAACTGTGGGTAATGGAGTAAATCCATAGCAATGGATTGTTGAGAATGGGCAAACCAC
The DNA here is from genome assembly GCA_021014915.2 of Artemisia tridentata subsp. tridentata. Lineage (NCBI taxonomy): Eukaryota > Viridiplantae > Streptophyta > Magnoliopsida > Asterales > Asteraceae > Artemisia > Artemisia tridentata. Next base: position 71,550,726 of record CP139505.1, read on the forward strand.
AAGCTCTTTTTGACTTATCTAATGATCTCATAAATGCTCACCTCACTTGGCCTTTGAGTGTGGTTAGATTGGCTTCAAAAGAAACCAAAATCCATAAGCTCAAACTTATGTGGGGAGTCTGTTCATGAGCTTTGGTAAACAACTCCACCTAACTGTTTGCTTTAGTTAGAGAGTTAGGGGTTGGAACAAAATAAGGTGAGGAATAAGCTACCTAATTAAGCTAAACAATGAAAAACAAGAATGAACATAACATTTAAGCTACAAAAGCAACACAAGAAAGCCAAATCCACAAGCTAGGGTCAATACATAAGGTTTATGCCTTATGACTGCCTAGGCAGTGGTGCAGGGCAAAAAGTACAAAGAAAAAGCACTAGAAAAAGCATTTAAACATGAAAACTAAAGATAAGCAAAAATACACTAATCAAGACTAGCAACAGAACTACAAAAACCTAAAAGCATTTAAACTAAAACTTAAAAACAAAGCCACAATGAAATTCACTAGTTTATTCAAAAACAGAAAATTAGAAATTTTGACTTTTAACTAAGAACACAAAGTTTGACTTTCATGAACTTTGGACTGAATTTAATCACTGATTATGTTATATTAGACAACATTAACATGAAATAAACAAATATTAACAACTTTTAAACACATATGCAAGGTTCTAGGTCTTATCAATCTCAAAATTCTCACAATGAAGCAGTCAAGTGTCAAGTTGACTTTCCCTTGTGCCAAACCCATTGATTAAGGTTCCACTGAATTACTAAGGTCATTCTAGGTCCATATCAAACAAGAACAACACCCATAACAACCTATAACACAGATTTACCCATAAAACCAAACAACCCTTTAATGGACCCAACTGAGATTTTTCAAAGCACATGACTGAGTAAACCAAATTCATCAAATCCAGGGATCATATTGTGTCAAGATAGACCCTTTTTGGCATAAACAAGGTGTCAAACAAGTCTAAGCCTATGATTCTCAAAATCTAATCCATTGGCAGTCAAAATGCCAAATCAAACCACAAATCAATCCAAAACATATACACCTAAGAATAAGCTATATAATCATTAAGGAACAACATAGAAACAAGAAAATACAAGAATCAAAGCATATTAAAGATTAAAACAGTGAAATGTAAAAAATGGGAAAATGAGCTTACAAGTGATATGAGACTGAGAAACATGGAACCAAGGGCAAGGTTTCACCTATTAGGCTTCCAATAAGCTCCTAATACCCATAGCATTCCAAAATCACCCCTTCTTCATCATCTTCTATATTTATTCACTATTTTTGATTTTTCATTGGTTTTTCATGATTCTTATTCTAATATTGGAATTAAAAAGAACTAAGCTGAATTAAGGTCTCTAAAAGCCTTAAGGCTTTGTCAGGAGCCTAAGTGACTTATTTGAATCCATTAAACAACAAAGATTAACAATAATTAAAAGACTTGAAAATTTAAAAGCATAAAAGCTTGAAACATGAATTTAAAAGAGAACTTGTATTAAACTGAAAATAGAGTTATATTACACTAATGTGATGCTGAGTACAACATTAAAACATTAAAAGATTTGGAATTTAAGAAAACAGTAAACTAAATTATACTACTTGACCAAGGCTAGCCCAAGGTACTTATTTCTTCTTCATTCTTCCTCTTTTATACACCTCTTGAGTTCCACTTGAGTCTCTGAATATATCCCACCACTCCTGAACCATTGGATTGGTCAAAGTAATCCAAACCATCAATTTTACTTTTTGGCGCCAAAAGTCGTTTTGACTGTCTAGGTTGCTTGTGAGGGTTTTATGGAGCATTAAATGCTCCTTGGAACTTGTGTGACGCGGTGGAGGGTGTTTAAACAGCTGGGGGGTGATGTGGAAGCAAGTGGTGGCAAAACCACCACTGGTTTTGTGACTCAGTGGTGTGGAGGGAAAAAGGGGAAGAAGGTGGGTTTGACTGGGGTGTTGACCCTGGGATATTATTTAAGAAAAGGTGGGTCGGGTCAATGGTTGGATTGGGCTTGGGTTTTCTGTTTTGGGTTGGGTAGGGTTTTAATGGGTTTAGTTATTTAGTTAGGATCCGGTTTTGGTTTTTTGTAAATAAGGCCCAAGGACCAATCTTGTAAACTGCTGACACTTGAGGGACCATATGTGACAAGCTTCCAATTTTCCTTCAAGGGACTAAACCTGCCAAGTTAGATAAACAAAAGGACCCTTATTGTTTTTATTACAATTTAAACACCCGGGGGACCTTTTATGATATTTTTCAAAGTTGAGGGGGTGAAATTGTAATTTTCCCAAAAGTTATCAAAAAGTTCCAAATTGTCATTCATGAATAGTACAAGGGTGATATTTGATAAAACTCCATTTTAAAACACCCAGGGACTGATTTTGCCAATTTTGATACTTGAGGGGTAAAAGTTGCCAAGTTGTGTAAACTTTTATCCAAGGACTATTTGTGAATAAGTTTGAGTTCCCATGGACTTAAGTTGACTTTTCTATCATTTTGAGTTTTCAGGGACTAGTTTTGCCATTTGTTGAGATTTCAGGGATTGAAAACGACAATTGTTGTGAAATTGATCATTTTTCACTTGTTTTTCAATCTTTTGTACCTGAATCACATAAAAACACATTTTGATGAATTTGTATCATTTTGTGAGTCATTTGTGTGTTTTTGGTCGTTTTTGTGGGTTCAAATTGTATAAAAGATATGTGTAATTAGGCACATATCAACTTGTATATACCAAATTGATCTAAGTAAGAAACTCTAACACTTTGCTTATTGTTAATGCGGAATCTTAACAACAAACAATGAAGAACACAATAACTAACTTCGTATATTAATTCTTTTAATCTAAGTGATTACAATCTTTGTCGTTATCAAAAACTAATGACTAGGGTTCCTTTTATACACTAAGGAAACCCTAGATACAAAACTTGTTGAAGGATATACGTATCTTCTCTAAAGATAATTATGTATCCTTTCCTAACTTATATCTAACAAACTTTCCTAACTTTCATGACCAGACTTAACAACTAAAGTCAAACAGACTTAACCTTTACTCTACCAGACTTAATAATGAACAACCAGACTTAACTATTACAAAACTTAACTAATAACACTAACAGACTTAATTACGTAGTCCACCAGACTTAATTATGTTCTTCCATTAAGTCTTCTCTTGTCTTGTGATAATTCCCAACATGTGACATATAAGTCTAAATTAAGTATGACGTGTAGTGTTTTAAATGTTTGAAAGAGTTTTTGTATGTGTTTGAATGCATGATGTAATACTTGTAAAGAAGTGATGACATCAAATAACGACATATTATTAGCATCATTTATCCTATATTATTGACTTGTTTTATATCACTTTATATGAGAATTGATACTTAATCGTTTACTTTTGTAATTCTCAGTTATAAACAAGCATTTGGTGAAAGTTAGTGATTTTGGACGGAAATTAGAGCAAAATGAATCAAGTTGGAAAAGTCTGCTGAATTGAAGGGATTAAAGACCATTGCCTGACTTTGAAGCATGCGCCGCATCTGATTTTATCATGCGTCGCATATGAAACTTTGGTCAACGAAGAAGAACCAACTTGTTCTACTCCAGATACGCCGCATCGGACCAATTCGATGCGCCGTATCGGCCAAACACAACCCTTACCAAGGAATCAAGTGGAGATTAGAAGCTTAATGAAGAAGTCAAGATTACAAGTCGACACTTGAAGATGCTTTCGTATTTTGGCCATAAAATCTTCATCCGGACTCCGTTTTAGGTGATTCAAGCGGCCACGTAAAGAGAAAAAGGAGATCTACCTGTATCTGAAGGAGATACGGCGCATCTAGTCTTTAGATGCGCCGTATTGAGAGATGAGGCGCATCTGGTATTTAGATGCGCCGTATTGGGTCAGTTTCAGACTTGGAGGCTATGTTTACTTATAGATGCGGCGCATCTAACTCTATAGATGCGCCGTATCGACCCAGATTTCAGAATCTATAAATACCGAACTCATTAACGAATTTGGGCATCTTTGGGGACCCTTAGGGCCATTCCCAGACGATCAAAGCCTCTCAAAACAGCAGAAGATCACCCTTGAAGACCCAATTATACTTGAAGAACATCTCTTATCATTGTTATATTACTTAATCATTCGGTTAGCGTATCGTATTCACTATGTTTCACACTCTATTCGTCTTGATTATGTTTTTGTATTTTGTTACAGAGATTATGGGCTAACACTCTTATGTGTTAGCCAAGTTTATGAGTATTTGATGGTTTAATTAGTTTCTAATTCGATTGGTTGCTTGGTCTTCGTTTTGATTACTTTATTAGTTTATACTTCATTAATAACGTTTGCGTGATTAATGTAAGCCCCTTAAGGGCTAAATAATATATAAACATGGTAATCATTAAGCAGCTTTATGCGGGTTCTAATTAATTGTGACAGGATTAGTCAGTCGAAAAGACTTAAAATGGAATCTAGAATAGGATAGACATAAGTAATCATTAAGGGTTTACTCGCCGATAAGATTAGAGCCAACGCTTTGGTGACTTTTATTAGTGCATTGATAACCTCTGTGTCTAGCTGAGCGTTGATCGGGTCGCCATGCCTCTGCCCTCGCCTATTTAGGATAGACCGCGCCTAGTCGTGAGCACCATCACTACATGTCTTAGAAACTTATCAAAACTTAATCATATATGACTGAACTTGGTTAACACGTTCTTCTTATTTTTGATACCTTCAAGCTTCTAGCGTTTGTTTAGCTTAGTTTAATTAGTTTAGTATAAAACCAAACTCGTGCCAGTCTCTCAGGCTGAACCCCCTTTACGTTAATTTAGAAGAGTCGAATACCTCTAGAATTAGTATATTAGAAATCTCACTCTTAGTGATCGACACCCTACTTACCAACTAGGCTACATTGATCGGGTACACTGCTCGTAAGTGTTTAGAGTTATAGGTTAGTTCGGCAATAAATAAATTTAAAACTTGGTAGTTTATTATAGACCTAAAAAAAAACACATCATACTTGTAAAGAAGTGATGCAGTATGTTCTTGTATGTGTCATATAAGTCTAGATTAGCTCAGTCACGTAGTGTTTTAAGTGTTTAAAAGAGTTTATATATGTCTTTGAATGCATGATGCAGTAGTTGTAATGAAGTGATGCAGTAAGTTCTTGTATGTGTCATATCCCAACGCGTAGTATTTTAAGTGTTGAAAAGTGTTTATGTATGTGTTTGATTGATTGATGCAGTTGGTGTAATGCAGTGATACACTAAGTTCTTGTATATGGCATATAAGTCTAGATTAGGTACGTTTGAAAATTGTTGCGGCAGTCAATTGACCTTCATACCCTCTCTCAATGAACTCTGTGTGAAGTTCATTTTTCAGAAAAGAATTATTACCTTGCAAATCGTTTAGGTTGAATGTAGTGCAGATGGATTGTGGGGTTATCTAGATATCTGTATCTCCAATTTTGGAGACAATTGCATAAGGCTTTTTGTCTTCTTCGAGACACTCAGCTTTAAGCCAGAATGTTTTCAGAGTATCTACATATACTGGAGCCTCAGCGGTGAGGATGGGTAGGTATTTCGATTTCCATAGCACATCGATTATAGAGTGAAATGGACGGTTATGTTGTGTTTTAACCAGATATGGTAGATAGTTATGGGGGGTTTTTAGTTGAAGATCCATGCAGATGATTGAAAGAAATTAAGTAATTGGATTTAGGTCAACAGAGAAAATCCATTTTGTGAATTTAGAATCCAATAAGACAGAAGATTGAAAGTTTTGAAGTCGAATGGATTTAGGTTGTAATTGATAGGGAAGCGCTTTTTGGTATTTTGAATACAATAAGATAGTGTAATCTCTGTTTGGATGTAAGAGGGGTTTTCTATATGAAATATTGATGCTGATGTCTCCAAAAGTGATGCTGACATGTCCAACAGTTGTTTGAGAACGTCTGTTCACAAGTCAACAGATGTTGTAAAGATCTGTTCCATATGGTCAACTCTGATTGTAATAAAATGAGGATACTTTAAACACTGATAGACTTTGTGTGAGAACATCTGTTGCCAAGTCAACAGAATGACAGATGTTGTAAAACAGAGTATAGAACAAAATGAGGATACGTTTCAATACTGTAGAATTGGTCAAAGAGATAGTTATTGGGTGGAGATATACTGACCCTCCCTTAGGGAGGGTCTGTTGACTTGACCAAGTTGCCGCCACTGTACTGTCTGCTTTAAAACTTGTACATTTTGACTAAAGTAGGCGGACCCCACATGGTAGGGAGGGTCCGGTTAGTGTGACCCATAGTTATTTTATCTCAACAGAGGCTCGAATGCCAAAGTTAATTATTACAGTACAATTTTGAAACTTAGTTTACTAAAGTTTAAGGGCCGTTTGGTTTGTTGCTAGGAATCACAATGGATATCGGATTTGGAATAGATTGAAAGAAATAAAAATTGAATGATAGTATCAATGTTGTTTGTTTTATAAAATGTAATTTGGAATTGGTTTTTATTTTATTTTATTATATAATAAAGAGGGCCCACTTAGTTATATTATAAAATTTGTTTTAATAGTTTAATATTAAATTAATATATAATAATATTATCTTTTTTGTATAAAAATCATGTGGCACCAAGGATTGTTGGCTTTTGTGGAAAATTGTCAGGAAATCATACGAATTGTCAGACAACCAAGGGAGATATGTGACTTTTGTGAAAACCCTCGTTTGAAGGTATCAAATACTGTTCCGTAACCCACCAACTCAAATCAAACAATTTATATTTCTTTGAAACCATTCCCCAAATCCGAATACCTCAAAACAAACGGAACCTTATATTGCTTGAATGTTAATTACAATAGTAACAATAATTTCAAATTATTAAAAATATTATTTTATTATTTGTGTGTTCCAATTGTGTTTCACTCTATAAAAGGCCCCAAAAGTGAGTTTCCAACTTTATATATGCTTGCAAATTTTACTTGAAAATCAACTTTATAGATAGATGCTTTATTCACCCTATACAAGGGGAGGAAATCCCAATAGTCATTTTCCAACTTTATATCCCTTCAACCAATGTCACTTTCCAACTCTCCATCCCATATGCATAATGATATTACGGGCAGATGATAGGCTGACACCCCTTAGGGGGTGTGTTGACTTTGACCCTGCTGCCGCCGCTTGTACTGTCTGCTTTATCGGGTTGTACATTTGACCAAAAGTACGGGGACCCCACATGTAGGGGGTGTTTGTATAACACAACCCATATGCATAATGATATTACGTTAAAATGGCCTTCCACCAGTCTTCTCAAAGATTCTTACACTCAAAGAAAAATGTATTACCAACAATCCGTTGGTAATGAAGTTGGAATTGGTGTTCTCGGAAGATTCTTACAATCAAAGAAAAACATAATTCTATCATTACTACATCCAGAGCCTGTCTAGAGAGGAGATTTATATATAGAGAACCCATATGTCTCGACCTATTTAAGGAATGGCAACGAAGATCATTCTCTAGGGTTTGTTTGTTAGAAGACTTCTTTTATGTTTGCCTGTATTTTGTATGTAGTTTGTTAACTCGTATATTGTAAATGTGTTACTTGGCATTAATGCAGTTTTGTAGAGATATTCGGATTTGTTCTTTTAGAAGATTTCTATTTTGTATGTAGTTTGACAACATCTGTTGACAAGTATAAACTCAGGATATCTGTGAACACTGCAAGAATTTTGTGAAATAGATGGTTATTTTATCTCAAAAGGCTTTTAGAAAAATCCGACCAAATGTTCAGGCAAAAACTATTTGTAATGAAATCTCAGTTGGAGATTAAGATTATGGAGTGGCAAATAATAACTACGTACAATCTTGTGTTTAGAGAACGTAAATAGACTTTACTAAGGTCTGTTTACTAAATACCAAATCAAGAAGTCAATCATATGTTGCAAGCAAAGTCTGTTTGACAGAACAGACGTTGTAAAATTCACTGTTAAATTCATTAAACAACATAAACAAAATGCCACTTGCTTGTAAACATTCTTTACAATGATCAAGGGTCTGCTGTAAAAAATTTGTATTGAAGTTCTGTTGGACTGAACAAACGTTTAAGCCAAACAGATGATGTCAGGTCAGTAGATGTTGAAAGGACTAAAACATAACAGATGCACCGTAAGGTCTGTTAAACAGAAGGCTAAGCGGAGTCGAGCGAACCAGAGGCGATAAGCCGGTGGATCGCCGCCGGATCGCCTTCCACACCCCCCCCCCCCCCCCCCCCCCCCCCGGCGACTTGCAACCCCAGCGATCTATATGTATCGCCCGAACGTTTGAATATTTTGATGCTTTTGATGATTTTGTAGCCGTTATAAAACGGTTTGTATCTTTTTTTTTTTTTTTTCCTTCCTTTCCTCACTATATATATATATATATATATATATATATATATATATATATATATATCACATATCACATATATCCTCAAACATATATCTCACATATATACACTCTCACTTTATAAAAAAAATGTATCCAAATCCTAATCAAAATAACATTCGCAGCCCGTATGGGTATCGTTTGGCACGTCCAAACGTCCCAAATCAACCGGATATGAATGATCCAAATTTACTTAATAACCCGGCATTGTTTCAATATATCCAACAAATGAACGTGGCGCCTACTCAACCAATGCCGGGTTTCATACCTTGGAATGCGTCACAAGAGGGATATGGTTTCGCCGGGGTTACTCAAAACACACCGGGTGGACATTTTGGTATAACATTTTTACTCTTTATTTACTTATATATATTTTTTTATATATATATTTCGGTATATATATATATATATATATATATATATATATATATATATATATATATATCTGTATATTTCGGTATATATATATATATATAAATATATCATTATTTATTTTTTTTATATATATTTCGGTATATATATATATATATATATATATATATATATATATATATATATATATATCGGTGTATACCTATATGCCGGGGGATCTATACAACGTAGACAAAAAAGACAACACAAACGGAAACCCGCCGACGAACCGAGGTTGAGAACCACGGCTATTCCGTGGCAAAAAGAGGAGGAGATGTGCCTATGCAAAGCTTGGTTGGAGGTTACCGAGGACCCACTAGAAGGTATTAAATTTTGCATTTCTTTTTATAAATTTATATATACATTTACGGATATTTATATACATATGAAATGTTGTTTTATTTTTTGTAGCTAATTATCAAAAGGAGAGAACGTATTGGACCCGAATAACGAAGATTTTTTTGAAGCTCATAGGTGAGGAGATCGGATATCGTGACCCGGACGGGGTGAGTGCCAAGTGGAGGAAAATGCGCCCACAAATCCAACATTTCAACGAGATCTATACTCGGCTCACAAATGCGAACAAACATCAAAGTGGTGCGAATGACGCCGACGTGGTTAAAAAGGCCCTCGCCGAGTACCAGGGGACTTGGGGAAAAGCTTTTGGATTTGTGGAGATGTGGGATAAGTTAAGATATAGTTCAAAGTTTCATTACGTTACCGATTCATCAGACGCAAGAAAAAGTCGGGGAGAACCAACTAAGAAAAGAACGAAAACGTCATCATCCGGCGATTATCAAAGTCAAGATTCGGATGCTCGTGTGAATTTAGATCTTAACTCATTGGACGAGGATGAGGAGCCGGAGTTTCGGGAACGCCCGGTTGGAAGAGACACGACTAGGAAATCGAGTTCGAGTGTGGGGGGTTCGTCGGGCAAGGGAAAGGGGAAGTTGGATAATACTTTGGACGATATTTCGGGTCAATTGAGAGGGTTGATGGATCTCACGGAAAAAAGATTGGAGTATGGGGATAGAAAGTTGAAGGCAAAGGAAAGTAAAATAAAGCTTGCCGAGTTGAAAGTGATGACCACTGACTACAGCTATCTTTCGGAACCCGAAAGATCAATCATGGAAAAAGCGAAACAAGAAATTATTCAAAAATATCGCGATGCGTAGTTTATTAATTTTTAAGTAATATTTATGTTTTAGGATTATTATTTATGTTTTATGAACAATATTTATGTTTGTATTAATTTTTAAGTAATATTTATGTTTTAGGATTATTATTTATGTGATATTGTTATTTTTATATAATATGTAATTTTAGTTATTATTTACAGAGTAAATTGCATTTTTGGTCCCTGTGGTTTGGCCAAATTGCAGATTTGGTCCCCAACTTTTTGAAAGTGCACCAGACGTCCCCATTTTCAAGTTTTCGTTGCATTTTTGGTCCCTGGCCTCAGTCAAATGACACAAATGCCCCTCTTATTTTCTTTTTTTTTATTCCTTTTCAGCTTTTAACACAAATGGTCCTTGTGTTGCGCAAGGCTTTACAAATTTAGTCCTTTTTTTCTTCACAAATGGTCCTTCTTACACAAAATCGTCCTTGTGTGGCGCAAGGCTTACACAAATGGTCCTTGAGTCCGTTTTTCTTCCGTTTTTTACATTTTCGTCCGTTTTTCTTACGTTTTTTTTCTGTTTTTGTCCGTTTTTCTTATGTTTTTGTCCGGTTTTCTTACGTTTTTTACGTTTTCGTCCCTTATTCTTACGTTTTTTCCGTTTTTACCCGTTATTGTCCGTTTTTCTTACGTTTTTGTCCGTTTTTCTTACGTTTTTTCCGTTTTTGTCCGTTTTTATCTGTTTTTCTTACGTTTTTGTCCGTTTTTCTTACATTTTTTCCGTTTTCATACGTTTTTGTCTGTTTTCTTACGTTTTTTCTGTCCCGTTATTGTCCGTTTTTCTTACGTTTTTGTCCGTTCTTATCCGTTTTTCTTACCTTTTTTTTCCGTTTTTGTCCGTTTTTATCCGTTTTTGTCCCTTTTTTCCGTTTTTATCCGTTTTTGTTCATTTTCCTTACTTTTTTTCCGTTTTCTTTTTTTTTGTCCGAATTTTTTGTCCCGTTTTTTTTTGACCAAATTTTAAAAAAAAAAATAAATAAAATATAAAAATAAAAAAAATTCAAAATTCGGACAAAAAAAATTCGTCAAAAATTTTGAACTTTTTTTTTTTTTTAAATTCGGACAAAAAAAAAATCGGACAAAAATTTCAGAGAAAAATTTTTATTTTTTTTTTAATTTTTTAATTTTATTTATTTTTAAAAAAAAAATTGGTCAAAAAAAAAACGGGACAAAAAAAAAAGAAAACGGAAAAAAAAGTAAGGAAAATGAACAAAAACGGATAAAAACGGAAAAAAGGGACAAAAACGGATAAAAACGGACAAAAACGGATAAAAACGGACAAAAAAAGGTAAGAAAAACGGATAAGAACGGACAAAAACGTAAGAAAAACGGACAATAACGGGTAAAAAACAGAAAAAACGTAAGAAAAACGGACAAAAACGTATGAAAACGGAAAAAAATGTAAGAAAAACGGACAAAAACGTAAGAAAAACAGATAAAAACGGACAAAAACGGAAAAAAAAGTAAGAAAAACGGACAAAAACGTAAGAAAAACGGACAATAACGGGTAAAAACGGAAAAAAACGTAAGAATAAGGGACGAAAACGTAAAAAACGTAAGAAAACCGGACAAAAACATAAGAAAAACGGACAAAAACAGAAAAAAACGTAAGAAAAACGGACGAAAATGTAAAAAACGGAAGAAAAACGGACTCAAGGACCATTTGTGTAAGCCTTGCGCCACACAAGGACGATTTTGTGTAAGAAGGACCATTTGTGAAAAAAAAGGACTAAATTTGTAAAGCCTTGCGCAACACAAGGACCATTTGTGTTAAAAACTGAAAAGGAATATAAAAAAAGAAAAGAAGAGGGGCATTTGTGTCATTTGACTGAGGCCAGGGACCAAAAATGCAACGAAAACTTGAAAATGAGGACGTCTGGTGCACTTTCAAAAGTTAGGGACCAAATCTGCAATTTGGCCAAACCACAGGGACCAAAAATGTAATTTACTCTAATTACAATCTTGAACCGAGTAATAAATGATGAAGCTTAACCGCCAAAACATTTGTAATAATTACTCACAGTTTTACATATAATAAATTTATTTAATACTCCCTCCGTCTCAATTTAATTGTCCATATTTCCTTTTATGGATATCTCAAATTAATTGTCCACTTTCATTATTTAGTAAAAAACTAGAGAATCTAGTGGAGGAATATTCCATTTTAGTGGTTGAAAATTAAAGTGGCCCCACTTTTATTAAACTTTGTGTTTTCTCTCTCCTGACAAATAAATTGAGACGGAGGGAGTAAAATAATATTTTTATAGAGTGAAACACAATTGGAAACACAAATAATAAGATAATATTTTTAATAATTTATAATTATTGTTACTATTACAATTAACATTCAAACGAGGTGGACGACCCCCGCGTTGTGGGGGGCTATTCGTTAGATTTAAAAAAAAAGAGTCTTGTCTAATTTCCTTTTTTTTTTTTTTTACTTGTATTTGGTTTGAATGTTTGTGAGGATAGCTTTTGCAGTAATTTTTTGTGGGGAGTTACTTGTGTTTATCCTTTTTCCCATATTGTATTTTGTAAGGGGTTTATTTATTTTTTAGATAGTGATGTTATCACAAAATGAAACTTTAAACCATTGAACTTTTGAAATGCGGGTGATTCTTTTACATATAGAAAAAGCAATAAGTTCGTTTTTTAGGGGCTGTAAATTTGTATGCGAATACGGTCAAGACATCAGTAGGTAGTGGTTTCATAGTTCAGTAAACAACGCAAGCAATGAGAAGGGAGTTTTTTTTAATAAGGGTACAGTACATTGGATAGTAGGTGTCTCTTTTTTTTTTTACAAGCTGTATTGAGTTTCGAGTATTTGACACACAGTTACATTGGCAAAACGTGTCGGCATATCATCCCGGCACTTTCATTAGTAAAAGTTTATGTACATAGTTGTTCTAGGATTGTAGTTACATTACACACATCTAAGTTTTGCATGGGTGTAATGCCATAATTAGCGTTTTGGTGTGCGTACGCTAACTGGCTGCAAAAGCTGTGCAAAACTTTTATCGTTCTACCATAAAGATACATTTATGATACTACAGTTCTTGGAGGTTCTAGTAGATACACTAATATATAAGTTAACTAAGAAATACTAAAGGTTGTTTTACGCAGAGACCTGTGGCTGCATACATGTGTCATTACTGTTGTTGCTCTGTTTCTTTCTTCGATTTCTTAGTGGCTGGCGAATCTTCTTCGTGTTCGAGATCTGGAAATAACTGTTTGCGAACATTGGACGTGTCTTTTGATAGTAGGGTGTGAGTCTTTTGTTCTGGGTCAGCTGAGGCGGGTGGAGGAGTTAACGTTTCTGTTGAGATTTCATTAGAGGGTGTGTTGGTACCTGATGCAGTTATAGTTAGTGAAGACGATGCGCTCGGTTCTGTTGCAGGAGTGACTAATATTGTTGGCGAAGACTCCATGTTTTCCGTAGTTGGTAACGCTGGTGGGCTGGCGTCTTCTGCAGCGTCAAGAATAAACCTCAGAGAGCGTCTACGGCTGCCTTTTGCCAAACGTAGGACAAGCTTATGGTTTGTGTTTTCTAAATCTTTTATTATTGGAGGCACTTTGTAGGGATCTCTATCAGGAATGTAGCTAAGCATTTCGGTAATTGGTGGAAATAGGGAATGTGCTAAAGGACTGTAGCAAGTGACCAGAAGAGTTCCTGTAGCGTCTGCAATAATCGCGTTGACAGAATAGCTACATTGAATAAATGTTTTTGTTACGATAGGTAATATGAAAACAATTACGATTATATAATTATGTTTGTAAATATGTAATTGTAGGTCGTGTATGTCTCAACAAAACACACGTATAACAAAGTTTAAACACGTACTACTACTTATATAATAAGCTACGACAAGAGATAAGCTAATAAGCAATAAGAGAAGAAGAGAATAAGATAAGAAAAGAAGAGATTTGGAAGGGAATTCAATTCATACGATTAAGGAACAAAGCTTCCGCAACATACATGGATTACTAACACTTAAAATGAGCTCCCTTCCCTTCTATTTATAGGCAAGGGATTAGGGCAACTCATACACTAATGTTTCTAGAAGAATAAACACATAAATGGGCGGTCCATGGGCTTCTAATGGACCGCACCTTAATCACTAATATAAAGCCCTATTTAAGCAACATGTATTCGAAATGGTCAAGACTTGTAATATTACAAAACGTGTTCCTAACAATCTCCCCCTAAGTCTTGATCATCAATGTTGCTCGACGTCTTCTTTGCTTCTTTGGCTTCCGACGTCTTTATAATCTTTGTTTCTTTGTTCTTGTTCTAAGATGATATGATGTTGTCTCGATCTGCCAAACTCCAACGTCTTCTCGTCTTCTCCATCATGTTCATATGTTTTTGATTTGTTTTCTGCAACATGTTCTCACTTTTCAATCTTTAACTTGAGAAAGGTTGAGTTGCTTGAACTTTTGACTTTACTGTATCATATGTTGAACTTTTGTTGTCACTGAGTCTTTGAGAGAACATTTCTTCAAGATATGAACATGATGGAGTCTTGATGGTTGAACTCCAGATCCTCAGCAGCAGCAGCAGCAGCAGTAGCATCAGCACGAACCAACCGGTACTTACAGGCTCAGACTTGAGATCGTCAACAACATAGTGTGAAGACTTTCTAAAATCCTAACCCAGACCGTTCTGAACCGGATTCCCCCGAAAGGGATTACACGGACACACCGAAGTGCACCCACGATTCAGTGAGTCGCTGGAGATCACCCCACGACTGTAGACCGTTTGAAGCAAACACTAAGCGTAACTCACAAGGAGTTACCGAAGTGACCTGCTGTCAAGGCTGTTTGATGTTGACCCTGGCAGGATTTCCATTCAATCATTGATAATCACAATTGTGACTTCTCTCATGAATGTTCTTGGCAGATTGCTAAGATCTGCGAAGGACACTTTCCTAATTTACAACTGATGCCCATGATGTAGAACACCAGAGTAATTCTAAGTGTACCTAAGAGATCTTTGATGAATCTCATGGCTCTAGACTCAATTAGTGCACATTTGTTTGGTCGTCGGAGGCGTGGAGCAGATTGCCTCCTTTTCAATATCAACACTCTCGTAATGAGAGGTCGATAGATTATGAAGGGTTCTCCGTGTGAATGAAACAAATGTCTTTTGAGAGACACTTGAGTGGCTTAGAAGGTTTAGTGCAGTGCGTCACTGGGTCCATGACGTCTTTTGTCTTCAATACCGGTGATGCTCATCAACTAGTAGATTATGAATTGAACCCGGTGTCTGCCCTAAGGTTGAACAAATGGAGGGCTATTTCTTTTCACCCTTTTCTTTGCTTTTTCTTTTTAATTCTTCAACCCCTTCTTTCTCCTTTCATTCATTTTCTCCTTTTTTTTATATCATACCTAGGACTTTCTAGTTCTAAACTATTGGTATTGTCCTTGGGTAGATCCCTCCGGCTCTGGCGGATCATAGGGCGGTTTTCCCTAACCTTAGTCACCTTATAACTCCATGACTATCCTAATGATGCCATAAACCAAACCATTGAAAATCTCTCAAAGTGTCGATAATTGTAAAGACATTTTGTTGACACCTTGAGAGTTTGATTATTTTCAGAAAGACTCCCCCTTAACATGTGCGCATAAGTAATAAATTTGAAATTTGCACATGCCGGGAAGAGTAGGCACTTTTGAATTGATTGATTTTCAATGAACATGATCGTCACGAGACACGCTTACATCACTAGTAGAACTAGCTTGAAATTATTACCCGTCCAGATCACATTCAAGGAAAATCGCTCGAAATCGGTACATTCTACTCAGACACGTCCTTTGCGAGACACGCTTACATCACCAGATAAACTGGCTTGAAATTATTACCCGTCCGGGACATGTCCTTTCGACTACTGACTTTTCCTACCGTCAATTCGAGGGTCAATTCTGAGTCGAGCACTAGTGAGATTCCAGCAATGAGACACCATATTTTAATCATCTTTTACTTCTCCCCCTCAAAAATAGCATACTCATGATGTTTTTGAAAAACTTTATGATTAAAATATGTTGTTTTTGAGTTTTTAGGGAAGAATTTCAAGAACATTTATATTTCGGAACAAAGATTATATTTTCAAATACTCCCCCTTGACAAGGGAATACTTGTCCTTATGAGCAGAATGTTTGAAAAACTTTAGAAAACATTCTGGTTTAATTCTGCTCATAAGTAAGAAGCTTTCGCTCCTTTTTCAGGATTGAGGCACTGAAGCGTACCTCAGGGTCCTTTCTTTGGGGTCCGGGTTGTACACTGTTATGTGTGCACAAGCCGTAAAGTCACAGGCCAATGGTAAGAATAATGATATAAGAATTATGAACAATGAATTCAAATGCTCACATCAACCTCCTTTGTTAAACTTGGTGAATTCTGGGTCCGTCCTTTGATATAGTCTGATAGGAAATGGTGGACGACCGCCCACATAACTCTCTAGTCTCCGAATCTGATCCCTCCGGTACAACCTTCTTTCAATCTTCAAGATGAACTGCATCACTTGTTTGAGCTCATTATGTGTCCACCTTGTTGACTTTTTCAACTCATGATCTCGAACTCGAAGAACTAACCCATCTTTAACGTTTTTCAGCGTATCGTCACAGAATTTATGAATCTCGTGGAATGACATGAAATGGTTTGTATGTGTTGCACTTCTGTAGACGAACCCAAAGACTGGGTATTTCTTCATGGCATATTGAGCATCGCGGTTTTTTTCCAAGAACATTATGGGCTCAACGAGATTCAACTTCTGCTGATAACTTTCCACTCCTAACTGAAGATCTTCTACTCGTTCTTTGATAATCGTTCTTCGGATGAAGTGGCAGATGGCTGCACTAAAAGCATACTGAAGATCGGTAGAGAGATGTTGCAGTTTTCCTTGTATTTTGATGAGGTATAACTCTTCAATATCATTGAGACTCAAGTCAGGAAAATCTGCTTCTGAGAACGAGTAGATCTGGTTGTCATGTCGTCTGACGGTGATCGCAGATAGGAATGTGTAATCATACTTCTTCGATCCTGAAACACTAATCACTGCCATGATCCTGAGGTCACTGTAGACTTGTTCACGAGACTTTTGGCTGAGTTTATACTTGTACCAGGTCTTCCTTTTATCATACCAGTGATGGATTCCTAATTCAGCATCACAATCATAGATCACTTGTTGTTTGATGAAGATCTTTTGGTGAATTGCAGCTTCCTCAATGGCAGGATTTTGGTAACTTGCTGCAGGAGTGAAGGTAATAGAAGTTGCATACTTCGTTTTGCTTGATGCTCCATGCATGAGTAGTTCAAGATCTTTGTTGAAAAAGAACTGGAAGGGGATTTCTGAAGTTCCATGAGGTTTTCTGATCATGGGTAGTGGCTTAGTCCAGTCTGTGATGTATGAACGGTTTTTGTTGTCACGGCCACCCACCCTGAGTATGTCTGGATTCGTCCAGTCAAACTCACTTGACATTGCACGAGCAATGTTTTCAAGGTGATATTCCAGCTCAGCCGCATTTGCATATTTGTCTTTAAGAAGAATGAAGGCATCATTTTTTGATCCTACGAAGTTCTCTCTTTGTCATTTTCTTCACATTTAGAGTATGTTTGATTTTTTGTGTAAATTCAAACGTACTGTCTTCAACTTTAGAAGCTTCGTCGTCTTGGATCTGAGCACTGGCAAGTTGATCAAACCATTCATTGCCGTTCACATCTTCATCATCATCAAGCCATGTGACGACTGGTTTTTGAGAAGATTTCTTGCTGCTAGATGGCTTTGATTTGAAAGGTTTAGACTTTGGTGGAGATGGTGGTGGTGATTGTGGTTGATCTTCTTGTGTTTAAAATTCCACATTTTCTTCATGAATATGCTCAAAATGATGTTTAGTTGCTGTAGGACCAGATTCCGGATTTGGTTGAGGTGGAGAAGAAGTTGTGGTTCCTGTAGGCTCAGCAATGTGAATTCCAGATCCGCTACCAGTCTTTAGTTTCTTTGTAGTAGGGTCTGGATCTGGTTCATCATCATCACGTTTTCTTTTGTCCTTATCTGCTAAAGCCTTACAAGATTCCATATTTTCTCGAATAGCATTCAAGATGGACAAGTTCAGTGTAATTGAGAGAAGATTTTGCAAGCAACTTGGTGTGGAGAGCGTCTTGAAGATCTTCAACAGAATATTCCAAAAGATGTTGTTGCTGAATCTTCAAAGCTTTGATCTTTTCTTCAAATTTTGAGTCAACGTAAGCTTCGATGATTTTCTGAAGATCAGGAATGTACTTCTTGATGTAATGCCTTGTATTTGCTTTCATTTTAGCATCAATATCAGATTCTAGAAACTCATCCATCTTTAGCTTAGTTTGCTGCATCTCTTCCACTTGTTGAGACAAGTTCTTGACTAAGTTTTCCATCTCAGCCATTTTTACACTTGTTTGTTTGTCCTTCTTGACTTGTGCATGCTTCACTGCTTTCTTAAGTTTTCTTGCAGCAGGAGATATAACTTCCACTTTGGTAACACGGGTAATTCTTTTCACATGCTTACCTTTCAAGGCCGATTTGATACGATCAGAAACTGTTGCTTTTTCTTTAGGTGATGGTTATTTCTTCGGTGATGGAGTAAGTGAGGGAATTGGTTCATCAGATTTAGGTGTTGAGTCCTTAGGAGATGAAGGTGGAGGTGTAGGATTCTCGGGAGGTGACCCAGGAGGTGTTTTAGGTGATGATACAGGTGAGGGTTGAACTAGTGGTGATTTCTGCTCCTGTTGAGGGTTATTAATAACCATAGCAAGTTCGGTTGGAGGAACTGATGGAGAACGGATGTAGCTATCGGCTTCCAAGTCAGCTTGAGCATCCTCCTTACGTTTCCTCTCTAATTCCTCTTGTCTTGCCATTGCTTCCTCAAGTTCCTTAGCAGCTTCAGTTGTCTTATTGCCAAGAATTTCCTTTTCATCTTCAGGATTCCAGTCCATATTGGCTTGATGGTGTAGTTCCCCCCCTTGGTTATTATCAAACATGGAGTCTGAGATTTCCCTTTCAGTTAAGACTATATTGCTCTCCTGATCATTCTCCTTCTCATTCTGAGCTTGTGCCTCCAAGTCGGGTTGATTAACCGAACTTGGTTGCTGAGGAATGACAGATTCAGCCTTATCGGGTTGAATAACCGTATCAGGCTGAATCGTGGATGTAGCAACTCCAGATCCTCCGGGTTGATTAACCGGATTAGTGTGGATTGAAGCTGCTTCTTGAACGGTGCCTGATCCTCCTGCTCCTTGCTTCATTTCATACTCCCTTTGTTTCTCAACAGCCAATTGTGCCCTTCTTTCTTCATCCTCCTTAGTTGACTTTAGACTCAACTTTTGTGCATTTTCAAAGTTGATATGATTTTGAAGTTCAGCTTCTTCAACAGTCATAACAACAGGAGTCTCCTCTTCTGATTCAGATGATTCAGAGTCAGAATCTTCATCAATAATCCCAGATGGTTCAGATTTTGGTTGGGGTTTACTAGGTACTGTTCTCTTGAGAGATCTTGGATGCGGTTTCCTTGGTAGTGAGGTACTTGATGCACTTCCAGTCTTAGACCTGCTTCGTGAACGGGTCTTTGTGGATCCTGACCCTTCAACCAAGTTAGAAAGTCCCACTCGACGTTCATGGAATGCTTTATCATATGCCAGATATGCTTGAGTTTCTTTTATTTCATTGGTCATTAGAAACTCTGGCAGTCTTTTCCCTTGTTTGTGCGTGCTCCCTTTGGGAAAGTAGACTTTGCGAAAAGTTTTATCCAGCTTGTATGGATGAATCTCTTGATCGGTAGGTCGTCGATGAATGTCCTTATGTAAGTCTAGCAGATAACTTATGAGCACTTTGGTGTAACGGACAAAAGGGATTTGTTTGAAAGCTTTCCGCATCTGAAATAGTATATCTTCCAAGATAAGAGCTGCACAGTCAATCTTTTCCTGGTTCACGAACCCCCAGAAGACTTGAAGATGACTTAGTCTTGGGTGCTCAAAGCCACTATCTCTACCGGATATTGAACGGGTTATAATGTAGAAGATAGTTCTCCAGGGCTGAGGTATGTATTTAGCATTGACTTTAGAGATCTTGGTTAATGGTGTATCGGGTTGAACATCATAACCAATGTCCACAAGGAATTGCATGATTTCAGATTTTGATGGTGTCGGGTAGAATTGGTTGGAAGGTTCAGGTGCATCTGGAAGGTCTAAGGCTTTGCGGAGGTGATTAGGTGTGACTCTGATCCTTTTACGATCCAGTTGGCATGTGAAGTACTTATCATCACTGCTCAGTGTGAAAGTATCCCAGAATTGTTGTATGTACAGTTCTAGAATGGTGTCAGAGCTGTCAAGAAGGTTTCTGCACTTATGAGCTTTGAGAATTTCCACAGCAATCTGGCAGCTTGGGTCAGAACACTTTATCTTATCAAGCTCTACTCGTGCATTGTTTTTCCCAATCTCCAAAGAATACCCATGAGGAAAAACTTCTTCTTTAGTGAGTGTTGGAAGAGGTTGTTGTTCTGGTGCAGCCATTTGATGTTATCTGAAGCAACAATCAAGTACAAATATGCAATATACATGATTGTTAGCATATGTTAAAACTAGATACAACACATGGCATCCATTTGCATTTATGATTGGTTGTTACATGCTTGATCAAAGAATTTATCAAGATATTACCAAATTTTATAAAATTTGATTAATTTCGATAAGTATAAAAGATATACCTAAGGAAATAGATCAAATTCTATAAAATATCACAATTGCGATAATTATGGCAATTGCGATAATTATGCAATTGCGATAATTATCCATTAGCGATAATTAGGCAATAGCGATAATTATGCAATAGCGATAATTATGCAATAGCGATAATTAGGAAATAGCGATAATTAGGCAATAGCGATAATTAGGCAATAGCGATAATTATGCAATAGCGATAATTATGCAATAGCGATAATTAGGCAATAGCGATAATTATGCAATAGCGATAATTATCCAATCGCGATAATTTTGGCAATCTCGATAAACTCTCATACAAGAGTTTTCGATAACTTTGAAGATGAACATATTATCTTAATCAGTTTATATGACTAAACTAAACAATCTGACCAAGTTATAACAACTTTTATCCACAAAAACTCAATAATCAAACTGCTAGTGTTCGTTGTTCTTCATAAACCCTTAAACTCAATTAATCCACTTAACGTGTTTCTGGGCACAATCTAAGCATGCATATATTCAATTAAACTCATAACAACAACATCCCAACATACAAATTACACTATAATACTCATATACAGATTTCCCCAAATTTGTCGCTTAAACCCTAAAACATAATTTTAACGATTTGAAGTTTCTGGGAGTGATTAAGCATACAATCTTGGTTTATTATCTATATCTAAGCATGATCGTACAATTTATCTCAACTAAAACACTCTCATTCGAAGATCCCCAATTTTTACGCAAACCCTAGAACATAACTTCACAATTGCGATAGTTTTGACCGTTAGATCATGATAAAATTAAAAACCATCTGTTATAATGACATATTAAGCACAAAATTACTCACAAAATATGAAGATCGTGAGTGGATTGACAGATTGAAGGAAGGCTGTTGATGATGGTGGGTGAGGTTATTTAATATGGTAGGTGAAGTTAGTCAGAATAATAACTGCGGTTATTTTCTTGACTTTTTATATCTATTATTTAACTTTGCAATCTTGACACATATAGTCCCCTAACCTTAACAATGAATTCTTAGTCCTAAACCACCATCATACTAACTCTAAGTCTCATTTTTTACATTTAAGGCACATAACTTATTTTTTTATTTTTTTTATCTTGAGATCTTATCACCAATACTTTGTGAAGCAACAAATTTCTGAAAGCATGCAAGTACAAGTTTAAAAATTGTGGAAAAGATTATGTCTCCCCCTCAACACGTGTTCAAAAATAATTTGTGACGTTTTAAAAATAAACAACGTGTTGGATAAGGGTTGTACTTGCATTTTTTTTTATATATATATTTACAAAGATAGTTTAGATGTTTGACTCATTTAATTATTTTTGAGAAAGTTTTCCAAATCAATTGGAGTCAAACATCTCATACCAATCCGGTGAACCAGATCCACAAATCTTGCATGAGGCAAAGCTTTTGTGAACAGATCCGCCAGTTGGTGTTCAGTTCCCACAAAATACAATTCAACAGTACCCTTTTCCACGTGTTCCTTGATGAAATGGTACCGGAGATCAATATGCTTTGATTTGGAATGTTGCACTGTGTTGCATGAAATAGCGATGACACTCTTGGAATCACAGTACATAGGAATCTTGTTGAATACGTATCCGTAGTCCATTAGTTGTGATCGCATCCAGATGACTTGAGCACAGCAGGCAGACATGGCCACATATTCAGATTCTGTTGACGACAGTGAGGTGCAGTCTTGTTTCTTTGATTGCCAAGAGACGAGCTTGTCACCCAAGAATTGTACTCCCCCTGATGTACTTTTGCGTGTGTCTAAGCACCCTGCATGGTCAGCCTCTGAAAATGCAACAAGTTCAAACCCAGAATCCTTTGGATACCAGATCCCCAAATTAATGGTTCCCTTTATGTATCTAAGGATTCTTTTAACGGCTGACAAATGCCGTTCAGTCGGTCTAGACTGATATCGGGAGCAAAGATATGTGGCAAATACAACATCCGGTCTGCTAGCTGTAAGATACATGATTGACCCAATCATACTACGATACTTTGTAGGATCAATGGGTGTCCCATGTATGTCAGCATCTAGCTTCGGGGATGAGGAGGACATTGGGGTGTTATAGGTGTCACAGCTGGTCATACCATGATTTTTCAGGATTTCCTGAGCATATTTTGACTGACTTAGAAATATACCACGGGGCGACTGATGAACTTGCAATCCTAAAAAGAATTTAAGTTCACCCATCATAGACATCTCAAAGTTTTGTTTCATCAGTTTAGAAAAAGCGTTTGAATATTTTTTATTGGTAGAACCAAAAATAATATCATCCACATAAATTTGAACAATGAGAATGTCTTCCCCGTGTGTCTGTATAAATAAAGTCGGGTCAACAGTTCCTTTGGTAAAATGAATAGCAAGGAGAAATGCAGACAATTTATCGTACCACGCCCTCGGGGCTTGTTTAAGGCCGTATAGGGCTTTCTTAAGCCGATATACATGGTTTGGATGATCTGGGTCCACGAAGCCTTCTGGCTGTGATACGTACACCTCTTCTCGGAGTTGTCCATTGAGAAATGCCGTCTTCACATCCATCTGATAGACTGTGATGTTCTTGTGTGCTGCGTATGCCAGAAACATTCGAACTGCCTCAATCCGAGCCACTGGAGCAAACGATTCCTCGAAGTCAATACCCTCTTCTTGGCTATACCCTTTTGCTACCAGTCGGGACTTGTTACGAATCACTGTACCATCTGCATCCAGCTTGTTCTTCCAAATCCATTTCAATCCAACAACATAAACTCCATCTGGTCTTTCCACTAATTCCCAAACTTCTAAACGTTTGAATTGTTCCAGCTCTTCTTGCATGGATTCAATCCAGTTGTCATATGTAAGGGCTTCTTTGATGTTTTTAGGTTCAGATTGACAGACAGTGAGTGCATACATGCAATGTTCACTATCTGAGTGAAGTTTTTGTCTTGTCATGACTGGATTGTCAGGATTTCCAATTATATTTACCAAGGGATGATCTCTTGTCCATTTGTGGGTGGATGGAAAATGTTGAATGTTGTTATGGTGATATGACGGGTCCATATTGCTCGAGGATGATTCTCCTGTTTCTGGAATGGTTGGTGGTGGAGCAAATGGATTAAAAAATGCATTCCCGTCATAATCTGAAGGTGTGGGAACTTGGTTAGAAGTGGGGGAAGAATCTTCAACTGCAGGTGGGGGTGTTTGAACCATGGGTGATGAGGGTTCAGGTTGAGGTGCATTGTTATCAACTGCTGTAGAAGTAGTTGCAGATTGATCAGGTGCTTGATTTGGGACTTGTTGAGCAGCAGAACTGGTGGAAGCATCTGATGCACTACTAACACAAACTTCATCAAACATTGGTGCAAACAAATCTTCCAGATCTTTCCTGTTAAAGGGTAAGGGTGCAGCCGAAGATTCAGGGAAGTTTAGACGGTTATGTTTGGGTTATAAGCGGTCTTGCTCAGAAGCCATTTCCGTGAGTTCATCAAAATTGGCGTGTATAGTTTCTTGAATTTCCCCGGTCCGACGATTCCAAATTCTATATCCCTTAGAATTCTCACAGTAGCCAACAAATATCCCGATGTCTGCTTTAGCCTTAAGTTTACCAAGATCATCTCTATCATTTTTCGGGTAACACAGTGCTCCAAAAACATGGAAGTAGTTGATGTTTGGTTTTCTGCCATGAATAAGCTCATATGGAGTTTTATTGTGTCGTCTGTTGATCATGCCGCGGTTCTGGGTATAAAATGCAGTATTAACAGCTTCAGCCCAAAGGTAGTCTGGTAATTGGGCATTGATCAACATTGTTCTAGCTGCTTCCACAAGCGTACGGTTTCGTCTTTCAACGACACCATTCTGTTCGGGAGTGCGAGCAATTAAATATTGATGAACAATCCCATGCTTCTCAGTGTATTCCCGAAGGGTTTGATTCTTAAATTCAGTTTCGTTGTCTGTTCGAATAATCCTGACGGTGTTACGGACTTGAACTTGAATCTTTGTGAGAAACGTGATGACCATTGAAGGAACTTGATCTTTTGTCCGAAGAAAGTAGACCCATGTCCATCGTGAGTAGTCATCTACTATTACCAAAATGTACCTTTTCCCGTTTATAGTTTGAACCCGCATTGGACCACACAAATCCATATGTAGCAGCTGGAGGACATGATCTGTGCTGTGTTCTGTTTTGGGAGGAAAGTGAGCATGGTGACTTTTCCCTTGTTCACATGCAGAACACAAATGATCTTTGGCATATCTGAATTTGGGTAATCCGTCAACCAATTTATTCCTTGCAAGGCCAGTCATGGTTTTGAAATTGAGATGAGACAATCTTTTATGCCATAACCAAGCCTTTGTGGGATTAGCCTTGGAGAGTAAACAGATAGGAGATGATGCTGTCATGCCTTCAAAGGATATGGTGTATAGACTAGTTCCCCGTTTTCCTTTCATCAAATCATTTCCTTGAAGATCACGAATGAAGCAAGTTTTCTCCCGAAATGCTACTTCTAAGTCTCCGTCACAGAATTGTCCCACTGAGAATAAATTGTGACCAAGGCCTTCAACATAGTATACACGACTGATCTCGATGTTCCCATTAACATAATCTCCATAGCCCATTATTGCTGCGAAGTGATCATTCCCGAACCTGACCGTTCCGATGAACTTTGCAATAAAGTTTGTGAGAAGCTTGAGGTTGCCGGTCATGTGTCGGGAACACCCGCTATCAACAATCCAGAGGACAATTTGAATCACCTGCATCACAAATATTGGAAACAGGTGGAGAATTGATAACGGTTGGACCCGTTGGGTTAGAAACACAAGATTTAATTATCTTTGGTACCCATTTAAAACTTGCTGTGTTTTGTAACCAACGTTGCCATGTCCAACTAGTCTCAGCCTTTTTCCTAATGAATGCACTAGGTGATTTGGTTGTCTTGGGTTTGGCTATGGGTGTTTCTATGGTTTGCTCAGAAACTACTAGTGGTGGTTTCCCTAAAATGGACTTGGCAACAGTTTTGAGCCTAGAGGAAGAGCCACTAGTTTGTTTCTTTTTTCGTTTCAACAGAGTTTTAGCAATGCAGTTTTGATGATCACCAGATAATATACTAGCACGACAAACAATACAACTAGCATCAACCATAACATTATCATTAACATTCATAGATTTAACGTCTGTTACATCATTACTAGAATTAGACTTAGATAAGTTTGATTCTATTCCTGATATTACATGCGTTTTATTCAAACTACTTTCTTTAACTTCTGCAGACTTAGATGATCCATTCCTAGGTTTTCGGACTCTACGCTTCTGTTGTTTCTTGTAGGTCTTGGAGTTGCTAGCCTTAGAGATGGTATCTAATCCTGTGGAAATTGAAGTAGTTTCATTAGTGGTTAAGTCTGATGCTTGGGTAATTGCCTTGTCTACTGCATACATCCCTGGGGCAATCTTATAAACTTTTGCTTTTCCTTTGTCTAAACCTCTGATTTTCTTTTTCAGATCAACGATGATGTGTTGGTATTCTTGATTTTTGGAATCTAAAATTCTGTTGAGGCGGACTGTGTCATTTCTGTTTTGAATAATTTCATCCAATTCTTTTTCATATTCAAACAGTTTATATCTTAAGACATCATTTTCATTTTGATTCTCACTTTCAGAAATATGACTGTTTTGAAATGACAAAGATGTTTTTAGATGTTGGTAATTTAATTTAAATATGACACTTTGATGTTGACACCAGTCAAGCCTCTTTTGAAGGTTGAAAACTTTGTTTTCCACATCATGGTTGATTTGACGAAGATCCTCATTCTCTTTTACTAAATTTTCTATCTCCATTTGCAACATCTCAACATTAGCAGCATGATCATTCACAAGTAACTTATTGCATGACTCATAAAGCGAATTCATTATCACAGAAACAACGTCATAACACATAACTTTTTCTAAGAGTCGATCATTTTCGTTTGCTAAAGTTTTCTTTTGAAGTTTTTGTCTTTGAACTTTGTCGTCTTTAGCTTTGAAAATGCTCTTCATAGATGCTACTTCTGTTTGTAATTCTTGTTCCCATTTTGTTGCACATTTCTTTAGATGTTTGACATGAGGTAGAATTTTCTTTTGAAGAATATCTCGCTTTTCTTTCGCGACTGGGGAAAGAAAAGTAGAGACTTTGATTTGAGAACTAAACTCAATTTCATTCTCCAAAAGAAATATGTCTTCCATAAATGTCTTAAAATATCGAAGAATTCGACATTCTTGAGGCATTTGTGGATCAACTTCATCCTCTTTCAAAGCATCCTTGAGATGTGTAACAGTTTTGGACACAAGAATTCCAGAAGAAGAAGCATATATGTAGGTGTTTAACAACGTTTGTTCTGGTTTGTCCATTGGAGGGAAAAATGATTTACTGATATGAGGTCTTGCGTTATAATCATAATGAACTCTGGAAAAATCTTTATCAGTTTTTGGTCGACTCTTAAGTTCTTTTTGACGTTCAAGATGTGCAAGTTCTTCATCATTAGTAAGCACAACAACTCTTTGAAAGGTATCATCAAGTAATAATTCTGCACTGTATAACTTGGGATTTTTGCTGAGTGCTTTTGAAAGAAAACGTGGTTGGTCACAGCCAATAGCAAATCCAAATCCTTTCGGAACTTGTTTTACCGATAGCCTTTGAATTTGAGTTATTGATTCACCATTTTTGTATACAATAGTTTGAAACTCTTTAAGTTTGGATTCCAAAATGACAATTTCTTCAAGATATGAGTTGACGCGTTTACTTGAGGCTTGCTTTTCTTCAAGAAGATTATTTTGAGATGTTGAAAGCTCAGATTGAGTTTTTAACAGCTCAGAATTTAAAGTATCAATTTGTTTTTTGAATTCAAATTGATCCTTTTCTTTTTGAGAGAGGAGCTCAGCCTTGGAAACGGTTAGCTCACGAACTTGATTTTCTAAATCTTGAACTTTGACGTACTCTTTTTGGAAAGCAATCTCAAAACCTTTTTCACGTTTTTCTTGTTTCTGATATCCTGAAAGTTGTAGTTTATAGCACTCATTGTCCTTCGTTAACAATGCAATTTTTGCTTTTAGATTTTGATTGATTTCATTGCATTTCTCAATTTGTGATTTGGTGGTCATTAACAAGGCCTGAAGCTCTGAATCTTGATCAGGCAAAGGATCATTTTGTTCAAGATGATCCAAATTTTCATCTTCAATAGGATCATCAAATGAAACGACGGTTTTATCATCATCAAATGATACAACAGTGTTTATTTGATAATCTGGTGGAGATGAGAATGGTGAATCATGTTGAACAGAATTGTCATTTGTAGATGAAGATGCAGAAGGTGAAGCAATTTCATGTATAAGACATTGTGGATCAGGTACCTGAGATAGACCATCGGTATCATAAACCGGGCCTGTCTCGGACATGTTCATCTCCTGCATGTTTGCCATGAGCATTACTGCAGCATTTGCTTCAAGATCTTCCATCTCATCATCAGATGCAGCATTGGCCATAAAGCTTTGCTCATTCTGAGTTATCATCCCTGCAGCTTTTTCATCTTTGAGAGCCATCAGAAGAGCTTCCTTGTGATATGCACTACCCTGAGTCCTAGGCTTAGAGCAAGCATTTGCCATATGACCAGTCCCACCACAGTTGTAGCACGTGATTGAAGTATTTGCAATGCCTTTCTGTGCATTCCCAGCCATCTGATTTCTACTCTGAGTAGTTCCCATACTGTTCCTGTTACCCCCTGCAGAATTGAACCTGTTCCCTCCTGACTGAAACCTTTGAGACCCATAGTTTCCATTGTTTCCTGAACCAAATCTGCCCGAAGACCGATTCTGAATTTCCACTCTACCATCATTTATAACAGCTTGATTCCTGGTATTGGATGATGAACGAAGACGGTTGTTGGATTTGGTGAACTTGCCAAATGCCTTAGCAATTAATCCAAATGCTTCATTAAGAGAGTTAAATGCATCCTCTTCTTCATCATAATCAGCGTTTGAGTAAAACATGGAATTTGAGTTGTTATATGGAACCATTTGGTTGTGAGAGTATTGTGATGGTGCTTCATATGGAATGATTTGGTTAGAAGGTTGTGGTTGAAAACTTGGTTGGAAAGATGATTGACCAAATTCCTGGTTTGGTAGTGGAAAGTTGGATTGAGCAACAAGAGCAAGTGAGTTAGGTGTTGGTGCTGGTATGAAACCGCCTCGTGCTGCAACTTCCTTATCTACCTCAGATTGATGTTGTTTCAGAAAGTCATACATTAGTCCATACTTGACTTCACCAATCTTCTTAGTTTGCCTGACAAATGTTGCATATTTCTGCCATTCTGGTCCAAGGCAACCCAGAAATTTTGAATTGATAGCAATCTTAGGTAACTTGATGTCATGACGATCGAGGTCATTTACAACATTTGTGAAATGGTGGTAGTATGATTCAATTGTCTCCCCTGGTTCCATGATAAAATTATTGTATTCCATGTAAAGCTTTGACTCAAGGTCTTCTTGATTTAACTCAGTCCCTTCCATTAGAAGATGCACATGTTCCCACATGTCTTTGGCAGTCTTTTGAGCATCAATACTTTGGTAAATAGGATTGGGAATTCCCTGAATTATGTAAGACATTGCCAATTGATTTGCCTCTTGTTGCAATGTTTGTTCAGTTGTGTAGTTAGTGACAGAAATGGGAGTTGATGTCTCTTCTCTTTCTGAAGTTCCTTGAACAACAGTTACTGGAAGTGGAAAGGGTCCTTCTTCAATGACTTGCTTGAGATATTTCCCATGGGGTTTTCTGAGTTCAATGAATCTGAGGAATCTACTAGCCCATTGCACATAGTTACCAGGTGTCAGCATAGGTGGAGTGTCCTGATTCCCAGCCTCATGTCGGGATTGCTGACTGCTGATTGCCTCACACAGCTTGTTAAACCAATGTGGTTCTCTGGAGTAGGATGGATTGTTCAACATTTGATTCTGTTGCATGATTTGTTGTGGGGATACTTGTGGTGGAGAGAGAAATTGATGCTGTTGCACGAATGCTTGTTGTTGTTGATACTGAGGATGAAATTGCTGTTGTTGAGGATATTGCTGTAGCTGATAGTAGTAATTGAAGTGAGGTGGTTGAGACATGTCTGGATCTTGAAGATAATTAAGATTTGTGTGATGAGTTATGTTAAGTTGGTTTTGGTTAACTGAAGATTTTTTGTCCAATTGCGATAATTACTGTTCACCCAATTGCGATAAGTACTGTTCACCCAATTGCGATAAACTCCAAATAGCGATAAGGAAAATAGAAATTGCGATAAAACTTAAAATTGCGATAAAAATGACAATTTGAATAAGTTATCTTAAATTGCGATAGAAAAGGCAATTTGCGATAATTTATCAGAATTACGATATTTTATGGCAATTTCGATAATTTTATCTAAATACCAATTTCAATAATTCTCAACTCTTATACAAGAGACGAGAAGCAACCAAGTCGAAGTATTTTCACTTTCTTATACAAGGAAGTAAAATACTGAGTCCCAATGCCGATAATCTGAAGATCTGCCAATTGCGATGAAACCCTAACTTGTCGCTATTCGAATCGCGATAAACCCTAACTTGTCGCTATTCACCCAGAAGCCAAAATGCACTTTTCACCAACTTTTCCAATACGCGACTTTCCCGGATTTCACTAAAACGTCTAGAAAACCAATAACAAACCGATTGTTTTTGATTGTTAACGATTAGAAACCACAAAGTATGATGAAATTTAAGATCAACAACGTTGTAAATGGAAATTTGATGAGATTTGTTGAGCTTTTTGACGAGATGATGAATACGTGCCAACAAAAAGAGATTAACGATGAAACTAGAACAAAAACCTTACGTAATCCTTAAAACCAACCTAAAATACGATTAGATCTACTCAAAACACTATCCTAACTATCCCTTTGGCGAATGATACCACTTGTAGGTCGTGTATATCTCAACAACACACACGTATAACAAAGTTTAAACATGTACTACTACTTATCTAATAAGCTACGACAAGAGATAAGCTAATAAGCAATAAGAGAAGAAGAGAATAAGATAAGAAAAGAAGAGAGATTTGGAAGGGAATTCAATTCATACGATTAAGGAACAAAGCTTCCGCAACATACATGAATAACCAACACTTAAAATGAGCTCCCTTCCCTTCTATTTATAGGCAAGGGATTAGGGCAACTCATACACTAATGTTTCTAGAAGAATAAACACATAAATGGGCGGTCCATGGGCTTCTAATGGACCGCACCTTAATCACTAATATAAAGCCCTATTTAAGCAACATGTATTCGAAATGGTCAAGACTTGTAATATTACAAAACGTGTTCCTAAGAGTAATGGTTACCTATAGTTGGGTACAATTTCTATTCCCGGATCCTGGCAGTGCCAATGTGGTGAGTCTTCGTCAATCCTTTGGCCGCATGTTCTACACCTATCCATATACCAACCCTTACTCTCATCGATCGACGTTATAACCGCGTCAACTGTAAACCTCTGCTGTAGCTGTTAGTGAACGTGTGTTAGCACCGTTAGCAATAACAATGGTTAAAACATATTCTTGACTGTATTATGGTTATACCGGGAAACTGTTAGGGTTGATTTCAAGCAATTCGGCTATTCGAGTCGGTTCTTTCGACGATGATGGATCCTGTGTTTCAAGCGTGCTGGTTGTTAGCGGTACGCTCATGACTGGCCCTAGCAACTCGTTGTACCTGCGGTAAAGCAAACATAGATATTTATAACTTTGTTATTATTTATAGGCGCGCCGAATAAGGAGTTTGAATGAAACTTACACTTCTCGTATATGGTTAGCATCTGGTACGTTCGGGTTAAAGTAGAAATGCGTTGCTGGGGTGGCAGACAATTGCATAGAACCTGTTGTTTCCACAATCAGTTTGTATCCGCTTATGTAGAAAAATTATGATACTTATAGGTAAAAAATGCACGTTACCTCTGAACATCTTTACTATGCATGAACTCACGGCTAAAATCGTTGGCTGTTCATGTGGCATTACAATTTGTTGCTCAAACGCTGTAGCCATGTCGTTCCAGAAACTCAAAGTAACGGTATTTTCACTGTTGAAAAAAAGTGTTAAGGCATTTATGTAAAATAATGGAATTTTGTGCATAAGATGCTTAGGAGATAACTGACTTTAGATTTTGAATTTCTACATTCTTTCTGAGAATTCTGTTTGTCGTCGCTCTACCAAACTCTCTGATCGGTCCGACAGCCCGAATGATTCCAATATAATCTGGTATCAATTGTGAAGGTTAAATGCGGCTACTGATTTTAAAATGTAGGATAAGCAAGAAAGCATACCTGTTAAGATCGAGTCTCGCATGTCAGCGCGACGGGCAAGCTCGTTATATGCAATGAAACTAAAGTAGTGATCTGGGAATCCATCATCTTCTATATAAGTAGTTCTTGTGTATCTCCCCAACATCAGAGTAATATTGTTTTCTAAAGTTCTCTGCCCGAATCCCTGTATTCTGTAGCATACGTTGACTTGGAGAGCTATTTCGAACTGCCTGATGTCTCTTAGGTCGACATTTGCTTGTATAGCATTACCCTGAAAAGAGTGTGTGTCAGTTAGCAGAGATATGATTTGATATTTTGTGGTTGGTTTTCTTTGGAAAATGCAATTGCTTACCCGTCTGTCTAGTAGGATAAAGCACAAGCCTGTTGGAGTTGGGTCAGGAACATTTCTGGACGTCCACTTCCGATATACTTTCACTTCTAGTGCCTGGTTAGGATCCTTTGTATTAATGTCTGAGATATCAACATTTTGAGAGGGTAAGGCAAGCGCTTTTCCTTTTCCTTTTGTATCCGGTGGCGTTTGTGGTGCTTTTTGGTTACTTCTTCTGCTACTTTTGAGAGCGTTTCGGTCTCTTGTTGATCAGTCATCGTACTGTAGCACAATTTTTTAACGTAAATCCAAATTTTAATAAAGGGAAGCATATTTTTTTGTGGGTACTAATGTAACAGGTGAACCTGAATTTAAATAAGCTGGTACATGTTTTAGCTAACAATCATACCATTAAAACTGCAAAAGTGTTTTACATGACAATGGTACTAATAATAGTGTAAAAGTCAGAGGTATAGGCATAGATAAATAGGTGAAACATGAATGTATTAGTTGTGCAAAACTATTCTAAGTGAGTATGGCAACTGGCGTAAAAGAACCTATGGGAAGTTATCATCAAAACAATCGTGATCTCACTACGCCTAAGGTTCGTTTGGAATACCTTGTAGAATATGTTATAACAGTGCGGTCTTAAACAGGTCTGCAAGATATTTTGGCAGTATATTTCGATTATTTATGATAAATATAAATATCAGCATACCTAAAAGGAAATAAAACAAATAAAAACCTGGTTCTGGGAAATTTTGCTAAGGAAATCTTTATAGACAATGTTTTTAGTGGTGTTTGGAGGTTGTCCTGGCTGAGGACCTATGATCATCTTAAGGCCTGCTGGTGAGGTTGCTCTAGATAAAGCAACGTATAGTTGGCCGTGGCTGAATACAGGTTCAGGTAAATAAACTCCAATCTTTTCGAGCGACTGTCCTTGACTTTTATTGATCGTCATTGCATAACATAGCTTAATAGGAAATTGCCTCCGTTTAAAAATGAAAGGCATTTTTTCCTCTTTGACTGTCAAGACAATCCTTGGTATGAAAACTTTCTCGCCCACGCGTGTACCGGTGATTATTTTAGCCTTAATGACACGGGTAAGCATTTGAGTAACGATCATTCGAGTACCATTGCAGAGACCTCCCATCAAATTAAGATTTCGAAGTAACATAATAGGGACCCCAATTTTGAGTTCAAGTCTGTGAGGAGGAATTCCAGGGAAATTCAATGAATTCAGATACTCAATTGGGTACAACAATTCAAACGCACCGCCATCGTTTCCAACAGGTATTGCCTCATCGATACTTATGTAAAATTCTGTTGGTCCTATAACGGTTTCAAGTATCTGAGCATTTATTTGGTCTGCTGTCTGGTTTTTGGGGCACACTATCGCCTTTTTTTGGAAGTCGCCTGCGCTCGATGTTCCCAACAAAGGATCATCATATATAAATTGTATCAATTCAAGAAGACCGTGTTCTGTTGGTGGCAGACAATGTGTGTCTGGTATACGAACCCAGGAGGCATTTTGTGGATCTTGCTCGTCGCTTAAGCCTGCGTTTCCATCACCAATGTTTAGTAACCAATCAGAGAAATGCTGCACTTCTTGTTTTTCTACCTCTGTCATACCTGACCTACGTAGCCTCATATTTTCCAAAAGGAAGAAAACCCTAAAACGTGGCCATAGATATGACTGTGCGATTGAGGATTTTATGACCACCTCTTTGGAGGCTGATTTTTTGACAGGGAGGGTTTGTCGAAAATCACCACCTAATACTATAGTTCGGCCTCCAAACGGTTGACTTTGGTTATCAAGGATATCCCTAAGAGTTCAATCAAGCGCCTCAAAACACCTTTTTTCATTCATGGGAGCTTCATCCCATATAACTATCTCTGTTTGTTTCAGAAGATCGGCGAGCTGAGTATTTTTCTTTATAACACAAACAGATTCGTCGGTAAGCTGTAAAGGTATTTTGAACCTTGAATGTGCTGTCCTGCCAGAAGGTAGCAACAACGATGCTATACCTGACGACGCAACTGCAAGCAGTATCTTTCCTTCAGCTCGAATCGTATTGATCAACGTTTTCCACAAAAAGGTTTCACCTGTTTCGCCATGACCATAGACAAACAACAACTCTTGCCTATGGTTAGCTAGTGAGGACATAATAATTTGGAAAACCAAGCGTTGTTGCTCGTTCAGTAGTGGAACCGCTCTTCTACTTTCAGCTGCCATCTCTCTCCTGTCATAGTTCATTTATTCCATTACTGTCCTATTTCTAAAGAGGTTAAGAAGACCTACTGGTGGTGTTGGTAGGCCAAAATCTTGTAGTGACTTACTGTGAACAGCAAGCAACGATTGCAATTCATACAAAACACCCCTTGCAGTTCCGGGTCATTCAAAAACACAAACGGCATTCTTAATAACTGTGAAAGCAACATAGGAATACCGTCTGACATCTGCCTCCAAAAGGTAGACCATAAAGTGACTGGGTTACCGATATCAGTAAATATAAGGATCTCAGAAAATAGGGCTCGTAGCTCGCGGGAGGTCGCTGTTACGCATGCTTCTTGCATAGCTGTTATCCATCCTTCATCGTCCTTAAGCAGACCAAGCGCATCGCACGCCGCTCTAATTGTAGCTTACATTTCACCATTAACCGTTCGAATTGCTACAAATGATTGACATCCTTTTTGATGTGATAACAACATTCTTTCATAAAACAAATCTCCTGCACTTGGGTGTATGTAAGACAACCTGCCGATTGCTAGTTTGTTAAGACAACGTCTAGGGGACCAAGATTTCTGAGACTTAGACCAGACAAACTCGCTTGGGAACTGCAAATAGGTAAGATGATAGCCCAATGTGTAGCATTCATTGAAGTATAGCCACTCAGTAAGAGTAGTTTTTTTAGACCCTGGATTGCTGATGACATTGTGTAATGTTTGACGACTCTTGAAACTAACCGATTGCATGTTTTCTAGGTGGACAGCGAGAATCTAAACCGACGATTCTCTGCTATGAATATCAAAGCCAAAAATACGCCAGCACGCCTCGTTTGGACCAATAAATCTAGCATCTACAAAATTCTTTATCTCGTCAACACTAATTGCAGGTGTGTGTCTCGAAGTTGAAGCAACAGATGATGAAGGTTGTTGTTGACCTATTGGATGGGTTATTTGCGCAACAAATCTATCAGTACCTTTGGATATATATTTGAATAAGTATTTGATAAGCATTGACTACCCACAGTACTCAACGTTTATGTGTGCGTAGAAAGCCATAGAAAGCTCTCTATTGTAAGGAACAACATACCTGTTTTCTAACTGGACACCACGTCGTACAACATTTATTTGTATGTCCCTTCTTTGATAGTGTACATATTCGGATGCATCAGTAAACGTTGAGGGACAATACTGTTTCGGAAATAATTTTTTGCAAGTTGTCCTGTTTTGCATACATGGAGCATTCGGAAAAGCACCTCCGCATGGACCGTGTATCATGAATTCTGATACAACTCGAAACCCTTCAGGATCGTTCGACTGGTCAGGAAGCTCTGCCGAAATATACGTATCAACATCGATTTCATGCGCTGTGTCAGCCCGCTGAGCAACCCACAATAGGATATGGCAATGCGGGAGGCCTCTTTTCTGGAATTCCACCGTATATAAAACTAAGAAAGCAAAAAGTATTGTAAGTAAGCAAGAGTGATGAAAAGGTGGAATATGTTTGTTTTTAAAGAGGTTAAAGAATACTAACCAGCATTTAGAAATCCAAATGGACGACGTTCACGGACATACTTTATAAGAGCGTGTATTTTACGCTCGAATATCCTGTCAACAACATCGGGCCTGTCCGCGGCTGTTAAGTGAGGGTACGCCTGCATATATTCTTCAATCTCTGGCCACTTTGTGTTGCAGGTGAAAGTGACAAAAAAGAAGGGTTACCATGAACCCTACAAATCGCCAACGCGTCTAAATAATGACTATACATATATCTAGGCCCACCCGTGAAAGAGGAAGGCAGAATAATCCTGGAACCAACGTCCGAGCCATCACTATCACACCTGCTTATAGCATCGTATATTCCAGCCAAGTAATCAGTGCGAATGTCCGCTTGGTGGGCGCGAATGTAGTCCATCCGGGTTTGTTCAATACAACAATAAGCAGTAACCACGTATTGTTGAAAGAGTCTTCCCCCTAGTTATGAGGTTGTATCGGCCTAGTCTATCGTGTAACTGATAAGAGTAGAAAGCTTTCATCGACATACGTTTACCCCTGCGTGTTGAAATGCCGTCGACGTTAACATAATGTAAATCGAGATGATATCTGTGCTTACCATAAATAAACAATAACGGAAACTGAGCAGCCATGTAGATAGCATGGAGCTTGTTGATTCGCTGTGGTTCACCTGAATGTGCTTCGAGCACAACGTCAAAATCAGCTTCTGTTTCTTGATCGTCGCCAAAAACGATAGCACCGATATCAGCAGAAGTTGGCAACTCATATTGTGACGCCTTTCCAACATTGAATAACCGTATTTTAAATTCTGGAACATCATTTTGTTCTAGCTTATCGCGTGCCGTCCTAAAAAGCTGTATCAACGCGTTGTTATTATCAAGAACATTGATAAGAGCTCTTACAACTTCAGCCCTTATACTACTGTCACCAGCGTTTGTGAAATGGCTCATGCGGTTCGTAACTTCATTAACTGTATCGTATATGTAAAGCTGAAGAAACCTTGGAGACTGGTTTACTTCAGGACAAAAGTGACCTATACGATGATATATATGACCAGAAATTTTGAAAACGTAAGGGCCCCTTCCAACGTTGATAGAGTTGTCGGTGTCAGCCCTTAACGATGTCATAGCAAACATTTGGTTATATGCTCTGATATTTTCTAAGAAGTGGGCGTCAGAAAACAGCTGTTGAATGACCGGAGGATAGTCAGTAGGTACAATCAACCTGACCCTCCCTTCAAGACAACAATGATGGTAGAGACACCCTGTAGATATAGTGGAGCAAGCGAGTTTTTCTTGCTCCCAAAGCATGGCTCTACACTTCCTACACACTTGATTGCAAGGACCAAAATGCTTATATTCCGTAGGAGGGCCTGAAAAAATCATACTAAATTGGTTACCAACACCAGTTACTGAAGAACACTAAAACAAAGGTGAGCATTTTAAACATTCGAAGAAATAAACCTGTCGCATTTGTACAGGGCTGTGTCTGGTGAGGAACTGATGAAGGGCCGGTGAAAACATGGTCTGGAGACGCAAAAGAATTACCTGGCACACACAACAGAAAAGATAAATTTTTTTCAACATTGTAGAATAATAAAGATACCTATACTGAATTTTATAGACGAAAACACACAGTCGATACTCACTCGTTGCAGATGGTGTGTTTGCAGACTGCACAGGATCTGGTCCCCTAGTATTAGACGCTGCAGCAGAGGTTGAGAACGCAGTAGGAAAGTGGTTAGTAAGAACAGACACTCACGAACACTGAAAGAAAGAGAAGGGTTTCAATGCGTCAAAAAAATAAACCTGTTGGATTCGTAGCCGACTGTGGTGTCCGACGCGTTAATGCAGGCTCAGTAAAAGGATGTTGTCCACACACAGACGAAGTCGCAGCTGTAGACAACCAAAAACATGAGATTGAGTCTAAATTTGAGGTTTACAAAAAACAACAACTTTGAATTTGAATGGCAAAAAACACAAACGATGTTTACTTCTTCTACTTGTTGTGTTTGTAGAATAGATGACATTTGCTCCCGTTGTATTAATTGGAACTCCTGCATAAACAATAGGGTATTTATAAACAACAACAACTGCATATAAATATAGATTATATGAAATATATATACTATAAACTACCTTGAGGACATCTAGACATGGTCTGTGAGTGGAAGTCTAGCGTCACCGGGCCTGCAAGCGGTAACAACACATATTATGAAACGTTTACAAACCGTAGGAAAATCGAAAGCATTTTTCTTTAAACAATAACATATCTACTAAAAATATCAAATGCAAGAAATGAGAAGCACCTTCAAAAATAGGAGACACTTGCTGTGATTCAAAATGCAGCATCACCGGACCAGTATCTGCAGCCGCAAGATTGTCTAAAAGTTTTGTTAGACGTATAAGAATGTAAGAGTGTGCCATTTTTTCACAACTAAAAACAACTGTAACAACAATAAGGTCTGAAAGCAATCAAAGAAGCAACACCTTTACACGAAGTTTGTGAGCAGGAATTATCGCGTGAATGAGAGGTAAGGCCTATAGCAACAGGTATTCTAAGGTGTGTGTCAACGCTCTGATGGACATTTAGACGTGCTTCTCCCGCTTCAAAATCAAGCAGCAGCGACTGAGGAAGCGTAACTGCAAAAAAAGTTGAAACATTAAGGAAATAGAACGAAAGGTTTGTTAGCAAGTGACTTAGAGACAGAAAACAACAATGAACATTAACCTTGATGAGAAGCTGCAGTCTGTTGAAGAGTAGAAAAGCCTCCCGCCATTACCCCATCAGATATACCTCTTTCATGACTATAGAACAATGCGACTTGATCCGAAACCACTCTTTTTTTATTCTCGTTCGACAAAAGGTTATCTACAGCAGTTGCTTTCCTTTTCAACACATTACTAAATGGACTTCCATCTCGCGAAGTAAAACCAACGCCAGTATCACGAACGTTGATGAACTCAAATAAGTACATTTTATTACTATCATTTATCCTATTTATTTGACTTGTTTTATTATATTATCTGTGAGAATTGATACGTTAATGTTTACTTTTGTAATTCTCAGTTAAAAACAAGCATTTGGTGAAACTTCGCGATTTTGGACTAATTATGGAGCAAAACAAGTAAGAAGATAAGAGTCTACTGAAATGTACAAGGTCAAGACATTCTGCTCCAGATACGCCGCATCTTGCTTATTACATACGGCGCATCACTATCCAGATTTCACAAGATACGATCCAAGATACAAGAGGACATGCGCCGCATCTGAGAATGGAGTTACGCCGCATCTTCTGGCGGTGTACGAATATTCCTGAATATATTAATCTTGGACCCCACGCGAAGTTAAGTCAATGCGCCGCATCTACTTATTAGATGCGCCGCATCTAGCCCTCAGACAGAAACTATAAATACCCCAAGACCAGACGAAATTCGGGGGTTCGACATTTAGCTAAGTACGAGAAGACAGAAACCCTAGGACGAATTCAGTCGAAGTAGCAGCACAAGACACACCTTGAACGAAGATACAAGAGCTGTAAGAAGGTCCTGCATGTATTCAATTCATTAAGTAGTTTTGTTTTATTGTATTAGTAAACTTTAATTCATCAGGATTGGTGGCTTGTGTAATGTGACAACGGAAAGGTTGCACTCCCTTAAAACTGCTTTCCCATTAATTAAAGTTTATATGTTGATGTCTTTGGTGACTTTTAATAGTGCATTGATAACCTCTGTGTCTAGCTGAGCGTTGATCGGGTCGCCATGCCTCTGCCCTCGCCTATTTATTAGATCGCCTATGCATTCTATCGTCTGTAGAAAAGTAGGAAGAAAGATAAATAGGATAGTCATAAGTAATCATTAAGGGTTTACTCGCCGATAAGATTAGAACCAACGAGAAAGGACTTAATCTCGGTGCGTTGCATCGAACTATACACTTCATATAAAACTAGCAATAAAACAAGTGACAAGCTACTTAATTATCAGGACAGGTCTTCTTATTGTCCCGAGTATTTATCTGTGTACGTGTGTGCTATTCGCTGATTCGTGCCTATTAGTTTAGTTTGTTATTTAATTGCAACCAAATCGTGCCAGTCTCTCAGGCTGAAACCCCCTTGCGTTAAAATAGGTTGTATAGCTAACTTAAGATATTAAAATACTGATTAGAATAACTAGATAATACGTTCCACTCTTAGTGATCGACACTCTACTTACCATTATATTCATACTGACCGGGTACACTGCTCGTTAAAGTGTGTGTGTTATTGATAAGTCGGCTAAATATAAATTTAAAACTTGAATACTGCTAAAACCACAACGACATACCGTGGGTATAAATTAGAGCATACGCACACGCGCATCAAGTTTTTGGCGCCGCTGCCGGGGAGTGAATTGTTATTATCTGTTAATTTGATTAGTATTTTAATTAGGTTTTTTCTTTTTAATTTTTAATCTAACCGCTAACTCTGTTGTACATTAGATTAATTGCATTCATTGTATTATTTTGCATATTTTCTGTTTTTGTGTGTTTTTATTTTTGTTTATTTTGGTTTGTTTTTATTTTTCGTATTTTCTGTGTTCTGCTATCGTTGTACTGAGCTAATTCAAACGATACGGCGCATCTATTTTCATAGATACGGCGTATTGCGTTTAATTTTTATAAAATACAACGCGTTTAATTAATTCGATACGACGCATCTTTCCCCAAGATACGGCGTATATGTTTTTAATAAGAAAATTTTTCTAAGCGATAACGAGATACGCCGCATCTGTTTTTACAGATACGGCGCATTAATTATTAAAAAAACAGTTTTCGAATTCATTAAATAACGAGAAGCGACGCATCGATTTTGTCGATACGGCGCATCTTTACTAATAATCAAAAATCTTATATTTTGAAACGTAACGAAGTAACGGCGTATTAGTTTTTGCTGATACGGCGCATT
Source organism: Artemisia tridentata subsp. tridentata (assembly GCA_021014915.2). Classification (NCBI taxonomy): domain Eukaryota; kingdom Viridiplantae; phylum Streptophyta; class Magnoliopsida; order Asterales; family Asteraceae; genus Artemisia; species Artemisia tridentata. The sequence continues at coordinate 71,591,844 of CP139505.1, forward strand.
AAAATTTTTATAAGTATAACTAATTTTTGATTATTTAAACATACGGCGCATTTGATTTTTCGAGCGCGGCGTATTGCTTTTCTGAATAAAAGTCTGATTTATTTTTAACGATTATAAGATACGGCGCATCCTATTTATAGGATACGGCGCATCGTCAGCTGATATCAGCAACTTTTATTTTACTTTGATTGTTTCACTCTTCTTTTGCACGAGTAAGTTTTATTTCAGGAAGATGGACGATCCAGATATTACAATGGAAGAATATATCAGACTTGAAGAGGAAAGAGCCTTGAGCAATAATGGGATCTACGATTGGGAAAGAGCAAGATATGGTGCACAAGTCATCATGGATAAAGAACCCACGATGGAAGAATACTTGTTATTGAAGCAGAAAAAGTCAGGGAGAGAAAGAAACAAATTGCCATTTCGACACACTTGGACTTTATCAAAAGATGAAGATGAAGAAGAATCATACAATTTTGGTGCAATTAGGTTTCCGGCAATAGTTATTGATGATGTTATTTCTCCGGAAGTTGCCCAAGATGAAGAAGAGTCACAAGTGTTTGATTTGAATGAAAATCCGGCAATTGTTTACAAAGAAGCTTATTCATCCGATAGTGCTTATGATGAAAATGAAGATGAATGTGGGACAATGGTGTATAGTGCTATTACTTGTGATTTTCCACCCGAGGTGGAAGATATATTCTCATCATATCAAAAACACCATGATAATATTCCCTCGGATGAAGATAATGAGTATTCTGATATTGAAGAGTTTGATGCTATTGCGTACGATAGCATACCGCAGTTACCACAACAAACGAAAGTATTTAGGTGTGGAACGGATAAGCCAGATTTTGACCCAACGAGGGATTTTGAAGAAATCTGGGATTACTTATTTAAGGATGAAATTCGGGACGATGCTGAAATTGCAAGACCACTAGTTGAAGATAGAGATTCACAAGATGAATTGGAGTCACTTACAACACAAAGTGGTACAAATTTATTTAATATTATTAATCCCGTTACTAATAATCTTGCTAGTTTTCCTAAATAGGTTGCAAAACAAAAGAATGATGAGGTCAAATTTATTACACTACCTATTGAAGCACATGAAGCACCTGTGATCAACCCGTTTTTGGTGGAGCTCGAGGAAGAATTTGGTGATGAGCTCTTAAACATTGCTATGATTGATGAAGATGATGATTTCGACCCTATGAAGGATATAGAGGAACTCGAACTTTTACTTGCTAAAGACCCTTTCTCATCTTCTGCGGAAGTCAAGGGACGCCTTACTATCAAAGAGACTAACCAAGAAGAAAGGAGACTCATTTTTCCTCAATATACTACTCTTTCAGATGAAGTGGTCAAGTCATCCAATTTATAAACCAAACCGGGTAAGGATAGGAAAGATGTACATATATTGCCAAGGTATGATGTTTATTTATTTCTTCCATCTTTAATAGCAAATTTACACTCTTTTCGTGTTTATTGCTACTATCACCCGCACTTGATCCCAAGTGGGGGGAACAACACCCTATTACACAGTAAATAAGGGTGGAGTCAGGCTCGTGACTCGAACAAAAACAAGCGCTTCGTGGGAGGCAACCCATGCTTATGTTTTATTTTATTTTCTGATTTTGTATTGAATCTGTCAGGCCCGTAGAGGATACGGCGCATCTCAATCCTTAGATGCGACGCATCTCCTGCACTGGTCATATCTTATTTTATTTTCTGCATTTTTATTTTCAACTTTAAAACTTTTTATCAGTTTATTTTAATGCGGCGCATCCCTGGTTAAGGATGCGACGCATCTTCTATTCTGATCCGTATTTATTCCAGGCTCGATACGGCGTATCTTCTTCCATAAGATACGGCGCATCGACTGACCTGATGATTTTCATTTTAATTTTTATGTTTATGTTTTATTTTTGCTAACTACTAATGTATTATGCAAGTTTGAACCTTCTTAACTTAGGTGTGTTAAAGTCTTGGTGGTATTATAGATTCCTGCATTTCCTGTGGATACATTAATATGAAGCTTAAACGTTCTCATCCACAAGAAAGTTGATTTTTGCTCTTACAAATAATGGAGGATCATACCGAGCAAATCTCAGGGGAGTTTTTCTGTTCTAATTCTTTTATTTTCCAGTTTTTAACCTTTAATACAAACAACGAGGACATTGTTTAACTTAAGTGGGGGGATTGGAGAATTAGAACACTTACTTGTCCTAAACTTTTTCAAAAAATATGCTTAAAATGTGCTTAATATATCAAAATTTAAAATTTTAGCTTGTTTTTGTTTAAAGTCTAAGTTGCATAGCTGCACACATAACGTTATTTTCAAAAATTGTGATTTTTCAAAATTCACAAATCTATGAGTGTGCCGGTGACTTGTAAACTTTAGAACTTGGCTTGTATACTATTCGAGACCACCATAATAAGTATTATTTTATATAATTGGAATTACTTGTCTAAATTGGTAAAATTCTAGGATTACACCCAAATAGCCTATTTTATGTTATGTGTTATTAGCTAACTACACTGGTTAGTTAAACCCCGTATAAACCCTTTTGTTACTCTCACTTTTAGAGTAAGATACCCCTAGAAAAACACTCAGAGCCATTCCTTTCGTTTCTTACACCTTTGTTATAATGTTTCGTTACACCCTTACACCTTAGCTTACCCTGTAGATTAAAATCCGTGGTTGGTTAATTGCTTTAGGCAAAGTGTGTTTCCTTACATTACCTGTGTTCGCGTGCGTAATTCATTATCTATGGTTAGGTCGGGAAATTGCACAATGCAATTGGAGTGAAAGTAAATATTGTATATCTTTGAGTTTATTTTTCGTGTGTTTACTACTTTCACTATTACCGTTATTTATGAAGTTATGAAAAGTATGGAAAAATTATCCAGAGTTATCATTATAGTGATGTGGTGAAATTTTACACATCTATGGTTATGTTTCAAGTAAAAAAAAAAAAAAATCGAAAAAATAAGAAAAGAAAAAGAAGAAAGAAAAAGTTGGAAGTTTGTTTTAACCAACTTATGTAAAGTTTTGTATTAAGTGGTCGATATCACCACTATTTGTTGTATATTATATCTATCGATTGAATGGGAGTTGAACGTTATGGGAACGCCAACTAAGGATATTCATTGATTGAGATCTTGTTGAGTATAATTCGTGTCTACCTAAAGCGTGTGTTTCAAGTGTTAAAGCGTGAGTTATTCTATGATATGAGTCTTATTCATGGGATGGTTGGGATAGTGATTAACCATACTTAGGATTTTAATTTATCTGTTTTGTTTATTTTTCATTTTACACCAATTTGTATCCCAAATATTATCCATACCCTATATTATTCTTTATCCAAAACTTTGATTTATTGAGATTAGGGATTTGAGAAATCTTAAGTATTGTAGTCGTGGATTCGGCTATGTATTTATGATTTTGTCGCCCTTTTTGATATAATATTATTGGTGAAGATTACTTGGTCCTATCTTTAGCCTATTCGAGTTAAGGATTTGAGCAATTGCAAGTATCGTGTTCGTGGATTCGATCATGTATTTGTGATTTTGTCACCTTTTCTAGAATTTGAGATCGATAGAGATTAAGGAGAATGATTAACCCTTAAGCCTACAAACCCTTTTTACCGCTTTAGACTTGTTATTCCTTGGCTTTAGTGGGGGAGATGTGTATACTTGCCAAGCTTATGATAGAATATTCGTCACGACTGGACAGTTAAACGATTAGATTTGCTTTTATCGAAATTATTTTATTTTACTTCTAATTCGTTAAGTGTTTGGTTGTGTGATTATGACAAAAATGAATACATGCTTAAATATAAAAATAAATCCTAATATCTTTTAGGATACATTTTCATAAGATTAATTCTAAGGTTTACTTGGGGACAAGTAAAGTTCAAGTGGGGGGATATTTGATGAACTCAAATAAGTACATTTTATTACTATCATTTATCCTATTTATTTGACTTGTTTTATTATATTATCTGTGAGAATTGATACGTTAATGTTTACTTTTGTAATTCTCAGTTAAAAACAAGCATTTGGTGAAACTTGGCGATTTTGGACTAATTATGGAGCAAAACAAGCAAGAAGATAAGAGTCTACTGAAATGTACAAGGTCAAGACATTCTGCTCCAGATACGCCGCATCTTGCTTATTACATACGGCGCATCACTATCCAGATTTCACAAGATACGATCCAAGATACAAGAGGACATGCGCCGCATCTGAGAATGGAGTTACGCCGCATCTTCTGGCGGTGTACGAATATTCCTGAATATATTAATCTTGGACCCCACGCGAAGTTAAGTCAATGCGCCGCATCGACTTATTAGATGCGCCGCATCTAGCCCTCAGACAGAAACTATAAATACCCCAAGACCAGACGAAATTCGAGGGTTCGACATTTAGCTAAGTACGAGAAGACAGAAACCCTAGGACGAATTCAGTCGAAGTAGCAGCACAAGACACACCTTGAACGAAGATACAAGAGCTGTAAGAAGGTCCTGCATGTATTCAATTCATTAAGTAGTTTTGTTTTATTATATTAGTAAACTTTAATTCATCAGGATTGGTGGCTTGTGTAATGTGACAACGGAAAGGTTGCACTCCCTTAAAACTGCTTTCCCATTAATTAAAGTTTATATGTTGATGTCTTTGGTGACTTTTATTAGTGCATTGATAACCTCTGTGTCTAGTTGAGCGTTGATCGGGTCGCCATGCCTCTGCCCTCGCCTATTTATTAGATCGCCTATGCATTCTATCGTCTGTAGAAAAGTAGGAAGAAAGATAAATAGGATAGTCATAAGTAATCATTAAGGGTTTACTCGCCGATAAGATTAGAACCAACGAGAAAGGACTTAATCTCGGTGCGTTGCATCGAACTATACACTTCATATAAAACTAGCAATAAAACAAGTGACAAGCTACTTAACTATCAGGACAGGTCTTCTTATTGTCCTGAGTATTTATCTGTGTACGTGTGTGCTATTCGCTGATTCGTGCCTATTAGTTTAGTTTATTATTTAATTGCAACCAAATCGTGCCAGTCTCTCAGGCTGAAACCCCCTTGCGTTATAATAGGTTGTATAGCTAACTTAAGATATTAAAATACTGATTAGAATAACTAGATAATACGTTCAACTCTTAGTGATCGACACTCTACTTACCATTATATTCATACTGACCGGGTACACTGCTCGTTAAAGTGTGTGTGTTATTGATAAGTCGGCTAAATATAAATTTAAAACTTGAATACTGCTAAAACCACAACGACATACCGTGGGTATAAATTAGAGCATACGCACACGCGCATCAAACGTGCAAGTGTTGCCTCTGTCTCTGAGAATCATTTTCCAATAAAGACTCATCAACACAGGCCGCTTTCCTTTTCAAAGAATTTAAAACACGGATGCTACCCTGTGAAGCATCCAACCTGTCATCGAACACGCGAGTGCCATGTACCAAAGTGCAGCCCTTTCCATTGCGCGTTAACGAAGACGTAATGGAAGGCTGCGAATTCTCTAGATCGTTAGAAGTAACCCGATAACCCAAATGTTGAGACTCAGACTCATGAAACGAACTACTACCCAAACTACAGGTGTCATAAATTTGTTTACAAACACCTACACCTAAATTTTTAGCAGACGTATCGGTGTTCTCAGCATTGCGTAAAGTCGACGTCGTATGAACAACGCCGCTTACACCATGACATAAACCAGCAGGCGAAAATTCGGTCGGAATATCAACAGGCTCAGGTGGCAAAACCATGTGAGGTAAAGCATCTAGTGCCACTACTTTTTTGCAACCTCTACCCTTAGTTCTCATACCTTAAAGCTTCCTTCTAACTAAACGATACGTATGTAAAACGAAGAACAACACAAAACCTAACAGATAAACAACCACATATGTACACACCACCTTTTATTTTTGATAACACATGCAGTTGAATGTCAGTAAACCACAAACGTAAATAAAGGTAGCGAACCTACAACCCACCTAACTAACCAAATATTTTTAACCCTCCAGATATGATCAAAAGCAAAGAATAAGCATGTAAGAAATTTGAATAATTAAAACGATCATACAATACGAAACACACATAACATAAAGATCACTAAAAAGTAACATGCAAGAAGTACAAAGAAGCAGATCCAACTCTACCTACCTAAACCCTAAGAAAGAGAAGATTGCGTCGCTATCTTGGAAGCAACAATATCTACACCGACTAACTTTTTTTTTTTTGAAAATATCTACACCAACTACTGGAACATAATATGGAAGACGTTCCATAAACAGATCGGATAAGGGGCCGCTGGTGGACCTACTAATGGGCTATCTTATTTTAATATAAAGAAAACAATAAACAATTCCATGGACCTACTAATGGGCTATCTTATTTTAATATAAAGAAAACAATAAACAACTCCCACCGACCATTAGTTTTAATATATAGTGTTAATAATATAAACTTGAATAAATGAAGTTTAAAAATCGTAATGATTAACTTTGGTATTCGAGCCTCTGTTGAGATAAAATAACTATTTCTTTGACTAACTCTACACTCTACTTATTCCAATGGTATCCAGATTTTTTTCTATAGGGTTGTGTTAAGGGAACACCCTCTACTATGTGGGTCCCCTCTATTTTAGTCAAAATGTACAACTCTTAAAGCAGACAGTACTACCGGCGGCAGCGTCTAATCATTGCAAACACCCCCTATAGGGGGTGTTAGGATAACACAGGCCCTTAATTATAGATACTTGTCTTTTAATTAAAGATATATTTCTCTCACTTAATTAATATTATTTTTTTAATTAAAGATATTATTTCGGTGAACAAAAGTGTTTTTTCACACATTTTTGGTACAAAATTCAACGTCAGATAGCAATATAACTCAAAATTCAATGCTCGCATCTATCTCAAGGAAGTGGTTTCTCGGCACGGGGTGCCTGTTTCTATCATTTCGGATCGTGATTCGCGTTTTACTTCTCATTTCTGGAAAGCCTTGCAGAACGCATTGGGTACTCAGTTGGATATGAGTACGGCTTATCACCCGCAAACTGATGGTCAAAGTGAGCGGACGATTCAAACGTTAGAGGATATGCTTTGGGCATGTGTTATTGATTTTGGCAAGAGTTGGGAGAATCATCTACCGTTGGTGGAATTCTCTTACAACAACAGCTACCATTCTAGCATTAAGGCAGCTCCGTTCAAGGCTCTTTACAAACGGAAATGTCGGTCTCCTCTTTGTTGGGCTGAAGTGGGTGAGAGCCAACTCACTGGTTCGGAACTTGTGTACGAGACTTCTGATAAGATCGTACAAATTCGTAATCGCATGGCAGTAGCTCGGGATCGTCAAAAGAGCTATGTTGATCGTCATCGCAAACCGTTGGAATTCCAGGTTGGCGACAGGGTTCTATTGAAAGTCTCTCCGTGGAAAGGCGTTATACGCTTTGGGAAGCGTGGTAAACTGAATCCTCGTTATTTCGGACAGTTCGCAATTCTGGAACGGATTGGACCGGTGGCATACAAACTTGACTTACCAGCTGAACTCAGTAGCGTGCATAATGTCTTCCATGTTTCTAATCTTAAGAAGTGTCTAGCTGATGAATCACTCATTGTTCCTCTCGAAGAGATCAAGGTTGATGATCGTCTTCGTATCGTGGAAGAACCAGTGGAAATCTTGGATTATAAGATGCGTAGCCTTCTGATGCGTGTCGCGTGTCATTTCGGTTTAGCAGTATTAATGCCTACTCAAGTTTTAAATTTATATTTAGCCGACTTATCAATAAAACACACACTTAACGAGCAGTGTACCCGGTCAGTATGAATATAATAGTAAGTAGAGTGTCGATCACTAAGAGTGGAACGTATTATCTAGTTATTCTAATCAGTATTTTAATATCTTAAGTTAGCTATACAACCTAATCTAACGCAAGGGGGTTCAGCCTGAGAGACAGGCACGGTTTGGTTATGATTAAATAGAAAACTAAACTAATGAGCACGCATCAGCGATTAGCACACACGTACACAGATAGATACTCGAGACAATAAGAAGACCTGTCCTGATAATTAAGTAGCTTGTCACTTGTTTTATTACTAGTTTTATATGAAGTGTATGTAATTAACCCTTTCTCGTTGGCTCTAATCTTATCGGCGAGTAAACCCTTAATGATTACTTATGTCTATCCCACTATCCTAGAATATTGAGCATTTGTGATGCCCACGTTTCGTATACGCTAGAATAGATAGGCGAGGAAGGGGCATGGCGACCCAAGCAATGCTCAGCTAGACACAGAGGTTATCAATGCACTAATAAAAGTCACCAAAGACATCAACATATAAACTTTAATTAATGGGAAAGCAATTTTAAGGGGTGGACATGATATTCCGTAGTCACATGACATCAGCCCATCAATCCTGATGAATTAAAGTGTACTAATACAATAAAAAAAAACTACTTAATGAATTGAATACATGCAGGACCTTCTTACAGCTCTTGTATCTTCGTTTAGGGTGTGTCTTGTGCTGCTAATACGTCTGAATTCGGCTTTAGGGTTTCTGTCTTTCTCTTCTGAGTTAAGCTATATGTCTCCGAAATTCGTCTAGTCTTGGGGTATTTATAGTTTCTGTCTGAGGGTTAGATGCAGGGCATAGGATAAGTAGATGCGGCGCATTGACTTAACTTCGCGTGGGGTCCAAGATTAATATATTCAGGAATATTCGTACACCGCCTTAAGATGCGGCGTAACTCCATTTCTCTATGCGGCGCATGTCCTTTGCTGTCTTGGATTGTAACTTGTGAAATCTTGATAGTGATACGCCGTATGTAAGAATATGTTGCGGCGTATCTGGAGCAGAATGATCTTGGTCTTGTACATTTCAGTAGACTCTTAACATCTTGCATGTTTTGCTCCATAATTAGTCCAAAATCGCCAAGTTTCACATAATACTTGTTTTTACCTGAGAATTACAAAAGTAAACATTAACGTATCAATTCTCATATATAATATAATAAAACAAGTCAAATAAATAGGACAAATGATGATAATAAAATGTACTTATTTGAGTTCATCAAATATCCCCCCACTTGAACTTTACTTGTCCCCAAGTAAACCTTAGAATTAATCTTATGAAAATGTATCCTAAAAGATATTAGGATTTATTTTTATAATTAAGCATGTATTCATTTTTGTCATTGATGCGCGTGATGTGTCGTTGCGGTTTAGCAGTTTTAATGCCTACTCAAGTTTTAAATTTATATTTAGCCGACTTATCAATAACACACACACTTAACGAGCAGTGTACCCGGTCAGTATGAAGATAATGGTAAGTAGAGTGTCGATCACTAAGAGTGGAACGTATTATCTAGTTATTCTAATCAGTATTTTAATATCCTAACGCAAGGGGGTTTCAGCCTGAGAGACTGGCACGATTTGTTGCAATTTAAATAATAAAATAAACCAACAGGCACGAATCAGCAAGTAGCACACACGTACACAGATAGATACTCGAGACAATAAGAGGACTGTCCTTATGATTAAGTAGATTGTCACTTGTTTTATTGATAGCTTTATATGAAGTGTATGTAGTTAACCCTTTCTCGTTGGTCCTATTCTTATCGGCGAGTAAACCCTTAATGATTACTTATGTCTAAAAGTTATTCCTAAGTGATCAATTTAGAAACAACCGTGGGAGCCACATTATGTCCCGCAGTCAAATGCCCGCAAGCCACTAATAAACACAGAGGTTATCAATGCACTAATAAGTAGTAACCAAAGACATCATCATATAAACTTTAATTGATGGGAAAGCAAGTATTAAAGGGAGTGCAATCTTTCGTTGTCACATTACACAAGCCACCAATCCTGATGAATTAAAGTTTGCTAACACAATAAAACAAAACTACTTAATGAATTAAATACATGCAGCACCTTCTTACAGCTCTTGTATCTTTGATTTGGGTGTGTCTTGTGCTGCCTCCTTGACTGAATTCGTCCTTTGTTCCTCCTGTTCGGTCTTCTGTTTTAGGGTTTCGGGACTTGTAATTCGTCTGGTCTACGGGGTATTTATAGTTTCTGTCTGAGGGAAGATGCGGCGCATCTACTAAGTAGATGCGGCGCATGTACTTAACTTCGCGTGGGGTCCAAGATTATAATATTCAGGAATATTCGTACACCGCCAGAAGATGCGGCGTAACTCTTGATTAGATGCGGCGCATGTCCTCTTGTATCTTGGATCATATCTGGTGATATCTTGATAGAGATGCGGCGCATATCCAGAGTGAGATGCGGCGCATCTGGAGCAGAATTGACTTGATCTTGTCCATGTCAGTAGACTTTCACTTTATGCACGTTTTGCTCCATTATTAGTCCAAAATCGCTAAGTTTCACCAAATGCTTGTTTTTACCTGAGAATTACAAAAGTAAACGATTAAGTATCAATCCTCATACATAATATAGTAAAACAAGTCAAATTAATAGGATAAATGATAGTAATAAAATGTACTTATTTGAGTTCATCAAATATCCCCCCACTTGAACTTTACTTGTCCCCAAGTAAACCTTAGAATTTCTTTTATGAAAATGTATCCTAAAAGATGTTAGGATTTATTTTTATATTTAAGCATGTATTCGTTCATTTCATAATCACACAACTAAACACTTAACGAATTAGAAGTAAAATAAAATAAGTCGATAAAAGCAAATCTAATCGTTTAACTGTCCAGTCGCGACGAATATTCTATCATAAGCTTAGCAAGTATACACATCTCCACCACTAAAGCTAAGGAATAACAAGTCTAAAGCGGTAAAAAGGGTTTTTAGGTTTAAGGGTTAATTATTCTCTTTCACTATCCATCTCAAATTCCAGAAAAGGCGACAAAATCACAAATGCATGATCGAATCCACGAACACGATACTTGCAATTGCTCAAATCCTTAACTCGAATAGGCTAAAGATAGGTCCAAACTTCACCAATAATAATATATCAAAAAGGGCGATAAAATCATAAATACATAGCCGAATCCACGACTACGATACTTAAGATTGCTCAAATCCCCAATCTCAATAAATCAAAGGTTCGGTTGGATAAAGAATAATAATGGGCATGGATAACATTTGGGATATAAATTGGTGTAAAAATAAAAAATAAACAAAACAAATAAATTAAAATCCTAAGTGTGGTTAGGAAAAATAAAACTTATTGAAGAAGATACGCCGTATCGAGCCTGGAATAAATAAAACTTGCATAACACATTAGTAGTTAGGAAAAATAAAACTTAAAAATTAAAACTGAAAATCATTAGGTCAGTCGATGCGCCGTATCTTATTGAAGAAGATACGCCGTATCGAGCCTGGAATAAATACGGATCAGAATAAAGATGCGCCGCATCCTTAACCAGGGATGCGCCGCATTAAAAATAAACTGATAAATAGTTTTAAAGTCGAAAATAAAAATGCAGAAAAATAAAATAAGATATGACCATTGCAGGAGATGCGTCGCATCTCAGAATTGAGATGCGCCGTATCCTCATGCGGCCTGGACTGACTCGACACAGAAAACAGAATAATAAAAGATAAATCCGGGTTGTCTCCCGGTAAGCACTTGTCTTTATTCCAGAGTCTTCAAGTTAGACCCACGTTCAGCTCTTTAATATCGATCATTGAAGGAGTCGGAAACATCACGCTCCTTCATCGCCAATTCAATAATATTGAACACTCCTTGCTCGTCCTTAATTTCCACGCCGTTCTTCTTTAATATCTGTATAAACAAAGTCCTGTCCCTTTCGGGCAGAGATGACAAAATGATAGACGGGAAATTCTTATTATCATATAGGCACAAATAAGCAAGGTGGGGTGGTAGTTCAATAAACACATCATTGTTCAAATTCGTTTTCTCAACTACTCTCCTACGTTTATTAATTACTACACAATCATACCACTCATCATCAGAATCATTAACAACATTGCGTCTAAGTTCGGTAGGTACATTAAGGTCAATGAATTCCTCAAAGTTATAATGATTAGGACTAGTTGAGTTGTTTTGAATCAATGTTTCTCCCATAAGTCTAGCTTCAAGATCGAGGTCCATACGCTCTCTTAATCCTAGCACATAAACACCTCTAATTATGCTTTTAACCGGATCTTGGCACTTATAGACTAGTTTATTATTCCCTATCCTTAATGAAATTTTTCTCTTAAACACATCAATCTTAGCATGGGCAGTAGACAAGAAAGGTCTTCCGAGGATTAAAGGAATCTTAACATCCTCGGGCATGTCTAGTATAACAAAGTCTACGGGAAAAATAAACTGCTCAATCTTAACCAGCACATTATTAGCAATCCCTTCAGGTCGTTTTACCGTTTTATCAGCCAATTCAATAAGTAATTTAGTTGGTGCTAATTTTCCTAGTCCTAGGGTAGCGAATGTCTTAAGAGGCATAACACTAACACTAGCTCCTAAGTCAGCTAACACGTTATTGAAAGATATATTATTAATAGAACAAGGTAGAGTAAAACTTCCTGGGTCTCTTTCTTTATGAGGCAAGGCATTTGAGTCGGTTGCAGGGCTCTCTTCTTTCATTGTTGCCTTGATCTCCTCTTCAATCTTTGTCTTCTCTTTTAGTAGTCTCCTTAAGCTGATTGAAGAGTTAAAGAAAAATTCGGGTCTTGCACCATCATCACCATTCATCGATCTTCTAGGTATATTAGGAGTGACTTCTTCAGTGGTGCTTATGGCCTTGACATGATCTCTTGGATTTGTTTCAGTTGAGCTCGGTAAACTTCCATATCCCCTTTCTTGAAGAACCTTGCTCATTTGACCAATTTGTTGTTCCAATGCTTTGATCGAAGCTCCTTGATTTCTTGTAGTAGTGTCCGTTGAAGCTCGAATTTCTTTGATCATAGCAGTATTCTCTTCATGTCTTTTAGCAGCATCGGCCATAATTTGCTTTAAAGTATCGTCTAAAGTCTGCCTCCTCTCTTGATAAGCGGGATTGAAGTTGTTCTTTTGATAGAATCCCGGACTAGCTTCCCTAAATCTTGCTGAAGGTCGGAATGGTTGTCCAAATTGGGTGTAATATGCTTCTTCAAATGTCTCACTTTCATTCTTGTTCGGGCAATCTTTAGTGTAGTGAGGTCCTTCGCACTTTTCACATCCAACTTGGGCAGCATACGCTCTTTCATCTCGCTTCTTCATCTCTCTACTAATTTTATCCAATTGAGCTTGAATAGCAGCAATCCCGTCAAAATTAGTGCTGCTCTTAGATCTAGTAGAGGTCCCATCGTGCCATTTCTGAGAATGATCAGCAGCTTCTTGGATCGCTTTCCTAGCATTAGTTGCACTCATCTGAGGTACAGCTCCCTTAGCATCCAAGATCTGTCTAGTTGGCACGTCCAATCCTTGATAAAACAATATTATTTCCTGCATAGGGGTTAGATAGTGTTGAGGACATTTTATCAATAAATCTTTAAACCGTTCCCAAGCTTGATAAAGGGTTTCATCAGGCTCTTGCTTGAAACTATTGATAGCCTCCATCTTTTTAGCAGTCTTAGCAGGTGGACAATATCTCTTCAGGAATTTGCTCTTCAAACCTTCCCATGTAGTGATTGAACTAGCAGGTTCATTCCTTAGCCACTTGTTAGCAGCTCCTTTTAGTGAGATTGGGAAGATTCTCAGCATGAGTTGATCGGTATTGACACTTTCTGAAGTAAACAAATCTGCAATCTCCAGGACCTTTTCAACATGCTCATTAGCATCCTCTTGTTCCGTCCCACTGAAAGCATTCTCTCTGAGCTCTTTGAGAAATTGACCCTTCAACTCAAATTTTGACTTGTCATCAAACTTAGGTCTAGCAACTCCTGAAGTGTAATCAGCACGGGTATTGTTCATGTATTCCTCCATAGTAGTGTTTTCGCCCATTGTTTCTGTTTCAACTTCCTCTTTTTCTTCAGAAAAGTAATCAAGCTCGAGTGAACTTGAAAGATCAAAGCTTCTTGTGTTGAAAAGCCTTTTAAGCGAATGTAGGGCTCGTTCAGGATCTTCGAAAGGTTGAATCAAGTTCTTCGTAGAACTCCTGGTCATGCACTTCCTGAAATCAACACAAAAAATATCAGTAGGGTATGCTCGAGAAAGTAGTATATCAGAAAATTAACAACGAAAACGGAATACGAAAAATTTAAAGTTACTGATATCTGCAGACGATGCGCCGTATCCAAAAAGTTGGATACGCCGTATCTTATAATCGTTAAAATTTAATCAGACTTTATTCAGAAAATAGATACGCCACTTTAGAATTTAAGAATGCGCCGTATCGAATTAATTAATCAAAAATCAACTTATCTAATTAAAATTAAATGCGTCGTATCAACGAAAGTTAATGCGCCGTATTTTCGTTACATTTAAAAATAAAAGATTTTTGATTCAGTAAGATGCGCCGTATCGATAGAGATCGATACGCCGTATCTGTTTAATAATTCGCAAACTGTTTTTAATTAAAATAATAGATACGCCGTATCTGCGAAAGCAGATGCGTCGTATGGCGTTAAGGTTTAGAAATTTTTTTTTATTAAAAACAGATACGCCGTATCTGCAAAAGCAGATGCGTCGTATCACTTTATCGCTTAGAAAAATTTTCTTATTAAAAACAGATACGCCGTATCTTGGGGAAAAGATGCGTCGTATCGAATTAATTAAACGCGTTGTATTAAAAAAAATTTAAACGCAATACGCCGTATCTGAGAGATCAGATGCGCCGTATCGTTTGATTTAGCACAGTACAACGATAGCAGAACAGAAAAATACGAAAAATAAAAACAAAAATTAAACACACAAACGAAAATAAACACACAAAAATAAAAAGAAAACAATTAACACACAATACAACAAATATGAAAAATAATACAATGATGCAATTAATCTAATAAAAAGAAAAACCTAATTAAAATACTAATCAAATTAACAGATAATAACAATTCACTCCCCGGCAGCGGCGCCAAAAACTTGATGCGCGTGATGTGTCGTTGCGGTTTAGCAGTTTTAATGCCTACTCAAGTTTTAAATTTATATTTAGCCGACTTATCAATAACACACACACTTAACGAGCAGTGTACCCGGTCAGTATGAAGATAATGGTAAGTAGAGTGTCGATCACTAAAAGTGGAACGTATTATCTAGTTATTCTAATCAATATTTTAATATCCTAACGCAAGGGGGTTTCAGCCTGAGAGACTGGCACGATTTGTTGCAATTTAAATAATAAAATAAACCAACAGGCACGAATCAGCAAGTAGCACACACGTACACAGATAAATACTCGAGACAATAAGAGGGCTGTCCTTATGATTAAGTAGATTGTCACTTGTTTTATTGATAGCTTTATATGAAGTGTATGTAGTTAACCCTTTCTCGTTGGTCCTATTCTTATCGGCGAGTAAACCCTTAATGATTACTTATGTCTAAAAGTTATTCCTAAGTGATCAATTTAGAAACAACCGTGGGAGCCACATTATGTCCCGCAGTCAAATGCCCGCAAGCCACTAATAAACACAGAGGTTATCAATGCACTAATAAGTAGTAACCAAAGACATCATCATATAAACTTTAATTGATGGGAAAGCAAGTATTAAAGGGAGTGCAATCTTTCGTTGTCACATTACACAAGCCACCAATCCTGATGAATTAAAGTTTGCTAACACAATAAAACAAAACTACTTAATGAATTAAATACATGCAGCACCTTCTTACAGCTCTTGTATCTTTGATTTGGGTGTGTCTTGTGCTGCCTCCTTGACTGAATTCGTCCTTTGTTCCTCCTGTTCGGTCTTCTGTTTTAGGGTTTCGGGACTTGTAATTCGTCTGGTCTACGGGGTATTTATAGTTTCTGTCTGAGGGAAGATGCGACGCATCTACTAAGTAGATGCGGCGCATGTACTTAACTTCGCGTGGGGTCCAAGATTATAATATTCAGGAATATTCGTACACCGCCAGAAGATGCGGCGTAACTCTTGATTAGATGCGGCGCATGTCCTCTTGTATCTTGGATCGTATCTGGTGATATCTTGATAGAGATGCGGCGCATGTCCAGAGTGAGATGCGGCGCATCTGGAGCAGAATTGACTTGATCTTGTCCATGTCAGTAGACTTTCACTTTATGCACGTTTTGCTCCATTATTAGTCCAAAATCGCTAAGTTTCACCAAATGCTTGTTTTTACCTGAGAATTACAAAAGTAAACGATTAAGTATCAATCCTCATACATAATATAGTAAAACAAGTCAAATTAATAGGATAAATGATAGTAATAAAATGTACTTATTTGAGTTCATCAGTCATAATCACACAACTAAACACTTAACGAATTAGAAGTAAAATAAAATAAGTCGATAAAAGCAAATCTAATCGTTTAACTGTCCAGTCGCGACGAATATTCTATCATAAGCTTGGCAAGTATACACATCTCCACCACTAAAGCTAAGGAATAACAAGTCTAAAGCGGTAAAAAGGGTTTTTAGGTTAAGGGTTAATTATTCTTTTTAATCACTATCGATCTCAAATTCCAGAAAAGGCGACAAAATCACAAATACATGATCGAATCCACGAACACGATACTTGCAATTGCTCAAATCCTTAACTCGAATAGGCTAAAGATAGGACCAAGTAATCTTCACCAATAATATTTTATCAAAAAGGGCGACAAAATCATAAATACATAGCCGAACCCACGACTACGATACTTAAGATTGCTCAAATCCCTAATCTCAATAAATCAAAGGTTTGGATGAAGAATGATATAGGGTATGGATAACATTTTGGATACAAATTGGTGTAAAATAAAAAATAAACAAAACAGATAAATTAAAATCCTAAGTGTGGTTAATCACTATCCCAACCATCCCATGAATAAGACTCATATCATTGAATAACTCACGCTTTAACACTTGAAACACACGCTTTAGGTAGACACGAATTATACTCAACAAGATCTCAATCAAAGAATAACCTTAGTTGGCGTTCCCATAACGGCCAACTCCCATTCAATCCATAAATATAATATAAAACAAATAGTGGTGATATCAACCACTTAATACAAAACTTTACATAAGTTGGTTAAAACAAACTTCCAACTTTTCCTTTTTCTTTTTCTTTTCTATTTTTTCGATTTTTTTTTTATTTTTTTATTTTTTACATCAACATATATGTGTAAAATTTCACAACTTTTCTATCACTATTTTTCCGGATAATTTTTCCATACTCTTCATACTTTTAGAAATAACTGTAATAGCGAAAGTAGTAAACACACAAAAAATAAACTCAAAGATATACAATATTTACTTTCATACCAATTGCATTGTGCAATTTCCTGACTCAACCAAAGATAATGAATTACGCACGCGAACACAGGTAATGTAAGGAAACACACTTTGCCTAAAGCAATTAACCACGGATTTTAATCTACAGGGTAGGCTAAGGTGTAAGGGTGTAACGAAACATTATAATAAAGGTGTAAGAAACGAAAGGAATGGCTCTGAGTGTTTTTCTAGGGGTATCTTACTCTAAAAGTGAGAGTAACAAAGGGTTTATACGGGGGTTAACTAACCAGTGTAGTTAGTTAATATCACATAACATATAAAGGCTATTTGGGTGTAATCCTAGAAATTTACCAATTTAGACAAGTCATTCCAATTATATAGATAATACTTATTATGGTGGTCTCGAATAGTATACAAGCCAAGTTCTAAAGTTTACAAGTCACCGGCACACTCATAGATTTGTGAATTTTTGATAAGTTCACAATTTTTGGAAATAATGTTATGTGTGCAGCTATGTAATTTAGACTTTAAACAAAAACATGCTAAAAATTTTAAATTTTGATATATTAAGCGCATTTTAAGCATATTTTGAAAAAGTTTAGGACAAGTAAGTGTTCTAATTCTCCAATCCCCCCACTTAAGTTAAACAACATCCTCGTTGTTTGTATCAAAGATTAAAAACTGGAAAATAAAAGAATTAGAACAGAAAAACTCTCCTGAGATTTGCTCGGTATGATCCTCCATTATTCGTATAAGAGCAAAAATCAACTTTCTTGTGGATGAGAACGTTTAAGCTTCAAAAATGATGTATCCACAAGAATGCAGGAATCTATAATACCATTAAGACTTTAACACACCTGAATTAAGAAGGTTCAAACTTGCATAATACATTAGTAGTTAGTAAAAATAAAACATAAAAAATTAAAATGAAAATCATCAGGTCAGTCGATACGCCGTATCTTATGGAAGAAGATACGCCGTATCGAGCCTGGAATAAATACGAATCAGAATAAAAGATGCGTCGCATCCTTAACCAGGGATGCTCCGCATTAAAATACTGACAGAAAGTTTTAAAGTCAGAAATAAAAATGCAGAAAATTAAATAAGATATGACCAGTGCAGGCGATGCGTCGCATCTTAGGATTGAGATGCGCCGTATCTTCTGCAGGTCTGACAGACTCGACACAGAACAGAAAAGTAAAAATTCTCATCCGGGTTGTCTCCCGGTCAGCACTTGTCTTTATTCCAGAGTCTTCAAGTTAGACTCACGTTCAGCTCCTTATTTTGATCTATTGATCCCCACATGTCCGTGCATGATGTAGTTGCGAATTACTTCGTCAGGAACATATTCCGGCCCTAATTCAAGTACACCTTTGTAGAATCCTTTCATCTTTTGGTACGGATACTCGATCCCTTTCTCAGCGTCATTTTCATCTACAAAAAAAAATGGTGTAAATTTGTAACAAAATTTGTTAGGGGCATGTTTAAACCTTGGGTGAGCACGAGGCATCATGTAAGTGATAACGTTGCTTCCACTTTTAAATGTGATATTTCCTTCAAATCTTTTAGCGTTAATTTCGACCTCCTTACAAAATGGTTTCCCAACGATCACGTCACCCATATCAACATCACGATAAGCATCCATGTTTTCCACCACGGTGAAATCTGTAACAATAGTTAAATTCCCAACAAAAATAGGCACATTCATGAATATTCCAACTACGTTTTTCCCTCTATACTCAATTTTGTTTTTCATTATAGAATTATAGAAATCTTTTGACATTACATTAATTGGTAAAATAGGGAAAAAGTTGGCACTAACCGGTTTAAATCCTATCATGCAAGGAAATTGTAAATTATAAGCACAATCTACATTGATCTTTCTACCATAATCACAGAAACTAGGATATCCTTCAAATTCATCATAATTCTTAGTGTTGATCATATTAATTTTAGGTATATCCATAATTTCTCCTTCTTCAATTTCGGGTTCTAAATCCTCCATAAATTGATCATTGATTCCTAATGGTAAATTAAGATCATTTAATTCAATGTAGTCTCCACTATAGGTCTCAAGTGATTCATTATTTATCAAGGTTTCTCCCATAAACCTAGCTTCAAGATCTAGGTCCATACGTTCTCTTAATCCTAGCACATAGACGCCTCTAATTATGCTTTCAGCAGGATTTTGACACTTATAGACTAGTTTATTATTCCCTACCTTTAATGAGAATTTTTTTTTAAACACATCAATCTTAGCATGGGCGGTAGACAAGAAAGGTCTTCCAATGATTAAAGGAATCTTAACATCCTCGGGCATATCTAATATAACAAAGTCTACTGGGAAAACAAACTTCTCAATCTTAACTAGCATATTTTTAGCAATCCCTTCAGGTCGTTTTACCGTTTTATCAGCCAATTCAATAAGCAACTTAGTTGGTGTTAATTTTCCTAGTCCTAGGGTAGCGAATGTCTTAAGGGGCATAACACTAACGCTAGCTCCTAAGTCAGCTAACACATTATTGAAAGATATATCATTAATTGAACAAGGTAAAGTAAAACTTCCTGGGTCCTTTTCTTTATGAGGCAAGGCATGTAAGTCGGTTGCAGAGCTCTCTTCTTTCATTGTAGCCTTGATCTCCTCTTCAATCTTTGTCTTCTCATTGAGTAGCCTCCTTAAACTGATTGAAGAATTAAATAGAAATTCGGGCTTTGCACCATCATTACCATTCATCAATCTTCTAGGAAAAGGTATGTTAGGCGTGACTTCTTCAGTGGTGCTTATGGCCTTGACATGATCTCTTGGGTTAGTTTCAGTCGAGCTTGGTAAACTTCCGTATCCCCTTTCTTGAAGAACTTTGCTCATTTGTCCAATTTGTTGTTCCAATGCTTTGATCGAAGCTCCTTGATTTCTTGTTATAGTATCCGTTGAGGCTCGGATTTCCTTGATCATAGCAGTGTTCTCTTCATGTCTTTTAGCAGCATCGGCCATAATTTGCTTTAGAGTGTCATCCAAAGTCTGCCTCCTCTCTTGATAAGTGGGATTAAAGTTGTTATTTTGATAGTATCCCGGAGCAGCTTCCCTAAATCTTCCTGAAGGTCGGAATGGTTGTCCAAATTGTGTGTAGCATGCTTCTTCAAAAGTCTCACTTTCATTCTTATTAGGGCAATCTTTAGTGTAGTGAGGTCCTTCGCATTTTTCACATCCAACTTGGGCAGTATAAACTTTCTCAACACGCTTCTTCATCTCTCTACTAATTTTATCCAATTGAGCTTGAATAGCAGCAAACCCGTCAAAATTAGTCCTGCTCTTATATCTAGTAGAGGTTCCGTCGTGCCATTTTTGAGAATGATCAGCAGCTTCTTGGATAGCTTTTCTAGCATCGGCTGCACTCATTTGAGGCACAGCTGCCTTAGCATCCAAGATTTGTCTCGTAGGCACGTCCAGTCCTTGATAGAACAATATTATCTCCTGCATTGGACTTAGATAATGTTGAGGGCATTTCATCAACAAGTCTTTAAATCGTTCCCAAGCTTGATAAAGAGTTTCATCAGGCTCTTGCTTGAAACTGTTGATAGCCTCCATCTTTTAAGCAGTTTTAGCAGGTGGATAGTATCTTTTCAGGAATTTGCTCTTCAAATCTTCCCATGTTGTGATTGAACTAGCAGGTTCATTCCTTAGCCACTTATTAGCAGCTCCTTTTAGCGAAATTGGAAAGATTCTTAGCATAAGTTGATCGTCAGAGACTCCTTCTTTAGTAAACAAATCTGCAATCTCGAGGACCTTTTCAACATGTTCATTAGCATCTACATGTTCTGTTCCACTAAAAGAATTTTCTCTTAGCTCCTTGAGAAACTGACCCTTCAACTCAAACTTTGACTTTTCATCAAACTTGGGTCAAGCAACTCCTGAACTGTAATCAGCACGGGTTTTGTTCATGTATTCCTCCATAGTAGTGTTTCCGCCATTGTTTCTGTTTCTTCTTCCTCCTTCTCTTCAGAAAAGTAATCAAGCTCGAACGAACTTGAAATTTCAAAGCTTTTTGTGTTGAAAAGCCTTTTAAGCGAATGCAGGGCTCGTTCAGGATCTTCGAAAGGTGTAATCAAGTTCTTAGTTGAACTCCTGGTCATGCACTTCCTGAAACTATCACAAAAGCATCAGTAGGGTATGTTCTAGAAAGTATGAAATCAGAAAATTAACAACGAAAACGGAATAAGAAAAATAAAAGTTACTGATATCTGTAGACGATGCGCCGTATCCAAACAGTTTGATACGCCGTATCTTATAATCGTTAAAATTTAATCAGACTTTTATTCAGAAAGCAGATACGCCGCTTATAATTTTAGCATGCGCCGTATCAGATTTAAATTATCAAAAATCGTTTATATTTATTAAAATTAAATGCGTCGTATTAACAAAAGTTAATGCGCCGTATTTTCGTTACGTTTCAAAATACAAGATTTTTGATTCGGTAGATGCGCCGTATCGATAGAAATCGATGCGTCGTATCTGTTTAATAATTCGAAAATTGTTTTTAATATAAATCGAAAATACGCCGTATCTGTTAAAACAGATGCGTCGTATGGCGTTAGGGTTTAGAAAAATTTCTTATTAAAAACAGAATACGCCGTATCTTGGGGAAAGATGCGTCGTACTCGAATTTATTAAACGCGTTGTATTTTATAAAAATTAAACGCAATACGCCGTATCTGTGAAAACAGATGCGCCGTATCGTTTGTATCAGCTCAGTACAACGATAGCAGAATGCAGAAAAATAAAATCAAAACTAAAAACAAACAAAAAGAAACAAAAATTAAAGAAAATAAAAAACACACAAAAACAGAAAATATGCAAATAATATAATGAATGCAATTTATCTAATATACAACGGGGTTAGTGGTTAGAATCTAAAAATAAAAAAGAAAAACCTAATTAAAATACTAATCAAATTAACAGATAATAACAATTCACTCCCCGGCAGCGGCGCCAAAAACTTGATGCGTGTCGCGTGTCGTTGCGGTTTAGCAGTATTAATGCCTACTCAAGTTTTAAATTTATATTTAGCCGACTTATCAATAACACACACACTTAACGAGCAGTGTACCCGGTCAGTATGAATATAATGGTAAGTAGAGTGTCGATCACTAAGAGTGGAACGTATTATCTAGTTATTCTAATCAGTATTTTAATATCTTAAGTTAGCTATACAACCTAATCTAACGCAAGGGGGTTCAGCCTGAGAGACTGGCACGGTTTGGTTATGATTAAATAGAAAACTAAACTAATGAGCACGAATCAGCGATTAGCACACACGTACACAGATAGATACTCGAGACAATAAGAAGACTTGTCCTGATAATTAAGTAGCTTGTCACTTGTTTTATTGCTAGTTTTATATGAAGTGTATGTAATTAACCCTTTCTCGTTGGCTCTAATCTTATCGGCGAGTAAACCCTTAATGATTACTTATGTCTATCCCACTATCCTAGAATATTGAGCATTTGTGATGCCCACGTTTCGTATACGGTAGAATAGATAGGCGAGGAAGGGGCATGGCGACCCAAGCAATGCTCAGCTAGACACAGAGGTTATCAATGCACTAATAAAAGTCACCAAAGACATCAACATATAAACTTTAATTAATGAGAAAGCAATTTTAAGGGGTGGACATGATATTCCGTAGTCACATGACATCAGCCCATCAATCCTGATGAATTAAAGTGTACTAATACAATAAAACAAAACTACTTAATGAATTGAATACATGCAGGACCTTCTTACAGCTCTTGTATCTTCGTTTAGGGTGTGTCTTGTGCTGCTAATACGTCTGAATTCGGCTTTAGGGTTTCTGTCTTTCTCTTCTGAGTTAAGCTATATGTCTCCGAAATTCGTCTGGTCTTGGGGTATTTATAGTTTCTGTCTGAGGGTTAGATGCGGCGCATAGGATAAGTAGATGCGGCGCATTGACTTAACTTCGCGAGGGGTCCGAGATTAATATATTCAGGAATATTCGTACACCGCCTTAAGATGCGGCGTAACTCCATTTCTCTATGCGGCGCATGTCCTTTGATGTCTTGGATTGTAACTTGTGAAATCTTGATAGTGATACGCCGTATGTAAGAATATGTTGCGGCGTATCTGGAGCAGAATGATCTCGATCTTGTACATTTCAGTAGACTCTTAACATCTTGCTTGTTTTGCTCCATAATTAGTCCAAAATCGCCAAGTTTCACATAATACTTGTTTTTACCTGAGAATTACAAAAGTAAACATTAACGTATCAATTCTCATATATAATATAATAAAACAAGTCAAATAAATAGGACAAATGATGATAATAAAATGTACTTATTTGAGTTTATCACTTTCGTCAGAGTAAAATCCGCATTGTTAAAGTTCGCTGGAACTCCAACCGTGGACCGGAGTTCACGTGGGAACGGGAGGATCAGATGAAGCTCAAGTATCCTCATTTGTTTCCAAAACCAGCACCTGTCACTGTTGAAGCCAAGTGAATTTTGGGGCAAAATTCCTTTCAACAAGGGGACGATGTAGCAACCGGAAAAATTTTCTTTCTTTCCTTTCGACTTCGAGCAATTTTCGGGACGAAAATTCTTTCAACAGGGGGATGATGTGACACCCGGCAAACTCAGGTTAATACTTTTTACTAACATATAAGTCTACCTTTGCAAAACATTTATATAACGTACTTAACTGGGTTAGTTGAGTCGGTTCGATGGTTCGGGGAATCATCGGGAGTTGGTTCATACTTACATAATGTCTATAGTTGTCCATAGTTCAATGATTCGGGGAATCATTGGGGGAAACACACACATACACACGATTCTTGAGTCCCGTTGTTGGTGAAATTACATAATTGAGATAACGTATCAAGTATTATATGTTCCATGGTTGATTACAACTTGTGAATGCATGATTAGGTGATTTGATGTGTTAACATGTGTTAAAATGCCATTTTGGGGGTCGTGGGTGCGAATGGGAAGAGAAACTTCTCATTCGCATGTTAGGAGATACGAATGGGATTTTGGAATCCCATTCGCATGGAAACCATCCCATTCTCATGGTTTAGTGTGCGAATGGGAGCAGAGTATAAATATATCTCTTTGCCTCATTTTCATCATTTCACAACCCTAACTCGCCCCCAAGTGCTCTCTCTCAAACCCTAACTTGTAGAAACGAGTTTTTGCCCTTATTTCTTGGATCCTAACGCTAAAACAAGTTTTATATCAATATCAAGTGAAGATTCAAGGTGTGTTAATCATCTAAACCCTTTTCAATACATTTTTATACATTTTCTATAAACCCTAAGTGTCTAGATCTGATTTTAATATGTTTTCCTAAATGAAAACCTTTCTAACATCTTTCTAAAATAGATCTAGACCTAAATAATGAGTTTTCTTACAAAAACCCAAGTGTAAATGATGTTGGTAACTATCTTATGTGTTTTGTATTGATGAAATGATGTTTGAATGATTTAGAACTGATTTGGAACATGATTTATTGATGTATGAATGATTATTGATGTTTTGTGGACTTTTACCCATTTTGGGGGTTTATGTTAGAATCTAGGGATTGTAACATGAACATGATGATGATAATATGATTAGGGATTCATTAGGGTGAGTAAATCCGTGCTTAATAATCTGGAAATGATGTTGTTTTAATAATTTCCATTTTGGGTAAATTTCTCATGCAATTGATGTGACATCTCCATAATTTGCCATTTTGGGTAAAGTTGTGATTCGTTATGTGAAACGGACGGATTGATGATTGAAATAGGTGTAGTAACATGTGAATAGGATAGATAGGGTTGACTGCAGTGTTTGGTTACATTTCGTGAAGTTTTCGATTGGGTTTGAAGGGTTTATGTTCGTCAAAATAGCTTAACAATTGTGCAGGTACGAATGGGTTCCCATTCGCATGGTCGACCATGCGAATGAGTGGGAAATCCTCCCATTCGCACGACCGACTATGCAAATGAGAGAACCTGGAACCCATTCGCTTGGTGATAACCCATTCTTACCAAAAGTCCATTATGTTGATGAGAATGGCTAATTTTAAGACCCATTCGCATGATCAAAGTGTGCGGATGAGATGGGAATAGTCCCATTCACACCAACGTGTAAAATTGCGAATCTTTGATATAAACTAAGTGCTTTATGTGCATTTCTTGTATGTGAACTATATATGCTTGATGTAACTGATATAACGGGTCACCAACGGGATGTCGAGTCTTGTGTGGTCGTGTCAAACATTCAAACCTATTTTCAAACATATAAAGTCAAGTTTTGGACAACTTGGGGTTATTAGACAAACATGTCATCGGAAAAACATTTATAGGCTATTGATGGTAGGTTGCTGGTAGTTGGAAATACCAAACAAGCCTGGTTTATTATTACTAGAAGACGCAACCTAAGGTGAGTTTCACAGCCCCACATTTACTGTTTTCGTTTTCGGGGGAGAAACATGTTGGACAAACTTATTTTCATTAGACAACGGTATTACATTATATCGCATGGGTACTAAGCGACGTTTCATCATTCAAGTCCTTTTCTAACTTGTGAACCATTAATATGTGGATACATAGCGGGGAGAGTGTGAATAGATCTATTGGTCCCGGCAAGCACCACTCGGGTCGACTGGAGGTCGGACGAGGTGCATATTTGTCCTATCTGACTTACGACACCGGGTGATGTCCGGTGGCGGGTATTAAGGCATTTTTAACGTTCAGCAGTGGTTCATAACGCTTTAGTATCATGTAACGATGTCTAGCTAGCATCAGGTACAGATGTAAGGATTGTTGGGTCTGGTTTTTACGAACTTTACTTACATTTGCAAACTTTAAACTCTGTAACTCACCGGCACTTTATGTGTTGACTAACATAACATGTTTTCTCAGGTCGCTAAGGTAGTAGCGAGACTAGGCGCACTGGAGTCGCACGGAGTCTCACTTGTTTTTGCATTTGTCAAACATTACCTTCAAACTTTAAACTATTTACTTTTGATTATGGGTTGTAAACTTTAACTTGCTTCCGCTGTGGTTTGGTTGGTTTGGTCTAACCTATTACGTTTTTTTCATATCATATAGTTGTCGTTTATTGTGACCGTTGACTTGGATCCTGGTATGTCACGCGCCTCGCGGTAAAACCCCGCAAGTGGAATTTGAGGGGTGTGACAGATTGGTATCAGAGCCAATGGTTATAGTGAACTAGGATTGCATGTAGAGTCTAGTCTATAGCCGAGTCTCACACACTAGACGGTCACACACTTATGAGTCGTAACAAGTGGGAAACTTACTAACATTGCTGGGGTGTCGGTATCATCATCATTAACAAGTGGGAAACTTACTATCTTTTATCTGTTTCTATCTTCTATTTATATCTATTCTTCTTCTTCGGGTTTTGAAGACGAAGAGGCTATTTGTTGATATTGCACGGCGGTGGCGTACATTGGAGTGGTGCTTCGGCTTATTCTAGAGATCTGTTCAGGATTCGAACATCTCCCTTCTATGCTCCAATGGACACACTTGCCTACACACACTATCTTGCACTTGTACTCGTCGTAGTACGCCTCTAAGTGACTGTTCACTTGGAGATTTTTATAAGTTGAATATCTTGGTCAGATGATTTGTAGTTGATACAAATTGGTCGGATCTGGATGATTCTATATCATGATTGCTAGTACTTCCATGCTAGTGATGATTCTAAATATCTTATTCCTTGTGAATGCCAGAAGAATGTCTGGAGCTCGCGGTGGTCGACGTGGTGGATGTAACGGTGGTTGTGGCGGTGGCGGTGGTCGTGGCGGTGGCGGTGGTCGCGGTGGGGGTCGTGGCAACATCAATATGACCCAGGCAGAGTTGAATAATCTGATCCAGAAGCAAGTGACTATTGCTCTAGCTGCTTTTCATGAAGCGCAAGCGCAAGGCCTTGGTGGTAATTTGATTACTACTACTCTTGCCTATTAAAAAAATATCAACAATAGTTAAAAAGTATCTAAAACCACTCTTTGCTTGACTTTAAAAGGTACTGACAAGAAACATTACATACTTAAGCAAAGATACTCTTATTAAATTACCATTTTAGTATTAAAAAAAAAAAAAGCATGATCCATTTAATAGTCATTTTTAACTACTCTTTCCCATTTTAGTCACGCTCGACTGCTCAACCGCTCGACTCCACTAGTTGCTTGCCACGTGTCATTCCATTTACTTTTTTCTGGTACAACAAAATCTTTAGATAATCTCTTTTACTATTTACTTTATTAAAAGTCAATGCTCAACCGACGGTGCTCGACTTGCAAATGCTCTACTGACGGCGTACTTTTTGCTAAAATATCTTTCCAAAAGATTTTGTGTACTTTTTTTTAACCTTTTTGGTTGTACTTTTTTTTTGTTTTTTTCCTTTTTGGTGCAAAAAACATACACACACTACACTATTTTGATCCAAAAACACACACTAAATAACTGTTTGGGTAAATTAAATTCAAAAGTTTTTCCAGTTTTAATTAAAATCTAAAAACACACACACAACACACACTAAAACATTGTGCATGCACCAAGAGCAAAGACAACTACCAGGAAATACACAGACAACCATCAAACTCTATAATATCCCGATCAAAGATATGACTTCTAGAGAAGTAAGTAAAATGTGCGATTTGCACAGTAACCCACACGTTTTTTTTTTTTTTTTTTTTTTTTTTTTTTTTTTTTTTTTTAATTTTTTTTTTATTATTATTGTTATTATTATTATTATTATTATTTTTTAATTGATCGTTTACTATTTTTGTTTTGAATCATTGTTTGTATAAGCCCTTTCGTTTGCTATTTTTGGTTTGATTCATAGATCGTTAGGGTTTTTCAATTTTTTTATAGTATTTGAGCTTCATTGTGGTTAGGGTTTGCTTATTCTAAATAAATAATAGACTTTGTAGCATTTGTTAAGAGAAATAATGTCATGTCTGATTATTTGCTCTAGTGTGCCCTTTTAACTGCTTATTTTAAGTGCTTAAGAATTTTAGGCAATTTGTAGTGCATATAAGGAGCGTTTAAGCAAAATCCAAAAGCTAAATACTCTTTGTGAAACAGGCATTGTCTGCATTGTATTCTTAATAGCATAACGAGGTAGGTAGTTGCCCTGAATAATGTTGTTGCTTATCTGATACTCATTAGTTTATCCGTCGTGACTGTAATAAGTTTCTTCATGTGGTTATAAACGGTCCAAAAGGTAGGATTTGTGGGGATGCTTTATTATATTTGATCAACTGTAACTGTACTTGCTGCTGGTTCTTCCTATTAAATGAATATTTGGAAGTTGTATAGACTCTAATCTGTTTGAGTAGCGAACAAAGTGTATTTCCGGAAAAGGTCACTATATGCTTATTGGGACATTTACTCCATTTTGGGAGCCTGATGTTGGTTTACTTTGACATCATGGAAATTAAGCCATACATGAGCAATGAAATAAATGAGTAAACACTGTAATCTAGTAGCCATCCTAACTATTTTCAAAACTTGCTTTGAACTTGGCAGTGCTTCAGATTATAAGTTAAGTCAATAAAATTTGACTATAACGCCTAGTTTGTTGTTGATACTATAATTATGATTTGCTTGGGAAATTGAAGATGATGAATTGAAATACTACTGTGTGTCTAAATAATGTAAGTATACATGTCTTACCTAAATGATGCAATTAGTCTGTGAAACATCATGCATTATAGAAAGAATGTTTTGAAACTGATTATTTTGTTAAATGGTATGTTTGGGATTGGTAGAAATCTTTATTTAGTTTTATAGTCTATATTTGTTAAATGTTATGTTTGTAAACTGTTTATTTTAACATATGCTATTGTAACATATGCTAATATCTGTTTGGTTTTGTTTGTTTTTCTGTATAGTTGTATGCTGCCAAGGTGAGTACCAGAACAAAGTTGCACTACATAAAAAAGATAAGTAAAAAATTGAGCTTCAATCCCGAGCGGCTTAACTTTTTTAAAAGCACTGTTTTCGGGCAATGGTTGAATATCAAGACATACGAGCATGACAACCATTCGCTTCATTATTTACTTCAACATCAACGCGATGTTGAAAACCCTGATATAAATACTCCACTGTATTTTGATATCTCGGGACACACTCTTGAATTTGGTCGGGAAGATATGTGCTTGGTGTTAGGTTTTCGATTTGGTAATGTTTCTTTAGAGCATTTAAAGAAACGCCAATCTGGTTTCGGTAAGCGTATGTTAAGTTTTCTTAAAGAGAGGCGTACCGAGAAAATTAGTGCCATAAAGACTGAACACCTTTTCAAGATTCTTAGTGATCAAGTTGAGTTTGATGAGCTTTCAAATGATGATGTTGTACGCCTTTGCCTGCTTCTATTCTTAGAGAACATTTTTATGGGCAAACAGGAAAGAAATTTAATCCCCAATGAGATTTTGGTTTTGGTAGATGACTTTTATGCATGGAATGCATTTCCATGGGGCGAGTATATTTGGGTTGAGTTTCACAAGAAGGTTTATAATGCGGTTTCAAAGGTTAGAGACCGTCACTTGACAGAAATTGCTTCCAAGGGCGATCTTTACACTGCAACATATACGTTGTGTGGATTTGCTTTCGCTTTGAAGGTTGGTACATTTCATAACTATTAATTCATTAATAATAATTTAATTCAGTATTGTAACTTGTCATTTTTATGCTAACGTTAATAATAATTTTTTCAGATTTGGCTTTTGGAAACCTACCACAATTCAACTAATTGGTGGATTAAAGAAGACAATGTGATCCCTCGGGGTGTTGCTTGGGATGATGGACAGAGGTTTGAGAAGACTGATTATGATCTTCTTTTTCATACTACTCAATGTTTTCGCCTCGTACCGACAGGTTATAATATTCTCTTTTAGACACATTGTTTATGATTTTTAAATGTTATTAAGAGCATATGGTCAGTTTATAAGTACATTTTTTTATTTCAGAGACTGAGATGAATGAACTTTGGTGGAGATCAAGTGTAGACTATTTCCGGAAGTATAATGCGAGGTTTTACATTGATACTACACCTAGTCCAGCCATTGCTACACGAGAAGTGAATAGATCAGGTCGGCGGCTAAAGATGACACCACGTAGAAGAAGTGGTTCGGTTGTTGGGGCAGATGTTCATATGAAGGTGGATCAAGACATGCCGTTTATGGGGGAAGACATGCCACCTACAGGAACAATTACATCTCAAATGGCTAATATGCAAATGCAAATTAATCAATTACGTAATTATCTAAAGCATTTGAAGCCTGATGAGGTTAGCCCCATTCCGACTGTGGATGAAGAATTGCCACCTAGTGCAACAGTTTTAGCTCAAATGGCTCATATGCAATGCCAAATTAATGAACTTCATGATTATATCAAGAATTTGAAGCCTGGCGGGGTTAATGAGAAGAATGGTGGTCAATCCGACACTGCACGAGCTTTTTTTGAAAAGGTTATATTACTAACAATCCTTTTAACCTGTTTTTTATTTTTAGTTTTGCTTCTAGAGAACCAATTATTTAACGTAAGTATTTATATTTTTTTCAGACCGGTACTGAAAATGACGATAATATGGATGTAGATCATGATTCAAAGGTTTGTTCTTTACAATAGTATATGTATCAAACAATGGTTTACATGTGTTGATAGCTTTGATTAATATATATATATATATATATATATATATATATATATATATATATATATATATATATATATATATATATATATATATATATATATATATATATATTTTTTTTTTTTTTTGTAGCCAACTGGCATTGATGTTGTGGATGTTGGTGTTAATGCAAATATGAATGTGCAAGAAGATATCTTCAGTTCTTCTGGTAACGATTTATCTACACAAAAAGTGCAAGAAGTAATGGTTGACCTTTTTGGTGGTCAGGTAATCTATGCAAGTTATTTTGTTTATTTATGAGTTAATACATACCCAAATTTGGACTGTTTACACGTGTATTTTATTAGGATGATAATGTTTGTGACATTGAGCAACATGTGGAAGTGAAGGGCGTGATGTGTGAAGAAAAAAACTTACATTATGCTAATATGGTAAATATACGTTAAACATGTATACTCACATATTAAATTCCTCAGACACGCACATTTTTTAGATAGTAAACTTTTTTACAGGTTGATAGTCGTTTTGGAGTTGATCAAGATGTGGAAGTGAAGGGCGTGATGAGTGAGGAAAACAACTTACAGTCTCCTTCTAAGATGGTAATAATATGTGTAACATGTATACTCACATATAAAATTTCTAAGACACGCACAATAAAAAAAAGTAAACTTTTTTACAAGTTGAGACTGATGAAGTTGTGGAAATGCAGGGCGTGATGAGTCAGGATAAAAACTTACAGATTGAGAATCTTGTTAATCTAATAAAATTTAACAAACATGACATTCACACATAGTGAACTGTTTTTCAGGTTGAGAATCTTGTTAAAGTTAATGAAGATGTGGAAGTGAAGGGCGTGAAGAGTGAGGTGCAAAACTCAGAGTCTCCTTTTAACCCGGTAAATATACCTTCATAATGTTAAGCTAAAAAAAATTCATTTTCGACGGCAGTTCTTTTTGGCGATTGATTTGGTTTTTTAGTCCTCTTGTAGTTCGCCATTTGAGTTTAACATAGACATTCAAGCCACTAGGATAAGCATTACAAAGTGGATATTTAGCAAAGAGCATTTATAACCTGCAGAATTACTCTTTGCTTACTATGTAG
This sequence comes from Artemisia tridentata subsp. tridentata, assembly GCA_021014915.2. NCBI lineage: Eukaryota > Viridiplantae > Streptophyta > Magnoliopsida > Asterales > Asteraceae > Artemisia > Artemisia tridentata. The sequence goes on from CP139505.1 coordinate 71,623,960, forward strand.
AATTAATCATACAGCTAGTTACCAAAACCTTTTATAGAACAAAAATCATTAGCGCAGAACTATGGTCAAAGATACCGTGATAGTTTTAGATGTGATTTTTTTTTAGATCTGGCGCAAAACTCAGAGTCTCCTCACACTAAGTAAACTGTTTTTCAGGATGTTCTTTTTTTTGGCGATGAGTTACAGAGGACACCGATGGACGTAAAGTCAGAGTCTGCTTTCAGTCCTCTAATTAGCACTCCTGCTAACGTTAGATTTGTTGAGTCCATTGACTGTGATGAAAATAAGGTTACAACCCTACGTGTGCCTTTTGAACGGGAGAGGAAGGTTAGCAAGGTTTATCAATCCCCATATATGCAGCAACCTTCGACCACACCAAAAAGGCATATAAAACGACATCTGAAACCTACACTTCCTAAGGTCATTGGACCTGATGGGAAAGAAATCAAACTCAAACCGTTCAAAGAGGTATTTAGTTACATCATTTTTTCTTAATGTTAATAACAATGATGTAGCTTATGTTTTATAATTTATTCATTATTTGCATTGGACATTTCAGAATCTCCGTCGTAATGGTTTAGCGACAAAGTTCAGAGTGTTTGTCCATCCAGAAGTACAATTGTTCTTGGATTCACATAAGAGGAGTAAGAGCGAGCAGTTATTTGTGTTTCCATGGGGCAACGCAAGTACGACTGCTAATCTCCAGTTTTGGATAGGATTATTTGGTAGGGATGAGGAAAACAGAGGTTGGCTAGGTGATGTGGTATGTAATTCTTACAAGCTTATAGTTTAAAGTGTTAGCTACGGGGGTATCCTAGCTAACTTCTCCTTTGTTTCAATTTTTAAATGACAGCATCTCAGTTTATAGGTTGATCTTATGATGCAATTTAGACCTGCTGATGCTGATTGGGTCATGGTCAGCCCATTTTTTTCCACAATGATCCTTCAGTCACATATGCCGCTGTATTATGCAAACGGAGTGACAAACGGAATCCCGTGGTTTCGTGAAGGCGTTAAAAAGGTGTGTATTTTAATTATCAAATATTAGAAATGACTTATGATATATTTGCACTAAAGAGTACTAATTTTTTGTATTAACCTGATACAACTCTTACATTTTAGGTGTTCTTTCCAATCAATGAACCTGATACACACTAGTGCCTGGTTGAATTAGCCATTAAAACTGGTGTCATAACATTATACGATAGCCTTGGAGGCTCAGAACCTAAAAAACGTAGCTGGTGGATAAATTTCAGGTCAGTTTTTTCATGTCAACTACCTAAGTATCTTGTTGAGAGTAAGGTGATGCAAATGAAGAATATAGATTCGAATAACTATCATGTCTCCTTTGAGTATGCACGTGATGTCCCTAGACAAGGTGGAAGGTATGAGGATTGTGGTGTTTGGGTCTGTATATTTTTGTACAGGTTGTCTCGTAAGCTGTCATTGAAGGTGAAGGATCCGGTTCAAGCTGCTTTGGCTTATCGTGAGAATTTGGCCGATTTTTACTGGAAATACAAGATTCCAATTCCGAAGTCAAACATGTCTTAAAACATGTTACAGTTGATCAAATATAATAAAGCATCCCCACAACTCATTAGTTTATCCGTAGTGAGTGTAATATGTGTCTGAACTTAGAGGAACTCTATACGACCTATGCCATTGGAGACTTTAGACTGCAAATTGCTAGTCACTTCTGCAAGAAGTTGCGCAAGATTAAGATAAGGATAGGTAGGCTAGAAGGGATGGTGTCACATATAGGATTGGCCGATCAGGCAAAAGGGTGTCTTGAATTGGAATGCTTACATGTTACTGTCAAAGATATTACAAACGAAACTTTGGAATTTATTGGGGCCAATTTGAAAAAACTCCGTGATTTCTATTTGGGTTTGTTTCACGAAGTAGAGGAGTTAAGTGAATGAAAAGCTAGGTATCAACCTTCGGACTGGAGGGCTCACTGATGTTGGTTGGGGGTATATTGGGCCAATTTGAAAAAACTCCGTGATTTCTATTTGGGTTTGTTTCACGAAGTAGAGGAGGTAAGTGAATGAATTGCCACTAGACAATGGGGTCCGTCCATTGCTAACCGGTTGCACCAAACTTGTAAAGCTAGGTATCGACCTTCGGACTGGAGGGCTCACTGATGTTGGTTGGGGGTATATTGGGACATGGATCTTGGTTTTTGTAGAGATACTGATGCAGGACTACTTGAATTATCAAAAGGGTGCTGGAAATTGGAAAAGTTGGAAATGTGCAGTTGTGACTTTAGCCAATTTTGTGTTAAATGTAACATCTTTAAGGTCCGTGCGTTGCTAACCAGTTGCACCAAACTTGTAAAGCTAGGTATCGACCTTCGGACTGGATGGCTCACTGATGTTAGTTGGGGGTATATTGGGACATGGATCTTGGTTTTTGTAGAGATACTGATGCAGGACTACTTGAATTATCAAAAGGGTGCTGGAAATTGAAAAAGTTGGAAATGTGCAGTTGTGACTTTAGCCAACAAGCTTTAGCCAATTTTGTGTTAAATGTAACATCTTTAAGGTACTTATGGGTCCAGGACTACCATGCTTTTAAAAATGGTCATGATATTTTTGCAATGGCTGTAATAAGTTTCTTCATGTGGTTATAAACGATCACATTTGTATGAAACTTAACGGTAATGTATGAAACCTAACGGTTTTCTGTAAACAATTTGACTTATCTTTGGTTAATGTATCATATGGGTAATGTATGTAAACAATTTGGCTTATTCAGTTGTGACCGGTTTTTCTTAATCTACACACACGCCTTGTGTTAGATGTGATACTAAGAATTATATGTAGTCTAGCACGTGGAATTTACTAGCTAGCACTTAGAAGACTTTATGAGTTTGTGTTTTGTATGGTTTGAATGTAACAATGAATGAACACAGAATAATGAACTTCAACGATTCAATATTATTAAAACAATAATACGAGTGATCTTGATCGGTTAAAATCAAGTCATATTTTTCCTAGGAAACACAAGTGAAGTATGTGTGACCCGGTTCGTTATCCCCGATGAGAGTTGAATGGAATTTGTGAGATCGGGTTTGTGAATCGTGTTTGAAATGAGAGATTTCGGATTTTGATTAATTTTCCTACAATTACGAGAAGCATAAATAGGCTAAGGTAAACTTAAACATTCAAATCTACAAAGCATAAATTAACTAAACACAAAGAAAACAAATACGTAATTTAAAAACCGGGAAAACGCGAGATTAAAACTTGAAATTTAAGAAATACTAATCCTACAAGTTCCTAATTATTTTTCCTAAATCCTAAATGACAAAAGAAAATTTTGAAAAAAAGATTTTTATTTTTTTGACTTTTTAATTATTTTTTATGAATTAAAAACTATCTTAATTAATTTAAATTAATAAAAATACTAAAACTAATTTAAAAAAAATTGAAAATTTTAAGGGAATTATTTTGAACTAAATAAAAGATAAGAAAAATAAAAGTGGAAAAAAAACGACTCTGGATAAGCAGAAATAAGCTGTAACAGCTTAATATATGCTAAAAGGAAATAAAGGCTAAGTTAAAAAATTAATTTAGTTATACTAACCTAAGTGGATGGCATACTGGTAAGGTGTTTGTTTGTGAGTGAAGAGGCCTGGGTTCGAGTCCCAGGTCTGTCACTTTTTCTAAAACTATTTTTTTTTTTGATTTTCTGTTTGAAACTAAAACAACTAATGAAGATAAGCAATTTGAAACTGGGAATTTTTTAGAATCCTACTGATAAGCTAGGAATGAGCTTAAAAGCAGAATCAGTTGGGAACTAACATGAGAAATAGGCTAAAATGCAATTAAGCTAACATAATCTACTAATAAGCTAAAAAAAATATAGAAATGAGCTACAAACTAACTGAAAACAAGAATCCAACTAATAATGAGCAATGAAGAACAAAAATAAGCACAAAAACAAGCATCAAATAAGCAAAAAAATAAGCCTCAAACCACACTAGGTCTGTTGATCAGTTGCAGGGCAAAACAGGGGTAGATGGGCAACTTTGAGGCCACAAATAAGCTAGAAAATAAGCTCCTACATCCAAAGTAAACTGAAACAGATCAAGAAGAGCTGGGATAGAACTAGTATACCAATTATCAGACCTATTTGAGCTTATTAAGGGCTTATGCTAAAGATGGGAAAAAGCTGCAGTCTGCTGTATAAGGGTCTGTGCAGATTTGGAAATAAGGGCCTAAAACACTTCAAACCTAAATTGAATTCAACCAACTTTTTTAGCATACACTAAATGAACAAAGATGCACACAAAACTGCAAGATCAAGCACTCAAACTGCTTATCTTAAGGATAAGCAGTTATGATTGGTATAATACCTATAAACTGCCAAGTTCAACACAAATCTCCACAAAGCTTCAACTAAGCTCAACTCCTACTGATTACAATAAACCTAAGCTAACTCACACCTGATCCAAAGTACCACAAATGCCATTTAACAGTAAACACTAAATTTCACCCATTTTGACCCATGTTGACAGTTAACCCAAACATTCACTCTAAACTGGTTTTTGCTATTTTTTTTTTACTTTTAAGACTAACTGAACTGAGCAACTAATTCTACCTAACTAACATCATTAAATAAGCAGAAAAAAATAAGAATAAGCAATAATAAGCAGTAAATAATCTGAACTATTTTTTGGGTTTTAAGAATAATATGAACTAACAACTGAAATTATATTAAATAAAGAGTAAATTACAACTGGAAAACTTAGAAAATTACAAAGTACCTTAAGAAAAATGCTAAAAATAAACCTGCCTTTTAGGCTACAATTGATCTCCTATTTATACTAAGAAAAATAAAATTAAAATCTTGTACGATGTGTTACTTCTGTGAGAGAAAGTAGTGGGAAACTTCATCTGTGCTTCTTTGAATCATCTTCCACCCTTGGATTAAAGTAACATTGATCACAGCCCTTAAACTTACTTTGGCGCCCAAAACACTCCCTCGGATAGGTGACCTGGCAAGGCATCTCGTGAAGGATTTCTTGAAGCAGGTGAGCCGAGGATGGTTGAGTGTAGCAGGTTAAAGGTGGGGAAAGGTGAATGGTTTGGCCGGTAATAGGGTGGGAGAGAAGGAGGAAGAAAGGTCAGAGATCTTTTTGACCTAATTTATTTTGGGTTTAACACAAAAGGGATGGCCGGGTTGGGTAATTGGGCTTTTTGGGTATTTTTATTTTTGGGCTAGGGAATTTAGATTGGGTTGGGTTATTTGGGATAAGGGTTGGTTATAGTTTTAGTTTTAGGGATTAATGTTGCCAAGTTTAAAACTTCAGGGACCAATCTTGTCATTTTTGAAAATCCAAGGTCTAGACAGCCACAAAGTAATTTTTATTTTCCAAGGGCCATTTTGTGTTGTTTTGGTATTTCGGGGGTTGACTTTGACTCTTCTTGATCAAATGCACAATGGTTGTCGAGTCTATCCAAAAATGCCGGTTTTCGCTCTGTTTTCAATCTTTTGTACCTGAAACGTATAAAACACAAAACCAAGGATATCTGCAATATATTTGGGTGTTTTTGGTCATTTTTGTGTCTTTATTTGGTGTAAAATGATGAGTATTTACACACTCATCAGATCTCCTATCACTAGGGTTTACAACCTTGAATCTCTATGAAAATAAGTCGTACTTCTATATCTCTAAACTTTAACCTAAGCAATCCTTTTATAGACCAAGGATTCCTTCACAAGATAACTATCATTCTAATCGTATAAGATATACACAATATCTTTTCCATATTTATCTACTTACACGTTTACAAAATAATAATAAGCAGTACAAATATTTCTTCACTCAGCAGTACTAACTGCTTATGTCTTCCATCTTCAACCGTACTAACTGCTTAATCAACAGTACTAACTGCTTAATGCTTAATTCCTAACAATCCTCCCCTAAACTTATAATTTCTATCCAAATCACTAAGTTTCTCTGAATTAAGCTTTATCTCTTATATGAATAGAATTCTTCCAAACACCTATCAAGCAAATCTCTTAGATCTAGCTTTCACTTCTTCTGCAAGGTTGAATATCTTTGTCACCAACATATCAGCCATCTCAGATTCTTCATTAGCTTCTAGCATAACATTTACCATAATTGTCAAAACACCTGGTCTGAGTGGATAATCTTTTTCAACCAGCATATAGATCTCTATTCCATCCTTGGTAGACACTCTGTGTACTCCACACGTTCCAAATAACTTCCAAGTGACATCCTTGACTTGTGCTTGAAATCTCCATATTGACTCTCCTCCATCTGGTTCATAAATTCTCTTCAGTTGAACCCATAATTCTTTATCTTTATCTTCAATAGGATCTTTATCTCTGAATCTCTCTTTCACTAAGCTCCATAGTTGATTAAGATCTTCTTTGTCAAAACCTCTGAGTAAATCTTCAAACAACTTGTACCTTTCAGAAATATCTCCAAGTCTGATTATCTTCCATCCTTTCATTCTTCCATCAGTGAACACTTCCTAGTCAATGATTGGATGTTTTACTTGTAAAGGCTTGATATAAGAAAATTCTGGAACAATCATCATCATACTTTTGATCTTCTCATTTGTTAACCCTTCTTCTTCAGACTTTTGTCTCTTTGCAACATCTGATTCCATAGTTTCTGATTCTCTCTTCTTACCTGTTTTGAAACCTCTTCTTGAAGTGTCCAGAATAGCATAAGTTTCATAGAATTCCCTTTCAATTATAGCATAAGATTTTCCCCTGAAGTCATTCATAGTATAATTTGCTGAGTTCTTCAATTAATGTTTCATAGACTCAACTTGTTCCTTCTTTGTTGGCAACTTTATCTTGTATCCTGACTTCTGCCTTTCTTTTATTCTCTGAATCAGATCTTCCCATGTTGCAACTCCATTCTTTTTGAGTATGAACTCTTTAAGCTCCTCTGTCTTTTCTTCTTCATTCAACTATTTGTCTTTGAGAACCAATGAAGCTTGAGCTCTTACAATCAAATCAGAATCCAACAAATATTGTAGCTGTTCATTGAACTCCTCTTGATTTGCCTCTTTAGATCTTGTTCTTTCCATGAATTCAGCTATGTTTCGTACATCATCAGCAGCCATTTTTCTTGCAAATTCCTCATCTTGAGCAATCTGAACTTTCTTAGCTTCTTCATTAGCCAAATCTTCTTCTACCATTCTTCTTGCAACTTCTGCATCATGATCTATCTGAATTTGATTTTTTGGTTTCAATGTCTTGAGCCTTTCAAGTTCTTGAGCAGCAGCAACTTCTTCAGATGTCATTGGCTTCTTCCCTTTTGCTGATCTTTTTCTTTTATACTCTGTCTCAGCAGTCTGAACTGTTACATGCTCTGTCTCAGCAGTCTGAACTGTTTCATGCTCTGTCTCAGCAGTCTGAACTGCTTCAACAGTTTGAACTTCTTTATGTGTCTCAGCTGTTTCTTGAACATAACCAGAACCTGAACCAATATCTGCAACATTACCAAAACCTTCATCATGATCTGAGCCTTTATCATGCCTCCCCTGAGAACCTGATCTATCCTTGTCTTTACCAAATTTCCTCCCCTGTTTGGAAGAATTTTCATCATCCCCTTCTGAACCATCTGAATCATCATCATCAGAAGAATCATCATCCAATACCACTTTTGCCCTTTTCTTCTTTAACTGATCTTCAAGCTTCTTCACCCTTTTAGTTAGCTTGGTGTAGACTTTGGAAAACATTGCTTTATGAGATTTGAGCTCCTCATTGTTCTTCTTAAGCTCCTCCTCCAAGGTCTTTACTCTGTCAACTAACTTGGTACATATTTCCATCAATTCAGTTTGTGAAGAGCTACCCTCATCACTTCTAGCTGTGTGACCTGCTAGGAGAGGTGAATCTTTGGGCAAGGATCTAGTCACAACCCTAGGTAGACTAGGTTTAGACCTTCTCCTATAAGTTATGGTTGGTGGTTGGGTTGTTTCAAGTTCTTGAGTGGATGTGTGATGGGGATCAGTTGGAACTGCTGAACCTTCACCCAGCTCAGTTTGAAGCATTTGAGGAAACAATGGAACTGGTTCCCCTTGAAAAAGCCTACTAGCCATAGCCATATTTTGAAAAACTTTTGATTGAAGGCTAGGCGTAGCAAAAATCTCAGTTGGTTTTGTAAGCAGGTATGTCTTTTTATTCAAAAGTGTTTGAGCAAACTTGAGATACATTAAAAACTTTGTTTTGCTTGAAACATTAGATACCATACCCTCAAAAATAAATTTTGAAAAGTTAAAAACTCTGTTTGTAGACAAAAAAATGAGAGCAATAGCAATATTGCTACTGAACTGCTCCCAAGCAGTCTTTTTAGGACTTAAACAACTTAAAAGGGTATGTATCAAAAATCTCCATTGAGGTGAGAAACATCCTTTTTGAAAAGCTAATTTATTTTCAGATGTATCATACCCCATTTTGGTAAGTTCTTCCCATATTTCAGTGTTAGGCATAGTGTTAACACCATCTGAGTCATGTAATTTAAGATGTATCCTAATTATAGACTCGGTAACAACAAAAGATACACCATCCACTTCAGAATGAATTTCTGAGTCTCCATCTTCACTAGTCAAGACAGTAGCATTCTGCCAGAACTGTGTGATGTGCGAGACATAAAGAGTAGGAGAAACAGTTAAAGCATACCTTATATGAGAGTGGTTGAGAAAGTCCACAATCTCATAAAACTTTGGTCCATCTCCTTGCTCTGTTTTCTCTAAGAACGCAACCTGGTTGTGACGCTTAACAAATTCCAAATTAGCCATTCTTCTTGGTAAATTTTAGTTAACAGCCGTGAATAGTAATAATTTTGAGTGAAAAGATAGAAGATGAAAGCAAAATTGAGATTTTATGGAGAGAGTTGTAGGGTTTCAATTGACCGACTTAAAGAATATGGTAACTTTTATTTTAGAATAAGAATATAATAGAATAAAAGTTAAAATATCTATAAGAGGATCCCTCGAAATCCGTAATTCAATCAGTAAAAATCGCAACAAACCACCAACGGCTAGTTTTTACCCCAAAATTAATTACTGACTAGTTGAACCGTACCAATTTTTAACTAACAGTTCCAACTGTTGAAAAAATTTTGTGAGCCGTATGAACTTATTGAAAAGGATTTTAAAATACCATGGCTCAAACATAGTTTTTAGCAAACTATCAGCTATCAACGGATTTGTTATGTCTTTACCAATAGCCGTTTGCTTTGGACTAGCCAACTCTTCACACTTAGATATGGTGAGCTGATAACCATACAATTTTTGGTAAATTGTCAACCATCAACGGATTTGATTAGTCTTTACCAGATACCGTTTGCTCTGGACTAGTTGGTTCTTATGTGGGTAAGACATGGTGAACCAATTACCATTTGTTGTGTGCAAAGATCACACACTCAGCTTCAAATCACCATAACAGTCCAAAACATATAGCATTAAATTCCTTGGTGTTTATCATTCAAAACCTGCAAGTGTTAGTCCAAAAACAAAGAAACAAGCCACAAAGCACTTGTCTCAAAATATAAAAGTATATGACTAACAATGCACATAACAAGAAAAATTAATTTCCTTGTGGAACCCAAGCCAAAATAGACTTAGGCTTTCCTCTTGCATCAACATAATTCATTCTTTTCAAAACAATTTTAGCACCATTGGGTTTAATAGGTCTCCATACCCAACATGCTGATGCATTCACTCCATTTCCCATGTTTCCCTTAGCAGTGTTTTTATCCACACCAGTACCAATTACTCTGCTAGCAGTTGGAACTGCTGGCTTGGTAGTTGTTACCTTAGGTTTCCAAACTTTATTTTTTACAACTGCTTTGTGATGAAAGGGTCTATTAACAGTTTTTGGTGCTGGTTTGGAAAACATTTTTGCACCTTGAACTGTTGGCCTTGGGTGAACAGGTCTAATAGGTCTGACAGTCTGAACTGCTGGTCTAGCAGTTTGATTTAGTCTTTGGCCAGACTTTAATAGAACTGATCTGGGTATCATTCTATCATTCCTTAGAAAAGATTGAGGTCTTGCTATGCTCAACCTATGATTTGTATATCCAGATACCCATTTATCACAATAATCTGCAAGATGGTCAAAGCTACCACAAGAGTAACAAGCTTTCCTAAAGCAGACAAAATCCTCCCCTAATTGGTAAGATTTGAGGTCATTCCAATTCCTTTGGTTACCTCTTGGCTTGTTTGTGGTTCTATACATTTCTGCATACCTAACTGTTGGTCTAAAAGGTTTGGCATTTGATCTAGGCCTAACAGTCTCAGGTTTAACCATCTTTGGAACTTTTGGTTCCTCTACTTTAGCACTAACAGGCTTAACCACAGCCTAATCATCCTCATCTTCAGAAGTCCATTCCTCAATGGTTGGAGCATCTGAGTCCTTAGCTGAGTACCTATCAGAAGACACCTTGTCCTCAGATAGTGATTTATCACTTGCACTTTCATACACAGGTTTATCAACTACATTCTTCTTGGGTTAAGGACCATAGTTAAGCACAGGTAATTGAAATTCAGGGAGTCCTGTGTGTTCTAAGTCTATTCCTGGGGGTGTTGGAATTCCTCTATAGGGAGGTGGAACTGACTTATAACCTAGGCCTGACTTAGCTTTATTAAGGATCTGACACTCAATTATCTTTTAAACACCTTTTGATGTGTATTCTAGTGTGTCTACACTCATCTGAATGTTCTCCTTTGCTTTCTTAACCTGTTCTAACTCATGTTTTAACACAGTAATTTCATTCTCTCTAAACAATAAGTCTCTCTTAACAATAATCATATCATCAGAAAACTTTGACTCATTACTTTTATAATGAACAATTTGTTCTTCAAAAACAGCTAAAGCTCTCTTATAATTTGCTAAGCTAAAAGCAGTTTCGACTAGCTCTTTTCTCTGATTCTCATATCTTATCTTAAGTGTTTCTAGATCTTTTAAAGATTCACAAGATTTAGAACATTTTGAAACTTGTACCTCAGAATCTGAGAATGCCATGAGAGCAACCTCTGTAGATGCTTCTGCTTCCTCCTCTGCAATGTAGCTCCAGTCAAATCCTAAGCCATCAATGGCAACCATGGCTTTCGAGCTTGAATCAGTAACCTCCACAACCCTTGACTTGTTTCCATATCCTCTGCTCTTTCCATCTTGTTGGCTTGGCAATCTACACTCCCTTGAATAATGACCTTTCTTGTGGCAGCTGAAACACTCAATCTTGGACTTGTCATACCCTGCAACATCATTACTGTTTATGACAATCTTCTTGCCAGTCTTCTTCAAGAATCTCCTAGCTCTCAAGCTGAGAAGAGAGAGCTGCCACTTGATATCCATCTCTTCAATATCATCTTCATCAATCTCTTGAAGATCTGAATGAGTCAACATACTTCCATTGTGCTGAGTACTCAAGAAAGCACAATAAGTATCATCATTCAAAAGTCCACTAGTACTGCTTGAGGTGCTAGCAGTACCAAGGTTTGCACTAGCAGTACCAACTGCTCCAGCAACTTGCACTTCTTCATCTGGACTTAAGGAACTGGGAGTTGATACAAAGGCCAAATTCCCTGAACTTGAGCTTGAGCTTGATCCAACAGACTTCTTAACATCATGTTCAACTATCTTGAAGTTGCTATAGAGATCCATTAGGCTCATTGAATCTTTATCAGGCTTGTTTTTCCATACAACCACATGCATAGCCCATTCAGCTAGTAGACTCCTCAGAAATTTGGAGTTGAGATCTTCCTGAGGCATCTCAATTCCTAGAACAGCCAATTGACTTACTAGTTTTTGAAGTCTATTAAACATATGATCTAGTGACTCGTTGCTTGTTGCTGAAAAATTCTCAAACTGTTGCTTGAGAAGAGTCTTCTGAGATTTCTTGGTGGCTTCATTCCCACCATATCTTGCAAAAATAGCTTCAAAAAGGGTTTTAGCACACTTAAACTTGCTAAAATTCAACAACTGGTCATTTGGAATAGTCATCAGAAGCAAACTTCTAGCCTTAACATCATTCTTGTGCCTTGCCTTCTCTTCAGTAGTGGTTGGCTTTGTCTGCACATTTGTCTCAGATTTACCATCAACAACAGTTGTTGTTGTTACAGGTGTAAAAGAGTTTCCTTCTTCAATGATCTCCCAAAGTGCATAGTCTTGCACTTGGAAAAACTGCTCAATACGAAGTCTCCACATGTCGAACTCATTAGGTTTAAGCATAGGAAGCTTAGCAGCAATGTTAGTTGTGGTTGGTGTTGTTTCCATGTCCATCTTTGTTCTTCTCGGATCTTCTAAATCTAAGTATCAACAACCTGTCTCTGATACCACTTGACCGGATCTACACACACGCCTTGTGTTAGATGTGATACTAAGAATTATACGTAGTCTAGCACGCGGAATTTACTAGCTAGCACTTAGAAGACTTTATGTGTTTATGTTTTGTATGGTTTGAATGTAACAATGAATGAACACAGAATAATGAACTTCAACGATTCAATATTATTAAAACAATAATACGAGTGATCTCCTATCACTAGGGTTTACAACCTTGAATCTCTATGAAAATAAGTCGTACTTCTATATCTTATATATTCTAAACTTTAACCTAGGCAATCCTTTTATAGACCAAGGATTCCTTCACAAGATAACTATCATTCTAATCGTATAAGATATACACAATATCTTTTCCATATTTATCTATTTACACGTTTACAAAATAATAATAAGCAGTACAAATATTTCTTCACTCAGCAATACTAACTTCCATCTTCAACCGTACTAACTGCTTAATCAACAGTACTAACTGCTTAATGCTTAATTCCTAACAAGTTGTTTGTGGTTTTTCTTAATGTTTAAGTGCCTACTTGGACTGCTTTAGTATGCATTACTTAAATGTGACAGCTTATTTGGATTGCTTTTAGATATTATAGCTTATTTCAGTCCCACTTATCTTCTTTTCTGCTTAAACTGCTTATAAATTTAAGAGAAAATTACCAAACTCATACAAAAAAACATGAGTGCTCGACTGCTTTAAATGCTCGACTGATCGACTCCACGACTATGGATATTTAATGATGATCATCTCATTTTATATGAACATTAGCTACTCGACTGATCGACTGCTCGACTAATTGACTGATCGACTATGGTCGTTTTATTAAATTTTGCACTACTGCTCGACTGGTGGTAAATTTAAAAGAAAATTACCACAAAAAACATGTGCTCAACTGCTCGACTTTAAATGCTCGACTGATCAACTGGTGGTAAGTTTAAGAGAAAATTACCACAAAAAACATGTGATCGACTGCTCGACTTTAAATGCTCGACTGATCAACTCCTCGACTTTTAGTTTTAATCGCGTTTTAGGTTATTTGAGCTTTTTAATTGCATTTTAGTTTATGCTTATAATTTGGCTGAGGACACTTTGGTTGTCTGTTTTAGTTTTTAAAGAATTTAAGAGAAAATTACCAAACTGGTACAAAAAAACATGAGTGCTCGACTGCTCGACTTTAAATGCTCGACTGATCGACTGCTCGACTATGGATATATTTAATGATGATCATCTCATTTTATATGAACATTAGCTGCTCAACTGATCGACTCCTCGACTGATCGACTGATCGACTGATCGACTGATCGACCGATCGACTGCTCGACTATTATTCTTATTTATTTTTGTTTGTTTAATTTTGCACTACTGCTCGACTGGTGGTTGGGGAGATGGTAGTTGGGGAGATGTTACATTTAAAGCTTTGGTACATGATAATTATAAATACAACATTATAACATATGAAATTCCCACAAAAATATTTTTATATTATTTAGTCGCCACAAACTAAAATTGAAAATGAATTCACCACCAAACTGGGAAGAATTACTTGATGTAGACGACTCCGATCTCCGACTATCCGCCACCACCCAAAACATATTTTCATCTAGAAACCCTAAAGTTGAAAATTGTGATGAAATGCCGGTAAGTATAATACGAGGTCCTGCAGGTATAGTTCAAATGGCTAATATCCGTAAAAACGCGGATATTCGGGAAGGTGTGGCTGACGGGGTAATGACACAGGAGTACATTAGGAAAGGTGTGGCTGACGGGGTAATGACACAGGAGTACATTAGGAAAGTAGTGGCTGATGTGGGTGAGGATTCCGATTTTAATAGTGGGCCATGGGTTAGGGCCGTTGAGTATGTGAAACCTGATGGCGGTATCATGATCGGTTGTTTTGCCGATTTCCAAAAATTTTGCAAGAAAGGGAAACTTGAAAAGGTTGTTGCCATAATCAAGTCTTGTACTCCAAATGTGTTGGGTGATCTCACGGTATCATTGAAAGATGTTTCAGGTTTAATTTCAGGTACAATACATCACAAAGTGATTAAGGATGAGAGGTTTGAAAAGGAGATTACCGTCGGAGCTGTTTTGGTACTTCATAATGTTTCTGTTTTTTCTCCCAAACAATCTGGCAATCACTATCTTAACATTACAATAAGAAATGTGGTTAAGGTTTTCCCCAAGGATACGGTTCCTAACAATGGAACTGGTGTTGGTGGTAGTGAAGTGTAATCAATGTTTAATTATAAGTAATGTAATTATTCTCTTTTTTAATCTAGTTTTTTAATGCAAGTTATGTTGTTAGATGTGATGCGATATTGAACAATTAAACAATATAAAACAACTAAAGTAGATGAATTTTATTCCAAAGGGATTAAAGCCAAAAATCAGTCAACACATTAAACATACGTTGTACACATTTGATTACTACTCCACATGAAGATTTCCAACCGATTCTAACAGCTCATTTAGCAATGCACCTGACATACATGCGTGGTTTTCTGGATTCATTGCCAATTCGAGTTTTGTCTCCAACATCTTTATTCTTGTCTCTAGCATGTTTATTTGTAGATCTTTTAACTTGCAGCTGGAACATTCTGTTGGTAAATAACTTGTATATGGTGTTGAAGTTCCCGTTTCATAACAATTAGGTTGATGTGAAGGACCCGGAGATGAATTAGAAGAACTTAAGTTGTGCTGGCTATCAAATTCATCCTTTCATATAAAATATCTACAACCATAATCTTTTTTTGCGGGCTGTTACATATTAAGAAATGGTTATGAAATAAATTTTTAACAACTAGGTTACATATACGTGAAACATAAGATTGCTAACCTTTGAACGAGGACATGAATAGAAAAGTTTACCATAGTTATGCTCCTTATGTGATTTTCGTAGCACTATTTTGCCACCTCTACATCGACACATTGGAAGATCCATACGAATTTGAAATTTTTCCAGCTCCTAAGATTGATTTGAGGATAATTGTTACAAATATCTACCATATAATGTGGTGGTGTTAGATGAAAAATTAAATGTGAGTTATTATAGTATTTATTAAAACCACCAACCCTATATTAATTAATATTTAAAGCTAACATCTACCCCATCACATTTATTATATCAATCTCCCCAACTACTAGTCGAGCATGAGAAACTTGTCAAAATATGTGACGGTGCTCGACTATATTAAGTCATATTTAAAGCTTTTGAGTTATTATAGCATTTATTATAGTATTTATTAAAAGATCTTTATAAAATCTAACATTTATTATAATATTTATTAAAGAGAAAATTAACCACCAATCCTATATCAAGTCATATTTAAAGCTAAAATTTATTATATCCATCTCCCCACCACAATTCGAGTGGACACTTGTCAAAATATGTGATGGTGCTCGACTGACGGTGCTCGACTTGCAACTGCTCGACCGGGGGCGTACTTTTGAGTTATTATAGTATTTATTATTATTAAAACCATCAACCCTATATTAAGTCATATTTAAAGCTAACATTTATTATATCCATCTCCCCACCACCATTAAATATGTGATAGTGCTTGACTGACGGTGCTCGACTTGCAATTACTCGACCGGGGCCGTACTTTTGAGTTATTATAGTATTTATTATTATTAAAACCACCAACCATATATTAAGTCATATTTAAAGCTAACATTTATTATATCCATCTCCCCAACCACCAGTCGAGCATGGGACACTTGTCAAAATATGTGATGGTGCTCGACTGATCGACTGCTCGACTATGGATATATTTAATGATGATAATTTTAAATGTGAGTTATATAACCTGTATGGAATAATATACTATTGAAAGGTATAGTCACATATCCATCCTAAAAAAATGAGTCTGTCTAGTACTAAATTTCGTGTGTATCTTGTTTTTGAAGATGGCAGTAGTTATGGTGTTTCACTAAGCAGAGATATTAGATACGCTGGTTTAGTATCATTTGTGAAGAAAAAGTTCAAAATTAGCAAAGGATACGATTTAGGATTTTCTTACAAAATGCCGCACGGTCTGGTCCACATGGTTGATGATGATGATGTTGAATTTTTCGTTAATGAAGTTTGTAAACCGAAGGCTTCATTGCCTAAACTTTTAATTAAAATGATTGTCAAAAGCTCAAAGGTAAATCCATCTTCTAACTCATCAAATTTCGATCTTAATGATTCCTTATTTTCGAATGAATTTGAACCTCAAAGTTTTTACAATGATTCAAAATTACCAACAAATGAAACTTTTGAAAATGAAAATTACAACGAATTTAATAATTCATTAGTTAATATCTATAATAATCAACCAAAAAATGAAAATTTTGAAAATTTTTGGGGCACATCTTCTTCAAACGATCAATTTGTGCCTAAATGGCTAACAACCAATACATTCCAATATATGCCTACTCCACCCGATCCACCAACCCATGAAATTAAGATCCCGAATACCGTAAAATACAACAACAAAAGCTCTATTATCCTCAAAGAGGGTGATGTATTTGATAATAAAGACTTATGCGCTTTTGAAATTGGTAAAAAAGCTCTTTTAGAAGGATTTGAATTTAAGCCTAGAAAATCGGATAAGTTTAGGTACGATGTAATTTGTGTGCATGATGGGTGCAAATGGAAGATATTGTCTTCTTTGAACAAAAGTGGTCTTAAATGGAGTATAGGAACAGTTCACGATGTTCACACTTGTCCGAGAACACGTATTTATCTTAATCACCGTAATGCTACCAAAAAACTTTTGGGACTTTTACTCGTACCCAAGTTGAAAGATAGCAGTCGGATCTATACCCCAAAGGACATAATGGAAGATATTAGTCAACAATATAAAATTGACATATCTTATAAGAAAGCATGGGGTGGGAAAAACCGAGCTTTGGATTTCATCAATGGTTGCCCAGAGGAATCGTTTGAGCAGTTACCATATTATTGTCATAATTTAAAGATGAAAAATGAAGGTACGGTAACACATATTGATACCGATGATGAAGGACACTTTAAAATGTGTTTTATAGGCTTTGGTGTTGCGGTAAGTTTTTGTATATTGTTTATTCATTAAATCTGTTTATTTTTTTTTTTTTTGTATTTATTTTTTATAATATCATTGTGTAAATTATAGTTTGTAAATAAAACAGATTCGGAGTTTCTTACAGTATATGAGGCCATTGCTAATAATTGATGGAGCGCATCTTAAAGGGAAGTACCTTGGGACAAATTTGGTTGTCGTCGGAATGGATGGTAACAATCAGATTATACCTATTGCTACCCAAATTCATTTCATGGGTATTGTTGTAGACATCTAATGATGAATTGCAGTTTAAACGGTAGTAGAAAGCTAAAGGCAAAATATTGGAAAACATGCAAAGCTTACACCGAGGAAGAATTTGATATATCGATTTCTGATCTTCAAAGATATAGACCGGCTGCTTATGACAAACTTTATGAAGCTGGGTTTGAGAAATGGTCACGGGCATATTGCCCTGGTAATCGGTACAACTACATGACTTCAAACAGCGCAGAGTCGATAAATTCATTAACAAGGGATGTCAGAAAAGTACCGATAACAATGCTTATGGAGTGGTACAGAGAGCTTTTACAAAGGTGGTATTGTGACAAGCGATACAAATATAAAGGTAATGCACCTTTTTTTTTTTTTTTTTTTTTTTTTTTTTTTTTTGTTTCTTTGTTAGTCAATATAAGATTGTGTATAATATTTCTTCATTGGTTTTTATACAGATAATGTCTACATAATGGGAATTTCTACATTGGCTGCTTCTTTATGTCTTAAAAGAACTAATTATTTTATTTTGTAAAAATGATTTCAGATGCAGCCGATGGTGAACTTAGTGATTGGGCTGCTGCGAAAGTACAGGACAGAATGTTCAAGAGCGTTAACTGGAATGTGTACGGTATTGACCAGTTTAAACTCTACATGGTAGATGACCATCGAAGACAACATACCGTGGATCTAGACAATAATTCATGTACTTGTCGTAAATGGCAACTTTCCGGCCTACCCTGTGGTCATGCGATAGCGGTTGCTAGAGTTCTTGGATACTCTGATTGTAATCACTTGGCTTTTGATTGGTTTAAGAAAACAAAATTGCAAGGTACATACCAAGGATTGGTTTATCCTATAGGAGAGATGTCAAGTTGGGAGCTTCCTAATGGCTTACAAGTTTTGAAGCCACCAACCATGGTGGTGCGTCAATCTGGAAGACCCAAAAACAAAGATCGTGTTAGATCTCAAGGAGAAGAACCAAGTCCGGTAAGATGCTCAAGGTGCC
Source organism: Artemisia tridentata subsp. tridentata (assembly GCA_021014915.2). Lineage (NCBI taxonomy): Eukaryota > Viridiplantae > Streptophyta > Magnoliopsida > Asterales > Asteraceae > Artemisia > Artemisia tridentata. The sequence goes on from CP139505.1 coordinate 71,642,606, forward strand.
AATCCATTAGACACAGGCGAACTGCATGCAGGGAACCATTCCCAAAGAAAAAGAATGCAAAGAAAAATAATGTAAGTGACTAGTATTTGTATTCAAAAAAATTGTTTTCCTTGGTCGATTAAGAAAGAAGTCTCACAAATGTTTAAACTTGTTAGGGAAATGTATCTAACATAGGAAGCTCAGGTAGCCAACGACCCTCTATGCAGGATGAAATGGTGTATAGCTATGATCATATAAACTTGGCTGACCCGTAATTGAAGAGTTTTCATTGAAGAATGGATGTTTAGACGTGTTGCTACTATAATGTGGTTGAAAGGTTCCGATTCTCTTAAGGTTTAGATGTAATGTTTAGATGCTTTTGGTATTTGTTTATGTTGAATGTATGTTGTGGAATTATGAACTCTATCATCTAATGTTTAGAAGCTTTTGGTTTTTGTTTGTGTTGAATGTGTATGCATGTAAAACATTATATTCACTGTCACTTTTGGAAGTATGAATGTTGAATATTGTTTTATTAAACTTCAATGTCACTTCCATAGTTCCATTATGAAGCTACAGATTCAAATATAAGAGCATAAAATAGTGGGCGAAAAAGGGCCGCCAAAAATGATGTGAATAAGTGAAGATATATGTGATTCTGACTAAAAATATGAAACATAAACTAGAAAGTAATTAAAAATCATAGAAAAAGATAAAGAAAAGCAAAAATTACCAAAAACGAGATTAAAATTAAAAACGAGCAAAACTGATCCTTAGAACGGGCTCGGGATATAATATAGATATGCTCCTACTTCTAGCGTTGACTAATACAAAAAAAAGTATTAGTTTGAAGCAAAAGTAATAGTTTGAAGGCTAATAATAAAAAAAGAAATAACTCGCCTTTCTTACTAAGAACCGCTTTCGGAGATATATCAGGATATAGTTACTACGTAGCGATATATCAGGATATAGTAATTATTGTAGTTTAGTATGCTAATGTTATATGTTGCATTTTTTTAGGGCCTTTGGGAGGAAAAACTCTAGTTGAATTATATTTATTTTATGTAATGTATGTATCTAAAATATTTGTAGGGTATATCAGTAATTTAAAGTTTTAACAGCTCCAAGATGTTTAAAAAGCTTCATGAATCAGCTTTTGATTTAGGAGATATTTGTTTGAAATAAAAGCTTGAAGTTAATGGCACAACTTAGCATGAAACAAGAGCTTATCATGAAACAATGAAATAAGGCAACATAAATGTAAAGAAGAAAAGGAAATAACATGAACTGAATTATATTAATAACAATAAAAAGAGTACAATGGTTTAATTTTAGTCGTTACATTTAGAATGATGGGTATCCAAGTTATCCCAGAGGAATACATAAAGATGGGTATCAAAGTTATCCCAGAGGAATACATTAACATACTAGAACAAGTCGCAAACACAAAACACAAAAGCCATCACCCATCAACCATACAAACTTGTTTTAGACCCATCACCCATACAAATGTCTACAAACAGGACAACCAAATGTTTAAGAAAACAAGTACATAAAACATTCAGGCAACATGGATCTTGTGCTTGTAATAAAAGCTAATCAGTCTCTCACGGTATGCCAATGCCGTCTGAACTGGATTATCCACATCCAAAAGTCTGCCATTCCCTAACCTGTACAAATTAAAGTTTTAGTTAAGAGTATAATTTTAAGGCAATAAAAATGTAACCACAATAAGTCCCGCCTAGGTATACATGCATGGACGCCTACAAAATCACTATTTTGTTGTAAAAATATGCCTAATACACTTAAAATACAAATTTGATATGGAATTAGATGCATTTAGCACCACTTCAACAGTTGTTTTTTGAAGTTTCAAAATGAAACTGGAGTGAAGTTTCTATTTAATCTATTTTCTGTATTATATTAGGAATCCACTAATATTATAAAAAAAAATCCAAACAATAAAATGAAATTAGAGAATATTTCTAACAATGCTAAATGAACAGCCTCTTTGTTGATATTCAAAACAAGCAGGTGTTAGTGCGATGCAGTATAGTTTCCACTTCCGTTATATACACGTGGTGGTTTAACCCCATTAACTGAAGTCATTTGGCAATCAACACTTCAATATTGCAGAGCGATAGCACCAAATATGCAAAATACTCAGTCTAAATACTAAAACTTCAATATCCGGAGCCTTTTTCCTAACAACTCCAGTTCCATGGCAAATATAATCATAGCAATTCAACATCAAAAGTTGAACAAGCTACACTTCCATCACAATTCAACCCTATATTGTCACGATCACAGTGACCACATGTTAACTCAAACGTGAGACACAAAACTAAGTTTCACATCCATAAAAACAATTACTTAAAGAGAAGCTTAATGAGGTAGGTCCTAAATGCACTACCAATCAGGTGTTATCGAAACCAAAACCAATAAACATGACCAAAACCTCAAATCTATGCTGCAGGTATAGCTAATCTACGAGTGTCGCTATTCACGTAAAAATTTCATCTTTCCATATCGAAAAAGCTCTCACAACTTACACACATGAAAAATTAAACTAACTAATAATTAGGAAAACCCTAACTATGCTGCAGACTGTTTTTTTAATTTATTCATTACATGTATGAGACGATAACAAATACTCCATTAAAACTAAAATATTGCTAACCGCTAACCTGTATAAGAAGATGCAGAGCCACACACCACAATCATCAAACACTCCACCCTACTTGGGAACATAGAGAGCATTGCTAAAAGTAATCTTATAGGACATAGGATCAATTCCCTTCTGCTCAAAAACTCCTACTTATTCTAGCAATTCCGGAAGCCTAGTCTCTAGACAATTCCTCATACTTAGATAGAATGGACGCATTTCATTCTCAAATACAGGTCCACTGTCATAGAATGTAACTTGACCAGTCTAGATGTGAAACACAGCAAGGGACCAATGTACTCCAGGTTCATTTATGGGAATGAAAACACGTTCAACATCACCCAACCCAGAGGGTACGTTTCTTTGTTTGCGTACCAGACAGGCATTGTTCCTTTCATCAATAATGGTAGGAAAAAGCAGCTTACCATAGACCAGTCCATATCTGATGGTCTGGTATGCCACATGTAGGTTACCCATAGATCAATGTGCTGTAGGAAAAACAAACAACAAATATATTCAGTAATTTATATATATAAAAAAAAGCCCATTTGATTTTCTCTACATGTACTAGATATCAAGTAAGATAGTGTTACGAGACAAACATCATAATAGCATTGGCAAACCTTGCTACTTTGAGCATTGATGAGTGCCTATTTACTCATCATTTTATGCCCATATAAGACACAAAAATGACCAAAAACACCCAAATAGATCAAATATTGTTGCAAATATTCTTGGTTTGTGTTTTTATGTGTTTCAGGTACAAAAGGATTGAGAACGGGGCAAAAACGGACAAAACCGAGCACAAGATTGGAAAATCGTGAAAAGCCAAGGACGGGGAAGAAATTTACGAGTTTGGACCGGGATATTGCTCAAGTTATCAAAAGTCAACTCCCAAAAATATCAAAGTGTCACAAATAGTCCTTGGAGGTAAATTTCAGATTTGGCAAGAATGGTCCTTGTATATTCAGAAAGTGGCAGTTTAGGTCCTTAAACTTAAACTTTATTTCAATACCAAAATTAACCCTAAACCTAAAACCTAAAAATAAAACCCAATCCTAATAAACCCAAATCCTGGCCCAACCATCTCTCCCAGCCCAATCAACAAACCCTGATCCAACCCACCCTCTTTTTTTGCTAATACTCGGTCAAACACAAAAGTCAAAACCACTTTCTTCCTAAACCATTACCGCCAAAACCACCCTGACAATCCACCATGTCCTCCCCGACAACAATGTCCACCCATGCCTTTTCTGAAACACGCCTCCCCCCTCCAATAGCTAGTACTCTTCACGTGTCTACCCTAGCCACTAGAAACCCACAAACCGTTTTCCCGCCAAAACCAATTCAAGGGCTAGGATTAATTTAAAGCTAATCCTACGGCTGGGATTTGAGGAGAGAGACCCAAGAAGATTTTTGAGTAATATATAACTCCTCCACAACACAGAAGAAGGGTAGTTAGTTAGTAGTTAATTTAACTAGGAGTAGTGTAATTAAGCTGTTAAAGTCAAATTCAGATAAGTTTTAAGTTTTTAGTTTAATTTCGAATTAATGTAATCTTATTTAAGTTTCAATTTCAGTTGCTAAGCGTTTGTACTATTTCTATATTAATTCAAGTTTCATTCGAATTCAAGTGATTTTTAATATATTGTTGTTTACATTTCTATAGCTCATTTCCTATTTGGTTAAGCTTAAATAAGCTTTTGAAGGCTTCTCTTGAGTTCAATCTTATTAATTCAGTTTAAATTTCAAAATTCTCATAAAGTCAACAAAAGTCAACGGAACTGTTCAAGTGCTTATTTTTGAATTTATTGCTTTTCTCTTTGCTTATTGTCTGATTTGAAGCAATTATAGGCTAAGTTGATAGGTAGTCCTAGCTTAATCATTATTTTGCCTTAAAATGTTCAAAACAGTCCAAAACAGTCAATAAGCTCTCAGCTTATTTGACTGCTTATATCCCTTAGAAAGATGTTCAATTAGGTCTAATGTAGTTAGTAAATCAGTTATGAGAAAGAATCTTAGCTTATTTTGTCTGTTCCTGGTTTAAAACTTCAATATCAATTAGTATAGGGGTGTTTGGCATATGGGTTAAAATGGGTCAAAATGACCAATCACTGTTCATTTGTCATTTTGTCAGGTTTAGTTAAGCTTAATTTCATCTCTATAAGTTTTTTTCAGGAGCTTTTTAATTGTTTTGAAGGATTTTGAGGAGTTGATGTGACTGTGTGAATTTCAGCCTAGAGGCTGAGCTTATAAGCCATTTATAAGCTAAGGCTTCATAAGCCCTTATTTTTAGTTTTCTTAGTGCCCTTTTAGTCTAGAATAAGTAGTTCTTAAATTCCCCTAGGCTTTAGTTCCAAAAATGCCCATTTCACTCCTCATCAGTAATAGCAGACTTGTTTTTTTTTGGTTTTTTTCCATTTTGCAGCCCATTTTATAGATTTTTAATTTGTTTGATTCGATTAAAATCAACGTGTAATTATTTCCTAGGAAACACAAGTGAAGTATGTGTAACCCGGTTCGTTATCCCCGATGAAGGATGAATGGAATTTGTGAGATCGGGTTTGTGAATCGTGTTTGAAATATGAAAATGGAGAGATTTTGGATTTTGATGAAATTTAAATAACCTACAACTACGGGAAACTTATACATATAAATCTACAAAGCATATATAAGCAAAACGCAAAGAAAACAAATAACGTAATTAAAACCGGGAAAACGCGAGACTAAAACGTGAAATCTAAGAAATATTAACCCTAGGGACGCCAAATTAATTTTCCTAAATCCTAAATGATAAAAGAAAATTTTGGAAAAAAGATTTATATTTTTTTTGACTTTTTAATAATTAATTACGAATTAAAAACTATTTAAACTAAATTAATTCGGGAAAAATAGCAAATGAATAGTGAAAATTATAAAAAAATACCAGAAAATAAATTAGGCTAATACTAATCTAGGAAAATTATTGGAACTGAAAAAGGTGCTGGAATAAGCCACGAAATAAGCGGATAAGCAGTTTAAGCTAAATGAACTTAGACTAGTTTAAAAACAAAAAAGGTAAGAAAATACACCAAGCAGAACTTGGTGCATATGGTTGGGGTGTTGTGTGTTTGAGATGAAGGTCCCAGGTTCGATTCCACTCACACCCCACTTTTCCTTTTATTTTTTTTCTTTATTTTTTCTCTTTATTTTTGGAAACTGATTCAATAAGTGAAAATAAGCTATTATGAAAACTGACAAACTTTTTAAAACTTAAAAATAAGCTGAGAAACACCTTACTAAACTGATCAGAGGGTTATTTATATGAAATAAGCCAAAGTAGGCTCAAAAGATTGAACAAGCTATGAAATAAGCTAATGTGATTTGAAACAAGCTAAGTGAATACAGATAAGCTGAAATGAAAATGAAAAAAGCCACAATACCACAGAAATAAGCACTGAATATAGATCAAATAAGCCAAAAGTCTTAAAGGCTGATACAATGGGAAATTCAGCCCTACAAGGCAACTTTTGGGCTTAAAAATTAAGCTCTAAACTAATAAGCAACACCACAAAAACTGAGAATTCCTAAAGTTCACATACCAAGGATCACCTAGGACCAACAATCAGGCCATGAGAAACTTATTTGTTGCTTAAAAATAAGCTGAACATTAGCTCAGTCAACACAATTCAATACTGATGACTCAGTATGATTTGTGTTGATCAAGCTTCTTTTGAGCTTATTTCCAGAGCTCAAATAAGCTAAGCAAGGTTCTGGAAATTGGAGATAAGCAAATAGGCACAAGCAAACTACTGAGAAACCAAAACTTTAAGCTCAGAGCAACACAAATAAGCTCTTAGCATAGAACAAGAAAAAATATGCAGACTGCATATAAATGTGGTTCTGTGCAGAATGGTCAATAACCACTCAAATCTCAATGAAATTCAATCAACACTTAGAAATCACTTCAACATACTAGAATGCACATAAGAATTGCAAAAACTAGGACTACAAATGCTTATCTCTACAATAAGCTAAATCAAGCAGGCTTGTTCCTAAGAGCTTGGAATATAAACCATAAATTAGCAAAACTACTCAAAACAGGTCAAATCATCTTGAAATCAGCTTATATCAATCTAATAAAGCTAAACAAAGATGGCTTATTGGTATTTGAACAGTAACCCACTAATTTTGACCCATTTTGGGTCTTGACCCAAACAACCCTTAATGAAACTGAAACTGATGATTAAAACTAAAACAGACCTACAAAAGCTAAGATACTGAAGCACTAGTGAAGAACTAACTTAATACTATCCTAATGAACTATTTTTCAGAACAAATAAGCACTAAATAAGTTGTGAACAGTAAACTTTGACTATAGTTGACCAAATAAGAAAATCAGAATTTCATTAACTAAAATTGTAAATTACAATGCTGGAAGGATAAAAATACAATACCTTAACTAATTTTAAGCTAAAATAATCCTCCATTTCAACTGAAATTCTCTAACCTATTTATACTAATCTAAAAAACTAAGGGTCTTCACTCTAATTGTGCTTGTTCTGTGAGGGAAAACAGCCTTGGGTCTTCATTTGTGCTTCTTGGGATTAAAGTTGGAGTGATCTCATCCCTCTAATTGATTTTGGCGCCCAAATGGAGTTGTGGATTGCTAGCGTGGCAATGGTATCTCGTGAAAAGTCTAGGATGGGAAGACATGTGACTAGTAGGGTGGAGTGTCTAGGAGGGGGAAGGTGGAGTATGCCAGTGATAATAGCAGAGGTAGAGGTGATGATGGTGTTGGGTTTGGCGGGTAAAAAGGTGGGAGGGAAAGGCTGACCCGTTATTTTTATTATTGTTTTGTTTATGGTCTGGGTCAAAACCAAAAGGGTGGGGGTTCATAAGGGATTGGCTGGGGTCAGTTTGTTTGAGTTGGGTTTAGTTTGTTTAAGGATTGGGCCGGATCTAGGTGGTGGGCTTTGGGTTGGATTTTGGAATTATTGATAGCTTTGGTAATTAAATGGGCTGACTTGGCCCATTTACATGGGTCGGGTCGGCCCATAAAAATTGGTTTCGGATACGATTTTCCAAGCTGATTCCAAAAACTATATCCCGGGATCGATTCTGACTCCGTCTTCACATGATCAAATGCACCAATATTGTCGAGAAGATCCAAAAATGTCCGTTTTCGCTCCGTTTTCAATCCTTTGTACCTGAAATACATAAAAACACAAACCAAGGATATCTGCAGTATAAATTGGGCATTTTTGGTCATTTTTGTGTCTTTTGTGGGTATAAAATGATGAGTATTTACACACTCATCAATCCCCCACACTAAACTATTGCTAGTCCCTAGCAATCCGATCATATGAAGTAATAAAAGGATCAAAAGAATACCAAGCATGCCCCGTTTTGACTTTTTATTAAATGCGATAAATTTAAACTAAAACAAAAATAGATAACATGCTTGATTCCCAAAAATGGTATCATGGAACGGGATTCACACAAAATGGGTGTCTCCAGGGAATTGTAATCGTCATCCTCTTTTTATACTCCCAACTATGCTTAAACTTAATATGCAAATGTTTTTGTAAAATGCTAACACTACTTATACTAATAATCTATGTAAGCCGAAACTTAACTTTTCACTCCCATATTTATTAAAGTTAGGTGACTGCGCTTGATTTTCAAAATTTTGATCACAAAAATCGACGTTTTTATAAGATATTGACTAATACTAGTTGAAAGATAGATTTAAAATTTAAAACAAGCAAGTTTCAAAACTTTATTGCATTTTGCAATATCATTCCATTTTATTTTATTTTTTTCTTTTCATTTTTTCATCATTTTTTTTTCCTTGTGCAACATAAACTAACGGAGTTTCACGGGAACCAAGACCTTACACCTTCTGGAATAAAGGATACAAGGGTCGTTACAACGGAGAGTTCCAAGACTCTAAACATTCCTGAAATGAGGATCCAAGGGTGTTAGACCAAGACCTCACACATTCCTGAATTAGAGGTCCAAGGGCCGGTGTAAGAGGGTGGCCAAGACCTAAACGCCTTCCGGAAATAAGGATCCAAGGGCCGATCTTGAACCGTAGCTTTTTAGCACATACATTTATTACTTAACTTTTGCAATTTTCAAGCAACGTCTCACTTTCATTTTGCATTATTATGACATATGCTTGTTCCGAAGTTTAAATAAAGCTTTGAACTAGTATTTTTCAAAATCGTACGAAAAAATGATTTTGTGTGTTCAACTGTTTGAAAATAAGCACTTATTAAGTCAGATTAGTTATCTCCTGGGAGGAAAAGCCATAGATTACTTATATAAACTCTAAAGAAAACCAACTATTCTACGCTTAGCATTTTCATTTGCACATATCGTAAAACCTTAGTCTAACCGTTAAGGAAGCAGCCAGATCAACACTCTGGCAGAGTCGGGATTCCATTTGTTCTAACCTAATCAAGACTAAACACTACTTTTTTATTGCAATTTCTTATCTAAAAACGACAAAAATTTTAAATTTTTGGTCAAAACGGGGGTACTAGGGCACTAGAAGGTACAATTGTGACAAAAATCGCGAGAATTCCCCCCCCCCCCCCCACACTTAGAATTAAATATTACCCTCAATATTCAAAGTACCGGCTATTATGCCGACACTTAGAACGTAAAAAGGTAATATTAATAGCCAAGTGTGGAACAAAAATCTCTATTTTCACAAACAGGATTAAAAAGATATCCCTAGATAAACGTTAGCAAAAAGATCGGATATTGGGCGGCTGGATTGAAAACAGGCGCATCAATCATCACGATCTAAGGGAAACCTGCAAACAAGAGCAAACAACACACAAACAAAGCATAGTAGAGGAATTCCCCCACACTTAGTGTTAGAAAATAGGAAGAAGTCAGAAACATGGGTTGTCACCCATGAAATGCTAATGTTTTTGTTAACCGAGTCACTAGCTTGACTCGACCCCGAATTCATTTGTTCTTGGGGAAGCAAGTGGAAGAAACAATCTCCATCGGACTTTCATTCAAGATGTTTGGATAAACATTGAAGTACTTGAAAGTTCCACTCCGATGAGATACACCCGGCTTAAAAGAATGATAAATGGAGATGCCGGGGTCAAAAATGGTGTCTTCACTCCCGAACGAGTGAAGAAGAGGAGAAATCACATTACATGTGATTAAGGGAGAAAAGATTCTGATAGTAATTGGGAGAAAATCTCCATCATTATCAAGTTTGTCATTTGAGCTCTTAAGATCATGATCTAAAAGCACCTCAGGGGGGAGATTAAAGATTGCGTCTTTAACAAGCAATTGCTCACTAAAGATCACGTCTCCATCTAAGTCCTTAGAGTAATCATACTCCGGCGGAGATATGATGTGAGAGAGTTCATCGGCAAACTCCCCCAGACTAGAGGCAGAATTAGTTGACTGATCATGACTTAGCAAAAATTCCAATTCTATCAGATCATATTCAAAATTGAAATTTCCCTCTTCATCCCCAGGTGGGATGGGATAAATGTGAGCGAGTTCATCGACGAACTCCTCAAGAAGAGAATCCTCTTTATGAAGTATGTCTTTGAGCTTGGGCTCAGCAGGGATATACGGAGGTGGGACATGTGTTGTACTTTGTGTGCTAGAAGTTTGCACTTCGTCCATTATTGTCTCCGTATCTGACTTATCACTAAGCAAATCCTTAAGTAAAAGAATATCTCCCTCCGAATCAAGATAAGTATCATTAATTTATGGTGAAATTGAATCATCAAGAGCAAGAAAAGCATCGGTCTCTTTTAAGAGAAGATCACAATCCTCGAAGGAGGTGAGAGACGCGATAACAGAATCAAAAGAGGGAGTGGGATTGCCACTCAATGGAGGAATTGATTTCTGATCGTCTTCTTCTACTAAAGGTTCATCCTTATCACTCTCATCCTGGTTATGAATACCAAAACTTTGATTGTCTGAATTTAGAGTAAAAGGATTTGTGATGGTCATATCAAATGTTTGAGAAGTAGAATCAGGAAGATCGAGAGGTTCCTCGGATACCCTTGGGATTGGAACAAGGCCGTCAATTTCCTTAAGAGGATTGATTTTGACTTCCTTGTCCTCCATTAAAAAGGTATCTGAATGGTCCTCATTTGATTTCTCTTCATCAAAAGGGTCATCCTCATCACTTTCATCTGAGTATGAATAGTGGATTGTGTAAGGATGACTTGGTCCTTGCTGGCAATCTTGATTTATATAACTTTTGTGATTGCCAAGGACCCCAATTTGTGCAATCTCAGCGGGAATGTAATCGGAATAATTATCACTCAAAACAGTGGTGGAGTCATAAAGGGCTCCAGTATCCCGCTGATAGTGATGTTGTGTCATATTCTCGATCAAATCATAAGCTTCTTGAGGAGTTTTTCGCATGAGATTGCCTCCGGCAGCCAACATGATTTTGTCTTGATCAATCGGAGTTATGCCACTATAAAAGGTTAGGATTTGATCAAGAAGCAAAATTTTGTGATCAGGACATTTCCGTAACAAAGATTTGAATCGTTCCCAAGCTTCAAATACTGACTCAATGGGCAATTGCTGGAAATTCAGAATGTCTTTTCGAAGCTGCACCGTTTTAGAATGTGGAAAGTATTTTGAAAGAAACTTGACGAACATCTCTTCCCAAGTATGAATTGAGTGGGTTCTAATAGTATAAAACCAAGATTCAGCATGGTGGGATAAAGAGAACAGAAAAAGATTCAAACGAATGTCATCTTGAGAAACTCCTTTCTGTTTCATGGATTGAGTGATAGATATGAACTTGTTTAGGTGCTCGTTTGCATCTTCATCTCGAAATCCGTAGAATTGGCAATTTTGCCGGATCAGCCGAACCATATGATTTTTCAATTTGAAATCGGTTCCCGAGACTGATGTAGGAGTGATCGGTCCTCCTCTACCGATCAGTGTTGGACGATTGAAATCCTCCGTGGTCCGAGGATCACGGGGATTGTATGATGGAAAACCGATCATTGCGGAGAATTAAACAATGAGAGGGTAAGAAGATAAGAATTAAACATTTAAGAGGAATAAGAAGAATATTTTTGAATTTTTATAATTAAAAATATTTTAACAAACATAAAGGGAAAAAGGAAAAAGGGAAAAATAAATTTTGAAAAGAAAATCTTTTTGTGTTTTTTATTTTAAAGAATAATTAATCTCTATATTTTTGGGATCGATTCGTCAATCGAAATTCGTTTTTCTCAAAACTACTCGCAGAGTGGCGGAGAAGCAAAGGTCCGCTCGAAAGCTGATTAAAAACCCGCCTCTTTTGGTTTGTCAATTTAATGTCAAACCATCCTTAAACCACTTGTATAGGTTGTAATTTCAAGATAATCCGAAAATAATTAACTTACGATTTGTTTTGTTGGATATTATTTTGGTATTGTAAACACTTTAGGAAAAGTGCTAGTGGTGTTTTTTTTTTTAACTTTTATGATTTTTTTTATTTATATATATTGACAAAAAACTGAACACCTTCACAAAGAAGGGTTTTGAAAACACGAAACGACAAACGAGATTTTAAAATTCGCTACAACCTTCCCCGGCAACGGCGCCAAAAATTGATTCGATGAAAATCAACGTGTAATTATTTCCAAGGAAACACAAGTGAAGTATGTGTAACCCGGTTCGTTATCCCCGATGAAGGATGAATGGAATTTGTGAGATCGGGTTTGTGAATCGTGTTTGAAATATGAAAATGGAGAGATTTTGGATTTTGATGAAATTTAAATAACCTACAACTACGGGAAGCATAAATAGGCTAAGGGAAACTTATACATATAAATCTACAAAGCATATATTAGCAAAACGCAAAGAAAACAAATAACGTAATTAAAACCGGGAAAACGCGAGACTAAAACGTGAAATCTAAGAAATATTAACCCTAGGGATACCAAATTAATTTTCCTAAATCCTAAATGATAAAAGAAAATTTTGGAAAAAAGATTTATATTTTTTTTGACTTTTTAATAATTAATTACGAATTAAAAACTATTTAAACTAAATTAATTCGGGAAAAATAGCAAATGAACAGTGAAAATTATAAAAGATTACCAGAAACTATATTAAGCTAATACTAATCTAGGAAAATTATTGGAACTGAAAAAGGTGCTGGAATAAGCCACGAAATAAGCGGATAAGCAGTTTAAGCTAAATGAACTTAGACTAATTTAAAAACAAAAAAGGTAAGAAAATACACCAAGCAGAACTTGGTGCATATGGTTGGGGTGTTGTGTGTTTGAGCTGAAGGTCCCAGGTTCGATTCCACTCACACCCCACTTTTCCTTTTATTTTTTTTCTTTATTTTTTCTCTTTTTTTTTGGAAACTGATTCAATAAGTGAAAATAAGCTATTATGAAAACAGACAAACTTTTTAAAACTTAAAAATAAGCTGAGAAACACCTTACTAAACTGATCAGAGGGTTATTTATATGAAATAAGCCAAAGTAGGCTCAAAAGATTGAACAAGCTATGAAATAAGCTAATGTGATTTGAAACAAGCTAAGTGAATACAGATAAGCTGAAATGAAAATGAAAAAAGCCACAATACCACAGAAATAAGCACTGCATATAGATCAAATAAGCCAAAAGTCTTAAAGGCTGATACAATGGGAAATTCAGCCCTACAAGGCAACTTTTGGGCTTAAAAATTAAGCTCTAAACTAATAAGCAACACCACAAAAACTGAGAATTCCTAAAGTTCACATACCAAGGATCACCTAGGACCAACAATCAGGCCATGAGAAACTTATTTGTTGCTTAAAAATAAGCTGAACATTAGCTCAGTCAACACAATTCAATACTGATGACTCAGTATGATTTTTGTTGATCAAGCTTCTTTTGAGTTTATTTCTAGAGCTCAAATAAGCTAAGCAAGGTTCTGGAAATTGGAGATAAGCAAATAGGCACAAGCAAACTACTGAGAAACCAAAACTTTAAGCTCAGAGCAACACAAATAAGCTCTTAGCATAGAACAAGAAAAAATATGCAGACTGCATATAAATGTGGTTCTGTGCAGAATAGTCAAAAACCACTCAAATCTCAATGAAATTCAATCAACACTTAGAAATCACTTCAACATACTAGAATGCACATAAGAATTGCAAAAACTAGGACTACAAATGCTTATCTCCACAATAAGCTAAATCAAGCAGACTTGTTCCTAAGGGCTTGGAATATAAACCATAAATTAGCAAAACTACTCAAAACAGGTCAAATCATCTTGAAATCAGCTTATATCAATCTAATAAAGCTAAACAAAGATGGCTTATTGGTATTTGAACAGTAACCCACTAATTTTGACCCATTTCGGGTCTTGACCCAAACAACCCTTAATGAAACTGAAACTGATGATTAAAACTAAAACAGACCTACAAAAGCTAAGATACTGAAGCACTAGTGAAGAACTAACTTAATACTATCCTAATGAACTATTTTTCAGAACAAATAAGCACTAAATAAGCTGTGAACAGTAAACTTTGACTATAGTTGACCAAATAAGAAAATCATAATTTCATTAACTAAAATTGTAAATTACAATGCTGGAAGGATAAAAATACAATACCTTAACTAATTTTAAGCTAAAATAATCCTCCATTTCAACTGAAATTCTCTAACCTATTTATACTAATCTAAAAAACTAAGGGTCTTCACTCTAATTGTGCTTGTTCTGTGAGGGAAAAGAGCCTTGGGTCTTCATTTGTGCTTCTTGGGATTAACTCCCAGCCCTTGGATTAAAGTTGGAGTGATCTCAGCCCTCTAATTGATTTTGGCGCCCAAATGGAGTTGTGGATTGCCAGCGTGGCAATGGTATCTCGTGAAAAGTCTAGGATGGGAAGACATGTGACTAGTAGGGTGGAGTGTCTAGGAGGGGGAAGGTGGAGTATGGCAGTGATAATAGCAGAGGTAGAGGTGATGATGGTGTTGGGTTTGGCGGGTAAAAAGGTGGGAGGGAAAGGCTGACCCGTTATTTTTATTATTGTTTGGTTTATGGTCTGGGTCAAAACTAAAAGGGTGGGGGTTCATAAGGGATTGGCTGGGGTCAGTTTGTTTGAGCTGGGTTTAGTTTGTTTAAGGATTGGGCTGGATCTATGTGGTGGGCTTTGGGTTGGATTTTGGAATTATTGATAGCTTTGGTAATTAAATGGGCTGACTTGGCCCATTTACATGGGTCGGGTCGGCCCATAAAAATTGGTTTCGGATACGATTTTCCAAGCTGATTCCAAAACTATATCCCGGGATCGATTTTGACTCCGTCTTCACATGATCAAATGCACCAATATTGTCGAGAAGATCCAAAAATGTTCGTTTTCGCTCCGTTTTCAATCCTTTGTACCTGAAATACATAAAAACACAAACCAATGATATCTGCAGTATAAATTGGGCGTTTTTGGTCATTTTTGTGTCTTTTGTGGGTATAAAATGATGAGTATTTACACACTCATCATTGTTCATTTTAAGATGTTATAAGTAGGGGTGCAAACGAGCCGAGCTACTCGAGCTCGACTCGATAAAAAGCTCGAAACGAGCCGAGCGAAGCTCGAGCCTGAAAATCAACTCGTTTACTTATTGAGCCCGAGCTCGAGCTTCACTTATCGAGCTCGAGTAGGCTCGTCGAGCCTTATCGAGCTTAGCTTATCGAGCATATTTGGACATATATTTAGATTCTTAAGCCGAGCTTTGTCGAGTAGTTCGCTTATGGAGCATATTTGGACATATATTTAGATTATTAAGCCGAGCTTTGTCGAGCTCGAGCCAAGCTCGAGCTTTGTGAAAAGTTTACGAGCCGAGCTCGTGCTCGAAAATAAAGGCTCGGATCGAGCTGAGCTCGAGCTCGAAAAAAACCTGACGAGCTGGGCTCGAGTATAGTAAAGCTCGGGCTCGGCTCGGCTCATTTGCACCCCTAGTTATAAGCTCAAAATTTGCATTGTTGATATTGGCTGGCTTATCTAGCCATGTCTATTTTTTCTAGATTTTTAGGATTTTATTTGGATAGCTTTTTAAGGGATTGAAAATGCCTTTTTTCCCTTGCACCCTAGGCGTATCAGTAGGCTTTTGCTTATTTGATTTGGTTTAAGTGCTTATTTGTTGGTATTTGTAGCTTTTTAAGTTCCATTTTAGCTTATTATTAGTTTTCCAGCTTGTTTCAGTTCTGCTTTAGCTTAATTTGTAGCTTATCAGCTTTTTCCCCTTAAGCCTAGCTTGTTTTCATTTTTCCTTACTGATCAGTCTTTTAAAGCTTATTTCTAGCTTATTTATTAGTATTCAGTAAAAGTTGTAGTTAGGAAATGTGCTTATTTATATGTCCTTAATAAGTTGGTGAAAAGAAAAACATAAAAAAAATAGTTTAGCCAAAAGAGAGTCCAGGGATTCAAACCCTGGACCTCTTGCTCACACACCCAACACACAACCAGTCGCCTTAGGGTCTTTTTCATTTTAATCTTGCACAATTATTTATTTAACCAACCTTTGTCCCTTTAGCTTATTTTCCTGTTTTAGCTTATTCCAGCTTATCTAGATAAGCTGGCAACTTCAGCTTATTTTTCCTAGATTCAGATTATTAATTAGGGCTTTTCTGTATTTTTTCATATTTTTCCAATTTCATTTAGTATTTTTATTTTATTTTTCTTTTAAACTCTGTTTTTAATTCATAGAAAATTAAATATTATTCAGAAAAATATAATTCTTTTTCCTAAAATTTTCTTTTGTTAATTAGAACTTAGAAAAATTATTTTGGCATTTCTAGGATTAGTATTTCATTGTTTTGACGTTTAATCACGCATTTTAAGTTTTCTTTACGTTTTTAATTACGCGTTCCTTAGATTTTCGTTTTCCTTACTTATTAAGTCGTTTTTTAGTTAATGTTCACAAATCTTAGCTTAGAAATTCAAAATCTCTTTATTTTCACTATTCATCACATGCAATCACGAACCGAATCACGAATTCCATTCAATCCTTCGTTGGGGATAACGACTCGGGTTTTACATAATTTCCTTTGTAAATCATTGGAGAAAAAATACGTGTTGATTCCATCGGATCAATTTTTGGCGCCGCTGCCGGGGAAGGTTGAAGCGAATTTTTTAATTCTCTTTTGTTGTTGCGTGTTTTGAAGACCCTTCTCCCGAGAAGTTATGGTTTTCTTCGTAAATATTTTCATATAAAAACCTAAAAAGATTTTCTTTTCAAATTTATTTTCCTTTTTCCCTTTGTGTTCTTCAAAATGTTTCTAAAAATCCAAAAATATTCTTCTTATCCCTTCTATTCGTTTAATTCTTTATCTCACCCTCTATCCGTTTAATTCTTTTTATGTCTTCATCTTACCATTATGGTTGTGAATGGTGTGGGGGACCTCTAAATGGTGGAAATTGCCCCGGTTGTAGCATTGTAAATTCGGGAAACGGGTTTGTCTATGACCAAAATCCCTACAATGAAACAACCAATTTCCTTAACCAACCCCCGCACCATGAGATGGAAACATATTATTGTGAATATTGTGAATATTGTAGAGGTCCGCACCAAGGTTTTGACTGTCAAACAAGGAACACGCTTGTCTATGAGCAGGTTTCGTGTAACGATCAAAATTTTGGTTATGACCAATATCCATATGATTCACTGAGTCAGTCACAACAGTTTTACTGTTGTGAATTCTGTGGAGGTCCGCATTATGAATCCGATTGTCAAACGAGGAGCCCGCTTGTCTATGAGCATGGTCCTTGTAACAATTATGATTGTTCTTATCAAAACCAACCTCCACAGTACCAAATGACTCAACCTCAGCCACTTCCTCAAGAACTTCTCCATGTTCTTGATTTAATAGAAGAAGTTAAGGATTTGGTTAATAAACTTCCCCAAGAAGATCGTCATGAAAAATCTATGGAAGATTTACTCGCTGAAGAACGAGCAGCACAAAGGCGTTCTTTGTTTAATAAGGCTGCCATGCTCGATGACGAAGATGAAGAGGACGAGGAGAGTACTATTCCTTTGAGCGATATCATTTCTCAACTCCCTCAGTCTATTGCAATCACATCATTCTTTCCAACTTTGGACTCCGAGGACTCTCTTATTATGGGGGATGAGCATCTTAGCACTATTCCTGAAAAGGAACCGGACGAATTCATAAAGTCTAGTGCTGAGAACCTTATCCCAATCCCAAGTGAGTCTGAGGATATATCCGACAATGAATGTGATTTGTCTATTTGTGATGATTACCCTCTTGACATTGAGGATGATTTTTCCGGGATTTTCTCTAACCCTCTGTTCAATTCCAATGATGATTTTTCCTCTAGTGATGATGAATCACCTTCTGATGAGGACGTTCCAAAGGAAAGTCTCGAAGTCTATTCGAACTCTCTGTTTGAATTTGATGACGAGTACTTTTCAAGCAACGTAAATCCTTTTTTTGATGAAGTGTTAGAGAACGATGAGGTCAAAGACTCTATTATTTCTAATCTTGATGATATGACCTCAAATATCAATCCCGTGATTCAAAAGGACAGTCTTTCTCTGACATATGTGACATTTCCCGTTGAGGATCGCCATTATATTGACTTCACATATGTCGTTCGAGTTTTTCTACCTTTCTGTACTTATAAGGTAGCTTGTCCTTTCCTTCTCTCCTTTGGAAATGAGGACAAAGTTTTTGACCCCGGCATCTCAGTTTATCATTCTTTTGAGCCGGATGTATCTCATCGGAGTGGAACTTTCAAGTACTTCAATGTTTATCCAAACATCTTGAATGAAAGTCCGATGGAGATTTTCTCTTCCACATGCTTCCCCAAGAACAAATGAATTCGGGGTCGAGTCAAGCTAGTGACTCGGTTAACAAAAACATTAGCACCTCATGGGTGACAACCCATGTTTCTGACTTCTTTCTATTTTCTGACACTAAGTGTGGGGGAATTCTTCTACTGTGCTTTGTATTGTGTTGTTTGCTCTTGTTTGCAGGTTTCCCTTAGATCGTGATGATTGATGAGCCTGTTTTCAATCCAGCCGCCCAATATCCGATCTTTTTGCAAATGATTATTTTGGGATATCTTTTTAATCCTGTTTGTAAAAATAGAGAATTCTTTCACACACTTGGCTATTAGTATTCCCTTTTTACGTTCTAAGTGTCGGCATAATAGCCGGTACTTTGAATATTGAGGGCAATATTCAATTCTAAGTGTGGGGGAGAATTCTTGTGAATTTGATCACATGTGTACCTTCTAGTGCCCTAGTACCCCCGTTTTTTTACCAAAATTTTAAATTTTTTTCGTTTTTAAATAAGAAATTGCATGAAAAAAAATAAAAAATAAAAATAAGTGTTTAGTCTTGATTAGGTTAGAACAAAGGGAATCCCGACTCTGCCAGAGTGTTGATCTGGCTGCTTCCTTAACGATTAGGCTAAGGTTTTACGATATGTGAAAATGAAAATGCTAAGCGTAGAATAGTTGGTTTTCTTTAGAGCTTATATAAGTAATCTATGGCTTTTCCTCCTAGGAGATAACTAATCTGACTTAATAAGTGCTTATTTTCAAACATTTGAACACACAAAATTATTTTTTTATACGATTTTGAAAAATACTAGTTCAAAGCTTAATTTAAACTTCGGAACAAGCATATGTCATAGTAATGCAAAATGAAAGTGAGACGTTGCTTGAAAGTTGCAAAAGTTAAGTAATAAATGTATGTGCTAAAAAAGCTACGGTTCAAGATCGGCCCTTGGATCCTTATTTCCGGAAGGCGTTTAGGTCTTGGCTACCCTCTTACACCGGCCCTTGGACCTCTAATTCAGGAATGTGTGAGGTCTTGGTCTAACACCCTTGGATCCTCATTTCAGGAATGTTTAGAGTCTTGGAACTCTCCGTTGTAACGGCCCTTGGATCCTTTATTCCGGAAGGTGTAAGGTCTTGGTTCCCGTGAAACTCCGTTAGTTTATGTTGCATAAGTAAAAAAAAAATGTATGTGTTGAATAAAGTTTTGAAACTTGCTTGTTGTAAATTTTAAATCTATCTTTCAACTAGTATTAGTCAAAATCTTATAAAAACGTCGATTTTTGTGATCAAAATTTTGAAAATCAAGCACAGTCACCTAACTTGAATAAATTGTGGGAGTGAAAAGTTAAGTTTCGGCTTACATAGATTATTAGTATAAGTAGTGTTAGCATTTTACAAAAACATTTGCACATTGAGTTTAAGCTTAGTTGGGAGTATAAAAAAGAGGATGACGATTACAATTCCCTGGAGACACCCATTTTGTGTGAATCCCGTTCCATGATACCATTTTTGGAAATCAAGCATTTTATCTATTTTTATTTTAGTTTAAATTTCTCGCATTGAATAAAAATTCGAAACGGGGTATGCTTGGTATTCTTTTAATCCTTTCATTACTTCATATGATTGGATTGCTAGGGACTAGCAATTGATAGTGTGGGGGGATGATGAGTGCCTATTTACTCATCATTTTATGCCCATATAAGACACAAAAATGACCAAAAACACCCAAATAGATCAAATATTGTTGCAAATATTCTTGGTTTGTGTTTTTATGTGTTTCAGGTACAAAAGGATTGAAAACAGGGCAAAAAGGGACAAAACCGAGCACAAGATTGGAAAATCGTGAAAAGCCGAGGACGGGGAAGAAATTTACGAGTTTGGATAGGGATATTGCTCAAGTTATCAAAAGTCAACTCCCAAAAATATCCAAGTGTCACAAATAGTCCTTGGAGATAAATTTCAGATTTGGCAAGAATGGTCCTTGGATTTTCAGAAAGTGGCAGTTTTGGTCCCTAAACTTAAACTTTATTTCAATACCAAAATTAACCCTAAACCTAAAACCTAAAAATAAAACCCAATCCTAATAAACCCAAATCCTGGCCCAACCATCTCTCCCAGCCCAATCAACAAACCCTGATCCAACCCACCCTCTTTTTTAGCATACTCGGTCAAACAAAAAAGTCAAAACCACTTTCTTCCTAAACCATTACCGCCAAAACCACCCTGACAATCCACCATGACCTCCCCGACAACAATGTCCACCCATGCCTTTTCTGAAACACGCCTCCCCCCTCCAATAGCTAGTACTCTTCACGTGTCTACCCTAGCCACTGGAAACCCACTAACCGTTTTCCCGCCAAAACCAATTCAAGGGCTAGGATTAATTTAAAGCTAATCCTACGGTTGGGATTTGAGGAGAGAGACCCAAGAATATTTTTGAGTAATATATAACTCCTCCACAACACAGAAGAAGGGTAGTTAGTTAGTAGTTAATTTAGCTAGGAGTAGTGTAATTAAGCTGTTAAAGTCAAATTCAGATAAGTTTTAAGTTTTTAGTTTAATTTCAAATTAATGTAATCTTATTTCAGTTTCAATTTCAGTTGCTAAGTGTTTGTACTATTTCTATATTAATTCAAGTTTCATTCGAATTCAAGTGATTTTTAATATATTGTTGTTTACATGTCTCTAGCTCATTTCCTATTTGGTTAAGATTAAATAAGCTTTTGAAGGCTTCTCTTGAGTTCAATCTTATTAATTCAGTTTAAATTTCAAAATTCCCATAAAGTCAACAAAAGTCAACAGAACTGTTCAAGTGCTTATTTTTGAATTTATTGCTTTTCTCTTTGCTTATTGTCTGATTTGAAGCAATTATAGGCTAAGTTGATAGGTAGTCCTAGCTTAATCATTATTTTGCCTTAAAATGATCAAAACAGTCCAAAACAGTCAATAAGCTCTCAGCTTATTTGACTGTTTATATCCCTTAGAAAGATGTTCAATTAGGTCTAATGTAGTTAGTAAATCAGTTATGAGAAAGAATCTTAGCTTATTTTGACTGTTCCTGGTTTAAAACTTCAATATCAGTTAGTATAGGGTGTTTGGCATATGGGTTAAAATGGGTCAAAATGACCAATCACTGTTCATTTTTCATTTTGTCAAGTTTAGTTAAGCTTAATTTCATCTCTATAAGTTTTTTTCAGGAGCTTTTTAATTGTTTTGAAGGATTTTGAGGAGTTGATGTGACTGTGTGAATTTCAGCCTAGAGGCTGAGCTTATAAGCCATTTATAAGCTAAGGCTTCATAAGCCCTTATTTTTAGTTTTCTTAGTGCCCTTTTAGTCTAGAATAAGTAGTTCTTAAATTCCCCTAGGCTTTAGTTCCAAAAATGCCCATTTCACTCCTTATCAGCCTAGTCAGTTAATAGCAGACTTGTTTTTTTTTTTTGGTTTTTCCCATTTTGCAGCCCATTTTATAGATTTTTAATTTGTTCATTTTAAGACATTAAAAGCTCAAACTTTGCATTGTTGATATTGGCTGGCTTATCTAGCCATGTCTATTTTTTTTAGATTTTTAGGATTTTATTTGGATAGCTTTTTAAGGCTTTGAAAATGCCCTTTTTCCCCTGCACCCTAGGCATATCAGTAGGCTTTTGCTTATTTGATTTGGTTTAAGTGCTTATTTGTTGGTATTTGTAGCTTTTTAAGTTCCCTTTTAGCTTATTTTAAGTTTTCCAGCTTGTTTCAGTTCTGCTTTAGCTTAATTTGTAGCTTATCAGCTTTTTCCCTTTAAGCCTAGCTTATTTTCATTTTTCCTTACCGATCAGTCTTTTAAAGCTTATTTCTTGCTTATTCATTAGTATTGAGTAAAAGTTGTAGTTTTGAAAATTGCTTATTTCCATGTGCTTAATAAGTTGGTGAAAAGAAAAACATAAAAAAAATAGTTTAGCCAAAAGAGAGTCCAGGGATTCAAACCCTGGACCTCTTGCTCACACACCCAACACACAACCAGTCGCCCTAGGGTCTTTTTCATTTTAATCTTGCACAATTATTTATTTAACCAACCTTTGTCCCTTTAGCTTATTTTCCTGTTTTAGCTTATTCCAGCTTATCTGGATAAGCTGGCAACTTCAGCTTATTTTTCCTAGATTCAGATTATTAATTAGGACTTTTCTGTATTTTTTTCATATTTTTCCAATTTTATTTAGTATTTTTAATTTATTTTTCTTTTAAATTCTGTTTTTAATTCATAGAAACTTAAATATTATTCAGAAAAATATAATTCTTTTTTCTAAAATTTTCTTTTGTTAATTAGAACTTAGGAAAATTATTTTGGCATTTCTTGGATTAGTATTTCTTTGTTTTGACATTTAATCGCGTGTTTAAGTTTTCTTTACGTTTTTAATTACGCGTTCCTTAGATTATCGTTTTCCTTACTTATTAAGTCGTTTTTAGTTAATGTTCACAAATCTTAGCTTAGAAATTCAAAATCTCTTTATTTTCACTATTCATCACACGCAATCACGAACAGAATCACGAATTCCATTCAATCCTTCATTGGGGATAACGACTCGGGTTTTACATAATTTTCTTTGTTAATCCTTGGAGAAAAAATACGTGTTGATTCCATCGGCAAACCTTGCTATATTAAGCCTCTAGTCAAAAACCCATTGCCATGACGACGTAACATGTATTGGGAATCTCAAAGTACCAAGGTGTGCCGAAGAAAAAATTGTCGATTCTAGAAAAGCATGTGAGTATTGGGAATCGTGTTGAATGGGATAATGAAGGAGTGTGGCCTGTCATGAACAATACACACTATATCATTATCCCAATCAACACGCCTCAATTATCACAGCCCATCTATCAAACGATGTATATGGGTTCCATTGCTTAGATTGACCGAGTTCCCTAAAACCATTGGTATGCTTGATAGACAAATGGTTTTAGGGAACTCAGTCAATCTAAGCAATGGAACCCAGCTACATCGTTAGCAAAAGGCCAAAAAATAAGGTATGAAGGAGTTACGGACACTAAAGGCCAAAAAAGAAAAAAAAATACTCATGTTGAAAGCAGATAATGGAGTGTGGCCTGTCATGAACAATACACACAATATCATTATCGCATTCAACACATCTAAATTATTAAGGCATATATACCTAACGTTGTAAATGGGTTCCATTGCTTAATATGAACACCGTCCTTAGTACCATTTGAGATGCTTGATACTGATCGCCAATTTTGGCTAGACAATCAGCTTCCATTCTCGAAAGAGGAAAAACTTGTGATCAAGATCAAACACACAAACTTGTGATCATTATTACAAGTTTGTGTGTTTGATCTTGATCACAAGGTTTGGCTCTTTCGAGAATGGAAGCTGATTGTCGAGCCAAAACTGGCGATCAGGATTAAGCATCTCAAATGGTACTAAGGAGGGTCTTCATATTCAGCAATGGAACCTATATTCAACGTTAGGTATATTCGCCCTAATAATTGAGCTTGTTTTACTTCGAGGAATTTGTTGCTACAAAATGTACCCAACTTTCATGAAATTGTCATCCTATGTGAAACCAATACTCTCTTAAAAGTTTAGACTACACTTTTTTGAACAAATAGTAATGTCATTTAACCGCATTCTCAAGTCTCTCATGTAACACTAAAATGTTAAATTTACTGGAAATCAATTGGCAGGCAGAGACAATCAAAAGCATGATTTATAAATAACTGAGTAAAGTAAATAAAAGTTATATTTAGTTTACCTCGTCAAGTAGCCATCCTTTACAATTATCGTCAAGGCCGATTAAAGAATCCCAGAAGTTGCGATCGACAACCAAATCAGACCAAGGGAACACACAATTACGCCACCCGTCCTTAATCAGGAACCGATCAATTTCGTAGCTAACATAAATTTTGTCGATGTTTTGGATTGGTCGCTTAAGAACCTAAACAGAAAACAAAATAAACATAAATGACCATCATAAAATTATTGGTTTAATGATTTATTAGTACTAATAATTACAATAATCTTTGAAAACCAATATACACTTCCAAAAAACCGGGTAAACTTCTAGAACCAATATACACTTCCAAAAAAACGATCATACCTCTACCCACGGTCTGACGTCTAGTAACTTCTCAGTGATAACTGGATCTTGTATACTCTTTCGACCTCTAAGTTCTTCTGGGCTAGGAACTTGAGAAGTTTTACTTAGCTTCTCGACATAGGGTGGCCTAAGAACATGTTCAAACCTCCTCTTCTTTGTTACGCATTGCTCTAGAGACCTTTTCATGGGAGGTGAATTCAGTTTCTCAATAAGTTTCCTTCTATTTTCAACTTCAACACTCATTTTCAGACTCTTTTCCCTCTGCTCTTCCTCATCTTCTTGCTTTTCAGCTTTCTCAAGATTTACATTTGAGACGTTGTGCAATCCATCTACCTTGTTATCAACATCAACAGCCGGCGAATCAAACAACTTGAAAAAATCATTGTCTTCACTGCAATACTCATCAGCAAGATCTATAACCTGGGAATGAGATGAAAAAAAAAGTTACCAAACTTTTATTAGCGCAAGTTATTAATTATGTCAGAACCGAAATAAGAACACAACATAACATCATCAAATTACCTTTTCTCCAGCAGTTGTGTTAACTATGTCTTGCTGTCTGTTTACTTTGGCTCTGTCACTGATTAGAACCTGCAGAATAAAGTATTTCAAAACAAAATTCGCATATTAGCATACCACATGGTAAGTTTTTCATAACAAAGTAACTTGGTCAACAATTGCAAAAGGTAAAATACTAACTTGAATAATAGTCTCAAGTTTGAAAGTGCGGGCTTCCAAATCCTTAACCCGTTCCTCAAGAGGAACAACTTCCACCTCTATACCCCTTCTATCCACTGAACAACCCTCTCCAATGCTTTTATTCCGAGCCCTTTTTGCAGCCAATTTCTAAAAATATTCATCCCATGGTCCCCCTTTTGGAAGAGGCGGTGCTCTAGGGGTATACCACTTTAAAAAATCCCAGCTTTTTGTATACCATTCAGCTTCAGCCTCAAAATTTGTTGGGGTCAAAATCAAGTTTGGTTTAGAGTCCTAGGAAAAATATAGAAGTTATGTGGTATATCAAATTGTTTATATGTCATGTTGACCAATCAATTTAAAAACATATATACTTACCTTGGCAAAAAGTTGGTCGAAATAATCAATTTTTCTAAATGATGTGTGTTTCGACCATGCAAGTGCTCTTGGGATCACCCCTGGAGCCTTGTTCCACCAACGTTCACTTTTATTGGTACTCTCTATGATCCATATCTACAAAAAGTTAAGAAAACGAATATAAGTTACCAGAAACAGAAACATATATGGTAAAGGTTAAAATTTAGTCATGGAATATTGTCAAAGGCCCATTCTGTTAATTTCATCATATTCTTTTTAACGGGGAAGGATTTTCTTTAGTTTTAGGTTTGTTTGATTCATTTTAGGTCACACAAAACTTTAATCTTTCTGTGAATAACAAAAAAACCGTCTTTTTCCAAGCAAGGACTTTTAAAATACTCGTAAGTTATCAGATATGCAACATAAAGCAACCAACAGGTAAGAATTTGAACACCATAACTACGCAACGCTGAAAGATACTGCACTGCACCAAATGGAGTCGCCAACAGAACTGATTTAGTACTATCTTAAGACTGTTATACCTACCTTTATGCAAAAACAACAAGAAGCATCTACAGCATAGGAGTACACAAGACAACATATAGGTGGGCAATATTTAGCATTGGCAGCATAAACAAGAAGCAAATTCTCATAAATAATGATTTAGCCCCATGTTGCTCTAGAAACAACAATACCAATAAAACAATGAAGCAAATTCTCATAAATAAGCACTTGTAACCTTAATAAGTACTAACCAGTAAGCAGACTTCAAAATTTTAATTTTTTTAAAAATGAACAAAAAGAAAAATAATGTTAACAAAGTTTGTTAGTATTAACCTTGAAAGCAGCAACGAATCCATTCAAACTATAGACAGGAAGATCGTTGGATTCTTTATGACCCTTTCTTCGATGGTAATCCGGCATATGCTTTGAAGAGACATTTCTAATTGAATCATAAAGCTGCCTCCATATATGCTCCCCCCATGGAATTGCATTTCATTCATCAATATCCTCCACCATCCTCAGAAAAATATCATCAATGATAGACCCCAATTCTTTACCCATGAATATAACCTCAAGTGTTAGCAAGAGGCAAACACGGATAGCATCCTCATCAGACAGTTTCATAAACACCTCTTCATCTTCAATAATTGATAATAGATCAATTAATTTAACATGCTGACCAACCTTGTGCGGGAAAACACGGTCACGAAAAGGGATATGACCACTCCGCCATTTCCTAAAACTGACAAGACCAAATTTAAACCCAGTAATCAGGCAGAATTCCTGTCGACCAAAATGAAGACTGTGTCCATTCAAATAGTATACAAGCGGAAGATCAAAGTTATCATCTATTTGGTGGCATTGTTTATGAAGCATGTAATGAACAAGCCCTTCTTCATTATCCACATAGGTCAGATCAAGCCATGGTCCAAAACATGTGGCATTAAACATGGTACGGCGTGGCTGGTCTAATCGATCCTTCATAAGTACAAAGTAATGCAATTTGCTTTTCACGATAACTCTAGCATCATACACCTACAAGAAATAACCATCCCATTATATAACACTAAGATAAGGCATAAAAGAAATAATAAACAACTCGCAGCCTATTCAAATTACTGTGTTGTAGTTTGAAGGAGATGAGTACCAATATACTAAGTTCATTATGCTCACTCAGCCTTATCTATGTATTAATAAAAGTACTAAAACCTAGCATTAAATGCGCTAATAAGCTCCTTATACTTAACAATTTCACATTCAATTCAGCGAGTTACAGTAAACTAAACTCATTAAGCTCAAGAGCGTTATCAATGTATTAAGCAATGTACTAAAACCTATTTTAAACTAAAAATTTACAATAAAACCTAAGATTTGTACCAAAACCTAATTAGCTTGAAGCAATCCTAACAAAGCACTTTAACATAAGTTGCATACAAAATATATGTTTTGACTAAGAGTATCATCAGTCATTTTTTGTGACTGTGTTCTGGATCAGTATGGAACAAAAATAACAGTATGGAATAAAAATAAAAATAACAGTGAAAACCCTAAAAAACAGTATGGAACAAAAATAAATCAAAGCCCTAATAAGCACTTAAAAAAACTTCCCATTTCCTTTTATACTACTGTGTTCTGGATCAACGGTTTAAAATGTGTGATGGATCATACACATTCATGCACTTGTCGAAAATGTAGGTATCTGTGTGTCGTAAATGGATGATAGGATGATAGTATGTACTGGTAAATGGATGAAACCAAGAAGAAGAAACAAAATATTTTAGATCTTAAGTTTCTGGTGTGTACTGGTAAATGGCTGAAACCAAGAAGAAGAAGAAGAAATAAAATTTGGAGGATTTTAATTTCCAAAACAGTGATTTAGTGTGTGTAAAATGGATTTACAGTGTAGTGTAGTGTGTGTGTGTTTTTTTTGCAGACAAAAGGAAAAAAAAAAGTACAAGAAAAAAGAAAAAAGAAAAAAAAATACAACAAAAATCTTTCCAAATTTTTTTTTACTTTTCCAATGCAAAAAGTACTCCGTCAGTCGAGCATTTGCAAGTCGAGCACCGTCTGTTGAGCATTGACTTTTAATAAAGTAAATAGTAAAAGAGATTCTCTAAAGATTTTGTTGTACAAAAAAATACTCCCTCCGTCCCTAAATAAATGTCCACTTAGACTTTTTGCGGTCTTTATTATTCAACTTTGACCATAAATATTTTTGTTTGTGTTATATAATATTTGATGAAAATTATACCAATGAAAATACTTTTAAAACCCAATCTATTCATATATTTTACATCAAGTATTATATAACACAAACAAAAATATTTATGGTCAAAGTTGAATAATAAAGACCGCAAAAAGTCCAAGTGGACATTTATTTAGGGACGGAGGGAGTAGTAAATAGAATGACACGCGGCAAGCAGTTAGTGGAGTCAAGCGGTTGAGCAGTCAAGCGTGACCAAAATAAGAAAGAGTAGTAAAAATGACTATTAAATGATGTTTTTTTTTTTAATACTGGTAATTTTCTCTTATTAATAAGACATACAACA
Source organism: Artemisia tridentata subsp. tridentata (assembly GCA_021014915.2). Taxonomy (NCBI): domain Eukaryota; kingdom Viridiplantae; phylum Streptophyta; class Magnoliopsida; order Asterales; family Asteraceae; genus Artemisia; species Artemisia tridentata. The sequence continues at coordinate 71,671,231 of CP139505.1, forward strand.
AAATAGTTTAAATATGAAAGAAGGAACATCACAAAATGATGGATGGAAAATACATATCCATTCAGAGAGAGACATAGCTAGCCCTCATTTATTTAAAACCAAACCTTCAACTGTATGGCCAACCGGGTGATATTGAGCCTTTCATTTTAGAACTAAGCCAGTGTGACCTAATTTCTCGTCAATCAGTTTGTTGATCTTTTCATTCATCTCATCCGTGAAGTGGTTCTCCCAATCTCCAACCTCACCCTTCCGGAAGAAGAGTCGGTTTTCAGGCACAATAACTCGTTCTCCTTTTCGACGACCATTTTTGTTTACTTCAAAGTTGCTCAAATTTTCAAAACTAGTCATATTTATAATGCCTTCAATCACACCTTGTTTCTCTTCTTGGGGTGTAAAGGGATACCCAATGAACTCCGCAAGTCTTTTCACGTTGCTTGTAGGATCCTTTTTCATATCTTCATATTTCAACAAAAGAATTATCTCAGGCCTCTCCAAGCTTGCTTTTGCAAATCCCGAGATATGATCCCAATATGGTCCAAAATCATTAATGCCTCGACAAAACTCGTCGATTGCCTCCTCAAACGGGGCATCTTCTATGGGTACATTATTTATTCCGCACATGAAATGGTAATAAGATACTATGACATCTTTTACATTCCGATACATGTAAACTATCTTGCAGTTTGAAGCTCGGATTGATTCTGGTAGGAGATTGTAAGGAAGGTGTGTGGCTATGGGTGTGATGCATGAGTTGTTGTGGCTGTTTTCTAGAATTTGTTCAATATCTCTGGCAAGGAAGGGAATGCAGTCATGAGGCATGATTGTGCGCAAAGGAGTGTTGAATTCATCAAACTTTTGTCGGGTTATGATGGCAAAAACAACGGCCTTTAGCCATGTTGTGCCGCTTTTCGGATGACTGCACAGAAATACATCACTTGGTCGGGGCTTGAAGCTTTGTTGTGCTAAAGGTAGTCCTTCAAGGAACTTCCGATGGATCCATATACCTTGATAGTTGTATAAGGTTAGCCTGCCTTTCAACCAGCTAAGAGAGTGTTGAGGAAGTGTTTTGACCATCTCCTCAATAGACCTAAGTTGGGTTTTGGTGCTAGTTTCCATGGATGATTGCTAATGAGTAATGGCTAGCTACTGGTTAAGGAAGTGAAACACCCAATGTGATATTTATTCTTCATTTCTTCACATAGGTACCACATGTTTGCACTTCTTTGAATTTAATAATCGGGTGCTTTGTCATGTTATAAACTATTGATATTCATGTGTTAAAAAGAAAACAATACCATAAAATAGAATTTTTTTTTCTTCTTCTTTTAATTATATATACAACAGATCTTTGAAGTAAACAAAAATGGTCCGTCCACAAATTTATTATTTTTTTAAAAATATATATATATATATATATATTAATCCGTCCACAATTAATCCGTCCACAAAAATGGTCCGTCCACAATTAATCCGTCCACAAAAATGGTCCGTCCACAATTAATCCGTCCACAAATTTATTGTATGGTGCTGTTTTTTTAAAAAAAAGTTCTTTTGAATTATATAACAGTTTTATCTCATAATTAATCCGTCCACAAATTTATTATTTTTATTATATATAATAGGAGAACTACACTAGTAGCTATCTAGACATGTAGGTGACTCACAAATGTCAGGGCCGTCCTTAAGGGTGTGCAAGGTGAGCGATCGCACAGGGCTCAAAGATTTTTAGAGGCACCAAAATTTGTCATATTTATAATTATATGCATGCGTAAACATATTTTTTACGAAGAAAAAAGAATTTAGATGAAAAAATATCTTAAATGAGTAATATGTTAGAACATTTAAATAACTAATTGCATTATATCTTATAAACGGTGACTATTTATATATAACATTGCTTATCAAAAGGCCACATTGTATATTTTTGTTCAGGGCCTTTAACAATTTTAACAATTCATGAGACGGCCCTGACAAATGCAAATTTATTGGTCCACGTCCTTTGTTTTTTCTCTGAATCTTACTATGTGCGTATTTGTAAGAGCCCTTCATTTAAAAGTTAATTACGAAAATGCCATTGGAAAGGTAAAAAACAAGTCTGCATACACATAGGTAGGGTTGTAACTTGTAAATTGGAAATTGTTCCGTTTGTGTGGTTGTGTCATGCCCATTACTAAATTTCATTTTGTTTTTTTCTTTTTTTCCCATAAGAATAAAACAAAATTATTAATTTTTGTCAAAAGGAAATTAAGCATTTCACGATTTATTTCGATGAGACAGTTTCAATGCCGCTTGAATGAGTTCAATCGGACTCCGATTGATACCCTTCCTACGACTTCCTATTTTTCTTTCACTGTGTATTTGATCCTAACCCTATCTATATATATAACAAAGGCTGTGAAAAGGGGTATGCCACATAACTAAGTTTTTGGCAGTTTCCATTGATAATTGTTATTTGCAATGTCATAAGGAATTAAATAGTGCACCCAATGTGATACACATGGGAGCAAATGCACATCGGTGTTGTTGACGTATGTGTCCGGACGGCCTGTCTTGACCGGCCGTCCGGACGACATGGAGCCATCCGGAAATACCGAAGGGCACTCGACTCATCCGGCCACTATCACTGTAAGTAATAGGGATGGCAAAAAAACCCGAACCCGACGGGGAAATCCGAAACCCGAACTAATTGGGGCGGGGCGGGTCATGCTAATCGAGTTACGGGGCGGGTTTGGGGATTAAACGGGGATTTTAATTGGGTTTGGGGCGGGGAGCGAGGAATCCTCGCCCCGCCCCGCCCCACCCGAATAATAAATACACATATACAAATATATCTATACATATATATTATTTTCTTAGTATTTAGGTAATCTATATATATAATAAACCAAAGTTTTTTTGAAATTTGACACCTCACTAAAGCCAGCTCATCAAAAAAAGCCAGCTCAACAAATCCACGTCATCACCTAATTCAACCTTTCTCTTCAACTTTTAATTGTACGCTTCAGTTTCACTTTCCCAAAACAAAAACACAAAACACACTGCGATGATTAATTCGATTAACAAATATGATGGAAACCAAAAATCAAGGCAACCAAATGACAACCGAATATCAACAAATTGACACTATCCCCTTGAATGGCATCCGAAAATCTTTGCAGTAACTCTATAAGGTATGATTCAAAATCTATATATTTTTTTTAGCTGTCGCCCAATGATTTCGTGCGTTTGATTTTTTTTTTTATTTTATTTATTTATTTATTTTTTTTTTTCAGGACCATCAACATGGTTATGAATTAAAGAAAATGATTGATTTACATTAACCCAAGGTAAAAACTCAAATATATGTTAGAATTGTTTAATTGTTTTTTATATGGATTTATGTCGTCTATGAAATAATTATGCACACCACATGTTTGATAAAATGTCTACAAACCCAAATTACTATAGTATATAATTGAAAATATATATATTATGATTGTACATTTAAACGTATGAATTAAATCAAAAAAAATGTATGTGGCATTTCAGGGATTTGATATGTTGTCACTTTTCACCAGCTCAATGCAGATACGTATCACCACCAATATCTGGTTGGTGACCCTTTGACATGTTTTGCTCAACATACATTATAATAACAAAAAATTGCATTTGCTTTAAGCAAGTTTTGTACCTTCTTAAATTGTTTACCATAGCATAAATTAAGTGAATCAACCATACCAGTGCCAAGGGGCCTTGGTGCACCTGACTGCCCTCTTTAGGCAATAAGCCAACGTTCATGTTGATTAAAGAGTGAGTTTGGTCTGTACAACTCTTACCTGTTTGATACCTAATGGCCTTTGTTTGTATACTCATCGGTTGTGGGATGCCGACTATAATTTAAAGTTCTTGACAATGGGATATGTACCCTTAAAATCTGTCGTTATTCATTTTTGGAGCTAACCTATAACTTTTTGTTTTCTATGTTAGTTTTATGCTTCAAAATAGTGTTGAACTGATTTTTAGTCAAGGAGACAAACTTAAGTACCATTGTTTTATGTTTCGTGTTTAATGTTACCAATATCACACCTTAGTCGTTGTTTTTTATTTCATTACTTTGTTTGCAATTCAAAATATAGATTTAAAAATTATGATGGCACTAGACATGTATGTCAGGTTGATTTACAATGCATTTTCGTGTTAGGGTGCTGGTAGTTTTTGCATTTCTATATTATGTTTTCTTGCTAATATTATTTGTACTAATTATTGTAATCACCATGTGAGCTCAAAGGACCAAATCACACTTGAAGATACTATGGATGGTTTTGTCTACTCTACATTCGAGTTTAGACTTGATGGTGGGTATCCATGTCTAATATATAAGATCTCAACATTTTTATGCAATTCATTTCCAATTCTCATCTCTTCACTGTTGTTGTTGTTTTTTTTTGTTTTTTTCTTATTTATTTTTTTCTTTTTTTCTTTCTTTTTTTTTTTTTTATTTTTTATTTTTTTTTTTTTATTTATTTTTATTTATTTAATTTTTTTTATTTATTTTGGTTTATAGAAACATTTGGTGATGCCGATGCAGCTGGTTTGGACCTTGACGAGGTAAAGATATGTCTCATATATTATTGTAACTTGTGTAATCATCTAGCATCACTAAGTTTTGATTCATAGGGAGCATGGAATTTGTTTTATTACTAAAAAGCAATCATGAAAAGGTTGTGAGTTAGTTGTGGTTCATTAAACAGGGAAGATATTTAAGAATTTGCAGATTGGAGATTAAAAGTAGGCGATGGTTGCTTGGGTGGTCCTAATGATGGTGAAGCTATGATTGATATACCAGACGAGATAAAAGATTGTGCTGATCCGGTTGGTGCGCTGGTTAGTTTTTTCTATCCTTCCATTCTTGATAAATTATATCGCGCAACTTATTGGCCTTCTGATCCAAGTTGGTGCCAGCTTTCCTGTGAAACCATAGTCACCAAATAGAACTTCGGTGACAAATTGGCCTTCTGATCCAGGAGGCCAAGCTGCTACAACGTACAACATAGATAACAAATGGCTGCACTACCACTGGTCGCCCAATGATTTCTTCTTAACATATCCAAAATAAAAAAAAACTTTTAGTTTAATCTCCTGATAAGCTATATATCTGTGTACATCTATTTGTGTTTATACATTGCTTTTTGGAATAATCTGATTAAAAATTTAGACTCAATAAAGCATTATGTTCTATATCAGGTAATTCCCTTACCATCAAAGTGAGGATTAATTTTTTTCTTGAACACATAGTTTACATCTTAACGAGTTTAATGATAAGCCATCAGCGTTGAAGGCACATGAATGTGGTCAAGTTGTAGCTTCTACTTGCCGTGGTCCGTGGAATGAGTGGCAGTTCAAAGGTTGGCTATTTAAGAACCAAGTCAGGTTCGTTTTACACAAAAAACAAACCAAATCACATCTAAACATTTGATTGAGACGATTTAATGGTAAATTGAAGTGAGTCATTATTCGCAGCTAGAATTTAGATTATAATGATTGAGTAGACCTGTTCATGTTTGATTAACCATTTTTTGAGCACGTATTGATGCTTATAATAATAAATTGCAGGCGGTCCCTTTAAAATTGTGTATACCAAGCAAGCCTTCTTAGAGGTTATAAACCAATGGGATTTTCTCTTGATGATTTTGAAGACCTTTTTGTTTAGTTTTTACACGCTCATGTGATTCGACCCTTGACTCAAACTATGGCAATGTTTACATGTTATTGAACTTCAAATAAACAGGTATTCCTTAATCTGTGATTTTCATTTTGTTAGTTATGTCATTTTGTTAATCTGTCAACATCATAGTCCATAAAATAAGATTACAACCAACCATTATAGATAATATGAAGGTCGAGATCACATATTAAGTTTCTGGAATTCCATAACTTATGGGCTCATCATGGGAGGATTCCATTCACTTTCTTTTTAACTTTTTATAAGCCACCCGTGATTTATCACGGGTTTATAGGCTAATAAATATATATTACTCTAATATTGTTAGTTTTTTTTATCTTTGTAAGATTGCAAAGTTGTGATTATAGAAACTCGTTCAGTGTTATATTTTTAATTTTTAATTTTCGGCGGTATAATTTATCATTATTTATGTATAATACTATCGTTGAAAACTTAATAAGGCTTGTTTATAATTGATTATTAATAGGTTCTTAATTCTTCAAGTTATTCCTAACGGTTTAAAAATAATAATAAATGTGAAATGTTGCGGCTTTGGTCGAGAATTGCACCTAAAGAGGACACCCCGATAAGATACCCGATTAATATGGGGCGGGTTTGGGGAAGCATCGCGCCCCGATAAGATACCCGATTAATATGGGGCGGGTTTGGGGAAGTATCGCGCCCCGAAGGGGCGCCCCGATTAGATCCCCGATGGGGATCGGGGCGGGTTTGGGGATAAATTTGGTAAACGGGTTTGGGGATGGGGATGGCCGCCCCGCCCCAAACCCGCCCCGTTACCATCCCTAGTAAGTGATAAGACAGGTGGCGTTTACATTTTGGACAGATGGCAGCTGTAGACGTCGCCGCCGCCGCCCCGGGATTTACGGGATTATGTCAGCGACATGTCCCCTGAAAACCCGGCGCCGCCAGTTCAGGTATCGAGGCTGGGCACTATAAATACCCAGCTCATTTACTACTCTCAACTAACTAAATTATTAGCATTTACTTCATACTACTGTTCATAACCCCTCGGAATACCAAATACTTACTTTCATGCCGGAGGTGGGTCCTGGGATAACACCCGGGGCGAGCCTAACGCGTGTTGTGGTGTGCAGATACCCGAAGGATCCTTAGTGGCCGGAGGGATCGACACACAAGCCTCTCGGAAGAACCATCAGCTAGTTCAACCGAAAGGTCTTCTTTATTTGTCCGAAGTGATTGCAAGAAATTACTTCAACAAATTGGCGCCATCCGTGGGACCTACCACTCGATCTACCTGAGGTTCGGAATGACGGGTCCTAAACCTATTTTTACCCCTGTCCGGATTGCGGGGCAAGCTGGGGGATCCGGAGGAGACCAAGACTCTCCGGATGTTCGAGCCCTAATCGAGGGTCATCTTTCAGCCTTGAAGGAGTTGTTCAAGCAACCGAGCAATCGCAACCTGATAAGCCCCAGAATGCTGAGGCTCGGCGACGAGTACGAAGATACAGAGGAAGAGGACGTTGAAGGGTCACCATACGGCAAAGGGAAAAAGGTGGACGATGACTTGAGCAAACCGTTTAAGGAAGTGATTAAGTGCCCGTTCACGAAAAGGATCATAGAGTTCTCATCTCCCAAGCACAAGATACCGACGAACCTAAAACTATACCAAGGAACAACTGATCCAGACGACCACATCAATCGTTTTACCGGAGCAGAAAATAACGAAGAATGGCCCATGCCCGTATGGTGTCGAATGTTCCAACAAACCTTGGACGGGAAAGCTAGGGGATGGTTTGATAAGCTTCCGACAATAAGCATTGATAGTTGGGATGAGCTTCAGAGGAGGTTTTTGAATAGGTTTAGTATGTTAAGGGTAAGCACTAAGGACCTCACGGAGATCAACAAGATTCACCGGAAGGCTAATGAGAGCCTTCCGGACTTCAAGGAGAGATGGGTGTGCGAGGTCAATTATTTCCCAGACGCTCCAGAAATCATGCAAATCGGTTCGTTTCTGAACGGTCACCACTGCCCGGAATTGGCAAAAAAGTTCTCTGACAAGATCCCTAAGACTGTCGACGAGATGTTGGAAAGAATTGATGATTTCATCCGTGCCGAAGAGGCTTTCCGGACAACAGAACTGCCGAAGGGGGAGAGAGTGGAATCTCGGCCTAACCCATACCACAGCAGAAGTGACCAACAACCAAGGCCCCTTTTCGGAGGAAATCGCCGCCGGAATAACCTCAAGATTGATTTCAAAGGACGCAGGAGTGACTACTATGCTCCTTATGTTCCCCCGAAGCATGACGGCTCTAGCCGGATTGATCCTCGCCGCACTGATAATCGCCGAAATGAGACAAGGCCGATAGATCTGAACGCTCTGACGAAGACACCAAAAGAGATATTGGCAACCGAGCACCAACTGAAGTTACCACAGCCTCCTCCCACGAAGGGAAAAATACAAAAGGATTGTGCGGACCGGTATTACGACTATCATGGTGAGAAGGGACATTATACCGATGATTGTTGGCAGCTCAAAGAGGAAATAAGAGCCGCATTAAATACAGGGAAGTTAGACCATTTATTGAAAGGTCTTAGAGGAAAGGGAAAAGTCGCCCAAGGGGATAACCACCAGGGGAACAAGGGAAAAATCATTAACATGGTTCGAAGCTCAGTAGCCTCTCGGGGAGGAGAAAAGACGGACTCAGAAGAGTGGATGGGCCTTCCAATAAGTTTCCCGTCCATCTTTACGGATAAGATGTCGGACGAGCCCCTAGTGATTGAAGCCGAGGTGGAAGGGATGACAATGCAGAGAGTCTACGTGGACCCTGGTGCTTCGATGGAGATAATGTACGAACACCAATTCGAACGTTTAAACGCTTCGGCTAAAGCCCGGTTGAAATAATCCGACACTACTCAGGTGGGATTCGCGGGGAAGCCCGTTAAGCCGCGGGATCGGTAGATTTAGAAATCTGCTTCGGAAGTCAAGGCCGATCCCGAAAAGTCTGGATGGAATTCGCTGTGATTGATTCGCCCTCCTCCTACAACATCATATTGGGATGCACCGGGTTAAGGAAATTACGGGCCATCCCCTCGACTATCCACTTGATGGTCAAGTTCCATACTCCAAGCGGTATAGCAATGCTGATCGCGGGGCCAATAATTCAAGAGCGCCACGGGTCAATGGAGGAACGAATGAAGGAAAAGGAGGTGAGGGGAGAAGCTTGGAGCGCTGAAATAACAAAGGGGTATGCGGAAGGAATGTCTGGCATTCGGAAGATTTACCGCAGGAACAAGTGAAGGAATCCGTTGTTGGAAAGACGATCCGATGCTACAACCGAAGGGATCCTTACAGGTTGACCAAGGTAGGAATAACGGTTCAGGTAACTATTAATACAAAATAAACATTTCCATAATGCTATTTCATTCTCGCCAATGTTTGCTTTCATTATAATCTAACGGAAGGAACAAAAATACCTTCGTAACTAAAGGCAGGTAGTCTCACATGCTGATGGAACGAAACTAACAGGAGAGCAAGCCAAGAGAAGCATGAACCCGCTGAAGGAATGGAAGTTTATCAAACGGGACCACACGAGCCATGCAAGGACGGAAAGGAAAGCACCATTGACATAACGGACAACCGATTGTTAAAAATGTTCCCATGAATACTTGGTTTATATATCTTATGTAACGCCCGAAAGGGCTTGGTATTAACTATTTAAATGACAAATGCAGTTATCCCACCGTTGAAGGGAGGCAATTTTCTTACAATACGTCCTGGCAACACCTGTTACATTCTGAACATAAGTTGAAAGTGACCCCTCCGAGAGGTTCGCGCCCTCCGGAGATTTGTGTGGTCAATGTTCAAAGATGGTACGCCCAAAAAGGGGTCTACCATATAATTTCTGAACATAAGTTGAAAGTGATCCCTCCGCGAGGCTGGCCCCCTCCGGAGATTTTTGTGGTCAATGTTCAAAGATGGGATACCCAAAAAGGGGTTACCATAACGACACCCAAGAAGGGGTGACCGAGTAATCATTTATTATACTTTGAACATAAGCCGAAAGTGACCCCTCCGAGAGGTTCGCGCCCTCCGGAGATTTTTGTGGTCAATGTTCAAAGAATGGCGTGTGTCGCCCAAAACGTATAAGCTTGTACCTCCGGAACTATGCAAATAGTGAAGGTAATAAAAAACAAGTATTATACGTTCGTACTAAAAATCTAGCTCCAACGTAAGCTTGTACCTCCGGAGCTATGCAAATAGTGAAGGTAATAAAAAACAAGTGGTACGTTCATAACCCGAATGTAGGCCGAATGTCAGCTTGTACCTCCGGAACTGCGCAAGCAGTAACGGTAATAACAAACAAGTGTTCGGCACGCGTTCGGGGGTCGAAAACGCAGGCGGAACGAAAGGATAATAGGTGGTCCACAGAAGCTAAAGTTGACCAAGCAATCCGAAACTATCATCTTTGGGAAACTAAGTTGTTACAAAAAAAAAAAAAAAAAAAAAAAAAAAGAGAAAAGAGGAGGGAGAAAGATCAGATAATCATTGATAATGGCAAGTTTATAAAATCCGATAGTCCAATCCGAGTATTCAAAGGAATACACCATCGCACGAACCAAGATGAAAGCTCCGTAAGATCAAAGCAACACTAAACATCCCGGTTGACCGAAGGGGTAAATTACTCCGGAAATAAATAAAAGCGATGCGTAAAATAAGAAACATGGTACAGGCCGAATTATGTAAAGCAACCACATGGCTAGATACACAAATAAACAGAAATCATACAAATTGTACGCTACAAATTATTACAGTCATCCGAATCAAATAAATTGTTTTTGGCTCGAAGGCCTTACATCCACAAATGTTTTTTCAAAGTAACAGTTTAAAACAGCTTCACAAGAAATCCGGAATAATCAGGAGGCCGACTCATCCCCTCCAGCAGAAGAGCCCTGGACGTTAGCAACTTCGGTCTCAGGAGCACCGGAAGTTGATCCAGCGGCAGCACCGGCAGGTTGGTCTTCGGCGGAAGTAGATGGAGCAGGGTCAGGAAAGATCTTCAGGATTTCATCAAGAGATTTAAGGTAGGAGCTGCTAATCTTCTTGATGTAGGGATACTCGGCGGTGAATAGCCCGTCGTACAACAGGTCGAACTTCTTGTCAGCCTCCACATCCAGGTCATCCGTCTCGGCCACAATTTTAGCCACCTCCTCCGGCTTACGACCTACAACCACACCCTCCAAAAAACCGGATTGCGAAGACAAACTGAAAGGGCCCGCCAAATGCTCCTTGTATTCATGACTATTCAAGAGACGGCGAACCACCTCCGGGATGACATCCTTCACAACCCTAAACCGATCTGCCTCCGTCCGGCCCAGTCGGGCGATAAGATCCTTCTTCACATGGTGGAGGGCCAGATTGTCCTTTACCTCTTCGCCCAGCTTGGCCTTGGCTTTTTCCAAATCAGCCTCCAAGGCACTGATCCGTTCCGCCGCGACCAGCCTCTCGTCCTCAACCAACTTCTCCAACTCTTTAACCTGACCCATCAACTCCGATTCTTTCACCATACAGGTGGAATGCTCGGTCCTCAGCTGTTTTAGCTCTCCCCCGTTCTTTCCGAGGTTTCCGCACTGTTGATGGGCACGATACAGCTCATGATGCTCATGAAGAAGATTTTTGAACCGGAGTAACAAGTCCGATTGAGCTACGGCTCCCATACCCAGTAGCTTCCAGGCCCTTTGGGCAGCTTCAACATCACCCAAGTTCTCCAGGAACGACTCTTCCTTCGGAGTCGGCAGATTCAACATCAAATCCCGAAAAACTTCCCAACCATCCAAACGATCATCCTTGCGAACTTTCCACCCCGGAACGTGCAAAGCAGCGGGGTCATCCTCATCAGTTACTTTCTCCTTCCCATGGCCAGAGCCAGCGCCGGACGAACCCCCTATGTAAAAAGAAAAGAGACAAAAGAGAAGGTAAGAACGAGCAACGATTATTATCAAAAATGAATGCAAGGGCAAAATGCAGGGAGTGACATTTCCGAAAAGCTTACCAGCACCAACGGCCTCGGACGTGAAGCCCACGCCAATACCTCCTTGGCCCTCCGGCTGTTTTCTTCCGGCCGAAGAACCTTGGCCCTCCAGCTGTTTTCTTGCGGCCGAAGCATCTAGCTCCACCATATCAGCATCTTCGTTCGGCCTACTTCACTTGACTGGCCGGAACTCACCACCTCCTTCCACACTGTGCTGAAGGCAGAATCTAGTCCTATGCTGCTGGGACTGAGACGTTTGCCAAGCAGCGTTTTGCTCCTGCTTCTTCCTCTTGGCCTCCAATACCTTATCATCAGGTACTTCGACCCTTGTCAACTCGGCCGTCTTTTCTGGAATGTCGGCATTAGAAGTGGCAGGGGGAGTCACATGGGTCTCGTGAGACTGACCCTCCGAATATTTATCCCTTGCATCACAGACGCATCCTTTCGGACTTTTGGCTTCTTCAAATACTGAGACATTGTGATAGCTGCAAAAAATAAGAACGTTAAACAGTTAAGAAGTAAGCACATAAAGTATACCAGTCAGGGAAATACGAAACAAAGGCTGCAAGGTTATACCCTTCCCCTCGGCATCCTTTATGGCGGCCCGATAGCCGGGATGTTCCCAATGAGATGTAAGCCCAACGGCATAGAGAAAACCCTGAGGAACCCGGATAAGATCTATCACATCCTGAGCCAGTCGGTCAGCATCCGCAACATCGAACTCTCCCCTCGGATACGGATCCGATATATCCGAATCATGATGCCTCCAAGGCATGGCGAACGGTATGGCTCGTCTATCTATCAGAAAGAAGTCGCGTTTCCAGCCCTTCAAACCAGTCAAAATTTCCCGAAAGCATACCCTCTTCTCCCGACCGACCCTTTTTTCAAAAGAAAACCAATGGCCCTGCTTACTAAGTTTGTAGAAGGCCCGGAACAGAGGAGTAGTAGGATTGATATGTAAGCTTCGGCAGTACACTTCGAACAAGGTCGCACGATGCATTCCCAGCGGAACCAATTGAGAAATATGAAATTTATAATATTTAATAACACCCAGCAGGAAGGTAGAGAAAGGTACACTAAGGCCACCCTCAATGAAATATTCCAAGTACAAGCCGATAGCATCGTCTGGTAGTTCTTCCATTGTCATACCTTTCGGGGGTAGCCGCGGATGCAGGTCTGTCGGTATACCGTAGTCCATAGTTATCTTGTGCACAGCCTCTTCGTCCATCCGAGAGGTGTACTTTTGAATGTCAAACTTGGGAAGAAATACCTCAACCCCTTGAGTATCCTCGTCATGAGTCGAAACAAGAGAATCCGACATGGTTTAACCGAGGGAAAGCGGGATACAGCCGAACAGCAAAGTAAATACAAGATATGGGTGGTTCGGAACGTACCTTTGCAGACGAAGGACTAATATGAAAGCCGCTTGGATTGACTCACGATTACTGTTTGGAAAATAGTACCGCAAGGCGTCTCGAAGTAATGTATAAAATTACGGTAATAATGAGTGACACAAATGAGGCTATTTATAGGTAAAAAGGAAGACGTGAAATATCACGCCCAGTCAGGCGCTGACGTGGCAACACCTCCACTCACGCGTTAGACACATGCACACGTGTCAGCACTCTGCGATTGCGATTCTTTTTCAATAATAATAAAATATATATAAAATGACTCTCGGCCAGTTTAAAATGACGCAAGACATGCTCAAACCTAACGGTCCGGGTCGACCGGAAAATGTCAAACATGAATCCATAAATCGTTTAAAGTATCACACCATCGGGTAAAACAAAAAAGTACATTGACTCACCAGGCAAACATGACAGTTATTCTTTGAAAAAGCAATAATGATTGTTGACAACCTAGACCCCTCGGAAATGGTAAGAATGGGGCGTACGTGTCTGGACGATGGTCATTAAGTCAATATAAGTAGCAAGGCGTATGTTGTAAATCGCAAAGGATTTAGAAAGTATTGCAATGATAATTTCTGTACATCAAAGTCATCATGTCATGGGTAATGTCAGAATTTTCAAAGTATCACAACATCGGTAAAACCGATACTGTGATACTGGGGGGGACATGTTGGTGTATGTGTCCGAATGATGTTTACCGAAAGGCACAAAGGTATTATTTAAGTATTGCAGGTATATCCGTCCGAGCGACGTATGCCGGAAGGGACAAAGATATTCTTTAAAGTATTACATCATCGGTCTTCAACCGATAATGCAATACTGGGGGGACATGTTGACGTATGTGTCCGGACGGCCTGTCTTGACCGGCCAACCGATAATGCAATACTGGGGGGACATGTTGACATATGTGTCCGGACGGCCTGTCTTGACCGGCCGTCCGGACGACATGGAGCCATCCGGAAATACCGAAGGGCACTCGACTCATCCGGCCACTATCACTGTAAGTAATAAGACAGGTGGCGTTTACCTTTTGGACAGATGGCAGCTGCAGATGCCGCCGCCGCCGCCCCGGGATTTACGGGATTATGTCAGCGACATGTCCCCTGAAAACCCGGCGCCGCCAGTTCAGGTATCGAGGCTGGGCACTATAAATACCCAGCTCATTTACTACTCTCAACTAACTAAATTATTAGCATTTACTTCATACTACTGTTCATAACCCCTCGGAATACCAAATACTTACTTTCACGCCGGAGGTGGGTCCTGGGGATAACACCCGGGGCGAGCCTAACGCGTGTTGTGGTGTGCAGATACCCGAAGGATCCTTAGTGGCCGGAGGGATCGACACACAAGCCTCTCGGAAGAACCATCAGCTAGTTCAACCGAAAGGTCTCCATTATTTGTCCGAAGTGATTCCAAGAAATTACTTCAACAGGTGTCATGTCATTATTTATTTCAAGAACTCAACTATTCAATAAGTCAAATTTTTATGTATGATTGCTAAGGAACTTGGTTACAATCTACGTATTACACGGATTGATAAATATAATGCTATAAATTAATTAAAAAGTTATGTTTAAGAAAATATATGAATTTTACGGTTGAAAAAATCGGTGTATTATACTAATAAAAATATTATAATAAACCAATACTCCCTCCGTCTCAATTTAATTGTCCATATTTCCATTTATGGATGTCTCAAATTAATTGTCCACTTTTCTTATTTAGTAAAAACTAGAGAATCTAGTGAAGAAATATTCTATTTTAGTGGTTGAAAGTTAAAGTTGCACCACTTTTATTAAACTTTGTGTTTTTCTCTCTCCTGACAAATAAATTGAGACGGAGGGAGTATAATTTAGAACACATGTCATTCATTTACGGCATCTATGTTTAATGTACTATAATATGAGAAAGTAACAATTTTAATCACGTGAATAAGGGTGGAGGGAGTCATTACTCCCAACCCACCAACCCTTCCAAAATTAACCAATCAAATTCCTCCATCTCATTTCAACCCTTCAACCCTCAATTCAACCTTTTTTACTGGCGCCCATCATTCTCCCAACCCTCCCAAAATATTTTCACAAATACACCCTTAAACTGTCAAATCCTTTTGTTTCTTCTCCAGCCCGAAGCGAGCTTTGAGCTCGCAAATGCAGCCCGTGTTCCAAACCCGCAGAAGCGGCATCCAAGCCCGCCGGTAACCTCTTGAGCCCGTGATCCAAGCCCGCATCCACTCCTTGTAGCCTAAGAATGAAAATGTATATTAAAGGGGTTGTGTTATACAAACACCCCCTACATGTGGGGTCCCCGTACTTTTGGTCAAATATACAACTTGATAAAGCAGACAGTACAAGCGACGGCAGCAGGGTCAAAGTCAACACACCCCTTAAGGGGTGTCAGCCTATCATCTGCCATATTAAAGAGAGAATATACGTTTGAATGAGGAGCAGAGGCAGAAGCAATCATTGCAGGGCGTGATGGAGGAGGTAGTCTTGTAGGTGTAGCTTTTTAAGAAACGACTGTTTTCAAGCCCCTCAAAAAATGTTATCTAAGCCCACCTTCTTTTTTTTTGACTTTTTTTATTTTTTTTTATTATTTTTTTATTTTTATAATTTTGTTT
Source organism: Artemisia tridentata subsp. tridentata (assembly GCA_021014915.2). NCBI lineage: Eukaryota > Viridiplantae > Streptophyta > Magnoliopsida > Asterales > Asteraceae > Artemisia > Artemisia tridentata. The sequence goes on from CP139505.1 coordinate 71,686,978, forward strand.
ATATCAAAAAACTATAAACTTGAAAATGCGGAACAGAAAATATAAAGTTTAATAAGTCAAACGATTAAAACTGTCAAAAATACGGAGCAGAAACTGACAGAAAACTGTGTAATATTGGAAAGTCAAGGGGACAAAGGGAATCTCCCCTATGATTTGACATCATAAGGGGGGCTTGTATATTATAACCCGATCTTTAGATATCCGACTGGTTGAAAAAGTGTTATTATTAGTAGAGGCTAATATTTATTGTGATAGAAATGTACGAGTAAGGTAAATAATGAATCCATGCGTATTTATAGTAGTAAAATTTCTTCCGGCCCAAGTATAGTAGATCTGTAGGTTTGATAGATGTTTTCATCTCATGAAAATGATGGTACTAAGTTCTTATAAGTTCCTTCCTCGTAGACTTCAAATGTACAGATCACAATTCACTTGTTGTTTTTATTTGGTTTAATTGTATTATAATTATATTACTATAATTAGTTTAGCTCGAATGAAGTTTTTCTTTTATAACTCTTAATATGTGACGTATTATAAGTTTTAGAGTATGTCATTGGAATCTGCTAATTTTTCTCCACGTTTCTACCTAAGTTTCGTTAGAATTAGAGTAGGGTCAAATATAATATAATATATTATTTTATTATTAAACGATTTCCTATAATAGTAAATAAATTATATATAGGAAAAATTAAGATCAACATTTGCGTACAAGAACAATATTGTTATTAGAATCTCAATCTTGTGGTTAATGTGTTAACTATAAGTTTTTTCCTTGGAACAGCTTTTCATTAAACAAATGCATACTGACAAGAAACTTGTAAAAAAAAAGAGCTAGAAAGAATTACAAAGAGTTCGAAAAGCAAGAATTGGATTTTTTATCCAATCAAGCCAACTCAGACATAATTTTCTATTCCTATTTGCGATCCACAAATACGAATGTATTTTTAATGTTTTCTCCAAGTGTGTCTTCGCAGGAAGTTTGGAAATAAAAACATACGTTGTTCCGGTACTTCCATATGCGCCAGGCGTTAGTTTGCGCGCATCACCGTATCGAAACAAGTATTGATAGGAGCCGCAAGATCAACTGAGTCCGCCCATTCAATAAGTTGCCCAAATCCTTCGGGTAATCGTTAAACACCCACCAGATAGCAACCATACACCATGCATAGTGATTTCGCAACAACATAATCGACAAAAAATTGTTGTGATGTGTCAATTGTATCGGCACAAACAAGGCATAAAAGGGAATGCCAATCAATGCCGCGTGCGTCGTGATTGAAACTTGTGGGAAGCCTATCGTTAGCCAAACACCACATGTTGATATTAACCATTTAATTTTAAGGCTATCGTTATCTTATCGTTAAGAATAAGTTTTTAGTTGGAAACATCTCCATTTGATTTAAAGGCTTAAGGAAAATCGCATGTCTGCAAACATATTTGAATCATGGCATAATTGGATGCCCGCCATAGATAAATTAAGATGTAGTCTATCTTGACGGTTAGCTAAGCTTGATCATTTCCTTTTTTTTTTTTTTTTTTTTTGATGACTCTCGTTAACACAATCCCGGTAGCCTTCCACTTTAATTTTGGTTTGAGCATTGGTAGCATATATACCTTCGAGTTAGTATCCTTCTTTTGGCGAAATGGTGGCATTGCATCATTTGTGGGACTAACGGAATACTAAGCCATATCATCAAATATAGTTAATACACTTTTTGGATTCTAATCTTTAGTGTAGTTATAACTTATGCCATGGCGTGGTGAGCTTAGAACAAGAAGTCACATAAATTTGGACAAAACTGAAATTGATATGCCCAACATTTTAATTATCTGTAATAGGCTGCCACTACAAGAAAACATAGAACGGGCGAGGAACACCGCGCCGACGACTCAATGTCGTCGGCACAATACACTAAACGACAAAAAAATGGCTTGACCAAGCCAAGGTTGCGTTGAATTTTTAAGTTAGTATAATACCGACGACGTGTCGTCGGAAGAATAATACAAATGTTAGACTCACTACTACAAAAGAAGCTAGTTAGATCGGTTAGAATGCCACATATAGATCAGTTTTGAACCGATCTAACTAAATGTGATCTTTATGAGCGTGTCACATATAGATCGGTTGAGAACCGATCTATATGATACCACATATAGATCGGTTTATACCCAATAACCGATCTATATGATACTACATATAGATCGGTTGATACCCAATAACCGATCTATTAAGTCCATTTTCAAAAAAAAATATATAAATAAAACAAATGATATCTGTGGAATGAAAATTATACATTTCATTAGCTAATCAACAGCCATTTTTACATGTGCTTCCAATGTCTCATCAAAATTACACTTGGGATACATATGATCGGATAAGGAGTCTATGAACTTATTGCACCTAGAGGGCACCTTGATACAAGATACCCAGTTAGAATAACGAATTGACTTGTATAAAAGAAAATACCGAATCATAGTAACCAAAACGCCAGATTACAGAAGCCCACAGAGACAAGGCCTTGAACAGATTTGTCTTCCATTTGATTTCACTAAAGCCATCATTCCAGCAGTTGCACCCGCACAAATTACTGAAGATATCATACTCTGCGCATTTTAGTCCTGCTACAAATTTGAAGCCACCAAAAGAGCAAAAGAAGGATGTTTAGACGTGCATTCTGATATACTAGTACTAATTATGTTATTCGTTAATATGGAGTTTTAAGTACTACCTCGGTTAAGAGTGATGGATGTAACCGTCAACCCTCCAATCAATAAAGCTGATGCCACTGGAAATAACTACAAACAACAACAAATATATTTAGTACTATTGTTTAAATGGTTTACCAAACGAAATGTAACTCAAGAACACATATCATATGTATAAAACTGAGACATATATTTGATTACTTACAGTGCGTGATTCAAATTTGTTTAGCTGGAATGGGGAAGGACTGTTTCCATTCACAATATAATTGCAATCTGTTAAAAGTATATTCTTGAGTGGGAATGAAGAGTCACCTAACGTCTGGAAGTTTTTCCATTTCTGTGGCATATGCTAGGTTCAAAAGGCCCTCGTTACCATGCTGCACGCAAAGACAATAACAAAATATGATTACCGTAACTGTGGAGAACAGGACACCTGATACGATGCAAGCTCCATTACATATTTATACCCCTAAAATTTGATTCTACTGCAAGCTCCAATGCTGTTTTACCCACACCATTTGCAGCTTGAGGATCAGCTCCTTTGAAATTTACAAAAATAAAATAAGAGATACGCCCCAAGACAATAGAGAATGTGTAGAACATATATGCAAAACGTTGCCTTGTAAGAAGCAGCTTCGCACATGCAGCTTTGCTTCTAAGGATGCAATGATGGAGCGGTGTATGACCTCTCAAACTGAAAACATTTATATTGGCACCATATTGTAAGAGTAGCTCAATCATCCCAACATCTGCAGTTTCACAAGCAAGATGGAGGAGGGTGCACCCATCAAATTCCTCTGTTCCGTATCCATGCCCATGTCCATGTCCTTCACTTGTGCCTGCTACCGCTGAAGAAGACTTCCCTGACATATCACCCATGATCTGCTGCTCTTGCAACAGCATCGCTTTAGCAAGGGTTAGCGATGAATTACAAGACCCACATACTGTCACTCCGATTACCACCTCAACCACATCTTCCACTATCAGATTGCCACACGGCTCGAACCATCTTCCTCCATCAACCACACCAATCAGACCACCATTCAGGTTGAGCCCCTTAGACATGTCTCCTGCCAATCTACGAATTAACACCGAAACCCGTGGTCAATCACCGCATAGTCGACCTATGGTAAACGGTGTAAGTCGTTGTGCAGCCCCACACATGCGACCTATGGTCAGCTGTGAAGTCCGGGCCCTAGGCCCACATTTGAGACCATTGGTTCGCAGTGACGTCCGGTCTCCAGCCCCACATATGCGATCTTTTGCCAGCACTGGAGTCCACTCCCCAGCTCCTCATAATACCATGAACACCCGAATTTTCGGCATAATATCATCAACATCCACTAAGTAGCTTAAATGATAACTTCTGCTGCTACTGAGGTGGTTTGTTTATCAGATGATGACTAACTTCGTAACTAACAAATAGATTAATATCATATATATTATATATAACGTAAAAGAATGTGCATCTAGTCTTAACACTTATGATGGCCATTTCTAGAAGTGTAAAATGTAGTACGTGGAACATGGCCCCTTACCACAAGTTCTTTTGTAGAAAGATGCGAGCATTTATCCATCTTCATATGTTAATAGCTATTAGTCTCCTGATTTTAGGAGCATAATATCATAAACATTATTCACGTCTGCTTCAAAGTTTACAATCAGACGGTAAACAGATTTCTTGTCATTAGCACCAAAAGCCTCCCATATATGTTGCGCCACCAAACTATTATGATCCTTTGGCTTTCGAACAAATACTTTTAAAGCATACTGTCAATCAAGCCACAACAACAGATGTTAAGGTTCGTATACTGACACGAACTAAATAGGAAATATCACTATGATAGAACAAAAGTAGTAAGCTAAACCTTTGCGTGGATGAACTTTTCCTTCACAGCTATGGAATCTGAATGACTAGGTTTGCAGAAAAAAAAGAGCTGGGGCTTATCAGGCTTGTATAACCTTCAACAAAATAATACAAATGTGTTATCATCACATTTACATAGGATGAGATAAAAAAGGAAGATTGATATCATAACAAGTAGGCTCTTTACCCTGTTGGAACAAGTTCCGTCTTGTAGGCACCTTTTGACTGCAACAATTCCTCCCAAACTGAATTCACAAAAGCATTCCCCAAAGACTGAAATAAGGTAATCACAGACGGCTCCCACACTTTAACATCAAGTGTCAACGATCGTACCTTGTACAATACACTCAGAACAAATCACAAGCAGTCCGAATAACCACTCCTCTCATACTCCATTAACCAAAAATGTCAAACATGACCAATTTTAGTCCTAATATTGAATAATTAAGTCTGAAATTATAGTCTAACAATAGCAACAATCAAGTTAATCAATCAATATATCACACACAGTCCGTATCGCCATCCAGAACCAAAAAACATTAACTATTTAGCCCTAACATTGCATTAACTGCACAAAAATCAAGCTTCACAAATAGAAACATCTATTAGAATAACCTAATTCAACAACACCTGATCAAAAAATCCTAATCAAAACACTCAAAGCATGTTCTTTGTAATACTAACTAGCTGAGAACAAAATTCAAATAACAACACTCTCATTCTAATACAATACACTAAAACCAAATCCAAAAACTCTAAGTCAGTAACTAGTTAGCCCTAACATGGCATCAACAACACAACAATCGATGAACATAAACATCAATTAAAATCACTCAAATTCGAACGAGCCCTTTCGAGTGTTGATTGAAATAATGTAATTAATTAATGAAGGATATGCAAATGAATGATGATATACCTAACGAGTGGATCTGAGAATGGCTGTGAAATTTTGGGAAAATGGCTAGGGTTTTTTTAGGTGAGAGTATATGATTTTGGGGAAATGTTTAGAGTTGTGTGTCAAAAGGCTGAATTTTGGTGGAGCGGCAAATATCCCGCTAAAACTATTTTGATGAATTTTGAGTACTCATTTATTTATTTATACCCAATCTATTTAGTTTCTTTTATATTTGTTATCATAGATAGATCGGTTACTTGTTAAAAACCGATCTATATAACAAAACATGTTTCCAGCACTTAAAAAAACTCAGCCATATATAGATTGGTTGTTTTGTTAATAACCGATCTATTAAATTTTAAAACTAAATAGATCGGTTATTAACCAAAAAACCGATCTATATATGATATTTCCCCTCTTTTTTCCTTTTATAGATCGGTTTTTTAGGTAACCGATCTATATGAAGTGATCTATATGGCCTTTTGTGTAGTAGTGACTTTTCTAAACCTGGTGAAAACCTGGGCGGGAATTTGACCCGCCAAAACGATGTCGACGTCATGTCGTCGGCAGGGTATCAAAAAAAAAAATTGTGATTAGCGATTGATTAAAAATTATTTTGCCGTTAGTTTTATTATACCGACGACATGGCGTCGGTAACTATTTAAGTCAAAATTTTGACTTTTCCCGCGTGTGAATAATAGCGAATAATTGGGCGGGGTTTTTTCCCGCCTTTATCATGCCGATGACATGTCGACGGTAATGTTTCCCGCCAAATTTTTTTACTTATATATATATCATATAATAAAATTATCACAAAACACGTAAATTCTCACAAAAAACACACATAACAATGGATGGTTTAACGCCGGAACAGGAATGGTCGAAGGCTTTATCACACGAGCTCCTGTATAATGAAATTATACTTCATTGGGGCTGGGAAATTTTTGATGAATATGGTTCTTATGCGAACTGTGCACCGTGGCAGAGAGACAAGATTCTGGAATGGTTGAGGAGAAAGCCGTACTATAGAGAGTATTTGGAAGAGCTAGATGCTGCTGAAGCTCAACGTGCTGCTGAAGCACAAGCTGCTGCTGCTGAAGCACAAGCTGCTGCTGTTAGAGGTGGCGATGAAGCTGAAAGCACGTTGGACCTCGACAACGAATTTGGTAATCTGGAAAATAGAGTAACAAATCTCGAAGCTACGTTTGCACTTATCAAGGAAATGAGAGCAAGGAAGGGAAAAGATGGTGCGAGTTCCAGCAAAGCGGGAAGTAGCCGCAAAAAAAAAAAAAAAAAAAAAAAACGGGTTGTTTCGTTTGATCTGTTTCATTTGGTTGTCGAGTTGTTTAGTTTGAGTTGTTTCGTTTGGTTGTCTAGTTGTTTAGTTTGAGTTGTTTCGTTTGGTTGTCGAGTTTTACATTTGAGAACTCTTGCGTGTTTTAAATAAAATGTTTGCCTTCGTGTTTGTTAATTGTGATATTGTTTCTTCAAATAAGGTCATAAACCCAAACACCCTTTTGGTGCAGGAAATAAGCAATCCCAAACACCCCTGTTTGGACAGCATAAACCAAACGGCCCTTGTGGGCTGTTGTTAACAAAACAACATAAACCAAATGGCCTTGTTTGGACAACATAAACCAAACGGCCCCTTATGGTTGAATCTTGATGGATACTTAAGTTTTCACAGCAACAACAACATCATTGGAACATTTTAAAGCGTACGAATTAAAAATATAAAGCACGTTCGACATCAGTTTTCACAACAACAACAACATTTTATTAAACAACAACAATAACACAACAAACAACAACAACGACAATAACAACAACAACAACAACAATAACAGCAACAACAACAACCTACATACGAAGATTTCCCATATCACCTACCATGTCATTACAAAGGTCATGAAATAAGGCAGCTGAATCAATTGTATGTTTGTTTGGATGCATGTACACTTCTAACATTTTATTGAGTACCATTATCTAGTGATTCAGTTTGATGCAATTTGAGCACTCTGTATTTCCAGGACTCGATGTTGAAGGTCCTGCGGTGGAACAAGTTGGAGTTATGGATGGTCTTGCGGAATGAGTTGGAGGCGTTGAAGCTCCAAGAGAACCGGTCATTTTGGCTAGTCGTTCCTCCTTCCATAAAAAAAAATTCGCATCCATACTCCTTTGTCCCACCCTGTTAAAGCGTAAAACTATTATTTTTAACAACTAACAAAATTATTTATGTAACACACAAAAAAGTATCTAAGTGTTCACCTTTGATAAAGGACACGCATAGTATTGTTTACCACGGGAGTAAGGTTTATGCGATTCTCGCAGAATTACGTCTCCTCGTTTACATGGACAAGCAAAAGCTTCAAATTCCGCCATCTTCACCATGATAACAGTGTGTGTTTGTGGTTGTGAGGTTAAGTGGTTTTGAGTATAAGAGGTTGTGAAGTTGTGTGGATAAGATGTTAGTATATAAGAGCAGATCTTGGTGGGAAAATTTTGGTGGGAAATTTTTGGTGAGAGATTTTGGTGGGAAATTTTTGGTGGGAAATTTTTGGTTGGTGATTTTGGTGGGATATGTTTTGTTGACAAATCGTGTACAACCATATCATCTCGGATCATTCGTTTAACATCTCGTGTACAACCTTACCATCTCGGATCATTCGTTTAACATCTCGTGTAGAACCTTACCATCTCGGCTCATTCGTTTAACATCTCGTGTACAACCATATCATCTCGGATCATTCGTTTAACATCTCGTGTACAACAACATCATCTCGGATCATTCGTTTAACATCTCGTGTAGAACCTTATCATCTCGGATTATTCGTTTAACATCTCGTGTAGAACTTTACCATCTCGGCTCATTCGTTTAACATCTCGTGTACAACCATATCATCTCGGATCATTCGTTTAACATCTCGTGTAGAACCTTACCATCTCGGCTCATTCGTTTAACATCTCGTGTACAACCATATCATCTCGGATCATTCGTTTAACATCTCGTGTACAACTCGACAAGCAAATGAAACAACTCGGCTCATTAGTTAGGAATTGCATCTTTCAAACTAGAACAAGATAAGCTGGAACTTTGTTGTTGAGCACGAGTTCCATAATTGCTCGGATCATTCGTTTAACATCTCGTGTATTTGTCGACTACAACTTTCAAGAAATTGTAGCAGGTAATACTCTCTCGTATTTGTCGACTCATCCGTTTAACCGATTCCTATAAACATGGTGGTTGAAAGTGAAGTGGGTCTGAGAAAATAGGCAAGTTTACGGGTCAGGTTATGGTGTTTGGGTGATATCATCGGCTCTTCTCTTTCTTCTATTATTATGTCTTCCGCCACTGTTGTACTTTTATAAGAAGTTTGTTCGAGGTGACTACTCTTTGAAGTGTGTGTAAAAGAACTAGTAAATTATATATTGAGGAAATTCCCAAACTAGGCCAAAATTTTTGGCCTATTTCAAGAGGGAGCCAAAAACACCATCTATTTCCCATTTAGTCCATGCTCGACCGCTCGACTGCTCGACTCCATAAAACTTGCGACACGTGTCATTCCTTTATTATTTTATTAATATAATTCAGGCCCACACAGAATATAAGTAACTGTACACCTTTTGTACTTTTATTGAAAGTCAATGCTCGACTGACGGCGCTCGACCAAGGATGCTCGACTGACGGCGTACTTTTTGTCCTTGGAAAAGTAAAAAGTTGTCAGAAAATCTGTACTTTGGATTCATTTGTACTTGCCAAATCTTTTGTATAGATTTTGGTTTGTACCTTTTTTTTTTCTTTTCTCTAATTCCATTTTATTTTCAAAAAAACACACACAGAAACTAACACCTATCAACAAATAATACTCGGCAATCTAACTTCCTTTCTTTGGGATACGTGCAACCGATCGATCAAGCAAATCTATCAACAAACCAGTCGCCAAAAACTATCAATCAACCATTCCTCATCAAGGGTGAGCTACTACAAAGCATTTGAGACTGATAAAAATGGTTACTCAAGAAGCTGAGACGTAAATACTTTGGATCTGGTATACATCATTAGGTCATTGAGCGAAACCCAAAATGGTTAGTTTTCTTGATTATGTCATTAGTTATTGTTAGCTTTTTTTAGTATTTAAACTTCTTATTGATATACTTGTTCGGATTTTTTGAAGATATGGATTATGTCATTAGTTATTGTTAAGTTATTGTTATACTTGTTCGGATTATTTAAACTTCTTATTGATATACTTGTTTGGATTTTTTTAGTATTTAAACTTCTTGATTATGTCATTAGTTATTGTTAAGTTATTATGTCAGAAAAGTGTTTATTCAAACTTCTTAATTATATACTTGTTCGGATTTTTTTGGTTTATTAGTTTTTTTGATTTATAAAAAAAAGCCAAAAACCCAAAAAGAAGGCAAAAATCTTTTTATTACCTTGGTATTGGTTTATTGACGCTTGTTCCGTCATTTAGTTTCTTGTGAAGCGTTAGGCCTTAGTTCAATTTCTGATTTGGTGCTATGGTTACTTAGGGGAATCAATACTCTCACAGTTTGATTAGTATATGAAGATTATGTTTTAACTAGGTGTTTTGATTAGCTTATTTCGAGGGATTATGAGTTTATGAGATTTCAAATTTCAAATAAGCCCTTACGCCCTCAATATTAACTATCCAGACACCCCCTAACACACACTACTAGTCAAAATATGATTGAAGTTTGGTTATGACATGTGGGTAGTAAAGTTTCATCGCACCGTAGGAACTTGATGTATCAATCATCCACCTTGTACTTATAAGCTTTCAAGTTAATTAGTGCTTATAGTGGTTGTTATTATGTCTTTTTTTAGTATACTTAAGCTTAATGCTTAGTTGTAAGTTCTTATGGGATTGCTAACTAGCTTACTTAAGGGTTTTCCTTACTTGACAGCTCATTTTTCTTATTGTTTATAATGTTTTCAAGCTTTTCTTAACTGTAAGTCTTAAGCTAACATGTTGTACAATATTTCTTTTTTATAGGACTATGATTCAACAGTTATCGTGAGAAGTAAAATGCGTTACTTCTTACACATGAAAAATAGTTTAGATCAGCCACGACAGACAATGTTTAAGGCCACATGTTTTGGACCGTGGTTGGATCTTACCTATCTTGATAATGAAGAATCTCTGGTGCAGTATATGCTTAAGAAACAGGTCCACCAATATGATGATAGCTATGATCTTCCAATTGTATATTGTGTGAATGGACATAGCAAATGCTTTGGTCGACGCGAATTCTGCTTGATAACTGGATTTAGATTTGGTCTTCTCAGCTTTTGTAAATGGAGAAGTGGTGATATCGCTTTTCGTGATCGTGTTTTTCCGGATAAGGTTGGCCAGTATGTGAAAAACATCGATCTTCTATCTGTTATTGAAGATGAAGCAGTTTTGTTAAATCTGTCAGATGAAGATGCCGTAAGGGTGTGTCTGTTGCTAACCCTAGAGGTTATATTTATGGGTAAGGAATTGGGGTCTGTCATTGATGATATGTTACTGAGGATGGTCGAGGATCTTGAAGAATGGAATGTGTTGGTCCACGAATTGTATGTGGATCACTAAGTAGTCTTGAATACCTAGTAGATGGTTAGGATAAATCCGAACCAATCTAAGTGAGAAACCCTAGGTGATTGTTGTTGTTAATGCGGAATCTTAACAAGAACAATGAAGAACACACAGGAATATCACTAACTTCGTATATTGATTATAATCACAATAGTGAACTCGTACAACTCACACACTTTACTAACAACCTTTAGGGATCCTTTTATAACACAAGGAAACCCTAATACTAACCGACTCAGAAGATATTCACAAATCTTCTATAAAGATACTTACACGTTTTGTATCTTTTCCTAACTTATCTCTAACAGACTTTCCTAACTTCACGACCAGACTTAAACATACTACCAGACTTAACTTTACATTACCAGACCTAATTACAAAGACAGACCTAACTCTGATATACTACCAGACCTAAGTTGTCTTCTCTTGATTCGTATCATAATTCCCAACAATCCTCCCCTAACTTGATCTTCATGCTTCATGAACTTCAAGTTCTTCTGATTAAGCCTTCTGAGGATTGAATCTTGAACACTTTGAACTGTATTTAGGTCTTGATCCCTTCTAGCAGCTTGAATCTTGATAAGCTCTTCTGATATGGTCTTTGCAGCAACATTGACTATATGTACATCAAATTCATTTAAGTTCCAGACTATTCTCATCACTTCCAAATGTGTTACCATCTGTGAGAGGTGAATCATTAAAAATGTAATGGATTTGAAATCTCTTTACCAATAGCCATTACCACTGGAGTAGCCAATGTTTTGGTGTGTAAGACCATGGTACATTAATAACCATATGATTTTTAGCAAATCATCAGCTTATCAACGGATTTGTTAAGTCTTTACCAAAAGCCGTTTGCTTCTGGACTAGTCAATTCTTTGATGGAAAAGCACCTCATCATGGTGAATTGATTACCATTTATGGTTTTCCACAGCCTTTACCACAAGCCATAACCTTGTGGGCTAGCCAACTCTTCACTTATCTTAGATATGGTGAGTTGAATACCATTCAATTTTTGGCAAATTGTCAGCCATAAACGGATTTGACCAATCTTTACCTGTTAGCCGTTTGCTCAGGATTAGCCAGTCCTTGTGTTTATGAGACAAGGTGGACTGATAACCTTTTGATGTGTTAGTGTAAAGCACCTTCACCAAGTGAGAAGTTCCAATAGTCTCACTCAACAACTTGTAAAATTTACTTAATCCAGCATTATCTATACAAGAAATAGAAGACAAAAATCAAATTATTATTATTATTATTATTATTATTATTATTATTATTATTATTATTTTTTTTTTTTTATTTTTTTTATCACTAACAGACCTAAAAACAAAACTATAAGACTTAAAAAATAACCTAAATGCTGGTAAGTACTCATACTTAACATACTTTACAGATTGACCTCCCCTTAAGTCAAACCTCCCCTTAACTCAAACTAGGGGTTCATCATACCAATGTTAACTACCAGATAATTGAATCTAGGACCATCAAATGCCTTAGTTAACAGGTCAGCAACATTAAAATCTGTATGTATTTTCTCCACTCTAATCAACTTCTTTTCAAAGCAATCTCTAATGAAGTGATGCCTGATTTCTATATGCTTAGTTTTAGAGTGATATACTGGATTCTTAACAATACAGATAGTACTCTTATTATCTATATAGATAACAGTATTCATAAAATTCAAACCATAGTCAAGCATCTGATTCTGAATCCACAAAACTTGTCCACAGCAATGAGCAGCTGCTACATACTCAGCCTCAGTAGTTGAATTGGCCACAATCGTCTGCTTCTTGCATTGCTAAGATATCAACCTCCTTCCAAGGAATTGACAACCTCCTGTTGTGGATTTCCTATCCAGGCTTGCACCAGCATAGTCACTGTCTGAATAAGCTGTCAGGTCAAAAGATGACTCCTTAGGATACCAAAGGCCCAAATTTGGTTTACCCTTTAAGTACCTAAAGATTCTCTTCACAGCATGAAGATGTGAAGTCTTTGGTTGAACCTGAAAACGTGAACAGATACAAACTGCATACATAATGTCAGGTCTAGAAGCAGTAAGATACATGAGGGAACCTATCATGGATCTGTAGAGATGCATATTCACATCAGCAGCATCTTCATCCTTTGTTAAAGGCACCTTGTTTTCCATAGGAGTGACTGCTGTCTTCACATTTGAGAACTCAAACTTTCTCAAAATTTCTGCAACATACTTGTCTTGAGAAATAAAAAGTCCATCATCCTTTTGTTTAACTTGCAGTCCCAAGAAAAATGTAAGTTCTCCCATTGAGCTCATTTCAAACCTGCTTTTCATTAAACCTTCAAATTCATCACACCAAGACTTTCTTGTTGATCCAAAAATGATATCATCCACATAAATTTGAACAAGAATGATATCCTTCTGATCTCTCTTAATGAATAAAGTCTTATCAATTACACCCCTGATGTATCCATGTTCTTCAAGAAACTGTGAGAGAGTTTCATACCTAGCTCTAGGAGCTTGATGAAGACCATATAAAGCTTTAATAACCTTATACACTTGATTGAGGTTAGTAGGATCCTCAAAACCAGGAGGTTGATGTACATACACATCTTCTTCAATAGTGCCATAAAGGAAAGCACTTTTGACATCCATCTGATACACCTTGAATCCCATGTATGATGCATAGGCCAAAAATAACCTGATAGCCTCAATCCTTGCTACAGGAGCAAAAACCTCATCATAATCTATACCCTCCTCCTGTTTGTATCCTTGTGCTACCAACCTTGCTTTATTTCTTACAACTACCCCTCTTTCATCCCTTTTATTCCTGAAGACCCATTTAGTACCAATGACTTTAGCTCCATTAGGTAGGTCTACAAGAACCCATACTTTCTGTAGCTTGACCTGCAACAACTCTTCTTGCATAGCTTCTACCCAACTTTCCTCCCTAAAGCTTCAGAAACTATAGTGGGTTCACTTTGAGAAAGAAAGCAAGCAAATAAGCAATGTTGCTGGTCTTTATGGTTGACCCTTTGTTGTTGCCTAATCAGGCTAATGAGTGCAAGTGAATCAGACTGATGTTGCACCCTACTTCTTGTTTGAACAGTAGATTTGGGATTACCAATTATTTGACTCTTGGGATGAATGGTGTGAATCCTGAGAGTGGGAGTTGGACTTACCTCCACTTCAGTGGGTAAGTTGTTGAAGTCAGTAACAATGCCTCCTTCATCATAGGAAGCCCCTTCAAAAATACCTTCATTAGGATTTGGAAATACTTCAAGTTCTGGCATCTCAGAATCAGCACAAGCAGTACTTGAAGAAAGGTCTGGTTGAGCACTACTACCAGACTTAAAATGAGAAGTACTGGTAAGGTTAGGAGATACTATTTTGCCAGAAACTTGAGATTCAGAATCCTTTTCTTGAGAGGAAGAAGACTTGATTTCTGCTTCAGCTGCAACAGACTTGGTCTCTGTAGATGGAATCACAACAAGCTCAGCCACATCATCAGTGTTTCCTGTATTAGAAGGATCTTTGGTACCTGCATTGTTAGTAACTTCTTTGGTACCTGCAATAGGGTTAATTTGATTCTCCTTGGAGACAGGAATATAATTCATAGAATCAGTTAAATAATCAATATCAAACATTTATCTATGACCAATTCCCTTGACATTGGGTTTTTCCTCAAGAAAGTTTACATGCAGATTTTCTTCTACTTTCTTGGATACTAGATTGTAAACCCTAAAGGCTTTACTGTTTAATGCATACCCAAGTAAAAACCCTTCATCAGACTTTCCTTCAAATTTTCCAAGAACACTTAAAGTATCAAGAATGGTAACATGACACCCAAAAGGTCTTATGTGGCTAACAACTGGTTTATGGCCAAACATAAGTTCATAAGGGGTTTTATTTTGAGGCTTGGTTACTCTAACCCTATTAAAGATGTAACAGGCATTGCTGACTACTTCAGCCCAAAATGTTTTAGGTAAGAGAGAATCTGCTAGCATAGTCCTAGCTGCCTCAATAAGTGTCCTGTTCATTCTCTCAGCAACTCCATTTTGCTGAGGAGTTCTTGCATTACTGAATTGTTGCTTAATTCCTTTATTACCACAGAAGTCTAGCATGCTTTTGTTTTTAAACTCAGTTCCATTGTCACTCCTAATGATTTTAACTCTTTTATCAAGAAGGTTTTCAATCTGCCTAATGAAAGTTTGAATCAAAGGAGTAGCTTCATCCTTCCTAGACATAAAGAACACCCAACAATATCTAGTACAATCATCTGTAATGACAAGGCAATAGCATGCATGATTTATACTATGGACAGATGTAGGGCCAAAAAGATCCATATGTAAGGTATGTAAAGGTTCAGTGATTAATCTTTCTAATTTAACCTTACAGGATGCCCTATGTTGTTTTCCCTTGTTGCAAGCCACACAAGTATGATCATTTTTAAACAGTTTTGAAGGCAAACCTCTCTCAAGGTTATTCTTCACAAGCTTATTCATGTTTTTGAAATTCACATGGCCTAACCTTCTGTGCCACAACTTAGATTCATCCAAAGTAGCTTTTGCAATCAAACAAGTAGCACCTTTTGCAGAATTAGATGCTTTCATATCAAAACTGTACATTTTGTGTTGTCTGGGAACTTTAAGAAGAATCTGATGTTCTTCAGGCATCTTAAAGTCCGGAGTCAACACAAGACAATCAGTTTCAGTAAAAAGCACCTTATGCTGAGTATCACAAATTTGTGATATTGAGAAAAGGTTGAACTGCCCAAGTTCTTTCACAAAGGATACATTGTCAAATTCTATGTTGCCCACAATAATTCTTCCTTTACCAGTTATCTGTCCCTTGCTTCCTCCAAAAGTAACAGAACCTCCTTCGAACTCATGAAAATCATTTAGATAGTTCTTGTTACCAGTCATGTGTCCAGATCATCCACTGTCAAGAATTCCTCTGTCTTCCATATAGCAAAGTGGATGATCCTGCACAAAAAGAAGAGAAATTAGTTTCTCTTAGGAACCCAGGCCTGAGTAGGCTTGGGTCCGCCTTGTGGATCAACATGCTTAAATTTCTTAATTGAACCTGATCCACTGTTGTTTTGGGATTTATACATTGATTTATTTTTGGTTGAATCCCAAGACATACATGCTGAGGTCTTAACAGCAGACCCCCCCCCCATTTCCCTTTAAAGGTTTTGCTTTTTGCTTTACAGCTTGTCTTCTCACAGGTGAATGAGTTTTATAAAAATTATTTCTTTGAAAATTTGCATTCACCTGAGGTTTTTGAAAAGGTTGTTTGGGTCTCACAAAACCAGTGTTCACATTAGATCTCAAAGAATTAACATAACCAGTATTCACATTAAAGTTCCTGTAGCCAGACCTAAGATTTTGTCTACCAGAATTAACATAAGAGTTAGGTCTGGTAGAGTTATTGAGTTGGACAGGTCTGGGAACAAACTGGTTGGCATGATTAATTCTGCTAGCATTATTCCAAACTGGTTTATTTGAACCATGACCCATATTAACATTCCTTCTCTTTTGCTCAGCCTCTCTTTTCATTCTCTTTTCATGGAAGTCACAATCTCTTATTAAATGACTTAAACTTCCACACACAAAGCATCTTTTAGGAGCATAAGTATAACTACTCCTACTTTCTCTGTGAACACTATTGCTTCTAGGTGACTCACTCATTTTAACAGATTCCCTAGGAGATTTTATGTGATTAACACAACTAGGTTTGACTGTCTTAGCCTTTGGTTCAGTCACAACAGGTTTAGTAACAACATGTTCACACTTCTCAACAACCTTAGATTTAGGATTCTCTTTTATCTCACTTTTTGACTCAGAATTAGAGTGATCAGAGGAACCATCAATAGATCCTTCAGAGTCATTGGATTGACAAGAAGAATACCTACTGGATTTGTCCTCTGAGGTGGTTGGTTCAGGTACTTGAGGACCTTTCTTACCATACACAAAGAGTGAATCATCCAACTCTTCTTTTTCAAGAGGAGTATAGTCATCACTCAAAGGTGGTGGTACTCCCTTAAAGTCACCAGTCTTAACAAACCTATTATACAAAGGCTTATCAGTATAATCTTCTTCTTTATTCTTAAATATAGCCTTATTCTCATTATCCTCATATCCTAAGCCACATTTTTTATTTGACTTAATTTGAGAATCCCAACACTTAAACAAGTTATTATTTGAATTGTTCCACTGATCTACCCTTTTTCTCAACTCATCCCTCTCCTTCTGAATTTTAAGGCCCAATTGTCTATACCTTTTAAGCTTTTCATCTTGTTCATATATTTTATTAGCTTGAAAGTATAATTTTTCATTTAAAGTAGCATGTTGGTTTTGAAGGGTGACCTTTTGTGCCTCTAAAGTTTTTACAGCATTTTTATGTGCTAATAAATTTACTTCTAGATCACCTATTTGTTCTAGCTGCTCATCACACAAAGCCTTAACATGATTATAAGAGTCAGTGCATAATTTAGAGCATAATGATACCTCATTACCAATGGCCATGAGAGCATGATCAGACTCCTCATTCACTCTTGGATGTTCACCCCAGTTGACTCCTCCAGCTTCCATTGTCAGCAGGCTCATCTGATTCTTTTCCATCATCCCATCATCATCTCTTTTCCCATCAGCAGGCTTCTTCTCTGGACAATCTCTTGAAAAATGTCCATGCTTGTGACAGTTATAGCATTCAACTGTCCTCTTTGTGTATCCCACTGGTGATTTGTTGTTGAAGTTGATGGTCCTTCCATATTGCTTCTGAAATCGTTTGACCCTTAAAGCAACCATGGAAATGTGCCATTTTATGTCCATCTCCTCAACTTCAGCATCATTAATCTGTTCTAGGTCTTCACTAATAAAGCTTTCATCTTCCGTTTGATTGGCAAAGAAAGAATGTATCACCTCATCAGTAAAACTTGAAGCAGACCTTTCACTTGAAGGAGTTTCATAGATACCAGACCTAACACTACCAGATTTAACCTTGTAAGTACTGCTTTTGTTTTGTGACACAAAAGCAACATTTGATGAACTGGTTGAAGCCTGAGTGTTGTTACTGATGTCCTTTTCAAACATCCTGAGATTATTGTATAGGTCATCAGGTGTCATTGCATCTACTTCCTCCTTAATCCTCATCGCCACAGATACATTGCCCCATTCTGATGGTAAAGATCTAAGGAACTTGTGGTTTGCATCCTCATTTGAAACTGCTGCACCATGAACTTCCAGTTGTGTTAACAGATGTTGAAATCTGTCATAGCCCTTCTCCAAACCTTCAGTCTTTGAAACACTAAATGTCTTAAATTGCTGTTTAAGAACAGCCTTTTGCATCTTCTTGGAGTTTGCATTGCCTCCAAATCGTTTCTTGATAGCCTCCCACATCTCCTTAGCATCAAGGATGCCATGAAACCTTTGTAGATGCTCCTTAGGAATAGCCATAAGAAGCAAGGTTCTGGCCTTCTTTTCCTTCTCCACAGCCCTGATATCTTCAGCAGATACTGGTGGCATTATTCTGATCTGCCCATCATTCCCTTGTGAAATTCTTTTCTTAGAATTTCCCTTTTGGATAACCTTCCATACATCACTATCAATGTACTCCAGATAATGTTCCATCTCCATGGCCTATATGTCATACTCTTCTCTCTTCAGTAATGGAAGTTTTATGTTTGAGATTGTGGTTGTGGAAGGGATGGGTTGTTGTTGTGTTTGGGAGTTACTGGTTTCGGTTTTTCCTTCATCTTCATGGTTTGACTTCTCATCCTCACTGTTATGGATTGAGAAAGTTTCAGGCTTATCGAATTCAGACATTGTGTAGGGTGATTTGAGTGAGAATTAGGTTTTAGTGTTCTTCAAATTCAGAGTCTCTCACCTTTCTCTGATACCACTTGTTGGTCCACGAATTGTATGTGGATCACTAAGTAGTCTTGAATACCTAGTAGATGGTTAGGATAAATCCGAACCAATCTAAGTGAGAAACCCTAG
Organism: Artemisia tridentata subsp. tridentata; assembly: GCA_021014915.2. NCBI lineage: Eukaryota > Viridiplantae > Streptophyta > Magnoliopsida > Asterales > Asteraceae > Artemisia > Artemisia tridentata. The sequence goes on from CP139505.1 coordinate 71,706,032, forward strand.
GTGATTGTTGTTGTTAATGCGGAATCTTAACAAGAACAATGAAGAACAAACAGGAATATCACTAACTTCATATATTGATTATAATCACAATAGTGAACTCTTACAACTCTCACACAATTACTAACAATCTTTAGGGATCCTTTTATAACACAAGGAAACCCTAATACTAACCGACTCAGAAGATATTCACAAATCTTCTATAAAGATACTTACACGTTTTGTATCTTTTCCTAACTTATCTCTAACAGACTTTCCTAACTTCACGACCAGACTTAACTTTATAAGTCAACCAGACTTAAACATACTACCAGACTTAACTTTACATTACCAGACCTAATTACAAAGACAGACCTAACTCTGATATACTACCAGATCTAAGTTGTCTTCTCTTGATTCGTATCATAATTCCCAACAGAATGCATTCCCATGGGGAGAGCACGTTTGGAGGCAGCTGTATGATTCAATCAGAAATGTTACTTCAAAGCATCGACCTGTTGACAGTGGAGCATTGGCCAACACAAAATCCAAGGATGTTCCGACCTATTGCTTGTCTGGATTTGTTTGTGCATTCAAGGTTATTACTTGCAACTATTTGACTACTTTTTTTAGAAGAATGCTTATTTATTATCTTTATAGTCCTTGTAACTCATAATGGTTTTGTTTACTTTTTTGAAGATATGGATTATTGAGACCTCCGATAGAAGTCATCGCAGGTGGACCAAGGATGAAGGGGTGATCCTAAGAGCAGTTTCATGGTCGAAACACAAATCATTTGGGAAATCTGATGATTTCCACCAACTTTTTGCTAAGGTAAATATAATTTTTTTATAATTGATTGGTGGATACAAAACTAATTTCTATATTTTTGTTAGGAATCAACACCAAAATTCACTCTCTACCCAACCACTGCTGAGGGTCAATCTCAATGGTATACAGAATCATTAGAGTTTTTTAGGTGGTATACCCCGAGAGTGCAGCCAGTTGTAGAAGGTGGACCTTATGATCATTACTGGAAAAAAGTGGCGAGAGGTAAGCAGAAAATGTGTCAAGAAGTACACATCAGTCAAGATGCTTCTTCAATGGAGAGATGTAAAGATGTGGATATGGTTGCTCTTGAGGCTGTTGTCAATGATTTGCAAGCCCGAACATTCAAACTCGAGACTATAATTCAGGTTAATGTTTTACCTTTTCCAATTTTTTACCAAGATATTTTCTTTTGAGAAACTTATCATGGTATACACTAATAGGCTAGTTTTGTTCCACAATACTTTCATTTGCAGGTACTTACCAGTAAAAGACAGAAAGTGGAGAAAGATTGTTATGAAAAGGTAATTCATTCATTTTAATCATGTATTTGTGATTTAATTAAAATGTTATACTAATATGTGGTAAACAATTTGGTATGCAGGTTTATACTTGTAAAAGAGAACAGGAAGACAAGAGTAACATGGAGACTTATGAAAAGGTTATTTATTTATTTTTGAACAGTTTTATACTTGTAAATATGAGTGTCTAATAATATGTGGTAAATTCTTTTTGTATGCAGTTTTATACTTATAAACCAGAACAGCAAGCCAAACTTACCACACTTGATGGTAAAAAGGTAATTTTTTGAATATCGTGAGGGATTAAACCAGAACAGCAATCCGAATTTGTGATTCTTATTTTTGATATCATTCGCAGGACCTTGATATCGGTGATGAGTATTGCAGTGAACCCAATGAATTTATTAATATGTTTCAGTCGCAATTTGTTTATCTTGAATCATCCCCGGAAGATGGACTGCCACAGGAAAATGTTGTAAAAGCTGAAAAGCAAGAGGATTTGTGTCAACCTAAGGAAGCAAACTTCAAAAATTCAACTCACAAGAAACTTCCTCATGAGCGTTACGGGATACAGAAGAGGAGGTACGAAGAAGTTATTAGGCCGCCGTTTATTGAAGTAAAACCTTCAAAATTTCCTAGCGTAGATGAATTGAGAAATCGAAAGAACATTCTTGATCCGATTATGGTTGAAATGTTACGGGAAGTCAGACCTTGGGTAGAGGTAAGATGTTTAATTTCTGTATTATAAAATAGTTTTAATCTAGGCCAATTGTTTTAACTATTTTTAGGTTATTGTTTCAGGTTATTGTTTCAGTTTTGGTGGTACAATGTTTAATTTAGGGTGACCAATGTGTTTTTTCGGAAAATCAAAGTTCACACAATTTTAACCAAACAATTTTCAAGTGCGAGGTTTAGAAACCTTTCCTTTTGTCTTTGCGATGGATATAAGTGTTGTATCACCTCGGTGGTAATCGGCTATTCTATGGAAAACAACTAGGGTAAACGGATCAAGGGGTGATTCCCGGCGACCTTGAACCATAAATAGTCGGTTTACTTAACCCTGTAGAGTTGGGCTCAGATATCGGGCCTCAGATTATTCATCCTGCTTGTGATTAAGACACGGCGGAGGTAGTCTGTACTCCCGATCAAGTTCAAACTACACGGGCAACTGTTTTGATAGCTTGTGATCTCGTCGCGAAGACTTAGTGCATCGGCGGTACACACAATCTTGTAAAATCTTTTGAAAAATTTTGTGAACTTTAATTTTCCACAACATAAGCTTAATTATGTAGCTTAATTATGTAGTTTAGACAGTAAACATTATGCCTCACTCACAGGCCACAGCGTATGTTAAAATGATGTAGGGGTTGCATGATTCTTATAATTTTTTTTTTTAATTGTAGAAGAGCCTAAAATAGTTCAACCAACTCCCTTCTACGTGAACCTATAAAAATTTTAAAACCATATGCTAGTTTAAACTTTTAAAATAAAATGATTGAGTTGTAACTTGAAAGAAATTCGAGTAAATCTTATAAGTTTTTATAAAATTAGACATATGCAACCAACATATGTTAACATATGCAACCAACATAACTTATTGCTAAAACCTATGTTAATATAAGCACGTTATATTGTTATTGTTTTTATTATTTTGTAATGTTTTTGGTAATGGTCATTTATGATTACAAATTCTTCATCGACCATATCAAAACCTCGACACAATTTATCTTGGCTACGAAATTGATAAATTTCTCACTAGGGATGGGTGGCGTAATTGTAAGTTTCCTTGGTGCGGTGAAATAACTGTGGATCGTTATTTCTGGGATTCTCTAATCGGCCTTGACGATAAACGCAAAGGATGGCTGCGTGACGAGGTAAAGTAAAAATATCTTTTATTTACTTTACTCAGTTTTATATAAAATGTGCTTTTGGTTGTCTGTACTTGCCAACTGATTTCAAGTGACTTTTATATGAGACAAAGTGCATATTTGTAATCATATAATGAAGTGATTTTGTAAAAGTGAGTTCAACATTATAGTTGTGGATTCTATAATACTTTGAAAACCTCAATTATTAGGGCACATCTATCTAACCATGTATGATGGGTTCCACCGCTTAAATTGACTGAGTTCCCTAAAACCATTTCTGTGCTTGATCTTGATCCCAAGTTTTGGTTCTTTTTTTAACGAAAAATGTGATCAATATCAAGTACACCAATGGTTTTATGGAACTCCGTCAATTTAAGCGGTGGAACCCATCTACATGTTTAGAAAGATGGGCTCTGATAATTGAGGCGTGTTGATTGTGATAATCATATAGTGTGTATTGTTCATGACAGGCCACACTCCTTCATTATCCCATTCAACACGAGTCCTTTGAGCTTTTCTAGAATCGACAATTTTTTTTCGGCACTCCTTGGTACTTTGAGCTTCCCCACGAAAACCCATTCCTCTGTCATTGTCATAGCAATGGGTTTGGCGCAAACCTTTGCACATATTTCGTCGACATGGTAATGGGAATTCGAGTGGAGGCTCAAAGTACCAAAGTGTGTCGTGGTACGAACCGTGTTGACTGCGATAAACTTGAAATCCGTTGGGAGGTAGAGAAAATCAAAAGCGCGTGGTTTTATATAACTTACTGAATTTTTTTTTGTCCTTTTTGCTTTTTTCTTTTTACAGCACATTGATCTATGGATTGCTTACATGTGGCATACTAGACCAGACGATATGGAATGGTTGATGGTTAGCTGCTTTTTTCTACCACTACTGATGAATGGATCGATGCCTTTGTTTTATGCAAACAAAGAAAAATACCCTCTTGGATGGGCTGATGTTGAGCGGGTTTTTATCCCCATAAATGAACCTGAAATACATTGGTCTCTTGCGGAGTTTCACATCCGGACTGGTAACGTTACATTCTATGATAGCCAAGGCTATCCTGAGATTGAAACGCGTGATTTTTATCTGAGAATGAGGAATTGTCTAGAGACAAGGCTTCCGGAAGTGATGAAAGAAGCATGTGTGTTTGAGAAGAAGGGAATCGATCCTCTCTCCTAAAGGATTACGTTTATGAATGCTGAAAATGTTCCCAAGCAGGGTGGTTTGTTTGATGACTGTAGGGTGTGGCTCTGCATCTTCTTATACATGTATGTCATTTAGTATGGGTTGTTTAGTTCTTCTTGTCGTGAATTAAGCTTCCGTAATACATGAACATAGAACATCACCCTTATATTTGGAGGTGGTAAGGGTGTGTCAATAGAGTTATGGAGTAATAGTCAAAACAGAATTTGTTTATAGAACATCACCCTTATATTTGGAGGTGGTAAGGGTGGGTCAATCGAGTTATGGAGTAATAGTCAAAACATAATTTGTTTTAAAGCTTTGGTCAAAAACTCCGATCAGGGACATGCTTATGCTCTTTTATCATGTCTATAAAGAGATTGATGAGTTATTTAGTTTCGAACAACATATTTTTGTTAGAATATCCCAAACCCATATGCTATGTCAGGATGTAATCTAACCCAATTAGTTAGATACACCTGCAATTTCGTAAATAATTTGTTGGGAGTGATCACCCCCAATAAATCCAGTTTTCGCCTTAAGCTCCTTCAATAATTTCACGACATCAAGCATAGTAGGCCGTTTCCTTGGTTGGTCATTCGTGCGCTTGTGCAATTGCAAGCACACCCAACATTTGATACTTTCAGCCAAAATTTGTAACTTAAATACCAATTCGTTTAGTCTTTTAAAACAAACTGATATAAGTTTATAAAGTTCATGTAATACAAGGCTATATTATCCACCCTATTAGCTCTTCCTATCTTCCCACTAGCTCCAATACTTGTTAGTATCTAAGCCCATATAATGCCTCATAAAACAGAATGTTACAATTGCTAAATTAGAATTTTGTTAATCATTCAAACAGCTTGTTATCGATGTTACAGGTTGGGAAACGGTAGGCTTTTGGAGGTTGAAGACCCTATTCAAACAGCGCTGGCATATCAAGAGAGATTGATAAAGTTTTATTACAAGCATAAATTACATGTTCCTTGAAGGTTGCCTGGCATGTTCCACAAAACATTCAGCAGTCCAACGTGTCTTTAGCATCAATGTTATTTTGTAAACATTTGTATGTTCCTTTTGCAAACCATGTTAGTGATGGAATCACATGGGAAGTAGCATGTAGTTGCGGGATAGTTATTCCTCCGGAATAACGTTGGGTTTATGCATACCCAACATTTTGTATTTATCCCCACTTTTATGACATGTTGACTGAATCTTAACTTTGGGAATATGGTCGACAACTGCTTTTATGCCGTTTGACTGAATCTTAAGTTTAGGAACATGGTTGACTGCTCGACTTGTGGTTGGGTAGATGGATAAGTAGATTGACATTTATTACACACTTTATTGTTGTAAATGTTGGCTTCTCTATTTCCTATTTAAGAGTTGGTTCTCCTTAGTTTGCTCCATATATTTGAATTCAATTAAAAAGGATAGTATACAAATGGATGGCCCTTCAATGTTACTGGAAGAACATGCAAATGCTGCAGATTCTCATTTGATAAGCAAACAACTGTATGTGTTATTACATAGGGAGACTTTGGTGGCGGAACAGGCTGTGGTTGATCTAGAGATGCGTTGTGCGCATGCGGTAGAGAAAATCCGTAAAAAGAAAGCTTATATTACAGAATTTGAGGCAATAAGTGGCATTGCAGCTGTGAACGCTGTTACTTATTTGAAGGCGATGGTGGGGGTTGAAGAGGAACAAGAGAATCTTTTGAAGACAATGCTGGTGACTGCGCAGCGTGATGCTCGTCAGAAGCGTCGCTATATGGCAAAGGTCTATAACCAAATGACTGAATGAAGGGGAAAGGGTTTGGTTTTATTCTAGTGTGTTGCCTTCTATGTTAGTTGTTTAATTGTGTTATCAAGAAAAAAGCTTGTTAGGAAAATAGCTAGTAGAATAACGTTGTAATATTATTATGTTTGTGCTTGTGTTTAACTCTATGTTAGTTGTTTAATTGTGTTATCAAGTAATAAGACACTTTAAAATGAAATTTGTTATTATTATTATTATTTTCCATACGTGTCTTGTTTGGAATCACATTTTATAGACCAAGTAATAAGACACTTTAAAATGAAATTTGTGACCAAGAATGGGTCATGAAATGTGGATTATTCTTGTACTCGGTGTCTAAGGGTCTTGATGGGTTAAGACAACGTTCTTGCTTTTTGTTTTCGATAACATCAGATTGTTGACTGTCTATTACGTGGTAGGTTTTATGTATTGTTATCGACTATGCAAGCTTTTTGCACATTGTCCTCTGAATGATAGATGTAACCTTTACAGAAGAATGTAGTCTGGAGTATTTCAATATTACCATAGTAAAAGCGCTAAGAGAAATGTTGCATTCTAGTTTAGTAAAAGCTCTAAAAGTGTGAATCATTTGAATTCCACCTGCATTTATTTAGGTTCGCCTATAACCTGAATTAACTTGGAAGACAATTGAATTTAGCAATCCACAAAACATTTAGCAGTCTCACTGCTTAGAAGCATAAATTTTATGTAATTATTCCGTACTACAAATTGCAATAAAAACACTCCAATGTCTTTGGTAACTTTTGTACCAATTACGGGTCATCTAAGTTGAAATGTTCGTAGCTCCAATCCATTTCATTGTCTTGTGTGGGGGTTGAGGTTCCCGCCATTGATGCTTGTTCCCAACTTGAAGTTCCTGCCATTGATGGTTCTTCCCAACTTGTAGTTCCTACCATTGATGGTTGTCTCCAACATGATGTTCCCACGTTTTTCTGTGAATTTAAAGCAATTTAACAAGCTTATACATTTAACATTAAAGCAATTTAACAAGCTTATACTCTAATGTCAAAAAGTATTTGTTGAATGAAAATACAATTCAATTACCTTTTTCTTTGGCAATGGTTCCTTACATGATCCACGTTTGTGTCCAGCCTTCCAGCACCTTGTACATGTTAAAGGACTTGCTACCTCTCCTTGAGATTTAATACGATTTTTGTTTTTCGGTCTTCCTGATTGGGGCTTAACCACACTTGGTGGCTTCACATTTTGCAAGCCATCAGGTTTTTCCCAATTGGAGGCTTCTCCTATAGGGTAAACCAATCCTTGGTATGTCCCTTTTAGCGTTGTTGTTTTAAACCAAAACAAAACCAAATGATTACAATTAGTCTGTTTAAGAAATCTACTAACCGCTATCGCATGACCGCATGGTATACCAGAAAATTGCCATTGACGACAAGTACATGTCTTTTCACTATAATCCACAGTATGCGTTTTTCGACCATCAACAACCTCATAAAGTACGTTAGCTTGAATGCGTTTGACAATCCAATTGGTGCTTTTTAACATCCTGCCCTTTAATTTTGTGGTAGTCCAATCACTAATTTCCCCCTCTACCGCATCTAAAGTTATTTTCATAGTATAAAATAATTATCAACTTATATAAAATAAATAAACCCATCTAAATAAATAAAGAGAAAATAAATAAATAAATAAAAAATTAAGTTTACCTTTATATTTGTCTCGACGATTACAAAACCACTCTTGTACAAGCCCTCTATACCACTCCATTAGCCTTGTTATTGGTTCTTTTCTGACATGCCTTGTTAATGAATTTACCGACTCTGCGCTGTTGGATGTCATATAGTTGTATCGATTAGCCGGGCAGTATGCCCTATACCATCTTTAATGCCGGCTTCAAGCAGTTTTTCGTAGCTTCTGGTTTAGATCCTTGGATAGCAGAAATAGTGGCCCAAAAATCATCCTTAGTGTAAGTTTTTGCATGTCTTCCAATACAATGCCCTAATCTTCCTACTACCTCCCAAAGCACAATTCATCATTAGATGTCTACAACAATATCCATGAAATGCATTTGGGAAGATTGATTTACACGCTAGTCCAATTGCATAATGTCTATCAGAAATGATAGCCAAATTTGGAACTTCCCCGATGCATTCTTTCAACTTGGACAAAAACCATGTCCACGACTCCCCAGTCTCACCTTGAGAAACACCGGTAGCAATTGGTACAATCTGGTTGTTACAGTCCATTCCAATGACAAGCAATTTTGTTCCAAGATACTTCCCTTTAAGATGCGCTCCATCAATTATTATCAGTGGTCGCAAATACTGTAAGAAACCCTGTATCTGTTTGATGTACAAAACATCAGTTAAACGAAGGATAAAATAATAGTATCAAAAACAAAATTTATGTGCAATGGATATATAGTATACACATGCTTACCGCAACACCAAAGCCGACAAAACACATCTTAAAGTGTCCTTGATCATCCGTATCAATATGAGTTACCGTACCGTCATTTGACTTCTTTAAATTATGAAAATAATATGGTAACTGCGAAAACGATTCCGTAGGACAACCAGAGAGATACTCCAATGCTCGGTTTTTTCCACCCCTTGCTTTTTTATAAGAAACGTCGATATTGAATTCTTCAGCAAGATCTTCTTTTATGTCCCTTGGCGTGTAGATTCGACTGCTGTCTTTCAGTTTTGGTGCGAGTAAACGTCCCAAAAGTTTCACAGTAGCATTACGGTGATTAGGAAGAATTTGTGTTTTGGGACAAGTGTGAACATCGTGGACTGTTCCTACCCTCCATTTAACACTATTTTTTATCTTTGCGGTCACTATTTTCCAATCGCAACCCGGATGATAACAAATTACATCGTACCTAGACTTATTTGATTTTCTTTGCTTAAATTGGTATCCATCTATTAGAGCTTTCTTACCAATTTCATACGTGCAGCTCTCTTTATCATCAAATACGTCACGAGTTAAAAAGACACGAGAGCTACTGCTGTTGTATTTCATGTTATTCGGGACCTTAATGGTGGGCATTGGTTCATCGGGAATAGGAGGCATATTTTTAAAAGTATTTGTTTCCCATTTATGCACAAATTGTTCATTTAAATGTAATGGCGCCAAATTATTTTCCAAAAGGGATGTTGGTTGGTTAGAATTATTTACAAATTCATGATTAAACTTGTTGTAGGTTTCAAATTCTTCATTTTTTGGCATTTGAATATCAAAAGCTTGTGGTTCAAAATAATTAGGAAATAAAGATTCATTAAGGTCAATATCTAATGACTTGGAAGAAGATGGTTTTACCTTTACGTTTTTGACTACCATTTTAACTAAAAGTTTAGCCAATGCAGCTTTCGGCCTACAAACTTCATTAGCGAAAAACTGAACATCGTCGTCATCAACTATGTGGACCGGTCCGTGTGCCATTTTGTAAGAAAAACTTAAAACGTAACCGTTGTTAAGTTTGAACTTTTTATTAACAAATGAAACTAACCCATTGTATGTAATATCTCTCATCAGTGAAACACCATAACTAGAGCCATCTTCAAAAACCAGATATAAACGGAATTTGTTGTCCGAAACACTCATTTTTTTATTACCTTCCAAAAGTTTTTTTGGGAAAGAATATATATATGTACACCTAGTCGATCAGTTGAGCATTTTTTGTCATTAACTCGCATTAAACGCTCGACCGACGGCGCTCGACTAGAAATGCTCGACCGACTGTGTACTTTATAATAAAGAGTTAATAAATGTGGCGCCAATTTTAAATAAGTTGGTAGGTAAAAATGGCGCCAAATATTCCCGCCGAAAATTCAAAACAAAAATAATATTTTTTACTATAAAAATGCTCGACCGACGGCGCTCGACTTAATAAATGTGATGTGACTAAGGGTAGGTAATTTATAGGTGTTATATTTAATGTGATGGGTAGATGGAAAATTTAATGTGGAATTTAATTCCACATTAAATTTTCCATCTACCCATCACATTAAATATAACACCTATAAATTAAATTCCACATTAAATTTTCCATCTACCCATCACATTAAATATAACACCTATAAATTACCTACCATGCATTAACTCACATTAAATTTTCTGTCTACCAAACCAACCAATCACATTTATTAAGTCTATAAGGTACACCGTCGGTCGAGCATTGTTGGTCGAGCATTTTAGGAAAGAATATATCTACATATTATATATAACAATATGACCATGACATCATTAATTGTCAGATTGCCCAGTAATGCCATGTCATAATTCCACCTAAGCACAATTTGTTTAAAATTTTTGATTTTCTTGCCACATAAGCATTATTTATTTTCTTTAAATCGAATTTCTTGCCACATAAGCATTATTAAATTTTTTTTAATTTCCATTTTGCCACACAAGCATTATTGATTTTAGTAGAAAATTCGGATTTGCCACATAAGCATCATTGATTTTGCTAGAAATTTCGCATTTAAAAACTTAATTAAAATTGGCCTTTGCAAGAATTGAACCCTGGCCATTTGATCCACATACGTATACTTCAACCAATGGACCAAGCATTTTTTTGTGATCTACATAAGAAAATATTTATGTCATGCTTAAAAAAATGATGTTGCTAAGCTATAATTATGGAATATATTAGTATATGCTTTCTTATGCATATATATACCCGAAAATATTGTTAATTTATAGAAGATATACGTTTTTTTTTAGTGTATATTTAAAACATATAAGATTTATTTTGTAGAAGATATACTACATCTTTTATGCCTATAATTAAGTTGTGTATATATCAAAAACTTTTAAATGTTATTGCCTTAGGTTGGGACTATATATATAATTCATAAGGTGCACCTAATCTTCCACCAAAAATCAAAAACCCGTATCTAGGAAACTGGATTCCAATATGCAACCTCAAAGACACTCTAAACGACTTGCAAAAGTATCGACCAATAAAAACACACGCGCCCCTTCAGAACGTATGTTGTTAATGAGCCATTTGTTTGTTATGCTGTTATTTCTTACTAATATTGCATTTATAATTAACCTAATTGTGTCTACATGACTGTTTCTTAATTGGTTAATTCATTCTACTGCTTGGTATTGATTCTACTGCTCTAAGATTTTCATTCTGCTGCTAAGGGTATATTAATGTTGTATGTGGCTTTATTGTATTGTTTGTGTATCTGATGTTCTTATTAATTTTATGTGCACAATATTGGTTAATTCATTCTACTGCTTGGTATTGATTCTACTGCTCCAAGATTTTCATTTTGCTGCTAAGGCTATATTAATGTTGTATGTGGCTTTAATGTATTGTTTGTGTATCTGATTGTTTTTACATAATTAGATTTTAATTGGTCGTAGCAACAGCAATTTTATGTTCTTATTAATTTTATGTGCACATTTAATCTAATATTATTTTGCATGATTGTTATTTACAGTGTTGTAACATTAATTTTTTTGTAATGCTTCTGTTATTTACACAATTGTTTTCAAATTAGTTGTAGCAGTAGCAAGAAATATAATGTGTGTCTATGTATTTGGTTGTTGGTTGGTTATAGAAGATGCAACAATCAAGGATACTGATATGCACACTAATATTCTTCTGCATGATTGTCATTTAAATTGTTGTAACAGTAGTTTTTGATATACTTGTGTTATTTACACAATTGTTTTCAGATTAGTTGTAGCAGTAGCAATTTGTTTATACTTTTAGTATCTGCTTAAAAGTGTTGAATGTGCTAGAAATCTAATGTTTGTTTGCGTATTTGGTTTTTGGTTGGTTATAGAAGATGCAACAATCAACGATACTGATATGCATATTGGAAACTCTAAGAGCACTTCACAAGGTACTTTGCTATTGTATAAGTTTACATTAATTGTCTATTAACAAATATGCATTATGTTTATTGTATGCACTATATAAATTTTTTCAAAAGTGTGGTTGTGTATGTGTTTACATATGTTGTGTATTAACACGTGTTCATTGTCTTGACAACATTACACTATATCTTTGTATTTTTGTTACAGGCAATGCAACAATCAACGATACTGATATGCATATTGGAAACTCTAAGAGCACTTCACAAGGTACTTTGCTATTGTATAAGTTTACATTAATTGTCTATTAACAAATATGCATTATGTTTATTGTATGCACTATATACATTTTTTCAAAAGTGTGGTCGTGTATGTGCTTACATATGTTGTGTATTAACACGTGTTCATTGTCTTGACAACATTACGCTATATCTTTGTGTTTTTGTTACAGGAAAACATCCACATAGGCTGACAATGGTTGAAAGCAAAGAAACAGGCAAATCGGCAACTTTGGTTACACAATCTTCATGTTCTATGTTGGAAAATTCCGTGTTCCAGAGTGACACACCTAGCAGCCTATCCAGGGCAGCTGTTTCTAATGTTATTTCACAATCCAGAGGTAGTATATTCAACAAAATTTTGATTGAATTGATGGTACGTTTATGCTCATGTATTGTCAGCAGGTAAGCGTTCACAGACGGTGACAATTGTTGGGAGCAAAGGAACGGGCAAATCAGCACATTTACTTCAACAGTCTTCATCCTCAGAGTCGGATACTACTTTGATTGAGAGTGATACACCCGATGTTGTTTCACAATCTACAGGTATTATAATAAGTCAAAATATGTTTCTATCAAAAATATATTGTATTTATATATTTTAAGTTGTTTCAGCATCTAAGCCGCCTCCAAAGAGAAAAATTAGCAACACTTCATCATCTTCTGAGCTGCAGTTACTTCGTGAGAGTGGTATGTGTGTAAACTATTTGTTACTGTATAATGAATTTTGCTTTTGTGTGTCTAAACTATCTGTTACTGTATATCCAATTAAACAACAGGCCCTAGAGAATCATTGAAAAGAAGAAGCAAGACTCAGACCGAGACATTAGAGACCCATCACACCTTTGAATCTCCTTTAGGTATTAATTTGAAACCCCCGAGAATGCATACAATATATATAACAATAATCTGTTTTACACTTCTTTGCAGGGGCAGGAAACTCAAGTGCTGAGACTAATAGATTTTCATATGTTAAAAATAAACAACGTGATTTGAGGTATCAATCAACCTCTTCGGCCGTACCTTCAAAAAAATGCAAAAAAAATGTGATGCACACATCGTCACATGGAAAACTTCCGACAGGTTTTGTACCCATATTCTTAGTAGTGCTTACTTTAATATAATTGGTTTATGTACATTACATGGTCGTAGTATACTTGTGTGATTATAGGTGGAAATTCTCAGCAAATGAAGACCAATAGAGAACGAAAAATTACTCTCATTAAAGACATCAATCCAATGAATTTGAACATGGCTATTAGAGGTAGGTGCGTGTCCGTGTGGCATTCACAAAACTTGGTGAGGAGCATGATCCTTACAGTCTAGACTGTGTTCTACAGGACGAGGAGGTAACATGGATTAGGTTGCCAACTATTTATGTTTGTATGTATTTTCATTACATATAATATTAATATTTGAATTGTATATACAGTCAAACCGTGTTCAGATTTATATCAAGAAGAAATTCATGTACAAATTTGAACCTCTTTTACAAGAGGACAGTGTTACATAATATCTAATTTTGGAGTAGCAGAAAACGGTGGCAGATTTCCTTTGTTACCAAATCAATGGAAAATATGTTTTTATAAAGGGACTGAGGTCACGCGGGTAGATCAAATTGATGACAATTTTGTTGGCTTCATTAATGAGCCATTATCAAGTATTCTGGATACAGATAATCAGTACCACGAACTCGACTGTGTTGGTATGTGTTTTTTCAAAAAAATGTTTGCATAATTTGACATTATTGAAACGATTTCTAGCATTACTTTATAAGATGTTTTTTCAGATATTGTTGGTACAGTTGTAGCTATTGGAAAAATAGTTACTATCAACGGTGCTGGTACTCCTATGATACGAAGGACAATAGTTGTTGAGGATGCCGAGTAAGTATATTGTGCGCGTTTACATTTTTTTTGAAATTATGTGTGTAGAATAATGTTCAATTGTCATCATGGATTGATTATACACTATACTCTGCAGATCTTTAAGAATCGACTGTACTTTTTGGAACAATTGGGCATTGTTGTGGAATGACTATGAAAACAAACGTGATGAACTTGGGCATATAGACATACTGTTAATGTTAGCAAAAGTGAAGTATTGGAATAGTAAGTTTTACAAATGCATAGTGAATTTTGGACATGATGTTTATTTTTTTTGTTCCCAGTATTAATTTTAAAATTTACATTCCTCTTTTACCCAACACAGACAAACCGTCCATACATAATGCTTTGTTTGGCACAAGAATATTCATAAATAGAGATGTGCCACAGTTGTTGGCTTTCCGGGAGAGGTGATTACTTTGATGTTGTGCCATATATGTTTTGCTTTTGAATTAACTATATGTTGCGTTTATTTGAAAACTTATTTATGCACATTACAGGTACGAAGAACAGGACGGATATAGTGCAGGGGAGTTTAAAATTGAAGAGTATTCAATTGAGAAGCCTGTTGTGACGCCTGCAAAGTTCATGCACGGATGCGTGAAGAGAAGGGTTGGATCCATTAGGACAATTGAACCTGTAAGATACAAGTAGTTGATTGAAATATAATATAAATATTTTTTTTTCACTCGATTTAATCACATTAGTATTGCTGACAAACTATTTTTTTTTTAAATACAGGAATCACATTGCGTCGTTTATGCAAGAGTGCATAGTATACAATATGAAAATGGATGGGTCTATACAGGCTGTAAGACATGTAGTGCCAGAGTGATGCCCATTGTTTCGAAAGTCAAATCACGCTTGAAGAATCCAAAACAGCTGTGGTATTGCAAGAACCACGGGGAGACATATGCAGTTGTTTCTAAGTATGTGCACCGGCGTATCTACATGGATATAAGTATTTGAAACCATATATAACTGTATAATAAATAATGTAACTGTTTACATGTTTTATACTTTACGGTGTATATTTTATATTCGTAGGTTCAAAATCATTGTGCGCATATTTGATGATAGTGGAACCGCGCAAGTGGTAATCTTTGACAAGAACGTACATGAAATGACAAATGTGACCGCATGGGAAATCATGGAAAGGGAAGGAATAAACACAGACGAATACTTTCCGGAAGATCTTAATGAGATTGTTGGGAGGATGTATCTTTTCAAGATTTTATTTTCTGACTTTAACAACAAGAATAACAGTCACATATATCGAGCTGAAAAGGTTACCGAAGATATTGAGACAATCAACTATTTCAAGCGTGGCTTCCTAGAAGATGAGGTTTGGTCCATTTGTTACTTTAATATACGTGACAATGAGGTATGCTTACAATTACGTATATACTAAACGTTTTACATTGTTTAAAATAGGACGGCGATGATGATGTGCAGAGTTTGGACTATGACTCTATGTGCTCGGACGATGAAACGGATGCACATTCTCCTGAAAAAAATGTGGTACTGTTTAATGATTTATTTAGTATCAACAAACACCATTGAATTTTAACGAACAATACATTCTAAAGTTTTAATTCGTCCCACAAAATATATCAGGAACAAAGCAATGAACCTATAACTCCGTACACGGAGACATTAGATGATATGGCAACATTGTCTGATGATGCCACGGCCGATGTTATACCTCCATTGGAAAATGCAGATGATGGAATGCCAAATGACAATATCAGTATTCCAGCAACATGTGAGGATAAATTACCAACAAATGGACTCGATGGACAGGCCAAGCATAACGATGATTGATGTTTAATTCATTTTCTAGAGATGTGTGAACGCTTTAGTTATGGTTTACAAGTAATTATTGTTATGAATATTCGTATTGTTTTTCCCCGCCAAAACCTTTACATTTTATGATTGTTATGGATGTTTATATTATTTTTTACAACACAATGTTTGCAATTTATAATTGTTGTGAATATTCTTATCAATGTCCTTTATGTTTACTTTTAGTACATATGTACACATTGAAATGATAAAGCAACTAATGTCATTATTAGTGTAGTGAACCCTCTATACTTGTCATTATTTATTTTTTTATAGTTGTGGATACACATAATTTCAAAAAAAATGTAAACGCGCACAATATACTTACTCGGCATCCTCAACAACTATTGTCCTTCGTATCATAGGAGTACCAGCACCGTTGATAGTAACTATTTTTCCAATAGCTACAACTGTACCAACAATATCTGAAAAAACATCTTATAAAGTAATGCTAGAAATCGTTTCAATAATGTCAAATTATGCAAACATTTTTTTGAAAAAACACATACTAACACAGTCGAGTTCGTGGTACTGATTATCTGTATCCAGAATACTTGATAATGGCTCATTAATGAAGCCAACAAAATTGTCATCAATTTGATCTACCCGCGTGACCTCAGTCCCTTTATAAAAACATATTTTCCATTGATTTGGTAACAAAGGAAATCTGCCACCGTTTTCTGCTACTCCAAAATTAGATATTATGTAACACTGTCCCTCTTGTAAAAGAGGTTCAAATTTGTACATGAATTCCTTCTTGATATAAATCTGAACACGGTTTGACTGTATATACAATTCAAATATTAATATTATATGTAATGAAAATACATACAAACATAAATAGTTGGCAACCTAATCCATGTTACCTCCTCGTCCTGTAGAACACAGTCTAGACTGTAAGGATCATGCTCCTCACCAAGTTTGTGTGAATGCCACACGGACACGCACCTACCTCTAATAGCCATGTTCAAATTCATTGGATTGATGTCTTTAATGAGAGTAATTTTTCGTTCTCTATTGGTCTTCATTTGCTGAGAATTTCCACCTATAATCACACAAGTATACTACGACCATGTAATGTACATAAACCAATTATATTAAAGTAAGCACTACTAAGAATATGGGTACAAAACCTGTCGGAAGTTTTCCATGTGACGATGTGTGCATCACATTTTTTTTGCTTTTTTTTGAAGGTACGGCCGAAGAGGTTGATTGATACCTCAAATCACGTTGTTTATTTTTAACATATGAAAATCTATTAGTCTCAGCACTTGAGTTTGCTGCCCCTGCAAAGAAGTGTAAAACAGATTATTGTTATATATATTGTATGCATTCTCGGGGGTTTCAAATTAATACCTAAAGGAGATTCAAAGGTGTGATGGGTCTCTAATGTCTCGGTCTGAGTCTTGCTTCTTCTTTTCAATGATTCTCTAGGGCCTGTTGTTTAATTGGATATACAGTAACAGATAGTTTAGACACACAAAAGCAAAATTCATTATACAGTAACAAATAGTTTACACACATACCACTCTCACGAAGTAACTGCAGCTCAGAAGATGATGAAGTGTTGCTAATTTTTCTCTTTGGAGGCGGCTTAGATGCTGAAACAACTTAAAATATATAAATACAATATATTTTTGATAGAAACATATTTTGACTTTAATGAGATTGTTGGGAGGATGTATCTTTTCAAGATTTTATTTTCTGACTTTAACAACAAGAATAACAGTTACATATATCGAGCTGAAAAGGTTACCAAAGATATTGAGACAATCAACTATTTCAAGCGTGGCTTCCTAGAAGATGAGGTTTGGTCCATTTGTTACTTTAATATACGTGACAATGAGGTATGCTTACAATTACGTATATACTAAACGTTTTACATTGTTTAAAATAGGACGGCGATGATGATGTGCAGAGTTTGGACTATGACTCTATGTGCTCGGACGATGAAACGGATGCACATTCTCCTGAAAAAATGCGGTACTGTTTAATGATTTATTTAGTATCAACAAACACCATTGAATTTTAACGAACAATACATTCTAAAGTTTTAATTCGTCCCACAAAATATATCAGGAACAAAGCAACGAACCTATAACTCCGTACACGGAGACATTAGATGATATGGCAACATTGTCTGATGATGCCACAGCCGATGTTATACCTCCATTGGAAAATGCAGATGATGGAATGCCAAATGACAATATCAGTATTCCAGCAACATGTGAGGATAAATTACCAACAAATGGACTCGATGGACAGGCCAAGCATAACGATGATTGATGTTTAATTCGTTTTCTAGAGATGTGTGAACGCTTTAGTTATGGTTTACAAGTAATTATTGTTATGAATATTCGTATTGTTTTTCCCCGCCAAAACCTTTACATTTTATGATTGTTATGGATACATTTTATGATTGTTATGGATGTTTATATTATTTTTTACAACACTATGTTTGCAATTTATAATTGTTGTGAATATTCTTATCAATGTCCTTTATGTTTACTTTTAGTACATATGTACACATTGAAATGATAAAGCAACTAATGTCATTATTAGTGTAGTGAACCCTCTATACTTGTCATTATTTATTTTTTTATAGTTGTGGATACACATAATAAACTAAAAATTAATCAACTTAAACACAAAATAAATTGTAAACAGTTGCAAAATTAAATCAAATGTGATAAGGCCTAGGAAAAGATATGTATCCACTTTGTAAAATCTGTAATGTAACTAAATATTTAAAAAATTTTGTTAGCTGTAAAACGTTTAAAGAAAATATCTTTTCCATAGTCAAAATATAAGCAAAAATATATCCATATATTTTTTAAAAATATGTGTTTGTTCCAAGATAAAATGCAAATTAATTATAGACTTTTTACCATCCCAAACTTTGTGGTTAAATGCATTTAGATAATCACCCATTCTAACTTCCATAAACGTTTTCAAAGTAAAAAAAAAAAAAAAAAACTCTTGCTCTTTGCACGCCTCATCTTTTTTGCAATCATCTGAGAATGGCTTCCATTGCTAAGAAAGAAAATGCTAACGAGATGGCAGAGGTAACAGCTATAAATAATCCAAGGTAAACCTACTAACTGTATAACTAATATATGTTAAGATTTCATGTATTTGACAAAAAAATTGATGCTAACATCATGTTTGCACCAGGTTGGATGATGTTGCAGCAAGTAAAGGGAAAGAAGTGCATGAAAACAAAGGTAAATAAACAGATGTTAGTTTTCCTGAACTGCAATTTTTAGATGTAATGTGCATGTTTTAAAAAGGGGTTGAACATCCATGTAGGTGAGGAAGAAAGCATAGAATCTGTTTATGATTGGATGGTTTCAGAAAAACAGGCGATTAAACGGAGGAAGTGGGAGCAAGTCAAGGATGAAGATGCAAGATTAAGAGAAGAAAGAAAAAAGTATAAGCAGTTTGTAAGAGAGTTTGGTCCTTTTAGGAAACAGAGGAGGAAGAAACACAAGTTGGAAGTCTATTCTTACGATCAAGTTCGTCTTGCTTTCTCATCAGAAGATTTGTAATTTCGTCATGACTTTATTTGTTTAAGAATTTAAATTAATGGAATGAACATGTTATTTTACACATTTATACACCTTTTGATAGTTCTTTTTTTGACCCGTCTGAAGTAAAATTTAACATGAACCGACATGTTTGCCTATGCACGACATATGAAATGTTCTTATCAGTTGCTTCTTTATTTAAGTATTTGCTTACAATTGTACATTTTGGCTTGCTTCATCAATGGCTAACGGACAATGGGTAATCAAACCAAACAACAGTCATTTGTTAAATTAATATATTTAAAGTACATTGTATAACAAATTAGGCAACTTATGATGATTCGAGTTTTCTTATGTACAGTTTAAGTTGTAGATTATAAAATATAAAAGCATGTTTTTGTACAATATAATGGCAATCTTTAACTATAGTAAAAACTATATTCATTTAGAAAAGTAACCAAACTATACTTATGAAAATATAGGCATGAAACCCTAGATTCATACTGCTGTTACTAACCACTTAGTACTGCTCGGCTGTTTTTAGTACTGCCAGTTGGGAGGTAAAGATCATTTGTACTGCTGCGTTTGTGTTTGTACTGCTTATTGATTTTTGATTGTGATGCTCATTCATTGTTCAGTTTGTACCCCTGATATAATTAGGATATATAAACACATGAAATAGAAAATATAAAAAAACGTCCCAACCCAAAATCATAGAGTTATTATACTTACTAAAATAAAACGAGTTGCTCTTATTAAGAGTTCATAATAAAATCGTATGTATATATTTAGGATAAGCACCCAAAATAAGATTTTTAAAAAAAGAAAACGTGTATATTTAAAACATAATATATTTTAAATATATTCACATACTTTATCTATATTAAAACTTTAGAAGTTAATATTCATCTTCAAACTCTATAAATTAAACCACATGTTAGCTGCTGAGCTTATAATTTCATTTATTGGTGACGAGAAGTAAACACAATGTCATATAAACGATCAAACAAGGTATATACTTATAAGTTACGTATGGTTTATCTGTTACTATGTAAGTTTACATCATTTTAAGTAATAGAACTTTAACAGGTTACTAAAAGAAAGGACTATGATTCGCCATATCCAAGTAATACTTCGTTGAATAAAGATGTACCATTCATAATTTTATCAGATGATGATGAGGTATAATATCTAGCTCAAGCATTCATTCAAGTTATACACAAAATAAAAATATCTGATTACGTTCCTCATAATTATAGCCTAGCCATGCTGATATGGTTAAAAAACATGAGGTTCCATCTCCAACCAAGGACATGCCAATTATAAATATATCAGACGATGAAGAGGTATCTTTAATACTATGTCCGAGTAGTTTTATTATCAGCTTGATATGTTCTTGCTTAGCATGTGTTTTTCATGGAATGACTCACTTAAACATTTGTTTTATTTTGTTGTTGTTTTTTCTTCCCTGCCTGTTTTACAATCACTTAAACGGCGTAAATTGGTAAAATCAAGCACATCTGTAGACGCCACTTTTGTTAAGGTTATATCTTAGATTGTTTATTTGTATTGTTATATTATGCAAAATAACATGTTCTGACATTGTCTAACACATAAATATATTGAAACTTACAACATATTTTTTTATGACGTGTGCCTTAAACCCACAAGTCTGATGGTGATGGCAATGTTATAAGAGAAGGATCTACAGAAGCGCACCCAACACACAGTACAGGTCGTAAAAAATATATGTTGATTGATGAGGATACGGATGACGATTTTGAAAAAAATAAAGCAGATTCTGAGGATGGTGTTTGGGTGAACATCGATGATCTTCCTGATCCAATTTACCCTCTAAAAGAATATAAACCTAGATATACTATCCCTGATGAGCTAATCATTGAAGACTCCTCTACAGGTTGTTACTTGCAAACCAATTGTTTAGTTTTTTAAATTTGTATATTACTAAATATGTGTTAAATTAAAATTTATATTTTACTTATGAATTTTTTATCTCAAATTCTCAATAGGTGATTCAAAGTATACATCCGTCGATGAAGATTATACTGATGTTAATGGTAAAACACCCAACATACATATTTATAACCGCAACACAGATTTAGAAGCATATAGTTTTTTGGTATTTGTTTATTTATG
Source organism: Artemisia tridentata subsp. tridentata (assembly GCA_021014915.2). Taxonomy (NCBI): domain Eukaryota; kingdom Viridiplantae; phylum Streptophyta; class Magnoliopsida; order Asterales; family Asteraceae; genus Artemisia; species Artemisia tridentata. The sequence goes on from CP139505.1 coordinate 71,727,730, forward strand.
TTTTATTTGTACTTGAACATGCGATTTCAAATGCACAGCACTGGATGAGGCTGACATAGTTGATAATGACATGTGGAACGATATGCCTGATATCGACGGAATTGTGAATGGTCAAAATATTTGCAGCAGAAATCTCGATGAAGAAGCATGGGAAGTTGGCTCAAACACGTATACTGTCAGCTATGATTCCAATACCGATGATATGAGTAGCTTTATTAACGACAGCTCGACTGATTACGAAACAAGTGACGATGATGATAGTGAGGATGAAATATAATGACACATACCTAGATTTTCCATAGATTTTGTTTTTAAGAGTTTTATCCTATATTGTTTGTCCATCTTTATTGTCATCCAGCAAATAATACCTTATTACTATGAATAATTGTTGCGTTTTTTAAGTTGGTGAATTATAAATTCAATTACATCTAAAGTTTTCATTATGTTAGACATATATACATTGTATTGTTCCATTAAATACAAATATAACAAATATTGACCCAAAATAAAAGGCCCAATGATATCAAACTTTTAATAACTATATATATATGATTGTTTACATAATGTAAACCATCAACATATACTCTTCCCATGGCATCATCAAACCCTAAAACCTTTCATGGTTCAGCCTCACCCAACCCACACACTGATTCATGGTGCGAGGATCAACCCATTCCTCCATAAATCCCTGTGACAGAACCAAAGTTTGCTAATGCACGAAAGCCTGTTGCAAATCTTAAGACAAAAGGTGAGGTGCATGATCAAGACAATAGAGATCCAAGTACTAAGGTCGACGATGCATTGAGATTTCTTGCATCAGTCTTTGAAGAAGGTGGACCTTCTCAAAGTAGTAGAGGTAAAGTGTATAAGGTTTGTAATTTATTTGAAATTAATTTAATAATTCGTGTTAACTTTATAAGCCCGTTTATCTTTGACTTAATAGAAGAGCTAGATGAATCTGTTTTCCTCAATTGGCTAAAGTTAAATGTTGGAGATCCTCAGGAGTCTCAACAGGTTCTCAATGGCGTCCAAGCGAGACTTATGAAAACAGAAGCCTTAATTGACGAAATGCGCAAGATGGGACATGAGGTGACCGATGACTACCTTGTGGATCTGAACTTTTTCAGTGATGACGATTGAGATTTCAACATCATCTTACAAGGCGTTGCTCACAGGCTGTTTTTCTTTCAGTTTAAATAGTTGACGACCTATTCTGATTTGAATTTATGTTGTCATTTGATTCTGGTTTTGATGTGTTTCGACTATTTTATTACTTATTATACATTAATATTTCATATGGTTTATAAAAATGCCTATATTGAATCCACGACGTTTTTAAACATTCAAGTTAAACAAAGAAACAAAATATTTATTGAAAAAATATAGTATACACTTGTGTATTTTCTGTAAATTAACATTATCTTCTAATTTTATGGATGCTAATCAACTCAATGGTATGTACTTACTTCTTCAACACAGCGAGCATTAGAAGAAGCCAAGCCTTTATTTGAAATCTCTTAGCATCAATTTATTTGAAACTCAACTTATAAGATTGGTACAATATGTACATTCTATACTTATCATCCCAATTATATTTTCTATAAATTAAATATATCTATTAGCATATTCGGTAAAAATATACATCCTATGTTTATCATTGGAATTATATATTCTATAAATTGAATATATCTCTTAACAAATAAGAAATCAATATCGCAAACTATATAACATCTACAAGGTTTTCTCCCTTTCATTTAGTAACGAGCTCAAATCAACCATGGGGCGTTTGTTTATTCCCCCATCAAAGTCACCAGGAAAACGCTCAAGAAGTAATTCCCCACCAAAACAGCTCTCATCTAATCCAAGAGGTGACCAGGGGCCTGTAAGGTATTTTCTACCTATACGTTATGTTGATCAGCTTAGACGACATGTAGTATGGTTGGAAGCAGAAATCAGAATTGACGAACAAACAATGCTAAAGTGTAAAGATGATATTGATCACCGACGTCGACAAATATTGGAGTGCCAAGAAAAGATCAACAATATCATGAAACAAATGGAACTTTCGTAGTGACTTTTTTTATTGTGTCTATACTATTTTCAGTTAGGTTTGAATTGATTGTTTTTTTTTTTTTTCCTTTTTTTTCCCTTTAAGATTCATGATGTTATTTGTGACGTTCATTTGCTTATTTGAATAATAAAGTTTGCAATTACTATTTAAAAAAGTTTTCATGAAACAATAACTACTAATTGTAATTGTATGCCCACACAGTTTGTTATGCTTGAAGGATTTGCCCTTTGTAGTTATGTAAGTTATGACTTTGTACTGAATGTGATGGCAGTTAGATGAATAGAAGCACACAAGGTACAAGTTTTGGATTGCAGTTTGTACTTATCATATGTCGTTGTTGTTGAATTTGATAATTATGTCAACAAAAAATAACAAGGAGGCAAAGACAACACTACAGATAACTAATAAATTAACTTATTGATGTGGTTGTTATGTATATTTTAAACAATTCATCAAACAGATTAACCAAATGAAGATCCCGTTGAACATTGTATACAAAAACAGTAATAAAACAACTTAATTAAAAAGATTCATCTTTATTGCGTTGGATTCTTCCTCGCGCACTGCATCTTTTGTTTGGGCAAGCAATGCTCCCATCAATTCTAGCAGTACCCGGTGTCTCTCTTGAGTTTTCTTCAATGCGTCAAGTGAATCCAATGCGACACCACGAGGACCTAATGTTTCCAAGTCAACTATCATTGATTGGTTCTTTGCTATAACTCTCCTCAGATGCTCGCAACAAGTGTGAATCAATTCTGCAGAAATGGCTTCTTCACATGCCTGTTGGACAAACCAAACACGCATGCAATCATGTAGCTTGGATGATCCAGAGAGGTTGCTTAGCTCCTCTAAAACCTGGAATGGCGCCATTGAAAACGTTTTTCCAAAAAATGGTTATCCTTTCCCTTTTGGTATGCTATTTATAGACGAAATCATGTTTAAAAAAAATTAAAATTCAGTAATTATCTTATTTTCAAGTATGTGATAGGAGCAATATTTAAATAAAGATGTTACAATTCCTAATGATAATATTTTGTTAACAAATATAAGCAAATATTAAAATTAAAATACCACAACTCGGGTGTTAGATGTAAAATACAAATATTTTGTTAACATATATGCTTCTATATAGTAGTAGATAAGTATGGTTATGCAATATGTTACTTTTCAACCATTAATAAACACTAATTTCAATTAAAAAACAAGTAAACATCTACAAACCTTTTCAACACCATTTTGATATACTATACAACACTGCCAGGTTTACAATATACAGTTTGTGTTATAAACATGGTCGCTGTATCAGAAGATTTGGCAATACGACCAAGAGGAAGACCACAAAAAACACATAGAATAACAGGCAGTACGTCCTATATACAGAGTGTAAGGCCCATTCAACCGACGGGTCAACTCCAAACAGGTAATTACATTGTTTGAAACTACACACCCTTACATTGTTTGAAACTACACACCATCATATTTACAGTATGCCAACATTGTATCGAACATCGGTGATTACAACAGAATATATCCATTTTGTCTATAAAAGAATGTGTTAACGGTATGCCAACGTTGCAATGAACATGGGTCGTTCCAAAAAAATTCAAAAACTTACCCATGGGTAGATTCTATTATAGTGTTTAATATTGGCCAGGTCAAGGGGGGTGCGTTAGATTGAATAAAGGAGAGTAATGTCAAACGGGATTGAAAGTAGACCAAAGTATAATTTTAACAAGTACAAATACAAATTCTAAGGTTATTACGGTCAACCTATATTAGATGTATTCCTAAATGAAAGCATTAGTTATTTGTAAAGAAGAGTATCACAAATAAGTATTTAAATTGTAGTGTTCAGGTATATATTATATATATATATATATATATATATATATATATATATATATATATATATATAAATATAGTTTTTTCTTATGTTTAACCCATAAAGGGTGACTTAAAACCAGTTCATTGGTTTACTTATACTATGATTGTCATGGCAGCTATATCAGATGATTTAGCAATACGGCCACGTGGAAGACCACAACAGAAAGATGAACTTACAGGTAACACATTGTATATGCAAGTTGTGAAACCAATACGACCTGGGGGACGACCACCAATATACCTAATCCAATCATGTTATATCATTTATAGAAACTGCATATCATGATAATTACATTCTATGTTTGCCTACAACAACGAGCAATCAGTTATATTAACGTGTCTTTGTTTTGCAACAGATGTCGAAAGGTTTAGTATCCGGCCAACGCGCACACCTTCTCAGACCAAAACAAACACGGGAAAAGGAATCAACCAACAAACAGGCTGTGAACATCCAACACCAATAAAGAGACCAAGAGGGCGTCCTTTCAAAGACCCAACCAAAACACGTAATACATTTTCAATTTTTTGAACAAGTAGCTAATAAATATTATAATCATAAACTGTTATTCATTCACTTTTGTTGCAACAATCGATAAAGATCCCGTGTACCTTGGAACCATCCACTCTGGTGTGCACACTTCGAAACGCAAATCACAAAGACTGCAAGACAAAATAATACCACCTACGAAGAAAATCCATAGGCGCGAAGGTTTAAAAAATGGCACCTCAGCACACAATCACGATGGTCAGATAAACATGTTTAAAGGAATATCTAATGGTACATTCGTTAGACAGTTCCCTGATAAAGACAACATTTGTGCCAAAAACAAAATGAATGGTTTTTCTTTTTTCCTTTGAAATTTAATTAATTACTTGGCTATTCTCAGATTATCTTGACCATGGAGATCCCATTTACACGTGCGAATCCTGCGACGCACTGTTGTGGCATGCTGAATCTACGGTGGGGGCGACAGCTTCAGGCACTGGATCATACTCTATATGTTGTGGTAAGGGAAAGGTGAAATTAGGAATGGAAGTTAAGAATCCACCACAATTGTTAGCACAACTTATGAATGGTGAACATCCAAAGAGCAAGGATTTTGTTGATAACATTAGGCGATACAATTCAATGTTTTCATTCACGTCCATGGGCGCAAAACAGGATACGTCTGTTAACCAGGGATATGGACCGTATTGTTACAGGATTCACGGAGAAAATTACCACATGATGGGGAGCCTCTTGCCTGAGGGCGATAGACCCCCTGTTTTTGCGCAACTATATATTTATGACCCACAGAACGAAATACAAAACAGGGTTAATTCGGTTAGGTATTCCACCAATAATTATTACATGAATACATGTACGTTGTTCATTCATTTTTAGATAAGCAACACTATATTAGTATAATTATATTTCTTTTATACAGCCCAAACGATGGCGCAACAACATCAAGTACCTATATCGTCGACCATCAACTGACTGTTGACTTACACGACATGTTGGATACCATTAATCCATTGGTTGCTCAGTTCAGAATGGCTGGAGAACAGCTGGTTAGGAAACATGATGAAACGAGGTTCAGACTACGCCTTATCGGTACAAGAGAACGAGATGGTCGAAACTATAACCTACCCACAGCTGATGAAATTAGAGGTTTAATAGTTGGTGATTTTGACACAACAACTAATAAAAGGGACATCATTTTACACCCACAGGAAGGTGGTCTTAAAAGAATAAGTGAATTGCACCCATCGTATCTAGCATTGCACTACCCACTGCTATTCCCTTACGCAGAAGATGGTTACTGGACAGATATATACCACGTGGGTGTTACTGATCATACACCAACAAACAAGAAAACAAGGGTAACAATGAGGGAGTATTTTGTGTATCGGCTGCAGGAAAGGACGGGTGTTTTCTCGATGATACTCAACGCAAGGAGACTATGCCAACAATTTATTGTTGACGCATACACTATGGTAGAATCAGAAAGAATGTCGTTTATTAAAAATCAGCAGAAGGATTTGAGAAGTGAAACATATTCTAAACTTGCGAAATTGGCAGAGCAGGAAGACTCTGGGGTCATGTTACGAGGGAAAAAGGTTATTTTACCGTCGTCATTCACTGGAAGTCCAAGATACATGATGCAAAATTATTTGGATGCCATGACAATATGCAAGGTTTACGGATATCCTGACCTATTTATAACATTCACGTGCAACCCAAACTGGCCAGAAATTGCGCGTTTTGTAGCAAAAAGGGGGCTAAAGCCTGAAGACAGACCGGGCGCCATAACAAGAGACTTTAAACACAAACTGGACTCTTTAATGAGGGATTTTAAAGACCGGCATTATTTTGGACATTTGAAAGCAGGTACAATCATTATACATTTATTAACAAATACAAAGTAATTGAATCCGTTATTAGTTAATTGTATGTCATGCTTAACACTATCAACCTATTACAGCTGTTTATACTGTCGAGTTTCAAAAAAGAGGGCTGCCACATGCTCATATTCTGCTTTTTCTGGAAGAACGTGATAAAATCAAGACAACTCGCCAAATTGATCGTTTTATTTCGGCGGAAATACCTGATAAAAAGGAAGATCCTGAACTATACCAGATCGTTACCGATCATATGATGCATGGACCATGTGGCCCACAGCGCCCTACTTGTCCATGCACGGTTAAAAACAAATGTACAAAGAAATTCCCCAAAGAGTTTAACGATTCAACAATCATAGACGAGAACGGTTATGCACTTTATAAGAGGAGGAACGACGGTTGTACAGTGACTAAAAGTGGTTCAGAATTACACAACGGATACGTGGTCCCTTACAACCCGGGGTTGTTGAGGCGGTACCAATCACATATTAACGTGTAGTGGTGCAACCAAATGGGTTCTATAAAATACCTTTTCAAATACATAAACAAGGGTCCAGATAGGGCTACAGTGGCGGTAGAAGACCAGGACATAGACAAAGTCAGTGATTACTACGACTGTCGATATCTTTTGGCTTGTGAAGCAGCTTGGAGGATTTACAAATTTGACATACATTACAGATTCCCTCCGGTTGAACGATTGCCGTTTCATTTAGAAGGCGAACATTCGGTCGTATTTGATGCTTCGGAAAGCATTGAATGTACGTTGGATAAGGCATCCATAAATGACACAAAATTCATACAGTGGATGAAAACAAATGAGACTGATGTAGAAGCGAGGACTTTACTTTACCACAAATTTCCACAACACTATGTTTGGAAACAAGAGGATAGAGTTTGGGTTAAAAGACAAAAAGGCACGTCAATTGGGTGTGTGCATCATGTATCACCATCAACCGGTGAACTGTTCTACCTGCGAGACCTTATTAACAAGGTCCCGGGCGCACGAGATTGGATCGATTTAAAAAAATTTGAAGGTGTTACATACAACACATACAAAGAGGCATGCCAGGCACGAGGACTATTGGAAGACGATAAAGAATACATTGACGGGTTGTTAGAAGCCAGCCTATGGGGAACCGGAAACTACCTACGAAAATTTTATGTCATTCTTATCCTAACAGATTGCATGGCTCGACCAGAATTTGTTTACGAGAAGACGTGGGAGGTCATGGCTACTGACGTACTACACGCGGAACGAATAAAAAGAAATGATCCAGGTATGAAGTTTTCATTGTAATACAATCTCTTAATACCTACTCGGTTGTCTAACTGATATCATTATAATTCTTTATAAATGCATCACAAACAACTACATTTTACAGCACAACAAATACACATAGTTTACACACACATATCCTGAAGTCTAATGACATTATACATAATTAAATTTTTGGTTGACAAAAAACATACCTAAAGCACTTATTCATCAGTACCATAACAAACAGGCAGCAACATCAAACGTATAACACTGGGATATTGCCTTAATATTCCATAAACCAGTTCGAACCCTCCCATATTTCCCAAAACGTTCACAAAAAAAGGGCCAAATACTGTTATTAGAATGAGTGTTTTAGTGCCTTTGGAATAGAACTTTTATTTATAAAACTAATAAATCGAAATGAACACACACAAAAAAAAAATACTACCTCACAGTAATGCTCGCTAATTAACCATCCAAATGTGTGTGTGTGTTGGGCTGTTATTACAAAGTTACAGGCATGTGAAAAATAATATATGTCTATCAGTTTGTGTTTTACAATTAAACTAACAAATGCGCATTTAATTTTTTCAGATTTGGAACTTTCAGACGAGCAAAGAAAGAACATATGTCTTACATATATCGAACACATGCTGCTTTGTAACAATAAAAGTTTGCGGAACATCCCAAACATGCCTTTCCCAAACGAAATGTTGGTTATGGCACATTACAATAGACTCATATCGGATGAGTTAAAATACAACAAAGATGAGTTACGTGAACAACATACCAAGCTCTTTGGTACGCTAACAAACGAACAGAGAGATATATATAATACTTTAATGGACGCTGTCAACGAAAAAAAAGGAGGCATGTTCTTCGTATACGGATACGGGGGCACAGGGAAAACGTATCTTTACAAGACCTTGTCCGCAGCAATTAGATCGAAAGGAGGTATAGTTTTAAATGTCGCATCAAGCGGTATAGCCGCGCTTTTGTTGGAGGGGGGAAGAACGGCGCATTCTCGATTTGCAATTCCCATCAATGTGGTCGATGATTCTATGTGCTACATCCCAGCAGATAGTGAACTTGCTGAGCTTATAAGGGCATGCAAACTAATCATATGGGATGAAGCTCCAATGACACATAGACATTGTTACGAAGCATTCGATAGGACACTAAGAGACCTATGTAGGCCGGACCTATCAACACCATCTGGACAAGTGTTTGGAGGAAAAGTGGTTTTATTTGGAGGTGACTTTCGCCAAATCCTTCCAGTCATCACGAATGGTTCAAGACAACAAATCGTACATGCATCAATAAACTCTTCATACCTGTGGGAGCATTGTACGGTACTACGACTAAACATCAACATGAGGCTCGGAACAAGTAGAAATAATTCAGAGCGTAAAGAAATCCAAGACTTTGCAGACTGGATACTGTCAATTGGAAATGGAACAATCGGAGGTAAAGAAAACAAAGAATCCACAGTTGAATTCACGGACGATATGCTCATCCCGGATTCAGAAGATCATGTTGGTACTATAATAGAAGAAACTTACCCAGATTTGCTCAAGAACCTTTACAGTCCGTCCTATTTTCAAGAAAGGGCCATCCTCGCCCCAACTCATGAACTTGTGGATATGATCAACGACAGGATGCTTAAACTTCTCGATGGAGATCCAACAACCTATCTAAGTTCCGACTCAATTGGTATTGCTGATGAAGACACGACTTTCAATCCAGAATTATACACGTGTGAATTTCTTAACAGCATTAAGATAGCCGGACTCCCACGTCATTCATTGACTCTGAAAATAGGCACCCTTGTTATGTGCATGAGAAACATTGATCAAACAGCTGGATTATGCAATGGAACAAGGCTACAAGTTCGCAGACTCGGCACTAATATAATTGAGGCTAAAATTATATCAGGCGGAAGTGTTGGTACTGTTTGTGCTATACCACGTATGGTATTAAGTCCATCAGAAACCAAAATCCCTTTTAAATTTAATCGAAGGCAATTCCCAGTATCACCGTGCTTCGCTATGACCATTAATAAAAGTCAAGGCCAAACATTGACGCAAGTTGGGTTGTTTCTCCAACGACCAGTGTTCTCACACGGCCAGCTTTATGTGGCAGTATCTCGCGTCAAGAACAAAAAAGGTTTGAAGATCCTTTGTTGTGATGACGATGGGCAATACTCAAAATCAACGACGAACATTGTGTATAAAGAAGCATTGTTTCGCATCTAAAGATTGTTGTTAAATTATACAGTTTTCCGTTAAACAGGTACGTTACTAACCTCTCATTAACAATGCCTATCTGTTTGTTGTCGCATCTTAGCAGTTACACATATACATTCTAAGCGATTAAACTAACTTGCTCCATGTAAAGTATCAGACAAACTAAAGAAAACAACATCTGTTGATAAAACGAGCATTTTTACCATTTACAAAATTACAGCATATTGAGTTGATGTTGTTAGAAATGTTACTGCAGTTACCATACATAGTGTATTCAGCACATATAAACATAGAACAAAATAGCCACACACCAGTGATTACGTGTGTTGTGTTTGGAGTTACAGCGCTACTGCCATAGTCAGCCAAACACGTACGTATTTGTCTATTCAAATGTCACAAACCAGATATGAATCAACATCAAATGTACTTACGCCCACCACAACCAACTGCAAAGTTAACACACATGAAATACCGGAATCTCATTGTTTTCATCCACTACAGCGTCCACAATGGTGTTCACCAACTTAAAACGAAGTAACCTCCCATGCCTTAAACCACAAATGTCTGCAAACGCCTTGAAATTCCCGTTCAACTTGACTGCAAGTTGCCTGTTCGGCCTTTGCGAGTCGTTGACCGTGGCAACCTTCACAATGAACCTCTCATCAGCGTGCATAAGAATCGCCGCCCTATATCTGTGCATTTCATGATCGGCGGAGAAATTCTTTGGTACAGACTGTTGAAAATATATAATTTGTTCAGACATTGTGGATTAACAAGATTTGACAAATTATAATCAATCAAAATTAGATTTATACAAATTTCATTATTACTGTATCCCTCAATTACTTACCACGTGGTAAAACTCCAGCACCGTCCCATCAAGCATAACATAAAACACATGGTTCTCATCGTTATGATGCGTGTGTCCTCGCCAGCTACATCTGTGGTGAGCTCTCTCATCTAAGATTACAATTACAAACACTAGGTTAATCGTTATAATACGTATGGTGGTCTATTTTCTCTAAAAATATGTTTACTAAGGCAATATGAGTCAATGTATTTCTAAAAAAGATTCACGGGTGAAAGTGTTCAAACCTTCCATTGCATAGCCTGGTATCTCACGCCCGAGCACCCTCAGCAATGTTCGCCGGACAGTCTTCGGATACACACAGGTACCATTGTGTCGGAAAAGTGCGAGATTTAACTGATAATCACCTAAATTAGTGAACACCATCGGCTGACCAATTTCGATTGCAAAATCAGCAACAATCTTATCCCAAGCCCCACCAAACAACCGGTTATGCCTCACTACACTGTTTACGTCCAGCTGCACCCTTTCATTGTTCACCACAGCACTAACACCATTGGCATGAACTGTCAATGTGTCGTTCCATAAGTTTTGTAAAAAATCTCCTGGAAGAACCTGCACTTTCAGCATGAAAAAAGAGCGCATGAACAGAATACATGGAAATTACATTCAAAATGTGTGGAAACATTTTTCCGTACACATATCTACTTGATTTCAATTTTCATTTAGATGCATAAATCCCAGATGTGATACAATTATTTTATAACATTTACTTGGATAATTTTAAAATCCCACGGATCAACAACAGCCACAAAGTGTACCAACATTGTACGGATATCTACTTACTAACAGGCTTAATTTATATTCATTATATCAGATTTTCGATGTGGTAGTTTTATACCATTTATTTTGCCTTTTTTAACTGCATATCAAACTCAAACATATAGCCACAAACGAATACTTTACCACTGTCAAGCACCTATTAAAATCTTATGAAATACAAATACCATTTATTCAGAACAGCCACACATAAAAGTCCAACCATTCACAGGATCCACCCACCTTTTCTCTGTTTAAGCATTGTATCCTTTTTTTATTACAAACATATACAGACACACTTCGCAAATATAGATTCCATGTATTCACATTAAACACCTTTGCATATTAACCATCGTTCGCTCTAAAATAAACTTAATGCCAGCTATAAAAATAGACATAATTAAACACGGCTGTAACTCGATTTACTTTATAACAAACATGTATATTCTCCTCTGCTTACGTATTATAACGTTTTTAAAATATTTTCCTCTGTTTACGCGTTATAACACTATTTTTACCGTGATCGTTTCACGTCGACAGTTGCTTGCATATTAACCATAATCTAAACTAAATATATTACCAACAATGTAAAATTTCATCGATATTTCATAATATGTTTACATCTATGTAAACTAAAAACCATGTATATAGGGCGGTAAATCCCGGAAACGTACCTGTCCTCCATCACGGAATATATACAAGCACCTCACATCTCTATTCCTCACAGCAAGACCTTCATAACCAGGACCTTCGGTACCGTCCACGTTGTATCCAGTAACGTAGAAAGTACCCAATGCCTCCTTCACAAAATGTAGCATTTTGATTGAGGGCGGGATGTTATCCTCTACAAACTTTCTCCACTCATCTCCGTGAACTTGCAAATCATCATCCATAAGCCTTATCAAACATATATACCTGGATCTATTGTTCCCGATAAGAAATATGTACTCTTCGTCTTCATAAAATCTTTCACCAAATACCGTAGGCAACCTCTATAAATGCAAAACTTAAGTCACTTATAATGCTAATAACACATGTTACAATTAAAAAGTTATACATTCAGAGAATAACAAAATCACTTGCAATTCCATATTTACAAGTAGTCCAGCATACAAACCTGGTATTCGGGATTTGTTTCTTGATTGAGGCGAACCATAAATTGTTGATCCATTTCCCTGCTTTCAACCATAGAGTATCAGTACAACGATTGGAAAGCATTGACATTCATTATTAAAGGTAACACACACAGCCCTTAGAACAATTACTAATTCAGACAACGAGATAGACTATCTTCAATGACTACTAAAACATACGCATCAGACATTGTAATGTGCACAGCCCATAACATCTATATATCTCAGGCCTTAGACTACCCTATTTGGCCACACTGTACGACAATGTGGAGGTATGACAAGAAACACACGTAGTATCAACGATAACAACACCGGAAACCGTAAGACACGGCAACGTTTTTAACCAATACGGACCCAAATACACCCATTCCGGAAAAAAACATATTCACAAAATGATTAGTTTGATATCGACAAAAATAACATCAAACATGAAATCCCAACAACTTACAACCCCCATAATCAACGAACCAAGCAATCTATAACAAACATATTTCATGAAGATTTACCAAAAACCCATTTGCCTGGCAACAGTATTTTCCTTACCATCTAGGTTCTATAGCCACAACACCCTATAAGAGACAGGTTTCATGAAGATCTACCCGAAAACATGATCCTACCAGCAATTTTTTTTCTTTTCTACATTCTTAATATAGGTAATCAACAGGTCCTACATTAAATACTTAATCAAGTTAGTTAGATCATAAAGCAAACAGCAAAGATCCACACATGCACCTACAGATTATTAACTTAAATATAAACATAAATAAAATACAAATAGACAATCAAACGAGTTGGGTTTCATTCTTTCAGTGAGTAAATCAATTAACAAAGGTTACCAATATGTGAATGCATATATGGGATCAATATAGTATCATTCACCTTCTTTTTTTTCTCGATCACAGATATTTTGGAAGATGGAAGTTTGTTCTTGTGGTTCTTGTGTTATCGATAATCCAGTTATGATTGTTCTGGACAGGATGCAATCAATTACATTTGAGAAAATTAAAAGATGCCACACCAAGACTATAGGCATAGCTTAGTAATTAGTATGCTACAGAACTTGCATGCATTTCTAAATGTTACACAATCAAAATGTTGTAATGTCAATAAATGGGATTTAACAAAAAAATTAAAATGTTGTAATGTCAGTAAATTAGATTTAACAAAAAAATTAAGTAAATGCAATAAAAGACCTTAAAAAATAGTAATTACTATCATAAACTGTACACTATATTAATCTATACACTATATTAACTATACACCAAATACAAAACATGACCCCCCATCTTCCCAATGTCAGTTACCCCTACAAAATATTCCTTACAAAATAATTTCATAATAAATAAAGTCATCGCAATTTGCAAAAAAATCATTACAACATAATTCCATAATAAATAAAGTCATCGAAACTAAGCTTACAAATCATGCCCACACGTCGAGCTTCCTAAAAATGATTTCATAATAAGTACAACTTACAAAATAAAATTACAAGTCATGCCCGCCCAACGAGCGGGCCTTGACGTCTAGTATATATATATATATATATATATATATATATATATATATATATATATATATATATATATATATATATATATATATATATGTACACCTAGTTGATCAGTTGAGCATTTTTTGTCATTAACTCGCATTAAACGCTCGACCGACGGCGCTCAACTAGAAATGCTCGACCGACGGTGTACTTTATAATAAAGAGATAATAAATGTGGCGCCAATTTTCAATAAGTTGGTAGGTAAAAATGGCGCCAAATTTTCCCGCCTAAAATTCAAAACAAAAATAATATTTTTTTACTATAAAAATGCTCGACCGACGGCGCTCGACTTAATAAATGTGATGTGACTAAGGGTAGGTAATTTATAGGTGTTATATTTAATGTGATGGGTAGATGGAAAAATTAATGTGGAATTCCACATTAATTTCCACATTAATTTTTCCATCTACCCATCACAAATTCCACATTAATTTTTCCATCTACCCATCACATTAAATATAACACCTATAAATTACCTACATATGAAACCCATACATGTAAATGTATAATTTGAGGTAAATCTCGGTGATACAACTTTGGGAAACTAGTTGCCGAATCCATTTATTAACAAATGAATAGGATTGTTCGTTGTCAACGACCATTTTAAGTTGAAAACTTGTGATGGGTATGTTGTCCCGAAAATACCTTAGTATAGTGCGGTCAATCAAGTTAATGTACGATATCCGTCGTTGTAAATTTTGAAGATCTACGGATTGACCAAACCTGAGGGTAGGGTTGGTAGACCAAGCATGTAGCCATGACCTGGACAGGACACACGTGCGGGCAGCTTCTTTAACAGGTAGTAGTGATTGTATATGTTGGATCAACTCCGGAACAGCTTCCAACTGTGATGTGCGGGTCACTTTGATTCTCTTCACTTCCTCCATCTTTGGGTACCACAAGAATAAACATATTAGTTGCAACAAAAACGCAATAAACCAATTGGGTATCTATATTATCGGATTAACCCATTTGATAATGCACGCTGATTGTCTCTTTTACCTAATTCTTTTAGCATTTGGTGTTATCTTCAAATGGAATAACCCTTAAAAATCTTAATTCGAAACATAACTCCTTATCAATTTTACACTACAAAAAAATAGTTGATTCTACACACCTTTTGTTTAAAATTATACGGAGTATTAGTTTATGAACACTTAATGATGTGTAAAAATTGTTTACATTAATATGCGTGGAAAAATATGTAAAGCACTAGATTTTCCACACTTATAGTTGTGTAAAAAAAAGTCCACACTTTAAGCGTGAAGAATTATAAGATTTTTCCACACTTCTAGGTATGGAGGTTATTTGTAACACCCAAATTCTCACACTTTGTTACACGCAAATTCTCTTACACTTTGAGGAAGTGTGGGAAATTAACCTCCACACCTATCAGTGTGGACATTTTTTAGATTTCTCTACACTTAAGATTTTGGTCTGATGAATGAAGCTAACCGTCTCAATATTTTGCATCTAACATCGTTATGATACTTTTAGGTTGCACTTAAATTTGATGGATATGATACATTTATTTGCATTGAGAGTTGATTCCCAGGTTGCAATCAACTTGAAGTGGTCACACCAACAACCTCTTCAAAAGAGAGGCTTTACCACAGGTTGAATTAAATCGCATTAAACGCTCGACCGACGGCGCTCAACTAGAAATGCTCGACCGACGGTGTACTTTATAATAAAGAGTTAATAAGTGTGGCGCCAATTTTCAATAAGTTGGTAGGTAAAAATGGCGCCAAATATTCCCGCCTAAAATTCAAAACAAAAATAATATTTTTTACTATAAAAATGCTCGACCGACGGCGCTCGACTTAATAAATGTGATGTGACTAAGGGTAGGTAATTTATAGGTGTAATATTTAATGTGATGGGTAGATGGAAAAATTAATGTGGAATTAAATACCACATCAATTTTTCTATCTACCCATCACATTAAATATAACACCTATAAATTACCTACCATGCATTAACTCACATTAAATTTTCTGTCTACCAAACCAACCAATCACATTTATTAATTCTATTATAAGGTACACCGTCGGTCGAGCATTGTTGGTCGAGCATTGCTAGTCGAGCGCCGTCGGTCGAGCGTTTACTTTACAATAAAAGCATAAGTAACCCATATTTTTTTAACTAGTGACTTTCATGAGGATGGCCGAACATGAAGCTTTTCCATGCCCTTGTGGACAAGGAAATGTGGTTCTACGAGAATCACATAAACCGCGTACACGTGGTCAATTGTACTATGCGTGTCCTATATCAAAGGTTTGTTATTTGTGTAATATACAAATAATTTTTGTTATTTGTTAAAGATATATTTATTTTTTTACGCGTTAACAGCCTTGGACAGAAGAATATGGATGTCAATTTTTCATGTGGAAGGAGGAACGAATCCGTCTAATGACCGGTTCGAGAGGACCATCAACACCAAGCTCTGCAGGACCGTCAACACCTCCATGCTGTTCTGCATTATCATCAACATCAAGTTCTGGAAACCGGGAGTGCTCAAACTGCAAGTTGTTGGCTAATGAGATAATGGTACTAAAGGCAACACTCCAGATGTACAAGAATCCAGAAAACCACACGGATGCTTCAGCTGCATTACTTCACAATCTTTATGACAACTTGGGAAAATTAAGGGTAGATTAATTAGTATGCTTTAATGTTTAAAATTTTAATTATTATGCTGTAATGTTGAATGTTTTTAAATTATTATGACTTTTACTTCTTTAATGTTGAATGTTTTAAAGTTGTTTGTTTTAACTATTATGAGATAATGTAAGTAAAAAAACTGCTCGACCGGTACTGCTCGACCAAAGGAAGGAATACAAGCAACCAAACACAAATTAGTTCATTTAAAAAACTGCATAAGAAAAAAGTTCATTAAAACAATATAACTAAAAAAGACATTACATTAGTTAAACTTGGCAGCCAGATTGAAAAGAAAGGAAGGAATACAAGCAACCAAACAGAAATTAGTTAAACCTATTTAAACTGTCACCGTCAACACTGCATCATTGGAGAAAACTTTCAACACATTTCTTATTGTAATGTTAAGATAATGGCAGCCAGATTGTTTCGGTGAAAACACAGAAACATTTTTAAGTATCAAAACATTTCCAACGGTAAGTGCCTTTGCAAGATCCTCATCCTTAAGCACTTTGTGATGAATTGTGCCTGAGATTAAACCTGAAACATCTTTTAGTGTTACTGTGAGATCACCCAAAACATTCTTTGTACAAGACTTGATTATCCCAATAACTTTCTCAACTTTCCCATTTTTGATAAATTTTTGGATATCGGCAAAAACACCAACAATGACCCCGCCATCAACATGAAAAGACTCGACTGCTCTAACCCATGGCGCACTCTGAAAATCGGAATCCTCGACCTCATCACAAACTTTCTTAATGTATTCCTGTGTCATCATTACAGCACCCCCCACTCCTTCTTGAATATCTGCAGTTTTGCGGATCTTCGTAGCTTGAACAATACCTGCAGGACCAGGTATTTTCCTAGCAAGCTTTTCATCATAATTATCAATAGGGACTATGTTCTGGGTGGTGGCGGATAGTCTAAGATCGGCGTCGTCTATATCATGTAATTTTTCCCATTCTTCACTTGGTGGTGAATTCATTTTCTTCTGTATGGTGCCAGATAGTCGCAAATCGGAGTCATCTATATCAAGTAATTGTTCCCATTCATCATTTGGTGGTGAATTCATTTTTGCCATTTATCTTGTTTAGGTAGTGGAAGGTTTCAAGACTAAATATACTTAAATGGTTTTGGTGTGAATTCCATATGTTATGGTGTGGTGTCATATTTATATTGATCATCCATCTCATAACATTAAATCAACCATATCCCCAACCACCAGTCGGGCGGTCATATTTATATTTTATGGTGTCTTTGACCAAGGCAAATCGATATCAATTAATAGTCCTATGTATGTTCCTGGAACACTTTCACTTGTAATGAAAGTGTGTTGAAAGTCACAAGTTTGCACAACTTCGCATTAAAATAGGAAGCCAAGCAGATCAAATAAGAAACAAAAGTTTACGGCCATATAATTGTTCCCATTCATCATAACGAAGCCGTGAATATAACACATGCATTAAAAGAGGAAGCCATTACACATAACATTTACATGCATAATACAAATGTTCAAAATACATCATCACAACTTACAGTAATCCATCATCACAACTTACAGCATTGGCACCATGCTGTATAAAATTTACAAATGTTCAAAATATTACCAAGGATACTTGATAGGCCTACTGTTCAAATTATCACAACTTACAGTAATCCATCATCACAACTTACACCATTACACATGAGATAACAGAATGCAAATGTTTTGAGTTTTGAACCAACACCCCGCCACTAGACATCCACACAAGAGATAATAGAATGCAAATGTTTTGAGTTTTCAACCAACACCCAGCCGTTAGACATCCACACAAATACAAATGATTATTGGGTAAGCACTGGAGTAACCAGAATCTTGTATTTCCACAAATACTCGGACAAATGCTCACGATATGCTAGAGCGGCTTGAACTGGATTCTTTATCTTCAATTGTAGGTTCTGTGACAACCTGTGTAAAAATATAATGACCCAAACAACAAAATCCCCATACTTGCCACCTTGTTTAGGGATGTTAGGTGCATACCGAAAGGATACAGAATATGAATTAGGATCCAAGTTCTTCCTCTCCATCACCTCACTCTCGGTAAGTAATATGGGCAGCTGAGTTTCAAAAATTTGCCTGAATTGTCTACTCCATTCTGAGAGTTTATCATCTTTTCGGCTCCCAAGGCTATCATACAATGTAATAACACCAGTTGAAATTGCTAATTCCCCCAAGCTCCAATGGACGTCGGGTTCATTAATTGGAAAGAAGACCTACAATATTTGCATTATGGCAATTGTAAGAGTTGCATGTGTAAACTGTTAATATATGATAAGATATATTACTTGAAGTTTAGAAATACACACCTTCTTGACCCCTTCACTAAACCACGGGATACCATTCGTTACTCCGTCAGCATAGTATGTCGGTACATCATACTTAAGGATCTGGGAGCAGAAAAATGGGCTAACCATGACCCAATCAGCATTGGCAGGTCTAAAATGCATCATAAAATCGACACATACTCCAAGATGCTGTCATTTAAGAATACAAACAAAATTTTAGATATGATTCGGCGCAGTTAACACATAAATTGTAGGCTTGCAAGAATTACATACCGCATCAGTTAGCCAACCTCTATACTTGGAGTCCCTGCCCAATAATCCCAGCCAGAAGTCGAGATTAGTAGTCGTACCTCCGCTGCCCCAAGGGAAACGAAATAACTGAAGGTCCTCTTTTCGCGTAATCTTCTTCTGATCTTCAATCCAACACATTATTTCCGGGTGGACAAACGCTTTAAACATTACAGCATTGGGATTACGTTTCAGATTCTGAATGGTTGCAACCAAAAAATTAGGGGTTAAAAACACATAACAAGCTAAATGGTGTGGATTGTACATTAAGAAGGTGCAAGGATGTTTCACATGTACCTCTTTCCAGGGTCTAAGTGAGATTTCTTTACCATCGGGTCCAACAATCATAGGAGTAACGTTTGGAACATGTCTCTTTAGACGCCTTCTTAAAACTCTTGGAGTAGTAGGCTGTTGTTGCGTATATGGGTCTTGGTAGACCTTGCTCGCCTTCCTTTCACGTTCAAAAGGCACCCTTACAGTATTAACATTATTTGTCTCACAATCAAACATGTTAACATCCACCATATGAACGGGACTGCTAACTACCTGAAAAAAAATAAAAAATAAAAATAAAAATGAAGTTTTACGTTGCGGGAATGTGCCTGTTATTTGTTCTTAGAATAAATTAACATGTTCAACGGGTATTTATCGGAGTGGAGGCAGGATCTAAATTTTGTGGCTCAGTAATCTGGTCATTCACAGGCACATCGTCAAATGAAAGCAATTCCTGAATAACAGTATAGTTAACTTGGCGTGAATGCGCGTATTGGTTATACTTTGATTAGATTACCCACATAAAACGTATATTTACCATGTTAAAAGGGGAATCTGAAAAACGTACACGATGGTCATCTTCACCCACATGTTGGTCATCATTCATCACTTCATTCACAGACACATCCTTCACAGGCGCATCTTCCTTCACATGCACATCTTCCTCAACTTTAAATTGTTTCACATCCTGATAAAATGGACGTGTAAACAGGCCAAATTTTCTGGATGAGAAATGTAAGTAAAAAAATAAACAAAAAAACCTGTATATATTACCTGACAATCTGTCGGATCTTCAGTTGGTGAGCCAACAAGGTTATCCACTACTTCTTGAACCTCTTGTGCAGATAGATCATTACCGGAAGAGAAAATATCCTCTTGCACGTCAAATCCAGTTGTCTACAAAATAAAATAAAAAATACAAGTACATGAAAGTAAGCCGTTTCGTAAACCATATAGCATATGATATAAATACAATTATAAAGAACGCACCTTCGAATCGTTATCTACATCCATATTATCATCATTTTGAGTTGATTTCTGAAAAAAATAAAATAAAAAATCAATTAAATTAGTTAATCAGGAATTTGTTCAATTAATTGTGGTGACTGACTAAAGAAACAAGTCAACCAAATTAGTTAAATAAGATAAATAAAAAAATAAAGTTTTAAAAAGATAAAATAAAATAAAATAACATAAATGTTGCATAATTGGTTCTATTATACATAATATCTAGAAAAACATACATGTTCGAAAACATACAAACAACTATCTAACAACCATACATTGGTGCAAATTAATATACAAAACAATCTGGGAGAGTAAGCAGTAGTAGTGAATCATTTAAGGGGCTCATGAAGAACAACCCTGCATCCGCTTCAACACGTAGATTATTAAGTTCTTGTGACGAAAGTTGGAAGACTTCAAGTGTGTGATCCATTTGATAGGGCTTATCAGATTCAAAATCTGGATCTCCGTTACTTGTAAATCTAAGTAACTTTAATAAATGAGGAGTGAAAATGTTGAATAGTGTTTTAAAGGACTTTATTTTGTTAACACGATTCAACTTTAGCTCCCATATATAGAACGTATGGTACTCATCGCCTATCGTGTTCCCAAAAATAACAAGAGAGCCTCTTATCTTTGAAATATAGAAAGGTACAGGAAGCCGACTTAGTAAGCTGTCAGGCATATCTATGACAGAAAATTTGTGGTTAACCAAATCAAATGACACAATCATATAGCGTTTTTGAGAAGAAAGACCAGCAGCACCAACAATCCTTTCAGAAGCTGCCCAATAAATATAACTACCTATAACTGCTTGACTTGAACGTTTAAGTCTGATTGTTTGACGAGGCAGATATTCATTTTCTAAATTCTTCCAGCGTTGGGAGTTCAATGTAAATAACAAAACATTCCACGCTCCATGTCCATGGACCGGATAGGAAATCCGTAGAATGGTAGGGTCAAAAGTGAGGGGATTAACACCAAAACCCACAGCAACTTTATCTGATTCATACTGAATTAAACAATCAGGGAGTACTATAGCAACTGATGTTCTTATTGATGGGTTCCAAAGAACAGCCATCTTAAAAGAATCAGAAAAACATATCAACCCGTGAGAGCTGCCAATTGGAATAAGATTAAAAGAACTGACATTTGTATTACGAATTATTTGAGGAAGAGTTGGAAGAAAGGTACGTTGTGGGGACAAATTTATAGCATCATCTTCAAAACATATAAATCTTGACTCAACGAAACCTTGCTTGTAGATTATAAGGAAACAAGAAGGCTGAGTCGGGCGAACACCGAAACTGACATGGAAATTAGAGCTGTCAATGTAAGACTTCCATGTCTTTGAAACAGTTCTAAACTGAAGTAAAGACTGGACAGGAATTTTGTTAATGATTTCGGTTTAAATTTCAAAAGGTATGTTGTCTGACATTTTGTTTAGCGAGGTAAGTACTAAAGACTTCTACTTGGTGTAAATATAGGGAAGTTGGAAATGAGGTGAGTAATAAAGGCTTCTACTTGGTATAAATAATAGAAGGAAGTTAGAACATAGGAAAGTTCTAAAGGCTTTTACTTTAGGTTGATGTGACTAGCTTCATAAATACATAAGATGGAGTTTGGTAATGCTAGTACATCTTACAAAAAATAAATTTAAAAAGGATTATAAAGAAATATTACCTTCTCAACAAACACTCTTGCAGTGCCGGATGAACTAGCGTTCTCCTCACTCAAACCATCACTCTTGAAACGTTCGAGAAAGTTTTGAAGTCCATCAATCTGTTTTTGCATTTCTACCATCTGAGATACAAGTGAAGCATCAGGTGGCATGTCTTCACCCATATCCGGCAGGTCAATAACCCCCTCAGGCTTCAAATGTGCCACAAGTTGACGAAGTTGGTTAATCTATTGTTACATACCAGCCATCTGTTGTCGCATACCAGCCATTTGTGCTGACCGATGAACATGTGAACTTTTACGTGCTGTCAACTTGGCACGTGCGCCCGATGTATTGGCTGTTGGTGTATGCATGCCGGGACTGGCTGGTACATCATCAAACAACGGTGTTGGCATAGACTTCCGGATATAGTCTAAACTCGCTCTCTACCAAAGTTGATTTTCCTCATCAACTGTATATTAAAAATAAAAAGATTATCCGCACAATGCCTTTAGAAACAAAAAAATAAAAGATACTTCGTGTAAAATTATCACCTGTCGGCATGAGGCGAACAATTTGACTAGTACCAAAGAGAAGATCAAAATCATTCTTTTCAAACTTTTGTCCGTCATCCCATGCAAGTGCTCTAGGGATCACATTGTCATCTTTCACCCACCAATTTGTAGCATTAGGGAAGGTTTCCAATACCCAAATCTGTTAGCGTTAAAATTATTTATTAATGTTAGTCTAAACAGTATAAGATACAATTCAGAAAAAGTATGATTAATAAATTACACTAACCTTCAAAGCAAACACAAATCCACACAAAGTATACGTTGCTGTGTAGCCAGGACCCCGGTTAGCAATTTCTGCCAAATGACGTTCCCTAACCTTTGAAACAGCATGGTAAATCTTGTTGTGAAATTCCGGCCATATATACTCCCCCCATGGAAACGCGTTCCATGCATACAAGTCGTCTACAAGAACCAGGATATCATTAGAGATCATGTTTCTTTCCTGTTTGCCCATGAAAATAACCTCTAAAACTATCAACAAGCAAACGCGTACAGCATCATCAGCCGTTAGCTCAGCAAAATCAAACGGATCATTAAGAATCTTGACAAGATTCTCGGCCTTTATAATCTTTGCTTTCCAACCTTGCTTTTCTGTAAGTAATGCCATAATACGCTTACCAAATCCAGAGGCTCGCTTGTGATAATGAGCCAAAGAAACATCACCAAATCGAAACCCTAAAATCAAGCACATATCCTGCCTACCAAATTCTAAACGGTGTTGCCCAATGTCAAAATAAAAAGGAGTATTTATATCAGGATTCTGAACTTCACGTTGATGTTGTAGTAAATAGTGCAGCAACTGATTGTCATGCTCGTGTGTTTTTATGTTTAACCAATTCCCAAAGACTGTGTTTTTAAACAGGGCAAGACATTCCGGCCTTGCACTCAACTTTTGCTTTATGTTTTTTAGCAAGTGGAGCTTTGTTCTCACGCTGACCTTGGCATGATACAACTATAAACACAAACAAACAAACAAACAATCAAAATATGATTATAAATCAAACTTTATTATATAACTTAACAATTACGTATTTTTATAATGTTCAAATTAAAACGATAGAAATGATTTTCAGCCTCATAGATCTTTGCATGATTTTCAGCCTCATAGATCTTTGCATGTTTGGATATTAGTGTTTTGCTATGCTAGTTTTAGATCACCGTGACATGTAAATATATTGACTTTAGTCTTATTAATATCACATGATCAGATAACAAACAAATTTAAATTGTAATACTGAA
Organism: Artemisia tridentata subsp. tridentata; assembly: GCA_021014915.2. Lineage (NCBI taxonomy): Eukaryota > Viridiplantae > Streptophyta > Magnoliopsida > Asterales > Asteraceae > Artemisia > Artemisia tridentata. The sequence continues at coordinate 71,751,919 of CP139505.1, forward strand.
CGAGCTTCACAAGTTGACAAATACGAGAAAACAAACTACGTACTAACATTTAAGCTATAGGGTGACAAGTTAGACATTTATTGGCTATAATGAATGAAGTTATAAATTGATCACTAGCAACACAAGTCGGGCCATGGTGTATGTTCTATTAAATAAGCACTTAATCAAAACTATTGTTTTATGTTTTCGATATGGGCATTGTTGCTGGGTTCAAGTTTGATGTCAACTTGATCATCATCTTCTACAAATTCTTTAAAGCATGATCAACACAAACAATATATTCAAGTTATAGCTCATCTTCTACAAATTCTGTAACGACATTGTACATCTTCATATTGAGAAATACGCAAATATTCATGTTTTACTACATAGTACATATGAAGCCATACACATGCCTGTGTAAATATCAAACATGTAAATCAATTTTAAACAATCTCGAACATTAAGACAATTCTATTAGGCAATCTTATACGTGTGGGAATGTCGGATTTGGTAGTCTATCAATTTTTGTTAGTTGAGACTATACACGTGTGTTATAACTATTTGGTGGCAACAACCTGTCAATTGAGTTCACAGAAGAAAAAAGATTGTCCTAAACAAAAACAGTATATCGTGAATAGCACCCTATAGGGTAACTCCTTATCGTGACAGAAGCAAAAAAAAACTCTCTTGGTGTTTTGATTTAAGACCAAATGTACACAACACCTTACGTAATCTGTGAACACAGACGCACACCCTATGTGGGTGTTTGTCGATCTCGAAAGAAAACCACTTCCAACACTAGCACAATTCTAACGCAACTGTGATTAAAACTAATCAAATAGACAACCCGAAACTACAACTGATTCTACATATTCCAAAATCACAATGAAAAATCGAAGAACATCAAAATTAAAACCACAACGGCAACAACAACATCAGGAAGATATTAAGCAACCACTATAAACGAAACCCTAAACAGTAATAAGCAATCCCACACAGTAATAAGCACTTCAAAAGTTTAAATGGGTCGGCATTACCAAAACCACGCAAACTAATTAAAACCACAACGGCAACAACAACATCAGGAAGATATTAAGCAACCACTAAATCCGAAATCCTAAACAGTAATTACAATCAGTCTACTTACTTGTATATCATCCATGAGGAATGGTTGATTGATAGTTTTTGGCGACTGGTTTGTTGATAGATTTGCTTGATCGATCGGTTGCACGTATCCCAAAGAAAGGAAGTTAGATTGCCGAGTATTATTTGTTGATAGGTGTTAGTTTCTGTGTGTGTTTTTTTGAAAAAAAAATGGAATTAGAGAAAAGAAAAAAGAAAAAAAAAAGGTACAAACCAAAATCTATACAAAAGATTTGGCAAGTACAAATGAATCCAAAGTACAGATTTTCTGACAACTTTTTACTTTTCCAAGGACAAAAAGTACGCCGTCAGTCGAGCATCCTTGGTCGAGCGCCGTCAGTCGAGCATTGACTTTCAATAAAAGTACAAAAGGTGTACAGTTACTTATATTCTGTGTGGGCCTGAATTATATTAATAAAATAATAAAGGAATGACACGTGTCGCAAGTTTTATGGAGTCGAGCAGTCGAGCGGTCGAGCATGGACTAAATGGGAAATAGATGTTGTTTTTGGCTCCCTCTAATTTCCTCTTATATATTAACTACTTTTTTTAAATTTTATAAAACTATTTTTTAAATTTTTTTTTTTTTAATTTTATAAAAGTATTTATAATAAATAAAAAATTTAACTACTTATTTTTTAATTTTATAAAACTATTTTTTAAATATTTTTTTTAATTTTATAAAAGTATTTATAATAAATAATTTTTTTTAATTATATAACAGTAATACTACCGTGGACTTGTCGTCGGTAATATTACCGCCAAAATTTTCGCCAAAATTCCATATGTCCCGCCAAACGAGAAACGACAAATTTTCTTTATGATCCCGACGACATGACGTCGGGACCATTAAAAGAGATAACAAAACTAGATCTCAAACACTTAGAAAAAAAAAAACGCATTTACTTTTTATCCTCTCCTCAATTATTGACGTCGCCGGCGATTATACTCCACCACCACCTCCGACACCACTACCAGTACTCCACCACTACCACAGCTCCACCATCACTACACCCCACCACCTCCGACACCACAGCTCCACCTCCGACACCACCGCAGCTCCACCACAGCTCCACCACCTCCTCCTCCTCCTCCTCTCATGTTTAATTCACTCCTCAACCCCTCCTTTGTTTAATTCTTCTTCTTCCCCACTTCTTCTTCTTCTACAAAACAGGTAATTTTGATTTTTGTTAATTTTGATTTTTGTTAAATTTGTTTTTTGTTAATTTTGTTTAATTTTAGTGTTAATTTAAGTGTTAATTTTGTATTAATTTTGTTTTTTGTTAATTTTGTTTATTTTTTTTATACAGCCGAGACAGCCGAGAGCGAGAGTCGAGAGCTGAGACAGCCGAGAGCGAGAGTCGAGAGCTGAGACAGCCGAGACAGAGGTAATGTGGTCCATTTTTTATTTTTTTTAAACTTTTGGTATCCCGACGACATGTCGCCGACAACAGTTTTTTTTTAAAACTTTTTATATACTAATGTGCTCTCTTTTAATATAGCCCGAGCCCGAGCCCGAGACCGCAGCCCGAGACTGCAGCCCGAGACCACAGCCAAGAGCCCGAGACTGCAGCCCGAGACCACAGCCAAGAGCCCGAGACCACAGCCGAGACAGTATGTTGTTATATATGTTTGTGAAATGTTGCGTGAAATGTTTGTGAAATGTTGCGTTTAAAAATCAGTTGGTGTAGGATAGAAGTAGGGCGCGTTAGCTGCTAAATGTTTGTGAAATGTTGCGTGAAATGTTCCGCTTATTTTCTGCACAAATAGGGCACGTTTACTGCTGATTTTCTGCACAAAATAGGGCGCATTAGCTGCTAAATTTTCTGCGCAACAGGGGTATTTGTTTTGCTTATTTCAGCCCCGAAAAGGGTGTGCTTTGGTGAGGTTTAACAGCAAGACGCCAAGGTTGTGTCTCGGTTTGGTTAAACAACCACCAAGGATGTGCGTTTATTTGCTTTAGTTTATTATCTTGGGTCTCACTAAGCCTAGTAATTAAATAGGGTACGTTTGGTATTCAAGTGGGCCAAAGAACACTTACGTATTAAAATTGTATTAATATTTTTGGGATTAATAATCGATTAGTGTAACATTTGGACTTTATCATATGGACTGTGATTTGGACTTTATCATAACGTTTTGTAGTGAATCAATTGCAAAAGTTTAACATGTATTTATCATATAGACTGTGATTTGGACTTTATCATAACTTAAAATAGTCGATTTGTGTATTATTGTTAGACTTTTGTGAATGTTTTAGGATTTTAGTGATTAATTTCGGAAAGTCCCCGTCCAAAGTTAATCATCCTATAGAAAACCCGTCCGGAATTAATTTATTAGAAATTAATTTTGGAAAGTCCCCTGTTTGGGACTGCTTTTTGAATGTTTTGTCTCATTTAGGATATGGATGCGTATAACTGATTTACTATTTGAGATTATTTCGACAGTGTTTCTTTATGACGTTTTCACTCACTCCAATTGCAGGATCAGGGGAGGAGGTAGGGCCAGGGGGGGAGGCAGGGGTAGGGGAGGTCAGAATGGCGGTAGGCAGCGAGTACGCGAAGAAAATAAGAATGTGAAGCTCAAGAACGCCATGAAAAATAGTGGCCCACAGTCGATTGAGTTTGAGATTGGTGATCAGGGGACTTACTGTCATGTGGGCCCGCACCGAGCATGGTTTAGCAATTACGTCGGCGAGCTCATTCGGCAGCTGCCGCTACACTATGACTCCTGGTACGATATAGAACCGGAGAAGACGGCTAACTTCCTTCCACAGCTCGGGGTCAGTTATTTCATTTTCCTTTTATATTGTTATGTTATCGTGTTTATTTATTTAAATGTGCATATTTATTTAAATTTGTTTATTTATTTATATCTCTATATTTAATTATTTGAATGTGTACATTTATTAAAATTTGTTTATTTATTTATATCTTTATATTAATTTTAACTATATTTGTTTGTAGCGTATGTTCGATTTGGAAAGCCACAGGCGCAGACCGGACTGGGAGGCCATTCGGTCGGCGCTCACCGCGTATTTCGCTACACGATATTCTGACAACAAATATGATATGAAACGCGCTTACTTTACCAAAAAGGGTGGGGCTGAGAAAGTGGAAGAGATCAGAAGAAATCCTCCTCCGAACTTGGAGCAGGCTGAGTGGGAGAAGTATGTCAATTTGTACATGTCGGAGAAGGCCCAAAAACGATCGGCTGTGAACAAAGAGAATAGAAAGAAGAACAAGATTCTCAGCCGCCACGGTTCGAAATCATTTGCCGCATCTCGACACGAATATGTAAGACACATTTTATTTTTATAAGATTATTTAATTTTAATAATATATTAATTAAAAGTATTTATACTAAATAAAATATATATGGTGTTTGATTTGTCATTTTAATTTGTTTCATCCTATATGCATGTGTATATATTTATACAGTTCGAGAACAGCGAGGACCACCAGTATCCGTCCCTGTTCGATACCTATCTTGACACCCACTTCAAGAATGGTGTTTGGTTGCAGGATGAGGCTCGTGCTCGGTTTGTAAGTATCGTTATTTATTTATTTATTTATTTTCCAAACACGCACTTAGTGATTTATTGAAACATAATCTAGTAATTAACCCGACTAACATATTAATTTTCTCATTTTTTTTCAACTACATAGGATGAGATGGTCAGGCTAAGGCAGCCTAGATCCGATATGCCGACAGACGAGGCGTGCCTCACGGAGCAGGAGATATTTGCCCGGGTAATTGGGGGCAAGCAGCGTGGTCATATACCCGGCGTCGGCAGGGTGGTACCCTTCTTGAAGAGGCCACGGGTAGACATGCCGCCTCCAGCTCCACCAGGTATGTACAGTTGGATAATATTAAATGACTCATCTTATGTATTGAAATGACCGTTTTTAAATTTTGATTATTTCGTTTATAGGTACGGCCGATGTCGACGGGAAGCTTGCTGAAGCTCAGGAGAAGCTTGATGAAGCTAAAAAGATAGTGGCTGAAGCTCAGAAGGAGAGAAAAAAAGCTAAGAAGAAAGCGGCGAAAAATGAGAAGAAGCTCTAGTTGTTGACGCGTTTTATGTCGACCAACCCAGACTGGGAGGCGTTTATTAGCCAGGCTGGTTCTCGAGGTGCCGCTGGAGAGAGCAGTAGGAGTGGCGCGGGAGGGAGCAGCGCAGGCGCTCCCGCGAGTGGCCTCGTCGGCGAGAGTGGCTCTAGCAGCGAGAGTGGCTCTCGCAGCGGGAGTGATGATGATGATCAGGATGACAAACAGGGGCTTTAGTGGTATTATTTTGTGTTGTTTTGTCTTTGGAACTATATTTTGACGACCCAATTGCAACATTTGTAGATATAGTAGCTAGGTTTAGCGATTATAACACCCCTTTTTGATGTATTTTGAGGGTGTTATAAAGATTTATGGCCGTTTTGTAAAGTTTATTAAGTGTTTCGTGGTTATATATAACCGTTTTAGCTGTTTAGCCGTTTTAAGTATTGGAATGTCTTGTATATAGTGGTTATAGAAAGCAGGTTAGAAACCAGGTTTGTGTAGATTTTTGCTGCAATAGAACTTCCATACCGTGGACATGTCGTCGGTAAGGTAGACTTGTGCATATGATACCGACATATTGTCGTCGGTATAATATTGAACTTATTGTCTATTATAAATGGTACCGACATATTGTCGTCGGTATTATTTACACAAATATTTGACTTTCGTTGACTACTGAAAATGGTACCGACATATTGTCGTCGGTAGTATTTACACACATATTTGACTTTCGTTGACTACTGAAAATGGTACCGACATAATCTCGTCGGTATAATTTACACTTGTGTTTGACTTTCGTTGACTCTAATTAGTTTGGATAATTAAACCGTTAATTATTTAGTACACTACCGACGACTCGTCGTCGGTACAATATTGTCGAACAAACAAAACGTTTGACTGGAAAATCATGTGGGTCCCACTATGTCGTCGGCGTTATTTGTCGGCATAGTCGTTGCCGACGTGGCTCTGTCGACAAGATAGGGCCGACGACATGACGTTGAGAAGGCATTATGCCGACGTCATGACGTCGGCATGGTGGAAAAATTGTCCACGGCGGTGGTCCTGTTTGTACTTGAAGATGTTATCAAACTTTAATGTGGCTATTAGCTAGCACGATCTCAGTGAGTTTATTTTATCTCAAAAAAGCCAAGGAAGGATATATATCTTAACTGACGATGCAAAGCTATTCTCTTTTAAACGGATTATTAGCAAGTGTAAGAGCATTAATCTTAATTGCATTGATGGGTCATGTAATACAGGCTATATATGCAATGCAGCTATAGATCTGATTCGTTCAATGTAAATTGCAACTCCTGTTGCCACTAGTATATAATTCTTGCTAGTTCGCTCAGTTTGATACAATTCCGTAGTTAAACTAACGAAAGCCACATTTGTTATATTTGAAACTAATAACTTTCTATCTTGTTCCAACATATATTAAAATCATGGAAGTTCACTTTTTTTTCTTTTTCTTTTTGAACGGGAAATTGTATTAACAAACTAGCAAATATTTCCGAGGTGGTTAAAATCATAGCAAACTCGATCTATTACGATGTCTCCATATGATCCAATAGATTGTATGGATTAGCGCATCAAAACATATCTTGCCATGGTTACTAAGATCGACCATATCAGCCCCCAATCAGATTTTAAAGGTTCCTCGGATAGTCGTTTAACATATTACTAAAATAAGAACAGAAAAACACACAAAACAAAACCTCAATTTAACTAAACCTCCAAATTGATCAGAATCCACAATTCTTCTTAATTAAGTACTCATGGATGAAGAACTGAATTACAAGATCTAAAAGAAACCGAGAAAAGACCACACGCACGAGCCAACAGTCTCACACATTCTTCATCACTGTACCCAGCTGTTGACAACAATTTCTTCAAGTAGTTAATCTCTATTGGCGACAGCACAGTTGCCGACCCTTCAGATTGTCGAAAAAATCTCAAACCACAACACGTATTGGGTAGAGGCCAAGGTGGAATATTCTCATGCATAACTAGTTTATGTAACAATGCAGTGGCGGTGGAGAAGGAACAAATCCTTGAGAAAGAGGTACCCATACGCTCTAAAGAATTGGTACCAACACTTTGTGACAAAGGGGGCAAGTGTGTTCAATATATCAAACAATTAGACAATCAACTCATATCACTGTTATTTGCATAAACATGTGGTTCTTGTTGGAATTTAATAACATGTCATACATAATTAAACGCATAAACATCAAGAATAGCGGAAGCATAAGGATCAATAATATGTAAACTAATTAACCAAACATAAAAGTATACGTACCTTTTTGATTCTAGCAAAACAAGAATCAATTCCAACCTAGCAATTGAGATGAACCCTAATTAGGGTTTATATGGATTATAAGAATTGTCCCTTACGGTTTTACAATTAAATCTAAGATACTAACAATAGTGTGTTAGTACCACGTTTTTATACGTACGTACTAATACCGAATTAAAGTTATGCTAGTAAATAAAACCACAAACGATTTGTTTTATTAAAAACAAACCGATCGACCCTATGTAGGGGTTTAGTTCGATCGGCCCAAACACTAGAAAACAAGAGAGAAAACTTTGGGTATTGTATGTGCACAAGAGATACAAAACAATGTGTTGGGAATTAAATGTTCTGAAGATTAGCATTTGGAATTACATGTTCACAAGGTTTGTACTGTTGAGAAGAATACACTAACAGTACTAACTGCTAGTGTATATCTGAAGTCTGCTCAAGTTATAACTAACAGTACTAACTGAAAGTTAGTACTGCTGGTACAAAGAAGGTACTGCTGGTGCTCAGAAGGAAAATACTCTAAGTGTTATTCTACTGCTAGTGTTGGAGATTCTATTGCTGAATGGATAAGTGTCGCGTATACTACTGCTGACTGGATAAGTATGAAAAAGATATTTGTGTATAAAAGTCAAATATATACGGTAGACAATATCTTTTATAAGTGATCAGTCAAACAAGTTGTGTACACAGATACATGTTGTATCTTTGCTACTGACACACACAAGCTAGCGATTAGACAATACTCAAGTGTGCATGTGCTTAGATATTTTACATATATAGAGAGTTAGTCATTAGTTAGAAATTGTCTAAGATTTGAATAGTGCTTAATGTAACAATAAGAAAAACCAACTCAGTTGATAGAACAAGATAGAAAATAGTTTTTCTTTGTAATAGAGATTCAAGGTTTGTAACCCTAGTGATAGTGAAGATCACTCGTATTATTCTTAATAATATTGAATCGTTTGGTGTTAACATTCATTGTTCATTATCCAACAACAAGCATCACTGTTCCATTTCCAATAACAAATAACCTTCTAAGTGTGGTTAAGTAGATTCCGCATACTTAATCATATTAACTCAAAGTATCATATACACACGTTTTAAAGGACTTACATCCTACCAAGTGTATTATAATCCCTCGCAACTGGTATCAGAGCAAGGCTGATATCTTTGATTTAGAAAAAGAAGAAGAAGAAATGGACATGGAGTCTATTCAGACGAATGTTGCTGCAAAGTTACCAATGCTCAAACAGAATGAGTTTGAGATGTGAAGGCTGAGGATAGAGCAATATTTCCAAGTGCAAGATTATACACTTTGGGAAATTATTGAAGATGGAAACTCTTACACGCCTACAACCACTACATCACAAGTTGAGGGTAAAGATGAAGTAACTGTGCTGATCAACCCAATGACTGTGCTGATCATCTCCTAGTACCTCAAATCCAATTGAAGATGTGAGGGTTGATGGTGAAGTTAGTACTGCTAGTTCATCAAGCAGTACTATTGCTATAATGGATGAGAAGACTTGTTGTGCCTTTTTAATAAGTCAGAATAATGGGTCCATGCTCACTTATGAAGACCTCCAAGAAATCAATGATGATGATTTGGAGGAAATGGACCTGAAATGGCAAATTTCTCTTCTTAGCATGAGGACTAAGAAGTTCTATCAAAGGACAGGGAAGAAGCTCACAATCAGCAACAATGATACTGCTGGTTTTGACAAGTCAAAGATAGAATGCTACTACTGCCACATGATTGGGCACTTCTCAAGAGAATGTAGAAGACCAAGGCAGCAAGATAGCAAGAACAGAGGTTTTGGAAGCAAATCCAAAACAGGGGAGTTTTCTGAGCCAAACTCAAAAGCTATGGTAGCTAGTGATGGCTTAGGATTTGATTGGAGTTTCATGGCGGATGAAGAAGAAGCTTCTTCTCAGATGGCACTCATGGCTTTATCTACTGAGGTACAATGTGATAAAGTTTGTTCAAATAATTGTACTGCTATTAAAGATTTAGAAACTTTAAGAAAACGTTATGAAGATCAAAGGACAGAACTAACCAACAATATTCATAACTTAACAAACCATAAGAGAGGTTTAGCTGTCCTAGAAGAACAAATCTTACACTATAAGGCCAATGAAGCTACTTTTACTGAGGCCAAAATTCTTCTTAACAGAGAAATTTTGATTCAAAATGTTGACATTAGTAATTTGAAGGCTGAGCTAGATAGTGTAAACACTATGTAGGAAACTAGAAGGGGGGTTGAATAGTTTACCGGTTTTTATGTTCTTTGAAAAATCTTGTTTTAAAAGTTAGCTATTGGAAACATTGATTCGAATCTTTATGTGTAATCAATCAACACCAATATGAACTACACACTATACTAACTAATGCTAAATAATAAAAGTAAAGAATAGAGTTGGAAAGATCAAACCGAGACAAAGGATTTATAGTGGTTCAGCTACGAAGCTCTTCTTCGCCCTACTTCACTCCCCGAGTACCACACTCGAGAGTTTCAAGCACTATGTCAACAACCTCCCTTCAGGCGGAGAAAACTGTACACATCGCTTATCCTATTACCGACACTAAGCTAAATGTCGAGTGCTAATCTTAGCTAGCACCAATCTACCAAGGTCCACGTGACCAAACACTCAAGCCCAATGGCTTCAAGAGATCACCAAGATCTCAACACGATCACAATGATCAACACGCACTCAACTAACTCTATCCTATCGACCCTTGATCTTCTTGATCAATCACACAAGCCCAATGGCTTCAAGAGATGTTCACTATCTCTTATAAGATCACACTTGATCTTCACTCTCACTCACCAAAGATAAATAAACTTGTAGTATGCTATGATACAACAAGGTTGTAACAAATGTTACAAAATCCTAACAACTATAACTCTTGTATCTTCTTGAATACCTTGAGTTCTTCTCTTACAAATGAAGAGGAATGATAACACCTTGTATCAACTTGGATACTTGTGTTCTTCTCTTGCTAATGAAGTGGAATGAAGAGGATCTATTGGTGGATGATTGGATCACTCTTAAAACAAAAGAAAACTAATCTAAATGATCAAAAAGAAAGAAAGGTGTGAGAGGTTTAAACTCAGAAGTTTTTCTGTGTGAAAGGGTGCCTAAAAACTGTGAATGGGGTTGGTTTTTATAGGCAAGAAAATTCTGAACGTTACAGAAAGTTTTGTACGGACGGCTCCACTAAATGCACCACAGCTCCACTAAATTTAGTGGAACCGTGGAGCCGTCCCAGACAAGGACGTTCCAACTTTTGTCTTTTCTGGTGAAAACTTATTTGGGGAAGTTTGGAGCTGATTTTGGGGGAAAAAATAGTTGTTATGTTTTTCAAACTTATTTTTCCATTAAAACATTTCTTAATTATTCAAAAATAATTTGTAAGGTATATTTTTGAAAAAAATGTTTTGTCACATTAAAATGTGAGTTCTCAAAACCAAAATTTACTTCTTTAATCATTTGTCAAGTTTGTAAATTTGTTCAAGAGTGATTTGTGAAGAAACGGGATCTTCCGATTAAAAACTTGTTTATATTAATTTTAACGTAACGTGATTTCACATTTTGTCATCCTCAAAACGTGAAGTAATCGAAAGATATAAATAACGTTTTTAGAACATTATTTGCATCAACACACTAGATCTACTTTATCAAACAACTAATATCACTATAATATGATGACACTCAAGACAGAAAAGATAGAAATATAGATGAAGAGGTGGAACATATACTTTAAACTGGAAATCTATTAGCTTAAAAGAGAAGCCAACAAATACAAACAATAACAGCTCACACACTCTCACTTTTTCTCTCTCTTGAGGCACACTTTGTTTTGAGGAGAAAGTGTGTTTAAATAGCCACAGCATGTGACGCCATATTGTCTTTTTCATGGGCTTTGATAGGGCTTGGTTGGGATTTTGATGGGCTAGACATTACATGAGCTTTTTCTAACATATTATAACATCAAAATCCCGACTTTTCTATACATACTTAACCTACTCGACACACATGTATTAAAGTTACAAATGATCATCACTTGACTAATAATTTAAATGCTAACAATCTCCCCCTGAGGGATGGTCATTTCAATGATGCTCCCAGTGATAGGTCTTTTGTCTTCAACGTCTTGAACATTGTGTGTCGATGTAGAATAGTCTTCATTCATCGATCCTTCATGCAATGCGATCTTCAAAATAATCGACTTGAGGTAATTCTTGCCATGATCAACATCTTCGAGTGATGATGCATCGTGTCCTCCAACAATCTCCCCTTATACTTTGCTAACAATCTCCCCTTATACTTTCATCATTTGACATATGAACTTGTTCTTGACATCTTGATTAGCCTTTTGACTTTGTCGTTACACTCTGTCTTTAACTTGATCCTTCTGTCTTGAAATTTTTACACTTGAGCTTTGTTGGGGATGTTCTTCATAAGTATGAGTATGCTGAGGTGAAGATGTTTGATGTATCAGATGATGGTTGATGGATGTTTATAGGTAGCTGCATAAAATTGTTAGTAATAATCATCCAGCGCTTACAGGTTGGGACATTGAGATCGTCAACAGCATAGTGTGAAGACTTTCTCTAATCCTTCCCCAGGCCATTTTGAACCGGATACCCCCGAGAGGGCTTACACGGACACACCGAAGTGCACCCACGATTCAGTGAGTCGCTGGAGATCACCCCACGACTGTAGACCGTTTGAAGCACGAAACCATCATGATATAAATGGCAAGATCTTTAGATCTCATTAAGACTCTTGTACACCTTGTGTCCTTTTTGGTGAACACAAGGGTATTATTATGGAAGTGTTCCTAAGAGATCTTTGATGAATCTCATGGCTCTAGACTCGATTGTGCATTTTAGTTTTAGTAGACGGAGGCATGGAGCAGAGTGCCACCTTTTCAATATCAACACATCTCGGAATGAGAGGCCGATAGATTATGTAGTGTTCTCCGTGAGAAATGAAACAAATATCTTTTAAGAGATATCTGAGTGGCTAGGAAGGGTTTGTGTAGTGCGTCACTGGGTCCATGACGTCTTGCCTTCAATATCAGTATCAACTTGTGATAACCGATAGCAGATGTATTGACCCGGTTTCTGCCCTAAGTTTTCATGGAGGGCTATTTCTTTTCACCCTTTCATAAAACTTTTTCTTTTTAATTCTTCAACCCCTTCTTTCCCTTTCTCATTTACTCCTTTTTTTTTCAATCTTTCCTAAGGACTTCTAATTCTAATCTAATGGAATTGTCCTTGGGTAGATTCCTCCGGCTCTGGCGGATCATTGGAGATAAACCTAACCATAATCACCTTATTACTCCATGATTATCCTAGATTTATCGATCACTCGCCATAAAACCTTTTGTGAAAATCTCTCAAAGTGTTTATGAGTGAACACAATCTAGTTAATACTTCGAGAGTTTTGCATTTTCTGAAATACTCCCCCTTCACATGTGCTTATGCATTTTTAAGATAAATTTGCACATGTTGGGTAGAGTTCGCACATTTGAAATGATTGACTTTCAATGAACATGAACATCGCGAGACACGTTTACATCACTAGCTGGACTAGCTTGAAATTATTACCCGTCCCAGTCATATTCAATGATCATCTCTCGAATTGGTACATTCTACTCAGACAAGTCCTTTGCGAGACACGTTTACATCACTGGAAGAACCAGCTTGAAATTATTACCCGTCCCGGACAAGTCTTTTCGATAGCAGACATTTAGTTTTCGTCAATTCGAGGGTTAAAACCTTGAGTCTAGCTCTTTTGAGATTCAATCCTCGATCTTTAAACTTTTTGATCACATTTTAATCACGTCTTCTCCCCCTCAAAATAGCATGTAGTGATATTTTTGATATCAACTGATTAAAATAAAACTTTTTGGAGAGAAGGACGGATTTTCGCATGAAATTGGAACATTTTTTCTTTTTTTAATTTTTATACTCCCCCTTAAATAAAGCATATTGTAAAAAATTTGAGTTTTAAGAGGGAGTCAACATTTAAGCACGGGTTTCGTACTGAAGTATACGAAAGCCATAATGATTTTTAGGATAAGTGCTCGAAAAAATATTTAAAACCTTTGATTTTGAATGAGCACTTTCCTTTCTTTGAAGAGCGGGTCCTGAACTGAATTGTTCTGAAGCCATCAAATTAAGCTCGGGTCCGAAACTGAGTTGTTCCGAAGCCATTGAGAAGAAATTTTGAGAAACGACATGTTTTAAAACATTTGAAGGAACTCTTGCTCAAGCATCTGTACATGCCCGTATCATTGTTGAATGTCATTTCTAGGTATGTACAGAATATTGATTATACAAGAGACATGTCGTGAGAAGAATATTTTTGATTTTTGACATTTTTTTATTGTTTTTGTATTTTTTGAAAATTTTAAATTTTTGTATTTTGCTTTTGTTGGTGTTTCAAATTTTGTATTTTGTTTTTGATTTTATAAAAGAAATGGAAAATAAAAAATAGAAGATAGAGAGAAGAATTTTGAAGAATTTACAGAATTAGAACCCTCTGATGAACTGGGTTCTGAGATAATTGAATCACATGCAACCAAAAACGAAGAGGTTTCACAAATAACAGTGTTAGAAGTACATGAATCATCACTATGAGGGTGTTGACTATCAACGGTTGTAATGGTTTCTACTTCCTGTTTTTGCTTGTCACTATTATTTTTCTTGGTGCAAGTATCAAAAATCTTTCCTGTGGGAATCCATCTAAGACCAACTGTTTTAAAAACTCTTCCCGTGGGAATCCACCTAAGGCAAGATCTAGGAGTTGTTTTCCTTTCAGATGCAGCGGAAGTCTCATTTTGAGAAAAACTACATCCTGTAGAGATCCACCTAGTAGGTTTCTTAGCCTTTTGCTTTTTATCAACGGGTTTGTTTCTATTTGTCTTAGTGGATTGTGCTGATGCACTAGGTTTGCCGTTCATGGTCGAAGAGGAATGTGAGTTCTTAGTGTTGCATTCTACGTGCATAGCATTTTCATTTGAGCAACTACTTTTAGATGCAAGCCAATCCCTAGACTTTAGTTGAATGATCCTAGGTAGAGGTTTACTACTACTAGCAGTGCCTTGTAATGTTGTAGAATTCATCACCTTAGATGTTGTTCCTAAAATTCCATCATTTCGAATCTGTGCCTTTTTCCTAGCTGCTTCTTGATTGTGAGTGTGGACCATGTTGTTTGAGCAAACAGATTCTTTAACAGATTTTGTGGTCACATTCGTAGAGTTATTCCTAGCGGTACACACAATTGTCTTGTTGTCCTTTGAACATGTTGTAGCATTCCTAAACTCTTTTGGATTATCTTTTGCACTTTTGTCTAGCACCCTATATGTTTGAGATGTAGAGGCAGACGCAGTAGTAGGACTAATCCTAGAAAGTACAGGTTCTATCACATTCGGTGTTTCGACAACAACTTTCTCTTTTCCTTTCGCATAATCCTTAGGCAAAGGTGTTGGAGCACATTGAGAAATAGACATTTTTGGTGTTGCAGCCTTAGATTCCTCACCTTTCCCTTTTTGTCTATCAAGCTGAGACTTCAAAAGATCAATTTGTTCTTGCATGTTTTTGTAAGAACGGTCATACGACAATTTGTCATATTTGAATTCTTCCTTTTTTCCATCAAGTTGTTTAAAATATGTTACATTTTCTTTTTCAAGCTTAGCAAGCGCATTTTCATATTTTTCAACAATTGCAGAAGTCTCAGCTCGAAGTCTTTCATCATCCTCTACAGAATATGTTTGATAAATAATGGACATAATTTCAGTCGATAGAGTTACTTCGAAGAGAGTGTCATTGTGTCTTTCCAAAACTTTTATGTGTTCAATGTTTTCATTAGCTTCTTTCACCAGGGATTTGTGGTCCTTGACAAAGTCAGCGGTTTCATTCAGAAAAGTTCTTTCAACATTCAGAACTACAGCATAAATTGCAGATAGTGGAGGAATGATATCTTTTTCAAACATCTTTTTCTGTTATGTATGAAAACTTGAAAACCAATCATTGTAGTTACTATTAGTTTTGGATGCCACAGTCATTTGAAGCGTTTCAACTCTCCTTTTAAGATCATCCAAATATTGTCTAGCTTCACTAGTGTGACAAGTGTTCTTAGAGAATATTTGTTCGATGTTAGAAAGATGTTTTGAAACAACTTTTCTTTTTGCGACAGCCACTGGTTTTTTGAAAAACAATGGTGACTCTTTTTGCACAAGATGAACGCCAGAATCTGTATTAAGCTTGTTATAATCAATTGGTTTAATTTCTGGGTTCATTTGTCTCATTTTAACACGACTCTCTTCGGAAAGCTCAATCGTTTCATAGGAATCACAAACCTCGTGAGGATCATGGTTATCATTTAACACACTGCCATTATATAACACATTCTGATGTTGCTGAGCTTTCTTGAGATAATAAGGGTTTTCACAACCGATAACCATTTTCTTCATTGTATGTAAAATTAGGTTTGGATCGTTAATTAACAAATTAATTGTTTGTGTTGAATGACCTATTTTTACAAGCAATTCTTCCAACTTTTTAATGCTTTCTTGTTTGTCAATGATTTCATCAAGAAGATCATTTTCTCGTTTTGAAAACTTAGCATTCAATTCTTTCTTCTCTTTTTCAAGATCAGAACAAATTGATTTTTGTTTAGAAAGTTGGGTGGTTAATTCAGAAATTTCCTTGTTTAGGGATTTTATTTGCATGTTCAACTTACCATCGAGAGTGTCGTATTTGATTTGCAAATATTTCTCCCTTAACATAGAATCTCTATAACAGTTTCAAGTTCTGACTGTCGTTTGTTATTAAATTCAAAAGCTTGTTCATTTACCTTATATCTCTCAAGCTCAACGGTCAATTTCTCATTCGCGGCCTTAACATCGCGATTGATCTTTTTGACCTTTTCGATTTCAATTTGACAATTATGAAGTAATGATTCAAAGAGAGCACGGGTTTCCTCATCATTAGCATCATTTTGTGGAACTTGAACTTCATTAGGATTCATATCTGGATTTGCCAAATTAATATTGCTACAACTTGGCGTGTCCATATATGTATCGTAAGTAGGTTCGAGAGGCACATAATGTGGCTTTTCATGAGCAAACGGATTAACCTCATTACTTGAATTTGGTACCTCATGGAGTGGTTCTTTGTCATAAGTAGGAGGAATGTCAGAATCACTGTATGATGTTGATGCTTGCTGGTTAGCCATAAGGTTGGAGACTCCAGTGACTTCTGTTGTATTATCATTAATTCTTGTTGTAACCATGAAGTCGTATTCCTCAGCAGTCAATGGTATTCCCGAATCTTCCTTGTTGGCTAGCATCAACATGTAATGGAGCTTTTCTATCTTTGTCATTGCATGGACAATACCAATTCTACCTATATCACTCCTGTGGATTTCAGATGAAGTCATGAAACAATAATCCTCATTTTGATAGACCCCGTTCTGATTCACAAACTGATCCATTTGGTTTCCAGTATACTGCCCTGCATATTGCATTTGATTCCCCATCTATATACCCATAGCATTTCCTTGCTGATTCCCGATAACCTCAACCATTTGTCCTTCTTAACCCATATATAACGGCGTATTGTCAGTGTACGGTGAATTCCATTGGTTGTTGTTACGTTGTTTGAAGTTTAATGCCTTGGTGAATAATGCAAAAGCATGTGCCAGATCAGTTGCCATATTGTCTTGTTGAGTTGCCATTGATGATGTTGTATGATAAAGTTGATTCAGGATCGTTGCAAAGAAATAGGTGTTGTGGTTGTTGTAGGTTAAGCTTTGTTGTTGTTGTGAAGCCTTGGTTCATTGTTGATGATCGTTGAAGTTACAATTTAGAT
The DNA here is from genome assembly GCA_021014915.2 of Artemisia tridentata subsp. tridentata. Taxonomy (NCBI): domain Eukaryota; kingdom Viridiplantae; phylum Streptophyta; class Magnoliopsida; order Asterales; family Asteraceae; genus Artemisia; species Artemisia tridentata. The sequence continues at coordinate 71,769,292 of CP139505.1, forward strand.
AAACGAAACAAATTAAATAAAGTTACTAAATTTGACTAGACTATAATTTAGACAAGATCAAAAGTTCACAAATTCGACAAGGTTATGTAAATTACAATTTAGATAAAATGACAATTTCTATAAAAATTTCAATTTAGACCAAAATTTATACAACTTATGGATAAATTTCAATTTAGATAGAATTTATCTAATTTATATAAATTTGTAATTTATATAAAAAATCTAACTAATTTACACAAATTATTAGATATCCGATTGTCGAAGTATTTTACACACTTATACAAGTGAAAAAATACTGAGTTCGTAATCCTTGATGTTGTAGAAATTATGTTCGAATCAAATTTACAAAGTTTACTTAAGTTGTTGGCGTTTAAATGAATTGCAAGGACCAAAGTTGCCAATATCGAAAACTACTAAAATCTGATTGAATTGCGAAAGGAATGAAACTGTCAATTTCTGAAACTGTCTAAGCAATTGCGAAAAGGGACCAAAGCTGTCAATTCTGAAAAGTTTGAATACCAATTGCGAAAAGGGTCAAACTTGGTCAATTGCGAAACTATTTTGAATTGCGAAAGGCTGTGTTGAATTGCGAAAACTTGTCACCAATTGCGAAGGAGCACAATTTCGAAAGTTCACACCAATTGCGAAAGGGGCAGAGAATTGCGAAAAACCCTTTTCAATCGAAAATGAATTTCAAAAAACCCACTTTATCGAAAATCTTTACAAGATTTCGATATTAATCACAAGACGATTAGCCCTCTTTTATTACGATTCTTATACAAGAAAAGTAATAAAAATCAATTCACCACTTTGAAGATTCGAACGTTGGACTTTTGTAGTACTTCTTTCACGATCATAAACTTCAACTATACCACGTAAAAACCCCAACAACTTCAACTTTTTGATACAAAAGCTCACGTTCAACTTAAAAGCTAATAACTTTAATTCTAAAAATCACGTTAAAACTAAAAGCTTCAACGTTTTGTCTCAAAACACTCGTTAAGCATAAAAAGCTCAAACCTTTTTCACTAAAAATCACCAAACAACCAAAAAACTATAACCTTTATCAATCTAACGCAAGTATAAATCAAAAAACAAGAAGAAAAGTGTACGAATTTAAGAAAAATACGCAACTTTTAATCCTATAATTGATCTAAAACACGACACAACTAAAACCTATAACTTTGTTTGGCGGATGATACCACTTGTAAAACACTAGATCTACTTTATCAAACAACTAATATCACTATAATATGATGACACTCAAGACAGAAAAGATAGAAATATAGATGAAGAGGTGGAACGTATACTTTAAAATGGAAATCTATTAGCTTAAAAGAGAAGCCAACAAATACAAACAATAAAAGCTCACACACTCTCACTTTTTCTCTCTCTTGAGGCACACTTTGTTTTGAGGAGAAAGTGTGTTTAAATAGCCACATCATGTGACACCCTATTATCTTTTTCATGGGCTTTGATAGGGCTTGGTTGGGCTTTTGATGGGCTAGACATTACATGAGCTTTTTCTAACATATTATAACATCAAAAGCCCGACTTTTCTAGACATACTTAACCTACTCGACACACATGTATTAAAGTTACAAATGACCATCACTTGACTAATAATTTAAATGCTAACAGATAGGATTAAGAAAGCCAAAGAAAACATTCAATTAAGTGTAGATACATTAGAATATGCCTCTAAAGGTGTAACCAACATGATTGAATGTCAAGTAATCAACAAGGCAAAATCTGGGTTGGGATACAAGAATGTCCCACCTCCTTATAGAGGAATTCCTGCACCCCCAGGGATTGACCTAGAGCACACAGGCTTAGCTGAATTTCAACTTCCAAAGTTACAATATGGTGTTCAGCCAAAGGCAAATGTAGTTGTTGATGAACCTAAGAAAGTAAGTGAGAGTTTAAGTAAAACTTCACTTCATGAGGACAAGGTGTCCTCTGATAGGAAATCAGATGGTCCAATCATAGAGGACTGGATATCTGATGATGATGATGAAGATGAACAGGTTATGTCTAAACCAGAAGTGGTTAAGAAAGTAGGAACAAGTGTTCCTAAGTTGGTCAAACATGATACTGATAGGCCTAAAATCAATGTTAAACATGTTAGGCAACCAGTTAGATATTATGAGCAATACAGAACCACAAACAAGCCTAAAGGCAACCAAAAGGAATTGGAATGGCCTTAAGTCTCACCAACTAGGTGATGACTTTGACTTCTATAACAAAGCTTGTTTCATATGTGGAGAATTTGACCTTCTTGCAACTTTCTGCAACCAAAGGGTATCTGGGTATACAAACAATAGGGTGAATTTAATAAGGCATACACCTAAAAGTCACTCTAATAATACTAGAACCACACCCAGAGCAGTTTCATCAAAGTCTGGACCAAAAGCAGTTCCTACTGCTAGACCAAAAGTTCATACTGCTAGACAAGCAGTTACTACTGCCAGACCTTTTTACAATGTTTACCCAAAACCAACAGTTCAAAATGCAAAAATAACTTTCAAATATGCATCTAAAACTGCTCAAAGGCCTTTTCAATCAAAATTAGTGGTCCAAAAACAAATTTGGAAAGTGAAGGGTACAACTGCAAAGCCAGCAGTTTCTACTGCTAGGCAAGCAGTTCATACTGCTGCTAGGGAAAAGAGGGTAAATGCTGTTAAGGCCTCAGCATTTTGGATTTGGAGACCTCTTAAATCCAATGGTGCATCAACTGTTCTCAAGAGATTTAACTACATTTGTTCAGATGGTTAAAATATGTTGCTTGTCTTAAAGGCAAACAACACAAAGCCACTTGTAAGCCCAAGATTTTTAACTCTATTGATCAATCATTGTTTATGCTTCATATGGACTTATTTGGACCTACAAATGTGAGTAGTATAAAGCATAAAATATTTTGTCTAGTTGTTACTGATGACTATAGCAGATTTACATGGGTTTTCTTTTTAAGTTCTAAGGATGAGACTTCTAGCATTCTTAAAACATTCATTACAGAGATAGAAAACCTAGTAAACAAGAAAGTTAAAGTCATTAGATGTGATAATGGGACAGAGTTTAAGAATAGAATTATAGATGACTTCTGCAAGGAAAAAGGTATTAGGAGAGAATTTAGTGTTGCTAGAACTCCTCAGCAGAATGGAGTTGCTGAGAGGAGAAATAGAACACTCATAGAAGCTGCTAGAACCATGTTAGCCGAATCTAAGTTGCCTACCACTTTTTGGGCTGAAACAGTCAATACAGCTTGATATGTCCATAACAGGGTTTTGGTTGTCAAGTCTCACAATAAGACATCATATGAGCTTTTTAGAGGTAGAACTCCTACAATAGGATTTCTTAGACCTTTTGGATGTCATGTGACAATTCTGAATACCTTAGACCATCTAGGAAAGTTTGATGGTAAAGCAGATGAAGGATTCTTAGTTGGATATTCTCTTAATAGCAAAGCTTTTAGAGTATATAACTCAAGAACTAGAAGAGTAGAGGAAAACTTGCATGTGAAATTTTTAGAGAATAAATTCAATGTTTCAGGTGAAGGTCCAAAATGGCTATTTGATCTTGAGTCACTAACTAAATCAATGAATTATGTGCCTGTTGTTGCAGAAACTAATGAATTTTCAGGTTCAGAAACACATGATGCAACAGATGAGGCAAGGTTAGAAAAGGAGACTGATCAATATTATTTATTGATGCCAATATGGACAAGTGTGGATTCAACTTCTTATGATGAACCTTCTTCTGATGAACCTAAAGAAGGGATTGAAGCTGAAAACAGGGAAGATGAGACTGAGGAACAAGAAAATCAAGGTAGCAGTACAAATGATGTTTCTACTGCTGAGACATAACAAGATACTGCTAGGCCAAATGTTTCTACTGCTGGGCCATCAGACTCAACTAAAGCAGATTTCTCAGAAGATGAGGTGGATTTCAATAATCTCCCACCTTATTATCAAGTTCCTACTGCACCACACACAAGGATTCACAAACTCCACTCCATGGACAATGTGATTGGAGATGTACAATCAGGGATGAAGACAAGGCAACAACTGATGTCTTCAGACCAACAAGGGCTTCCTGATGCTCTTTATGCATCAAAGCAGCATGAGTATTCCAACTCTTACTTATTTGTATGTTTTCTATCACAAGCAGAACCAAAGCATGTTCTTAAAGCCCTAGATGATTCAAGCTGGGTAGAAGCTATGCAAGAGGAGCTTCTTCAGTTTAAGATTTAGAAGGTATGGGTGCTAGTTGGTTTATCCAAGGGTGTAAGGGTAATTGGCACTAGATGGATTTTCAGAAATAAAAGGGATGAAAGGGGCATAGTGATTAGGAATAAGGCTAGATTAGTAGCCCAAGGGTACACACAAGAAGAAGGGATAGACTATGAAGAAGTGTTTGCTCCAGTAGCAAGGATTGAAGCCATTAGGTTATTTTTGGCTTATGCTTCATTTATGGGCTTCATAGTTTATCAAATGGATGTCAAGAGTGCTTTTTTATATGGTACTATTGAAGAGGAGGTATATGTCTCACAACCTCCAGGGTTTCCTGACCAAGACCATCCAGACAAAGTGTACAAGGTAGTTAAGGCTCTTTATGGCTTTCATCAGGCTCTAAGGGCATGGTATGAAACACTGGCTTCCTACTTAATTGAAAATGGATTTCAAAGAGGCAAGATAGATCAGACATTATTCATCAAGAAGGACAAGAATGATCTTTTGCTAGTGCAGGTTATCATCTTTGGATCTACAAGGAAGGAGATGTGTTTAGAGTTTGAGAAACTTATGCACGATAAATTTCAGATGAGTTCCATGGGGGAACTTACATTCTTTTTGGGTCTGCAAGTTAAGCAATCACGTGAAGGCATATTTATCAGCCAAGATAAATATGTTGCAGAGATTCTAAGAAAATTTCAATTTGCTGATTCAAAAGTGGCAAGCAAACCAATGGACTCTGAGAAGCCACTTCTTAAAGATGTAGATGGAGACAATGTGGATGTACACACATACAGATCTAAGATAGGTTCTTTGATGTATCTCATATCATCAAGACCTGATATCATGTTCTCTGTTTGTGCTTGTGCAAGATTTCAAGTAACTCCTAAGGTTTCTCACTTAACAGCTGTCAAGAGGATTTTTAGATATCTCAAGGGTTAACCTAGGTTGGGTCTATGGAATTCTAGGGAATAACCTTTTGACTTGGTAGCATATTCAGATAGTGATTATGCAGGTGCAAGCTTGGACAGAAAGTCAACAACTGGAGGATGTCAATTCCTTGGGTGTAGACTTATCTCATTGTAGTGTAAGAAGCAAACAATTGTGGCTACTTTAACAACTGAAGCTGAATATGTAGCTGCAGCAAGTTATTGTGGTCAAGTCCTATGGCTTCAAAACCAACTTCTTGACTATGGGTACAATTTCTTAAACACTGTCATACATATTGATAATATTAGTTCAATTTGCATAATTAAAAACCCAGTGCAACACTCTAAAACAAAACACATTGAAATTAAACATCATTTTATTAGAGACTGCAATGAGAAAAAGTTGACTCAAGTTCTTAAAATTGATTCTGATCACAACTTTTCAGATCTTCTCACAAAAGCTTTTGATGTTGGAAGGTTTCAGTACTTGGTAGCAAGTATTGGAATGCTTAATCCTCAATGATTTTAAACTCTGTGTTATTGTATATAAATTTTTGTTAGTACTGCAAGCTTTGTAAATTGGTACTGTTATTGAAAAGTTTGTACTGCTAGTACAAATTTTGATTATTCAGTTCATACTGTTAGTCATATATTGATACTGCTATAAGACAAATGCACTACATTTTGTTTCTTGGTTTTGGACTAACATTTTCAAGTATGAACATTTGAGCACAAAGGAAGTTTCAAGTGAAATTTATGAGCAGCAGAATGATTATACAAGTTGCTGACATAATAGGTTCATGATGAACAGAGTTTGGGAATTACCTAACAAAGGTTTACACCTAAGTTTATTAATTCTTTAAAATCTCTTTCGTGAAACCTGATTATGATGTTTCACATTGACTTGATGGCTCAGTTGGTCAGATAGTAACTGACTTAACTCACTTTCTATCATTTTATACTTTAATTAGTATAATGAGCAAGTCTAAGGACATCTGATAGAAAGAACAGCTAGCAAAAGTGACTTTAACACTTGTGTTAGAGGTAACAATTGCTATGAGTTGGAAAACCTATCAAGAAAGCCCTTTGAATGGGTTTATCTGTACACAGGCAGTTATTTATAACTAAAAATATTGGTTCTCACACAACCAGAGGTTAAGTTAAACTGAATTCTTGATTGAGTGTCTGTTACACACTTAATCCCTTTAAAATGGTTGTAAGCAGTATGGTTTGTCAATAAAAAATCAAGTTCATACTGCTAAGTCAAAAGTTTTCTTAAAAAGGATTTTCAAAGGGGCTCAGAAAACCATCAAATGATGGACAATGAGTCAATGCCCCATGATTCACCTCTCACAGGAGTTAACACACCTGGAAGTGATAAGGGCAACATTAAAATTTAAGGAATTGATGGCTACATGTACAACATTGTCTGAAAATATGTTCTAAATTAATAGATCAGATGATTGTTAGAGATCTTCCAAACAGGCGAGGATATATTTTGGTACATAGTGAGAGATCTTCCAATCTCAGGGGAGGAAGATTAACCAATAAGGGAAGGAAAAGATTGTGGTTGTGTATGCTTAGAATCAGGGGAGGATTTAAAATTGATCAAGCAAAAGAGAAAAATTGGGGAGGAAGATTGCCCAAAATTGATCAAATTAAAGAAAAGACAAGAGCATACAAGATGATGATGTCAGCTTTTTGAGAAGCTAACATGTGTTATTATTCAGCCAATAATAAGAACAAGCTACAATTTCAGTTGATGGATCCTGGGAATAAGCATAAAAGAACAAGATTCTGGAGTATTATATATATTCAGAAGGGATGAAGTATTCAAATGAAAAAAGTTCTATCTAAGTTCTTTCAGTTTCAATTTCAGTTCACTACGTTTGTTCATCACTTGTAAAGGCATGCTAGAAGATGATTTGACTTCTTGGAACAAGCATCCAAGATACATAGCACCATTGCCTCTTATAATTCCTCCATCCAAGGAAATTGCACCATCTTTTATTCAAGGTTCTACTATTGTTCAAGACAAAGAAGATGATGTTATTGCTGAAAGAGATTCACAGAAAGCAGATGAGTCTGACTATTTAATGTTTGAAAGATCCTCACAATCAGAATTTAATTCAGAAGAAACATGTTGATTTGGGATAAATCATAAGTTTAGGGGAGAATTGTTGGGAATTAAATGTTCTGAAGATTAGCATTTGGAATTACATGTTCACAAGGTTTGTACTGCTGAGAAGAATACACTAACAGTACTAACTGCTAGTGTATATCTGAAGTCTGCTCAATTTATAACTAACAGTACTAACTGAAAGTTAGTACTGCTGGTACAAAGAAGGTACTGCTGGTGCTCAGAAGGAAAATACTCTAAGTGTTATTCTACTGCTAGTGTTGGAGATTCTACTGCTGAATGGATAAGTGTCGCGTATACTACTGCTGACTGGATAAGTATGAAAAAGATATTTGTGTATCAAAGTCAAATATATACGGTAGACAATATCTTTTATAAGTGATCAGTCAAACAAGTTGTGTACACGGATACATGTTGTGTCTTTGCTACTGACACACACAAGCTAACGATTAGACAATACTCAAGTGTACATGTGCTTAGATATTTTACATATATAGAGAGTTAGTCATTAGTTAGAAAGTGTCTAAGATTTGAATAGTGCTTAATGTAACAATAAGAAAAACCAACTCAGTTGATAGAACAAGATAGAAAATAGTTTTTCTTTGTAATAGAGATTCAAGGTTTGTAACCCTAGTGATAGTGAAGATCACTCGTATAATTCTTAATAATATTGAATCGTTTGGTGTTAACATTCATTGTTCATTATCCAACAACAAGCATCACTGTTCCAATTCCAATAACAAATAACCTTCTAAGTGTGTTTAAGTAGATTCCGCATACTTAATCATATTAACTCAAAGTATCATATACACACATTTTAAAGGACTTACATCCTACCAAGTGTATTATAATCCCTCGCATAATGACCCTAGGCCCTCTATTTATAGGATTCGAAAACTTGAAAGACAAGTTGGTGTGGGATTAGGAAACCCTAATCCCCACCGATCGGCCATACACCCCAATAGGGGATCCGGAACCTTCTTGACCTTTTAATTCCATCTATAAATTTTCCTTTCATTAGTTAACGGTCGTTACTCAATTATCATTAATTACTTAACAACCGTTAGTCGTTATTTGTATTTTAATAATTAAATATATAACGTTTTATATATTAATTATTACTAGTTAATTCTTCATACGTAAAGTGTGCAATCCCGTGGTCTCGAATTCGATCATAACATACCACTATTATTTTATGTCCATAAACTCACAGCTCCTACCTGGACATATCTTAATAGTGTAATTACATCGGTTAGCGTCTAGCAACACGCCGATGCCTCTAATACTACTCGAGTAAGGTCTCCTGGAAAAACCTTTTGATGATTCATCATCATTATTATCCTTTTGTCACTAATACCATTGATGAACTCAAATAAGTACATTTTATCATTATCATTTATCCTATTTATTTGACTTGTTTTATTATATTATATATGAGAATTGATACGTTAATGTTTACTTTTGTAATTCTCAGGTAAAAACAAGTATTATGTGAAACTTGGTGATTTTGGACTAATTATGGAGCAAAACAAGCAAGATGTTAAGAGTCTACTGAAATGTACAAGATCAAGATCATTCTGCTACAGATACGCCGCATCCTACTTCTAACATACGGCGCATCACTATCAAGATTTCACAAGTTATGATCCAAGACAGCAAAGTACATGCGCCGCATACAAGAATGGAGTTACGCCGCATCTTAAGGCGGTGTACGAATATTCCTGAATATATTAATCTTGGACCCCACGCGAAGTTAAGTCGATGCGCCACATCTACTTATCTTATGCGCCGCACCTAACCCTCAGACAGAAACTATAAATACCCCAAGGCCAGACGAATTTCGAGAGCCTAGTTTTACAAGAAGACCGAAGACCACAAAACCCTAAGGCCGAATTCAGACGTGTTAGCAGCACAAGACACACCTTGAACGAAGATACAAGAGCTGTAAGAAGGTCCTGCATGTATTCAATTCATTAAGTAGTTTTTGTTTATTGTATTAGTACACTTTAATTCATCAGGATTGATGGGCCGATTCCATGTGACTACGGAAAACCATGGGCACCCCTTAAAATTGCTTTCCCATTAATTAAAGTTTATATGTTGATGTCTTTGGTGACTTTTATTAGTGCATTGATAACCTCTGTGTCTAGCTGAGCATTGCTTGGGTCGCCATGCCCCTTCCTCGCCTATTTATTCTATCGTTTCTAGGATAGTGGGATAGACATAAGTGATCATTAAGGGTTTACTCGCCGATAAGATTAGAGCCAACGAGAAAGGTTTAACTCTCGATGCGTCGCATAGAACTATACACTTCATATAAAACTAGCAATAAAACAACTGACAAGCTACTTAATTATCAGGACAGGTCTTCTTATTGTCTCAAGTATCTATCTGTGTACGTGTGTGCTAATCACTGATTCGTGCTCATTAGTTTAGTTTATTATTTAATCATAACCAAACCGTGCCAGTCTCTCAGGCTGAACCCCCTTGCGTTAGATTAGTTTGTACAGCTAACTTAAGATATTAAATACTGATTAGAATAACTAGATAATATGTTCCACTCTTAGTGATCGACACTCTACTTACCATTATATTCATACTGACCGGGTACACTGCTCGTTAAAGTGTGTGTTTATTGATAAGTCGGCTAAATATAAATTTAAAACTTGAGTAGGCATTAATACTGCTAAACCACAACGACATCTGTGGATATAAATGAATAAGAGCACATAACACGCACGCATCACTAATACCATGTTAAATAAGGATATGGATCTAAGTCATTCTTTATTCAACTATTCTGTTTCTCGTTGTTTGTGATTGAGCAAGATTACCAAATCCTCTGAACGTATTCCAGAAAATCTTGGGCCTGGCCATGCAAACATCTTGTCAACCCTACGAGGGGCCCAACAGTATTAAACTCCAAAATGAATTTGAAGGAACAAATTTTTATTGACTACAAGCAAAACTCACGAATTTTGCAACATATCTAAAAACAATCCTTATAACTACCAGTTACGTATAGCGTTAGATTGCTTCACAGAAATGCACTACATCCATGACAGTTCTCTGGTATCTCAAGTCTGAGAATAACTATTCATGATTACTTAATGACAAGATCCATAAATTACAATCATGTAGTTTGGGATAAGTCCTATATTCAATTTATTGAATATCATGTGAAATTGGCATGTCCACGCATCAATATACTTTCAAGTATATTATACCAAAACTCACATTTGTCTTAGTTTAATGATATTCCCATATCATTAATTGACAACGGACGATTTAGAATAATTAAATTATTCACAGATTAAACATGCAAATATAGGACATAATATATAAAAGAATGAAAAATAAACATAACAAATACTTTATTTCATTAATAGATAATTATTGTTTACAATAACCTTTATCCAAATACTAATCACAGTTATGCATGAAACTACTAGCTAAACGAAGTTCAATGCCATTAGCATGTTTAGTAAGCTTTTCTCTAGATAATGCCTTAGTGAAAGGATCAGCTAAGTTGTCATCTTTGTGAACTTTCAGTAGGTTAATTTCACCAATGTGGACTTGCTCTCGAACATAGTGATATTTTCGTATAAAATGTCTGGTGCCCTTCATGATTCCAGATTCATTGGCAAATATGATTGCAGCATAATTGTCGCAATACACATTAATAGGCAATTCAATTAAAGGTATAACACCAAGCCCTGAAATGAATTTCCTAATCTGAACAGCCTCCATAGCAGTGTCTGAAGCAGCTATGTATTCAGCTTCTGTCGCAGACATCGCAATTGTACTCTGCTTCTTGCTCTTTCAGTTTTCTGCTCCTCCATTGATAACAAAGACATAACCCTTCTGAGATTTCACATCATATTTGTCACATTGCTAGGACGCATCACAGAAACCTGTAACATCAAATTCTGCAGCTGGATTTCCACCATATACTAGAAACATATCTTTTGTATTTCTTAGATACTTAAGAATATGTTTAACAGCAATCCAGTGAAGTTTACCTGGATTCTTTTGAAATTGACTGGTGATATTTTTAGCAAACACCACATCTGGCCTTGTGCATCTAACAGCATACATGATAGATCCTACAGCCGAAGCATAAGGAACATTACTCATGTACGCCACCTCTGCAGGTGTTGAAGCACACATTTCACTACATAAGCCATGCTTTACTTCCATTAGCAAATATCCTTTCTTGGAATTTTGCATATTGAATCTCTTCAATATTTTGTCAATGTAAGCACTTTGACTTAAACCAATTAACCGCTGTGATCTATCCCTATAGATCTTGATTCCTAGAATGTATGCAGCTTCCCCTAAATCCTTCATAGAAAACACTTTCCAAGATATGCCATAACACTTTGCAAACTTGGAATGTCTTTTCCCATAATTAATATGTCATCGACATATAGGATAAGGAAAATTATATCACTCCCACTAGCTTTGTGATATACACATGGCTCATCAAAATTCTGAGTAAATCCAAACTTTTTGATTTCTTCATGAAATCTTTTATTCCATTGTCGTGATGCTTGCTTCAATCCACAAATGGATCTTTGAAGTTTGCATACATGGTTTGGAAATTGTGGATTCACAAACCCCTCAAGCTGCGCCATATAGATGTCTTCATCTAGGCGACCATTTATGAAGGCGGTTTTGACATCCATTTGCCAAATCTCATAGTCATAGCACGCTGCTATAGCTATGAGAATCCTAATAGCTCTAATGTCTGCTACATGAGAAAAGGTATCCTCGTAGTCAACCCCATTGGTTAGAGTAACGCCTTTAGCTACCAGACGAGCCTTATAGGTGTGTACATTACCATCCATGTTAGTTTTCTTCTTGAAGAGCCACTTACTTCCAACGACTTTAGCATTGCGAGGAAGGTCTACTTCAATCCAGATTTCGTTATCTCTCATGGATTGCATTTCCCCATTCATTGCAACTTGCCATTTATCCTTTTCAGGATCATTCATGGCAGCCCTATAATTAGTAGGTTCTCTAAGATCCCCTAATATAGTTTCCTCAACTTCTACGTTAAGACATAGACGTTCAGGAGCTTTCACAGTCCTTGAAGACTTGCGAATGGGAACAACTTTAGGTGGAGGACCTAGACTTTCAGGTTCGACAGGAAGTTCGTGAGTGTTTTCAGAAGGTAATGTATCTTCATGATCATCTTCCAAATCATAGATTCTCCCACTGAATTCTTGAGATATGACATCCTTTTCTAGAAAGTCTCCATATGTAGCAACAATACTTTGTTTTCAGGTGGGTAGTAAAAGTAGTAACCCATCGTTTCCTTTGGGTATCCTACAAAGATACACTTTATAGATCTCTGTTTGAGTTTATCTGCTGAGTCACGTTTAACAAATGCCTCGCAACCCCAGACCTTTAAATAAGACAAGTTAGGAGCTTTACCATTCCATTTCTCATATGGTGTCTTATCAACCTTCTTGGTCGGAACCATATTTAGAATACGAAATGCAGATTCTAAAGCATAATCCCAAAAAGATAAAGGAAGAGTTGTAAGATTCAACATTGATCGCACCATGTCTAGCAATGTATGATTTCTTCTCTCAGATACACCATTTAAAGAAACAGGAATTCCATTACTAGTGATAGTGTGAATAAAACCAAGATCCAACAATAATGAAAAGGAAACAAAACCTCAAATAATAGAAGGTGCATAATAACAATTGTTTAATGACAGTACTAAGCCCGAAGGCAAAACTAAATTAAACACTCCTATGGCTTTAACAGCTACAAGTGCTTGATGAAGCGAAAAGTGTACCTTTTCGCACATGCAAATATTGCTTCCCATAGGCAAGCTTCCATTCCACTCTAAACCCCTGTAGTGTATTATAAATGTGAGTAGCACATCCAGTATCATATACTAGGAATTAATTTTGTGATTTAGAGTAAATAATTCAATCATAAATAAGTTACCTGTAGTGCTGGCGACCTGCCCAGCCTTCTTGTTCTTATTTACTCGCAACTCTTCGAGATAGAGAGGACAATTCCTCTTCTAGTGATCCACTACATGACAGTAGTGGCAAGCCTGATCCTTCTTTGGGATTATCCTTCTTCTTAGGAGGGACCAACAGTATTTCTTAGGTTTAGGTTGATGAGCCATAACTTGCTTACCCTTATCACCTTTACCTTTGCTGTGACAAATGGTAAATTTACCCTAATATTAAATTCATAACAATTCATTTATTATGACTGAATTATCAGATTAGGCCATTATGTGATTATAACGGAAAATAGACTTGTACATATTGTCACCGGGAAATCTCACCAAGGAACAGTGAAGTTATCACATTTCATAACTTATTCATTTTATTGTGGTGAAAACGGAAGGTTATCCCAGTTTCACTCAGACTGACACCACACGCAAACCAGAAAAAAAATCTGAAACTCAGAAATATTAGTGAATAATTAAGGACTCAGAAACGTATTCAAATATTACATAACGACTCTAAAAATATAAACTCTTATATTCGTGTCAGTTCCGGGAAGGAACCGAATTCGATTCAGTTTAATGATACGCGGGTATTAAATCACTACACTTTAACTAATATTCACTCACTACTTAAAAATAAAACCCTCTCCTCCACTCACAGATAACCCAAAACCTGCTAACCCTATTTTGTCTGCCTCCTCCCTTCCTCATGAATACAACGACCCATCACCATCCTTCACCACTCCAAATGCAATCCCTGTTGACCCAAAACCCTTGTCCTCTTCACGGATCTAGGTAACCCCACAAGTCAACCTAGGAAGAAGCCATAGAAACAGAGATTTCACACAAAGGGTAGGATTATTCACTCGAAACCCGAAAGCTCTTATGGAGCTACTCTCCAAGATCCACCATAAATCTGCACCTCCAAGGGGATGTCGAATCACAACTCACCCAAGAATATCAATCAAGATCTGAGAAAAACTCAAGAAAGGTGAAGAGTGCGAGTATTGTGATTCGATTTGGAGGGTGGGATTGATCGGTGTGGAGCAGTGGTTCTTGGGTTTAAAGTCTCATCCAAGTTCATCCTTCAAGAAATCATTGTAAGGTTTTAGATTCAGTTTACTTATTTATTTAAGATCATTCATGATATGAGTTATTAGGTCGAATGAATAAACTTAGGATTGATGTTATATTTTTTTCTGTCGATTTGATACCCAGAAACACAAATGGGTTTTGAGGAAAAGAATTTAGAGTTAAGATATTAGGTCGAGTATGATTTCCAGGAGTAGTAATCCTTGAGAAAAATGGCTGCTTGTTATTGTTGTTGTCGATAGGTATGGCATAGGAACCCTTTGGTAGGGTTAAACGGTTAATGGTTGTGTTGTGTTCGAGAGGAATAGGTTCAGGATTGGACCTGGAAACATTGTGAATCGAATAGGCCGAAAATCCCCATGTTTGTAGTATTCGAGAGAGTCTAGAGAAACCAAAGGTTCATGGTTCGAACCTGTGGAAGTCGTGGCTAGAATAGGATGGCTAAGTGGTACGTTGGGTGTTATTAAGTTATGTCGAAAACCCACTGTGACCAACAATGACTTAACCAAGCCATTGACCACCAAGGCTAGGTGCAAGGGTGGTCGGGATAGACGAGTAAAAACACCTCATCTATAGGAAGTTTGAACCGAGTTGATAGCTACCATTTGACCTCAACCCATGAGTACTACACTCACGATTCAAGCCTTGGAAGGCTCATTTGACCTCAAACCCAAAAATCTCAACGAGAGATAAAACCATTATGCCCAAAACAAACTCAATGAGGATGAATTTATGGTCGAATAAGAGACTAGAAATTTGTGTGAAATACGTCCCAAGAAACTAGATAAATATCGACATATAGAGTCTAAGTAGTTAGAAACATTTGAGGAAAGACTCCTCCTCTTATCGACCTATAGACAAGCCGAGAACCCAAGACCTTTGCCACCACCTAGGTCCTCAAGATACGAGTTCGAGTAGTACTCGCACCCAACCAACGAATAAAGTCATAAGAAACCCCACCAATGGCCATTCTCGGCCAAAAGAATGAATGCCAGGAAAGTGTCACAAAGTAGTCAACTTGGTGCATTTCTTTATTTCCTTAAAGGAACACCAGGCTAAACAACCCAAGTACTAGGACCAATGAGATAGCCCACTCGACAGCCCAATCGACCACCTTTAGCACAGCCCACACATGGGCCTGTGTATAGCCCATTTGGCCCACCAGAAAAGGGGTTAAACTCAACCCATAAATGACCCATATTTCCCTCCTAGAAAGCAATGGGCCACAGCCCAGTTAGTGATAACTGCTAAGGTCGAATAACATTTTCATGAGACTTGGTCGCGAACAGATAAAATGAATACGAGCCGTTCGCGAAGATAATTTGTAATAACTAACATCAAGACAAGTAATAGCCGAAACACATTAAAATGAGATTTCATTATAATGTTAACTTACATAGAAACTTGTATAGTCAAAATGTAAAACTTGGCGAAGATAATTCAACATATAGGGATATAAAAGCTTATATAGCCGAGTACCAAGTGAAATTCCATTTACATTAACATATATGTACGTAAAAACTTGAGTAGCCGAAATGCAAAATGCGACGGAAAGGACTAAATACATATACATTGATATACAAGTAATGTTATATACACTCGGGGAAGATAAAGGTATATAAATATTGACATACTCTCATGTATTTAAAATATAGTACTCAAATGAAGGTGACGACAAATAAAGTTCACGATGAAGATAGGCTATAACACACATCGAAATATGTATATATATATATATATATATATATATATATATATATATATATATATTAACACTTATGTTCATTATTTTGAAAACTAAAATGTGAGTCAAACTTAATTTGGATAAGCTCGACGAAGTATAAAAATTCTAAACAAATGTAGCGTAAAAATGACTTCTAATGAAAATTTAGATAAATTAACCAAGTTATTAAAAGTTAACGATATAACCCATTTCTCAAATCACATAATCAATGGGTAATAAACGTCACTAGTAATAACATGAATATAATATCAAACAAAACTGGAACGAATTGGACGATATATATTGTTCTAAATTAAAGATATGTAGAAATAAGTTGTGATAGATTAATTGTAATAACACAAACTCTAATTTTAAGTTGATCAAAGAATTAACGATATATATTAATTTTTTTACCATTTACTAGTTAAGTGACAAACACCACAAACGTTAAGTCATATTTTAAAAATCCACATAAACAGACATAACGAATAAAGTACACAATTACAATATATATATATACATACATATATATATATATATATATATATATATATATATATATATATATATATATATATATATATATATATATATATATCACAACTAGGTTTAATTCAATTCGTACCTAGATTGTTATTGATCCCAACCCCTCATTACCCTACCTTTAGGTAGATTGTATAGTTACACCCCACCATTCCTTAGGAGAGACTTTAGTGACCGCACTTGCCGCCACACAAGTGACAACAACTTAAACACACTAAAACATTGAAATTAAAATCCGAAAGGAACTGAATTTAATACTTGAAACTAAGTCATGGTTATTTAATATAGGTTGTGTGTTGGTGCCGTGCACTCTCTAATTTCACAGCATTCACTGTTCAGACAGTTAAAGGTGAGTTTATAGCCCCAATTTTACTTTTACTTATTTTGGGGTGAGAAACATGCATAAACCAAATTTTGTGGTTGTTCATACTGTTATAAAGTTATTGTGCAGATAGCCTAAGTCCTGAAATGTCCCCTACTGCCCGAATTTCATGAACCTCTAATTTCAGTTATGAAGCGTGAATGTTATAAACAGATCTATTGGGAGTAACGTCCCCGTTCGGTTTGACCGGATAGGCAAACGAGCGTATACCATATCAATGTACAAGTGTCTGGGATAAACATTTTCCAGGGCCTTTTATGATTTACATGCTTCTAGAGCATGCAGACCTGTTAAAGCTTCGGTTGCATGAACTTAGAGCTAGCGTAATAAAACATTTGTGTGACATTTCAATACTTAAATGAAAAACTGATGATGACATATTTGTCTTTAACTGAAACCTATGAACTCACCAGCTTTTTGCTGACTTTTAGCATGTTTTTCTCAGGTATTGAGGTTAGTACAAAGGGTGGCAAGGAACGGCAAGACGACAGATTTATACTTGACCAAAGCATTTTTAAATAATAATTAAGACTTGTTTTGAGGGACCAGTAGCCTGTAAAAAAAATTTGAAATCAAATGATTTATTTTTATATATATACTAAATCATGATGAAGAGTACTTCTTATAAAATGTGTAATTGGTTTCTTGATACCTTGCGTTATGATTTCCATTTCTGTAGCACCCCATGGTATTAATGCTTCCGCAAACTCAGATTTTGGGGGTGTTACATTTGCCTTTACCCTTCTTGTTCGTTTGTGGTTTTGGCTCGTTAATCATACCACCCTGAATAGCCAGTACTTGGGGGGTAGGAGCCTTTTGTGGTAAACCTTTCTCGTAATCAATAAGAAATGCGTGCAATTCACTCACTGTCTTCCCCACGCAGTGCATATTGAAGTTACGCACAAAACCACTAAATTCCTTATTCAGGGATCTATTGATTAAGTTAATAGCAATATCTTGTTCATAGATTTTTCCAAGTGCCTGTAGTTGGTCCATGCAACCCTTCATTTCCAACACATATGCACTAACAGGTTTCATCTTCCTGCTTGCGGCTGTGAAGAGCATCGATCAGATCATAGATTTCAACAGCTTGAGATTTCTCAAACATATGTCTGAGTTCGTTGAGCATGTCATGAGGAAAAGAATGCTCAAACTGCTTTTGTAAAGCAGGTGTCATCATTCCCAGCATCATGCAAGCCACATCATTATGTGTTTTATACTCAACTTTCCATGCTGCTTTTTCAACATCAGTTGCAGTAGCAGCAGGTTCAGCAGGACAAGGCTTATACAAATATTCCAGTTGATCTGTCACTCGCAAGACAATCCTGAGTGAGCGAAACCAGTCATTGAAATTCTGAGAGCCAGTCAATTTTTCTCGTTCAAAGAAAGTTTTGAACGCAGAACTCAAAGTAGTGTTATTGTTTTGAGTCATTTCTACAGATAAAAAAGTTCAAATATTAGTAATTTCGATAATACAATTTTTCAAGAAAATAAAATACCCAAGGAAATATTCATATAACCATAGAATTTTCTTGAAAACTAGAATCTAAATTGACATAATTTCATCACATCGGTTGATCTGCTAGCAATGAAAGTATTCAACAAGGTAATTGTCGAACAATAATTGACAAACAATTTCCAATTTCTAGATCATCATGGGATTTACAATTGCCAAACCTAGTTGCATTGTAAAAATGTTTCGTACCGATGTTATGCCTTGAGTCCTAGATCTCACTAACAACTCAATTTAAGTCGTCTAATTTAGAAACTTCAAATTTTCACGTACGTCCCCACGTAGTCATGTAATTTACCTTATCATTACAATCTAGCTAAGGTCTCACTTAGGCTAAATTGTAACTTCAAGTGTTCCTTATAATTAGATGGCATAAACTTAAATTTAAGGGTACTAGTTTTTTATGTATGTAATCAAAAATTATGTATGAAGAAGCATGCATACAACTTCATAACATAGGTTTTAATAAAAAACTTTTTATTAACCAATTCACTAAGATTAAATTAACCAAGTTTTAATTGATGTATTGGGTTAACCAATCAAAGAATTTACCTTTAATTATCGTCCATTATATCATACTTTTACATATGTCCAAAGACTTAGTGTTTCGGGTAATTACCACAAAGTAGCGCATGAAAGCTAATTTACCCTTAAGATGATTTTGTACTAATAAATAGTCGTACTAGGTAACTCTAATTTGACGCACAAAGGAGCGTAGAAACAAAGGTCAGCGCGAAGCTTATTAAAAACCCGTTCCTACTTATACCCCTCACACAGTTTGTCAAGTTGGGTGAGTTGTTCTTACTATTGGTACAAAACTCATCACTCAATTAAACTATTGAAAATTTAACTCTTCAAAACCAAATCAAATTACACCATTATTTAGTCCGGATTATTTTCTATTCAAAATTACCCTTTGTTTATAAACATGTCAACAAAGTAAACAAACAAGTAATAACAAAAAATAACACTAAATAATGCGCATATAACTTAACAATTAATGTATGTAAACAATTAGCCACATGCAAACTAATTCGATAAAACCTATTAATAATCAATTCTAGGTTAAATAATGCATACATTAACTATGGTTCTCACTTACAAAGGCAAGTGAACCACATGCATTAACGAATCAATTCCATAAACCATAGCTAAAAAATATGCCATATTGCACATAATTGATTAATTAATTTTAATTGAAGTCTTCCACAATTTGAGATTTATCAATAAATACATGTGTAAAACTTAACCATTAATCCATATAGACAAAATTCCAGGACAAAACATGCACGTTCCATCATGGATATCACATAATGTTGACATCAAGAATCGCATTCTGGAGGTCGAAGTTGATCGAAATACATGATTAATTCTAGAGAGAGAAAGGTGAAGAAAAGTGTTTTATTATAAATGAATAAATGAATGAAGCTTACACAATTTCCCATGCCCTTCATGGAGAGTCATGAGGGGTATTTATAGGCCTTTTACAACACTACTTTTCCCCGTATACACTATTAGTCCCTGCGGGTGCAACTATATTACGTATCTAGTCCAATTCATGTGTGAGACGTTATCTTCACAAAATAGTGAAGCTAACAATCTCCCTCCAAGATATCATTACACGTAAACGGTTAGAATGAGACCTATAAGTACATAATCTAAGTTAAATAACAATAACCATATTTAGATAACAAGATTGACAATATTGTTAACGCGCAGAGTCTCAATAAACAAGATACTGAGGATGACTTGGAGCTCCTTCTTCCGATGATATCGGCTTTGATCTTTTTCAGCTCTGAACTCCTAATGCATCATCCTTGATGTTCATTCTTCCGAATACTTCGGTATTTGATCTTTTTCCACTAAAGGCACTGATCCTTCGAGCTCTGAACTTCAGGTGCTGTAATGATCTAGTTAGGTTATTACTCCCTCCTAACTAGTGAGCCTTTTTCTTTTATCTGCTCCCTCCCAAACTAACAACCCTTCTATTAATTCTCTTAATTCTCCTTAGTCTTTCGATTACACAACGCAGTGGATAAAGTAGACACTAGACAGTAGCACAATGGTTATTTGGTCGGGTAGCAGCATAACAACATAACTCATATAGTATAGCATCCAGGTTGCTAAATAATCCCCGATGTACACATTATTGATACCTCTTCAGGTCCTGATTAAGCAGAGTTCCCTCAATCAACCAAATTATGGAAGATGAAACACTACTTATCCCTTCATGTACTTCTCTCTCCTAATGGTTGCGAGTTATCGGTATCATCATAATGATGTGTACATGCCATAAAATCAACTTGTACTGGAAGCAATATTAAGGATATAACCTCTTTAAGCACATTTTTTGTGAGAATATGTCGAAAAAATATGACTCTCTTTTTCTACAATCTCATCTCTTCTCTTCAACCTATAAGCGACCTCTTCAAAATCCAACCAGCTAGTAAATGACCACTGAATGGAGACAACCCAATATAACCGATCTGAGAATGAAGTAAACCACCCTTAGATATATGACTTAATCTTGTATGAAAGTGTGACTAAGAACCTGAGCACTACAACGTAACTCCTTAAAGCTAGGTAGTGTCATATATTGTTAGGTCACAAATCTAATCACACAAGTCGTAGATCTAGAGAGAGAAAATTAGAGAGAGAGAGAGAGAGAGAGAGAGAGAATGGATGGAACATGCATAAGAATAATAAACTTTGAATTAACAGGAACCAACACCCTTCTCATCATGAGATGGGGTATTTATAGTGTATACATAATGATGGGGCATTGCCCTAATAATAGAAGTAGATAAAAGGCCATGACCCATGGGCCTTCTACAGAGGCCGAACCTTAATAACAAACATAAAGGCCTTAATAAATAAGCAACCTATTACATAAACTATGACCAATACTTGATACAATGAAATGTGTTCCCAACAATCTCCCCCTAAGGATTGGTCATCAAGGTTGCTTGGCGTGTTCTTTGCTTCTTAGGCTTCGACGTCTTTTGTATCTTTGTTCTTCATTCTTGTTGTGAGTGATATGGTAATGTAATGATCTTCCTTCCACCAACGTCTTTAATCCCAGTGTCTTTACGTCTTTTCCACCATGCTCATACTTCTTTTGACTTTGATCTTTGTACTTCAAGTAATTCTCATTCTTTAGCTTCGATCTTTGACTTTTGAACGTTTGCTTTGCTTTGAACTTAGTGAGAATTTCCTTTGTGATGTTAGCATGAGCATGATGGAAATGGTGGTGGTGGAACTCCTGGTCTCCATAAGTACCTACAAGTAAACAGTTAGCAATAAAGTATCCGACACTTACAGGTTCGGACTTCGAGATCGTTAACAGCATAGTGTGAAAACTTTCTCTAATCCTTGCCAAGGCCGTTCCTGAATCGGATGCCCCCAAGAGAGCTAACACAGATACACCGAAGTGTATCAACGATTCAGGGTGAGTCACTGAAGTATACCGAAGTATCACTCCACGACTGTTGACCGTTTGGAACCACCTCGAACACTAAGCGTAATCCAAAAGGGATTACCGAAGTGACCTGCTGTCAGGGCTGTTTGATGTTGACCCTGGCAGGAATTTCCACTCAATCACTTAGAATCACAATTGTGAGTTCCCTCATGAAGGTTCTTGGTTGATTACTAAGATCTACGTAGGACTCTTGTAATTTACAACTGGTGTCCATAATGTTGAACAACCAGTGTAGAAATATTAAATGTTCCTAAGAGATCTTTTGATGTATCTCATGGCTCTAGACTCGATTTAGTGCATTTTGTTTTAAGTCGTCGGAGGCATGGAGCAGAGTGTCTCCTTTTCAATATCAACTCATCTCGGAGTGAGAGGTCGATAGATTATGAAGGGTTCTCCGTGAGAAATGAAACAAGTATCTTTTGAGAGACACTTGAGTGGCTTGAAGGTTTAGTGCAGTGCGTTACTGAGTCCATGATGGCTTAGTCATCAATACCGGTGTCACCGTAGTAACATCCAGTAGCATATGAATTGAACCCGGTTTCTGCCCTTAGGTTGAACATATGGAGGGCTATTTCTTTTCACCCTTTCATTTACTTTTCTTTTTAATTCTTCAACCCTTTGTTTCTCCTTTCATTTCTTTACTCTTTTTTTTTTCAATCATACCTAAGGACTTTCTAGTTCTAAATTATTGGTATTGTCCATGGGTAGATAGCTCCGGTTCCGGCGGATCATAAGACGTATTTCCTATCCTTAGTTACCTTATAACTCCATGACTATCCTATGTTGCCATAAACCAATCATTTGAAAATCTCTTAAAGTGTTTATGATTATAACACATATTTTGTTAACACTTTGAGAGTTTTGCTTTTTCAGAAATACTCCCCGTTCACATGTGCTCATAAGGTTTTAAGATAAATTTGCACATGTCGGGTGGAGTTAGCACTTTTGAATTGATAGATTTTCAGTGAATATGACTGTTGTGAGACACGTTTACATCACTAGTTAGACTAGCTTGAAATTACTACCCGTCCTGGTCATATTCAAAGAGAATCTCTCGAAAATGGTACACTCTACTCAGACAAGTCCGTTGCGAGACACGCTTACATCACTGGATAAACCAGCTTGAAATTATTACCCGTACAGGACAAGTCTTTTCGATTAATGACAATTGATTTTCGTCAATTCTTGGGAAAAATCTGAGTTGAGCTCATGCGAGATTTCATACTTTTAGTTACCATATTTTAATCACATAATTATTTCCCCCCCCCCCCCTTCAAAAATAGCATATTCATGTTGTTTTTGGAAAACTTTTGATTAAAATATGCTTTTTGAGGTTTACGGGAAGAATTCAACAAGAACTTTTGTGTTGAACAAAGATTTGTTCCAAGTACTCCCCCTCAACAAGTGAAATCACTTTTTGAAGGTTTTAAACACGAGATGGAATACTTGTTCTTTTGAGTAGAATTTTGAAAAACTTATTAAAATTTTGATTAATTCTACTCAAAAGTAAGAAGCTTTCGCTCCTTATATTAGGATTGAGGCATGGAAGCGTATCTCAGGGTCCTTTCTTTACAAGTACAGGTTATGCACTGTTATATGTACACAAACCATAGTCATATATAAACAATTTTGAATGATGACACACAATTGACAATAATAATAGTGATTTACACCAGATGACGGAATGTAAGAATGTTAGGATCTTTAGCTCTTCCACCCACGTAACTTTCTATTCTTCTCATCTGAACCCGATGTTTGATCCTGTAGTCAATTCGTGCCAAGAACTTGACTGCCTGCTTCACATTGTTTCTTCTCCAAGTCTGCGCCTTAACCATCCCTGCTTCTGCCCTTGTGTGTGGTTTTCAAGAATATGATCAATCTCAGACCTGACTTGTATCAAAGTTTCATCGCGAAACATGTGAATGTATTCGTAGTCCATGAACTTTGGTCTTCCAAATCTAACATACACTACTCCAAATGGTCATTTGCTGAAGGAATATGGTTGCATTTCTGCGATACCCGGAGGTCTAAGATCAGGTTTGATGAGGTTCAGTTTCTTCTGGTAACTTTCAACACCGAGATGAACATCTTCGACTCTTGTCTTTATCACTATTCTTCAGATGTAAAGGAGTAGAGAGTTGATGATGTCGTATTGAAGGCTGCTAGGGAGATGCTCGAGTTTTCTTTGTAATTGAGCAGGTATATATCTTCTATGTCATTTAAATTCAAATGAGGATAATCTGCTTCGTTAAATGAGTACTCATTGTCGTCTTGTCTTCGAACCATGATCTTAGTCAGAAAGTTGTATCCATATTTTGACTCTATTTCAGCACTTTTGATGGAAAGAATCTTGTCTTTGTAGTTTACCTTATGTTTTGAGGTAAACGTTAGCTTCCATTTGTAGAACCATTTGCGCATCTCAGGTCAGTGAAAGACTCCTAGAATAACTTCATCATTGTATTCTGCAATAGAGGTACTGAATAAGTCGCCAATATGTACTTCAAGTCCTTCTTGCACATAAGTAACGGCCTTGAACTTGGTGAGAGATGTAGCATATCATTTTTCTGGATTGGTGTTCCCATATATCAGATAATCCAAGTCATTGTTGAAGAAATATGCTTTAGGTATCTTGGGATTATGAGCTTGACCAATGAGGGGTAAGGGTTGTGAGTAGTCACGAAACTGGAATGTGTCAGTTTCACGAGAAGATCTTGCAACATCCCAGCTAACATTCTCAGATAGGGCTCTTGCAACTTGTTATAGGTTGTATTCGAAATCCAGTTGAGAAGTTATCAAAGTCTTGAATTGTGAGAAACTTGCTTTGTGGATGTTGACGATGTCAGACGGTTGTAGTTTCTGGATCTTCATCACTTTCTTGAGTTTCTTTGTGAAGTCCACAATTAAGCCTTATGCAGGAACTTCGTCTTCTGGAACTTCGGGGTATGCATCCACCATTTCTTCAAACCATTCAAACTTTTTAGCATCAGGATTAATCCATTCAGGAGCAGGTTTTAGTGGTGCATCCGCAGGTGGTTCAGGAACAGCTTCAGCTTTATTGTGTGAGATGTCATCGTGAGGTTCAGCATCATCAAACATTCCAGTATCCTGAGGAACTAGTTCTTCTTCGTCAGTCTGCTGAATCTTGGATGATGGCAGCATAGCAGTAAGTCCAGTCATTCTTGTACATTTTTTGATTGGCTTAGCTTGGTCGTCTTTGTCAGAATCATCATGACGACATTTGCTTGACTAGACCTTCTTGCAAGGTTCATCCTTCTTTTCAGCTTTCTTCATAGACTTGATCAAGGCTTTATGAAGATCACTTTCTTCTGGATCATTCATGATGGCTTCCAGCAATTGTCCTTTGAGATCAGCGGCGGAAGGCTTTGATGGTTTTGTTTGAATTGTGAGTGGTGTTGTTTGAATGTGATGAGCTACAATTCCATCAAGCTTTCTCTTGACATATTCCTTCAACAGAGTTGGAAGTGATTCCTGAAGGTGTCTGCCGATCTCTTTTGGTAAATTGTTGTTGAGGTAGTCTTCCATTGCTAGAGACACATCATATGTCTTGAAATCATTGATGTCATTTTGCTGCGTCGACACTTGAACTTGTAACACGCGAAGTTTTTCCTTAAGAGCCTGGAGCTCACGATTATCTGGTTGTTGGGGTGTAACTATTGGTGAGGGAGGCTTGGTTTTGGAAGTTTGGTCAACAGATGATGGTATAACAGGTGGAGTAGGTATACGGTCATCATCTTGATCATCATCATCTTGCTTATCATCATCCTCATCACTATCATTGTCTTTGTCATCATCACTTTCATCATCTTTTTCCTTATCTTCTTCATCTTCCTTCTTTTCTTCATCAGTTTTTTTAGAATCAGATTCTGAGGGTGAGTGAATGAGCTGGTCTGATTCTTCAGATTCACTCATTGAAGCACTTTCTGATTGAGACAATGTAGCTTCTGTTTCATCATCGGACTTAGACAAGGTTTCTATTTCACTAACCTTTGATCCGGACCCTTCACCGTTCTTCTTTTTCGCGAGTTTCTCAAGATCAGCCATATACTTTTCTTTTTTTTCTTGTAGGGCTTTCTTAAGTTGTACAATTTCCTCTTCTTTTGTCTTAGGTGGTTGAAGGGTGTCGTCGGGTTTGTCTTGAAGATTTATAGATTTGCCTTTGCCTTTTCCCAGACCTTCATCATGCATTTCTTTCTTTATCTGCATGATTCTTTTCCTTTCATCTCTCAAGCTCGGTTCCTCTTCTTTTTCTTCCTCTGTGGATTCATCTCTGAGCATTGGTTTCCTCTTAGTAACTTGAGAAACCTTCTTAGTCCTTGTAGTACCGGCTTTGATACCTCTACCTCTTCCTCTTATACCAGTTGGTCCCTTCACAGTTATCTCCACTGTTCCTGCTTTTTCTGCTTCATCATACCTTTCATATGCTTCAGGTTCCTTTACCCTCTCTGTAATCAATACATCTGGAATACGGAGACCTTGTTTGGTGGTGTTGATGGTATGAATTCTTACGCGAGAAAGAACATGGTCCATCTATACAGTATGTGCCTTTTCAGTCGGGCGTTTGTCGATGTCTTGTTCTCGTTCCATGAAATGGGCAATGAGGAGGTTGGTGAAGCAAGGGAAGGGAATCTTGTAGCTCTTCTTTTGGCTGAACTGACAAGCTTGATAGATCATATCGGTCCAAATATACTTTGCATAATCAAGATGAGTGAAGTTGACGACTTCCCAGAAGAACTGCAGATGTTCAAGTCTAGGGTTCTCGTGACCGGTTTCCTTTCCCGTGATGCAATGACTTAGGATGGTGCAGATTGTCAACCACGGTTGAGGAATGTATCTTCTGTCTACCTTGGAGTGGGATGTGATCTCTTCAACTGAATCATCATAGCCAAGATGTTTTAAGGACCTGACTATACGTTCAAAAGATGGATCAGCTTGAAACTGTGTGTACTTGCCAAAGACTGTTGGAGGAAGCCCAAGAACGTAAGGAAGAAGATGAACATCGAACATGATCCTCTTAGTGTCTAGGGTGACTATCATGGTCTCGGTGTCCCGACTGATGAACAATGTGTGCCAAAACTGATTGAGGTAGACTTCTGGTACTGTAGCGGATTTTGTCAGAACATGTCTGCAAAAGTGTTTCTTTAGAATTTCCACCATGATCTGACAGGAAGGGTGGAAAAGGTAATTTCTCCAAATCTACTATGTAGTTAGATTCTCCAATCTTTCTTTCATCTCCTTCGGGTATCAATTCATTCCTTGCAATGGATCCTTGAGAGATTGTGAACCTGAATAGTACAAACACCAACAAAGAGATACAATGGAAATAGCATATATGTGTTAGTATAAGTCATTTATTACATGATCTATACTTAAGTGATATGATGATCATGAATAATAGGAACACAATAGACAAACAACCATATAATAGTAAACACAATTGTTCAACTTGACACTTATCTATAGTGAGAAAATTTTTACAAGTCTGAAAAACTTTGCTTACTCGAAGGAAAATAGTCTTACTCGAAGAAAGGGAGAAAAACATCCTTACCCGAAGGATTTAGGAAATTTTTTGAAAAGAACATGCCTTTATTGGAGACAACCATTTTCCTTACTCGAAAATTTTGAAACCCTCCTAACTCAGAGAAACTGCATAAAATCCTTACTCGAAGAGTTTGATAAAAATTTCTTAGTCGAAGAATGTTTTCTTACTCGAAAAGTTTAAGAAAAAATTTCTTAGTCGAAGAATATTACCTTACTCGAAGAGTTAAAGAAAATTTTCTTAGTCGAAGAAATTTTCCTTACTCGAAGAAAGTAAGGAAAAAAAATTCTTAGTCGAAGAAATTTTGCTTACTCGAAGAGTTTGATAAAAATATCTAAGTCGAAGAAATTTTCTTACTCGAAGAATTTTATAAAACTTTTCTAGGTAGAAGAAATTAATCTCTTACTCGAAGAATTTCATAAAATTTTCTAAGTAAGAAAAATATTTCTTCTAACTCGAAGACATTCATCTTTAGTCGAAGAAATTCTTCCTTACTCGAAGAATTTCATACTTAACCAAATTTCAATATTAGACTGATTCAGAGACCATGTAAGCATCAAATATCTTCCTAAACATATTCTAAACAAGTCCTAGTACCCAGAAATCTAAGCAAACAAACACATTGGCCACTGGTACGTGCACAAGTATATATATTATATATATACTAGTGAATGAAAAACCCGACCAATTGGTAAATTCAATCTTTAGCCAAGATTGATCAAACCTATATATCAAAGTTTTTCACACAAAATATAAACCGGAAGAATTGGTTATTCCCGGGTCGTGATTGTTCCGAACGAAGCGTGAATGGAACGGTGAATTTAGTTTGTGATCGGGTGATTTAATAAAGAGATGAATTTGGTATTTATATCTAAAATTATAAAACATAAACTAAGATGCAATTAAAAAGCATATAAAAAGATAAAGCAAAGCACAAATTACCTAAAACGCGATTAAAACCTAAAAACGAGCCGTAAAACGAGCTAAGAAAACCAAATTCTTAAAAAAAACTACTCTAGACTTGCAAATTTAACTCCTAAAAGTCCTAAATAATAAAAAAGAATTTTAGAAAAAAGATTTGTATTTTTTTGATTTTTATTTTAATTTTTATGAATTAAAAACTATTTTGAAAAGAAAAATATATAAAAAATACTAAATTAAAGAGAAAAATTACAAAAATTTCCAGAAAAGTTATTTAAGTAATTTAGATCCTAGGAAAAATAAAAACAAGTTTACTGATTATTGAAATAAGCAGTTAAAAAGCTAATAAGAGAAATAAGCTAAATGTGAAAAGAAAGGTTAAATAAAAAACTATGGGAGATCTAACCAGAAAAGACCCAAGGGCAGTTGGTGTGTGGGGTGTGTGTTAAATATTGAGGAGGGTTGAGGTCGAGGGTTCAACCCTCGGATCACCCTTGGCTTCCCTTCCTCCCTTCTTCTTCTTCCTTTTTTTTTTTTTTTTTTTTTTTTTTTTTTTTTATTTTCTTTTTGGACTATGTTAATAAGCTGGAAACATAGAACTTTTGTAAAAGAGAGATTTTTAGAACCTAGAAAATAAGTCAGAAAAAGGAATTATTAATCAGACTGTTTATAAAGGGCTACTAAGGATTTTAAGTGACTGAAAAGCTCACACAAGCTTCTATAAGCTTATGTGAACTATATAAGCCAAAAGATCTAAAACACAATCCTAAAAACCAAAAGAGAAATTGAATAAGTAGTGCAAGACAATCAAATAAGCTCAGGTAAAAAATAAGCAATTTAACCACAACTGCACAACCAAATAGCCTGGAAAGGCAACTTTGAGCTTATGAAAAAGCTCTAAGATCAAAGAGAAAATCCACAAAAGCTTTAATGAAAATAAAGTTCAAACAGAAAAGAGCTTATAAATGCAAATTCAGACTTTGGAAAGCTTATTTGGAGCTTAACATTCAGCTGGGAAAAAGGCAGATCAGGCAATAATTCATACAGTTGCAAAATTGCTTCCTGATCTGATCTAATGCTTTTCACACACCAATAAGCCACTTAAATAAATTAAACAAAAACATAAAAACTCAACACAATTAAAGAACTTCAACAAGAGAAATTTAGAAAGAGTTTAAGATCTAAAATAGCTTATTGAGAGCTTAAGGACCAGCTATGAAAGAAGCTGATCAGACCATTTCACACTTGTGCATCAGTAGAATGCCAAGTAAACTAGTGCTTTTAAGACTACCAAAAAGCTACCAATAAGCTAAAAAAATGAAATAAAAACCAAGGAACAGTATTAAGCTATAATTAATTGACTATAAGACTGGATTTAACAAACTTTTAACCACAAATTAGAACCGAAAATGATCCAAAAGAACTAATGCAGACTGATTTTGAAACTTTTGAAATTTTTGACAGATTTTTAAGACTAAATTAGAACTATATGACTAAAACATGAATGAAACTTTAACCAACTACTAAAATGCAACTAGAATGACTTATATAAACTGAAAAACAATAATATTAATGTCGTATAACTGATTTTTCAAAAATAAGCACCATTTGAGAGTTTTTAAGCTTGAAACTTTAGAAAACCATTAAATCCATACAATCTTACTTAACTAAGTTAAAAACACATCAAATTTAGCTTATTTAACTAAATAAGAACCACTCAAAGTTGGCTGAATGACCCATACTCAGTAAAACTCATTTTTTTGACCCATTTGTACCCTTGTGCAAAACACCCCCTTAAAACACCTTAAACTGATTTTAAGCTTATTTAGTGTGCAAATCTCATATTTTCTTAAAGACAGACCAAAGTTAAACTTATTTAAGTGATTTGAAGAAAAACTCAGTATAAGACAAGTGCTTATACAATAAGCTATGGTTATATGCTAATTAGACTTCAAATTCCACAATTAAACACAATATGATGAATCAAAATGAAATAAACAAACAAAGTAACAAATCAACTTCAATTAAGCACAAATAAGTCAAATAAACTCTAATAAGCAATGAAATAAGCATAAATCCAAAATAAGCAGTTTCAATAGTAAAATGATGAAAAATGGAACTTACATAGTCCTTTAAACAAACAAGGACATACAATTGCTCCCAGAGCTGATCTACAAGCTCCAACTTGTTAGAAACAAGCTGGTATTGTCTTATAAGCCCTTCCCTTATTGGCTTATTGTCACAACTCGTAATTTCAGGTCATTTTCCAAATCCCGACAATTTACTATTCATGAGTTACTATTCATCAATCATTATTCACTGATCATTATTCATCAATCACTATTCATCATTTTTGAAGTCATTTTGAGACTTTGAGAAGTCGTAAAATTTTTTACTATTCACGTGACACTATTCATTCCCGGAGGGAAATTACTATTCATGGGCATCATTCATCATGTCGTAAACTTAGTTTACGGGTATTCAAATGCGCGTAACCAGTTAGGTTTAGCCGCGTATTCATGCATCATTAGTAAAGGCACATCATACAAACTAGAGTAGTCTGCATATCATCAGTAACATCATTACCATATCAGTTCATGCATGGGTTTGTGTGATTTTCATTAACGTATGCTTAATTGTTTAATTAACGTTACCACTCAGTCATTTCTTCTAACATTATACCCAATACTCCCGACAATGATCCTAATACATTTTCAAGCTAATTTTAATGATATAGAGATTATATTATTACTTTACCCGGTGTTTTTAAACCAATCGCTATATTTTTCGTTTGACGCTTATAACTCCGTCGGTTTACGAAATTTCAATCCGATAATCATTCTAACACCCGATTCTTGCAAGGAATATGATTTTACAATTTTTACAACTTCGTCGTATTTCATTTCACCTCGTCATGATTCATTTCTAGTTAACTCGGTACCCGATAACACTCAATGTATACACTAAACTATCAATATTCATTTAAATGGGGGACAAATTCTTGCATTAACATCAAATCCATCCCATTTTAGCCACATGTGCCGCCCCCCCCCCCCCTAACCCCCCATTTAGGCTAATGCTCCAAAAACCATTAATGAATTTTGTGTCATTTTATTTCCATTCCACTAACATCAACACATAACACAAGATCATATTAGCTAAACCAAGCAATTTCTCTCTTCATTTTCTTCTTCCCCATTCGGCCAAACCAAAAACACCCAAGATCATCCATAAATTTTCCATGTTCAAGTCATAATCAAACTCCATTTACCTTCCTAGTTATGGTTTTGTGATTAAATCTCAAGTTTCTTATTCATTTCTTATCAAAACTCATCAAATGTGCAAGTAAGTTTCAAGAACACATTTTGATCATCTTATACTTTCATTTGATTCATATGTTTATGTATTTTCAAGTTATACTAGTTATTCATGCAACATATTTATGTTTTAGATACCACTTTGCACATAAACTATCTTTAACACTAGATCTATAAGTTTCACTAATGATCTCATGAAATCCACCATGGTTGGTGATGTTTAGGAACCCATGACACCCTAAGAAGGTGTATGGTAGGATTTGCGAACTTGTGGAGTTGATTTGAAGTAGTATGATCAAGTTTAGAACCAAGAAAATGAGTTTTAACAAGTATAAATAAGGTTCTTTCCAAAAACGTGTAAACTGGAAAACTCAGTAACTTTTGAACTATTTTAGCCTTCATATTCAGAAATTTCTTTCAAAAACGAAACCGTGGCCGCAAGAATCACTAAAAACCGACTTATAACGATGGAGATATGATTTTTCAAAGTTAGACAACGAAAACTAATTTTCTGAAAATTTAGTTGCTGATCGCCGAGATTCAAAGGACAAAATGAGGCGTTAGACGTGATCTAGATGACCCGACCTATTGAGATTATGTTAGTTCATGTTTATACGAAGCTGTGGATGTAAAGAACGTAGAAAACGAGCTTATAACGGCCGAGTTATTTACGTTTGAAGCCCGACGTACCATGTTTATTTTGACAGGCCACTATTAGAAAGTGTTTTAAGTATAAAAACTAGTGTTTTTGCGAGACATAACATTGTTAGCCGATTTTCTAATTGATCGAGGCGTGTAAAATCAAAAGTTAAATGAAACGACATTAATACATTGTTACAAGGTTTTCAAAACGTCGAGTTTGATCAACTAACACATAACGTGCAATATTTCGCGACTAGTTTCACGAAGCCATTTTGGGCATATTTTCACAAGTTAAGGAAAATATTAAATTGAGATGAAAACGCTACATTTTGCCGATAGAACACCAAACGAGGATCGTGGAGTACCGTTTCAACATATTTATACGAAAAGTAGTTTATAACTTAACGAGACGTCAAAAGTGTATTTTTCGTCGTTAAACGTTATTTTCAAAACTAACAAGTGGTATCGTTAACATACGTATTTGCATGTGTTGCATTGTATCATTGCTTACATTGGATCACATCATTCATAATTGGTCGTGGTTAGAGACCGAGCTTTATTTCATCATATCCATCATTGTCATTGTTGCTATATCATATCAGGTGAGTTTTCATAGCCCCGTTTTAAATTGTTTATTGATTTCTAAACTCTTGGGGGAGAATACATTGCACCATTTTCATATGCGGACCAAAGTATACAAACTCATTACATTGCTTAAGTTACATCATTGCCCAGATTAAAGTCCCCTTTTATTATCATGAACCGTTAATTGTTAGCAAGCGAGAGTGAGTGAATAGATCTATTGAGGGTGACTCCTCCGTTCGGGTTGGTAGCACCAACTGGTCAAACGAACGCATTTCATTTTTGTCATATTAGAGTGATTGGCAAACACTCGGTTGGGGCATTTCATTCAGTCTAGCTTCGGGGTCATGAGCTTAGAGCTAATGTATAATTTTTTTATGTGCCATGGTTTTGTCATACACTTTATACTTGTGGTATCCGTACAACATTTCATTTACATAAACCTATGATTTCACCAACATTTTTGTTGACCATTTTTAGCAATGTATTTTCAGGTAATTAAGGTATCGCATGTTGGCTTGCATATAGACACATCATGGAGTCGCGGAGTTGACGCGTCTCACTTTATATTTTATGCACTTATCCATCGTTTGAATTGTATGAACTTGTTTTATGAAACTTGTTTCACCTTTTGGGACCTAGCTTTGTAACTCTGGATGTTTTTAAATAATCAAACGATGTATTTTCCAAATGAAACTTTAGGTCGTTCAATATAACTGCAACTTTGGTGCTATGACGAGTCGCGCCCCTAAATGCTTCATTCCGTTGCAAGTCAGGAAATTTGGGGGTGTGACACTTATCATCCAAGTGCTTATTGTACTTTTAAGCATAGGTATTTTTAAGGTGATTAAGGACAATTCACTAGATGAACATAGAAGCTCAAATTAAGCTATGAATGAGCTTATTTGAGTTTCAAAAAGCAATTTAACTAAAGTACTTAATAAGTGCTTATTAAAACTTATTTAACCATTAAGAGCATTTAAACATAGAAGTAAAGAAGATTAAGCAATAACATAAACTGAACTTTTATTAATGATTGAAAAAGTAATACAATGCTTAAGGAAAGACAAAGAAATAAGCTGAAAATAAGCTATTACAACAAAAAGGATTAAAGAAATAAAAGCATAAAAAGAGATATCCCCATTGTGAGTGAAGAGCCTGGTATTTATAGCCTCATTTGCACCTCCTAGGGTTTCATTGATCCAATCCCAGCCATCCAATTGAGATGTCATCATCATCTCTATAATCTCAGCCGTCCAATCGAATGCCACATCTCAATATCCAATGGGAAAGCTTCAAAATGTCAACAAGGACTAATAATGAGCTCATATCTTCTGATGTGTCAGCTGCTAGAAGAGGGAAGTACACTTAAGAGTAGGGTAAATGGGTTGAAGAAGGATGAACAGTACATTTGGTCTTTTACCCGCTCTTTTTCCCTTGGTTTGACCGGGTATTAATAGCTTCTTGACATCGAGTTATAAGGGGTGGATTTGGGTTATAATAGGTACTCGGGTTATAAAAAGGGATCCGGTTTAATTAAAGGGTATTCAGGTTAAAATAAGGTGTGGGCTTTTTAATGGAGTGGATTAAAAAGGATGGGATTGGATTTAGGGTGTTATTAGTAATAGATTTAACTAAAATTAGTTTTGGAATAACTTTGGAAAAATCTAGGGACTAACGGTGCAAAAGGTTTTAGGACAATAGATGAAAATGATTAAACATTTAAGCTTAGGTTTTGAGGTTTTGGATTTTTGACTGAATAAACGTGTAAAATCATATCCCCGGCCTCGGCTTTTCTCACTCTTTCATTCTCGTGCTCGTTTTCATCTGTTTTGTGCTCCTTGATAAAATGATACCGGAGAGCAATATGCTTTGATTTGGAATGTTGAATCGTGTTGCATGAAATAGCGAAGGCACTCTTGGAGTCGCAGTACATCGGAATCTTGTTAAACACATATCCGTAGTCCATCAGCTGAGATCGCATCCAAATGACTTGAGCGCAACAGGCAGACATGGCGACGTATTCTGATTATGTAGACGACAGTGATGTACAATCTTGCTTCTTTGACTGCCAAGAGACGAGCTTGTCACCTAGAAATTGGACTCCGCCAGACGTACTTTTTCTCGTGTCTAAATAACCTGCATGGTCAGCATCTGAAAAAGCAACAAGTTCAAACCCGGAATCCTTTGGATACCAGATCCCCAAGTGAATGGTTCCCTTTATATATTGAAGGATCCGCTTAACAGCAGACAAATGATGTTCAGTAGGTCGAGACTGGTAACGGGAGTATAAGTACGTGGCAAATACAACATCCGGCCGGCTAGCGGTGAGATACATGAGAGACCCAATCATACTACGATATTTCGTAGGATCAATGGGTGGGCCATGGATGTCAGCATCTAGCTTTGGGGATGAGGAAGACATGGGGTATTATAGGTGTCACAAGTATTCATGCCATGCTTTTTCAATATTTCCTGTGCATATTTGGACTGACTTAAAAATATACCACGGGGTGATTGATGAATTTGCAGTCCTAGAAAGAACTTGAGTTCACCCATCATGGACATCTCAAAGTTTTGTTTCATAAGTCTTGCAAAAGCGTTTGAATATTTTTTATGAGTTGATCCAAAAATGATATCATCTACATAAATTTGAACAATGAGAATATCCTCCCCGTGTTTTTGTATAAATAAAGTCGGGTCAACAGATCCTTTAGTAAAATGATTGGCTAATAAGAAAGCAGACAGTTTGTCGTACCATGCCCTCGGGGCTTGATTAAGGCCATAGAGGGCTTTCTTGAGTCTGTAGACGTGGTTTGGATGCTCTTGATCGACGAAGCCCTCTGGTTGTGAAACGTACACCTCTTCCCGGAGTTGACCATTGAGAAATGCCGTCTTCACGTCCATCTGGTATACCGTGATGTTCTTGTGAGCAGCGTACGCCAGGAACATTCTAACAGCCTCAAGACGTGCCACTGGTGCAAACGATTCTTCGAAGTCAATCCCTTCTTCCTGACTGAATCCTTTGGCGACCAAGCGGGACTTGTTACGAATAACTATACCATCCGCATCTAGCTTATTTTTCCAGATCCACTTTAAACCGACGACGTAAACCCCATCTGGTCTCTCTACCAATTCCCAAACTTCCAACCTCTTGAATTGATCCAATTCCTCTTGCATAGACTCAATCCAGTTGTCGTAGGTAAGGGCTTCTTTAATGTTTTTGGGTTCGGACTGACAAACGGTGAGTGCATAAATGCAGGTTTCACCGTCTGTATGAAGTCGTTGTCGTGTCATTACAGGGTTTTCTGGGTTGCCAATTACATTAACCAGGGGATGATCCTTTGTCCATTTGTGTGTTGATGGGTAATGTTGATAAGTATGATGCAGATTTGACGGTTCCAAGTTGCGTGTGGACGACTCTGCGATATCAGGAATGGTGGGAGCTGGCGCAAATGGATTGAAGAACGCATTGCCATCATAATCTGCTGGTGTGGGTACTTGAGAAGAATGTAGAGGGGGATCTTCAGCTGCAGACGTAAAGGTAGAAGGTGTTTGATCTATTGATGATGAGGTGTCTAGTTGAGGTGCATCTTCAGCAACTGCGGTAGTTATGGTCTCTGGTGTATCAGGTACTTGATTATCGACGAGTGGTTGTGCAGTGGAGCTTGTGGATACATCAGGAGCATGACGAACCATAGTGTCATCAAACAATGGAGCAAACAAGTCTTCTAGATCTTTGCGATTTAGAGAGAATGATGCAGTTGAAGGATCAGGGAAGTTAAGACAGTTGGTTTCGGGTTCTAAGCTATTTTGCTCAGAAGCCATTTTGGTAAGCTCATCGAAATTAGCATGTATAGTCTCCTGAATCTCCCGGGTGCGACAGTTCCAAATTCTGAATCCCTTAGAATTTTCACAATATCCGACAAAAATTCCTATCTCCGCTTTGGCCTTTAATTTCCCGATGTCATCACGATCATTCTTTGGATAGCAGAGAGCTCCAAAGACATGAAAGTAATTGATGTTTGGTTTTCTGCTGTGAACAATTTCATATGGTATCTTGGTGTGCCTTTTGGTGATCATGCATCTGTTTTGGGTGTAGCAGGCAGTTGAAACGGCTTCAGCCAATAGGTAGTCCGGTAACTGAGCATTGATTAACATTGTTCGTGCTGCTTCCACTAGAGTTTGGTTTAGCCTTTCGACCACACCGTTCTGTTCGGGGCTGCGAGCTATGGATTTTTGATGTTCAATACCCACCTTCTCATAATTCTCCCTAAGAGTCTGATTCTTGAATTCAGTTCCATTGTCTGTTCGAATTTTTCTGACGGTGTTGCGTAACTGAACTTGAATCTTTGTGAGAAAGGTGATGATCATGGACGATGCTTGATCTTTACTGCGAAGAAAATATGTCCAAGTCCATCTTGAATAATCATCGACAATTGCCAGTATGTACCGCTTCCCATTAATAGTTTGAACACGCATAGGGCCACACAGATCCATATGCAATAGTTGAAGTATGTGATCTGTACTGTGCTCGGGTTTAGGAGGAAAGTGAGCAGGAGTACTTTTTCCTTGTTCACAAGCAGGACACAGATGATCTTTGGCATATCTGAATTTTGGAAGACCATCGACCAACTTTTTACGAGCGAGCTCGGTCATTGTTTTGAAGTTCAGGTGAGACATACGCTTGTGCCATAACCATGCTTTGGTGGGATGAGCCTTGGATAGTAGACAAATTGGTGAGGAAGCTGTCATGTCCGAGAAGGAAATAGTATAAAGGCTGGTTCCGTGCTTGCCTTTCATTAGATCATTTCCTTGAAGATCTCGAACAAAACATGTTTTCTCCCAAAAAGCCACTTCTAAATCACCATCGCAGAATTGTCCAACGGAGAACAAATTATGACCAAGGCCCTCGACATAGTAGACACGGCTAATCTCGATATTCCCGTTGACGTAATCACCATAACCCATGATAGCCGCAAAATGATCATTTACGAACCTGACAGTGCCTATGAACTTCGCAACGAAGTTTACTAGAAGCTTTAGATTGCCTGTCATGTGCCGGGAACACCCGCTATCAACAATCTAAGAGAACAATTTGGATCACCTGCATCACAATGGGAAGACACAGATGGAGAGTTGGAACCTTTGGATCCCGTTGGGTTAGTCATACAGGTGTTAAGCATCTTTGGTACCCAATTAAAACTAGGCTTATGCTGTAACCAACGCTGCCACGTCCAACTAGTCTCAGCTTTCTTCCTAATGTAAGAACTTGGTGATCGGTTTTTCCTAGATGCAGCTATGGTCTTGTCAACTTTGGTCTCATAAACGACTTGTGGCGGTTTTCCTAAAATGGACTTAGCAGCGGTTATGGGCCTATAGGAATTGCCATTAGTACGTTTTCGTCTCCTAAATAAAAGGGTTTTTGCTACACATTTTGCATGATTACCAGATAACATACTAGCACGACAGAACACACAATAAGCATCAACCATTACATCATTCATAACATTCAAAGATTCAGCATTCATTACATCAGATACAGAATTATACTTAGACAAGTTGGATTCTATTCTAGACATAATGTGCGTCTTATTCAAACTACTATCATTAACTTCTACTTCTGCATTCTTAGATAATCCACTCTTAGGTTGCCAAACTCTATTCTTCTTTTGACTCTTGGTGGTCTCTGAGCTGCTAGCCTTAGATGTGTTGCCTAATCCTATAGAAGTGGAAGTATTCACATTAGTAGTTGACGATGATGCTTTCTTAGGTGCCTTGTCAACTTTGTACATTCCTGGTGCAATCACATTATATTGTACATCTTTCCCTTTGTCAAGAGTTCTGAGTTTCTCTTTCATTTCAATGATGATGTGGTTTTGATCTTGAATTTTGGATTCCAATTTTCTATTTAACCGAACAATTTCAGTTCTATCTTCACAAACTTCAGCAATATCTTTTTCATGCTCAAAATTTTGATGTTTTAAAACCTCAATTTCTTTTTCAAGAGTTCGAAGTTTTGAAACATGAATGTGTTGAGAAGATAAAGATTCTTTTTGACTTTGTAGTGCTAACTCAAAGTTAATACTTTGAGTCTGACACCATTGCAGTCTTTGGTTAAGTTTGAAAATTTCTTTTGCACATTTGGTTTCCACATCATCATTGATTTGTCTGAGTCTCTCATTTTCTTTTCTCAGATTATCAATCTCAATTCTCATTGTCTCAACTTCAACACAGTGATCATCAACAAGCAATTCATTGCACGACAAATAGATAGCATTCATAAGCACAGATATCACATCAGAACTGAGAACATTCGTTAAGAGTCGATCAACATCTTTTTCTAAAGCTTTCTTTTGACCTTTTTGTTTAGCAATTTTTTCATCATTGATACAACTTCTGACTGGAGTTCCTGTTCCCACTGTGTGGCACAAAGTCGCAGGTGTTTGACAAGTGGCAAAAATTGTTTTTGAAAAACTTCTCGCTTTTCTTTCTCATAAGGAGAGAGAAAAGTGGAGATTTTGATTTCAGAATTTCTTTCAATTGCGTTTTCCAAAAGTTGAATGTCCTCCATAAATGTTTTAAAATATTTAAGAATGCGACATTCTTTTGGCATTTGTTCATTAACACCTTGACTTGGTAAAGGACCATTGACTTGTGCAACAGTGGTTACTGGACCAACGTCAGATGAAGTATTTGTTTCAGTTAAAGAGCACGGTTGTACAGATCTTTCCTTTTGAGGTACAAAAGATTCTTTAATATGAGGTGCTTTCGAATAATCGTATGGTTTATTATAATAAACACAACTCATTTTGGATCGACTCTCGTCCGCTTGTTCTAGTTCCTTTTCAGTATTATAAACTACAACACGTTGAAAAGTATCATCAAACAATAACTCTGCACTATACAACTTAGGATGTTCCTTGAGTGCTTTGTTTAAAAAACGAGGTTGATCATTTCCAATTGCAAATCCATATCCGCGAGGATTTGGTTTGACAGTTAGGTTTTGAATAGTTGTAACAGAATTACCCATTTTATAAACAACGTTTTGAAATTCTTTGAGCTTGGATTCCAACGCAACAATCTCCTCAAGATATGAGTTAACACGTTTCCTTGTGGTTTGTTTTTCTTCAATAAGATCATTTTGACAGTTTGAAAACTCTATTTTAGTTTTGGAAAGCTCAGAGTTTAAGATGTCAATTTGTTTTTGAAATTCGAATTGCTCTTGTTCTTTTTGAGAAATCAAATCATTTTTAGAAACAGTTAACTCATAAACTTGATGTTCTAAATTTTTTACCTGAACGTGTGATTGTTGGAATGCAACCTAAAAGCTTTTCTCACGTTTTTCTTGATTTTCGTAATTTGAAAGTTGCATTTTGTAGCACTCAAGATCCTTCATTAAAAGTGCAATTTTAGATTTTAAGTTTTTGTTAATGTCATTGCATTTGTCCATCTGGGATTTATGTGCATTTAATTGTGATTGGGTGGTAAGAAATAAGGTCATGAGTTCTTGATCTGAATCTTTCATAAGATCATTTTGTTCAAGATGATCATGATTGTCATCATCAAAAGAATCATCAAATGAAACCACTGGGTTAATTTGATCATCATCAAAGGTAACCACTGTGTTTATTTGATCATTTTCTTGAGATGAAAATGATAAATCATTTTGAACAAAAGTTTCTTGTGCAGATGAAGATGCAGATGGTGAGGCAATTTCATGAATAAGACAATCTGCATCAGATACCTGAGATAAGCCATCGGTGTCATATACCGGGCCTGTCTCGGTCATGTTCATCTCCTGCATGTTGGCCATTAACATGACTGCAGCATTAGCCTCCAGATCCTCCATTTCGTCACCGGAGTATGCATTTGCCATAAAACTCTGCTCCTTCTCTGTCAAAATACCACTGGCCTTTTCATCCTTCAATGCCATGAGAAGAGCTTCTTTATGGTATGCACTACCCATTGTTCTCGGCTTGGGGCATGCATTAGCCATATGACCATTTCCCCCACAATTGTAGCAAGTGATGGATGTATTAGCAATCCCTTTTCCTTTATCAGCAAACTGAGTCCTTCTCTGAGTGTTTCCAATGCTGTTTCGACTGCCTTCCCATGAACTGAATCGTTGAACACCAGAATTCCCAATGTTTCCTGAACCAAACCTTCCTGAAGACCGATTCTGAATCTCAACTCTTCCATCATTGACCACTGCATGATTTCTTGTATTCGATGAAGATCTCAAACGATTGTTCGACTAGTTGGAAAATTTGCTAAATGCACGAGCAATTAATGCAAATCCTTCATTCAGAGAGTTAAAAGCATCATCTTCATCAGTGTCAACATTTGAGTACATGTTATAATCAGAGTTGTCGTATGGAACAAGTTGAGTATCAGGGTATTGTGACGGTGCTTCATAGGGGACAATTTGGTTTGATGGTTGTGGTGCAAAACCTGAATGAGGTGGTGGTGGAACAAACTCCTGATTTGATGCAAAATGCGATTGAGCCATTAATGCCAGTGAATTTGGATTAGGTGCTGATGAGAATCCTCCACGTGCGGCACGGTCCTTATCAACCTCAGATTGGTGTTGTTTTAGGTAATCATATAATAACCCATAAGAAACGTCATTTATCTTTTTGGCTTGTCGAACAAATGTGACGTACTTCTGCCAATCTGGCCCGAGACAACCCAGAAACTTTGAATTTACCGCAATCTTTGGTAAGGTGATATTGTGGCGATATAGATCATTAATGATGTTGGTAAAACGATGATAGTATGATTCCAAGGATTCCTCAGGTTCGATCATGAGGTGTGTGTATTCCATATACAACTTTGATTCCAAGTCCTCTTGATTGAGTTTAGTGCCTTCCATAAGCAGATGTGCGTGCACCCACATAGCCTTGGCTGTCTTTTGGGCATCAATACTCCTGAAGATGGGATTAGGAATCCCTTGGAGTATATAAGACATAGCTAGCTCATTGGCCTCTTGTTGTAGGACTTGTTCAGCAGTTAGTTGAGCTAGAGGAATAGGGGTTGTTGTCGCTTCTCTTGGAGGAACTTGAGTTGGATCAGCAGGAATGGTCGTTAAAGGTGTTGGATATGGTCCATCAATGATAACTTTTTTCAGATATTTCCCATGAGGTTTCCTTAGTTCGATGAATCTTAGAAAAAGACTGGACCACTGCACATAGTTTCCTGGTGTGAGAATAGGTGGTGTGTCAAAAGAACCAGCTTCATGCCTCGATTGTTGACTACTAATGGCTTCGCACATCTTGGTAAACCAGTGTGGTTCTTTGGAAGGAGATTGGTAGTTATGCATTGGTTGTGGAGGAAGTTGTTGCTGCTGAGGGAATTGATGTTGATGCATGAACATTTGTTGTTGTTGATGCTGAGGTGAATATTGTGGTTGAGATTGTTGTTGAGGATACTGATATGGATATGGTTGTTGTTGTTGACGATATGGTTGTTGTTGTTGATTGTAGAAATAGTGATTGTATGGCGGTTGAGACATCGTTAAGTAACTTGTGGATGTAGGTTTAGGATCTTCAAAGGATAATAACGGTTGTTGTCGTAGATTAGATTGATGAACGGTGAAAAACTTGAAGAAATGCTGAGGATTTTACTCTAGAAACTCGGAGATTTCAATCGTTGAAACTCAGAGGATTTTACACTAGAAACTCAATAAATCTTCACAAAAAAAATCCAGAAACTCGACTAACCCAAGAAGCTCGATTAATCAAGAAACTTGATCAACCAAAGAAAGTCGATTAGTCCAAGAAACTAGATTACTCAGGAAACTCGATCAACCCAAGAAGCTCGATTACTCAAGAAACTCGATTATGTCAAGAAACTCGATGATCTCAGAAGCTCGATTAATCTTATCAAACTCGATTACTTTATCTGACTCGATAAAGTGTTCAAACTTGATATTAGAAACTTGATGAACCAGAAACTCGATCAAGTAGAAACTCGACTAACTCACCAAACTCGATGAATTACCAGAAACTCGATCAAGGATAAACTCGACTATATCAAAAACTTGATCACCCTCAAAAACTCGACTAATGCATCTAACTCGATGAATTAGCCA
Organism: Artemisia tridentata subsp. tridentata; assembly: GCA_021014915.2. NCBI lineage: Eukaryota > Viridiplantae > Streptophyta > Magnoliopsida > Asterales > Asteraceae > Artemisia > Artemisia tridentata. The sequence continues at coordinate 71,812,416 of CP139505.1, forward strand.
GAAACTCGATCAATGAACAGTAACCTCTCGGATGAACAGTGTTTTCTCGGATGAACAGTAACTTCTCAGATTTTGTTAAAATTTTTTTTCGTAAATCTAATCGTGAACAACCTAAATTATCCCTAGGCGAATGATACCACTTGATAAAACTATTAATTAAACACACAAGCTACCTAATTAGATCTAGATCTAGTGAGAGAAAGTAGAGAGAGAAAGTAGAGTGGAAGGATGATTAACAAATAATAGTGAAATGTTTAGCTCTTCAACCAACCAACCCTCTCCCTTGAATGGGAGGGGGTATTTATAGTTTTTACATGACATGGGCTTACTTAAAATAAATAACAAGACACAGCCCATGGGCCTTCTACACAGGCTGGGCCATAAATCAAACATAAAGGCCTAAGCAACCTTATTACGTAATGATCAATACTTGATAATACAAAATGTGTTCCCAACAATACCAAAATAGTTTCACATATAAAAGAAAAAATAAAACATTTACCATGTTTAAATATACCTCATCCTGAGGCAAGTCTTATAGGTGAAACAGATGCAAGCGATATAGGTTATGGTGGTATATTAAAACAGAAATTAAAAGATGATACGAAAGAACAAGTAGTTAGATATTTTTCAGGTTCTTGGAATAATACTCAAAATAATTATTCTACTATTAAAAAAGAAATATTAAGTATTGTTTTAAACATTAAAAAATTTGAAGATGATATGTATATGAAGCCTTTTTTATTATGAATTGATTGTTTATCTGCAAAATATATTTTAGAAAAAGATGTAAAAAATTTAATTTCTAAACAAGTTTTCGCCAGATGGCATGCTATATTTAGTAACTTTGATTTTTCAATTGAATTTATTAAAGGAGAAAATAACTCCTTGCCGGATTTCTTATCAAGAGAATTTTTACAGGAAATATGACAAGCTCAGATAAGAAAATTTTTATACCAAAGCCAAAAATTCCTTCTCCATCCGCTTCTCCATCATCCATATCCCAGAATAGATTTATACCACTTAGTCCATATTCATCCCCTTATTATGCCAGACCCAGACCAACATATTCAGCTTTAGCTTATTTACAAAATACATCTCCTCAAAGTTCAAAATCACCATCAACTATATCCTCATCCAATATTTCAAGACCAGAGACACAAACAAACCCAAATAGACAAGTTATAAAAATCCTTGAGCCTATAGAGGAACAAAAATGAAACCAAAGTTTCAATACCTTGATCGAATTTCTATATCCCAAGAACACCCACTTTTATAACAATGACTACCAAACTCATGAGTATTATGAAGCAATTTTGATAGAAAGCAAATCTATAGAAGTATGTCATACTTATAATACAGAGATTACAGATCAAATTGATTTTAGTGAAGTCAGGATTTTAAAAGTTTTATCTCTGGAAGATTTAGGAAACAAACCTTATACTAATAAAGTTTTAGCAAGAAACCCAGAATACCCAGTCTATAACTATTATGATTACCAAGAAGCATGGTCTAAAGCATTTTTATTAAGAAATCATAATCATACTTGGTTTTTCCGATTTACAGAAGGATTCTCAAATAGATATCCAATATGGTTCACTAAATGGTTTAAGTATATGGGAAGTATTCCAGAAAACTTCCCTCCAAAAGTTTTAGAAGGTTATAATAAATATAAATCAATGTTTTCTCAAGAAAGTGCACTTCCTTTTGAGTACACTTTGCAGTTTACAATTATATTTAGAATTCCATGGATTATGTCATTCACGTATAAAAAACAAGAAGCCGAAGGAACTTCTCCACCATTATTGATAAGAGAGTTTGTTAGCATTTAAATTATAAAATGAAGTGATGGTCATTTGCATTTTATCAACTATGAGATGTGTCGATTCAATGTAATAGAATAGTGATTTGTAACACCCCGAAAATCGTAATGAAGCAGCGGAAGACTAAAACGGGGTATTACCAATTAGATCACAGTCGAAGCATAGATAATCGTTAAAAGTAGAATTTATATCATTCAATGAAAACTCAATATTCAGAGATTACACAATAGTTTTCAAAAGGGGGTAGTATTTCACAAAAGTGATGATGAGTTTGAAAAGAATGATATAATTATTTGAAATAAAGGTGGGTAGTTTTCCAATGCCCATGCCAACTCCGTGCTTGAGATTTCCTTAGTTACCTGAGATAAAACATGCTTAAAATGTCAACACAAAGGTTGAGTGAATTCACAGTGTTTAATTTGTAATAGTTTGAATTAGTTTGAACACAAGTTGATTAGTAGTACAACGGTGATATCGTTGAAATAAAACAAATAGATATAAGATGGGTAGTAGCACAGCGGTGATATCGCTGTGTATAATATAGATATATTGCCCTAAGCCTCATGACACGCAAACCTTAACATCGGGTGTAATAATAAATGATATAAATAGCCCACATCATAGCAATGATGTAGGTGATAATGCCCTCGTCGTAGGAGTTTGCCAAACTCTTGATAATTCGAATAAAGTGCATTTGGTTACCATTTCAGGCTAACTTCAAATGGGTCGTCAACTTCCAATAGATCTATTCACTGAATTCGCGTTCACTCGCAAGTGATTAATGGTTCATGATATGAGGGACTTTTTGGCAGGGTGGTAACTTAGGCAATACTAACTTAGCAATATCAATCAGGATAGCATACAAAAATATTTGTGTTCAGATTTATAGCATGTATCTCCCCACGGGATTTGAAAACATAGTAAAAGTGGGACTATGAACTCACCTCAATGTAGTAGTAGTCTGAAATGCAATAGAGTCAAATAGTGGATAGTTGTTCCGACGCAAGACCTAGATTAGTAAGGTTGTTTTAGTTCACAGACTAATTTTAAGACTTAAGTTCAAAAGTTTTAGTGAGTTTATGTTATTGTTGCTGGTGTGGCAGCATTTATAAGCATTTGTAGGTTTTGGCTCAATGGAAGTGTATAAGTGTGTGACAATGGATATACTAAAGAAGGACGAATAAGATTTCGATTTGATAATGACCGAAAGGTGATGAAAAGATGATTTCGGATGGTACTAGACGTTGTTGGACTACAGGAAACATTGTAAAAAAAATAATGGCTATGAGAGTATATAAGTAGTTGTTATGGAAATATTTACTAAAGATTTATTTGAAAAGTATGTCTAATCTTGGTTTTTATTAAATAATTCGAAATGTAAAACTAGTTTTTATGGGTTACATATAAAATGTTTTGTTTTTCACTTCGTTTGTGGAGTAAGACTAACTTGGTTGATTTTGTTTATAAAGGTCATGTCGAGCTACTTAAATATGTTGCCTGGTTTAAAATATGTGTGTAACGGGATGATAATAAGTCGGATTGTTTTAAGTTGTAATTACAAGGTTTGAAATAGTCGATAATTATTAATGTGACGACGACTTGTATATATATGAAAATACAACACAAAAGTGTGTTGTGGAGTGGGCTGTGGCCCAAATATTTAACCATTCGAGTGGGCTACCAAAATTAACAAATTTTATGTATTTTTATTCTTCATTGTGAGCTGTTATAAGGAGGAAAGAAATGCACATGTAGTAGGCTCACTTAGTGGGCTGCGGCCCAACCAAGAACCCACTAAGCAATAAACCAACAACTTAACTGATTGAGGAGTTGGATTCTGATAACGCAAGACAAATAAAGAACAAGGGAAAAAGGAAGTATAATGCTTGTCTAAAGCTTGGTCCAAAAAGATGAGGACTAAAATAGTATTGACAAGGAAAAAGAAAATATGTTCCAGTACTTCTTAGAATCAGTTTTAACGCAGGCTACGGGTGGCTCTAAGACTCGAAATAAACACGACCCAGGAAGTTTTAAATGGCACGAGTGATAAGGTCTCATGAGGAGGAAACTAGACTCTATTTATCGAGTAATAAAGTACTCATTTAGGAGTCCTTTGGGACCCTTTTAACCGAGAAATTAGACACCCAAATGGGGTGGTTTTTACCAAAACACTACATAAGTGTTTGACCTCTAGGCGCGACTATGATATTCTTTCGAGATGAACATGAACCAAATCTATAACATTTATACTCTTCTTTGGTGAGTCCGAGCACCTTCTCGGCTCACCAATTGACCAAAACATACACATCTTAACTCATTACTTGTGACTAAAAGTAACTTGACTCGTCCAAATTAGCTACTAGGACTAAACCAAACCACGCACTTTACCAACAAGATCGAGTACTAGAGTAACTATGACTCTCTTAACCCCATTCGAACACAACAAGGTGCTACCAAAGATTGAGTACAACTCAATACCTTGACCATAATTCGACAAGCAAGGACAATTTTTAGCCTCAACATAAGATCAAAACTTAACCAAATTAATACTTGCGACACCAAATTTACTCAAGTTATATCCTAGATTTATTTTCGCAATGATTTAAGCCGAGACTTTAGAGCACGAAATGAGTATGAATCAAGAACAAGTAACAAGAACCAAACGCTTCCAAAACCGAGCCATGATTAAATCTTACGATTAGTTTTTCAATTAGATTGAGCCACACCAACACACAAAACACAACTAAAATCATGATTTCCACAAAATTACATGTCGACAGAAACATTTTAAACATCCACGAAAACTCTTAATTTGTTTATATACATCGGTTAAAAGCAAGAAATAAATAAACATGGGTTCGCGATTTACCATAATGAGAGACAAAAGGGAAACGAGGCGATGACTATGGTGGTGGAGGTGGCCACAGCCGTGGTGGCTATGGTGGCGTCCTTGAACAGAACTCGACTCAAATAAGGCCCTAGCTTCGACCTCCTTTTCTCGATCTACATGGGTACGCCATGGATTTGACTCGCCGGCAGTTGGCCGGAAAAATAAAGCGGCTGCTGAAACCCTAAAGCGATGTGGATGAGATATGAGATTTGAGTGTGCCTCTCCCCTATTGCTTCGATCAGATATAAAGCAAAGAAAAGGGAAATCTTTGACCAAGCTTTCTTGGTGTGTTTCCCGTGAAAAGTCACGTTTGAGCAAGGTCACTATCGAGTTCCCCCTCCTTCCAACATCCTCTCATGTAGTGATAGTCAAAAGAAAAAAGTTGATATTGATGGATCAATGTTGCTTGGTGAGATCGAGGGAAGTACAGAAAAAGAACAAAAGAAAGAGGAAGAAGATAAGAAAAGAAAGGTAGGGAGGCAGTTGCTATATTAAATAGGTGAATAAGTTAAACTTATGGATTCCCCATGTATTCCATGTCCCGTTGAGCCAACGTGTAAATGTGGTACCTTGATTTGGCAAAAATGCGAGAAATACATTTCTGAGATCGTTTTTATAAAACTGGTATAAAGACAACGTTATCGATTCCGAAAATTAATTGTCGATCTTAACCCATAAATACTGTGGTGTTGGTACGCGTGCGAGCTATTCATGGTGAGTTCGAATTCATTGGGGTGACTTGGTGATCGTTGCCATATATATATATATATATATATATATATATATATATATATATATATATATATATATATATGTAAAAAAAAATTGTAGTCCGCAAAAAAGGTTATTTAACATAAATTGATATTATTCGGTGATTAACATTATTAATGACATGGGATTTTTACGAGGTATTACAGTACCCACCCGTTAGACTGGATTCGTCCCGAATCCTAAGATGTGGTAGTAGTCGGAGTTGTGTTATCAAACAAGTGGGGGTATTTAGAACGGATTTGATCTTCGCGTTCCCATGTGTACTCTGGTCCTCTCTTAGAGCTCCATCTAACTTTGGCAATAGGGATACGGCTTTATTTCAATCGTTTGACATCTCTATCCAAGATTTCTATTGGTTCTTCATCACAGGTTAGCTTATCGTTAAGTCTAATTTCTTTTAAGGGAACGACAGGGGTTTCATCCGATAAACACTTCTTCAAGTTCGATACGTGAAAGGTATTGTGTACCCTACTAAGCTCTTCAGGGAGTTCAAGCTTGTAACCGTTGTCTGATTTGTACTATTTTCTCAGTGGTTTAATGAATAAATTGAGGTCATGAGATCTGAACGTCTCAAATTTCTGCCCAACAACGGGTGGTCGGTACTTCCGACCATAAAGTACCTCAAATAAAACAACCCTTTTACTAGTGAGATATCTGGTGGTTGTAGGAGGATTTGATTAATGCTAAATGGTTATCTCAGCTATTTTAATCATTCGCTCATGCCATTGTTGTATCTCCTAGAGCCTATTTTGTGTACTCATCCTTCGTGGGAGGTAGGTGTAGTTGTCGACATGAAAGGGTGGATTTCATTAGAACAATGAGGCTAGATATCGCTATTTTTCTCATGGCGGCTATAGAGAATCTAAGGGAAAAGTTCCTTGGTTTGAATGACAAGGAATAACATGTCAGTAGGCATATATGGTTAGTCGAGAGTGATGGCCCATGAGTCAAAACTATGGGCAAATTCGGATGCCAATGATTGGGAACGCTCAAAAGTTATCATCGGATAATGCTCTAGATGGCAGGTGCTTAACTTGTTAAGGCAAAACTATGGTGTATTGTGACTCGAGATCGTGGCATAGTGGTCTAAGTCAGGTGGGTACTTTGTCGAGGGATGTTTGTCTCGTTACAGAAGGAAGTTAAAGGTCTTATGGCCAGATGTGACCTCTTATAATCCATGTGAAAGTGATGTCATGTGTCAAAGCGATTATGTTATCTAAAACTCTGAAAGAGCACATCGTTTCTTAAGTAATTGCTTATCCAATTTCGTGCGCTTCTACCAAGTGAGAATCTTTATCTTACAGGATGAGTGGGAAGGTTGCACTTCGAAGGAATAGTGTTAAGGTATGGCATATCTATAATTTCAATCCTAGGCAAGTCAGGTATTGTGCGTTTTCCTTGCTTAAAGGTATTGATAAAATTTTTGTTTGAAATTTTCATTTGAGTATGCGTTTACACGAATCTGACCAAATTAATAATTCAAAAGACACAAATTCCTTTGTTTGAGGTTAATAGTCGAGTAAATTAATGCGACCCTGAAAAATTTAAAGTTTAGTGAAACAAATTTTTTTTAAGGCGGTTTTGATAAGACAATTTCACATAGATCACTGTTTAGATATTTGTTAACATACGAAAGCTTGATAAGGTTTGACTAAATTAGGTATATAATTCCGTAGTGTGGGTTTTTTTTTAAAGCATGGTATAGATAAAATAACTTTGCAAAATTTAACACTTAGTCGCACTTTAATATGCAAAAGTTTGATATGGTTTGACCAGAGAAAACTTTTTAACTCACAAAATGAGTATCTCGGAGAAATACTTATGTAATTGAAACAAACGCGTTTTTAAAGAAAGATTCTTGAAAGTGAAATCATCAAAGTTGGAAGTATAGTTGAGCATGGCATTTATATATGTTTTCGAAAGTTTTAAGGACAGAGTCTAGTTTCCCATGTTTGATAGTGTTTGGTTGATGAATATCAGGTGAAGTTTATAGGTATGGTATTTAATTCGCTAGGACAATATTGGGATGTATCATGACTTATGAGTGAGTCGGATATTGTGTCATAGGGCATTTTCCTTGGCTACAAGTGTAAGTCGTGTATCAATGGCCGTTCGGTACGTTAAGACCGCTTGGTATGTCAGCGTGGGAGTGAGGTCAACTCAAAATGGATTTTTGAGGCTACATAATCTAGAACTCCTAGAGGAAACGTTGTAAGGGTGATTGTATATTGATTGTCCAATACAAGGTATCCATTATTTATAAGGGAATTCTCATTATACGATGTGGATAGGGTGAATTGTACATTGACCGAACAGTGTCAATCATGGTATCTTGTTATTCCTCATCGCGGACAAAGATCCTTGATCTACCTCTAAGGTTTGATTTAGTGAACAGGGGTGTTTTGGATCACTCTTACGTCCTAGTCAAGCTAATTCTCTCAAAGAATTAGTGAAAGATTTGGCAATTTCCCAAAATAGTGGTTTGGTTTGATCTGTAAAGTCTTAAGACTTTCGTCAGGTTATAAGTCATCCCGTTGTGTATTCACATTCCCTAGTCAAGAGTTTCATTTACTTCCCTCGAGGGGTCCTCATCGTATTGTTAAGATCCTATTATCATAAGGTATGCGGACGAGTTTCTCAAAGTGGGTAATTCAGTAAATAGACCAAAAATGTCTAGGCCTGAAGTTATGTGGACACTAAGTCGATGTCTTATGGGTGTCTAGTAGGTTTATGGTGCAACCTTAAGTGATGACGTTGGTTCTATTAGTAGTCAAATGGCTAGTTTGGTGGTGCGCTTAACACGAATGGTAAAGTCTTGAAGAATGGTGTTGATTGCTACCAGCAATCAGTTGGTTGATCCGTTAGTGTACTTAGTGTTTAACACAGAAAGCATGGTTTCGGTTTAGGGGCTAAATGTAATCATCATCATGATTGTTATCGAGTACAGAAAGGTAAGTCTCAGTCACCCTTGGGGTTATGAGTCATTTGGTAGTTATCGAATTTACAGGTTGTCTGCTTGACGGTGGGATCCTTCGAAATCGGATGATGTGAAGTAAAGTGAGATGTCATAAGGTTAAGCTTCGTACAAATTCTTATGGTAGTGGTCGTAGGTAATCCCGTTGATTGTGGCTATGTTCGTTGGAAGGTTGTTTCTATGATGGCTAATGATGTAACTGGTCCTTGTAGAATAGAATATGCGGCGAGACTAGACTGATTTCATGTGATAAGATGGTGTCGAAGTCTATTTGTGTTTATTAGTACGGATGCCCATAACTTGAACAACCTTTTATGTAAGGTTGTGATTTCTCAAAAGTAGTAGTAGAAATTCTAACTTTTTGCAAAAATTTTAGACAACTATCCCCAGCATAGCATGGTCCTGATTGAATTATGCATAGGTGATCAGGCTTTGCATAATTAAAGTTCAACGATGCAATGTTGGATTTAGTTTAAAGGGAGGTATCGGTAACTCTGTTCATAAAGTGGTAGCTTAATATACTTTTCAAAGAGGACTTAGTTCATAGGGTGATTATAGAATAGGTTGTAAAACGGTGTGTAGAAGAGTTTATAAAATGGTGACGGAAAATTTGGATAAATGTACCTTAGTTTACAAATGTTGGCGAAACCGTTTGTTGGTCTATGGAATAGTATTAAAGTAGCAAATCGATTTATTGCATAAAATAAGGTAGTTCATAATATGTGAAATAGTTTATAGAACAATAGGGATGACCCTTTATTATTATTGGCAGTAAGGTCGCAATTTTTGAATTTTTTTTTTTAGTAAAACGTTTTGTAGGGTAACGAAAAATTGGTTTGTGATGCATTACGATATAGTTTGTTGTTTTATCAGCGGTTAATGTGGTGCTCAGAGGGGCAAAATAATTTATGAGTCAATAATAAAACTTGTAGGGTGTTTGCAACATAGTCTGCAGGGTGTCAGTAAAAACATTTGTTGGTTTATAGATTTGTAGTAGGGTAGCAAATTTTGTTTATTGTGTTTATATCAAATAGTCTGTGGGATGATTCGTAAAATAGCTTGTATGTCGATAGCGACACCGTTTATTATTTTTATAAGAGGGTAGTAAGGTAGTCAAATAGTCGAAAAATGGAAGCAAAGTGGTGGTTTATTGGGTGGTAAAGTAGAGTAACGAAATGACTAATGGGATAGTGATAAACAATATATAAAGTTTTAGCGAAATGTTTTATAAAGTGATAGTAAATGATTTCACCAGATAGTAGCAAAACGGTCTGTAGGGTGTTTACAAAGTGGTTTACATGAAACTAACAAAACAACTCATAAGTTGATAGTGGTAGGGTATCAAGTTGGTATATTACATGGTAATAGTTTGAAAAATGGTATAATAATAGTTTATAGGATAAGTGGTAAAACATGGAGTGCAATGGGCGATTGTTGATATGAGATTGTGCACCAATTCAAGGTTCGTAGGAAAGTACTTATTAGAAGAGTGAGACATAGTAAGGATGTTCCTATTAATAGACATATGTAATACAACGAGATTAGCTCAACCATGATAAGGTCAGAATAAATCATGACCACCTTAATATGATATCATGTAGAAACAATCACCACACATATGACGGAAAATCTCAGCTCTTTAGACCGATATCAATGCATAGCATAGTCGAATCACATGTCCAAATGATATCTTGTCTCAAATTTGTTATTCAACAAAGAGATACTACAAGCGTCACTAATTTGGCCATACGTCCCTTGGTTTGGATAGAAGCTATTGATGATAATAGTGCAGTCTAAGAACTACTTAGTGCTTTTCTGGGTGGGTCCTCGGTGGTGGTATGATGTGATGGTGGTGAAGGTGATGCTGATACAGGTGATGGTGATGAGGATGCTGGTGCTGGTGATGGTGGTATGATAGCTGGTGGTGGTACCAATGGGGCTGAAGGTGCACGTGCTCGTTTCCAGGCAGTGTACTTCCTAGGTGGGCCCCCTTGGCAAGGCACATAAAATTGCCCGAATGGTGCGGGCTCATAAGGCTGTAGAAATCTGACTATCCTACGTCGGCGAACCGGTGCAGGTGGTGGTGGTATGGGTGAAGCCAAGTCGGGAGAGTCGGAGTTAGACGACTCGTCATCCGCCTCTGACCCAAGGGAATGGTGAGTCAAAACTGGGGGTGGTGATGGAAGACAATCAGCAGGTAAAAACTGCTGGGTCTCCATGTACTGATCCCATGTCTGGGGACCGTACACAGGTGGAGTCGGGTGACAAGGAGATGTAACAGCTGGGGTAGGAGCAACCTCACCCTCCTCAAAGGGCTCAGTCTCTCCGGACATGGTTTCGGATAAGGTGGTAGTATGGTCAACTAGCATGGTGGTATCGGTGTCAGTATCTGATAAAATGATAACAGTAGTGGGTGGAGTAGCTGATGGTACTGGTGTCACTTCGGTCTCAACATCAGACAGAATGATGACGGGGATCGGGGGAGACATGGTACTGTAATATCCCAATAATAATAAGTGTAAGTCATTAATAATATAAATATGCATTAGTCATAATAACATTCGTAGGTTATAAAACTAATTCGTTATGCATAATCTGCCAAGCAAATCTCAATGCATGTGTTAATAAAGTGTTAATATTCATTCATTATGCATAATCTGCCAAGCAAATCTCAATGCAAAAGTTCGTAAGTGTTGGCACGGAGGGCATAGGGTGGTAGAGTTTAAAAAAAATGGTCCTTTTAGAAATCGCGGTTATAGTCCAATGTTTTAAAAAAATCAATTGGTTCTCTATAACCTGGCTCTGATACCAATCTGTAACACCCCGAAAATCGTAATGAAGCAGCGCAAGACTAAAATGGGGTATTACCAATTAGATCACAGTCGAAGCATAGATAATCGTTAAAAGTAGAATTTATATCATTCAATGAAAACTCAATATTCAGATATTACACAATAGTTTTCAAAAGCGGGTAGTATTTCACAAAAGTGATGATGAGTTTGAAAAGAATGATATAATTATTTGAAATAAAGGTGGGTAGTTTTCCAATGCCCATGCCAACTCCGTGCTTGATATTTCCTTAGTTACCTGAGATAAAACATGCTTAAAATGTCAACACAAAGGTTGAGTGAATTCACAGTGTTTAATTTGTAATAGTTTGAATTAGTTTGAACACAAGTTGATTAGTAGTACAACGGTGATATCGTTGAAATAAAACAAATAGATATAAGATGGGTAGTAGCACAGCGGTGATATCGCTGTGTATAATATAGATATATTGCCCTAAGCCTCATGACACGCAAACCTTAACATCGGGTGTAATAATAAATGATATAAATAGCCCACATCATAGCAATGATGTAGGTGATAATGCCCTCGTCGTAGGAGTTTGCCAAACTCTTGATAATTTGAATAAAGTGCATTTGGTTACCATTTCAGGCTAACTTCAAATGGGTCGTCAACTTCCAATAGATCTATTCACTGAATTCGCGTTCACTCGCAAGTGATTAATGGTTCATGATATGAGGGACTTTTTGGCAGGGTGGTAACTTAGGCAATATTAACTTAGCAATATCAATCAGGATAGCATACAAAAATATTTGTGTTCAGATTTATAGCATGTATCTCCCCACGGGATTTGAAAACATAGTAAAAGTGGGACTATGAACTCACCTCAGTGTAGCAGTAATCTGAAATGCAATAGAGTCAAATAGTGGATAGTTGTTCCGACGCGAGACCTAGATTAGTAAGGTTGTTTTAGTTCACAGACTAATTTTAAGACTTAAGTTCAAAAGTTTTAGTGAGTTTATGTTATTGTTGCTGGTGTGGCAGCATTTGTAGGTATTGGCTCAATGGAAGTGTATAAGTGTGTGACAATGGATATACTAAAGAAGGACGAATAAGATTTCGATTTGATAATGACCGAAAGATGATGAAAAGATGATTTCGGATGGTACTAGACGTTGTTGGACTACAGGAAACATTGTAAAAAAAATAATGGCTATGAGAGTATGTAAGTAGTTGTTATGGAAATATTTACTAAAGATTTATTTGAAAAGTATGTCTAATCTTGGTTTTTATTAAATAATTCGAAATGTAAAACTAGTTTTTATGGGTTACATATAAAATGTTTTGTTTTTCACTTAGTTTGTGGAGTAAGACTAACTTGGTTGATTTTGTTTATAAAAGTCATGTCGAGCTACTTAAATATGTTGCCTGGTTTAAAATATGTGTGTAACGGGATGATAATAAGTCGGATTGTTTTAAGTTGTAATTACAAGGTTTGAAATAGTCGATAATTATTAATGTGATGACGACTTGTATATATATGAAAATACAACAAAAAAGTGTGTTGTGGAGTGGGCTGTGGCCCAAATATTTAACCATTCGAGTGGGCTACCAAAATTAACAAATTTTATGTATTTTTATTCTTCATTGTGAGCTGTTATAAGGAGGAAAGAAATGCACATGTAGTAGGCTCACTTAGTGGGCTGCGGCCCAACCAAGAATCCACTAAGCAATAAACCAACAACTTAACTGATTGAGGAGTTGGATTCTGATAACGCAAGACAAATAAAGAACAAGGGAAAAAGGAAGTATAATGCTTGTCTAAAGCTTGGTCCATAAAGATGAGGACTGAAATAGTATTGACAAGGAAAAAGAAAATATGTTCCAGTACATCTTAGAATCAGTTTTAACGCAGGCTACGGGTGGCTCTAAGACTCGAAATAAACACGACCCGGGAAGTTTTAAATGGCACGAGTGATAAGGTCTCATGAGGAGGAACTAGACTCTATTTATCGAGTAATAAAGTACTCATTTAGGAGTCCTTTGGGACCCTTTTAACCGAGAAATTAGACACCCAAATGGGGTGGTTTTTACCAAAACACTACACAAGTGTTTGACCTCTAGGCGCGACTACGATATTCTTTCGAGATGAACATGAACCAAAGCTATAACATTCATACTCTTCTTTGGTGAGTCCGAGCACCTCCTCGGCTCACCAATTGACCAAAACATACACATCTTAACTCATTACTTGTGACCAAAAGTAACTTGACTCGTCCAAATTAGCTACTAGGACTAAACCAAACCACGCATTTTACCAACAAGATCGAGTACTAGAGTAACTATGACTCTCTTAACCCCATTCGAACACAACATGGTGCTACCAAAGATTGAGTACAACTCAATACCTTGACCATAATTCGACAAGCAAGGACAATTTTTAGCCTCAACATAAGATCAAAACTTAACCAAATTAATACTTGCGACACCAAATTTACTCAAGTTATATCCTAGATTTATTTTCGCAATGATTTAAGCCGAGACTTTAGAGCACGAAATGAGTATGAATCAAGAACAAGTAACAAGAACCAAACGCTTCCAAAACCGAGCCATGATTAAATCTTACGATTAGTTTTTCAATTAGATTGAGCCACACCAACACACAAAACACAACTAAAATCATGATTTCCACAAAATTACATGTCGACAGAAACATTTTAAACATCCACGAAAACTCTTAATTTGTTTATATACATCGGTTAAAAGCAAGAAATAAATAAACATGGGTTCGCGATTTACCATAATGAGAGACAAAAGGGAAACGAGGCGATGACTATGGTGGTGGAGGTGGCCACAGCCGTGGTGGCTATGGTGGCGTCCTCGAACAGAACTCGACTCAAATAAGGCCCTAGCTTCGACCTCCTTTTCTCGATCTACATGGGTACGCCATGGATTTGACTCGCCGGAAGTTGGCCGGAAAAATAGAGCGGCTGCTGAAACCCTAAAGAGATGTGGATGAGATATGAGATTTGAGTATGCCTCTCCCCTATTGCTTCGATCAGATATAAAGCCAAGAAAAGGGAAATCTTTGACCAAGCTTTCTTGGTGTGATTCCCGTGAAGAGTCACGTTTGAGCAAAGTCACTATCGAGTTCTCCCTCCTTCCAACATCCTCTCGTGTAGTGATAGTCAAAAGAAAAAGTTGATATTGATGGATCAATGTTGCTTGGTGAGATCGAGGGAAGTACAGAAAAAAAAGAACAAAAGAAAGAGGAAGAAGATAAGAAAAGAAAGGTAGGGAGGCAGTTGCTATATTAAATAGGTGAATAATTTAAACTTATGGATTCCCCATGTATTCCGTGTCCCGTTGAGCCAACATGTAAATGTGGTACCTTAATTTGGCAAAAATGCGAGAAATACATTTCTGAGATCGTTTTTATAAAACTGGTATAAAGACAACGTTATCGATTCCGAAAATTAATTGTCGATCTTAACCCATAAATACTGTGGTGTCGGTACGCGTGCGAGCTATTCATGGTGAGTTCGAATTCGTTGGGGTGACTTGGTGATCGTTGCCATATATATATATATATATATATATATATATATATGTAAAAAAAAATTGTAGTCCGCACAAAAGGTTAGTTAACATAAATTGGTATTATTCGGTGATTAACATTATTAATGACATGGGATTTTTACGATGTAATAGAATAGTGATTCAAAGGGCTTATGGTTGGACAAAGTAACTAAGTGTATGTAGTGTCTAAATAGTCCAATCCATGTAAGGTCTAACCAAGCCCAACCGAAGCCCACCTCAAAGCCTTTAGGGTGTCACATGGTGGCTATATAAAGACACTCCCACCTCATTTTCATGTGTGCCTCAAGAGATAGCTAGGTGGGTGTGTGTGTGTGTGCTTTATCTTTTTGTATGTTTCCTTTCTTTCCAAGCTAATATACATTCGGTTTATATTCATATGATCCACACATCTCTTGTTCTTGTTCTTGAGTACCATCGAGTATAATCAATTGATATCAAAAATATCACTACATGCTATTTTTGAGGGGGAGAAGATGCGATTAAAATGTGATCAAAAAGATTTAAAGATCGTGGATTGAATCTCAAAAAGAGCTCTCCAAAAAGACTCAGATCTAAACCCTCGAATTAACGAAAACTAAATGCCAGTAATAGAAAAGACTTGTCCGGGACGGGTAATAATTCCAAGCTAGTCCAACTAGTGATGTAAACGTGTCTCGCAAAGGACTTGTCTTAGTAGAATGTACCAATTCGAGAGATTCTTATTTTGATATGACCGGGACGGGTAATAATTTCAAGCTAGTTTAACTAGTGATGTAAACGTGTCTCGCAAAGGTCATATCAACTGAAAATTGATCAATTCAAAATTTGCGAACTCTACCTAACATGTGCAAATTTATCTTAAATATGCATAACCAAATGTGTAGGGGGAGTATTTCAGATAAGAATTTAAAACTCTTGAAGTGTTAACAAAATATGTTTTATTCATAAACACTTTGAGAGATTTTCACAAAAGGTTTCATGGCAAGTGATCAACAAATCTAGGATAATCATGGAGTAATAAGGGGATTATGATTAGGTTATGTCCGATGATCCGCCAGAGCCGGAGGGATCTACCCAAGGACAATCCCAATAGATTAGAATTAGAATTCCTTAGGAAAGATTGAAAAAAGGAGTAAATGAGAAAGGGAAAGAAGGGGTTGAATAATGAAAAAGAAAAGTTTATGAAAGGGTGAAAAGAAATAGCCCTCCATGAAAACTTAGGGCAAAAAACGGGTCAATACATCTGCTATCGGTTATCAATAAGTTGATACTGATATTGAAGACAAAACTTCATGGCCCCAGTGACGCGCTGCACCACCCCTCCTAGCCACTCAGATATCTCTTAAAAGATATTTGTTTCATTTCTCACGGAGAACACTACATAATCTATCGGCCTCTCACTCCGAGATGTGTTGATATTGAAAAGGTGGCTCTCTGCTCCATGCCTCCGACTTCTAAATCCAAAATGCACAATTGAGTCTAGAGCCATGAGATTCATTAAAAGATCTCTTAGGAACACTTCCATTATAATACACCTATGTTTGCCAAAAAGGACACAAGGTGTACAAGAGTCTGAACGAGATCTAAAGGTCTTGCCATTTATATCATGATGGTTATTTGCTTCAAACGGTCTATAGTCTTGAAGTAATACTCCGGTTTACTTCAGAGGCTCACAACGGCACTGGTAAAGATTAGAGAAAGTTTTCACACTATGCTGTTAACAATCTCGAAATCTGAACCTGTAAGTGCTGGACGGTTTATTGCTAACTGTTTTATGCAGGTACTGACAAAAGTCCATTCACCATCATCATATAAAACAACATCCAAATCTCCTCATACTCATACTTATGAAGATCATCCTCAACAAAGCTCAAGTTAACAAGTTCAAGACAAAAGGAACAAGTTAAAGACAAAGTGTTACAACAAAGTCAAGAAGCTAATCAAGATGTTAAGAACAAGTTCATGTATCTAATGAGGAAGACATAAGTATGAAGTTTAGAAGAAGTATGAGTATGATGGAAGAGACGTCGATGCAAATGTACAAAAGATGTTGATCAAAGGCAAGACGGACCAAAAAATGATTACTTTAAAGATCACAAAGCATGAAGGAACGAAGTATCAAGACTATTCTACAACGACACAAAAGTTCAAGACAACGAAGTCGAAAGACCTAATCACTGGGAGCATCATTTGAATGACCATCCCTTAGGGGGAGATTGTTAGCATTTAAATTATAAAATGAAGTGATGGTCATTTGCATTTTATCAACATTGAGATGTGTCGATTCAATGTAATAGAATAGTGATTCAAAGGACTTATGGTTGGACAAAGTAGCTAAGTGTATGTAGTGTCTAAATAGTCCAATCCATGTAAGGTCCATCCAAGCCCAACCGAAGCCCACCTCAAATCCTTTAGGGCGTCACATGGTGGCTATATAATGACACTCTCACCTCATTTTCATGTGTGCCTCAAGAGATAGCTAGGTGTGTGTGTGTGTGTTTTATGTTCCTTTCTATTGTTCTTTCTTTCTAAGCTAATACATTCGGTTTATATTTATATCGACACGCATCTCTTGTTCTTGGTTTTTAGTTACATCGAGTATAATATATTGTGTGAGATAAAGTAGTGTACTTTACAGAGTTTAGTGCTAAATGGTGGAAACAAGTAAATGAAGAACAGGCAGATATTAAAGCGGTTACAACATATTATAACAGTCTCATTAAGAAGTCACCAAGTCCATCTATTCCAAAAGCTCCTATAACCGACGAAGACGCTACAAAAAGAATTCAAGCATGTACATCAAAAGAAGAGATACAAAGAATTTTAAATGAAGTTAAAAGGTTGATGACATCAAATAAGTACATATTATTAGCATCATTATCCCGTTTATATTGCTCATTTTATACTATTATGTGTGAGATTTGGTACTTAATCATTTACTTTTGTAAATCTCAGTAATATCGGAAGCAATTGGAGAAAGTTATGGAAAAAGATGTGTTTTAGAGCAAAAACGAAGATATTGAAGAATGCCTACTGATCAGACACTCAATACGGCGTATCAACTCTAATTAGATACGCCGTATCCATATACTTAGAAGAGTTCAAGACCTTTCCTGACTTTGATGCATACGGCGTATCCATCTTTGGGAATACGCCGTATATGAAACTTGGTCGATTTGAAGAATACGGCGTATCGGATTCTATGAATACGCCGTATAGAAGCCCTAGATATTTGAAGACCAAGACGGGATTACATCGAATGCGGCGCATCCTATCCTTGAGATACGTCGTATATGAGCCTTAACCGATAAATCAAGTGAAGAATCGAAGCCAAATGAAGAAATAATGTTTACGTAACAACTTTAGAAGATGCTTCACTGTTTTGGTCATAAAATCTTCATCCGGACTCCGTTTTAGTTGATTCAAGCGGCCACGCGAAGAGAAAAAGAAAATCTATCTGATTCTAAAGATGATGCGGCGCATAGGATTTCTAGATGCGCCGTACCGGGGTCGTAACAGTAGACTGCATATTTTTTGTAAACTTGGAGGCTACTCTTCCTTACCCCTATAAATACCACAGCCCTATGGACGATTTTATTATCACCGGAAGGACCATTATCAGTGGGGAACAGCCCCAAATCGTCCCCAACACCTTCTCCATCCACCATTGAAGATCGACGAAGAACATCTCCATACTTATCTTTGTGTATCATTCGGTTAGCATAATAAATTTGTCTATGGATTTCTTATGTTTAATTTTTATGTATACTTTATCTTTTGCTGAGATTATGGGCTAATACCCTTAGGTGTTAGCCATGTTTATGAAGTTTTATTAGTTTTTATGATTTTGTCGATGTGTTTGCTTTGTTATTGGATTGGGTGCTTGTCGATAAAAACTCGTTTATTGCTTATAACTAGTAGAAGTCTATGTAACTAGGTTATGTTCCTTATAACTTTAATTTATGTGACTTAACTACCTGTAAGTGTGGTTACATAGGTTGAGTTATATGCGTGTTAACCCGAATCTCTATTAGGAATCATTGTTTGGCATAAACGGAACGTGTCTACAACCTAATAGGACTAGTAGCGTGTAATACCGAACTAGGTTAGATGGTTTAAAGCAATAAGTTAGTATTGATGCTAGACGAGTCACTATGATCATGTCCTCTTTCCCACCACGATGGTAGGTTATTTAATCGTGACAGGATTAACAATCGGATTGGCGACAAAACAATTGAATGAATTAAAACAAGTAGACATAAGCATGTATAACTATAAAATGGATTAGACTTGGCTAACCCGTTCTTCCTATCTATCTTCATCTATCTTTAATTTGCTTTTAATTAGTTTAATATTTATTTTCTCGTATTTAGTTTAATTAAACACACAAAATCGTGATAGCCTCTCAGGCTAAAACCCCAAAAATATTTACTTGCTTTCTAGGTTAGTTAGTTTAGTAATTAGAATACCTTTAGATCACTTTAGCTTTGCTCCTAGTGAATGACCCTTGCTTACCTAAAAACTATCTACATTGATCGGGTACACTGCTCGTGAGTGTTTAGAGTCTATAGGTTAGTTCGGCAATAAATAAATTTAAATTTAAGATATCTGACTGATAATTTAGGTTATGCAAGATTCAAAGCTAATCAATCTGTTGGTACACATGATTATGATACTAACAATGCAGGTACCTCAGATGATGATTCAGACTCAGAGTGTGATGAACGACCCATTGTTGTTCCTTCTTTTCCCTCTAACCACTTTTCAGGTACTGAGCTCAAAGATTATTCTGATAAGGCTGAAGGTAATTCAAGTTTTGCTGAAGATCTTGCTAGGCTTCAAAGGCAAGAACATGATGCCAAGGAATCTGCTGAAAAGTTTGGTTTTGGATTCTCACAAGAAACAGAGGAGATCTTACGAAAAGCTTATGATGAAGCCCGCAGGAATCTGGATTCTGCTGGTGGTGTTTCGGTTCCTGTTGCTGCTACCAATTCTGCTGATAGCTCTTCTGTTCCTGCTGATGTTACAATTCCTGCTGGTTCTTTGTCCACTTCTTCTGCTGATACAATGGGTTTCAATGAACCGCCTGTAAGGTACCCAAGTCCATCGGACCTTGGGAATTCACTCTCTTCAAGATCTAAGTTGGAGGATCCTCATCATTAATTAAGCACATGCATCTTCACTCATTCCTCATATGATGGTGAAATTAATCCCTCTATCTCTAATCAAGCCGCAACCTTTGATGTCAATCCCAGTGCTACCAAGAGGATTAACACTGTTCATCCTCAATCATTGATACTTGGAGATCCCAATTCACCTGTTCAGACAAGAAGCAAGTTGAAACAACCTGGTTTTGGAGAATCTGCATTTGTGAGTTATATTCAGGATCAGCTAAGGAGTAATCATACAGACTATCTTCATTGCCTCTATGCTTGTTTTCTGTCTCAAATAGAACCAAGCAGTGTAGCTCAAGCTCTTGATAATTCTGATTAGGTTGAGGCTATGCAAGAGGAAATGCAACGGTTTCAAAATCAAAAAGTCTGGCAGTTAGTACCTGTGCCTGAAGGAAAGCATGCAATTGGAACAAAATGGATTCTCAAGAATAAAAGGGATGTTAGGGGAATTGTGGTTCGAAACAAAGCTCGGTTGGTTGCTCAAAGACATCGACAAGAGGAGGGTATTGACTATGATGAGGTGTTTGCACCAGTAGCAAGAGTTGAAGCTATTCGATTGTTTTTAGCTTTTGCATCATTCATGGGGTTTGTGGTTTATCAGATGGACGTGAAGAGTGCATTTCTTTATGGTAGAATTGAAGAAGAGGTCTATGTTACTCAACCAAAGGGATTTGTGGACCCACAGAATCCTGATTTGGTTTACAAAGTAGTAAAAGCACTCTATGGCCTTCATTAGGCACCAAAGGCATGATATGCCAGGTTGTCTGCCTTTTTGCTAAAACATGGTTACAGAAGAGGGGCAATAGACAAGACACTCTTCATCAGGAAGAATTACAAAGATATCATCCTTGTTTAAGTTTATGTAGATGATATCATTTTTGGTTCCACTAATGAAGCTTGGTGTAGGGAATTTGAGGAATTGATGAAAAGTGAATTTGAGATGAGTGCTATGGGAGAAATGACATTTTTCTTGGGCTTACAGGTTAAGCAAAAGCCTGATGGAATTTTTATTAGCCAGGAGAAGTATGTGCAAGACATACTTAAGAAGTTTGACTTGGAAAGTGTGAAGACTGCAACTACACCATATGAAGCTCCAATGCCTAAGTCCAATACTGAACCTGATGCTGCTGTTAATGTTCACTTATACAGATCCATGATAGGTTCATTGATGTATTTGACAGCTTCTAGACCTGACATCATGTTTGCAGTCAGTGCTTGTTCCAGACATCAAGTTTCACCATTAACTTCACACTTGAATGCAGTCATGAAGATCTTCAAATACCTAAAAGGACAACCTAAGTTGGGTCTTTGGTACCCAAGAGATTCTCCTTTTGTGCTGGAAGCTTATAGTGACAGTGACTATGCTGGTGCTAACTTTGATAGAAAATCTACTACTGGGGGTTGTCAGTTTCTGGGAAGAAGGTTGGTTTCTTGGCAATGCAAGAAGCAGACTATAGTGGCTACATCTTCTACTGAGGCAGAGTATGTTGCTGCTGCTAGCTGCTGTGGACAGGTACTTTGGATGCAAAATCAGTTGTTAGACTTTGGGTTCAACTTCATGAACACTAAAATCTTTATTGATAACCAAAGCACTATCTGCATTGTTAAGAACCCTGTTTTTCACCAAAGGACAAAGCACATAGAGATTAGGCACCATTTTATACGAGATGCTTATGAGAAGCATCTTATCCAAGTGCTTAAAATTCACACTGATGACAATGTGGCTGATTTGTTAACCAAGGCTTTTGATGGACCAAGATTTAACCATTTGTTGGTCCATATTGGGATGCTTAATCCTTAAGTGCTGAGATTGAGGGGAGGTATAAGTCTAAGGAGAGGCTTATTATTGTATATTTTTCGTTTTCTTTGTTTTCTTGTTTCTGCTTTATTTTCTTTTATGTTTATTTTATTTTCTTTAACGTTTTAGTTTTAAAAAAAATATAGCTTGTATACTAACCATTTGCAGGTACAGTGTTGGTTTTTAACCACACAACAAATGGTAATCAACTCACCATGTCTAACAGACAAGAAAGAGTTGACTCACCATGAGGGTACGGCTCTGGTGTGATAATCAAATCCGTTGATAGCTGTAATAGTTTGCTCAAAACTATAGGGTTCTCAACTCACCGATGTTTCATTTTTGAGAGTTGAAATGGTTTTCAATTCGCCATGGATTTTATCCTTTTGGATTCCAAAGAATTAGCTAGCCCACAAGTATATGGCTTGTAGTAAAGGCAGTGGAAAACCATATTTGGTAATCAATTCACCAAAGGTTATCTTAAACCGAAGAATTGGCTAGTCCTGAGCAAACGGCTACAGGTAAAAACAACTCAAATCCATTTACAGTTGATGATTTACTAAAAATCATATGGTTATCAATGTACCATAGTCTTACGCACCTAAACATTGGCTACTCCAGTAGTGATGGCTATTGGTAAAGAGACATCAAATCCATTCATTTTCAATGATTCATCTCTCACAGGAGTTAACACACCTGGATGTGATGAGAATAGTATGAAACTTAAAAGTTTTGATGTACAAATAGTCATGGTTGCTGCTGCTGGTTACCTTCTGTTGCTGCTGGATACTTGGACTTAAAGATAAAGGTTACTTGTTGCTGCTGGTCATAGTCTGGTTGCTGCGGGTTACTTTATTGTTGCTGCTGCAGATCAAGTTCAATCCTCTACGTCAAAGATCTACCAAGAAACTTGAAGTTAACCTAGTCAAATTCAAGTTTAGGGGAGGATTGTTAGGAATTATTAGAATATATTTATTTTTCATTCCTGCTGGTAGTTATATTCATTCCTGCTGGTAGTTATGGTTCCTGCTAGTAGTTCATTTTGTTTCTACTGTTTAGTTAGTCATTGCTGCGGGTTATCCCGTATGTTTAGAATGTTTGTTAGAGTTATTTTTAGAAGAGATAGTGTATATCTCTTTACACGGTTTGTTATGAGCTGTATTAGGGTTTCTTAGTCTATAAAAGAAACCTGCAGCTAGGGTTTATGTACGCTTATCAAAAACATTATCATTAGTGAAATAAACGATCCATAGAGGATCAAAGTATTATAGTTATTCATTCTTCTTTAACTCTTGTGTTTAGTTTCCGCCTGAATACAAGTTTAATTCATAGAGATTCTCTTAGGCTGTTTGTGTTTACATAGACGGTCTACCAAGCTCATAAGATCTATCAAGGTGCACGATCCTACATATAGATTTATGTTCATGTGGTGTACAACTTAAAATAAGATATAATAGGCGCCAATAAGAGTAAGCCATATGGAAATTAAAGGTAAATATAAAGTAAATTGATAAATTAAATGTAAAGAGTATTATGGGTATTTTCTTTCCTCCTATGTAACACTAAAACTCTCTCTTGTTCCACAAACCCTATAACCACCCTTAATCCTCTCCCAAAAAAAATGTCGATCTCTTTTTTCTTCTCCAAAAAATGACCACCATGCCGATCTCTCTTTCTCTTATTGTATACCGACAATCATACTGTGTTTTTAAATCGACGTCAGCCTCGGGTAAGTTTGTTATATTTATGTTCGGTTTTTTTCTAAAGATCGATGATGGGTAGATTTTTTTTATTAAATCTTGTAACGATTTGTTATACATCGGTAAAAAATTAAATAAACCCGAGATCCTCCTTATTTCGATTTTTATTTTCCTGAACATTATGAAAGAATCTTGGATCTATGATGGGTTAGTTTGGATCTTTAAAGATCTGTTAACCGATAGAAATAAAAACCCGATATCCTTTCTTTTATATTTTCGAATATTTATTTGAAGTTGGTGTTTTGTTAAAGAGATGTTGAAGTTGATTACCTGTTGTTGGTATGAGTTTGCTGAAGTTGTTGTTTTTTGTTGTAGGAGGTGTACGAATCTTATTTGGTTAAGGTGATGAGACAGATTGGTGTTATTGATGTTGGCATATTTTATGTTTGCTTTGTTTATGGTCAATGATGGTAACTGATGTTTGATTTGGTTTGGCCAAAAATGAAAGTCGACGGTTACGAGATTTTTCATCGTAGCAGGTGATACTTGTTAAAGATGGTATATGGAACAGTTTGTTAAAGATGGTACAAGTAGCAGGTTTTAGGATCTTGAATTTGTTTCTTTTTGGATTGTATATCAACTGTGTTGCCGTAATTCGATCTTCAACAGTCAAGGAATCTTGTTCGTTTTAAAGGGACAATTACATCAAATCGTGTATGTGACGGTTTGTAACTAACGCCGTTGTCATATCGGAATCTTTGTTTTATTATCGGAATCATAGGCGACATGTTTTATTTATCCCCCCACATGTATCAAACGATTTTGGGTGTAGACCAGTTTTTTTTTTCTTGTTTAATTGTGTATTTGGCTACTTTTTTTATTGTGTCATTTAATTATGGAACAAAATGTGTTAAAAGACTTAATTTGTCACTAAAAATATGTCATAATAATTAGTGTGTCATTACAAACGTAGTTTGTGTGTCACTACATATGTGTCAAGGAAATTTGTGTGATAAACATAGTGTGCCACTATAAATGTATAAAAAATATTAGTGTGTCATCGCAAATGTAATAAAAAATTATTGTGTTTCAAGAAACTTCATGTGTCTCATTATAAATGTGTCACTAAAAATGTATCATGAAACCATGTGTCACTATATATATATATATAGGGGAGCTTTATTTTCGGAACCCTGTTAAGTGCGGGAACTGCGAGAACTCTAAATTTGCATTAGAAAACGTGCATGTTCATATAAATAATGTATGTTTTCTTACATACACCTTAATACACATACCTGCGTATTAAGGTGTATGTAAGAAAATATACATGTTTTATATGAACATGCATGTTTTCTAATGCAAAATTGGAGTTCTCGCAGTTCCCGCACTTAACAAGGTTCTGAAAATAAAAACCATTTTGCATTGATCTGTTGCACTTAACAGGTTTTATATGAACATGTGTGTTACTCAAGTATGTGTATTAAGGTGTATGTAAGAAAACATACATGTTTTATATGAACATGCATGTTTTCTAATGCAAAATTGGAGTTCTCGCAGTTCCCGCACTTAACAGGGTTCTCAAAATAAAGATACACTTATATATATATATATATATATATATATATATATATATATATATACACAACTATGTGTCACTATATACATATATATATATATATATATATATATATATATATATATATATATATATATATATATATATATATATATATATAGTGAGACTTTCTTACGAGAACCATCTTATCTGCGAGAACTGACAGAACCACTAAAAACATACATGCACACCTTCAATAATTGTATTTTTGCACATATGTTCTAAAAACAACATATATGTTTTAAAAAAAACATGGTTGTTCTAAAGAATTTGATAAGAAATTGGAAATACAAAATTTTTATTTGAAGGTGTGCATGTATGTTCTTATAAGGCGTGCAATGACAATATTGCGGCCGTGTGTAAGGTTTTTATGAAAAAAGAGGATGAGTTCATGATGATATTGAAAAAAATAGGTGGATACTTACGATTATTGATGATGTGCATGTATTTTTATTTTATTTTAAAAGGCGTGCATGTATGTTTTTTGTGGTTCTGTCAGTTCTCGTAGATAAGATGGTTCTCGCAAGAAAGTTTCCCTATATATATATATATATATATATATATATATATATATATATATATATATATATATATATATATATATATATATATATATTTATATGTATATGTCTATAATTTATATATAACAGGATAAACATGACTAGATAAAGCCACATCATCACAATTAAGTCCAAGTCATCACAATTAAGTCCACGTCAAAGGCCACATCATCACATTAAAGGCCACCTAAGCAATACATGCCACCTAAGCAATACAATTCCATTCAGAAAATTCGGCTTTAAAAACTTAACATGGTGAGATTCGAACCTGTATCTTTAAGTTTCAATGCAAACGTCCCAACCAATAGAGCCAGGCCATTGATTTTGATTAACAATCCAAAATTAAATCTATAACCTCAAAAAATGTAATAAATAAATAAATATTTAATAACCCAGCCCAACTCATCCCATATCATTCTACGTAATCTTTTGCAACCCTAAAACAAATCCATTCTGAAAACCCTAAAACACAACACACAAACAATACACAACGTTTAATACCAAGCACACAGAAAACTCCATCATGATTTTAGAGTTTTTATGATTTTTAATTTGTTTTTTTTGCAGGTTGTAAAGTCACAAATTTTGAAGGTTCATATATTGCTATTATTTTCAGAGCCTAGAAGTTTCAATTAATGAATTAAGGATTTCTTTTGCAGATAAGGATATTTGGTTGTCCAGTATCATGATCGATGATTAATTATGTTTATCGTGTGATATTGCTGCTTCTAACACGACAGGTTTATCACTTAAAACCCATAAACATATACACACAAACTATTCTCTCTTTCACTCATCTCATCTATCACCACCACAACCATCACCTCCTAACTGCCGACCACCCCCACCTCAAAATCGCCACCACTATGGTAACCCCACAACCCGTAACCCATAACCACCGAAAACTCCACAACCACCAAAACCCTCAACTAATTGTAAGTTTTTAGTTTTTCTTTTATAATAGATCTATATATTATACAAGTTTGGAAATTTTCACTTTTATTGGATATATATTTGTTCTTAAAAAACCTATGCAGTTTCTAACCTCGATCACATGCTGTTATATAATGAAGGCTGTTAAAGATGATCATGGTACGATGATGGAGCAAGGCTACTGATGCTACGATTACATGTCTACATTTGGTTAGTACTGCTTTCAATGTTACTGCCTTTTTACAAATTAATACTGCTATGGTTTGATTTTGTTAGACACTAGAACAATCTTTATCACACCTTAAATATGTATAGATCGAATGGTACAAAAGAGAAAGCAAGATAGATGAAGAGTATGATATAATATGTATGTCGAATGTATATAAGAGAAGAGAGAAAGAATACAAGACACTCACACACTCCCACCTATACACCTTTAATGCACTCTCTAAAGCACACCTACAAATGAGGTGGGAAGTGTATACATATAGTGAGAAAGTAGATGCCCTAGTGGGCTTTTCAATGGGCTTGGTTCTATTTGTTGATCCCAGTTGAGCTATTGATTTTGTCAGTTATCTTAGATATAGATCTAAAACAACAAGTATAGAAACTGTTCTTGAAACAATATTAAACACTATGCGGAATCTAATGTTTAATCTTAAGAAGAATAATCAATGAACAATAGAATTCACTCAACAAACACTTCAATATATTAATACGGTTACTCAAAAGTAACAGGGTTACAAAACCTTGAAGTGATTCGACTCTAACAATGATACATATGTAATTCTAACCCTAGAACCTCCTTTTATAGACTAAGGAGTTCTTTACAAGAAACGTATAAGTCTAACTAAATAGGATATATACAAAATCCTTTCCATACTTATCTAACCGACTATACATACTTATCACATAAGCAGTAGAATACTAACTCTAGCAGTAGAATCTTTATGCCTAGCAGTAGTATCTACTTAGTGTATTTCCTTGATCTTTTCAGCAACTCCAGCAGTAGTATGAAATACACTAGTAGTAGTATCATTGTAACCAGCAGTAGAATTCACACTTAGTGAATTTTTCATTTAGCTCAATCAACAGTAGTATGTAATCTGAGTAGCAGCATCTTAAAACCCAACAATCCTCCCCTAAACTTGATATTTTACTTCAAAATCATCAAGTTTCCTATAAGCTTTAAACCTTCACCAGGAGGATGCTTCCAAACACTTACTTCTTCTTTTTCATCTTATTTTTATAATCTGGCCCATATAATTGTCTTTGCATTTTCCTCAGAAGATCAATAACCATTTGACTCCATCGATCAATGTGAAGTTTAATTGTACCATTAACCATCAAATCAAGTGTAGGCTTAGACAGAGGGTAATCCTTCTCTACCAGCATGTAAAGTTGAAGTCCTCCCTGCATTACTATGTTGTGAACTCCACATGACTCATACAATCTCCAAAGAGTAATTTTACCACATTTCCTTTCATCATTCCAAACTCTGTCTTCAGAATGTATTTCAAACATAACTTTTAAATCTCCCCAGAGTACTCTATCAAACTCATCTTGTGGCCTTGAATCTCCATACTTTTCTTTGACACAAACCTTTGAGATTTTCCACCAGTTCTGTATATTTCCCACCAAGTGATCTTTCCTTCATATCCAGCTTTCCATCCAATGATAGGAGCTTTTGATTGCAGAGGAACAGTATCAACAAATGTGTCATCATCATTATCTACCACTTTAGTCATTTGTTGTAAATCATCTGCATCCTTTTCATTATTGGATTTCCTCTTCTTCTTCCTTCCAACACTTTTCAACACTCTGCCAGTTCTCTTTATTCCAATACCAGAAGCCTCTTTCTCTTCTTCCTTCACAACCTTTTCTTCTACCTTCTTTTCTTCCACATTTTCTTTTTCAACCTTAGTTTCATTCTCAGTCTCAGCCACCTTCTTAAACCTCTTAAACTTCTTAAATTCATCATCTAATCCCATAGGCACAAAACTATCACTTTCATGTTTTGCCTTCTCAAACATCCTTTGAATTGATTCATCAGAGTACCAAGATAGGTGTTTAAGAGTGTATCACTTCATATTTTTCAAGTAGTAGAACTGAAATTTTCTTATCTGTTTGACTGTTGGTGGTTTGAGCAATTTCTTTTTCTTTCTCTCAGCAAGATACCATTTCCTTCTTTGTTCTTTGTACTTCTTCATCCATTTTTCTCTTTCTTCCATTGTTTGTGTACCTTGCTCTTCCTGTTTAACCAACTTTGAAAGTTCAACATCAGCATCACACTTTATCCTTTCCTCATCCCAAGCATCAAGAAACTCCTTTGTTTTAGCCTCATCCTCAGCATGCTTTCTTTGAGTCTCAAGAACTTTCTGATTTTCCTCCTCATACTCAGCAGCTAGCTTCCTTGCAGCTTCTTAATTAACCTTTTCTTGTAGCTCTTTTGGCCAAAACTTAAAGGGTATATCAGGTTGAGGTTCAGGTTCTTCAATCATTTTACCCTTACCTTTACCTGAATATATAGGTTCTTGAGCAGCTTTCTTGGTTGGGATGGGTTCACTGATAGTTACACCTTTAACAGATGGTCTTGTTTCCTTTTGTGGTTGTGATTGGGGTTGTGGTTGTTGTTCAGGTGTTGGTTGTGATTTAGGTTGTTGGGGTTGTGGTAGCTTTGGTGTTGATGATTTAGGTTGTTATGGTTGCTTTGGTGTTGATGATTTAGTAGACTTAAGTTGTAGTATTACCTTAGCCAGACTAACATCATCATCCAACTCCTTAGCAGTAGAATCAACTTGAGTCTCAGCAGTAGGAACTTTAACACCAGCAGTAGGAACTTTAACACCAGCAGTAGGATCATCATGGACTTGTGCAGTAGGATCATTAACACTAGCAGCAGAATGAATTACCTCACCAGTAGAATCATCCTTACCGATATTTTATTTGTCACCAACAGCAGAATCAGCTTTATCCTTAACAATAGAATCTCCCAAACCTTTGATTGACTCTACCATCACCTCTGAAGCTTTAATAAGCTGCTCAGCATCCAAAGTCTTTAATTTCTTTACTAACTGCTCTTTTTTCCCGTTTTCCAAAGCCACTTCATTACCAGATTTATCTTTGACCACAAATTCCTCATTTTCACCACTATCCATGTAACACCCCAACCCGACAAGGGTAGAAATATCACATTATGGCGACATTTCAAAGCATTCATACATATACACAGCGGAAGCAATAAAACATCATAAATAAATAAGCCAAGTCAACAAGACTTGAATCCAATACAAAAGTCTCACAAGATAACGAAGTAATTCAAAGGAAATACATAACGAAATGAATTCATGATCAAAATGTCTAAACAACTGGCAAGACTAGGGTAGGACATCATCTAAGGTAAAAGCTTCAACTAACTCTCATCCCAAGCATAAAATCCATCTCCCAGCTAGATACCTGCCGCACACGAAAAAGAAAACGTGCAGCTGAGCTTACAAAGCCCAGTGAACAGATACATAATACAAAGCAAAGATAACGAAACTGAAATATAATGAGGCACTGGGAAATATCATAAGGTATAATCAAAGCAAAAGAGGAATATGGAAATATAGGATAGTTATCTACCACGAGCCCATAAACTCAAAGTCATAATCTCAACATCATAGTCTCAAAGTCATAAGCTCACAATCAGAGGGGATACCTCTCAGGCAACCAGATAATATGAGGGGTGTCCTCATGTATCAAAAGGGTGGAGTAGCTAGCTCCCATAAATGTGAAAGGCATGTATTGCACACAGTACCAGTCACCTCAAAGTCAATACTCAAAGTCATAGTTAAATCCACTAAACATACAAATCTAGGATTGCAACCCATACGCCCCCTAACTCAAAGTCATCTCAAAATCATAGTAGCCATGGCAGAAAATCATAAAAGGGACGGTGTGAGAAATCACTCCCCCACACGGGAGTCATGCCAGTGGTGCATCACAGACATGGCCAGGTTACCTTCCTGGCTAGGTAACATAAAATGGCTCGGGTATCAAACTAAGAGTCAGGTCTCAATGTCATATCAAAGTGCATCTCAAGGTCATAACCAGAAGGCATATCTCAAAGTCATATCAAAAGGTTCATGTCAAAAGGTTTAAATCATAGCTCAACATCAATGCATAGGTGAAAAGACACCCTTACTAAAAAGGGTAGAGTATCCGTACCTTATGACGAAAGCACAAATAGAAACAAGCACAGAAATAGGGGATAGCTCAAAGTCTCTCCTTCTTCACACCTAAAGGAGTAGAAGGGAATTACAATTCATTCTCAATTACTTGTCTTTCCATTTAAAGTAACTTTCCATTTTTAGCAGGTTTCCATAATTAGTAAGTTTCCACTTTTAGCAAGTTTCTATTTTTAGAAAGTTGGAGACATAACTTAGTTAAATCATTATTAATGGAATTTAGGTATCTTTTAACATATTTACACATTTGGTCCTTAGGGTTTCACAATTTACATTTTATACCCTTATATTCCAAAAGTTACACTTTAAACCTTCCAGTATTCATAGTTACACATTAAACCCTTAATTTATCCATTTTACACAATGATCACTTATTTTATCATATTGTACGAATGTATCCTCAAGTATTCATAATTTACACATTAGGCCCCTCTAGTTATCAATGTTACATATTTAGTCCCTTAAATTACAATTTCAACTTTTAATTATAAACAATTACATATTAAGCCATGAAATTATCAAAATAGCACATAACCCCCTGAACATATTTAATTATCCAAAACAGCACTAAGTTTCCAGAATTTACACATTTAGTCCGTTTATTAATTTAATTTACAATTCGAACCCTAATATATTATTAAAGACATTTTAATCCTTTAAAATACAAAAATGACACTAGGCCCCCTCAACTTATATTTTATATGAAAAGTACACATTCCAAAATAAGTTCTAAAAGTGACCCACGAGTTTTAAAAGTTACAAAACTCACCCAAAACATTTTAACCAAATCGTATAACACATAAAACACATGAATTCGAAACCCAAACAAATCTAACCCATTTTTAATCATTACACAATCATTAAAAATCATTAATAATCACAAGAACAAGCCCTAGTTCTCTAAATTCAGATCGTATGGAATTTCTATTTCTTTTACACGATTTATTCCAAAATCCGATTAACCAAGAAATTCAAGAACTAAAGATCCAAGCCATGACAATTCTTTCCAACATTTTTCCAGATCATATAACATCATAACATACGTAAATAAATTATACTTGGAGTTTTTATGAGTCGCATGCTATTTTTCATGATTTACACACGTTTAATAGATTAAATCTTCATAAAACTTATAGATCGAGCATGGTGTGTTATAATCATTTTATTTGGTGTTCTTAATACATATAAGATCTGAGAAAAATACCACAATAGGATTCGAACGTGTGAAAAGGGATGCACGAATTCTTTTGTACGCGTATAGGAGATTTCGAACCCAGAATTATCACGACTTCACCAACGACCTTCAAACCTTGTAATCATTTTTCGTAGGTCATATATCATGTAAGGATCTCAGGAAAAATAAGAAACGAATTTTATGGAGGTCGAACAATTTATAAACGAATTTACCTTAGTAACTTAGGCGCGACAAGGAATAATTCCTTAGAATCGATTCCAGCCAAGAACAGCCTCAAAACTATTTTTCCTAGGTCAAATATGATATGAGGGACGTGAGAAAAATGAGAAACGAATTTCATGAAGATCGAATGAATTTTAACGAATTATACCTCACTTTCTTATTGCGACAAGAACAATTGCTCCAAGAACGAATCGTACAATGAATAGCTTCACAATGATTTTTCTATGACTCCTTGGATGATGCTCAAACTCAGAAAAATGCTTTGGGAATTTTAGGGCTTCGAATGGAGGCCAAAGAATTATTTGTGTGTGTTATTTTCAATCGGCAACTAGGGTTTTGGAAGAAAAATGTGTAGATTGGTTATAATGAGGGAATGCCGAGTCATAGGGGGAGGGATGGACCAGAAATTTCGGTTTATAGGTTGGCAAAATATTCTTGATTGATATCTTCCTTATTTACATAATTTAAATCATTTTAAATCATAATAAAACTAAGCATAATTCATTCGGCCCAAATAGGGGTATTTTAGTCATTTTGTAACTTGTATAAATGTTAAATGAAGTTGTTAAAATTATTTGGGATCATAACTTGTGCATTGCCAGAAGTTTGGGATTTATTTGATACTTTATAAGCTTTTAAATAATTTTTAAACTTGTAGGGGCATTTTGGTCATTTTACATGCTTTCAGATTTTAGGTGTTACAACTTCTTCCCCTCTAAAAAGAAAAATTTCGTCCTCGAAATTTGCAAAGAGTCAGAAATGAAACGAATCGAAACATAACGGAGACATACCAGATCAGAATGCAAAATGAGGATAACTAGCTCGAATAGACTCCTCGGTCTCCCAGGTAGCTTCCCGCTCTGGGTGGTTTCGCCAAAGAATCTTTACGAAAGGAATGACTTTACATCTCATAACTCGCTCTTGGCGATCAAGAACAGCTTTTGGTTCCTCCGGAAGAGACATATCGGGCTGAATCTGATCAAAAGGATAAGACACCACATGCAGAGGATGGTAATTGTATCCCCTCAGAAGAGATACATGAAAAACGTCGTGAACATGCGATAACTGCGGAGGAAGAGCCAAACGATATGAAACCTCTCCGATGCGATCCAAAATCTCAAGCGGTCCGATGAATCGAGGGCTGAGCTTGCCTTTAATCCCAAAACGTTTAACTCCTCGGAACGGCGAAACCTTAAGAAATACCCGATCACCAACACGAAACTCCAAGTCACGCCGATGCTTGTCAGCGTAACTCTTTTGACGAGCCCTAGCTTCCTTCAACTTCTCCCTAGCAACATCCACTTTCTCAGTAGCGATCTGAACTAACTCCGGACCCTCAATAATGCGTTCACCTACTTCGTTCCAACAAACCGGAGCCCTACATTTCCGACCATATAACATCTCGAAAGGAGCCATACGAATACTCGCGTGCCAACTGTTATTATATGCAAACTCTACCAGACACAAATAATCGTCCCAGCTACCAGTCCACTCTAAAGCACATGCCCTCAACATGTCCTCTAAAGTCTGAATGGTCCTCTCCGACTGACCATCGGTCTGAGGGTGAAAAGCTGTACTGAACTTAAGCCGTGTATCCCATGCCTTATGCAATCCCTTCCAGAAGCGAGATGTAAACCGAGGATCCCTATCTGATATAATAGCCGTAGGCATACCATGAAGCCTAACGATTTCCTGCTGAAACACGTCCGCCAACTTACTAACACTGTAGTCCACACGAATAGGGAGGAAGTGAGCAGACTTGGTTAGTCGATCAACGACCACCCAAATCGCATCATGCTTCCTACGAGTAGGAGGTAAACCTGTCACAAAATCCATGGAAATTTCCTCCCATTTCCACTTCGAAATCTCCAAAGGCTGAAGTAACCCACTAGCTCTCTGGTGCTCAATCTTGACCTGCTGGCAAGTCAAACACTTAGACACAAACGAAGCCACATCCTGTTTCATGCCACTCCACCAGAAATGTTGTTTAAGGTCCCGGTACATCTTGGTAGAATCAGGATGTATAGTAAAAGGGGAACTATGAGCCTCCGATAGAATAGCCTCACGAAGCTCAGGATCGTTGGGAACACAAAGACGATCCCCAAACCAAACTACACCAAAATCATCAACCCTGAACTCTGACTGTTTGCCTTCCTCAACATTCTGAACTATAGACCACAGCTCACCATCCTCTTTTTGAGCTTCCTTAACTCGCAAGATAAGATTGGACTCAACCGTAAGGCTAGCCCAATAACCGTCATGACCTCGAACACAAAACTCCACATCAAGAAGCTCTAAATCATGCAAAACGCGAGGCTCAAACTCCAAACTCGCAATCATACCCGACTTTCTACTAAGAGCATCAGCGACTACATTCGCCTTACCGGGATGATACTGGATGTTAGCATCATAATCTTTCAGAAGCTCTAACCAATTCCTCTGTCTCATATTCAACTCTTTCTGGGTGAAAATGTATTTAAGACTCTTATGATCAGTGAAAATGTCACAAGTCTCTCCATACAAATAATGGCGCCAAATCTTTAGCGCGAAAACCACAGCTGCTAACTCTAGATCATGCGTCGGATAGTTCACCTCGTAAGGCTTCAGCTGCCTCGAAGCATAGGCGATCACCTTCCCATGCTGCATCAAAACACATCCCAAACCCTTCTTCGATGCATCGCTATAAATCTGAAAACCGCCGGAACCCGATGGAAGAGTCAAAATAGGTGCAGATACTTGACGCCTCTTCAGTTCCTCAAAACTACTCTCCCGCTCATCAGTCCAAATAAACTTTTCCCCTTTCCTCATCAACTGTATCAACGGCAAAGCAAGGCGTGAAAATCCCTCAAAAAATCTCCTATAATACCCAGCGAGACCCAGAAAACTTCTCACTTCCGTCACATTTGTAGGTCTTGGCCATTTTGTGATAGCCTCAACCTTCGCCGGATCCATAGTGATACCGTCTGCAGAAACAATGTGACCCAAGAAAGCTACACGATCCAACCAAAACTCGCACTTCGAAAACTTCGCATACAATTTCTGCTATCGCAAAATCTCCAGAACAATACCAAGGTGTTGCTCATGTTCCTCCTCGGATTTAGAATACACAAGGATATCGTCGATGAAGACAATCACAAACTTATCGAGAATTTCATGGAATATCTGGTTCATTAGGTCCATAAACACAGCAGGAGCATTAGTTAAACCAAAAGGCATAACCAAGAATTCATAGTGACCGTACCGAGTGCGAAAGGCCGTTTTGGGAACATCCTGCTCCCTCACCCTAAGCTGGTGATATCCAGACCTCAGATCGATTTTAGAGAAATGCCTCGCCCCTTACAACTGATCGAATAAATCATCAATGCGAGGAAGAGGATAGCGGTTACAAATAGTAATGCGGTTAAGCTCCCGATAATCGATACAAAGACGCATGCTCCCGTCCTTCTTCTTTACAAACAACACGGGAGCACCCCAAGGAGATACGCTCGGACGAATAAAACCGTTTTCCAACAGTTCCTGCAATTGTTCCTTTAATTCCTTTAATTCAATCGGTGCCATGCGATAAGGAGCTTTAGATATGGGTTCAGCACCCGGAATCAGATCAATGCTAAACTCGACTTCCCTAACAGGAGGAATGCCAGGAAGTTCATCCGGAAATACATCGGCAAAATCGCGCACAATACGAATACTATCAATGCTAGGAACATCAACAGAGGTATCCTTAATAGAAGCAAGAAAACCAAGACAGCCATGCGAAATCAATGTCCGGGCTTTCATAGCCGAAATAATCTTTACAGATTTCAGAGGTTGGGAACCAGAATAAAACAAAATCAGGATGATGAAGATCACCAAAGATCACTTTACGAGCATAACAATCAATGGTCGCCTTATGAGTAGCTAACCAGTCCATGCCCAAAATAATATCAAAATCAACCATATCAATAGGAAGAAGGTTCGCAGAACGAACACGATCATCAAAACCGAAAGGGCAATTAACATACTCAACATCAATAATCACATGAGTTTTCATCGGGGTAGCAATAGATATACGGTTCATTAATTGAGTTGGGGTTATGTTTATTTTATTTGCAAGTGATGTGGATATTATAGAATGTGTAGCACCCGTGTCAAATAAAACAAAAACAATACGATCTCCAATATACAGAAAACCCGTAATAGTACCTGAGGTGCTAGCAGCCTGGTCACGTGTCAAAGAATAAACCCGGCCTGAAGTAGGAGCTGCCCTAGCATCGACTTTAGGTTCACCAGCATTCTTCTTAGGGCAGTCCTTGACTTTGTGATGAGTAGATCCACACCAGAAACAACCACCAGAAGCTTTATAACAAGGACCTGGATGCATCTTCCCACATGAATCACATGTAGGAGGAGGAGGTAGAGTCTCAACAGACTTCTTCTGACCCGACGATCCTGACTGCTGATACTGCTGAGAATCCCTACGTCGGTTGTTACTACCCTGCCCCTGACGATCACTACCAGACCTACCAGAATCCCGCCGATCCTGGTTCCTGTAATCCTGCTGCCTATGATTATAACCTCGGTCCTGGCGACCCCGCTGATCATGCCCATGGTCCTGTCGACCCCGAACATCCTGCTTTTGGTCCTGCCGACCCCGAGAATCCTGCCTTTGGTCCTGCCGACCTTGGCCCCGAAAATCTACCCGGTTACCATCCCTATCACGCTTATTAGTCACCCTGTCCGCATGTAACAACTCGATGTTACGCGCGGCATCCTGAACTCCAGCCACATCCTCAAACGGAGTGTTAACAATCCGGTCTAACACCCACCTCTTTAAAGCCCATTTGAAATGACGAGCCTGCCGCATAGCATCACCAGTGACCTCTGGCCCAACGAAACTGGCCAGACGCAGAAACCGTTGCATAAACTCTCCTGACGACTCCTGATCACCCTGACGAATCGACCCGTATTCCCTTTCATACCTTTGCTGCTCCGACAATGGAATATACTGTCTATAAAACACCTCGATGAAATCCGCCCACGAACAAGTCTCAGCAAAATCATCCCCTTTCGCCTGAACAAGAGCAGCCCACCAATTTTGGGCATCACCTTCAAATTTGAATGTGGCCAACCGAGTTTTAAACTCGTCAGCACATCCCAGAACACGAAACAACTTCTCGATATGTGTGATCCAGTCCTCCGCTTCATGGGGAGTAGCAGCGGACCTGAAAGAGAGAGGCTTAAGTTTGTTGAACCTCTCGATCCACACGTGGATACCAGCTGGGGGAGCAGCGGGTGGAGCAGTGGGTGGAGTAGTGGGTGGAGCACCGCCACCACCCCCACCAGAAGAACTTGCCCCATTCCTGATGTTATTGGTGACTTCAGTCACCACTCGAGGAATAGCAGCAGCCACAGCAGCGGCTATCATAGCTTCAAAATCGGGGCCATCATCCCCATTAGTGTACTGAGTAAAGCGCGTGTTCACCATCTGAATGATCATGAAAAGAATTAGCAAAACATAAGGGGAAATAAGCACGAAATGGAAGACGAAGCAGAAACCTATGCCTACCCAAAACCTCACCAGTCAAATCTTAAAACTTAAGGGTCAAATCCTATGGTCCACATGTTTCACAGGCCAAAGCTTATGTACGACAGGTCGCAGCCTGAGCTCTGATACCATAATTGTAACACCCCAACCCGACAAGGGTAGAGATATCACATTATGGCGACATTTCAAAGCATTCATACATATACACAGCGGAAGCCATAAAACATCATAAATAAATAAGCCAAGTCAACAAGACTTGAATCCAATACAAAAGTCTCACAAGATAACGAAATAATTCAAAGGAAATACATAACGAAATGAATTCATGATCAAAATGTCTAAACAACTGGCAAGACTAGGGTAGGACATCATCTAAGGTAAAAGCTTCAACTAACTCTCATCCCAAGCATAAAATCCATCTCCCAGCTAGATACCTGCCGCACACGAAAAAGAAAACGTGCGGCTGAGCTTACAAAGCCCAGTGAACAGATACATAATACAAAGCAAAGATAACGAAACTGAAATATAATGAGGCACTGGGAAATATCATAAGGTATAATCAAAGCAAAAGAGGAATAAGGAAATATAGGATAGTTATCTACCACGAGCCCATAAACTCAAAGTCATAATCTCAACATCATAGTCTCAAAGTCATAAGCTCACAATCAGAGGGGATACCTCTCAGGCAACCAGATAATATGAGGGGTGTCCTCATGTATCAAAAGGGTGGAGTAGCTAGCTCCCATAAATGTGAAAGGCATGTATTGCACACAGTACCAGTCACCTCAAAGTCAATACTCAAAGTCATAGTTAAATCCACTAAACATACAAATCTAGGATTGCAACCCATACGCCCCCTAACTCAAAGTCATCTCAAAATCATAGTAGCCATGGCAGAAAATCATAAAAGGGACGGTGTGAGAAATCACTCCCCCACACGGGAGTCATGCCAGTGGTGCATCACAGACATGGCCAGGTTACCTTCCTGGCTAGGTAACATAAAATGGCTCAGGTATCAAACTAAGAGTCAGGTCTCAATGTCATATCAAAGTGCATCTCAAGGTCATAACCAGAAGGCATATCTCAAATTCATATCAAAAGGTTCATGTCAAAAGGTTCATGGCAAAAAGGTTTAAATCATAGCTCAACATCAATGCATAGGTGAAAAGACACCCTTACTAAAAAGGGTAGAGTATCCGTACCTTATGAC
Source organism: Artemisia tridentata subsp. tridentata (assembly GCA_021014915.2). NCBI lineage: Eukaryota > Viridiplantae > Streptophyta > Magnoliopsida > Asterales > Asteraceae > Artemisia > Artemisia tridentata. Next base: position 71,851,400 of record CP139505.1, read on the forward strand.
GAAAGCACAAATAGGAACAAAGCACAGAAATAGGGGATAGCTCAAAGTCTCTCCTTCTTCACACCTAAAGGAGTAGAAGGGAATTACAATTCATTCTCAATTACTTGTCTTTCCATTTAAAGTAACTTTCCATTTTTAGCAGGTTTCCATAATTAGTAAGTTTCCACTTTTAGCAAGTTTCTATTTTTAGAAAGTTGGAGACATAACTTAGTTAAATCATTATTAATGGAATTTAGGTATCTTTTAACATATTTACACATTTGGTCCTTAGGGTTTCACAATTTACATTTTATACCCTTATATTCCAAAAGTTACACTTTAAACCTTCCAGTATTCATAGTTACACATTAAACCCTTAATTTATCCATTTTACACAATGATCACTTATTTTATCATATTGTACGAATGTATCCTCAAGTATTCATAATTTACACATTAGGCCCCTCTAGTTATCAATGTTACATATTTAGTCCCTTAAATTACAATTTCAACTTTTAATTATAAACAATTACATATTAAGCCATGAAATTATCAAAATAGCACATAACCCCCTGAACATATTTTATTATCCAAAACAGCACTAAGTTTCCAGAATTTACACATTTAGTCCGTTTATTTATTTAATTTACAATTCGAACCCTAATATATTATTAAGGACATTTTAATCCTTTAAAATACAAAAATGACACTAGGCCCCCTCAACTTATATTTTATCTGAAAAGTACACATTCCAAAATAAGTTCTAAAAGTGACCCACAAGTTTTAAAAGTTACAAAACTCACCCAAAACATTTTAACCAAATCGTATAACACATAAAACACATGAATTCGAAACCCTAACAAATCTAACCCAATTTTAATCATTACACAATCATTAAACATCATTAATAATCACAAGAACAAGCCCTAGTTCTCTAAATTCAGATCGTATGGAATTTCTATTTCTTTTACACGATTTATTCCAAAATCCGATTAACCAAGAAATTCAAGAACTAAAGATCCAAGCCATGAAAATTCTTTCCAACATTTTTCTAGATCATATAAGATCATAACATACGTAAATAAATTATACTTGGAGTTTTTATGAGTCGCATGCTATTTTTCATGATTTACACACGTTTAATAGATTAAATCTTCATAAAACTTATAGATCGAGAATGGTGTGTTATAATCATTTTATTTGGTGTTCTTAATACATATAAGATCTGAGAAAAATACCACAATAGGATTCGAACGTGTGAAAAGGGATGCACGAATTCTTTTGTACGCGTATAGGAGATTTCGAACCCAGAATTATCACGACTTCACCAACGACCTTCAAACCTTGTAATCATTTTTCGTAGGTCTTATATCATGTAAGGATCTCAGGAAAAATAAGAAACGAATTTTATGGAGGTCGAACTATTTATAAACGAATTTACCTTAGTAACTTAGGCGCGACAAGGAATAATTCCTTAGAATCGATTCCAGCCAAGAACAACCTCAAAACTATTTTTCCTAGGTCAAATATGATATGAGGGACGTGAGAAAAATGAGAAACGAATTTCATGAAGATCGAATGAATTTTAACGAATTATACCTCGCTTTCTTATTGCGACAAGAACAATTGCTCCAAGAACGAACCGTACAATGAATAGCTTCACAATGATTTTTCTATGACTCCTTGGATGATGCCCAAACTCAGAAAAATGCTTTGGGAATTTTAGGGCTTCGAATGGAGGCCAAAGAATTATTTGCGTGTGTTATTTTCAATCGGCAACTAGGGTTTTGGAAGAAAAATGTGTAGATTGGTTATAATGAGGGAATGTCGAGTCATAGGGGGAGGGATGGACCAGAAATTTCAGTTTATAGGTTGGCAAAATATTCTTGATTGATATCTTCCTTATTTACATAATTTAAATCATTTTAAATCATAATAAAACTAAGCATAATTCATTCGGCCCAAATAGGGGTATTTTAGTCATTTTGTAACTTGTATAAATGTTAAATGAAGTTGTTAAAATTATTTGGGATCATAACTTGTGCATTGCAGGAAGTTTGGGATTTATTTGATACTTTATAAGCTTTTAAATAATTTTTAAACTTGTAGGGGCATTTTGGTCATTTTACATGCTTTCAGATTTTAGGTGTTACAATCCATATCCATACCAGCAACACCTTCTTCATTAGTCTCAGCCTCCCCTGAAGTCTTTGTCTCATTCCTCTCCTGTTTGGGAGCATCCTCCCCCAAACCTGTGTCTTCAGAGGACCTAACTCTTTGTGCTTTCCCCACTTTCTTTAACATTTTAAATGCTCTGGTTCTTGACCTCTTCTGACCTTCCAAAAGCCTAACTCTCATCTTCAAATTTTTGACTGTATGTGTGAGATCAAGAACCTGTGATTCCAATGTGGTACATTTTTCCATCAATTCTTTGATTAGTTTGATGCTATCCTCATCACTTCGGCCTGTATTACCTGGCCTGAGAGCTGAATCACTGGATTTGTCATTCTGTACATTGTGTTGGTCCATTAATTCCTCTATTTCTTGTCTACCCTCATCACTTCAGGATGTGTGACCTTCCCTGAGAGATGAATCATAGGATTTAAACTCAGTATCAAACCTGGTTTGATTAGCTGAGCCCCGCATGTTTGCCATTTGGCTGGGGTTTCCATCACCTGTTTCTGGTTCATGAGAACCTTCAACATTAGATGTTGCCATGGTTGGGGTCTTAGATATGTTACCACTGGCATGCTCTGCTTCTAAGCTAGAAGCAGTAGTGGTAGCCCCTTCCATCATGTCACCACCTACACCTGTGATAGGCTCATCTGGTCCATCCATCCTAACATTAGCCTGAGGTAGCTCAGTGTTCTTATTTGGTGAATTCCTAGGGGATTGGGTCTTTTGAGGTTGTTAAGATGATTGTTCCAAATTGGGTGTGTGATGGGTAGCAGTTGTGTTATCTGCACCTTTACCCTGATTTTGAACTAATGACAACATATAAGGAAATAATGGTGTCACAGCTCTAGAAAAATCCTTGCCATCCTTTTTCAAGTATGAAAATAATTTCTTTTGAAGCACAGGACAAAGAAATTTCCTTTTATGTACCTTAAGATTTGAAATTTGGTTATTCAAAATGAGTTGCAAAAACCTTGGGTAAATGTAATGTTTTCCTTGAACATTCTTTTTCAAACCATCCATTATCATAGCCAAAAAATTAAAAGGTTTTCCTTTGGCCAGACAAATCATAGCAGATGCTTGAGTTGTACTGAATTCATTCCAACCTGAAGTTTTAGGACTTAGACAATGGAGAATGGTGTGAATTAAAAATTTCCATTAAGGACAGAGAAGAACTTTATAAAATTTTATTTCCACATCATCTGCAAAGTGAAGAGCTTCTCTCACAGATGATTCAGAAATAATTACCTTGTGACCATCTACCTTAGCCTTTAAATATTCTTCCCCATTTTTAGTTTTGATCTTAACAGTAGACCAGAACTTATCAATGTGGGAAACATATATAGGAGGGTTTGCTGTTAATGCATACCTTATGTGAGTAGCATTAAGAAAGTCAATTACCTCAGCAAAACCTTCAGCTTCATTGGTCTTTCCAAGAAAAGCAACTTGATTGTGGCTATCGAAAAAGGTTCTTGTAGACATTGTAAATTAGGGTTTGGATTTTGGGGGTTTTTTAAATCAGATGTTAAAAAGTGTGTTAGGGTTTGAAATAAAGTTAATTTTGGGCGCACAAAGTCAATTATGAGATCCAATTTGGTTTTAAAGCCCTTCGGATCGAATTTGGTTTTATTCGTGCCAAATTTACAAAACCGACCCTACACTTTCAAACTGAGCAGTAGAATCCCAGAAGTTACAAAGCGAGCAGCAGAACCCCAGCAGTAGAAAGTTTTGCCTAGCAGCAGAAACTTTGTCACTAGCAGTAGAATGTCTGTTGAACTTTCCAAACCCCTTTTTCTCATCAAATAAGCAATCCCCTTTGACTTATCCTGCAAAAGATTAGTCCAAAACCACAAAAACACAAAAAAGAATATACCACAATAATCACAATCCACAGTTATACTTAGCAGTTATATAATTAACAAGCATCAGAACTAAATATAACTAGCAACACTTAGAAAGCAGTAGAAACAACTTATTGACTAATAACAGTACAAATCCTTACAAAACATTACAAAAACACAAAGAGATAAGAATTTTCAAAGATTGATCATTCCAATACTAGCAATTAAAAATTGAAATCTACCCACATCAAAACCTTTTGTGAGCAAATCTGCAACATTATTGTCAGTATGGATTTTAACAATTTGAATTAATTTCTTTTCAAAGGAATCTCTTATAAAGTGATGTCTTATCTCAATATTTTTTGTTTTAGAATGAAAAACCAGATTTTTAATAATACACATTGTACTGTTATTATCAATGTAAATTTTGGTGTGCATGAAATTATACCCATAGTCCAGTAATTGGTTCTGAATCCACAATACTTGACCACAGCAACTTGAAGCAGCAACATACTCAGCTTCAGTTGTAGAATTTGCCACCACAGTTTGTTTCTTGCATTGCCATGAAATCAACCTATGTCCAAGAAATTGACACCCTCCAGTGGTTGATTTCCTATCCAAACAAGCTCCAGCATAATCACTATCTGAGTATGCCACCAGATCAAAAGGTGAATCTTTTGGATACTAAAGGCCCAACCTAGGTTGACTCCTTAAGTACCTAAAAATTCTCTTCACAGCATTCAAGTGAGACACTTTAGGGGTAACTTGAAATCTGGCACAAGCACACACAGCAAACATAATATCTGGCCTGGAAGCAGTTAGATACATCAATGAACCAATCATTGATCTGTATAAATGAACATCAACTTCTTCCACATCTTCATCTTTGACCAGAGGCTTGTTGGACACCATGGTTGTCTTAGCAGGCTTCACATCAGAAAAGCCAAATTTCTTCAAAATATCAGTTACATACTTGTCTTGACTGATGAATATCCCATCTTCTTTTTGCTTTACTTGAAGCCCCAGAAAGAAAGTGAGTTCCCCCATAGAACTCATCTGAAATCTGCTATGCATGAGCTTCTCAAATTCCTCACATAACACCTTGTTTCTGGACCCAAAAATGATATCATCAACATATACTTGAACTAATAAGATATTCTTTTTGTCTTTCTTGATAAACAAAGTCTTATCAATGGTTCCCCTGTTGAAACCATTGTTTAACAAGTACTTTGGTAAGGTGTCATACCAAGCTCTAGGAGCCTGATGTAAACCATACAATGCTTTCTCCACCTTGTAAACCCTATCAGGATAATCAGGATCTTCAAAACCAGGTGGTTGGGAGACATAAACTTCTTCATCAATCTTCCCATATAAGAAAGCCCTCTTCACGTCCATTTGATACACTGTGAAGTTCTTGTATGAAGCATAAGCTAAGAATAATCTGATAGCTTCTATCCTAGCAACAGGTGCAAACACTTCATCATAATCAATGCCTTCCTCTTGAGTGTATCCTTGAGCCACTAATCTTGCTTTGTTCCTGATCACAATTCCTCTCTCATCTCTTTTGCATCTAAAGACCCATTTTGTACCAATTGCCCTTTTTCCCTTAGGCAAATCAACCAAGGTCCATACTTCTTGAAAAGCTTTATGAGCATTCTTGGGTTCCAATTGTGACAGAAAACAAGCAAACATGCAATTCTGTAGATCTTTGTGGCTATTTCTTTGATGAAGAGATTGAGAAAATAACCCTTGATCAAACAAATCTCTGAAACCTTTTGTTTTACTTCTTGTTTGAACAGCAGAATGAACATCTCCAATAATTTGCTCCTTTGGATGATCCTTGTGTATTTTGGTGGTTGGAATAGGACTGACAGGAATTGCATTCTCCATATTGGTTAAGTCAGCCTCTACACCAAACCCATCCAGAACTTCATCATCAGTATCTTCATAGATATTAACTAATCCAGGTATATCAGGATCATTTGGATAGTTAACATCATCAAAGGATCTTCCATCTTCTTCAGCAGTAGGAAATATTGGTGTAGCAGTAGAAACACCAGGCTTAGCAGTAGTAACTTTGGGTGTAGCAGTAGAACCACTGGGCTTAGCAGTAGTATCTATTGACTTAGAAGTAGAACTAGAGTAACTGCTGCCAATGTTATTTCCTTCCTTTTCCACACTTTGTGGTCCTTCATTAACCACATTATTAGTCTTAGAAGGTTTATCCCCACCTTCTACATCTTCATGAACAACATCACCTTGTGAACTCTTTCCCTCTTTCTCTTTGGGTGTGAAAGTTTGATTAAGCTTTCATTTCTCAATTAAGACAAACTCCTTTGCAGATTCATCCACCTTAGCTTGTGTACCTGCATTGGAATTAGCTTGTGTACCTGCAGACTTGTTAGTTGTACCTGCAATCACTGGCTCATAATTCATACTTTTGGTTAATGAATCAATGTCAAACAGCCATTCAGGTCCACTCCCTGCAACATTAGTTGTGGTTTCACTAAACCTAATGTTGGGCTATAAAAGTCAAAGTACTGCTACTCAAGTCAAAGTACTGCTATTCAATGAAAGTACTGCTGCTCGTTAAAGGACTGCCATGCAAATAGTTTAAGGACTAATGTGTAATTCTAGAATATTCGTATTAGATTAGAGTTATAATTAGAATTTACTTGTCGTTCAAGTATTGTAAACCGACTAGGGTTTTCCTTGTGCCTATAAAAGGATCCCTAAGTTGGCATTAGAGATATATGTGTTTTAGAGAGACAAGATATAGTCGATTAGTGATATACGATTATTAGAGTTTAGAGTTTGTTAGTGAATCTGTGTAAGAAAGCAGGTTCAAGGTTTTAATAATATTCAAAGTTGTTTATTAAATTCTTCTTAGCTTTGTTGAAGTAGATTCCGCATACTTAGCAAAGTATATCAGTGTTTCACTATTAATAGTTTTGAATTCATTCAAAGTTGTTAAACCGTAGACAAGCTACAAGTTAGTTTGGTCAGAGTATAATCGATCCAACAAGTGGTATCAGAGCTTGTGTGGAGACTCTGATTAAGAAGAAACCCTTAAAACCGATTTATCAACAAACCCTTAACAATGTCGACTGAAGCTGCACCTATCCCATCCATCACCTCACTTAGAATTCCTATCATCAAGAAGGGAGAATACGATCTCTGGAGCATGAAGATGAGACAGTACCTTGCTATTACTGACCATGCTCTATGGGATGTAATTGTCAATGGTAATGTTGTTCTTGATGAACCTCTACAAATTGAAGGACAACCCAAACCACCTCAACCACCTTTACCAGCTGCTACAAAGAGAAATCAAGATAAGGCTCTCAACATACTGTTGTCTGCTATTCCTGATGGTCACCTACTGAAGTTCCATGATGCTAAGGATGCAAAACAATTATGGGCTGCGATCAAAACAAGATTTGGAGGTAATGATGCTTCAAAGAAGATGCATAGAAACTTATTGAAGCAGCAATTTGAAACCTTCACTGTTGGTGAAAGAGAAAGTCTTGATGCTGCCTATGACAGATTCCAAAATCTACTTAGTATGTTAGAACTATATGGAGCAGAGGTATCTGTTGAAGATGCAAATTTGAAGTTCTTGAGGAGTTTGCCATCTGTCTGGCATGTGGTTGCTACTATGATTAGAGGACAACCTGGATTGGAGTCTATGGACTTTGATGATCTCTATAACAATCTGAAAGTGTATGAGCAAGAGATGAATGGTCATAGTTCTCAGAAAACTCACAACATAGCTTTCGTATCGTCTGAAAACAGAAGCAGTACTTCCACTAAAAGTACTGCTTATCCTTCTCAAAGTACTGTTGGTGATTCACAGCATGTTTGCACAACCGCAACTACCCCCAACCCATCACCAACAAACAACACCAATTCTGATGAAATTGTATGTTCCTTCTTTGCACAACAAGCCACTTTACCTGTTACCTATCAAGAAGACTTGTTGCAGATTGAAGAAGATGCTTTAGAAGAGATTGACATAAGATGGCAAGTAGCTATGATCACTGCTAGGATCAAGAAGTTCATGAACAAGACAGGAAGGGGAATTGATTTCAAAGCCAAACAAGGTATAACTTTTGACAAATCTAAGATTGAATGTTTCAATTGTCAAAAGCTTGGACACTTTGCAAGGGAATGCAAGTTTGCAAAATATCAGGCAAACAGGATGATTGAACAACCCAAGGTTGAAAGAAAGGAGGTTCCTATTACTGAATCACAACCAAAAGCTTTGGTGGCTCAAGAAAATTTAGCAGAAATTGACTGGAGTGCTGAATTTGATGATGAACCTATAACCTATTCTATGGTTGCAATGGAAGAGTTTGATTGGGGCACAGCTTTTGATGAGGAACCTGGATATGCTGCTTTGGAATCAAGAGATGGTCTTGGAAGCTTTGACTGGAGCATGGAGGATGAAGATGAACCTGTTCAGATTGCTATGGTAGCCACTTCACCAAGTTCATCCAATGTCTCTGAGGTATGCTCTAAGTGTAATGATGTTTATCAAAAGTTGCTTAAAGATTATGTGACTGAAAGAGATAATTGTAGAACAGCTAGGTCTGAGGTAGCTGGTTATCAATTAACTTTAGAGTCAATGGAAGCCAAAATTTTAACACATGAAAATAATGAAATAGCTTGGGCAGAAAAATATGAGCAACAAGATTACCAATTGAAATTAAGTGAATGGAAGTTAGGATGTAAGGTGTCTGAATTAGAAAAGATTACTAAGGAAAGAGATACTTTGTTAGAAAGACTTGGTAGTATTAAACAGGCTGGTCTATCACATGTTCAATTTGTTGAAAAACAAAGAGTCATAAACAGTAGAGCTGGACTAGGTTATAGTGAAGCTAGTAGTTCAGATGAGACCTCACCTAGTGATAAGGAAGAAACTCCACCTAGTGCTAAGGAAGAGATTCCACCTAGTGATGATGACCTTACAAGCTCAGAAGAAAATACATCTAGGGATGAGGAACCAATTAGTGAATCACCTCCTGAGTTTAAGAAAGATAAGGAGTATCACTCAGTTCCTCCACCTACTGGTCAGTTTCAACCTGTTAGGACAGATGTTTCTCGTTATGGTGTAGACAACCTAGAGTTTAGGAAGAAGCTTAATGGTAGAATTAGTTCTGAGAGACCTAAGAATGATTTTCAAAGGGGTAATGATCAAAAGTTTCCTACAGCCTTTCAAAAACAAGCAGTACCTCCTAAAACTTTTCAAAGTACTGCTGGACATTCAGCAGTACCTCCAAGAGAAACTTTTCAAAATACTGCTTACTATAGGAAACCTTTTAATCATAGAAGAGGATTTGGGAATATGGAGAGAAAGTTATGTTATGTCTGTTATAGTCCTGATCACTTGATTAAGCACTGTGACTTTCATTCAGAATACTTAAATCAGTTTCCAAAGAATAGATCTCCCACCCATAAGCCAAGAGAGACTAGACCAGTTTGGAATCAATCAAATAGGATCAACCATAGTAACTTCTCAAAAGACTATAGGTACCCTCACCAGAAAAGAATGTTTTCCAAATCACCAGTACCTTCACAATCTGATAAGTCTCAAGAAGTACCTTCACCAAGGACTGATAAGTTCTCACCCACTCATGGTACTGCTAGCAATTTTTCACATAGAAGACCTAAGAGATTCAATTCATATAAAAAGTCTTCCACCTCAAGCAGAGTACCTAGCTCAGAGAAACCTAAGGTCAAACGAAATTGGGTTAAGAAAGAAAGTACTGATGGGGAACAAGAAGTACTTTCATCAGATAAGGGTGAAACAGGGAGTGTTGTTGATATTGCAACACAGGACATGGGACCAACTCAAATAATCATTGACCATGCCTTTAAAACCAGTGGAGATTACATACTGAAGGAATTCAAGTATGTCACTCCACAAGGGGAACACAAGTCAGTAATGGCTTGGGTTCCTAAAAGAAACTAACCTTTTTCTTTAATGTGCAGGGCAACCCAGAGGAGGAGCTTAAAGATCATATTATTGTGGATAGTGGTTGCTCTGGCAGCATGACAGGGGACAAGGAGATCCTGTCAGACTTTAAGGCATATTATGGAGGAAGAGTTGCATTTGGTAATGATCCTGATGGAGGAAGAATCACTGGCAAAGGAACAATCAAGGCTGGACGTATTGATTTTGAGAATGTTAGATATGTAAAGGAGCTTAAGTTCAACTTATTGTCAGTATCTCAAATTTGTGACAAGAAGTATCCAATTCTGTTTACTGATACAGAATGTCTTATTCTCTCCCCTGAGTTCAAATTTGTTGATGATCATTTAGTAACATTGAGAGTACCAAGAACCAATGATGTATACAGTTTAGACTTAAAGAGTCTCAATTCTGCTGGAAGAGCAACATGTTTAGTAGCAAAGGCATCATTGGAAGAAGCACATCTGTGGCACAGAAGATTAGGTCATGTTAATTTTAAGAACATCAACAAGCTGGTCAAAGGAAATTTAGTTAAAGGTTTACCTTCCAAAACATTCAAGGCTGATCATTCATGTTTGGCTTGCAAGAAGGGTAAACAACATAAAGCTTCATGTAAGAAGCTTGGGGAAAGAGATATTAGAGAACCTTTGGAGTTGCTACACATGGATCTGTTTGGACCAGTTTCAGTAGAGAGTTTAAACAAGAAGAAGTACTGCTTGGTTGTGACAGATGATTGTAGCAGATTTAGTTGGGTCTTTTTCTTGGGATTTAAAGATGAAACCTTTGATGCTATTCATGACCTGATAGTAGCCCTTGAAAATCAATTACGACTCAAGGTAAGAGGTATTAGATGTGATAATGGAACAGAATTCAAGAACAAGCATATGGATGAATTATGTGCCAAGAAAGGGATCAAGAGAGAGTTTAGTATTGCTAGAACACCACAGCAGAATGGTGTTGCAGAAAGAAAGAACAGGACTTTGATAGAAGCAGCTAGAACAATGCTTGCAGATTCCAAATTACCTATTCTCTTTTGGGCTGAAGCCATAAGTACTGCTTGCTATGTGTTGAATAGAGTTTCAGTAACTAAACCTCAGATGAAGACACCTTATGAGTTACTCATGGGAAAGAAACCAAATATTCGTTTTCTAAAACCTTTTGGTTGCTCTCTGACTATTCTTAATACCATTGATTCTCTTGGAAAATTTGATGGTAAGTCAGATGAAGGATATTTATTGGGTTATTGTACAAATAGCAAAGGATTTAGAGTTTATAACAGGAATACCAGAAAGGTACAAGATTGTCTTCATGTTGAATTTTTGGAAGATAAGGAAACTCAGAAAGGTAAAGGTCCTGATTGGATGTTTGATCTTGATCTCAAATTCACACCATCTATGAATTATGTCCCTGTTAGAGAAGAGAATCAGGCTAATTCCAAAGAAGATGATTCACAGTACATTGTTCATGGAGTTAATGGTACACCAGAAGAAGTTCCTGACAAAGAACCTGAAGTTACTGTTGAAGAACAAACTACTGCTCAGCCATCTCATATAGTATCTGATGAAGATCAAGCCATACAAGATGAACTTAATAGGATGCTTTTTCAAGAAACTATAGCACAATCCTATGAAGATGAACAAAGGAAGGCTTATGAGGCTGCAAAGAAAAAGAGTAACTTTCAAGATACTGCCCACAGTACTTTAGATCAAAGTACTGCTGATCCATTTGACAGTACTTCTGATGTATTAGAGCAATCAAATTGGAACAATGCTGATAATTCCAATGTTGATGATGATGATTTAGTTAATGCTAATATTCCTGGATTAGAAGAAGTTGATGATGAGCTTAATCCAGAAGGTATTTTCTCCAATGAAGGAATTGATTTTACTAACTTAGAGTCTGCTCTTTCAGTACCACCAACTCCTACATTGAGAGTTCATAAAGCTCATCCTCAAAGTAATATTATTGGATCACCCTCTTCAGGAGTGGTTACAAGGAACAAAGTTAAAGGCCTTTCTAAGCAACATACTGCTTTACTTAGCTTTGTTTACAAACAAAACAGGATGAATCACAAGGATCAACAAACATGCCTGTTTGCTTGCTTTTTATCTCAAGAAGAACCCAAAAAGGTAGCTCAAGCTTTAGCAGATGAAAGTTGGGTTGAAGCCATGCAAGAGGAGCTTCTACAATTTAAGCTTCAAGAAGTCTGGGTATTATGTGATTTACCAGATGGCAAAAGAGTCATTGGTACAAGATGGGTTTTTAGAATCAAAAGAGATGAAAGAGGGAATGTTATCAAAAATAAAGCAAGATTGGTTGCACAAGGATATCGCCAAGAAGAAGGAGTGGATTATGATGAAGTATTTGCTCCTGTTGCAAGGATAGAGGCAATAAGGTTATTTCTTGCCTTTGCATCATACATGGGATTTCCTGTCTACCAAATGGATGTGAAAAGTGCTTTCCTTTATGGCACAATTTCTGAGGAAGTTTATGTTAAACAACCTCCTGGTTTTGAAGATCCTGCACATCCAAACAAAGTCTACAAAGTGATCAAGGCACTATATGGCCTTCATCAAGCTCCCAGAGCTTGGTATGAGAGACTCTCAAATTTTCTATTACAACATGGTTATAGGAGAGGAGCAATTGATAAGACTTTGTTCATCAAGAGGGATAAGAAAGACATTATGTTAGTCCAGGTATATGTGGATGACATTATATTTGGAGCTACAAAGAAGTCTATGGTGAAAGAATTTGAAGATCTTATGCAGAAGGAGTTTCAAATGAGTTCTATGGGAGAATTAACCTTCTTTTTGGGACTTCAAGTTCGACAAACAAGAGATGGAATCTTCATTAACCAAGAAAAGTATGTTGCAGACATACTTAAAAGATTTGATCTTCCAAATCTCAGGCCTGCCACCACACCCATTGATAAAAATAAACCTCTAGGCAAGGATGAAGATGGACAAGCTGTGGATGTCAAGCTTTACAGATCTATGATTGGTTGTCTTATGTACTTAACTGCATCAAGACCTGACATTATGTTTGCTGTTTGCTTATGTGCAAGATTTCAGGTTACACCCAAGGTTTCCCATATGTATGCAGTCAAGAGAATTTTTAGATATCTCAAGCATCAACCAAAGTTAGGATTATGGTATCCTAAGGAGTCACCTTTTCACTTAGAAGCCTTTTCAGATAGTGACTATGCAGGGGATAACTATGATAGAAGATCAACCTCAGGAGGATGTCAATATCTTGGTAGAAGATTAGTCTCCTGGCAATGTAAGAAGCAAACCATTGCTGCCACCTCCTCTACTGAAGCAGAATATGTTGCTGCTGCAAGCTGTTGTGGACAAGTTCTGTGGATGCAAAATCAACTCTTGGATTATGGATTCAATCTCAAGAATACTCCTATCAACATTGATAATGAGAGTACCCTCTGCATTGTGAAGAATCCTGTTTATCACTCCAAGACCAAGCATATTCAGATTAGGCATCATTTTATTCGGGATTGTTATGAGCACAGGCTTATAAATGTGGTTAAGGTTCACACAGATGATAATGTAGCTGATCTACTCACTAAGGGATTTGATGTTTCAAGATTCAACCACTTAGTTGTGAGCATTGGGATGATTAACTACTAGGCTACATTTGAGGGGAGGCTTTAGTATTAGTTAGAATACTTTCTATTCAGTCTTAATAAAAGTATTGGTTTTTAGTGATTTAGTTTAGCCTATATGTTGTATTTGAGGGGAGGCAACATTAGCTATTAGTTAGATCTAAAGCATGAACCTTTTACAAGTTCTTGGTTTTAGTTGGCATATTGATTGTGGATAACAAGATGGAACGTACTGCTTTATTGCCTAAAGTACTGCTTCACCAATGTACTGCTTCAACGTACTGCTTACGTGGACGTACTGTTCCAACGGTCAAAAATTGTGGGGCTAACGGTTAATTAATTCCTTACGGCGGAGATAATAAGTTAATCCAAACGGTAACTTTATTATTCAGAGTTTTGATTTATTTTCATCCTATTTAAAGAAACTCACTCCTATTTCCCCGCCTTTTTACGTTTTGGAGATCCCTCATTCGCTATTACACCACAATCTTTATATCAAAACACACATTCAAAGCGAATTCTTCTCTTCCATCTCATCATGGCTAATCGCCTTACTGTTAGCAAACATAATATGATCGCTAATTTGGACAAGACAAGGGATAATCTTGATTTTCATGCGATCATTGATTTCTTAACTGGGTCTTCCATCAACTACTCTATTTTAGTTGACCCTGATGTTATTGGTCCCTGGTTGCAAGAATTTTGGGCTACTGCAACGAAAGAAGATGATTCGTTGATTAGGGCTACGGTTGCTGGACGAGCTATTAGGATTACTGAGGCCACGATTAGGGATGTTTTGATGTTTGATGATGAAGGGGGGGCTGTTCGTTTTGAAAAACAAGTGCTTTGGGACACTTTAAGTGATTTAGGTTATGAAGGCGATCTGACGAAGCTTACTTTTCAAAAGCCTTTATTTTGTTCTCATTGGAAGTACCTAATTCACGTTCTACTTCATTGCTTGAGTCCCAAGAGTACTTCTTTTGATCAATTCGGTCAAAATATTGCATCTGCATTAGTGGGTTTAGCTACCGATCGAAGATTCAATTTCTCAAGACTCATTCTGGATGGTATGCTTACACATATTAGTAATGGTTCACCATTTTTGATGTATCCAAGGTTTGTTCAGTTATTTTTGAACAATCAACTTGAGGATGTCCCTAAACCTCAAAGTTTTCTACCCACTGTCAAACTTCCATCAAAGGTGTTTACTTTTCTATCTAAACAAAGTGCAAAGTTTTCTGGAACCAACACACCTTTGACTGCTCATATATTGGGAGTTGCACAAGTTGTAAGAGATGCAGAGCAAGAGCAAGAGCAAGAAGCAAATTCTGAGTCAGCAAGCCAAGAGTCTCCAGTTTCAAGAGAAGATAGTATTCCTCAACCTACTGCTTCTCAACATACTGCTTCTCCACATTCTGTTACTAGGGAAGGTACTGCTCCTATGGACATTCCTACTCATGAGGAGTCAGACCAAGGTATGAATCATCCACCATCTCCTATTGATGATTCTTCCACAAATGTGTCTAAGCAATTTGAAGAAGAGGAGGTAGAATTGGACAATTATGCTTTAACAAGGGAGTTAAAGAGGTTGAAGTAGGAGAGTGAGGCTCAAGCTGCTAAGATAGACAAATTAAAGACTAAGTTTCAAAAGTTGAAAAGGTATGTTTGGCCACTAGTTCAACACCATAGGTTATGGGTGAAGTCTCAGAAGAAGAGTGGTAGGATACCTACAAAGATTATTAAGAAGAAAAAGTCTAAGAAGCAATCTTCATTCCAATTGGGGAGGAATTTAGAGAATTTGAATGAAGATGATGCTGGTTTTAAACAAGATTTGAATGAAGATGATGCTGGATTTATGGATGATACTCAGAGGACACCACCTGAAAATATTCCTCAAGATACTGTTGAGAGGAAAAGTGATGAAACAGAGCAAATAAACTTGGAAGAAGCTACTGTTGATGTGAGAAGTGGTGATACTGAGGAAATAAACTTAGAAGGAGCTGAAGTTGAAAGTACTGTTCAAGAAAGTACTGCTCAACAAGGTACTGAGAGGCAATTCATTGTTACACCTAGAACTTTAGATTTTGATGAGGATATTGGTCCTTCAATTCAAGTTCAAGAGGAAGTAGGTCCTTCTAAACCAGTTCAAGAAGATGATATAGCTCATACTAACAGTGATGATGAAACAATTGCTGATATCATGCTTAATATGTCAAGTCAAAGAGGTATTAGTATTCATGAGGTTGAACAACATCATACTTCTTCTCAACCTACACAAGAGATAGATCCAAAAGATAAAGGCAAAGGGATATTGGTAGAAAAGAAGAAGAAGAAGATGACATTGGCACAGTTAAGACAAATTGAGGTTGCCAAAAATGAGGAAGCAGCAAGAATATTACAAGCAGAGATAGATGCTGAAGAATCAAGGAAGAGTGTTCAATCAAAAAGGCCAATTAGTAAAGCTAGAGAAAGGAATGATATGATGGCTTATTTGAAAGGTCAAGGATACACAGGTTTAGTTAGATTGACATATACAGAGATGAAGGATCTGTATGATGCTGTTAGAGAAGCTATTCAAAGAGATCTTGCAGGCATTATTTCTTTTGAAGATGACAAGCTTGAAGATAAAAGAAAGGAAAGAGCTGCTACAAGAAGCTCAAAGAGGAAAAGAGTCACTGATGAACAGCCATCAAAGAAGTTCAAGGAAGCTGTTGAATTAAGAACAGACACAGTTGATGAGCTCAGAAATTATCTTAGAGTTGTTGACTTTGAGAATCCAAAAATGAAAGAAGATTCTGATAAGAAGTCCAAGATATCTACTTTTTCAGTTGTAGAATCTAAAGAAGGAGATTATCTAATATTTCATAGACAAGATGGAAGTTTTAGAGTGTTTAATTCATTGTGGGATATTCTACATCTGATTGATAGAGATGATATGCTTCAGTTATATCTCCAAGTGCAAACTTATTTTGAACATATTCCACCACAAGGAATAGGTTTGGTATTGTTAGGAGATCTCACAACAATCTGGGAGACAGAGGAGTCTAAGGACAGTGCTTTGTGGGAAAATCAAGACAACTGGGAGATTAACAGATGGAGATTCTTTGGATCAGTTGGGATACATGTTTTGGAGTTAGAAGATGGCACTATGATTCATATGCTAGCAGAACAAAGATATCCACTCACAAGAGATCTGATGATCAGAATGCTAGAAGATGGAATGGAAGTGGAACTAGAGGATGAAGTAGCATTGATGGTCATAAAATTATTCATCAAGTGGACTACTGAATTTGAAGATTAGTACATAACTACTGGTATGGTTTCATTATTATATAAATCTTTTGAAAAACAAAGTACTTTCTTCAAAGTACTGCTGGTCAGACAGTACTTTCTCAAAGTACTGCTTGCAGCATAAAACCAGTAAAGTCTTTTGATAAAATTAGTAATTTTTGATAAGTGCAAAAACATTTTGAAGCACAAAGATTAAATAGCAACAAATGGTTTTGAAAGTAACAGCATGGTGTTAGTACTTGTACTACACAACAAATGGTAATCAACTCACCATGTTTAATAAACAAGAAAGAGTTTGACTTATCATGAGGGTACGGCTCTGATGTGATTATCAAATCCGTTTTTAGTTGGCAATTTACTAAAAATTGTATGGTTTTCAACTCACCATATCTATATTAGTGAAGAGTTGGCTAGCCCACAAGATAATGGCTTTGTGGTAAAGGCTGTGGAAAACCATTATATGGTAATTAGTTCACCATGGTAGTGATTGTACTAAAAGAACTAACTAGTCCAAAAGCAAACGGTTATTTGGTAAAGACTACTCAAATCCGTTGATAGCTGATGATTTGCTAAAAATCATATGGTTATCAATGTACCATGGTTTTTCCTAAATCTAAACATTGGCTACTCCAGAGTTAATGGCTTTGGTAAAGAGACATCAAAATCCATTAAGTTTTCAATGATTCACCTCTCACAGGAGTTAACACACCTGGAAGTGATGAGAATAGTATGAAACTTTTAAGATATGATGTACATATTGCCAATATGATGCTGAGTTGCTGAAAAGATCTGATGCTGAAAAGAATTGTTGCTGATGAAGATTGAAGATACTGTTTGCATTGATGATGACAAATTAATAACGAGTCAGGTTTGAAGAAACAACCTTTCCTTGAAGATAAAGTATTGAAGTTAAGGACATACAAAGAAACTTGAAATCAAGCAAGTAGAATTCAAGTTAGGGGAGGATTGTTGGGCTATAAAAGTCAAAGTACTGCTACTCAAGTCAAAGTACTGCTATTCGATTAAAGTACTGCTGCTCGTTAAAGGACTAATGTGTAATTCTAGAATATTCGTATTAGATTAGAGTTATAATTAGAATTTACTTGTCGTTCAAGTATTGTAAACCGACTAGGGTTTTCCTTGTGCCTATAAAAGGATCCCTAGGTTGGCATTAGAGATATGTGTGTTTTAGAGAGACAAGATATAGTCGATTAGTGATATACGATTATTAGAGTTTAGAGTTTGTTAGTGAATCTGTGTAAGAAAGCAGGTTCAAGGTTTTAATAATATTCAAAGTCGTTTATTAAATTCTTCTTAGCTTTGTTGAAGTAGATTCCGCATACTTAGCAAAGTATATCAGTGTTTCACTATTAATAGTTTTGAATTCATTCAAAGTTGTTAAACCGTAGACAAGCTACAAGTTAGTTTGGTCAGAGTATAATCGATCCAACACCTAACATGCAGGTTTTCTTCAATATGGCTAGTTCTTTTATTGAATACCCTAAAAGCATTACTATTGGTAGAGTATCCAACAAAGAAACCTTCATCTGCTTTCTCATCAAACTTGCCTAGGTTATCAATGGTATTTAAGATAGTACCAGGACACCCAAATGGTTTTAAGAAATCTATCATAGGTTTCCTACCATGCAACAATTCATAAGGGGTCTTGTTATGAGGCTTAACTACCTTACTCCTATTTTGTACAAAACAAGCAGTGTTAACTGCTTCAGCCAAAAAAGTAGTGGGTAATTTTGACTCAGACAACATAGTCCTAACAGCCTCAATTAATGTCCTATTCCTCCTCTCAGCAACACCATTTTGTTGAGGAGTTCTAGCCACACTAAACAGTCTTAAAATACCTTTTTCCACACAGAACTGGTTCATCACACTATTTTTAAACTCAGTTCCATTGTCACATCTGATTACCTTAACTTTGTGATTAACTAGGTTTTCTATTCTTGTTATGAAAGCCTTAAGAATGCCTGAAGTCTCATCCTTAGTTGCTAGAAAGAAAACCCAAGTAAATCTACTATAGTCATCTGTGACAACTAGGCAATACATTTTGTTATTCAAACTTTGCACATAAGTTAGCCTAAATAAATCCATATGCAACATATATAGGGGCTCAAAAATAGAGTTCACCACTTTGGACTTACAAGAAGCTCTGTGTTGCTTTCCCATCTGACAAGCAACACTTGTTTCAGGATTTTCAAAAACTTTTGAAGGTAAACCTCTAACCAAGTTTGCCTTAACTAATTTATTTATAGTTTTGAAATTTAAATGGCCAAGCCTTCTATTCCAAAGTTTGGATTCATCATTTGTGGCCTTTGCAAATAGGCAAGTTAAATCTCTTTTGGGAATTATGTTCTTTATGTCCACACTGTATATATTGTCTATTCTAGGGACTCTAAGTAGCACAAATTGATCATCAGGCAACTTAAAATCAGGAGATAAGACAAGACATTCAGTGTCTATAAAAAGAACAAAATTATTTTTGTCACACATTTGTGAGACACTAAAAAGATTGAACTTAAGCCCTTTTACAAAGTACACCTTTTCAAAATCCAATGTCCCTGTTCTTATTGCACCTTTACCAACAATCTTTCCACCTTTAGGATCATTACCAAAAGCAACATAGCCACCATCCATAGCCTCAAAATCTTCAAGGTTGCTTTGGTCTCCAGTCATATGTCCAGAGCATCCACTATCAAAAATGCATTTGTCCTTTAGCTCCTCTTGTAGATTGCCCTGCACATAAAGTAAGAGAATTAGTTTCTCTTGGGGACCCAAGCCATCACTGACTTGGATCTGCCTTGTGCATCAACATAATCAAATTTCTTCAAATCCATTGATGCACTGCTGTTTCTGAGAACATGATCTAAAATCTTGATTTTAGGTTTCTAGACCCAGCAAGCTGAGGCCTTAATAGCATAAAAGTGATTGCCCACAACAGTGTCTGTTATTACTTTTGGCTCAGCAGTAGAATCTGCTTTTGCCTTAGCAGTAGAAACAACTCTGTTCTTTTGAATAGGCCGTGTTGGTGTAGCAGTAGTAATTATCCTAGTAGCACCAGATCTCATTAAAACTTCCCTAGGAACCATGTTTCTATTAGGATGTGGATGAGTCTTTTTAGCAAAGTTCTTATGGTTCACCTTAGTGTGTTGGTTCCATACAGGTTTTTGGTAGTAGTAACAATCTTCCTGAAGATGCTCAAAACTACCACAACTATAACAAGCCTTTTTAACCAATTTAAAATCACTTCCTAAATTTTGTGAAATTAGGCTGTTCGAATTTCTTTGGTTTCCTCTAGGCCAGTTATTAAGTTTCCTAGGATATTATCTAGGTTTCTCATCAAATTCAGCAATTTTCCTAGAGATATTAGCACCAAACACAGTTTTCACAAACTCAACCTATTTAACTTTAGATTCTACTGCTTTAACCTGAGTGACTTTAGATTTAACAATTTTAGAAATTTCTTCCTTTTTAGCCTTAGGTGTTGACTCAACCTGTTCATCTTCACTATCTGACACCCAATCTTCAATGACTAGAGTATCAGACAACTTCTTTTCAACCTTAGGTGTCTCTTTATTAATCTCACTTGATTCACCTACCGGTTTGCTATCTACTTCACTAATGAAAGACAATTCTTTCTTAGGAGGCGCAAAGGCACTTTTGACTGGAGGAGCTACATCATTGTACCCTAAGCCACCCCCTCTTCTCATTAATTGACTTTCAATGGTCTTATGGACTAGGTCAGATGCAAATTGTTGTTTCTCTACCCTAACAACATGTTTTTCTTTCTCAGATAAAACTGTATCTTTAGCTTGTTCAACCTCTTCTACTCTTTTATTAAGAACATTGATCTCACTGTTTCTCTTAAAAATCTCACATTCTAGTATATTAATCCTATCAACATACTCTAGCTCATTTTGCTTAAGAAATTCAAGCCTTTCATCTACTGATTTTAAACCAAATTTGTAACCTAAGTTATCTAATTTTAGTTTTTCTATTTCAGCTCTTAGACTCTCATTCCTAGACTTAAGTTCCTCCACAGTATCTAAACATGATTTAAAAGAACAACTGGACTCATTAGATACCTCAGAGTCTGAACCAGATGATGAAGAAGCATAAGCCATCAAAGCAAAATTGTGTCCCTTTTGTCCTTCTTCAGCCATAAAAGAAGAATTGGGTCCTTCCTGAGCTTGATCACTCCAATCATACTCTCCCAAGCCATCACAGGACACCAGAGTTGTTGTAGTCTTGACCTCTTCAATAGGAACCTTCCTTACATTCTCTCTATTCTTCTTGGGTGCTCTGCACTCCCTTGCAAAATGTCCCTTTCTCTGACAGTTGTAACACTCAACCTTGGACTTATCAAACCCCATTGTGTTTTGTCCCTTGTACTTGAGTTCCCTTCCTGTCTTCTTCAGAAATCTCCTAGCCCTCATGGTTAGCATTGCCATCTGCCACTTCAAATCAATCTCTTCAAGATCATCAGGATCAATTTGTTCTAAGTCCTGATCTATAACGAAAGTACTTGTGGTAAGATCAGCCAAGAAGGCACAAATAGCAGCATCACTGATGTTATCACTATTTGTTGAGCTAGCAGTAGAAACATTTGTGCCAACAGTAGAAACTACATGACCAGCAACAGAATAGTTTTCTTGAGAGCTACCAGAACCCTTATTGTTTGAGGACATAAAAGCTAGGTTGTTTGCATTAGAAGATGAACTGGATGATCCTTTGACTTCAGATTCATACACCTTCAGATTGTTGTACAAATCGTCCAAACTTATTGTTTCAAAATCCTCCTTGTTTCTCCAGACAATAGTATGCATGCTCCATTCAGATGACAAGCTTCTGAGAAACTTGTGATTGATGTCTTCTTGAGGCACTGGAACCTGCATAAGTGCCAACTGACTTACTAGCTTTTGAAGTCTGTCATAAGTAGCATCAATGTTTTCAGAACTTGAGGCCACAAAGGTCTCAAATTGATGCTTCAATAAGTTCTTCCTTGACTTCTTTGTAGCTGCATTCCCTCCAAATCTTAGTTCAATGGCTTCCATCAAGGACTTAGCATTCTGTATGTGACTAAAACTCAATTGATATTCATTTGGTATCCCCATCATGAGAATACTGTGAGTCTTTATCTCCAATCTTCTCTGAGCCTTGTCCTCAACAGATTTAATGGGTAAAATTGTCCCATCAGCAGCTTTGGCTGGTAAAGAATCACCATTTAGAATGACTTCCCACATGGAGTAGTCAAGCATCTTGATGTACTGCTGAATTCTCATCTTCCACAGCTCATACTCACCAGGCTTGAGCATAGGCACTTTTGATGCAGTCACCATATGAGTTGATTCGGATTCCATAGCTTCAGTAGATGTTTAAATAGAACAGATCACAAATTCTTCTTGATATCAGTTTCTAGATCACAATCTCTGATACCACTTGTTGATCCCAGTTGAGCTATTGATCTTGTTAGCTATCTTAGATATAGATCTAAAACAACAAGTATAGAAACTGTTCTTGAAACAATATTAAACACTATGCGGAATCTAATGTTTAATCTTAAGAAGAATAATCAATGAACAATAGAATTCACTCAACAAACACTTCAATATATTAATACGGTTACTCAAAAGTAACAGGGTTACAAAACCTTGAAGTGATTCGACTCTAACAATGATACATATGTAATTATAACCCTAGAACCTCCTTTTATAGACTAAGGAGTTCTTTACAAGAAACGTATAAGTCTAACTAAATAGGATATATACAAAATCCTTTCCAAACTTATCTAACCGACTATACATACTTATCACATAAGCAGTAGAATACTAACTCTAGCAGTAGAATCTTTATGCCTAGCAGTAGTATCTACTTAATGTATTTCCTTGATCTTTTCAGCAACTCCAGCAGTAGTATGAAATACACTAGCAGTAGTATCATTGTAACCAGCAATAGAATTCACCCTAAGTGAATTTTTCATTTAGCATAATAAGCAGTAGTATCTAATCTAAGCAGCAGCATCTCAAAACCCAACACTATTGGACTTTACATTGGACTATTATAACATGACTTGTAAGCTATTAGATTTAAGTCCATGAAGCCCTTGACTATCTATAACTAACGACACAATTACAAAGTTGTAAATATAAGATAACCATCACTTTTAATAATGCTAACAATCTCCCCCTAAGGGATGGTCATTCAAATGATGCTCCCAGTGATTTAGGTCTTTCATCTTCGTTGTCTTGAACTTTGTGTGTCGTTGTAGAATAGTCTTGATTCTTTGTTCTTTCATGCTATGTGATCTTCAAAGTATCGTCTTTTGGTCTTTCTTGCCTTGATCAACATCTTCATGGGCTTCCAGTGTCGTATCCTCCAACATACTCATACATCTTCAACTTCATACTTATGTCTTCCTCACTGGGTACAAGAACTTGTTCTTGACATCTTGATTAGCTTTTTTACTTTTTCTTAATACTTTGTTTTTCACTTAATCTTTTGGTCTTGAACTTTTTCACTTCGAGCTTTGGTGAGGATGATCTTCATAAGTATGAGTATGTGGAAGTGAAGATGTTTGATATATCAGATGATGATGTACGGTCATTCTCCAGGGGCACATTCATCAGTAGCTACATAAGAGTTGTTGGATAAAATCACCAATCAATCACGGTGTTCTTTTCTTAGAGAATTGACCACTACGATTGTTTTACTGATGAATGTCTGGATTCCATTCACCTTGGTCAGGCAAATCAGCCGTCCTAATCCCGTTAGGGATAGTTATCACTACTATGGATAAATCAAAGTAGAGACCCACATCATAAGGACTCAATTCGTGAAAGGAATCTCCTTGGCGGGATTTCCAGCACCTACAGGCTCAGACTTTGAGAGAATCAACAGAATATTGTGAAAACCCTCTCTAATCCTTACAAAGGCTATTCCTGAATTGGATGCCCTCAAGAAGGCTTAAAATAGATATATCGTAGTATACCCACAATCTAGCTGAGCAGCTGAAGTATACAGAAGTATCACTCCACGATTGTAGACCGTTTGAAACAAATAACCATCATGATATAAATGGCAAGATCCTTAGATCTCATTAAGACTCTTTTACACCTTGTGTCCTTTTTGGCGAAAACAGGTGTATTATATTGGACGTGTTCCTAAGAGATCTTTTAATGAATCTCATGGCTCTAGACTCGATAATGTGCATTTTGGTTTTAGTAGTCGGAGGCATGGAGTAGAGTGCCACCTTTTCAATATCAACACATCTCGGAGTGAGAGGCAGATAGATTATGTAGGGTTCTCCGTGAGAAACGAAACAAATATCTTTTAAGAGATACCTGAGTGGCTAGGAGGGGTGGTGCAGCGCGTCACTGGGTCCATGAAGTCTTGTCTTCAATATCAGTATCAACTTTGTGATAACCGATAGCAGATGTATTAACGCGGTTTCTGCCATAAGTTTTCATGGAGGGCTATTTCTTTTCACCCTTTCATTAAACTTTTCTTTTTCATTCTTCAACCCCTTCTTTCCCTTTCTCATTTACTCCTTTTTTTCAATCTTTCTTAAGGACTTCTAATTCTAATCTATTGGAGTTGTCCTTGGGTAGATCCCTCCGGCTTTGGCGGATCATAGGACATAACCTAACCATAATCACCTTATTACTCCATGATTATCCTAGATTTGTTGATCACATGCCATAAAACCTTTTTTGTGAAAATATCTTAAAGTGTTTATGAATAAAACACATTTTAGTTAATACTTCGAGAGTTTTATAATTTCTGAAATACTCCCCCTTCAAATGTGCTCATGCATTTTCAAGATAATTTTGCACATGTTGGGTAGAGTTCGCACATTATTGAATTGATCAATTTTCAGTTAATATGACCATCGCGAGACACGTTTACATCACTAGTTAGACTAGCTTGAAATTATTACCCGTCCTGGTCATATTAAAAGAGAATCTCTCGAATTGGTACATTCTACTCAAACAAGTCCTTTGCAAAACACGTTTACATCACTGGATAACCAGCTTGAAATTATTACCCGTCCCGGACAAGTCTTTTCGATAAGTGACATTTAATTTTTGTCAATTCGAGAGTTAAGATTTGAGTCTTTTTGGAGATTCAATCCACAATCTTTTAAATGTTTTGATCACATTTTAATCACGTCTTCTCCCCCTCAAAAATAGCATGTAGTGATATTTTTGATATCAATTGATTAAAATAAAGCTTTTTGGAGAGATAGACGGATTTGAGCATGAAATTGGAACATTTTTTGTTTTTCATTTTTATACTCCCCCTTAAATAAAGCATATTTTTAATTTTAAGGGTTTGGAGGGAGTTATCTTAAGCACAAAATTTTGAGAAAGATTTTGAATTATCTTTTTGAAAAATCTTAATCATGTGCTCAAGAATTCTTTGTTTTGTCATTGAAAAGACGAGTCCTGATCTGATATAATCAGAAGTCATCATTTAAGTGCGGGTTTCGTACTGAAGTATACGAAAGCCATAGAGATTTTTAGGATAAGTGCTCGAAAAATATTTAAAACCTTTGATTTGATTAAGCATTTTCCTTTCTTTGAAGCACGGGTCCTGAACTGATGTGTCCAGAAGCCATAAACTTAAGCTCAGGTCTGAAACTGAGTTGTTCCGAAGCCATGTGACTGGCTCCCTGATAGTTGAAACACGTTACCAAATTACCCTGATTCACATTTCCATAATTCCCAGCAACTGGAGCAGCAACATTCCCAATCTGATTACCAACATTCTAATTCCCAACATTCTGACCCCTCTGATCTCCAACAAGTTGACCCATCTGATTCTCTGCATACTACCCTGCATTACCCATCTGAAATCTAGGAGCATATCCCTGCTGATTCCCTATAACTCCAACCATTTGTCCTTGTTGACCCATGTTGAAACTCGGCTGTGCAATCTGCCTATTGCGAGTGTTTGAAGAAATCCTTTGGTTGTTGTTAGTTGGTGTGGAATGGCATCCTTGGAATGCATTTGATAGAAGAGCAAATGTTTGATTCAAAGCAGCATTGGTCTCATCATTGTCAGTGAAATCTGGTTCTTGGTATTGTGGGTATTGTTGTTGTGGAATAACTTGTTGTTGTGAGTAGAATTGTTGTTGTGGTATGACAGCAGTTTGTGGAACGTATTTTTGTTGCATGTAGTTATGAGTGGAAGATGATGATGATGGTTGTGTAATCACTGGTACAGGTGATGATGTTTGAACAATGGGTGCAAGAGGATCATGTTGCTTTGCTAATTTTTCTTTCCTGACTTCATTTGCCTCGGCCTGGTTTTGCTTAAGGAAATCGTAGAGCTAATCATAGTTCACCTGGTGAAGGTTCTTGGTCTGGTTGACAATTGTGTCAAATCGTCCCCATTCTTCCGGTAGATTGTTGATAACCTTGATGTTTTAAACAATTTGCCTTGGTGTCAACTTGTTTCTGATGAGCTCATTTATTAGGGTGCAAAACCTGGTGTAGTAAGATTCAATGGGTTCCGCTGGAGTGGATGTGAACTTCTCCCCTTCAGTTAGAAGCTTTTTTTCAACATCTTGTTTCCCAATTTTTGTGCCATGACAAAGCCTTCTAACTCGTTCCCACATATCATAAGCAGTTTTACAACTGTCAACAGCAGCAAATATTTCCCTTGGTAAGCCAAGTTGAATTAAGTGCATGGCTAAGTCGTCAGCTACAATTTGCTTCCAATCCTCTGTCGTGTATTCATCTTCTCTTTTTTCATGAAGGGATGGTGGAACAGGAGGTGTTGCATTTGGATCTCCAGGGTCTTGAACTTGGTGAGGCTTGAATGGTCCAGTCTGGATGGATTTGAGCAGGAGTTTACCATCAGGTTTAGTTTTAATGTAGCGAAGCATATGGCTCGTCCATGAAAGATATCCACCTTTTTCAAGCATAGGAGGATGGTTTTCTGCACCGGCTGCAAGGATGTCTTGCTGAGTAGCCATTGATGATGATTTGTATGATAAAGTTGAACTTGGATCATTGCAACGAAATAGGAGTTTTGTTTGATAGGTTAAGTTCAGTTGTTGTAGTGAAGTCTTGGTCTTGAACTTATGATTGTTTGAGGTTTAGTCTTCAGCAGTCAATTCCTCTCAATTTAGACAAAAGTTGCAATTTAGATAAACTAGGGAAATTTAGATAACAGTAGCAATTTAGAAAGAAATACCAATTCCGACAAGACTACAATTTAGACAAAATCAAATGATCACGATTTCGACAAAGTTACCAAAATTACAATTTCGACAAAATCACAATTTCGATAGAAATCTCAATTTAGACAAAATTATACAATTTTGACAAAATTTCAATTTGATAGAAATTTGCAATTTAGACAAATTTGAAATTTAGATAAAAAAATCTATCTAATTTTTACAAATTAGGTGATGTTTCCTTTTTCGAAGTATTCCACACACTTGTACAAGCACGGGAACACCGAGTTCACATTTGATATTGTAGAAATCAAGTGCAAGTTGAATTTAGATAATTTTGTAAATTGCGACAGCCTAATTGCGACAACTTTCTGAATTTAGATAAACCCTAGCAATTGCGACAGCCCTTGATGAATTGCGACAGATCTTTTGATGAATTGCGACAACTAATTTCGATAAACCCTTGTGAATTGCGACAACAAATTCCAATAAAAACTTATCTAAATTCCCAAATTGAATATTCCCATAAAAACTTATCTAAATTCCCAAAGTGACAATTCCCATAAAAACTTATCTAAATTCCCATAAAAACTTATCTAAATTCCCAAAGTGACAATTCCCATGAAAACTTACCTAAATTCCCAAAGTGACAATTTCGATAAAAATTTATCTAAATTCCTCAAGTAACAATTTTGACAAATCCTTATACAAGGAATTTCGATAAACCCTTTCTTGTAGAAATTCGTCACAATTTCGATAAACCCTTACTTATAGAAATTCGTCCCAATTTCAATAAACCCTTACTTTTAGAAATTCGTCCAGTCCACAATTTAGATAAACCCTTATACAAGGGAATTTCGATAAAAAGCACTGTTCACACGAAGATCCAAAATCAAGTAACAAACAATCTTCTAAGTTCTTTTCCACGATCAAATAACTTCAAAAACCCTTAAATCACTATAAAGTACCAACCTTTATCGCCAATATTCACTTGTAACTATATTTCGATACAAGGAAGAAACTTTTAACGCCACAAATTAACTTTGAAGCTATAGATTCGATGCAAAGCTACCAAAACTCACTAGAAATGCATAAAACTATGAAAAGCTACAACTTTTAACCTAAAACACACGTAAAAATCAAAGTTTTTAGACAAAAGGTGACTTTTTTTTATGGAAGACAAAAAAAACACAACTTTTTAACAACTTTGATCAAGAAAACGTAACACTAGAACTCCTAAACCGATGTTTGGCTATATGATACCACTTGCTAGACACTAGAACAATCTTTATCACACCTTAAATATGTATAGATCGAATGGTACAAAAGAGAAAGCAAGATAGATGAAGAGTATGATATAATATGTATGTCGAATGTATATAAGAGAAGAGAGAAAGAATACAAGACACACACACTCCCACCTATACACCTCTAATGCACTCTCTAAAGCACACCTACAAATGAGGTGGGAAATATGTATATATAGTGAGAAAGTAGACGCCCTAGTGGGCTTTTCAATGGGCTTGGTTCTATTGGACTTTACATTGGACTATTATAACATCACTTGTAACCTATTAGATTTAAGTCCATGAAGCCCTTGACTATCTATAACTAACAACACAATTACAAAGTTGTAAATACGAGATGACCATCACTTTTAATAATGCTAACAGATTTAGTACTGCTACTTACATGTCTACATTTGGTTAGTACTGCTTTCAATGTTACTGCCTTTTTTTTTTAATTTAATACTGCTATGGTTCGATTTATTACTGCTACTATCGTTCATACTGTTGCTTGCTACATTTGGTTAGTACTGCTTTCAATGTAATGTTGCATTATTTCAGGATAAAAACCACATATGCTTAATTCAGATAAAGTTATCTTTCAATGATCAGGCTCTTATACACTATAATCTGGTTGTGAGTGCAGGTTTCAATATTATTACTTAGCCCCTTTTGTCGAGAATTATCATTAATATATGCAGCTATAATAATATGAAGATCGGATACTTTCATATATCAACTTGGTGTGTGTAAGTTTATCTTCTTCAAAATATATTTTATGATCATTATGTAAAAAGAAAAAAACTAAGTATGTGCAATTATCTTATACAAATTCTATGTTTCTTATAGGCCTATGCTTACATCAACATCATCCGCTGTTGCTCTTACCAAGGTTCGTTGACAGTTCTAATATTTCATATTATTAATTTTTCGTAGTCGTTATAGATATAAGAAAAAGCTGAATTATGGCATAAGATTAATATTTTTTGGGAATTCTAATAGTAAGTTCAATAACAATACCCTTTAATATTGTTCAAATATATTAATACCTTTTTGTTAAGGGTGAGGTCATTTTCTGATGAGAGTTCACATGAAGATTCTTCATCTGATGAAGAAGAGCCGTGTAAGCATTGGACCTTGGCATAGTGTTGCATCCAGACTCTAGAAAGCTTAAAAGTGCGGGAGAAAGTATTTTCATGGTGGGGCATGGGCTTGGTTCAAATGCTCACAACAAAGGAGTTAATTAAATATGGGTGATTGCAGACCTTTCGGGGTGAACAAAAAGAACGGTGATGTAAATTTGTTATGTTGCAGGCCGGAGCAATGAGTGAAGGAAGTGGATTCACTTATTTGAAGGTGTTACAGTTGTGATAATTTGTGCGGTTATTAGTGGGTAAGATTATTTATTCAGATATTTTATAGTATATAGCTCGAAACACTAACATGATTGACCTAATAACTTAGTTGTCCCTGGGTATAATCAAACTTTATTTGAAGATGAAAAGAGGAACCGAATTATGGAGACGAAAGAACTCTTTTAATGGTTACTCAAGAAAAAATGTTTTGAGGTTAGAAGTCATATATAACGAATTGGAAGTTTAAAATAAATAATCTTAGATTTAATTTTTATATTATTTGTTAGTATATTACAATTCTTTTGTGTTCCAACCCAAATCGTCAGAAAGATATAATGACAAAAATGGAAGTCACCTCTTGCCTGCTCCTTAAGTGAATAAAACCGCAGATCCTATGCAATAGGTTTGTCTCACACATTTTAATACTATATTGGATATTGTTAAATCCGGAAGCTCACTATAAACACACGTTTATGATTATTCTTTATGCAGGATGTTCCTGAAATATTGTATGCATCGTCATCGTCGCGCAGGTGTAAGTAACCTGTTATTATTTTCTGTGTTATTTAAATTTTTGCAAATGCCTTCATGTAATGGTAGTAGGATGCCTGCTCTACAGGATTGTTCAAAAAGAATTTATTATCCTGTTATGACTTTGTTGTTGTTGTTATTGCAGGCGTATTAGAACAATGGCAACGCACTGCCATCCTATGCAGGTGCATCCACATCACAAACGGTTGCACCATCTACTTCAAGGATGGACATGACATGCATAGGTACGGCATATACAATAGTACCAGGTTTATTTTTCAAGCTTTCCATCAGCTTTGCAGATATTTTTCTAAAACTAATGATCACGTGTGGTCTTTAATATAAAAGTGTCAACTCAAAACTTTTGTTAAGTGCATATGCATCCTGTAGTGTCGTCTTAACATCCATTGACATGATACCTGATCTGTCACGTTATTGTCATTGCAGGAATATCATGTCCATCTACAGCAACCCCGAGAACAACAACCAATGAGACGCGACTTCATGCAGAAGCCGAGAGTTCACAAACACACATACCATCAACTTCAAGGAGAACAAATGCACGCATAAGTATGATGTATGCACCAGTGGCCTACCATTTTCCATGCTTTTATATCAACCTGCGTCTCTGGACTAAATATCCAAACTCAATATTCATTTGTTTCAGGGATACCATCTGTTGCACTGAATATATTTTGAAACTCATTTTCCATTTCACCCAGTTATCTCTTTAGAATAATCTGATGAACGCTTAAAATTAATAACTAAAATCTTCTGGTGCAATCATGTTTGGAGTCTTGATTTGCTGTGGTACAGTTTTCCATTTTATTATTTGCTCATCAATTATCATACCATCTTGGTACAGGGGACTCAATTGTATGATCCAAAGGTTGGTGGATGGCGAGATCTGGGTATGCTTGATGTTATGCAGGTACCATTGATGTCTTAACTGATATATGTCCAGCTTTTATTATCTTGCAATTGTCCAGGGTGATGGGGAACTAAACTGCAACAGGAGATGGCGGCAACAATGGCACTTTCTTCCGGGCAGTCCTGTTAGTTCGAAGGGGAAAGGTACTATTTATTATTTGGAATCTGTTTAGTTATAATTGTTGTTTGGATATTTACTGGCGTAACTTTTAATCCAGTATAATGAAGCACACGAATATGTTGAAAGAACAAGGAATTGTTTATCTATTGAACTTGCTGGTGTTTTTCCAGGTAACCATGTTTTGCTAAAATATTTGGCCGCAATACGAAAGTGGTGGGAAAGCGGGTGGGTTTATACAAATTAAGCGGGTCGAATTACCACCCTAGAGTATGGAATGTACAAAAAATCCAATTTAAGACGTTTTATTCTTTTAAATAGCACAAGTATGAGATTATGAACATTCTTCAAAGTAAAAAACACATTTGTGGAATGAATGCTGAGGGCGGTTATCAGCGAAAATATACTTTATTAGAATTAAGAATATGAATATGTGTGTAATGTGTAAAGCTTTATGACCGGATCTAAACACACACGTTGTGTTGGGGATACTTTGAGTATATATTTGATAGCACGCGAAATTTACTACCAAGTATCTAGAAGATGTTTTTTGTTTGGTGATTGATTGAATAAAGCAATAAGAACAAATAAGAACAAAAACGATATCAACCAAACAATCACTTCAATATATATCAAACGATTACAATATGAACGTGAAGCTCTTGATAATTCGTATGAAGGGATATTAGGTATTTGGTATTCTGTATATCAAAACCCTAACTAAGGATCTCTTTTTATAATGCAAAGAGTCCTATACAAGTAAGACATCTAACCGTATCACTCTATACAAATAAGATATATACCATATCTTTTCTATATTAATCTTCACACGGTTTCATCTTGATCTTCTTAAGCAGTCGTAACTTTTCTTCATCAGCAGTCCTAACTGTTCTTCCCTCAGCAGTACTAACTGTTCTTGTATTCTTCAACCGTACTAACTGCTTAAGTTTAATTCCCAACAATCCTCCCCTAAACTTATGATTTCTATGCAAATCAATAAGTTTCTTGAATTAAACTTCTGATTATGTTGATGGGGTGGATTCTTTCAAACACTTGTCTTTAATCTCGAAACACTTGGGAATTTTCTTCACATATCGCACTCATTTGGTCAACTCCTCAAAAATTACCAAAATTAATTTAATCCCATCAATGTATTAATTCGTTATACCAACCCAAAAGTTAATTCCTCATATCAACCCCGCATTTAATGTCATTAAACCTTCATTAACTCTATAAAACTCACATATCCACACAAAATCTTCAACACAAATCTTCAACTTTTCAATCACAATGAATTCTTCCTCCTCTAACATTATAGAAATCTCATCCGACTCTTCTTCAGATTCTGGAAGTTCAGGTTGGAAAAACTATTTTCTACCCAACTATTCTTCATCCTCAAGAAGCAACCTTTCAAAGAAAAGGATTGAAATAACCTCGTCTGAAGAACCTTCAATAGATGAACTTCCACCATATGTGGTTGATTCATCTTCCTCTTCTGACTCGTCCGATGATGATGATCTTCAAAAGGTATCAGTCTTATTAACAAAAGAATTTGAAAAAGTTGCATCATCAATGAAGAGGATCCCTGTTCCTGAAAAGAAGCAAGATCTAAAACCAAGAACAGTAGTGCTGGCACTCCCTTGCAAGAAGGTGTCTGACGTCATGGGTAGCAGAGGAGCCCGCAGCAAAACTATGCCAGATATCCAAGGAAAAGGAAAAGGGAAACTGAAGTAGTTGTGTTGTGTTTGTGTTGTGTAGGTTTTGTTGGTTTTTCTTATGTGAAGCTCTTATGTAATGAATCCATCTTTAATGAATAAACTTTATGCACCTGTTTATAATTCATCTCTGACTTCTTAATTCCTCCCCTGAATTTCATAATCATCTTTAACTTTAACAGCAACTAGAACAAACTTCAATCCTCCCCTGTTTGGAAGAATCTTCACCATCAGATGAACTAGAATATATCACATCCAAGCTCAGCATCCAATAAGACAATTTGTACAAGTTACCATCAATTTAGTTATTTAGTTTCAAACTGCTCTCAACACTTCCAGATGTATTACCTTCTGAGAGAGGTGTATCACAGAGCATAAACTCAGTAGGAACTAAGTTTTGAACAATCAGTACAAACTGGTGAAGCCAGCAGTTCAAACTGTTAACCCCAGCAGTACTAACTGTTAGCAAAAAGTTTTCAGAGATAAAATCAAATTTTAAGTTTAATGTGGATTCGAAAACAGTTTTGTCCACTTATAGTTTTTAGCAAACTATCAGCTATGAACGGATTTGACATGTCTTTACCAATAGCCGTTTGCTATGGACTAGCCAACTCTTCACACTTAGATTTGGTGAGTTGATAACCAACCAGTTTTTGGTAAACTGTCAACCATAAACGGATTTGAGTAGTCTTTACCAGAAACCGTTTGATCTGGACTAGTTGTCATCAGTGTGTATTTTAACAACTTTTATTAACTTCTTTTCAGCACAGTCTCTTATAAAATGATGTCTAATTTCAATATGTTTAGTTTTTGAATGTTGAACTGGATTCTTAATGATACACATTGTACTGTTATTGTCTATATGTATAATTGTGTTTAAGAAATTGTACCCATAATCAAGCATCTGGTTTTGAATCCAAAGAACTTGAGCACAACAACTTGCAGCTGCCACATATTCTGCTTCAGTAGTAGATGTGGCCACCATAGTCTGCTTCTTACACTGCCAAGAGATTAATCTTTGACCTAAGAACTGACAACCACTTGTTGTAGACTTTCTATCCATGCTTTAAGGTATCTGAAGATTCTCTTTACTGCTGTGAGATGAGACACCTTAGGATTTACTTGGAATCTTGCACAGGCACAAACAGCAAACATAATGTCAGGCCTAGATGATGTAAGGTACATCAGAGACCCAATCATAGATCTATACATGTGCACATCCACATCTTCACCACTGTGATCCTTTAATAGCAAATGTGTCTCCTTGTCAACTGGTGTACTAGCAACCTTGGCATCTGTGAATTGAAATTTCCTCAATATTTCACCAACATATTTATCCTGAGAGATAAATATACCATCTGGCTTTTTTTGTAATTGAAGACCTAGAAAGAAGGTAAGCTCTCCCATAGAACTCATCTAA
The DNA here is from genome assembly GCA_021014915.2 of Artemisia tridentata subsp. tridentata. Lineage (NCBI taxonomy): Eukaryota > Viridiplantae > Streptophyta > Magnoliopsida > Asterales > Asteraceae > Artemisia > Artemisia tridentata. The sequence continues at coordinate 71,885,826 of CP139505.1, forward strand.
AATTGGTCTTTCATCAGTTTTTCAAACTCCTTACACATCTGTTTCTTTGTAGAACCAAAAATGATGTCATCTACATAGACTTGTACCAGTAGAATATCACCCTTTTTCTTTTTAATAAAGAGAGTTTGATCAATTTTCCCTCTATGAAACCCATTCTTCAAAAGATATTTAGCAAGAGTTTCATACCAAGCTCTTGGAGCCTGATGCAATCCATATAGAGCTTTCACCACCTTATAAACCTTGTCAGGGTGCTCTGGGTCTAGAAAACCAGGAGGTTGGGAAACATAAACCTCCTCATCAATAGTACCATACAGAAAGGCACTTTTCACATCCATTTGATAGACCATAAACCCCATAAATGAAGCATAAGCAAGAAATAATCTTATTGCTTCAATCCTGGCAACTGGAGCAAAAACTTCCTCATAATCTATACCCTCTTCCTGAGTATAGCCTTGAGCAACCAATCTTGCTTTGTTCTTTATCACAATGCCCCTTTCATCCTTCTTGTTCCTGAATATCCACTTTGTACCAATCACTCTCATTCCCTTTGGTAGATCAACCAGAACCCATACATTCTGAATTTTGAATTGAAGCAGTTCTTCTTGCATAGTTTCAACCCAACTTGATTCTTCTAAAGCCTTTAACACATTCTTGGGTTCAATCTGAGATAGAAAACATACAAACATACACTCATGCTCATCTTCATGATGTTTCTCCTCATAAACCACACTGAGAAATCCATGATGATCTGGGTCTTGTATTTGCCTTCTGGTCTTGACTCCAGATTGTACATCTCCTATGATATTGGTAAGTAGATGATTCCTATGTACAATAGTATGGGGAGTAGAAGGAGCTGTATAGCTGGTAGACATGTTTTGCAGACCATCTCCAAAGAAATCAAACTCATCAACTTGAGAAGCAGTATCAACTGGTGAATCAAGATGAGGTTGACTTGGTCCAGCAGCATCACTATTTTGCTCAGCAGTTGGAACTTGTGGCTGAGCAGTACTAACTCCATTTGTACTGCTCGTTGGATTTTCAGCTTCTTTACCATTCTGACCACTGGTTTCAGCAGCATCTTTCTCTTTGTCTACACCACTTGATGAAGGAATATCATCTTTCTTTGTAGAAGACTCATTCACAGGACTTTCTTCCATGACTGGTATGAAAATGCAATCATCATCTTCCTCCTTTGAACCCCTTTACCAGTAATCCTTCCTCCAACACCACCACCAAAGACAACTGGTCCTCCATCCAGAGCAATAAAGTCTGAAAGATATGACATGTTGCCTGTCATGTGCCTTGAACATCCACTGTCTGAATATCCTCTATCTTCTTTGCCATTTGAAGGATGTTCCTGCACATAAAATAAAGGTGTTAGTTTCTTTTGGGGATCCAAACCATCACTGGTTTGGATCTGCCTTGTGCATCAAGATGAGAAAACTTGTTTGAGGTCTTTGATGTACCATTGGATTTGGTAGAATTTTTAACCCAATGTGCTGAGGCCTTGACAGCATTGCCCCTTTTTCCCTTAACATTTAAGTGCCTAGCAGTAGGATTTGCTGGTCTAGCAGTTGGAACTGCTGACCTAGCAGTTGGAACTGTTGACCTAGCAGTTGGAACTGCTTGTTTAATCTTATGTACCCACTTCTGATTAGTCATTGCTGTTTTCTGATAAAAATGCCTTTTAACTGTTTGTGCATGATTTGAAAATTGTTTTGCACTAGAAACAGTTTGTTTGTTATTAAACCACTTATTTTGACTAGCAGTTGAAACTGTTTTGATGCCAGTTTTTAACATAACAGCTTTGGGTGACATCTTATGATTTGCATTAGGGTTTGTCAATCTAGTTGGACTGTTTTGAGTTACCCTAGCATTGTTATTCCTGTTCACCCTTGCATTCCCAGAAACCCTCTTTTTCCATGGGTTAGAATCACAATAAGCAGCCATATGATCAAAACTTCCACAAACAAAACATACTTTTCTAATCATAGCAAACTTATCATCCAATTTCTTAGATTTTGAGTGATTCCAGTTCCTATGACTACTCTCAGAACTTGATGATCTGTTCTTAGTCCTATACATCTCAGCATATCTAACATTTTTCCTAACTGGTTTTATGTTTTCAGTCTTGACCACTTTAGGAGCATGTTTAACTTCTACCTTAACAACATTAGATTTCTCCTTAACCTCTACATTCTCATCATCAGATGTCCAATCCTCAATAGTTGGTGCATCTGAGTTCCTATCAGAGGACATCTTTTCCTCAGAAAGAGATTTATCACTAGCACTCACAAAAGAATCTTCTGCCTTAACAAATTTAACAGGATTCTCACTAATCTTGACACCATATCCTGGAAAATCCATATCCTTAAACTCTTCTAAACCTGTATGAGCTAAATTTATTCCTGGTGGAGCAAACATTCCTCTAAAAGGGGGTGCAACTGACTTATAACCTAAACCAGATTTAGCTTTGTTAAGTATTTGACTCTCTACAATCTTCTTAACTCCGTTTGAAGTATATTCAAGAGTATCTACACTTAACTGGATGTTTTCTTTTTCCTTTTTAAGCTTTTCTAGTTCATATACAAGTCCACTCATTTTATTGTCTTTTATTTGCAAATCCATCTTTAAAACACCTATCTCATCAGAAAAGTTTGACTCATTCTGTTTATAAAATACAATTTGTTCTTCCAAAACAGCTAATCCTCTTTTATGATTTGACAGACTAAAACTTACTTGATTAAATTTAACTCTAAGATCATCATACTGTTTCTTAACATTTTCATAATCTTTTAAAGCACGACAAGAATTTGAACATTTTTCAAGTATATGTACCTCGAAGTCTGAGAAAGCCATCAAACCCAAGTTAGTTGGTTCCTCTTCTTCCTCCATGAAGCTCCAATCAAATCCAGCTCCATCTACAGCTACCATAGCCTTGTAAGAAGGCTCTTCAACATTAACTGTTCTCCTTGTTCCTTGCTGATTCTTAAACCCTTGACTCTGGTTGCTTTGTTGTCTTGGACCTCTACATTCCCTGGCAAAGTGCCCCATCTTGTGACAATTAAAGCATTCCACCTTAGACTTATCATACCCAGCAACATCTCTTCCATTGAAGGTAATCTTATTCCCAGTCCTTTGGTAATACTTCTTAGCCCTGATGCTTATCAAAGCCAACTGCCACTTTAAATCCATAGCTTCCAAATCATCTTCATCAATTTGAAGAAGATCTTCATTAAAGATCTTTGACCCACTATACTGTTCTGATACAAATGCATATATGGTCTCTTCAGTCAAGCCAGCGGTACTAGTTTTTACACTAGCAGTGCTAACTGTTGGTATAGCAGTACCAACTGCTTCTTCATCTTCATGATTCGAACTGTTTGAAGAGGATACAAAAGCCATATTACCTGAACTGGAACTGGTGCTACCAATCTTCTTGACCTTTTGCTCAACAATCTTAAGATTATTGTAAAGCTCATTCATTGTCATTTTCTCCAGCTCTGGTTTATTGCTCCAAACCACAACATAAGTGTTCCATTCAGCAGGTAAACTATTTAGAAACTTCATGTTGAGGTCTTCATGAGGTATCACAATCTTCAACACAGTAAGTTGACTGATGATCTTTTGAAGCCTATTAAAGATATGGTCCAAAGTTTCATTGCTTGATGCAGTGAAGTTTTCATAACTTTGCTTGAGTAGGGTTTTCTGTGCCTTCTTGGTAGCTTCATTGCCACCAAATCTTTCCACCACTGCTTCAAAAAGAGTTTTAGCTGACTCGTAATGGCTAAAATTCAGCACTTGATCATTAGGAATTGCCATTAGTAACAAATTCCTAGCCTTCTGATGATTCTTCTTTTTGATTCTCTCCTCATTTGTAACTGGCTCAGTGTTATGCTTTGTGATCTTGGAACCATCAGCACGTGTTTCTTCAACAGGAATTGGTTTGAAGGAATCACCATTGATAATGATATCCCATAATGCATAGTCTTGCACCATGAAATATTGCTCTATTCTGAGCCGCCATAAATCGTATTCATTTTGTTTCAGCATGGGGAGTTTAGCAAGGATTGAGGTTTGAGGTGTCTCCATGTCCATCTTCTTGGTTGCTAGTGAGTAAATACTTCTGGTTCTTCTAAACTCAAAGTATCAGAAACCTGGCTCTGATACCACTTGACCGGATCTAAACACACACGTTGTGTTGGGGATACTTTGAGTATATACTTGATAGCACGCGAAATTTACTACCAAGTATCTAGAAGATGTTTTGTGTTTGGTGATTGATTGAATAAAGCAATAAGAAAAAATAAGAACACAAACGATATCAACCAAACAATCACTTCAATATATTTCAAACGATTACAATATGAACGTGAAGCTCCTGATAATTCGTATGAAGGGATATTAGGTATTTGGTATTCTGTATATCAAAACCCTAACTAAGGATCTCTTTTTATAATGCAAAGAGTCCTATACAAGTAAAACATCTAACCGTATCACTCTATATAAGTAAGATATATACCATGTCATTTCTATATTAATCTTCACAAGGTTTCATCTTGATCTTCTTAAGCAGTCGTAACTTTTCTTCATCAGTAGTCCTAACTGTTCTTCCATCAGCAGTACTAACTGTTCTTGTATTCTTCAACCGTACTAACTGCTTAAGTTTAATTCCCAACACTTTAGGAATCAGAAGTGCGATAAAATATGCAATGGACATATCAAGATGATAATGATCTGTGCATATCTTAGAAGGTCAATTTGTAATCAAGTTAGTATGCATGTTATGCTACAAGAAACACCATATTATATGTATAAAGGTATAAAATCAGCCATATTATATCTTAGAAAGCCAATATGTAATCAACTCTCACTGAGTTTCTTTTTATCTAATTTTGTAGTTTTAGCAAACATACTTAGAAAGTATATTTTGTTATCTGACATTGGTTATAAGCCATAAAAGGGGTGCAAAGTAAAGGTTGAACAAGACTTTACAAATATGTTTTAAGTGTTCTTTTAGACATATCAAACTAAATAACTATAGATTCACATTATTAGTGCCTTGCTTGCTATGTAAGGCTTAATTAAAATGAGCGGGTCGCGCGGATTAACAGTGTGTATATCATGGTTTAATCTTTTACAAGTTTATCTTATTAGATAAGGAAATACATAAATAAGCTAAGATAGTGTGTATTTGTGGAAGTCTACGCCAATTTTATCATTTTCTTCCAATAAATGCAATGGCTGACTAAATTAATTATAATCTAATAATGGAAAATCTAATTGTTGGCTCTCAGCCTCAGAAACCTAAAAATATTGACCATCTTAAAGAGGAACAAAATATGGCATACATTCTTAACTTGCAGCACGATGCTGACATTGCTTATTGGGGAGTTGATTTTGAGTCCATACTCAAAAGATGTAAACAAATTGGAATACGCCACATGTGAAGGCCTGTAAATAAAATTTCATTGATCTTCAATAATCAAAATTGCAACTTTTTATTATTTCATTTGGGTTCTATAACAAAAAGAAGTCTTTTTCTGATATACTATGAAATGGGCAGGCACAAGATTTTGATGGGGATTCGTTAAGGAGCATGCTACCAAAACCTGTTTCTTCATTAGAATAGACAGTTTCAGCAGGAAAAGGAAGAGTGTATGCACATTGTACTTCAAGTTTAGGTCGGGCTCCTGATGTTGCAATTACTTACATGGTCTGGTTCTGTGACATAGATGTAAGTTACCATCTCCGCCAATAACTCTTTACATATTGTTGATTCTTTCACAGTGAGTTAACACTTTCATGGCCCATGCTATGTGAAGTTGAATACAGCATACGACACACTCACAAAAATAAGACCGTGTGGGCCAAATACGAACCTACATACGAGTCAATGTTTGACTTTTAAGTGTCGGAAAATTTACTTTTTAATGCTGGTAATATTGTATGTATGTAGGAAAGCAGTACTATAATGAGCCTTGCATATACACTACAAAAGGAAGGGAACACTGCATTTCGTTTTGATTTTGCGGGAAATGGGTAAGTTTCAATAGATTATTCTCATACTTTGAATTGTTTACGCTGCAAGTTATATCATATACTAACATATAGAAACTCTATCAATAAGAGAAAGGATTTTGAAAAGTGAGAGTAAAAATATTAACATGGTTGTAAATTGTTCATGTGAAAAACATTTCGATTTAATTATACTAAGAAGAGAACACTAAGGGGGTGTTTGGATGCGCAATCACATCAGAATTTGTAATATTTAGTCACAATAATCAGTTTTGAAATTTTAGCTAATCTTTGCTTTCTTAAACATGAAAAAAAAAATGCCCGTAGAATTAGTTCTCCTGTTAGTGAAACTCAGCCAGGTTGTGTGTACGTGCCGCCCAAGAGTAAAAGGGGATTCAGTGAATTAGATGGTGAGACTTCTGATTTAGGACCTGCTGTTAAAATTTCGCGTGTCGCGGGATCACATGATACTCTTGACACCAGCGAGTATCTCCAACACCATTTGGACGTTCAGTCTTTTTAAGATACGAATGGTTCTCGACACTTATCTGGAAAAGCAAAACGTCCTTTGTCTCAGAAACATATTACATTTACTGGAAACATGCCATAGGTAGCAATATTATGACCGATACACCTCAAAATGTCAAGGTATTCCTATCTAAGATTATGGTTTTTTTTAAGCATGAACCTGCCACTTTTAAAACTTCAAATTATTCTTGAATTGTCTAATCTTTTATTATTACTATTATTATGTGTTCACATGGCATCCTGTTGCCTTTAACTTGGTGGAAAGAGTCCAATACCTGTGTTTGATGATGTTGACATTGATAAAGATTTGTTTTGTACACCATGAGTCTTGATTATATCTGCAATATATGTTTTAAACCTTGCATTTAATGGACCGTGACTTGGTTTGTTGTTCAGTTTTGATTATATCTTCTATATCATGTTCTTTATTGGATAAATTTTTTATACGGCCTGTAAGACCAACATCTTTCGCCCCGGTCATTGAAAAAGATATCACAATTGTTGAAAAAAGTGGTAGCCAGTATCATGTGCTATTGATCATTGCTGATGGATGTTATTTTTTAATTTGATTTATTAAAGCTTTTAGGCTCTTACACCCGTATTAAGTTAGTAAAGATGCAATAGTTTTCGATAATGTTACTGTAGTTTTCATTTTCTTTTTTTCACAAGAATGGTGTATTGAGATGGTCGAAACTAATATTTTGTTAAATGTGAGACATCTTTGTAAGACTACCATTATGGCTATCATGATTTATTGATGAAAATGTGTTTGTGTGCACGCGCGTTTGGATAATGGTATTATTGGTGTACTTCTAAAAACACTATGCCGCGGTTCTTGATCCTCATCAATACAATTAAAATTTATGTCAACCTCACCTACCGAAAAAATATTTAACATAAACTAATACCATCAAAATATTAATTAACCACTGTCTCTTTAATAATACAAAAAATATAATTGTAAAAGATCACTTATATATGTACGTGACTAAATCAAAATGTAAATTACAAGTCATTGCCCACCCAACGGGCGGACTTAGAAACTAGTATGTATATATACACACACACACACACACACACACATATATATATATATATATATATATATATATATATATATATATATATATATATAAACATGACTAAATAAAGCCACATCAGCACAATTAAGTCCACACAGGCATAATTAAGTCCACGTCAAAGGACACATCATCACATTAACTCCTCGTATTCAAGAATCCGTCTAGTAATTTATGGGTTAAAAAAGGCACAAGAATGGATTCGAACTCCATACCATGTTCATAATATGTCGTGTGTTACCAACTGAACCACCTTAATTCTTTGGTTAAATTATGCAGATGAATTACTATAAAGGATACTACTGAATTATCCTATTTTTAGTATTTGATAAGTATAGAAAATATTGATTGTGATCCTAGCCTAATTCGGATTCAATGCGTATGTTTTCTACATTATATATACGGTTTATTATGTCATATGACAACCCATTTACAAAAACACAGCATACACGATCTATATATCACAATGCAACCACAAAGACATTCAGTAAGGCTGTCAAGATCAAACGCTAAAAAAACATCTGAATCTGGAACAGAAAAGAAGAAAGGAAAAACCACTATAGTTGATTCATCGGGTATTTTTTATAATAAACAGTTAGACATTGATTGTTTGGTTATGAATATGAATCATATTATGCGTTTAACATTGATTATTTTTGTGTTGCTAAAAAAAGATGGCAGTACTAAGTTTATATTAGTTGTAATATAAAACGAAAACAGTACTAAGTTTATAGTAGCAGTAGTAACTTAAAAGTTAGACATTGATTGTTTAGTTATGAATATGAATCATATTATGCGTTTAGCATTGATTATTTTTGTGTTGCTAAAAAAAGATGGCAGTACTAAGTTTACATCAGTTGTAATAAACAACGAAAACAGTACTAAGTTTATAGTAGCAGTAGTAACTTAAAAATTAGTACTGCTATAATGAATTTAAATGAACCGTACTACCTTACATGTTAGTACTGTTGTACCCTAATTTTTAATGGAACAGTACTAACTTGCAAATTAGTACTGATGTAACATAATTGTTATAGTATGTACGATTAGGCTTCCATATGTAATTAAGAATTGTTTGTGTACAAATTTTCGGCAGCAACAACAGAGGCAAACAACAACATTAAACTGGATTCGGCAGGTGGGTTTTTTTATTAACAGTTCAACATCTTTGGTTTAAAACATATCAAACATTCATTGCAAAACTCATACTTTTAAATCAGCATGATTCATGTATATTTATTAAATTAACAATTAAGTCCTCTTTAATTTACAGTGTTGAATGACGCACCAGGTAATAATTAGGAGAATAAAAGCCTACAACGTACCTACAAGGTATTTTTATCAGTTAAAACAATCTGTTAATTACTTTGTATACTTAAAATCACATAAAAATAAATACTCTTTAATAGAACACAATTTATTAATTAGTTTGTATTCTTAAAATCACATAAAAATAAAGACTCTTAAATAGATGGATGTATGTTTGAGAGTGACACAACTGGAAAAAGATCTAGAACTCATGGTCTCTGTTGATACAAAAGTTGGGCGTTCCTTGTTTGGATTCCGGTTCCCGTATCAATTGGATCTTAATGCTTGAGACCTGCGCACTAAGAGAACAAAAAACACCGTTAGGCTTATCGTGGGATTGTCTCCCACGATTATCCTCCGGCGTGAGAGTAAGTAATCGGTTTTAGGGTTTTAATGAAGAGTTAGGGTTATGATATCATACCTTTAATGAGAGCCGAGATGCCCTATATATACACACGAAATCCTTGTTGGTTTCGTGTTCCTCACTCTTCGGCGTATCCCTCCTTATTTGGTCCATTGATCCTTATCCCGTAAATAAGAGATCCTAGGCCAATAATAGATTTCGGATTTGGGCCGTTGTAAGCCCAAATCTTTATCGTGATAGCCCATGCGTGATGGGCTTGAGTATTGGTCGGGTTCGTGACCCGAATGCGGACTATACGTCATCATGTCCCCCCTGTCTAGTATGCGCAAGGTGAAACTGCGGATGCTAGACTAACAACTGTAGCGAAAAAATATTCCAGAATGCGTAGCGGGGAAGTTTCAAGTGTTTCCCGCCTAAAAGCAATACGATGAATCTAGTCCAAGTAAATCCGAGTATCCCTCGTAAATCGTGAGTGGTGGGTGAAAAAGTGTTTCACCTCTTGATTCCCCAGCCACACGATTAGAGCAAGTGGGTGACACATGTCAACCATCCATGAGAGCATGTAACCCTATATAAAGTGTCATCTCCATTTCACTATGCTTATCACAGTAAAAAAACGTCCATTGCCGCCATTGTTAAAAACTCTAAACAGCGAACAAGAAATCAACAATTCTTAAGGTAATAGTGCGTGCGCTGCAGAATCCATTAAATTCTAACCATGGTTCTTCAATTATCCGACTTTACATCCAATATATCCGAGGACGAACTTCGTCAGTTCACCTCGGATTATTATATCCTGATCGCGTTGCACCCGGTGGTTCCGGTGGCGATTGCGTCCATAGCGAACTTCCCTGAAGGGAAAGTAGGGGTATACACACGCTTCTTCAAATTTGCTAACCAACGTGTGCCCATTTCTCTATTCTTGTGCGTTGTTTTAAACCACTATCGTCTACATATTTCCCAACTGCACTGTATAGGTGCAGCAAAAATAACAAACTTTGAAGTAAATTGTCGCTTGTTGGCGATTGACCCTACAATCCATCTATTCCGCGCGTTTTATCATTCGTCGTGGTCAAACGGGTGGGTGTCCTTTTCCAAGCGCGCAGGGCGGCTGCAGTGCAATACGGAAAAGTTAGACGCACTTAGGAATTAGAGGGAGAAATTCTTTTGGGTTGATGATGCATTTTTTCCATGGATTTTTGAGTTCTATACCCAAGAATCATTACCAAAGGATGAGCGCCCCATCCCCGGAACGTATAGCGCAGATGATGCGGAAACGATTAATGCCAATCGCATCCCTATCAACGCTTATCCAGAAGAGTTTTTAGTGCATATGGGCATTAGTCGCAACTACTTTGGAAGTCCTAACGAGGTGCCAACCTTTTTGGATGAGAATCACCGGGGTGGGTACTTGTCCTTTCTTCTCCTTCGCTCAGTAGTGTAAGCGCTCTTCACTATTATAGCTTTTGTAACCATCTTTGTTTGTTTGTTGTTTGTTGCGCAGAGATGGATCTATTCAGCGTGGTGCGCTTGGCGAGACCCAAACAGGTGACCGTAGGAGTGCGCCCTTTAAGAGAAGGTGAGGAGCCAGTTTTGGAGGCTACCGCGGGGCGCACTATGGAGATCGCACAGGAGGAACCAGAGGATACACCCCCAGTTGTTTTAGAGGCGATTCCTCTTCGCAGTTTTCCAACTCCTGGGGTACAAGGCCCTGTGGAAGAGCCATCGCGCACAGACTCGTCAGAGAGTGTGGGGATTTCCATGTCTGAAGGTGGGCCCGAGGAGGCTAGCCAAGGGGTGAAGCGCAAGAAAACTTCTGGTGATGATGGCGCGGGTACATCTAAAAGAAGGCGCCATGTTATTTCTGGCGGGCAATCATCATCGGAAGAGGATGTGTCGTCAACTAAAACTCCTCCTCCCAAGTAAGTAATGAGACTTGTATCTTTAGATCTTCAGTTCTTTATTCCGCGTTGATACTATAGAGTAACTTTGTTATTTGCGTGCAGTGTTAAAGCTGCTGATGATGATGCTGCGCGTGTTGGGAATTCGCCACCCAAGGCGAGTCCCTCACATACTGATGATCTTGCGCAGAAGAGCCAAGAGACTGAGCCGAAGGCATTTGAGGATGTGCCAACGGACCATCTGATAGAGGAGCTAGGTTTGGCTGGTGCGCACCAGGCCTCCTTAGTTGCACAGCTACAATCAAGGTACGCTGGTGAGGGTAACCGCTGTGTGCAGAAAGATGAGGAGATTGCGCTTCTGAAGGCGCAGTTGGCTAATGCGCGGGCTGAGGTAAAGGCAACAGATGCGTATTCCCAGAAGCTTGCTGAAGAAAAGATGTCATTACTTGCCCAAGTGAGCCAAGAGCGTGCTGGGTTAACGGATTACAAGGCCACTTGTCTTTGGGTCTTGAGGTACATGGAGCTTAACAAGAGCGCTCACTTCTCTAGGTTGGATGATTTTCGTAAGGCTGTGGACGAAGCGCTGGAGAAGCAGGAAGTTAAGCTGCGCAATCTCAGTATTGAGTATGATGAAGAGCTGTACCCACACCTGGTATCTTCGATTGCTGAGCGCAGGTGGCTCATCAGCCATGGTTTGCGCCTTGCTGCTTTGAGTACGCTGGAGTCTCAAGAGGTGAGGGAGGCATTTAGGGATGTTGTTGAGCGTGCATTGGCACGTGGCAAGGCGCAGGCTATAGAGGAGCTTTCCGAGAGCAAGTTATTGACAGTGCCTGCCGTACAAGTACCAGGTTACAATGCTGATGCCTATGATGAGCTTGTCGCTGCTATGGAGAAGATGAAGCTGTTAGATCTTCCTCATATTGCTCAATTGAAGCGCGATCAGGATTACCCCATAGGTGTTATTATGGAGGGGTTAACCTTGGCTAGGCACGCAGCAGAGGGCGCAGAGGTACAAACTGATTACTTTCTTAAGCCAGATGTGTCACAGCTGCAGGTACCTATCTTTGCTCGTCCTCGCAACATCTTGAATCCTTTTGCCCTCGAGAAGGAAATCCCGCTGAAGGAATCCTTAGAGGCCCATGCCATGAGGCTTGCGAAGAAGCAGGGTGTGAAGGGAAAGGCCATCCTTTGTGGCATTGGCGCTACACATATTCCAAGATCTGATGGAGTACCTGTTAGCGTACCGACAGTGTCGCCCAAGGATGGTGATCTCCTGAAGAAGCTTGAGGAGGCTGGGAGTGCTGCGTACCATGTTAGCAGTTCAGAGCTTAGGCGCTCCCACAGCCTTTAGATTGTGTTGACTTGGTGATATTTTGTAATAGGATAATATTTTGTTGCACATGTGCATGTTAAATCTATACGTTGTATGAACTCGTAGTCTATAGTAAAATGATATTTTGAAAATGCGATTGTATGCATATTGTATGTGATTGTGGTTATGATGTTTGTACTTAGTTATCTATCTTTGCGTAAAAGACGTCTATGTTATGTCTAAGAATCAAACCGTTATATAAACGTACTTAAAAAAGATTACAAGAATCTATAATCATTTATAACATAATCATGTATGAAATTCATGACTTATTGTCAAGCTTGAATATATATGAAATTCACAAGTGTATGGGCTGACATGCAGCGTACTGCGAATACCATATCAAGGGGTCAAGAGTCTTAACTCCTAATTTGTTAAACGCGCACAGTGTGCATTGTTGTGTATCCATCATGGGATGCACAATGAACTTACTCCAACGTATTGAGAGTAGGGTGTTTAACAAGGATGCGTGATCCGGTGTTGATGGGTTGGCAACCCTCTTACTCAACGAGTTATTTAGTAGGTTTACTCATCCTTTACCATCGTGGGTTTTAATAAGTGCATGCACGCCATGTAGGCAAAAGGTAATATAACAACAATATTGAGACATAAATAATATGTAAGCAACAAAGTAAAGTGTGTCACGGAGTTAGCTAGAAACCGCGACATTTAATTAATACTTGCAAGTTTTTGGAAAAAGAAAGACATTTTCCTAGATGAAACAAAAAATGTAAATACACGGATATTTATTGAGCACTTACTAAAGTGCGAAAGTGTCCGTGGGCGGGGTCGTAACCTTTCCTAAAGATAGCATCTCTTGAGATTGCAAATATTCCATGTGCGTTGTAGCTTACGGTCATCCATGTCACGCAGCTTGTACGCACCTTTTCCTAGTGCTTCAATGACCTCATAGGGTCCTTCCCACTTTGGTCCAAGTTTACCTGTATCTTCTGCGTGGCTCGCATCATTAGCGCGATATACAAAGTCGCCTGGTCTGAATGAGGTGCTTCGAACTTTAGCATCGTAGTATCCCTTCATTTTTGACTTAGCTTTTGCCTCACGTATAGGTGCGCATTCACGCCTTTCTTCCAATAGGTCCAAGTCTATACGCCGTTCGTCGTCATTGGTTGCGACATTAACTTCCGCGGTACAAATAGTTGGCATCCCAATTTCAGCTGGTATGACAGCTTCTGTCCCATAGACAAGAGAAAAGGGAGTGTCTCCATTGCTAACTTTGATTGTCGTGCGGTGCGCCCATAAGACATGCGACAATTCATCCACCCATCTTCCTTTGTGTTTGTCCAGGCGCGCTTTAATTCCTTCGCCTAGACTACGATTTGCGCGCTCAACCAAACCATTGGTTTGTGGGTGTTTAACTGACGAGAAGTGTTGTGTAATATTTAGTTCTGCGCACCAGTCTTTGAACGGGTTATCGCGGAATTGTTTTCCGTTGTCCGAAATGATTTTCCCAGGTAATCCAAAGCGGCATACAATATTTTCCCAAACGAATCGTTTTACTTGATTACCTGTGATTGTTGCCAGTGCTTTTGCCTCAATCCACTTAGTGAAGTAGTCTATTGCCACAATAAGAAATTTCAGTCCCCCTGCTGCAATAGGGAAGGGACCCGCAATGTCGATACCCCACTTATAGAATGGCCATGGGGAAGTGATAGGCATTAGCTCTTGCTGTGGTCTGCGCGGGATGGGTCTATGAACTTGGCAGTCGCTACATTTCTTTATCACATCACGCGCATCGCGATGCATAGTGGGCCAGTAGTATCCTGACCGCAAGGCTCGTGCTACGACGGACCGTGGTCCTGAATGCATACTGCATGAACCGGCGTGGATCTCTTTGAGTACGTAATCTGCCTGAAGAGGTCCAACGCACCGAAGCCATGGTTGTAGAAATGAGCGCCGATATAGGATACCATCTCGAAGTTCGAACCTCTGCGCTGTGCGCCGTATCCGTCGAGCGTCCTTCTGCTCATGGGGCAATATGCCTTTTCTTATAAATTTGACAATAGGGGTCATCCACGTAGGATTCTCCTCCTCTATTACCGCGGATATCTCCATCTCCGAGATGGATTTATTTTTTAGGATCTCCACTAACACTTGTTTTGACAGGTGCGCAAAGCTTGTAGATGCGATCTTGCTTAGCGCATCCGCTTTTTTGTTTTCACCTCTAGGAACTTGTTTAATGGTAAACCTGTCAAAACCTTGGATTAGTGACTTGGTCTTGTCGAGGTATTGAACCATGTTATCCTCTTTAGCCACATATTCGCCCAACACATGGTTGGCTACTAATCGGGAATCCACATTTGCTTCTAGGTTGCGTACACCCATTCAAGTTGCAATGCGTAATCCAGCGATTAGGGCTTCATATTCTGCCTCGTTATTCGTAGCTGTGAATTCAAAACGCAGTGCGTAAGTGAATTCCATTCCTTCTGGATTGGTGAGGATAAGGCCTGCGCCCGACCCATCTACGCATGAAGATCCATCCGTGAACAGGACCCATGGTTCTTGTACTTCTACCTCACTCTGTGGAGGTGCAGCATCGGTGTCTGGTTTTTCGATGATGAAGTCTGCTAGTATTTGCCCCTTAACCGCAGTGCGTGGTCTATAAGAGATGTTATACTCGCCTAGCAATACACTCCACTTTTGTAATCGCCCTGATGCGTCGGGTTTAGAGATAACTTGCTTGATTGGTTGGTCTGTGATCACCGCTATTGGGTGCGCTTGAAAGTACCTGCGCAATCTTTTGGCGACGAATACTAACGCCAAGACCAACTTTTCCATTGGGCTATAGTTAATCTCTGTCTTCTTGAGCGCTTTACTTACAAAATATACTGGTGTTTGTACGGAATTCCTATCTGTCAGTAGTACCGCGCTGACTGCTCCATGAGTCGCAAACAAGTACACAATTAACTCCTCCCCTGGTAGGGGCGCGACTAGCTTGGGAAGCGCAGCTATATGTTGCTTAAGCTGTGTAAAAGCTTCTTCCGCTTCTGTAGTCCAACGAAATTCTCCCTTTTTTGTACACTTCTTGAGTGTTTTAAAGAGGGGGAGTGACTTATCTGCTGATTTGGATAGGAATCTGTTCAACCCGGCTAGTTTTCCATTCAGGGACTGGACTTCTTTCAACGTGCGTGGTGAAGGGAGTTGGATGACAGCCTTTGTTTTTTCTGGGCATGGTTTGATGCCATCAGGTTCTATCAAATATCCAAGGAACATGCCTTCTGTAGCGCCAAAAGTGCATTTCTTAGGATTTAACTTCATGTTGATCTTTCTTAGTGTTCTAAATGTTTCTTCAATGTCGCGGACCAATTCGCCTTCGGTATGGCTTTTTATGACAAGGTCGTCAACATAGACCTCTAGGTTGCGGCCCACTTGCTTTACAAATGCATTATCTACCAATCGCTGGTAGGTGGCGCCCGCATTCTTTAGGCCAAAAGGCATCTTTGTATAACAGTAGGCACCTTGGCTTGTGTGGAAGGCTATTTTTTCCTCGTCTTCTTTAGCCATTTGGATTTGGTGGTACCCTTTGTATGCATCTAAAAAACATTTAAAGGGGTATCCGCATAAAGATTCTACCTTCCAGTCTATCTCTGGTAGTGGGTAGCAGTCTTGTGGGCACACTTTGTTGAGATCAGTGAAATCCATGCACATCCGCCAACTGCCATCACTCTTCTTGACCATTACTGGATTGGAGAGCCAGTCATGGTAATAGACCTCTCGCATGATACCTACGTCAACAAGTTTGTGTACTTCCTCTAGAATGGCTTTTGCGCGCTCTGGAGCCTGGCCGCGCTTTTTCTGCCGTACTGGGGAGTATCCTTGTCGGATTTTCAACTTGTGTTCTGCAATCGAGCGTGGCACACCAGTCATGTGCTTTGGTTCCCATGCGAAGATATCCAGATTATTTTGCAAGAGTGCGCACACGGCAGCTCTGCCTTTATCAGACAGCGATCCCCCGATCGATACTTCTTGCTCCGGGTAATCAGAATGAATTGCGACCTTCAGATTTGATACTTTAGCTGCGCTCTGTTCTGGGGTGTGCGTCGTTTCACATGTAATCATGTTACACTCTTTAGGTGGCGCGGCGTTATTGTAGATGGTAACAATGCCGCCTTCTACCGGGAATTTTAGCATCCCATGTGCTGTGGATGGTACTGCACGTATTGCCAAAATTCCTGGTCTTCCGATAATGCCATTGTATGGCGAAGGGGATCTGATCACCATAAAATTCATCCAGGCTGTCGTGGAGTGTTCCTTATTACCAACAATAACTAATAGTCGTAGTTGCCCCATGGGCCATATATTTTCTCCTGTGAAGCCAGTCAATGACGTCGTGGCCGGACTTAACTGTCTTTGTATCTCAGGTCGCAATCTCTTGAAACAATGCTCGTACATTATGTCTGCTGATGCCCCTCCATCAAAATACATGCGGTGGATATCGTGACCCCCCGCATTTATCTCGATGGTGAGTGGTTCTGCCACTGCGTTGTCCGCAGCCAAGGTGGGGAAAGAGATTTCGTTTCCATGAGAAAATTTTTGGCTGACCTTTTGCCTAGTCTTTCGCTGCCATGATTGTATCATGTAGATTGTGTCAGCCTTGTCCTTAGGTGCTTCTTTCTTGCCCCCGGTCTTCTGTTTGTCTTTCCCATCCTTGATGTTCTTAACTAGATGGTCCAATCTGCCTTCTTTTACTAGCTTATCAATTAGTTGGCGCAATTGGACACACTCATTGGTGGTGTGGCCTTTCTGTCCATGATACTCGCAGTATCCGTTCCCTACGCGCCGATCTTCTGGAGTGCGCATCGGTGGGGGTCTCGGAAAGTTCGCGCCTTTCGTCGCAAATATCTCCTTTGGAGTCTTCGTTAGTGGGGTATATTTGTCATTCTCTCGTCCGCCCCCTAACTGCGGTAGCTTTTGTTACGATTGCTACTCTGGTCATTGGATTGTCTCCTTGGCTGTTCTTGTGACCTATAGTTTGAGTAGCCTTTCTTACTATCCGCAGCAGCGGCTTCTCCTTGGACGAAGGACCTCGTACGCTTCATAAGTTCGTCAAAGGTTTGGGGAACTCTATCATTTAACTTTTTGATAAGTTCTGGGTTATTGATTCCGTTCATAAACCCTGAGATCTTTAGTATTTCGGGGCATGCCTTGACATGTATGCATTCGTCTTTATAGCGCTCCATAAAAGCGCTTGTGGATTCCCCTTGGCGCTGTTTTACCCTAGCGAGTTCGACAGGGTTTTTGGCGCACTTCTTCCTCTGAGTAAAGTTCAAACGAAACGCCTTCCGCAACTCTACAAACCCATCGATGCTTCTACGTGGAAGCTTACTGAACCAGTTTCGCGCATTCCCTACTAATGTAGAATTAAACATGTGGCACCACACAGGTTGTGGCCAATTTTCGATGGTAGCTGCTGATACGAAAATTTTTAGGTGGTCGTCAGGATCACCTGTCCCATCATAAGTTTTAACATTAGCGGGCATGCGCCTTCTCTTATCTTCTGAAAAATCACTGATGCGCCGAGTGAATGCGTCAACCTTTTGGCGACGCCAGGGACGAGACATATCTTCGTCTTCCTGGTCGCGGTATTTTCTCCTGGACTTCCAGTGTCCTGTTTCTTCGTCCTCGTTGTCCGAGGAGTCACTTGAGGATGAGCTTACTCTTTTGCGGCGCTTGCGCCGACTATCCTCGGAATCCGAGCTTGAAGGGCTTTCGCTTGGGGAGCACCGTCGCCCAAGTCTATCGTGAATCCTGCGACTGCCAAGCCTAGTGTGGACATTGGTGCGCCGTCCATCGTCTTCATGCTCCTCCAGATACTGTAAGTCGGCTGCTTCATCATCCACAACTTTCCTTCCGATCCTAGTAAACACTGGGTGTCGGCGGCTATCCTTCTCGCGCCTTTCCTTTCGGTAACGCGGTGGGGATGCTTCATGCTCAGGGTCGAAGTTGAGCCGGGCTTGCAGACTCTGGCTTGAGATACGAAATCTCTTGGCGCTAGTTCAGGCGTGACTCCTTCTAGCGCGAGGATGTCTGTTTCCAAATCAGGACCCTTGTTTCGGATAGGCGCATTTGGCGGCTCAGTGAGGTCTAATTCTGGCATGGTGAAAGGAGTGCGCTGTAGATCTTCCGCGCTAGTGGTTGTTGTAGTAGCATGGGTAGTCCTTGTGAGCGGTTCTACTGTAGTAAAGGCCAGATCTGAGTATGATCCTAGGTTTTTGGGCGCACTGGTTGTTCCAGAGGCCTGCTTAGGGGCTGAATCAGTTTGCTGCTTCTGTCCCTGTAGGTCACCATGCGTTTTCTTCGCCTGCGGAGTCCGCTGATTTAGGTTTCCGTGCTTTATCATTCTAGTTCTTCGTAGAGTTCTTAGTGTCTGGTCCTATGGATGGCGCCACTTGTTGATACAAAAGTTGGGCGTTCCTTGTTTGGATTCCGGTTCCCGTATCAATTGGATCTTAATGCTTGAGACCTGCGCACTAAGAGAACAAAAAACACCGTTAGGCTTATCGAGGGATTGTCTCTGATGAACTCAAATAAGTACATTTTATTATCATCATTTGTCCTATTTATTTGACTTTTTTTATTATATTATATATGAGAATTGATACTTTAATGTTTACTTTTGTAATTCTCAGGTAAAAACAAGTATTATGTGAAACTTGGCGATTTTGGACTAATTATGGAGCAAAACAAGCAAGATGTTAAGAGTCTACTGAAATGTACAAGATCAAGATCATTCTGCTCCAGATACGCCGCATCCTACTTCTAACATACGGCGTATCACTATCAAGATTTCACAAGTTACGATCCAAGTACATGCGCCGCATACAAGAATGGAGTTACGCCGCATCTTAAGGCGGTGTACGAATATTCCTGAATATATTAATCTTGGACCCCACGCGATGTTAAGTCAATGCGCCGCATCTATCAATTAGATGCGCCGCATCTAACCCTCAGACAGAAACTATAAATACCCCAAGGCCAGACGAATTTCGGGACACTTAGAAAAACTCAGAAGAGAAAGACAGAAACCCTAAAGCCGAATTCAGACGTATTAGCAGCACAAGACACACCCTAAACGAAGATACAAGAGCTGTAAGAAGGTCCTGCATGTATTAAATTCATTAAGTAGTTTTGTTTTATTGTATTAGTACACTTTAATTCATCAGGATTGATGGGCCGATTCCATGTGACTACGAAAAATCATGGGCACCCCTTAAAATTGCTTTCCCATTAATTAAAGTTTATATGTTGATGTCTTTGGTGACTTTTATTAGTGCATTGATAACCTCTGTGTCTAGCTGAGCATTGCTTGGGTCGCCATGCCCCTTCCTCGCCTATTTATTCTGTCATTTCTAGGATAGTGGGATAGACATAAGTGATCATTAAGGGTTTACTCGCCGATAAGATTAGAGCCAACGAGAAAGGGTTAATTATATACACTTCATATAAAACTAGCAATGAAACAAGTGACAAGCTACTTAATTATCAGGACAGGTCTTCTTATTGTCTCAAGTATCTATCTGTGTACGTGTGTGCTAATCGCTGATTCGTGCTCATTAGTTTAGTTTTTTATTTAATCATAACCAAACCGTGCCAGTCTCTCAGGCTGAACCCCCTTGCATTAGATTAGGTTGTACAGCTAACTTAAGATATTAAAATACTGATTAGAATAACTAGTTAATTCGTTCTACTCTTAGTGATCGACACTCTACTTACCATTATATTCATACTGACTGGGTACACTGCTCGTTAAAGTGTGTTTTATTGATAAGTCGGCTAAATATAAATTTAAAACTTGAGTAGGCATTAATACTGCTAAAACCACAATGACACATCACGTGCGCACCAAGTCTTTGGCGCAGCTGCCGTGGATATAAAAGAATTAGAGCAATAAACACATGCACAACAAGTTTTTAGCGCCGTTGCCCTGTTATATATTATCTGTTAATTTGATTAGTATTTTAATTAGGATAATTTTTCTATCACTATTATCTGTTAATTTGATTAGTATTTTAATTAGGTTTTTCTTTTTAATTTTTTTGATTCTAACCGCTAACCCTGTTATATATTAGATAGATTGCATTCATTGTATTATTTGCATATTTTCTGTTTTTGTTTGTTTTCTTTAATTTTTGTTTCTTTTTGTTTGTTTTTATTTTTTGTTTTTGTTTTTCTATTTTTTCTGCATTCTGTCATCGTTATACTGAGCTGATACAAACGATACGGCGCATCTGTTTTCACAAATACGGCGTATTGCGTTTAATTTTTATAAAATACAACGCGTTTAATAAATTCGAGTACGACGCATCTTTCCCCAAGATACGGCGTATTCTGTTTTTAATAAGAAATTTTTCTAAACGATAACGCCATACGACGCATCTGTTTTAACAGATACGGCGTATTTACGATTTGAATTAAAAACAGTTTTCGAATTATTAAACGGATACGACGCATCGATTTCCATCGATACGGCGAATCTTCTGAATCAAAAATCTTGTATTTTGAAACGTAACGAAAATACTGCGCATTAGCTTTTGTTAATACGACGCATTTAATTTTAATAAATAGAAACGATTTTTGATAAATTAAATCTGATACGGCTCATTCTAATTCATAAGCGGCGTATCTGCTTTCTGAATAAAAGTCTGATTAATTTTTAACGATTATAAGATACGGCGTATCCCATTTATAGGATACGGCGCATCATCAGCAGATATCAGCAGCTTTTATTTTACTTTGATTAGTTCACTCTTCTTTTGCAGAAGTAAGTTTTATTTCAGGAAGATGGACGATCTGGATATTACAATGGAAGAATATATCAGACTTGAAGAGGAAAGAGCCTTGAGCAATAATCAGGTGTATGATTGGAATAGAGCAAGATATGGTGCACAAGTCATTGAGACGAAAGAAATCACTATGGAAGAATACTTGATTTTAGGACAAGAAAAGTCAAGGAAAGAAAGAAACAAATTGCCATTTCAACACCCTTGGTGTATGTCAAATGATGATGAAGAAGATTCATATATCGTGAAACCAATTCCGACAATTGTTATTGATAGTACTTTTTCTCCGGAGATTGCACAAGATGATGTGTATACGGAACCCTACGTTGAAGAATATTCTGCAATCGTATTACCACCATTAGACAATCCAACGGATGAAGATGAAAAGTATTCTAATTTTGATTTCGAACCATTTGACGCCATAGTTTATGATGACATACCTCAACCAGATTTTGACCCAACGAGGGATTTTGAAGAAATCTGGGATTACTTATTTAAGGATGAAATTCGGGACGATGCTGAAATTGCAAGACCACTAGTTGAAGATGGAGATTCACAAGATGAATTGGAGTCACTTACAACACAAAGTATTGAAGCACATGAAGCACCTGTGATCAACCCGTTTTTGGTGGAGCTCGAGGAAGAATTTGGTGATGAGCTCTTAAACATTGCTATGATTGATGAAGATGATGATTTCGACCCTATGAAGGATATAGAGGAACTCGAACTTTTACTTGCTAAAGACCCTTTCTCATCTTCTGCGGAAGTCAAGGGACGCCTTACTACCAAAGAGACTAACCAAGAAGAAAGGAGACTCATTTTTCCTCAACACACTACTCTTTCAGATGGAATGGTCAAGTCATCCAATTTATCAACCAAACCGGGTAAGGATAGGAAAGATGTACATATATTGCCAAGGTATGATCTTTATTTATTTCTTCCATCTTTACTAGCAAATTTACACTCATTTCATGTTTATTGCTATTATCACCCGCACTTGATCCCAAGTGGGGGGGACAACACCTTAATACACAGTAAATAAGGGTGGAGTCAGGCTCGTGACTCGAACAAAAACAAGCGCTTCGTGGGAGGCAACCCATGCTTATCTTTTGTGTTATTTTCTGATTTTGTATCGAGTCTGTCAAACCTTCAGAAGATACGGCGCATCTCAATCCTAAGATGCGACGCATCGCCTGCACTGGTCATATCTTATTTATTTTTCTGCATTTTTATTATTTTTGACTTTAAAACTTTCTGTCAGTTTATTTAATGCGGCGCATCCCTGGTTAAGGATGCGACACATCTTTTATTCTGATTCGTATTTATTCCAGGCTCGATACGGCGTATCTTCTTCCATAAGATACGGCGTATCGACTGACCCGATGATTTTCATTTTAATTTTTTTTTAAGTTTTATTTTTACTAACTACTAATGTATCATGCAAGTTTGAACATTCTTAACTCAGGTGTGTTAAAGTCTGAATGGTATTATAGATTCCAGCATTCTTGTGGATACATCATTTTTGAAGCTTAAACGTTCTAATCCACAAGAAAGTTGATTTTTGCTCTTATACGAATAATGGAGGATCATACCGAGCAAATCTCAGGGGAGTTTTTCTGTTCTAATTCTTTTATTTTCCAGTTTTTAACCTTTGACACAAACAACGAGGACGTTGTTTAACTTAAGTGGGGGGATTGGAGAATTAGAACGCTTACTTGTCCTAAACTTTTTCAAAATATGCTTAATATGTACTTAATATGCTTAAATTTAAAATTTTTCTAGCATGTTTTTGTTTAAAGTCTAAATTACATAGCTGCACACTTAACCTTATTTTCAAAAATTGTGAACTTATCAAAATTCACAAATCTATGAGTGTGCCGGTGACTTGTAAACTTTAGAACTTGGCTTGTATACTATTCGAGACCACCATAATAAGTATTATCTATATAATTGGAATGACTTGTCTAAATTGGTAAATTTCTAGGATTACACCTAAATAGCCTTTATATGTTATGTGATATTAACTAACTACACTGGTTAGTTAACCCCCGTATAAACCCTTTGTTACTCTCACTTTAAAGTAAGATACCCCTAGAAAAACACTCAGAGCCATTCCTTTCGTTTCTTACACCTTTGTTATAATGTTTCGTTACACCCTTACACCTTAGCCTACCCTGTAGATTAAAATCCGTGGTTAATTGCTTTAGGCAAAGTGTGTTTCCTTACATTACCTGTGTTCGCGTGCGTAATTCATTATCTTTGGTTGAGTCAGGAAATTGCACAATGCAATTGGTATGAAAGTAAATATTGTATATCTTTGAGTTTATTTTTCGTGTGTTTACTACTTTCGCTATTACAGTTATTTCTGAAAGTATGAAGAGTATGGAAAAATTATCCGGAAAAATAGTGATAGAAAAGTTGTGAAATTTCACACATTTATGATTAAAAATATATACATATATATATATATATATATATATATATATATATATATATATATATATATATATATATATATATATATATATATATATATATCGAAAAAATAGAAAAGAAAAAGAAAAAGGAAAAGTTGAAGTTTATTTTAAACAACTTATGTAAAGTTTTGTATTAAGTGGGTGATATCACCACTAGTTGTTGTATATTATATTTATGGATTGAATGGGAGTTGGCCGTTATGGGAACGCCAACTAGGATTATTCTTTGATTGAGATCTTGTTGAGTATAATTCGTGTCTACCTAAAGCGTGTGTTTCAAGTGCTAAAGCGTGAGTTATTCAATGATATGTGTCTTATTCATGGGATGGTTGGGAAAGTATTTTACCACACTTAGTATTTTAATTTATCTGTTTTGTTTATTTTTCATTTTACACCAATTTGTATCCCAAATATTATCCATACCCTACATCATTCTTTATCCAAACCTTTGATTTATTGAGATTAGGGATTTGAGCAATCTTAAGTATCGTAGTCGTGGATTCGGCTATGTATTTATGATTTTGTCGCCCTTTTTGATATAATATTATTGGTGAAGATTACTTGGTCCTATCTTTAGCCCATTCGAGTTAAGGATTTGAGCAATTGCAAGTATCGTGGTCGTGGATTCGATCATGTATTTGTGATTTTGTCGCCTTTTCTGGAATGTGAGATCGATAGAGATTAAGAAGAATGATTAACCCTTAACTAACAAACCCTTTTGACCGCTTTAGACTTGTTATTCCTTGGCTTTAGTGGGGGAGATGCGTATACATGCCAAGCTTATGATAGAATATTCGTCACGACTGGACAGTTAAACGATTAGATTTGCTTTTATCGAAATATTTTATTTTATTTCTAATTCGTTAGGTGTTTGGTTGTGCAATTATGACAAAACGAATACATGCTTAAATATAAAAATAAATCCTAATATCTTTTAGGATACATTTTCATAAGATTAATTCTAAGGTTTACTTGGGGACAAGTAAAGTTCAAGTGGGGGATATTTGATGAACTCAAATAAGTACATTTTATTATCATCATTTGTCCTATTTATTTGACTTGTTTTATTATATTATATATGAGAATTGATACGTTAATGTTTACTTTTGTAATTCTCAGGTAAAAACAAGTATTATGTGAAACTTGGCGATTTTGGACTAATTATGGAGCAAAACAAGCAAGATGTTAAGAGTCTACTGAAATGTACAAGATCAAGATCATTCTGCTCCAGATACGCCGCATCCTACTTCTAACATACGGCGTATCACTATCAAGATTTCACAAGTTACGATCCAAGTACATGCGCCGCATACAAGAATGGAGTTACGCCGCATCTTAAGGCGGTGTACGAATATTCCTGAATATATTAATCTTGGACCCCACGCGAAGTTAAGTCAATGCGCCGCATCTATCAATTAGATGCGCCGCATCTATCCCTCAGACAGAAACTATAAAGACCCCAAGGCCAGACGAATTTCGGGACACTTAGAAAAACTCAGAAGAGAAAGACAGAAACCCTAAAGCCGAATTCAGACGAATTAGCAGCACAAGACACACCCTAAACGAAGATACAAGAGCTGTAAGAAGGTCCTGCATGTATTAAATTCATTAAGTAGTTTTGTTTTATTGTATTAGTACACTTTAATTCATCAGGATTGATGGGCCGATTCCATGTGACTACGGAAAATCATGGGCACCCCTTAAAATTGTTTTCCCATTAATTAAAGTTTATATGTTGATATCTTTGGTGACTTTTATTAGTGCATTGATAACCTCTGTGTCTAGCTGAGCATTGCTTGGGTTGCCATGCCCCTTCCTCGCCTATTTATTCTATCGTTTCTAGGATAGTGGGATAGACATAAGTGATCATTAAGGGTTTACTCGCCGATAAGATTAGAGCCAACGAGAAAGGGTTTATTATATACACTTCATATAAAACTAGCAATAAAACAAGTGACAAGCTACTTAATTATCAGGACAGGTCTTCTTATTGTCTCAAGTATCTATCTATG
Source organism: Artemisia tridentata subsp. tridentata (assembly GCA_021014915.2). Classification (NCBI taxonomy): domain Eukaryota; kingdom Viridiplantae; phylum Streptophyta; class Magnoliopsida; order Asterales; family Asteraceae; genus Artemisia; species Artemisia tridentata. The sequence goes on from CP139505.1 coordinate 71,911,683, forward strand.
TACGTGTGTGCTAATCGCTGATTCGTGCTCATTAGTTTAGTTTTTTATTTAATCATAACCAAACCGTGCCAGTCTCTCAGGCTGAACCCCCTTGCATTAGATTAGGTTGTACAGCTAACTTAAGATATTAAAATACTGATTAGAATAACTAGATAATACGTTTCACTCTTAGTGATCGACACTCTACTTACCATTATATTCATACTGACCGGGTACACTGCTCGTTAAAGTGTGTGTTTTATTGATAAGTCGGCTAAATATAAATTTAAAACTTTAGTAGGCATTAATACTGCAAAAACCACAACGACACATCACGCGCGCACCAAGTCTTTGGCGCAGCTGCCGTGGATATAAAAGAATTAGAGCAATAAACACATGCACATCAGTCTCCCACGATTATCCTCCGGCGTGAGAGTAAGTAATCGGTTTTAGGGTTTTAATGAAGAGTTAGGGTTATGATATCATACCTTTAATGAGAGCCGAGATGCCCTATATATACACACGAAATCCTTGTTGGTTTCGTGTTCCTCACTCTTCGGCGTATCCCTCCGTATTCGGTCCATTGATCCTTATCCCGTAAATAAGAGATCCTAGGCCAATAATAGATTTCGGATTTGGGCCGTTGTAAGCCCAAATCTTTATCGTGATAGCTCATGCTTGATGGGCTTGAGTATTGGTCGGGTTCGTGACCCGAATGCGGACTATACGTCATCAGTCTCGATTTACAAAACATGCCAAAAGGTAGTTATGTTATAAACAATTTTGGTTTTTAATATTTTTATAACTATTAATATAAAGATTTATAGTAATAATATGGAGAGCGATTGACAGGATGCAATAAACTTGCATTGAGAAATACTCATAAGATGTATGGTAAACATGATTCCAATCTAGATATGCAGTCACCAAGTAATTTGTCAAAAACATCATGAAGAAAAGAGTGTTGCAGGTTTGTTTGTTTGTTGTTTGCTTTTTATATATTTTAACATACTCAGTTATAAAAATTCAAGATATAATTTGATGTATTTATTTATCTCATGTAATAGATGTGTGCATGTTTGAAAGTGATACTCCTAAGAGGAACTCTAGATCACAAATGTTGAATTTAGGAGGGCATCAGAAGTTAGAATCTAAAAATATGTCCTATAACAGAAGTCGTCAAAAAGATTTGAGATCACCAACAAGAGGTATTATAGTTACACAATTAACTAATTTTGTATTTTTACATAATATTAATAATATATTAGCGCTATAATGAAATCTTTACGGTTTGACAATAGTGAATAGGGATGGCAAAGGGGCGGGTTTGGGGCGGGGCGGCCATCCCCATCCCCAAACCTGAATACCAGATTTCTCCCCAAACCCGCCCCGATCCCCATCGGGGGAGCCCGGTTGGGGCGTGATGGTCCCCCAAACCCGACCCGAATTAATCGGGGATATTATCGGGATGTCCTATTTGGGTACAATTCTCGAAAAAAACCACATCATTTCACATTTATTGTTCTATTTAGACCGTTAGCAATAACGAACCAATTAATAATCAATTACAAACAATCTTTATTAAGTTTTCAATGATGGTATTTGTCACACCTCGCCAAGGCGGAAACGCGAGTGCAACATCATGCATATCATCACAACACATGGTGTCTAAATAGAGAATTTCTACATGCAAATAAATAGAGCAAAGTACAGACACAAAGTGTCGTAACGATACCCCAAAAGAAAACAACCAAAACAAATCTCCAAAGGAATCTTCATAAAAACATAAGGTACTAGTGAAAGACATTTAAGTATCATAATCAAAATCCAACTTATTCAAATTAAAACATAAAGATAATTCATCCTCAAATGCAACTAAGTCTCGTCTAGTCGCTTCCTTCTACTTTAGCCTTAGAATGCTCACCTGAAAATGATGCTTAAAAACGTCAACATAATGTTGGTGAGATTCATAGGTTTAAGACACACAATATCACTCAAGGCAACCAGTTCGCTGTGATTATAAAACATAGCAGGACAACAAGTATAGTTACCATATAAGCTAACATGCAATCACCAAAACCAACTAACGGGACGGAACATGCCCACCGATCCAAATTCAATATCCACCAATAATTTGGGACGGAACGTGCCCACCGATCCAAATACCACATCACGCATAAATTGGGACGGAACGTGCCCACCGATCCAAGAATCACATTACACCAAAATATCATAACATGTAGCACAAACATGACAACCACTTACACGTCCATGCATTTATTAGACACATAATCACAGTAACTTAAAAATCATAATTTACACAAGCATCATTCCCATCCCAGTTTAAAACAAAGTAAAAATGGGACTATGAAACTCACCTCAAACTTCGCAGCTTCCAATTATCAATCACAAATCTATATAACAAAAATAAGATCACATTACACGCGACCAAGCTAAAAGCTATAGTCCATGTAACACACATATGATGGATGTCTAAGGTTCATATAACCCACCATGGATCACCTAGACTCCATACTAACCATTACCAAACACTTACACTCACTAAATCCCATGCATATACCTTTTCAGAACATGCAGATTTTGGGGTACATTTACCCACATAAAATCACGGCAAAAATAGCCCTAAAACTCACACAAAAAATTCACCATGGTCCTTCATGAGCATAAAAGCTTCTCCCTGAAGGCCATGCACTAAAAACATACACAAGTACCCAATGAAAAATCAAACATGACAACTATCCAGATTCGGATCTGAACGCACACCAAAAAGTTTTGACTCTACAACCATACTTGCACAACTTATTATCATCTAATTTTCGCGTGGAAGTCAAGGATAATATAGAACTCAATTTCCCCAGAAGGGCTAACCCAAATTACACTTTCAAACCCACCATTGACCTCAATACTTTTACCTCAATTCTGTCCCGGTTTAACAGTTTTGACACCTTTACTTGTAAAAATCGTTTGACTGACCTCCGGACCTCGAAATCACTCGTGGCCGGACTTTTTGGAAAACTCTTTCTCTGAACTACAATTTAGACTCAAAATTCGTGATCTAACTCATCTCCATCTATTAAATATCATCGAATCTCTACAGCCTTACAATTCTGTCAGAACCTTAACTCATTAATTAACAAGTTTTAAACCCTAATATCTTCACCAATCATCATAATATTAACTACTAATAATCCTAACATGTTTTATATTAATAATTTAAAGAAAACTCATAAACCCTAGATCCATCATAATTTGTATTACATGAATCATAATAATATTTAAACAATTAATTGAATACAAGTATCAAAAATTATACCTTGTTCTTGATTTTAGCTTCAAAAATAAAAACCCTAAAATTTTCTCTCCTTCTTCTCTTGGTTTGGCCAAATTTTCTCAAAGGGAGGGTTAGGGTTGTTTTGATTTTTTATTTATAATGCTCCATAGAAAATTCTAGATAACTTTTAATTGGTAAGTATATTTGGGATCAAATTTGGTTTCCTAATTTTCCCCTAATCCCTAAATCGGCCGCCCCCCCCCCCCTATTATATATTTTTATTTTATTTTTTATTAAAATTAACTATTACCCTTAAAACCTTGTACTCTTGATATTTTTTAAAAACCCATACCGAAACCTAACGTCTTACGCGACAATTCTTCGTTTTTACGACAACTCAGAAAAATTATCATTTTCAAAACAAAGTTTCCAAAAATAGAATTTCACACTCTCTGAAAATATAACTCATAAAAACAACCTCCACGTAACTTACTAACGCTCAAATACTTGAACGGAGACTTGTTACGCAACAGCACAAAACACCAAAACTACACAAGTCATTTCTACACCACCAAGGTGATCAAAATGAACTTATCCCAAAAATCAATATTACTCAAATCATAATAGTATATCTCACACCAAGGGATTTAGTGCCAACACACACACTTACCACACATAAACACATAATACACACCAAACAAAAGTTAAATGGGTTGAGACTATTAGTCAAACTAACCTGCTAAAACCACGGTTGTTACATCATCCCCCACTTAGGGAAATCGCGTCCCGAGATTTAACAGCTCGTCTCATCAATCTTCTCAGCAAACAACTTCAGGTACTTGGACCTCATCTGATCCTCACGTTCCCAAGTAAACTCAGGACCACGCTTGGAATTCCAACGTACCTTTACCAACACTATCTTACCACGCTTCATACTCTTGACCTCTCGGTCCATAACCTCAACAGGTTCCTCAACAAAATGAAGGGTCCTATCAATCTTAATCTCATCTAATGGCACATGCAGACTAGCATCCGCCAAACATTTCTTCAGATTAGATACGTGAAACGTATCATGCACACTACTTAACTCTACAGGCAATTTCAACCGATATGCCACAAGTCCAATCCTTTCCGTAATCTCAAACGGCCCTACATATCTTGGTGCTAATTTGCCTTTCTTACCGAAACGCACAACACCTTTCCAAGGAGACACTTTCAGCATCACCAGATCACCAACTCTAAACTCTAAAGGCTTACGGCGATTATCCGCATAACTCTTTTGGCGATCTCTTGCTGCCTTAAGTCTTTCCTTAATCTGAAACACCTTATCCGTAGTCTCTTGCACTAGTTCAGGACCAATTAGTTGGCTGGTCCCAACCTCTGCCCATAGAATAGGCGATCTACACTTCCTCCCATATAACATTTCAAATGGTGCACACCTAATACTGGAATGATAGCTTCTATTATAGGAAAACTCCGCCAAAAGTAGATGAGTATCCCAGCTTCCTCCAAAATCTATAGCACATGCTCTAAGTAAATTTTCCAAAGTTTGAATCGTTCGCTCACTTTGCCCATCCGTCTGTGGATGATAAGCTGTACTCATATCCAAACGTGTATCCAACGCCTTCTGTAGCGACTGCCAGAACCGCGAGGTAAACCTACTATCGCGATCAGAGATAATCGACACAGGCACACCATGTCTCGCCACAATCTCAATAATATAAATCCTTGCCAACTTCTCCATCTTATAATCCTCACGAATGGCCAGAAAATGTGCAGACTTCGTCAGCCTGTCCACTATGACCCATATCGTGTCATGTCCATTACTTGTTTGAGGTAACTTGGTAATGAAATCCATCGTTATTATCACACCTCGCCAATGGCGGAAATGCGAGTGCAACATCATGGATATCATCACAACACTTGGTGTCTAAATAGAGAAAATACTACATGCAAACAAATGAGAGCAAAGTGTACAAACAACAAAGTGTCGTAACGAATACCCAACAAACAAAATTCAAATAAAATCTCCAAGGAAATCCAATAAAACAAAGAGTTAAAGAAAAACTCAAGTATCCAAAAAACATTTTTAATCAACTAAACTCATGATAAGCCATCCCCAATGCAATCTAGGTCTCTTCTAATCGCGCCCTTCTATCTTAGCCTTAGAATGCTCACCTGAAAATGATGCTTAAAACGTCAACATAATGTTGGTGAGATTCATAGGTTTAAGACACACAAAAAACCTTTATCATCAGTCCACTGTGATTATAAAACATAGCATAGCAGGACAGCAAAGATATATATAGTTATTATACACTAGCATGCAATCATAGCTTACGGGACGGAACGTGCCCACCGATCCAAAATTTGGGACGGAACGTGCCCACCGATCCAATAACCACCACAATTGGGACGGAACGCGCCCACCGATCCAAGTTCACAATAATTGGGACGGAACGCGCCCACCGATCCAATATAACTCCCCTTCCGGCCGGACATAATAATAACGAGTAGAGCCACTAGGGCATCTTCCCACTCGTATAATCACCACAAATAAACACCATAATAACATGTAGTATAAGTATAATAACAATTACACGTCCATGCATTTTATAACCACATAATCACAGTAACTCAAAAATAATTTAAACAAGCATCATCTCCATCCCAAGTTTAAAACAAAGTAAAAATTGGGACTATGAACTCACCTCAAATCCGCAGCTTCCAAGTTATCAACACACAAATCTATATCACACAAAAATAACAATCACGTTACACGCGACCAAGCTAAAAGCCATAGTCCATGTAACACACATATGATGGATGTATAAGGTTCATATAACCCACTATGGATTACCTAGACACCATACTAATCACCACCCAATACTTGATACTCACTAAATCCCTTAATTAACACTTTCAGAAACGCAGATTTCTAAAGTACTTTCACCCACATAAAATCACAGCGAATAAATCTTCGCAACTCACACCAAAAATTAACCATGATCTTTCATAAGCATACAAGCTTTTCCTAGAAGATCATGCACTAAAAACATACACAAGTACCCAATGAAAAATCAAACATGACAACTATCCAGATTCGGATCTGATCGGACATCAAAAAGTTTTGACCTCATAGACGCACTCACACAACTTATTATCGTCTAATTTTCGCGTGGAAGTCAAATATAATATAGAACTTGATTTCTACAGAAGGCCTTATCCAAATTCCACTTTCAAAGCCACCTTTGACCTCAATACTTTTACCCTAATTCTGTCCCAGTTTAACTGTTTTGACACCTTAACTTACAAAAATCGTTTGACTACCTTCCCGACCTCAAAATTGATCGTGGTCAGACTTTTTGGAAAGCTCTTTCTCTGAACTATAATTTAGACATAAAATTCGTGATCTAAATCATCTTCATCTATTAATTACAATCGTATCTTTACAGACCTTTAAATCTGCCAGATTCATGACTCTTTAATTAACAACTTTTAAACCCTAATTACTTCACCAATTATCACAAGATTATTAATTATTGATTCCTACATGTTTAATATCATAAATTTACAGATCTTAATATAAACCCTAGATCCACCATAATTTGTTACATGCATAATAAAAATTAATTACACCATTAGGGTTTACTAGACATACCTTAAATTGAATTATTGAAACTCAAAAAAAAACTTCTTCTCTTCTCCTTGGATGTGATCGACCGAATTTTCAACAAGAGGAGAATGAGGGTTTTTGGTTTGTATTTATAGACCTCTAGAAACCCTAAGTGAATAACTTTTCCTCCAAGATTTGTATCCTAATCAAATTTGGTTTCTTTTTTTCTTTTCCCCTTTATTCGGCCGAATATACTTATATATATATTTTTTTTTATTTTTTTTTTATTAAATTTATTTATTACACTTAAAACCTTGTATTTTTGATATTTTATAAAAACCCCGTATCAAAACCTAATGTCTTACGCGATAAACTTAAATTTTACGACAACCGAAAAAATGTCATTTTCACCCATAGTTTCCAAAAATAGATTTTTCATACTTAATATTAACATAACCCATGATAAACAAATCCACGTAACTTACTTATGCTCAAAACACTTGAATGAAGAATCGTTACACAAAACCACAAAACTCCAAACAAATACACAAGTCATTTCTACACCACAAAGGCGATCAAAATGAACTCATCCCAAAATCCAACACTACTCAACATGACAAAATCTCACACCAATGGATTTAGTGGTCAACACACGCATTTATACCACTTATATACCACATACAATACACATATCACATATAAGCAAGTAATACACACCAAGCAAAATTAAATGAGTTGAGACTATAGGTCAAACTAACCTGCTAAAAATAATGGTTGTGACATTATCCCCCACTTAGGAAAATCGCGTCCCGAGATTTACTAGCTCGCCTCATCACTCTTCTCTGCAAATAATTTCGGATACTTGGACCTCATCTGATCTTCACGTTCCCAAGTAAACTCGGGACCACGCTTTGAGTTTCAACGTACCTTTACCAACGCTATCTTACCACGTTTCATACTCTTGACTTCTCGATCCATAACCTCAACAGGTTCCTAAACAAAGTGAAGAGTCTTATTAATCTTAATCTCCTCTAATGGCACATGCAAACTAGCATCCGCCAAACACTTCTTCAAATTAGATACATGAAACGTATCATGCACACTACTTAATTCCTCAGGCAATCTTAACCGATATGCCACCGGCCCAATTCTTTCCGTAATTTCAAACGGTCCCACATACCTAAGTGCTAACTTGCCTTTCTTACCGAAACGTACAACACCTTTCCAAGGAGACACCTTCAGCATTACAAGGTCACCAACACTAAACTCCAAAGGCTTACAGCGATTATCCGCATAGCTCTTTTGGCGATCTCTTGCTGCCTTAAGTCTTTCCTTAATCTGAAACACCTTATCTGTAGTCTCTTGCACTATTTCAAGACCAATTAGTTGGCTCGTCCCAACTTCTTCCCATAAAATAGGCAATCTATACTTCCTCCCATACAACATCTCAAATGGTGCACAGCTAATACTAGAATGATAGCTGTTGTTATGGGAAAACACAGCCAAAGGCAAATGAGTATCCCAGCTTCCTCCAAAATCAATAGCACACGCTCTAAGTAAATCCTCCAAAGTCTGAATCGTTCGCTCACTTTGCCCATCAGTCTATGGATGATAAGCAGTGCTCATATCCAACTGTGTATGCAACGCCTTTTGCAACGATTGCCAAAACCGCGAGGTAAACCTGCTGTCGTGATCTGAAATAATCGACACAGGCACACCATGTCTTGCCACAATCTCATTAATATAAATCCTCGCCAGCTTTTCCATCTTACAATCTTCACGAATGGCCAGAAAATGTGCAGACTTCGTCAGCCTGTCCACTATGACCCATATCGTGTCATGTCCACTACTCGTCCTAGGCAACTTCGTAATAAAATCCATTGTTATTCTCTCCCATTTACATTCCGGAATCGGCGGCTGTTGTAACAATCCTGAGGGTTTCTGATGCTCAGCCTTAACTTTCAAACAAGTCAAGCATTGGCTAACATATTCAGCTATTTCCCTCTTCATTCCCGGCCACCAGTAAGCATCTCTAAGATCATAATACATCTTATCCGATCCTGGATGAATCGAATATCTCGATTTATGAGCCTCATCCATGATCAACTTTCTTACACCTCCTACCGATGGAACCCATATTCTATCTAAGAAATACAGTCCCCCATCTTCCCTTTTCTCCATTTGTTGACCTAATCCACGCAGCATTTCAACAATCGCATTCTCATCTTTGAAGGCTTCTTCTTGCGCTGCCAATATCTTACCCTTAATTCCTGACTGTAGAGTCATACAAATCGCTCGCACACGCTTAGGCTTAATCCGCTCCTTCCTACTTAAAGCATCGGCTACCACATTCGCCTTTCCAGGATGGTAGCGAATCTCGCAATCATAATCACTAAATAGTTCAATCCACCTCCTTTGCCGCATATTCAGCTCCTTCTGATTGAAGATATGCTGAAGACTTTTATGATCCGTATAAACAACACTCCTTGTGCCATACAAATAGTGTCTCCAATTCTTGAGAGCAAATACCACCGCACCAAGCTCCAAATCATGAGTCGTATAATTCTTCTCATGAATCTTTAACTGTCGAGATGCGTACGCTATCACCTTACCTCTTTGCATTAGCACACACCCAAATCCTTGATTCGATGCATCACAATACACAACAAAATCATCTGGCCCATCAGGTAACGTCAGAATAGGTGCATTACACAAACTATCCTTAAGTGACTGAAAAGCCACCTCCTGCTCTTCTCCCCAAACATACTTCTTGTTCTTCTGAGTCAACAAAGTAAGGGGTTTAGCAATCTTCGAAAAATTCGCTATAAATCTTCGATAATATCCTGCCAATCCTAAGAATGAGCGTATCTCGGACGGCGTCGTAGGAGCCTTCCAGTTCTTGACCGCTTCAATCTTACTAGGGTCCACATGTATTCCTTCACTATTCACCACATGTCCAAGAAAATGTACTTCTTCAAGCCAAAACTCACATTTTGAGAACTTGGCGTACAACTTCTCCTTCTCCAATAATCCAAGAATTAATCTCAGATGTTCTCCATGCTCCTCCTTCGTCTTGGAATAAATTAAAATGTCGTCTATGAACACAATCACGAACTTATCCAAGTAAGGCTTGCAAAAGCGATTCATCAAATCCATGAATACCGCAGGTGCATTTGTCAGCCCGAATGGCATAACCGTAAACTCAAAATGTCCATAACGAGTTCTAAAGGCGGTCTTCGGAATATCCTCCTCATGCACTCTTAGCTGATGATACCCCGAACGTAAATCTATCTTTGAGAAAAACCGAGCACCTTGTAGTTGGTCAAAAAGATCATCAATTCTCGGAAGAGGATATCGATTCTTAACCGTTAACTTGTTCAACTCCCGATAGTCAATACACATCCGGAATGAACCATCCTTCTTCTTCACGAACAGCACAGGTGCTCCCCACGGAGAATGACTAGGTCGGATAAATCCCTTATCCTGAAGTTCTTGCAGCTGTTCGGACAACTCCTGCATTTCTGAGGGTGCCAATCTATATGGAGATTTCGCCACAGGTGCCGCTCCAGGAATTAATTCAATACGAAACTCAACTTGACGGATTTGAGGCAATCCAGACAAGTCTTCAGGAAAAACACCAGGAAACTTACATACTACAGGGATTTCTTCCAAAATAACTTCTTTGGCTTTCGCACTCTTAAGGGATTTCGAATCACTCCCTTCACTCTCTCCTTGAATCCGAAGTATAATGCCACTCTCCAAAGGAATTCGAACAACCTTTTCATGGCATATGACCTCAGCCCTATGCTTAGATAGCCAGCTCATCCCTATTACCACATCGAAACTCCCGTGCCCAAAAGGTATCAAGTCAATCAAAAATGGGATACCTTCTAGTACTATAGTACACTTACGTAAAACTGTATCAACTTCCACTTCCCTACCACTAGCTATTTCGATCACTATACTAGACCTAAGCTTACTAGGTTCAATATTCAGCAACTTAGCAAACTCAGTAGACACAAAACAATAATCTGCACCCGTATCAAATAAGGTAGTAGCATAATAACCATTAAGAGAAAATGTACCAGTAACGACGTTCGGATCTTGCCTCGCCTCATTTGTAGTCATGGTGTACATCCTTCCTCTAGCCACTTCCCGATTATGCCCTTGACCTTGACCTCCTTCAATAGCCAACCTATTTCCCGACTGCCCAGGTGCCCTATTCAACTTAGGACACACATTCCGAAGATGATCTGCACTCCCGCACTCATAACACGCCTTACGTCCATACCCTGCGCCAACCGCATTGATTGGTGCCGCCTGAGTAATTACCGCACGACATTCCCTAGCAAAATGTCCAGGTTTGTTACACCTGAAACACATACGACATCCAACTTGCTCAAGGTGATAGCCATTGCACTTAGCACACTTGGGAAAATTATTGTACCCTCTTCTATCGACATTTCCTGTCCCCGCTGGAGTAGCTGCCATTGCAGGACTCGCTGCTACCATAGGATTTGCCGCCACAAAACCTTTCCCATGCCTCGCTCTCTTATTATCAGTCCCAGAACTACCCTGTTTTCCCGCTTCAGTCTCTTCCTTTCTTTTCTCACCCGTCTTTGCAAGTACTCCACTTCTAACAGCTTCATCCGTTAACGTCCCAGCTTTCTGGATAGCACTTTGAAGTGTCGCGGGTTCAGTAGCCCTAACCATACTTCGTATTCGTGGAACCAATCCCCGAATGTACTTCTCAATTCGCTTGGAGTCAGGAGTTACCAAGTGTGGAACCAACTTGGCCAACTCATGAAACTTATCAGTATATCCCGCGTGGTTAGCCCCTACCATCGCATGATTCCAGAATTCCTCTTCTAGCTTTTTGATGTGCGTGTCGTTGTGTTCAAGTTTTAAAATTTATAAACACGATTTATCCAATTCTCTAATCACACATACGAGCAAGTATACTCGTCCGTGGTAGTAAAGGTGGGTAAGTCGAGATCGTCCCAAGGGAATTGGGGTTTAGGTTTAGTAAATAAGTTTTAGCAAAATGGAGTGTCAATCCAATTTGAAGCAAATTAAAAACAAACAAGTAAGGTTCAATCAATCAAAAACTAATATACTTGCGTGTAGTTTCCATGACAATTGTTTAGAGTAACCAATCAAGTTGGGTGTTACTTGTAATGATGCACAACTTAAAATGAATGATTCACAATCTATGGTTTTTGTCATGAGAAATCATATCTAAGAATTCAATCTCCTAGTTAACTCCTTTCGGCCATTATTAACTATTACGATAATTCTATTAAGTCCTTTTTGTTGTTTGAAAGCATGTCTTATCTCAAGAATTCCTACGAATCCTTTCGGCCTTTTTCGTGATGAAATTGTTTCCAAATCCATTTTAATGAGTAAAGGTGTTGCTTGTCACACACCACAATCCATACTAATTCGTGCACTAACTTTTTGGAATAAAAACATAAAGAAAACTCCTTTCGGCCTTGTGAATCTTTGAAATTGTTTTTACCTACCAATTAAGCAAGATTAGATTTTATCTCAACAAACTCATAAAACAAGATATGTTTTCATGCATCACTATGATAAGATTACTCCAACAATTGTCACATCATCCACACACAAGTATAACTAAATTACTCCATAACAATCATAACCAAACACAAATAATTAACCAAACTTTCATTCATCATATAGTAAAAGTAAAAGTAGTTCATGATAACTCAACAAGAAATACCTATCAAGGAATTACAAGAACTAGAATTGTGGAACTATAGCAATCCACACTCCTCCAATCGCCTATTATCACAAGTAAACAACTCCACACACGGACGCAACTCTTGAGACTCGAACTCAAGATCTCGTGGACGTTTTCACAGCAACTACAAGCTTTTGGGCAATAATAATAATAGTGGTGTAGCTTTCTTAGGTTATGTCACTTCCCCGAAAGAACTCTCTTTGCAAACTAACTAAGGGTTCCTTAAATAAGTGAGGAAACCCTTCTTATCCAAGCAAAAACGTCCCATATGATTTAACAGCTGAGAAATGATAAGCCTATATGATTATGGGGCTTAAATTCACCATTTAATGCAACTTTGTAACTTCAGTGTTGGCCAACCGATCGGTATTTGGCTCCTACCGATCGGTTGGAGCTCTCGGTGTTTCCAACTTCACTCCATCCGAATCGGATGCGGGCAGCATCCGATCGGATGGATGATCCTGCCATGCACTTTTATTTTCTTTTATTCATTTCTCGTTACGTGCTTGATCCTTCTCTGTACCATTGATTTCCTTCATAGAACTTGATCTTTTCTTGATATATTAAGCATAGAAGTCTTGGTCTAATCAATTCTTTGAAGTATCATGTGGTTTCTTTCTCGTAATTCTCCTTATGTGCATAATCTCTTCATTTCTTCGTGTTTTCCTCCACTTTTCCTGTACTTGGCTATATTTACTTGCATACACAATTTTTCATCATTTAGCAACAAATACATGCAAATATAACCAAATATGATGCACAAAACTAGCAATAACGCACCTAAAAACATGTTAGATTTAAGCGTTATCAAATCCCCCACACTTGAGTTTTGCTCGCCCTCGAGCAAGTCTAATTTTTAGAAAAACTGAACTCAATGGTATTTTCATTATGTTCATGAAAAAATCCTTGAAATGTATGCAAATTAAATTGAGCTTTGTTAACATCACCAAGTACCTCACAAAGGAAATTTTAAATTCACACAACTCTCGATAGTAGATTTGATTGTAGATCACTCAATTGCTCAAACGCGATTCATGTCTCTTACCATAAGCTTGTACTTGTATCAAAACAACAAAATAAAACATCAAAGAGGTCTTTTATTTGGGTTTAGGCTTCAAAAGGGTTTTGATTACCTAGCTAATGTATAGATATTTCATACAAGTACATCATAATTCGCTAACAACGAATCCTTGTATAGTCAAGCAATGGATGGTCACTAGATCGTGCCTTGGTTCGCTAACGACGTTACTTGCATAACGGATGGTCACCAATTTACTCACCAGATCGCTAACAACGCTTTTCAACTATCCAAAAACTCGGATGGTCACTAGAACATACATGTGCTACATATCTAAACAAAGCCATCACTAAATCCGAATGCTCGAATAAAGTAATTGGTAAGGGAAAGGGATAAGACATGGGAATTTGATTTGGTTCTATATAAAAAAAAAACAAAAATCAAGCCCAAATTCAATCCTAACTCTTTACATCACAAATGATTATTCACCAAACTTCTTCGATCATTATTCCGCATTTCATATAAACTCCATCTTCCATAATAGCTCTTTGAATATCTTATTTCCACACATACATAGCTCATTGGTTTTTCTCTTTTTTCTCTCTTTTTTTTTTTTTTTTTTTTTTCACCCCCACACTTTGGATGAGCACACGCTACAAAAAATATAAATAATATTAGCGACCTCCTTCTTCATTGGAACAACATATACACATACAAGGTGTGGTCAATCATGCAATCATCAAAAATAAATAGTTTCGAACTTCATTTGGACTTGATTCGGGAAAGTCTAAGGTGTATGGTGCAATAATTTTTTGGGTTAAATCAAAAGAAAAGATAGGCTCAAAAGGGTGTAACTAAGGGTATCTAGCATATAATGCTAACAAATGGGTTCCAATTACTAAGGACAACTAACCAATGTGGTTAGCAAAAATGTATTGTAAACAGAAGGCCATTTGGTGAAAATCCTAATTTGCCTCTTATCATTTGAATATATTTTATTACTTGAAAGTAATTTTAACCGTAATGCATAACAAGTACAAGTTCTAGAATCGACATAATCACCGGCACACTCATACGAAATATAAGGCATGAATCCTCACAATTTAAAGTGGTGGTAAAATGTACTTAGCAATAGTTACCAAAAACTCTCAAAATTTGACTACATTCCAAAAAAAATTTCAAAATAACCTTATTATTTACCATTGAATCAATTTGTCTATCAACTAGAAAAAATCAAAGGCGAATAAATTCACACATTCTAGTCCTTGAAATCCAAAAATCCAAAATTTTTAAAAAAAAACAAAAATCTTTCCTATTTACTTCCCTCCCCCACACTTAAGTTTTGCATTGTCCTCAATGTAATAAAACGAACTTCAAAGTAAAGGAAATGGAAAGAAAAATAGAAAAAAAACTACCCGGAAAAAATTAGCATAAGTCTAGTTGATCACAAGTAATCTCATGAGTTCTTCCAACTTCAAAAATTGATCAACACTAAGCTTCCGTCAATTCTTCCCCTGCAAATACTGCAAACTATGCTCGAAACAAACAAACAAAATACCAAAAACAATAAACCAAACAAACATAATAATAAAAATAAAAGTAAAAATCCAAACAAATCAAAGTTAAAACAAATAAATCCTACAAGAGTTAAAGTTTAAAGTAGTAGAAAATAGAAAATAGAAATAGTTCAACCATCATTGTTTTGAAACCATAATCATAAACCATCATTGATCACTCATAATCCATGTCCGGATCAATCCTCTCATCTTCACTCTCTTCATCTTCATAATTCTCATCACCCTCAAAAATTGTGTACCTTTGTCTTTTCTCTCCAGCACCCCTTGAAGAACCGCCCACATCAAAACTCGAACTCCCAACATTAGGAACTCTGCCATACACCGGCACTGGTTCAGGAAATGGTGCGTACCCAGGATATGGGTAAGGGTATTGGCCAGGATACGGGTCATACTCCAATGGGTAGGGTGGAACATTTGGTGGGTTGTAAGGAGGTACCTCATAATCGGTTTGTTGAGCCACATGTTGAAGCATCGGCATTGAATAATCATAGTTGTAATTTTGCCTCATCATCATTGAATCTCTCCACACGTCCCTTTTCTCAATCTCATTTAGCTCACGGTTCCAATCTCCCCATCCCGAGTCAAAACTACCCGGGGCATGAATATTCCCAACAGGAGGTGGTGGTTGATATGGTTGTTGTTAGTAAGGCTGTTGTGGTGCTCCATGAGGTGCAACCATTTGTGGCTCAATCCAAGCTCCCAACTCTCGTGTCTTCCTATTTAAGGCCGTATTAAAACTCCTCTCATCCCACGTCTCACAATTCAACATCTCTGAACACTTTGCTAACTCTATATCCACATAATAGCCCAATCTTTTTGCCAACTTGGTCACATAGTGACCACCACAGATTGCACTATTGTCCTTGATTCCTGGTGCTCTCCTTGAAAGATACTCGGCTATTATCCAAGCCGCATTCCTAGTCTTCTCCTCTAACAACTTCATAACCCAAAGATCCGGCTGATTGCACTTGTCCCGGCTCCCTGTCCTATGCAAGACACTCCAAGCTATCAATTTTTGTAAAATTCTCAACAACGGATTCCTTAGTTTTGATGAATTCCTTCTAGTACAACTTGGGTCACCAACACTGTTCCAATACTCAGCCAACCCGGCATAATCATTATGCCTCCTTACTAATCTCACAAAATGAGATGCAAACAATCGACTTTTGATATCATCTGGCTCGTACAAGCCAAGAACCACGGCAAACTCCGGCAAAGTAAACTTATGCTCTCTACCACAGAGCCTAAACCAAATGCATTTGTCATTCATAAGATCCACAACCTTCCTCTCAAAGTAAAACGTGGAGAAAAACTCCAAACACCATTCACGGTTAACATTCTCGTGAATGCTAAACGCATTCTCCCACGAATAATCCTCAAAACTATCACCATCTCCTTCATATACATATGTCATTCTCATCAAATTCCTTAACTCCATCTCACATTCATACTCATGAAATAAACTCCAATCAACTAACCTTGGTTTGGCGATTTTCCTCCCTTATAACTTCGATAGACGCTCACGAAAAGCGTGCCTCTCTTCACTGCTTAAGCCACTAAACTTCAAATTCTCGTTACGCTCTGGATTCACAGTATACTTAACCTTCTCTTTGATATTCCTATTCACAAACTTTTGCACAATTGGATTACTAACTTCACGCGATGAACTCGATCCTCCTGCAAGAAATCTCTGTAGGAATCATGATTATTCGTTAGTATAAGAGTATAAGAAACAAAGTTAGATGATTAAGAAGTCCAAAAGATTCGATTTGAAAATCTTCAAAAAGTTTTACCGAGGGCTCCATCCGATCGGTATCTCTCTCAATCCGATCGGATGGAGTTGTGACCTTGTCCAGCCGATCGGTAGCAACTCGCAACCGATTCGGTTGTACTCACTGTATCAAAAACAAAAAAATTTTGACTCCAAATCAATCCTATCTAGTTCCACTCTTCCTTATCCTGCATTTCATCAATCACTATGGTCTCTACACATCCCACTTATCTCTAAATCATATCCATAACTTACTCGCATGATCAATCTTAGAACCTATGAACATATTCAAAATCAAACCTTATTGATGTTCTAATCCACAATGCATCATCCTAGGAACACTAATTAACATCTAAACAACATCTGGAAATCATTTATTTCTACCCAGAATCGATTCAAAGTTTTGACCCTTATGATTCAAAAAATCAATTCATTCATTCTTCCTCAAGACTTAATCAATCCATCTCATTCTTTTTGCAATGATTTCCTCAATCATTTACCCATCTATTCCAGAAAAATCATGCCTTAATTCGAACTATATCAAAAACGCCTAAATTTTGACCTAATTCAATCAATTCGAATTAAAACCTAATTGACACAAATTGATGATGTTACTTACTTGTTTTGGTGCCATTGATGATCCTTCAACTCTCCTGCAACTCTTAAAACTCTCCTAATGGTCGAATTAATGAACCCCAAGTGTGGTGGAATGAGTGTGTGTGTGTGTTTTTATGATTTTTGAAATCTTGGGTATATATACTTCACTCCATCCGATCAGTATTTCATCCAACCGATTCGGATTGAATTTTTGCAAAACTTCACTTTTTCTTTCTTTCTTCAATACTTTGACGCTTGCAAGAACAAATAGAAAGTACTTTACTCCCTAAAAAGACTTCACTTTAAGTAAAAATACCACCAACACACTTATTCTCCCAACTTGTTATCCAAACTATCTCTACAACTTCTAAAACAAAACTTAACTCCATAGATTAAAATTTAATAAAACCATAAGGTAACCAAAAGGTCTTAAACTTAAATCAAACTTAAATGCAAAACATTAAACTACTATTAAAAATGCATTAAAAATAAACAAACAAACATTAGCACAAGCCTTGTGCTTTATTCTTCAACTTTTGCTGTTCAACCTTCATCCTTCAAAGTATTCATGCTTCAAGATGTCTTCACTTTGAAATTTGCCGGATAACTTTCGGTTAGTCACTTGTGTTTTAAACTTCCTTGCAAAATTTCTTCCATCCGGACAAACTATATCAAACTTCACATGCCATTCTCCATCACCTTCTTCTTTCTTGTAAACACTAACTCCTTCGGGTCCCCATTTCAAATTCTTCAATTGAACCGGTAAGGATCCAAGAAAATCTGTCAATTTATGGAACACAAAAACATTCTTGAATGGGTTATAGAAAACCTCCATAGCTAATGCTCTTTCCAACTCATCTTCAATACCAAAGTAACTAGGGACAATCGGCCCATATTTAGGTCTTCCCTCTTCATCTCTACCAACTTCGAAACAACCTAAATGGTCTTCTTCTTCTTCTTCTTCATGCACTTCCTTAATAATCTTGCCTCTAGGTTTTAGATAATAGGTATGCTTCAAGATCCCATCACTAATAGTCATAGTACCTCTACCCATATCTATAATAGCTCCGCAAGTTCTCAAAAACGTTCTTCCTAACAACAAAGGTAACTCCTTATCTTCCGGGATATTAAGTACAAGAAAATCGGCTAAGAAAGCTTGATATCCTACTTGCACTCTAACATTCTTCACTTCTCCCATTGCTTTTGCTCTTGAATTGTCAGCCATAGTAAGATTATATTGATTTGGTTGAGGATTACCAAGTCCTAATCTTTTGTACAACGGGTATGGCATCACATTCACACTTGCCCCTGTATCGGCCAATGCATACATTGCATCGGTTCCATTCACCTTAATTGGTAACACAAAATTCCCCAGATCGCTCTCTTTCTTAGGCAACCCATTTTCAACTATCCTTTCCCTTGCAAACTCATCAAAATTCTTATCCTCTAGCCTAGCTGTTGCCATCATAACCGCATCTAACTTCTTACGATAAACCATGTAATTGTTCACCACTTCTATAACCGGCTTCTCTACCATAAGCTCCTTAAATTTCATTTCCAAGTTCTCCAAAACAGCTTCTTTTTGTTCTTTAGTCAATGGTTTAACTTCTTGAGGTGATTTGGGCGATGAACTAGATGAACTACTCTCATTTTTAGGGGTGGAGGGTTGGGTAAGTTTGTTAAGTGGTGTTTTCTTGCGATTAGCCTTTCCCATTTTAACAATCTCTCCTCTTCCTTCCTTCTTCTCTACCATATCATCATCAACATCAATTCTCATCTCTCCAATAGCAAAATCAACCCTACATTTAGTTTTCACCATGAAATTTCTACCAAACATAACTTCCGGTTCATCCACATTTCCATATTCCAACACAACAAAATCAATCTTGAAAACATGACCATGAATATTAACTTTCACATCTCTCACTATCTTCCTACCATAATTCTCATAATCAAGCCTAACAAAGCCAAGCTTACTAAGCATTTCTTCCGTAATGTAATTCTCACCATATTCCATATTAAGTTGAGCATCCCAAGCCTTAACTCCTTCCACACCACATGGTGTAGCATACCTCATAAATGGTACATCAAACTCTTTAGGTGGTGCTTGCGTGAACACAATCACTCTTTTCTCCTTAGGTAAACAAACACTGCTTTCGCCAACTTCTTCTTTCCTTTCTAAACCAATCTTAGCTTCATCCAAAATGCTTTCCAACTTCTCCAAAGAATCTCCTGAATCTCTCAACATCTCTTCCAAATGTCTCAAATATTCCGAAACATTGCTTAAACTTTCCATTCTACTTAAGCACTATCATAACATAACCACAAAACAAAAATTCCAAACCATTAGCGTGAGGGTTAGTTATAATCGAACCATATCAAAATATCAAACAAAAATAAGCTAACAAACAACTTCAAATCATCAAAACATCAAAACAACTAAAAATAAAAAATCATAAAAATTTTTACCGAGGCAACCATCCGATCGGTATCACCTTCTATCCGATCGGATGGGTAAACTGCAAAAGATGAAATCTCACCAACCGAATCGGATGCGGGCGGCCTCCGATCGGTTCGATCAAAATTTTTTTTTTTTTTTTTTTTTTTTATTATTATTAATACTAAGACTAACTAATGACAACCTCTTTTTAACTTGTTTTTGTGTTTTTTTTTTTTTTTTTAGAAACTGAAAATAAGAATAACTTTACTAGAACTAATTAATATAATCCTATAATTAATTACCAAACATTAAATTATTTAATTAACTTTTAACTCTTTAACTAATGAACATAAAAACTAATTATAACTCATTCAATAAAAACTATAAAACTACCAAACATTAAAATAAATTAACTAACATTAACTAATCATTAAACATAATAAAACTTTCTAATACCCTAAATTAATTAATCTAATTACTCTACTAATTAAACATAACATTAATGAATCATAAAAACTGAAAAATAACAAAAATTACTAAACAAAAAATATTAACGAGACCACCAACCGATCGGATGGAAATCCATCCGATTCGGTTGGTCCGAACCAAACTTTTTTTTTTACTTTTCTTTTTAACCTTTTTAACAAAAAAAAAAAAAAAAAAAAAAAAAAAAAAAAAAAAAAAAAAAGAAAACCTTAGACTACTAAGCCCAACTACCAAGAAAATCTTAACAATTCCCCGGCAACGGCGCCAAAAACTTGATGTGCGTGTCGTTGTGTTCAAGTTTTAAAATTTATAAACACGATTTATCCAATTCTCTAATCACACATACGAGCAAGTATACTCGTCCGTGGTAGTAAAGGTGGGTAAGTCGAGATCGTCCCAAGGGAATTGGGGTTTAGGTTTAGTAAATAAGTTTTAGCAAAATGGAGTGTCAATCCAATTTGAAGCAAATTAAAAACAAACAAGTAAGGTTCAATCAATCAAAAACTAATATACTTGTGTGTAGTTTCCATGACAATTGTTTAGAGTAACCAATCAAGTTGGGTGTTACTTGTAATGATGCACAACTTAAAATGAATGATTCACAATCTATGGTTTTTGTCATGAGAAATCATATCTAAGAATTCAATCTCCTAGTTAACTCCTTTCGGCCATTATTAACTATTACGATAATTCTATTAAGTCCTTTTTGTTGTTTGAAAGCATGTCTTATCTCAAGAATTCCTACGAATCCTTTCGGCCTTTTTCGTGATGAAATCGTTTCCAAATCCATTTTAATGAGTAAAGGTGTTGCTTGTCACACACCACAATCCATACTAATTCGTGCACTAACTTTTTGGAATAAAAACATAAAGAAAACTCCTTTCGGCCTTGTGAATCTTTGAAATTGTTTTTACCTACCAATTAAGCAAGATTAGATTTTATCTCAACAAACTCATAAAACAAGATATGTTTTCATGCATCACTATGATAAGATTAATCCAACAATTGTCACATCATCCACACACAAGTATAACTAAATTACTCCATAACAATCATAACCAAACACAAATAATTAACCAAACTTTTATTCATCATATAGTAAAAGTAAAAGTAGTTCATGATAACTCAACAAGAAATACCTATCAAGGAATTACAAGAACTAGAATTGTGGAACTATAGCAATCCACACTCCTCCAATCGCCTATTATCACAAGTAAACAACTCCACACACGGACGCAACTCTTGAGACTCGAACTCAAGATCTCCTGGACGTTTTCACAGCAACTACAAGCTTTTGGGCAATAATAATAATAGTGGTGTAGCTTTCTTAGGTTATGTCACTTCCCCAAAAGAACTCTCTTTGCAAACTAACTAAGGGTTCCTTAAATAAGTGAGGAAACCCTTCTTATCCAAGCAAAAACGTCCCATATGATTTAACAGCTGAGAAATGATAAGCCTCAATGATTATGGGGCTTAAATTCACCATTTAATGCAACTTTGTAACTTCAGTGTTGGCCAACCGATCGGTATTTGGCTCCTACCGATCGGTTGGAGCTCTCGGTGTTTCCAACTTCACTCCATCCGAATCGGATGCGGGCAGCATCCGATCGGATGGATGATCCTGCCATGCACTTTTATTTTCTTTTATTCATTTCTTGTTACGTGCTTGATCCTTCTCTGTACCATTGATTTCCTTCATAGAACTTGATCTTTTCTTGATATATTAAGCATAGAAGTCTTGGTCTTATCAATTCTTTGAAGTATCATGGGGTTTCTTTCTCGTAATTCTCCTTATGTGCATAATCTCTTCATTTCTTCGTGTTTTCCTCCACTTTTCCTGTACTTGGCTATATTTACTTGCATACACACTTTTTCATCATTTAGCAACAAATACATGCAAATATAACCAAATATGATGCACAAAACTAGCAATAACGCACCTAAAAACATGTTAGATTTAAGCGTTATCACTTTTGCATTTCATTACTTGGGCAGAATTCCTCCACCATTAAAGCCTTGAAGTCCTCCCAAGTCATACCCATTGCAGCAACCCTTCCCCTAGCTTGGACTTGTGTATTCCACCAAGTCAAATCTTTTTTACTCAGGGAACTTGCCGCATACTTAACTTTCTGATCCTCAGAACACCCACTAATGTCCATCACAGCCTCCATCTTTTCGATCCACCAGGTGAGGATTAGCGCACCACCCTTACCATCGAACTCCCTAGGCTTACAAGCCATGAATTCCTTGTACGAGCATCCATTATTACCACTCCCGCTATTTCCAGCACCACTTGGTCGAGCACCATCCCCCACTTGAAGGCTTACCTGATTAACAATTTCCGGCAGCATTGTTTCCAATTGCTGATTAACCATCTGCTGAAAAATAGGGTTACTATCCCCCATGGTGGGTGTCGACTTCCGTCCCTTAGGTGTCCGCTTTCTCAGCGTCCGATAAGCTCCACTCATTGGTGACTTAAATAGGCGTCTTGGTCCCTTTGGTGCCATAACCTGGACACGCAAATCATTAGGCGCAATTCACGACATTCGTGAATATATATCCACATTTAACACAAGTACTCCCCAATATTACAAATATTACAACTAATCACAACTCCTAACACCCGGAAACATGTCACCATTGGTCAATGTAGTATTGGCCATAAGTCCACATGTGTCGTGATACATGTATAATTATGTTGGCCACCCATAATTATAGATGTATCCTTTCACATGTGTACTCGCTTCCAATACCACACCTAGCAATAATAACACCTTACAATAGCATATACACAAACTCAGAATAAACCACAAATCACACACGAAAATATATAAATCCAAAAACCGCTCAAGCCTTATTATTAATCACACGGGAAAAATCCCAAAATCCAATAAAATCCACATTCCACCAATACTAATCATCAAAAGTCACTAG
This sequence comes from Artemisia tridentata subsp. tridentata, assembly GCA_021014915.2. Classification (NCBI taxonomy): domain Eukaryota; kingdom Viridiplantae; phylum Streptophyta; class Magnoliopsida; order Asterales; family Asteraceae; genus Artemisia; species Artemisia tridentata. The sequence continues at coordinate 71,935,157 of CP139505.1, forward strand.
AAAACATCTCAAAACATAATACTAAATAAACAAAACCACATATGGCTCGAGTCCCATCCTAACTTTCGTCTATCTTGGAATAATTCAACTACTAGCCGTAGACTCCAGGTCCGAATCCACTTCATCTTCCTCGCTCACCCATCCATTTCGGTTTCCCTCGGGCTGCGGTAACGGACGACTCGCAAAACTGCTCGCGGGATTCCTTCCTTCCTCCTTTATGCCATCCACAAATCCATACAAATTCAGAAGCTCAGCCCGAATTACTCCTCCATCTTCTACAAATCTGGGACACCTTCCAGGATACCTAGGCGTGAAACCATCCTTATTGGTTACTTTCGTCTCGTATACTTCTACCTCCGTGCCACTTACGTTCACCATTGTCAACTTCTCCTCGATCCGACACGGCCCCATGCTTGCAGGAATCCGAATCCTCATGTTCACCCGTCTCAAGTTACCAACCAACTTGCAACCCGTCATGACAACAATTGCCCAACGAAGCCTCCTACTCGCAAGGGGTGCCATGCTACAAATGACACATATGATAACGGGTATGAGGATCTAACAGACGTCAAAAACCCAATCGAAACTACTCAAAATCTCAAGAAGGAAAAACACATAAGGTACTATACTAACACATAAGCCCTAAATGCAACTATATGAGAGCTTCCTAGGTTATAGTCTAGGCTCAACCACCTAATTCTCTATAACCAAGTCTCTGATACCAATCTGTCACACATCGCCAATGGCGGAAACGCGAGTGCAACATCATGGATATCATCACAACACTTGGTGTCTAAATAGAGAAAATACTACATGCAAACAAATAGAGCAAAGTACAAACACAAAGTGTCGTAACGATACCCCAATATAAATAATCCAAATAAAATCTCCAAGGAATCTCCAATAAAACAAAGACTTAAAATGAAAGAACTCAAGTATCTTAAACAAAATCCATTTTTAATCAAACTAAACTCAATGATAAGCCATCCCCAATGCAATCTATGTCTCTTCTAATCGCGCCCTTCTATCTTAGCCTTAGAATGCTCACCTAAAAATGATGCTTAAAACATCAACATAATGTTGGTGAGATTCATAGGTTTAAGACACACAAAACACCTTTATCATCAGTCCACTGTGATTATAAAACATAGCATAGCAGGACAGCAAAGATATATATAGTTATTATACACTAGCATGCAATCATAGCTTACGGGACGGAACATGCCCACCGATCCAAAATTTGGGACGGAACGTGCCCACCGATCCAATAACCACCACAATTAGGACGGAACGCGCCCACCGATCCAAGTTCACAATAATTGCGACGGAACGCGCCCACCGATCCAATATAACTCCCCTTCCGGCCGGACATAATAATAACGAGTAGAGCCACTAGGGCATCTTTCCACTCTTATAATCACCACAAATAAACACCATAATAACATGTAGTATAAGTATAATAACAATTACACGTCCATGCATTTTATAACCACATAATCACAGTAACTCAAAAATAATTTAAACAAACATCATCTCCATCCCAAGTTTAAAACAAAGTAAAAATTGGGACTATGAACTCACCTCAACTCCGTAGCTTCCAAGTTATCAACACACAAATCTATATCACACAAAAATAACAATCACGTTACACGCGACCAAGCTAAAAGCCATAGTCCATGTAACACACATATGATGGATGTCTAAGGTTCATATAACCCACTATGGATTACCTAGACACCATACTAATCACCACCCAATACTTGACACTCACTAAATCCCTTAATTAACACTTTCAAAAACGCAGATTTCTAAAGTACTTTCACCCACATAAAATCACCGCGAATAAAGCTTCGCAACTCACACCAAAAATTCACCATGATCTTTCATAAGCATAAAAGCTTGTCCTAGAAGATCATGCACTAAAAACACACAAAAGTACCCAATGAAAAATCAAACATGACAACTATCCAGATTCGGATCTGATCGGACATCAAAAAGTTTTGACCTCATAGACCCATTCACACAACTTATTATCGTCTAATTTTCGCGTGAAAGTCAAATATAATATAGAACTTGATTCCCACAGAAGGCCTTATCCAAATTCCACTTTCAAGGCCACCTTTGACCTCAATACTTTTACCCTAATTCTGTCTCGGTTTAACTGTTTTGACACCTTAACTTACAAAAATCGTTTGACTACCTTCCCGACCTCAAAATTGATCGTGGTCGGACTTTTTGGAAATCTCTTTCTCTGAAATATAATTTAGACATAAAATTCGTGATCTAACTCATCTTCATCTATTAATTACAATCGTATCTTTACAGACCTTTAAATCTGCCAGATTCATGACTCTTTAATTAACAACTTTTAAACCCTAATTACTTCACCAATTATCACAAGATTATTAATTATTGATTCCTACATGTTTAATATCATAAATTTAAAGATCTTAATATAAACCCTAGATCCACCATAATTTGTTACATGCATAATAAAAATTAATTACACCATTAGGGTTTACTAGACATACCTTAAATTGAATTATTGAAACTCAAAAAAAAACTTCTTCTCTTCTCCTTGGATGTGATCGACCGAATTTTCAACAAGAGGAGAATGAGGGTTTTTGGTTTGTATTTATAGACCTCTAGAAACCCTAAGTGAATAACTTTTCCTCCAAGATTTGTATCCTAATCAAATTTGGTTTCTTTTTTTCTTTTCCCCTTTATTCGGCCGAATATATTTATATATATAATATTTTTTTTTTTTTTACTAAATTTATTTATCACACTTAAAACCTTGTATTTTTGATATTTTATAAATTCCCCGTATCAAAACCTAATGTCTTACGCGATAAACTTAAATTTTACGACAACCGAAAAAATGTCATTTTCACCCAAAGTTTCCAAAAATAGATTTTTCATACTTAATATTAACATAACCCATGATAAACAACTCCACGTAACTTACTTACGCTCAAAACACTTGAACGAAGAATCGTTACACAAAACCACAAAACTCCAAACAAATACACAAGTCATTTCTACACCACAAAGGCGATCAAAATGAACTCATCCCAAAATCCAACACTACTCAACATGACAAAATCTCACACCAAGGGATTTAGTGGTCAACACACGCATTTATACCACTTATATACCACATACAATACACATATCACATATAAGCAAGTGATACACACCAAGCAAAATTAAATGAGTTGAGACTATAGGTCAAACTAAGCTGCTAAAAATCACGGTTGTGACAGTTATATTCTCCCATTTCCACTCAGGAATCGGCGGCTGCTGTAACAACCCAGAAGGTTTCTGATGTTCAGCCTTAACTTTCAAACAAGTCAGACATTTTCTAACAAAGTCAGTGATTTCCCTCTTCATTCCTGGTCACCAGTAAGCGTCTCTAAGATCATAATACATCTTGTCAGATCCTGGATGAATTGAATATCTCGTCTTATGAGCCTCATCCATGATCAACTTCCTTACATCTCCCACCAATGGAACCCATATTCTATCTAAGAAATACAGTCCACCATCCTCCTTTTTCTCCATCTGTTGATCCAATCCACGCAGCATCTCCGCGGTCGCATTCTCATCCTTAAGAGCCTCCTCTTGTGCTGCCAATATCTTACTCTTAATTCCCGACTGCAACGTCATGCACATTGCTCGCACACGCTTAGGCTTAATCCTCTCCTTTCTACTCAACGCATTAGCCACCACATTCGCCTTTCCAGGATGATAGCGAATCTCACAATCATAATCACTAAACAATTCAATCCATCTTCTCTATCGCATATTCAGCTCCTTCTGACTGAAGATATGCTGAAGACTCTTATGATCCGTATAAACAACACTCTTTGTGCCATACAGATAATGTCTCCAATTCTTAAGAGCGAACACTACCGCACCAAACTCTAAATCATGAGTGGTGTAATTCTTCTCATGAATCTTGAGTTGTCGGGATGCATAAGCTATCACCTTACCCCTCTGCATTAGCACACACCCAAATCCTTGTTTTGACGCATCACAATACACCACAAAATCATCTGGTCCGTCTGGAAGCGCCAGGATAGGTGCATTGCACAAATTATCCTTTAATGTCTGAAAAGCCATCTCTTGCTCCTCTCCCCAGACATACTTCTTATTCTTCTGGGTCAACAATGTGAGGGGTTTGGCAATCTTCAAAATTTTTTTGATAAATCGTCTGTAATACCCTACCAATCCTAAAAAGGAGCGTATCTCTGACGGCGTCGTAGGAGCCTTCCAATTCTTGACCGCTTCGACCTTTCCAGGGTGTACATGTATACCTTCACTATTAACCACATGTCCAAGAAATTGTACCTCTCTAAGCCAAAACTCGCATTTTGAAAACTTAGCGTACAACTTCTCCTCCTCTAGCAATTTAAGGACCAACTTCAAATGCTCTCCATGCTCCTTCTCAGTCTTAGAGTAGACTAATATGTCATCGATGAACACTATCACAAATTTATCCAAATAAGGCTTACAAATGCGATTCATTAGATCCATGAATATCGCAATTGCATTTGTCAACCCAAATGGCATAACCGTAAACTCAAAGTGTCCATAACGAGTCCTAAAAGCAGTCTTCGTAATATCCTCCTCGTACACTCTTAACTGATGATAACTAGAACGTAGATCTATCTTTGAAAACAATCAAGAACCTTGCAGCTGGTCAAGGAGATCATCGATTCTAGGAAGAGGATACCGATTCTTAACCGTTAACTTGTTCAATTCCCGATAGTCAATACACATCCGGAATGAACCATCCTTCTTCTTAACAAACAACACAGGTCTCCCCACGGAGAGTGACTAGGTCGGATAAACCCCTTATCCTGAAGTTCTTGCAACTGCGCGGACAACTCCTGCATCTCAGAGGGTGCTAAACGATAGGGGGGCTTCGCCACAGGTGCCGCTCCAGGATATAATTCAATACGGAATTCAACTTGACAGATTGGAGGTAACCCAGACAAGTTTTCAGGAAAAACGCCAGGAAATTCGCATACCACAGGAATCTCTTCTATTTTAAGTTCTTTGGCTTTTGCATTCTTAAGGGATTTCAAATCAGACCCTAAGCATTCTCATTGTATTCGAAGTATAACACCACTCTCTAAAGGTATACGAACTACCTTTTCATGGCATATAACCTCGGCCTTATGTTTAGACAACCAGCTCATCCCTATCACCACATCAAAACTCCCATGTCCAAAAGGTATCAAGTCAATCATAAACGGAATGCCCTCTAACACTATAGTACACCCACGAATAACCTTGTCAACCTCTACCTCCCTACCGCTAGCTATCTCAATCACAATACTAGACCTAAGTTCACGAATACACATTCTTACTTAACACAAGTACTCCCCATCAAATGGGACAATTTACACAAATATCAAGGTTAACTTAATCCTACTACACGTAAGCATGTCATCATTGGTCAACGTAGCATTGGCCATAAGTCCACATGTGTCGTGATACATGTATAATTATGTTGGCCACCCATAATTATAGATGTATCCTTTCACAGGTGTACTCGCTTCCAATACTACGCCTAACAATAATAACACCTCATAATTACAAATACACAAACTCACAAATTGACATCATATAATACACCCATAAATCACATATCACACACATAAAATATTCAAACTCACTTAAGCCTTATTATTAATAACTTGGGTAAAATCCTAGAATCCAAAAGAATTCGCGATCGAACATAATACCAAACATCAAAAGTCAACAGAAAGCATCCTAAAACATAACACTAAATTAAACAAAAATCGCACACGGCTTGAGTTCCATCCTAGCGTTTGCCCCTCTCGTTATCTTGGAATAAATCAACTACTTGCCGTAGACTCTAGGTCCGAATCCACTTCGTACTCTTCCTCTTCACTTATCCATCCATTTTGGTTTCCCTCGGGCTGTGGTAGTAGGCGACTAGCAAAACCACTCTTGAGGTTCCTTTCTTCCTCCTCTATATGGTCCACAAACCCATACAACTCACGAGACCCAGTCCAAACCTCTCCCCCACTCTCTAGGAATTTGGGGCACTTTCTAGGGTACCTAATAATGTAACCGTGTTTATTTTTCACCTTTGTCTCGTACCTTTCTATCTCCTTTCCATCCACGTTTACTAGAGTCATCCTCTCCTCGATCTTACGTGGATACATGCCAACAAGAACTAAGATCCTCTAGTTAGTCCGTTTCAAGCTACCAATCCTCTTGCAACCAGTAGCGACAACGGTAGTCCAACGAAACTTGCTGGGCGTGAGAGGTGCCGTGCTAAAAGTGACATATATAATACTAAGTATAGGGGTTCAATCGGCGTCCGAAACTCGACAAAACTTCTCATAAACTCAAGAAAAATAGACATATAAAATACCATACTTATACATAAGCCCTAAATGCAACTATATGAGGGACTCCTAGGTTATAGTCTAGGTTCAACCACCTACTTCTCTATAACCAAGGCTCTGATACCAATCTGTCACACCTCGCCAAGGCGGAAACGCGAGTGCAACATCATGGATATCATCACAACACATGGTGTCTAAATAGAGAATTTCTACATGCAAATAAATAGAGCAAAGTACAGACACAAAGTGTCGTAACGATACCCCAAAAGAAAACAACCAAAACAAATCACCAAAGGAATCTTCATAAAAACATAAGGTACTAGTGAAAGACATTTAAGTATCATAATCAAAATCCAACTTATTCAAATTAAAACATAAAGATAATTCATCCTCAAATGCAACTAAGTCTCGTCTAGTCGCTTCCTTCTACTTTAGCCTTAGAATGCTCACCTGAAAATGATGCTTAAAAACGTCAACATAATGTTGGTGAGATTCATAGGTTTAAGACACACAATATCACTCAAGGCAACCAGTTCGCTGTGATTATAAAACATAGCAGGACAACAAGTATAGTTACCATATAGGCTAACATGCAATCACCAAAACCAACTAACGGGACGGAACGTGCCCACCGATCCAAATTCAATATCCACCAATAATTTGGGACGGAACGTGCCCACCGATCCAAATACCACATCACGCATAAATTGGGACGGAACGTGCCCACCGATCCAAGAATCACATTACACCACAATATCATAACATGTAGCACAAACATGACAACCACTTACACGTCCATGAATTTATTAGACACATAATCACAGTAACTTAAAAATCATAATTTACACAAGCATCATTCCTATCCCAGTTTAAAACAAAGTAAAAATGGGACTATGAAACTCACCTCAAACTTCGCAGCTTCCAATTATCAATCACAAATCTATATAACAAAAATAAGATCACATTACACGCGACCAAGCTAAAAGCTATAGTCCATGTAACACACATATGATGGATGTCTAAGGTTCATATAACCCACCATGGATCACCTAGACTCCATACTAACCATTACGAAACACTTACACTCACTAAATCCCATGCATATACCTATTCAGAACATGCAGATTTTGGGGTACTTTTACCCACATAAAATCAAAGCAAAAATAGCCCTAAAACTCACACCAAAAATTCATCATGGTCCTTCATGAGCATAAAGCTTCTCCTAGAAGGCCATGCACTAAAAACATACACAAGTACCCAATGCAAAATCAAACATGACAACTATCCAGATTCGGATCTGAACGCACACCAAAAAGTTTTGACTCTACAACCATACTTGCACAACTTATTATCGTCTAATTTTCGCGTGGAAGTCAAGGATAATATAGAACTCAATTCTCCCAGAAGGGCTAACCCAAATTACACTTTCAAACCCACCATTGACCTCAATACTTTTACCCCAATTCTGTCCCGGTTTAACAGTTTTGACACCTTTACTTGTAAAAATCATTTGACTGACCTCCGGACCTCGAAATCACTCATGGCTGGAGTTTTTGGAAAACTCTTTCTCTGAACTACAATTTAGACTCAAAATTCGTGATCTAACTCATTTCCATCTATTAAATATCATCGAATCTCTACAGCCTTACAATTCTGTCAGAACCTTAACTCATTAATTAACAAGTTTTAAACCATAATCTCTTCACCAATCATCATAATATTAACTACTAATGATCCTAACATGATTTATATTAATAATTTACAGAAAACTCATAAACCCTAGATCCATCATAATTTGTATTACATGAATCATAACAATATTTAAACAATTAATTGAATACAAGTATCAAAAATTATACCTTGTTCTTGATTTTAGCTTCAAAAATAAAAACCCTAAAATTTTCTCTCCTTCTTCTCTTGGTTTGGCCGAATTTTCTCAAATGGAGGGTTAGGGTTGTTTTGATTTTGTATTTATAATGCTCCATAGAAAATTCTAGATAACTTTTAATTGGTAAGTATATTTGGGATCAAATTTGGTTTTCTAATTTTCCCCTAATCCCTAAATCCGCCCCCCCCCATTATATAATTTTATTTTATTTTTATTAAAATTAACTATAACACTTAAAACCTTGTACTCTTGATATTTTATAAAAACCCATACCGAAACCTAACGTCTTACGCGACAATTCTTCGTTTTTACGACAACTCAGAAAAATTATCATTTTCAAAACAAAGTTTCCAAAAATAGAATTTCACACTCTCTGAAATTATAACTCATAAGAACAACCTCCACGTAACTTACTAACATTCAAATGCTTGAACGGAGACTTGTTACGCAACAGCACAAAACACCAAAACTACACAAGTCATTTCTACACCACCAAGGTGATCAAAATGAACTTATCCCAAAAATCAATATTACTCAAATCATAATAGTATATCTCACACCAAGGGATTTAGTGCCAACACATACACTTACCACACATATGCCACACATAAACACATAATACACACCAAACAAAAGATAAATGGTTTGAGGCTATTAGTCAAACTAACCAGCTAAAACCACGGTTGTTACAGTATTATACGTAAATAATGATAAATTATACCGTCAAAAATTATAACTTAAAAATATGATACTAAACCAGTTTGTATAATCACAATTTCGCATTCTTACATATATAAAAAAAAACTAACAATATTAGAGTAATATTTTTTTATTACGTAAATACTAACAAAATACTATATAAGTATAGATATATTTGTATATGTGTATATATTAATCGGGTGGGGCGGGGAGGGGCGAGGATTCCCGCTCCCCGTCCCAAACCCAATTAAAATCCCCGTTTAATCCCCAAACCCGCCCCATAACCCGATTAGCATGCCCCGCCCCGCCCCAATTAGTTCGGGTTTCTGGTTTCCCCGTCGGGTTCGGGTTTTTTTTGCCATCCCTAATAGTGTATGCATTGCCGAAGATAACACAAGAACACACATCCTCAAAGCAAAGTTTTGGATATCAGATAACCTCTTTTGACTGCCATTTAGATCGTGAAAACTCTGAGGATTTTTCATCAGGTGTTTTAATTGTTATAAATTTAATATACACTGCTTATCAAAAAAATTAACTTAACATATGGTCCGTAACATAAAAAGAATATGTAAAAAATTGCATAGGTATGATTGTGCAGAAACATTTAAGGTATCAGAATCATTCTTTCAGTTTTAAGATAACATCAAGAGGTATTTTGATTATACTCAAAGGTATATATATATATATATATATATATATATATATATATATATATATATATATAGTCTCCCTATATATATATTTAAAAATAAGTTTCAACACAAGTTTGTACTCATTATATTGCAGGAGTTAAACCACAACAATCAAGGAACAGTAGGTTATATTCTCCCAGTTTTGGCAAGAACAAACCAGGTCTATATTAATAAATAACACATTGTATATTTAAATTATTTGTTACATATTAAATTTATATTATAATTTTAAACCATTTTTTTATGTATTATTTTTTAGTGTCTAAATCGTATTATCATAAGAACAATGTAATGCACAATTCTAGCTCTCAACGTGATTCACCAGGTATTTAGATATGAAGAGATTTGCATTTTCATTATTGTGTCAAATCATGTAGAGACCAAGATCACGTTCAGGGGGTCGGGGAAACTCGAAATAATGGTTAAACATGGTAGAATTAATTTATTGAATGGGGGAGGTGTGTATATTTTCTAGAGAAAGAAAGTAAAGAAAACATACACACCTCAAAGTAACCTGAGAATCCTACCTTCCTAGTTGTGACTAGGAAGGTATTTATTACAACAATACAAGTCTAACTTAGCCCTATTATCTAAACTAGCCCTTGTACTTAAATGCTATTGCAATTCCCGACTATAACAAAACTTTAAAGGCTAACAATCTTTCCCTAAAGTGATGTTATACAGGAATTGCTTACAACATTCCCTATAAGTAAAATTCAATACAAAACATGAGAATGGTCTTCATACTTCATTACTTCGTTCAGCTTGCAGAATCTTCTCAACTGTCATTTCTTTACTTGCAGACGAACCATGTGAGCAAATCTAATTAGGGATCAATTATGACTTTTTCACTCTCCCCTAATTAGTGCTCTCCCCCAAACTGACAACCTTTATGATGATTGCCATGAATCTGAAGAAGTCTTTTGATAATTAACTGCATTCAGTCTTTAGTCTTCTAACACGCAGCGGAACATTAAGAACAAACTGTAGACTCGATCTTCTTCAAATTTGTCCATTCGGGGGAATATAGTATCAACATCTTCATCTCACTAAATGCATCCCATTTATCTTTCATATGAGAAAGCAGTCTGTAACGTACACATGAAACGATAAAACCAAGGTAACAAGTTGACCCATATCGTTGGTCACAGGTAACTTGTTGGACGATTTCTCTCCCCCGAAGTTGAAAGCGTAGCACCAGAATCAATTAAGATCCAAAAATGCACTTTTCTTTCTACAGGATAGTTCCATCATCACGGGTTTTTACATATTTCTCTCCCCTGCTGGTTACGATTTATCGGAATCAGCATACTGATGTATACGTGAAGTATGTACTGGAAGCATCTTTTTCATTAAACATATAGCCCGTGAGAAGATGTAGATAGACCCAATCTACTAATAATATCATCTAAAATGTCTAACTCTTTATCAACCCCCGGTATATAAAACAACCGATGTTTGTAGTGACTACTGATAGAGAAAACCCACTATGAAGAACTTGAGACTGAAGTAAAATAACCCAGACTTGGGACTTAAACTTGCACGATAGTGTGACTAAGAACCTATACTGAGCACTACAACGTAACTCCTTAAAGCATAGGTCGTTTCATATACCCATCCATCCTTCCTTAACTGTATATGAACCTCTCTTGAATTATCCACATCTTTGTGTGACACTAAGTACTACAACGTATCTCCTTTAAGTGATAGTTAACTATGTCTTCGTCCATCCACCCCTTGACCTATGAAAACTAGATAACGCAAGACTTAATCACTACTCCCATGAGTGCCCAAACAAGGATCTCGAAGAATCATGCATTCTTCATGATACTAAGTACACGTACCCATGATATTCCACTTCAACTTCAAATAAGTAATAATGAATCATCTTTGTAGTCGCAGTTGATAACATTTAGCCATTGTCATTTGATTGTGAATCTTGATCAGGATATTTTAAGCTATACGTGGTGATGTTGAAGGTGTAGGCCAATAATATCATTTGTGATTTTGGGGTGAAATATGCCATAGCATGCAATTCTAAGGATACAGGAAAATTTTGAGTTTGAAAAATTTTTACGCCAAATTTCACCGAAAAAATTCGAATTTTGGGCCAAAATTTTCACTTTTATACCAAAATTTGAATTTTGCGTAAAAATTGAACGTTTAGTCCCCTGTAAAAATTAAATTTTACTCAAATTTTCCAGCCAAAAAACTCTTTTTTTTTTTTTTTGAATTGCGATAGAGTTGACTGCAGAATTGCGAAAGGCAATTGCGAAAACCAATTGCAAAAACCAATTGCGATAACCAATTGCGAAAGCCAATTGCGATAACCAATTGCGAAAGCCAATTGCGATAACCAATTGCGAAAGCCAATTGCGAAAACCAATTGCGAAAACCAATTGCGAAAACCAATTGCGATAACCAATTGCGAAAGCCAATTGCGATAGTCTTTGACTTTTTCGACCCTCCAATAATTGAGCAAATAATTGAGATCCAACCAATCTTATCTAAATTCTTATACAAGAATTTCAATGCAGTAGCAGTTCGATGAAGATCCCAAAAGCAAGTCACTAACAATCTTTGAATCCCTTTTTTTCTCGATCAAAACACCTCAAAAATCCGTAAAAACTTATAAAGATCAAACCTTGATCGCCTTTTTTACTTATCCACTATATTTCGATACACGATCTAACCTTTTAACGCTATAACACAAGATTTTTGAATATAAGATTCGATGAAAAATTACAAAAAAACTCGGCTGATGAACAGTAACCGAGATAAAACACACCATAAATCACATTTTTTACCTCAAAAACACCACGATTCGCCCCTGGTTAGCTCTGATGCCAATTGTAGAGACCAAGATCACGTTCAGGAGGTCGGGGAAGCTCGAAATAATGGTTAAACATGGTAGAATTAGTTTCTTGAATGTGGGGGGGGAGGTGTATATGTTTTCTAGAGAAAGAAAGTAAAGAAATCATACACACCTCAAAGTAACCTGAGAATCCCACCTTCCTAGTTGTGAATAGGAAGGTATTTATTACAACAATACAAGTCTAACTTAGCTCTACTGTCTAAACTAGCCCTTGTACTAAAATGCTATTGCAATTCCCGACTATAGCAAAACTTTAAAGGCTACCAAATCACTATATAACTATATTATGTATGGTTTAATTTAACAGTAGCTAAGATCCAGGAACGAATAATAACTACCGTCACGAATATCAGTCCAATAGTTGATGGTATGACAATAAAAGCAAGATGTATTTCTCTATGGCATTCCCACAAATTGAATGAAGAACACAATCCATATAGTTTGGATTGTGTATTCCAAGATAAAGAGATGATTTTACATTTGTAATGAATAACATGTATTTTTTAAATGTTTTTTTAATAAAGTATATTTTGAAATATTGTATATACATGGCGAACGAATTCAGGTTTACATAAAAAAATGAATTGATGTTTAAGTTTGAACCCCTTATTCAAGAGGGTCAGTGTTATATCATATCTGATTTCAGTGTGGCAGAAAACAGTGGAAGATTATCGTTGCTTCCCAATAGGTGGAAAATTTCCTTTTACAAAGGAACCGAAGTGATTAGAACAGAACAAATTGATGATAACTTTGTTGGATTTATAAATGAACCATTCCCACGTATCTTAGACAGCAACAATAAGTATCATGAACATGATTGTGTCGGTATGTATTTTATGTTTTCCTTCATTAGCAAACTTTTTTTAGTTTACAATTTTATGAACAGTGACATTTTGTATAAATTAATTGCAGACGTGATCGGAACAGTTTTTGCTATTGGAAACATTGTAACTGTCAATAGCGATGGCGGTCCTAAAATTCGTAGGACAGTTGTTATAGAAGATTATGAGTGAGTACATATATATACAGTTTTTAAGAATAAATGTAAAACACAATATGTATGTAATAATATTTTAAAATTTCAATATACAGATCTTACAGACTTGATTGTACTTTCTGGGATAATTTGGCGCAAATGTGGAATTCATATGATGATAAACTTGAAGAAGTTGGGCATCTAGACATCCTTTGGATGTTAGCAAAAGTTAAATATTGGGATAGTAAGTTTAAAATATATGTATTTTAAATTAAATACAATAAATTATGTTATATATAGTTGATACAATTGTTGATCGAACTTAATGATTAAATACAGACAATCCTGCAATACACAATGCTCTATTTGGATCAAAGATCTATATTAATAGAAGAATACCCCAGCTACTATCTTTCCGAGAGCGGTACTATTTTTAACACATGTATATTTGATTGTAAATGTACATGTAATTACATATGAATTCCTAAATATCTAAAATGTTCACATGTTGCAGGTATGAGACTCAAGATGGTTATGATGTGATTCAGTTCCACATTGAAGCCTATTCTCAGGCTAAGCGTGTTGTTACACCTGCAGAGTTTATGCATGGATGCTTAAAGAAAATGGTTGGTATGATTCATAGCATTGAACCGGTAAGAAATCATTGATCTTTGACGATGTGAGACATGAAATTGCTACATTCAATTTTGTATTAATACTGCATAAACAAATGATAATCAATCAATTTAACCAAAATGTAGGAAACACATTGTGTTGTTTATGCAACTGTGCACAACATACAATATGAAAATGGATGGGCTTATACAGCTTGCAAGTCGTGCAACAGTAGAGTTTTTGCAATTACTTCTGAAGGAAACAATTTCTCAAGAAACAAGAAACAACTGTGGTACTGTAAGAAGCATGGAGAAACATACGCAGTTGCATCAAGGTATGAAACCCACGCCTAAAAAATAAAAATTTAAATCCCCTGTACCGATAAATAAAAAGTAGAAAACTGAATATTCTTTATGTTTCATGTGTAGGTTCAAAATCATTGTTCGTATAGTTGATGAAACTGGTACTGCGCAGATTGTGCTTTTTGACAGCAATGTGCATAAGATGACTAATTTGACCGCGTTTGAAATCATGCAACAACATGGCATGGATACTGATCAGTATTTTCCAGATGAGCTTGATCAAATCATTGGAAAAAAAATATCTTTTTAAGATTTTGTATTCTGAGTTTAACCACAACAATAACAGCCACATATATCGCGGTGAAAAAGTTACTGAAGATGTTGATACAATCAACTACTTCAAGAACGGCTTCCTAGAGTACGAGGTTTTGACACTGCATTATTGTATTATTTGCTGATCCATATATCCTAAGTTTTACAAATTTAATTTTCGTTGTCAATTAAAACAGGAAGCCGAGGATTACTTACAAGATGACGAAGATGATTATGAAGATGACAGAAATGTTCCAGATGATGCTGACAATGAGTTATATGAAGATGATGATGGCAATGCAAAATTATCTACAGATATTAATGAGGTATTATATGCGTATTTAAAGTACAATAACGCAATATCTTTATTTGAAAACATTTTTGCATTACTATTTTTTTTTAATAAACATCGTAGGCTGTTGGAGATGACTTTACAAACACATCATATGGTATCGATGAGGTAGTATAATATTTAATATTTAAATTCATTGAACATGACAACAACCATGAAAATGAAACTTAGTTTTCACAATTTTTTGATATCACCACAGGAAAACAATATAAATCAAACCACGTGTAGTACCTTGGCTGCCACTACAACATTATCCACCGATATGAATGAGGTATTATTCACTACCCTAATAAATATATGTTTACTCATATTCTTAAACCCATTTAACGCCGTTACATGTTTAAAATTAAAAATGTTATATTATTAACCATGTTTTAATAAAACACAGGAAGGAGATGTTGACAATGGTGTCCCTACCATGGTCGAACCCCATGGATGTGATAAAAAAAGAAACCGTGAAATGGTTGAGCAACCAAATTATGAAACAGGAGATGAAGAGGAGGATGCGCACCAGAATAAAAAATTAAGTACAAGCATCATTGAAAAGGATATGTGATATGAAACAGAATTCACTTAGTTTTATCCTTTCACGTTTAATTAACATTGAACAATTGTATTCATTTTTTTATTTGGCTTTTTAAATTACAAATTATATTATATTGTTTGTTTAGTTTGTTAGCTTCTAGAGTGTTTACTAAATGTTCATGAGCAGTAGTAAATTTGAAGTTAGTACTGCTCAATTAGATTAGTACTGTTAAAGGTTTTTATCAACATTAACGTTCCAGTAGTACTAACTTTCACTTTGTAGAAAAATTGTCTTAATAATTTGTTAGATAATAAAAAATGAATATGATATGTGCTGTTATTATTAAAATTCATTTGGGTTTATAAGGTTGGTATAAATAAATACGTGACATCCCATAAAGATATCTTTCAGATTGCTTATTTAGTTTTTAAAAAACGGTAGCAGTACTAAGGTTAAAATAACAGTACTAACGTGTTGGTTAGTACTGCTAGAACTTCATTATTCCCAACATCCTTTAACAGTACTAAGTTTAACGAACCAGTACTAACGTGAAAGATAGCACTGTTGGGTTTTTTTTTGTTTTTTTTGTTTTTTTTGCTAATTCCCGACTTAGTTAAAAAGTCTTAGAAAAAGTGCATTCATAAAAATTTGCTTATCTTTATTTGGCACAATCAAACATTATCTAACTACTCGAGTTATAATGCAACTTTATATGAATGCTTAATTTTTATTAAAAAAAATAATAGTGCATGTTTTTCATGTTTTACTAATTTTATTTACAATTTATATGTTTGTGACGTATGTTATGCATGTTTATCTCATATACTTTATATTTACATGGATACGTTTTGTTTTTTAAATAGAAATTGCCATAATTTAGTACTTTTATGTTTTGATACGGTTGCATGTTCTTGGTTCCCGATAGGTAAACGATGTTTACTTTTTTTATGTATTTTGCATAATATGTGAATCAGGAATATAATGCATTTCATCTACGATTTTGTAGGCATAGTGATGTTGCACAGTTTCTGATAGGCGACGATTTTCAAGGTAATCTATATGAGGCGTCTGCAGTGACAGACGAAAACATTATCATTTGGAGCTGGAGCCATGAAGAAATGGAAACTATTCTATGTGACTTTATATGTATCTTGCATAAAAACAACTGAAACCAAGGAGAACTGAAATTGATTTTTTGTAATTGTTGTTTTCTCTTCTACTTTTTCATTGCTAATGGCACTCTTCTTCTCCAATAGTATCGTATACAAACACTCCGTAGCAACGCGCGGGTGGAAGAAATCCTTGTTATAACTATATCTAATTATCTCACAAGTATCTGTAAAATGTAATAATGAAATGCTGATAAAACAACACTAGCAATCTTCTTGCTTTCGAAAAAACAACTCTTTCTAGTAACACAAACATGAAACCTCCAAGCTGCTTCAGAACTCGTAAAGTTCACAAAATCATATTCATCATTCAAACGATACCTACATTAATCATTTTAATTTAATCACCATTAACACAAAATAAAACCTTTTAAGCATATAACACTATATCATTTCATCAAAACATCAACACGAACAAAAACAATACTTACTTAAAGTCAAACATGAAAAACAATTTCCTGTAGTTGGGGGGTCGGGAGGTGCACATGAGAGGAATGAGTTGATGATTCTTCGCTATCAGCGGGTTAAGTTGTTAGTAATTTCTAGTGGTTATTCGACAAGGGTTTTTGTTTGATTGTCTTTATTTGTGTTGTAGGTACAACCAGGGGTAATTTTATTTTATTGTTTTTTAGAACGACAACTAACTATCTCACAATACACCACAGACTATCTCACATGTCCTAAGTAGGACTTGAAGCCTCAACCATTTGGTTGGAGAGCTTCTCACACAAAAAGGGTACCATTGGGACACAAACCCTTTGGTTACAACCAGGGGTAATTGAAGTGGTGAAAGAT
Source organism: Artemisia tridentata subsp. tridentata (assembly GCA_021014915.2). NCBI lineage: Eukaryota > Viridiplantae > Streptophyta > Magnoliopsida > Asterales > Asteraceae > Artemisia > Artemisia tridentata. The sequence continues at coordinate 71,952,750 of CP139505.1, forward strand.
TGAGGGAACATGCTATAGAGAACATGAAGATAGATTGTGATGAGTTTATTTTAAATTTACATTAAGTGAATGGAGAATACATATATTTTTGTCAATACACAAAATTTACATTAATTGAAGGAGTTTTTAGTTGCTTATAAGTTTATTAGCTCGAGTTTATAACTTATCTAAGCTCAGAAGTTTAAGCTAATAAGCTTATAAGCCTTAAAATTAAGGTTATACACATATCCAAATTTCAACAAGCAAACAGTGGAAGAAATGTTAATGTTAAGGGTCCATCATTCATGTGAAATTGTCAATGTACAAAAGTTAACATATACACCATAAAATTGTCAAAATCAACTCAAGATACTTAACAAAAATCATAAACATAGTGTAGAAACTTAGCAGTAAGATCAATTTACACAAATTAAATATATCAATAATGCAACCTGAAGTTTAATAAATTGTACACTCACTAAGCTTATGTCACTCTTTTTTTTTTTTTTTTTTAACACGGACCTTGTATCAGTTGAAAAGAGCATTGCTAAAGCCTCCTACCATATCATTCTACTAATCCTCCTACACACACAACAATATTTTTTTTTTTTTGCTACTCATTCTTTCTCTGTATTCAAACCGTCAGTTCTGACACTTGTCAAGATCATGTGAGTTGGAGGATTATTAGGCACATCAAAAGTGTCACAATTAAGCACAAATAATTAAACTAGTCATAGCGTGCTTCTACCCATGACCTTTTTTTTTTTTTTTTATCACACATCACAAAACTGTTTAAACACAAAGAATATGGTGGATTAGATCGCAGGGGAAGAAATGCTAAGACGTTATTGTCTGAGATAATGTAAAGGATAATTACATTTGTTGTTGTCGATAATCACTCTTTATCACACTTGTATGCTCGTTATGCACTAGAAGAGATGGGACAAAGTGTATGTTGGATCTTATGTATTTAGAGAGAATATGAGATGTTAAAGTTTATTTCTTTTATTTCACACAAACACACACAGTGAACCACTCTTCAAATGAAGATATAAAGTGCTTTAAATAGCACAACCACTTTGCCCTAAAAGGCTTTTTGTGTGGGCTTGAGTGGGCTTTTGGGCTTTAGCTCTTGGATTGAGCTTTTACATAACTTTCTAATACTAATAAAAGCCCACATATTACAAAGTTCTAATTAAAAGAGAATGACCATCACTTTAACTAAAATTAAAGCTAACAATCTCCCCCTAAGGGATGGTCATTCAAAAGATGCACCACGTGCTTAGATCTTTAGACTTCTTGGTCTTGAACTTTGTGATTCTTTGTTCCTTCATGCATTGTGATCTTCATCATATCGTCTTTTGGATTGATCTTTGCCTTGATCAACATCTTCATGTATTTACAGCGTCTTTTCTTCCATTGTAGATGTTGAGACATACGATGATCGATGGACTTTCTTCAGTACCTGCATAAAACAGTTAGCAATAAATCGTACAGCGCTTGCAGGTTCAGATCTCATTATGACACTTACAGCTTATGTCCTTTTTGGTGAACATAAGTGTATTTTATTGGAAGTGTTCCTAAGAGATCTTTGATGAATCTCATGGCTCTAGACTAAATTATGTGCGCTTTGGTTTTAGTCGTCGGAGGCGTGGAGCAGAGTGCCACCTTTTCAATATCAACTCATCTCGGAGTGAGAGGTCGATAGATTATGCATTGATCTCCATGAGAAATGAAACAAATATCTTTTAAGAGATATCTGAGTGGCTAGGAGGGGTTTGTGCACCGCGTCACTGGGTCCATGACGTCTTGTCTTCAATATCAGTATCACCTTAGTGAGTACCGATAGCATATGTATTGACCCGGTTTCTTTCCTAAGTTTTCATGGAGAGCTATTTCTTTTCACCCTTACAAAAAATTTTCTTTTTCATTCTTCAACCCCTTCTTTCTCCTTTCTCATTTTGCTCCTTTTTTCAATCTTACCTAAGGACTTCTAATTCTAATCTATTGGAATTGTCCTTGGGTAGATCCCTCCGGTTCTGGCGGATCATTAGACATTACCTAACCATAATCACCTTATTACTCCATGATTATCCTAGATTTGTTGATCGCATGTCATAAAACCATTTGTGAAAATCTCTCAAAGTGTTTATGAGAAAACACATTTAGATCACATTGAGAGTTTTGCGTTTTTGTAACACTCCCCCTTCACATGTGCTCATGCATTTTTGAAATAAATTGCACATGTTGGGTAGAGATCGCACATTTTGAAATGATCAACTTTCAATGAACATGACCTTCGCGAGACACGCTTACATCACTAGTTAGACTAGCTTGAAATTATTACCCGTCCCGGTCATATTCAATGATCATCTCTCGAATTTGGTACATTCTACTCAGACAAGTCCTTTGCGAGACACGCTTACATTACTGAATAAATTCAGCTTGAAATTATTACCCGTCCAGGACAAGTCTTTTCGATTGCTGACACTTCAGCTTCGTCAATTCGTCGGTAAATCTGAGTCTTTCTGATGAGCTCCTTTGAGATTCGAACCATGATCACATTTTAATCCCATTTCTCCCCCTCAAAAATAGCATTTCGATGGTATTTTTGATACCGTTTGATTAAAATCATTGTTATTAGAAAGCTAATAGGGAGAAACGATCTTGCATGAACTTTTTGGAACAAATTTCTTTTTGAAAGACTCCCCCTCAAAACTTGCATTGATTTTGACATTTTTGAAAAACTTTGGAGCAAGTGGGGAGTAACGATTTGAAAAATCTTAAGCAAAAGTTTTGAAAAACCTTTTGAGAAATTTTGAATAAAATTTTGCTTAAGGTTAAGAAGTTTGAATAAACATTTCATGAAAACTTCTTTTCTTTGTAGGATTGTTGCCATAAAGTGTACAACAGAGTCCTTTCTTTGAAAAACGGGTTATGCACTGTTATGTGTGCATAAGCCAAAACGTTGAAGCCCGGGTCCTAATCTGATGTGATTAGAAGCCATTAATGAAGCGCGGGTTTTGAACTGATTTGAACAAAAGCCATTTTGACCAGATTAGACAACAACTTTTGGAACCCATTTGAGCACTGCACCAATGGGTTTAGCATGTTTTGCAATCCATTTGTAAGTTGTGTCAATCTGATTCAAAGAAGTTGAATTCCAACGAGGACTGAAAACCGGTTTTTCATTTGGAAATAACACTCGCGGAATCAACGGTGATTTAAAAATCTTTTTCAAAGCAGAGTCCTTGTGTTGCAGCGGAAGTTTTTCAGAGTTAGAAGGACTTTGCTTTGGTCTCCACACTTGCCTTACCCGTGTAAAGCAAGATTGTGGAGTTTGAAATCTCGAAGTCTCTTCATGAGACATGTTTGACCTTGAAAGCTCTGGATGAGTGAGCGTTTCATAAAAACTTGGTTTCTTTGAAAACTTCCTTCCTTTTTGCAAAGAATAGGTTGTAAATTGGGAAACCTTTTTCGAAAATGGTCTTGGTCTTGAAGATTCACCCGTGTAAACCTTCTTTGAAACACTCACTTTTGGTGTTGAGTGATTTGAAATGGGAGCTTTTCCTTTTGAATGGTTAAGAGACTCAAACTTCACTCTTAAAGCATTGTATGAACTTCGCAAATCACTGTATTCCTTTTGAAGATGATCTTGAGATGTCAATTTAGATTCCAGAGAGGCAATTTGTTTCAAAAAATGATCTTTTTCGGCTTTTGAATCATCCATTTTACGAGCCAATTTTCGTTCGAAAACAATATTTTCTTTTTCAAGTTTTTCAAAATATGTTTCGAATTTGTTCGTTTTGTTGAAAAGATCAGTTTTGGCATCCTCAAGATCGTTTGTGCGTTGAGCTAAAAGCGTTTCAAGCTCAAGCACTTTTGATTGAAACACATGATTTGCATTGTCTGTTTCAAAATCTGAAGAAGTAGAATCAAACAGAGGATTTGGATAGGAAACTTTTGTAACTTGAGGCATCAATACTTCAGACTCCTTTTGTTTCGTGTTTGATTTTTGATTCAGAACACGTGAACGCTTGATTGAATTAAACAGGTTTTTGTAAGTCTGTTTCAAATGCTCATTTTCTTTTTGTAATGATGCCACAGCATGTTCCAATTCAATATTTTTTGTATCAATTTCGTCCAAATCAAAGTTGATTTTGGCATCATCACACTTTTCTTCAAAAATCTGTTCCTTTTTAGAAGAAGCAATTCTTTTTGACAATTCTTCTTTGACTTCAGCTACTTCTTTTGAAAGTTCAGTGATTTTTCTTTTGAAACAAAGATTTTCAGATTTCAAAAAATATGTATGATCAGAATCCACATTCTCATGCTCATGATTGACATACACCGACTTGAGTGACTCAATTTGATTTGTGAAAAATTCTTTTTGAATATCAAGATTTAAGCATTTTGCATCAAATTCATCTTCGAGAGAATGGACGTACTTTAAATCTTCTCTCATTTCAGTGACAAGAAATTTTTCAAAGTGTTCAAAACTGAAATTGATGTTTTTCACAAGAGGTTCAATCTCATCTTTTAAATACTTACAGACTTCCCTTTTTAGCCAAGCGTCTGATGACATGAGACGATTGTAGTCACTTTCGGTGTATTGTTGTTTTGACCAAATGACCTTTAACGTGTGCTCAATGTGATTTTTAAGATTACAAAACTGTTTCCTTGCTTTATTTTGCCATAATTTAGCATCATAAGTAGCAAGTTGAACTTCTTTGAAAAATATTTTCACATTTGTTTCTTTTCTTTTTAAAGGTGGTTTTGGTATTTCTGACAATTGTATACAACCATACACAAAGCCTTGGTACGAGAGTGGGCTTTTTCCTTTTTTGGCTTTTAAGCGTTTTTCTTCTGCCAATTTTTCATCTTCTTCTGAAATGAACAGAGCATCAGGCGGCAAAAATTTATGTTCAACCTGATCTGTATTTTCAAAACCAATTCCTGATTTTCCCTTATGGACTTTCTCAGCTTTAGGAATCATCATTTGAAGAGTTTGAGCACTTTGGTCTGTTTTTCGAAGTTTTTCTTCAAGATTGTTTGAACGTTTTAAAACCTCTTGATTTTCATTTTCAAGTTTTGTATTAACAATCTTAAGATTTGAAGTGTTTTCCTGAAGCATTGAGTATCTCATTTTTAGTTCAACATTCTCTTTTAAAAGCTCTTGGACCTTTCTGTTAGCAGGGCCCAAATTTCTCTCCACATATTTCTGACCTTGAGATTTAAGGTTTGAGATTTCAGTGTCTTTGCTTTTTGTTAATTTTTCAAGCTCTTTGGACAATGAGATGTTTGTTTGCTTAGTTTTGAGATTGTCCTCTTTGCACTTTTCAAGTTCATGTTTGAAATTATGGATTAAAGAAGCAAATATGGCATGATCTTGATCAGGAGAAGATCCATCCTGGGCAGGCTTCCCTCCATTAGGATCCATATCTGGAGTAGTAGGAGTGATATTACTATCAAACCGATTCACCACATATGTGTCACTGATGGACTCAGGATGCGTAGGATGTGTCTTGTCATGAACAAACATATTCTCGAACAAATCAACATTATCATGATCGTTTGAATGTTGTACCGTAGCCCCTATTACAATGTCGGATGAAAGTCTGATGTGGTCAGCTTCAGTATCCCAAACAGCTTCATTCCTGTGCGAACCATCAGCATCCGAATCGTATCTTGGACTGCTGCTTTTGACCTGCTGTTCTGACGATGTTTCACTTCCCGTGAACACCGAGCTATCATCAGATGATGTACCCTCATCGACCTTTTCTTCATCCTTGTTTGTCTCTTTCTCATTCACCTCTGCTTCCTTCAATAGCTGTGCTCTTTCAATTTGCTCTCTCTCCCGTTTCTTCTTCTCCATTTCAGTTCTTTCCCGTTCTATCACTCGCTTCTCTTCCCTCACTTCAATCAGATGGAGTGATCTTTGATTAAGCTGCAATTTCAGCAAGTCTATTCTCCAAAGCAGCTGATCTCTAAACGTTTCAGCTTTCAGGTCTTTTGTGACGTAGTCACTCCATGTTTCGATATTTGAATCATAACCCGGATGTTTTTCGACTATTCTGAAATCTAAGTCGAAAAACCATCTAAAATGCGTCTTGAATGCGTCATATGCTTCAGTGCAGTCAAATCCACGTTCAATTGCGTGCTCTACTCGAAATATGTAATGCAATAGTTTCTCTCTGAATGTGTGATAATCCATTTCAGGTTCGAGGAATCTAGCAAACATTCGATCAAAAGCATATGATTGCACTATTGACATTTTTGCTTTTGTGAGTCTCTCACATAGACTTTTGATTGCTTTAAAGTGTATGAGACATCGTTCATTCGAGCGAATAAAGTCTTGCATAACCGGAGACATTTGTCCCTCTTGAGAACTTGATTCCATTTTCTTGAGATGTGTGACAAAGTTGATTCAGGATCGTTGCAACGAAATAGGAGTTGAGGTTGTTGACGGTTAAACTTGGTTTTTGTTGTGAAGTCTTGATGTGTTGTTGATGATCGTCGTTGAAGTTGTAACAAATTAAATAACGTTACGAAACTTGATTCAAGTATAATTAAGACAAAGTCAAAAGTTTACTGTTTCGACAAAAGTTATGTAAATTACAATTTAGATAAACTCGACAATTTCTATAGAAATTTCAATTCGACCAAAATTTATACAAATTATGGTTAAATATCAATTTAGATAGAAATATATCTAATTTATATAAATCGGTAATTTATATAAAATCTAACACTTTTATACAAAAGATTAGATAACCGTTTGTCGAAGTATTTTACACTCTTATACAAGAGTAAAAATACCGAGTTCACTTTCGAGTTGACGAAATTACGTTCGAATCAAATCCTTAAAAGTTATCTAACTTTGAAGTTTTTTAATCACAATTGCGAGGGCCAAAAGTGTCAAATCCGAAAGATCTCTTAAGGCAGCTGAAAGTACAAGGACTGAAGTTGCCAATTTCAAAAATTGCACCAATTGCGAGACAAATCTTGAATTGCGAGACCAATTCCGAAAAAAACAGCTCCAATTGCGAGACTTAACGAGAATTGCGAGAGACAATTGCGAGAAGGCCTTCAATTGCGAAACTGCACACAATTGCGAGAAAGCCTTGAATTGCGAGACACAATTGCGATAAAAACCACCAATTGCGATAACAGTGTAATTGCGAGACCAGCAGTCGAATTGCGACAAAACACTGAATTGCGAGAGATAAGCTGAATTGCGACAAAGTACTGCAATTGCGAGAAATCAGCGCAATTCCGATAGATCTGAGCAATTCCGGAGTTTTCAGCTTTTTCCCACTTTTTTGACTTTTGAGCACCTATCCCACGTGACACCTTACAACTTTTCCTTACACCTTTCACCAACTAGTCAATATTCCTAACACTTTTCCCACTTGGACCAATATTATATCAAAGATATTCCAATAACACAATCTTAACCAAGATTTTGATTATGTACGATCTATGAACCAAGAACCACACAAAAATCTTCCAAACCAAGTTGTTAGAACATAAAATAACCACAACTTACTGCCTTTGATTTTTGTATAGATCGAAAAGAAATATAAAACACAAATTGTAACTTTTCTATAAAAAGAAAAATAACAATGGATGTTTTAGTTTCTAAGATCAAACAAAAACACTCTTTGTTCTTGAGACTTGCGTTCAGTAGCCAAAAGAGCACAAATGGCCATGTTTTTAAGAGATAAAAAACGCAACACAAGTGTATTTTGCAATAAGATTCGAACACAAGAACTTCCTACCTCGTTAAACGGTTGTTGATACCACTTGTTGTTATCGATAATCACTCTTTATCACACTTGTATGCTCGTTATGCACTAGAAGAGATGGGACAAAGTGTATGTTGGATCTTATGTATTTAGAGAGAATATGAGATGTTAAAGTTTATTTCTTTTATTTCACACAAACACACACAGTGAACCACTCTTCAAATGAAGAGATAAAGTGCTTTAAATAGCACAGCCACTTTGCCCTAAAAGGCTTTTTGTGTGGGCTTGAGTGGGCTTTTAGGCTTTAGCTCTTGGATTGAGCTTTTACATAACTTTCTAATACTAATAAAAGCCCACATATTACAAAGTTCTAATTAAAAGAGAATGACCATCACTTTAACTAAAATTAAAGGCTAATTACATTATTTATAAAAGGTAAATAAGGAAGTACTCAAAGAAAATCAGTTGAATCAATTGCCTGCAACACGTGTCATCACATAAATATTAGGTCTAATTACTTAGGCTACCTACAGTGGTCGGTCGACAGGCCGGGTCATCCTTGTATCGACCGAGTCGCCACCACTCCAAGTAGTCGGTCGGCTCCAAAATAGGCAACCCCTTCGTCCCCTCGACCGATTTTGTGTAATCCACAAAATGCCAAAAAAAATGTACCGTTTGATAATTTAAAAAAATAAAAAAACACTTTTTAAATTTTTTAATTTTAACCCCTTTTAACACTATAAATACCCTATTTATTTTATCATTTTATACACAATTTATATGCACTTTTAATCTCTATCAAAAATCTTAAATGGTTTGTTCGCTTCCACATAACGTCAATGAAATCAAAGCTATGGTTCATAAACAAATCGAGGATGATAAAGTTCGTCAACTAGCCATTATAAACTTAGCCATTGAATTTGAGAATGCAAGCATAGCTAAAGATGATCTAAGTAAAGCATACGATCAATGCAGTGACATTACACAAGAGAAACGTGCTTTGATCGACACTTTTTTGAAACAAGAATATGATAAAGATTATGAGATGCATAATGCTTTGTTTAGAAAGGCGGGAAAAATAGAACATCAGATGCATCTAAATATGTTTGGATGCATGTAAAAAACAAATAGGACTATTGTGTTTTTGTATTATTTTTAAAATTTCGTATTGTAATTTCTATTTTTATTTAAATGAATGAAAATTTATTTACAACGAGAAAGATACAAAGTAGAATACGAAATTTTATTCATTGAAATACAAAGTAGAATACGACATTGAAATAAAAATACAAATTACGATACGATACGAAAACACAAATAATCCTACTTGTTTTCTTTGTGCATCCAACGGATTTTGTGACTGATATTATCGTGTATTTCCTGCACACATTTCCACAACGATTGTTCAATCTCGTAATCTTTCGAGGCTTCGACTTTCAAAAATTTGTCAATCCATCACGTCTTTCTTGCGGAATGTCTTTGCATTCGGCATATTCTTTCCTCAAAGCTTGTTTTGCCGCGTATGCTTGGTCAAACAGCCTGGTTACGTCGATAATAGCTTCCTGACGAGCGGCATCATCTTCATCACATTTTTCTGAACATACGCTTTGATTTCTTCGACGGTATGTGGGAGAGAACAAGACATAAGAAATGTTACCATTTGTGTGTTGAGAAATTGAAATTAGTGTGTATTGAAAATGAAAATGTACGGGATATATATAGTGTAAAAAAAGATGGGTTTTTTTTGAAAAAAAAAATATAGTCGGTCGTCTTACTGTACCTAAAAATTCTCCTGTAGGTCGCAAGAGAGAGAAAGCTGAGGTGGCAGGAAAATTGAAAATCGCTGAGGGTCACTGTTGTGGGTAGCCTTAGGTCCATGTTTCATTTTTCAAATCAAAACTTCATTTCTCACCCTCAACTATCAAACAAACACAAAATAATTTGAAATTATCATATTACTTAAATCACGAAACAAAACTAAATGTTTACTTTCTAAAAGTTTACCTGGCTGTAAAGACTTTTAAAATACAATTTGAATGAGTCTACATACATATAATGCAAAAATGTTTTTCTTTAATCTTTATAAAATAATGTTCAATCCCCAAAATACCTTTTAAAACTTAAATTTCAATCTTACTTTCTCAAATAAAAATGTTCTTAAAAATAGTTTTTGAAACAGTTGCATTAAAAATAGATTTTGTTCTAAACTTAATGTTGTTTATAAAATTACATAATCTTTACTATTTTTTTCTTATTTACAAATTTATGTCAATATCGTTCTCAGTCCCGATCCATATTTCAATCCCAATTTGCTGAAGTGGAACTGATATGATGTTAAGTTGTTGTCATCTCGGATGATAATAAAGACCTGTCAACGTAAATTGCTACACCTTACATGAAACACTTAACCAAAATATCTCAACTATAACTATTTGCCTAAATAAAATTCCGTCAATATGCACGGATACACGCCTAGTCTTTTTAAAGGCACAATTTGTTGAACATATAAGAGCTCATACGGGGTTTCACTTGAAAATTAATTTGTAATGATTGAGCCGAATATCATGATACTTATAATTTTCATGATTTCATATGTCGCGAAAACATATAATCCAATAGGAGGTGTTGAGGAAGAGCAGCAGTGTCTTCTTCATTCTCGCATTAGCGACTTAATTTTATCAAACCATTCCTAATCGTTGGGTTTGGTCGTTAGAAGCCTCGAGATAGTTTTCGGTTACATCAGTTCGTAACATTATTGATGACTCATTATTGCCAAAGTAGGATGTCTATACTAAATGGGTTAAAGTCATGCCCATAAAGATTAACGTGTTTGCTTGGAGAGTCTGTTTAAATAAGTTGCCTACCAGGTCAAATCTTTCCCTTAGAGGCTTGAATATTTCTTCTATTGTATGTCCTCTTTGCAGCGCCTAAGTGGAATCCGCTTCCCATCTATTCTTTACGTGTCATATGGCTCGTCAATTATGGAGGAATGTTATGCGTTGGTGGGAGCTTGAGGACATTGATTTAGCTTCTTATGATGATTGGCTCCTTTGATTAAATAGCTCTCGTTTTTCTAAGCGGTTGAAGGATATTTTTGAAGGTGTCTGCTATGTGAAGTGGTGGTTAATTTGGTGTTTCAGGAACCAACTGCTTTTTGGTGATATTCATCAGCGAAAGGAGCTTCTTTTTTATGACGGTTAATTTATCTTTTAACTGGTGTTATAATCATTGTAATTTTAAACTTAACTGAGTTACTTGGATGAAGAATCCAAGTACCTTTACCTTGTAATTTCTTCTAGCGTCTTGCTAGTTTTAATAAATCTGTTGTTAAAAAAATAAAACAGTATTTTAGTTTCTTAGTTCTCACCTCTACAAAACTTATTCTTTATTTATTTTTTTATTATTTTTTTAACTGACTAATTTATAAGGTTTGAAATCATCATTAAACAAACTTAAAAGTACAACCGAAATAAAATCAAAAGCTTAAGGTGATTACAACATAAATGGTCTATCCGAAAATATTCCGCTGCAAGACGCAAGTTATCGCACTCGTTACTTTTGCAATACTAACAATAGAGAAAAGTTCATTTCGGGACTAAGTTTTTTTTACATGCTGAGGGACAAATCCCCATCATCCATCTAGTTTGATCTAATAGTGGGGATTAACCTAAGATTTAATATGTCGACCTAAGTCCATGTATTTTTCTTGTCTATTTTTTTTTAACTCACGTTTTTTTTAATTAACTTTTTTTTAAATTTATGTTTTTTCCACTTTCTTACGTTTTCATACGTTTTCGTCAATTTTCTTACGTTTTCGTCCATTTTCATACGTTTTCGTCCATTTTTTTAAAGTTTTCTTCCATTTTTAGACGTTTTCATCTGTTTTCAGACGTTTTCGTCCATTTTAATAAACTTTCGTTCGTTTTTATAAGTTTTTGTCTGTTTTCAGACGTTTTTGTCCATTTTCATACGTTTTCGTCCGTTTCTATACTTTTTTGTCTGTTTTCATACGTTTTCAAACATTTTTGTCCGTTTTCATACGTTTTCGTCCGTTTTCATACGTTATCGTCTGTTTTATTACGTTTTCGTCTGTTTTCAGATGTTTTCGTATGTTTTCATCCGTTTTTATAATTTTTCGTCCGTTTTTGTTCGTTTATATACGTTTTCGTCCGTTTTCATATGTCTTCATCCGTTTTTATATATTTTTGTCTGTTTTATGACGTTTTCGTCCGTTTTCATACGTTTTCAGCAGTTTTTATACGTTTTCATACGTTTTCATCCGTTTTGTCTTTTTTTTTTGTTTTCGACCATTTTTCATACATTTTCGTTCGTTTTCAGACGTGTTTTTACGCATTCATACGTATTTGTTCATTTTCTTATGTTTTCGTCCATTTTCATACGTATAAAAACGGACGAAAACGTATGAAAACGAACGAAAACAAACGAAAACGTATGGATACGGACGAAAACAAAAGAAAGTGAAAAAAACCGTGAAAATCACGTGTGATATTCTGAATATCACTTGTGATTTTCATGTTACAAAACATTAATTGAAAATCACTTAGGATATTCAGAATATCACATGTGATATTCAAAAACGTATTACAACGTCTGAAAACGGCCGAAAACATTTAAAAACGTATGAAAACGGACGAAAACGTAAGAAAACGGACGAATATTTAGGAAAACGGACGAAGACGTCTGAAAACGGACAAAAATGTATAAAAACGGATGAAAACAGACGAAAAAGATGAAAACGGACGAAAACGTATAAAAACTTATAAAAACGGACAAAAACGAACGAATATGTATGAAAACGAAAAAAACGTAAAAAAGAAAAAAAAAATGAATTTAAAAAAAACGTGAATTAAAAGAAAACGTGAATTAAAAAAAAAAAAAAAAAAAAAAAAAAAAAAAAGACATAGAGTTAGGTTGACTTATTAAATCTTAGTTTAATCCTTACCATTAAATCAAACTAAATAGATAGTGAGATTTGTCCCTCATTATGCAATAAAAACTTATTTTCTAAAATAATGCACCTCGCTAACAATGATAATTATATTCATATCATTGACTATTTAACTTACATATCTATTACAGTAACATACATATTATATTCTTTATTTTTGTTTGTTGATAAATGATATTTAAATGCGAACTTTATTTTATAGCTAAAAAATACCGAGTATATCTATTCAATCCGCTATTTTGTAACTCATATACTGTATAGAATAAATATGACTTCAAAAATGGGGGATAACACAAAAAAGCAAAGGCGATAAGAACCCAAAAGTCATTTATACTGTTCATCTCGCCCCCCATTTTCATTCGACCCTCGCCACTCATTTTCTCTCTCTAGATTCCCTTTTTATTATTATAAATCTGGTGACCGTCGGTACTGTTTCATATGCCTACTAGTTTTTATTTTTACCCATCATCAACAAGTACACCCTTAATCATATCTCTCAGTTTTGGTATCAGTGATGCTTTATTTTTTTGCATTTTTTGCCTTTTTAACTCACCAAACCCTAGATATATCTTGTACTTTTAATTTCCTTATATGGGTAACTTTTCTTTTTTATTTTCAGATCTAGTTTTATCTATGTTTTTTTTATTTATGAAAACACATCTGGTACCAGTTAGGCTATGTCGAGTTGACAGAAGAGAGTGAGCACACAAAGTTAAATTGTACCTAAATGGAATTGTATGATTATTTTTTGTGCTCACTCTCTATCTGTCACCTTGTATTCTTTGCTTGGTACCTTTTGTTTTGTTTTAATCAAAATTAAACATGTTTTTGTATGAAGACACACACCTGAAACAGTAGTCTCTTGTTGGTATCTTTGTTTTGGGATTTCAGTTTATATAAATAATGATTATGGTACTTTATATTATATTTTATTGCTAGACTAGTTAATTAGCAGTAGGGTTTAGTTTGATGTAAGTGATTTTACATGGCTTACTGTGCTAAATCAACTGAAAACTGACATTATTATTATATGACTCTTGTCTTTAACACTATTGTTTATTTAGTTCTTTTTTCACGCATGATATTTGTCACAGAAATGTTGGAACTTGAACGGATTATATGTTCTTGATTTTTATTCATTTCTTTGCATTTGTCACAGAAATGTTGGACATTATTATTATATGACTCTTGTCTTTAACACAATTGTTTATTTAGTTATTTTCTAGAAGTCTTAATAATTAAAATTTGCAGCATACTCGTAAGCAATATGTTCCCTCTTTATTTCTAAAATTTATTTGTCTAGCTCTAGCTGGTTTTAACTGTTGGGATCCTTCACTTACATGAGGGACAATTTACTCGTAATGCAGTTATGTCACATGCGTGTGCTCTTGGCTTCTTGTCCGACAATTTATGACTATTCTAATATGCATTAACTTATTAAGCTTTTAATTGTTATAAAATAAAACGAATTGCTTTGATATGGATCGTATAAGATCCAAGTCAATATCACAATTTGTGATGAAGGTAGGTTACTTTCTTTTAGGCGATTAGAATATATACAAAAGGGAGTTAGAAGGCTACAAATTAAAGGTTTGGATAGAGCGTTACATGGGTTACAAATCCACGCTATCTAATTCTCATGAAATTTCATTTGTCTACAAGAAATCTAATTAAACGAGTTTAATTTGATGTTATCTAAAATGAGGTGTTTGTTGGGACATTTTACTGCAAACACTTTGTCGTTCGTTGATCTCCATAGATGTTGTTTGCGCCACTTTTATCGGAAATGCCGTTCCTTGAAGGTAAGTTACTATCCGCTCAATTGATAATATAGTAGCTAATTCACCCACAAACGATGTGGTATTTCAATTATGTTTACTAGGTTGGCATCGAATTAACACATGAGGCATAACAATGTTCAATTGACGGTTGAAATCAGTCATTTTATATATTTTTAATAATTTTTTCTAATACTTGCACTACATAGTTGATTGCAGCATGTTAGAGCTTTTGAGTATGATTACTTCAGTTCATGGTCGATTATTGGCTTTTTGAAGGTTGAGATACCACTCAATTTGCTATATTTTGAAGCAAGCATCACTTTTGTTTGTAAGTCCTACTCCATTTCGTCCTACTCCATTTCTGTTTACATCCCAACTTATGAAGTTATCTGTTGTTGGTCTTAAAGATTATGTTTATTTTAAGCAAGATTATGTTTATTTTAAGCCAATCGTATATCTATGCTAGAGATCTATTCCAATTGTAGTTTAATTATTTTAATAGTTACCTGTTTTAAGTCATTTTATGAAACAATGTTGTCGGTTAGATTATATATACATGCTCATTGTTTGTATTTTTCCAGTGGTGTTCTATATATCATGTCTTTCGTAGAGTCCAAGATTTGCAACATGAATCTTCAAACATTGAGCTGATTCCAAATATTAAAAGATTAGCAAGTGAAATGTTTTATGTCTCAATGACTATTTCTCTTTTTGCTGTTGTGGCTTTTGGAAGGGTCATGGAGGTGTGGGGGGCCCCAAAAATGAGGCCCGCTCTATGTAGCTCTTAAAAGTGTTGCTGAATGTTAGGTTGCAGTATATGACAATGAATGTTTTCATTAATGTGTGGGTTTTATCTCAAATAAGGTAGCTTATATAATTGTAAGAAGCTTTCCTCATGTAGTATAGACCTAGGTAGTATGGCTTTAAAGGACTTCAACTATATAATCTTGTTAGGTCATTGGACAATTTATGGTCTACGACTCTACTCACCATAGATTCTTGTCATGGTAGTCTTGTAAGATTACGAAGATGATTATCCACTTGAGACTGAAAACCAACTTACTTCTTGGATTGGAAAGGGTGCGGTTAATAGTTTATATTCCAAATTCAAGCCAGTGATATTGATTGGTGGTTAAGAAGGTCAAGCTCTTGTTATGTACTAGTTAGTATCCCAAATCAAGAATATTGATGCACTTTTGATTGTTTTGAGCTGGTAATCAAGTCTTGGACTTTAAGAACTTTATAGTGAGCTAGAAGCCAGAATATGTAGTTTCTCATGCTTTATGCATGCAATCGGAAACTTCCATATCAAATATTCAAAACTAATTGTATTCATCTGCTTTCGAATTTCATGTTGGCTGCTATGTTAATACTGCATTAGCTAATGAGTGTGGTTGTAGAGAGAGCAAGTTCAATAATTTAGGAAACAAATCGTATAATAGATAAGGGAAGGATACCAAAAACAAAAGAATAGGAGCAGAGTAACAATATAGAGTTAAAATCAAACAAAATTAGGGGAAACACTTGATAACGTCTGCAGGCAAATTTGCAGCAAGAATCGTGTGTAGATCGTAGTTAACTGTAGCCCAAAGCGAATTGGTAACTCAGCACTAGAAGCGTAGGGACTTGGTGGTGTGAAGAGATGGTGTCACTGCTGTCGTACCTGCTTGTGATAGTGGTTTTAGAGAGGAGTTGTGGTCATTAAGGTGGTGCGGAAACTAATGATGTTGATGAACAAGGTAAAATTAAAGGATAGTGATTCTAGAGGATGGAGATTTAGAAAAAGGATAATAACCATGGACCCTCTGATCTACACAACAAGACCAACATTTAGAAGATGGATTAGAATTTGAAAGGTACCTTTTGTTGATTAAAAAACATTTATATTTGTGATTTAGTTTCTCAAAATTAAGATCTTAGTTAAAAGAAACTAAGATATATATCACCCTATTGGGAAAAATAATGGTGCAATAACCAAATTAAATTCGAGTTTTACTAAGTTTTACAACAAATGTTACTCTAATTATCGAGGCCTCTTTTAAAAATGTCGAATTTAAATATTTCTTGTTAGCATACCAATTAAAAATGTGTATGATATGCAAAAGTGTTAACACATGTACATGTGTGCCAACAGAATGTCTGAGTTATGATGTTTATAGCTTTTTTGGATACTAGAATTAATGCTTTGTCTAACGCATTTAGATCTAACTATAACACTAGAGGGCTTTAAGCTTGTAAAGATACAAGAAATACTGGTTCACTGACTTAAAAACATGAAAATTCTTTATTGTGCAGTCATATCTTGATTGCTGCTGGAAGAAGGACTGTGTTTATCTTCACACTTTAACATGCCAATCCTATGATTAGAACCACCTAAGTTTTGTTTCTTAAGAGTACGCACCCTTGAAGCTGTGAACTTGTTAGAACTTGAAAGCGTTAGATTCTATAAAGGTAAGAAAAAGCACACCATTTTGATTTATCATGTCCGGGTATCTGTTAGTTATTGAGAAGCCTCATCTGTTGACCTCTCAGTTTTACGTTATATCCAATTATCTCTTGCACATCTTCTGATGAAACTTTTTCTGATTTTGAACAATGACCATTGCAGAACTAACGGAAAAATGGTGAACTAATTTGAAACCACAATTTTCACATTGGAGGATTATTTTGATATGAAGCTGTTGGGCGCTTTGGTATTCAAGAGAAGAATAAAATAAGTGGACTCAGCAGTACGTTACATACTGTATGGTACTCAATTTTCTTGGAAACTATCCCCGATGTTTATCAACTAGTAGAATTTTCTGATACAAACCAACACCATTGAAATCAAGTTCCAGAGAGATTCTAATTAATAAACATATTATACTGATATGTCAATATATGAGCATGTTATGAATGAAATCCTTACTTTATCATACCATAAACTGAAGAACGAATGGTACTCAAAGATAGAAAAGAATACGATGAGAATAAGATGGAGAATAAGAGAAAGATAGATGAGGAATCGGCACAATAGAGAAGGAGATGAAACTGTGAATGTATTAGATTAGAAGAGAAAGAAAGAAGAGAGAATACAAAGCACACACTCCCACCTAATCCTCACTACTGCACACTTACAAATGTTGTAGGAGTGTGTGCTATAAAGAATGAGATAGATGCCCTAAAGGCTTTACATGGGCTTTGGTTGGGCTCGTGGGTTGGACTTGGGTTTTCTTACATTACATGAACTTATGTCTTTAATAGAAGTTACATAGATTTGTCCAATCCCACTCGCCCTTCATCTATTCTACAATATCACATACGACACAAATACAAAGTCGATAAATACGGAATGACCATCACTTTACTTTATAATTTAAATGCTAACAGAGCAAGTACCTGCTGATTCTTTTTTCTTGGTGGAACCATTTTCCTCGGATATGATAAGTGGATTTGAATTTTTCTTAAATGTATTAGTCGCAGGTATTTGCTAAATTGTAAATCAAATTATATTATTTCCTGTGATATGTAATTGTGCTACATTGGTTTTTTAGCTTGATCGCAAGCTAGCCCCATGGTGACCTATCAATAGGTCTCATGCATGCTAGCAGAAAGATCTAAGAGGGGTTGAACACATAAATTGAAAGAGCAAAACACAGTATGCTGATTATAAGCATTTGTTTGCATGTTTTGATTAAGTTATAGTAGCATGCTTCTTAAATGGTTAAACGTTTGAAATATAGTAGACTTGTGTGTTTCTGCAGTCCTTTGATGAGTGAGTTAATTACCATTGTCGTGTAGATGGATGAAAAACTAGGGTCCAGAATTTAATTATTCAATTATTTTATTTTTTTATTTTTTATTTTTTTTTTATTCAATATTAGATGAATGAACCACTTGCATATGACTTTTGCATACACGCGATTTTGGTACTAATGTCATTTAATTTAAAATATCTGCTTTTATTATTAAAGCTTTTATTATTAAAACCCCGTGCGCATACCTTATTTTGAATATTACGATAAATTTAATTTAACAATAATTCCAAATATTCTTACTTTAATAAATAGAAAAACCATAAATATTTACGAATATAGGGCTTGCATATATATCCCTCCCAAAGTGAATAATTGCATATATATCTTTTGTACAAGTTTTTGATGCACATAATACAATGGCTTTTATGCATGCTTTGGATATATATACAATTTTGCATTTTCGAAAGGATATATATGCAAAAGCCCCAATATAGTAATTTTGTATTATAATCATACGCGTGCACAAGATTATTTGGTGTTACTTGACAACAATCTTTTATATAATACAACAAAACCTCTAGTGGGGACTTTTACATTTAAAAAAAAACAAATCATACTATATTAAGTAATAATCAAATTATTATTATTATTATTATTTTAAATAATAAATAAGAAAAGCCTAAATATTTCTAAATTTATCCATATTCTATAAAAGACGAATTTGATTTGTGATCATTCAAAAAAAACTTACAAAAATATATGTGTCAAAAACTAAAAAAATAAAACTTGAAAAAAGGTGGAGCAAGTTTTTCAAAGATTTGGGCTAAATATATGTGTCAAAAACTAAAAAAATAAAACTTGAAAACGGTGGAGCAAGTTTTTCAAAGATTTGGGCTGAAACTTAAAATTCAGTATCATTCCCACTAAAAATCCTGAAGTCCCAACATTCTCAAATTCCTCTTCCATCAATCAAACTCAATCTCTTATCAATCATCCATGCACAATCATTGACACAATAACATCTCCTCCAAATCTAATTAATATTAAAACCCACTACATTCGTAAATAACCCTAATTCAATACCTCAATCAAAGTACAATAGTTTTGAAGGTCCTGTTATAATAATTAAAACCCGAAATTAAAAATAATAATTTATTTAAATGATTAGAAAAAACCCCGCGCGTGCGCGAGCATTATATCTAGTAGTAATAAATATAATCTCATGCGTGCATATAATTATTTGGTATTACTTAACAAGAATAGCAATAAATGTAGTATTTATTCATGTGAAAATTATATATTAGCTTGGGGATTTCGTATTATGGTCAGTTTAAAAATGTTCTAATTTTGATATTTATAACCATGTATGTAATACAAAATGTATATACAAAATTTTGTGTTACGATAAATTAGTTTGATTTTGTACAAAAAACCAAGTTGTAAAAATCGCTAGGCGCTAGTGAGGCGGTTGGATAGGGCCTAGCGATTAATCGGTTAGGCGGGGATTAATCGGATTGGATTTTTTATACACAAAATTGTAATTTTAGATATTATATAATATATTATATCTATGAGATAAGCATAGTGCATCAAAATTTAAATATTTCAAGTGTTCAAATATAAACATAATACATAATTCTTCAAAGTTCAAAGTCAAACATAGATATTACTCGGTTTGTTGACCATTTTTAAGCGATCTTTGACCGATTTTGTCCGATTAATCGGTTTGTTGACCAATTTTTAAGCGATTTTTAAGCGATTTTGTCCGATTAGACCGATTTTGTCCAATTAATCGGTTAGTTGACCGATTTTTAAGCGATCTTTGACCAAACCGATTAAATAGGCCGATTATGATAAATCCGGGCGCTTAGTGACCGATCATCGATTATGCGCCAATTAATCGCCCGCCTGAGCCAATTTTTACAACAGAGCAAAAAACTAATACAAAATTTTATACATGAAGTTGAAACTTTTTTTTTCGAACGGCAATTTGATTAAAAACTAGCAATGAGCTAGAAAATAATTACAAGGAGTCGGAGAGGGCATTACAAGGGTTTTACAAAGCCACTCAAACCAATCAAATGATGATTTCCTATATCTATTTGAGATCCACGTAAACGTGTATTGCTTAACATCATTTAGAATGAGGTCTTTATTTGGTCTTTTGTAGTTGAAGGTAGATTCATTCCGGAAGCGCCAAAGGATCCATAGAGTAGATGGAGCAACGACATCAAGCATGATGGACCTTTTTGGTGGAACGTTTGCATGGCTTTCAAGAGTAAACACATCGTTAAGGTTGTCAATGTATATATTGTGTAAATTCCACCACTTGAGAACTTCCTTCCATGTAGTTTTTGCAACACAACAATTGACAAAGATGTGCTCTTCCATCTCAAGATCATTATCGCAAATTTTGCAACGAACTGAGTGAAGGTCAATGCCCCTATGATCCAAGTTGATTCTAGTTGCCATTCTTTGATTTGAGATCCTCCAAGAAAAGTGTTATTGACCTTGATTGGTACAAGTGTATTCCAACTAGTTGGTTTTGGGTAAGGAGATTGCAAGGAATTGATGATTAGATTTCTCATACCTTTTACCGTGAAGGTTGTGTTGTCCATAATGCATTCGCATTTGTCTTGCTCAGTTGTGATATGTTTGTAATTCCATGAGATCGTTATGATCATCATCTGATCTCATCTGCCTTAACTAGGCCCAACGAAATCGAAGTCCACGAGGTATAGCAGGCCCATGGGCATCCAAATCAGATCCAACTCGAGCAGCAAGTGTAGGCCCACTAACACTTAAAGGAGCAGGCGAAAAAGATATTGGGAAAGGCAGCAAATCAGGCCCATTAGCAGTGTTAGTAAGATGTTGAGAAGGCAGCAAATCAGTGGCACTGTTGGCGTATATTTGGAAGGAAGCTCGATCACATACCTTACATGATGGGTTTGTCTCTAGCTGAAATAGCCTTGGGTATACGAGACAAAGGGGTGAGTTTCCAACCCATTTGTCTAGCCAAAAGCAGGTATTTTGGCCATTCCCAATCTTAAATTTGAAGAGAGAGTGCAAATCAATCCAATGCACACTTAATTCATAATTTAGCTTAGCAATTTGATACTATGGCCCCGACTTACTTCTAATAGATGTGGCATCATGTAACCCACCTTGAGGGCCATAGATCGAGCAAACTACCTTCCACCATAGTGATGTTTGTTAGGAAAAGAATCTCCACCACCATTTAGCTAGTATGCCAATGTTACTTATCCTAAGACTTCCAATACCAAGGCCTCCTTGATTAAGTGGTGATAAAGTTTTATCCCAACTTATCAACGAAATTTTATTGGAATCCTTCGCACCACCCCAAAAGAACTTTCTACGAAATGATTCAAGCTTATTTAAAATAGTATTTGGGGCTTTGAATGTAGAAAAGAAATAAACTCCAAGGCTTCCAAGAACGGATTTCGTGAGGGTGAGTCTACCGCTAAATGAAAGGGACTTTGATTTCCAACTTGTAAGGCGTTTGAGAAAACTATCAAGAAGGGGTTGCCAATTTTTACATCTTGACATTTTTGCTCCAGTGGGGAGTCCTAAGTAAGTACATGGGAGGTGGGATGGTTGACAGTCACTAGAAGAAGCTAGAGCATTTACGTCAAGCTCACTAAATCCGATTCCAAAGAGTTTACTTTAGTTGTAGTTAACCTTGAGCCCGGAAGCAATATGAAAGCAAATGAGAATTCTAGACAAATTCAAGATATTCGGTTTAGACCATTCCCCGATAATAAGTGCGTCATACGCAAATTGAAGATGAGAAACATGGACTTTTTTTTTGCCTACTTCAATGCCACGAAACAGATTTTTGTTTTTTGCATCAACAAGAACCACATTGAGAGCCTCTATTGCCAATATGAAGAGAAAGGGAGAAAGTGGGTCACCTTGTCGAAGACCCTTTTCTACTCTGAATTCCGAGGTAGGGGATCCATTGACTAACACGGAGGTATGTGCCAATCTTAGACAAGCCATAATCCAGTGTCTCCATTTGATGCCAAATCCCATTTGACTCATGACAGAATCCAAAAACGACCAACTTAAAGTGCCAAAAGCCTTAAGGTTAACTTACCATTGACCAACTTAAAGTGTCAAAAACGACCAACATGAAGTTGAACCTAAGATTAACTTAGCTTTAAAAGTATTGGACTTACTTGTATATTGATAACATCAAATAGTCCTGATATTTTAGTGTCAATTTCCCCCTAATATGCTCATCATTTATATCATTTTACTTGAATACATACTCTTTGAGAGGATCTAAACACACACCTTGTGTTAGAGATACTTTGAGTGATACTAACTAGCACGCGGAATTTACTAGTTAATACTTAGAAGATGTTGTACGTATAATATATGAATGGAACAGTGATTGAATTTGTAAGACAATGAAGACTTGAGAATAACCAAAACAATTCAATATTATTAATGAATAATACGAGTGATCTATGTTATCACTAGGGTTACACAACCTTGAATCTCTATCAATCAATTGTACATAAACTCTAACCTAGGATCTCCTTTTATAGAACAAGGAGTCCTTTACAAGATAACTATAATATCCGTATAAGTCTAACTAAATAGGATATTCACTAAATCTTTTCTATACTTATCACATTACACATATTCAGAACATAAGCAGCACAAACTTCTTGTACTACCAGTACTAAGTTTAATCTTCAGCAGTCTTCAACTTAAGCTTATCGGTTTGTACTGTCAGGTTTAATTCCCAACAATCCTCCCCTAAACTTATGATTTCTCTCCAAATCACTAAGTTTTTTCTTGAATTAATCTCTGTAAAAATTAAATTTTACTCAAATTTTCCCGCCAAAAAACTCATTTTTTTTTTTTTTGGAATTGCGATAGAGTTGACTGCAGAATTGCGAGAGGCAATTGCAATAGCCAATTGCGAAAACCAATTGCGAAAACCAATTGTGAAAACCAATTGCGAAAGCCAATTGCGATAACCAATTGCGAAAGCCAATTGCGAAAACCAATTGCGAAAACCAATTGCGATAACCAATTGCGAAAGCCAATTGCGATAGTCTATGACTTTTTCGAACCTCCAATAATTGAGCCAATAATTGAGATCCAACCACTCTTATCTAAATTCTTATACAAGAATTTCAATGCAGTAGTAGTTCGATGAAGATCCCAAAAGCAAGTCACTAACAATCTTTGAATCCCTTTTTTTCTTGATCAAAACACCTCAAAAATCCTTAAAAACTTATAAAGATCAAACCTTGATCGCCTTTTTTACTTATCCACTATATTTCGATACACGATCTAACCTTTTAACGCTATAACACAAGATTTTTGAAGATAGGATTCGATGAAAAACTACCAAAAACTCGGCTGATGAACAGTAACCGAGATAAAACACACCATAAATCACATTTTTTACCTCAAAAACACCACGATTCGCCCCTGGTTAGCTCTGATGCCAATTGTAGAGACCAAGATCACGTTCAGGAGGTCGGGGAAACTCGAAATAATGGTTAAACATGGTAGAATTAGTTTATTGAATGGGGGAGGTGTGTATGTTTTCTAGAGAGCGAAAGTAAAGAAAACATACACACCTCAAAGTAACCTGAGAATCCCACCTTCCTAGTTGTGACTAGGAAGGTATTTATTTCAACAATACAAGTCTAACTTAGCCATATTGTCTAAACTAGCTCTTGTACTTAAATGCTATTGCAATTCCCGACTATAACAAAACTTTAAAGGCTAACACTACAAGAATCAGGTCGATTACCCACGGAAATTACCCACGGACATTGATACGTGGGTATTTGCCCTCATATTACCCATTACTTACCCACAATTAGCGAATTCAAACTCTATGAAAATTTTCCCTCGATTTTTCCACAGTTTTACCCATAAATTTAGCCATTAAATAATATACCGTGTGTAGTCTGTGGCAAAATGATTCCAGCCAAAAAATTCCCCACATATTACACACAAATTTATTATCATGGGTAAAGTCATGGTTAATTATGTGGGTAAATTTTTGTTGCCCACGGATTACACACATCTTTTATTTTCGTGGAAATAGTTGTGGGTGATTTATGGGTCAAATTTATACCCATAGTTTTTCACACACCCGCTTTCTCGTTTAACATATCACGTGTAATTTTCCGTGGCTAAGTTTACATTACCCATTTATTAGACTCATCCTTTATGCTCGTGGGTAATTTGGTGTGTGTAATTTGTGGGTATAAATATGCCCGTAATTTTGGCGATGGTTAATTTTTGTGCCTAAATTATTGTGTTCATTTTTATGTAGGTAAAATTTTGTTACCCGCTATTTGTGCACATTTTTATTGTTGGCAAGCACATTTCACAAATGATACAACCCCATCAATGAATTCACGACTAAGAAAACCTATTATACATCCATTCTCATTTAAAACTCTATTGGGAGAATGGTAGTAGAAGTCTTAACTAAAATAGCAGCCTACAAATTAAAAGAAAAAAAACGCATATGAATCAAACTTCTTTAATAAAAATACATTGAAACAAATATTATGATATTGACAGTTTCGGAAATCAAGTATGATGATAAGGCAGTTGCAGGCATTAGTTATTATACAACAATAAGCTTAATCTATGAAACTAGAAAACCACATCGTTCAATTAACAATGTAAAAATAAGATCAATGAGGATGGCGGCTGGTCCACGGTTGAATTGCTCAAAACTACATCAATAATGGGCAGGGTTTTATTTGAGGATTTGAGGATTTAGAGCAGAACATAAGTTTGATGAAATTAGGAGTTAGTCAATTGTATTTGTTCACGTTATGTTTGGTACATAAGATTATTAAGATATTATGTTTATTTTTTGAAAAAATAAGTTACTTAAAATATAAGCTACGTTTGGCAGATAATACTTGTGAGGGATTATAAAAAAAATAATCTTATCTCTGAAAATTAAATGCTACTTCATGTAACTTATAAAAATAGTATTTTTTTATAATCTCCATTTTCATCTTGTGTTTCTGATAAATATTAAATTAGAGGTGTAACGAGCCAAGCCGAGTCGAGCCGAATTTTATTATTTGTGTTTTTGATATATATTAAATTAGAGGTGTAATGAGCCGAGCCGAGCTGAGTTCGAACTAGGCTCGTTTATTATAAGAGAATTTTGAGCTTGAGCCCAACTCATTTTGAGTAGAGATGTCAATTTTCGACAACACAATAACCACCAAGTAGACAAACAGTTTTGCGTTGAGAATAAACATATTTGGGTAAAAAACAGTCAACCCGTATAACCCCATTACATAAACCAAGGTTGCAAAAATTGCGAATCGGTAGTCGGTTGGTCGACCCCCTTGTAGCTTGTAATGGGTCTAGGTGGTATTAGTCGGTGATTAATTGGGTTGACATTTCTGGCCGGTTTCGGGTCGACATATAAAAGCTATACTTACATATGATTAAACTTATAAACACGTGGTATTTATGTTACTTAGCTGTCAAAAAATATGTGTTCATGTCACTCGTACTAATATTTGTCTTTTTTTTTGAATAGTTGTCTAAATATAATTTTATAAGTTCAATGATTCAATTATATAAAAGAAAATTAGTTTATTAAATTGTATAAGAATGTAAAATATAATAGCCTCATTGTGTACTAACCCATGTTTCATACTATTAAGTAGGGGTGAGCATCGGGTCAAACCCGACCTGACCCGACTAAACCCGAAACCAAAAATCCCCCAAATCCTAAACCGAGACCGAACCGAAACATACTCGGGTCGGTTCGGGTCGGTCGGGTTTGTCGGTTTTGTCGGATTTCGAACAGAACCGAGCCGACCCGATCCGACATTTCCGAAAATGTGTAACCTGACTTATACGCAACTTTTTTCGAATCGGGCCGGTTTCGGGTCGAAACGGGTCGAAAATTGGGTCAGGTCGGGTGGTCGGTCCAAATGCTCAGCCCTACGATTAAGTATTAATATTATCTTATAGCAACCATGTACATGACTCCAAAATTGTTTAGATATATAAAATTCTCTATAGATGTAAATAAGTTATCGTATCTAAACTAGAAAAAGTGATACCAGTAAAGTCACTCATATTTATATATTAAGTTATTTTATATTTTTATTTTTTGAAAGAAAGTTATATTATATTGATTCATCCATATCTCAATAGTTCCGTATCATATTAAATACCCATTGATTAAGAATGGGATTAGTTTCGGTATACATACATTCTAGATTTGTGAAAGAAAAATTAAGCGGCAGATGAAAAGGGTTTAGCGGGATTTTAAGGCGGCTCTTAAAAAAATCAAATTCAAATAATAAATAAATCCATAAAAAGTGGGTAGCAGTTGTTGAATAAGTATCACTACCTATCTCTTATAAACTTTTGTGGCTTCAGTTCAATAGGAGATACTAGAGAATTGAGGAGCAGTATCACAAAGATAGCAAGTTTTAACAAGTACAGTACCAAATTAGCTTACAGTTTGTTTATATTAAAGGTTTCAATATCTGTAATTGGAGTCTTCTGATGCCCATTTCGTAAATATTTTGCTGGTATTTTGCACCTTATTGTTGTCTCTTACATGTTCCAATGGAAATTTTTTATGTTCCAAATTGTACTTTTATTGAATAAGTGCTATGTTGTTTAGTTTTATTGAATAAGTGTTTTGTTGTTTTGTTGGTGTGTTTGGAAGAATGTTGCAGCATTTAAACAATTAAAGATAAGATACTATTTCTTTTATATGTTTGTCTTAGGGTTGATCCATGATCTACATTGAAAATGATGGTCGATAAAGATTAACTGTTACTAAGAATTTGTTCACATAAGTGAAGGTTTATCCTTTGTCACATGTACTATTGATGTTACTAACTGAGACTTGTGTGATGGCGTCATTGTTTGTTAACTGCTTAATCTACTCACTTTTTGTATAGTATCTAATAAGTGTCCTTGTACATGAAATTTTACTAGGTGCAGATATGCCGAGAGGAAGGGGATGGATCACAAGAAGAGTACTTCTCTCATATGCTCGTCCTAAAACGGCGGATGAGTCTCTAACTGATCCAATGTTAGCATTTAATTTAATGCTACTTAGAAGTGATGGTCATTTTGGCATTTAGAATAAATGTGTCAAGTGTAATATGTTGTAAAGTGGGCTTGTAGCATTAGAGTTAGTAGTGCAAAGTGTATAAGTGTAGTGCAAATACAAAGCCCACTTTAGGTCCAAGTCAAAGCCCACACATTTCCTATGTGTTGGCTGTGAATCGTATATACACACACACACATCCTTAGTTTTAGTGTGCCTCATTTTAGATAAGAAAAAAAGTGTGTGTGTGTGAGAGAGTAACACCCAAGTCCTTGTATCTTTTCTTTCTCTTTGAAGATAATATACATTTGACTTGAAAATCATACCATACGATCCATACTACTCTTGTTCTCTTATTGTGTTTGTGAGTGTCATCATCTTGTTCTAGTTTGTGTTGTATGTTAAAGTGATCGGTGTTCATTCTAAGTGAAGATCGACTTCTACAAGTGGTATACATAGAGCAAGGTTTCAAGGTAGGATTCTTGTTTGTGTTCGGTTCCAAAAACAACCCTTGTAACGTTTTCTATCTACAAACGCTACAATCTTTGTTTTTCTTGAACGTCATACGCAAATCAAGATCAAGTAAGTTGTGTTTTTTTTGGTGTTTATTCGAAGTGGGTATTCAAGCTACTGTGATTATTCACTTGTGTACATTTGTGGAATCTTGGATTTGGCTTGTTCTTCATCTTTGTGATCGTATGAATCAAAAAATTCTTGTATAAGAATTGTTTTGATTATTTTAGTACAAAAGGTGAATTATTGAAGTTGGTATAGTTGGTAGAAAAGTGGCAGAGAAGCATGGGGAAGTGAGAAAAAGGGCAAAAGTTGGTGAAAAGTAGCAGATTTTCGCATTTCAAAAAGTCAAAGGTGTCTAGGAATTGCATTTCTCTCGAAATTGCTTCATTTCTCTCTCGGAATTGCATATTTCTCGCAATTGCTGCTGTTTCATCGCAATTCGTCTCGCAATTGGCACTTTCTATCGCAATTCATGGTCTGTCTCGCAATTGCTCTATCGCAATTCAGTTGTCTCGCAATTCCACTTCTATCGCAATTGGGTCTCGGAATTGCTGTTTTTATCGCAATTGGTTTCTGAATTGAACCAGTCTCGCAATTGCAACATTATTTCGCAATTGGTGGTGTTTTATCGCATTTGGTCTCGCAATTCATACTTAAGACTCGCAATTGGTGCAATTTTTGGAATTGGCAACTTCAGTCCTTGTACTTTCAGCTGAATTAAGAGATCTTTCGGATTTGACACTTTTGGCCCTCGCAATTGTGATTAAAAGACTTCAAAGTTAGATAACTTTTAAGGATTTGATTCGAACGTAATTTCGTCAACTCGAAAGTGAACTCGGTATTTTTACTCTTGTATAAGAGTGTAAAATACTTCGACAAACGGTTATCTAACCTCTTGTATAAGAGTGTTAGATTTTATATAAATTACCGATTTATATAAATTAGATATATTTCTATCTAAATTGATATTTAGCCATAATTTGTATAAATTTTGGTCAAATTGAAATTTCTATAGAAATTGTCGAGTTTATCTAAATTGTAATTTACATAACTTTTGTCGAAATTGTAAACTTTTGACTTTGTCTTAATTATACTCAAATCAAATTTTGTAACTTTATTTAAATTTGTTTCGTTCAACCAATCCTACAACTTCATCGATCATCAACAACAAACCAAGGCTTCACAACAACATCAACCAAGTTCAACCGTCAACAACAATTCCTACTTTGTTGCAAAGATCCTAAATCCACTTTATCATACACAATATTTTAAAGATGACTACGCAACAAGACATACATGCCGCAGGTTCAGAAAACCGACCTCCAATGTTGGAAAAAGGTGGTTACCTTCTATGGACGAGTCGTATGCTTCGATATATGAGATCCAAACCTAATGGACAAGGTATACTCTTGGTTAACTCCGTCAAAAAAGGTCCATTCCAGCCTGGTGAGATTGAAGAAACAGCTGGAAACCCTAATGCAGAACCTCCCGTTGATCCAACGTACAGAATCAAAGAGGAATCGGATTACACTGAAGCAGATTGGAAGCAAATTGAAGCTGATCACCTAGCAATGCATCTAATCCAACTCGGTCTACCACAAGAAATATTTTGTGCTGTAGATAGCTGTGAAACTGCCAAAGAAATGTGGGATCGAGTTAGACGTCTTTGTCATGGTACAGAAATTGGCATTCAAGAAATGGAAAACAAGCTTTTGACAAAATGGGAGAAGTTCACAGCAACACCAGCTGAACAGATTGAATCTTACTACACACGGTTTTGCACTCTAATGAATGAGTTGATCAGAAACAATTTGGCACCTAAACAAATTGTTCAAAACATCAAGTTCATCAACAACCTTCCAGAAGAATGGGGACGATATGTTACTATTGTCAACCAAACTAAGAATCTTCATGATGTGAACTACGATCAACTCTATGACTTTCTCAAACAAAACCAAGCAGAGGCAAATGAAGTCAGAAAAGAGAAACAAGCAAAACAACAAGATCCTCTTGCACTCATAGTCCAATCACCTACACCTGCAACAGTCAGTGCACAACCATCATCATCATCATCCACTCAGCAATTCATGCAACAACAGTATATTCCACAATCACCATTCTACCTACAACAACAACATGTAATCCCACAACAACAATACCCACAACACCCAGATCAAGTCGATCAGGATGAGTCAACTGCTGCTTTGACTCAAGATTTTGCTTACCTATCAAAAGCATTCCAAGGACGTTATTCCACACCCACCAACAACAATCAACGAATCTCATCGAATACTCGCAACAAGCAGATTGCACAGCCGAGTTTCAACATGGGTCAGCAAGAACAGATGGTTGGGGGATATGGGAATCAGCAGGAATATGCTCCAAGATTTCAGATGGGTAATCAGAATGCAGGGCAGTATGTTGGTACTCAGATGGGTCAGTTTGCAGGGAATCAGATGGGTACAGCTGTTGGTAATCAAAGGGTACAGAATGCTGGGAATCAGTTTGGGAATGTTGCTCAAGGAGCTGGGAATAGAAATCAGGGGAATGTGATGAAGTGCTTCAACTGTCAGGGTATTGGTCATATGGCTAGGAACTGTCCAGACAAGCCGAATAAAAGGGATCCAGCGTATTTGCAGAAAGCATTAATGTTGGCAAACAAGGAAACGGCTGGACTTCAGTTGAGTGCAGAAGAGAATGACTTCATGGCTATTATGGACAATTTAGAAGATCAAGAGGACATCGATGCAAACTGCATTTTTATGGCAAATCTCCAGGAGGCAAAGTACGACACAGACTCAGAAGCACCTCCTGCTTTTGACACTAATGCGGTTTCTGAGGTACAACCATATGCTACATGTCACAATAATGAAATGTTTGATATGTCACCTCAAAATGAACAGCATCCTGAGACTCCTAATCTCATTTATGATACATACATGGACGAACCAAGTTGTAGTAATACTAATTCGGTAACTCCAGATATGGATCCTAATGAAGAATTCGAGTCACAGCATACTGATAATGATGAGGAAACACGTGCTATGTTTGAATCATTATTGCAAAAAAATAGTGTTGAAATAGAAAAGGTCAAAAAGGTCAATCGCGATGTTAAGGCTGCGAATGAAAAATTGACCACTGAGCTTGAGAGATATAAGGTGAATGCAAGAGCTTATGATTTTCATAACAAAAAACAGTCGGAACTTGAGGTTAGATTAAAAGATTCTGAGTTAAGAGAGAAACGTTTAAAAATCAAATTTGACACTCTAAATGTTAATTTGAATAACCAAATTAAATCTCTTAACAAGGAAATTTCTGAACTAACCAACGAGCTTTCAAAACAAAAATCAACTTATTCCAATCTTGAAAAAGAAAAGAAGGAGTTGAATGAAAGGTTTTCAAAACCTGAAAAGGATCTTCTTAAAGAGATGAATGACAAAAAGGAAACCATTGCAAAGTTGGATGATTTGCTTGTAAAAATGGGTCATTTTGCACAAACAGTTAATTTGTTAATAAACGATCCAAACCCGATTTTACATACATTAAAAAAGGTGGCTATCGGTTATGAAAACCCTTATATTCTCAAGAAAGCTCAGAAAGAACAGAATGTGCTTTTTAATGGTAATTTAGTAAATGCTATTCATAACCCTCCTTCGGGTAATGATTCTAGCGAAACGATTGAGCTGGCAGAAGAGAGTCGAAAGAAAATCCGACAATTGAACAGAGAGATAAAACCCATTAACTATAATGAAGTTAACAAACTTGCTGGGGTTCATCTTGTTAAAAAGGAGTCACCTCTGTTTTTTCAAAAACCAGTGGTTTTCACAAGACAAAAAGCTGTCTCAAAACATCTGCCTAACATCGAACAAATGGCATCTAAAAACACTTATGATTCAAGTGCAGCTAGACTATATTTGGTTGATCTTAAACAGAGAATTGAGAAACTTCAACGCATTGTGGCTTCCAAAATTAACAATAACAAGTTTGAATGGTTTCCGGGTGTTCAGGATGAACTGAAAAAGATTTTTGAAAAGGAAATTAATCCACATGTTGCTGCAATCTATGCGGTTGTTCAAAATGTGGAAAATAATCTTTTAAAAGAGTCTGCAGAATTTGTTAAGGACCACAAATCCTTAGTGAAGGAAGCTAATGAATACTTGGAACACATAAAAGTTTTGGAAAAGCAAAATGACTCTCTCTCTTTCGAAGCTCTATCGACTGATATCATGTCCATTATTTTCCAAACATATTCTGTTGAGGATGATGAAACACTTCGAGCTGAGACTTCTCAAATTGTTGAAAAATATGAAAAGGCGCTTTTGAAACTTGAAAAACAAAACTGCACATATTTTAAACAACTTGATACTAAAAAGGAAGAATGCAAGTATGACAAATTGTCGTATGAGCGCTCTTACAAAAATATGCAAGATCAAATCAATCTTTTGAAGTCTCAACTCGAAAGTCAAAAAGGGAAGGGTGAGGAAACTACGGGTATTGCACCATCAACCCCCTTGCCTAATGAGAAACAAAAAGAGAAAGCTGTTGTCAAGAACACTAATGTTATAGCACCTGGCCTTTATAGGATTAGTCCCACTACTGCGTCTGCCTCTACATCTAAAACATATAGGGCGATAGACAAAAGTAAGAAAGACACTCCAAATGAGTCTAGGAATGCTACTACAACATCTCAGGACAACAACAAAAATTCTAATGAGTGTGCCTTACCTTCTACAGGAATAGAAAGCAACTCTAGGAGCAAAAGACAGTCTAGGAGCCATAACAAGAAACCTAGTGTCTCGCCTGTTTCTGAGAGTGCAAGCAAGAAAGTAGAAGAACACCCTAGGAATTATCGCTTTCCAAGAAGAAACATGTATCATCTAGTTGTAATGATAAGACTCCTGTTTCTAATGCATGTAATGATTCTGATTGTTTAATGCAAAAGAAAACTTTGTCTGTAAATGCTTGTGATGATAATGTTTCTAATGATGTGAAAATGAATGATATGCCTGAACAGAAAAAGGTTCCTTTAGTAACTAAGGCTAAGTCTAGATATATTCGAAGACTTATTGCAAAAGCTAGAAAAACCACTAGCAGCCTATTGCCTAAGGATCACTCTAAGTTTTGTGCATGGAAACCAACGGGTAGAATGTTCACACTTAAGAATGGCACATTAGAAATAGTTCCCAATGCATCTAAGGAAACCAGTTCTAAGTGTAATTCACCTGTTTCATCTAACCCACTGGAACCAAATGTTACACGGTTTCCATATACAAATTCTTCTGTTCTTCACAGGTCATTGAAATCTGTCTTTGGATCGTCGACTCGGGTTGCTCCAAGCACATGACCGGGAATCTGAAGCTGCTGATCAATTTTGTGTGGCAGTTCATGGGGACTGTACGGTTTGGGAAGGATCATGTTGCAGCTATTCTGGGTTTTGGAGATCTTCGGTTTGGAAATTATCTGATCACTCGGGTTTACTATGTCAAAGGGTTGGGACACAATCTGTTCTCTGTCGGGCAGTTTTATGATGCTGATTTAGAGGTTGCTTTTAGGAGAAACACTTGTTTTGTCAGGAATTTGGTGGGAAATGATCTCTTAATTGGGAATCGTGGCACCAATCTCTATGCAATTGACATAAACCAAATGGTCTCTTCATCTCCGATTTGTCTCATGACCAGGGCAGGTGACACAAAATCCTGGTTATGGCATAGACGTTTGTACCATCTGAACTTTGACACGATCAACAAGCTTGCCAAAGACAACATCGTCTCTGGTCTTCCTAGATTTAAATACACCAAAGAACACCTATGTCCATCATGTGAGCAGGGAAAGAGCAAAAGAGCAACATTTAAACCTAAACCCGTACCTAGTTCGGTTGATAGGTTGCATTTGTTGCATAGGGACTTATGTGGCCCGATGAGAGTTCAAAGCATAAATGGGAAGAAGTATATTCTTGTAATTGTTGACGACTATTCAAGATATACATGGGTAAAGTTTTTGAGATCTAAGGATGAAGCACCAAGCACCATCATTGCCTTTCTGAAGCGGATTCAAGTTCTACTTCAAGCTCCAGTTAGGATAGTACGAACGGATAATGGCACGGAATTTGTCAATCAGGAGTTAAGAACATTCTTTGAAGAAACTGGTATTACTCACCAGACATCAGCTGTTAGAACTCCACAGCAGAATGAAGTAGTTGAAAGAAGGAATCGAACCCTTGTAGAAGCTGCTCGCACAATGCTGATTTATTCCAGTGCTCCGTTATTCTTATGGGCTGATGCAGTTTATACTGCTTGTTTTACTCAAAACCGATCCCTAATCCATCCAAGATTCAATAAAACCCCATATGAACTTGTCAACAACCGAAAACCGGATATTTCTTATCTTCATGTATTTGGCGCTTTATGCTATCCAATAAATGACAGGGAAGATCTGGGAAAGTTGAAGGCTAAGAGTGATATTGGAATCTTCATTGGTTATTCTGAAAACTCGAGGGCATTCAGGGTGTATAACAGGAGAACGAAAAAGATAATGGAGACAATGAACGTGAAGTTTGAAAAAATTTCACAAATGGCTTCTGAGAGACTCGCTCTAGAACCCGCGCTTAACCCAATGACTTCCGGACATATCAGTTCGGGACTCGCACCTCAAGGAGCTCAATCAATTCATGACGAACAACCCACAACTCAAGAACTAGATAATTTCTTCGAGTTCATGTACGATGAATACTATGGTGACGCTTCGACAAATGCATCTAACCAACATTCCGCTGCATCCACTCAACATCAACAACCACCACCAACACCACCAAATCCAGATGCATCCACAACATTTGAAGCTAGCGCACCAACTCCCTCAACATCAACATCATCTATATTTACTCAAGCAACTCCATTCATTGAAATTGTTCTACCATGAATTGATGAGCAAGAACAAAATAATGCTGTGTTAGACGATGAAGTCTTTGAAAATCCATTTGGAACGGAATCTGGTGAATCATCTTCCAGATTACATGAACCGACTAATACACATTTGTTCAGTCCAAGGTAACCTTCAACATTACAGTGGACAAAAGACCACCCAATAGAACATGTTATTGGTGAACCCTCAAGACCAATTCAGACGAGAAAAAAACTTCATACCGATTGCGACATGTGCATCTATGTCTGCTCAGTCAGTCTCATAGAACCTAAGAACATTCGGGAAGCAATGGCAGATAATGCCTGGATTGAAGCGATGCAGGAAGAACTTCTTCAATTTCAAATCCATGACACCTGGGATTTAGTTCCAAGACCAATTGACAAACTAGTCATTGATCTTAAGTGGTTATGGAAAAACAAAAAGGATGAAGAAATGACTGTGATTCGCAACAAAGCTCGTCTGGTGGCAAAGGGATACAGACAGGAAGAAGGGATAGATTTTGAAGAGTCATTCGCACCAGTTGCAAGGCTTGAAGCAGTCAGGATTTTCTTAGCTTATGCGGCTCACAAGAACATCACGGTTTATCAGATGGACATCAAGACGGCTTTCTTGAATGGAACTCTGAAAGAAGAAGTGTACGTGAGTC
Organism: Artemisia tridentata subsp. tridentata; assembly: GCA_021014915.2. Taxonomy (NCBI): domain Eukaryota; kingdom Viridiplantae; phylum Streptophyta; class Magnoliopsida; order Asterales; family Asteraceae; genus Artemisia; species Artemisia tridentata. The sequence continues at coordinate 71,988,159 of CP139505.1, forward strand.
AGCCAGACGGTTTCGTTGACAAAGATCATCCGGAATACGTCTATAAGCTAAAGAAAGCAATCTATGGTTTGAAACAAGCCCCACGGGCGTGGTATGACGAGTTATCATCTTTCTTGTTGTCAAATAATTTCTCCAAATGAACAATTGATCCAACCTTGTTTACAAGAAAATACAAAAATGGCATTTTGATTGTTCAGATTTATGTGGACGACATAATTTTTGGGTCCACTAATCAGCAACATTCAAAACACTTTGAAAATCTCATGAAAAGCAAATTCGAAATGTCCATGATGGGTGAATTAAAATTCTTTTTAGGCTTACAAATTCATCAATCCCCACATGGTATTTTTCTTAATCAGGCTAAATACACAATTGAGATTTTGAAAAAACATGGAATGGACAATTGTGACTCTGTTGGTACTCCAATGGTCACTTCACCCAAGATAGGCGCTGACCTATATGGGAAACCCATGGATCCAAAGAAATATCGGAGCATGATTGGTTCTCTCATGTACTTAACTGCCAGTAGACCAGATATACATTTTGCTGTTTGTTTACTTGCACGGTTTCAGGCAAGGCCTACCGAACTTCACCTCTAAGAGGTTAAACGGATCTTTCGATACCTTCGAAGAACCATTAACATGGGACTTTGGTATCCGAAGGATTCGGAGTTTACACTAATTGCCTTTTCAGATGCCGATCATGCTGGATGCCAAGTAACAGCGAAAAGTACATCAGGCGGAGCGCAATTTCTGGGAGAAAAGCTAGTAGGCTGGTCCTCAAGGAAACAAGATTGCACTGCTTTATCCACAGCAGAGGCCGAGTATGTGTCTCTATCTGCGTGTTGTGCTCAAGTCCTTTGGATGAGAACACAACTCACAGATTATGGTTTCTCTTTCAACCGCATACCTTTGTATTGCGATTCAAAAAGTGTCATAGCCATCTCGTGCAACCCAGTGCAACACTCGAAGACCAAGCATATTAGAGTCCGCTATCACTTCATAAAAGAGCACGTTGACGAGGGTACTGTTGAATTGTTTTTCGTGAAGAATGAATACCAGCTCGCCGATCTATTTACTAAGGCCCTCCCAAAAGAGCGGTTTGAAAACTTAGTTCGTCGAATTGGAATGCGAAGCCTAACTCCCGAAGAGTTAGAAAGTCTTCTCGAATCTTATTGATTTATATCAAAAAGCTTCGCATATAAATATTTTTGTAAATATATACCTGTTAAAATCTATACTGTAAATACAACAAATTTTAAAAAGCCATAAAAAATATAAAACATCAAAAATCAAAAATATTCTTCTCACGACATGTCTCTCGTCTAATCGATATTCTGTACGTACTTAGAAATGTCATTCAACAATGATACGGGCATGTACAGATGCTTGAGCGAGAGTTATTTTTTATGTTTTTCTAAAACATGTCGTTTCTCAAATTTTTCTTCATTAAGGCTTGCGTGCATTTCAGTACGAAACCCGCGCTACATTGAATGACTTCTGATTATTTCCGATCAGAACTCGCAATGTTAATGGCAAAAAGCTAAAACTCGTGAGCACTTAATCAAAATTGTTTCAAAAGATTTTTCAAAGTCTTTTTATAAATTTTGTGCTCACAACAACTCCCTCTAAGACCCCTAAATGCTTTTAAACTCTAAAGTTTAACCATTTGCTATGATTAAGGGGGAGTAGAAATAGAAAAATGTTCCAATTTCATGCTAACATCAGTCCGTCTCTCCACAAAAAGTTTCATTTTAGTCAACTGTTTTCAAAAATACCACTTCATGCTATTTTTGAGGGGGAGATTAGGTGTTTATTATAAATATGGGGGAGATGACGTGATTAAAATGTGATCTAAAAGAAGTTTTGTCGTTTGAATCTCAAAACGAGTTCTTCAAAAAGACTCAGCATGAACCCTCGAATTGACGAAACTAAATGTCCGTTCTCGAAAAGACATGTCCTGGACGGGTAATAATTTCAAGCTGGTTTACCAGTGATGCAAGCGTGTCTCGCAAAGGACTTGTCTGAGTAGAATGTACCAATTCGAGAGATGATCATTGAATATGACCTGGACGGGTAATAATTTCAAGCTAGTCTAACTAGTGATGTAAGCGTGTCTCGCGAAGGTCGTGTTCATTGAAAGTCGATCATTTCAAATGTGCGAACTCTACCCAACATGTGCAATTTATTTCAAAAATGCATGAGCACATGTGAAGGGGGAGTGTTTCAAAAATGTAAAACTCTCGATGTGTTAACAAAATGTGTTTTTCTCATAAACACGTTGAGAGATTTTCACAAGGTTTAATGGCATGTGACAAATAATCTAGGATAATCATGGAGTAATAAGGTGATTATGGTTAGGTTATGTCCAATGATCCGCCAGAACCGGAGGGATCTACCCAAGGACAATTCCAATAGCTTAGCATTAGAAGTCCTTAGGAAAGATTGAAAAAAAATGAGTATAATGAGAAAGGAGAAAGAAGGGGTTGAAGAATGAAAAAGAAAAGTTTTTGTAAGGGTGAAAAGAAATAGCCCTCCATGAAAACTTAGGTCAGAAACCGGGTCAATACATCTGCTATCGGTACTCACTAAGGTGATACTGGTATTGAAGACAAGACGTCATGGACCCAGTGATGCAATGCACCACCCCTCCTATCCACTCAGATATCTCTCAAAAGATATTTGTTTCATTGCTCACGGAGAACACTACATAATCTATCGACCTCTCACTCCGAGAAGTGTTGATATTGAAAAGGTGGCACTCTGCTCCATGCCTCCGACGACTAAAACCAAAACGCACATAATCGAGTCTAGAGACATGAGATTCATCAAAAGATCTCTTAGGAACACTTCCTATGCAATACACTTGTGTTCACTCTAAAGGATACAAGTTGTATGAGTCTTAATGAGATCCAAGGATCTTGCCTCACGACATGACGGCCGAAGGACGATTTATTGCTAACTGTCTTATGCAGGTACCGATGAAAGTCCATCCACCATCATCATCTGCTATGACGACGCACCGGGAACAGAAGAAGCAGATCAAGGCAAGTCATACCAAAAGACAATTTGAAGATCACAGTGCATGAAGGAACATTAATTGAAGAATATTATACATTGACACACGAAGTTCAAGACGTTAAATGCAAAAGACCATTCACGGGAGCATCATTGAAATGACCATCCCTTAGGGGGAGATTGTTAGCATTTAATTTAATGCTACTTAGAAGTGATGGTCATTTTGGCATTTAGAATAAATGTGTCAAGTGTAATATGTTGTAAAGTGGGCTTGTAGCATTAGAGTTAGTAGTGCAATGTGTATAAGTGTAGTGCAAATACAAAGCCCACTTTAGGTCCAAGTCAAAGCCCACACATTTCCTATGTGTTGGCTGTGAATCGTATATACACACACACACATCCTTAGTTTTAGAGTGCCTCATTTTAGATAAGAAAAAGAGTGTGTGTGTGTGTGAGAGAGAGTAACACCCAAGTCCTTGTATCTTTTCTTTCTCTTTGAAGATAATATACATTTGACTTGAAATTTATACCATACGATCCATACTACTCTTGTTCTCTTATTGTGTTTGTGAGTGTCATCTAGTTTGTGTTGTATGTTAAAGTGATCGGTGTTCATTCTAAGTGAAGATCGACTTCTACATCCAACTTTCAATGATGATATGCCAAGAGGAAGGGGAGGGATCACAAGAAGAGTAGGTCTCTCGTATTAGGCAATGGGGAGAAAGTTGACTCGTAAGATCGGTAAACAACAAAAAAATTCTTGAGCTCTTGTCTAATCACCTTGATATTCCTGTTCTAAGTACTGAGAGTGACACTCAAGAAAGCAATGAAGAAGATACTGTGGGGGGAATTCAAAACCCAAACACTAGCAACTCCGAGGAACACGAAATCTAGTAAGATGATCATCACAGCCTTGGCAAGACATCAAGAAACATGAGTTAATTTATTTTCAGCTTGTCTAATATTTTAGGTTCATGCCTATTTTAGCTTGGATATCTTAGGTTGCTGCTTGTTTTATTTTAAATGATTTAGGTTGTTGGTTTCTTTCATACCGGATATTTCAGGTTTATGTTAAGTTTAATAAAGTTGGTTTATGTTTGTTATGTTATCAGAAAATATGTGGTGCAGTACTTTGAAAATTTGTGACATTTACAATTATATAGATATTTCGTAAAAAATTTCAATCAAATCGCCTAGCGACAAATTCCACAAGTTTTTACCCAGTACTTTTTGTGGTTAATATTACCTACGAAAAAAAAAATTCTAATAAAAAAATGAGCGTTAGCAATTAACGGTCTTGTGACCTTTTGAAACAATTCATTCTAATCAAATATGCAATATAAACGTTCATGTGTCAGAATTTTTGCTACTCGTCTGCACGAGTAGCTGCCTCACGGCGAGGCACAAGTAGAAAGGCCAGTGTGGCGGCGAGGTTCGGTGAGGGCTCACGGCGAGGGACGGTTAAGCCACACCGTCCGCTCTAATAATTATATTCATATCATTGACTATTTAACTTACATATCTATTACAGTAACATGCATATTATATTCTTTATTTTTGTTTGTTGATATATGATATTTAAATGCGAACTTTATTTTATAGCTAAAAAATACCGAGTATATCTATTCTATCCGCTATTTTGTAACTCATATACTGTATAGAATAAATATGTCTTCAAAAATGGGGGATAACACAAAAAAGCAAAGGCGATAAGAACCCAAAAGTCATTTATACTGTTCATCTGCCCCCCATTTTCATTCGACCCTCGCCACTCATTTTCTCTCTCTAGATTCCCTTTTTATTATTATAAATCTGGTGACCGTCGGTACCGTTTCATATGCCTACTAGTTTTCATTTTTACCCATCATCAACAAGTACACCCTTAATCATATCTCTCAGTTTTGGTATCAGTGATGCTTTATTTTTTTGCATTTTTTGCCTTTTTAACTCACCAAACCCTAGATATATCTTGTACTTTTAATTTCCTTATATGGGTAACTTTTCTTTTTTATTTTCAGATCTAGTTTTATCTATGTTTTTTTTATTTATGAAAACACATCTGGTACCAGTTAGGCTATGTCGAGTTGACAGAAGAGAGTGAGCACACAAAGTTAAATTGTACCTAAATGGAATTGTATGATTATTTTTTGTGCTCACTCTCTATCTGTCACCTTGTATTCTTTGCTTGGTACCTTTTGTTTTGTTTTAATCAAAATTAAACATGTTTTTGTATGAAGACACACACCTGAAACAGTAGTCTCTTGTTGGTATCTTTGTTTTGGGATTTCAGTTTATATAAATAATGATTATGGTACTTTATATTATATTTTATTGCTAGACTAGTTAATTAGCAGTAGGGTTTAGTTTGATGTAAGTGTGACTTTACATGGCTTACTGTGCTAAATCAACTGAAAACTGACATTATTATTATATGACTCTTGTCTTTAACACTATTGTTTATTTAGTTCTTTTTTCACGCATGATATTTGTCACAGAAATGTTGGAACTTGAATGGATTATATGTTCTTGATTTTTATTCATTTCTTTGCATTTTTTTTTTCCTTCTTATGCAAATCCTTGAAAGCTTGGTTGAAATTCAATCTAGGCTTTTAGATCCTAAATCATATGATATTGATTCAGTGAATGTATCCTTTTCAAGTGATCTGCTACCTATATGTGTTCACATCACATCACTTTGTCTTTGATTTTTTTTCCAGTGTGTAGTGTCATAGTTTAATTAGTATGTCTTTCTTCTTGCTCTTTTTTATTGGTTGCTCTTTTTATTTTCTTTTTTTGTTAAAAAAAATTGCATGATGCTAATTTTGAAAATATATGAGTCGAATTTGCAGTGCTTGAATAAGTCATCTACTATTAAATTGAAGCAAGTAGCTTGGTGTAACTTGACTTGAAATTAACAATTTGTGAACTTTGGTATGAGATTTTTTGTATTCTCTATTATTTTGATACTTTTTGTTTTATGTGAAATACTTAAGTATTGTATTTTGAATAATTGATTATTAGCCTTTTAATGCTACCCTTTAGGGTTTTCTTTCTTATGCCTAAGAAATAATCATAGTTATTTTCTAGAAGTCTTAATAATTAAAATTTGCAGCTTACTCGTAAGCAATACGTTCCCTCTTTATTTCTAAAATTTATTTGTCTAGCTCTAGCTGGTTTTAACTGTTGGGATCCTTCACTTACATGAGGGACAATTTACTCGTAATGCAGTTATGTCACATGCGTGTGCTCTAGGCTTCTTGTCCGACAGTTTATGACTATTCTAATATGCATTAACTAATTAAGCTTTTATTTGTTGTAAAATAAAACGAATTGCTTTGATATGGATCTTATAAGATCCAAGTCAGTATCACAATTTGTGATGAAGGTAGGTTACTTTCTTTTAGGCGATTAGAATATATACAAAAGGGAGTTAGAAGGCTACAAATTAAAGGTTTGGATTGAGCGTTACATGGGTTACAAATACACGCTATCTAATTCTCATGAAATTTCATTTGTCTACAAGAAATCTAATTAAACGAGTTTAATTTGATGTTATCTAAAATGAGGTGTTTGTTGGGACATTTTACTGCAAACACTTTGTCGTTCGTTGATCTCCATAGATGTTGTTTGCGCCACTTTTATCGGAAATGCCGTTCCTTGAAGGTAAGTTACTATCCGCTCAATTGATAATACAGTAGCTAATTCACCCACCAACGATGTGGTATTTCAATTATGTTTACTAGGTTGGCATCGAATTAACACATGAGGCATAACAATATTCAATTGACGGTTGAAATCAGTCATTTTATATATTTTTAATAATTTTTTCTAATACTTGCACTACATAGTTGATTGCAGCATGTTAGAGCTTTTGAGTATGATTACTTCAGTTTATGGTCGATTATTGGCTTTTTGAAGGTTGAGATACCACTCAATTTGCTATATTTTGAAGCAAGCATCACTTTTGTTTGTAAGTCCTACTCCATTTCTGTTTACATCCCAACTTATGAAGTTATCTGTTGTTGGTCTTAAAGATTATGTTGGTTTTAAGCAAGATTATGTTTATTTTAAGCCAATCGTATATCTATGCTAGAGATCTATTCCAATTGTAGTTTAATTATTTTAATAGTTACCTGTTTTAAGTCATTTTATGAAACAATGTTGTCGGTTAGATTATATATACATGCTCATTGTTTGTATTTTTCCAGTGGTGTTCTATATATCATGCCTTTCGTAGAGTCCAAGATTTGCAACATGAATCTTCAAACATTGAGCTGATTCCAAATATTAAAAGATTAGCAAGTGAAATGTTTTATGTCTCAATGACTATTTCTCTTTTTGCTGTTGTGGCTTTTGGAAGGGTCATGGAGGTGTGGGGGGCCCCAAAAATGAGGCCCGCTCTATGTAGCTCTTAAAAGTGTTGCTGAATGTTAGGTTGCAGTATATGACAATGAATGTTTTCATTAATGTGTGGTTTTTATCTCAAATAAGGTAGCTTATATAATTGTAAGAAGCTTTCCTCATGTAGTATAGACCTAGGTAGTATGGCTTTAAAGGACTTCAACTATATAATCTTGTTAGGTCATTGGACAATTTATGGTCTACGACTCTACTCACCATAGATTCTTGTCATGGTAGTCTTGTAAGATTACGAAGATGATTATCCACTTGAGACTGAAAACCAACTTACTTCTTGGATTGGAAAGGGTGCGGTTAATAGTTTATATTCCAAATTCAAGCCAGTGATATTGATTGGTGGTTAAGAAGGTCAAGCTCTTGTTATGTAGTTAGTATCCCAAATCAAGAATATTGATGCACTTTTGATTGTTTTGAGCTGGTAATCAAGTCTTGGACTTTAAGAACTTTATAATGAGCTAGAAGCCAGAATATGTAGTTTCTCATGCTTTATGCATGCAATCGGAAACTTCCATATCAAATATTCAAAACTAATTGTATTCATCTGCTTTCGAATTTCATGTTGGCTGCTATGTTAATACTGCGTTAGCTAATGAGTGTGGTTGTAGAGAGAGCAAGTTCAATAATTTAGGAAACAAATCGTATAATAGATAAGGGAAGGATACCAAAAACAAAAGAATAGGAGCAGAGTAACAATATAGAGTTAAAATCAAACAAAATTAGGGGAAACACTTGATAACGTCTGCAGGCAAATTTGCAGCAAGAATTGTGTGTAGATCGTAGTTAACTGTAGCCCAAAGCGAATTGGTAACTCAGCACTAGAAGCGTAGGGACTTGGTGGTGTGAAGAGATGGTGTCACTGCTGTCGTACCTGCTTGTGATAGTGGTTTTAGAGAGGAGTTGTGGTCATTAAGGTGGTGCGGAAACTAATGATGTTGATGAACAAGGTAAAATTAGAGGATAGTGATTCTAGAGGATGGAGATTTAGAAAAAGGATCATAACCATGGACCCTCTGATCTAGACAACAAGACCAACCTTTAGAAGATGGATTAGAATTTGAAAGGTGCCTTTTGTTGATTAAAAAACATTTATATTTGTGATTTAGTTTCTCAAAATTAAGATCGTAGTTAAAAGAAACTAAGATATATATCACCCTATTGGGAAAAATATTGGTGCAATAACCAAATTAAATTCGAGTTTTACTAAGTTTTACAACATATGTTACTCTAATTATTGAGGCCTCTTTTAAAAATGTCGAATTTAAATATTTCTTGTTAGCATACCAATTACAAATGTGTATGATATGCAAAAGTGTTAACACATGTACATGTGTGCCAACAGAATGTCTGAGTTAGGATGTTTATAGCTTTTTTGGATACTAGAATTAATGCTTTGTCTAACGCATTTAGATCTAACTATAACACTAGAGGGCTTTAAGCTTGTAAAGATACAAGAAATACTGTTCACTGACTTAAAAACATGAAAATTCTTTATTGTGCAGTCATATCTTGATTGCTGCTGGAAGAAGGACTGTGTTTATCTTCACACTTTAACATGCCAATCCTATGATTAGAACCACCTAAGTTTTGTTTCTTAAGAGTACGCACCCTTGAAGCTGTGAACTTGTTAGAACTTGAAAGCGTTAGATTCTATAAAGGTAAGAAAAAGCACACCATTTTGATTTATCATGTTGGGTATCTGTTAGTTATTGAGAAGCCTCATCTGTTGACCTCTCAGTTTTACGTTATATCCAATTATCTCTTGCACATCTTCTGATGAAACTTTTTCTGATTTTGAACAATGACCATTGCAGCACTAACGGAAAAATGGTGAGCTAATTTGAAACCACAATTTTCACATTGGAGGATTATTTTGATATGAAGCTGTTGGGCGCTTTGGTATTCAAGAGAACAATAAAATAAGTGGACTCAGCAGTACGTTACATACTCTATGGTACTCGATTTTCTTGGAAACTATCCCTGATGTTTATCAAGTAGTAGAATTTTCTGATACAAGCTAACCAACACCATTGAAATCAAGTTCCAGAGAGATTCTAGTTAATAAACATATTATACTGATATGTCAATATGAGCAAGTACCTGCTGATTCTTTTTTCTTGGTGGAACCATTTTCCTCGGATATGATAAGTGGATTTGAATTTTTCTTAAATGTATTAGTCGCAGGTATTTGCTAAATTGTAAATCAAGTTATTTTATTTCCTGTGATATGTGATTGTGCTACATTGGTTTTTTAGCTTGATCGCAAGCTAGCCCCATGGTGATCTATCAATGGGTCTCATGTATGCTAGCAGAAAGATCTAAGAGGGGTTGAACACATAAATTGAAAGAGCACAGTATGCTGATTATAAGCATTTGTTTGCATGTTTTGATTAAGTTATAGTAGCATGCTTCTTAAATGGTTAAACGTTTGAAATATAGTAGACTTGTGTGTTTCTGCAGTCCTTTGATGAGTGAGTTAATTACCATTGTCGTGTAGATGGATGAAAAACTAGGGTCCAGAATTTATTTATTCATTTATTTTATTTTTTTATTTATTATTTTTTTTTTTTGTATTCAATATTTAGATGAATGAACCACTTGCATATGACTTTTGCATACACGCGATTTTGGAACTAATGTCATTTAATTTAAAATATCTGCTTTTATTATTAAAACCCCGTGCCCATACCTTATTTTGAATATTACGATAAATTTAATTTAACAATAATTCCAAATATTCTTACTTCAATAAATAGAAAAACCATAAATATTTACGATGAGTGATATATTGTATTATAATCATACGCGTGCACAAGATTATTTGGTGTTACTTGACAACAATAGTAATAAATATAATCTCATGCGTGCATATAATTATTTGGTATTACTTAACAAGAATAGCAATAAATGTAGTATTTATTCATGTGAAAATTATATATTAGCATGGGGATTTCGTATTATGGTCAGTTTAAAAATGTTCTAATTTTGATATTTATAACCATGTATGTAATACAAAATGTATATACAAAATTTTGTGTTACGATAAATTAGTTTGATTTTGTACAAAAAACCAAGTTGTAAAAATCGCTAGGCGCTAGTGAGGCGGTTGGATAGGGCCTAGCGATTAATCGGTTAGGCGGGGATTAATCGGATTGGATTTTTTATACACAAAATTGTAATTTTAGATATTATATAATATATTATATGTATGAGATAAGCATAGTGTATCAAAATTTAAATATTTCAAGTGTTCAAATATAAACATAATACATAATTCTTCAAAGTTCAAAGTCAAACATAGATATTACTCGGTTTGTTGACCATTTTTAAGCGATCTTTGACCGATTTTGTCCGATTAATCGGTTTGTTGACCAATTTTTAAGCGATTTTGTTGACCGATTTTTAAGCGATTTTGTCCGATTAGACCGATTTGTCCGATTAATCGGTTTGTTGACCGATTTTTAAGCGATCTTTGACCAAACCGATTAAATAGGCCGATTATGATAAATCCGGGCGCTTAGTGACCGATCATCGATTATACGCCGATTAATCGCCCGCCTGGGCCGATTTTTACAACAGAGCAAAAAACTAATACAAAATTTTATACATGAAGTTGAACTTTTTTTTCGAACGGCAATTTGATTAAAAACTAGCAAGGAGCTAGAAAATAATTACAAGGAGTCGGAGAGGGCATTACAAGGGTTTTACAAAGCCACTCAAACCAATCAAATGATGATTTCCTATATCTATTTGAGATCCACGTAAACGTGTATTGCTTAACATCATTTAGAATGAGGTCTTTATTTGGTCTTTTGTAGTTGAAGGTAGATTCATTCCGGAAGCGCCAAAGGATCCATAGAGTAGATGGAGCAACGACATCAAGCATGATGGATCTTTTTGGTGGAACGTTTGCACGGCTTGCAAGAGTAAACACATCGTTAAGGTTGTCAATGTATATATTGTGTAAATTCCACCACTTGAGAACTTCCTTCCATGTAGTTTTTGCAACACAACAATTGACAAAGATGTGCTCTTCCATCTCAAGATCATTATCGCAAATTTTGCAACGAACTGAGTGAAGGTCAATGCCCCTATGATCCAAGTTGATTCTAGTTGCCATTCTTTGATTTGTGATCCTCCAAGAAAAGTGATATTGACCTTGATTGGTACAAGTGTATTCCAACTAGTTGGTTTCGGGTAAGGAGATTGCAAGGAATTGATGATTAGATTTCTCATACCTTTTACCGTGAAGGTTGTGTTGTCCATAATGCATTCGCATTTGTCTTGCTCAGTTGTGATATGTTTGTAATTCCATGAGATCGTTATGATCATCATCTGATCTCATCTGCCTTAACTAGGCCCAACGAAATCGAAGTCCAGGAGGTATAGCAGGCCCATGGGCATCCAAATCAGATCCAACTCAAGCAGCAAGTGTAGGCCCACTAACACTTAAAGGAGCAGGCGAAAAAGATAGTGGGAAAGGCAGCAAATCAGGCCCATTAGCAGCGTCAGTAAGATGTTGAGAAGGCAGCAAATCAGTGGCACTGTTGGCGTATATTTGGAAGGGAGCTCGATCACATACCTTACATGATGGGTTTGTCTCTAGCTGAAATAGCCTTGGGTATACGAGACAAAGGGGTGAGTTTCCAACCCATTTGTCTAGCCAAAATCAGGTATTTTGGCCATTCCCAATCTTAAATTTGAAGAGAGAGTGCAAATCGATCCCATGCACACTTAATTCATAATTTAGCTTAGCAATTTGATACTATGGCCCCGACTTACTTCTAATAGATGTGGCATCATGTAACCCACCTTGAGGGCCATAGATCGAGCAAACTACCTTCCACCATAGTGATGTTTGTTCGGAAAAGAATCTCCACCACCATTTAGCTAGTATGCCAATGTTACTTATCCTAAGACTTCCAATACCAAGGCCTCCTTGATTAAGTGGTGATAAAGTTTTATCCCAACTTATCAACGAAATTTTATTGGAATCCTTCGCACCACCCCAAAAGAACTTTCTACGAAATGATTCAAGCTTATTTAAAATAGTATTTGGGGCTTTGAATGTAGAAAAGAAATAAATTCCAGGGCTTCCAAGAACGGATTTCGTGAGGGTGAGTCTACCGCTAAATGAAAGGGACTTTGATTTCCAACTTGTAAGGCGTTTGAGAAAACTATCAAGAAAGGGTTGCCAATTTTTACATCTTGACATTTTTTCTCCAGTGGGGAGTCCTAAGTAAGTACATGGGAGGTGGGATGGTTGACAGTCACTAGAAGAAGCTAGAGCATTTATGTCAAGCTCACTAAATCCGATTCCGAAGAGTTTACTTTAGTTGTAGTTAACCTTGAGCCCGGAAACAATATGAAAGCAAATGAGAATTCTAGACAAATTCAAGATATTCGGTTTAGACCATTCCCCGATAATAAGTGCGTCATACGCAAATTGAAGATGAGAAACATGGACTTTTTCTTTGCCTACTTCAATGCCACGAAACAGATTTTTGTTTTTTGCATCAACAAGAACCACATTGAGAGCCTCTATTGCCAATATGAAGAGAAAGGGATAAAGTGGGTCACCTTGTCGAAGACCCTTTTCTACTCTGAATTCTGAGGTAGGGGATCCATTGACTAACACGGAGGTATGTGCCAATCTTAGACAAGCCATAATCCAGTGTCTCCATTTGATGCCAAATCCCATTTGACTCATGACAGAATCCAAAAACGACCAACTTAAAGTGCCAAAAGCCTTAAGGTTAACTTACCATTGACCAACTTAAAGTGTCAAAAATGACCAACATGAAGTTGAACCTATGATTAACTTAGCTTTAAAAGTATTGGACTTACTTGTATATTGATAACATCAAATAGTCCTGATATTTTAGTGTCAATTTCCCCCTAATATGCTCATCATTTATATCATTTTACTTGAATACATACTCTTTGAGAGGATCTAAACACACACCTTGTGTTAGAGATACTTTGAGTGATACTAACTAGCACGCGGAATTTACTAGTTAATACTTAGAAGATGTTGTACGTATAATATATGAATGGAACAGTGATTGAATTTGTAAGACAATGAAGACTTGAGAATAACCAAAACAATTCAATATTATTAATGAATAATACGAGTGATCTATGTTATCACTAGGGTTACACAACCTTGAATCTCTATCAATCAATTGTACATAAACTCTAAACTAGGATCTCCTTTTATAGAACAAGGAGTCCTTTCCAAGATAACTATAATATCCGTATAACTGTAACTAAATAGGATATTCACTAAATCTTTTCTATACTTATCACATTACACATATTCAGAACATAAGCAGTACAAACTTCTTGTGCTACCAGTACTAAGTCAGTTAGTACTGATAGTGTAATCTTTAGCAGTCTTCAACTTAAGCTTATCAGTTTGTACTGTTAGGTTTAATTCCTAACAATCCTCCGCTAAACTTATGATTTCTCTCCAAATCACTAAGTTTCTTCTTGAATTAAACTCTATAGATGATGGGGGGATTCTTCCAAACACTACCAAGTTAATCTTTTAGTATAGGCTTTTCTTTGCTCTACAAGATCAAACATTTTCCTTACTAGCTCATTTGCCATTTCTGAATTAGCTTCATGTTCCAATTCTGAACATACTAAAGTTACTAACACTGCTGTTCTGAGTGGATAGTCTTTCTCTACCAACATTTATATCTCCAATCCATCTTCAGTAGAAATCCTATGAACACCACATGTATCAAATAACTTCCATGAAACATCTTTGATAGCATCTTGAAACCTCCATATTGCTTCTCCTCCATCTGGTTCATATAACCTCTTCAACTGAACCCACAATTACTTGTCTTTATCATCAAGAGGATATGAGATTTTGAATCGTTCTTGTACCAAATTCCACAACTTATTGAGGTCTTCTCTGTCAAATCCTCTTAGCATATCTTCAAATAACATGTACTTCTCAGTTTTTCCTCCTACCCTTATAATCTTCCATCCTTTCATCCTTTCATCTGTGAATACTTCCCAATCTATGATAGGATGTTTAGCTTGGAGTGGTCTAATGTTTGTAGATTCAGGAACTACCACTATCATATTCTTGAGCTGTTCATGTGATAAACTCTCACTTGCAGTCTTTTGCTTCTTTGATGTATCTGATTCCAACAACTCAGCTTTTCTTTTCTCTTCTTTACTGTGCCCAGTATCAATCATGAAATCTTTTGGAATTGGCTTATTTATCCTTGCATAAGCTTCATAATAAGCCTTTTCTATCTCTGCATCTGATCTCCCTTTGAAGTAACTTTACTTCCAAAAGGCTTGATTCTTCAAATAGCTCTTCATGAAACTTATCTGCTCTTTCTTAGAAGGCATCTTCTTCTTATAACCTTTCTTCTTTCTATCCTTGATTTTCTGCAATAGATCATCTAAAGCCACTTCCTTATTCTTTGATAGGATGAAATTAGTGAGCATAGCTGACCATTCTTCCACACTTAGAATCTCATCTGAAACAAGTTGTACAGCCTTTGCCTTCACTATTGGATCAGTATTGTGGAAAACTAGAAGGGGGGGGGGGGTTGAATAGTTTTACCGTTTAAAATTAATTCGCTTTGTGACTTATCGTAATTTCAAAGTAAAGTAAACAATCAAGCACACAAACAAGTAATATAAGTAAATAAGTAAAGAGAGGAAAGATCAAACCACACAACACAGTTGTTTATAGTGGTTCGGCTACAAGGACTCTCTTCATTGCCCTACTCCACTCCTCGAGCCTCTAACTCGAGAGTTTTTCTTCACTAAGAAACAAGCTCCCTTCTAGGTGGAGAAAACATTTACACGTCGCTTACTTCTTTTTCCGGTACTAAACTAAACACCGAGTTCTTTACAAGGGTACAACCACTCCCGTTTGGTTCTTTACAAGGGTACAACCACTCCCAACACTCTTTGTGTTTTAAGGACTAAAACACTAACCTCACTCTACTGATATAAATGATACAAACAATGATATGCAAACTAGTACAAGATCACACAGTGGCTAAGCTAAACGGATAACGACAGAACGTTGATCCTTGTATGCTTGATCCCTTTGCTACAAAAGGAAAGATCAAATGAATGAATGAATGATATGGATTAGTAAATGAATGAGTATGTATTTAAGCTATATGAGTGAAAAGAATGGTCAAATGATCAACTTGCTATTTATAGGCAAAGCTGAGCAACAGGTGGCGGATCCGGCAGATCCATAAATTTGGATCCGTCTTTGTATCCATTTGGATCCGCCGTGTCAGGCCAGCTAAGAGATCTTTAAATCTTTTCAAATCTTACCATATCTTTTCATATCTTCAAATGTCAACTCTTTGGCTTGAAGATCTAAACAAAATATCACAAAATCTTACCAAGATTGTGTACATGATGCATGCCATGATGTCATCCTAACTTTTGAAAAATAAAGTTTCCATTTTAGGAAATAAACATGTAAATGTATAAAATGTAAATTCTAGTGATCTTGTGAAATGTAAATGTGTTCTAAAAAGACTTTAGCTTGTATTTATGATTTGCTAAAAGATATACCTTGTATTTGTCATTAACAAAACTAAGTAAAGATCATAAAATATAAATAACATTTTTGGGACGATATTTGTATTAACAATCTCCCCTTTTTGTTGATGACAAAACATAAGGTGTATTTTTAAGCAAATGAATAAATGAAGTATGAGTCTTTTTAAAAATATAGATTAAGTTTGTTTTATGCAAGTTTTGAAAATAATTTCAAGTATAAATGTATGTACTGTGATGTTTCACAGTAATGCAAACTTAATCCTTTCTCCCCCTTTTTGTCGAAACAAAAAGAAGATATGCGTAGCGGAATGCGATTTTGAGAACTTTAAAGCTCCCCCTTGATTTATACTCCCCCTAAATGGAGTAACAAGGATATGATGTATGATGATGTATGATCCTACAAAACAAATGGTTAGACTATGAGATGCTCCCCCTCGATGTATACTCCCCATTCCTAGAGTACCAACGTATACATTTTAAGGATAGGAGATGCTACAAAAGAAAAGTTAGTTACTTCATGGAAGTAAAATGCATATGTAATTGTCAACCAAACAATAAGTTTCAGTCCATTTGACTTTTAAAAGTCAAAATAAAGTGTCTGATCAAAATTTAGTACCTAATGTACATTTGATCAAAGCGATATGTGAGGCTAAAACAACCATACTATGATGTTAGTATTCTAAAATGAGATAATATGCTTAATGTTGATCACCCACAAGCATAAAAACATAACATTCATTACTTGGAAAAATGATGTTACATTCAAACAAGGAAAATAAATACTAATAAGAAAAATTTTAAAACAACACCCTAAAAGTTCCTATAAGAGGAAACTAATAAAGCTCCTATTGAGGAGGATGAGAGATTGCATTGAGACACTCGAGAATGTGGTTCAATATGAACCTCATTTCATTTTGGAGTTCATGGACTAAAATGTTGGTCCTTTGGGCCAAATGAGTGGTTCTTTCGCAATGCGAGCAATCATGACTTGAAAAACCGGGAGGAAGAGTAGTATCATGGTTTGGTGGTGGTGGTGGTGGTGGTTGGTTGTTGGATGGTTGTTGTTGTTGT
Source organism: Artemisia tridentata subsp. tridentata (assembly GCA_021014915.2). Classification (NCBI taxonomy): domain Eukaryota; kingdom Viridiplantae; phylum Streptophyta; class Magnoliopsida; order Asterales; family Asteraceae; genus Artemisia; species Artemisia tridentata. The sequence continues at coordinate 72,005,222 of CP139505.1, forward strand.
TGTTTGGATGATGGTGGAGTGGGGATGGAGTTCATCAAGATGGTTTGTAGATCCATTGCTTCATCAAGGCTAGATCCAACCATATTAGAGAGAGCATGGAGACGGGTGAGTTCCTCGTTGATCTCTTCTTGGGTTTGTGGCTCATTTATCCACATTGCTTCATCAATAGCAATTAGTGTGGATGTGGGTGAGAGAGGTTGTGTTTGAGGTTGAGGTGGTGGTGCATCACGGTATAAAGGACCGTGGATATCATGATAAAGCGGATGAAAAAGCATGGGTTCTTGACCGTCAAAGGTCATGGGTGGAGGATTAGTTGACCTTGGTGGAAGGTCTTCCAAGTCTTCAAGGTATGGATGTGGTGATGTAGGTGGAGTCCTAAATAACTCCATTGGTTGGAGTTTGGGTGATTTTGGGGGTGATGGTGATCTAACAGGTTGTGATGGAGCGGGTGGTGGAGTGGTAGCTATTGGAGTAATTGTTGGTGGTGGAGTATGAATGACTACATTTGGTGGTGTTGGAGTGGAGAGTGTGAGGAAATTCTCACTTGCAATAGGTGATGAGATATTTAGAGGAGATGATTCCTCTGATGATGAGTTTGCTAAGTTTATGAAGCAACATGGCTTGACACTAATGCGGGCATTTCGTTTTAGAGGTCTAGAGGTGGAAGAGTTGTTAGATTTAGTCATAGTGAAGTAGGATAGCTAAGATGTACAGGAGAGAAAGTAGAGGAAATGGTGAGTGAGTTTAGTGATGATCCTAAGGTACTAATTTATAGGCAGAAGGTTTGTTGGTCTGTGTGTTTGGATTGGATGTAAATCCAATGGAGAATGTTGGTGCCTAATGATTTGGAACAAAAATTAAAGCTTGTCACATCCTAAGGTCAATCCATTGAAATGGAGTTGAGTGATATGAGGGGGATTTGCAGTAAATGCAAGGAGATAGTGGAAAATCAGGTGATTTGATATTTCCACGGATTTGACGGATCCCTCAAAAGGGTTCCTTGCTTGTATTAGAAAGGTAACTCACATGTAAAATTTGAAAATTCAAATTTTGGTGGGAAATTGAGTTCTTAGGGTTCTAAGAGTTCCTAAATCATTCTAGAGAGTTCAATGATCAGTGAATATAATCTAAAGAAGCTACAAATCAAAATCTAAGTGTCGGGATGAGTCGGGAATTTTTGGAAAAATTTATTGTTGGTACCTACGGATCCAATCGACAACAAAGGCGAAGCCAAAGTTTGGGAGCCGTGGGATCCGTGGGATCCGTGGGTTCTGGACTGGCGGATCCAAGAGATACACTAGGCGGATCCAAAAACTGGGATCCGCCAAATTCGTCGTCCGAATGTGCTAAAACAAACAGAGAGATATGCAAATTTCGCGTTTTTCGACCAAAACCCGAAAATTCTCCTATAACGTATGTAATAGCTAATATGTACTACAAATATACTAAATATATATATTCTAACACACGTTTGCACATAAATAAATCCGATTATCATAACTTACCTTAAATTGAGTTAAGCCAAACAATGGCTTATTCTCGAAAAATTGATAACACTAAGTGTTATCGACCTGCAAATCTAAGTTAGTTCACATACACATCAAGTACTAATATAATATCTCAAGATACACATAAGTTTAACACATCATTGTTTGAAAATGTCTAGACCCAAACACTCCTCTCACTTGAACTTCTTGCTCAATTTCTTCATACCCTTGTGAAGTTTCATGATCCAACGCCCTAAATTCTTCACCATTCCTTTGGTTTGCTTGAACTCTGGTGATTCATTCGCAATCGGTGGAAGTTGACGCAAGTATTCCGGTGGAGTGATTCTAGAGTTTGGCAAGCCGTCATCGTCACTCATTGATGATGATGATGATGATGTTTGAGGACGAGGGCGTTTGCCTTTGTCAACCGCTACCCTAAAATCGCTTAAGGGAACAAAGGTGTGTGGAATCTCATCATAATCGGGAACAAATCCTAAGGCATTTCTAGGAATGGGTGCAAAGGCTCTATAGAGAAGAGTCAAGAGCATCCCGTAGGGCATAGCGGTGATACCTTGTACCGGAATATCGGCCATTCGTTTGGCGATATAGTATGCAAGGTTGAAAGGTTGATGAGTTGAGACACAATACATCATACAGCAAAGACTAGCGTTGATTTGATCCCGATTTCCAACGGTGCATATGACATTAGCCCTTAACAATTCTTCTAACTTTCTAAATTTGGGCTTGAGTTCATTGAGCTCCATGGCAAATGGGTCTCTAGCTTCTTGACGACCTCGATGCATCCTAGTTGGGTTGTTCCTAGGTAAGAAGAGATGCTCCCTAATGGTTTCTTTGTTGGTCAAAGGTGTGGCATATGATGCCGTTCTACCAAGGTTGGATTCTAAAATTGTCAAAGACCATTTATCGGAGTAGACACATGTTCCATAATTTGGAACTCCTAAGACCTCACCAAATTGATCTAAGGGAATATTGAACAAGGTTCCATTGACACTAAAGTGAATGCTCATGAGACCATTGTCGCTTGAACTAAGACCTATGGTTGCATAGAACTCAAGAATGAACCTAGGAATGATAGGCTCATCAATGTCCAAAAGACAATCGAAATGAATAGCGGCCAATTGCTCACAGAGATTGGTATCTTCATAGAATGAGGAGTCTACAACCCTACCCTCATGGACGTATCATTTTTCTAAGGCTTTGAATATATTGACTTGGGCTTCTGTGAGACCCTTGGTTTTGTGGTTTTTGGGAAGGTAATCGATGGTCTTTTTGTGATCGTAGTTGGTTGCGGGAGGCATAGTTATCCTAGACACGAAAAATATATATAGTTTAGTTGAAATTATCAAAAATACGTATATATGTCTAGTGTGTGCCTACATGGGGACAATGTGGAGGTGCGGTTATCTCGACTCCTTTTGATGCATGAAAATTATGTTTATGAAAGTTTTATGATAAAATGAGAGATAACCCAAACGCTCCTACTTCAATGTAGCTACGATTGAATGTACCCGAAAATACATATTAGTTACGTATTCCCTTTAGCATTCAAGAGACATTATGCAAGTGATGTTTAAAACATAACGTTTTTGTATTTGTATGAACAATGTTCAAAAACCATTTTTCCTAGTCGTGAGAAGATTTTAGCAAAAATTTCTCATGGGGTTTTTGATGAATAATGACAATGTACTACAAGATGCAATTCCTAACTATGAAAAACATGATTTGTTATGCAATTTAGTAAATATGCTTCATGATTTTTCAAGAATTATGCATAACCCAAAGTTTTTGGTTTTGTACATGAAATAGAAATCCTAGACGCAGATCAGGAGTGTAAACATGTTAAGAATACTTACAGTGATGATTTGAGCACAAGTTGGTTAAAGAAGATAGCCTAAATTATGATTTTGGTGAATTATGGGTCGAATACAGTAGGTGATAAGTTTTATGGAGAGTGATGAATAGTACAGGGTATTTATTTAATATATATAAAAACTGCCTCAGCAGATGACGGATCCGGCGGATCCCAAACAAGGGTTCCGCCCTTGTTATCGTTTGGATCCGCAGGATCAGAACTCAGGTTGGGTTTTTGTCGTGTTTGGTTAATCTAAGGTTTGAGCTAACGTTTAATCTATTCACTAGGTTCCATTAATCCTAAACCAAGTCTAAGATAGTTGAAAGGTTCTCTCTTGAGAGGTTTTGTGAGGATATCGGCAATGTTGTCCTCTGAGGAAACTTTCTCAATTGAGATGTTTCCCTTCTGAACATTGTCACGAAGGAAGTGGTGACGTATTTCTATGTGTTTGGTTCTAGCATGTTGGACTGGGTTTTTACTAAGATCGATAGCTCCTTTGTTGTTGCAAAGAATGGGAATGTTGTTTAGTTCAATTCCATAGTCGACGAGAGCTTGTTTCATCCACAGTGCTTGTTGGCAAGCTTTACCTGCTGACACGTACTCGGCTTCAGTTGTTGATATGGCGAGGGCTGTTTGTTTCTTAGCAAACCATGAGGTGAGACAATGTCCTACAAAAGTACAAATACCACTAGTACTTTTCCTATCAACATAGTCACCGGCATGGTCTAAGTCGGCATACACTATGGTTTCTACACCTGTCCCTTTGGGATACCATAATCCTAAATGTGTAGTGCCTTTAATATATCTAAATATCCGTTTAACGGCTTCAAGATGAGATATTTTGGGATCTTCTTGAAAACGTGCACATAGACAAACACTAAACATAATGTCCTGCCTACTATCCGTAAGATAGAGCAAACTACCAATCATTCCTCTATATTTAGTGCTATCTACGGATTCGTTTTCTTCATCCTTTGTGAGTTTGGTTTCTGAGGACATGGGTGTTTTTGTAGGTTTTGAGTCTTCAAGACCAAACTTCTTAAGCATATCTTTGATATACTTTGATTGGTTGAAGAATATCCCATCTTCTAATTGTTTTATTTGGAGACCTAAGAAAAAGTTTAGTTCCCCCATCATACTCATTTCAAACTCGTCATGCATGATTTTTGAGAAATCGTCGCATAACTCTTGACAAGTTGAGCCGAATATAATGTCATCCACATATATTTGGACGATGATAATATGTGATCCATTTTTCTTGGTGAAGAGAGTATTGTCTACTAGGCCTATGGTATACTTATGGTCAACTAGGAAGGTCTTAAGTTGATCATACCAAGCTTTTGGTGCTTGCTTAAGTCCGTATAAAGCTTTCTTAAGTTTGTAAACATGATTTGGTTTTTCAAAATCGGCAAAGCCGGGAGGTTGTGCAACATATGCTTCTTCATTTATAAATCCGTTTAAAAATGCACTTTTGACATCCATTTGAAATAATTTAAAATCAAGTGCACATGCATATGCAAGTAGTATCCTAATAGACTCTAGTCTAGCTACGGGTGCAAATGTTTCATCGTAATCTATACATTCTTGTTGATTGTAGCCTTGTGCTACTAGCCTAGCTTTGTTTCTAGATACTATGCCATTTTCATCCATTTTATTTCTAAACACCCATTTTGTACCGATTATGGTTTGATTTTTAGGTTGTGGAACTAGTGTCCAAACGTCATTTCTAACAAATTGATTTAATTCCTCTTGCATAGCAATAACCCATGATTCATCTTTTATAGCCTCATTTATATTTTTAGGCTCAATTGTAGAAACAAAACAAAAGAAATTACTTTCATTTTGAGCTTTAGATCTTAATGTTCTTTCATTAAGTTTTCCTATGACGTTTTCTAATGGATGACTTTTTGTTTCTTTGATGTTAACTAACTCACTTTTTACCTGTTCATCTTCTTTAATATTTTCAACATTTTCTATATTTTCAACCATTTGACTTTCAACTAAGTCATCATCTACCAAAGGTGATGTCTTAGAGGGAGGTGGACTTTCGTCGAATGTTACGTTTAACGATTCCTCGACTCTTGAGGTTTCTTTGTTCAAAACTATATATGCTTTACTAGTTTGTGAGTATCCTAGAAATACACCTTCATACGACTTTGGGTCGAACTTGGTGAGATAATCCTTTGTGTTTAAAATGAAGCACTTGCTTTCAAACACTCTAAAATATCCTAAAGTAGGCTTTTTGCCTCTGTATAACTCATATGGAGTCTTGTTCAAGAATGGTCTAATTAGAACTCGATTTAGAATATATGTAGATGTATCTACAGCGTGACACCAAAACTTTTGAGGTATGTTTTGTTCATTTAACATGGTTCTACTCATTTCTTGAATTGTCCTATTTTTACGTTCTACCACACCGTTAGATTGAGAGGTTCGAGGAGCTGAGAAATTATGAGTTATGCCATTGGCATCACAAAAAGCTCCGATTGGACTTCGTTGTCGAATTCACGACCATGGTCTGTTCTAATTGATACTATGTTACTTCCTATTTGATTTTGAATTTTCTTACTTAAGATTTCAAATTTATCAAATGCTTTGTTTTTAGTTTTTAGAAACTTAGTCCATGTATACCTAGAGTAATCATCTACTATTACCAAAGTAGAGAAGTTTCCCCCGTAACTTTGTATAGCAGATGGACCAAACAAATCCATATGTAATAATTCTAGACACCTAGATGTAGACACCATGTTTTTAGCCTTATGGCTATTATGAACTTGTTTTCCTATTTTGCAAGCATCACAAAAGTGTTGGTCATATTTCAACTTGGGCAGGTTCCTAACGAGTTCCTTAGATGATAAGGATTGAATTAACCTCATATTGGCGTGACCTAAGCATCGATGCCATAGAGTTGAGTTTCCGTCCAAGGAGGTAAGACAAAGCTTGTCTTTAGGTGTTTTTTCGAGTTTCATAACGTAAACGTTATTCTTCAAAACACCTTTTCCTACAGTTATGCCATCCTTAAGTATTTTACTTCCATTTTCGCTGAAAAGGACGTTATACTTTTTGCGGCATAATTGACTTATACTAAGCAAGTTAAAACCTAAATTATCTACATGAGCAACATCATCAATAGAGAGAGAGTCATGAGAGATCGTACCTTTTCCGATGATTTTACTTTTAAGTTTGCTACCGAATGTGACATTACCTCCGTCGTACACTTGGTAGGTTGAGAAAAGGCTTTTGTTTCCCGTCATGTGCCTTGAGCACCCACTATCTTTGATCCACTCATCAGGTTCTAATTCAACTTTTAAGCACACCTAAGTTCAAGAAAAACTCAAGCGTTTGGTCCCCAATATCTCATGGGTCCGTTTGGGTTAAACATAACATTATCATGGTTCATGTAAGGAAATGGTGGACAATTGTTCCACGGCATGTAATTAGGACCATGAAAGTTTCTAGACATGTTTTGGTTCCAATTACTTTGGTAAATATGTTGTGGGTTAACATTACTTTTTGGAAAGGGGTGTTTGGGAAAACTAGTTTGAGGTCTCTGTTGAACCGTTTTAACTCTATACTCGTTTCTAGCTTGACCTCTTCCTATAGAAACTGCTGGTTTTTGTTTGTTATTAGTTATACTAGTACTAGGTTTTCTAGTGACTCTAACGAATTCAGTACGGTCAGTTTTTAGAACCTTCTGTTCACAACTTGTACCGGCGGATCCTTTTGGTACAACTGTCGGATCCGTGGGCTTCTGACTTAGTTGGAACAGTTTCTTTTTCTTTCACAGTTTGTTTCTTAAAGTCACTTAAAGTTCCTAGTTTCATAAAACCTAGTCCGGTTTTATCATGAGGTAGTTTTTGTATCTTCATTATCTCATCTGCACAACTTATGTTTTTATCAAACTTTTTAAACTTGGAATTTTGTTTGATGAGATCTTCCTGTGTGGTTTTTAATGTTTCTAGTTCTAATTTAAGTTCCTGACACGACACACACGTTTCTTTAGCATTTTTACCTTTTTCCATTCGTATCTCCTTTTCTTTAAGCCAATAAACTTCGTTTTCTAAAAGTGTCGTTTTGGTTTTTAAGAACTTATTTTTGTTAATGATTTTTAAAGTTATATCATACAGTTTATTGTATTCTACTTCTAAGGTTTCATCATCTATAGAAGAGTATGATGAGTCAGAATGTACCTCTTCTGTGTCGTGAGCCATGAGAGTAACTTCGTCGATCTTAGACTCGTCATCATCTCCTTCACTATCACTCCAAGCTCCACAGACAAAGGCTCTTTGAGACTTGTTCTTTGGGGGCTTAGGACATTCTCCTATTAAGTGACTAGAATCACCACACCTATAACACTTTCTGTCTACTTTTCCTTTCATATCATCACGGTCTTTTCGGAAGGATTTCTTTTCTTCACGAGGTGGTCTAACAAACTTTCCTCGTCTCCTGAAGAATTTCTTGAAATCTCTTACGGCCATGGCATATTCTTCGTCTTCGCTACTAGAACAAGACTCTTCATCACTTGACTCAACTTTAGCTTTCAAGGCAATGGACTTCATTTTCTCCTTCTTGCCTTTAACTCTTTCTGAGTCTTTTCCCATCACCATTTCATGAACTTTGAGGTTTCCTATGAGCTCGTCCAGTGTCATACTTGAGAGATCCTTAGATTCTTCAATAGCTGTCAACTTTGCTCTCCACTTTGGGTGGAGTGCTCTTAGAAATTTCCTGACAAAATTCTTACTAGAAAAAGATTCGTCAAGTGCTTTAAGAGATGTAATAATAGTATTAAACCTAGCAAACGCACTATCAATGGTCTCATCTTCAGAGATAACAAATTGTTCATATTGTTGAACAAGAAGATCAATTTTGTTATCTTTGACTTGTGAGTTCCCTTGATGAGTGATAATTAGTGATTACCAAATGTCTTTAGCCGTTTTACACATAAAACCTCTTTCATATTCTTTCTTAGGTAAGGCATTGTAAAACATCATTTTGGCTTCATTATTTTTGGCAATCAACGTCTTTTGTTCATCACTGTGATGAATAAAAGAAGTAACTACATCCCAACCACCTGAAATATCATTACTTATGGGCTTGTAATCACCTTCTACAATAATATACCACAGATCTATGTCCTTTGACTTCACGTATGTCTCAAAGCGATTTTTCCAATATATGAAACAATTTGGTTCAAATAGTGGTGGCCTTTGCATAGATTGCCCTTCTTTAAAGTTTTCAAAATCCATTTATCGTTTCATGTTTGAAAAATACAATATATTTTGAAAATCTTGAGTAACCTACTTTGGTACCAATTGTGGAAAACTAGAAGTAGGGGGGGGGGGGGTTGGATAGTTTTACCGTTTAAAATTAATTCGATTTGTGACTTATTGTGATTTCAAAGTAAAGTAAACAATCAAGCGCACAAACAAGTAATATAAGTAAATAATAAAGAGAGGAAAGATCAAACCACACAACACAGTTGTGTATAGTGGTTCGGCTACAAGGACTCTCTTCCTTGCCCTACTCCACTCCTCGAGCCTCTAACTCGAGAGTTTTTCTTCACTAAGAAACAAGCTCCCTTCTAGGTGGAGAAAACCTTTACACGTCGCTTACTTCTTTTTCCGGTACTAAGCTAAACACCGAGCTCATTACAAGGGTACAACCACTCCCATTGGTTCTTTCACAAGGGTACAACCACTCCCGTTTGGTTCTTTATAAAGGTACAACCACTCCCAACACTCTTTGTGTTTTAAGGACTAAAACACTAACCTCACTCTATTGATATAAATGATACAAACAATGATATGCAAACTAGTACAAGATCACACAGTGGCTAAGCTAAATGGATAATGACAGAACGTTGATCCTTGTATGCTTGATCCCTTTTCTACAAAAGGAAAGATCAAATGAATGAATGAATGATATGGGTTAGTAAATGAATGAGTATGTATTTAAGCTATATGAGTGATTAGAATGGCCAAATGATCAGCTTGCTATTTATAGGAAAAGCTGAGCAATAGGCGGCAGATCCGGCGGATCCCTAAATTTGGATCCGTCTTTGTATCCATTTGGATCCGCCGTGTCAGGCCAGCTAAGAGATCTTCAAATCTTTCCAAATCTTGCCATATCTTTCCATATCTTCAAATGTCAACTCTTTGGCTTGATGATCTAAATAAAATATCACAAAATCTTACCAAAATTGTGTACATGATGCATGCCATGATGTCATCCTAACTTTTGAAAAATAAAGTTTCCATTTTAGGAAATAAACATGTAAATGTATAAAATGTAAATTCTAGTGATCTTGTGAAATGTAAATGTGTTCTAAAAAGACTTTAGCTTGTATTTATGATTTGCTAAAAGATATACCTTGTATTTGTCATTAACAAAACTAATAAAGATCATAAAATATAAATAACGTTTTTGGGACGATATTTGTATTAACAAGTATCTATCAAATATTGGATCTGTTCTTTAAATGATTCCTGAGCAATAGCAGCATCTGAAACCATTCTTTCTTTTTCCAATCTTTTAGCTTCCATGAAACTAGCTACTTCAGCTTCATACATCCTTCTTGCTACTTCTTCATCAAAATCAATCTGTGCTTGTGTTCTGGGCTTGATCATCTTTGGTTGTGGCTCTTCATCAATTAGAATACCCTTTCCCTTATCCTGAGCAGTTTCTACTGCTACCTCAGTAGTTTGTACTGCTCCCATTGAACTTGTAGCAGTATCTTCATCCATAGGCTCTTGTGCTTGATCTTTCTCCACATCAACATCATCCCCACCAGTACCTTCTTATTCATCACCATTGCCACCAGTACCTTCTTCAAAATCCAAATGCCTCCCCAAAGTTTGAGATCCTGTTTTCCTTGATTTCCTCCCCTGTTTGGGAGAATCATCATCATCATCATCTGACTTTGAATCTGAACCAGAACTTGAAGAACTTGTAGATAGTACCAGCTTTGATCTTTTGCCCTTGTTCCTTTTTACTTGAGCTTCCAATTTCTTCATTCTCAACAACATTTTTGTATACACCAGGGCAAAGTTTCTTTTATGGCTTTTAATCTCATCCTCTAGAGATACCACCTTTTTAGACAGATTTGTACAAAGAACCATCCATCTGTGTTACCTGCCCTCATCACTTCTAGCTGTGTTACCTGCTAGGAGAGGTGAATCAAGGGGCAAAGACTCTGTTTCTCCCCTAGTTGGACTAGGAGGTACTCCTGAGCCACCCATCTGCTCCATGTGGCTAGGGATTTCATCACCTGTGGCAAGTCTTGTAGGACTTGGCACATTAGATGTTGCCATGGTAGGGGTCTTAGTTATGTTTACACTGGCCTGCCCAGCTACTAAGCCAGAAGTAGTAGTGTAAGCCCCACCCATACTATCAAAAATGATAGACTCATCTGCTTCAAAGGTTTGAGTAGGAGGACTAGGCTGAGTAACCATAGTCTCCTTTCTGGTTCTTCTCCTATAGGTTGTGGTGACTGGGGGTGTATGAGTTATTTCTGGAACCACAATGGGTGTGTGTTGGGGCTCAGTTGGGTTGACTGACCCTTCACCCTGAACATTCTGAATTTGAGCAAGCATATCTTGAGATAAAGGTGTTATTTCCCCATTCCAACCCCTAGTTGCCATAGCCATATTTTGAAACACTTTTTGTTGCAGGCAAGGAGTAGGAAAAACAGTTTTATAGGAAAGTAACTTACTTTTCTTTGCATTTAAAATGGTTTGAATGAAACTTGGGTACATAAAAAATTTTGTTGGAGATGTCACATTCTTCACCATACTTTCAAAAATCAATTTTGAAAAGTTATAAACTCTGTTAGTGGATAAACACACAAGAGCAATAGCAATATTGCTACTGAATTGCTCCCATGAGGTTCTTTTAGGACTGATACAGTGAAGAAGTGTATGTATTAAAAATCTCCATTGAGGTGAGAAACATCCCTTTTTAAAAGTTAAAAGTCTGTTGAATGTGTCATACCCCATATTTGAAATATGATGTAAAATTTCTGTGTTTGGCAAGTCTATGATACAATCTGAATCATCTAAATGGAGATGTCTCCTTAAAGATTTTTCTGTAACATAGATGGTTTGCCGATCCACAGTTGCACTGATGTGTCGTGTGTCGTGCAAGTTTTAAAAATTTATAAACACAATTTATCCAATTCTCTAATCAACACATATGAGCAAGCATACTCGTCCGTGGTAGTAAAGGTGGGTAAGTTGAGATCGTCCCAAGGGAATTGTTGTTTGGGTTTAGTAGTATAAGTTTTAACAAAAAGGGTTGTCAATCCAATTTGGTACAAATTCTAAGGTAAGTAAAAATCAATCAATCAAAAACAAATTTACTTATGTGTAATTCCATGACTAATTGTATAAAGTAATCTACCAAGTTGGGTGTAACTTGTAATGATGCACAACTTAAATTGAGTGATTCACAATCAATGGTTTTTATCATGAGAAATCATCTTCTAAGAATTCAATCTCCTAGTTAATTCCTTTCGGCCTTTGTTAACTAGTACGATAATTCTATTAAACTCTTTGTTGTTTGAAAAGCATTTCTTATCTTAAGAATTCCTACGAATCCTTTCGGCCTTTTCTCGTGATGAAATCATTTCCAAATCCATTTTAATGAGTTAATATGATGCTTGTCACACACCATAGTCCATACTAATTCGTGCACTAACTTTTTGGAATAAAAACATAAAGAAAATCCTTTCGGCCTTTGTTAATCTTTAGAACTGTTTTTACCAACCAATTAAGCAAGATTAGATTGTATTTCAACAAACTCATAAAACAAGACATGTTTTCATGCATCACTATGAAATAAGAATACTCCCACAATTGTCACATCATACACACAAGTATAACCAAAATCACTCCATAACAATTATAATCAAACACAAGTAACAAACCATACTTTCATTCATCTTAAAGTAAAAGTAGTTCATAATAACTCAAACAAGAAATACCTAGTTTTGGAATTACAAGAACTAGAATTGTGGAACTATAGCAGCCACACTCCTCCAATCGCCTATGATCACACGTAAACAACTCCACACTCGAACACAACTCTTGAGACTCAAACTCAAGGTTCCCTGGACAATTTCACAGCAACTACAAGCTTTCGGGCAATGATAATAAGTTTAGCAAGACTTGGTGTAAGCCTTCACTAAGTTTTTGGGTGTCACACTTTGTAAACTAGCCAAGGGTTCTTTAAATAAGTGAAAGAACTCCTCCTCTCCAAGTAAAAACGTCCACAATCAATTAGTAACCAGGAAATGATAAGCCACCATGATTATGGGGCTTAAATTCGTCATTAAATGCGATTTTGTAACTTCAGCTTCCTCCAACCGATCGGTATTGTGATCCAACCGATCGGTTGGATCTCTCGGTAAATTGTTCTTCTCCCATCCGAATCGGATGCGGGCACCATCCGATCAGATGGGCCATTCTGCCACACACAACTTTTGGTTTTTTTCTTTCTTTTCTCGTTACGTGCTTGATCCTTTGTTGTACTACTAATTTCTTTCATAGAACTCGATCTTTTCTTGATATTTGAACATAGAGATCTTGACATTATTGAATCTTTGAGTTCTTGTGTGGTTTCTCTTTCGTTTTCCTCTCGTAAATCTTCCAATGTGCATAATCACTTCATTTCTTCACCTTTTTATCATCTTTTCCTGTACTTGGCTATATTTACTTGCATATACACTTTTTCACGATTTAGTAACAAATATACACAAATATAACCAAATATGATGCACAAAACTAACGATAACGTGACTAAAAACATGTTCAATTTGAGCGTTATCATATTCCCCCACACTTGAGTTTTGCTCGCCCTCGAGCAAGTCTAACTTTTAGAAAAATCTGATATCAATGGCATCTTCATTATGGTTCTAAAAAATCCAACAACTATCCCAATGGAACAATTGTTATTTTCATTTGAATTGCGAAAAATTCTTGAAACATAAATAAGTTAATTTAAGCTTGATAACATAACTAAGCACCTCACCAAGGAATTTTAAATTCACTCAACACTCAAGGGTAAATTTAATGGTACATCACTCAATTGCTCAGACATGATTCACGTTTCTTACCATAAGCTTGTACGAGTATCAAAACAACAAAATAAAACATCAAAGAGGTCTTTTATTCGGGTTTAAGGTTAAGGGTTACGGTTACCTGGCTAATGTGCAAATATTTCATACAAGAACATAATAGCTCGTTAACAACGAATTCTTGACTATCTAAGCAACGGATGGTCACTAGATTGTACCTTGGTTCGCTAACAACGTTATTTGCATAACGGATGGTCACCAAAACACGCACTAGCTCGCTAACAACGTATTTCAACTATTCAAAAACCCGGATGGTCACTAGAACATCCATGCACTACATATCTAAACAAAGCCATCACTAAATCCGGATGCTCGAAAGCTAACAACGAATCAAGTAATTGGTAAAGGTAAGGATAAGACATGGGAATTATTTGTGATTGGTTTCTACAAAATAAAAATAAATAACTAAGAATCAAGTCCAAATTCCGTTCCCAACTCTTTATACCTCAAATGATCACTCCACCAAACTTCTTCGATTATTACTATTCCGCATCTCATACTAATTCCTTTCCCCACACTTTGGATGAGCACACGCTACAAAAAATACAAATAAGAGTAGCGACCTCCTTCTTCATTGAAACAACACATACACATATCAAAGTGTGGTCAACATGTAATCATCAAAAAATAACTAGTTTTGAACTTCAATTGAACTTGATTCGGGTAAGGCTAAGGTGTAAGGTGTAAAATCTTTTTGTATTTTTCTGGATTTAATCAAAAGAAAAAGATAGGCTCAGAAGGTGTAACTAAGGGTATCTAGCGTAAAAGATTAACGCTAACAAATGGGTTCCAAATACTAAGATAACTAACCAATGTGGTTAGCAAAAATATTTTTGTAAACGGAAGGCCATTTGGTGTAAATCCTAATTTGCCTCTTATCATTTGAATTATTTTATTACTCGAAAGTAATTTTAACCGTAATGCATAACACGTACAAGTTCTAGAATCAACATAATCACTGGCACACTCATAACGAAATATAGAGCATAAGAAATGCTTTATACAAAAAGGCTTAAATCCTCACAATTTAAAGTGGGTTATAACATATGCTAGCCATAGTTATCAATAGCTCTCCTTACTTGATTAAATACCAAAAAAATCTTTCAAATAGCCTCATTTTTACCAATGAATCAATCTATATAACAAAGAAAATAACTAGAACATCAAGGGCGAACCTAACTCTAGTCACTCGAATCCCAAAATTCTACTAAAAACTTAAAATTTTAAAAATTAAACCAATTTTTCCTATTTTCTTCCCTCCCCCACACTTAAGTTTTGCATTGTCCTCAATGTAATAAAATGAACTTAAAAGTAAAGGAAATGGGAAAAATTTAGAGAGAAAAAATAAAAATAAAAATACTACCCGGAAAAGAAATCGCATAGGCATATTTGATCATAAGTAAGCACATGAGTTCTTCTAACTCCAAATATTGATCAACACTAAGCTTTCGTGAATTCTTCCCCTGCAAAAACTATACGCGAAACAAACAAAACAAAATACTAAAACAAACAAAAGTAGTTCAAAACAAACCATAAATTATAAAATCCTAATAAAGTTAAGTTAAAGTAGTGGAAATAGAAATTATTCAACCAACATTGTTTTTAAAACATAACCATAACCATGAATCAACCATCCCAGGTGGTTATTGGTTGCACATCTAAAACTTCTTGAAGTCCTCTGATTTTTCCATTCCTACTCTCTCGAAGGTGTGTGAACCCTTTTATGTCAATGCTTAATGGAATAACTGGATCGCTAAAAAGACTCATCTCTTCCTCAGCAAATAGCCCAAGATTCCTTGCTATTCGCGAAATAAAGTGACCAGCACATAAGTAGTTTCTTGCCCCAACAGCCGCGCGTTGGTGCAAATGTTGGACTATCACCCAAGCTACATTCAAATGCTTCCAGGGATGCTTCTCGTCTAAGGCTTGAAGAACCCATAAATCATCTTCATAAATCAATTCGACACTAGATGTCCTATGTAACAATGATTGCACTACAACCCTGTGTAACACTTGCAACAATGGTTTCTTAATCTTTGAAACTCTACTTTCCCCAAATACTAGCTGGTCTTCCGTACTAATCCTTTTCCAATACCCATGTGCGTCAAAGTTATTTTTACTCCTTTCTCCACTCATTATGAAAAACTTGAAATCCTCATTACTTAAATCCTCATCAGAGTATAAACCTAACAAATTTCCAAACTCAAATAGTGTGACTTCATGTTTCTTACCTCCTAATCTGAAATCGAGAATTTTTTTGGTTGTAACTCCAATATCAGTAACCTCCTTTTTCATCCGCATAGAACATAAAAACTCCAGGTACCATTCCTTGTATATTGGTTCTCTTATGTTGAATGCTCTCATCCACATACTTGAGGTCAATATCTGTTTATTCCACAGAACCCTAACAAGAAACATATCTTCCAAAAACTCATCACAACCAAGCTCTTTCATTGCATTCCAATTCATAACCCTTGGTGAATGAATCACCCATCTGCCAATCTTAAGAAGAATAGCATTAAAAGATTGTCGAACCATCAGATCTTCCCTCGCCAAAGTAGGTTAGGATGACATTCCGGAATTGGCGCTTGCTCTCTCTTCCTATTTGCTTCTCTAGTTCTTTTAGCAATCCCTGATCCTCCTGCAAGATAACTCTGTAGAAAACACAAACATATGATAGTATAAGAGCATAGGAACCAAGATTACATGATTTAGAAGTCACGAAACTCGTTTTTGAAAATTTCATTTTTCATTTACCGAGAGCTCCATCCGATCGGTATTCTTCCAACCGAATCGGATGGAGTAAATGTCCCAGCCCAACCGATCGGTATTGCTCCGCAACCGAATCGGTTGGGACCTACTGTCTCAAAAAAAATTTCTTCCTCCGACTTTCAATCAATTCTATCAAATTCCACTCTTTCCTATCATGCATTCGATCAATCATAATGGTTTCTACATATCCCACTCATCTCCAAAACATATTCATAACATATTCTCATGATTCCTCGATCTTCCTAGAACATATGAACACTACTAAATCAAAACTCCTCAATTTATGTTCTAATCAACAATGCATCATCCTAGCATCGCTAATCAACAACTAAATAACACCTGGGAATCATCAATTGCAATCTAAATTGATTCAAAGTTTTGACCCATTTTAATCCAAAAATTCAATCAATTAATTCTTCCTCAAAACTTAGTCAATCTATCTAATTCTTTTTGCAATGAATTCCTCAATCATTTACCCATCTATTCCAGAAAAAATTACATCTTAATTCGAACTATATCAAAAATACCCAAATTTTGACCTAATTCAAGAAATCCGAATTAAAACCTAATTAATACAAATTGATGATGTTACTTACTTGTTTAGGTGCCATAGATGATCCTTCAACACTCCTGCAACACTTAATAGTCTCCTAATGGTCGAATTTTTGAACCCCAAGTTTGGTGGATTAAGTGTGTGTGTGTTTTTTGAGATTTTTGAAATCTTGAGTATATATATTTCACTCCATCCGATCAGTATTTGATCCAACCGATTCGGATTGAATTTTTGCAAAAACTTCACTTTTCCACTTGACAACACTTGATGGTTCTTGTGAGCTCAAATGAAAATGACTTTACTCTTCAAAAATACTTTTCCTTTTTTTGTATAAATACTCCACCACACTAATCTACCAACTTGTTTTTCAAGTCTATTTCTACTAGCTCTAAACAAAACTAACTCTAAAAAATCAAAACATAACTTCATAAACTTAAAACTTAATAAAACCAAGACAACCAAAAGGTCTTAACTTAAACTCAAACTTAAATGCAAACATTAAACTACTAGAAATGCATAAAAATTAAAATTAGGAAACAAACAAAACACTAGCACAAGCTTTGTGCTTTTATTTTTCAAACTCTTGTCTTTCATCCTTCAAAGTACTCATGCCTCAAGATATCTTCATTTTGAAACTTCCCGGACAACTTTCGGTTAGTCATTTGCGTTTTAAACTTCCTTGTAAAGTTCCTTCCATCCGGACAAACTATATCAAACTTCACATGCCATTCTCCATCTTCTTTTTCCTTCTTGTAAACACTAGCTCCTTCGGGTCCCCATTCCAAATTCTTTAGTTGGACCGGTAAAGATCCAAGAAAATCTGTCAATTTGTTAAACACAAAAACATTCTTAAATGGGTTATAGAAAGCCTCCATCGCTAGAGCTCTTTCCATCTCATCTTCAATATCAAAGTAACTTGGGACAACCGGCCCATATTTAGGCCTCCCTTCTTCATCTCTACCTACTTCAAAACAACCCAAATGGTCTTCTTCTTCATCTTCATGCACTTCCTTAACAATCTTGCCTCTTGGTTTAGGATAATACGTATGCTTCAAGATTCCATCACTAATAGTCATAGTACCTCTACCCATATCTATAATAGCTCCACAAGTTCTCAAAAACGTTCTCCCTAACAACAATGGTAACTCCTTATCCACCGGAATATTAAGCACAAGAAAATCGGCCAAGAAAGCTTGATATCCTACTGATGAACTCAAATAAGTACATTTTATTACTATCATTTATCCTATTAATTTGACTTGTTTTACTATATTATGTATGAGGATTGATACTTAATCGTTTACTTTTGTAATTCTCAGGTAAAAACAAGCATTTGGTGAAACTTGGCGATTTTGGACTAATTATGGAGCAAAACATGCATAAAGTGAAGAGTCTACTGAAATGGACAAGATCAAGTCAAATCTGCTCCAGATGCGCCGCATCTCACTCATGACATGCGCCGCATCACTATCAAGATCTCACCAGATACGATCCAAGATTCAAGAGGACATGCGCCGCATCCAAAGACGAAGATACGCCGCATCTTCTGGCGGTGTACGAATATTCCTGAATATTATAATCTTGGACCCCACGCGAAGTTAAGTACATGCGCCGCATCTACTTGCTAGATGCGCCGCATCCTACCCTCAGACGGTAACTATAAATACCCCAAAGACCAGACGAATTAAGAGCTTTTAGTTCCGAACAGAAGACCGAAGACCATAAACCAAGGACGAATTCAGTCAAGGTAGCAGCACAAGACACACCCAAATCAAAGATACAAGAGCTGTAAGAAGGTGCTGCATATGTTTAATTCATTAAGTAGTTTTGTTTTATTGTGTTAGCAAACTTTAATTCATCAGGATTGATGGCTTGTGTAATGTGACAACGGAAAGACTGCACTCCCTTAAAACTGCTTTCCCATCAATTAAAGTTTATATGTTGATGTCTTTGGTTACTACTTATTAGTGCATTGATAACCTCTGTGTTTATTAGTGGCCTGCGCATTTGACTGCGGAAAATAATGTGGCTCCCACGGTTGTTACTAAATTGATCACTTAGGAATAACTTTTAGACATAAGTAATCATTAAGGGTTTACTCGCCGATAAGAATAGGACCAACGAGAAAGGGTTAACTACATACACTTCATATAAAGCTATCAATAAAACAAGTGACAAACTACTTAATCATAAGGACAGATCTTCTTATTGTCTCGAGTATTTATCCGTGTACGTGTGTGCTACTTGCTGATTCGTGCCTATTGGTTTAGTTTATTATTTAATTGCAACCAAATCGTGCCAGTCTCTCAGGCTGAAACCCCCTTGCGTTAGAATATTAAAATACTGATTAGAATAACTAGATAATACGTTCCACTCTTAGTGATCGACACTCTACTTACCATTATATTCATACTGACCGGGTACATTGCTCGTTAAGTGTGTGTGTTATTGATAAGTCGGCTAAATATAAATTTAAAACTTGAGTAGGCATTAAAACTGCTAAACCGCAACAACACATCACGCGCATCAAGTTTTTGGCGCCGTTGCCGGGGAGTGAATTGTTATTATCTGTTAATTTGATTAGTATTTTAATTAGGTTTTTAATTTTTATCTGACCGCTAATTTTGTTGTGTATTAGTTTAATTTGCATTCATTGTACTATTTTGCATATTTTCTGTTTTTGTGTGCTTTTTGTTTGCTTTTATTTGTGTTTATTTTCGTTTGTGTGTTTTTATTTGTTTTTCGTACTTTTTTGTGTTCTGCTATCGTTGTACTGAGCTAAATCGAACGATACGGCGCATCTGATTCCTCAGATACGGCGTATTGCGTTCAATTTTTTTTATAAAATACAACGCGTTTAATTAATTCGATACGACGCATCTTTTCCCCAAGATACGGCGTATCTGTTTTTAATAAGAAATTTTTTCTAAGCGATAAAGCGATACGACGCATCTTTTCCCCAAGATACGGCGTATCTGTTTTTAATAAAAAAAATTTCTAAACGTTAACGCGATACGACGCATCTGCTTTAGCAGATACGGCGTATCTAATATTTTTATTAAAAACAGTTTGCGAATTATTAAACAGATACGGCGCATCGATTTTTATCGATACGGCGTATCTTCTGAATCAAAAATCTTATATTTTGAAACGTAACGAAAATACGGCGCATTAACTTTCGTTAATACGACGTATTTAATTTTAAATAAATATCGATTTTTGATTATTAAAACAGATACGGCGCATTCTAATTTCTAAAGCGGCGTATCTATTTTCTGAATAAAAGTCTGATTTAATTTTAACGATTATAAGATACGGCGTATCCAACTTTTTGGATACGGCGCATCGTCTGCAGATATCAGCTATTTGTATTCATATATCCGTTTCTATATTCATTAATTTCTCTTCTAGCGAACAAATCCTACTGATGATTTTACCTTTGATGACAGATTTTGCTATGGAAGACATATCAGTTAAAGGATATCTTGCTAAGGAATGCTTGCTTTCAGATTCATTCAATGTACTCATGATCGATGCAGATTTATTCTCTTGGGAGACTCCTCTTGAAGCTGCTTTTAAGGAATTCATGCGTTTATGCAATATTAACAAAGGGGTATTCTCTTATGATGTATTTGTGAGGTACACTAGAGATGAACTGTCGCTCTTATGGCCTATCATTGAATCCAAAGGATTGAACTGGACTACTATCGAAGAAGATGATGGGAAATTCTATCTTGCATACATGGACTCAAGCAACAACTGCTGTAGTGGAGGCAATACCCAAATCTCTTACATGCCTTATTCCGAACAGTACTGGGGATTAAATGAGAACTATCTGGACAATGAAGGAATTTATGCTGTGGCGGAGTTACTATTTCATGGCAGGTTGGTAAGATTGATGGATCTCTCCCTCAATGATTGGGTAGAACTTAAATATGGTAGTCCGGAATTAGCCGCTGCAAATGAAGTCAAGCAGATTATGACTTCATGGTTGACGCGGAGTTTTAAGAAGCAATTTAACGAGTTCATGGAGATAAGAAGAAATATGATTGGGAAGGCTTGCTTTGACGTTAACCACGATCCTAACGATGTTGATTTTTCAGAATGGTTGGCTAGTAAGTTTAATAACCATAAGAGCATGGATCGAGCTACTAAGGACGCATTATGGGTATATTGGATGAGAGGTGAAGACGAAGAAGTAGAAAGCGACTATGGGTTGTCACTTCATGATTCAACAGTTAATGAGGGCATTGAAGAATTATTCAAAATTGACATTGATGTGTTCGATTATGAGACACCCTTGTGCAAGCAGTTCAAGGAATTTAACTACCTTCTTCGAGTCGACGATGATGTGCTTACTGGAGATCTACCAGGATGTAAGACTTATGACGATTTCAAAAACACCTGGTACTATGAATGGAATGACCAAGTACCATGGGTTTGGGATAAACCATGGGAATCTGAGCACATTAATCACACTTGTACACCCTTCGTTTTCAAGGACGGGAGTAGTGTTTGGCCGACCTGTGATTATAAAAGTGACGGAACCTGTAATGGGGGAAGTATAATTGGGATGAAACGGGTTGGAAACGATGTAACCTTTGAAGATTATGAGTGGTACGATAATGTTGAAGACTGCCCACAAAAAACTGAAGCTTTGCAAGAAAAGGGTAGAATTGAATACTTGAAAGGACTTAAAGGTACATCAAATACTACTTTCTGGGAATGGGTGCATGAACAATTTGATGATTACACGAAGCTTAGTCGACGGTTACAATGGGATTTGGAAAGAGAGTGGGAGGCGATTCAAGACAATAAGTCATTAATTGAAGAACTAGATGATTATTTGATTAAGGATCCTTATTTCGAGTTTGTTGATAAAGACAATGAAGAGTTTACCAAAAGGAAGTGTCGACTACTTGGGATTCCTTACAATGAGCCACCCATGATTATTTCTGAAAAATTTAAAATCATCAAATATTCTTTAGGTCCTGATGAAGAGTATACTGCGGCGAAGACAAAGAGTTATACTAGATTAAGTCGAACGGAAGAAAACGTCGCAGAGATATACGGGAAAATCTTTCGGATGAAGGAAGAAGGATGGACCATAACAAGGACTAAATGAAGAGCTGAACGTGAGTCTAACTTGAAGACTCTGGAATAAAGACAAGTGCTTACCGGGAGACAACCCGGATTTATCTTTTTATTATTCTGTTTCTGAGTCGAGTCAGTCAGACCGCCGAGGATACGGCGCATCTCAATTCTGAGATGCGACGCATCTCCTGCAAATGGTCATATCTTATTTTGTTTTTCTGCATTTTTTATTTTCGAATTTAAAACTTTTTATCAGTTTATTTTTAATGCGGCGCATCCCTGGTTAAGGATGCGGCGCATCTTTTATTCTGATCCGTATTTATTCCAGGCTCGATACGGCGTATCTTCTTCCATAAGATACGGCGCATCGACTGACCTGATGATTTTCATTTTTATCTTTTATGTTTTATTTTTACCTAACTACTAATGTATTATGCAAGTTGAACCTTTCTTATCTTAGGTGTGTTTTAAAGCCTTGGTGGTATTATAGATTCCTGCATTTCCTGTGGATACATCTTATACGAAGCTTAAACGTTCTAATCCACAAGAAAGATGATTTTTGCTCTTATACTAACGGAGGATCAAACCGAGCAAATCTCAGGGGAGTTTTTCTGTTCTAATTCTTTTATTTTCCAGTTTTTAACCTTTTATACGAACAACGAGGACGGTGTTTAACTTAAGTGGGGGGATTGGAGAATTAGAACACTTAACACTTACTTGTCCTAAACTTTTCAAAATATGCTTAAAATGTGCTTAATATATCAAAATTTAAAATTTTTAGCATGTTTTTGTTTAAGATCTAAGTTGCATAGCTGCACACATGACGTTATTTTCAAAAATTATGATTTTTCAAAATTCACAAATCTATGAGTGTGCCGGTGACTTGTAAACTTTAGAACTTGGCTTGTATACTATTCGAGACCACCATAATAAGTATTATTTATATAATTGGAATGACTTGTCTAACTTGGTAAATTTCTAGGATTACACCCAAATAGCCTTATATGTTATGTGTTATTAGCTAACTACACTGGTTAGTTAACCCCCGTATAAACCCTTTTGTTACTCTCATTTTTAGAGTAAGATACCCCTAGAAAAACACTCAGAGCCATTCCTTTCGTTTCTTACACCTATGTTTAAAATGTTTCGTTACACCTTACACCTTAGCCTACCCTGTAGATTAAAATCCGTGGTTGGTTAATTGCTATAGGCAAAGTGAGTTTCCTCACATTACCTGTGTTCGCGTGCGTAATTCATTATCTATGGTTAGGTCGGGAAATTGCACAATGCAATTGGAGTGAAAGTAAATATTGTATATCTTTGAGTTTATTTTTCGTGTGTTTACTACTTTCACTATTACCGTTATTTCTGAAGTTATGAAAAGTATGGAAAAATTATCCAGAATTATCATTATAGTGATGTGGTGAAATTTTACACATCTATGTTTATGCTTAGTAAAAAAAAAAAAAAAAAAAAAAAAAAAAAAAAAAAAAATCGAAAAAATGAGAAAAGAAAAAGAAAAAGAAGAAAGTTGGATGTTTGTTTTAACCAACGATGTAAAGTTATGTAAGTGGTCGATATCACCACTATTTGTTGTACATTATATTTATGGATTGAATGGGAGTTGGCAGTTATGGGAACGTCAACTAAGGTTTATTCTTTGATTAAGATCTTGTTGAGTATAATTCGTGTCTACCTAAAGCGTGTGTTTCAAGTGTTAAAGCGTGAGTTATTCAATGATATGAGTCTTATTCATGGGATGGTTGGGATAGTGATTAACCACACTTAGGATTTTAATTTATTTGTTTTGTTTATTTTTTTTTTATTTTAGACCAACTTATATCCCAAATATTATCAATACCCTATTCTTTATCCGACCAAACCTTTGATTTATTGAGATTAGGGATTTGAGCAATCTTAAGTATCGTAGTCGTGGATTCGGCTATGTATTTATGATTTTGTCGCCCTTTTTGATATATTATTATTGGTGAAGTTTGGACCTATCTTTAGCCTGTTCGAGTTAAGGATTTGAGCAATTGCAAGTATCGTGTTCGTGGATTCGATCATGTATTTGTGATTTTGTCGCCTTTTCTGGAATTTGAGATCGATAGTGATTAAGAATAATTAACCCTTAAGCCTAAAAACCCTTTTTACCGCTTTAGACTTGTTATTCCTTGGCTTTAGTGGTGGAGATGTGAATACTTGCCAAGCTTATGATAGAATATTCGTCGCGACTGGACAGTTAAACGATTAGATTTGCTTTTATCAGAATATTTTATTATACTTCTAATTCGTTAAGTGTTTAGTTGTGTGATTATGACAAAAACGAATACATGCTTAAATATAAAAATAAATCCTAACATTTTTAGGATACATTTTCATAAGATTAATTCTAAGGTTTACTTGGGGACAAGTAAAGTTCAAGTGGGGGGATATTTGATGAACTCAAATAAGTACATTTTATTACTATCATTTATCCTATTAATTTGACTTGTTTTACTATATTATGTATGAGGATTGATACTTAATCGTTTACTTTTGTAATTCTCAGGTGAAAACAAGCATTTGGTGAAACTTGGCGATTTTGGACTAATTATGGAGCAAAACATGCATAAAGTGAAGAGTCTACTGAAATGGACAAGATCAAGTCAAATCTGCTCCAGATGCGCCGCATCTCACTCATGACATGCGCCGCATCGCTATCAAGATCTCACCAGATACGATCCAAGATTCAAGAGGACATGCGCCGCATCCAAAGACGAAGATACGCCGCATCTTCTGGCGGTGTACGAATATTCCTGAATATTATAATCTTGGACCCCACGCGAAGTTAAGTACATGCGCTGCATCTACTTGCTAGATGCGCCGCATCCTACCCTCAGACGGTAACTATAAATACCCCAAAGACCAGACGAATTAAGAGCTTTTAGTTCCGAACAGTAGACCGAAGACCATAAACCAAGGACGAATTCAGTCAAGGTAGCAGCACAAGACAACCCAAATCAAAGATACAAGAGCTGTAAAAAGGTGCTGCATATGTTTAATTCATTAAGTAGTTTTGCTTTATTGTGTTAGCAAACTTTAATTCATCAGGATTGATGGCTTGTGTAATGTGACAACGGAAAGATTGCACTCCCTTAAAACTGCTTTCCCATCAATTAAAGTTTATATGTTGATGTCTTTGGTTACTACTTATTAGTGCATTGATAACCTCTGTGTTTATTAGTGGCCTGCGCATTTGACTGCAGAAAATAATGTGGCTCCTACGGTTGTTACTAAATTGATCACTTAGGAATAACTTTTAGACATAAGTAATCATTAAGGGTTTACTCGCCGATAAGAATAGGACCAACGAGAAAGGGTTAACTACATACACTTCATATAAAGCTATCAATAAAACAAGTGACAAACTACTTAATCATAAGGACAGATCTTCTTATTGTCTCGAGTATTTATCTGTGTACGTGTGTGCTACTTGCTGATTCGTGCCTATTGGTTTAGTTTATTATTTAATTGCAACCAAATCGTGCCAGTCTCTCAGGCTGAAACCCCCTTGCGTTAGAATATTAAAATACTGATTAGAATAACTAGATAATACGTTCCACTCTTAGTGATCGACACTCTACTTACCATTATATTCATACTGACCGGGTACACTGCTCGTTAAGTGTGTGTGTTATTGATAAGTCGGCTAAATATAAATTTAAAACTTGAGTAGGCATTAAAACTGCTAAACCGCAACGACACATCACGCGCATCACCTACTTGGACTCTAACATTCTTTACTTCTCCCATCGCTTTTTCTCGTGAATTATCAGCCATAGTAAGATTATATTGATTTGGTTGAGGATTACCAAGTCCTAATCTCTTATACAATAGATATGGCATTACATTCACACTCACTCCTGTATCAGCCAATGCATACATTGCATCTGTTCCATTCACTTTAATTGGTAACACAAAATTTCCCGGATCGCTCTCCTTTTTGGGCAACCCATTCTCAACTATTCTTTCTCTTGCAACCTCATCAAAATTCTTATCTTCTAACCTAGCCCTTGCCATCATAACTACATCCAACTTCTTGCGATAAGTCATGTAATTATTCAACACATCAATAACCGGATTTTCCTCCATAAGCTCCTTAAACTTCATTTCCAAATTTTCCAAAATCGCTTCCTTTTGCTCTTTGGTTAATGGTTTAACAATTTGTGGTGTTTTGGGTGGTGAACTAGACGAAGAACTTTCATTCTTAGGGGTGGAGGGTTGGGTAAGTTTGTTAAGTGGTGTTTTCTTTCTATTCGCTTTTCCCATTTTAACAATCTCTCCCTTTCCTACCTTTTCTTCTATCATATCATCAACATCAATCCTCATCTCTCCCAACGCAAAATCAATCCTACATTTAGTCTTAACCATGAAATCTCTACCAAACACGACTTCTGGTTCATCAGCATTCCCATATTCCAAAACAACAAAATCAACTTTGAACACATGACCATGAATATTAACATTCACCTCTCTCACTATCTTTCTTCCATAATCCTCATAATCAAGTCTAACAAAACCAAGCTTACCAAGCATATCTTCCGTAATGTAATTGTCACCATATTCCATATTAAGCTGAGCATCCTAAGCTTTTATACCTTCCACACCACAAGGTGTAGCATACCTCATGAACGGTGCATCAAATTCTTTAGGTGGTGCTCGTGTAAACACAACAACTCTTTTCTCCTTAGGTAATCAAACACTACTTTCTCCAACTTCTTCTTTCCTTTCAAAATCAACCTTAGCTTCTTCCAAAATATTTTCCAAACTCTCCAATGAATCTCCCGAATCTTTCAGCATCTCTTCCAAATTTCTCAAGTATTCTGACACATTGCTTAAACTCTCCATTCTACTTAAACACTAACTATAACATAACCACAAAAACAAAAGAAATCCAAACTATTAGCGTGAAAGTTAGTTATAATCGAAACATATTAAAATATAAAACCTAAGATAGCAAACAAACAACTTCAAACTCTTAAAACATCAAAACAACTAAAAATTAAAAATTTCAAAAACTTTTACCGAGGCATCCATCCGATCGGTATTAGCCCCCATCCGATCGGATGGTTGAATCGTTAAAAATCAAATTTACCCAACCGAATCGGATACGGGCAACATCCGATCGGTTAGATCAAAATTTTTCTAAAAAAAACTTTTTTTTTTCTTTTTGAAAACTAAATTAAAACTTTTTAATATAAAAACTAATAACTAACATTAAACTAATTAATAAAAATGAAACATAACACATAACTCATAACTTAATTATCATTAAACTAACAACTAATTATTAACTCAAATAATCATTAAACTAATTAATTAACATAATTAATAAAAAACTCTTAAACTACTAATCATTAAAAACTTAACATTAACTATATTAACTATATTTAATAAAACATTAAACATATTTAAACTATCCTAATTACCCAAATTAATCATCCTAATTAATCTATCACTTAAACAAATCAAACATAACATTAATTAAGCATAAAAACTGAAAAATAACACTTGATCCTAAAAACTAAAATTTTTACCGAGGGCTCCAACCGATCGGATGGGCATCCATCCGATTCGGTTGGTCCCGAACCAATTTTTTTTTTTTTTTTTACTTTTTTTTACTACAAAACTTATAAACTAGCAAACCAAACTACCAAGTAAATTAACCAATTCCCCGACAGCGGAGCCAAAAACTTTGATGTGTCGTGTGTCGTGCAAGTTTTAAAAATCTATAAACACAATTTATCCAATTCTCTAATCAACACATACGAGCAAGTATACTCGTCCGTGGTAGTGAAGGTGGGTAAGTTAATATCGTCCCAAGGGAATTGTTGTTTGGGTTTGGTAGTATAAGTTTTAACAAAAAGGGTTGTCAATACAATTTGGTATAAATTCTAAGGTAAGTAAAAATCAATCAATCAAAAACAAATATACTTGTGTGTAATTCCATGACTAATTGTATAGAGTAATCTACCAAGTTGGGTGTAACTTGTAATGATGCACAACTTAAATTGAGTGATTCACAATCAATGGTTTTTATCATGAGAAATCATCTTCAAAGAATTCAATCTCCTAGTTAGTTCCTTTCGGCCTTTGTTAACTAGTACGATAATTCTATTAAACTCTTTGTTGTTTGAAAAACATTTCTTATCTTAAGAATTCCTACGAATCCTTTCGGCCTTTTCTCGTGATGAAATCGTTTCCAAATCCATTTTAATGAGTTAATATGATGCTTGTCACACACCATAGTCCATACTAATTCGTGCACTAACTTTTTGGAATAAAAACATAAAGAAAATCCTTTCGGCCTTTGTTAATCTTTAGGACTGTTTTTACCAACCTATTAAGCAAGATTAGATTGTATTTCAACAAACTCATAAAACAAGACATGTTTTCATGCATCACTATGAAATAAGAATACTCCCACAATTGTCACATCATACACACAAGTATAACCAAAATCACTCCATAACAATTATAATCAAACACAAGTAACAAACCATACTTTCATTCATCTTAAAGTAAAAGTAGTTCATAATAACTCAAACAAGAAATACCTAGTTTTGGAATTACAAGAACTAGAATTGTGAAACTATAGCAACCACACTCCTCCAATCACCTATGATCACACGTAAACAACTCCACACTCGAACACAACTCTTGAGACTCGAACTCAAGGTTCCCTAGACGTTTTCACAGCAACTACAAGCTTTCGGGCAATGATAATAAGTTTAGCAAGACTTGGTGTAAGCCTTCACTAAGTTTTTGGGTGTCACACTTTGTAAACTAGCCAAGGTTTCTTTAAATAAGTGAAAGAACTCCTCCTCTCCAAGTAAAAACGTCCACAATCAATTAGTAACCAGGAAATGATAAGCCACCATGATTATGGGGCTTAAATTCATCATTAAATGCGATTTTGTAACTTCAGCTTCCTCCAACCAATCAGTATTATGATCCAACCGATCGGTTGGATCTCTCGGTAAATTGTTCTTCTCCCATCCGAATCGGATGCGGGCACCATCCGATCGGATGGGCCATTCTGCCACACAACTTTTGGTTTTTTTTCTTTCTTTTCTCGTTACGTGCTTGATCCTTTGTTGTACTACTAATTTCTTTCATAGAACTCGATCTTTTCTTGATATTTGAACATAGAGATATTGACATTATTTGAACATATGCAGGAATTGTTGAGAAAATCCACAATCTCATAGAACTTAGGTCCATCCCCTTCCTCTGTTTTCTTTAGAAAAGCAACCTGATTATGCGTCTTAACAAACTCCAAAACAGCCATTATTAATGATCCAAGTTATAACAGAAAATTGATCGTATGTGGTTCAATTAAAGGTGTGAAAAGCCAATTGGGTTTTTATAGAGATACTGTTAGGGTTTGAGAATTTTGCGTAAAGGATAATTACTATCTTGAAAGAATGTAATATTTAGAAAGTAGATAATTATCCTAACAAAAGCCCAATATATATGGTAACAAATGTTATTTTACCCAACGGCTATAAAAATTAGTTACTGACACAACAATTCCAACGGCTATTTCAGCATTACAAACTTTGCACTAGCAGTACTAATATTTAAGAAAATTATTTATGAGCAGTATAAACTTAATATTGATTTAAAAACAATGTTGCCCACATATAGTTTTTAACAAACTACCTGCTATCAACAGATTTGATGTGTCTTTACCAATAGCCGTTTGCTTTGGACTAGCCAACTCTTCACTGTTAGATATGGTGAGTTGATAACCATATAGTTTTTGGTAAACTATCAACCATGAACGGATTTGAGAAGTCTTTACCAGAAACCGTTTGCTCTGGACTAGTTGGTTCTTGATGTGGGTTAGACATGGTGAACCAATAACCATTTATTGTGTGCACAGATCACACACTTGAAATTCCAAAGCATCAAACACTTAATTCACAAACTCCAATCAACCTGCAATTGTTAGTCCAAAAATAGAAGACAAAGTGCAAAGCACTTGTCTTATAACATTATAAGCATATGACTAACATTGCACATAAACAAGGAAATTAATTTCCTTGGGAAACCCAAGCCATCACTGACTTTGGTTTTCCTCTTGCATCAATATAATTAAACCTTTTTAGAACAGTTGGTGCACCATTGGATTGAAGTGGTCTCCAAACCCAAGATGCTGATGCATTAATACCATTGCCCATCTTTCCCTTAGCAGTGTTTTTAAAACTACCAGTATTAACTGCTTGCCTAGCAGTATGAACTGCTGGCTTTGCAATTGCAACCTTAGGTTTCCAAATTTGTTTATTTATCACCGCATTGTTATGAAATGGCCTTCTAGCAGCTGATGGTGCAGATTTGAAAAATGTTTTTGCACTTTGAACTGCTTGTCTTGGGTAAAAAGTTCTAAATGGTCTAGCAGTAGTAACTACTTGTCTAGCAGTAGAAACTAGTTTTGGGCCAGACTTAAGTAGAACTGCTCTGGGTGTCATTCTAGCAAGGTTAGAGTGATTTTGAGGTCTTTCTAAGTTCACTCTATGGTTTGAATACCCAGTTACCCTTTTGTTGCAATAAGCTGCAAGATGGTCAAACTCTCCACAATTAAAACAAGCTTTTCTATAAAAAAAACAAAGTCATCACCTAGTTGGTGAGACTTGAGGTTGTTCCAATTCCTTTGGTTACCTCTGGGCTTGTGTGCGGTTCTATACATTTCACTATATCTTACTGGTTGCCTAACATGTCTAACATTGGTTTTAGGCCTAACAGTATTATTTTTTACCACCTTAGGAACTTTTGTTTCCTTTACCTTAACACTATCAGGTTTAGCCTTAACCTGATCATCCTCATCATCATCAGAAGTCCAATCCTCAATGGTTGGACCATCTGAATCCCTAGCAGAGGACACCTTGTCCTCAGAAAGTGATTTATCACTTGCACTCTCAAAGCTTACACTTACTTCTACAGGCTTGTCAACTACTACCTTCTCCTTTAGTTGAGGACCATTTTCTAGCTTGGGTAGTTGAAATTCAGGCAAACCTGTGTGTTCTAGGTCTATACCTGGAGGTGCAGGTATTCCACTATGAGGAGGTGGAACAGACTTATAACCTAGACCTGATTTAGCCTTGTTGATTATTTGACATTCAATTAATTTGTGAACTCCTTTTGATGTGTATTCAAGAGTGTCAACACTTAATTGAATGTTTTCTTTATCCTGTTTAAGCTTTTCAAACTTTTCTCTTAAAAACTTAATTTCAGCATCTCTAAAAAATATGTCTCTCTTAAGCACAGCTATGTCATCAGCAAATTTAGATTCATTACTCTTGTAGTGAACAATCTGCTCCTCTAAAACAGCTAAACCTCTTTTATGATTTGCCAAATTAAAAATAGTCTTGTTTAGCTCTATTCTCTGTTCATCATAGTGTTTCCTAAGAGTTTCTAATTCTTTTAAAGCATCACATGATTTAGAACATTTAGCAACTTGTACCTCAGAATCAGAGAAAGCCATGAGAGCCATCTCAGTAGGTGCTGCTTCCTCCTCTTCCATAAAGCTCCAGTCAAATCCTAAACCATCAATGGCTACCATAGCCTTTGAGCTTGAGTCAGTAATCTCCACTTCCTTGGTCTTGCTACCATAGCTTCTGCTCTTGCCATCTTGTTGTCTTGGCCTTCTGCACTCCCTTGAAAAATGACCCATCTTATGGCAATTATAGCATTCAATCTTTGACTTGTCATAACCAGCAGTATCATTGCTGTTTATGGTACTGCTTGATGTGCTAGCGGTACCAATATATGAACTAGCAGTATATCCATCTCCTCCAGATCATCATCATTGATCTCTTGAAGGTCTTCATATGTCAACATGGATCCATTATGCTGGGTTGTTAGGAATGCACAGCAAGTTGTCTCATCCATAATGCCTTTAGTACTGCTTGATGTGCTAGCAGTACCAATATTTGAACTAGCAGTACCAACTGCTGCACCAACCTTCACTTCTTCAGAACTTGAGTTACTAGGAGATGACACAAATGCCATATTCCCAGTACTTGAGCTTGTTCCAGCAACCTTCTTCACATCTTGCTCCACTATCTTGAAGTTGCTATACAGATCCATCAGACTCATAGAATCAATGTCTGGCTTGTTCTTCCAGACAACAACATGCGTGGCCCATTCTGATGGTAAACTTCTCAGGAATTTGGAGTTGAGGTCTTCCTGAGGTATTTCAATTCCAAGAATAGCAAGTTGGCTTATAAGCTTCTGAAGCCTGTTGAACATATGATACAGTGATTCATTGCTTGTTGCTGAAAAGTTCTCAAATTGTTGCTTGAGAAGTGTCTTCTGAGTCTTTTTGGTGGCTTCATTCACACCATATCTAGCAACAATGGCCTCAAATAATGATTTGGCATCCTTGAACTTGCTAAAGTTCAAGAGTTGATCATTGGGTATTGTCATCATAAGCATACTCCTTGCCTTGATGTCATTCTTCATCAGTACCCTTTCTTCTGCAGTCACTGGCTTTGTCTGCACAGTTGTCACAACTTTACCCTCTACTGTTGATGTTGTGGTTGTAGGCTTGAATGAATTCCCTTCTTCTATGATTTCCCAGAGTGCATAGTCTTGCACCTGGAAGTATTGTTCAATTCTTAACCTCCACATGTCGAATTCATTAGGCTTAAGGATTGGTAACTTAGCTGAAACATTGGTTGTAGAAGTCTCCATGTCCATTGCTTCTTCTTAATCAAAAGAGGATCTTCCAATTCAAAGTATCAGAACCTGGCTCTGATACCACTTGAGAGGATCTAAACACACACCTTGTGTTAGAGATACTTTGAGTGATACTAATTAGCACGCGGAATTTACTAGTTAATACTTACAAGATGTTGTACGTATAATATATGAATGGAACAGTGATTGAATTTGTAAGACAATGAAGACTTGAGAATAACCAAAACGATTCAATATTATTAATGAATAATACGAGTGATCTATGTTATCACTAGGGTTACACAACCTTGAATCTCTATCAATCAATTGTACATAAACTCTAACAAAGGATCTCCTTTTATAGAACAAGGAGTCCTTTACAAGATAACTATAATATCCGTATAACTCTAACTAAATAGGATATTCACTAAATCTTTTCTATACTTATCACATTACACATATTCAGAACATAAGCAGTACAAACTTCTTATGCTACCAGTACTAAGTCAGTTAGTACTGATAGTGTAATCTTCAGCAGTCTTCAACTTAAGCTTATCAGTTTGTACTGTTATGTTTAATTCCCAACACTCTTATTTGTTAATGTTTCATTTTTAGGATAATAGTGAGCATAGGAATGAAGAGACGCGGAATTGGAAGGTTATTAATGCAAATATACAAAAGTATGCTGGCCAGACAAGAGTTACGGCGCAATTCCATACTCTACTTACGCCGTAACTAGGATTTACACTAGAATACCAAAGTCTACACAGTTCAAGGTTACGGAATAACTTCACAATCAAAGTTACGTTGTATATAATTCAAGACTTAGGAGAATTTCATGGTCAAGATACTTACGCCGTAACCATTTGCAAAGTTACGGCGTAAAAGTGGTGATTAATTTAACGAGAGTTCTACGATCGTAACCTATCTTTAGGTTATGTCGTAATGTTATTACTATGGATAAGAATGTCTTAGATACGAAGGTTACGGCGTAACTAACCCTATGGGTTACGCCGTAACTAAAACGAGACTATAAATACAAGCCCTAATTCTGCATTTTTGACATCACTTCCCAACACACAATACCAAGGGACGTAAAAGGGCTTCAAGAAGGACGATATTCAGCAGCATACGGAGCAATTCCAAGGGAGAATTCACGCCATTCACTACATCAG
The DNA here is from genome assembly GCA_021014915.2 of Artemisia tridentata subsp. tridentata. Lineage (NCBI taxonomy): Eukaryota > Viridiplantae > Streptophyta > Magnoliopsida > Asterales > Asteraceae > Artemisia > Artemisia tridentata. The sequence continues at coordinate 72,039,033 of CP139505.1, forward strand.
TTTTAGTATTTCATATCATATTTTTGTATTTGATTCGATGTCTTCATTTATGATATTAAACATTGAATTTTCTGCATTTATGAGTATGATTGGCTAAACACCTTTGGTGTTAGCCTAGTTATGAAATTGTTATTGTTATGATTTAGTTTTCCCGTTTTCATATCACTTTATGTGCATGTTTTCTTTGCTTATTTTTGGACACCCTTGTTTTGGTAGTATTAAGGTTTGGTAGTATCTTGGAAACTAGGAGAATTGACCATAGGACCCTAGTGGAATTGATTGCGAGTAGTGGTAAGAATTGACCATAGGACTACCACTATCTTGTGTGCGAATTGACCATAGGATCACCTACCAAAAGGAGGCACTTAAGAAGTTAGAGGGAACCTAAGTTCCGAGAGGCCGGGTTTCATAAAATAAGTCTAGATTATAGCGGTACTTAATGACTACGACATTGGTTAATCCACGAACTCTTGTAATCGTATGGTTACGGAATAGAAACTTTTGAAATATAGGCTAGACAAATTTACCCGAGGAGTCTAGCGACATTTACCCCCACTTGGAGCGATAGAGAACATTAATAAGAAAACTTAATCATGACATAAAAAGATAAGTAACTAGTTTAGCACGTTTCTCCCGACTCATTATCTCATCTATTTTATTTGCTTTCATTTTATTTTCATTTCTTTAGTTATAATTAATCAACTCAAAACCTCCTTTAAAATTAGTGACATTAGACTTAAATTAGGATCCGTACTCATAGCTCTTAAGACGACCTCGGTTTTACCGATTACTACACTACACACGACCTGGTACACTGCCCATTAGTGCATTAGGTTGACCTTAGGTAGACGAGAAAATATAAATATTAAAACCTTGTCAGAAATCTTGCATCAAGTTTTTGGCGCCGCTGCCAGGGAGTTATTTTAGGATTTTATTTAAGTTTTAAATTTTTGTTTAGTTTTCATTATTTCACAATTTCTATTTAATTTCAGGTACCATGGGTGAAGTTGACATCGATACGTTTACCCTCGAGGAATACCTCGCTTTGACGCGAGAGGAACAAGGGCCTAGTGTGTTTAGGCCGGTTATTGGAGCTGATGCTCATTTCGAGATCAAGAATCAATTCATATGGGAATTGAGAAAAGAACCTTTTTTCGGAAATAAGACCGAAGATGCTCATGAGCATATTGATAATGTCTTGTACATCGTGAGCCTTTTCAACATTCCTGGTATTTCTCACGATCCGGTTATGCTCCGAGTGTTTCCTATGACACTCACTGGAGCCGCAAAAAGATGGATTGATCGGTTGCCCGCAAGAACCGTCAGCACGTGGGATCTCCTCAAAAGATCATTTATTCAACGGTATTGCCCTCCATCAAAGACGGCAAAGCAGCTTGAAGAAATCCACAACTTCAAGCAAGACGGAGATGAGACATTATACCAAGCTTGGGAAAGGTACAATGATCTCCTTTACAGGTGCCCAACTCATGACCTAAACAAGCAACAAATGGTGAATACCTTTTACAAGGGTCTCAACACTACCACAAGACAAATGCTTGACTCTCAGGGGCCGATCCCAGGGATGAATCCCATTCAAGCCCTTGATGTTATCCAAGACAAAGCGGACCATTCATAGAAATGGCATAATGGAGGCAGTAGTAGAAGTATTGGTGGTAACATGGATGGTATTTCGGTGATCACCAACAAGCTTGAGAGTCTTGGTAGAGACATGAAGAAGTTGAAAGAAAACGTGCATGATATTCAAGTAGGATGCGAAACTTGTAGAGGTGCTCACCTTGCTAAGGATTGCCCCTTAAAAGAAGATAAGAAAACTGAAGAGGTCAAGTATGGAGAAGGGAGATCTTTTCAAGGGAACAATAGCAATGGGTACCGTGTGGGACCACCAGGTTACTATAATAGAGCATCTTACGGAGAAAGAAGATCCAATCTTGAAGAAATCATCAGTAAGTATCTTGAAGACTCCACCAAGAATCAAAATGAACAAGATGCATGGTTGAAGGGTTTTCAAGAGACCACTAAAAAGAGCCTAATTAATTGTAACACCCCCAAAATGTCGCAGCGGAATGTAATTTCATTGGGGTGCTACTTATTAGTACAACAGTCATAATCATAGAAAACGATTCTAAATGAGATGTTTTTAAAAGTTTATCATTCGATCATAATAAAACATCAGAGTTACAAGAGGTCCCAAGAAGTTTTAGAATACATAATACGTAAACATGAAAGTTTTTAAAAGTTTATCGAATGATAACAAAATACAAGCCATCAAAACATTCTCCGTGTGACTTCGTGCTTGCCAAATACCTTAAGGACCTGAGATAAAACATGCTAAAAGTCAACACAAAGGTTAAGTGAAATTCACATGCAGGTTTATAAATAATTAATGGACCACAAGATTTCTGAGTTAAAGTAATAATTGCAACAAATACAATTATGGGTAAATAGTAAATATTGCACTAAGCCCACGAACTCAAACGTTAACTAATATCATAGAATGATACTAATAATAATGCCCTAAACGGTAATTTGCCATATTACCTAATTTCTCAATATTATGTGTCCGTTTGACCTACAGTTATCAAGTGAGCGCTACTCACCCGGGCAGGCTTGTCAAGCCCAATATGCATATTCATAATATTAGCGTTTAGTCAGTTTGTAATTAATGGTTCATGATGTTAGGGACTTATTTCTGGCAACAAAGGTACCTAGGCAATAATACTTTCTGGTAAGCATACAGTTTAAAGCACTTGTGTCCAAATTGAAAAATAGCATGTATCTCCCCCAATGGGTTTATAAATAGTTTAAAGAGTTTAAGTGGGGCTATAAACTCACCGTAAGCAACAGTGAATAGCAAGGTGCAAATAAAGTGACGAGTAAGCTGAGAAGTCCTACGAGCAACCTAGACATAATATGTTGCGTCTTAGGTTTTTAAAATAATAGAATATGGATGCAAGAAAGTTTTATATATTTATTATATCAATCATGCAATTACACATAGAGTTTTTAAGATTTATACACTGATAGGGACTAAAATTGACAAGTTAGGAAGGTGTTACGAGCCCTAATATATAAGCTGTCCGAGGTTCGGGTTTTATGATATTTTATAGTCCAAAAATCCTATTGTGTCGATATGTGGTTAGATTGTCCAAAAATGAGTTATCGGGTTTATTCCTGAAAGTGGGTCCTACCACTTCGGGTAAGTTTAAAATAAATCAATAAGTGTTTGTAGAAGTTTATAATTTCTAAATTTTTAAGTTACAAAATAGTTATAATCATTATTTTTAATGTTTATAAGTTTTAGAAAATATGTGGGACCATTTTCAAACTAGTTTTGATGAATTAATTAGTTTTTATATAAAATGCGGTTTTTGATAAAAAGTCGGTATTTAATATTAAAAATTTCGTTTCTCCTAAACCGTAAGAAGTTATACTTCAAATTTTATATTCTCGAAAAGGTATTTAAGTGTACTAATCAGATTTGTGGGTCCCACTTTTCTGAAAATTATATAACTTAAGTGAAATTACCATTTTACCCTAATATGTCAAGTCTGATCGGGACAACACCTAATAGTCCCACCGTTTTTGCGATAAGTTGAGTTTCGTAACTCTTTTTTATGCGGGGTTATTAGCTACGTTCAAGTTAATGTGTTACCTACAACTTTTATGTTTTATGAAACAGAGGGTTCAATACAAACTTTTAGACTTTTTAGCCAGTCAAATCTGGTGTGCGTTTTCCGACAACCTTTTCCGTTTATTTTCTAATTAATTCATCGTGTATCGTCTCATGGCCAACCTCCCGGAAAATCGAAGCTAAGAGATAGATCTACAGGCATATATTTTTACCTAAGTCTCCAAGTGTACTGATTAAGTGCAGTAATTATGAAAACAGTCCCTGGTCCAAATGGTCTTTGCAAACTTAATCCCAATCATAGTTTTAGGTATTTTAAGCTATGTACAATGCATAAATTAATACAACAAGCATATGAAACATGAAAAATACATGAAATGAAATATAGATCAGTAGTGAAATGGAAATTATTGTGTGGTTTCTTACACAAATGAGATGGAATACAAGAGAAATCAAGAAGTATGAGTACTAAAATGAGATCATCACACCAACAAGCTCCCAAATCTTCTTGAATACAAGATTAAGACACCAAAAACTCCTGCAAGAACTTCAATAAAAACACTTGATATCTTCTTAAATATAGCTCTTGGATGGATGAAATTTGATCAAGAACAAACTATGGAACTTAGGTCTTCATTTCTTTCATAAACAGTTTAAAGAGTTTAAGTGGGGCTATAAACTCACCGTAAGCAACAGTGAATAGCAAGGTGCAAATAAAGTGACGAGTAAGCTGAGAAGTCCTACGAGCAACCTAGACATAATATGTTGCGTCTTAGGTTTTTAAAATAATAGAATATGGATGCAAGAAAGTTTTATATATTTATTATATCAATCATGCAATTACACATAGAGTTTTTAAGATTTATAAACTGATAGGGACTAAAATTGACAAGTTAGGAAGGTGTTACGAGCCCTAATATATAAGCTGTCCGAGGTTCGGGTTTTATGATATTTTATAGTCCAAAAATCCTATTGTGTCGATATGTGGTTAGATTGTCCAAAAATGAGTTATCGGGTTTATTCCTGAAAGTGGGTCCTACCACTTCGGGTAAGTTTAAAATAAATCAATAAGTGTTTGTAGAAGTTTATAATTTATAAATTTTTAAGTTACAAAATAGTTATAATCATTATTTTTAATGTTTATAAGTTTTAGAAAATATGTGGGACCATTTTCAAACTAGTTTTGATGAATTAATTAGTTTTTATATAAAATGCGGTTTTTGATAAAAAGTCGGTATTTAATATTAAAAATTTCGTTTCTCCTAAACCTTAAGAAGTTATACTTCAAATTTTATATTCTAGAAAAGGTATTTAAGTGTACTAATAAGATTCGTGGGTCCTACTTTTCTGAAAATAATATAACTTAAGTGAAATTACCATTTTACCCTAATATCTCAAGTCTGATCGGGACAACACCTAATAGTCCCACCGTTTTTGCGATAAGTTGAGTTTCGTAACTCCTTTTTATGCGGGGTTATTAGCTACGTTCAAGTTAATGTGTTACCTACAACTTTTATGTTTTATAAAACAGAGGGTTCAATACAAACTTTTAGACTTTTTAGCCATTCAAATCTGGTGTGCGTTTTCCGACAACCTTTGCCGTTTATTTTCTAATTAATTCATCGTGTATCGTCTCATGGCCAACCTCCCGGAAAATCGAAGCTAAGAGATAGATCTACAGGCATATATTTTTACCTAAGTCTCAAAGTGTACTGATTAAGTGCAGTAATTATGAAAACAGTCCCTGGTCCAAATGGTCTTTGCAAACTTAATCCCAATCATAGTTTTAGGTATTTTAAGCTATGTACAATGCATAAATTAATACAACAAGCATATGAAACATGAAAAATACATGAAATGAAATATAGATGAGTAGTGAAATGGAAATTATTGTGTGGTTTCTTACACAAATGAGATGGAATACAAGAGAAATCAAGAAGTAGGAGTACTAAAATGAGATCATCACACCAACAAGCTCCCAAATCTTTTTGAATACAAGATTAAGACACCAAAAACTCTTGCAAGAACTTCTATAAAAACACTTGATATCTTCTTAAATATAGCTCTTGGATGGATGAAATTTGATCAAGAATAAACTCTGGAACTTAGGTCTTCATTTCTTTCTTAAATGTTTGGTTAAAAATCAAATTGTGATGGTGTTTTTGAGCTATGAAGCCCACGACAACAAAGAGAGGAGGAAGAAAGTTTGGGAAATTTTTGAGATCTATTTGAAGTAGTATTGCATGTGTGGCTTTTTACCTCAAATGGTTTTGAGGCTATAAGAGTGTTTTGGTAGAAAACTAAGGACATGTGTCCTTGGTTTACCCCATAACCGGCCACTTCATGGGGAGGTGGTGGTTTTGCTTTGTTTTTTATAAATTTTGATTAAGAGGTACCATTTAGTGTATAGTTTGATCCCGGTAATTGCAAGCGTGGAGTTTTTAAGACGCAAAACTTAAAATTGGGCAACGTAAAAATACAAAACTTACAAAAATATTAAAACTTGACATCAAAATCTATTTTGATATTTTAGGTGATCCTTGAGCTTTTTGGGTGATTACTTGTTGTTTAAAAGTTGAAAACATAGACTAAAAACATGTAGAACGTGAAATGTACAAAGTTTAAGTAAAAATGGAAAAGTAAAAATAGTATATTTAAAATATGATGGTAAGAAACCAAAATGCATAAAAATATATCTACTAAGTATTGTCAGGTGTCGGTTTAAGTTAAATGTACGTTTAACGACATACACGGAATAACTTATCTAGTTATCCAAAAGAGTGAGTTTGCTTAAAATAGAAATATTAAGTAAACTTGAAATATTAATTAATGACCTCAAAATTGTGAATTGTTACATTAATTATGATAAATCTCTCAAAAATCTTGAAGCCATGATAGGAAAGTTAGCTGATGACATCCGTGAGAAGAATGTGATGGAAGAAAGCAGCTCAAAACCTGTAATACAGAGCAATACAACCACGGGACCTTGCAAGGTAATCTTTGCTGACAAAGAGGTAAAAAAACTCCAATGAATACCCTCATAATACGAATCAAATTTGTAGGGTTTCCTTTTTGCAGGATAAAGCTAATGGAGCTGTGCTACGCCAATTACCAGAAAAGAAATCTAGCTCTGAAAGTTTCACTCTTCCTTGCACCATTGGTAATTGTGGTATGACGGCATTAGCCGATTTGGGATCTAGCGAAAATGTTATGCCTATGACGCTATTTCAAAGTCTTGAACTAACGGATCTTAAGGAAACAAAATTAATAGCTGAAATGGCTGACATGACTAGGACAACTCTGGTAGGGATAATTGAAAATGTGCTTATTAAAATCAACAAGTTTGTTTTCCCCACCGATTTTGTAGTTATTAATATGGTGAATGTGCCTAATGAACACATTATCTTAGGAAGGCCTTTCCTCGCTACTTCACATGCCCACATCAAAGTATTCTAAAGGGAAATTTCGTTAGGAATAGGTAATGATAGGATAATGTTTAATACAAATGGAGACTTATATTAAACCCAGGTTACCATAGCAAGAGTATGTATGACCAATGTTCCGGATGTAGAGGAACCATTGGACATCTGTAAAATGTCATATGACCTTTTTTCCTATAAAACTCCTTTGTGCTTAAAACTTGAACAGGAAAATAGCGAAGATGGACCTTTTTGGCTTGATGACGATTCCGATAATGAAGATAGTGAAAGAGCTGCTGTAACTGCCACTGGCAAACTACACTTTTGTGTACCTATGGTAGTTATAGATGATGGAGCAAAACGGACTCTACCAACATGCAATCCGTTTGTAAATGAATGCAATGGTGGTGGACAAGCTAAAATAAGTCAATGGAAGAAAGTAGTGAAAGTTTGGTGGTGTTTTGAAGATGAATCAATAATTAAAGAAACTTGGTTCCGCACGTACTTCATGAGTACTAACCTCAATGAAAAGGTTCAATGGACAGTTCATTTTTGTGAACCAGTTATACAAAGGGATAGGGGGTCGATCATTGCGTGGCCCTCCTGTGATCCCTTTCAGAAGAAATGCATTGGAGGAAAATTCCCGGAGGAGAACATGCTCAAACGATTCACAAACGAATGGGCATGTTTTAATGCGCATAAAAGGAGTTCTGTTGGCTATCATGGAATGTCTTTTGAAGATTGGGTCAAAGAGAAGCTCGGGGGTGCTCCATTAATTAAGCAGGTTGAAATTCAGTTTCGCGATGAGTGAGGAACCTAAGTTCCGAGAGGCCAGGTTTCATAAAATAAGTCTAGATTATAGTGGTACTTAATGACTACGACATTGGTTAATCTACGTACTCTTGTAATCATATGGTTACGGAATAGAAACCTTTGGAATATAGGCTAGACAAATTTACCCGAGGAGTCTAGCGACATTTATGTTGGAGTATGCTCGTGTCATAATAAATAATTATATGGCTAGACATATGTGAGCCTATGGGGTCACACACTTACACACAGAGACACCATTTAATATATCGTATCTATCGTATTTACGTTATATTTAACCTTTGTAACTCGGGATCAACAACAGGCTACTAATAACTAAGCTAGTACTTAGTTTATTGGATTGGACCAACAAATGGGCAAGCCCATTTAGGGCCCCCATATGGCCAGCCATGGTGGGAAACAAGAGGGAAAAGAGCAAGGGGTTAAGTGTAACATTATTTCTTATAACCTTCCATTAATTTGGTCAATTAGGGTTATCAATTATAATAACAACTTACCAAATGTCTCTCCTCCTTCCTCTACCCAAAATCCACGAAATAACACACACCCATATTAGGGTTTGTGGTTTTTGATCCCATCTAACCTTATTCTAGTGTAGTTCAAGGCTAGATCGCGTGTTATAAGGTCAAGACTAGCATCAAGTGGTGATCCGTGACGTGTAGTGTGTTTCACACATAAGGGAAGATCAACCTTATTGATCTTTTGTTTCTTACATCCAATAGTGGCGTTGGTGTTGGTGGTGAAACCCGAATCACGCTTCAAAGGTATATAATTGTGATATTTATTATATTAATTAGTGATTGATCATATGGCTATATGGATCCGTTAATAGGTGATTTTCTGCTGCAATTATTTATTTATAATATGTTATTTATATCTATCATCACCTATAGTGGTATCACGAGCCATCATATGTGCCATATGATTATCGGGTATGCATAAAAATGGCTAAAACGGGTGTTTTTTGGTGATTTTTGAAACCACATTTAAAACAGCCCCTAGGGCTCTATTTTTTTATATATCAACGACCCATGAGGGGTCTTATGATCTGTGATTTTTGATCTCATAGCCATTTGTTATGCATATTCTAATTGGTATACTTGTCGGGTACGTGTAAAATGGCCTAAAACGCATGATTTTGATCGATTTATGAAACGGTTTTTAATCAGCCCCTAAACCTAATATTTCTGTGGTAAAATGATATTTTGAAGGTTGTAAAACCCTAAAATCTAAAATGTGTAAAAAGACCAAAATGCCCCTGCTAGTTTAAAATTTAATTAAAAGCTTATAATGTGTCAAATAAATTCCAAACTTCTGGCAATGCTCAAGTTATGATACCAAATAATTTTGACAATCTCATTTAAAATTTATGCAAGTGGCAAAAAGACTAAAATACCCCTATTGGTACCGAATGAATAATATTTAGTTTTATTAGAATTTAAAATGTATTAAAATGTGTAATTAAGGAAGATAAGCAATCAAATATTTGCCTAACCAATTTAGCCGAAATTTCTGGTCAACCCTCCCTCCTATGACTCGGCATTCTCTATTAAACACCAATCCACATCTTGTTTATCTCAAACCCTAATTGCCGAGTAGAAAGAAAAACACAAAGAAATTTCCATAGCCTCCATTCGATCCACAAAAATTACCAAGGCATTTTTCTGAGTTCAAACACAATTCAAGGAGTCCTAGAAAAATCGTGTTGAGTTCATTTGTTTCCCGATTCATTGGTGGTGGAATTATTTCTATCGCTAAACCATTTTTAAGGTATAATTCGTATAAATTCAACAAAGCTTTGTAAAATTCGATTCTTATTTTTCCTGGAGTTCTTATATCATATGTGATATGCGAAAAATGTGTACAAGGTGATTTGATCCCATTTGGAGTCGTGGTGAATTCTTCCCTTGTCGATTATCCATCCGAGAAGCAATAAATCGTGTGGCCTTATTCACTCGTTCTAAAAATATTCTGGTATTTTTCCTAGCCTCTAATGATCGTATATATCCTAAGAAAAATAATAAAAATGATCCATGCATTGTATATAATTCGTATGGTAATTCATGTGTTATTAAACCCTAGAATCGAAATAAATCAAGATATCATGCATGCGATTTTTCCAGGCCTAGTGAATAATTTTCGTGGGCTCTATGATCACAATATGACACTAGAAAAATGCTTATTTGATTTATTGAGGCTTAAAACTATTTTGGTGAAACTATGTATTAATCGGCAAAAGGAAAAAAATAAGAACAAAATACCTAACGAGAAAACTAGGGTTCAAAAAGGATTAGATCTGATTAAAAGTGAATAAAAATGATGTTGAAATGATTGCATAATGATGAGGTTCGATTAGGGTTTTATTTGGTTAAAAATTGTATTTACCGAGTTGTAAATAAATATGAAAGGGGGTGTTTTGCCAATAATAAAATTCATGGGCCATTTTTGTCATGTTATATAAATCATGTGTGACCTGTAAAAATTATTAAACGGAGGGCCTATATGTAAAATTTGTGAGAAAATGAATTAAGTTGTAATTGTTATTTCGAATTGGAAATTTAATAAATACAAGGACTAAACATGTAATTTCTGAAAAGTTGAGGTCGATTTGTGTTATGAATGATATTCAGGGACTAATGTGAAAATTTGGATATTTATTGGGCTAATATGTAATTATTATTAATTAATGATTTAAATGTAAATTCTAAGGACTTAATATGTAACTTTACTAAATGGAGGGACCTAATGTGTAAATATGGAATAATTGAAGGTCAAATCGAATAACTCACTAAAATAAGTACTCATGATGTAAATTTGATAAACTAAGGGTTTAATGTGTAATTATGCATATTTGAAGGTTTAAAATGTAATTTTGGAAGTTCAGGGGTATAAAATGTAAATTGTGAAAACCTGAGGACCAAAGGTGTAAATATGATAAAGATGCGTTATTTCCAGCAAATATTGATCTAATTAAGTTATGTACTAAATATTTCTAAGAGTGGAAACCTTCTAATTATGGAAACTTTCTAAAAGTGGAAACTTACTAAAAAGGGAAAGTTACTTAAAATGGAAAGATGATTAATTAAGAATGATTGTAATCCCCTTCTACTCCTTTAGGTGTGAAGAAGGAGAGACTTTGAGCTTTCCCTCATTCCTGTGCTTGTTTCGATATTTTCTTTCGTCATAAGGTACGGATACTCTACCCTTTTTAGTAAGGGTGTCTTATCACCTATGTCTTGATATTGAGCTATGAACCTTTGCCATGATTCTTTTGACATGAACCCCTGCCATGCTTTCTTTGACATGAACCTCTTGACATGAACTTTTAATATGACCTTGAGCTATTTCCTTTTATATATGACCTTCTGATATGACCCTGAGATGAACCTTTTGATGTGACATTGAGACCTGACTCTTAGTTGACACCCGAGCCATTTTATGTTACCTAGCCAGGAAGGTAACCTGGTCATGTCTGTGATGCACCACTGGCATGACTCCTGTGTGGGGGAGTGATTTCTCACACCGTCCCTTTTATGATTTTCTGCCATGGCTACTATGATGTTGGGATGACTTTGAGTTGGGGGCGTATGGGTTGCAATCCTAGATTTGTATGTTTAGTGGATTTAACTGTGACTTTGAGTATTGACTTTGAGGTGACTGGTGCTTGTGTGTAATACACGCCTTTCACATATAGCTGGAGCTAGCTACTCCACTAGTTTGATACATGAGGACACCCCTCATATTATCTGGTTGCCTGAGAGGTATCCCCTCTGATTGTGAGCTTTTAACCTGGAGACTATGATGTTGAGATTTTGACTTTGAGTTGTGGGCTCGTGGTAGTTTACTATCCTATACTTCCTTATTAATCTTTTGCTTGGATTATATCTTATGACATTTCCCAGTGCCTCAGTATATTTCGGTTTCATTATCTTTGTTTGTATTATGTATCTGTTCACTGGGCTTTGTAAGCTCAGCCGCACGTTTCTTTTCGTGTGCGGCAGGTATCTAGCTGGGAGATGGATTTTATGCTTGGGATGAGAGTTAGTTGAAGCTTTTGCCTTAGATGATGTCCTACCCTAGTCCTATCAGTTGTTTAGACATTTTGATCATGGATTCATTTCGTTATGTATTTCCTTTGAATTATTTCGTTATCTTGTGAGACTTTTGTATTGGACTCAAGTCTTGTTGACTTGACTTATTTATTTATGATGTTTATTGGCTTCCGCTGTGTATATGTATGAATGCTTTGAAATGTCGCCATAATGTGATATCTCTACCCTTGTCGGGTTGGGGTGTTACAATTATGGTATCAGAGCCAGGTTGCGACCTGTCGTACATAAGCTTTGGCCTGTGAAACATGTGGACCATAGGATTTGACCCTTAAGTTTAAGATTTGACTGGTGAGGTTTGGGTAGGCATAGGTTCTGCTTCGTCTTCCATTTCGTGCTAAATTCCCTTATGTTTTGCTAATTCTTTTCATGATCGTTCAGATGGTGAACACACGCTTTACTCAGTACACTAATGGGGAGGATGGCCCCAATTTTGAAGAGATGATAGCCGCTGCTGTGGCTGCTGCTATGCCTAAAGTGGTGGCTGAGGTCACTACTAACATCAGAAATGCGGCTAGTTCTTCTGGAGGTGGTGGTGGTGGCGGTGCTCAACCCACTACTCCACCCGCTGCTTCCCCAGTTGGTATCCATGTGTGGATCGAGAGGTTCAACAAACTTAAGCCTCTCTCTTTCAGGTCCGCTGCTACTCCTCATGAAGCGGAGGACTGGATCACGCATATCGAGAAGTTGTTTCGTGTTCTGGGATGTGCCGACGAGTTTAAAACTCGGTTGGCCACATTCAAATTTGAAGGTGATGCTCAAAATTGGTGGGCTGCTCTTGTTCAGGCGAAAGGGGATGATTTTGCTGAAACTTGTTCGTGGGCAGATTTTATTGAGGCATTTTATAAGCAGTACATCCCTATGGCAGAGCAGCTGAGATATGAGAGGGAATACGGGTCTATTCGTCAGGGTGACCATGAGTCTTCCGGAGATTTCATGCAGCGTTTCTTACGTCTGGCTAGTTTCGTGGGGCCAGAGGTTACTGGGGATTCTGTTCGACAGGCTCGTCACTTCAAGTGGGCTCTTAAGAGATGGGTGTTAGACCGGATCGTTAACACTCCATTTGATGATGTGGCTAGTGTTCAGGATGCCGCGCGTAACATCGAGTTGTTACATGCGGACAGGGGGTCTAATAAGCGTGATAGGGATGGTAACCGGGTAGATTTTCGGGGCCAGGGTCGGCAGGACCAAAAGCAGGATGTTCGGGGCCGACAGGACCGTGGGCATGATCAGCAGGGTCGGCAGGACCGAGGTTATAATCATAGGCAGCAGGATTTCAGGAACCAGGATCGGCGGGATTCTGGTAGGTCTGGTAGTGATCGTCAGGGGCAGGGTAATAACAACCGACGTAGGGATTCTCAGCCGTATCAGCAGTCGGGATCGTCTGGTCAGAAGGGGTCGGTTGAGACTCTACCTCCTCCTCCTACATGTACTTCCTGTGGGAAGACTCATCCAGGTCCTTGTTATAAAGCTTCTGGTGGTTGTTTCTGGTGTGGATCTTCTCAGCACAAGATCAAGGACTGTCCTAGGAAGAATGCTGGTGAACCTAAAGTCGATGCTAGGGCAGCTCCTGCTTCAGGCCGAGTTTATTCTTTGACACGTGACCAGGCTGCTAGCACCTCAGGTACTATTACGGGTTTTCTGCATATTGGAGATCGTATTGTGTTTGTTTTATTTGACACGGGTGCTACACATTCTATAATATCCACATCACTTGCAAATAAAATAAACGTAACCCCAACTAAATTAATGAACCGTATATCCATTGCTACCCCGATGAAAACTCATGTGATTATTGATGTTGAGTATGTTAATTGCCCTCTCCGTTTCGATGATCGTGTTCGTTCTGCGAACCTTCTCCCCATTGATATGGTTGATTTTGACATTATTCTGGGCATGGACTGGTTAGCTGCTCATAAGGCGACCATTGATTGTTATGCTCGTAAGGTAATCTTTGGTGATCTTCACCATCCTGATTATGTTTATTCTGGTTCCCAACCTCTGAAATCTGTAAAGATTATTTCGGCTATGAAAGCCCGGACTTTGATTTCGCATGGCTGTCTTGGTTTTCTTGCTTCTATTAAAGATACCTCTGTTGATGTTCCTAACATTGATAGTATTCGTACGGTGCGCGATTTCGCCGATGTATTTCCGGATGAACTTCCTGGCATTCCTCCCGTCAGGGAAGTCGAATTTAGCATTGATCTGGTTCCGGGTGCTGAACCCATATCTAAAGCTCCTTACCGCATGGCACCGATTGAATTAAAGGAATTAAAGGAGCAATTGCAAGAACTGTTGGAAAACGGTTTCATTCGTCCGAGCGTATCTCCTTGGGGTGCTCCCGTGTTGTTTGTTAAGAAGAAAGACGGGAGCATGCGTCTTTGTATCGATTATCGGGAGCTTAACCGTATTACGATTCGTAACCGCTATCCTCTTCCTCGCATTGATGATCTGTTCGACCAGTTGCAAGGGGCGAGGCATTTCTCTAAAATTGATCTGAGGTCTGGATATCACCAGCTTAGGGTGAGGGAGCAGGATGTTCCCAAAACGGCCTTTCGCACTCGGTACGGTCACTATGAATTCTTGGTTATGCCTTTTGGTCTGACCAATGCTCCTGCTGTGTTTATGGACCTAATGAACCGGGTATTCCATGAATTTCTCGACAAGTTCGTCATTGTCTTCATAGATGATATCCTTGTGTACTCTAAAACCGAGGCGGAGCACGAGCAACATCTTAGTATAGTTCTGGAGATTCTTCGACAGCAGAAATTGTATGCGAAGTTTTCGAAGTGCGAGTTTTGGTTGGATCGAGTGGCTTTCTTGGGTCACATTGTTTCTGCAGACGGCATCACGATGGATCCGGCAAAGGTTGAGGCTATCACAAAATGGCCAAGACCTACAAATGTGACGGAAGTGAGAAGTTTTCTGGGTCTCGCAGGGTATTATCGGAGATTTGTTGAGGGCTTTTCACGTCTTGCATTGCCTTTAACACGGTTGATGAGGAAAGGAGAGAAGTTTATTTGGACTGATGAGCGAGAGAGTAGTTTTGAGGAGTTGAAGAAACGTTTAGTGTCGGCACCTATCTTGACTCTTCCATCGGGTTCCGGCGGTTTTCAGATTTATAGCGACGCATCGAAGAAGGGTTTAGGATGTGTCTTGATGCAGCATGGGAAGGTGATCGCCTATGCTTCGAGGCAGCTGAAGCCTTATGAGGTGAACTATCCGACGCATGATCTAGAGTTAGCAGCTGTGGTTTTCGCGCTAAAGATTTGGCGCCATTATTTGTATGGAGAGACTTGTGACATCTTCACCGATCATAAGAGCCTTAAATACATCTTCACCCAGAAAGAGTTGAATATGAGACAGAGGCGTTGGTTGGAGCTTCTGAAAGATTATGATGCTAATATTCAGTATCATCCCGGTAAGGCGAATGTGGTCGCTGATGCTCTGAGTAGGAAATCCGGTATGATCGCGAGTTTGGAGTTTGAGCCTCGTATTTTGCATGATTTGGAGCTTCTTGATGTGGAGTTTTGTATTCGAGGTTATGGCGGTTATTGGGCTAGCCTTACGGTGGAGTCCAATCTTATCTTGCGAATTAAGGAAGCTCAGAAAGAGGATGGTGAGCTGTGGTCTATAGTTCAGAATGTTGAGGACGGCAAGCAATCAGAGTTTAGAGTTGATGATTCCGGTGTAGTGTGGTTTGAGGATCGTCTCTGTGTCCCCAACGATCCTGAGCTTAGGGAGGCTGTTCTATCAGAGGCTCATAGTTCCCCTTTTACTATACATCCTGGTTCTACCAAGATGTACCGGGACCTTAAGCAACATTTTTGGTGGAGTGGCATGAAACAGGATGTGGCTTCGTTTGTGTCTAAGTGTTTGACTTGCCAGCAAGTCAAGATTGAACACCAGAGAGCTAGTGGGTTGCTTCAGCCATTGGAGATTCCGAAGTGGAAATGGGAGGAAATTTCCATGGATTTTGTGACTGGGTTACCTCTTACTCGTAGGAAGCATGATGCGATTTGGGTGGTCGTCGATCGACTAACCAAGTCTGCTCACTTCCTCCCTATTCGTGTGGATTACAGTGTTAGTAAATTGGCGGACATATTTCAGCAGGAAATCGTTAGGCTTCATGGCATGCCTACGGCTATCATATCAGATAGGGATCCTCGGTTTACGTCACGCTTCTGGAAGGGATTGCATAAGGCATGGGATACGCGCCTTAAGTTCAGTACAGCTTTTCACCCTCAGACGGATGGTCAGTCAGAGAGGACCATTCAGACTTTAGAGGACATGTTGAGGGCATGTGCCTTAGAGTGGACTGGTAGCTGGGACGATTATTTGTGTTTGGTAGAATTTGCTTATAATAACAGTTGGCACGCGAGTATTCGTATGGCTCCCTTCGAGATGTTATATGGTCGGAAATGTAGGGCTCCGGTTTGTTGGAACGAGGTAGGTGAACGCGTTATTGAGGGACCGGAGTTAGTTCAGATCGCTACGGAGAAAGTAGATGTTGCTAGGGAGAAGTTAAAGGAAGCTAGGGCTCGTCAAAAGAGTTACGCTGACAAGCATAGGCGTGACTTGGAATTTCGCGTTGGTGATCGGGTATTTCTTAAGGTTTCGCCGTTTCGATGAGTTAAACGTTTTGGAATTAAGGGCAAGCTCAATCCTCGATTCATCGGACCATTTGAGGTTTTGGATCGCATCGGAGAAGTTTCGTATCGTTTGGCTCTTCCTCCGCAGTTATCACATGTTCACGACGTCATTCATGTATCTCTTCTGAGGGGATACAATTATCATCCTCTGCATGTGGTGTCTTACCCTTTTGATCAGATCCAGCCAGATATGTCTTTTCCGGAAGAGCCGGAAGCTGTCCTTGATCGCCAAGAGCGAGTTATGAGACGTAAAGTTATTCCTTTTGTTAAGATTCTTTGGCGGAATCACCCAGAGCGGGAAGCTACCTGGGAGACCGAGGAGTCTATTCGAGCCAGTTATCCTCATTTTGTTTTCTGATTCTGGTATGTCTCTATTTTGTTTCCGATTCGTTTCATTCTGATTCTTTGCAAATTTCGGGGACGAAATTTTTCTGTTAGAGGGGAAGAAGTTGTAAAACCCTAAAATCTAAAATGTGTAAAAAGACCAAAATGCCCCTGCTAGTTTAAAATTTAATTAAAAGCTTATAATGTGTCAAATAAATTCCAAACTTCTGGCAATGCTCAAGTTATGATACCAAATAATTTTGACAATCTCATTTAACATTTATGCAAGTGGCAAAAAGACTAAAATACCCCTATTGGTACCGAATGAATAATATTTAGTTTTATTAGAATTTAAAATGTATTAAAATGTGTAATTAAGGAAGATAAGCAATCAAATATTTGCCTAACCAATTTAGCCGAAATTTCTGGTCAACCCTCCCTCCTATGACTCGGCATTCTCTATTAAACACCAATCCACATCTTGTTTATCTCAAACCCTAATTGCCGAGTAGAAAGAAAAACACAAAGAAATTTCCATAGCCTCCATTCGATCCACAAAAATTACCAAGGCATTTTTATGAGTTCAAACACAATTCAAGGAGTCCTAGAAAAATCGTGTTGAGTTCATTTGTTGCCCGATTCATTGGTGGTGGAATTATTTCTATCGCTAAACCATTTTTAAGGTATAATTCGTATAAATTCAACAAAGCTTTGTAAAATTCGATTCTTATTTTTCCTGGAGTTCTTATATCATATGTGATATGCGAAAAATGTGTACAAGGTGATTTGATCCCATTTGGAGTCGTGGTGAATTCTTCCCTTGTCGATTATCCATCCGAGAAGCAATAAATCGTGTGGCCTTATTCACTCGTTCTAAAAATCTTCTGGTATTTTTCCTAGCCTCTAATGATCGTATATATCCTAAGAAAAATAATAAAAATGATCCATGCATTGTATATAATTCGTATGGTAATTCATGTGTTATTAAACCCTAGAATCGAAATAAATCAAGATATCATGCATGCGATTTTTCCAGGCCTAGTGAATAATTTTCGTGGGCTCTATGATCACAATATGACACTAGAAAAATGCTTATTTGATTTATTGAGGCTTAAAACTATTTTGGTGAAACTATGTATTAATCGGCAAAAGGAAAAATAAGAACAAAATACCTAACGAGAAAACTAGGGTTCAAAAAGGATTAGATCTGATTAAAAGTGAATAAAAATGATGTTGAAATGATTGCATAATGATGGGGTTCGATTAGGGTTTTATTTGGTTAAAAATTGTATTTACCGAGTTGTAAATAAATATGAAAGGGGGTGTTTTGCCAATAATAAAATTCATGGGCCATTTTTGTCATGTTATATAAATCATGTGTGACCTGTAAAAATTATTAAACGGAGGGCCTATATGTAAAATTTGTGAGAAAATGAATTAAGTTGTAATTGTTATTTCGAATTGGAAATTTAATAAATACAAGGACTAAACATGTAATTTCTGAAAAGTTGAGGTCGATTTGTATTATGAATGATATTTAGGGACTAATGTGAAAATTTGGATATTTATTGGGCTAATATGTAATTATTATTAATTAATGATTTAAATGTAAATTCTAAGGACTTAATATGTAACTTTACTAAATGGAGGGACCTAATGTGTAAATATGGAATAATTGAAGGTCAAATCGAATAACTCACTAAAATAAGTACTCATGATGTAAATTTGATAAACCAAGGGTTTAATGTGTAATTATGCATATTTGAAGGTTTAAAATGTAATTTTGGAAGTTCAGGGGTATAAAATGTAAATTGTGAAAACCTGAGGACCAAAGGTGTAAATATGATAAAGATGCGTTATTTCCAGCAAATATTGATCTAATTAAGTTATGTACTAAATATTTCTAAGAGTGGAAACCTTCTAATTATGGAAACTTTCTAAAAGTGGAAACTTACTAAAAAGGGAAAGTTACTTAAAATGGAAAGATGATTAATTAAGAATGATTGTAATCCCCTTCTACTCCTTTAGGTGTGAAGAAGGAGAGACTTTGAGCTTTCCCTCATTCCTGTGCTTGTTTCGATATTTGCTTTCGTCATAAGGTACGGATACTCTACCCTTTTTAGTAAGGGTGTCTTATCACCTATGTCTTGATATTGAGCTATGAACCTTTGCCATGATTCTTTTGACATGAACCCCTGCCATGCTTTCTTTGACATGAAGCTCTTGACATGAACTTTTAATATGACCTTGAGCTATTTCCTTTTATATATGACCTTCTGATATGACCCTGAGATGAACCTTTTGATGTGACATTGAGACCTGACTCTTAGTTGACACCCGAGCCATTTTATGTTACCTAGCCAGGAAGGTAACCTGGTCATGTCTGTGATGCACCACTGGCATGACTCCTGTGTGGGGGAGTGATTTCTCACACCGTCCCTTTTATGATTTTCTGCCATGGCTACTATGATGTTGGGATGACTTTGAGTTGGGGGCGTATGGGTTGCAATCCTAGATTTGTATGTTTAGTGGATTTAACTGTGACTTTGAGTATTGACTTTGAGGTGACTGGTGCTTGTGTGTAATACACGCCTTTCACATATAGCTGGAGCTAGCTACTCCACTAGTTTGATACATGAGGACACCCCTCATATTATCTGGTTGCCTGAGAGGTATCCCCTCTGATTGTGAGCTTTTAACCTGGAGACTATGATGTTGAGATTTTGACTTTGAGTTGTGGGCTCGTGGTAGTTTACTATCCTATACTTCCTTATTAATCTTTTGCTTGGATTATATCTTATGACATTTCCCAGTGCCTCAGTATATTTCGGTTTCGTTATCTTTGTTTGTATTATGTATCTGTTCACTGGGCTTTGTAAGCTCAGCCGCACGTTTCTTTTCGTGTGCGGCAGGTATCTAGCTGGGAGATGGATTTTATGCTTGGGATGAGAGTTAGTTGAAGCTTTTGCCTTAGATGATGTCCTACCCTAGTCCTATCAGTTGTTTAGACATTTTGATCATGGATTCATTTCGTTATGTATTTCCTTTGAATTATTTCGTTATCTTGTGAGACTTTTGTATTGGACTCAAGTCTTGTTGACTTGACTTATTTATTTATGATGTTTATTGGCTTCCGCTGTGTATATGTATGAATGCTTTGAAATGTCGCCATAATGTGATATCTCTACCCTTGTCGGGTTGGGGTGTTACAAAGGTCCTAATATCAGTGGGTTTTGATCCTTAAGCCATTTGACACACGTACCAAACGGGGTTTTAATTCTTGTTAATTAATTTCTTCGTTTCGTTGGCTAAATCTTTAATTCTTATTAATTTTTGTTTCCATGGCAAATACATGCATCTTTGTTCATGGAATTAGCGAACACCATATTTTGTTCATAATTTTATTGTATTATTGTGAGTTATATGCGAAGCCGATGAAAACCTAGACCACGTATGCCTTGTTTCGTTGTGAATTGTCGTTAATTTCGTGTTTTGGGGTTTTTTGCCATTGTTTTGGCATTCATGTATGTATTTTAATTTGGTTATTTTTGCCATTGTTTGGGCATTTTACAGTAGATATAAAGTAGATTAGTTGTATTTTAATTTCCATATCATGTAATCGATACTTGGTGAAGAATGGCGAAAGGGTTAAAGACATTTATGCCGATAAGGGCTGCTGGAAGAAGCTGCTGTATTTTGGCTTTTCCCGATGATTGGTAAGGAGTTATTGGCTGCAATTTTTTATGCAGGTATACAAGACATGGGTCAACAACTTTGTAGTTTGTACCTAAGAGTGGGGAAGATCCTCCTAGGCATTTTGGGCCTCCCAATAAAGAAATTCTGCGCGGACAGATTCATTATTTCATGTGCATAATGGGGTTCTACTTGCTCTTGATTGTCTTGGAGCAAGTGGGAGCCCTCCGTGTGGTTGTGTAGGATTGTCCCAAGTTGACCCTTGGTTCTCGTGATGGCTCACGAGATTGAGTGTAAAACCCTCATTTTCTCATCATTTGAATTACCCAAATTACCCTCTAACTATTTTAACCTTACAAGAATACAAAGAAATATAAATGAGAGTTTCATAACTTTATATCCAAAGTACTAAACTAAATAACTAATATTAATAAAACCTTACCTTATAATTAAAACTAATCCTAAGCTATGTAATTAAAAGAAAACGCCCCATATCCTGTTACCTACACTACATACAAGTCCAAATACACTTTACAAGAAGATAAATACTAAAAATATTCCTAGGATATCACAAAAATCGGCCCATGATCTCTTCCCTAAGTTACCACACGTTTTCACTTCACCTCTCATAACATTATACGGTATTCATTTATTATTTCACACACAAAATCTTTTCCCTCTCCTCTCCATTTTTTTTTCACACGACACAAGAAGGAAGAAGACCAGGTTTATTGGTGGTTTTTGGTGGTGATTACAAGGCAAAGAAAGGGTTCTCAAGCAAGGGTTGATACGGTTTATTTCAAGGGTTTTGGAGGCGATTCTTGGTGTTGTTTTCTTTGGTTTTTGAGTTTCTTTTGCTGCCACAGGAAGGTGAGGCTCTATGTCAATCATATGTGTTAATGATCTTTCTCTTCATCTTTCAGCTATAAAATCGTTTTCTACGTCTTTATTCATACGGCTCTCAACATGGATTAAAACTCTAAAATACAATCGGTTTTGATTAATTATATATAAATAACCCATATGAATTGTTTTTAGACATCATATAATGACCTTGATGAAATTAGTAAGTAAACGGTACAAATGATGGTATGAAGATTGGAATAAAACCCTAAGAAATAAACATGATATACGGCCTAATAACTAGTCTCTCAATTTATTATTGTATGTGAATTTGTAAAGAAAATTGTGACTAAACGAATGGGAATAAAGACCAGTGGTTTGGTGGGTTATTTAAGTACTATAAGAGTCTAAAATAATGGAAGAGATGGGTTTTTGAATCGGCCTTGGATGGATTTTATAAGGGTTAGAGTTGTGTTGTTTATGTCTCGCTGCATGCTGTCAATAATATGGTTCATTTTGCAAGAATTCTAAATTGATGATACCAACGTGTTTTTGTATGGTTTTTGAGTCTAAAACTAAGTTCATGATGTGTATCTTCTGTATGCCAAGTTTTGTGGTCATTGGAGTTAGGGAAAGTAGTCTTTTGATTTTTGGGAGTTCAAGTGTCAAAACTGTGTTTTGGATGTCTGAAAATCAGCTGGTGTTTTTGAATTTTAGTTTCCAAACGGTGAGGAATTAGGAGGTCTCCTTTTACAGGTAGAATATTTAGGATATAATAGACTTACTAGAATTTTTGTAAATTTTTATGAATGGTTCTCATGGGGTATCCAAATGCAAATTTTCTGGGTGTCTGTGCAGTCATCTTTCTGGGCAGGTCTGGGAAAACGATTTTTGAAAGGGTACTATCACTTGGAAATAAAATCTAATAAAATTACAGTAGGTGTCCAGCATGTATAGGTGTTTGTGATAAAAATCTTAGCTTCCCAGTAGACACTTAAGTATGGTCTAAAATTCTTAAAAATCAGGACCAGAATGGGATAAAATCTGAACCATCTTTCAAGTTAGGAATTTGCTATAACCTAAAACCATTGAATGTGACCGGATCTACACACACTCCTTGTGTTAGATGTATACTTTGAATGATGTCTAGTCTAGCACGCGGAATTTACTAGCTAGCACTTAGAAGATTTGTTTGTTTGTGTTTTGTATTAACGAATCAACAATGAATGAATGAACAAGGAACAAGGAAAAAAATATACTTCAACTTCAACGATTCAATATTATTAACAAATAATACGAGTGATCTCCTATCACTAGGGTTTACAACCTTGAATCTTAACAAAAACATTCGTATCAAAACTTTAACCTAGGCAATCCTTTTATAGACTAAGGATTCCTTTACAAGATAACTATCAACCTAATCGTATAAGATATACACAATATCTTTTCTATAATTATCTTTCACAAAAATATAAACCGTACTAACTTCTTCATACAAACAGTACTAACTGCTTATGTCTTCAAAACTTTTTTGCAGTACTAACTTTCTTTTCAACCGTACTAACTGCTATAGCTTAATTTCCTAACAATCCTCCCCTAAACTTATGATTTCTATCCAAATCACTAAGTTTCTTCAAATTAAGCTTCTTCTTCTCAATGTGGAAAATTCTTTCAAACATCTATCACATCAGTCACTTTAGTCTTTGACTTTTCTTTGCTCTGCAAGGTTGATAATCTTTGTAACTAACAAGTCTGCCATCTCAAAGTCTTCTTCAACCTTGAGTCTTCCTTGTACCATAGCCATTAACACAAATGATCTGAGTGGATAGTCCTTTTCCACCAACATATAGATTTCTATTGTTAGGATCTCTGGGAAATAAGAGTTTCATTGTTGCTGCCGATAGTATTAAGCTGGTTCCTGCCGATAGCTTTGGTTCCTGCTGAAAGCTCATTGCTGCCGACAGTGATATCTTGTTCCTGCTGTTAGTGTTATTACTGCGGGTATTAGTTATTGTTATCCCGTATGTTTAGAGTGGTTGTTAGATTTATTTTTAGAAGAGATTGATGTTTATCTTTTACATGTTTTATTAATAACAGGCTGTATTAGGTATTAGGGTTTCTTATCTATATAAGAAACATACAGCCATTCATATTGCAACACTTCAAGAAAAACATTTTCCAGTTAGGATCTTTGGGAAATAAGAGTTTCATTGTTGCTGCCGATAGTGTAAAGCTGGTTCCTGCCAATAGCTTTGGTTCCTGCTGAAAGCTCATTGCTGCCGACAGTGTTATCTTGTTCCTGCCGATAGTATTGTTGCTGCGGATAGTATTATTTGTTATCCGTATATTTAGAATGTTTGTTATGATTTATTTTTAGAAGAGATTGTTGTTAATCTCTTTACACGTTTTCTTGTAGAACGGGTTAGGGTTAGGTGATCTTGTTAGTATAAAAGATAAACCCGTCTATGAGTTTATGTACGCCTTGAACATCTTTTAATATTCAATAAACAATTCTTAGTTCAATAGTTTGATCCATAGAGGATCATTGTTCTTTTAGAGTTTTCTTCTTTATAATACTTGCTGTTTAGTTTCCGCATAAACACTTGTATTGCAGAGGTTCTTGTTTATACCAAGCTCAATCAAGCTCAAAGTACTCGATCCTACAAGTGGTATCAAAGCCTGGTAAGGATCTCTGATAAAGAAGGAAACAGTGTTGAAGTGTGTCTCTCTTGAATCTCTTCACAATGTCACTATCAGGAGATCATTTTGAATTGTGCGCAAGGAGGATTAGGAACTTGTTCCACAATAAGTCCTATGAGGAAAAAGAAAATTTGGAAGAATATGCTCTCTTAGGATTCCCATCTCAGGTACAACGATGTAATTCTGCTTGTCAAGAATTGTACTCAACACTTAATAATGAATATGATGAAATGAAATCTAAGTATAATGAATACTTTATTAAAGTTCATGCTTATGACAAAGCAGTTAAAACATTAGAAAAGCAAAAAGTTTGGTTTCAAAAGAATCAGTTAGCATATGAGGAAAAGATAAAGGTTTTAGAGAGGGACTTGAAAAACACCACTAATGAGCTTAAGCATTCTGAGTCTCAAAAGGCTAAGATGGTGTTAGAAAAACAGGATGTGCAGACTAAACTAGACAATGCCTTGGCTAGGTTTAATAAATGGAAAGATTCATCTAAAAACCTAAACAAGTTAGTTGATAGTTCTATGTCTACGAAAACAAAAAGAGGTTTAGGGTATGGTAACTTGATAGGGCCAAATCAATTTTATGACCCTAATGAGTATAGTGTTTTTAACCCTGAACCTGTAGACTATCAAAAACTTGTTAAATATGTGAAAGAAGGTGGAATGAATGCTGTTTCTCCAACTATAAGAGGAGTTTTTATGCCTTCTCCTGTACACTCTCTCTCTGATATTGACTCAGATGAGTCACAAATGGTTTATGGTAAAAAGTCCAAAGACTTACCTGAATCTAATGATTGTGTCTCTTGTCACACAAGTGACAAATCCTCTGAAGCAGAGTCTAAAGACTTTGTTTCATGTGACTCAAGTGAAAAGTCAACCACACCCAAATATCACAGGTCCTCAAGTTCAACAAATGGTATATCTAATCCCAAATCAGTCTTTTCAGATAACAGCTCATTGAATTCTTTTAAAAACAACTGTGTCTCTAGTTCCACTAGTGATAATGGTGTCCATATTAAGAAAAGCTGTAGTAAAATCAAGGCTGTTAGGAAGAAGACATGTTTTGTGTGTGGTAGTCAATATCATCTTATAAAAGATTGTGATTATCATGAGAAAAGGTTGAATGGTGGGAAACATCAGAACAGATCATTGTGGAAAAATGTTAAACAAATCCCACCATATGTTCCACAAGCAGCAGTAATGAATTTTTATAGGAGTCCTTTTCCTGCTGATAGACCTATTCCTGCTGGTTCCTCTGTTCCTGCTGATTTTCAGGGAACCATTCCTGCTGGTACATCTTCATATTATCACAGGGATTTTTGGCCTGTCTATTCTAATCAAGTCTTTGGAGGGGGAATGGCTTATTCTCCTTGGTATCCTTGGTAGTTGTTTTGTTTGGTTGTTCATGTTGTTGTAATTGTGTTTGCTGGTTTATAGGGTAGCTTTAGCCTAAGGGGAGGCTAATGCTTGTAATTTTGTCTTGTTTTTCATTCTTTTAAGTTTTATTTGTGTTTCTCTAATCTTATCTTGCAGGATTTTCAGTGTCTTTTGTTAGTTAACTTTATTTTGCAGCTTCTTAATGCTTGGATTTAAAGCTTTATACAGCAATTTTCATTCATCATAAGAAAGATCAGTACATTCAGTTGCTGGTTACAAAAGATTATGAGTTTCAAAAGACAATTATCAACATCATACTAATCATCATTTCAACCTTCTTACATCTAACTACCTAAACCCTACCACCTATTCCATCTTCTCTTTACCCTTACCCAAATTGTCAGGCATGAACCTCTTTCCTCTCTGGCGAATGATCTCTTCATAAACATGGGGGACTGCAAGTGCCAAGATGACTGGCCGTGGTTGTCTTTGTTCAGGGGATGGCTTTGAAGAGCTTGAGGTAGTTGACCTCTGATGAGTTCTGGATCGTGTCCTTGAAGATGGATGGATTGGTTGTGAAGTAGGGATACCTGCTTGTGGAGTTGGTTGGGTTGGTTGTGGTTTTGGGTTGCTTGATTGTGAAGCTGGCTGGGTTGGCTTGGGAGTGGTTCTGGTGAGATTCTTCCTTTGTCTTGGATCTTTGCCTTCACGTTGTCGATTGTGTCGACTTCTAGGGATTGGTTTTTCTCGGCTTGAACCTTCTTGATGTTTAGCCTTGCCTTTTGGTACCGGTACTTTATAAAAAGCTGCAGTTGCTCTCTCCATCTCTTCAGCAAGCAGAGCTTCAGTTTCCTTCATCTGTCTTCTGTCCTCATCTGTTAAAGGAAAATTGGGAGGGAAAGTCTCCCATTCGCCCTGGTAATACACCAAAGACTTCAACTCTGATGAATCTTCATCATCAGAGCTAAAGTACTCAAAAGAAGAAGGGGTAGATGGAAGAGGATCAGATGAATCCTCCTCAACCTTGGCCTTACCTTTGGTTCTAGAGGATGATGCTGTTTTGGGGAAGTAGTTGTTCCATCCTGAGTCACTAGAGGAGGAAGAATCTGATGAGATTTCGATGATTGGATGTTTGGATGAACTCATTCTGTGGCTTGATTTTTGGAGATTTAGTTTGATTTGTGGTAATAAAGGGTTTTGTGATGATAAAGTTATGTGATCTGAGGGTTATATAACGATATGGAGATTAGTGCAAAATTTATTGATGGTTGGTATTGAGAGTTAATTCGGGTAAGTTATTCTTAATGACAAAGTTCGGAAGGTTGACTTTGGTCAAACCACCTCATTCCTGCCGACTGGTCAACCCTCCTATTGCTGCCGAATGACCAAATGTTTCTGCTGAAAGGTCAAACTTTCTTAAGTTAATTGGTCAATGTTACGTGCAATGAATAGCAGCAATTTAAAGTGATATTTTTGGAAACTCAACATATAATTGCACATTTCTCATCTCTATTTCTTAAAAACCTATCGAACCCTAATCTTCTCATTTCAAACCCTAAATCATTCCATCAACACAATGACAACTCTTCGTTACAAGGATGATCATAACAAGGTTGCTTATTTGGAATCTTCTTCAAGAAGTGTTGGTTATGATGAAGTTCTGACATTTCTTCGTGGGTCATCTATTCGTTATGCCCTCACTTATTGCCCAGGGACGGTGTACGATTCTTTGGTCAAACAGTTTTGGAGGACAGCTAAAGTAAGACATGTCGTGGGAAGGGAAAATGATATTGTTGCTACCATCGATAATCAAGAAGTGGTTATTACTGAGGAGTTGATTCGAGTTCAGCTTCAATTTCCTGAGGAACAAGGAGAATATGATCTTCCAAGG
Organism: Artemisia tridentata subsp. tridentata; assembly: GCA_021014915.2. NCBI lineage: Eukaryota > Viridiplantae > Streptophyta > Magnoliopsida > Asterales > Asteraceae > Artemisia > Artemisia tridentata. Next base: position 72,066,526 of record CP139505.1, read on the forward strand.
CAAGACATTCTTGATGGTATGGCAGCTATAGGGTATCCTGTTGCTGGAAGTTGCACCTTCTTGAAAAGTAGGTTGTCTCCTCAATGGAGGTTTCTGATTCATACTTTACTCCAGTGTCTTAGTGTTAAGTCAGGTGGTTGGGATCAATGTCCAAGTCCTATTGCATCTGGTCTAGTCTGTTTGTCTCAGGGTAGGATCTTTAATTGGGCAAAATATATTTTTGAGGGAATGATTGAGAATCTAAGTAATGGTAAAAACAGCTTTTTGATGTACCCTAGATTTCTTCAAATCATCTTAGGTGTACAGACCATTAATACATCCCCTAAGATTATAAATAGGTTGACTGCCAAAATGTTTGCCCTGATGAAGATGAACTTTACTGGCCAACATTTGCCTTTGTTGCCTCATATGTTACACCACCCTGATCCTGCTGATATCCCTGATCCTGTCGACAATGCTGATCCTGCTGATAATATCTCACCATCACCTAATGCACCTGAGCAAGAGACTTCAGTTGATGCTGCTGCATCTGCATCTATTGCTGCTGATGATCCATTACCACCTTCACCCAGACCAGTGACACCTACACCTGAGACTAATGACAATGTTGAATTCAATGAGCAGCCCATCTCAGCTGATACACCTATTGTCCAGCCATCTCCTTTAGAGGATTTACCTTCTTCTTCAAGGTTTTCATCACCTAGTCCTACTAGGCAGCCAGTTAGTTCTGACATCCATGCAGGGGAGGGATTTAATGTTTCTCCACCCAGAGTCAGTGAAGTTCCTAATACTTCAAGTGTTCCTGCTGGTGGAACTGATGATGCTGTTGATCTCACCTCTATGTCTCAGCTACTTATGTCTCAGCTACTTGAAAGATCTGTGAAGAAAATTGAGGCATTGGAGTCAGAACTTAATGAGACAAAAAGGATTTTTGGTGAGAAAGTGGAGAGCTTGGAAAAGGAGCTCAGGGATTCTAATGAAGCATTTAGTAGAACTATCCAAGAACTAAATGATAAGATCAGCATATTGGAAGGTAGTCAAATGCAAAAGAAAAGAAAGGTTATTCTTTCTGAGTCTGAGGAAGATCAGGATGATATGATATTTGATGGGCTTAATGTTCTAGCATCTGTTTCTCTTGATGGTGCAAATACTGTAGTTCTTACAACTTCTGAGCACAACATCACTCCTCAAGCACAGGTCTCCACTGAAGCAAGGACCATTGCTGCTGATGTCTCCATTGCTACTGATGTCACCATTGCTGCTGATGTGTCTGCTGTTACTGCTAATGTTGAAAATATTTCTTCTGCATCTAAGGATCCTGTTACTACTGTTGGAAGTTCATCTGTTGCTGCTGAAAGTAACATCATTCCTCCTGAAGCAACTGAAAATGATGAAGAGATAGCTGCAAAGGTGCATGAACAGGAAGTTGCTGCTGAAGAAGCTAGATTAGCTCAGCTTGCTCAAGATGAAGAGCTTGCAAGACAATTGTCTGTTGATGAGAAAAATGTTGCTGGGATTATAAATAACCCAAGTTCAGATGATCCTTCTTCAGAAGTGTTTAGTGCACAAGTTGAATATTTATTGAACACTGACATGATTATTAGAGCTCATGGGTTTATGGTTCTTCAAATGCAAGAATTAGATTTAGATACAAAGTCAGACCTGCTTAAGGCATTCATCTTGAAGAAACAAAGAGCAACCACTTGGAATGAATTGATGCACAGGATCAAGGAAAGACAAAGGTTAGGATATAAGATGCCAACAAACAGAGATAATATCAATTTTATGAAGGTGTATCTAAGGAATGAAGCTAACTACAAGATCAGTGATTTCAAAGGTTGGCCTGAAGGTGCAATTCAAAAGTTGTTCCTTGATACTTATGCAAAGCTCAACTCTTTAGTAGACACTGATATTCCACAAAGCAGGAAAAGAGCATCTTCATCTTTGGAGTCTGATGTTGCAAAGAGAATGAAGTCTGGAGAAGGCTCTAAGGATGATTCATTCATTGCTCAAAGTTCTACTGTTGATGCATCTAAGGTACCACAAGAAGATCTTGGTTCTGCTGATCTTCCTACTGCTGATGTTTCTGTTTCTGCTGAGCCTTCTGTATCTGCTCCTATCTTTCAATATAGTCTAAGAACAAGGAAGAAGAGTCATTCTTTCCACTCTTCTTCTGTGGATATTCTTGAAGTGGATGCTCATGATTTGATTGAGGTTGCTTCTGAAAGTGATTCAGAGGGTGACTCTGTTCACTCTTGGGGTAATATTGCTCATTGGGAACTTAGGTCTACCTCTGATGGCGAAGTTAATGTTTGGTTTTCTCTTGATGGGACAGTCAAGTTCTTTACATTTCTGAGGGAGATCTTGGATAGGGTAGAAAGAAAAGATTTGGAGCATCTTTATAGGATAGTGGATATTCATTATCAATTTAATACTCCAACTGGTAATGGTTTGCTGCTTTGGGGAGACTTACAAGTCTTGATGAATAAATTGGATGGAGACAAGGCTAAACTAGTGTGGGGTAATCAATCATCATGGAGAGTCTTCTTTTGGAAATTATATCCTTATTCCAATGTTCATGTTGTGGAACTCACCTCTGGCAAGTTCCTCACTATGTTTGTGGATATTGCTTATCCTTTAACTGAAGGAGTGTTAAAGAGAATGCTAACACAGAAGGTCAAAGTTCCTAAGCATACTATAGGAAATGATCTAACCACAGCTGAACAATTGGTTAAATTCATCAAGGATCAAGTTGCAGCTAAGGGGTCATCAGCTTAAGGGGAGGAATGAAGCTTAAGGGGAGGATTTTTCTTGTTGTTGTTGTAAAGTTTCTATCTTTCTTTCTTATTTTCTTTTCTTATTTTTCTTTTGGTGTGTTTTTGTTTGTGTTTATTAGTTAAAAAAAAAAAAAAAAAAAAAAAAAAAAAAAAAAAAAATCTTGTATATTTTGTGTGCTAATAAGTGGTTTTGAGTAACACCTTGCAGGTACAGTGTTGGTGTTTACACCTGCACAATAAATGGTGCTCAACTCACCATGTATTGCAGACAAGAAAGAGTTGACTCACCATGAGGGTACGGCTCTGGTGTGATAATCAAATCCGTTGATAGCTGTCATAGCTTGCTCAAAGCTATAGGGTAATTCAACTCACCCATGATTCAGTTCTGAGAGTTGAAAATGGTTCTCAATTCACCATGGATGTAACCCTTATGGGATCCAAAGGATTGGCTAGTCCACAAAAGTATGGTTTGTGGTAAAGACAATTGGTATCCATATTTGGTGTTCAATTCACCAAGGTTCAGTTGAAACCAAAGAATTGACTAGTCCTGAGCAAACGGCTACAGGTAAAGACAAGTCAAATCCGTTTATAGTTGCTGATTTGCTACTAAATCAGATGGTTATCAATGTACCATGGTCTAACACACCTAAACATTGGCTACTCCAGTAGTGATGGCTATTGGTAAAGAGACATCAAATCCATTAATTTTCAATGATTCACCTCTCACAGGAGTTAACACACCTGGATGTGATGAGAATAGTATGAAACTTCCAGTGATTTGATGTACATATTGTCATAGTAGCAGCCAAGTTTAAGTGAATGTTATGGTGACCAGTATACATGTTTTGAAGAAGATTTCTTGTTCCTGCTGAACTATTGAAGTTACTGCTGGATGCTATAGAAGCTGGAATCTTGCAAGTTATGGATGTTGCTGCTGGTTACTTACAATTGTTGCTGCTAAGTCGCAGTCCTCGAGCCTGAGAAGTTACAAGCTCTATCACAGTGGAATCTTGCAGGTTAACACAGTGGAATCTTTTTCCTCATAGGACTTATTGTGGAACAAGTTCCTAATCCTCCTTGCGCACAATTCAAAATGATCTCCTGATAGTGACATTGTGAAGAGATTCAAGAGAGACACACTTCAACACTGTTTCCTTCTTTATCAGAGATCCTTACCAGGCTCTGATACCACTTGTAGGATCGAGTACTTCGAGCTTGATTGAGCTTGGTTAATGTGTAGCTAGCTTATGTAAACACAAACCAACTACGTTGAGAATCTCTGTATAGTATACAAGTGTTTATGCGGAAACTAAACAACAAGTATATGAAGAAGATAACTAATAATGCTTTGATCCTCTATGGATCTTTTATTGATAACTGGAAAATGTTTTTCTTGAAGTGTTGCAATATGAATGGCTGTATATTTCTTATATAGATAAGAAACCCTAATACCTAATACAGCCTGTTATTAATAAAAACATGTAAAGAGATAAACATCAATCTCTTCTAAAAATAAATCTAACAACCACTCTAAACATACGGGATAACAATAACTAATACCCGCAGTAATAACACTAACAGCAGGAACAAGATATCACTGTCGGCAGCAATGAGCTTTCAGCAGGAACCAAAGCTATCGGCAGGAACCAGCTTTACACTATCGGCAGCAACAATGAAACTCTTATTTCCCAGAGATCCTAACATATAGATTTCTATCCCATCTGGAGTAGAAACTCTATGTACTCCACACGATTCAAACAAATACCAATACACATCTTTAACTTGTGCTTCAAATCTCCACATTGACTCTCCACTATCAGGTTCATAGATTCTCTTCAACTGAACCCATAATTCTTTGTCTTTGTCTTCAATAGGATCTTTATCTCTGAATCTTTCTTTTACTAAGCTCCATAGTTGATTAATACCTTTCAGAAATATCACCAAGTCTGACTATCTTCCATCCTTTCATTCTTCCATCAGTGAAAACTTACCAATCAATGATTGGATGTTTTACTTGTAAAGGTTTGATATATGAAGATTCTGGAACAATCATCATCATGCTCTTGATCTTCTCATTGGTTAACCCTTCTTCTTCAGACTTTTGTTTCTTTGCAGCATCAGATTCAAGAACTTCTGGTTCTCTTTTCTTTTTCCTTGTCATGTCCTCTCTGATTGGAGTATTCAGTCTTGCATATGTTTCAAAGAATTTCCTTTCAATCTCAGCATCTGTCCATCCAGTAAAGTCACTCATCTTGTAATTAGCTTGATTCTTCAAATAGTGCTTCATGAAATTAAGTTTCTCCTTCCTGGTAGGCAACTTTGTCTTGTAACCTGACTTTTGCCTTTCTCTGATTCTGTGCATTAAGTCACTCCAAGTAGCTTCTCTATTTTTCTTCAAGATAAATTCTTTGAGCTCCTTTGACTTTTCTTCTTCATTTAACTCCTGATCATTAAGAATCATCACAGCATGGGCTTTTATAATACAATCAGAATCCAACAAGTATTGAAGTTGCTCATTGAACTATTCTTGATTAAAATCTTCAGTTCTTGTTTTATCCATGAAACCAGCTATGTTCCTTTCATCATCAGCAGCCATTTTTCTTGCTAATTCCTCATCTTGAGCTATCTGAGCTTTCTTAGCTTTTTCATCAGCCAAATCTTTTTCTATCATTTTCCTTGCTACCTCTGCATCAAAGTCTATCTGAACTTCAGTTTTTGATTTTGATGTCTTGAGCCTTTCAAGTTCTTGAGCTGCTTCCTCTTCTTCTTGTGTCATAGCTCTTTTACCTTTGTCTGCTCTTTTTCTTTCATAAACTAGCTCAGCTGAAGTGTCACCAGTTGGAACTGCTTGATGCTCTGTCTCAGCAGTTGGAACTTTTTCAGCTTCTTGGGTATCAGTCTGAACTGCTTCATGTGTCTGTTCTTCTTCTTCCATATCTACATTACCAGAACCCATATCAAATCTTTCTTCTTCTTCTTCATTTTGCCTCCCCTGAAACTTGATCCATCTTTGTCTTTACCAAATTTCCTCCCCTGTTTGGAAGAATTTCCACCATCAGCATCATCTGAATCATCACTAGAAGAATCATCATCCAATACCATTCTTGCCCTTTTCTGCTTGAGTTGATCTTTCAGCTTTTTCACCTTCAAAGATAACCTGTTAAAAATTTTAGCAGAATTCTCCTTGTGGGCTTTGAGCTCCTCCTAGGTGCTTGCAAGATCTGTCTCCAAACTATCAACTTTGGCAACTAGCTTGGTACATAATTCCATCAATGCATTTTGGTTAGAGCTACCCTCATCACTTCTAGCTGTGTGACCTGCTAGGAGAGGTGATCATTGATTCATGTAGAGTCGCTGAAGAAGGAGTAACTTCCGATCTTTGTGATATGGTTCATTTGCGGTTTAAGGTACAGATATTCTACCCTTTCTTAGTAAGGGTTCTGATCTCATGACTTCTCGATCCTTGAATTTGATTTGTTTACTTTGCCATGATCCCATTTGATATAAGCCATTGCTATGATCCCCTTGATATGATTCAGTTGTTATCCATTCTATTATGATGATCTGTTTATTATCTCCTTGATTAAGATTCTATTCAGTTTATATGCCTTTTTTGATTGTGTTATGATTGCTTATTATGGATAGTTTTGTTCTGTTATGTTCTGTTGCCCGAGCTAACTAGCCATGGAGGTACCATGGCCATGTCATTGAGGCACCAATGGCATGACACTTTCTGTGGAGGTGTGATTGATCCACGGCGTTCCCTTCTATTATGATTATATGATTATGGCGCACGTGGCCATTCTGTTATATGTATGTATAGTCTCGTACTTGCATATGTATTCTGTTTTGCAGGGAGCGTATGGATGCATCCTAGGTATATGATTTGATATGGATATGATATGACATGACTTAGTGACTGGTTGTACGTGCCGTGTACCCCATTTCACTTCTGGTACATTGGAGCTAGCTACTCCTTGTACAACTTATGATTTGACGGATATGTATATGTGATTATGTGGTCTATTCGAGTGGCTCGTTTAGACAGGCTCGTGGCTATCTGTTAGGTATCTTTGGTCCGTTCGAGTGGCTCGTTTGGACGCGTTCGTTGCCGTATTATTATTTGACTCTTAGAGCTATTCTGACTCATGATATTTATGCATTTGATCCATTTGATTCATATTCGTTACTTATGATTATTACCTTTTATGCTTGTATATATATCTGTTCACTGGGCTTTTTAAGCTTAGCCGCATTTCTTTTCCTGCGGCAAGTTTTAGGTTGGAAGCTGAGGATTGAGTGAAGAGTGCATAGGAGCTTTTAGTGGACCACCCTGACGATAGATCCCATTTGCATTTGGATTAGACTTGGGAGTTATCTACCATTTAGATTTGATTCAGATTTGTATTCCAGTTGATTGTCAATATGATGTAGATTTATTATGTCCTTAGTTTCATTTTAAATCTTTGTAACCATTATGTTTATAAGTCTTCCGCTTGCATTTGTATGTTCTGATTGACACCATAATGTGGCATTTTGACCCTTGTCGGGTTGGGGTGTTACATCAAGCATAGGTTTTTTCATCGGTTGAGGCTTTGCATTTTGTGGTTATGTGTTTGTTAATTTGCTACTTATATATGCTTTGATTATATGTAAATTGCAAATTGTTTTCTAAAACCATGAAACGAAACACAAACCATTTTTAAACTAAGTCTTATGATTTAGTTTAACTAAGTTTTTGAAACATAAAATCATTGTTTTATAAATAACTCTTAAACTCGTTATGTATGTTATTCTTGTTATGTATTGTCCAACTTTATTATCTACCTAGGATTAATATTAGTCTTGAAAATGGACAACTCGACACACATATATTAAAACAATGATTAGACTTAAGTTAAAAAAAGTTTTTAACTTGTACTACGAAGAATGAATGCATGCTTCTTTCGTACACCTTTTTTTTATTCACATCAAAATATTTTACCCGTCACAAATTTAAGTCATGTCGTCCAATCGCTTGAGAACACTTGCAATTACTTTTTGCCTGTGAGTGGGACCTAGGTTGAATTGTAACCCAAGGTGACTATTCTCTATGCGTGAGACCTAGATATATTCTCACACGTTCTCAAATTGGATGACTTAATCGAGTTAAGCGGTGAGACCTTGACCCGACGCAAAGATGGGACTAAACATGCCTACATAACACTAGTTGTTTGACACTAGATGCCATGAGTCCCATAAGGATCTAAGAGTTGTACATGTAATACAATTGGTGATCGTCGCCTACCAATTGAATCTACTATTACTAGCAGATCAACTGATGTGATAGTAGAAGCACAATGTGGATCTTAGCCTTTTTGTAAATTAATTGTTTTAAATTGTAAACATGGGGTAGTTAAATTACAAAAGGATAATTATCGAAAATACTAAAAATGAACTTTGTAAATTCAATTAATGAATTAATGCAACACAAACCGTAAACAAGAGTTTGTTCTTTTCTTGTTCAAAAGACGAACTAAGTCATTCTTTCCTTGTAAGAAAGAGACTTGTTACTATCCTTTTTCTTTATGAAGAAAAGCCATAATAGGAATATTTGAATTTTCCTAATTCTAATCAAACTCAAAGAACACCTACTCTAGAAATCGTGATGTCTTGTAAAAGTCAAAACGGTTAAGTATGGTTACACATCTTATTCTTTCAAGTTTGTTTTATAACCCTAATTCCGGTTTTGAAACCTTGAAGAAATATAAGATATTTGGATAACTAGAGAACACGTTTTCTATAGCTACCAAACTAAAATGAGTTTAAATAATTAGAAGACGGAAATATCAATAAATCACAAAGTGGTAAAGGCAATTACTAGCATGGTTACGTAGCAATTTGTCTTAACCCTATAAACCTACTAAGGTCCTACATACCCTTGTGGTAAATTTGACCAATTATGGAGGAAATGCATGCCTATTTTCAAGTTAAAATAGCAATGATAGCTAGCCCATCATCTATATGTTAGAACTTGAGGCACTTCCTTGAATACCTAAGTACATGTTTACTAGTCAAAGTGATTCACATTAGCAATAATGTGTAGATATTCATAGAAAGAAGGAAAGTATCCAATCGCCACTCACTCTCCGCTAGTGACGTAACACTTATAATGTTGTCTAATCCAGTGGGAGCTACGTGATTATATTACTGGTGACGAAACACATGTAATGTTGTCTAATCCAGTGGGAGCTGTAAGCTTTATTACCTTGCAAGTTGCCCATCTTATTTCCAGATTGTCTTGAAATAATACATTACTTTCCACATGTTAAGCATCATAGTTTATATAAGAACCATTGCATAAATTTTATAAGATAACTTGTTGCGTTCCTGATGTTGCTTCCTGAAATGTTATCTATAAACTTGTTATGCATGATTCATCATTAAAACGATAAAGTTCTACATATCTATATTTTGATTTTGACTAAAAATCATATGTTATCTTAGAAATTGTCATATTGCTCATACAAACAAACGAGCGTAGTGTTGTCTGTATACTCTCTTGATGTTGTGCCATGCACAAGTGGGAGAAATCTTAATTGTGTGCAAGGTACAACATATAACAATATGACTAATGGTTTTTCTTGACTGCAAGGTAAGAAACTAAGATTCTACTAGGACTTCTACACATAAAATGTATGTTTCCCTAATTAGAACAAATGTAAAGATAACATGAAAAGCTACTTCGACATATTCACTGAATTGTTTGGTAAATATGATTATGTATTCTTGTAAAGTCATAATCATGAAGTATGAAATTAACTTGAATTTACTATTGAGGCCAAGAGTCGGCGCTCGTAATTACTTTAGTTGAATATGTTTAGGTCTCTTGTAAAGACACAAACATCAATTCCGTTAATTGTTGAAAGACTTATAACGTAAAGTAAGACGTTAACTTGTTATGTGTTCTTGTTAAAGACATGTACACTTACGACGTATAGTAAAATATTTAATGTTTATGTTTTCTAGTCAAAACATGCACATGAAGTCATTGACTTGGTCAAAGACTTAAAATATAAAGTATGCAGTAGGCTAAAAATACTATTGATGCTATCTGGTTTGACTTGGTTGGTAGATATGTAAGCCAAAGAACATAAGTTCATCTAATAAGTTATGGGATAGTCTCACAACATCAATCCTCGTGGAATACCACAACTTTATGGTATGTCCATCATGGAAAATCAAACTCTATAGATATTGTTTGATCTTTGATAAATTAAACTGTTTTACCTCCAAAGCTATCAAGGTTAGAAAATTGGATGTGCCATGTGTACACTCAATATGGTTCCAACCCAGAAGGAATTTAAGACACCATTGTATTATGGCATAGGATGAATCTCATTATGTCTTGATTGAAGTTCTGAATTTGTTAAATACCTAAGAGTAAGTAATTAACAAACTAGAGTCAAGAACTAACGATGTATTTTGGATGTCCCACTTGAAAACAATTTATTGTTACTCAAGATGTTGAGTATCTAGAGATTAGTCTCTACTTACAAAAGCAAGTGGGAGCACCTTTAGATCTTGAAGTTATTCAAGAGAAACCTTCTGAGTACACTTGCTAATGTCATACTAAGGTTGAACATGCATATGTTAAACCATAGATTGATATCTCTCATTCATAAATCCGCAAGGATACCTCTTGCACCTGAATGATATAGTTTTTTATATCAATGCTAAGGGATATAAGTTGGAGGATCATAGTGAACCTGCTAACTACAGAGATGCATTATCAGATCTTGAATCTGATGAATAGCTCAAAACCATGAATGTTAAGATGCAGTCCTTGGAAGACAATCACTCATGGAGCTTGATTGATCTTTTACCAAATCAGTTAGACTGTGAGGTTAAAAATGAGTTTCTTAATGAGAAGACTCAAAAGGAAAAACTTGTACACACATTTAATGCACACGTAGTAAAAGGAGTTTACTCATACTCAAGAAATTGACTATGATTATATCTTCCTACCTACAAACATTAAATGTATAAAGATGATTAATTGTCATACATGTTTTCATGTAAATGAAATATGACAATAGGATATCAAAACACTTTTCTTGTTGATTACCTTTGCGAGGACGATGAGTAATCTAAAAGGTTTATGAATCCATATAATCTTTATTATGTATACAAGATATAAGAATCCAAGTGTGGATTAGATCATGCATCTAGGAGCAGAGATCTTAAGTTAATTATAAAATCATTAATTTGATTTTGATTAATAAGATTACTCCTGAGTACACTGAGAGCAAGTAGGAGTACTGTATTTATTTTCTTAAATCTCATATGTCGTTAACATATTAGAAACAATATTCCATCTAAGCTAGACTTTAATCCTTAGTTTGGAATGAAGTTTCTCTTAAGGGATTTAGAAAATAAAACATACAACCTTGTTACATATGTTTATTAGAATAAACATAAGCGGTTAATGAGTCTAACACAATATGACACGTTATTGAGGGGAGTCTCAATGATTAATCTCACTTGATGAGATTGAACACATGAATGGAAACCTTAAGTTCAACTAAAGGATTCATTATTCAAGTCGTATTATGCATTGGACTATATATATTATTGGGAATTAAACCAACAGTTAGTACTGCCAGCCTAAATGTTACAACTGCTGGAGTATAACACTAACAATACTAATTGAGTTAGTACTGCCAGTACAAACACTTTGTACTACTTATGTTCTTAATACGTGTAATGTGATAAGTATAGAAAAGATTTAGTGAATATCTTCTAGTTATAGATTGATACGAATATTGTAGTTTACTTGTACAAGACTCCTTGTGCTATAAAAGGAGGTCCTAGGTTAGGTTTTAGATATAATCGTGTTGGGAATAAATTGAGGATTCAAGGTTGTAAACCCTAGTGATAAGCTAAGATCACTCGTATTATTATCAATAATATTGAATCTTTTGGTCTTAATCATTGTCTTCATTGTTCATACACTTACATTACTATTCCATCACTCAAACAAATATTCTTCTAAGTATAATCAAGTAGATTTCGCATACTTGGTTATATTAACTCATAGTGTGACAAATCGTAATTCCAGGTCATTTTCCAAAACTTCGAAATTACTATTCACGGATTACTATTCATCATTTCACTATTCATGGTTATCATTCATCATTTCGTAAACTAGGTTTACGGGTATTCAAAATTCGCGTAACCTTTAGGGTTTAGCTGCGTATTCATGGAGCATCACTTAGGACACATCATATAGACTAGAGTAGTGTACATAACATCCGTAACATCATCATTATGTTAGGTCATTCACGGGTTTGCATATTTTCAATTCACGTATATTTATTTATTAAATAAACGATATCACTCAAATATTTACTACGAACAATATACCCGACACTCCCGACTATGGTCCTAATATATTTTTACACTCATTACAATGATATAAAAATTATATTATTAGTTTACCGGTGTTTTGCAATTATTTACTATATATACCGTTAAAAGCTTACAACTACGACGGTTTACGAAATTTCAACGCGATAATTATTTGAACACCCAATACTTGCAAGGAATGTGATTATATAATTTTTACAACTTCGTCATACTTTATTTTGTTCTGTTACAATTTATTTCTAACTAACTCGGTACCCGATAACACAATATCCTAGCTAAAATACTAACTCAATCTCACCAAAAGTCCAAGTAAATAAAAAAAATCTTCACCCCATCATACCTTCCCCATGTCCCCCTCCCCTCCATCCCTAGCATTTATTAGTTCATTGACTTTGGCAACAAGAATCCATAACTAGTTTATATCTTCAACACACTTCACATAATGCTTCAAGTAACAACATAAACTAACAAGAAAATCCTCTCATCTCTCCCATGGTCCTTGTGGTTCGGCTACATTAAGAAGAAGAAGAAGAAGAAGAAAAACCCATCAAAATTTCAAGATCAAGTAATTTACAAGTTCTATTAGTGATTCTAGTTAAGGTTTTGGCCTAAAAACCTTGAAGTAATTAAGTCATATACCTCAAAAACCCTTCATAATCAAGTAAGTGTTCCAAGTAATTTTTCCACTCATTCATACTTATATTTGATCTATTTTTATGTTCAAGTAACAAAGCATACAAATATAGTTATGTTATATACCACTTAACACTTATTTTTGTCACTAAAATGAATTTAAATTTTTTTTATTAGTAATCTTGTGAGCTCTATCATTTTTGGTGAAGATTAGGAACCCATGACACCCTAAGAAGGTGTATGGTAGGTTTAGAATAGCTTTGGTGTTGATTGGAAGGGATATATACAAGTATTGAACTAGTAAAAATGATTTTTACAAGATATAGATGAGGTTCTGTCCACTTTTGCAATTTCTGGAAAAATCAGTAGACTATGGGTTATTTTGGTTTACATATTTGGAAAATAAACTCAAAAACAAAACCGTGGCCGCTGGAATGAGCAAAAACGAGCTTACGACGAGAAAGATACGTTAATTTCAATTTTAACGACGAAAACTATAATTTTCTGAAAATAGTAAACTGTCACACAAATTTCAATGGGTAAAACGAGGCGTTGGACACGAACTAGACAAGCCGAAATATCAAAAATATATTAGTTCACTGTAAGACGAAGCCGAGGACATAAAGAACGTAGAAAACGAGCTTATAACGACCGAGATACAAGCGTTTGAAACCCGACGTTCACAACACATTTTTATCAGCTTTTATTAAAAATGTTTCTAAGTGTAAAACTGTCTTTGTGAGTAGCCATGTTGAGAGCCGTTTTTCTCAATGATCGAGTCAGTTTGAGACCTTAACCCTTTGAAGTAAAATCAAGTACTCCCGGCCTATTTTCCAAATTGACCAGCCGTTCGTCAACCGAACTTGTAACGAGTAAGATACGACCTTCCAAATATACCCGAAAACCACACAAAAACAGCAAATTTAGCTGACTATCTAACTTGACCATTATTTTTCTTTATAATCAGGACACGTATGGACAAAATTTCGATGACACAAATTTAAGATATTATTACTAACTTTCTAAAAACACGAAGATCGTTTCCTAACACTCAATATTCACCAACTTACGACTAGCTTTGCGAGGCTACTTAGTCATTTTCTAATAGTTGTTGAAAAATATTAAATTACGACGTAAAACTCTATTTTTTCCAATAATTCACCAAACGACGATCGTGGGATAACGTTACAACATATATACACGTAAAATGTTTTATAACTTAACAAGACGTCAAAAATATATTTTTCGACGATAAACATTATTTTCAAATTTCACGAGTGGTATCGATAACATACATATTTGCATGTGTAGCATCATCTCATGACTTACATTAGATCATATGAATCATTTAGGTTGCGGTTAGAGCATCCGTATCTCGATTTTTCGTGCTCTTTCCTTTGTTATCATATCGATTGTTCCAGGTGAGTTCATGACCCCTACTTTTACTTGTTTTATAACTGTTTTGGGGGAGAATACATGCTCGTTTATATTTAAACTCCATGCTTGTTTTACTTGAAACGTGAATTGTCTTCTCAAGCATTACTAATTGGTTGAAACCCTTGATTTGTTACTCGAAAGTATTATGTGTTACTTGTTACACACCTGATTGTTTTCTTATGGACACCAGTGCACCAAACTATTAATTGCCTATGTTATGACCCGTTAAGCGCAAATGTTGTGAATAGATCTATTGGGATTGAACTCCCCATCCGGGTGGTGTTTCCCCACTTGACTGGCATGTCAAACGGATGTATAATCATTTGAGGAACCTTGGATGTCCTTGGGGGACATCTACTAGAAACTTTGGGTGTCCGGGTGGTATCCCCACTTGACTGGTATGTCAAACGGATGCCTACCAGAAACTTTGAGTGTCCGGGTGGTTTCCCCACTTGACTGGTATGTCAAACGTATACTCAACTAGATATTTTAAAGGCTTCGGTGCCATGAACTTAATTCGACAACAACCCTTTATATATTTTGAATATATTGGTCTTTGATTTCTTGTGGTCCATATGATACTTGTTGTTTATTTGGCAGTGGGTTGTAAACACACTGGTTGTAAGTCTTGTATGGGCAGGGCTTGGGACTGAGTGGATTTATAATGCCTTTGCTGGGAAATCTTCATTCAAATGCTTTACAGTTAAACTAAACCTATGAACTCACCAACCTCGTGTTTACCGTTTTAGCATGTATTTCTCAGGTTCTTAAAGTGTTAGCTCACATTTGGCGGCAGTTGGCATGGCATGGCATGGTTATAGAATCAAGACACTCTGATATTCATTTGGGGACCGCTTTACTTATTTCATGGGCCTATTTCCGCACTACTTTTTAATAATGTAAATTTAACACTTTTGTTAATGAATTTTATTCTAAATGATTGAGGTAAAAACCATTCTTTGTACTTGTGTTATGATACCAATTGAGTAGCACCCCAGCGACATGTATGCTTCTGCTGGACCCGATTGTTGATGTGTTACACATAGTATCATATACACGTTAATAGGACTAACATCCTAAGTGTATCAAAATCCTCTCAAGTGGTATCAGAGCCAGGTTGATACTATTGAATATTATAAGAAGCAATGGACATGGAGACTACTCAGACTAATGTGGCTGCAAAGTTACCTATGCTTAAGCAGAATGAGTTCGACATGTGGAGGCTACGTATTGAACAATACTTTCAAGTGCAGGACTATGCACTATGAGAAATCATTGAAGAGGGGAACTCCTTCAAGCCTACAACTACAACATCAACTGTAGATGGCAAGGTTCATATTAGAGCATGGGGTGCAATGGCTAAGCAAAGTTACTCATTCGGGCCCCACGGGGTGCCACGTCAGCATTACATACCACAACTAACAACCCCCCTCCCCAATAACAAACAACAACTTACTCATTTGGGCCCCACCAGTATCTATTTTTATTTCTTTTATTCAAATACCCAAATAAACAAAATTCATTTCATTAAAATAAAAATACAATACATCAAATAATACAAATAACATTTTAAAAAAAAAGTTCTAAAAAAAGGAAAACTGAAAAAAAAACAATTATTTATATTTTGAAAAAAGTTTACTTTTGAAAAAAAAACCATTTGCCACTATCCACTTCAACCCACTTCCATGTTTGGCCCAATTGAGAAACTAAAAAAGCTTAGGATCATCTTCTTCTTCATTCACTGCCTATACACAGTCACACACACACATAACACAATTTAAAAACCCAAAAAAAAGGAAGAAAACTAAAGAAAAAAAACCCATTCGATATATAACAAATACCGTTTGAAAAGAAAGAAAAAAACGTTTGGTTTGTCAGAGACTTTGCTCGTCGTGCAGACGAGTAAGTCCCTTCCGGCGACACACGGTGAGCTAGGGTGGTGCAGCGGCGAGCCACAGCTAGCTACCACGTAGGCCACAGTGAGCTTGACGAGTAGCTGCACCCCATGCTCTTATAGTGAAGACAAAGCCAGTGACTGCAGAGGAGAAGATTCAGATGAAGAATGACCTCAAGGCTAGAAGTATGCTCATGATGACAATACCTAATGATCAACTATTGAACTTCAGTAAGTTCAAGGATGCTAAGTCACTATGTGAGGCCATTGTTGCTAGATATGGTGGGAATGAAGCCACCAAAAAGACTCAGAAGACACTCCTCAAGCAAAATTTTGAGAACTTTTCTACAACAAGCAATGAATCATTGGATCACATGTTCAACAGAATTCAGAAGCTTGTGAGCCAAATTGCTGTTCTTGGAATTGAAATACCTCAGGAAGACCTCAACTCAAAATTCCTGAGAAGTTTACCATCAGAGTGGGCTATGCATGCTGTTTTCTGGAAAAACAAGCCAGACATTGATTCTATGAGCTTGATGGACTTGTATAGCAACTTCAAGATTGTGGAGCAAGATGTAAAGAAGACTGTAGGAACAAGCTCAAGCAATGGGAATATGGCATTTGTGTCATCTCCTAGTAACTCAAGTCTTGAAGAAGTGAAGGTTGCTGCAGTAGTTGGTACTGCTAGCTCAAATATTGGTACTGCTAGCACATCAAGCAGTACTAAAAGCATTATGGATGAGACAACTTGTTGTGCATTCCTAACAACCCAGCATAATGGATCCATGTTGACATATGAAGACCTCCAGAAGATCAATGACGATGATATGGAGGAGATGGACATCAAATAGCAAATTTCTCTTCTTAGCATGAGGGCTAGGAAACTCCATCTGAGGACAGGGAAATAGATTACCATAAACAGTAATGATATTGCTGGTTATGATAAGTCAAAGATTGAATGCTACAATTGCCAGAAGAAGGGTCATTTTTCAAGGGAGTACAGGAGGCCAAGACAACAAGACAACAGGAACAAGAGCTATGATGGCAAGACCAAGACTGTGGAGATTACTGACTCAAGCTCAAAGGCTATGGTGGCCATTGATGGTTTAGGATTTGATTGGAGCTTTATGGAAGAAGAGGAAGCAGCACCTACTGAGATGGCACTCATGGCTTTCTCTGATTCTGAGGTACAAATTGCTAAGTGTTCTAAATCATGTATTGCTTTAAAAGAACTAGAAACTCTTATGAAACAATATGATGAACAAAGAATTGAGCTAAACAAGACTAGTTATAATTTGGCAAATCATAAAAGAGGTTTAGCTATCTTAGAGGAACAAATAGTTCACTTTAAGAGCAATGAATCTAGTTTTGCTGATGACATAGCTGTGCTTAAAAGGGACTTATCTTTTAAAGATGCTGAAATTAGTCTTTTAAGAATTGAGTTGGATAGGATTAAACAGGCTAATGAAAACATTCAATTAAGTGTAGAAACATTAGAGTATGCCTCTAAAGGTGTAAGCAAGATAATTGAATGTCAACTCATCAACAAAGCTAAGTCAGGTCTAGGGTATAAGACTGTTCCACCTCCTCACAGAGGAATACCTACACCTCCAGGTATAGACCTAGAACACATAGGTTTGCCTAAATTTCAACTACCTAAGCTAGAATATGGTCCTAAGCTAAAAGAAAATGTAGTAGTTGACAAGCCTGTAGAAGTAAGTGCACCATTTGAGAGTGCAAGTGATACTTCACTCACTGAGGACAAGGTGTCCTCTGGTAGGAACTCAGATGCTCCAACAATAGAGGATTGGACATCTGATGATGAGGATGATCAGGTTATGGCTAAACCTGATGTTGTTAAGGTAGAAGGAACAAGTGTTCCTAAGGTGGTCAAGGATAATACTGTTAGGCCTAAAATAAATGTTAAACAAGTTAGGCAACTAGTAAGATATTGTGAAATGTATAGAACCACACACAAGACCAGAGGTAACCAAAGGAATTGGAACAACCTCAAGTCTCACCAACTAGGTGATGACTTTGTCCTATACAAGAAAGCTTGTTTTAATTGTGGAGCTTTTGACCATCTTGCAGCTTTTTGCAACAAAAGGGTAACTGGGTATTCAAACCATAGGGTGAACTTAGATAGGCCTCACACTCACTCTAATATTGCTAGAATGTCACCCAGAGTAGTACTACTAGACCAGCATTTCATACTGCCAGACCCTTTAAGACTGTTTACCCAAAGCAAGCAGTTAAAAGTGCAAAAACATCTTTCAAATATGCACCAAAAACTGCTAAAAGGCTCTTTCATAACAAAGCAGTGGTAAAGAAACAAATTTGGAAACCTAAGGCTACAACTGCAAAGCCAGCAGTTCATACTGCTAGCCAAGCAGTTAGTACTGGCAACATCAAAAACACTGCTAGGGAAAAGATGGGTAATGGTATTAAAGCCTCAGCATGTTGGGTTTGGAGACCTATCAAATCCAATGGTGCATCAATTGTTTTAAAGAGAATTGACTTCATTGATGCAAGAGGCAGACCTAAGTCAGTGATGGCTTGGGTTCCCCAAGGAAACTAATTTCCTTATTTTGTTAGCACTGTTAGTCATATGCTTACAATGTTATGAGACAAGTGCTTTGCACTTTGTTTTCTTGGTTTTGGACTAACAATTGCAGGTATGGATGTTAAGCACAAAAGAGTTACAAGTGCTTTATGTTTTGGATAGTATGGTGATTTGGAGCTTGAAGTGTGTAATCATTGCACACAACAAATGGTTTTTGGTTCACCATCTCTAACCCACATAAAGAACCAACTAATCCAGAGCAAACGGTTTCTGGTAAAGACTTCTTAAATCCGTTTATGGTTGATAGTTTACCAAAAACTATATGGTTATCAACTCACCATACTTCACAGTAAAGAGTTGGCTAGTCCAAAGCAAACGGCTCTTGGTAAAGACACATCAAATCCGTTGATAGCTGTTAGTTAGCTAAAAGCTATAAGTGGGCAGTAATGTTTTCAAATCCATATTGAGTTTATACTGCTCCTTAAAATTTTTCTTAAAAATTAGTACTGGTAGTGCAAAGTTTGTACTGATAGTGAAAACTTTGTACTGTTGAACTAGCCGTTGTAACTGTTGTGTCAGTAACTAATTTTTAATATAGCCGTTGGGTAAATACCGTTTGTTACCATATATATAGGGTTTTTCGTAGGATAATTATCTTCTTTCTAAATATTACTCCTATTCTTTCTAAAGATAATTTTTATCCTTTACGCAAAAATCTCAAACCCTAACTGTTCATCTATAAAATCCCAATTGGCTTTTTACACCTTCAATTAAACCACAAACGATCACTTTTCTGTTATAACTTGCATAAATTATTATGGCTAATTTGGAATTTGTCAAGACTCATAATTAGATGGCATACTTGGAGAAAACAGAGCAGGGTGATGGACCAATCTTCCATGAGATTGTGGACTTCTTGAACACAACTCATATAAGGTAAGCTCTCACTTGTAACCCTACTCTATATGTCTCTTAAATCACAATGTTTTGGCAGACTGCCACTATTGAAACTAGTGAAAATGGAGACATAGAAATACATGCTAATGTGGATGGTAAACAATTCATTGTTACTGAAAATTCTATTAGGAGACATCTTAAATTAGAAGATTCTGATGGTATCAATGATTTGCCAAATATTGAAATTTGGCAAGGAATTGCTAAAATAGGGTATGACACATCCAATCATAAATTGACTTTTCAAAAAGGATGTTTCTCCCCACAATGGATGTTTTTCATTCATACTCTCTTACATTGTTTGAGTCCAAAAAGAACATCATGGGAGCAATTCAGTAGCAATATTGCTATTGCTCTCATCTGCTTATCAACAAATAAGACTTTTAACTTTTCAAAATTCATTTTTGAGAGTATGGTAAACAATGTAAAAAGCAAAACCAAGTTTTTGATGTATCCAAGATTTGTACAAGCATTTTTAAACAAGAAAAGGAATCAATTAAAGAAACATCAGAAAACCTTTCCAACACCTTGCCAGCAACAAAAGCTTTTTCAAAATATGGCAATGGCAAACAGACTTTTCAATGGGGTAGTTATACCTCTTTTTCCTGAAATGTTGGAAAGGATACAAGCTTTTTAGGGTGAAGGGTCAATAAGCCCAACTGAGCCCCAACACACACCCATTGTGGTTCCAAATGTTATCCATACACCCCCTGTAACCAACACCTATAGGAGAAGAACCAGACAGGAAACTATGGTCCTTCAGCCTAGTTCTCCTCCTCACACCTTTGTAGCATATGAGGCTATCAATTTTGATAGTATGGATGGGGCTTACACTACTGCTTCAGGCTTAGTAGCTGGGCAGGGCAGTGTAAACATCCTTAAGACCCCTACCATGGCAACATCTAATGTGCCAAGTCCTTCAAGACTTGCCACATGTGATGTAACCCCAAGCCAAATGGAATATATGGGTGGCTCAGGAGTACTTCCTAGTCCAACTAGGGAAGAAACTGAGTCTATGCCCCAAGATTCACCTCTCCTAGCAGGTAACACAGCTAGAAGTGATGAGGGCAGTTCTAAACTAAATGAATTGATGGAATTATGTACCAATCTATCCAACAAAGTGGTTAGTTTGGAGGCTAAGCTGAAGAGTCACAAGAGAAATTTTGCCCTGGTGTACACAAAATTGGTGCTAAGAGTGAAGAAATTTGAGGCTCAAGTCAAGAGGTCCAAAGGCAAAAGATCTGCTAAGATGGTGCAGCTATTGTAAAACCCAAAATTCGTGAACACGTAAAGTACCCAAAATGCCCTTTGATCTCAAACTTATAAAAGACGTTTAAATATTTAAGACGTTTCGTTCCAATTTTAACCTAAGTATTTAATTCGTAAATATTTAAACAAATAAACGTGATACGATAATAAAACTTATGATACCACAATTTGCACACGTTTAACTATGTCACGTTCTTAAGTTCCCTAGACTCGATTTTATTTATTTTGTACAAACGTTTATAGCATTGAAGAGGTCCACATTGTGATTGATTTTGTCTCCCCATTTGCTCCTTAAATTCAGCACATTCCTTTTTGAAAGCCACCAATGCGTCTTGTTGAATACCGAAACACACACACACACGTTTAACACATAATTCACAAAACATTTTTTACAAAACTCAAACCCTAAAAACCTACAACATATGTGACGGCAGCCATTTTTCCCCAAGAAAGAATGAGACACGAGGGTGACCTGAAGGTGCTGTGATGACGTGTGGGATTAGAATCGAAGGGTGATAAGTTGGTCCTTGGGTTCGTGCGTCCTTGATCCGTTCGATATCGTCCCAAGGTATTCGACCTCCTTGTTTTCATGCATGAACTTTTGACTAACACACATATATACGCGTACCATCTGAAGTAGCAGTTTATATAAACATGAAAATTGGAAATCTGATCATACTCATTAAAATAAGTGTGAAATATTGGTATGATGAAACTCGATACTACACATGTCAAGTTGTTTCTTTTTTTTTTCCCCTTTTTGAAATTATAGCCATGAGCACACTTACCTTGGCATCTAATGAACCTTTATCTCTAATATATTCGACTAAGATCTGGATTAAAACTCAAATAAATAATACATGGCGCGCATGTACTCCAGTGAGTGGGTGAGGACTTGAATATGTGCGGTATAGAGTATTTTGTTTGGCTCGTTGATATGTTTGCGCGCGTAACATGTGTGAGTCGTGTGTGTGGAGAGTAAGGCTAGAACATGCGTGTAAATGAAGTTATAGAACCTGTGAGAATGAAGTAAATAAAGTGTGCGGGTATGCATCGTGTATGGCAATCTCGTGTAGCGGCTTACCATGCCTGTGTGTGACGTGTTGGACCCATGAACGTGTGTGATTTTGGGTGGGAAAAAGGGTGTTTTGAGCAAGCTATAATATGATTCGAGTCTTGGTTTGGGATGGTTAATCATGGGTTAATCAGGTCTGAATAGAGGACAGGCGTTGGGTGTTTCTTGGTCTCCTTATTTCATGTGTTAGTTCATTGACTGTCGAGTTGTGTGTTAAGCGTGGGTCTATGTGGTGTATCGACTTTATTTCTGTGCTACCTTACAAATCAGTTTGTAACACAAGTCCTTGGTCTAGCCATTTTAACCTACTATACTCATTATAACGTTGCTCTAAAATCTGGAAGAAACCTCAAAGTAAATAAGATGGGCATGCATGATTATATACATGAGTTAAAAGGTTTGACTTTTTGATATGTTTTGGCTCGTTAATTGGTCTGAGTGTGCAACGTGTGTGTGGATTTCATAAGGGGTTGGATTTCATATTTCATTTCGGACTAGTGAGGTATAAAATGTGGGTGCATTTTGGTAATCTGTTTTGGGACTCGTGAATTGTGTGCATGTGCATATGCATGTATTGTGTCGAGTGTGTGTTTACTAAGATGATTCGAAAATAAAATAAATACCGAAGGGTGTGATTGGTTAGATAAATCTGTATATGCTATGTTGATGTCGAGTTCAATTCGAGTTTAATAAAAATCCAAACTTCCTATTTTACTACTAATATGGTAAGATAAGCATTTAAAACTTGAAGTTAAAATATAAACCCTTAAACTATAATAAGTTATCATAATTAACCCCAAACTATTAAATTGGTTATATTAAACCTTTAAGTTTATTTAATGGTCATTTATAAACCTAAGAATCGTTAATTCGGGAAACTCCCTAATTATGAAAGGTTACTTAAAATGGAAAAGCAATTAATTAAGAATGATCTGTAATCCCTTTCTACTCCTTTAGGTGTGAAGAAGGAGAGACTCTGAGCTGTTTCCCATATCCTGTGCTTTGTTTCTGTTTTGCTTTCGTCATAAGGTACAGATATTCTGCCCTTTTTAATAAGGTGCCTTCGGTCTCTTGAACTCTTATTATGATTTGACTTTGACCTTTGCTATGAACCTTGGGATTTGAACCTCTGGCATATGAACCCTTTGATATGAACCTTCTGATATGAACTTTGATATGAACCTTCTGATATGAACTTTGATATTTGGACCATGACCATGTGAACCTTTGCTTTGATATTGACCTTTGACCCCAGTTTGATACCCGAGCCAAGTTCGTTTCCTAGCTATGAAGGTAACATGGCCGTGTCATTGATGCACCAATGGCATGACTAGCGTGTAGCCCTAGTGATTTGGTTACACCGTCCCCATTTTGATTTGATATGAGCTCACTATGATATGATTTGATATGGCCAATATGATTTGTTCGGGGGGCGAATGGATGCATCCTAGGTTCGTGTCCGTGTTCGTGGACAGTTCGTTTTGATATGATATGGTGACTGGGGATGGGTGCAATCCACTCCTTTCACAAAGTTCGGGAGCTAGCTACTCCATTTGAAGAATGAGGACACCCCTCATATTATCTGATTATCTGAGAGGTCTCCCCTCTATATGATTATGAAGATACGATATGATATGATATGTGATATGTTATGATATGGGCTCATGGTGGATTACTGTCCTAAACCTTTACTCTTTATACCTTTTCCTATATCTCATTCATTATGATGTATCTGTTCATTTCCGTTGCTTTTGTTTCCGTTATTATATATCTGTTCACTGGGCTTTTTAAGCTCAGCCGCATTTCTTTTCCTGCGGCAGGTTTTAGTAGGAAGCCAGGAGCTTGGGGTTGCTTTGGGATGAGAGATTAGCTTATGAAAACGATACCTTAGTTTTAGTATTCATTTATGTATGACTTCGTAGATTTGGTATATTTTCCTTTGTAACATTGTAAACCATTTGTATTATGTAAGTCGTATGTATGCTTTGCTCTGATTTGACTCCATAACGTGACGCCTTTTAACCTTATCGGGTTGGGGTGTTATAATGGTGCTTTCTACAACTTCTTCTGACTCGGATGATGATGTTTTGGGTGATTTGGGTGATTCTCCCAAACAGGAGAGGAAGACAGGATTAGAAACTCAGGGGAGGCAACTGGATTTTGATGAAGGTACTTCAGGTATGGGTGGTGATGATATGGATATGAGTGAACAACAAGGTACTGAAGAGGTTCAACAACAAAAAACAGAGGAAATTGCTCAGGATTAAAATACATAAGTTGTTTTTTTGGAAACTCAAGAAGAAATTCTAGATACTGCTTCAAGTTTTAGACCAACAGTTGGTACTGCTGTCATGGAAGAAGGTACTGCTGAGCATTCAGAGTATGAAAGAAAGAGGGAAGAAAAAGAAAATACACCAATGACAGTAGAAGAAGCTGAGCAACAAAAGAAAGTCAAGCCAAGAACAGAAGTTCAAATGGATTTGGATGAAGAATTGGCAAGAAAGGTTCATGAAGATGAAGTTGCAAGCTTTATGGAAGCTCAGAGATTGGAAAAGGAGAGAGTTGTTTCAGATACTGTTGTGGCACAACAATCACATGAAGAGCAAATTCAACAACTGATTGATTCTGATCCTAATGTGAAGGCAAAGGCAATAGAACTTATTGCAGATGAAAGGTTAACAGTTGAAGAAAGGTCAGCTCTGCTTGCTGATTTTATTAACTCAATGAGTAATGAAGAAGCCTTCAATGAGATAATGTAGACTATTAGAAAGAAACAAAGTCAGAAGAGAAAGAGAAAACCAACAAAGGCACTGATTCGGTTGAAATCAACACTTATTTTTCCAAGGAAACACAAGTGAAGTATGTGTAACCCGATTCGTTATCCCCGATGAAGGATGAATGGAATTGGTGAAATCGGGTTTGTGAATCGTGTTTGAAATATGAAAATGGAGAGATTTTGGATTTTGATTAAATTTACAACTACGGGAAGCATAAATAGGCTATGGGAAACTTAAAAAGCATAAGATACAAGTCTACAAATAATAAATTAGCAAAACGTAACAAATAACGAAATTAAAAACGGGAAAACGCGAGACTAAAATGTGAAATCTAAGAAATATTAATCCTAGGATTACCAAATTAATTTTCCTACGTCCTAAATTATAAAAGAAAATTTTAGAAAAAAGAATTGAATTTTTTTGACTTTTTTATTATTTATTATGAATTAAAAACTAATTTAAACTATTTAAATGATTAAAAATATTAAAACTTGATGGAAAAATCTGAAACTTTGCAGAAAAATCTTAAATAATATTTAGAAGCTAGGAAAAATGAAATTAGAACTTTGCTAAACACTGATAAGCAGTTTGGGCAAGTAAGCAGTTTGAAATAAGCCCTAAAATAAGCACTTAAGCACTAACAGATACCACAAGCTCAGAAACAGTTCAAACAACTTATTTAAGCATAAAACAACTTAATTCAAACAGCTAAACTCACAGAATAAGCCAAATAAGCAGTTATGCAGATTCAAGATAAAGACATAAAAGACAGCTAAAACCCCTACTTGCAGATCAAAATTAAGCACTCAATTAAGCTAGAAAATGAAAATTAAAGGCAGATATCACAAGCTTATACTACTGGCTACTAATAAATCCTAAAAGCCCCAATTTTAACAACCAATTGCTTATTCAAATCAGGCCTAGATCAGATGCTTGGAGACTGAATTTAGTGCAGACTCATAACAGCTCAAATGGGGCTTATTGCAGACCTATTTGAAGCTACTAAATAAGCTGAAAAGTGGAATCCCATATTATTTTCTAAAAGCTAGTAATGCAAGCTAGTTGTAAACCAAAAATCAGGACCTAGGCTCAATTGGATGAGCCAAAAATAAGCTTAGATCAGCAGTACCTACTGATGCAGCAGATCTAGTTTTTTGCAATATTCTATTTCAAAACTTTGACCAATGATCACCAACTCCTGAAATCTTATTTTAACAACTATTAGGGACTTATAAATACCAAAAGTTCCACCCAAATAAGCTCAGCTTATCTAGGAGCTTATTTAGGCAGTTGAGCATCTACTATTGCACCTATGGGTTCAAAACCTCAAAAGCATTAAAAACAACTCAAAACCTATCACTAACAGCTTAACTAACATCCAATAAGCTCAATCAAACTTTGTCCATAGGTCAATGAACAGTGAATAAGCTTTTGACCCAGAAACAGTCCTAAACCAAACACCCCTATAAAACTGATTTTAGAAATTTTAAACTAGTATCCACCAAATAAACCTAACAATCTTCTTAACTCCTGATTATATGACTTATAATCATCCTGCTAAACAAATTTTAATCATAAAATAAGCACCTCATTAAGCTAAACCTATTTGACTGTTTTGGACTGATTTCAAGCACTTAATGGAAAATGGGATACAAGCTTATACTAATAATCAAACTGAGCTAATATTACTTTAAATAAAACAGAAAAGCAAAGAAAAAACACAATAAGCACAAAATAAGCAGATGAGCAGTACTTTGACTTTGGTTGACCAAATAAGAAAACTAGAATTTCATTAACTAAAATTGGGAATTACAATACTGAAAGATAAAAATACAAGTACCTTAACTAATTTTTAAGCTAAAATAATCCTGCCTTCAAGGCTTACAAGTGACTGACTATTTATACTAAGTTCTAAAACTAGGGGTCTTCAACACTTTGTGCCAGTTTTATGAGGGAAAACAGCATAGGATACTGATTTTTGCTTCTTGGGATAAATTCCCACCCTTGGATTAAAGTTGGGATGATCACAGCCATTAAATCCCTTTTGGCGCCCAAATGGAGTGGCGGATTGCCAACCTGGCATGGTCACATGTTAAGTATCTTTGGCTTGGTGTGGGGTGGAGTGTCTAGGAGGGGGGAGGTTGAGTGTGTAAGAGGAGATAGCAGGGTAGGCAATGATGGTGGGAGGTGGGTTTTTGTTTTGGAGGGAAAAAGAAATAAGGAGAAGGGCTGACCGAGTTTTACCCATTTGTTTTTATTAATTTTGGCTTTGGTCCGGTTCAAAACAAAAGGGTAGGGTTCAAACGGGTTGGCTGGGGTTCAGTTTGTTTGGGCTGGGTTTATTAGGATTAGGATTTGGTTTTTCGGGATTAGGATGGTTTTATGTTAAGGGACCATTTGTGTAATTACTGAAAATCCAGGGACCATGGCTGCCAAAGACTGAAAATAATTCCAAGGACCATTTGTGTTGTTTTGGTATTTTTGGGGTAGACTTTGACTTTTCTTGATCAAATGCACCATTGTTGTCGAGTCGATCCAAAAATGTCCGTTTTCGCTCCGTTTTCAATCCTTTGTACCTGAAACACATAAAAACACAAAACCAAGGATATCTGCAATATATTTGGGTGTTTTTGGTCATTTTTGTGTCTTAAATGGGTGTAAAATGATGAGTATTTACACACTCATCAATCCCCCACACTAAGCTATTGCTAGTCCCTAGCAATCCGATCATATGAAGTAATGAAAGGAACCAAGTATACCCCGTTTTGACTTTTTATTCAATGCGAGAAATTTAAACTAGAACAAAATAGATAACATGCTTGATTTTCAAAAATGGTATCATGGAACGGGATTCACACAAACTGGGTGTCTCCAGGGAATTGATATCGTCATCCTCTTTTTAATACTCCCAACTAAGCTTAAACTCATTGTGCAAACGTTTTTGTAAAATGCTAACACTACTTATACTAATAATCTATGTAAGCCGAAACTTAACTTTTCACTCCCACAATTTATTCAAGTTAGGTGAATGTGCTTGATTTTCAAAATTTTGATCACAAAAATCGACGTTTTTATAAGACTTTGACTAATACTAGTTGAAAGATAGATTTAAAATTCACAACAAGCAAGTTTCAAAACTTTATTGCATTTTGCAATATCATTCCATTTTATTTTATTTTTTCCTTTTCATTTTTTCATCTTTTTTTTTTTTTTTTTTTTTTTTTTTTTTTTTTTTTTTTTTTTTTTTAACTTGTGCAACATAAACTAACGGAGTTTCTCGGGAACCAAGACCTTACACCTTCCTGGAATAAAGGATCCAAGGGCCGTTACAACGGAGAGTTCCAAGACCTTAACGCCTTTCAGAATTAAGGGTCCAAGGGCCGGTGTAAGAGGGTAGCCAAGACCTAAACGCCTTCCGAAAATAAGGATCCAAGGGCCGATCTTGAACCTTAGCTTTTTAGCACATTTATTTATTACTTAACTTTTTGCAACTTTCAAGCAACGTCTCACTTTCTTTTGCATTATTCTGACATATGCTTGTTCCGAAGTTTAAATAAAGCCTTGAACTAGTATTTTTCAAAATCGTATGAAAAAAATGATTTTGGGTGTTCAAAATTTTGAAAATAAGCACTTATTAAATCAGATTAGTTATCTTCTGGGAGGAAAAGCCATAGATAACTTTTATAAGCTCTAAAGAAAGCCAACTATTCTACGCTTAGCATTTTCATTTGCACAAATCGTAAAAACTTAGTCTAAACGTTAAGGAAGTAGCTAGATCAACACTCTAGCAGAGTCGGGATTCCCCTTGTTCTAACCTAATCAAGACTAACACACTTTTATTGATGTTATTATTATTATTATTATTATTATATATATATATATATATATATATATATATATATATATATATATATATATATATATATATATATTTTAATATATGACAAAAATTTTAAAATTTTGGTCAAAAACGGGGGTACTAGGGAACTAGAAGGTACTTATGTGACAAAATTCGTGAGAATTCCCCCCCCCCCCCCCCCCACACACTTAGAATTGAATATTGCCCTCAATATTCAAAGTACCGGCTATTATGCCGCCACTTAGAACGTAAAAAGGTAATACCACTAGCCAAGTGTGGAATAGAAATCTCCATTTTTCACAAAAAAGGTTGAAAAGATATCCCTAGATAAACGTTAGCAACAAGATCGGATATTGGGCGGCTGGATTGAAAACAGGCGCATCAATCATCACGATCTTTGGGAAATCTGCAAACAAGAGCAAACAACACAAAAAAGCACAGCACAGCAGAGGAATTCCCCCACACTTAGTGTTAGAAAATAGGAAGAAGTCAGAAACATGGGCGTTTACCCATGCAATGCTAATGTTTTTGTTAACCGAGTCACTAGCTTGACTCGACCCCGAATTCATTTGTTCTTGGGGAAGCATGTGGAAGAAACAATCTCCATCGGACTTTCATTCAATGTGTTTGGATAAACATTGAATTTAATGAAAGTTCCACACCGATGAGATACCCACGGTATTTTAATAGTAGAAACTATTAGGGACGATACCGGGGTCAAAGATGGTGTCCTCATTCCCGTAGGAGAAAAGGGAAAGAGAAATCACACCATATGTGATGAAGAGAAGCAAGATTTTTATGATTATCAGAAAAAACTCTTCATCATCAAAAGCAATTGTGTCTTCAACGGGAGGGAGGGTCGGGATAAAATCTTCAAGAACTAAATTCTTAATAACATCTCCCCCCACACTAGAGTCATTCTCAATCTCGAAATAAAAATGATCAAATTCCGGCTGAGAGAGTTCACCGGAGAACTCTTCAAAGATAACCGGATCATTTTTATCAAAGAGAAATGAGTCATACTCGGGAAGAGAGATATAAGCATGAGAAGTGGTACTGCCACTACTCGTCTCTTCCAAAAGATCGATATCAAAAGAAAAGGCTTCATAAGCCGGGAGGGAAAAATCAGAATGAGAAGTGGGATTGCCACTACTCTCTTCAGCCGTATCAAAGATGAAACTCTCATATTCGGGAACAAAATCCTCGAGCTCGAGCTCCGAAGGATCTGACGGCTTATTTTTAACAACAACATCCTTCGGGGGGAGGGAAAATAATGGTTCATCAAACATCATTTTTTCTAATAACGGAGCATCTCCCCCCGGATCACCATCGGGCTCAACAATTTCCGGCGAAATTGGAGCATCAAATAAGAACATCTCGAGCTCTTCCATATAGATATCACTTCCCTCAATCGGAGGGGAAGTAATGGAAGATTCGAAAATGATTGGTGCAGAAATAGGAGTGGAATTTTTAGTTCCATCCATAGAATCAACAATCTCGATACGACAAACCGATTTCGGAGGTGGGACAAGTGGTGTGCTCTTAGAGCTAGCAATTTTCACCACTTCCGTTGTGATCTCCGGTTCTTGTTCATCGTAATAAAAAACACTCTTTACTTCCCCAGCACATTTCTCAAACCATTTGCATGTGCCAGGGGTAATTTTCATAGCTTTGAGCTCAGCACGTTTATTTGAAGTACTCTTAACCTCGAATCTTGAAAGTATCGAATCACTTCTTTTGGAAGCAATTACGAGATCAGATTTTTGATTCACCGTAGCAACGTTGCCTTTGGTGGTTCGAGGTTTAGAGTTCTGATTTATGTTAAACGTGACTTCTTCATTTTCAACACGAATGGTTAACTCTTCAGCATATACATCAATGAGAGCACGACTCGTTCTTAAGAAAGCTCTCCCCAAAATGAGGGGAACTCTAGGATCGGCATCAAAGTCTACCACAACAAAATCAGTAGGAAAGTGGAACTTTCCTACTTTCACAACAACATCCTCGGCTATTCCAAGCGGATGAGTTACAGTACGGTCCGCTAGCTCAAGTGTCATGCAAGTAGATGTAAGCTTCGGAAGAGATAATTTCTTCCATACCGAGAGTGGCATAAGGTTAATGCTTGCGCCAAGATCGGCCAAGGCAGAGCATTGAACCATCCCCGAGAAATCACATGGGATTAAAAACTTGCCGGGGTCTCCGAGCTTTTCGGGAAGCTTCTTGAGGAGAACCGCCGAGCATTGCTCATTAAGTGGGGTTTTTGCCATCTCAGTCAACTTATCCTTGTTGCTTAGCAAACTTTTGAGTGTAGATGCAAATTTGGGCATAAGAACGATAGCATCTGCGAAGCTTATGTCAAAATGCAACTCAGTGAAGATTTTAAAAAATTTATCCATTTGTTGATTGGTTTTATCATGGAGCTTTTGTTCATTAAGCCTTGAAGGATATGGAATCGAAGGCTTTGGATTTGTCTTCGGAACATCGGGTTCCGGAATTAGAGTTTGGACGACCGAAGGTTGGACGTGTGCGGTACTTTGTGGGCTTGTAGAGTGCACTATGTCCTTTGTCACCTCGGTCTCACTTTCCACTACCTTGGGAAGAAGAGAAGAAGAGGTAATTATAATTTTAGGTCCATTGTATTGGACACCACTCCTTGTTGTGATCGCCTTCACATCGCCCCTCGGGTTAGCGATCGTGGTGCTAGGAAGAGTTCCTGAGCCCGAGGGTCGATCATTTAAAGACTTTCTGATCTCATTTATTTGGGTGGCCATCAACCGATTGGTTTCATCTTGGGATTTCATGAATTGTTTCAACAATTCCTCCGTGGACCTTTGATTTTGGTTTAAACCTTGGTTTTGATTAAAATTTTGACCTCAGTTTTGAACATTCCCCAGATTTTGATTGAAATTTTGACCACGGTTTTGATTTCCTTGAAAACCTTGGTTTTGATTACCTTGGTTTTGGAAACCTTGGTTTTGGAAATTTTGGTTCACCCGACCTTGGTTTTGGTTAAATTGGGCATTTCGGTTTTGCCCATTTGGATTTTGGGGATTGAAACCGGGTGGTCCAAGAAAATTGTTAGAGCGGTAGCTAAGAAGATTACGGTCTCCTTGGGGTTGGTAACCATTACCTCCCTGATTATAGGATCCCAAAGCAGCATACACGCTCTCTTGAGTGTTGCCACCGGTGGCAGGACACTCGGAATATGGGTGAGGACCACCACATGTTTCACAACTCTGATTAACAACATTTACTTGATGATTGTTGTTGTTTTGAATCTGAGTTTGATGTATTCTCAAGACAGCAGTGGACAAATCATCCATTCTTTTAGTGAGTGAAGCTATCTCAGAAGTAGAAGAAGAAGAAGTGGTGGATTTGACTGACTCATTCCTCTCGGTAGAGGAATCCCAATGATTATGGTGGGTTGACATGTTCTCGATTAGATCATAGCACTCTTGTGGTCGCCTTTTCATAAAGGTACCACCGGCCGCAGCATTGATCGTGTCGCGATGTCTTAATGTTAAACCATTATAGAATGTGTCTATTATGGTAACAAGTAACATATTGTGATTAGGACACCGATCAATCGAAAGCTTGTAATGTTCCCATGCTTCGAATAAAGATTCATCGGGAAGCTGGCGAAAGTTACTTATGTCATTTCTCAACTTCGTCACCATCGATGGTGGGAAATATTTTGCCAAGAATTTTGAAGTCATTTCATCGAAACTATGAATTGAATTCTTGGGAAGACGATCAAACCATGCGGTGGCATGATGCGTCAAAGAATAGGGGAAGAGATATAGACGAAGGGCGTCATCGGTGACCCCATTTTGTTTCATGCTTTGGGTGACGGTAATGAATTTATCAAGATGCTTGTTTGCATCTTCACCCGGCAATCCGTGAAATTGGCAAGAAGTTTGGACTTGTTGGATCATGTGATGTTTAAGTCCAAAATCCGCGGCTTGGACATTAACGGGGGCAATCGGGCCACCACGTCCTTGCATTGTTGGTTGGCACAACTCCTCCATCGTTTGGAGATCGGGAGGTGGCTCATCATTGTTTGTATTGTTATCCATCTATTGATACAAAAGTTGGGCGTTCCTTGTTTGGATTCCTGTTCCCGTATCAATTGAATCTTAATGCTTGAGACCTGCGCACCAAGAGAACAAAAAACACCTTTAGGCTTATCGTGGGATTGTCTCCCACGATTATCCTCCGGCGTGAGAGTAAGTAATCGGTTTTAGGGTTTTTATTGAAGAGTTAGGGTTATGATATCATACCTTTAATGAGAGCCGAGATGCCCTATATATACACACGAAATCCTTGTTGGTTTCGTGTTCCTTACCCTTCGGCGTATTCCGCCTTATTCGGCCCATTGATCCTTATCCCATAAATAAGAGATCCTATATCAAGGCCAATAATAGATTTCGGATTTGGTCCGT
This sequence comes from Artemisia tridentata subsp. tridentata, assembly GCA_021014915.2. Taxonomy (NCBI): domain Eukaryota; kingdom Viridiplantae; phylum Streptophyta; class Magnoliopsida; order Asterales; family Asteraceae; genus Artemisia; species Artemisia tridentata. The sequence continues at coordinate 72,099,614 of CP139505.1, forward strand.
CGTAAGCCCAAATCTTTATCGTGATAGCCCACGCGTGATGGGCTTGAGTATTGGTCGGGTTCGTGACCCGGATGCGGACTATACGTCATCATGTCCCCCCAGTCTAGTATGCGCAAGGTAAAACTGCGGATGCTAGACTAACAACTGTAGCAAAAGATTCCAGAATGCGTAGCGGAGAAGTTTCAAATGTTTCCCATCTAAAAAACAATACGATGAATCTAGTCCAAGTAAATCCAAATATCCCTCGTAAATCGTGAGGGGTGGGTGAAAAAGTGTTTCACCTTTTGACCTCCCAGCCACACGATTAAAGCAAGTGGGTGACACATGTCAATCATCCATGAGAGCATGTAACCCTATATAAAGTGTTATCTCCATTTCACTGTGGCTACCATAGTAAAAACGGCCATTGCCACTGATGATGTACCCTCCTAACGGGTCGAAGGACTCCCCTTAGAGCCTGTAGAAAGCCCTCCCTTCGGAGGCCCAGGTTAGTCTACTAACACGTTTCATTGGCGTAAAACCATTCGCCTGCGAACTGGTTACCATGTGGGAATCCGCCAATCGAAGCCCTAAGCCCTTCGGGGTATTCCTGACGAAGGGACTGGTATGAAGGACCATCCTGACCTGGTCAAACCCACGTCTCCTCTATCCCTTGGCTTTCTCGCCAAAACAGAGATCGTGGGCTACAAAGCCCTAGCGGTTACCACTTTCCATGGGACGCCCCCATGATCTCCGAACTATGTGCAACCGCCCACTATGCCCTATTTCTCCCCTATAAATAGCATAGTCGGGCCAAAAACTAAGTAAGTTAACTTCACTCTCTACATTTACGACCTACATTACCATTACACATACTTACTCGCACGCCGGAGGTGGTTTGCAGGGTCCAACCCCTGCGCAATCACTTAACGTAGTGTCTTCGTATTTCTTATTTTCAGGTTAAGAACAAGCTTGGCGCAATCTCAACACCCCATTATTCCTTTGATCACCATCGAAGGCTTGGTTGGCAAATATTTGTTCAATCAGTGGCGCCATCCGTGGGACCGCTACAATTGGTCTCGTTAATTCCGAGCTTATAACCTACCAACTAACCTCACTATTATTCCGGCATGGATCAAGGAAGAGAAGATACTCCCCCATCGGGTTTCTCTACTTTAACACCAATACCAACCGACGACCCTAGCAACCTTCCCCCAATAACCGCCTCCACCTTCACAACACGTTCTCACCCAGAAATCACAACCAACAATCATGCTTCGACATCAGCCAACCCAGAACCTGTCATTAGCCCAACCTTTGTCGAAGCCAACTACGAAGTGTTGGAAACCCTTTTAAAGGCTCGTAACAGACAAGTCAGGAATGCTGAGGTGCAAAGGGAGTTGGAATACTCGAGTGATGAGTATGATGAAGAAATGGAGATGGATCCTAGGCCTCCGACCCTAGGGCCAACCCCATCGGCCTTAAGAATTGGATCTCCAATTGGTTGAAGGCTAAGCAAAAGGTCTGTTGGTTTCGAAGGAGTCCCCGAGAGGGCTCCGACAAGAAGAGAAGGAGCGGTTACCGAAGGCTCTAACGGTAGGAGCCAGCTTAGGGAAGAAAGGGGGTGACTTTGCCTCCCTTGCTAGCAGCTCATCTTGGAAGGACTGAAGCTGGGGTTCCGTTGCAGCCTTCTCACGCATCAGGCGTAGAAGGCAATCCGTCTACAATTAATATGGGAGGAAATCTTCCTCCCAATGGTATGTACCCCTCGTTCCAAACTCAGTCTTATCCTCAAAATTTATATCCTCCAGTAAATGGACAGCCTAATAACCCAAGCTTCCCCTAAAATTATGGGAGCATGCCCTTCGGCCATCCTATGGCGTACCCTCCGTACGCCATGAGAAACAGTTACCCGTTTGCCATGAATACACCTTATCAGTCCTACCCAGGCCAGACTCCTATGGGAATGCCCCCAAACAGCAATCCATACAATACTATCCCCATGTATGCACCACCTTATAATTGTCTATATTCAGACCCTATGGGTTCAGCTACACCTTTTGTTAGATGGATAGAAGATTACCCATTGCCTGATGGGTTAAAAATGCCTTTACATGTCGGGACTTATGATGGGAAGGGGGATCCGGACAATTTCTTACACTTGTTCGAAGGGGCTATCAAGATGCAAAAGTGGGTTATGCCGGTGGCTTGTCATATGTTTACATACACCCTACGGGATTCTGCTCGTATTTGGTGGAATGGGCAAAAGCCCGGTAGCATCGTCAACCTTGATGATCTCAAAGCCAAGTTCCGGTCACACTTCAGTCAGCAAAAGAAGTTCACAAGGACTCATTTAACGGTGCACAACATCAAACAAAAAGATAACGAAAGCACCAGGGCCTTCGTTACTAGGTACACCGATGAGACTTTGCAAATTTTGGGTCTTCATGAAGATCAGCGTATTTCTGGTTTCGTACATGGCCTTCGGAATCGAAGTTTGGTGGAATTCTTGTCCACCGACCTTCCGACAACTTACAAGGGGTTGACCGAAAAAACATATACTTGGATTGAAGCAAAAGAAGTGTCCACTAATGGAGCTACGATAGATAAAGATAGCAACAACAAGTTTTCGAAGCATTCTTCATGGGAGGGGTCCAAGAACAAGAACAAGAACAGAGATAGGTTTTCTCCGTACAACAAAGGCCCCAACCATGGCTTGTTAAGCAGTCTAACGAAGTCTCCAAAGGAAATACTTGCTACGGAGAGGGCAGCCAAAGCCTTCGAAGCGCCTCCCCGTATGACAAGTAAGGGCAAAAACAGGGATGCCAGCAAGTACTGTCACTTCCACGAAAATTACGGTCACGACACAAACAGTTGCAGAGAGCTGAAGAAAAAGATAGAGGAAGCTGTGAAGTCCGGGCAGTTGGCACATTTGGTTAAGGGTATAAAGAAGGGAAAGGAAGAGACGACCGACACCACTCCTCTCGAAGCCCCAATACTCATGGTCCGGTGGGGCGAAGCCAACTTGAAAAGAAAGGTAACGGAGGGTAACGAAGTAGGGGAGGTAACTTTTCCTCCTCTTGTAGGTCAAATCCCTTCAAATGATCCGGTAGTCATCAAAGTCCTCATTTCCAACCGGGAAGTGAGTAGAGCCTATATGGACTGTGGAAGCTCCTGCGAAATCATCTATGAGCACTGCTTCCTCAAGCTTAATCCTTCGATCAGGTCACAGCGAATTGATTCGAAGATACCCTTGGTAGGATTTTCTGGCGAACATTCATGGCCTCTGGGAGAAGTTCCATTGGAAATAACGATTGGAGAAGGCAAACTCACAAGGACAGAAACCCTCATGTTCGCTATCGTAAGGTCCAGCTCTCCTTACAACTTGTTGATAGGAAGAACCGCCATGCAAAAAATGGGGATCGTAGTCTCTACCATACACGCAGCGGTAAAATTCCATACACCCTATGGGATAGGCACCGTCCTCTCCACTTACAATCAAGGACATATGGGAGACAACGGTAAAAAGATTAGAGAAAGTCCAGAGGAACCTCCGAAGGTCATCCTAAGTTGTACGGATGCCGAAGAACGTATCGTGGTGAATGAGCTCTATCCAGAGCAAACGGTGGTAATCGGAAAGCAACTCCCTGCTAACTTCAAAGCAGACTTGGAGAAGCTACTCAGAGCCAACAAAGACGTATTCGCATGGACGTATTCAGATATGACCGGGGTTCCCAGGACTCTTATGATCGACGGCAAGCCCTTCGGTACAGAACATAAGCTTAACGAGTTCAAGCACATTGAACCAATTAAGCAAAAGCGACGAAGCCTAGCACCAGAAAGAAGTGCAGCCGCTTGTAAAGAGGTGGACGAGCTTGTACAAGCAGGTATTCTCAGAGAAGTGAAATACCAAACTTGGGTTGCTAATCCAGTTATGGTAAAGAAAAGTGATGGAGGGTGGCGTATGTGTGTTGACTTCACTGATATCAACAAAGCCTATCCGAAAGACTACTACCCTCTACCAGAAATTGATTGGAAGGTCGAATCCCTTTCGGGGTTCCGTTTGAAATGCTTTCTGGATGCCTACAAGGGGTATCACCAAATACAAATGGCGAAGTTTCCGACATCGTAACCGAGGAGGGCACCAACTGGATGACTCCGATTAGGGAGTATTTGATCAGCGGTATCCTGCCAGAAGACCCTAAACTAGCTCGAAAGGTCCGGATCAAAGCTCCCCAATATAGACTTATTGGGGATACTCTATACAGGAAATCCTTCTTATCCCCATGGCTTCGTTGTGTGGGACCAAAACAGGCTTTGAATATCATATACGAGGTTCACGAAGGCTCTTGCGGGTTGCATGCAGGCCCTCGCTCCGTTGTCTCAAAAGTAATGAAGCTTGGGTATTATTGGCCATCCATGCATAGGGATGCAATAGAAATAATATAAAAAGTGCGAAGCATGTCAGATCCACTCCAAAGTCCCGAGAATGCCTAAACAAGACATGACCTCCGTTACGTCAGCATGGCCTTTCTGCCAATGGGGAATTGACATAGTCGGACCCCTACCAGTTGCTCCAGGGGGAGTAAAGTTTTTGGTTGTAGCCATAGACTACTTTACCAAATGGGTTGAAGCGAAGCCCTTGGCATCAGTGACAGGAAGGCATATGGAGAAATTCGTGTGGGAACACATAATCTGTCGTTTCGGTGTCCCTCACATTATCATCTCCGACAATGGAAAGCAGTTCGCCGAAGGGGTGTTCCCAACCTTCTGCGAAGGCCTGAAGATCAAACAGTCATTCACTTCCGTTTATCATCCCCAAGGTAATGGACAAGTAGAAGTCACAAACCGGGATATCATAGAAGGAATTGAGAAGAGAAATAGCTTCGATCAGGGAGGCTATCCACAAACAGAAGATTGAAAAGTACTATAACAACCGAGTTCGACCCTCCACGCTCAAGCCAGGTGAATATGTCCTTCGTCTGAATAGTGCAAGCAAGGCTGAATACGAGGGAAAACTAGGGCCAACATGGGAAGGACCCTACGTTATATCAGAAGCCTACGGCAATGGCGCGTACAAGCTCGCAACGCTTAAAGGAGAAGTCATGGATAGAACTTGGAACGGTACTAACCTTCGTAAGTTTTACATATAAAACTTACTACAAAAAAAAAACACTCATTTTGTTTTTACAATTTCATGTAACGCATTCTTCTCATCTGGGGAAAGAAGCATTAATGGTAGGTGTCTTAGTATTCATTTCTTAAAATGATGTAATCCTCCCTACCCAATTAATGATATAACGCATTTCCCTCAAATATCTTGTTTCGTTCTTTACAACAAAGATTTGTCCAGCCAAGTAGTATAAAAGTTTCAATGTCGAAGGATGTAGCAAGGCACACGCCTTGTATATAAATAACATCCAATATAATTCACATTAACTTTCCTATGAAGTCTTAGGGTATTAAAAGCCCTCTGCTACTTAAGGATAAAGACGGAGTGGGTCGCGACCCTCTGTCGCAATCAAATTATACGATTGCTTAAAATCTTGGTCCAAAATACACACAATAAGGTTATAACCTTAGGTTGTATGTGTACGTTCTTGAAATGAGCGTAAGAGAAGAAAAACATGACAATAAAAGTGGGACATATCCCACTAAATTAGCATAAACAAAGACTACGTACAGTCTTAGTTATCATAATCACAAAAAGGACAATTGTCTAAAATTACCGGCCGAAGCCCAGTAACACAAAAGATAAATTGTTCTAACAAGAATAAAGATAAATTATCTCAAACAGATAACATGTTGAGAATCATTTCAAGGTAGAGCAGAGTTGGACTTCCTTGTTGAGGATGAAGGTTGGATCTTCATAGGCTTCTTTGCCAAAAGCTCCTCTATTGAAGCCAATGGATCTTTGGTCACCTCGGAAAGATAAGGGTACTTTGTTGAAATAAACGCATCACCAGCTTCATTAAACTCTTGCTCCGAATCTGGGCGATAGTAAGACACCTCCGACAAAACAACGGGCTTCTTTGTCTGGGCAATTTCTTCCAATGCGGTGCACGTTCCGTAGAAGATGGCTGCGTTCACAAGTCTCCCAATAACTTCCCCTACCTCATCGCTGCGGTACAATTCCATCGCCACATGAGGAACAAGTCTCGAAACTACCTCAGCTTGGTCTCTCTCCAAGAATTGCAGTTGGGATTTAAGATCATTGAGCTTATCAAAAAGGTTAATCTCCTGCTCAGCTAGCCTAGACCTTTCGACCTCCAGGCTTGTACATTTAGACTCGAGAGCGGCAATTTGGGCTCTATAAATGGAAACTTTGGACTCTTTAACCTTCAATTTATTACACCTCACCTGGGATTCTTTCAGTTGGCCTTCGAGTCTGTCAATTTTGACTCGCATATCTTGAACGAAGGGATTCTTCTCAAAGTCTTCCATCACTTCTTTACATTTAGCCTCCAACTCATCATGTTCCTGATCCCTAGCTTTTTCTTTAGCTAAGATATCATCCATTTTTACCCTCACATCCAACAACGTTTGCATTAGTTCCCTTGTTCTCGAATTAAGATGATTATCCAAAACAGCCTGCCTAGCGTAACTTTTGGAGTGAAAGTCACAAAGTTCTTCAATAGACATGTTATTTAAGACTCCTTTCCAACCGGTAGGCATCATTTTGTCAACCAATTGTCGACAGGCATGTGCATCAGGAAGTTCCACAACATCGGGGAAGCCTAAAAAAGAAAGGAAAAAAGTTATATGATGCATGGCATTTGATACGTATGAAAGATGTTAGCTTACTTGGAGTGGGATCATCAGGAATCGTTAGAGGAGTGGGTATAAAGGTTTTGGAGTGCGATCCCTTGGGCTTCACAAATCTCACTGGAGGAGTAGGGAGGGCTAATTTCCTCTTCGGAGGGTTCCTTACAGACATGACATCCTTTGCTTTCCTACTTCTCTTATCTGACACACCGGAGGACCTTGCGAGCCTCGTTTGAAATTCCTTGATAAGGGGATCATCGGAATCTGCAACAGTTTCCACAAACTGAGGATTTTTGTCATTCTCAATTGACATGGACGGAGACCCTATTCCATAGCTTATATTTTCTGGCTCTTTAGGGGCAAAACTAACTTCCCTAGTACCACGAGCCACAACGAAGTTCCTTAATGCCATCCCTACAGAAAAACAAGAAGAAGAGATAAATATCCTCAGATAAGTCATTTACTTTATTTTAATAGGTATATACATACTTTTCCCATTGTAGATTATCTCAGGTTCCAAGGGAGAGCCTTCCCAATGATCTACAATCCCCGCCATAAACAGTATCGGCTCAGGAAATGTTTGCACATCAAATGGGTGACGTTCAAGACGTTGGTAGAGGGAATAACTTCTTACGAAGTAAGGCAAAGGATCATCAAAGCGTTTCTCGTCAAAACGATTGTCTTTGTCTAACAATGCTGGATATTGGGGAGGTATGATACTATCTTCCACATAGAAAAACAAACCTTTCCATTTTCTTATATTGGCAAAAGGTTTTGTTAGTAAACAGGGCACATCAGGTTCACTTCTTTTACCTAAGGTTAACCAATCACCACCAGGGCAAAGGTTGATAAAACCTCTAAGCACGTTAAGCGTGGGCTCATAACCATAGGCTTTGCATACGACAATGTAGGTGTTTAGTTTGGCTAAGCCGAATGGGTTCAACCTGGAAATATGTACTTGATAATACTTTAAAAATTCTAAGATCAGTGGATGTATAGGAATCCTAAAGTTGGATTCTGTAAAAGCATGAACATATAACCCAACATACCCAGTCGGAGTATCAAAAATACTTTGGTTTTTTCTTGGGAGTATCACTTTATACTTTTTTAGTATGGGACATTTTTCAAAAAAATCCGCCAAAGCCTGTTCTAATAAGGTACACTTTTGTTCCCTAATGATTCTTTTTGCCGCCATACTCATCTTGTATTTGTAGCAATGAGAACAAAGAGGGATAATTACCTTAAATCTCTGAAGAAGCACAAAGCACAGTACTGTGTATGTGTATTTTGGGCGCAAAGAAAAAGTATGATCAGGTAGGGATTAGAAAGAGTTTATGCATATCTATTGACGATTTACCCTGACCGTACACGTGTACTCATAGTTTGAGTAAGTATACGGATTTCAAACTGTTTTTTCAATTTTGAAAAGAAGTTTGGAGATAGCGATATAGTAGCTGCTGCAGCCTAGGGTGTAGTAGTTGGATAATTATTAGCCGCATTTATTGCGCAGAATTTGTTTAAACACTTATCTACATTTCGTCCGAATTTGTGATAAATGGGAAAGAGTGTAGCAGGTTTTTTGAGTCGAATGCAATTTATACTCATACGTATATATCACTTTCGACTGGGGGGCTTGATGATGTACCCTCCTAACGGGTCGAAGGACTCCCCTTCGAGCCTGTAGAAAGCCCTCCCTTCGGAGGCCCAGGTTAATCTTCTAACACGTTTCATTGGCGTAAAACCATTCGCCTGCGAACTGGTTACCATGTGGGAATCCGCCAATCGAAGCCCTAAGCCCTTCGGGGTATTCCTGACGAAGGGACTGGTACGAAGGACCATCCTGACCTGGTCAAACCCACGTCTCCTCTATCCCTTGGCTTTCCCGCCAAAACAGAGATCGTGGGCTACAAAGCCCTAGCGGTTACCACTTTCCATGGGACGCCCCCATGATCTCCGAACTATGTGTAACCGCCCACTATGCCCTATTTCTCCCCTATAAATAGCATAGTCGGGCCAAAAACTAAGTAAATTAACTTCACTCTCTACATTTATGACCTACATTACCATTACACATACTTACTCGCACGTCGGAGGTGGTTCGCAGGGTCCAACCCCTGCGCAATCACTTAACGTAGTGTCTTCGTATTTCTTATTTTCAGGTTAAGAACAAGCTTGGCGCAATCTCAACACCCCATTATTCCTTTGATCACCATCGAAGGCTTGGTTGGCAAATATTTTTTCAATTAGCCACCATTGTTAAAAACTCTAAACAGCGAACAAGAAATCAACAACTCTCAAGGTAATAGTGCGTGCGCTGCAGAATCCATTGAATTCTAACCATGGTTCTTCAATTGTCCGATGTTTTAAACCACTATCGTCTCTATTCTTGTGCGATGTTTTAAACCACTATCGTCTCCATATTTCCCAACTGCACTGTATAGGTGCAGCAAAAATAAAAAATTTTTGAAGTAAATTGTCGCTTGTTGGCGATTGACCCCACAATCCATCTGTTCCGCGCGTTTTATCACTCGTCGTGGTCAAACGGGTAGGTGTCCTTTTCCAAGCGCGCAGGGCGACTGCAGTGCTATACGGAAAAGTTAGATGCACTTAGGAATTGGAGGGAGAAATTCTTTTGGGTTGATGATGCATTTTTTTCCATGGGTTTTTGAGTTCTATACCCAGGAGTCATTACCGAAGGATGAGCGCCCCATCCCCGAAACGTATAACGCAGATGATGCGGAAACGATTAATGCCAATCGCATCCCTATCAACGCTTATCCAGAAGATTTTTTAGTGCATATGGGCATTAGTCGCAACTACTTCGGAGGTCCTGACGAGGTGCCAACCTTTTTGGATGAGAATAACCGGGGTGGGTGCTTGTCCTTTCTTCTCCTTCGCTCAGTAGTGTAAGCGTTCTTCACTTTTGTAGCTTTTGTAACCCTTTTCGTGTTTGTTTGTGGTTTGTTGCGCAGAGATGGATCTATTTAGCGTGGTGCACTTGGCGAGACCCAAACAGGTGACTGTAGGAGTGCGCCCTTTGAGAGAAGGTGAGGAGCCAGTTTTGGAGGCTACCGCGGGGCGCACTATGGAGATCATATCGGAGGAGCCAGAGGATGACCCCCCAGTTGTTATAGAGGCGACTCCTATTCGCAGTTTTCCAGCCCCTGGGGTACAAGGCCCTGTGGTAGAGCCATCGCGCACAGACTTTTCAGAGAGTGTGGGGGTTGCCATGGCTGAAAGTGGGCCCGAGGAGGTTAGCCAAGGGGTGAAGCGCAAGAAAACATCTGGTGATGACGGCGCGGGTACATCTAAAAGAAGGCGCCATGTTATCTTTGGCGGGTAGTCATCAGAAGAGGATGCGTCGCCACCTAAAACTCCTCCCACCAAGTAAGTAATGAGACTTGTATCTTTAGCTCTTCAATTCTTTATTCCGCGATGATACTATAAAGTAGCTTTGTTATTTGCGTGCAGTGTTGAAGCTGCTGATGATGATGCTGCGCGTGTTGGGAATTCGCCACCCAAGGCGGGTCCCTCTCATACTGATGATCTTGCGCAGAAGAGCCAAGAGACTGAGCCGAAGACGTTTGAGAATGTGCCAACGGACCAACTGATAGAGGATCTAGGTTTGGCTGCTGCGCACCAGGCCTCCTTAGTTGCACAGCTACGATCAAGGTATGCTGGTGAAGGTAGCCGCTATGTGCAAAAAGATGAGGAGATTGCGCTTCTAAAGGCGCAGTTTGCTGATGCTCAGGCTGAGGTAAAGGCAACAGATGCGTATGCCCAGAAGCTTGCTGAAGAGAAGATGTCATTACTTGCCAAAGTGAGCCAAGAGCGTGCTGGGTTAACAGATTACAAGGCCAGTTGTCTTTGGGTCTTGAAGTACATGGAGCTTAACAAGAGCGCTCACTTCTCTAGATTGGATGACTTTCGTAAGGCTGTGGAGGGGGCGCTGAAGAAGCATGAAATTAAGCTGCGCAAGCTCAGTATTGAGTATGATGAAGAGCTGTACCCACACCTAGTATCTTCAATTGCTGAGCGCAGGTGGCTTATCAGCCATGGTTTGCGCCTTGCTGCTTTGAGTACGCTGGAGTCTCAAGAGGTGAGGGAGGCATTTGGGGATGTTGTTGAGCGTGCGCTGGCACGTGGCAAGGCGCAGGCTATAGAGGAGCTTTCCGAGAGCAAGTTATTGACAGTGCCTACCGCTCAAGTACCAGGTTATAATGCCGATGCCTATGATGAGCTTGTCGCTGCTATGGAGAAGATGAAGCTGTTAGATCTTCCTCACATTGCTCAACTGGAGCGCGATCAAGATTACCCCATAGGTATTATTATGGAAGGGTTAACCTTGGCTAGGCACGCAGCAGAGGACGCAGAGGTACAACCTGATTACTTTCTTAAGTCAGATGTGTCGCAGCTGCAGGTACCTATCTTTGCTCGTCCTTGCAACATCTTAAACCCTTTTGCCCTCGAGAAGGAAATCCCGCTGAAGGAATCCTTAGAGGCCCATGCCATGAGGCTTGCGAAGAAGCAGGGTGTGAAGGGAAAGGCCATCCTTTGTGGCATTGGCGCTGCACATATTCCAAGATCTGATGGAGTACCTGTTAGCGTACCGACTGTGTCGCCCAAGGATGGTGATCTCCTGAAGAAGCTTGAGGAGTCTGGGAGAGCTGCGTACCATGTTAGCAGTTCAGAGCTTAGACGTTCCCATAGCCTTTAGATTGTGTTGACTTGGGGATGTTTTGTAATAGGTTAACATTTTTTCGCACATGTGCATGTTAAATCTATACTTTGTATGAACTCGTAGTCCATAATAAAATGATATTTTGAAAGTGCGATTGTACGCATATTGTATGTGATTGTGGTTATGATGTTTGTACTTAGTTATCTGTCTTTGCGTACAAGACGTCTATGTTATGTCTAAGAATCAAACCGTTATATAAACGCACTTAAAAAAAATTACAGGAATCTATAATCACTTATAACATAATCATGTATGAAATTCATGACTTAATGTCAAGCGCGAATATATATGAAATTCACAAGTGTATGGGCTGACATGCAGCGTACTGCGAATACCATATAAAGGGGTTAAGAGTCTTAACTCCTAATTTGTTAAACGCGCACAGTGTGCATTGTTGTGTATATCTGTCGTGGGATGCACAATAAACTTACTCCAACGTCTTGAGAGTAAGGTGTTTAACAAGGATGCGTGATCCGATGTTGATGGGTTTGCAACCCTCTTACTCAACGAGTTATTTAGTAGGTTTACTCATCCTTTACCATCGTGGGTTTTAATAAGTGCATGCACGCCATGTAGGCAAAAGGTAATATAACAACAATATTGAGACATAAATAATATGTAAACAACAAAGTAAAGTGTGTCGCGGAGTTAGCTAGAAACCGCGACATTTAATTAATACTTGCAAGTTTTTGGAAAAAGAAAGACATTTGCCTAGATGAAACAAAAAATGTAAATACACGGATATTTATTGAGCACTTACTAAAGTGCGAAAGTGTCCATGGGCGGGGTCGTAACCTCTCCTAAAGATAACATCTCTTGAGATTGCAAATGTTCCATGTGCGTTGTAGCTCACGGCCATCCATGTTTTGCAGCTTGTACGCGCCTTTTCCTAGTGCTTCAATGACCTCATAGGGTCCTTCCCACTTTGGTCTAAGTTTACCTGTATCTTCTGCGTGGCTCGCATCATTAGCGCGATATACAAAGTCGCCTGGTCTGAATGAGGTGCTTCGAACTTTAGCATCGTAGTATCCCTTCATTTTTGACTTGGCTTTTGCCTCACGTATAGCTGCGCGTTCACGCCTTTCTTCCAATAGGTCCAAGTCTATACGTCGTTCGTCGTCATTGGTTGCGACATTAACTTCCGCGGTACGAATAGTTGGCATCCCAATTTCAGCTGGTATGACAGCTTCTGTCCCATAGACAAGAGAAAAGGGAGTGTCTCCATTGCTAACTTTGATTGTCGTGCGGTGCGCCCATAAGACATGCGACAATTCATCCACCCATCTTCCTTTGGTTTGTGGGTGTTTAACTGACGCGAAGTGTTGTGTAATATTTAGTTCTGCGCACCAGTCTTTGAACGGGTTATCGCGGAATTGTTTTCCGTTGTCCGAAATGATTTCCCCAGGTAATCCAAAGCGGCATACAATATTTTCCCAAACGAATCGTTTTACTTGATTACCTGTGATTGTCGCCACTGCTTTTGCCTCAATCCACTTAGTGAAGTAGTCTATTGCCACAATAAGAAATTTCAGTCCCCCTGCTGCAACAGGGAAGGGACCCGCAATGTCGATACCCCACTTATAGAATGGCCATGGAGAAGTGATAGGCGTTAGCTCTTGTTGTGGTCTGCGCGGGATGGGTCTATGAACTTGGCAGTCGCTACATTTCTTTATCACATCACGCGCATCGCGATGCATAGTAGGCCAGTAGTATCCTGACCGCAAGGCTCGTGCTACGACGGACCGTGGTCCTGAATGCATACTGCATGAACCGGCGTGGATCTCTCGGAGTACGTAATCTGCCTGAAGAGGTCCAACGCACCGAAGCCATGGTTGTATAAATGAGCGCCGATATAGGATACCATCTCTAAGTTTGAACCTCTGTGCTGTGCGCCGTATCCGTCGAGCGTCCTTCTGCTCATGGGGCAATATGCCTTTGCTTATAAATTCGACAATAGGGGTCATCCACGTAGGATTCTCCTCCTCTACTACCGTGGATATCTCCATCTCCGAGATGGATTTGTTTTTTAGGATCTCCACCAACACTTGTTTTGACAGGTGCGCAAAGCTTGTAGATGCGATCTTGCTTAGCGCATCCGCTTTTTTGTTTTCACCTCTAGGAACTTGTTTAATGGTAAACCTGTCAAAACCTTGGATTACTGACTTGGTCTTGTCGAGGTATTGAACCATGTTATCCTGTTTAGCCACATATTTGCCCAACACATGGTTGGCTACTAATCGGGAATCCACATTTGCTTCTAGGTTGCGTACACCCATTCAAGTTGCAATGCGTAATCCAGCGATTAGGGCTTCATACTCTGCCTCGTTATTCGTAGCTGTGAATTCAAAGCGCAGTGCGTAAGTGAATTCCATTCCTTCTGGATTGGTGAGGATAAGGCCTGCGCCCGACCCATCTACGCATGAAGATCCATCCGTGAACAGGACCCATGGTTTTTGTAGTTCTACCTCGCTCTGTGGAGGTGCAGCATCGGTGTCTGGTTTTTCGATAAGGAAGTCTGCTAGTATTTGCCCCTTAACCGCAGTGCGTGGTCTATAAGAGATGTTATACTCGCCTAGCAATACACTCTACTTTTGTAATCGCCCCGATGCGTCGGGTTTGGAGATAACTTGCTTGATTGGTTGGTCTGTGATCACCGCTATTGGGTGCGCTTGAAAGTACCTGCGCAATCTTTTGGCGGCGAATACTAATGCCAAGACCAACTTTTCCATTGGGCTATAGTTAATCTCTGTCTTCTTGAGCGCTTTACTTACAAAATATACCGGTGTTTGTACGAAATTCCTATCTATCAGTAGCACCGCGCTGACTGCTCCATGAGTCGCAGACAAGTACACAATTAACTCCTCCCCTGGTCGGGGCGCGACTAGCTTGGGAAGCGCTACTATATGTTGCTTAAGCCATGTAAAAGCTTCTTCCGCTTCTGTAGTCCAACGAAAGTCTCCCTTTTTTGTACACTTCTTGAGTGTTTTAAAGAGGGGGAGTGACTTATCTGCTGATTTGGATAGGAATCTGTTCAACCCGGCTAGTTTTCCATTCAGAGACTGGACTTCTTTCAACGTGCGTGGTGAAGGGAGTTGGATGACAGCCTCTGTTTTTTCTGGGCATGGTTTAATGCCATCAGGTTCTATCAAGTATCCAAGGAACATGCCTTCTGTAGCGCCAAAAGTGCATTTCTTAGGATTTAACTTCATGTTGATCTTTCTTAGTGTTCTAAATGTTTCTTCAATGTCGCGGACCAATTCACCTTCGGTATGGCTTTTTATGACAAGGTCGTCAACATAGACCTCTAGGTTGCAGCCTACTTGCTTTTCAAATGCATTATCTACCAATCACTGGTAGGTGGCGCCCGCATTCTTTAGGCCAAAAGGCATCTTTGTATAACAGTAGACACCTTGGCTTGTGTGGAAGGCTGTTTTTTCCTCGTCTTCTTTAGCCATTTGGATTTGGTGGTACCCTTTGTATGCGTCTAAAATACATTTAAAGGGGTATCCGCATAAAGATTCTACCTTCCAGTCTATCTCTGGTAATGGGTAGCAGTCTTGTGGGCATGCTTTGTTGAGATCGGTGAAATCCACGCACATCCGCCAACTACCATCACTCTTCTTGACCATCACTGGATTGGAGAGCCAGTCATGGTAATAGACCTCTCGCATGATACCTGCGTCAACAAGCTTGTGTACTTCCTCTAGAATGGCTTTTGCGCGCTCTGGAGCCTGGTCGCGCTTTTTCTGCCGTACTGGGGAGTATCCTTGTCGGATTTTCAACTTGTGTTCTGCAATCGAGCGTGGCACACCAGTCATGTGCTTTGGTTCCCATGCGAAGATATCCAGATTCTTTTGCAAGAGTGCGCACACGGCAACTCTGCCTTTATCAGACAGCGATCCCCCGATCGATACTTCTTGCTCCGGGTAATCAGGATGAATTGCGACCTTCAGGTTTGATACTTTAGCTGCGCTCTGTTCTGGGGTGTGCGTCGTCTCACATGTAATTGTGTTACACTCTCTAGGTGGCGCGGTGTTATTGTAAATGGTGACAATGCCGCCTTCTACCAGGAATTTGAGCATCCCATGTGCTGTGGACGGTACTGCGCGTATTGCCGAAATTCCTGGTCTTCCGATAATGCCATTGTATGGCGAAGGAGATCTGATCACCATAAAATTCATCCAGGCTGTCGTGGAGTGTTCCTTATTACCAACAACAACTAGTAGTCGTAGTTGCCCCATGGGCCATATCTTTTCTCCCGTGAAGCCAGTCAACGACGTCGTGGCCGGGCTTAACTGTCTTTGTATCTCAGGTCGCATTCTTTTGAAACAATGCTCATACATTATGTCTGCTGATGCCCCTCCATCAACATACATGCGGTGGATATCGTGACCCCCCGCATTTATCTCGATGGTGAGTGATTCCGCCACTGCGTTGTCCGCAGCCAAGGTGGGGAAAGAGATTTCGCTTCCATGAGAAAATTTCTGGCTGACCTTTTGCCTAGTCTTTCGCTGCCATGATTGTATCATGTAGATTGTGTCAGCCTTGTCCTTAGGTGCTTCTTTCTTGCCCCCGGTCTTCTGTTTGTCTTTCCCATCCTTGATGTTCTTAACTAGATGGTCCAATCTGCCTTCTTTTACTAGCTTATCAATTAGTTGGCGCAATTGGACACACTCATTGGTGGTGTGGCCCTTCTGTCCATGATACTCGCAGTATCCGTTCCCTACGCGCCGATCTTCTGGGGTGCGCATCGGTGGGGGTCTCGGAAAGTTCGCGCCTTCCGTCGCAAATATCTCCTTTGGAGTCTTCGTTAGTGGGGTATACTTGTCATTCTCTCGTCCGCCCCCCTGACTGCGGTAGCTTTTGTTACGATTGCTACTCTGGTCATTGGATTGTCTCCTTGGCTGTTCTTGTGACCTATAGTTTGAGTAGCCTTTCTTGCTATCCGCAGCGGCGGCTTCTCCTTGGATGAAGGACCTCGTGCGCTTCATAAGTTCGTCAAAGGTTTGGGGAACCCTATCATTTAACTTTTTGATAAGTTCTGGGTTATTGATTCCGTTCATAAACCCTGAGATCTTTAGTATTTCGGGGCATGCCTTGACATGTATGCATTCGTCTTTATAGCGCTCCATAAAAGTGCTTGTGGATTCCCCTTGGCGCTGTTTTACCCTAGCGAGTTTGACAGGGTTCTTGGCGCACTTCTTCCTCTGAGTAAAGTTCAAACGAAACGCCTTCCGCAACTCTTCAAACCCATCAATGCTTCTATGTGGAAGCTTACTGAACCAGTTTCACGCATTCCCTACTAACGTAGAATTAAACATGTGGCACCACACAGGTTGTGGCCAATTTTCGATGGTTGCTGCTGATTCAAAAATTTTTAGGTGGTCGTCAGGATCACCTGTCCCATCATAAGTTTTAACATTAGCGGGCATGCGCCTTCTCTTATCTTCTGAAAAATCACTGATGCGCCGAGTGAATGCATCAACCTTTTGGCGGCGCCAAGGACGAGACATATCTTCGTCCTTCTGGTCGCGGTATCTTCCCCTGGACTTCCAGTGTCCTGTTTCTTCGTCCTCGTTGTCCGAGGAGTCACTTGAGGATGAGCTTACTCTTTTGCGGCGCTTGCGCCGACTATCCTCGAAATCCGAGCTTGAAGGGCTTTCACTTGTGGAGCACCGTCACCCAAGCCTATCGTGAATTCTGCGACTGCCAAGCCTAGTATGGACATTGGTGCACCGTCCATTGTCTTCATGCTCCTCCAGATGCTGTAAGTCGGCTGCTTCATCATCCACAACTTTCCTTCCGATCCTAGTAAACACTGGGTGTCGGCGGCAATCCTTCTCGCGCCTTTCCTTTCGGTAACGCGGTGGGGATGCTTGATGCTCAGGGTCGAAGTTGAGCCGGGCTTGCAGACTCTGGCTTGACCTCTTTTTCGCTTCCTCTCGCATAAGCGCAGCCAAGGTTTTATAGTTTTGAGATATGAAATCTTTTGGCGCTATTTCAGGCGTGACTCCTTCTAGCGCGAGGATGTTTGTTTCCAAATCAGGACCCTTGTTTCGGATAGGTGCATTTGGCGGCTCAGTGAAGTCTAATTCTGGCATGGTGAAAGGAGTGCGCTGTAGATCTTCCGCGCTAGTGGTTGTTGTAGTAGCATGGGTAGTCCTTGTGAGCGGTTCTACTATAGTAAAGGCCAGATCTAAGTATGATCCTAGGTTTTTGGGCGCACTGGTTGTTCCAGAGGCCTGCTTAGGGGCTGAATCAATTTGCTGCTTCTGCCCCTGTAGGTCACCATGCGTTTTCTTCGCTTGCGAAGTCCGCTGATTTACGTTTCCGTGCTTTGTCATTCTAGTTCTTCGTAGAGTTCTTAGTGTCTGGTCCCACGGATGGCGCCACTTGTTGATACAAAAGTTGGATTTCCTTGTTTTGATTCCTGTTCCCGTATCAATTGAATCTTAATGCTTGAGACCTGCGCACTAAGAGAACAAAAAACACCGTTAGGCTTATCGTGGGATTGTCTCCCACGATTATCCTCCGGCGTGAGAGTAAGTAATCGGTTTTAGGGTTTTTATTGAAGAGTTAGGGTTATGATATCATACCTTTAATGAGAGCCGAGATGCCCTATATATACACACGAAATCCTTGTTGGTTTCGTGTTCCTTACCCTTCGGCGTATCCCGCCTTATTCGGCCCATTGATCCTTATCCCATAAATAAGAGATCCTATATCAAGGCCAATAATAGATTTCGTATTTGGGCCGTTGTAAGCCCAAATCTTTATCGTGATAGCCCACGCGTGATGGGCTTGAGTATTGGTCGGGTTCGTGACCCGGATGCGGACTATACGTCATCACCATCTCTTCGTCGTCTTGAAAATCAAGACGCCGACCTCGATGAATAATTCTTTCGGGATTGGAAACTGGTGAAATAAGATCGGGTGTAGAAGAACGGGTGTTCATACACCACAAAGAAACAAAATCTTAAAAAGGAAACAAAATTTAATCATGAAAATATTTTTGGATATATTTTTTTTTTTTTTTGGATTTTTTTTAAAATTTTTGGGATCGATTCTTCAATCGAAATTCGTTTCTCTCAAAACTACTCGCAGAGTGGCGGAGAAGCAAAGGTCCGCTCGAAAACTGATTAAAAACCCGCCTCTTTTGGTTTGTCAATTTAATGTCAAACCATCCTTAAACCACTTGTATAGGTTGCAATTTCAAGATAATCCGAAAACAATTAACTCACGATTTTGTTTTGTTGGATATTCGGAATGGTTTACAACACTTTCAATAAAATGAGGATATATTATTTTGTATTATTATTAATTATTTTTTTTTGAAAACACCTTAGACAAAGTTTTTTTTTTTTTTTTTTTTTTTTTTTTTTTTTTTTTTTTTTTTTGAAAGTATTCACAAAAATACTATAAACCTTCACAAAGATTGGTTTATAAAACACGAATTGACAAACGAGATTAAAAATTCGCTACAACCTTCCCCGGCAGCGGCGCCAAAAATTGATTCGGTTGAAATCAACACTTATTTTTCCAAGGAAACACAAGTGAAGTATGTGTAACCCGGTTCGTTATCCCCGATGAAGGATGAATGGAATTGGTGAAATCGGGTTTGTGAATCGTGTTTGAAATATGAAAATGGAGAGATTTTGGATTTTGATTAAATTTACAACTACGGGAAGCATAAATAGGCTATGGGAAACTTAAAAAGCATAAGATACAAGTCTACAAATCATAAATTAGCAAAACGTAACAAATAACGAAATTAAAAACGGGAAAACGCGAGACTAAAATGTGAAATCTAAGAAATATTAATCCTAGGATTACCAAATTAATTTTCCTACGTCCTAAATTATAAAAGAAAATTTTAGAAAAAAGAATTGGATTTTTTTGACTTTTTTATTATTTATTATGAATTAAAAACTAATTTAAACTATTTAAATGATTAAAAATATTAAAACTTGATGGAAAAATCTGAAACTTTGCATAAAAATCTTAAATAATATTTAGAAGCTAGGAAAAATGAAATTAGAACTTTGCTAAACGCTGATAAGCAGTTTGGGCAAGTAAGCAGTTTGAAATAAGCCCTAAAATAAGCACTTAAGCACTAACAGATACCACAAGCTCAGAAACAGTTCAAACAACTTATTTAAGCATAAAACAACTTAATTCAAACAGCTAAACTCACAGAATAAGCCAAATAAGCAGTTATGCAGATTCAAGATAAAGACATAAAAGACAGCTAAAACCCCTACTTGCAGATCAAAATTAAGCACTCAATTAAGCTAGAAAATGAAAATTGAAGGCAGATATCACAAGCTTATACTACTGGCTACTAATAAATCCTAAAAGCCCTAATTTTAACAACCAATTGCTTATTCAAATCAGGCCTAGATCAGATGCTTGGAGACTGAATTTAGTGCAGACTTAGAACAGCTCAAATGGGGCTTATTGCAGACCTATTTTAAGCTACTAAATAAGCTGAAAAGTGGAATCCCAGATTCTTTTCTAAAAGCTAGTAATGCAAGCTAGTTGTAAACCAAAAATTAGGACCTAGGCTCAATTGGATGTGTAAAACCCCAAAATTAACATGATCCGAAATGACTAAAATGCCCTCAAATTTAAAATTTTAAGAACTTATGAAAATCATGTAAGTAACATCATTACATTTAACCTAAGGTACTTAAAACCTTAAGTGACCTAACAAATTAAACTAATAAACCTTACATTATGAATAAAGTGTACAAAATAAATAATCCTCTATACACATTTATGCTAGGCGATTTTGGTACCAATACTCTCCATAATTTTGGTCAAATAATTAAAAAGGGGTAAGCACACATTAAAATAAATTGATACCCTACTCCCTAAAATCTTGGTCTTCCCGTATAGGGTCCAACTCAAATACTCGGTTCTCATATTTCTTTTACACCGAACATTTGCAAACCCTAAACTCTACCACACAAATTTTAGTCGGCTGCTACCTCTTTTCTTTTCTTGCTGTCGATTCAAAAACAAGATAAAGAAGACTTTCTCTTGTGGCGTCTACGTGGTAGTCTAGTCGAGATGTACTGCTGGTTCGAGGGGAGTGGTTTTGGCTTGGATTTGACGAGGGTTGGTCGGCTGTTGCAGCAATGTTCGAGAGTTTTGAGCTGTGATTTGAAGCGAGTCTTGTTCTAATCCCTTGTTCTTTATCTTCATCTTAGGCCGACACAATAGGTATCACCCTCTAACCTTATTTATTTTTTATTTTTTTTTCCGACATGAACACATGAAATGTACAAATTTTGTAACCTAAAAACAAGTTCTAATCGATCAGAAACCTATACTAAATGGAGGATTATGAGAGCATAAAATGATAAGAAATATAGATTGAGATATAGTAACGAGAAACTTTTACAAATCTGTTAACACATGAGCTTTTAATCTGATCAGTAGGTTTTGAGGTGAATTTTTAAGCAAGAGTAAACGTGGGTGAGTATATAGCGTGTAGGGGGATGTAATGCATGTAAGTGGTGGTTCATTCTTGACTCATAAAACATGAGGGTGAGTTAATAAATAATGAATCAAGTGTGAACATGGAATATGTGATCGTGTGTATCAAAATACACGAGGGACTGTTGATCTCATGTGGGTGTTTTGGAGAGTATTTTTGACTCGATAACAACTCATTTGTGTGGGCTGATTTTGGGTCGCGATGTGTGAGTCGTGAGTCGTATAGTTGTGTATCATTGTTTCGTCGCGAGCCTAAAACTAATCTATAAAGATAAACTGAAATTGATAAAATACTTAAATTCATGACTTCATGTGAAAGGTGTTCGCTTGCTCGACATTGTAAAGAGTTCGGGGTAGTAGGGAGTAGCGTTGTGATTTTATGTTGTGGGTTGTGATTAAAATTTATGTGTGTGGGTGTGTACATGCGTTTAAATATGAAGGAATGAACTAACATGGTGGGATGTGGGTAGTAAGACTGTGATCAGCAAACAGACATTACGTATTCATAAGTTTTGTAAATGTACACAGTAATAAATAAGAATCGACATATATATACAGTTCTAAAATAAACAAAGAATAAAAGGGTTTGGCCTTGTACAGTGATGGGTGAAATAGTATAATAAGAGTAGCATGCTAGTAGATGTGTAGCATGGTTGTTTTGTTTCTTCCTTCTTATCCATTCTTTCTATTCGAATCTAAAGAAATCAAAGGAATGAGTTGTCTTCACTTTTGGCAGTTCAACAAAGTAGAGAAGCCTATGCTTTTTCACTAAATTTCACATTTCACCCCATACTTTATCATTTAGTCACATTAAACCCTAAAATTTCTAAAGGTGTCATATTAAATCTTAAGCTAAAATATTTATCATTTTAAGTCTAAATTATCTAATTTTCATTTTAAACCTTAAACGTTATTATATCAGAAAACGTGATAAAAATAGAAAACTACTAACAATGGAAAGCATACTAAAATTCATTTGAACTTAAAGTAATATTTTATATTTAATTCGTATAGGTTCCGTGAAGCGGGAGTGATCCGTGGTCTGGTGATCCATCTTTGGTTCATTTTGTATCGAATAAGGTACAGATATTCTACCCTTTTTCAGTAAGGGTGTTTTCTTTCTCATGACTCATCGATTCTGATTCATTTTAAGATTCCCTAAGCCATTGCTATGTTCCCCTACACCTTGGTTCGTTTATTCGATTCATTTTGACTTTGATGTTCGATATGACCATGTTTACTTTGAACCTTTTGATATGAACCCTGTGATTTGGACTTTGATATTTGGACTATGACTACATGGACCTTTGCTTTGATTTGGACTTTGACATTTGACCCCAGTTTGATACCCGAGCCAAGTTCGTTTCCTAGCCATGAAGGTAACATGGCCGTGTCTGTGATGCACCACTGGCATGACTAGCGTGTAGCCCTAGTGATTTGGTTACACCGTCCCCATTTTGATTATGATATGCATGCACACTATATGATTTATTATGGCCAATATGATTTGTTCGGGGGGCGAATGGATGCATCCTAGGTTCGTGTCCGTGTTCGTGGACAGTTCGTTTTGATATGATATGGTGACTGGGGATGGGTGCAATCCACTCCTTTCACAAAGTTCGGGAGCTAGCTACTCCATTTGAAGAATGAGGACACCCCTCATATTATCTGATTATCTGAGAGGTCTCCCCTCTATATGATTATGAAGATATGATATGATATGATATGTGATATGTGATGATATGGGCTCGTGGTGGATTACTGTCCTAAACCTTTACTCTTTAAACCTTTACTTATATCTTATTCATTATGCTACTTCTGTTCATTTCCATTTACTTTCGTTTCCGTTTATTATATATCTGTTCACTGGGCTTTTTAAGCTCAGCCGCGTTTCTTTTCCCGCGGCAGGTTTTAGTTGGAAGCTGGGTAAGAGTGAAGAGACTTTTGGACTTAGAAGACCTTGATAGTTATTCTGAAGTAGAAGTCATTAGAAGGATTGCATTTGCAGACTTAGTATTTAGTTTTTGTTTCCTTTGTATCCTTGTGTATTCAGTATTTCATTTGTAACCTTTGAGAATCTTTGTATCACTATTGAATGTATGCTTTGTTTGATCTGATATGAAGCCATTAACGTGATACTTCTACCCTTGCTGGGTTGGGGTGTTACAATTATGGTATCAGAGAGACAGGCTGCGATTCGTAATACATTTACCCTTGGCCTGTGTAAGTTAGGACCACTAAGTTTTCCCTGTAGGCGCTCATAAGACAACCTTTGAAAATTTGCTTTAAGATTTCCCTATAGGAACGTAAGTTTTGACCAGAGAGGAATGGGTAGACTATAAGGCATTTATTTAAGTATCATTGCTTCCGCATCACTCTGATTCGTGCCTTGCTTTTGGTTAGATCCTGTTGATACCACTTTTGGAAAGTGAAAGCTTATGCTTTGCACCACCTAAGATTTGAACCTGATTAAATCTTGAAGGCATAGAGAATTTCATAATAATTGTCTGACACTATTTGATTCTTATCTTCAAATTTTGACTCTGATCTCTGATCCTTTTGACACCTCTTCGGGCACTCTAGGAACCTCCATGGCAATGACGTATTTGATATATGTGTTATTTATCTCTTGCTTTTGATAAGTATCTATGAATCTTCCGACAATATTTGATTTCGTTTCACCCATCTCTGTCCCTATGAGAAGTCTTGTGGTGTGTAACCACGAGTATAAGAATGTTTTCCCCCTCACTTTTGAATGATAAAGATTTAATTTGTGAATCCGTCTTTCTTTGGATAGCTAACTTCGATTTTATTCCGACAAGGAATTGGTTGATTGATCATTCAAATATTGACAACTACCTTCTATGTCTCACCTTTAGCGTTTGAAACAATTTCGAACTCCCTACTACGATTACCGATTGTTAAACCCTTCGCTATCTCTATTACTCTGAAGGCTCGTGTGTTATTTCCGCGGCTATGAAATTTTTTTCCTATAACCCATTTCGTACACCAATGAATGAACCTCATCTTGAGAGCTCTTTGGCACCTTGAGTCTTCTGAACATGAACCTTATCTTGAACGTTATTTGGCACCCTGAATCTTGAATATGATTCCTAGTCGAACCACCAAAATTTTCCATCGGAGCGTGAAATAGGATTTGACTTGATACCGGGAGATTGTTTAGTCACCAAGCGAAGGTGTCTTTCAGATGTGTCCGGGATCCTACCAGTTTGTTTGAGCAACCGAGAGGAGCAAGAACCGAAGACCAAAAGTGAGTTGGTTTAAGTGTATCATCTGGGCGTATTGATTTCTGAAAGCTGAACCGTGATATTACTTCACCCTGAAACGATTATGTTTTTATTTAATTTCAGAGCGCGAAGTTCCCTTCTGATGAATAGATTTTATTCTTGAAATCGCCTTCCGTATTTTAACGACTGCTATGACGGTTAGTGACGCTAATAGTACTAGCTAAAGCTATGACTGTTTCGTGAATTTGATAAATAATGTTTTCTCGTGAGTACTTGGGCAAATGGTCATTGTATGACTTAATAGTACGTTCGGAGACGAGGAAGGGCATGAAATCATCTTTGCACCTTGTTAGGAAATTCGTCGATCAATCGTACATTCTGAGAGAGTGATATTTGCAGAGACGACGATGTTCGTAATCGAGGATACCTCTTTATATCCCGCAAGTTTTGAAAACCATCACCATGTGGTCAAGACCGGCAACAGAATGGAGAACTGAAACCCTTTGAACTTTGCAGAAGAATTCTGGAAGATGTTTACAACTTATGATACCATTGAGAAATTTCATGAATAGAGAGAAGCAGCTTAGTTTGATTTAGAATGGAGTTTGGGAAAAGCTGAAATAGAAGTTAGTTTCCTTACCTCGGGCAAAACAAGTTTGGGATAAATCAGGAAGAGACTCGGTGGTACTTCCTTGCGGCACAGAAGGTTTTTCGTATGCACCAGGACAACTAGAAGCACGTCAGAAGAGTTACTTCACTGCCCGACTTGGAGTTGACAACAACGGCGGCTACCCTGAAGAGTGAAGACATTCCTTGTAAGGCAGAAGTGTTGACGATGCAGAAGAAGACAACCCAGTCAAGACGGCGAACCCGGAGCTGATGGAGACGTACAGTCTCACTTCCCTATTCATCTTGGTTGTACTAAGATGAATTGAGAGCGGAAGCAGACTGAATGATGAAGAGCATGCCAGAAATTCACATTACTCCATCACATTCCAAGAAGAACTGCAGGAGGCTCGGCGAATCAGACACAAGTTCCCGATTTTGGTTTCACTTCCGAATTGAGGGACAGACGAAGATAGATTAGCTGGACTTGAAGAGATTGGATGTATTGAATGAGTGGATTTCTGAAACAGACCCTTTATGTGTGGAAGAATTAAATCTATGAAGGCCGAAGTTCTTGGCAACTAATTTCCAGTTCCGTTGACCCTCTTAAGTTTCGTTATATAGTAATAAGATCCTCTTATGATTTAAGTTCCCTAGAAGCATTTCAGTTACGTGTTCATTTTTCATATGTTCGATGATGGATTTGTTTTGAGGGATGTTGGCGAATTGTGGAAGATACGATGCTTGTAACGGCATACCTCACCTTGCTAGGCAATCTAGATTGTGATACTCTTACGAATAGTTTTGTTTTTTCCCTCTTGACTATGGCATTTGATTTTGTTAACTTCGAGACTGTAGAAGTACTAGGTGGACTAAGATAGGTGGTTTTGATTACAACTTGAGATAAAGTATGATCATCATGAAGGCATATTTATGTGGTGCTAGTATTATGACGCCTGATCAACGTGATAATACTTACACCATATAACGTGCACTCATTGTGGCCATAGGATATCTTGGGGAGTACCTAAGAAGTTTAGAATTTGAACTCTGTTGGATCATCCGCGAATAGTGAGACTTTAGGTTCATCCTATCTATAAGTATACTCTGTTTTCGTTCATTAGATATCTGATTGAGTTTGAACTCTTGATTTGCATTCCTTTGACATCAGTCATGAATCTTGAACTCCTTTTAGAACTTCCTACTATGGATGCAATTGATTCAATTTGAAATCTTGTTCGTATTCCATATGAGCTATCTGAAGATTCACCTATCGTCCATTTGATGTTGCATGGACCTTTTTGTTCTGAATCAACCTGATTTTGTCTCCTTTTGAGAAATTTGAACCCACCTCGTTTTGATTTGATTCATGAGAAACTATTTGGTCTGAAGACCTTTTTGGAAGGACCGCCCTGGACGTGAAAATATTTGTGATGATCTTTTGCGACTTGCTACGACTTCGTTTAGCTTGGCGACTTCAATTTTCGAGGATGTAAATTTTTTTTTAGAGGGGAAGAATTGTAAAACCCCAAAATTAACATGATCCGAAATGACTAAAATGCACTCAAATTTAAAATTTTAAGAACTTATGAAAATCATGTAAGTAACATCATTACATTTAACCTAAGGTACTTAAAACCTTAAGTGACCTAACAAATTAAACTAATAAACCTTACATTATGAATAAATGTACAAAATAAATAATCCTTTATACACATTTATGCTAGGCGATTTTGGTACCAATACTCTCCATAATTTCGGTCAAATAATTAAAAAGGGGTAAGCACACATTAAAATAAATTGATACCCTACTCCCTAAAATCTTGGTCTTCCCTTATAGGGTCCAACTCAAATACTCGGTTCTCATATTTCTTTTACACCGAACATTTGCAAACCCTAAACTCTACCACACAAATTTTAGTCGGCTGCTACCTCTTTTCTTTTCTTGCTGTCGATTCAAAAACAAGATAAAGAAGACTTTCTCTTGTGGCGTCTACGTGGTAGTCTAGTCGAGATGTACTGCTGGTTCGAGGGGAGTGGTTTTGGCTTGGATTTGACGAGGGTTGGTCGGCTGTTGCAGCAATGTTCGAGAGTTTTGAGCTGTAATTTGAAGCGAGTCTTGTTCTAATCCCTTGTTCTTTATCTTCATCTTAGGCCGACACAATAGGTATCACCCTCTAACCTTATTTATTTTTTATTTTTTTTTTCGACATGAACACATGAAATGTACAAATTTTGTAACCTAAAAACAAGTTCTAATCGATCAGAAACCTATACTAAATGGAGGATTATTAGAGCATAAAATGATAAGAAATATAGATTGAGATATAGTAACGAGAAACTTTTACAAATCTGTTAACACATGAGCTTTTAATCTGATCAGTAGGTTTTGAGGTGAATTTTTAAGCAAGAGTAAACGTGGGTGAGTATATAGCGTGTAGGGGGCTGTAATGCATGTAAGTGGTGGTTCATTCTTGACTCATAAAACATGAGGGTGAGTTAATAAATAATGAATCAAGTGTGAACATGGAATATGTGATCGTGTGTATCAAAATACACGAGGGACTGTTGATCTCATGTGGGTGTTTTGGAGACTATTTTTGACTCGATAACAACTCATTTGTGTGGGCTGATTTTGGGTCGCGATGTGTGAGTCGTGAGTCGTATAGTTGTGTATCATTGTGTCGTCGCGAGCCTAAAACTAATCTATAAAGATAAACTGAAATTGATAAAATACTTAAATTCATGACTTCATGTGAAAGGTGTTCGCTTGCTCGACATTGTAAAGAGTTCGGGGTAGTAGGGAGTAGCGTTGTGATTTTATGTTGTGGGTTGTGATTAAAATTTATGTGTGTGGGTGTGTACATGCGTTTAAATATGAAGGAATGAACTAACATGGTGGGATGTGGGTAGTAAGACTGTGATCAGCAAACAGCATTACGTATTCATAAGTTTTGTAAATGTACACAGTAATAAATAAGAATCGACATATATATACAGTTCTAAAATAAACAAAGAATAAAAGGGTTTGGCCTTGTACAGTGATGGGTGAAATAGTATAATAAGAGTAGCATGCTAGTAGATATGTAGCATGGTTGTTTTGTTTCTTCCTTCTTATCCATTCTTTCTATTCGAATCTAAAGAAATCAAAGGAATGAGTTGTCTTCACTTTTGGCAGTTCAACAAAGTAGAGAAGCCTATGCTTTTTCACTAAATTTCACATTTCACCCCATACTTTATCATTTAGTCACATTAAACCCTAAAATTTCTAAAGGTGTCATATTAAATCTTAAGCTAAAATATTTATCATTTTAAGTCTAAATTATCTAATTGTCATTTTAAACCTTAAACGTTATTATATCAGAAAACGTGATAAAAATAGAAAACTACTAACAATGGAAAGCATACTAAAATTCATTTGAACTTAAAGTAATATTTTATATTTAATTCGTATAGGTTCCGTGAAGCGGGAGTGATCCGTGGTCTGGTGATCCATCTTTGGTTTATTTTGTATCGAATAAGGTACAGATATTCTACCCTTTTTCAGTAAGGGTGTTTTCTTTCTCATGACTCATCGATTCTGATTCATTTTAAGATTCCCTAAGCCATTGCTATGTTCCCCTACACCTTGGTTCGTTTATTCGATTCATTTTGACTTTGATGTTCGATATGACCATGTTTACTTTGAACCTTTTGATATGAACCCTGTGATTTGGACTTTGATATTTGGACTATGACTACATGGACCTTTGCTTTGATTTGGACTTTGACATTTGACCCCAGTTTGATACCCGAGCCAAGTTCGTTTCCTAGCCATGAAGGTAACATGGCCGTGTCTGTGATGCACCACTGGCATGACTAGCGTGTAGCCCTAGTGATTTGGTTACACCGTCCCCATTTTGATTATGATATGCATGCACACTATATGATTTATTATGGCCAATATGATTTGTTCGGGGGGCGAATGGATGCATCCTAGGTTCGTGTCCGTGTTCGTGGACAGTTCGTTTTGATATGATATGGTGACTGGGGATGGGTGCAATCCACTCCTTTCACAAAGTTCGGGAGCTAGCTACTCCATTTGAAGAATGAGGACACCCCTCATATTATCTGATTATCTGAGAGGTCTCCCCTCTATATGATTATTAAGATATGATATGATATGATATGTGATATGTTATGATATGGGCTCGTGGTGGATTACTGTCCTAAACCTTTACTCTTTAAACCTTTACTTATATCTTATTCATTATGATACTTCTGTTCATTTCCGTTTACTTTCGTTTCCGTTTATTATATATCTGTTCACTGGGCTTTTTAAGCTCAGCCGCGTTTCTTTTCCCGCGGCAGGTTTTAGTTGGAAGCTGGGTAAGAGTGAAGAGACTTTTGGACTTAGAAGACCTTGATAGTTATTCTGAAGTAGAAGTCATTAGAAGGATTGCATTTGCAGACTTAGTATTTAGTTTTTGTTTCCTTTGTATCCTTGTGTATTCAGTATTTCATTTGTAACCTTTGAGAATCTTTGTATTACTATTGAATGTATGCTTTGTTTGATCTGATATGAAGCCATTAACGTGATACTTCTACCCTTGCTGGGTTGGGGTGTTACAGGATGAGCCAAAATAAGCTTAGATCAGCAGCTCGATGAGCTGTTCTGCACAATACCTACTGATGCAGCAGATCTAGTATTTTTTGCAATATTCTATTTCAAAACTTTGACCAATGATCACCAACTCCTAAAATCTTATTTTAACAACTATTAGGGACTTATAAATACCAAAAGTTCCACCCAAATAAGCTCAGCTTATCTAGGAGCTTATTTAGGCAGTTGAGCATCTACTATTGCACATATGGGTTCAAAACCTCAAAAGCATTAAAAACAACTCAAAACCTATCACTAACAGCTTAACTAACATCCAATAAGCTCAATCAAACTTTGTCCATAGGTCAATGAACAGTGAATAAGCTTTTGACCCAGAAACAGTCCTAAACCAAACACCCCTATAAAACTGATTTTAGAAATTTTAAACTAGTATCCACCAAATAAACCTAACAATCTTCTTAACTCCTGATTATATGACTTATAATCATCCTGCTAAACAACTTTTAATCATAAAATAAGCACCTCATTAAGCTAAACCTATGTGACTGTTTTGGACTGATTTCAAGCACTTAATTGAAAATGGGATACAAGCTTATACTAATAATCAAACTGAGCTAATATTACTTTAAATAAAACAGAAAATCAAAGAAAAAACACAATAGGCACAAAATAAGCAGATGAGCAGTACTTTGACTTTGGTTGACCAAATAAGAAAACTAGAATTTCATTAACTAAAATTGGGAATTACAATACTGAAAGATAAAAATATAAGCACCTTAACTAATTTTTAAGCTAAAATAATCCTGCCTTCAAGGCTTACAAGTGACTGACTATTTATACTAAGTGCTAAAACTAGGGGTCTTCAACACTTTGTGCTAGTTTTGTGAGAGAAAACAGCATAGGATACTGATTTGTGCTTCTTGGGATAAATTACCACCCTTGGATTAAAGTTGGGATGATCACAGCCATTAAATCCCTTTTGGCGCCCAAATGGAGTGGCAGATTGCCAACCTGGCATGGTTACATGTGAAGTATCTTTGGCTTGGAGTGGGGTGGAGTGTCTAGGAGGGGGGAGGTTGAGTGTGTAAGAGGAGATAGCAGGGTAGGCAATGATGGTGGGAGGTGGGTTTTTGTTTTGGAGGGAAAAAGAAATAAGGAGAAGGGCTGACCGAGTTTTACCCCATTTGTTTTTATTAATTTTGGCTTTGGTCCGGTTCAAAACAAAAGGGTAGGGTTCAAACGGGTTGGCTGGGGTTCAGTTTGTTTGGGTTGGGTTTATAAGGCTTAGGATTTGGTTTTTTGGGATAAGGATGGTTTTATGTTAAGGGACCATTTGTGTAATTACTGAAAATCCAGGGACCATGGCTGCCAAAGACTGAAAATAATTCCAAGGACCATTTGTGTTGTTTTGGTATTTTTGGGGTAGACTTTGACTTTTCTTGATCAAATGCACCATTGTTGTCGAGTCGATCCAAAAATGTCCGTTTTCGCTCCGTTTTCAATCCTTTGTACCTGAAACACATAAAAACACAAAACCAAGGATATCTGCAATATATTTGGGTGTTTTTGGTCATTTTTGTGTCTTAAATGGGTGTAAAATGATGAGTATTTACACACTCATCACGCACAGATCATCAGTGGAATGAAAATGTATCTTAGGAATCAAGCTAATTGGAAGGCAGTTGAGTTGAAGGGTAAATCACATGAAGAAATTGAATATCTGTATTACAATGCATACAGATGAGCTCAACACTTTATTCCTTTGGATACAGATACAAGAACACCAAAAAGACTTAAGACTGCTAAGAAAGAACAAACTGAGAAAGTAGAAGCACAAGAAGAAAGAGTAGAATTGTCACATGAACAGATGAGCAATATGCTAGTTACTGTGCCAGAGATTCTACATGTTGATCCACTTCAAGCTAGACATCCAATAATGGACTGGGAAATTTACAAAGACAAATTTGGAAAAGCTTGGAAGGTTACTAGAGTTGGTGGAGAGTCAGCAGTGTACAAGAATTTTGAAAATTTGCTGAGAGCTTGTGATAGAGAAGATCTGGATACTTTATGGAGATTAGTTCAAGATAAGCTCAAAACAAAGAAGAAGACTGATGTGAAAGAGCAAGAGCTGTGGGTAGAATTCAAGAGGTTATATGAACCAGATCCTACAGATGTATATTGTAACTTTCTTATTTATGATCTATCTACCTCATGGGAGTTCTATGGTTCTTGTAATGTTCATCATCTGTCAACACAAAGTGGGATTGATATCTTTATGTTAGCTAAACTGGAGTATCCATTAAGTTATGAAGTGCTTGCAGTGATGATTTCTTCAAAGCTCAGATGTGAAGAAAATACTGAAGTAGTTCAAAATCTAATCCAGAGAATATATGATCAGTTTGAAAGAAAGAGACACAAGCAAGAGATACAAGTTTTGAGGAAGAATAGAAGGTGAAGTGTTTGGAAGAATCCCCCCATCATCTACAGAGTTGAAGTTTAATTAAGAAAGTTAGTGATTTGCAGAGAAATCATAAGTTTAGGGGAGGATTGTTGGGAATTAAACCAACAGTTAGTACTGCCAGGCTAAATGTTTCAACTGTTGAAGAATAACACAAGCAGTACTAACTGCCAATACAAACAATTTGTACTGCTTATGTTCTAAAAAAGTGTAATATGATAAGTATAGAAAAGATTTAATGAATATCCTATTTAGTTAGAGTTATACGGATATTATAGTTATCTTGTAAAGGACTCCTTGTTCTATAAAAGGAGATCCTAGGTTAGAGTTTATGTACGATTGTTTTAGAGAGATTCAAGGTTGTGTAACCCTAGTGATAACATAAATCACTCGTATTATTCATCAATAATATTGAATCATTTTGGTTATTCTCATTGTCTTCATTGTTCATACAAATACTTTACTGGTCCATTCATATATACAATACACAATATCTTCTAAGTATTAACTAGTAAATTCCGCGTGCTAGTTAGTATTACTCAAAGTATCTCTAACACAAGGAGTGTGTTTAGATCCTCTCAAGTGGTATCAGAGACAGGTTCTGATACTTTGAATTAGAAGATCCAGAAGAACTTTTTCTCTTTCTACAAGGAACAAGGAAGATGGACATAGAGACTTCTACAACAAATGTTGCTGCAAAGTTACCTATGCTTAAGCATAATGAGTTCCACTTGTGGAGGTTA
The DNA here is from genome assembly GCA_021014915.2 of Artemisia tridentata subsp. tridentata. Taxonomy (NCBI): domain Eukaryota; kingdom Viridiplantae; phylum Streptophyta; class Magnoliopsida; order Asterales; family Asteraceae; genus Artemisia; species Artemisia tridentata. Next base: position 72,132,258 of record CP139505.1, read on the forward strand.
AGAATAGAGAAATACTTCCAGGTGCAAGATTATGCACTTTGGGAAATTATAGAAGAAGGGAATTCATTCAAGCCTACAACCACAACATCAACAGAAGATGGTAAAGTTGTGACAACTGTGCAGACAAAACCAGTGACTGCAGAAGAAAGAATTCTGATGAAGAATGAACTCAAGGCTAGAAGTATGCTCATGATGACAATACCTAATGATCAACTATTGAACTTCAGCAAGTTCAAGGATGCTAAGTCACTATGTGAGGCCATTGTTGCTAGATATGGTGGGAATGATGCCACCAAAAAGACTCAGAAGACACTCCTCAAGCAAAATTTTGAGAACTTTTCTACAACAAGCAATGAATCATTGGATCATATGTTCAACAGACTTCAAAAACTTGTGAGCCAACTTGCAGTTCTTGGAATTGAAATACCATAAGAAGATTTAAATTCCAAATTCCTGAGAAGTTTACCATCAGAATGGGCTATGCATGTTGTTGTCTGGAAGAACAAGCCAGACATTGATTCTATGAGTCTGATGGATTTGTATAGCAACTTGAAGATCGTGGAGCAAGATGTGAAGAAGGTTGCTGGAACAAGCTCAAGTACTGGGAATATGGCATTTATGTCAACTCCTAGTAACTCAAGTTCTAAAGAAGTAGAGGTTGGTGCAGCAGTTGGTACTGCTAGTTCAAATATTGGTACTGCTAGCACATCAAGCAGTACTAAAGGCATTATGGATGAGACAACTTGCTGTCCATTCCTTACAACCCAGCATAATGGATCCATGTTGACATATGAAGACCTCCAAGAGATCAATGATGATGATCTGGAGGAGATGGATATCAAATGGCAAATTTCTCTTCTTAGCATGAGGGCTAGGAAATTCCATTTGAGAACAGGGAAAAAAATTACCATAAACAGTAATGATACTGCTGGTTATGATAAGTCAAAGATTGAATGCTATAATTGCCATAAGATGGGTCATTTTTCAAGGGAGTTCAGAAGGCCAAGACAACAAGATGGCAAGAGCAGAAGCTATGGAAGCAAGACCAAAGAAGTGGAGATTACTGACTCAAGCTCAAAGGCTATGGTAGCTATTGATGGTTTAGGATTTGACTGGAGCTTTATGGAAGAGGAGGAAGCAGTACCTACTGAGATGGCACTCATGGCTTTCTCTGATTCTGAGGTACAAGTTTCTAAATGTTCTAAATCATGTGTTGCTTTAAAAGAACTAGAAACTCTTAGAAAACAATATGATGAACAAAGAATAGAGCTAAACAAGACTAGTTATAATTTGGCAAATCATAAGAGAGGTTTAGCTGTTTTAGAAGAGCAAATTGTTCATTATAAGAAGAATGAGTCTAGTTTTGCTGATGACATAGCTGTGCTTAAAAGGGACATATTTTTTAGAGATGCTGAAATTAGCATGTTAAAAGCTGAGGTTGATAGACTTAAACAGGATAAAGAGAACATTCAGTTAAGTGTAGAGACACTAGAATATGCATCTAAAGGTGTCAATAAAATAATTAAGTGTCAAATTATCAACAAGGCTAAGTCAGGTCTAGGATATCACTCTGTCCCACCTCCTCATAGAGGAATACCTGCACCTCCAGGTATAGACCTAGAACACACAGGTTTGCCTGAATTTCAACTACCCAAACTAGAATATGGTCCTCAACAAAAGGAGAATGTAGTAGTTGACAAGCCTGTAGAAGTAAGTGAAACCTTTAAGAGTGCAAGTGATACTTCACTCACTGAGGACAAGGTGTCCTCTGGTAGAGATTCAGATGCTCCAACCATAGAGGATTGGACTTCTGATGATGATGAGGATGATCAGGTTAAGGTTAAACCTGATACTGTTAAGGTAGAAGGAACAAGAGTTCCTAAGGTGGTCAAGGTTAATACTGTTAGGCCTAAAAACAATGTTAAAGATGTTAGGCAACCAGTAAGATATTGTGAAATGTATAGAACCACACACAAGCCCAGAGATAACCAAAGGAATTGGAACAACCTCAAGTCTCACCAACTAGGTGATGACTTTTTCTTTTACAAGAAACCTTGTTTTAATTGTGGAGAGTTTGACCATCTTGTAGCTTATTGCAACAAAAGGGTAACTGTTGGGAATTATCACAAGATACGTGAGAAGACTTAATATGAAGACCAGAATTAAGTCTGGTGGACTATAGAATTAAGTCTGCTAGTATTGTTAGTTAAGTCTTGTCAAAATTAAGTCTGGTCGATTTAGTGTTAAGTCTGGTAGAGTAATTGTTAAGTTAAGTCTGTTTGACTTAAGTCATTAAGTCTGGTCATGATATTATAGAAGTCGGTTAGCTATAAGTTAGGAAAGGATTTGAACTTATCTTTGGAGAAGATACGTAAATCCTTATACAAGTTTTGTATCTAGGGTTTCCTTGGTGTATAAAAGGAACCCTAACACATTAGTTTAGAGATAACGACGAAGATTGTTATTCAGTAAACAATTAGTAATACGAAGTTAGATATTGTTTTATTGTATTCTTCATAGTTGAGTGTTTAGATTCCGCATAAACATTCAATTCGTATTAGAGTCTCACTTAGATTGATTTGATTTATTCAAGTCGTCTAACTAAGTTGTTAAGGCTACTTAGAGATCCATAATTCGTGTGGACCAACAAGTGGTATCAGAGCCTAAAGAGACTCTGAGTTTGAAGAAACACAACATCCAAACCTAAATTCATTCACCTAAACCCTGCAACATGTCTGGCTTAGAAAATCCCAGTAAGAATGATGATTTCTCAGTTCACAACAGTGATGATGAAAAATCAGTCCATGATGAAGAAAAACCTGAAACAAGCACATCTAAACAACCACAACCCATCTCTGCAACAACAACCATATCCAACATAAAACTCCCAATCCTAAAAAGAGAAGAATATGACATCTGGGCTATGGAGATGGAACATTATCTGGAGTATATTGACAGCGAAGTCTGGAAGGTCATACAGAATGGGAACTCGAAGAAAAGGATTTCACAAGGAACAGATGGAGTAATTAGGATATTACCACCAGTATCTGCTGAAGAGATACGGGCTGTTGAAAAGGAGAAGAAGGCCAAGACTATGCTGCTAATGGCAATTCCCAAAGAACATCTGAGAAGGTTTCATGGCATGAATGATGCCAAGGAAATCTGGGAGGCTATCAAGAAAAGATTTGGAGGGAATGCTAACTCCAAGAAGATGAAGAAGGCTGTTCTTAAACAGGAATTTAAAGCTTTTACTGTATCCAGTTCAGAAGGGTTGGAAAAATCTTATGATAGGTTTCAACATCTTCTATCACAATTGGAGGTTCATGGTACAACTGTGTCAGAAAAAGATGCAAACCAGAAGTTTCTTAGAGCATTACCAAAAGAATGGTCAAATGTGACATTGACCATGAGGATGAATGGTGAAATTGACACCATGACTACTGATGACCTGTACATCAACCTCAAGGTGTTTGAACAGGAAATCCAAGGAAAAGCATCTTCAAGTTCTACAAATGTTGCTTTTGTTTCTCAAGGCAAGAGCAGCACTAACAAGGTTAAGTCTGGCAGCGTTAATTCTGGTGGTTATGGAAACTCTCCTAGCAGCATGAGAAAAGAGAGAGATGTTCCAGCAGGCTTTGCTGATGAAGTAATTCACTCACTTCTTGCTCAGGAACCAGAAGATCAAGATTTCATCAGTGAGGATTTAGAACAGATCGTTGATGTTGAAGTTGAAGAAATGGATATCAAATGGCAAATTGCCATGATTGCTTTCAGGGTTAAGAAGTTTTACAAGCAGACTGGAAGGAACATTAAGCTTGATGGGAAGTCACCAGTGGGATACAATAGAAGGACTATTGAGTGCTACAATTGTCACAAGCATGGTCACTTTGCTAGAAATTGCACAGAAAAAGTGACTACTGATTGGAAAAAGAAGAAGGGTTCTGACTCTCAAGATGATGATAAGATGGGGAAGAATCAGACGAGCTTGATGACATTGGAAGCTGGAGCTATGAATTGGGATGAACACACACCTGAGGATGAAGAGCCAAATCATGCACTTATGGCTATTGGGTCCAGTAATGAGGTATCTTTGTGCTCAAAATTATGCATTGATTCATATAATCATCTTAAAGCTTTGTGTGATGAGCAATTAACACAAATAGGTGATCAGGAAGCAAAAATTCTTGCTTATACTAAAGCTGTTAAAACTTTAGAAGCACAAATAGATAACTATCAAAACAAACAAGCTTCCTTAAATGAAAAACTCACCTTTCAAGCTAATGAGATATATGAAAAAGATGAAAAACTTAAGAGATATAGGAAAGCAGGCTTAAAAGCTATTAAGGAAAGAGATGAGCTGCAAAAGTAACTAGATAAATGGACTCATTCTGCTAAGTTTCAGGATAAGATAGTTGCATGTACTATGAGCTCTACAAGTAAGATTGGCTTAGGTTATGGAATACAATCAGATAGTGAAGTTCTAAGCTATGAGGAAGAGATGGACAGATCTGTGTTTAAATGTAGGAAAGAGGATTCTATTGGTAAACCTGTGTACAATAGGTTTGTTAAATCTTATGACTTTAAAGGGGTGCCACCTCCATTAAGTGGAGATTACACTCCTCTACCAAATAAAGACCTAGATGACTCCTTGTTTGTATATGGTAAAAAGGGTCCTATCTATCCTGAGACTGGCAACTCAGACAAATCTAGTGAATACTCCACTTGTCAAACCAATGACAGTGAAGGATCTACTAGAGATGTCTCTGAGCAGTCTGATTCAGAATCAGAGAGTGCACCTAAAAATGTTTCTGAGTCAAAATCAGTCAAAAATAGTGAATCCAAACCTCATACAGATAAACCTAGTTGTAATTCTCACATAAAAACTCCTAGGAAGTCTGTTAGAAATCAAGAGTCACCAAAGACTGATAGAATGAGAAGAGAGTACAATGGAAACCACAGTTTTGGTCCTAAAAGATGCTTTGTGTGTAGTAGTCTAAGTCATTTGATTAGGGACTGTGATTTTCATGAGGTTAGGATGAAAAGAGAGGCTGAACTAAGAAAGAATAAGAATGTTAATGATGGCCACATGAATGATAAACCAGTTTGGAATAATGCTAACAGGATTAATCATGCTAATAAGTTTGTGACTAGACCAACACCATTTAATTCTGGTGTGCCTAATGTTAATTCTGGTTGGTCATCTGTTAGTACTGGTAGACCAATTTTAGTTCTGGTAGACCAAATTTTAGTTCTGGTAGACCAAATGTTAATACTGGTAGACCAAATTTTAATTTTGGTAGACCAAATGTTAGTTCTGTTGGTCAAAATGGTAATTATGTGAGGCCAAGTGTTAATTCTGGGTGGTTTAATCATTCTAGACCTAGAAAACCAGTAAATAGATCACAGGTGAATTCATATAATCAAAGAAACAATTTTTACAAACCTCATTCACCTGTGAGAAGTCCTGTTGTTAATAATACATCACAAGTTTCAAGTTCAAATGCTGTAAGGGAAAATGGGGAATCTGCTGTTAAGACCCCAGCATATTGGTCTTGGGATCCTTTTAAGAACACACTTACCTATGAATCCAAGACCAAAGGTGGATCAAGCTCATATAAGACTTATAAATATGTTGATCCACAGGGCAGATCCAAGTCTTCACAGGCTTGGGTCTTAAAGAGAAACTAATTTCTCTACTTTTGTGCAGGAACATCCACTGAAGAACATAGAAGACAAAGGAATATTTGATAGTGGGTGCTCTGGGCACATGACTAGTAACAAGAATCATCTGAAGGATTTTCAAGAATTCCAAGGAGGTTATGTTACCTTTGGAGGAAGTAAAGGATAGATAACTGGTAAAGGTAGAATTGTGGTAGGCAATTTAGAATTTGACAATGTATCTTTTGTAAAAGAACTAGGGCAGTTTAACCTTTTCTCAATATCACAAATTTGTGATAAGCAGCATAAGGTGCTTTTTAGTGAAACTGAATGCTTTGTATTGACTTCGGACTTTAAGATGCCTGATGAGAGTCAGATCCTTCTTAAAGTTCCTAGACAATACAACATGTACAATTTTGATATGAAAGCACCTGAAGTTGCAAAAGGTTCTGCCTGTTTGCTTGAAAAAGCCACATTGGATGAATCTAAATTATGGCATAAAAGGTTAGGTCATGTTAATTTCAAGAATATGAACAAACTTGTGAAGGGTAATTTAGTTAGAGGCTTACCTTCCAAGGTTTTTAGGAATGACCATGCCTGTGTAGCTTGTAATAAGGGCAAACAGCATAGAGCTTCTTGTAAGGCTAAGTTGGATAGGATTGTTACTAAGCCTTTGCATACCTTACACATGGATCTGTTTGGCCCTACATCTGTTAGAAGCATCAACCATGCTAGCTATTGCCTTGTCATTACTGATGACTGCACCAGATATTGTTGGGTATTCTTTATGTCCACAAAAGATGAAACCCCTGATTTAATTCAAAGGTTCATTAGGCAGATAGAAAACCTACTAAATCACAAGGTTAAGATCATTAGGAGTGACAATGGCACGGAATTTAAGAATAGGAGCATGATTGAGTTTTGTGGTGAAAAAGGAATGAAGCAACAATATAGCAATTCTAGAACTCCACAGCAAAATGGAGTTGCTGAGAGAATGAACAGGACCCTGATTGAGGCAGCTAGAACCATGTTAGCAGACTCATTCTTACCCACAACCTTTTGGGCTGAAGCAGTAGCAACTGCTTGCTACATATTCAATAGGGTTAGAGTGACCAAGCCTCAAAATAAAACACCTTATGAGCTTATTTTTGGCCATAAACCTGTTGTTAGCTATATAAGGCATTTTGGGTGCCATGTGACCATTCTTGATACCTTGAGTGTGCTTGGAAAATTTGAAGGGAAGTCTGATGAGGGGTTTCTAGTTGGGTATTCACTGAATAGTAAGGCCTTTAGGGTTTACAATTTAGCGACTAAGAAAGTAGAAGAAAATCTGCATGTTAACTTTCTTGAGGAAAAACCCAATGTGAAGGGACTAGGTCATAGATGGATGTTTGATCTTGATTATTTAACTGATTCTATGAACTATGTTCCTATCTCCAAGGAGAATCAAGCTAACCCTGATGCAGGTTCCATAGAAGTGCCTAACAATGCAGGTACTCAAGATGCAAGCACTACTGATCAAGGCAAAGAAATTGAGGAGCTTATTGTGATTCCTACCACAGAAGTCAACCATGTTGCTGCTAATGAAGGAACAAAGAAATCTTCTACAAAAAGAAAGGAGACTGTGATCAAGCCTCAATCAAAAGAAAAAGGGGGTTCTCCTAAAAAAGTTTCAGAAGAAATCTTATCCTTCAAAGAAGAAATGGATGCTTTGGCTGACAAGTATCTTGGGAAAAAGGCTACCAGCACTAATTCAGTTAATTCTGGTAGTACCTTGATTGATTTTGGTGGAGAGAAGGCTACCAGCACTAACTTTGTTAAGTCTGGTAGTAATGTTGTTAATTCTGCTCAACTTGAGTCTACTCCAAATGCTGATTTTGATGATTCTGAGATGCCTGAACTTGAGGTCTTCGATAAACCAGATGAAGGCATTTTTGATGGGGCTTCTTATGATGAAGAAGGGGTAGTTACTGACTTCAACAACCTACCCACTGAAGTGACTGTAAGTCCAGCTCCAACACTCAAAATTCACAACATTCATCCGAAAAGTCAGATAATTGGTGATCCTCAATCAGTTGTTCAAACCAGAAGTAAAGTGCAAAAGATTTCTACATCTCATGCACTTCTCAGTCTCATTAAGAAGCAGCAAAGGGTCAACCACAAGGACCAACAACATTGCTTGTTTGCTTGTTTCCTTTCTCAAAAGGAACCCACCAATGTCTCTGAAGCACTTGAAGATGAGAGTTGGGTGGAAGCAACGCAAGAGGAGTTGTTGCAGTTCAAATTGCAGAAAGTTTGGGTTCTTGTAGATCTTCCTAGTGGAGCTAAGGTGATTGGATCAAAGTGGGTCTTCAGGAACAAAAGGGATGAAAGAGGAGTAGTAGTTAGGAACAAGGCAAGATTGGTAGCACAAGGGTATAGACAAGAGGATGGGATAGATTATGATGAGGTCTTTGCTCCTGTAGCAATGATTGAGTCTATTAGGTTATTTTTGGCTTATGCATCATATATGGGGTTCATAGTCTATCAAATGGATGTGAAGAGTGCCTTTTTGTATCGCACTATTGAGGAAGAAGTATATGTTCATCAACCTCCTGGCTTTGTTGATCCAGCAAAACCCAAGAAAGTGTACAAAGTCATCAAAGCTTTATATGGTCTCCACCAAGCTCCCAGAGCTTGGTATGCAACTCTTTCGAACTTCCTTGAAGAGCATGGTTACAAAAGAGGTGTGATTGACAAGACCTTGTTTATCAAGAGAAACAAGAGAGATATCATCCTAGTCCAGGTTTATGTGGATGATATCATATTTGGTTCTACTAAAAGGTCTTGGTGTGAGGAGTTTGAAGCATTAATGAAAGGGAGGTTTCAGATGAGTTCTATGGGTGAACTCACATTTTTCTTAGGACTGCAAGTGAAACAACAAGCAGATGGACTCTTTATCTCTCAAGACAAGTATGTTGCAGAGATTTTGAAGATGTTTGAATTTACAAATGTGAAGACTGCAGTCACTCCCATGGAGAACAAGGTGCCTTTGACAAAGGATGAAGATGCTGCTGATGTAGATGTGCATCTTTACAGATCAATGATAGGTTCTCTAATGTATCTTACTGCTTCTAGACCTGACATTATGTACGCAGTCTGTGTTTGTTCACGTTTTCAGGTTAACCCAAAGACTTCACATCTTCATGCTGTGAAGAGAATCTTTAGACACCTAAAGGGTAAACCCAATTTGGGCCTTTGGTATCCTAGAGAGTCATCTTTTGACCTGGAAGCCTATTTAGATAGTGACTATGCAGGTGCAAGCCTTGATAGGAAATCCACAACTGGAGGTTGTCAATTCCTTGGAAGAAGATTAATCTCTTGGCAATGCAAGAAGCATACCATTGTAGCTACATCAACAACTGAAGCTGAATATGTAGCAGCTGCCAATTGCTGTGGACAAGTATTGTGGATTCAGAATCAAATGTTGGATTATGGTTTGAACTTTATGAACACTATAATTCACATAGATAATGAAAGCACTATCTTTATAGTTAAAAACCCAGTTTATCACTCTAAAACTGAGCACATAGAAATCAGGCATCACTTTATTAGGGATTGCTATGAAAAGAAGCTAATTAGAGTGGAGAAAATACACACAGATTTTAATGTTGCAGACCTCTTAACTAAACCGTTTGATGGCCCTAGGTTTAATTACTTAGTGGTTAGCATTGGTATGATGAACCCATAGCTGGACTTAAGGGGAGGTTAGACTTAAGGGGAGGCCAATATGTAAAGTTTGTATACTTACCAGCACTTAGATTTTTTTTTTTAATTCTGGTAGCTTTAAATTTTAAGTCTGGTAGTATATTTTGGTTATCCATTAAACATTATTTGTTTAGTTTGTATATTTTGGTTAACTTTGTTTTGCAGTAGTAAGATTTTATTGTTGCTAGTATAATTGGGGCACAATAGTATCAAAGAAACATGGAGCTTTCATTCATTCAAAATGGTTGCATTCTCAAATGCAACTTACAAAGACAAGACAAAAGCCTATACATATTCATTAGACCCAAACATCTACATCAACAACCCAGACTACTACTACATCTTCCTCTTCCCTTTCCCTTGGCAGTCAGGCATAGTTTTGTGGACTCCTCTGCCACCAATGGCATCAGACACTTGCTTGCAAGGGAGTTCCAACACTACTGTTCTTGGCTTTGGATTTTGCTTCTTCTCAGGCACAGGGATCTTTTTCATTGATGATGCAGCCTTTTCAAACTCCTTTGTTAGGAAGACTGAGAGCACTTGGAGATCGTCATCATCAGATGAGTCAGAAGAGGAGGATGAATCATCCACATATGGTGGAAGTTCATCTGTTGAAGGTTCATCAGAAGAGGTTGTTTCAACCTTTTTCTTTGAATCTTTGTTTCTTGAGGTTGAAGTGTAGTTTGGTGGAAAGTATCCTTTCCATCCTCCAGAAGATGAGTCCGAAGAAGAATCGGACGAAATCTCTACAATGTTTGTTGGGGAAGGATTCATTGTGATTGGGTGGATGCTTAAAGTTTGTGAAGTATGTGATGAAGTTATGTTGAAGATTTGAGGCTTTTTATAGAGCCAATGGAGGCTTAAGGGAATTCAATGTTCGGTTGGTAAAGGAATAAATTCCTTGCAGGCATGCCTTAATTATAGTATTTATGGTACTTTAAGGGAGTTGACCAAAAACTTTTATACCTTTTTCTTTTAATTATAGTAATTAGTTTTAAAAAAAATACATTTAAGGGGAGGATCCTGTATAGTTTGTATATTTCAAATTTTTTTTAGCTTTAAGTTTTAAATCTGGTAGTTTATTTCTTTAAATTTTTCTTGTAAATTTGTTTGTTTCTATGTTTTTCTTGGTGTTGAGACTAACATTTGCAGAAAGAATGTGGATTGGTGATGATGTGAAGCCTTGCTAACGATCTCAGTAAGTGTTTGTGTGCAAACTTGGTTAAGTCTGGTGAGTCCATGATTAAATCTGGTTGACCAAATTTAAGTCTGGTAGTGTTAATTGTAATTAATTTATTACCGTTAGGTCTGGTCAGTCAAATAAAGATTTTTTATCTTATTCAAATTTGACCGTTGATATTTTTGAGACAAGAGGTATATATGGATAAGATTTAATTCATTTTTCATCTTTATCCATTATTTACTTCTGATGGTACACCACAGTTAAGGGCAACCATTGACTCTCATGACTTTACCATTACTGAAGCCTCCATTAGGAGTAGTCTCCAATTGGGTGATGCTTCAGGGGAATACATTTTGCCTAATGATGATCTTTTTGAGGGTATGCAAACTATAGGATATCCCACTGATGGTACATTTACTTTTTGGAAAAGCCATTTTACACCACAGTGGAGATTTTTGATACATCATTTGCTCCATTGCCTAAGTCCCAAGAGTGGAGGATGGGATCAGTTTGGAAGCAACATTGCTTCTGCATTGGTCTGTCTTGCACTTGGAAGGAAATTTAATTTTTCAAAAATGATTTTTGATGGCATGGTTGTAAATGTCAAAAATGCAAAACATAAGTTCTTAATGTACCCAAGATTTTTGCAAATGATTTTAAATTTTGAACCTGAAGATAAATTGCAGATATACATCAGTGTGGCCTTCACAACCAAAATTTTTGCAAATATGAAAAGAGGTTTTGATAGGGCCCACTGGCCTTTATTGCCTGCTATGCTTCCTGGTTCCACTAAAATTGCAGGTACATCTCATGTTGAACCACCAACCAATGAGGAGCAAGCTCAGGCACAACCCAGGTCACCATCACCACAACTAAGATCACCAACACCACAACCAAGTCCATCACCATCTCCAACCAGGGCACCTGCACCTACACCATCTCCTACACCCTCACCGCAACAAACCCAGGTTCCAAGTCCTATTCAGGAGGAGGAATCTATTCTATCTCAAAGAGTTTCAGCATTGGAAAAGTCAAATAAAGCTTTGAGCACTGCTGTCATCACTTTGGTCCAGAAAGTCAAGAAATTGGAGAAGATTTTGAAGGAGAAAGGGGTTCAGTTTAGTGATGAAGAAAGGGATGAAAATTCTTCCAAACAGGGGAGGAATTTTGGTGAAGAACAAAGTTTTAAGACACCTTCTCAAGATAAATCTGCTGGTACTAAGGATGTAAGTCCAGAAACCATGGAAGCAGCAGAAACTTTAGCTCAATCTTTCAGCAAGATTAAACTAAAAAGAAAGAAGTTAAAAAGGAAGTTAAGGATTGAAGAAAGTGAAGATGAAGGAGTTAATTCTGGTAATGAGAAAGTTAATTCTGGTGATAATACTGGTGCTAATGCTGGTAATGATGTTAATTCTGGTGATAAAGAAAAGTCTGGTGAGATTGATAAGTCTGTTCAAGAAGAATCTATTGGTGCAAAAAGAAAAAGAAAAGAGATTCTCATTGAATCTCCTAAGCCAAAGAAATCCAAAAGTCAACAAAGGGAAGAACAAGCAACCTTGGCTGAAATTGAAAGGATTAAGGCTGCAGATCTGGAAGAAAAGGAGAGAGAAAAGGAACAGATAAGACAAGATAAGTTGTTTGCCAAGAAGATGTCAGAAGAGTATGCTTATGATTCTATTAGCTTATTGATTGAAGGAAATGCTGAGATTATGGCAAAGGTAGAAGAACTCACAGCTGATAAAAGTTTGAATGCTGATGAGAGAGCAGATAAATTGGCAGAGTTTATAAATGAAAGAAGAGATTCTGATACTCTTGGTGGCTTTATGGAACAACTCAAGGAAATTCAGAAGAAGAAGACTATAAAAGCTCCCAAGAAGATGTCTAAGGGAGAACTGATGCATGGAATGAAGATGTATCTCAAGAACATGATGTACTCAACCTTTGCTAAGATGCAAGGTAAATCATATGCAGATATTCTTCTAATGTATCAAAGAGCTTATGAGAGAGATCATGGGTACAAGCCCATTGATTATGAAGATACTCTTCCTTTCAAAAGGCGAAAGACACAGTCTGAGCAACCTAAAGAAACTGAAAAGAAGATTGAGAAAGAACCAGAGGTTGAAATGGATTCAACTGAAGTAAGGAAAGAAGAAGAAGTGAAAAAGCCAATAGTATTTGAAAGAAGGAAAAGTGTGATAAGGAAAGGTAGACACAAGAAGGTATTACAAGAGGAGGAATCAGAGGAAGAACCTTCATCTGAAGGAGTTACTATGGGGACTGTTGAAAGCTCAAAGGAACCAACTAAGGTAGTAAATTATCAAATACTCAAGACAGGTCAAAGAGCTGCATATCAAATTATAAGAGAGGATAATTCTGATATTGTGTATATGAATTTTGCTGCTATTTTACTTGATGTGAGTAGAGAGGATATCCAAGAGCTTTATAGGTTGGTGAATATCAAACATGGAGATACTACACCTGAGGAAGATGCTGAGAGAGTATTTTGGGGAAGCTTGAAAGTAATGTTTGAGCCACCAGCTGAGTCTGATGTAGTATGGAAGATTCTTGAGGAGCAGAATATTATCAGTTGGAGATATTTCCATAACTGCAAGGTACATTGTGTGTCTTTAAAGAATATTGATATTTATATGCTTGCAGAAGTAGAATATCCTCTATCATCCAGTGTTTGCAAGGAACTGATGAACAAGAAGTTGTATGCTGATAAAAAGGATGAAGGATATGAGCTATTATTGGACTTGATAAAGCTGCAGTCATTGAAGGATGTAGCTTAAGGATGTTTGAAAGAATTTTTACAAGCTGATAAGTGAGACTATTGGAACTTCTCACTTGGTGAAGGTGCATAACACTAATACAATAAATGGTTATCAGTCCACCATGTCTAACCAACATAAGGACTGACTAATCCTGAGCAAATGGCTACAGGTAAAGATATTCCAAATCCGTTAATGGTTGGCAATTTACCAAAAATTGTATGGCATTCAACTCACCATATCTAAGATAAGTGAAGAGTTGGCTAGCCCACAAGGTTATGGCTTATGGTAAAGGCTGTGGAAATCCATAAATGGTAATCAGTTCACCATGATGAGGTACAATTCCATCAAAGAATTGACTAGTCCAAAAGGGTACGGCTTTTGGTAAAGACAAAACAAATCCGTTGATAGTTGATGATTTACTAAAAATCATGTGGTTATCAATGTACCATGGTCTAACACACCAAACATTGGCTACTCCAGTAGTGATGGCTATTGGTAAAGAGACATCAAATCCATTAATTTTCAATGATTCACCTCTCACAGGAGTTAACACACCTGGAAGTGATGAGAATAGTATGAAACTTAACAAGAATTTGATGTACAAGTTGTCATTGTTGCTGTGAAGATCAAGAGGATTGCATATCAGATGGTTGCTATGAAGATTAAGTTCAGATTTGCTGATACAAAGTGTTTTTAAAGATCAGATCAAATAATGGAAAGATTATCAAGGTTATAGTTACTGAACGAGTTTAAAGTTTGAAGTGTTAGAGATAATTCCAAGTGTTGAAGATTAAATCCTCAGAAGCTTATTCAGAAGGAACTTGAAGTTCATGAAGCATGAAGATCAAGTTAGTGGAGGATTGTTGGGAATTATCACAAGATACGTGAGAAGACTTAATATGAAGACCAGAATTAAGTCTGGTGGACTACAGAATTAAGTCCGCTAGTATTGTTAGTTAAGTCTTGTCAATGTTAAGTCTGGTCGGTTTAGTGTTAAGTCTGGTAGAGTAATTGTAAAGTTAAGTTTGTTTGACTTAAGTCATAAAGTCTGGTCATGATATTATAGAAGTCGGTTAGCTATAAGTTAGGAAAGGATTTGAACTTATCTTTTGAGAAGATACGTAAATCCTTATACAAGTTTTGTATCTAGGGTTTCCTTGGTGTATAAAAGGAACCCTAACACATTAGTTTAGAGATAACGATGAAGATTGTAATTCAGTAAACAATTAGTAATACGAAGTTAGTTATTGTTTTATTGTGGTCTTCATAGTTGAGTGTTTAGATTCCGCATAAACATTTAATTCGTATTAGAGTCTCACTTAGATTGATTTGATTTATTCAATTCGTCTAACTAAGTTGTTAAGGCTACTTAGAGATCCATAATTCGTGTGGACCAACAGTAACTGGGTATACAAACCATAGGGTGAACTTAGAAAGACCTCAATTTCACTCTAATTTTGCTAGAATGACACCCAGAGCAGTTCTATTGAAGTCTGGACCAAAATCACTTAGTACTGCTAGACAAGCAGTTCATACTGCCAGACCAAATAAGATTTTTTACCCAAGACAAGCAGTTCAAAGTGCAAAACATTTTTTAAATCTACACCATCAACGGCTAGAAGGCCATTTCATAACAATGCAGTGATAAAGAAACAAATTTGGAAACCTAAGGTTACAATTGCAAAGCCAGCAATTCATACTGCTAGGCAAACAGTTAATACTGGTAGTTTTAAAAACACTGCTAAGGGAAAGATGGGCAATGATATTAATGCATCAGCATCATGGGTTTGGAGACCACTTTAATCCAATGGTGCACCAACTGTTCTAAAACGGTTTAATTATATTGATGCAAGAGGCAAACCAAATTCAGTGATGGCTTGGGTTTCCCAAGGAAACAAATTTCCTCATTTATGTGCAATGTTAGTCATATGCTTATAATGTTATGAGACAAGTGCTTTGCACTTTGTTTTCTTGTTTTTGGACTAAGAATTGCAGGTTGATTGGAGTTTATGAATTAAATGCTTTATGTTTTGGATGGTGAGGTGCTTTGGAATTTCAAGTGTGTGATATGTGCACACAACAAATGGTAATTGGTTCACCATGTCTAACCCACATCAAGAACCAACTAGTCCAGAGCAAATGGTTTCTAGTAAAGACTTCTTAAATCCGTTCATGGTTGATAGTTTACCAAAAACTATATGGTTATCAACTCACCATATCTAACAGTGAAGAGTTGGCTAGTCCAAAGCAAACGGCTATTGGTAAAGACACATCAAATTCGTTGATAGCTGATAGTTTGCTAAAAACTATGTGTGAGCAGCATTATTTTTAAATCATTAATAAGTTTATACTGCTCATTAAAATTTTTCTAAATAGTTAGTACTGCTAGTGCAAAGTTTGTACTGCTAGTATAAACTTTGTACTGCTGAACTAGCCGTTGGAACTGTTGTGTCAGTAACAGATTTTTTAACTAGCCGTTGGGTAAAAACCGTTGGTTACTATACATATAGGGTTTCTTAAAAGGATAATTATCTTCTTTCTAAATTTTCACTTATTCTCTTTCCAAAGATAATTTTATCCCTTACGCAAAATTCTCACAGTATCTTATAAAAACCCAATTGGCTGTTCACATCTTCAATTAAACCACAAATGATTAACTTTCTGATATAACTTGCATACATCATTCATGGCTGTGTTGGAATTTGTTAAGATGCACAATCAAGTTGCCTTTTTGGAGAAAACAGAGCAGGGTGATGGACCACTCTTTTATGAGATTGTAGACTTTCTGAATGCATCTCATATAAGGTATGCTTTAACTGTTAGCCCTACTCTTTTTGTCTCTCAAATCACACAGTTTTGGCAGACTACTACTGTCATAACTAGTGAAGATGGAGACATAGAAATTCATTCTAAAGTGGATGACATATCATTCATTGTTACTAAATCTACTATTAGGAGACATCTTAAGTTAGAAGATTCAGATGGTGTCAATAACTTGCCAAACACAGAAATTTGGCAAGAAATTGCTAAAATGGGGTATGATACATCCAACCATAAATTGACTTTTCAAAAAGGATGTTTCTCCCCACAATGGAGATTTTTTATCCATACTCTCTTGCATTGTTTGAGTCCCAAAAGAACATCATGGGAGCAATTCAGTAGCAATATTGCTATTGCTCTCATATGTTTATCAACAAACAGAGTTTTTAATTTTTCTAAATTCATATTTGAGAGTATGGTTAATAATGTGAAGAGTAAAACCAAATTTCTAATGTATCCAAGATTTGTGCAAGCCTTTTTGAATAAGAAAAAGAATCAGTTAAAGAAACATAAGGAAACTTTTCCAACACCTTGCCTGCAGCAAAAACTTTTTTAAAATATGGCTATGGCAAGTAGACTTTTTAATGGGGTAGTGATACCTCTTTTTCCTGAGATGCTACAGATTGTTCAGGGTGAAGGGTCAGTAAACCCAACTGAGCCCCAACACACCCATTGTGGTTCCTAATATTATCCATACACCCCCAGTCACCACAACCTATAGGAGAAGAACCAGAAAGGAGACTATGGTCCCTCAGCCTAGTCATCCTACTCAGACCTTTGTAGCAGATGAGGCTATCCATGGTGATAGTATGGATGGGGCTTACACTACTGCTTCTGGCTTAGTAGCTGGGCAGGCCAGTGTAAACATCATTAAGACCCCTACCATGGCAACATCTAATGTGCCAAGTCCTCAAAGACTTGCCACGGGTGATGTAACCCCAAGCCAAATGGAATATTTGGGTGGTTCAGGAGTACATCCAAGTCCAACTAGGGCAGAAACTGAATCTATGCCCCTTGATTCACCTCTCCTAGCAGGTAACACAGCTAGAAGTGATGAGGGCAGCTCTAAACTTAATGAATTGATGGAATTATGTATCAAGTTGTCTGACAAGGTGGTAAGTTTGGAGGATGAGCTCAAAAGTCACAAAAGGAATTTTGCCCTGGTCTACACCAAGTTAATTACAAGAGTAAAGATATTGTAGGATCAAGTCAAGAAGAACAAGGGCAAAAGATCAAAGCTGGTACTATCTACAAGTTCTTCAAGTTCTGGTTCAGATTCAAAGTCAGATGATGGTGATGATTCTCCCAAACAGGGGAGGAAAATGAGGAAATCAAGGAAGACAAGATCACAAACTTAGGGGAGGACATTGGAGTTTGATGAAGAAGGTACTGGTGGTAATGGTGATCAACAAGAAGGTACTGGTGGAGGTAATGAAGATATGGATATGGGTGAGCAAAGTGGTACTGATCAACAACAACAAGGTACTACTGAAGTAATAGAAGCAGTACAAACTGCTAAAGATAAGGGTAAAGGTATTATGGTTGAAGATGAGCCACAACCTAAGAAGATCAAGCCCAGAACACAAATGCAGATAGATTATGATGCAGAAGTGGCAAGGAAATTCCTGAGGATGAAGTGGCAAGCTTTATGGAAGCTAAGAGGATGGAAAAAGAAAGAATGGCTTCTGATGCTATTATAGCACAAGAATCACTTAAAGATCAGATACAACATTTAATTAATATTGATATAGTTGTGAGGGAAAAAGCCTTGGAGCTACTTGCAGATGAGAGTCTAAGTATTCAAGCAAGATCAGCTCTACTTGCAGATTTCATTATTCTAGGAGTGAAGAAGTGGCTTTGGAGGATATCATGGAGAATATTAGGAAAAATCAAAGTCAAAAGAGAAAAAGAAAACCAACAAAAGCTCAGATTATAAGTGGGATGAAGATGTATCTAAGGAATCAAGCTTATTGGAAGGCATATCAGTCGAAAGGAAAATCTAATGAGGAAATTAAGTATATGTACTACAATGCATACAGAAGAGCTCAGAAATTTATTCCTTGGGACACAGATACAAGAACACCAAAAAGACTCAAGGTTGCTATAACACCACCTAAATTATGAAATAACAGCGGAAGACTAATCGGGGTATTATTGTGAGGATCGAAGTCATAATTATAGAAAATGGCTCGAAAGAGACATTTTGAAAATATAGGGCCTTTATATTAATTCAGTTACAAAAGTTTCATATCAGAGTTGGTGAAATCCTTAAAGGAAATAGTATTTTGAACTGAATTACATGTTTTATTTCACACCATGACAAAAGATAAGTTATTGCTCGCTCCATGCCCTTGCTGCTCTGCTAATTACCTGAGATAAAAATGCTTAAAAGTCAACAAAAAAGTTGAGTGAAATCATAGAGTTTGTAATTTGTAATCAGTTTGAAACACAAGTAAGATTGTATTGGAAATATAATCAGTTTGAAAAAGTAATATCGCAGTCATATATATATATATATATATATATATATATATATATATATATATATATATATATATATAGCCCTAAGTCTCATGATACGCAAACGTTAACAATGTACCGCACCAACGGAAAGAACAATCCAAATTAATGGCATGAGTTATGGCCCTCTATAGGAGAATGCCGTCTTCCTATTTTGAATTCTCAAATAAAGTGCATTTGGTTGCCTAACCGGCTAACACAAATGGGGCGTCAGCTACCGATAGTTCTATTCACTATATTCGCGTTCACTCGCAAGTGATTAATGGTTCATGATGGGAGGGACTTGTAATAATGGCAAAAGTAATGGTAACTTAGGCAATATAAATCAGGTATAACATTCAGAAAAATACTTGAAATCAGTTTATAGCATGTATCTCCCTCACGGAGTATAAAATTGTTAAACAAGTAAATGTGAGGCTATGACTCACCTTGAGCGTATCTGGCAAGGTGGAATTATGAAATTAAGTAAGATTAAGGATGGGATTACGGAAGCGGCTTTAACACAGAACCTGAATAAATAGGGAAGTCTGAGAATCTGACTTAATACGACTAGTGGATGTGAAAGTGAGTAACGATTAATGATTTGATCGCTGAAGTGAGAGTGTGATATCCTTAAAATGCTTAAAGTTATATAATATTATCTTATTTTTATTTCTTTAATCCAAAAATAACATTTCCTCAAAAGTGGTGAAACGAAATGTGAAGTTAAATCATTCAAAATCTCGTTATATATAATTAACGTAACGTTAAATAATAAGTAAATGAAATATACAAAAATGCACGTGACGTGATGGGAAATCGTAAAATGGAAAATAGAAATAAGAATGACAAATATATTCTGTTGGTCCTTGTCCTTTTCCTGTTTTTACACTTTTTACCCTAACGGCGTTAGCGTTACACCGTTAGTCCTTAGTTAAGTATAAATTGCATTTATAGTCCACTACTTGTCCAAAGTTACATTCTGAGCTTAAAATTCAGTATAATATCAGTTTCTACCTTAAAGATTCTGTTTTTACAGTTTCAGTCCCTATTTTTAACAGTTGATAGTTTTGGTCCTTGTAAGTGAAATTAATTCGCATTTTTAGTCCAAATGTACAAAAAAAATGTCTGAAAAATTATACGAATTTTTCTGCGACTTATTTAAGTTTATTAAAGCTTATTTCAACAGCTTATATGGCAAAAGAGCTTATTTTTCTCTTGTTGGGCTTTTAACGAGCCATTTTAAAGTCCATTAACGTTTTAAAAACCGTGAGCTTTGAGACGAGTTAGGCTTATCTCTAGGCTCCTTTTTAATGTTCTAATTTCATATCAAAAGGTTTAAATAAGCCAGCTTATCTTATTTGCTTAAAAAGTGTTTAATGGGCTTAATAGCCCATTTCGGATTTTATTAATTGTTTTTGAAATGAGTCTGTCGCTTTACTTTGATCAAATTAGAGGGTCTAGATGTGCTTATATTTATAAGTTATATATACGAAACTTGTAGCTAGCAACGTGGTCTAATAGGTCGTGTAAAAATATAAGGTGGTCATTAAGTCAAATTTTATTATACGGGGTCGTTTTTAGGGCGACTTGGGACATGTATTCTGAGTAAAAGACTTAGAAAAATTTCTAAGTGTTTCAGTTTTATACGTTTTGAACATGGTACAAAATGAGTGCGAAAGATGCATGTAACGTTAATATAAAAGTGAGATGAGTGTGTATCGTGACTCCTAGGCCTTCCACAAGGGAGGCTAGTCACTTTTAGTGTTCTATACGTGAATGGGTACGTAAATAAATAAGCCAAAATATATACGTTCGAGTGATAGGTGTATGGTGATATAATAATGTATGAAATGAATTGAAAAGAGGTTGTGGATACTTACTACACCTCTAGGGTGGTAGAGAGTCGTGTGAGAATGAATAGAACACAAGAAAATAATCCCACGATCGTTATAACCCAAAATACGTTATATATCAAACCATTATTCTTTTCGAAAAGCTCCTAAACGAGCTTGTGAGATCTTATGGTCTTCCAGAGGTATTTTTGAGAGTGAGAGAGAGTTAGAATGAAGATATTGAGTGAGTTTTTAAAGGTGGTGATCTAGGGAATAAGTTATACGTATTTTATAATACGTATTGTGTTATATTAAGTCTTAAAACATCCCCCACTTGTTCTAACTATACATGGCAGAGATTTTTTGGACTTTAGATAGATTTTACTGACAATGTGCCAACAAGAATGTGTGGTAGTGAGGGTTAAACAATGGATTTCGACATGTATATACATATGTCGACTATAATTTAAATGTGTATAAGAAATGGGTTCTAGCGTGTAACATGGATAACTTGGGTGATAAATGTATTTAATAACTCACTAATGATGAAACATTAATATTAGAATGGAGTGGAAACAAGTTCGGGTCAAAACGGATTATTTTGTGAAAATGTGTATGTCGAATGGTTGTTCAAAGGCCAATCACTTTGGTCATTTAAAATGTATCAAACGTTGATATTAGGAGCTAATATTTTGCACCCTATTTCTTTGGTGGGAGGACAAAGAGGAGGTGCAATAATATGTACATGTCGTGTTTAAAATTTGGAAGAAAACAAGGGCGTTTGGAATGCTCCTGAGTCGACTAAAAATGTAATAAAAAGAGAAGTTGGGCTTTTGGGTGGCTAATGAACAGTAACCGGATAGGGTTGGTATAGTTTGACCCATGTGATGTTTATTATGTATATTTTGATTTTGTGAATCGCGTGTGAGCTCGTCCCGTTATTTGGTGAATTATGTGATAACGTGATCATGTTAAAATAATATAATAAGGAAAATTTTAAATTTTCCCGTAAAAATGGTGATTAAAAATAGTGACGGAGATTAATATATAATTAAATGTTGTTAATTGTAGTGAGATTTTTGCAGTTTGCTACAGTACCCACTCGTCATTCTGAATTCCGTCCCGGAATTCAAGTTTTAAGTGATTTCTAGGGTAAGGGGTTATGAAAAAAGGGTTGTCGAGAATTTCTATTCGGAAATTGAGAAAACGAAATTTTGTTAGATTTATTCGTACTAGATAAAATAAATTTGAACGTTTGGTCAACTAAAGAATCCAAGGGCTGTGAATAGTGATAATAATGGTAAGAAATAGTGAAAAATCAACTGCTATGAATAGTGTTCCAACGGTCGTGAATAGTGAATCCTAACGGTCGTGAATAGTACAATGCAACGGCTAGTTTTTGTTTCTAACGGCTAGTTTTTGCCTATATATACTCCATTTTAATTTCCATTCTTCCACCAAACATATATCTTTCATTTATCATCTCCAAAATGCCGCACCTTATTACTACTCTCACGATCGTGTACGTTGTTGCTGTTGCCATTTATTTGGCTTATGCTCCGGAAGAAGATTTCGCATTCTTGGTCGGGATCTTAATGTTTGTCGTTCCACTAGTGGTCCTAGCCATTGTCGTGGATCAGACATGGGGGAAATAGATAGTAGGAGGGTTGAAATAAATTGTTGTAAATTTAGCACTACCGATGCTAATTATATCGCCATGTATTAATCTTCGTAGATTCTAATAAAATTTACGCTATTTGTGTTTTCCATATATCCTTGTGAATTGTTGTGATCCTCTAATTCATACTTATGTCGGGTTTCTTTAATTGGGATGATGGGTACTAGGTGTAGATATCTATAGTAGGTTTGCAATAGGTGCATTTTATCTTGTCATAAAACTCGCTTTTGAATGAAGATTTTTATTAGAAATTTTGAAAAGATGACCGTTTCATTCATGACATGATTCTTCCCAAATTTGACATAGGTAGCTAGGCTATGTAAAATTGAGGACCAATGATGTGATGCTTGGCTCCGTCAAAGTAGTTTTATGTTTTTCAAGAGGTTTTAGATGGTGTTCAACGTGTTGTTTTTGTAAAATAACAACATAATTATTTTTCAAAAGAATGAGAAAATTTTTGGTTCACACTACTGTGATGGGAATTTCTAGGGTGATAATAGGGTATCCTTGAACTAAATCTTAGGGTTCGTGTGAGAATCTTACAAGATGGTAATAGTCTACCGTTCGTTCAGGAATGATGTTAACCAAATTTCTAAGCGAATATCAATGTATTGTTACGTAATGATTATGAATAAGGTAAATGGAATAGAAACTGAAATTAAACGTAGGTTATGATTATTATGGATATAATACAAAATAGAGATTTCATATGGTAGAAAGGTAGTTGTTACACTTAGGTTACATCCATCATACCTAAGGTAAAGTACAAAAGGAAATACATCTTAGAAATTTTAAACTACGGTTTATTTTACAACAGGGATTTCTTCTTCCGTTTAAACATTTGTGTCATCCTTTGATGTTGTTAATGTTCTAAGGAGCTTCCATTCTCTTCCACTGGTCTTGTCGTTCTAATTGGTATTCTGTTTTGGGCATTGGCTCTTGTAGTGCCCCTGCTCGCCACACCCATAGCACACTATTTCTGATGTTTGTGAATCTGCACCCATGGCTCTGCAGTCGTTAGTTTTATGGCCCATTTTTTGGCACTTTCCGCATCGGTCAGGACAAGGCCCAGTGTGATGCATCCTGCATCGGTTACACTGGGGTAGTGTCCCGGCATAGCCCTTTCCTTCGGTGGGCACAGCCACATAAGCCCTGGCGGTTTCCTAACATAGTTTCTGCTGGTGACGGTGGTTATTTTGGTTTTACTGATAGTTGTTGTGGTTGTTATTGTTTTCGTTCTTGTTGTTGTTGTTGTTGTTGTTGTGAGTGGTGGTTCCATGATCATTTAGCTTTCTCTTATGATCATTGTTGTCGGAGGTAGAACCCCGTTTGATTTCTCGATCCAATAATCGTTGGGCAAGTGTGATTGCGTCTTCAAGAGTTTTTGGGTTTGATGAGATGACGTTCCCCTCAATCCTCTGGGGTAGTCCCTCCACGTACCGTTCCAATGTCTTCTCCATGTCCGGCACCATAGCTAGACATAACACTGACAAATCCTGGAACTTCCAGTTGTAGGTTTTCAGATCATTGCCTTTCACTACTAGTTGATGAAATTCATCCTCTAGTTTCCTTATCTCCATCCGAGGACAGTATTTCTTCAACATCTTCTTTTTCAACTTAGTCCAGGAGAGTTGGAATGCTTCATCTTGGCCCATGGTTTGTGCGGTGGCATTCCACCACGACAATGCTTCTCCCTGAAGAGCTCCTTTAGCAAAGGTGACTTTGCTATTATCAGGACAGCCGCTCCTCTTGAAAACCGTTTTTGTATGCTCAAACCATTGAGCCAGTTCTGTCACTCCTTCTAACCCCTTGAAGTTAGTTGGTTTACAAACCATGAAATCTTTGTAAGTACATTTATGAGGTGCTGATGCCTCGTTCTTAGCTGTTGCCCCGATGTTGTTGCTTGAGCGTCCTGCTGCCTAAGCTTCAAAAGCTGCAGCGATGCCATCTGCTAACATCTTCTGGACATCTTCAGGAGTCATTGCTACGGAAGTGGCAATTGCATTCCTTGTACGAACCATATTTCTATTAATACCGCAAGAAACATAGATTTAGAATTCACATAATGATGATGTTAGAACGATTTGTGTAATGGGGAAGCAAGTACATGAGTTCTAACAATATTGTCACAATGTGAAGTTATGATTAGATTGAAAATCACAAAACTTACGACATGTTTGGGTACTAGCGTAAGTAAATGATCAGTTTTTGGTGTAAGATTCCTAAGGAACAAACTGATTCATCTACAAAAGCTGAAGTTCAGCAACTTTCTCTACATTCATCAAGTTTATTCTAACCTGAAGCTTTCTCCAGTCTCGAAGACTTGAGCTGGGGGGTAAAGCCAGGGGGAAATGGTAATGATGGTGAAGATGGATGAATAGTATTTGATATACGATCCCGGCTCGGAGAAGGTATATCCTCCTCGGGGGTCGGTTCCCGCTGATGGGGTGTGAATGGATATGTCTGGGTGCAAAGGTCGAATAGATGGTCGGTTCATAAGGGTGGTAAGGCATGCTGGTACTCTGGTTATATCGGTGGTGTAAATCCGATCATATCTAAATGAGAAGTATGAGAGTAAGGTGGAAAGGGTGGTAAAATCGGCACTAATCGTATTTGTACCCTCTTACGAGGTGTATGCTTCCTAACTGCCTGTTGGGGTATTTTCGGTATAGCTGCACAAACGGTTCAAGCTCGTAAGGTGCTAACGTCCTAACTTCCTTGCCTCGAAAAGATGGTGAAAGAGGGGGTGGAATAGGAAAAGGTGTATCATCTGCAGGAAGGTACTGCTGACTCTTCATGTATGTGTCATCAACAGGTGGGATGTAAAAAAAGGCATATGAATTGATATCATGATGTGGTGGTGGGATATGTGCTGGTAAGGCTAGCACATATGGGTCCTCAAATAAAGGTGTAGCGGCGAATTCACCCTCCTCACAGGGCTCCGTCTCGTCTGATGAAGTATCTGGTGCTAAGGCTGCTAAGGCGTTAGGAACTAGTGGTGAAGTAACTGATGCTAAGGAGTTATCGGATTCTGAATCCGATGATATGCTAAAATGCGAGACTGGTGACATGGTACTGTAGTAACCCGTAAATAGTAAAAATAAATAATCATTAACATCAAGGGAGTAAAATCTATTGTGCGAAGATTAGGGTAAAATAATCTTAATAAGTAATGTACTGAGCGCGGTAGCAAGCAGGCACGGAGGGCGTAAGGTAATATGGTGTAAAATTTATTCATTTGAAAGTGTAGTTATAGTCCAATATTTGAAAATATTTGGTTCTCTATAACTATAGCTCTGATACCAATCTGTAACACCCCCTAAATTATGAAATAACAGCGGAAGACTAATCGGGGTATTACTGTGAGGATCGAAGTCATAATCATAGAAAACGGCTCGAAAGAGACGTTTTGAAAATATAGGTCCTTTATATTAATTCAGTTACAAAAGTTTCATATCAGAGTTGGTGAAATCCTTAAAGGAAATAGTATTTTGAACTGAATTACATGTTTTATTTTACACCATGACAAAAGATAAGTTATTGCCCGCTCCATGCCCTTGCTGCTCTGCTAATTACCTGAGATAAACATGCTTAAAAGTCAACAAAAATGTTGATTGAAATCATGGAGTTTAAAATTTGTAATTAGTTTGAAACACAAGTAAGATTGTATTGGAAATATAATCAGTTTGAAAAAGTAATATCGTAGTCATATATATATATATATATATATATATATATATATATATATATATATATATATATATATATATATATATATATATATATATATTGCCCTAAGTCCCATGATACGCAAACGTTAACAATGTACCGCACCAACGGCAAGAACAATCCAAATTAATGGCATGAGTTATGGCCCTCTATAGGAGAATGCCGTCTTCCTATTTTGAATTCTCAAATAAAGTGCATTTGGTTGCCTAACCGGCTAACACAAATGGGGCGTCAGCTGCAAATAGATCTATTCACTATATTCGCGTTCACTCGCAAGTGATTAATGGTTCATGATGGGAGGGACTTGTAATAATGGCAAAATTAATGGTAACTTAGGCAATATCAATCAGGTATAAAATTCAGAAAAATACTTGAAATCAGTTTATAGCATGTATCTCCCTCACGGAGTATAAAATTGTTAAATATGTAAATGTGAGGCTATGACTCACCTTGAGCGTATCTGGCAAGGTGGAATTATGAAATTAAGTAAGATTATGGATGAGATTATGGAAGCGGCTTTAACACAGAACCTGAATAAATAGGGAAGTCTGAGAATCTGACTTAATACGACTAGTGGATGTGAAAGTGAGTAACGATTAACGATTTGATCGTTGAAGTGAGAGTGTGATATGCTTAAAATGCTTAAAGTTGTATAATATTATCTTATTTTTATGTCTTTAATCCAAAAATAACATTTCCTCAAAAGTTGTGAAACGAAACGTGAAGTTAAATCGTTCAAAATCTCGTTATATATAATTAACGTAACGTTAAATAATAAGTAAATAAAATATACAAAAATGCACGTGACGTGATGGGAAATTGAAAAATGGAAAATAGAAATAAGAATGACAAATATATTCTGTCGGTCCTTGTCCTTTTCCTGTTTTTGCAGTTTTTACCCTAACGACGTTAGTGTTACACCGTTAGTCCTTAGTTAAGTATATATTGCATTTATATTCCACTACTTGTCCAAAGTTACATTCTGAGCTTAGAATTCAATATAATATAAGTTTATACCTTAAATATTCTGTTTTTACAGTTTTAGTCCCTATTTTTAACAGTTGACAGTTTTGGTCCTCGTAAGTGAAATTAATTTGCATTTTTAGTCCAAATGTACATAAAAATGTGGGAAAAATTATACGAATTTTTCTGTGACTTATTTAAGTTTATTAAAGCTTATTTCAATAGCTTATATGGCAAAAGAGCTTATTTTTCTCTTGTTGGGCTTTTAACGAGCCATTTTAAAGTCCATTAATGTTTTAAAAACCGTGAGCTTTGAGACGAGTTGGGCTTATCTCTAAACTCCTTTTTAATATTCTAATTTCATATCAAAAGGTTTCAATAAGCCGGCTTATCTTATTTTCTTAAAAAGTGCTTAATGGGCTTAACAGCCCATTTCGGATTTTATTCATTGTTTTTTAAATGAGTCTGTCGCTTTACTTTGATCAAATTAGAGGGTCTAGATGTGCTTATATTTATAAGTCATATATACGAAACTTGTAGCTAGAAACGTGGTCAAATAGGTAGTGTAAAAATATAAGGTGGTCATTAAGTCGAATTTTATTATACGGGGTCGTTTTTAGGGCGACTTGGGACATGTATTCTGAGTAAAAGACTTAGAAAATTTTCTAACTGTTTCAGTTTTGTACGTTTTGAACATGGTACAAAATGAGTGCGAAAGATGCATGTAACGTTAATATAAAAGTGAGATGAGTGTGTATCGTGACTCCTAGGCCTTCCACAAGGGAGGCTAGTCACTTTTAGTGTTCTATACGTGAATGGGTACGTAAATAAATAAGCCAAAATATATACGTTCGAGTGATATGTGCATGGTGATATAATGACGTATGAAATGAATTAAAAAGAGGTTGTGGATACTTACTACACCTCTAGGGTGGTAGAGAGTCGTGTGAGAATGAATAGAACACAAGAAAATAATCCCACGATCATCATAACCCAAAATACGTTATATATCAAACCCTTATTCTTTTCGAAAAGCTTCCAAACGAGCTTGTGAGATCTTCTGGTCTTCCAGGGGTATTTTTGAGAGTGAGAGAGAGTTAGAATGATGATATTGAGTGAGTTTTAAAAGGTGGTGATCTAGGGAATAAATTATACGTATTTTATAATACGTATTGTGTTATATTAAGTCTTAAAACATCCCCCACTTGTTCTAACTGTACATGGCAGAGATTTTTTGGACTTTAGATAGATTTTACTGACAATGTGCCTACAAGAATGTGTGGGAGTGAGGGTTAAACAATGGATGTCGACATGTATATACATATGTCGACTAGAATTTAAATGTGTATAAGAAATGGGTTCTAGCGTGTAACATGGATAACTTGGCTGTTAAATGTGTTTAATAACTCACTAATGATCAAACATTAATATTAGAATGGAGTGGAAACAAGTTCGGGTCAAAACAGATCGTTTTGTGAAAATGTGTATGTCAAATGGGTGTTCAAAGGCCAATCACTTTGGTCATTTAAATCGTATCAAACGTTGATATTAGGAGCTAATATTTTGCACCCTATTTCTTTGGTGGGAAGACAAATAGGAGGTGCAATAATATGTACATGTTTTTGATGTATCGTAAGTGAGTACAAGTTTTAAATTTATAAAGGTCGAATTACCGAATCTAGGAACAACACATACGAGCATGCGAACTCGTCCGTTATAGCAAGATTGTGATGGTAAGTCAGGATCGTTCACAGGGAATTGTGTAGTGAATCGAATTGTAAGCTACTAGAAGTAAATTCCTTAACAAGTAATGAAAAATAGAATAATTCAAATGATTAAAACTACACTTGCTTAGACTAGTATACTACTCTTTGATAAGCATGATTGTGATAACTTTGGACAACATGTTGGTTATGATAATTAGTTTGGTGAACTAATCTATTGTTTCTACAAATTAAACCTTCGTCAAGATTTTAGTTCATAAAAACAAGCATTACGTTTAACCACTCAATTCAAGATCAATTCAAGGTTCATAAGTTGGTGTACCTTAAACACAAAAATCTACTTTTGCTTTATCAAATAGCTTAGGAAATGGTCAATACAAAAGGTAACCAATCATAGACAAAAGGTCACAATTGATAGTAAACTATTAATCTTTCGACCCTTGAAATAGTTTACCATCAATCCTATTTTTGATAGACAAAAGCATTCTCATTACAACCACAATTAACTTTCTTTGTTTAATCAAGAATAATGGGTAAAAATAATCATTCATAGACAAATGATTATAACTAGTTGAATAACAATAGTTCTTTCGACCCTTAAGATAATTAGCAACTAGTTAAACTTGATTCAACAAATGTCACTACGAAACTTAATCACGATTGGATCTTAGAATCAACTTGAAATTGAATTAAAACATGTTATCACAATCATACGCAAATCAATAAGCAATACACATCATCTAAGCAAGTGCACAAAGGCACTAGCCACTCATAGCATACATGAACATAATCTCAGAACTTTGAACATTAGAAACCATAATTGAAAGTCTTATAATGATTGGAAATAGATTACAAATGATAAGGTAATGATACCCAAAGTATTGATGTTGACTTCTTGATGTTTTGACCTCCAAATGTTGACTTCTTGACCCTCCAAAACTTCCTGGACTTCTAAGGACGAATTTGAGAGTATTTTGATGAGTGGTTGATGATTAAAAGGTTTATTGATTAAGAATAGCACACTTGATACTCCACAAATGGTCCTATTTATACTACTCCCAAGGGTCTTGGTTCATTAATGCTTCCCTTGGCCTCCAAGTAGAATAGAATAGACTAGAAGGATCAATGGAAGGCTTTAGAACCGGATGTATGAAGAGACAAAACTTAATGATGAAGTTTGGCAAATCAGCAGGCTTCCAACCGATCGGTTGGTCTTCGGAATTGCCTCCATCCGATTCGGTTGCGGGCAGCATCCGATCGGATGGAGTGCTGCTGTTTACTCTTTTTAGACTTTTGTCGTCTTGGCTTGTTTCTTACTTTTTGGTCCTTGGTTCTTCATCCTAACTTGATCTTTTCTTCATCTTTGAAGCTTATCAACATGAATACTTGGACCTTCATTCTTTGAAATGCCTTTTTGATTGGGTCTTGGCATAAGAATCTTCGCACTTTCATAAATATTTCCTTCTTTCTCATTTTTCTCATCTTTTTCTTCCTTTTTCCTGTTTTTGGCCACATATACTTTGCAAACACACTTTGGTACGATTTAGTAACAAAAGCATATAAATATAACCAAATAACATGCATAAAAACATGAATAACACTACCAAAAACATGTACAATTTGAGTGTTATCATATTCCCCCACACTTAAACTTTGCTTGCCCTCAAGCAAATCTAGAAATAAAAACAATTATCCACATGGTACACAGATATGTTTAAAAAGATGTGATGCAAATCTATCAAGTACGGGTACAAGTTAGATTCATCATTTTAGGCTTTTATGGTTGAAGCATCGAGATGTTTGACAATACCCAAATGATTTTCTTGCTTGATATACATTACTAAACACCTCACGAAAGAAAATGAAATATAATTCACTCAAAACACTCATTTGTATGGTTGGTGGAGTATATAAGAGAAATCACACTCATTTGCTCAGTCATGATTTAAATATTACCATAAGCTTGTACAAGAAACAAAACTACACCGAAATGGTGTGAGCACCAAGTATAGATATCAAAGAGGGCTTTTATTCGGGTTTAAGGTTTCAAGGGTTAAGCAAGACTGATGTGCAACTACCTTATGCAAAACATAATAGATCGCTAACAACGAATTCTCGCATCACCAAATAACGGATGGTCACTAAAATACACACTAGATCGCTAGCAACGTTATCTAATTCCTCAAGAAATCGGATGGTCACTACATGTCCATACACTTGATAATTTCACAAAGTCAAAAGGGTAGGGATAAGGCATGGGATATATTTTAGAAAAGGTTGAAAGTAATGAATATACAAACTAGTCAAAGTCTACTGCCCAGATGTTACTAGCTATTTCGAACCGCTATCATGCATTCTTGAAAAACTCCATACTTGATTGCACTTTACATTATTTCATAGCTCATTGGCTATTTTTGTCACCTTATTGTTGCGATGACTTATTCTCTCTATTTTTCCTTTTTTTTTTCTTTTTTTTTTTGGAACTTGTCATCTTATAGTTGCGATGATTTCATTTGGATAACTACTTTTGGAGTTCGCAACTTTCTTCGTACTTTCATGATTTCCCACATAACGTCCATCTTGCCAAATAGCTAGCAACCAACCAAGACTTGACTAAAGGTAAGGCTAGGCTAAAGTGTAAAATCTTTTTGTATTTTTCTGGATTTTATCAACAGAAAAAGATAGGCTCAGAGGGTGTAACTAGGGGTATCTAGCGTTAAAGATAAACGCTAACAAAAGGGTTCATACTGGTGGTTAACTAGTCAATGCAACTAGCTAAATATCAATTTGGAAGGCTTATTTTGGTTAAATCCTAAGGTTGCCTCTTATCACGCATATATACTTATATCACAAATGAAAAAGTGATCTCACAACGGTCTCATAATGATTTACAAGCACAAGTTCTAGAATAAATAAAATCACCGGCAAACTCATAGCATAAAGATTCAAAGCATAAAAGATGTATGCTTTATACGAAACAGGCTTAATTTCCTCACAATGTAGTGGAAAGGGTTATAATATGTGCTAGCTAATGTTATCGATTCCAGAATGGATTGCAATATTAATCAGGACACATCTCAATTTTTCAAAAGTTATAGGTTTTACCAGTGAATAGATCCAGTTACTCTAATATATAATCCTTAAAATGACAAAGAACTAGATCACAAGGGCAACCAAAATTTAAAATTTAGCTCGGAATTTACAATTTATCCTTATTTTCCTATTCACCCCCCCCCCACACACTTAAGTTAAGCATTGTCCTCAATGTGATAAACGAAAGGAATGAAAATAGGGAAATAGGAGAATAAACCATATTTTCTTGCTCCAGAAGATTTTTCGATCCAAGTGTCCATACTTTGTAATCATTACCTGCAGTAATCTTAAAACAAAAGAAACATACGAAATATGTCTACGTTTTATTAAAAGTTAGTGATACACACCCACACTTAAGTTCAACTAAGGGATTAGAGAAACTTTGGGATAGAACCACTTTTGAAAAATAAACTAAGAAGTAAAATCGCAAATAGAAAACACACGGGTTGCCTCCCGAGGAGCGCTTGTTTTATTAACGAGTCATCAGCCGGACTCGAACTTCCTTCTTGCTACGTTGGTGTAATTTTTGGTTTCTTCCTTGAGACTTTTGGAACATACACCACGTTTCCTATCACTATTCCTTCTCCAGTTTCATCTATGTTCTCCAATTTTATTCTTTCCCAAGGTCTAGGAAGAACATCATAGATATAACCAGATTCTTCGGCCCAAGGAGTGTTTTTCTTGAAATCGGCCGGAAAGGGTGCCATGAATGTTATTACTTCATATTCTGATTCAGGCGGAATCTCTTTGATAGAAATCTCGTTCATTTGCTCCTTATCATAATACAATTTAATTCGGTGGCCATTAACAAAGAAACTTCCACCTTGTTTGTCATGTAATTCAACATACCCAGATGGAAATCCATGTTTCACTATATATGGGCCGAACCATTTTGGTTTTAGCTTAAGTGCTTTGAACTTGTATTTCATATTAAAAAGCATAACTTTGTCTCCAGCTTTGAATTCTTTTCGGATTCGAAGCTTTCTGTCATGATACGGTTTGGTTCTAGCTTTATAGAGCTTGGAGTTCTCATAAGCTTGGAGTCTTAGTTCATCGAGTTCATGCAATTGCAAAAAATCTCTTCTCTCCAACTATTTTGAGATCAGGGTTACAGCTTCTGAGTGCCCAGTAAGCGCGATGTTCGATTTCGAACGGCAAATGACAGGTTTTTCTATACAAAAGTCTGTATGGTGTTGTACCAATTGGAGTTTTATAAGCCATACGAAATGCCCACAGAGCATCATCGAGTTTTCTCGACCAAACAGCGGGATTGTCTTTGACCATTTTTTCAAGTATTCTTTTTAAGGCTCTGTTGGTATTTTCGACTTGACCACTGGTCTGAGGGTGATAAGCTGTGGCGAAATGATGATGTACTCCATATCGTTTCATAATTTTCACCATTTGTTTGTTACAGAAATGGGTTCCTCGATCACTTATTAAAGCTTTGGGAATTTCATAACGAGCGAAAAGCTTTTTGAGAAAATTTACAACAACTCGTGCATCATTTGTGGGTAGAGCTTCTGCTTCATCCCATTTGGAAACGTAATCAATTGCAACGAGAATATATTCGTATTTCTGCGATTTAGGAAAGGGTCCCATAAAATCGATTCCCCAAATATCGAATATTTCACATACTTGAATGCACTTTTGAGGCATTTCATCTCTACGAGAAAGACTACCGGATTTTTGGCAAGCATCGCAGTTTTGAACAAGAGTATGAGCTTCTTTGAAAATAGTCGGCCAATAGAATCCAGCATCAAAAACTTTTTTAGCTGTGGTGGAAGGACCATAGTGTCCCCCAGTCGGGCCATGATGGCATTCATCAAGAATTCTTCTTGTTTCAGAACCAGAAACACATCTTCTTATCATTCTATCAGGACACATCTTGAAAATATAGGGCTCTTCCCAATAGTAGTGTTTTAGTTCTGAAAAGAATTTACTTCGTTGGGCATGAGTTAATCCTTTTTTGAGAATTCCTCCAACGAGGTAATTTGCATAATCAGCAAACCATGGAATTTCTTTTTCATCGACTGTATCAACAGTCATGAGAGTTTCATCAGGAAAATAATCGTCAATCTCGTCTTCCTTTAACTCTTCCAAGTTTGGATTCTCAAGACGAGACAAATGATCAGCAGCTAGATTTTCTGCTCCTTTCTTATCTTTGATTTCGATGTCAAATTCTTGGAGTAGCAAAATCCATCGGATAAGACGCGGTTTTGCATCTTGTTTGGCAAACAGATATTTGAGCGCTGAATGATCAGTGAACACAATTGTTTTCGAAAGCACAAGATAAGATCTGAACTTGTCGAAAGCAAAAACAACGGCTAACAATTCTTTCTCCGTAACCGTATAATTTTGTTGCGCATTGTTGAGTGTTTTGCTAGCAAAGTATATAGGACGAAAATGTTTTCAATGTTTCGAATGCCTTCATGCAATCTGCATTGAAGTCAAAAACATAATCTTTTTCTAGAAGTTTCGTCATTGGACGAGATATTTTGGAAAAGTCCTTAATGAAACGACGGTAAAAACCGGCATGTCCTAGAAAACTTCTAACGGCTTTAACGTTTGTTGGAGGTGGTAATTTGGTGATAACATCGATTTTTGCTTTGTCAACCTCCATTCCTGCACTGGAAATTTTGTGTCCTAGCACAATTCCTTCAGTCACCATGAAATGGCATTTTTCCCAGTTGAGAACAAGATGTGCAGCTTCGCATCTTTCGAGCATTTTGTCGAGATTAGAAAGACAAGCTTCAAATGAGCTTCCAAAAACTGAAAAGTCATCCATGAAAACTTCCATCGATGTTTCAAGCATGTCTTGAAATATAGCAATCATACATCTCTGAAAAGTCGCAGGTGCATTACACAAACCAAAAGGCATACGCAGATAATCGTAAGTTCCAAAGGGACATGTGAATGTAGTCTTTTCTTGATCAACAGGATCAATGGGAATTTGTAAATATCCTGAAAAACCATCAAGGAAACAAAAGTACTCTTTCCCTGCTAATCTCTCAAGCATTTGATCCATGAACGATAAAGGAAAATGATCTTTTCTGGTGGCTTTGTTTAATTTTTTGTAATCAATACATACTCACCATCCTGTGACAGTTCTAGTAGGAACTAATTCATTCCGTTCGTTAGTCACAACAGTCATTCCTCCTTTTTTCCGAACACAGTGAACTGGACTCACCCAAGGACTATCCTCGATGGGGTAAATGATACCAGCATCAAGAAGTTTGATGATTTCTTTTTTAACAACTTCTTTCATGTTGGGATTGAGTCGACGTTGTCTTTCTACAACGGGTTTTGCATCTTCTTCGAAATTGATTTTGTGTCTACAAAAACCAGGACTGATTCCTGGGATATCAGATGTTTTCCATGCAAAAGCTCTTTTATGCTTCTTAAGAACAGAAATGATGCATTCTTTTTCCTTATCTTTGAGCAACGAAGATATGACTACTGGAAGAAGTGATTTATCCTCCAAGTAAGCATACTCAAGATTTTCGGGAAGTGGTTTCAGCTCAAGATCAGTTGGTGGTTCTTGAAGAGATGTTTTGATTCTCAATTGATCATTAAAAGTGATTTCCTCAAAATCTTCTTCTATTTCTCCTTCTTCAACTTCCATTTCTTCTTCTTCAAACTTTACTTCCATAAAATCAGTGAATTCCTTATCAAAGTTTGTTTTACTAATTTTTTCTGAAGTAGTCATGAATGGATCCGAATCGTCAAGTAATGCATCCAATTCCTCCTCAGTGACTTCATCGATTACATCAATGTTGAAACAAGTATCATCACTGGAATATGGATATTGCATTGCTTTATCGATTAAAAAGGTAATTCTATCTTCTCCAACTCCAAGATTGAGTTATTTTCCTTTTACTTTGATGATCGCATCAGCGGTGTTTAGGAAAGGTCTTCCTAAAATAAGAGGTACTCTACTATCTTCCTCCATTTCTAAGATCACAAAATCCACAGGAAAAATGAATTTACCAACTTGGACAAGCATATTCTCAGCAATTCCAACAGGATATTAGTACGAATGATTTGCTAAGCGAATACTCATCCTTGTAGGTTTCAAGGTATTGATGGAAAGTTTAGAATACAACGAATAGGGCATCAAATTGATACTTGCACCTAGATCGGCTAAAGCATCGCATGTGATGTTGTTTCCTAACGTGCATGGAATCAGAAAACTTCCGGGATCTCCGAGTTTCGGTGGAATTTTGTTTTGAACAATAGTTGAACATTCTTCATTCAGAAAGGTAGCGGATATTTGCTCCAACTTGTTTTTGTTATTAAGAAGTTCTTTCAAAAATTTCCCATAATTGGGCATTCCAGCTAAAACATCAACGAGGGGAACATTGAGTCTAACCTCTTTGATTATTTCAACAAACTTCTTGTAACGTTCTTCTATTTTTTCTTTCTTAAGGCTTTGAGGATATGGAATTTTTGGTGTATACGCCTTAACTGGTGGGATGGGTTTAGGTTGTGTTTCTGTGGTATTTTCCTTTTTGGCTTCTTCTTCCTCCTCACTATCATCATCGATGATCGTGGTATCATTTGGATTGCGTGGTGGATCATAAGAAAGACCACTTCTTGTGAATACAGCATTGATATGCTCATTTCGAGTCTGTGGTGGACGATAAGTTTTATCGTTCGATCCAGATGATGTTGGCTTAGGGTTGGTTTAGGTATTACTTGGCAACGAACCAGATGGTCGGGAAGAAATTTGATCAGAAAGTCTACCAAATTTGTTTTCAAGATCTTGAATAGATGCTTGATGATTTTTCTGTCCTTGCTCAACTTTGGTTTTGAGATTGAAAAATTGGTTCTTGACGAACTCATTGGTTGATTTTTGAGCAGTTACGAATTCTCTCATCATTTTCTCAAAATCTGATTCTTCCGTTTTTTTGTCAGAGGTTTATGGATTTTGATTGTCTACTCGTGGTTGAGAATCACGGTTGTTATCCCTTGGTTGGCGATCTTGCCAATTTACAGAATTTC
The DNA here is from genome assembly GCA_021014915.2 of Artemisia tridentata subsp. tridentata. Taxonomy (NCBI): domain Eukaryota; kingdom Viridiplantae; phylum Streptophyta; class Magnoliopsida; order Asterales; family Asteraceae; genus Artemisia; species Artemisia tridentata. Next base: position 72,168,962 of record CP139505.1, read on the forward strand.
ATCTGTAATAATTTCCATGATAACCGCCTCCATGGTATCCTCCTTGGACATAATTGGCTTCTCCTTCTTTGGGTTGGTCCATTGGTTAGTCGTCACATTCTGATGATGGGTGATTACCTCCATAATTGTTACAACCGTCTCGCATTTCTTTCATTTTTCCTTTAAGATCTTTGTATTACGAGTCGATTTTGGAAGTCAATGTTTCCATTTTCTCCATGAGTTTAGAGGTATCGGAACTTTCAGCAAAAGCAACAGTTTCTCATAAGGGTTTGGTTTTGGCATCTTTTGACCAGTCGAGTTTGAGAAGAACTCGGTCTTCTAGCAATTGGTATGCCTGGTTTGGAGTCTTATAAAGAAAAATTCCTCCAGCATCAAGAATTCCTTGAGATGCTTCATCTAGTCCATGGTAGAAGATTTGGATAATGGTTCCTCGTCCTAAACCATGTCCATGACAACTACGAAGTAAATCTTTCATACGAAGCCAGGCTTCGACGAGTGATTCGTTAAGGTTTTGTGTGAAAGCATGAATTTCTCCCATGAGTCGATCAAACATGGCAAGTGGAAAGAATCGGCTTACAAAAGCTTGCCTCATCTCCTCCCAAGTATTGATAGTTCCTGGGATTAATTCATTATACCACACTTTTGCGTCTCCAGCAAGTGATGATGGAAAAAGTTTGAGTTTAATGGCATCCACATTGGTGTCGCCATATCGGAACATGCCACAAATTTTGATGAATTCGGCAATATGTTTGTGAGGATCGGCCCTCAAACGGCCATCGAATTGACGATCTTTGATCATAGAAAGATAGTGACCTTTCACGGTGAAATTGTCACCTAGGTTGACGGTAACAATAGTAGCTCCAAGAGTGGGTGCTACGGTTCGGTTGACTTCCCACGTGGGTCTATCGTCAGCCATGGGAAAAGGTTGATCAGTAAATGGGTTATTGATGCGTGTGCTTGTTATGCTCTAATTTATATCCACGGTGTGTCGTTGTGGTTTTAGCAGTATTCAAGTTTTAAATTTATATTTAGCCGATTTATCAATAAAACACACACTTTAACGAGCAGTGTACCCGGTCAGTATGAATATAATGGTAAGTAGAGTGTCGATCACTAAGAGTGGAACGTATTATCTAGTTATTCTAATCAGTATTTTAATATCTTAAGTTAGCTGTACAACCTATTCTAACGCAAGGGGGTTCAGCCTGAGAGACTGGCACGGTTTGGTTATGATTAAATAATAAACTAAACTAATGAGCACGAATCAGCGATTAGCACACACGTACACAGATAGATACTAGAGACAATAAGAAGACCCTTCCTGATAATTAAGTAGCTTGTCACTTGTATTATTGCTAGTTTTATATGAAGTGTATGTAATTAACCCTTTCTCGTTGGCTCTAATCTTATCGGCGAGTAAACCCTTAATGATCACTTATGTCTATCCTACTTACCTTTCTTCCTACTTTTCTACAGACGATAGAATGCATAGGAGATAGAATAAATAGGCGAGGACAGAGGCATGGCGACCCGATCAATGCTCAGCTAGACACAGAGGTTATCAATGCACTAATAAAAGTCACCAAAGACATCAACACATAAACTTTAATTAATGGGAAAGCAATTTTAAGGGGTGCCCATGGTTTTCCGTAGTCACATGGAATCGGCCCATCAATCCTGATGAATTAAAGTGTACTAATACAATAAAACAAAACTACTTAATGAATTGAATACATGCAGGACCTTCTTACAGCTCTTGTATCTTCGTTTAGGGTGTGTCTTGTGCTGCTACTTCGTCTGAATTCGGCTTTAGGGTTCTGTGGTCTTCGGTCTTGTTGTGTAGAATCGAACCCCGAAATTCGTCTGACTTTGGGGTATTTATAGTTTCTGTCTGAGGGCTAGATGCGGCGCATAGGATAAGTATATGCGGCGCATTGACTTAACTTCACGTGGGGTCCAAGATTAATATATTCAGGAATATTCGTACACCGCCAGAAGATGCGGCATAACTGCATTTCTCTATGCGGCGCATTTCCTTTGCCGTCTTGGATTATATCTTGTGAAATCTTGATAGTGATGCGCCTTATGTAAGTATGATGCGGCGTATCTGGAGAAGAATGATCTTGATCTTGTGCATTTTAGTAGACTCTTAACTTCTTGCTTGTTTTGCTCCATAATTAGTCCAAAATCGCCAAGTTTTACATAGTACTTGTTTTTACCTGAGAATTACAAAAGTAAACATTAACGTATCAATTCTCACAGATAATATAATAAAACAAGTCAAATAAATAGGATAAATGATGGTAATAAAATGTACTTATTTGGCTTCAAAAAAGGTTATCAAACGGTGGGTTTGGTACTCTTGGTACACGATTGGCTAATAGGACAAATGGTTTTCTTTTTCTTCTTGGTCTTTGGACTAAACGTTCGAGATCTGAAAAAGATGAAATTGGTTCTATTCCAGTTGATCGAATGTTAATACAATTCCCAAGAGAATCGAGGCAATGTCTAAACACACGAGCGAAGAATGGAAACAATTTGAAAAATCAAGGCTAAGGATCCGATTGGATGGATGCTACTACCGATCGGATAGAACTCTCGGTAAATTAAGTTTGGGGCGATCCGATAGGATGGATGCTACTACCGATCGGATGAAGCTCTCGGTAAATTTTTAATCTTGGAATCTGATCGGTTGGGAATGAATACTGATCGGATGGTTGTCTCGGTAAATTTGAAAAATGGGCAACCGATCGGATGAATGGAATACCGATCGGATGGTCAGCTTGGAAAACTTTTTTTTTTTTTTTTTAATGAAAACGAACTATGAACTTCTAAAACCTGCAGAAACACGATCAAAATCCCCAGCAACGGTGCCCAAAACTTGATGTGTCGTAAGTGAGTACAAGTTTTAAATTTATAAAGGTCAAATTACCGAATCTAGGAACAACACATACGAGCAAGTGAACTCGTCCGTTATAGCAAGATTATGATGGTAAGTCGGGATCGTTCACAGGGATTTGTGTAGTGAATCGAATTGTAAGCTACTAGAAGTAAATTCCTTAACAAGTAATGAAAAATAGAATCATTCAAATGATTAAAACTACACTTGCTTAGACTAGTATACTACTCTTTGATAAGCATGATTGTGATAACTTTGGACAACATGTTGTTTATGATAATTAATTTGGTAAACTACTCTATTGTTTCTACAAATTAAACCTTCGTCAAGATTTTAGTTCATAAAAACAAGCATTACGTTTAACCACTCAATTCAAGATCAATTCAAGGTTCATAAGTTGGTGTACCTTAAACACAAAAATCTACTTTTGCTTTATCAAATAGCTTAGGAAATGGTCAATACAAAAGGTAACCGATCATAGACAAAAGGTCACAATTGATAGTAAACTATTAATCTTTCGACCCTTGAAATGGTTTACCATCAATCCTATTTTTGATAGACAAAAGCATTCTCATTACAACCACAATTAACTTTTTTTGTTTAATCAAGAATAATGGGTAAAAACAATCATTCATAGACAAATGATTATAACTAGTTGAATAACAATAGTTCTTTCGACCCTTAAGATAATTAGCAACTAGTTAAACTTGATTCAACAAATGTCACTACGAAACTTAATCACGATTGGATCTTAGAATCAACTTGAAATTGAATTAAAACATGTTATCACAATCATACGCAAATCAATAAGCAATACACATCATCTAAGCAAGTGCACAAAGGCACTAGCCACTCATAGCATACATGAACATAATCTCAGAACTTTGAACATTAGAAACCATAATTGAAAGTCTTATAATGATTCGAAATAGATTACAAATGATAAGGTAATGATACCCAAAGTATTGATGTTGACTTCTTGATGTTTTGACTTCCAAATGTTGACTTCTTGACCCTCCAAAACTTCCTGGACTTCTAAGGATGAATTTGAGAGTATTTTGATGAGTGGTTGATGATTAAAAGGTTTATTGATTAAGAATAGCACACTTGATACTCCACAAATGGTCCTATTTATACTACTCCCAAGGGCCTTGGTTCATTAATGCTTCCCTTGGCCTCCAAGTAGAATAGAATAGACTAGAAGGATCAATGGAAGGCTTTAGAACCGGATGTTATGAAGAGACAAAACTTAATGATGAAGTTTTGGCAAATCAGCAGGCTTCCAACCGATCGGTAATATGGCCAACCGATCAGTTGGTCTTCGGAATTGCGTCCATCCGATTCGGTTGCGGGCAGCCTCCGATCGGATGGAATGCTGCTGTTTTCTCTTTTTATACTTTTCTCGTCTTGGCTTGTTTCTTACTTTTTGGTCCTTGGTTCTTCATCCTAACTTGATCTTTTCATCGTCTTTGAAGCTTATCAACATGAATACTTGGACCTTCATTATTTGAAATGCCTTTTTGAATGGGTCTTGGCATAAGAATCTTCGCACTTTCATAAATATTTCCTTCATTCTCATTTTTCTCATCTTTTTCTTCCTTTTTCCTGTTTTCGGCCACATATACTTTGCAAACACACTTTGGTACGATTTAGTAACAAAAGCATATAAATATAACCAAATAACATGCATAAAAACATGAATAACACTACTAAAAACATGCACAATTTGAGTGTTATCAGTTGTGTTTAAAATTTGGAAGAAAACGAGGGCATTTGGAATGCTCCTGAGTCGACTGAAAATGTAATAAAAAGAGAAGTTGGGCTTTTGGGTGGCTAATGAACAGTAACCGGATGGGGTTGGTATAGTTTGACCCATGTGATGTTTATTATGTATATTTTGATTTTGTGAATCGCGTGTGAGCTCGTCCCGTTATTTGGTGAATTATGTGATAACGTGATCACGTTAAAATAATATAATAAGGAAAATTTTAAATTTTCCCGTGAAAATGATGATTAAAAATAGTGATGGAGATTAATATATAATGTAGGATCGTGCAACTTGATAGATCTTATGAGCTTGGTAGACCGTCTATGTAAACACAAACAGCCTAAGAGAATCTCTATGAATTAAAATTGTATTCAGGCGGAAACTAAACACAAGAGTTAAAGAAGAATGAATAACTATAATACTTTGATCCTCTATGGATCGTTTATTTCACTAATGATAATGTTTTTTATAAGTGTACATAAACCCTAGCTACAGGTTTCTTTTATAGACTCAGAAACCCTAATACAGCTCATAACAAACTGTGTAAAGAGATATACACTATCTCTTTTAAAAATAACTCTAACAAACATTCTAAACATACGGGATAACCCGCAGCAATGACTAACTAAACAGCAGAAACAAAATGAACTACCAGCAGGAACCAACTACAGCAGGAACCATAACTACCAGCAGGAATGAATATAACTACCAGCAGGAATGAAAAATAAATATATTCTAATAATTCCTAACATATAATTAAACGTTGTTAATTATAGTGAGATTTTTGCAGTTTGCTACTTTTGGTGAGACAGGACCAATTGAGAAAGAAAAAACTCAAGAAGAGAAAGTGGAATTATCACAAGAACAGATGAGCAAGATGTTAGTAACAGTGCCAGAGATTCTACATTGTTGGGTCTAAAATGCTGCTGATTCGAGAAACATAACTCTGCTGGATAGTTATGTGACTCTGCTGATTAGTGTATTAACTCTGCTGTTTTGATAACTCTGCTGTTTTGGATAATAGGCATAGTGTAACTCTGCTGCTAGCTCACGAAGACTCTGCTGCTAGAAGATTTACTCTGCTGCTTATTAGATATGTATAGTATGTTAAGGATAAATATAGAAAAGATACGTAGGAATATTTTTCTTGTATAGGAAGTCTTGTAAACCGACTAGGACTCCTTATGCTATAAAAGGAGGTTCTAGGGTTAGAGTTAGATATCGATTATCTTAGCATACGTATTGTTTTACACTTCAAGGTTTCTTGTAACCCTATTGCTATTCAGAGCAATCGTATTAATATATTGAAGTGTTGTTTGAGAATTTGTCTGTGTTTATTCTTCTTAAAGATCAAGTATTAGTTTCCGCATAATATTTGATATACAACTCAAGATCAGTTTCTATACCAATTACCTTAGATTTATCTAAAGTAATTAATAAGATCGTGAAGCTCAACTGGGATCAACAAGTGGTATCAGAGCTTGTGATCTAGAAACTGTAAGCAATGGACTCCGACTCTACACACATGGTTACTGCATCAAGGGTTCCCATGCTCAAGACTGGAGAGTATGAGATCTGGAAGATGAGGATTCAACAATACATAAGAATGGTTGATTATTCACTTTGGGAAGTCATTATTAATGGCGACAGTGTGCAAACCAAGACTGCTACTGGATCAGTTTTGACTCTCAAGACAAGTGAGGAGAAAGCACAGAGAAGATTGGAGGTTAAGGCTCACAGTATTCTCATGATGGGAATACCTAATGATTATCAATTGAGCTTTAATCATATTGAGTCTGCTAAGGAGTTATGGGAAGCAATTGAACTTCGATTTGGTGGGAATGAAGCTACAAAGAAATCAAGAAAGAATCTACTGAAGCATCAGTTTGAAACTTTCACTGCTTTAAGTTCTGAGGACATTGAGGGAACCTATGATCGACTTCATAAGCTAACCAGTCAAATGGCTCTTTTGAAGATTGAGCCATCACAAGAAGATGTCAATCTAAAGTTTCTGAGAAGTCTATCTTCTGAATGGAACACTCATACAGTGGTTTGGAGACATAAGGAAGATTTTGATACTATGACATTGGATGATCTGTATAACAACTTGAAGGTGTATGAATCTGAAGTTAAAGGATTGTCAAGCTCATCCACTACCACAAATAATCTTGCTTTTGTTTCCTCAAGCAACAAGACTACTGGTAGACATCAAGAACAGCACTCTGCTGCTGGTGCTTTTGCTCCTGCTGTTGGTTCACATGTCTCTGCTGCTGACTCTGCTAACACCAACACCATCAGTGATGCTGCAATTTGTGCTTATTTGGCTGAACTTACTACAAGTACTTCAGTCATGCCTCAAGATCTGGATGAACTTGATCCTGATGATGTTGAGGAGATTGATATGCAATGGCAATTTGCAATGCTTACTATGAGGGCAAGAAGGTTTCTTAAGCGTACTGGGAAAGAGATGAAGTTCAGAAGGAATAAGAGTGTGGGATTTGACAAGTCAAAGGCTGAATGTTTTAATTGCAGAAAGAAGGGACACTTTGCAAGAGAATGCAAAGCACCAAAAAGAAGCAATGAAAATTTCAAGAAGTCTGCTGATGAAGAGCCAAATTCTACTACTGCTATGGTATCATGTGATGGGTTAGGTGATTTTGATTGGAGTGATCTTGCTGAGGATGGTCCAAATTGTGCATTGATAGCTGAAGAAGATCCTGAAGTACAGCATTTTGCTCTCATGGCCTATTCTTCTTCTGGATCAGACTCTGAGGTATCAAATGAATCATCTTGTTCTTTTAAATCATGTTCTGATACAATTGAGATACTTAAGTCTAGCAATGGAAGCCTTAAAATGGAAAATGAAACACTTAAGCTAGATAATCTTAGTTATGAATATGGTTTAAAGAACTTAGAAGAGAAACTAGAGTTTTATAAAAAGGTTGAAATTGAATACCTTGATCAGATCACTATCCTGAAAAATGAAATTATCAAGAAAGATGATGAGATTAAGGTTCTTATTGAAAAAGTAGGAGAGGCTGAACAGGCTAGAGATTTAGCTAAAAGTGAGACTGAAAAACACATTGTTAGGGTGGAAAAACAACAATTTGCCACTGACATTCTCAGTAAACCATTAGGAAGACACTTTAATGGTATAGGATATAATGCTGTTGCTCACCCTACTAAAGCTTAGTGCCAATGCCCCTCCTACTAGGACACTAACTTTCATATCTGAGTCTGGAGCCACACCTGTAGGTGAAACTAGTAAACCTGTAGTTGAAACTATGAAAAAGAAATAGTATCACCTAAGGTTGAGGTAAAGAAGTATGAACAAGCACCCCTGATTGAAGATTGGGTGTCTGACAGTGATGATGATGAAGTAGAATCTGATTCAACCTCTAAGAACAAAAAGGAAGAAATTCCTACTGTTGTTGAATCAAAAGTACCTAGGGCTAAAAGGGTTGATTTTGTTAAGCCTAGGTTTGGTAAAGGTATCTCTAGGAAGATGGCTGAGTATGAAAACACACCTAGAGTATATCCTAAAAGAACAAATAACTTGCCTAGGGGAAACCAGAGAAATTGGAATAACCTAGTTTCACACAAATTAGGTACTGATTTTCAATTACTTAAAAAGGCATGTTATTGTTGTGGTAGTTTTGAACATCTGCAAGATGAGTGCTATAAGAAACCAGCTTGGAACCAATACACTAGGGTGAACCATAGAAAATTTGCTAGAAAGACTCACCCTCACCCCAAAAGAAATATGGTTCCCAGGGAAGTTTTGATGAGAGATGGTACTTCTAGAGTTATCTCTCCTATTGTACCAACAGTGCCCATAAAGAAGGAAATAGTCAACTCTGCTGTTAAAGCAAACATCTGCTGTTAAGGCTGAAGCGTCTGCTGTTTTGCCTAAAGTTGTTACTGATACTGTTGTGGGAAATCATTTTTATGCTGTTAAAGCCTCAGCTTGCTGGGTCTGGAAACCAAAAGTTAAAGTTTAGATCATGTTCTCAGACACAGCAGTGCACCAATGCAGTTGAAGAAATTTGACTACTTTGATGCACAAGGTAGATCCAAGTCAGTAATGGCTTGGGTCCCCAAGAGAAACTAATTCTCTTACTTTTTGTGCAGGGCAATCTACAAAAGGAGCTAAAGGATAAATGCATTTTTGATAGTGGATGCTCTTCACACATGACTGGAGACCAGAGCAATTTGGAGAATTTTGAAGCTTTGGATGGTGGATATGTTGCTTTTGGGAATGACCCCAAAGGAGGAAAGATTGTTGGAAAGGCATAATCAGAACTGGAAAATTGGATTTTGAGAAAGTGTATTTGGTGAATGGTTTAAAGTTCAATCTTTTTAGTGTCTCACAAATGTGTGACAGAAAGAATTTTGTTCTTTTTACAGACACTGAATGTCTTGTCTTATCTCCCGACTTTAAGATACCTGATGACAAATTAGTACTTCTTAAAGTCCCTAGAAATGACAACATATACAGTGTGGACATAAAGAACATTATTCCCAAAAGAGATTTAACTTGTCTGTTTGCCAAAGCCACTATTGATGAATCCAAACTATGGCATAGAAGGCTTGGACATCTGAACTACAAGGCTATCAACAAGTTGGTGAAAGGGAACTTGGTCAGAGGATTACCTTCAAAGATTTTTGAGAATCCTGAAGTATGTGTTGCTTGTCAAATGGGAAAGCAACATAGAGCATCTTGTAAGTCCAAATTGGTGAATTCCATAACTGAACCTTTGTTTATGTTACACATGGACCTATTTGGACCCACTTATGTGAATAGTTTGAACAAAAAGATGTATGGCTTAGTGGTTACTGATGATTTTAGTAGGTTCACTTGGGTATTCTTCCTAGCTACTAAGAATGAGACTCCTGGTATTCTTAAGGCTTTTATTACTAGGATAGAAAACCTATTTAATCACAAGGTTAAGATCATCAGATGTGACAATGGAACTGAGTTTAAGAATCAAGTAATGAATCAGTTCTGTGAGGAAAAGGGTATAACTAGACAATTTAGTGTGGCTAGAACTCCTCAGCAAAATGGTGTGGCTGAGAGGAGAAATAGAACATTAATTGAAGCTGCTAGGACTATGTTGTCAGAGTCTAAGTTACCCACTATCTTTTGGGCTGAAGCAGTCAACACTGCTTGCTATGTGCAAAATAGAACTAAGATAGTTAAACCTCACAATAAGACCCCTTATGAGTTATTGCATGGTAGGAAACCACTGATTTATTTCTTTAGACCATTTGGGTGTCCTGTCACTATCTTAAACACCATTGACCACTTAGGCAAGTTTAGTGAGAAAGCAGACATAGGTTACTTTGTTGGATACTCTACTGTAAGTAAGGCTTTTAGGGTTTTCAATCAAAGGACTGGGCATGTGGTGGAAAATTTGCATGTTAAAATTAGAGAAACCACACCTAATGTTGATGGAAAAGGTCCTGAGTGGATGTTTGATATTGATTCTTTAACCAAGAGTATGAATTATCAACCAGTCATTGCAGGTTCTACTAACATGTCTGCAGGTACACAAACTAACCCTAATGCAGGTACACAAGCAAAGAAGGATGAGCCTGCAGAGGAGTTTGTTTTGATTGAAAGAAGCAAGTTTGATCAGTACTTCACACCAACTGATAAAGAAGGAAAAAGTTCAGATGATGCTGCTGTTCATAAGGAAGTTCCAAAGATTAATGTAGAAGGTGATGATGAACCTTCTCATGATGTCAAGAATGATGATAAGGAATGGACTACAGAGTCAGATGTTGCTGGGCAACAAGGAAATAAACATAGCAGCAGTTCTCTCAACTCTGCTGCCAAGCCAAAGCACTCTGCTGTCAAGCCAAAGCACTCTGCTGTTAGGCCGAAACACTCTGCTGTTAGGTTTGGTGACTCTGCTGCTATGAACAAGGACTCTGCTGCTGTTAAAGATGGTGATTCTGATGATGATTCTGCTGATGATATGCCTGAATTAGAAGAAGTGTATGTGGATACTGATGATGAAGTTGTTGATGTTTTTAGTGTTGAAGCTGATTTATCAAACTTGGAGACTGACATACCTGTTAGTCCCACACCAACAACAAGAATCCACAGGAATCATCCAAAAGAGCAAATAATTGGTGATGTTCACTCTACTGTTCAGACTAGAAGTAAATCAAAAGGGTTGAGTGATTTGCTTGATCAGGGATTGTTTGCCCAAACACTTAAGAAGAGAAATAGCCACAAGGATTTACAGAATTGCATGTTTGCCTGTTTCTTATCTCAAGAAGAACCCAAGACCATTCACAAGGCTTTGAAAGATGAAAGTTGGGTTGAAGCTATGCAAGAGGAGTTGCTGCAGTTCAAGCTTCAGGAGGTCTGGACATTAGTTGATTTGCCTAATGGAAAAAGGGCAATTGGTACAAAATGGGTGTTCAGATGTAAAAGAGATGAAAGAGGTATTGTCATCAGAAACAAGGCTAGATTGGTGGCTCAGGGATACACTCAGGAAGAAGGGATAGACTATGATGAGGTCTTTGCCCCAGTTGCAAGATTGGAGGCTATCAGACTTTTCTTGGCATATGCCTCATACAATAATTTTCCTGTGTATCAAATGGATGTCAAAAGTGCTTTCTTGTATGGAAAGATACCTGAAGAGGTTTATGTGATGCAACCACCTGGGTTTGAAGATCCTAAGTATCCTGATAGGGTCTACAAGGTGAAGAAAGCACTGTATGGACTACATCAAGCTCCTAGAGCTTGGTATGACACCTTATCCCAGTATTTGTTGAATAATGGTTTTTGCAGAGGAACCATTGATAAAACATTGTTCATTAAGAAAGACAAAAAGGATATCTTACTTGTTCAGGTTTATGTAGATGATATCATTTTTGGGTCTACAAATAAGGTGTTATGTGAAGGATTTGAGAAGCTAATGCACAGCAGGTTTGAGATGAGTTCTATGGGAGAACTGACTTTCTTTTTAGGGCTTCAAGTAAAGCAGAAGTCAGATGGGATTTTTATTAGCCAAGACAAGTATGTGGCTGATATGTTGAAGAAATTTGGTTTCAAGGATGTGAAAGCAGCCAAGACACCCATGGATAAAAATAAACCTTTGCTCAAGGATGAAGATGGGGTAGAGGTTGATGTGCATCTGTATAGATCAATGATTGGCTCATTGATGTATCTGACTGCTTCAAGGCCAGATATCATGTTTTCTGTGTGTGCTTGTGCTAGATTCCAAGTGTCCCCAAAAGTTTCACACTTGGAAGTAGTCAAAAGAATTTTTAGGTACCTAAAGGGTCAACCAAAATTGGGTCTTTGGTATCCTAATAATTCACCATTTGACTTGATAGCATACTCAGATAGTAACTATGCTGGAGCTACTATGGACAGAAAATCAACCACTGGAGGCTGTCAGTATCTTGGTCATAGGCTGATCTCTTGGCAATGTAAGAAACAAACAGTGGTGGCTAATTCGACAACTGAAGCAGAATATGTTGCTGCTTCTAGCTGCTGTGGACAAGTGCTCTGGATTCAGAACCAATTGCTGGATTATGGGTACAATTTTATGAACACAAAGATTTTCATTGACAATAACAGCACAATGTGTATTATCAAAAATCCTGTTTTTCATTCTAAAACAAAACACATAGAGATAAGACATCATTTTATTAGAGATTGTTATGAGAAAAAGTTAATTCAAGTGGTTAAAATTCATACTGACAACAATGTTGCTGATTTACTTTCAAAATGTTTTGACATAAGTAGATTTCAGTTTCTAGTTGCTAGTATTGGCATGATCAATCTTTAAAACTTTTAACTATCTTATCTCTGTATGTTTTTGTAAATTTTTGTAAGGATTTGTGCTGTTTGTTAAGTCAAAATTTGTTGTTTGCTGTTTAGTTGTCTGCTGCTATGCTACTTTGCTGCTGTTATGGAATATTCTTGTTTGTGTTTGTTGTTTGCTACTAACCTTTTGCAGATACATATACATACACAATCAAGTAAAGCAAGGAAACATAAAAGGTTCATTCATTCATAAGCAAAGTACAGAGGAAGTTTTCTTACAACCATCCTTCTTAAGAAACATCAAAAGACAACAAGCTACAAAGATTCACAACCTACATCTTAGCAAAGTCAGGCATGACCTTGCTACGCGGTTCCCTAGTGCCCATGGCTTCAAACACCCTTGGACAGGGGAGTGCAAGTACTACTGGACGAGGAGGTGGACTCTGTTGCTGGTTTGATGAGGGAGCTGCTTTCTTCTGCTGCTTGTTCTTCTTTGGCACAGAGGGTTTCTTCTCAACCGTACTTGGCTTTGGATGAGGCATGTGGACACTCTTTGCAAAGGCGGTGGCGGCATTCTCCATTTGTTTCTGCAGTTCAGCGGTCAACGGATGTTTTGGAGGAATGATCTCCCAGGCCCCTTGGTAGTAAGTCATTGATTTAGGCCACTTTGCTGTTTCCTCATCGCTTGAATCTTCAAACGAAGATGGTGTTGATGGGAGTGGATCGGAGTATGAATCTTCCATGACTGCTTTTCCTTTTTGTTGTGATGTTGATGCTTTCTGCGGAAAGTAACTTGCCCACCCTTGTGAGTCATTGGATGAGGAGTCAGAGGAGATCTCGATGATTGGAGTTTTTGAAGAACTCATTGATGTTGGATTGATTTTGTGTTAGGGTTTGCGAATTGGGATTTGTTAAAGAAATTAAAGGATTTATGGAATTGAATGTGGGGTTGGTATGGTATTTAAGGAGGTAATTTTTGATGATTTTTGGAATATTGACTTTAGGTCAACACTTTTATAACTCTGCTGATGAGTTTGAAAGTTGAAGGGTCAAACTGTAACTTTTGGCGCGTTCTTAAACCTAATTGAATCAAAACGGTATCTTTCACCAATTTGATCTCATTAGATTTTAATTGCTCCAAATTACATTCGATTTTCACCCAAGAACAACAATTCATAACATTTCACCCAAAACCCCCAAATCAAATGGCGCAAAGACTATTTCCGGATGAACACAATCAGATAGCATTTCTCAGTAAGGTTACTGCTGCTGATGGAATTTTATGAGGTTATAGATTTTCTGAGTTCATCTAAGTTAAGGTATGCGTTAACAGCTGATCCTACCATTTATATATCTCATATGAAACAATTTTGGTCAACTGTTAAGTTGGATGTATTAGATGGTGAGGAACGATTGATAGGTAGTGTAGATGGGGAGAATATTGTAGTAAGTGAAACAACAATTAAGAGAAGTTTGCGCTTATCTGGTATATCAACACCCCCTACCATTACCCAAGAAACTATTATGACTGAGCTTGAGAATATTGGCTATGAGAGACCTGAGGTTGGTGGTACATTTCTAAAGGTCGTCTCTGTCCACATTGGAAGTTTTTGCTACATACACTTCAACACTGTCTGTTTCCCAAAGTAGGTGGATGGAGTGAGTTTAGTGCCACTCAGGCTATGGCCTTAGTATGTTTAGCTACAGGGCAGCCCTTTGATTTTTCTGCTATGATATTTGAGGGGATGAAGAAGTTTGTGAAGAAGAAGTTTTACTTGTACCCAAGGTTTCTACAACTTATTATAAATAGACAGCTAAGGGAACCATTGAGGCATGTAAATGTTGAGCCCTGTAGTAGAATGGCAATCAAGATGTTTGCATTTTTAAAGAAGAATGGGAAAGGTTTTTCTGGCACTATAACTCCCTTGACTGCACATATCTTGACTGTTGTGGCTGCAGTGAATGAGGATGAAGAGGCTGGCACACCCACAGCTTCCCATCACACATCCTCATCAACAAGTTTGAATGATTCAGTGTCACATGAAACCCAAAACACCCAATCACCTAGGACTTCACAACATGAGAACATTGTGCTACCTCAGGCCAATGTTAGTATGGTAGCAGATGAGGCTGATACAGGTGTTGGAGGTATCATGATGGAAGAGGCTGGCACTACTGTTTCCAACTTAGTAGTTGAACAGGACAGTGTCAACATCATTAAGACCTCAACCATGGCAACATCTTTTGTAGAAGGTTCTCAAGAACCCAATACAACTGATGGTAACCCCAGCCAAATGGCTTCTATGGGGGGCTCAGATGTTCATCCTAGGGATGAGACTGAGTTTGTGTCCCAAGATTCACCTCTCGGAGAAGGTAATACATCTCGAAGTGATGAGGACAGAGATGAAACTATTGAATTGATGGATACTAATGTACATATTGACATTGCAAATGATACACCTCTCGGACCAGGTCACACAGGTCGAAGTGTTGATGCTAGTATTGAACATGACAATGAGGATTTGACGGTTAAAACACCAGTACATAATGTCAATTCCAATGATCAACCTCTCGGGTCAGGTTACACAGACCGAAGTTGTGAGGATATCATGAAACAATTGAAAGAATTGACGGAAAATTGTACAAAATTGTCAAAGGAGGTCCTTGGTCTTCGCAAGGAGTTAAAGAAGGTTAAAGCTACTCAAGGTGCTGAAATAAGGAGACTTAAGCTAAGGGTTACACACCTTGAGGGGAGGCTAAAGAAGAGTTCCAAACCAAGTTTGGAAGCGGATGCTTCCAAACAGGGGAGGAATGATCAGGAGGCTCAGGTGAATGATCAGGATCAGGAAGGTGTAATGGGTTCAGGGGAGGTTGTTAAAGATTTCATTGAAAATGTTGGTGATGAGAGTGGAAAGGTTGACTCTGCTGATGATGAACATTCTGCTGATGAAGAACACTCTGCTGATGGGTTAAAGGTTTCTGCTGATGAGACTGAGCAGAGTGAAGGAGTAAAGGACTCTGCTGGAGTAAAGAACTCTGCTGATTCAGATGATGAACAGATGACTTTAGCTCAAGTGTTGTTGAACATGAACAAAGAAGCTAAAACACCCACACAATCACAACAACCTGCTGCTGAATCAAGTGAAAAGTTTGAAAGGATGCAAAAGTTGGCTGATGAACAAGCTCAAATTGCTCAAGATGAAGAATATGCAAGAAGAGTTGCAACTGAAGAGGAAGGAAATCAGTTTGAATTTATGGACAGCTCTACATTTAAAGAAGTTAGTCAAGAAGAATTTGATGAACAATTGCAGTATTTTGTTGATTCTGATATGATTGTTAGAGGAGAAGCTTTCTTGATAACTAATGATGAGCAATTAGATGGAAGTGAAAAGACAAAAGAGCTTCTTGATTTTATACTTAAAAAGAATGGATTAGTTAAGTGGGAGGAGTTGATTAAGAGGATTGAAGATGCACAGAAGCATGGTTACAAGCAAAAGTCATCTTCAAGGAAAGCATTGGTAAATGACATGAAGTACTATTTGAAGAATGCAAGAGGCTATCAGATGAAGGATTTCAAAGGAAAGTCAGATCACTTAATTGAAAAGGAATTTTATGAAACTTATGCTAAGTTAAATCCAAGAAAAGTTTCTGAGAAGAAGAGAAATCCAGAAGTTATGGGATCTGACAGTATGAAAGCATCTGGGAGTGGAAGTGTTTCAAAGCCCATAGTATCTGATGTTGAAAAGGAGAAAGAAATTGTTGTTGAAGCTGAAGTTATGACTGAACCCTTTGCTGGTACAAAGAGATATAGGAGGAAAGTGAAGCAGGTGGGTAGGAAGAAGAGAAGAACACAGTCAGTAGTGATGAGTGATTCGGATAAAGAGGAGAAAGAGAGTAGTGATTCAGGGAAAGAAGAAGTGACTGCAGATGATATGCAAGGAACTATGCATCTCACAATTCATGAACCTCAAGAAGAGCCTGAGTTACTCAATGAAGTTCCTTTATCAGTAAAATATCCAATCATTTCTTATTCACATGATGTTCTAGCTGATGGTCAAGTATGCTGGGTAATAAAGAGATCAAATGGTTCAAGTATAGGATATATTAGTTTTTCTCAGATGGTGCACTACATGGATAGGGATGATATTACTCAACTCTGGAATCTTTACAAGAAGAATTATGGTGATACTAGACCAGAGTTGGTTTATGAAAGACTAAATTATTATCATTTGAAGAATATGTTTGAACCAGATGAGAAGAGTATTGAATGGAAGAAGTTACTGAGTTCCACAGTTCAGAGATGGTATTTATATCAATCTTGTGGAGTTCATGTTTTATCATGCATAGGTGTGACTATGTATATGCTTGTGGAGAAGGATTATGTCATCAACAACAGTACATCTATTCTGTATCAAATGTTGCAGCCTGGTAAGTTGACATTACAAAGACCATTTGGTGCAGATAATCAAGCAAAAGAACTGATTGAGAAATATAAAAAGTTGCTGGAATCAAAGGTTTCAAAACAGTAAAGTGTTTGGAAGCATCCTCCTGGTGGATAGTTGGATTTAAGGAAACTTGATGATTTTTGATGAAAAATATCAAGTTTAGGGGAGGATTGTTGGGTCTAAAATGCTGCTGATTCGAGAAACATAACTCTGCTGGATAGTTATGTGACTCTGCTGATTAGTGTATTAACTCTGCTGTTTTGATAACTCTGCTGTTTTGGATAATAGGCATAGTGTAACTCTGCTGCTAGCTCACGAAGACTCTGCTGCTAGAAGATTTACTCTGCTGCTTATTAGATATGTATAGTATGTTAAGGATAAATATAGAAAAGATACGTATGAATATTTTTCTTGTATAAGAAGTCTTGTAAACCGACTAGGACTCCTTATGCTATAAAAGGAGGTTCTAGGGTTAGAGTTAGATATCGATTATCTTAGCATACGTATTGTTTTACACTTCAAGGTTTCTTGTAACCCTATTGCTATTCAGAGCAATCGTATTAATATATTGAAGTGTTGTTTGAGAATTTTTCTGTGTTTATTCTTTTTAAAAATCAAGTATTAGTTTCCGCATAATATTTGATATACAATTCAAGATCAGTTTCTATACCAATTACCTTAGATTTATCTAAAGTAATTAATAAGATCGTGAAGCTCAACTGGGATCAACATACATGTTGATCCACTTCAAGCTAGACATCCTATAATGGATTGGGAGATCTACAGAGACAAATTTGGAAAAGCTTGGAAGATTACAAGAGTTGGTGGAGAGACAACAGTGTTCAAGAATTTTGGGAATTTGCTAAGAATCTGTTATAGAGAAGATTTGGATACTCTATGGAGATTGGTTCAAGAGAAGCACAAAACTAAGAAGAAGACTGATGTAAAAGAACAAGAACTTTGGGTGGAATTCAAAAGATTATATGAACCAGATCCTACAGATGTGTATTGGAATTCTCCTTATTATGATCTGACTACTTCATGGGAGTTTTACAGTACTTGAAATGTACATCATTTGTCAACACAGAGTGGAGTAGATATCTTCATGTTAGCAGAATTGGAGTATCCACTAAGTCATGAGGTGTTATCTGTGATGATTTCTTTAAAACATAGGTGTGAAGAACATTCAGAAGTGGTTAAAGATTTGATTCAGAGGATATTTGATCAGTATGAAAGGAAGAGACATAAGCACTGAGGAAGAAAAGAAGATGAAGTGTATGGAAGAATCCCCCCATCATCTAAAAAGTTTAATTCAAGAAAAACTTAGTGATTTGCAGAGAAATCATAAGTTTAGGGGAGGATTGTTGGGAATTAAACCAACAGTTAGTACTGCCAGGCTAAATGTTTCAACTGTTGGAGAATAACACAAGCAGTACTAACTGCCAGTACAAACAATTTTTACTGCTTATGTTCTGAAAACGTGTAATATGATAAGTATAGAAAAGATTTAGTGAATATCCTATTTAGTTAGAGTTATACAGATATTATAGTTATCTTGTAAAGGACTCCTTGTTCTATAAAAGGAGATCCTAGGTTAGAGTTTATGTACGATTGTTTTAGAGAGATTCAAGGTTGTGTAACCCTAGTGATAACATAGATCACTCGTATTATTCATCAATAATATTGAATCATTTTGGCTATTCTCATTGTCTTCATTGTTCATACAAATACTTTACTGTTCCATTCATATATACAATACACAATATCTTCTAAGTATTAACTAGTAAATTCTGCATGCTAGTTAGTATTACTCAAAGTATCTCTAACACAAGGAGTGTGTTTAGATCCTCTCACATTGCCAAAGATAACACAAGAACACACATCCTCAAAGAAAAGTTTTGGATATCAGATAACCTCTTTTGACTGCAATTTAGATCGTGAAAACTCTGAGGATTTTTCATCAGGTGTTTTAATTGTTATAAATTTAATATACACTGCTTATCAAAAAATTTAACTTAACATATGGGCCGTAACATAAAAAGAATATGTAAAAAATTACATAGGTATGAATGTGCAGAAACATTTAAGGTATCAGAATCATTCTTCCAGTATTAAGATCACATCAAGAGGTTTTTTGATTATAATCAAAGGAATATATATATATATATTATATATATATATATATATATATATATATATATATATATATTATATATATATATATATATATAAATAAGTTACAACACAAGTTTGTACTCATTATATTGCAAGAGTTAAACCACAACAATCAAGGAACAGTAGGTTATATTCTCCCAGTTTTGGCAAGACCACACCAGGTCTATATTAATAAATAACACATTGTACATTTAAATTATTTGTTACATATTAAATTTATATTATAATTTTAAACCATTTTTTTATGTATTATTTTTTAGTGTCTAAATCGCATTATCAGAAAAACAATGTAATGCACAATTCTAGCTCTCAACGTGTTTCACCAGGTATTTAGATATGAAGAGATTTGCATTTTCATTATTGTGTCAAATCACTATATAACTATATTGTGTATGGTTTAATTTAACAGCAGCTAAGATCAAGGAACGAATAATAACTACCGTTAGGAATATCAGTCCAATGGTTGATGGTATGGCAATAAAAGTGATGAACTCAAATAAGTAAATTATATTATCATCATTTATCCTATTTATTTGACTTGTTTTATTATATTATATATGAGAATTGATACATTAATGTTTACTTTTGTAATTTTCAGGTAAAAACAAGTATTATGTGAAACTTGGCGATTTTGGACTAATTAAGGAGCAAAACAAGCAAGATGTTAAGAGTCTACTGAAATGTACAAGATCAAGATCATTCTGCTCCAGATACGCCGCAACATACTTCTTACAAACGGCGTATCACTATCAAGATTTCACAAGTTACGATCCAAGACAGCAAAGTACATGCGCCGCATAGAGAAATGGAGTTACGCCGCATCTTAAGGCGGTGTACGAATATTCTTGAATATATTAATCTTGGACCCCACACGAAGTTAAGTCAATGAGCCGCATCTACTTATCATATGCGCCGCATCTATCCCTCAGACAGAAACTATAAATACCCCAAGGCCAGACGAATTTCGAGACACTAAGCTTAACTCAGAAGAGAGAGACAGAAACCCTAAAAGCCGAATTCAGACGTATTAGCAGCACAAGACACACCCAGAACGAAGATACAAGAGCTGTAAGAAGGTCCTGCATGTATTCAATTCATTAAGTAGTTTTGTTTTATTGTATTAGTACACTTTAATTCATCAGGATTGATGGGCCGATTTCATGTGACTACGGAATATCATGGGCACCCCTTAAAATTGCTTTCCCATTAATTAAAGTTTATATGTTGATGTCTTTGGTGACTTTTATTAGTGCATTGATAACCTCTGTGTCTATCTGAGCATTGCTTGGGTCGCCATGCCCCTTCCTCGCCTATTTAAGAGACGCTAAATAAATAGGATAGACATAAGTAATCATTAAGGGTTTACTCGCCGATAAGATTAGAGCCAACGAGAAAGGTGATGAACTCAAATAAGTACATTTTATTATCATCACTTATCCTATTTATTTGTCTTGTTTTATTATATTATATATGAGAATTGATACGTTAATGTTTACTTTTGTAATTCTCAGGTAAAAACAAGTATTATGTGAAACTTGGCGATTTTGGACTAATTATGGAGCAAAACAAGCAAGATGTTAAGAGTCTACTGAAATGTACAAGACCAAGATCATTCTGCTCCAGATACGCCGCAACATACTTATTACATACGGCGCATCACTATCAAGATTTCACAATTACAATCCAAGACAGCAAAGGACATGCGCGGCATAGAGAAATGGAGTTACGCCGCATCTTAAGGCGGTGTACGAATATTCCTGAATATATTAACCTTGGACCCCACGCGAAGTTAAGTCAATGCGCCGCATCTACTTATCCTATGCGCCGCATCTAACCCTCAGACAGAAACTATAAATACCCCAAGGCCAGACGAATTTCGGGATCCTACACACTAAGCTTTCGAAGACCGAAGAAACCCTAGATCCGAATTCAGACGTGTTAGCAGCACAAGACACACCCTGAACGAAGATACAAGAGCTGTAAGAAGGTCCTGCATGTATTCAATTCATTAAGTAGTTTTGTTTTATTGTATTAGTACACTTTAATTCATCAGGATTGATGGGCCGATTCCATGTGACTACGGAATATCATGGGCACCCCTTAAAATTGCTTTCCCATTAATTAAAGTTTATATGTTGATGTCTTTGGTGACTTTTATTAGTGCATTGATAACCTCTGTGTCTAGCTGAGCATTGCTTGGGTCGTCATGCCCCTTCCTCGCCTATTTAAGAGACGCTAAATAAATAGGATAGACATAAGTAATCATTAAGGGTTTACTCGCCGATAAGATTAGAGCCAACGAGAAAGGGTTAATTATATACACTTCATATAAAACTGGCAATAAAACAAGTGACAAGCTACTTAATTATCATGACAGGTCTTCTTATTTTCTCAAGTATCTATCTGTGTACGTGTGTGCTAATCGCTGATTCGTGCTCATTAGTTTAGTTTTTTTATTTGATTATAACCAAACCGTGCCAGTCTCTCAGGCTGAACCCCCCTTGCATTAGATTAGGTTGTATAGCTAACTTAGGATATTAAAATACTGATTAGAATAACTAGATAATACGTTCCACTCTTAGTGATCGACACTCTACTTACCATTATATTCATACTGACCGGGTACACTGCTCGTTAAAGTGTGTGTTTTATTGATAAGTCGGCTAAATATAAATTTAAAACTTGAGTAGGCATTAATACTTCTAAAACCACAACGACACCACGCGCGCACCAAGTCTTTGGAGCCGCTGCAGTGGGTATAAAAGAATTAGAGCAATACAGAAGCACACATCAAGTTTTTGGCGCCGTTGTCGGGGAGTGAATTGTTATTATCTGTTAATTTGATTAGTATTTTAATTAGGTTTTAATTTTTTGATTCTGACCACTAACCCCGTTGTATATTAGATAAATTGCATTCATTGTATTATTTGCATATTTTCTGTTTTTGTGTGTTTTTTTTATTTTTCTGTAATTTTTGTTTATTTTTGTTTGTTTTTATTTTTTTTTTATTTTTTTTGTTTTTCTTTTTCTATTTTTCTGCATTCTGCTATCGTTGTACTGTGCTAATACAAACGATACGGCGCATCTGTTTTCACAGATACGGCGTATTGCGTTTAATTTTTATAAAATACAACGCGTTTAATAAATTCGAGTACGACGCATCTTTCCCCAAGATACGACGTATTCTGTTTTTAATAAGAAATTTTTCTAAACACTAACGCCATACGACGCATCTGTCTTCATAGATACGGCGTATCTTTTATTTAAATTAAAAACAGTTTTCGAATTATTAAACAGATACGACGCATCGATTTCTATCGATACGGCGCATCTTCTGAATCAAAAATCTTGTATTTTGAAAAGTAACGAAAATACGGCGCATTAGCTTTTGTTAATACGACGCATTTAATTTTAATAAATATAAACGATTTTTGATAATTTAAACTGATACGACGCATTCTAAATTATAAGCGGCGTATCTGTTTTCTGAATAAAAGTCTGATTAAATTTTAACGATTATAAGATACGGCGTATCCAACTTTTTGGATACGGCGCATCGTCTGCAAATATCTGTAACTTTTATTTTTCGTATTCCGTTTTCGTTGTTAATTTTCTGATATATTACTTTCTTGAACATACCCTACTGATGCTTTTGTGATGGTTTCAGGAAGTGCATGACCAGGAGTTCAACTAAGAACTTGATTACACCTTTCGAAGATCCTGAACGAGCCTTACATTCGCTTAAAAGGCTTTTCAACACAAAAAGCTTTGATATCTCAAGTTCGTTCGAGCTTGATTACTTTTCTGAAGAGAAAGAGGAAGAAGAAACAGAAACAATGGCGGAAAACACTATTATGGAGGAATACATGAACAAAACCCATGCTGATTACAGTTCAGGAGTTGCTAGACCAAAGTTTGATGAAAAGTCAAAGTTTGAGTTGAAGGGTCAGTTTCTCAAGGAGCTAAGAGAAAATGCTTTCAGTGGAACAGAACATGAAGATGCTAATGAACATGTTGAAAAAGTCCTCGAGATTGCAGATTTGTTTACTACTGAAGCAGTCTCTGACGATCAACTCATGCTAAGAATCTTTCCAATTTCGCTTAAAGGAGCTGCTAATAAGTGGCTAAGGAATGAACCTGCTAGTTCAATCACAACATGGGAAGATTTGAAGAGCAAATTCCTGAAAAGATATTGTCCACCTGCTAAAACTGCTAAAAAGATGGAGGCTATCAACAGTTTCAAGCAAGAGCCTGATGAAACTCTTTATCAAGCTTGGGAACGATTTAAAGACTTATTGATGAAATGCCCTCAACATTATCTAAGCCCAATGCAGGAGATAATATTGTTCTATCAAGGATTGGACGTGCCTACTAGACAAATCTTGGATGCTAAGGGAGCTGTGCCTCAAATGAGTGCAGCCGATGCTAGAAAAGCTATCCAAGAAGCTGCTGATCATTCTCAAAAATGGCACGACGGAACCTCTACTAGATCTAAGAGCAGCACTAATTTTGACGGGTTTGCTGCAATTCAAGCTCAATTGGATAAAATTAGTAGAGAGATGAAGAAGCGTGATGAGAAAGTTTATGCTGCCCAAGTTGGATGTGAAAAATGCGAAGGACCTCATTACACTAAAGATTGCCCTAATAAGAATGAGAGTGAGACTTTTGAAGAAGCATACTACACACAATTTGGACAACCATTCCGACCTTCAGGAAGATTTAGGGAAGCTGCTCCGGGATACTATCAAAAGAACAACTTTAATCCCACTTATCAAGAAAGGAGGCAGACTTTGGATGACACTCTAAAGAAAATTATGGCCGATGCTGCTAAAAGACATGAAGAGAACACTGCTATGATCAAAGAAATCCGAGCCTCAACGGATACTATAACAAGAAATCAAGGAGCTTCGATCAAAGCATTGGAACAACAAATTGGACAAATGAGCAAGGTTCTTCAAGAAAGGGGATACGGAAGTTTACCAAGCTCAACTGAAACTAACCCAATAGATCATGTCAAGGCCATATGCACTACTGAAGAAGTCACGCCTAACATACCCTTTCCTAGAAGATTGATGAATGGTATTGATGCTGCAAAGCCCGAATTTTTCTTTAATTCTTCAATCAGTTTAAGGAGGTTACTCAAAGAGAAGTCAAAGATTGAAGAGGAGATCAAGGCTACAATGAAATAAGAGATCTCTGCAACTGAAATACGTGCCTTTCCTCATAAAGAAAAGGACCCAGGAAGTTTTACTTTACCTTGTTCAATTAATGATATACCTTTCAATAATGTATTAGCTGACTTAGGAGCTAGCGTTAGTGTTATGCCCCTTAAGACATTCACTACCCTAGGACTAGGAAAATTAGCACCAACTAAGTTGCTTATTGAATTGGCTGATAAAACGGTAAAACAACCTGAAGGGATTGCTGAAAATGTACTAGTTAAGATTGAGAAGTTTGTTTTCCCCGTAGACTTTGTTATATTAGATATGCCCGAGGATGTTAAGATTCCTTTAATCCTTGGAAGACCTTTCTTGTCTACCGCCCATGCTAAGATTGATGTGTTTAAAAGAAAAATCTCATTAAAGGTAGGGAATAATAAACTAGTCTATAAGTGCCAAAATCCTGCTAAAAGCATAATTAGAGGCGTCTATGTGCTAGGATTAAGAGAACGTATGGACCTCGATCTAGAAGCTAGGCTTATGGGAGAAACATTGATTCAAAACAACTCAACTAATCCTAATCATGAGAACTTCTAAGAATTTATTGACCTTAATGTACCTACCGAACTTAGGCGCGATATTGTTAATGATTCTGATGATGAGTGGTATGATTGCGAAGTAATTAACAAACGTAAGAGGATAGTTGAGAATACAAATTTGAATAATGATGTGTTTATTGAACTACCACCCCACCTTGCATATTTATGCCTATATAATAATAAGAATTTCCCGTCTATCATTTTGTCATCTCTACCCGAAAGGGACAGAACTTTGTTTATACAGATTTTAAAGAAGAATGGCGTGGAAATTAAGGACGAGCAAGGAGTGTTCAATATTACTGGACTGGCGATGAGGGAGCGCGACGCTTCCGACTCTTTCAGTGATCGATATTAAGGAGCTGAACGTGAGTCTAACTTGAAGACTCTGGAATAAAGACAAGTGCAAACCAGGAGACAACCCGGAAAATTTTTACATTCTGTTCTGTGTCGAGTCTGTCAGACCTGCAGAAGATACGGCCCATCTCAATCCTAAGATGCGACGCATCGCCTGCACTGGTCATATCTTATTTAATTTTCTACATTTTTATTTTTAACTTTAAAAACTTTATGTCAGTATTTTAATGCGGCGCATCCCTGGTTAAGGATGCGGCGCATCCTTTATCCTGATTCATATTTATTCCAGGCTCGATATGGCGTATCTTTTTCCATAAGATACGGCGTATCGACTGACCTGTTGATTTTCAGTTTTAATTTTTATGTTTTATTTTTACTACCTACTAATGTATTATGCAAGTTTGAACTTTCTTAACTTAGGTGTGTTAAAGTTTGAATGGTATTATAGATTCCAGCATTCTTGTGGATACATCATTTTTGAAGATTAAACGTTTTCATCCACAAGAAAGTTGATTTTTGCTCTTATACAAATAATGGAGGATCATACCGAGAAAATCTCAGGGGAGTTTTTCTGTTCTAATTCTTTTATTTTCCAGTTTTTAACCTTTGACATAAACAACGAGGACATTGTTTAACTTAAGTGGGGGGATTGGAGAATTAGAACACTTACTTGGCCTAAACTTTTTCAAAATATGCTTAAAATGCACTTAATATATCAAAATTTAAAATTTTTAGCATGTTTTTGTTTAAAGTCTAAATTACATAGCTGCACACATAACCTTATTTCTAAAAATTGTGAACTTATCAAAATTCACAAATCTATGAGTGTGCCGGTGACTTGTAAACTTTAGAACTTGGCTTGTATACTATTCGAGACCACCATAATAAGTATTATCTATATAATTGGAATGACTTGTCTAAATTGGTAAATTTCTAGGATTACACCCAAATCGCCTTTATATGTTATGTGATATTAACTAACTACACTGGTTAGTTAACCCCCGTATAAACCCTTTTGTTACTCTCACTTATAGAGTAAGATACCCCTAGAAAAACACTCAGAGCCATTCCTTTCGTTTCTTACACCTTTGTTATAATGTTTCGTTACACCCTTACACCTTAGCCTACCCTGTAGATTAAAAACCTTGGTTAATTGCTTTAGGCAAAGTGTGTTTCCTTACATTACCTTTGTTCGCGTGCGTAATTCATTATCTTTGGTTGAGTTAGGAAATTGCACAATGCAATTGGTATGAAAGTAAATATTGTATAACTTTGAGTTTATTTTTCGTGTATTTACTACTTTCGCTATTACAGTTATTTCTGAAAGTATGAAAAGGATGGAAAAATTATCTGGAAAAATAGTGATAGAAAAGTTGTGAAATTTTACACACATATGTTGATGTCAAAAAAAAATGGAAAAAATAGAAAAGAAAAAGAAAAAGGAAAAGTTGGAAGTTTGTTTTAACCAACTTATGTAAAGTTTTGTATTAAGTGGTCGATATCACCACTATTTGTTTTATATTATATTTATGGATTGAATGGGAGTTGGCCGTTATGGAACGCCAACTAGGATTATTCTTTGATTGAGATCTTGTTGAGTATAATTCGTGTCAACCTAAAG
Source organism: Artemisia tridentata subsp. tridentata (assembly GCA_021014915.2). Classification (NCBI taxonomy): domain Eukaryota; kingdom Viridiplantae; phylum Streptophyta; class Magnoliopsida; order Asterales; family Asteraceae; genus Artemisia; species Artemisia tridentata. The sequence continues at coordinate 72,195,771 of CP139505.1, forward strand.
CGTGTGTTTCAAGTGTTAAAGCTTGAGTTATTCAATGATATGAGTCTTATTCATGGGATGGTTGGGAAAGTAATTTACCACACTTAGGATTTTAATTTATCTGTTTTGTTTATTTTTCATTTTACACCAATTTGTATCCCAAATATTATACATACCCTATATCATTCTTTATCCGAACCTTTGATTTATTGAGATTAGGGATTTGAGCAATCTTAAGTATCGTAGTCGTTGATTCGGCTATGTATTTATGATTTTGTCGCCCTTTTTGATATAATATTATTGGTAAAGATTACTTGGTCCTATCTTTAGCCTATTCGAGTTAAGGATTTGAGCAATTGCAAGTATCGTGCTCGTGGATTCGATCAGGTATTTGTGATTTTGTCGCCTTTTCTGGAATGTGAGATCGATAGAGATTAAGAAGAATGATTAACCCTTAACCAACAAACCCTTTTTACCGCTTTAGACTTGTTATTCCTTGGCTTTAGTGGGGGAGATGCGCATACTTGCCAAGCTTATGATAGAATATTCGTCACGACTGGACAGTTAAACGATTAGATTTGCTTTTATCAAAATATTTTATTTTATTTCTAATTCGTTAATTGTTTGGTTGTGCAATTATGACAAAACGAATACATGCTTAAATATAAAAATAAATCCTAATATATTTTAGGATACATTTTCATAAGATTTATTCTAAGGTTTACTTGGGGACAAGTAAAGTTCAAGTGGGGGGATATTTGATGAACTCAAATAAGTACATTTTATTATCATCACTTATCCTATTTATTTGACTTGTTTTATTATATTATATATGAATTGATACGTTAATGTTTACTTTTGTAATTCTCAGGTAAAAACAAGTATTATGTGAAACTTGGCGATTTTGGACTAATTATGGAGCAAAACAAGCAAGATGTTAAGAGTCTACTGAAATGTACAAGATCAAGATCATTCTGCTCCAGATACGCCGCAACATACTTCTTACATACGGCGCATCACTATCAAGATTTCACAAGTTACCATCCAAGACAGCAAAGGACATGCGCCGCATAGAGAAATGGAGTTACGCCGCATCTTAAGGCGGTGTACGAATATTCCTGAATATATTAATCTTGGACCCCACGCGAAGTTAAATCAATGCGCCGCATCTACTTATCCTATGCGCCGCATCTAACCCTCAGACAGAAACTATAAATACCCCAAGGCCAGATGAATTTCGGGATCCTACACACTAAGCTTTCGAAGACCGAAGAAGCCCTAGAGCCGAATTCAGACGTATTAGCAGCACAAGACACACCCTGAACGAAGATACAAGAGCTGTAAGAAGGTCCTGCATGTATTCAATTCATTAAGTAGTTTTGTTTTATTGTATTAGTACACTTTAATTCATCAGGATTGATGGGCCGATTCCATGTGACTACGGAATATCATGGGCACCCCTTAAAATTGTTTTCCCATTAATTAAATTTTATATGTTGATGTCTTTGGTGACTTTTATTAGTGCATTGATAACCTCTGTGTCTAGCTGAGCATTGCTTCGGTCGCCATGCCCCTTCCTCGCCTATTTAAGAGACGCTAAATAAATAGGATAGACATAAGTAATCATTAAGGGTTTACTCGCCGATAAGATTAGAGCCAACGAGAAAGGTTTAATTATATACACTTCATATAAAACTAGCAATAAAACAAGTGACAAGCTACTTAATTATCAGGACAGGTCTTCTTATTGTCTCAAGTATCTATCTGTATACGTGTTTGCTAATCGCTGATTCGTGCTCATTAGTTTAGTTTTTTTATTTAATTATAACCAAACCGTGCCAGTCTCTCAGGCTGAACCCCCCTTGCATTAGATTAGGTTGTATAGCTAACCTAGGATATTAAAATACTGATTAGAATAACTAGATAATACGTTCCACTCTTAGTGATCGACACTCTACTTACCATTATATTCATACTGACCGGGTACACTGCTCGTTAAAGTGTGTGTTTTATTGATAAGTCGGCTAAATATAAATTTAAAACTTGAGTAGGCATTAATACTGCTAAAACCACAACGACATCACGCGCGCACCAAGTCTTTGGGGCCGCTGCCGTGGATATAAAAGAATTAGAGCAATACACACGCACATCAAAAGGGTTAATTATATACACTTCATATAAAACTAGCAATAAAACAAGTGACAAGCTACTTAATTATCAGGACAGGTCTTCTTATTGTCTCGAGTATCTGTCTGTGTACGTGTGTGCTAATCGCTGATTCGTGCTCATTAGTTTAGTTTTCTATTTAATCATAACCAAACCGTGCCAGTCTCTCAGGCTGAACCCCCTTGCGTTAGATTAGGTTGTATAGCTAACCTAGGATATTAAAATACTGATTAGAATAACTAGATAATACGTTCCACTCTTAGTGATCGACACTCTACTTACCATTATATTCATACTGACCGGGTACACTGCTCGTTAAAGTGTGTGTTTTATTGATAAGTCGGCTAAATATAAATTTAAAACTTGAGTAGGCATTAATACTGCTAAACCACAACGACACATCACGCGCGCACCAAGTCTTTGGCGCAGCTGCCGTGGATATAAAAGAATTAGAGCAATAAACACATGCACATCAAGTTTTTGGCGCCGCTGCCGGGGAGTGAATTGTTATTATCTGTTAATTTGATTAGTATTTTAATTAGGTTTTAATTTTTTGATTCTAACCGCTAACCCTGTTATATATTAGATAAATTGCATTCATTATATTATTTGTATATTTTCTGTTTTTGTGTGTTTTTATTTTCTTTAATTTTTGTTTCTTTTCGTTTGTTTTTTATTTTTTGTTTTTGTTTTTCTATTTTTCTGCATTCTGCTATCGTTGTACTGAGCTGATACAAACGATACGGCGCATCTGCTTTCACAGATAAGGCGTATTGCGTTTAATTTTTATAAAATACAACGCGTTTAATAAATTCGAGTACGACGCATCTTTCCCCAAGATACGGCGTATTATGTTTTTAATAAGAAATTTTTCTAAACCCTAACGCCATACGACGCATCTGTTTTAACAGATACGGCGTATTGTCTATTTATATTAAAAACAGGTTTTCGAATTATTAAACAGATACGACGCATCGATTTCTATCGATGCGGCGCATCTTCTAAATCAAAAATCTTGTATTTTGAAACGTAACGAAAATACGGCGCATTAGCTTTTGTTAATACGACGCATTTAATTTTAATAAATATAATCGATTTTTGATAATTAAACTGATACGGCGCATTCTAAAATTCATAAGCGGCGTATCTGTTTTCTGAATAAAAGTCTGATTAAATTTTAACGAATATAAGATACGGCGTATCCCATTTATAGGATACGGCGCATCATCAGCAGATATCAACAGCTTTTATTTTACTTTGATTGTTTCACTCTTCTTTTGCACGAGTAAGTTTTATTTCAGGAAGATGGACGATCCGGATATTACAATGGAAGAATACTTGTTGCTGGAAATGGTTAAGTCAAGGAAAGAAAGAAACAAATTGCCATTTCAACACACTTGGTGTATGTCAAATGATGATGAGGAGGAGTCATATACCGTGAAACCAATTCCGGCAATTGTTATTGATAGTACTTTTTCTCCGGAGATTGCACAAGATGATGTGTATACGGAACCCTACGTTGAAGAATATTCTGCAATCGTATTACCACCATTAGACAATCCAACGGATGAAGATGAAAAGTATTCTAATTTTGATTTCGAATCATTTGACGCCATAGTTTATGATGACATACCTCAACCAGATTTTGACCCAACGAGGGATTTTGAAGAAATCTGGGATTACTTATTTAAGGATGAAATTCGGGACGATTATGAAATTGCAAGACCACTAGTTGAAGATGGAGATTCACAAGATGAATTGGAGTAACTTACAACACAAAGTGGTACAAATTTATTTAATATTATTAATCCCGTTACTAATAATCTTGCTAGTTTTCCTAAACAGGTTGCAAAACAAAAAAATGATGAGGTGAAATTTATTACACTACCTATTGAAGCACATGAAGCACCTGTGATCAACCAGTTTTTGGTGGAGCTCGAGGAAGAGTTTGATGATGAGCTCTTAAACATTACTATGATTGACGAAGATGATGATTTCGACCCTATGAAGTATATAGAGGAACTTGAACTTTTACTTGCCAAAGACCCTTTCTCGTCTTCTGCGGAAGTCAAGGGACGCCTTACTACCAAAGAGACTAACCAAGAAGAAAGGAGACTCATTTTTCCACAACACACTACTCTTTCAGATGGAATGGTCAAGTCATCCAATTTATCAACCAAACCGGGTAAGGATAGGAAAGATGTACATATATTGCCAAGGTATGATCTTTATTTATTTCTTCCATCATTACTAGCAAATTTACACTCTTTTCGTGTTTATTGCTATTATCACCCGCACTTGATCCCAAGTGGGGGGGGGGGGACAACACCTTAATACACAGTAAATAAGGGTGGAGTCAGGCTCGTGACTCGAACAAAAACAAGCGCTTCGTGGGAGGCAACCCATGCTTATCTTTTGTGTTATTTTCTGATTTTGTATCGAGTCTGTCAGACCTGCAGAAGATACGGCGCATCTCAATCTTAAGATGCGACGCATCGCCTGCACTGGTCATATCTTATTTAATTTTCTGCATTTTTATTTTTGACTTTAAAACTTTCTGTCAGTTTATTTAATGCGGCAAATCCCTGGTTAAGGATGCGACACATCTTTTATTCTGATTCGTATTTATTCCAGGCTCGATACGGTGTATCTTCTTCCATAAGATACGGCGTATCGACTGACCTGATGATTTTCATTTTAATTTTTTAAGTTTTATTTTTACTAACTACTAATGTATTATGCAAGTTTGAACCTTCTTAACTCAGGTGTGTTAAAGTCTGAATGGTATTATAGATTCCTGCATTCTTGTGGATACATCATGTATGAAGCTTAAACGTTTTCATCCACAAGAAAGTTGATTTTTGCTCTTATACGAATAATGGAGGATCATACCGAGCAAATCTCAGGGGAGTTTTACTGTTCTAATTCTTTTATTTTCCAGTTTTTAACCTTTGACACAAACAACGAGGACGTTGTTTAACTTAAGTGGGGGGATTGGAGAATTAGAACACTTACTTGTCCTAAACTTTTTCAAAATATGCTTAATATGTACTTAATATGCTTAAATTTAAAATTTTTCTAGCATGTTTTTGTTTAAAGTCTAAATTACATAGCTGCACACATAACCTTATTTTCAAAAATTGTGAACTTATCAAAATTCACAAATCTATGAGTGTGCCGGTGACTTGTAAACTTTAGAACTTGGCTTGTATACTATTCGAGACCACCATAATAAGTATTATCTATATAATTGGAATGACTTGTCTAAATTGGTAAATTTCTAGGATAACACCCAAATAGCCTTTATATGTTATGTGATATTAACTAACTACACTGGTTAGTTAACCCCCGTATAAACCCTTTGTTACTCTCACTTTTAGAGTAAGATACCCCTAGAAAAACACTCAGAGCCATTCCTTTCGTTTCTTACACCTTTGTTATAATGTTTCGTTACACCCTTACACCTTAGCCTACCCTATAGATTAAAATCCGTGGTTAATTGCTTTAGGCAAAGTGTGTTTTCTTACATTACCTGTGTTCGTGTGCGTAATTCATTATCTTTGGTTGAGTTAGGAAATTGCACAATGCAATTGGTATGAAAGTAAATATTGTATATCTTTGAGTTTATTTTTCGTGTGTTTACTACTTTCGCTATTACAGTTATTTCTGAAAGTATGAAGAGTATGGAAAAATTATCCTGAAAAATAGTGATAGAAAAGTTGTGAAATTTTTCACATATATGTTGATGTCAACAACCAAAAAAAAAAAAAAAATCGAAAAAATAGAGAAGAAAAAGAAAAAGGAAAAAGTTGGAAGTTTGTTTTAATCAACTTATGTAAAGTTTTGTATTAAGTGGTCAATATCACCACTATTTGTTGTATATTATATTTATGGATCGAATGGGAGTTGGCCGTTATGGAACGCCAACTAGGATTATTCTTTTATTGAGATCTTGTTGAGTATAATTCGTGTCTACCTAAAGCGTGTGTTTCAAGTGTTAAAGCGTGAGTTATTCAATGATATGAGTCTTATTCATGGGATGGTTGGGAAAGTAATTTACCACACTTAGGATTTCAATTTATCTGTTTTGTTTATTTGTCATTTTACACCAATTTGTATCCCAAATATTATCCATACCCTACATCATTCTTTATCAAAACCTTTGATTTATTGAGATTAGGGATTTGAGCAATCTTAAGTATCGTAGTCGTGGATTCGGCTATGTATTTATGATTTTGTCACCCTTTTTGATATAATATTATTGGTGAAGATTACTTGGTCCTATCTTTAGCCCATTCGAGTTAAGGATTTGAGCAATTGCAAGTATCGTGGTCGTGGATTCGATCATGTATTTGTGATTTTGTCGCCTTTTCTGGAATGTGAGATCGATAGAGATTAAGAAGAATGATTAACCCTTAACCAACAAACCTTTTTTACCGCTTTAGACTTGTTATTCCTTGGCTTTAGTGGGGGAGACGCGTATACTTGCCAAGCTTATGATAGAATATTCGTCACGACTGGACAGTTAAACGATTAGATTTGCTTTTATTGAAATATTTTATTTTATTTCTAATTCGTTAGGTGTTTGGTTGTGCAATTATGACAAAACGAATACATGCTTAAATATAAAAATAAATCCTAATATCTTTTAGGATACATTTTCATAAGATTAATTCTAAGGTTTACTTGGGGACAAGTAAAGTTCAAGTGGGGGATATTTGATGAACTCAAATAAGTACATTTTATTATCATCATTTATCCTATTTATTTGACTTGTTTTATTATATTATATATGAGAATTGATACGTTAATGTTTACTTTTGTAATTCTCAGGTAAAAACAAGTATTATGTGAAACTTGGCGATTTTGGACTAATTATGGAGCAAACCAAGCAAGATGTTAAGAGTCTACTGAAATGTACAAGATCAAGATCATTCTGCTCCAGATACGCCGCAACATACTTCTTACATACGGCGTATCACTATCAAGATTTCACAAGTTACGATCCAAGACAGCGAAGTACATGCGCCGCATAGAGAAATGGAGTTACGCCTCATCTTAAGGCGGTGTACGAATATTCCTGAATATATTAATCTTGGACCCCACGCGAAGTTAAGTCAATGCGCCGCATCTACTTATCCTATGCGCCGCATCTATCCCTCAGACAGAAACTATAAATACCCCAAGGCCAGACGAATTTCGAAACACGAAGCTTAACTTAGAAGAGAGAGACAGAAACCCTAAAAGCCGAATTCAGACGTATTAGCAGCACAAGACACACCCTGAACGAAGATACAAGAGCTGTAAGAAGGTCCTGCATGTATTCAATTCATTAAGTAGTTTTGTTTTATTGTATTAGTACACTTTAATTCATCAGGATTGATGGGCCGATTTCATGTGACTACGGAATATCATGGTCACCCCTTAAAATTGCTTTCCCATTAATTAAAGTTTATATGTTGATGTCTTTGGTGACTTTTATTAGTGCATTGATAACCTCTGTGTCTAGCTGAGCATTGCTTGGGTCGCCATGCCCCTTCCTCGCCTATTTAAGAGACGCTAAATAAATAGGATAGACATAAGTAATCATTAAGGGTTTACTCGCCGATAAGATTAGAGCCAATGAGAAAGGGTTAATTATATACACTTCATATAAAACTAGCAATAAAACAAGTGACAAGCTACTTAATTATCAGGACAGGTCTTCTTATTGTCTCAAGTATCTATCTGTGTACGTGTGTGCTAATCGCTGATTCGTGCTCATTAGTTTAGTTTACTATTTAATCATAACCAAACCGTGCCAGTCTCTCAGGCTGAACCCCCTTGCGTTAGATTAGGTTGTATAGCTAACCTAGGATATTAAAATACTGATTAGAATAACTAGATAATACGTTCCACTCTTAGTGATCGACACTCTACTTACCATTATATTCATACTGACCGGGTACACTGCTCGTTAAAGTGTGTGTTTTATTAATAAGTCGGCTAAATATAAATTTAATACTTGAGTAGGCATTAATACTGCTAAACCACAACGACACATCACGCGCGCACCAAGTCTTTGGCGCAGCTGCCGTGGATATAAAAGAATTAGAGCAATAAACACATGCACATCAAAAGGCAAGATGTATTTCTCTATGGCATTCCCACAAGTTGAATGAAGAACATGATCCATATAGTTTGGATTGTGTATTCCAAGATAAAGAGGTGATTTTACATTTGTAATGAATAACATGTATTTTTTAAAAGTTTTTTTAATAAAGTATATTTTGAAATACTGTATAAACAGAGCGAACGAATTCAGGTTTACATAAAAAAGAATTGATTTTTAAGTTTGAACCCCTTATTCAAGAGGGTCAGTGTTATATCATATCTGATTTCAGTGTGGCTGAAAACAGTGGAAGATTACCGTTGCTTCCCAATAGGTGGAAAATTTCCTTTTACAAAGGAACCGAAGTGATTAGAACAGAACAAATTGATGATAACTTTGTTGGATTTATAAATGAACCATTCCCACGTATCTTAGACAGCAACAATGAGTATCATGAACATGATTGTGTCGGTATGTATTTTATGTTTTTCTTCATTAGCAAACTTTTTTTAGTTTACGATTTTATGAACAGTGAAATTTTGTATAAATTAATTGCAGACATGATCGGAACAGTTGTTGCTATTGGAAACATTGTAACTATCAATAGCGCTGGCGGTCCTAAAGTTCGTAGGACAGTTGTTATAGAAGATCATGAGTGAGTACATATATATACAGTTTTTAAGAATAAATATAAAACACAATATGTATGTAATAATATTTTAAAATTTCAATATACAGATCTTACAGACTTGATTGTACTTTCTGGGATAATTGGGCGCAAATGTGGAATTCATATGATGATAAACTTGAAGAAGTTGGGCATCTAGACATCTTTTTGATGTAAGCAAAAGTTAAATATTGGGATAGTAAGTTTAAAATATATGTATTTTAAATTAAATACAATAAATTATGTTATATATAGTTGATACAATTGTTGATTGAACTTAATGATTAAATACAGACAATCCTGCAATACACATTGCTCTATTTGGATCAAAGATCTATATTAATAGAAGAATACCCCAGCTACTATCTTTCCAAGAGCGGTACTATTTTTAACACATGTATATTTGATTGTAAATGTACATGTAATTACATATGAATTCCTAAATATCTAAAATGTTCACATGTTGCAGGTATGAGACTCAGGATGGTTATGATGTGACTCAGTTCCGCATTGAAGCCTATTCTCAGGGTACGCGTGTTGTTACACCTGCAGAGTTTATGCATGGAAGCTTAAAGAAAATCGTTGGTATGATTCGTAGCATTGAACCGGTAAGAAATCATTGACCTTTGACGATGTGAGACATGAAATTGCTGCATTCAATTTTGTATTAATACTGCATAAACAAATGATAATCAATCAATTTAACCAAAATGCAGAAAACACATTGTGTTGTTTATGCAATTGTGCACAGCATACAATATGAAAATGGATGGGCTTATACAGCTTGCAAGTCGTGCAACAGTAGAGTTTTTGCAATTACTTCTGAAGGAAACAATTTCTCAAGAAACAAGAAACAACTGTGGTACTGTAAGAAGCATGGAGAAACATACGCAGTTGCATCAAGGTATGAAACCCACGCCTCTAATAAAAAATAAAAATTTAAATCCCCTGTACCGATAATTAAAAAGTAGAAAACTGAATATTCTTTATGTTTCATGTGTAGGTTCAAAATCATTGTTCGTATAGTTGATGAAACTGGTACTGCGCAGATTGTGCTTTTTGACAGCAATGTGCATAAGATGACTAATTTGACCGCGTTTGAAATCATGCAACAACATGGCATGGATACTGATCAGTATTTTCCAGATGAGCTTGATCAAATCATTGGAAAAAAATATCTTTTTAAGATTCTATATTCTGAGTTTAACCACAACAATAACAGCCACATATATCGCGGTGAAAAAGTTACTGAAGATGTTGATACAATCAACTACTTCAAGAACGGCTTCCTAGAGTACGAGGTTTTGACACTGCATTATTGTATTATTTGCTGATCCATATATCCCAAGTTTTACAAATTTAATTTTTGTTGTCAATTAAAACAGGAAGCCGAGGATTACTTACAAGATGACGAAGATGATTATGAAGATGACGGAAATGTTCCAGATGATGCTGACAATGAGTTATATGAAGATGATGATGGCAATGCCAAATTATCTACAGATATTAATGTGGTATTATATGCGTATTTAAAGTACAATAATGTAACACCCCCAAAATATCGCAGCGGAAGATTGTGTCTTTGGGGTGCTACTTCATAATACAAATTTCAAGTTATAGAAAACGACCTCTAAATGAGACGTTTTAAAAAGTTACCATTCGATTAATGAATTCAGAGTTACAAACATGAGATCTCAAAGTATGATACATAAATGTATACAAAATGTTTCGAATGGTAAATGATAATAGCATAAGTCTTCAAAATATACTGTGCGACTCTATGCTTCAAGATCTAGCTATCGTCTAATGTACCTGAGATAAACATGCTAAAGTGTCAACACAATGGTTGGTGAGTTCATAGAGTTTGTTTTACATTAGTTGATAAGCCTTTAAAAGTTGTTCCCACAGCAAAGGCATTTTGAATCCATTCAGTTCCAAGTTCCGCACATACAAAACATGCAACCTATGTGTCCACAACCCACTGCTAAATATAGTATGAGTATGACATATGTGTATACATGTTTTGAGTGCATGAGTTCTGGTGTAAAATACGGCTACCCCAAGTATTGGGTCGGCAATAAATTCTGTACGGCTACCCCAAGTGTTTGATACTTGGGTCCGCAATGAGTTCTGTACGGCTACCCAAAGTGTGTGATACTTAGGTCCATAATGAGTTATGTACGGCTACCCCAAGTATTTGATACTTAGGTCCGCATAATGCTTTCAAGAATAACGCAAATAAGTTTAACGCAATCATGTATGTATGTAAGAAGTTAAGCATGTATCTCCCCCAAAGAGTTAAAACATGTGGAGTTTGTTAAAACTCCTTGGACCGTTTAGAGCACTAGGGTTAAACAATAACAAAGACAACAATCATGCACAGCGGAATAAGTAAAACATCTTTATTATTGAACAAGGTTTTTACTTTGTGATCTCTAATACTAACACTAATAATCATCTACAGCCCCAATTCTACTTGATCAAGGTAGAACATGTTACACGCCTTGTAACAGGGATCAAGGACTCGACCTTGAGGCTGAACTAACTAACTAACTAACTAAAACCCTAGACGTTTATAATTTACGTCTAGGTTACACACACACACCTTTTAGTCGACTACATTATGGAAGACCTTACTTAATGAAACCTTACACCCTTGATCTCTTTATATAGAGAGATATTAGGGTTTACAAAATACTACGAGGGACTAATAAATAAATATTCTTTAACAAGCAAGTCCCTTGTCTTTTATTCTTCATTAATTGAAGAATTCTTCCTTGTCACTTCAGGTCCTTCTTGTTTTCACTCTTCTTGTTTTGTCTCATCAAATCTATAAGACCCAACAATCTTCCCCTATTTGATGATGACAAAACATACACGTTCTTGTACGAACTTCCCTAGACGAAGTAGAGAAGTTGAGATAATTAAATCTCGCCATGAATGAAACAAGTCTTGTCTTCCCCTTAAGTCATGCCATGCCACTCCAAATCTCTTCTAACATCTCTTCCCCTTTTTGTTATCAACAAATAGGGAATGTATGTAAATACGATCTTGACCACCATTAACCAGTACCACACTTCTAATCAAAGCCTTCCAATGTTTCAAATTGCCCTCCATGAAGAACACCAAAATGCTTACTAAAAATGAATCCAAAACAGTAGAAAACTCCAACTAGCAGTAGTAATAATGAACAACGGTAGTAAGAATCAAACGCTTCCCCTTGAGTGGTGCATGTAGATGGTTAAACAATTAAACAATAAGCTTCCCCTGAAACTAATATGTTTACCATCTCTTGAATCTTCAATTCTGTAAGCTCCTTGTAATGATTACTGATGAAGAAAACCAAATATGACGAACTTGATGAAGAAGTTGAATTTCCTAAACCTTGGTCTTATATCTTGCATTATCCACGTCTCTATGTGACTCCAAACTTATCTTAGAAGTAGGCTACTAGGACCTCTCGATAAATCCTCAATTATATGAGACACTGAGCACTACAATGTAACTCCTTTAAGTGATAGCAAATGTGTGTATTCAGCACCTTAAGTTTATAGATCACACATCCTTGCTAGATTCACCAAGTCTTTGTCACCGCAATAACACAAACATAAGAACGCGCACCTGTGAAACTCAACTACAACATCAAATAGATAATATCCAATCGTCTTCTTCAAATAATCCCCAACGAGCCTTTAATCTTTCAAGAACAAAAACCAAACTCCTTCCTGTGTGTGTGAAACTAATAACCTGTGTGTGTAATACCATCTCTTAATCAATCATATGTACTTCCCCTCACTGCTCGTAAATCATGCATATATATTGAACCGTAAAACTCTTTACGTGTCTCCATAAATCATTCAAACACAGCAGTACTTTGAATATAACAGTACCTTGGAGCAGTACGTTGGACGAGCATCAGTACTTTAGACTAACAGTACTTTGGGAAGCATTACTTTGAAAGAATATTAGGAGCAGTACTTTGAATGAGCGACAAAACCGATTAATTACAATCTATTCTTCACTTTGAGTCTTCCACCGACCCATTAATTAATTCGAATCAGTAAGCGACAAACAAGTTTGCTATATCACATGATCTCACAACCGAATATCATTAATATATCAATTTGCGTTCAAATATAATCACATATCTCCACTTGCGACAAGAATTAGTGAAGACCAGTTAGCAGCAGCTTTAACCAATTAATTCAAACAGCCATTAATGCAATAATCGACCAATTTAATCACAAATCCACCGAACCAATCTATGACCTCATTCATGCAGTACACGACAAACCCATGATCAATTCTTCAATTAACTTCGACCGGATGATTAATAAAATAATCTTTCTCCACCAATCACGTTTCTTTGTCACCAATCGATTTATAGCAGCATAAAAATTACGATACCTTTAATTCAAAACTTTTACCGATCATAAAATCGTCTTCAATTCTGCTTCTTCTTCGACAGTAAAATCTTGTAATCCCTAGGTAACGAGCTCCCCAGGCTCTGATACCACATGTGGAGTTTGTTAAAACTCCTTGGACCGTTTAGAGCACTAGGGTTAAACAATAACAAAGACAACAATCATGCACAGCGGAATAAGTAAAACATCTTTATTATTGAACAAGGTTTTTACTTTGTGATCTCTAATACTAACACTAATAATCATCTACAGCCCCAATTCTACTTGATCAAGGTAGAACATGTTACACGCCTTGTAACAGGGATCAAGGACTCGACCTTGAGGCTGAACTAACTAACTAACTAACTAAAACCCTAGACGTTTATAATTTACGTCTAGGTTACACACACACACCTTTAGTCGACTACATTATGGAAGACCTTACTTCATAAAACCTTACACCCTTGATCTCTTTATATAGAGAGATATTAGGGTTTACAAAATACTACGAGGGACTAATAAATAAATATTCTTTAACAAGCAAGTCCCTTGTCTTTTATTCATCATTAATTGAAGAATTCTTCCTTGTCACTTCAAGTCCTTCTTGTTTTCACTCTTCTTGTTTTGTCTCATCAAATCTATAAGACCCAACAAAACAAGTATAAAAGAGTAGGGGCTATGACTCACCTTGAACTAATGATATCACAACGTATAACGGGATCGATGGATTAAGCCAGGAAGTCTCTACGTACAACCTAGAAATACGATATCGTCTCTTAGGTTCTAAAACAACGAAGTGAATATATAAACATGCCTCATATAGTTTATATATCTCGTACTACTGTTCAGGCCATCATAATCCAGAGGTCATGCAATAAACGTTCGAGGAGCTAGGACACTTTAATTCGTAAATCCAGCAACTCGTCGATCCGTTTACCCAAATGAAACCCCTCACATGAAGCTCCCTACTAACATAGTATTTATATGAAACATATATTTTGCTTACTTGATTATATGACATATTAAGAGTTTATAAATACAATAAATAAACAAACAAAGTTTTTAAGTATTTAAAGTATATAAATATTTATCTTAATATAGAATGCTTGAGTATTATAGAAAAAGAGAATATAAGCGGAGCTTCGACGTGAAATTTGTAATCTTCGTAAACCCGAGGCTATTTGAAGATTATAACAACGCCTTCTTGAAAACCCGAAGCTATTTGAAGATAATAACAAAGTCTTTTTGGAGACTTGAAGTTATTTGAAGATTATAACGACTCTTTCTTGAAAACTCAGAGAAAATAAGATCAAATGTTAGCTTTTCTCAAGAACACTTGAACTTTTGTTCAAAATATAAGAGAAGTGCCTTAGGTTTAAGGACTTTAAGGTTATAAGAAGGTGTGGTTCAAGTTTTTCTATGTGTTTAGCTTGGTATTTATAGGCTAGAAGATCTAGTTAACTACATATAAGGTTAATATTTAACCATGGTTAAGTTTACACTTGTAAACATCTAAAGAATGAATGGTCAAGATCATGCCAAGTGCCCTTGGTGGCTTCCTTGACAAGCTTCATGAAGCTTTCATGAGAAGCTTGATAAGTTTCATGCATTATCTTGCTTTTACGGAGTCAGTTTTGTCCCGGTAATCGCTAACTTTAAGTATTTAAATCACGAAACATAAAACCGGGTATCGTAAAAATACGAAACTCATAAAAATGATTAAACTTGTCAATATACTCATTATTATCTCATAAAAATGAGTGATAAGTTTAATGGGTCGCGAAAACGCTGATAACGCTGGAAACGTATGTTTAAAACGTGTTAAACGTAAAACGTACGAAAGTTGCGTAAAACTGAGAAAAGTAAAGTGTAACTTTTCTAATATGATTATAATGAACTTAATAGACTTAAAATGTCTAGGCTAGGCTTAGTCTAGTTTCGGTTGGTGTTAAATGTTACTTAGACAAAAAACCGTAAGTGTTAAAAATCAAGGAATGATTTATATAATCAAAGAATGATTTTTGGTCAAAGGAGGTGGGAAAATATGTTGACTTTTCTAATAATATAAAAGCTTCTAAGCGTCTTAAAAAATATGGTGCAGGTATTGGCTAAAGTTGCGGATAAGTAAAAGTGCTTAAAACGCAAGTTTAGTTCTGTAAGACACAGGGTAACATTTTGACTTAATATCAAAAATTCCCGAATTGATCATGAGTGTACTAAACATTAATCTGATGCGAGGAAAATTGGCGCAGTTGGTTTTCGTTATGCGCAGGATGTTTAAACGACGTTTAACCCAAACGTATAATTTCTTAATAACTTTTGCGAAAATGACCCGACAAGCGTCAAACTTTTATTTTGTCATGGAAATAATTTATCTTACGAGGATATGAAATAAAAATTTCGGAAATGAATAGTGAAGTGAATAGTAAAAATGAATAGTAAAATTTTCGGGAATAGGAATTAACCTGAAAATTCGACTTGTTACAGTCTCTACCCCTTAAGGGAACTTCGTCCCGAAGTTCTGTGAATGTTAACTGCTAACAGTGTGTCTAGAAAAAGGCGTGATAGTCTAAGTAATTACGTCAAAGCTTATTTATCTAGGTTCCTTATCCAACTAGGTACATTCTTTTGACTATCGTGACTATTGCCCGTTCTAAATACGTGCTCTCTTGTGGCTAGGTTTTAATGAGGCAAACTTTCCTATTCTCGAGCATAACCCTCAAAAGACCTTTAGGTAACTGATTTTTACTTAATCTCATAACTCATCAGATAAGAACTGTCATGGGATTAGGGTAAATCGGTTTGAGTAACAACTTGATTCTAGCTTGATCTTTGCAACTCATCAAACAAGAACAGTCACTTAGATCAAGCTGGGAAACAAGTGGTTTGAAGGAGGTCTTTTGAAAATTTGGCTCGATTATGGAATTGCTTACACATATGAGACTACTACTCCCTCCATTGCATGATTCTTCCTTAATTAGACATAGGTGATCAGGCTATGTATAATTTAGGAGTAACAATTCAATGCTTGGACTAATCGACTCATATGATGTTCGGTGTTTCAGTAAGTTCATAGAAATCTCCCTTAGGTGCTAAAATTATGAAAAAGTCTAAACTGTGCAAGGCGATAGAGAGGAAGGTCTCAACGTATAAAGTAGTTATAGTCTAGGTTCTCAAATGCAACCTAGTTCTCTATAACCAAGGCTCTGATACCAATCTGTAACACCCGCAAAATATCGCAGTGGAAGATTGTGTCTTTGGGGTGCTACTTCATAATACAAAGTACAAGTTATAGAAAACGACCTCTAAATGAGACGTTTTGAAAAGTTACCATTCGATTAATGAATTCAGAGTTACAAACATGAGATCTCAAAGTATGATACATAAATGTATACAAAATGTTTCGAATGGTAAATGATAATAGCATAAGTCTTCAAAATATGCCGTGCGACTCTATGCTTCAAGATCTAGCTATCGTCTAATGTACCTGAGATAAACATGCTAAAGTGTCAACAAAATGGTTGGTGAGTTCATAGAGTTTGTTTTACATTAGTTGATAAGCCTTTAAAAGATGTTCCCACAGCAAAGGCATTGTAAATCCATTCAGTTCCAAGTTCCGCCCATACAAAACTTGCAACCTATGTGTTCACAACCCACTTCTAAATATAGTATGAGTATGACATATGTGTATACATGTTTTGAGTGCATGAGTGCTGGTGTAAAATACGGCTACCCCAAGTATTGGGTCCGCAATAAATTCTGTACGGCTACCCCAAGTGTTTGATACTTAGGTCCGCAATGTGATACTTAGGTCCGTAATAAGTTATGTACGGCTACCCCAAGTATTTGATACTTAGGTCCGCATAATGCTTTCAAGAATAACGCAAATAAGTTTAACGCAATCATGTATGTATGCAAGAAGTTAAGCATGTATCTCCCCCAAAGAGTTAAAACAAGTATAAAAGAGTAGGGGCTATGACTCACCTTGAACTAATGATATCACAACGTATAACGGGATTGATGGATTAAGCCACGAAGTCTCTACGTACAACCTAGAAATATGATATCGTGTCTTAGGTTCTAAAACAACGAAGTGAATATATAAACATGCCTCATATAGTTTATATATCTCGTACTACTGTTCAGGCCATCATAATCCAGAGGTCATGCAGTAAACGTTCAGGGAGCTAGGACACTTTAATTCATAAATCCAGCAAATCGTTGATCCGTTTACCCAAATGAAACCCCTCACATGAAGCTCCTTACTAACATAGTATTTATATGAAACATATATTTTGCTTACTCGATTATATGACATATTAAGAGTTTATAAATACAATAAATAAACTAACAAATTTTGTAAGTATTTAAAGTATATAAATACTTACCTTAATATAGAATGCTTGAGTATTATAGAAAAAGGGAATATAAGCGGAGCTTCGACGTGAAATTTGTAATCTTCGTAAACCTGAGGCTATTTGAAGATTATAACAACGCCTTCTTGAAAACCCGAAGCTATTTGAAAATAATAACAAAGTCTTTTTGGAGACTTGAAGTTATTTGAAGATTATAACGACTCTTTCTTGAAAACTCGGAGAAAATAAGATCAAATGCTAGCTTTTCTCAAGAACACATGAACTTTCTTACAAAATATAAGAGAAGTGCCTTTGGTTTGAGGACTTTAAGGTTATAAGAAGGTGTGGTGCAAGTTTTTCTATGTGTTTAGCTTGGTATTTATAGGCTAGAAAATCTAGTTAACTACATATAAGGTTAATATTTAACCATGGTTAAGTTTACACTTGTAAACATCTAAAGAATGAATGGTCAAGATCATGCCAAGTGCCCTTGGTGGCTTCCTTGACAAGCTTCATGAAGCTTTCATGAGAAGCTTGATAAGTTTCATGCATTATCTTGCTTTTACGGAGTCAGTTTTGTCCCGGTAATCGCTAACTTTAAGTATTTAAATCTTGAAACATAAAACCGGGTATCGTAAAAATATGAAACTCATAGAAATGATTAAACTTATCAATATACTCATTATTATCTCATAAAAATGAGTGATAAGTTTAATGGGTCGCGAAAACGCTGATAACGCTGGAAACGTAGGTTTAAAACGTGTTAAACGTAAAACGTACGAAAGTTGCGTAAAACTGAGAAAAGTAAAATGTAACTTTTCTAATATGATTATAATGAACTTAATAGACTTAAAATGTCAAGGCTAGACTTAGTCTAGTGTCGGTTGGTGTTAAATGTTACTTAGACCGAAAACCGTAAGTGTTAAAAATCAAGGAATGATTTTTGGTCAAAGGAGGAGGGAAAATATGTTGACTTTTCCAATAATATAAAAGCTTTTATCGTCTTAGAAAATATGGTGCAGGTATAGGCTAAGGTTGCGGATAAGTAAAAGTGCTTAAAACGCAAGTTTAGTTCTGTAAGACACAGGGTCTATTTGGTAACATTTTGACTTAATATCAAAAATTCCCTAATTGATCATGAGTGTACTAAACATTAATCTGATGCGAGGAAAATTGGCGCAGTTGGTTTTCGTTATGCGCAGGATGTTTAA
Organism: Artemisia tridentata subsp. tridentata; assembly: GCA_021014915.2. Classification (NCBI taxonomy): domain Eukaryota; kingdom Viridiplantae; phylum Streptophyta; class Magnoliopsida; order Asterales; family Asteraceae; genus Artemisia; species Artemisia tridentata. The sequence continues at coordinate 72,214,643 of CP139505.1, forward strand.
ACAACGTTTAACCCAAACGTATAATTTCTTAATAACTTTTGCGAAAATGACCCGACAAGCGTCAAACTTTTATTTTGTCATGGAAATAATTTATCTTACGAGGATATGAAATAAAAAATTTTGAAATGAATAGTGAAATTGAATAGTAAAATTGAATAGTAAAATGAATAGTAAAATTTTCGGGAATAGGAATTAACCTGAAAATGCGAATTGTTACAAATAACGCAATATCTTTATTTGAAAACATTTTTGCATTACTATTTTTTTTAATAAACATCGTAGGCTGTTGGAGATGACTTTACAAACACATCATATGGTATCGATGAGGTAGTATAATATTTAATATTTAAATTCATTGAACATGACAACAACCATGAAAATGAAACTTAGTTTTCACAATTTTTTGATATCACCACAGGAAAACAATTTAAATCAAACCACGTGTAGTACCTTGGCTGCCACTACAACATTATCCACCGATATGAATGCGGTATTATTCACTACCCTAATAAATATATGTTTACTCATATTCTTAAACCCATTTAACGCTGTTATATGTTTAAAATTAAAAATGATATATTATTAACCATGTTTTAATAAAACACAGGAAGGAGATGTTGACAATGGTGTACCTACCATGGTCGAACCCCATGGATGTGATAAAAAAAGAAACCGTGAAATAGTTGAGCAACCAAATTATGAAACAGGAGATGAAGAGGAGGATGCGCACCAGAATAAAAAATTAAGTACAAGCATCATTGAAAAGGATATGTGATATGAAACAGAATTCACTTAGTTTTATCCTTTCACGTTTAATTAACATTGAACAATTGTATTCATTTTTTTATTTGGCTTTTTAAATTACAAATTACATTATATTGTTTGTTTAGTTTGTTAGCTTCTAGAGTGTTTACTAAATGTTCATGAGCAGTAGTAAATTTGAAGTTAGTACTGCTCAATTAGATTAGTACTGTTAAAGGTTTTTATCAACATTAATGTTCTAGTAGTACTAACTTTCACTTTGTAGAAAAATTGCCTTAATAATTTGTCAGATAATAAAAAATGAATATGATATGTGCTGTTATTATTAAAATTCATTTGGGTTTATAAGGTTGGTATAAATAAATACATGACATCCCATAAAGATATCTTTCAGATTGCTTATTCAGTTTTTAAAAAACGGTAGCAGTACTAAGGTTAAAATAACAGTACTAACGTGTTGGTTAGTACTGCTAGAACTTCATTATTCCCAACATCCTTTAACAGTACTAAGTTTAACGGACCAGTACTAACGTGAAAGATAGCACTGTTTTTTTTTTTTTTTTTTTTTTTTTTTTTTTTTTTTTTTTTTTGCTAATTCCCGACTTAGTTAAAAAGTCTTAGAAAAAGTGCATTCATAAAAATTTGCTTATCTTTATTTGGCACAATCAAACATTATCTAACTACTCGAGTTATAATGCAACTTTATATGAATGCTTAATTTTTATTAAAAAATAATAGTGCATGTTTTTCATGTTTTACTAATTTTATTTACAATTTATATGTTTGTGACTTATGTTATGCATGTTTATCTCATATACTTTATATTTATATGGATACATTTTGTTTTTTAAATAGAAATTGCCATAATTTAGTAGTTTTATGTTTTGTTTTTTTTTAAAAATAATCATATCCAAAATCGTTTAAGTTTACACAAATACACAAATATGTACATGGATTTTAAAATTTTAATAAAAAATATTTTGTTTGGTATTACTAATTTATATGAATATCTAAAATACCCAAATATATAAAATACAAACACATAAGCAACAGAATCCCTTATTGCTCTCAATTAGATTTATTAGTATGTATGATGTTAAATCATGGTTTATTATGTATGGCTTAAATATGGCTTAAATGTCCTTAAATAACTCTGATGTAACATGGCACATACTATTGAGTGAATATGCTTTCTAATTTCGTACCTATACATGCATTACGTTTGGCATATTCATAATAGTTTATTGAATATAATTTATTAGTTTTTAAATATTTATTTGAATTATAAATTTTAAATAATTAAAGTATATATAACATATCAACTTATGATTTAATCATTGCTTCACAAAACATCAAGGCATGAAATTCGGAAAATTTGAAGATAAATATGTACATATAATGTATACTTCAATTTTATATTTAGTATCAAAACATATATGTTCCAAAAATATACTCTCCAATGCACTATATAAATAAAGGTATATCGAATGTAAATGGTTAAACCAAAACATACTATTCTGCGAAACAACAACCACCAACGATGTTCACACCTAAATCAACTAATGATAAGTTAAACACAGATGTAATCACTATATCATATAATGAAGAGGTATGATCTGTGCTTTAATTAACACTAATCTGTTTATAATTTTATTAATTTATGTATGTCGGTATTCATGTTTTAATAAAAATTAGTACATTAATTATGTGTTAAATTAAAATAACTGTATAGAATATCAAATACGTATTAACACTTTTGCATGTTAATTATGTGCAGGAAAATAAAAAAGCAGCAGCTAAAACCCACTCTAACCACTCAAACCATAATGATATCTTAAAAAATGATAAACCATCCATTGTTATATCTGACGATGAAGAAGTATCACTAATAGGGTAAATTTGTATTATGTCAAACTCGTCAATCAAAAAATCTAATTATCATTCTAATACTTGCAGGTTGTTCCATCAGATGATGAGGTATTTATGACATACATGTGTTTATTATTATTGACAATTATTTGTGTTAGATTTACAAAATTAATTATAAACATAAAATATACAGATTTACGCTGCTGGTGTCAATGGTTATCGAACTACTCCAATTTGAAAAGAGTAAAAACATCACAAACCATATGTATACAACATATCTGATGATGATTTTGATTTACATGACACTGATAATGAGGTATTATATTAAATTTTAATTACGTATTATTTTGCATTGTAGTTAACATAAAATATTTATTAGTTTTTATTTTTTTTATGCACTGTTTAGGTTTTTTGTTTGACACACAACAGTCGAAGATTGTAAAAGGCGAAATCTGAGATCGGTAAAAACATATGCAAGTTTCATTATTCTGAATATGAATCTGATAATGAGGTATTTTTATTAAAATTTGTTAATATTTTATTATGACAAACTCATCAATCAGAAAATCTAAGTATATTTGTAATACTTGCAGGATGTTATTTCAAAAAACTGCAAACGACGCAGGTTGTTCAAGAACAACAAACGTGTCAACACCAATGATGTTGTTATTATTTCATCGGATGATGAAGAAGCTCCGAAATTTGATACATTTAAAAAAATTACTAAGCACAGTAAAGCAGGAGAAACAATGGTATGAATATACATTACAATATCATAAATTACTTTTGATCATGTATACATTATAACTTACACTATGTTTTTATATTATGAATTTGGTATTCTATAAGTCTAATGATGAAGAACAAGTTGTCATAAAACGTTCTACAACATCACATAAGCCAAAAAAACACATTACATAGCAAATGTATGTTGATAGACGAGGATACAGATGATGAATTTGACAACATCAATAACAACAGCGATGATGGCGTTTGGACAAACATCAACGACTTGGAAGAACAGTTTTATGCTTTAGAATAATATAAACCCAGATATAATATACTTGATGAAGAAATCATTGAAGAGTTCCCAACAGGTTGTTTTTCTTAGACAATTATATAAACATTTATAGTTGAAAAGTGTTTTAAATGCCGGAACTTTATACTTACATAGTTTATTTTTGTATTTACACGGATGCTTACAAATATAGTGTATCACATGAGGAATAGATAGAGAGATTTTTCGCAAGCGTAACATGAGTGACGATGACATGTGAGATGATATGATTAATATTGATGGTAAAGTGCATGGTAAACATGATGGAAAAAACTACATAGATGAAGAAGCTTGGGAAGTCGATTCCAATGCATATAGTGTGAGATCGGTATCAGATGACGATGATCTAGCCAGTTTTATTAATGATGCCTCAACTGATTATGAAACCACTGATGATGAAAATAGTGATGATGAATTTTGATCAAGCATGCTAATATTTTCCAAAAATTGTGTTTTGATTTGTGGCAATTATTATTTTATGACAAGTACAATTTTATTATGAATATTTGATATGGTCTGTATGGTTTATAATGCATGAAATTTATTAAATTACTACAATTTATTTTTAATGGTTATTTTGTTGTTTTTAATTTTGGAAATTAACTTTTCCAACCAAAATATATCAATACAACATTTATGATTATTGTAAACATAATTACAACACAAAAAAGTGTAATATACACATACTAAGTTTACACATTAATAAAAAACAGTACATATTGAACGTATAACTGTATTTTTTTAAGATATGTTAACATGTAAATTACACACTAATAATAAAGATTATTGCATTTAACTAACAACTTGACCATTTATATAACCGATATTGTATATGATTTGAGAATATCAACAGTTGCAACTTAAATAGCAGTTATGAAACATCGTGCCCTTCCATTGTGTATAAATACGTACATATAAACTACAATATATTGCATAATTTCATCCTGTTTTATACTCTTTGGTATATAACTTCAATGGCTTCATCATCTTCTAATCCTGATTCAAAGAAGAATAAACGTAGCAGAGATACTTCTCCTCCTCCAATCCCTTCAAAATATAAAAATTTTGACATACCCCAAGATATTTGGGACAAATGTCATTCCGGCAAATATGCACTAGTACAAAAATGAGATTTAGTCACACATGCTGTTTTTCGAACAGCCACACAGTCGCCTTTTTATGTGACTAAATGTATCAGAATAAAAAAAACAGCCACACTTGATCCGACTTGTGTGACCATTTCGGAATTACATCCGAGGCTACAGCCACACATTTGAATATTTTCGTGACTATACGTATCTGGTAAAAAAAAATTTGATTTTTTAGTCACTTATAATTTGGGACGTGTGACGGATACAAATAAGGTTGAAACATTAGTCACACTATATATATACATATGTGACAAATATATGTCACGCAATTGAAAAGTGTGACCAAAATCCATATATGGTCACACGAAGTAATTGTGTATGTGGCTAAATCATATGCTCAAGTTTGTCACACATTATTTAAGCGTGACTGCTAGTTTTTGTTGAAAATTTAGCCACATATGAATTTGAAATGTGTGACAACTGAAAAGTAAGTTTGAAGCATAGTCACGATATGCATTTAAAAGTGACAAATATATGTCACACACTTGAATAGTGTGACCAAATGTCATATATGGTCACACTAAACCATAGGTATACATGATTAAGTGTGACCATAATTCGATACAAATGGTCACGTAAGTTAATATGTGTGTCTAAAGTTAAGTGTGTGTTTGCCTGCCTATTCCTAATGTGTATGGTCACACTTAATTGTAGCACAATCATGTGACTATAGGCTATACAATAGTCACACCATACCACAAATGTGCATCTAAATTATGTTTATGGCCACATTATAAGGGTATTATATGTGACCAATACATTGAAAATAGTCACACTGTGAAATATTCATGTGACTAATATGTATAGCAAAATGTGAACTCAGTTATCATTAACCTTGATATTAGTCACATTGAGTGTTTGTGTGACTAAATTCAAGATGTTACATATGGTCACATGAAGTATTTATTTAGGTGTCTAAATCATAGAGTCATATTTTGAGTTCAGACTGTTAGTCATGACTCTTCATTTAATTTGCCCCATTACAATCTGGGATTTTATAGTCTATCTAGTTTAATGCAGTAGTATGTAAGTATGTTACTTGCCCCTAGGAACCAGATTACTTGACTTTCTAAAGTCAATTTTCAACTTTATAATGAAGTAACATGTTACTAAAGTGCCTGCAAGTGCATATACATGATAAATGGAAACTGCAAATACAATAAAGCTTGACTGTAAGTGGACATATAATAGTGAAAACCGCAAAATTTTTCATTGCCATTGAAAAGCTTGACTTTTTTGAGTCAAAATCCATTACAACAGGCTAAATTACAGGAACAACTATTTAATACTAAAACAGATATTCATCTAACATTACTAACTTTACAATACCAGCTGTAACCTTGCACTTAGCCTTGAGCAGCAGTCTTAACTTCAACCAGCAGGGTTAACTATTACACTAGCAGTCTTAATGCAGCATGACATGCTTCACTTGGATTTTCGTATAACAATACCTTCAATGTCGGTTCGATAGTAGTCACTTCGTGATTCCTTGCCCAAGTCTTCTTTATATACACGTGGCAATATTTTTTCATCTTGCTCGTGAATGACTGTACTAAACTCCTCATCGACTTCGTCATATGTATCTTTGTAATTCTTGGTAGGTGTTTTAAAGAAAATGGACAAATTTTTATGTACCTGGTCTTTCACATAAAACACTTGTGTTGCTTGTGACGCTAATATGAACGGATCATCCTTGTGGCCGAAAGTATTAAGGTCTACCAACGTATAACCAAGAGTATCACGTTTGACCCCATGAGTTTTGCGATTAACCCAATCACATTTGAAAAGAGGAATGTGCCTGAAACGGTAATCTAGTACCCATATCTCTTGTAAAACCCCATAATAAGATGTTTTTTTTATGGTTTCAACTTCTTTTTTGGATATTTGCACATCTACTGACTCAACACTAACCCCACTGTTCTGGTAAACTATGCCATCATTACTTTTCGTACGAAATGTATACCCATTGATGTTATACGCCTCGTATTTCACTACGCTGGCGCGTGGTCCAAATGATATCCACCTCACAGTTTCTGATACACTATCATTGGATATCGCTAACTATCTCTCAACCTGAATTTCATTACAAGTATATATTACCTTTAAATTGCAGGAACAACAAACAAACAATTAAAGAATAGGAGTGTTTGGGATAATGAAATGGTGTGCTGGTCGACCTCTATCTAATGTCATATACAGGAGGGACCATTATGATGATAGCAACAAACAAACAATTATAAACAACATACAAGTAATTACCTCTTCGAGTAACCACTTAGCAAAAGATTTACTGTGCTCATTCTCCAGCAATGCAATTTTTTTACCCGGGTTTTTTCTTTTCAAAACTTCCTTGTGTCGCCTGAAACAAATAAATGTCTTTGATTATTATATTTGATAGAACATTTTATGCAACGAAATCGACATGTGTTAGTGATACTTACTCGATATACGGTTGAATTTCATCTGTATTTTGTATTACATACAAATGTGCTTTCTGAAAGGATTCTCTGGAAACTTCACTAGGTTTGCTGGCCGACAATGGCTTTCCGTCCTCATCTTCATTGGTTACATGTTTATCAGCAGGGATACCAATAGTTTTCATGGTTTTATGATATTCGCTAAAAAACTCTATTGTTTCTTCCGCGATAGTCTCCTCGGCAATGCATCCCTCTGGTCTATTTCTATTTCGCACATGTCCTTTAATAACCTTCATACATCTTTTGAAGGGATACATCCATCGAAAGCATATAGGACCACATAATTTTACCTCCCTAGTTAGGTGTACAGTCAAGTGTATCATAATATCAAAAAATGACGGAGGAAAGAACTTCTCTAGTAGGCACAGTGTAACAACAAGTTCTTCTTGCATCTTATCTAGTTCTTGCAAGCTGATTTCTTTCCTACATATAGATTTAAAGAAAAAGCAAAACCTGATAATAGCATATCGTGTGGGCTGGTGCATGACTGAACGTATAGCAATGGCTAAAAACTCTTGCATTAGCATGTGATAGTCATGCGATTTAAGGCCAATGAGCTTCCTATCATTTAGGCTGACCAAACTAGAGAAATTTGAACAATAGCCTTGTGGTACCCTGATGTTGCTTAATGTTTCACAAAAGATGTCTTTTTCAGCATTCGTTAATGTGTAACCTGCTGGAGGTAGTGTTGTTTTGTCTGCTTCTTGCCTAGCAAACAACTCTTCTTTTATCCCCAACTCTTGCAGATCCAGTCGAGCATTCATTCCATCTTTTGTCTTTCCAGGAACATTCAGCAAAGTTCCGAGTAGACTCTCACCAACATTCTTTTCTACATGCATGAAGTCAATACAATGCGGAACAGAATGATGCCTCCAATACCTTAGCTTTCGATACCAAATGTTGAATTTCTTCCAATATGCTTCATTTTCTTGGCTTGAACTACCCTCTTCTTCTGTTGTTTTCCTTTTCTGCTTTTTAATCTTCCCACCTCTGCCTCTGGTATCTTGATCTTGGTTTTTCGAGTTTTTTCCTTTTCCCCACTTATTTTCAATATGTTGTACCTCGTTGTATATTTGTTCCCCGCTCAATGGATTTGGAGCATGACGTGGTTCTTCTTGTCCATTAAACACCTTCCTTTGCGTTCTGAACGGATGGTTGTATGGTAGATATCATCTGTGTCCAGCATAACTTTGCTTGGATGAGGCGGAAAGTCTAACACAGTGTGTATCTTTCCCACATACTACACAACCTTTGAATCCACTGTATGGGCAGCCACATAATGTACCAAGTGCAGGGTAATCATTTATCGTCCATAACACAACGGCGTGCAGATTAAAGTTTTCTTTTTTAGAAGCATCGTATGTATCAACCCCTTCCTCGAATAAGGTTTGCAGATCATCAACCAACGGTTCTAAAAATACATCGATATCATTTCCCGGGTATCCCGATATCAATACCGAAAGCATGATAAACTTTCTTTTCATACACAACCATGGAGGAAGGTTGTATATGACAGATAAAACTGGCCATACACTGTGATGCCTATTTCCTGAGTTGACGTCAACCCCATCAGCCGATATTCCTAGCCGTAGATTTCTCGGATCTTCAGCAATTTTGGGGAATTTTTCATCTATGGTACGCCATGCCTGTGAATCTGCGGGGTGACGTAAAACACCATCTGTTATCCTCCTTGTTGCGTGCCATGTTAGATCTTCTGAAATACTTTCTAACTTAAAGAGGCGTTGCAGTCTTGGTATAATTGGAAAGTACCACATTACCTTTGCCGGAATGTTTTCGTACACTTTATGTGTCTTACTATCCACCTTCCATCTTGATGTCCCACAAGTTGGACAAACAGTCAACTCCTTGTTAACCTTCCAGTAAAGAATGCAGTTGTTGCTACATACATGTATCTTTTTGTATCCTGATCCCATCATTCTCACTAGCTTTTTTGCCTCATAAGTTTTTTCAACCATTTCGTTACCAGCAGGTAGCATCTTTTTCAACAATCCTAGTAATTCAGTAAAGAACTTATCAGAAGCTCCATACTTACCCTTCAAGTTGAGTAGTTTAACTATTGCGGACAACTTTGTGAAGTCAGGACATCCTTCGTAAAGTGGCTTCTCCGCGTCTAATAATAGTTGTTGAAACTTGGCAAGGTTATCCTCATCAAAACATTCTTTTGCACCATTAACCATGTTCACTGTTGCTGGGCCATCTGTTGGAATTTCTGGAACAAAATCCATGTCGAAATCCGTGTCGTCAACAAACTCCTCTGTTGTAGCATTAACAGGTATTTGCGCATTTGTTGCTTGCTCATCATTTTCCCCATGTTTATCCCATTTTGTGTAGCTTTGATTAATCCCGTGGCAGAATAAATAGAACTGCACATCCTCCACTTTATGCTCTATGCGGTTTAAACATGAGATACACAGACATGGCATCTTAAGCTGTTGTTTATTACCTCGTGGGTCGATGTTCATCATCTTCTGCATGTTGTGTTCTGCATACTTAATAAACGCGTGTACTCCAGCAATATATTGTTTCTTGGTCCTACTAGTTTTCATCCAAGACTTGTCCATGGTATTGTTGAGGTCAAATGGTAACGTATGTATCCTACAAGTCACAAATTAAACCAATATAAGCATCAAATCATTTGTGCATCAGTAAACCAAGTATTTACCACTACTAGTACAAAAGGTACTGCTGCTAGTGAAATTTAATACTGCTAGTATAAAGTTAGTACTGCTAGTACTGCTAGTACCAGTCACAAATTAAACCAATATAAAATTGTAAATGTTTGATACGTTTGGGCCTAACTCTAATGTGGGATAAAATGTTTATTTTGAAAATATTACAACCATACATTAGTAAAATCTAGTATTAATGGTTTTTGTTGCAAAGTGAAAATTAAAATAATACTCTGTTAGTATAGTATTAATGGTTTTTGTTGCAACCTTGCAACTTGCAACTTGCAAGTAATTATGGGGAAGGCTATTTCATCATTACACACTATTCACATTGCTAGGCTCGATACATCTTCCTTCCTCTAGGTGTTTCTTGATTGTTGTTGTATATAAAGCAACATACCTCTCATAATTTTCATCTCTTCTTAACAAACCAAAATAAAATTTAAAAATTACAAAAAATCTCAAAATTTTTTGTTATCAAAATCATATATGGAAACTAAACTAGTGATTTGTTCTGAATTGGCAACAGTTGCAAACTCAAAGCTTGTGAAAGACATGATGCTAGTTTACTATGAGCGACAGGTTGAAGCTACTTCCAAGGAAGTTCATGATTTGAGGCACAAGGTTTCTGAGAAAAGAATGCTGATAAACAATAGGGATAAGATGATCAAGGAGTTAGAGCTTTTATATGGTTTTGATTCTGCTCTTGAAAGCATTGCTGATTTAAGGAGGATGCAAGAGGAGGACATGATGGCATCTGATAGGTTGCTTGTTGATATTGCCCAAAAGCATAAGCGTCTAGGTGATTTGGGCAACTTTATCACGAAGCTTGGATCAATGAACTACTGATGTGGTTGATATGTTAGTTGACTATGTTTATGTCTTTTGTGTTTTGTGGTGTCATGGTTGATGTTGTTGGTAGTCTTTCTGATGTTGTTGTGTTTTGTGGTGTCATCGAATGGTAATGCGATAGATGTATGATATGATGTTAAATATTAATGCAGCTATGTTAATGTCAATATTATTTTGATTTGTAAAGTTACAATGTCAAGTGTTTAGTACTGCCTAGTTCCAAAAATGCATATACTTAAGAAAGTCAAACTTTGTTTATTACACCTAAATGCAGGAAGTTACCTACACATACCAACCAAGCCTTTAATGGCATTTACTTATACATTGAACTATGTGATCCTCTTTACTTTAAATGGCCATTACATAAACACAACATTACACACAACATTACACCATCAAAAACCTGTCAAACACTAAACCTCATCCACAATGACTTCCAAGCCAAATGTTATTGAAATATCCTCTGATTCATCAGGACTAATGTCTCCTAAACCAGATTGGAATTTCCCCTACCCTCCTACAGGTAGCTTTCATAAGAGAATACCACCTAAGGGAAAGGTTGCTGACTCAAGCTCTGACGATTTTAGCTCCTTTAACAGTAGCTTTTTTAATGATAGCTTGGTTTCTAGCTATCATTCAACATCTGAAGATGAAGCTGTCTCAAAAAAAGCCACAATGTCCAAAAACCCTCCTCCAGTTCACACTCTGTCAATCCCAAGAAAAAGGGAACAAGTTCTATGCCTACCAAATCAGGCAACTAGGGAAGAAATCCAAGCAAAGAAGAGAAAGGGAAAAGGCCCAATTGAACTCACTAAGGGTAAAGGGAAAAGGACAATTAGCTGAGCTTTACTAGTCTTGATGTTATGATGCTACTGTAATAAGTACTATGTTTTCTCCTTGTATGTAATCAACTATGCAATCAACAATGCATCTATGTATGCAGAATTTTGTTATGTAATAACAGTTGGTTTTTCAAGTTGAAGATTCTATTTTTCATTCATGTTAAACCCAAAATACAACTTTAAAAAACTATATATCCTACAAGTCACAAATTAAACCAATATAAGCATCAAATCATTTCCTAATTATTGCATAAAAAAATGATTTCCTAATTAAAAAAATTACCTAATTTAGATCTAAATGAACCTCTCTCCGTTGTTGATGGCCGGACCGGCGAGTGGTGGATGGTGAGTGGTGACTGTGATTGGTTACTGGTGAACGGTGGATGGTGAGTGGTGGCTGTGATTGGTGAGAAATGTGCGAAATTTGAAATTTGCTGAAAAAAATATGGGGGTCTTTAATTTTGAAATTTGCTGAAAAAAATATATATGGGTGGGTTTTAAAAAAATATATATGGGTGGGTTTTTTTAAAAAATATGGGGGGCTTTAATTTTGAAATTTGCTGAAAAAAAATGGGGGCTTTTTAAAAATTTTGGGGAGGGAAATACCAAAAAGAAAGCCACAGGTATCGAACCTGTGACCTCCCCTTCACAACACCAACAACTCAACCATCTCCGCCCTTGGGTCTTTTTCGATTATACCTTCTTTTGTATTCCTCTTATAGACTACCTATTTTATTAAAGAAAATTGTTACAAAATCCAAATATCTTCTATACAAAGTTAAACCTGTTAGTACAACGTTAAACCTAGCAACACTAATAGAGACACAAGCAGTAATAACATTATTTCCTTTTTGCTTGTCTGAAGATCTTTCTCAGTAACTCTCTTACCATTACTGAGTCTTCATCAGTAACTGTCAGCTTAGCATCTAACATAACAAATAAGCTAGCTGCCCTTAATGGATAATCTTTTTCTATCAGCATGTAGACATCCACTCCATTCTTTGTAGATACATGGTGAACACCACATGTATCATACAGTCTCCATTTTGTACTCAACTCATGAGCTCGAAAATTCCATAAGATATCGTTTGGATCAGGTTTATACAACCTCTTTAATTCCACCCATAGCTCCTTCTCTTTGTCTTGCATACGATATGTAGATCTGAACATTTCTTTAACCAGACTCCATAGATTGTCCAAGTCTTCTCTATAAAAAATCTTCAGCATATCTTCAAAGTACTTATAAATTTCTGAGTGTCCTCCTAGCCTGATTATCTTCCAAGCTTTCCCAAATGTATCTTTGTGTATCTCCAAATCAATAATTAGACGTTTAGCTTGAATAGGATGATGAACATCCAATGCTTCTGGGATTATAACAATCATATGCTGCTTGAGTCTTTCGTTAGTTAATTCCTCAGCTGTTTCTTCTTCATCTGCTGTAGGTACTTCTTCACCAATCTTCTGTTTCTTTGAAGATTCAGACTCCAATATTATACCATATCTTCTTGTAGTTCTACATGGTTTTTCTGTTCCCATGGGAGTAAATGTGTTCACTCTTGTGTAAACCCTTTCAAACTCACTCTTGATCTCCTCAAAACTTCTACCTTGGAACTACTTCCTTTTGTATCCAGCCATGTTCATCATGTAAACACACATGGTGTGTTTTTGCTGAGCTTTACTAGGTGGTTTACTCCTCTTTTCTTTGGCTTTTTGTTCTGCAGCAGACTTTCTTCTGGAATTTATTAGTTCAACAAGTTGTCTTGACTTCTCATCAATGGACAACACTTCATCTCCTCTGACTTTACCTAACTTTTCCTTTAAAACTTCATCAGCATCAATCATATACTGAACTTCTTGAGCGTGATCAAACATTGCTTCAGTTGCTTGATTTGCAAGTCTTGTTTGATCAAGGAAATATGCAATATCAACAATTTCTGATGTTTCATCTTCCTGTGCTTTATTAGCTACCTCTGCATCAAAACTAATCTGAGCAAGAACACTCTTCTTGTCCTTCTTTGGTGGCTCTTCTTCAATCATAATGCCCTTTGCTTTATCTGCCCTTTGCCTTCTATCATACACATCCATATCTTGTTGATGCGAAGTACCAATATTTTCAGCATCCAAATCTTCTTCACCCATATCTTGCCTCCCCTGAAACTCAACATTCTGGTCAACCAAAGAAATATTGGGGTCTTGATCAATATCAGCTGTCTTCCTCCCCTGTTTGGAAGAAACATCCATGTCATCATCATCTGAGCTTGTAGACTCCAAATATTTGCCTTTCTCTTTGCTTCAAGTGACTTGACTTTAGACTGCAATTTCTTCACTTTTTCAATGACCTTCTTGTAAGCAGTACTATACAACTGCTTTGTCTCCTTGAGTGCTTGCTTTGTCTCCTTGAGTTCTTGCTCTGTCTCCTTGAGTTCTTGCTTTGTCTCCTTGAGTTCTTTCTCCAACCCAGTCACCCTTTGAGTCAATTTGGTACAAATATCCATCAATTCCATTAGTGACACTCTGCCCTCATCACTTCCAGGTGTGTTACCTCCCGATCGAGGTGAATCATGGGGCATTTCCCCCATATTTGGTTGTGAGGCTGATTGAGAACCAGATGAACCTGTGGGTGTGTGATGGGACTCAACTGGGCTTGTTGATCCTTCACCCTGAATGTTTTGATTTTGAACCAACATTGTTTCAAAAAGTGGAACTACTATCCCATTAAACCCCCTAGAAGCCATGCTCATGTTACTGAACAGTTTTTGAGTAAGGCAAGGAGTTGGATAAACAATTTTATGAGATAGAAGCAAACTTTTCCGTATATTCAAAACCGTTTGTATAAACCTTGGATACATTAAAAACTTGTATTTGTTATCCACATTTTTCACCATACCATCAAAAATTAATTTTGAAAAGTTAAAAGTCCTGTTTGTTGCTAAACAAATGAGAGCAGTTGCAATATTGCTGCTGAATTGCTCCCATGCGGTTTTCTTTGGACTTAAACAATGAAGGATGGTATGTATGAAGAATCTCCATTGTGGGTCAAAACATCCTTTTTGAAAAGTCAGAATTTGAGAAGATGTGTCATACCCCATTCTGGAAAGGTGATGAAAAATTTCAGTATTAGGCAAAGAACTAATACCATTTTCATCTGCTAAATGGAGATGCCTCCTAACAGATGCCTCGGTAATAGTTATTATTCTGCCATCAACTGTTGCAATTAACTCTTTGTCTCCATTGTCAAATGTATTGGTAGTAACAGACCGCCAAAACTGTTTGATTTGAGAGACATAGATAGTAGGATCGACTGTAAGAGCATACCTGATGTGGGTATTGTTTAGAAAATCTATTATCTGGTGGAAGCGTTGACTCCCTTCTGGTTTCTCCAAGAATGCAACCTGGTTATGCGTATCACAAAACTCTAAATTTGCCATGAAAATTGAGTAAATGCTTGATTAGAGTGCTGGGTTATGATTGGACCTACTTCAATTAATTGTTTCTCAAGTTTGAAGAAATGGTATAAATTGTATAAAGAAAGAGAGTTATCCAATTTATGAAACCCTACTCTGTTCTAGAGTTTTTTTTAAGAGTTAAAGTAAAGTAATGAAAGTAGGTGGTCACATTTCTCCATAATAAATACACACTAAAGACAAAGGTTCTTTTCGACATTAACTCATTTGATTTTTGTCTTTATTCACTTTACTTCACTATGAAAGTTGGGACAAAGAAAACGAACACACATAATTTTAGTTTCACTCCATTTCATTCCCTTTCATCTAAAAAAAACTTGAGAACATAGTGTAAATAAAGCGAAGTAATTGACAATAGTTACCCCAACGGTTAGAAATAAACCACGGTTAAAACCCAGAAACGGCTACCCAGTACCCAGCAGTACAACGTTTTACTCTAGCAGTACAAAAGTTTTCTTAGCAGTAATAACTTTGTGCATCCACTCCATTCTCAGACAATTAATTAAACATCAAATACTTCATTAATATTTTTTAAGGCTACAAGTATGTACATCTAATTATCCAACCTAAATACTAAACATACTAAAAAAAAAAAAAAAAAAAAAAAAAAAAAAAAAAAACCATCATCCTAAACTGCTTCACTCCATTTCACCCCAACTTGTTAGAACCAGAGCTCTCTTCCCTGCTTCCCATCAATTTCTGGCTTTCCTTGAGTCGTTTAAACACAATTTCAAGATCGCTAACCCTCTTTTCTAGATTATAAGGGTCCTGAAACCCATCTTGTTGCTCCCCCTGGTTTTGCAGCACAAACCCATTTTGCTGCTCCACCATAATTTGCTGCTGATCCTCTTCTTTTTGCTGCACCACCTCCTCCTCTTCACCTTCCTCCTCCTCTTCCTCTTCATCTTCTTCCTCCTCCTCCCCGTAGTCACGCAATCCCCAAACCTCATCCCAGTAAAAGTCTTGCGCATGCAGCCAGTTCAAAATTTGACCCCTCATCCACGTATCTACCTTCCTATACGACCCATATTCTGCAATGGGTTCATCCCCGAAAGCAATTAACACTGCGTCAAACAGCAAATTGTTGTTTAACACCCACTCGTACTCTTCAGCAGCATTTTGAAAGGTAACATTATTATTTGCTGCCATTGTAGAAGTTTTCTTTGAATTGAAAGGGATATATATATGTGTTTGTGTGTGTTCTTTGGTATATAGTCGATAGGTATAAATAGGCTGGAGAGGTAGATGACCCAAGACTTTAGGCGGGAAAAGGGATCGACGGTGCGCGCCAAAAGTAAAGTGTCAATTGAAGTTTTACGATTTCCTTTTACCAAGTATTGACTTTCCATGTACAATGAGTTGATGCAACAACAAGTTGTATATCATGCTTTGTGAATAATAAACTTCCAAACTCAATATTTCCAACTATTGATCAAGTGGTGGTTTGGTTTAATTAAGAGTGGCAAGATGTGTAGAAAAAAAAAGAATAATAGTTAAAAAATAAATAAATAAATAAATAAATTAAAAAAAAAAAAAAATCTAATGGTGTTGACGTGGCGGTGAAAACCAACTATAGCCGACGGTTCGGTTTGTGGCGGGTTTTAGTGTACCCGTACCCGTACCCGTTTATAATATACCCGTACCCTCCCCATATCCCATCGGATACCCGATTAATATTATCCATCGGTTTTTCGGGTTTCCCCGCGGGTATCGAGGTTATCCGTAATTAAAAGTTAAAGAAAATGAATATCGTATCAAACGATTTAACGCAACATATCGCAACGCAACGTACTCGGCACGATATTCACCAAAAAAATCAAATGCGCAAGAGGTTTCAAAAGTTAATCATTCTCATTTCAAAAAATAATCTCGTTTTAGCCTTTTAAAAGGGTTTGGTATCCTCATTCGTGTGACGGTAGAGAACACGGACTCACGAGCACTCACTCCAAAAAAATGAATAACCGAATTAATAGTCGAGAAGAGTATTGACAATAACTCGAGTCGAGACGAGATGACGAAAACAAGTCTAAGAGATAACTAACAACAAACATATCAAATAAGATGAGTCGATTGGTAATCGTCTATATTTTCCCATAATCCCGATTATTAGTACAAGGTATACTCGTTTTATGATTTAAAACAAGTTTGGACTTACGACAAAATTAATCTTTGGAAATAACAAAATTTCGCCAAGACCCTTTCATTTATCGAGCGTTTCCAATTCAAAAGACTTTATTGAAAATCAATTTCCCGAGTAATTTATAATATAACGAGTATTTATATAAACCCTAAACCCTAAACCCTAAACCATAAACGCTAAACCAATCCGTAACTCAAACAATAACCAAACGAATAGTCCAATAAATCCAAATATGTTAGTGTACGGGTAGCATGTCTCGAATAGTCCAATATCCCTCGTGTGTTCCGTTTTTATCCCAAATGTCACACGAAAGGTTTTCAAAATCGAGATCCTACTTAAGATCCTATGGTATATGGTAAAGATTACCATAGGATCTTAAGTAGGATCTCAATTTTGAAAACCTTTCGTGTGACATTTGGGATAAAAACGGAACACACGAGGGATATTGGACTATTCGAGACATGCTACCCGTACACTAACATATTTGGATTTATTTGACTATTCGTTTGGTTATTGTTTGAGTTACGGATTGGTTTAGCGTTTATGGTTTAGGGTTTAGGGTTTAGGGTTTAGGGTTTATATAAATACTCGTTATATTATAAATTACTCAGGAAATTGATTTTCAATAAAGTCTTTTGAATTGGAAACGTTCGATAAATGAAAGGGTCTTGGCGAAATTTTGTTATTTCCAAAGATTAATTTTGTCGTAAGTCCAAACATGTTTTAAATCATAAAACGAGTATACCTTGTACTAATAAACGGGATTATGGGAAAATACAGACGATTACCAATCGACTCATCTTATTTGATATGTTTGTTGTTAGTTATCTCTTAGACTTGTTTTCGTCATCTCGTCTCGACTCGAGTTATTGTCAATACTCTTCTCGACTATTAATTCGGTTATTCGTTTTTTTGGAGTGAGTGCTCGTGAGTCCGTGTTCTCTACCGTCACACGAATGAGGATACCAAACCCTTTTAAAAGGCTAAAACGAGATTATTTTTTGAAATGAGAATGATTAACTTTTGAAACCTCTTGCGCATTTGATTTTTTTGGTGAATATCGTGCCGAGTACGTTGCGTTGCGATATGTTGCGTTAAATCGTTGGATACGATATTCATTTTCTTTAACTTTTAATTACGGATAACCTCGATACCCGCGGGGAAACCCGAAAAACCGATGGATAATATTAATCGGGTATCCGGTGGGATATGGGGCGGGTACAGGTATATTATAAACGTGTTCGGGTACGGGTACACTAAAACCCGCCACGAACCCGAACCGTCGGCTATAGTTGGTTTTCACCGCCACGTCAACACCATTAGATTTTTTTTATTTTTATTTTTTTATTATTATTATAATTATTTTTTTAACTATTATTCTTTTTTTTTCTACACATCCGATCTTGCCACTCTTAATTAAACCAAACCACCACTTGATCAATAGTAAAGGGGCAATTAATCCCTTTACCGATCAATTGTAAACAGACAAAAAAGTGAGTAAACCCTAATCAAAACACACATTCTTCTTACTCCCACGGTGGATTCCCACGGGTAACAGTAGGATCCTGGGGCAATTAAACCAAACCACCACTACTTGATCAATAGTAAAGGGCCAATTAATCCCTTTACCGATCAATTGTAAACCGACACAAAAATCAATAAACCCTAATCAAAACACACATTCTTGATTCTTCTTATTCCCACGGCGGATTCCCACGGGTAACAGTAGGATCCTGGGCCACCTTTCATTTCATCTTTGTCTTTTAATTTAGCTAGGTAATAGTTTGAAAAACAGACGTGACAAACAAAAACACGCAAACAATGAATCCAAATGACAACAAATGTATGTTTTTTAATGTTTTCACATATCAGTTGATGATTCATTGTACAATAATTAGTAACAGGCTTTTGATCTATAAATGGTGATGTTTGGGGTTGTTGTTACCGATTCTAATGTAAATCTGTGTGAATTTATTGCTGAATGTAAAGCTGTGTGAAGTTTTAATTTATTCAAGTTTATGCTTTAACAGGTTCAAAGACAAAAATCCCTAGGTCCAAATTCAAAATCATTTCCAACAAGGTATATACTAAAGTTGTTATGTTTTGTGGCTAAAGTTGTATACCTTAATTATACCATTAATTAAATTTTTTGAAACAAATGGTATGTTGAACTATTAGGAGGTTTGGGAAAACACAGATTGGAAGAGAAAAAGCCCTTTCTATTTCTCTAGCGATGAAGAATCTGGTTATGCTGACACAAAAGGTGTGAATTTATTGTTGAATGTAAAGCTGTGTGAAATTTTAATTTATTCAAGTTTATGCTTTGACAGGTTCAAAGGCAAAAATCCAAACAACAACAACAACAACAAACCCAATCCCGTCGGGGCAGGGTATGGGGGAGGTAGGCTGTAGACAGACCCTACCCCTACCCCAAGGTAAACCCGGGAGTAGAGAGGCTACTTCCAAAGAGACCTCCGGCACTAGCTCCAAATTCAAAATCTTTCCAACAAGGTATACTAAAGTTGTTATGTGTTTGTGGCTAAAGTTGTATACCTTAATTATACCATTAATTAAATTTTTTGAAACAGATATGGTATGTTGAACTATTAGGAGGTATGGGAAAACACAGATTGGAAGAGACAGAGCCCTTTCTATTTCTCTAGCGATGAAGAATCTGGTGATGCTGACACAAAAGGGGTAATAATGGTCCATTTAATAAGTGTTGTTTCGCTACCTTTATCACATTCTCAAGACTTAATCCATTATATATACTCATTCAACTTGTAGGTATAAAAATAAATTTACTCAGGATATTGTCTTGGGACTGCCGTATAATTAAGAAGATGTACCAACCGATGGCCGTGAAGAAGACTTCTCGTACATTAAATGTGTTGAGAATTATGTAAAGGTGGTGATCATCTCGACTATTATGAACTAGCTAGAGGATAATTAGTTTAATATGGTACGTAGTAGTAGTTATGAGTAAGAAGATGTACGTTGTATCAACCGATGGCCATGAAGAAGACTTCTCGCACATTAAATGTTGGGCCGTGAAGAAGACTTCTCGTACATTAAATGTTGTGCTGAGAATTATGTAAAGGTGGTGATCATCTCGACTATAACTAGAGGATAATTAGTTTAATATGGTACGTAGTAGCAGTTACGAGTAAGAAGATGTTGTATCAACCGATGGCCGTGAAGAAGACTTCTCGTACATTAAATGTGTTGAGAATTATGTAAAGGTGGTGATCATCTCGACTATTATGAACTAGAGGATAATTACTTTAATATGGTACGTAGTAGCAATTCTGATATTTAATTTTGATAAATGTAATTATTAATGGTGCAGTAACTGGTAACTAGTGTAGCTTAACTCTGTATCTATTTTATAACTGTAATGATAGTATTTTGGTTTGTTAAATGGTAGCAATTTGTGTTCTTGATGTGATGATTGCACAGTTAGATTTTATGGTAGCAGTTTCTGTTGTTGATTTGATGATTGCACATATTTATTTAATGGTAGCACTTTGTGTTCTTCATTTTTCATGTTGGTTTATGTGATTTAATGGTAGCAGTTTGTGTTAAATGGTGTCAAGTTGTGTTCATGATTTTGGTGTAATTGTGTAAATTTGAGTTCTTGATTTGATATGCAGTTTGTGTTCATGATCTTTGTTCTAGATCTTGGTTCATGATTTGCGATTAAGATAATGATATATAACATTTGGAGCCAAAATTTTGATAATGGTAGCAGTTTGTGTTCTTCATTTTTCATGTTGGTTTATGATTTAATGGTAGCAGTTTGTGTTAAATGGTGTCAGGTTGTGTTCATGATTTTGGTGTAATTGTGTAAATTTGAGTTCTTGATTTGATATTCAGTTTGTGTTCATGATCTTTGTTCTAGATCTTGGTTCATGATTTGCGATTAAGAAAATGATATATAACATTTGGAGCCAAAATTTTGATTTTTTCAAGTTTATGCTTTACTAAACAGGTTCAAATTTAAGGCAAAATTTTAAAATAATTCAATTGTTATTTTGAAATTAGAATTTGGAGCCAAAATTTTGAAATTGCCTAATTAATTAGAAGCGGGTACCAAGAATAAGGTACGATTCATCTTCTTATACCCTCTTTTCTCTCCTAAAAAAAAAAAAAAAAAAAAAAAAAAAAAAAAAAAAAAAAAAAAAAATTGCAAAGAAAACACAATAATCAATTCTTATATCACCATTACTCTCAAAGCCAGAATCATTTTCTTGTACCCATTGTTACTCAAGATTCATGGGAATTCAACCCATTGTTGATAATCAACTTTTGCTTCCTGCTGATAATGAACATGATGATAACAACATAGACTATGAATCCGAAAAGTATTCTGATGAGGAAGATCTAGATGCGCCTGGAACCAACCAATCAGATCGGATACTAGCTAAGAGAGGCATGACCAGGCTATTTAAGTTTCGCATGAAATATGGCAACCCTGGTGGAATAAAGCTCAAGGTAACCTTCGATGCATTGAATAGGGTATCAGGGTTACACAGAGCACTGTTTACGAGTTTTTTAGGAGATCTGGTTCGTGAGCACATAGGTTTGAAGAATCTTTCCTGGAGGAATGTGAATAAAGAAGAAAGAGATAAACTATGGACTGACATCACTGTACATATATACTACTGTATTTTTTAACCCAGTACTACATAATTTTATCTATGCAGTTACATTATGTGCAACTAATTAACAACATTGTGTTAATCTTTGCAGCGATATTTTGATGTTGACGTGACATTCAGAAAATTGGTAATGACTCGTCTTGGTAAACTGCTAAGGACTTTCAGAACGAAGCTTAGAGAAGAATACATTTTGCCCCACCTAAATACACCTTCCAAACTGAATGAAGTCCCGGCCAAGTATAGTCGATTTGTGAAATCAGAAGACTGGGTCGAGTTTGTAAACAACACGACCACCGATGAATACAAGGTTTTAATTAGTCATCTTTATTTAAGTCTATATGTCATTTCATAATTTTCAGTTTGCAGCATTACCACATGTAAACGCCTTATGATTTTGTGTTTTTAGAAGATAGCTGAAAAAGCTAAAATGTCGCGTTCCAAAAATATTTATCAGCATAAAATGGGACGAGGTGGATATGTTTATTTGAAAGAGAAAATGGTAAGATCACATGTGTATGCACCTTCATATTTTCGTTTATCTTGTTTTAACTTTACATGTGTATGCATTTGATGTTTATTAGATCGAAAATAAAGAGATTGAAGCAGATGAAGAACCCCGCGTGGTATAATGTGGTTGAAAGGAAGGGTAAACAATGATGGCGAATTTCCAGATGATGAGATCACATCAGTGGGAGATACACTTGTAAGTTTGACTGCAAATTCTATTATTATGCTTATATACCAGCAGGATTAAATTTGTACTAGCAGTAGTAAATTGTGTACTAGCAGTGGTAAACACTAGCCATATTTGTAATTGAAGTTCATGAGCATCACTAACTCCATCTGAGCAGCATTGACACAAATAAGAGCATCAGTTACTCTAACAGCATCCAGAAGACTTTTAATCCCAACATTTCCTATATTTTTTTTTGCAGAAAGAATCTGATGACCAGATCAAGAAATTGTCCAATGAGATTACAGAAACAAAAAGAATACTTACTCAACTGATGGCACAGTTGAGTCAACAAGGGGTGCAGTTAAATTTGTCATCTCAATTGCCAGTAGCCTCAAATGCAAGCCAACAAGGGTCTACAGATTCCCAATCGCAAGGAAATGTGTCTCCAACAAAAGGAGTACCAACAGTATGTATTTCAACATGTTTCTTGTTATTCTTTTGTTTATATATAATTCAATGTTTGATACAAGCGTCTTTTGTTACTACAGGTTACACTGCCAACTACAATGCAAAAGAAAAGTGACAACAACTGTGGACCAACAGCACCATCGAAGCGCAAAAGTAATGTCTCTATTGAAGCCCTAAAGCAAGCTATGCCGGCGAAGAGTCAAAAGTCTTTAAATTATGGTACTTGAGAATTTGATTATGTACGACATTACAATTGTATATTCTGTTCAGTTATATACATTCGAGTTTTATTCAATTTCAAATTTCTTTTTGTTTATGATTCTGTTTTATATATATAATATACTCATTCCAGCAGCACTAGCATAGTACTAGCAGTAGCAACTCTGCTCCAACAGTACTAACTTAAAAATACCAGTAATAACCCTGTGACTAAAAGATGCAGTCATGTATTATGGTCACGCTTATCAACATTATTGGTCACTCTTTGTTTAATTCGATGTGTGACTAAATATTACAAAAGGCCACACAAACATAAAATTCAAGTGGCCATTGGATGATCAATAGTCACACAAAATACAAATTTCTTCACTTTAAACAGCATATGGTCACACTTATTAACACTTTTGGCCACTTTATGCTTAAGTGTATGTGACTAAATAACCAAAACAAACATGCTTTGTGTGACTGAATATTACAAAAGGCCACACAAACTAAATCTTCATGTGACCATTGGATGATCAATAGTCACACAAAATACCCATTTCTTCACTTAAAACAGCATATGGTCACACTTATTAACACTTTTGGCCACTTTATGCTTAATTGTATGTGACTAAATACCCAAAACAAACATGCTTTGTGTGACTAAATATTACAAAAGGCCACACAAACTAAATATTCATGTGACCATTGGATGATCAATAGTCAAACAAAATACACATTTCTTCACTTAAAACAGCATATGGTCACACTTATTAACACTTTTGGCCACTTTATGCTTAATTGTATGTGACTAAATACCCAAAACAAACATGCTTTGTGTGACTAAATATTACAAAAGGCCACACAAGCTAAATATT
The DNA here is from genome assembly GCA_021014915.2 of Artemisia tridentata subsp. tridentata. Classification (NCBI taxonomy): domain Eukaryota; kingdom Viridiplantae; phylum Streptophyta; class Magnoliopsida; order Asterales; family Asteraceae; genus Artemisia; species Artemisia tridentata. The sequence goes on from CP139505.1 coordinate 72,238,831, forward strand.
CATGTGACCATTGGATGATCAATAGTCACACAAAATACACATTTCTTCACTTAAAACAGCATATGGTCACACTTATTAACACTTTTGGCCACTTTATGCTTAATTGTATGTGACTAAATACCCAAAACAAACATGCTTTGTGTGACTAAATATTACAAAAGGCCACACAAACTAAGAATTCATGTGACCATTGGATGATCAATAGTCACACAAAATACACATTTCTTCACTTAAAACAGCATATGGTCACACTTATTAACACTTTTGGCCACTTTATGCTTAATTGTATGTGACTAAATACCCAAAGCAAACATGCTTTATGTGACTAAATATTACAAAAGGCCACACAAACTAAGAATTCATGTGACCATTGGATGATCAATAGTCACACAAAATACACATTTCTTCACTTAAAACAGCTTATGGTCACACTTATCAACACTTTTGGCCACTTTATGCTTAATTGTATGTGACTAAATAACCAAAACAAAGATGCTTTGTGTGACTAAATATTACAAAAGGCCACACAAACATAAAATTCATGTGGCCATTGGATGATCAATAGTCACACAAAATACACATTTCTTCACTTAAAACAGCATATGGTCACACTTATCAACACTTTTGGCCACTTTATGCTTAATTGTATGTGACTATATACCGAAAACAAACATGCTTTATGTGACTAAATATTACAAAAGGCCACACAAACTAAGAATTCGTGTGACCATTGGATGATCAATAGTCACACAAAATATACATTTCTTCACTTAAAACAGCATATGGTCACACTTATTAACACTTTTGGCCACTTTATGCTTAATTGTATGTGACTAAATACCCAAAGCAAACATGCTTTGTGTGACTAAATATTACAAAAGGCCACACAAACTAAGAATTCATGTGACCATTGGATGATCAATAGTACACATTTCTTCACTTTAAACAGCATATGGTGACACTTATTAACACTTTTGGCCACTGTTTTTTAAATTGTATGTGACTAACTCGAAAAAAAAACACACGATGTGTGACTAAATCATCACAAACGTCACATTTATTATATTTTCGTGTGGCCATAGGATGGGAAATAGTCACACATACTGATGAATCCAACAAAACTTGTGCCTAATTAGTCACACATATTCGGGTTTTGGTCACTCTTTTTCGATGAAAACGGCCACAAACTAAACAATGTGACCATATGATACCTACGGTGGCGCGACTTTTTGTCACACACACCCAAAAAAACGTGTGTGACTATATGCATATAGTCACGCATTTCCAGTGTGACGATAGGCAGAATCTGTACCAGTGATGGGACCGAAAAAACATTAGTTGAACTTTATAACAAGCGTATCAAAAGACTTGAAGAACAGAACAATGAAGATCAGAAGATCATATTGGCGCACCAGAAAAAAATTGATGTTCGAAAACAAGAAATAGAAGATACCCAACAGAAAATTGTTGGAGTTTACAAGGGTATTCAAGATAGTTTATATATTTCGTAATTTGTCATTTTGTTTAAATGTATGTTTTTTTAATATGTGGTGTTATTATGAAACTTCTATGTCCCACATATATAACTTTTGTATTGCTTATTCATTTGTTAAAAAACGTTAGAAATACAAAGTTTAAATGAGCAGAATTAAATTTCATCTTAGTACTGATCATGTAAACTTAATACTGCTAAAGTTTTTCAATTCATTCAACCAAAAAAAACACAGTTAATACGTTTTAAACATATAAGTTCAAATCGGATTAGATTTACATATGTGATATTTAGTTTAGTTTGGTATAAATACCAAATTTGAAACGTGTTAATTTTGGAGATGATCACAATTATATTCAAAAGCGGAATAAATTTGCATATGTGATATTAAATTTGGTTTGGGATAAATATCAAATTTGAAACATTGTAACTTTGGAGATGATCACACCTTTATTTAAAACTAATTTTATTAAATATACCAAACGAATTTTGTTAAAATATATATAGTAATCATGCTAAACAAAAAATAAATAATAACAGTATACATCATATGAGCAAATTTAAGAATATTGATGTTAGTACTGTTCACATTTTAGCAAGCAGTACTAACTTTCATGTTAGTACTGCTCATGTAAATTTCGCACTGCTAATATTTAAAAAAAAAATAATACCTTTTAAACATATAATTTTAAAACGGATGAAATTTACATCTGTGATCTTAATTTTGGAGATTATCACAACTGTATTTAAAAGATATTTTAACATATATACAAAATGCTTTTATTTAAAATTTATATTCTAATCCTGATAAACAAAATAATAACACTCTGTACATCATATGAGCAAGGTTGAGAATATTGTTGTTGAGAAAATCTTACATGATAACATGTTGAATTATTCAAATCAAAACACACTCCATAATGGTACCGACGGTGTAACTAATGACTATCTACCGCGATGTATTGGCAGACCTCCAAAAAAACATATATTGAAACCTCCATCACAATATAACCTTCTTCAACATGATATAGCACGCCGACCAATGGGACCTCCTGTGAAGAACAAAAAACATGAATATAATGCAGTTTCAACGACAAAAGAAATAACTCTAAATACAACAATAGGTATGTACCATATGCTTTTACTAATTCATAAAACAAATATATGTGTTTGTAATGTACGAACAAATTGATATATGTTGCAAATGATCGTGAAACAGCACCACAACAATCAATTGATACCGCACGTCGACTAATTGGACGGCCTGTCAACAACATAAATAAGGAATTTAATGCAGTTTCAACGCCATCAGATACACCTGTGCAGACAACAATAGGTATGTAGCATACACTTTTTAAATTCCATACAACAAAAGTGATATATTTATAATGTTCGAACAAATTGATATAATGTAACATTAATAATTAAGTGATACCACCAACATTGGAACAGTATCACAGCAACCAGTGGATATAGCACGCCGTCCAAGAGGACGCCCTATCAAGAACAAAAACCCTTCATGTGAAGCAGTTCCGACAATAACAAAAACACCCGGTGACATTCAATGTAATCCATGCGGAGGACAATACTCTAAACGCAAATCAGAAAGGTTGCGAGAAAAAACAAAAATGTTTAGACACAAAACATCCCATCATTCACTTTCTAATGTTACAGACCAAGCCGCCGAACAAAGCCAACAAAGAGAATCATTTGTTGGAATATCAAATTGTACGATTACTTTATCCTTTTTCCAAACCAATGTTCCAAACACTCTTTCATTAACATTAAATAAACAATTTGTAACTTTGTCTTGATTAATTGTGTTTTGTCAGATTACATCGACCATGGAGATCCAGTTTTCACGTGTGAATCTTGCGGCGCGTTGTTATGGCATGCGGAGAGTATGGTAGGACACACACATATAACGTCGGATTCATACTCTATGTGTTGCGGGAGAGGAAAAATCAAATTAGGCGATGAGGTGCAAAATCCACCTGAATTGTTGATGGAGCTTTTGAACAGAAACCACCCGAAAAGCAAATCATTCATCGATAATATCAGACGATATAATGTAATGTTTTCACTCACTTCTATAGGCACAAAACAAGATATGTCTGTTACTATTGAAAGTGGTCCATATTGTTACAGAATATAAGGCAAAAATTACCATAGAATGGGTGCATTACTACCACAACAAGGAAAAACTCCAAAGTTTGCTCAACTATATATTTATGATCCACAAAATGAGATCCAAAATAGGATCAATGGTGTTAGGTAGCGTACAACATGCTTACACATAATTTATCACAGAATACTTATCATGTTTATAGTAACAAAATTATATAACTTAATTACTATATTCATCCTACTAGAGATTGTAATTATTATTAATTTTTTTTTACAGCATGGAAAGAGATGCATCAACAAACCACCATCCTATGGACCACCAGCTAACAATTGATTTACGAGACATGCTAGATAGCATAAATCCATTAGTTGCTCAGTTCCGAAAGGCTAGTGAACGGTTTGTCAGTGAAAAAGAAGAAAAAAACTTTAAGCTATGACTTATTGGTACAAGAGAACGAGATGGAAGAAAGTATAATCTTCCTACGGCTACTGAAGTTGCTGCACTAATTGTTGGAGACTTTGACTCTACAAAACACAAAAGGGATATTATTCTATGTATGCAAGAAGGCGGACTCAAGCGAATCAGCGAGCTGCATCCTTCATACCTTGCACTCCAGTATCTGTTGCTTTTCCCATACGCTGAAGATGGTTATCGAACAAATATATACCATTTTGGTGTCACGGATGAAACACCCACCAACAAGAAGACCAGAGTGACAATGCGAGAATATTTTGCATATCGCTTACAAGAAAGAGCAAACATTTTCTCAACGGTACTGAATGCAAGGAGGCTATGTCAACAGTTTATTGTGGATGCATACACAATGATTGAATCTGAAAGGATGTCATACATAAAAAACCAACAAAAAGACTTACGAAGCGAAATATACTCAAAATTAGCTAAATTGGCTGATGATGCAGAATCAGGAGTGAAACTACGAGGCAAAAAAGTTATATTGCCATCATCATTTACAGGAAGCCCAAGGTATATGATGCAGAATTATTTAGACGCAATGACAATTTGCAAGGTCTATGGATATCCAGATTTGTTCATTACATTTACGTGCAACCCAAATTGGCCCGAGATTGAACGTTTTGTGGTTGAAAAGGGTTTGAAATCTGACGACAGACCCGATGTAATCACACGAGTTTTTAAACAAAAACTTGACACTCTTATGAAAGAATTCAAAGAACACCATTACTTTGGCCGCCTTAAAGCGGGTATTTACTTATTCATTCAATTGAATGCACAAATTTATTACACAGTTCATCCTACATTCTATATAATTACTTGCGTTATCTTATTCGCATAGCTGTTTACACTGTTGAGTTCCAAAAGAGAGGATTGCCACATGCGCACATTTTGCTTTTTTTGGAAGAAGATGATAAAATTAAAACACCTGCACACATAGACAGGTTTATTTCATCAGAAATACCAGATAAAAATGAAGACCCTGAACTTTACAGAATTGTCACCGACCACATGATTCATGGTCCATGTGGACCACAACGGCCAGGTTTCCCGTGCACTGTAAACAACAAGTGTACCAAAAAATTCCCAAAGCAGTTTAACGAAGAAACTTTTATTGATGAGAGTGGCTATGCCATTTATAAAAGAAGGAATGACGGGTCGACTATAACCAAAAGTGGAATCGAACTACACAACGGCTATGTTGTTCCCTACAATCCCGGTCTGCTACGCCGTTTTCAATCACATATTAACGTTGAGTGGTGCAACCAGGTAGGTTCTATAAAATACTTATTCAAGTATATTAACAAGGGTCTAGATAGAGCAACAGTTTCTCTAGAAGATGACGACATTGATGAGATCAAAGAATATTACGATTGTAGATATATTTCGGCAAGTGAAGCAGCGTGGATAATATATGGGTTTGACATACATTACAGGTTCCCACCCATAGAAAGATTACCGTTCGACTTAGAAGGAGAACAATCTATCATATTCGATGCAACTGAAAGTATTGATTTTAAATTGGAAAAAGCATCAGTAAATGAATCAAAATTTGTCGCCTAGATGGAGTGCAACAAGGCAGATCCAGAAGCACAGAAACTGCTTTACCATGAGTTTCCACAACATTACGTTTGGAAACAAGAAGAAAGGATGTGGGTGAAAAGACAAAAAGGTACATGTATTGGCCGTGTACATCATGTACCTCCTTCGTCTGGTGAGAGGTTCTATCTAAGAGTATTGCTAAACAAAGTGAGAGAAGCACAAGATTGAAGTGATTTCAAGAAATTTGATGGTGTTGTTTACCCAACATGTAAAGAAGCCTGTCAAGCACGCGGCCTATTGGAAGATGATAAAGAATATATAGATGGTTTGATGGAAGCCAGTCTATGGGGATCCAGTAATTATTTACGGACTTTTTTTGTCATGCTAATTACAACAGATAGCATGGCAAGGTCAGAGATTGTTTACAACAAAACGTGGAAAGTATTGTCAACAGATGTTGAAAGTATTGAAAGAAGAAAAAGAAATGAACCAGGTATGCAATGAATGTCTATTTGAGTTGCTTCCATACTCGTATTTAAATTTACAGTTAAATATTAATCAAAATTAACTATAACTCAACACCTAATAAAATTTGTCTACACAGAAACTAAGCCTGGAATAAGTATACACATAACCAGCAGTACTAATTTTCAAATTTGTACTACTCATTCAATTTATTCTCAAATAACTAATCAATTATACAGCGTTAAATTTGATAATATGCTTGAAATAACTAATCAATTTATTTTTATGTACAGATTTAGAGCTTACAGACATTCAAAAGTATAATACATGTCTGACATATATTGAACACATGCTCCTTCGTAACAACAAAAGCTTGAAACAAATACCAAACATGCCATACCCAAACGAAATGTTCACCATGGCAAACTACAATAGGTTGGTGTACGATGAGTTAAAGTACAATACAGGGGAATTAAACAAACAATACAAGAAAATGTATTGTACGTTGACACACGAGCAAAAATACATACATCAAACCATAATGGATGTTGTTTGGCAAGAAAAAGGAGGGATGTTCTTTGTCTACGGATACGGAGGAACTGGCAAAACATACCTTTACAAAACATTGCTGCCGCATTAAGGTCAAAAGGCGAAATAGTGTTAAATGTTGCTTCAAGTGGTATTGCGGCGCTTTTATTAGAAGGTGGAAGGACGGCGCATTCTCGCTTTGCTATTCCAATCAACGTGGTTGAGGATTCTATATGTCATATTCCAGCAGATAGTTACCTCGCTGAATTGTTAAGAAAGTCTAAGCTTATCATATGGGATGAGGCTCCTATGACACATAGACATTGTTATGAAGCGTTTGATAGGACACTCAGAGACGTATGCAGGACAAACCCACTCGAAACTTCTGATAAGGTTTTTGGAGGTAAAGTGGGTTTATTCGATGAGGATTTTCGTCAAATATTGCCAGTGATTACAAATGGCAGCAGGCATGATGTGGTACATGCGTCAATTAACTCTTCATACTCGTGGTAACACTGCACCGTCATGCATTTGACTATCAATATGAGGCTAGAAGCGGGTTCTAATGCTACTGAATGGAAAGAAATCCAAGACTTTGCAGATTGGATATTAAGCATCGGTGACGGAGCAATTGGGGGTAAGAACGACGGAGAAGCAATAGTAGAATTCCCAGATGATATGTTGATACCTGATTCAGATGATCATATTGGTTCAATCATTCAGGAAACATACCCCCAATTGATCGATAACCTTTATAATCCCTCTTTTTTCCAAGAAAGGGCCATTCTTGCACCAACACATGAGATTGTGGATATGGTAAACGATCGTATGGTGCAACTTCTCAACAGGGAACACAAGACGTATGACAATTCAGACTTGGTTGGTATACTTGATATGGACTCGAATTTTAATGAGGCACTTTACACAACCGACTTTCTTAATAGCATTCGCATTGCTGGCCTTCCACAACATTCTTTGAAATTAAAAGTAGGATCACCCGTTATGTGCATGAGAAACATTGACCAAACACTAGGATTATGCAACGGAACCAGGCTTCAAGTACATAGGCTGGGTGTAAGTATAATCGAAGCAAAGATCATATCCGGTGGAAGTGTTGGTAGCATATGCGCAATACCGAGAATGGTCTTAAGCCCGTCCGATAATAAGATGCCGTTTCAATTCAATCGCAGACAATTCCCTGCCGCATTGTGTTTTGCAATGACAATTAACAAAAGTCAGGGGCAAACTTTAACACAAGTAGGTTTATTTCTAGAAAGGCCGGTGTTCTCGCACGGACAGCTATATGTAGCCGTGTCAAGGTTCACAAATAGAAAGGGCTTGAAGATTTTATGCTGTGATGAGAAGGGCAAATACACAAAATCAACAAAAAATGTTGTGTATAAAGAAGCTCTGTTTAGAATTTAAGGTTGTCAAGCATTGAATGTCATGGGTTGTTAAATACCATTCAGAGGGACACAAAGATCTTTCTGTGTACATTTCATGTGTTACTCATTACAACAAACATCATGTCTCAACTATAGTTTATTTATTAAAAAAATAAAAATAATAATAAATAAATAAATAAAAATAAAAATAAAAAAAGGATGTTTTCGCAGGTCTTATGTTCTATATTGAACAACTACTCATCAACAATCCGGTTTACACATTACTAACTTTCACATTACCATTGTTCTTTTACACTTACTATTGCTAAATCTTTGTAGCAACTGAATAAGCACTGTAAAACATAATTCCATTATAGACAATACTAAAACAACCGGCATAGCTACATTGTAATTGCATACCATACTTGATACATACTAAAACAAGCTACCAAACCCAGAATACATCCTTATAAAAATGTGCTAAACATACTAAACATCATTGTCTATATTTAGATACACATTAAACTAACCCTAAACCTACCAGAACAGCTACTTTTTATTTAAATACAATACTTGATATATAATGAAACAATCCAGAATACATCCTTATAAAAATGTGTTAAACAAACTAAACATCATTGTCTTTACTTAGATACACATTAAACTAATCCTAAACCTACCAGAACAGCTACTTTTTACTTAAATACAATACTTGATATATAATGAAACACTAAAACATTATTAACTTTCGGATTAGTATTGATCCTTTACACTTAGTACTGCAATAATTAACATCGATTTGCTTATCCTAATAGACACAATTAGAATTTTATTACATAGATGCATACATAGATGCATATTACATTACATAGATAGATTCATAAATAGATGCATACTTCATTCTGAATATAAAATGATACATTCTTAACAAAAGATAGTGGTGGGAACACTTCAACTAAGAATATGTTTCCCTTTACCATTGGTTGTGATCTTTGCATAAGTCTCCTTGGTTGGAAGGCCTAGCACTTGAATCCTTTTCCCAGTCATTGAAAGACCTTCAGTGGTAATAGGAGGATTAACAGAGGTGGAAACCTTTTTGCAACGCCTAGCAGTTGTACTCTTTTTTGAGCCAGTAGATGAAGTTGAATACCAACTAGGAAAATAGCTAGACCATGGTGAAGAATTTTCATCAAAAAAGGTTGAATCATTTGAAGAATTTTCAATGATTTCTGCTTTTAAATACATTTTTTAGAATTCTGCAAAGATTTTAGATTTTTAGTGGAAGTATTTTATGTATTAATGTGTGTAGTTATGTGAATTTAAAGCAAATCATACCCATGTATTAAAGCAAAAATGAATGTCATTAATTGGTAGGTTGGTGTACTCATTTATATGCATGAAGCAAGAGTTTGACTTTTACAAATTCATCAAAAAACCTTCAACCTTTTGCTTATAAAATTAACATCTATATTAATATATAATAATAAAATCTATGTTAATATATAAAAATAACATAGATGTTAATATATAATATTACACAATAATTTCTGGACATTTTACCCAATCTATGGAGGATATCTTAAACATACCAGAACAACTTCTTTTAAATTAAATGCAATATTTGATATATACTAAAACAATCAAACAATACTAACTTTCAAATTAGTATTGATAACGCCCCTCCACACAACCCCACATTACCTGCATAACAGTCCCCCTCTTCCTTCAACAACAGTTGACATATGGAACATAACCATATGGATCGATAAGTGGATTTTGCATACTCTTTTAAATCAGAGCCATACCAGAAGCTACACAACCCCACTTATTTTGTTTTTATTTTTTTTTTAGCAGCAGTACTAAGTAATCAACATCAGTACTAACTTACTCGCATACCAGTACTAAAACACCAATATATACTGAAACACTCAAACAATACTAACTTTCAAATTAGTACTGATGCTTTACACTTAGTACTACAAAAATTTGTAAGCAAATGAGTTAACACTCTACAAGCTACCATGATGCAAGGTTTAAGATCAAACAATATTAACTTTCAAATTAGTACCACTCCTTTAGGCTTAGTACTACAAAAAATAGTAAGCAAATGAGTGAACACTCTACAAACTATCTATGTGGTACATAATGTATTTGAACAAAAAAAGTATGTTCAGTAATTGCACATTACTAACTTTAAAGTTAATGACATAATGTAGTTATATAGATCCTATAGGAAGGTATGTATAACCTAGATAGACCGCATATCCTAAACCTACCATAACAGCTATTTTTATAATTAAATACAATAGTTGATATATACTAAAACACTCAAACAGTACTAACTTTCAGATAAGTACTACTTCTTTACACTTAGTACTGCAAAAATGCGTAAGCAACTGAATAACCACTCTACAAGGTATCTATGTGGGACATAATGTTTTTATATAGATCCTATAGCAAGGAGTATATAACCGATGTAGAAAGCATCTACTGAACAATCCTCCATCATATCATATCAATTCATCCCAGCTTAATCGACCTTCAAATGTTGTATTCCATTATACACAGGTTGCGGAGGCACCTTCTACCAAATGTACACATAAATATAAGACTTTTTTACTAACCAGACACGCACACCATAACCTAGAATGTTTACACTAAATGCTATAATCAGTTTACTATACAATTTACCAAAATGGTCCATTCCCTTACTACATTGCACAAGAATTTATTGCCATTTTATCCAATCTATGGAGGATATTTAGCGACAATTAACATGTCAATATTTTTACCATCATACATGCTGTAAATGGCAGGCCAAGATATTCCAAACAAACTACCATAACACTTCCAATCACATCGAACAACGATAATCCGCTAATCCATAGAAACCACAAAACATCATAAACCAACCAATTTTAACCAAATGCAGACATACACATATATAAACATAAACATAAAAGTTAATATTATCATCCATAGAATACATAACAGTCAAAGGCTTATAGCCATCTATTCATAAACATTTATACCCAAATAAACTAACAAAAGAGAACCCCAAAAGACAACCATCTACATCATACTCTATTAATCATCATCAGAAAGACCTTCATCAAACTCCATAAGCTTCACATGACCGTCCTTCTCCGCAATCCCATCACGGGCCTCATCAAGTAGAGCAGTCAAGGTCAGAATCCTGTTACGTTCCCTTTCCTGTGTCTCAACAAGACAACGAAGAACATCAACAGCTTTTTCATTGAAAGGGCCCAGGTGATGAGCCTCCCTGATTGTCACCTGACGCTTCTCAACCTTGCTAAGGAGTTGATTACGCTCCTCACCCATTCAAATCAAAAAACCCTCTTCTTCAGTTAACTCATTATTAAATAAGAACTTGAAAGCTGTTGCTAAATCGTCAGACCCAGATGCATCCTTGAGTTCCTTGATGTTGTTGGAAGACGAATCCATGAATGAGAAAGTTATCGGCGGATATTGTTAGTTAGATTGATAATAATTGATGATGCCCTAATTATGTGTGAGATGTATTATAAATAACCAAATAAATACGTTTTAAATTAAAAATATGCAATCGGAATACAAAAAGGTAATGAGAAGGAATGATTGCAAAATATAACTGAAGTACTGATTGAAGCAGGAACTTCAACTTCCCATGCAAAACTATCATTTGAGTATTTAAAGTTATATTTGCAAATATAACATATAAAACCTCACAGTTTACCTTTTACATAAAAAACACATCACCTACACAATGCATACCATTACTGTTAGGAATTATTAGAATTAATATTTATTTCATTGCTGCTGGTAGTAGAAGTGGTTCCTGCTGGCAGGTATGTAGTTCCTGCTGGCATAATAGTTTTATGGTTCATACTGGTAGCATTGTTTGTTCCTGCTGGCAGTGTTTGTTACTGACCGGATCTAAACACACACGTTGTGTTGGGGATACTTTGAGTATATACTTGATAGCACGCGGAATTTACTACCAAGTACTTAGAAGAATATGTGTTTGGTGATTGTATGATCGTATGAATGTAACAATAATAATAAACAAGACAATTGTTTAACCAAACACTTTGCTTTCAATATATTGAACGATTAAACGTGAAGCTCTTAACAATGCTTGTACGTATAGGATGTATGGATATCGATTGATTACACCCTAACTGAGGATCTCTTTTTATAGCACAAAGAGTCCTTTACAAGTAAACTATATTCGTATCATTCTATACAAATAAGATATACATCATATCCATTCCATATTTATCTTCACACGGTTTCACCTTAATCTTGTAAGCAGTACGAACTTTTCTTCATCAGCAGTACTAACTGTTCTTGTATTTCTCTTCATCAGCAGTACTAACTGTTCTTGTATTCTTCAACCGTACTAACTGCTTAATTTAATTCCCAACAATCCTCCCCTAAACTTATGATTTCTATGCAAATCAACAAGTTTCTTGAATTAAACTTCTGCTTATGTTGATGGGGTGGATTCTTTCAAACACTTATCTTTAATCTCGAAACACTTGGGAATTTTCTTCACATATCGTACTCTTTTTGGTCAACTCCTCAAAAATTACCATAATTAAATTTATTCCTATAAGGAATTAATTCTAAATACCAACCCAAAGAATTTAATTCCTAATACCAACCCTGCATTTAATTGCTTTAAAACTCCATTGGTTCTATAAAAAGCCTTAAATTCTCAATATTAACCCATCATTCTTCAAATCACAACTATCAAACCTTTTAATATCCTCTGATGATGATGATCAACAAGCACTTCCACTATCAGTTGTATTGACAAGAGAGATAGAGAAAGCTGTGGCAAAAATGAGTAAGGTTCAAGTGCCCGAAAGACATCAACCACTTCCAAGACCTGACAAACAAGTTTTGGGACTTCCTTGTTGGAAAGTGTGGAACTCAATCGATGGCAAAGGAGTTCACAAATCCATGCCAGACTTCAAGGACAAAGGCAAAAGGAAGCTTGAGTAGTGGTTATGTGTTAGATTGGTTTAGGTTTGTGTGTTGGTAGTTGATTGGTTTGTGATGTTAGGAGTTGGTTGGTTTTGTTGGTTTTTCTTATGTAATGAATCCACCTCTGTAATGAATAAATTTTATGCACCTGTTTATGCACCTGTTTATAATTCATCTCTGACTCTTAATTCCTCCCCTGAATTACATAATCATCTTTAACAGCAACTAGAACAACTTTATTCCTCCCCTGTTTGGAAGAATCTTCACCATCAGATGAATTAGAACATATGACATTCAAGCTCAGCATCCAATATGACAATTTGTACAAGTTACCATCAATTCGGTTGTTTAGTTTCAAACTGCTCTCAACACTTCCAGATGTGTGACCTTCTGTGAGAGGTGTGTCACAGAGCATAAACTCAGTAGGAACTAAGTTTGAACAATCAGTACAAACTGGTGAAGCCAGCAGTACAAACTGTCAACCCCAGCAGTACAAACTGTTAGCAAAAAGTTTTTAGAGATAAAATCAAGGTGTAAGTTTAATGTGGATTTGAAAACATTTTTGTCCACTTATAGTTTTTAGCAAACTATCAGCTATGAACGGATTTGACATGTCTTTACCAATAGCCGTTTGCTATGGACTAGCCAACTCTTCACACTTAGATTTGGTGTGTTGATAACCAACCAGTTTTTGGTAAACTGTCAACCATAAACGGATTTGAGTAGTCTTTACCAGAAACCGTTTGATCTGGACTAGTTGATTCTTATGTTGGTTAGACATGGTGAATCAATTAACATTTGTTGTGTGACAAGCATTCACACTTAACAATCCAAACCACCATACTTTCCAAAGCACAATCCAAAGCAAAAAGCTTTTCTTAACCTGAAATGTTAGTCCAAAACCAAAGAAAACACAATACACAATATTCTCTTTTAACAGGTATCACAATTGACTAACAGTACCAAAAATTACCAAGCAATACTAACTATACAAATAGCACAACTAGCAGTACAAAAACCAAAAACATTTAGACATTAATCTTTTGAAGGATTAAGCATTCCAATACCTGTTACCAAGTACTGAAATCTGCTTACATCAAAACCTTTTGTTAAGAGATCAGCAAAGTTGTCATCAGTGTGTATTTTAACAACTTTTATTAACTTCTTTTCAGCACAGTCTCTTATAAAATGATGTCTAATTTCAATATGTTTAGTTTTTGAATGTTGAACTGGATTCTTAATGATACACATTGTACTGCTATTGTCTATATGTATAATTGTGTTTAAGAAATTGTACCCATAATCAAGCATCTGGTTTTGAATCCAAAGAACTTGAGCACAACAACTTGCTGCTGCCACATATTCTGCTTCAGTAGTAGATGTTGCCACCATAGTCTACATCTTACACTGCCAATAAATTAATCTACAACCCAAGAACTGACATCCACCTGTTGTAGACTTTCTATCCATGCTAGCACCAGCATAATCAGAATCAGAGAATGCCACTAGATCAAATGCAGACTCTTTAGGATACCATAGCCCCAAGTTAGGTTGACCTTTAAGGTATCTGAAGATTCTCTTTACTGCTGTGAGATGAGACACTTTAGGATTTACTTGGAATCTTGCACAGGCACAAACAGCAAACATAATGTCAGGCCTAGATGATGTAAGGTACAACAGAGACCCAATCATAGATCTATACATGTGCACATCCACATCTTCACCACTGTGATCCTTTAATAGCAAATGTGTCTCCTTATCAACTGGTGTACTAGCAACCTTGGCATCTGTGAATTGAAATTTCCTCAATATTTCACCAACATATTTATCCTGAGAGATAAATATACCATCTGACTTTTGTTGTACTTGAAGACCTAGAAAGAAGGTAAGCTCTCCCATAGAACTCATCTGAAATTGGTCTTTCATCAGTTTTTCAAACTCCTTACACATCTGTTTCTTTGTAGAACCAAAAATGATGTCATCTACATAGACTTGTACCAGTAGAATATCACCCTTGTTCTTTTTAATAAAGAGAGTTTGATCAATTTTCCATCTATGAAACCCATTCTTCAGAAGATATTTAGCAAGAGTTTCATACCAAGCTCTTGGAGCCTGATGCAATCCATATAGAGCTTTTACCACCTTATAAACCTTGTCAGGATGCTCTGGGTCTATAAAACCTGGAGGTTGTGAAACATAGACCTCCTCATCAATAGTACCATACAAAAAGGCACTTTTCACATCCATTTGATAGACCATAAACCCCATAAATGAAGCATAAGCAAGAAATAATCTTATTGCTTCAATCCTAGCAACTGGAGCAAAAACTTCCTCATAATCTATACCCTCTTCCTGAGTATAGCCTTGAGCAACCAATCTTGCTTTGTTCTTTATCACAATGCCCCTCTCATCCTTCTTGTTCCTGAATACCCACTTTGTACCAATCACTCTCATTACCTTAGGTAGATCAACCAAAACCCATACATTCTGAATTTTGAATTGAAGCAGTTCTTCTTGCATAGCTTCAACCCAACTTGATTCTTCTAAAGCCTTTAGCACATTCTTGGGTTCTACCTGAGATAGAAAACATACAAACATACACTCATGCTCATCATCATGATGTTTCTCCTCATATACCACACTGAGAAATCCATGATGATCTGGGTCTTGTATTTGCCTTCTGGTCTTGACTCCAGATTGTACATCTTCTATGATATTGGTAAGTGGATGATTCCTATGTACAATAGTATGGGGAGTAGAAGGAGCTGCATAGCTGGTAGGCATGTTTTGCAGACCATCTCCAAAGAAATCAAACTCATCAACTTGAGAAATAGTATCAACTGGTGAATCAAGATGAGGATGACTTGGTCCAGCAGCATAACTATTTTGCTCAGCAGTTGGAACTTGTGGTTGAGCAGTACTAACTCCATTTGTACTGCTCGTTGGATTCTCAGCTTCTTTACCATTCTGACCACTGGTTTCAGCAACATCTTTCTCTTTGTCTACACACTTGATGAAGGAATATCATCTTTCTTTATAGAAGACTCATTCACTGGACTTTCTTCCATGACTGCTATGAAAATGCAATCATCATCTTCCTCCTCTGAACCTGCATCATGGTTAGTATTTGTACCTGTAACAGGCACATAATTCATGGAATCTGAAAGACTGTCAATATCAAAGATCCAATCTGCACCTACACCTGCAACATTTGGTTTATTCTCCAAAAATTCTATGTGCAGATTTTCTTCTACTTGCTTGGTGCTTGTATTGTACACCCTAAAAGCCTTACTGTGCAGAGAATAACCAACAAAGAAACCTTCCTCAGATTTCCCATCAAACTTTCCTAGTTGGTCTTTGGTATTAAGGATAGTAACATGACAACAAAAAGGTCTCATGAAGCTTAAAGCAGGGGTTCTACCTCTAAGAAGCTCATAAGCAGTCTTATTGTGAGGTTGCACAACTAAAACCCTATTCAATACATAACAAGCAGTGCTAACTGCTTCAGCCCAAAATGAAACTGGTAGCTTAGAGTCAGCTAACATTGTCCTAGCAGCCTCTATAAGAGTCCTATTCTTTCTCTCCGCTACACCATTTTGCTGTGGGGTTCTAGCTACACTAAACTCCCTCTTAATACCTTTTTCTCTACAAAAATCATCCATCACCCTATTCTTGAATTCAGTCCCATTGTCACATCTGATTATTTTAACTTTCTTATCAACTAGGTTTTCTAGTTCAACAATGAAGGTCTTAAGGATTTCACTAGTTTCATCCTTAGTTTTCATAAAGAACACCCAAGAAAACCTACTATAATCATCAGTGATAACAAGACAGTATCTCTTAAATTTCAAGCTATTCACAGAGGTAGGACCAAACAAGTCCATATGCAACATATATAAAGCTTGAGAAATAGAGTTCTGGGTCTTTGGCTTACATGAGGCTCTATGTTGCTTACCTTTAAGGCAAGAAACACAGGTTTGGTCATTGAGAAAAGTTTTATTTGGTAAACCTCTTACCAACCCATTTTTAGCAATATTGTTAATGGTTTTAAAATTAACATGACCAAGCCTCCTGTGCCACAACATTGATTCTTCCAATGTGGCTTTTGCAACAAGACAAGTAAGTCCAACCTTAGGAACTAGTTTATTCATCTCAACACTGTATGTATTATCCTTTCTAGGGATTTTAAGCAATACTTGACTTTCATCAGGTAGCTTGAAATCAGGAGAAAGAATAAGACAATCAGTATCAGTAAATAAAACTTTGTTCTGTTTATCACAAATTTGTGATACACTGAAAAGATTGTACTTAAGTTCTGGTACATAATACACATTTTCAAAATTAAGATTACCAGTTTTAATTACCCCTTTACCAGTAATCCTTCCTCCAATACCACCACCAAAGACAACTGGTCCTCCATCCAGAGCAATAAAGTCTGAAAGATATGACATGTTGCATGTCATGTGCCTTGAACATCCACTGTCTGAATATCCTCTATCTTCTTTACCATTTGAAGGATGTTCCTGCACATAAAATAAAGGTGTTAGTTTCTTTTGGGGATCCAAACCATCACTGGTTTGGATCTGCCTTGTGCATCAAGATGAGAAAACTTGTTGGAGGTCTTTGATGAACCATTGGGTTTGGTAGAATTTCTAACCTAATGTGCTGAGGCCTTGACAGCATTGCCCCTTTTTCCCTTAACATTTAAGTGCCTAGCAGTAGGATTTGCTGATCTAGCAGTTGGAACTGCTGACCTAGCAGTTGGAACTGCTTGTTTAAATTTAGGCACCCACTTCTGATTGGTCATTGATGTTTTCTCATAAAAATGCCTTTTAACTGTTTGTGCATGATTTGAAAATTGTTTTGCACTTGAAATAGTTTGCTTGTTATTAAACCACTTATTTTGACTAGCAGTTAAAACTGTTTTGATGCCAGTCTTTAACATAACAGCTTTGGGTGACATCTTATGATTTGCATTAGGGCTTGTCAATCTAGTTGGACTATTTTGATTTACCCTAGCATTGTTATTCCTATTCACCCTTGAATTCCCAGAAACCCTCTTTTTCCATGGATTAGAATCACAATAAGCAGCCATATGATCAAAACTTCCACGAACAAAACACACTTTTCTAATCATAGCAAACTTATCATCCAATTTCTTAGATTTTGAGTGATTCCAGTTCCTATGACTACCCTCAGAAATTGGTGATCTGTTCTTAGTCCTATACATCTCAGCATATCTAACACTTTTCCTAACTGGTTTTATGTTTTCAGTCTTAACCATTTTAGGAGCATGTTTAACTTCTACCTTAACAACATTAGGTTTGTTCTTAACCTCTACATCTTCATCATCAGATGTCCAATCCTCAATAGTTGGTGCATCTGAGTTCCTATCAAAGGAC
This sequence comes from Artemisia tridentata subsp. tridentata, assembly GCA_021014915.2. Classification (NCBI taxonomy): domain Eukaryota; kingdom Viridiplantae; phylum Streptophyta; class Magnoliopsida; order Asterales; family Asteraceae; genus Artemisia; species Artemisia tridentata. The sequence goes on from CP139505.1 coordinate 72,257,236, forward strand.
ATCTTTTCCTCAGAAAGAGATTTATCACTAGCACTCATAAAAGAATCTTCTGCCTTAACAAATTTAACAGGATTCTCACTAATCTTAACACCATATCCAGGAAAATCCATATCCTTAAACTCTTCTAAACTTGTATGAGCTAAATCAATTCCTGGTGGAACAAACATTCCTCTAAGAGGGGGTGCAACTGACTTATAACCTAAACCAGATTTAGCTTTGTTAAGTATTTCACTCTCTACTATCTTCTTAACTCCGTTTGAAGTATGTTCAAGAGTATCTACACTTAACTGGATGTTTTCTTTTTCCTTTTTAAGCTTCTTGATGAACTCAAATAAGTACATTTTATTACTATCATTTATCCTATTTATTTGACTTGTTTTATTATATTATCTGTGAGAATTGATACGTTAATGTTTACTTTTGTAATTCTCAGGTAAAAACAAGCATTTGGTGAAACTTGGCGATTTTGGACTAATTATGGAGCAAAACAAGCAAGAAGTTAAGAGTCTACTGAAATGTACAAGATCAAGACATTCTGCTCCAGATACGCCGCATCTTGCTTATTACATACGGCGCATCACTATCCAGATTTCACAAGATACGATCCAAGATACAAGAGGACATGCACCGCATCCATAAATGGAGTTACGCCGCATCTTCTGGCGGTGTACGAATATTCCTGAATATATTAATCTTGGACCCCACGCGAAGTTAAGTCAATGCGCCGCATCTACTTATTAGATGCGCCGCATCTTACCCTCAGACAGAAACTATAAATACCCCAAAGTCAGACGAGAGAAAGAGTTCGACAGTTTTAGAAGACCAAAGTACAGAAACCCTAAGGCCGAATTCAGTCGTGATAGCAGCACAAGACACACCTAGAACGAAGATACAAGAGCTGTAAGAAGGTCCTGCATGTATTTAATTCATTAAGTAGTTTTGTTTTATTGTGTTAGTAAACTTTAATTCATCAAGATTGGTGGCTTGTGTAATGTGACAACGGAAAGGTTGCACTCCCTTAAAACTGCTTTCCCATTAATTAAAGTTTATATGTTGATGTCTTTGGTGACTTTTATTAGGGCATTGATAACCTCTGTGTCTAGCTGAGCGTTGATCAGGTTGCCATGCCTCTGCCCTCGCCTATTTATTAGATCGCCTATGCATTCTATCGTCTGTAGAAAAGTAGGAAGAAAGATAAATAGGATAGTCATAAGTAATCATTAAGGGTTTACTCGCCGATAAGATTAGAACCAACGAGAAAGGACTTAATCTCGGTGCGTTGCATCGAACTATACACTTCATATAAAACTAGCAATAAAACAAGTGACAAGCTACTTAACTATCAGGACAGGTCTTCTTATTGTCTCGAGTATTTATCTGTGTACGTGTGTGATATTCGCTGATTCGTGCCTATTAGTTAGTTTATTATTTAATTGCAACCAAATCGTGCCAGTCTCTCAGGCTGAAACCCCCTTGCGTTAGATTAGGTTGTATAGCTAACTTAAGATATTAAAATACTGATTAGAATAACTAGATAATACGTTCCACTCTTAGTGATCGACACTCTACTTACCATTATATACATACTGACCGGGTACACTGCTCGTTAAAGTGTGTGTGTTATTGATAAGTCGGCTAAATATAAATTTAAAACTTGAATACTGCTAAAACCACAACGACATACCGTGGGTATAAATTAGAGCACTCGCACGCACGCATCAAGTTTTTGGCGCCGCTGCCGGGGAGTGAATTGTTATTATCTGTTAATTTGATTAGTATTTTAATTAGGTTTTTCTTTTTAATTTTTAATCTAACCGCTAACTCTGTTGTATATTAGGTTAAATTGCATTCATTGTATTATTTGCATATTTTCTGTTTTGTGTGTTATTTGTTTTCTTTTATTTTTGTTTGTTTTCGTTTGTTTTTTATTTGTTTTTATTTTTCGTATTTTCTGTGTTCTGCTATCGTTGTACTGAGCTTATTCAAACGATACGGCGCATCTGATTTCTCAGATACGGCGTATTGCGTTTAATTTTTATAAAATACAACGCGTTTAATTAATTCGATACGACGCATCTTTCCCCAAGATACGGCGTATCTGTTTTTTATAAGAAATTTTTTCTAAACGTTAACGCCATACGACGCATCTGCTTTAGCAGATACGGCGTATCTATTATTTTAATTAAAAACAGTTTTCGAATTATTAAACAGATACGACGCATCGATCTCTTTCGATACGGCGTATCTTCTGAATCAAAAATCTTATATTTTGAAACGTAACGAAAATACGACGCATTAACTTTTGTTAATACGACGCATTTAATTTTAAATAAATATCGATTTTTGATGATTAAAATTGATACGGCGCATTCTACCTTCTAAGCGGCGTATCTATTTTCTGAATAAAAGTCTGATTTAATTTTAACAATTATAAGATACGGCGTATCCAACTTTTTGGATATGGCGCATCATCTGCAGATATCAGTTATTTTTATTCTTATATCCGTTTCTATATTCATTAATTTCTCTTCTAGCGAACAAATCCTACTGAAGATTTTACCTATGATGACAGGTTTTGCTATGGAAGACATGTCAGTGAACGGATATCTTGCTAAGGAACTCTTGCTTTCGGATTCATTCGATGTGAAAGTTTTTGATGATGTCAACTTCAATGTGCTCATGATTGACGCCGATTTATTTTCTTGGGAAACCCCTCTTGAGGCTACTTATAAGGAATTTAAATGTTTATGCAATATTGAAGATGGGATATTCTCTTATGAGTTACTAATGAGCTACACTGAAGATGAATTGCTACTCTTATGGCCCATCATTGAATCTAAAGGATTGACTTGGACTATTATCGAAGAGAATGATGGGAAATTCCAAATTGAATTCATGAACTCAAGCAATAAAAGCTGTGGTGGAGGCAATACCCAACCTATGTAAATCTCTTACATGCCTTATTCCGAACAGTACTGGGGATTAAATGAGAACTATCTGGACGATGAAAGAATTTATGCTGTGGCGGAGTTACTATTTCATGGCAGGTTGGTAAGGTTGATGGACATCTCCCTCGAAGAATGGCTTGAACTTAAATATGGTAGTCCGAAATTTGCCCCTGCAAATGAAGTCAAGCGGATTATGACCTCATGGTTGACACGGAGTTTTAGGGAGCAATTTAACGAGTTCATGGAGATAAGGAGGAAAATGATTGGTAAAGCTTGCTTTGACGTTGACCACGATCCTAACAATGTTGATTTTTCGGATTGGTTGGCTAGTAAGTTCAATAACCATAAGAGCATGGATCGAGCTACTAAAGATGCGTTATGGGTATATTGGATGAGAGGAGAAGACGAAGAAGTAGAGAGCGACCATGGGTCGTCACTTCATGATTCAACAGTCAATGAGGGCATTGAAGAATTATTCAGAATAGACATTGACGTGTTCGATTATGAGACACCCTTGTGCAAACAATTCAAAGAATTTAATTACCTTCTTCAAGTCGACGATGATGTGCTAACTGGAGATCTACCAGGATTCAAGACTTATGATGATTTCAAAAACACCTGGTACTACGAATGGAATGACCAAATACCATGGGTTTGGGATAAACCATGGGAATTTGAGCACATTAATCACACCTGTACACCTTTCGTTTTCAAGGATGGGAGTAGTGTTTGGCCGACCTGTGATTATATGAGTGACGAAACCTGTAATGGGGGAAGTATAATTGGAATGAAACGGGTTGGAAACGATGTAACCTTTGAAGACTATGAGTGGTATGATAATGTTGAAGACTGCCCACAAAAAGCGGAGGCTTTGCAAGAAAAGGGTAGAATTGAATACTTGAAAGAGCTAAAGGGAACATCGAATACTACTTTCTGGGAATGGGTGCATGAACAATTTGATGATTACACGAAGCTTAGTCGACGGTTACAATGGGAATTGGAAAGAGAGTGGGAGGCAATTCAAGATGATGATTACAATAAGTCATTAATTGATGAACTAGATGGCTATTTGATTAAGGATCCTTATTTTAAGTTTGTTGATAAAGACGAAGAAGAATTCACCAAAAGAAAGTGTCAACTACTTGGGATCCCTTATAATGAGCCACCCATGATTATTTCTGAAAAATTTAAAATCATCAAATATTCTTTGGGACCTGATGAGGAATATGTTGCGACGAAGACCAAGAGTTATAGTAGATTAAGTCGAACGGAAGATAATATTGCGAAGATATACGGGAACATCTTTCGGATGAAAGAAGAAGGATGGACCGTGACAAGAACAAAATGAAGAGCTGAACGTGAGTCTAACTTGAAGACTCTGGAATAAAGACAAGTGCTAGCCGGGAGACAACCCGGAGAATTTTTATTATTATGTTCTGTGTCGAGTCAGTCAGGCACGCAGAGGATACGGCGCATCTCAATCCCAAGATGCGACGCATCTCCTGCACTGGTCATATCTTACTTTATTTTTCTGCATTTTTACTTTTGACTTTAAAACTTTTTATCAGTTTATTTTAATGCGGCGCATCCCTGTTTAAGGATGCGACGCATCTTCTATTCTGATCCGTATTTATTCCAGGCTCGATACGGCGTATCTTCTTCCATAAGATACGGCGCATCGACTGACCTGATGATTTTCAGTTTTAATTTTTACATTTTATTTTTACTAACTACTAATGTATTATGCAAGTTTGAACCTTCTTAACTTAGGTGTGTTTAAAGCCTTGGTGGTATTATAGATTCCTGCATTTCCTGTGGATACATCTATTATGAAGCTTAAACGTTCTAATCCACAAGAAGATGATTTTTGCTCTTATACTAATGGAGGATCATACCGAGCAAATCTCAGGGGAGTTTTTCTGTTCTAATTCTTTTATTTTCCAGTTTTTAATCTTTTATACAAACAACGAGGACGTTGTTTAACTTAAGTGGGGGGGATTGGAGAATTAGAACACTTAACACTTACTTGTCCTAAACTTTTCAAAATATGCTTAAAATGTGCTTAATATATCAAAATTTAAATTTTTTTTTAGCATGTTTTTGGTTTAAGATCTAAGTTGCATAGCTGCACACATGACGTTATTTTCAAAAATTGTGATTTTTCAAAAAATTCACAAATCTATGAGTGTGCCGGTGACTTGTAAACTTTAGAACTTGGCTTGTATACTATTCGAGACCACCATAATAAGTATTATTTATATAATTGGAATGACTTGTCTAAATTGGTAAAATTCTAGGATTACACCCAAAAAGCCTATTATATGTTATGTGTTATTAGCTAACTACACTGGTTAGTTAACCCCCGTATAAACCCTTTTGTTACTCTCACTTTTAGAGTAAGATACCCCTAGAAAAACACTCAGAGCCATTCCTTTCTTTTCTTACACCTTTGTTATAATGTTTTGTTACACCCTTACACCTTAGCCTACCCTGTAGATTAAAATCCGTGGTTGGTTAATTGCTTTAGGCAAAGTGTGTTTCCTTACATTACCTGTGTTCGCGTGCGTAATTCATTATCTATGGTTAGGTCGGGAAATTGCACAATGCAATTGGAGTGAAAGTAAATATTGTATATTTTGAGTCTTGTTTTTTCGTGTGTTTACTACTTTCACTATTACCGTTATTTCTGAAGTTATGAAAAGTATGGAAAAATTATCCAGAGTTATCATTATAGTGATGTGTTGAAATTTTACACATCTATGTTTATGTTTCAAGTAAAAAAAAAAAAAAAAAAAAAAAAAAAAAAAAAAAAAAAATCGAAAAAAAATAGAAAAGAAAAAGAAAAAGGAAAAGTTGGAAGTTTGTTTTAACCAACTTATGTAAAGTTTTGTATTAAGTGGTCGATATCACCACTAGTTGTTGTATATTATATCTATGGAATGAATGGGAGTTGGCAGTTATGGGAACACCAACTAAAGGATATTCTTTGATTGAGATCTTGTTGAGTATAATTCGTGTCTACCTAAAGCGTGTGTTTCAAGTGTTAAAGCGTGAGTTATTCTACGATATGAGTCTTATTCATGGGATGGTCGGGATAGTGATTAACCACACTTAGGATTTTAATTTATTTGTTTCGTTTATTTTTCATTTTACACCAATTTGTATCCCAAATATTATCCATACCCTATATTATTCTTTATCCAAACCTTTGATTTATTGAGATTAGGGATTTGAGCAATCTTAAGTATCGTAGTCGTGGATTCGGCTATGTATTTATGATTTTTTCGCCCTTTTTGATATAATATTATTGGTGAAGATTACTTGGTCCTATCTTTAGCCTATTCGAGTTAAGGATTTGAGCAATTGCAAGTATCGTGTTCGTGGATTCGATCATGTATTTGTGATTTTGTCGCCTTTTCTGGAATTTGAGATCGATAGAGATTAAGGAGAAAGATTAACCCTTAAACCTACAAACCCTTTTTACCACTTTAGACTTGTTATTCCTTGGCTTTAGTGGAGGAGATGTGTATACTTGCCAAGCTTATGATAGAATATTCGTCACGACTGGACAGTTAAACGATTAGATTTGCTTTTATCAAATTATTTTATTTTACTTCTAATTCGTTAAGTGTTTGGTTGTGTGATTATGACAAAAACGAATACATGCTTAAATATAAAAATAAATCCTAATATCTTTTAGGATACATTTTCATAAGATTAATTCTAAGGTTTAATTGGGGACAAGTAAAGTTCAAGTGGGGGGATATTTGATGAACTCAAATAAGAACATTTTATTACTATCATTTATCCTATTTATTTGACTTGTTTTATTATATTATCTGTGAGAATTGATACGTTAATGTTTACTTTTGTAATTCTCAGGTAAAAACAAGCATTTGGTGAAACTTGGCGATTTTGGACTAATTATGGAGCAAAACAAGCAAGAAGTTAAGAGTCTACTGAAATGTACAAGATCAAGACATTCTGCTCCAGATACGCCGCATCTTACTTATTACATACGGCGCATCACTATCAAGATTTCACAAGATACGATCCAAGATACAAGAGGACATGCGCCGCATCTATAAATGGAGTTACGCCGCATCTTCTGGCGGTGTACGAATATTCCTGAATATATTAATCTTGGACCCCACGCGAAGTTAAGTCAATGCGCCGCATCTTACCCTCAGACAGAAACTATAAATACCCCAAAGTCAGACGAGAGAAAGAGTTCGACAGTTTTAGAAGACCGAAGTACAGAAACCCTAAGGCCGAATTCAGTCGTGATAGCAGCACAAGACACACCTAGAACGAAGATACAAGAGCTGTAAGAAGGTCCTGCATGTATTTAATTCATTAAGTAGTTTTGTTTTATTGTGTTAGTAAACTTTAATTCATCAGGATTGGTGGCTTGTGTAATGTGACAACGGAAAGGTTGCACTCCCTTAAAACTACTTTCCCATTAATTAAAGTTTATATGTTGATGTCTTTGGTGACTTTTATTAGTGCATTGATAACCTCTGTGTCTAGCTGAGCGTTGATCAGGTCGCCATGCCTCTGCCCTCGCCTATTTATTAGATCGCCTATGCATTCTATCGTCTGTAGAAAAGTAGGAAGAAAGATAAATTGGATAGTCATAAGTAATCATTAAGGGTTTACTCGCCGATAAGATTAGAACCAACGAGAAAGGACTTAATCTCGGTGCGTTGCATCGAACTATACACTTCATATAAAACTAGCAATAAAACAAGTGACAAGCTACTTAACTATCAGGACAGGTCTTCTTATTGTCTCGAGTATTTATCTGTGTACGTGTGTGCTATTCGCTGATTCGTGCCTATTAGTTAGTTTATTATTTAATTGCAACCAAATCGTGCCAGTCTCTCAGGCTGAAACCCCCTTGCGTTAGATTAGGTTGTATAGCTAACTTAAGATATTAAAATACTGATTAGAATAACTAGATAATACGTTCCACTCTTAGTGATCGACACTCTACTTACCATTATATACATACTGACCGGGTACACTGCTCGTTAAAGTGTGTGTGTTATTGATAAGTCGGCTAAATATAAATTTAAAACTTGAATACTGCTAAAACCACAACGACATACCGTGGGTATAAATTAGAGCACTCGCACGCACGCATCACTTCTCTAGTTCATATACAAGTCCACTCATTTTATCATCTTTTATTTGCAAATCCCTCTTTAAAACACCTATCTCATCAGAGAAGTTTGACTCATTTTGTCTATAAAACACAATTTGTTCTTCCAAAACAGCTAGTCCTCTTTTATGATTTGTCAGACTAGAATTTACTTGATTAAATTCTACTCTAAGATCATCATACTGTTTCTTAACATTTTCATAATCTTTTAAAGCATGACAAGAGTTTGAACATTTTTGGAGTATATGTACCTCAGAGTCTGAGAAAGCCATCAAACCCAAGTTAGCTGGTTCCTCTTCTTCCTCCATGAAGCTCCAATCAAATCCAGCTCCATCTACAGCTACCATAGCCTTGGAAGAAGACTCTTCAACATTAACTGTTCTCCTTTTTCCTTGCTGATTCTTAAACCCTTGACCCTGGTTGCTTTGTTGTCTTGGACCTCTACATTCCCTGGCAAAGTGCCCCATCTTGTGACAATTAAAGCATTCCACCTTAGACTTATCATACCCAGCAACATCTCTTCCATTGAAGGTAATCTTATTTCCAGTCCTTTGGTAATACTTTTTAGCCCTGATGCTTATCAAAACCAACTGCCACTTTAAATCCATAGCCTCCAAATCATCTTCAGCAATTTGAAGAAGATCTTCATTAAAGATCTTTGACCCTCCAGACTGTTCTGACACAAATGCATATATGGTTTCTTCAGTCAAGCCAGCAGTACTAGTTTTTACACTAGCAGTGCTAACTGTTGGTTTAGCAGTACCAACTGCTTCTTCATCTTCATGATTCGAACTGTTTGAAGAAAATACGAAAGCCATATTCCCTGAACTAGAATTGGTGCTAACACACTTCTTCACCTTCTGCTCAACAATCTTAAGATTGTTGTAAAGCACATTCATTGTCATTTTCTCCAGCTCTGGTTTATTGCTCCAAACCACAACATAAGTGTTCCATTCAGCATGTAAACTATTTAGAAACTTCATGTTGAGGTCTTCCTGTGGAATTACAATCTTCAACACAGTAAGTTGACTGATGATCTTTTGAAGCCTATTAAAGATATGGTCCAAAGTTTCATTGCTTGATGCAGTGAAGTTCTCATAACTTTGCTTAAGTAGGGTTTTCTGTGCCTTCTTGGTAGCTTCGTTGCCACCAAATCTTTCCACCACTGCTTCAAAAAGAGTTTTAGCAGTCTCGTAATGGCTAAAATTCAGCACTTGATCATTAGGAATTGCCATTAGTAACAAATTCCTAGCCTTCTGATCATTCTTCTTTTTTATTCTCTCCTCGTTTGTAACTGGCTCAGTGTTAAGCTTTGTGATCTTGGAACCATCAGCACGTGTTTCTTCAACAACAATTTGTTTGAAGGAATCACCATTGATAATGATATCCCATAATGCATAGTCTTGCACCATGAAATATTGCTCTATTCTGAGCCGCCATAAATCATATTCATTCTGTTTCAGCATGGGGAGTTTAGCAAGGATTGAGGTTTGAGGTGTCTCCATGTCCATCTTCTTGGTTGCTAGTGAGTAAATACTTCTGGATCTTCTAAACTCAAAGTATCAGAAACCTGTCTCTGATACCACTTGACCGAATCTAAACACACACGTTGTGTTGGGGATACTTTGAGTATATACTTGATAGCACGCGGAATTTACTACCAAGTACTTAGAAGAATATGTGTTTGGTGATTGTATGATCGTATGAATGTAACAATAATAATAAACAAGATAATTGTTTAACCAAACACTTTGCTTTCAATATATTGAATGATTAAACGTGAAGCTCTTAAAAATGCTTGTACGTATAGGATGTATGGATATCGATTGATTAAACCCTAACTGAGGATCTCTTTTTATAGCACAAAGAGTCCTTTACAAGTAAACTATATTTGTATCATTCTATACAAATAAGATATACATCATATCCATTCCATATTTATCTTCACACGGTTTCACCTTAATCTTGTAAGCAGTACGAACTTTTCTTCATCAGCAGTACTAACTGTTCTTGTATTCTTCTCTTCATCAGCAATACTAATTGTTCTTGTATTCTTCAACCGTACTAACTGCTTAATTTAATTCCCAACAGTTACTGCTGGTCTTATCGTATATTTAGTATGTTTGTTAGAGTTATTTTAGGAAGAGATAGTGTATATCTCTTTACACGTTTTCTTAGTAATGCTCCATTAGGGTTTCTTGTAGTATAAAAGAAACATGCGGCTATGAGTTTTGTAATCAATTAACAGATTGAACGATTATTAGTTAATAAAAGATCCATAAAGGATCAAAGTATTATTAGTCTCATTCTTCTTCTTTATTAGAGATTTTCTTGTAGCGTGCTTCTGATTACATAGGCATTCTACCGATCCACAAAGGCTCAAAGATCTATCAAGGAGGCCTAGTTCCGACAAGTGGTATCAGAGCCTGGTGAGGATCTCTGTCGAAGAAGAAAACATCTCAAAACAATCTCTAAAATCCTTTCAACTATGGCTGACGTCAATCCTGATCAGTCTGTCATCAATAATGATGTGGAAAACTAGAAGGGGGGTTGAATAGTTTTATGTCCTTTTCAATTTTATTGTGAAAACTTTATTTACTTTTTAAAACTTATATTCGAATTTATGTGATCTCAACTTCTTGAACAATATGAACAATATGTATATAAGTAAATATAAATATGTAATGCAAGTAAGGTAATAAAATGAAATGAAAGCTAGAGATGGAAAGATCTAACCGAGAGATAAGAGATTTAAAGTGGTTCGGCTACAAGGACACCTTCCTTGCCCTACTCCACTCCCCGAGCACCTAACTCGAGAGTTTTCTTCTCTATGTCAACAAGCTCCCTTATGGCGGAGAAAACCTTACACAACTTTAGCTTACACCGGCTTAACGACACAAAGCTAGATGTCGAGTTCTAATCGTAGCTAGAACCAATCTCACAACTTAAACACGACTTAATCACACCTTCTTCTTCACGACTACTTCACGACTTCCTCACGACTTCTTCACGACTTCTTCACAACTTCTTCACGAATTATTTACGACTTCTTCATGACACTTCACAACATCTTCACTACTTCTTCACGACACTTCACGACTAAGCACAACCTATGTACACTTCTACTTCTTCACACCTTCACTACTTACACACCTTAACAACACAACTTCTCTACTTACACACTAACCTATCCCAAAGAATTATACACACAACTATCTAACAACAATACACAACATATAAATAAATGTATGATGACACAAACAACTTAGGTATCTAAGTTGCAATACTTCTTCTCTAGTTGTTGAAGGAGTATTCTTCTTTTGCACTTGAATGGAGGAAGCTTGGATCACTTAGAAACCAAAGCTTAAGATTATATGATCAAAGGGTTTTTGAAGATATGAAATGTGATTTAAAACAGAAAGTTTCAGTGTGCAAAAGGTGAGTAAAAGTCCAGGAGAAGGCTGGTATTTATAGGAGAAAAACTGGACAGCTGGAGGTCTACTGGAGCGGGGGCGGTCCCCTTAAATAGGGGGCGGTCCCCTTAATTATTAAGGGGGCCGCCTAGCAAAATTAAGGGGGCCGCCCCTACTGGACGTTGGCCAATTTTGTCCTTTTGTGGGGAAGGTTTTTCTGGAACATTTTAACTGATTTTGGTTAAAATTTTGAATTCATATTTTTATAAAAGATTAAACATTTTTATTTAATGCCAAAAATGTTTTTCAAAAAAATATAAAATGTTTTTGATGTTTTATAAAAAATCTAGTTATAAAGAAAATGTTCCTTTGATCATATAATGCATTAAGCACTTGTTTATTCATACCTTAAGTGATTAAGTTGTAGAAGTGAATATTTACAACTAAATACTTGTTTATTTGATAAGTTTATGTTTAATGAGTTTATATTTTGTGATCATTAAAACATATAGATATGAATAATGTTTTTAGGCATTATTTATGTCAACAATCTCCCCCTTTTTGATGATTACAAAACTTAAACTTATTAAATCCAAAAATTTATTTTTGGACAAGTATTTTGTGAGTTTACATTCACTTCTCCCCCTTTTTGTAGAATCAAAAAGGTTATGCCGACAAGTTTTAGAAACTAAATTTGTCGGGACGAGAACTCCCCCTTGATGTTTACTCCCCCTCCTTCGAGGGCACCAAGGAGACGAGCTATGGAAATCTTGGCTGCAAAAACAAGTTAGGAGACACAAGATACATATACATAGCAAAAATATTTAGAACAACCAACTAATACATTCAAGATGATCATATAATATATGAATCATCATTACATTACATAAAATACTTGAAACATAATGATTACAACAAAACAAGAAATACAAATGGTCCTCATATTGCCAAAGAGAGCGATTGAACTTGCTTGCGACACAAAAGGGTGAGGGAGTTTATTTTGAGGCGGAAAGCATGTGGATGGGTTTTAGTTATGTGATGGTGAGGGAAATGGAGCGGATCCATTGAGGTTATATCGTTGTAGTGGAGGAATGGGATGAGGACGAGTTAGTAGATATTCGATCCAAGAAATATCTTCACTTAAGTGGAGGATTTGTTTTTGAAGGAAGATGCAACAAGGGCAATAGTGGGTGTGGTTTGTAACTTGATCCAAGTTAAGAGAGTGTGGTAGGCAATTTGAGTAAGGTGAGGATGGAGGTTGTCCCTTGTTGCGTTGTGTGAGGTGCATAGCAAGGAGATCATTAAGATCATGGATTTGGTTAATCTCTTCATGAAGCTTTTGCCTTTCATGAATAAGGATTTGGTTATTTGGTGGAAATGGATGGTATTGGGGTGAAAGGTTTGATGTTTGACCAAGGTGATGAGGGTTTTCAAGTATTCCATTGAAGTTGGTTTGAGGTTTAGGGGAGTAGTTTGGAATGAATGTAGATGTTTGGCCAAAATGGTAGGGTTTGTGAAATGGTTCAATGGAATGAGGTTGTGATCTTGGAGAGTAGTTGGGAATGAATGATGATGGAGGTGTTGGTTGTCTAGTTGTGATGGGCTTGTGGTGAGGGTTAGGTTTTCTTTTCCACCCGGGTTTTAAGGTCATCCTTGCTAGCTTAGAGGTTTTTTGTTTTGGGTTGATTGGAGAAGACATGATGGGATGATTGAATGTGGTGAGATATGGGTTTATTTATAGTGGAGGATTTGTGTTGTTTAGGAATGAATAGGCTTGTTGGGTGATTAGGACAAAATGTGTTTGTGAATTTGGGGAAGTATAGGATCAAATGGGCTAAAAAGCAGAAAAAGATTCTCTGAACCCGTCCAGCAGATGGCCGGTCCCCTTAATTATGGGTGGTCCCCTTAATAATTAAGGGGGCCGCCTTATGAATTAAGGGGGCCGCCCATCTGGTACCTTTCTGAGTTCCAGAAATGGGTTTTTCTGCAGAAATAGGTGAGGATGGCTATGTTTTGAGCTTTTGGTTTTAGGCAAGTCCCACTCTTTGAGGCAATAGAGAAACATATTAAGCATGCATGGCATATAAGACAAATAAATAAGCAAGCAATAATTAATATCTAGCAATTAAGGAACCTAATCATCTAAGGCAAGGGTAATGAAGCAAAGGCACTAGAAACTAATGGGGAATAGGTGATGGAACAATTGTGAGGATGTGATTAATAAGCTTGTTCTAGTGTGTGCCTATATGCAACAAATGTGGAGATGTGATTGTTTCAACTCCTAAATGCAAAAATTTCCTAAGAAACAATCCAAGGTCTCCTTGATTTGATTTTGCTCAATATATGAATATCAAAGATGTATATATTAGATTATATACTTTGACAATTCATGTGAGATCTTTATGCATGAAAAAAAATGTTTTTAGCATTATTCAACAATGTAAGAAAAATAGTTTTCATGTGTTTTCCTAGATGTGAGAATGATTTGTAGAAAATAGATTGGGTTTTGTTTATAAATATGTTTATGCAAAGAAATATCCCAATCTTTTATTTTGTGCAAAACAGATTCCTAGACTCAGATGGGAGGAAACAAAAAAAAATGTTACAGTCAAATGGCCGGTCCCCTTAATGACAAGCCGGTCCCCTTAATAATTAAGGGGACCGCCTTTATGACATTAAGGGGTCCGCCCATCTGGAAAAAAAATTTACTAAAAATGCAGAGAATTCAGTCAATTTGTTCCATCATTCCTAGGCCTAAACGTAAGTGGTTAAAGAGTTCACGCTTAAGGGGCTTAGTGAATATGTCTGCTAAGTTATCTTCCGATGCAACCTTTTCTATAGATATGTTTCCTTTTTTAACGTTATCGCGGAGGAAGTGGTGGCGTATTTCTATATGTTTAGTCCTAGAGTGTTGAACGGGATTCTTACTTAAATCTATTGCACCTTTATTATCACACATAATTGGGACATCATCTAACCTAATGCCATAATCTACGAGAGCTTGTTTCATCCATAGTGCTTGTTGACATGCTTTTCCAGCGCTTACATATTCGGCTTCTGTGGTAGAAATAGCAAGAGTGGTTTGCTTCTTCGAGAACCAAGATGTTAGACAACATCCCATTAACGTGCAAATTCCGCTAGTGCTTTTTCTATCCACGTAGTCTCCCGCATGATCCGAATCCGCATAGACGATGGTTTCTATGCCCGATCCCTTAGGATACCATAATCCTAAGTGTATAGTGCCTTTAATGTATCGGAAGATACGCTTAACCGCTTCTAGGTGAGAGGTTTTGGGATCCTCTTGAAAGCGAGCACAAAGGCATACACTAAACATGATATCCGGTCTACTTGCCGTTAAGTATAGTAAACTACCTATCATTCCTCTATACTTAGTGTTTTCTACGGACTCACCCTCTTCATCTCTTGTGAGTTTTACTTCCGTAGACATTGGTGTCTTCATGGGCTTAGCGTCTTCTAATCCAAATTTCTTAAGAATTTCCTTAATGTACTTAGATTGATTAAAAAATATTCCATCTTCTAATTGTTTTATTTGTAATCCTAGGAAGAAATTAAGTTCACCCATCATACTCATCTCAAACTCATCATGCATGATTTTGGCGAATTCATCACACATATCCTGACAAGTCGATCCGAATATAATGTCGTCGACATATATTTGGACAATGATGAGATTTGGGCTTTTCTTTTTCGTGAAAAGAGTGTTATCTACCATTCCCATGGAATAATCATGTTTAATAAGAAATGCCTTTAATCGATCATACCAATCCTTGGGAGCTTGTTTGAGTCCATATAAAGCTTTCTTGAGTTTATAAAACATAATCAGGTTTTGCGAAGTCAATGAATCCTGGAGGTTGTGCCACGTATACCTCCTCATTGATAAAACCGTTAAGGAATGCACTTTTCACGTCCATTTGAAATAACTTAAAATCTAGGGCGCATGCATAGGCAAGAAGTATTCTTATAGATTCTAATCTAGCTACGGGGGCATAAGTTTCATCATAATCTATTCCTTCTTGTTGATTATATCCTTGGGCAACTAACCTAGCCTTGTTCCTAGTAACTATTCCATTTTCATATAACTTATTTCTATAAACCCACTTAGTTCCTATGATGGTCATGTTCATGGGATTTGGGACTAGTTCCCAAACGTCATTAGTCTTAAATTGATTTAGTTCTTCTTGCATAGCCATAACCCAACTTTCATCTTTTAATGCCTCGTTTATATTTTTAGGTTCTATAGTTGATAGGAAACAAAAGAAGTTATTTTTATCTTGAGCTTGTGATCTAAGGGTTCTTTGATTTAAGTTTCCTATTATATTATCTAACGGGTGTGATTTAGATTCCTTAACATTTACTATTTCATTTTCACCTAATATTATATCTTCATTATCATCACCTAAGGGTTTAATTTTACTAACCTCAATAGCTTCTTCTTCAACTAGGTCATCATCTTCTAGGGGCAATGTCTTAGGTGGTGGTGGAGTTTCATCAAATGTTACATTTAAGGACTCTTCTACTTTCATAGTGTGTTTATTAAGTATTATGTATGCTTTACTATTTTGTGAATACCCTAGAAAGATTCCTTCGTACGACTTAGGATCAAACTTAGTAAGGTAATCTTTTGTATTGAGAACAAAACATTTGCTCCCGAATACCCTAAAGTAATTTAGATTAGGTTTTCTACCTCTTAATAACTCATATGGGGTTTTTCCTAATATTCTCCTAATTGAGACTCTATTTATTATATATGTTGATGTATCTATGGCATGGCACCAAAATTTTTGTGGGATAGATTGTTCATTTAGCATTGTTCTACTCATTTCTTGTAAGGTTCGATTCTTTCTTTCTACTACCCCATTTGATTGTGGAGTGCGAGGAGCGGAGAAATTGTGAGATATCCCATTTAAATCACAATATTTTCCGAATTGCACTTCATTATCAAATTCCCGACCATGGTCCGTCCTAATTGATACTATAGAACATCCTAATTTATTTTGAATCATTTTACTAAATATTTCAAATTTATTAAAGGCTTCGGTTTTATCACTTAAAAAACTAGTCCACGTGTATCGTGAATAGTCATCTACAATTACTAAGGTATAACGATTACCTCCGTAACTCCGCACAGCGGTTGGACCAAAAAGGTCCATGTGTAATAATTCTAGACATCTAGTATTGGAGACTATATTCTTAGCTTTGTGACTAGCATGTGCTTGTTTTCCTATTTTACATGCATCGCAAAAGTGTTGGTCATATCTTAGGTTAGGCAAGTTTCTAACTAATTCTTTAGAGGCTAAGGATTGTATTTGTTGCATATTTGCGTGACCTAATCTTCTATGCCACAATGTAGAGTTTTCATCTAAGGTTGCTAGACATATTTTATCTTCCGGTTTATTTCCTAGTTTCATAACATATACGCCACCTTTCCTAACTCCTCTACCTATGACCTTTCCGTCCTTAACTATTTCGCTATCTTTACTTGTAAAAGTAACCCTACACTTATTATCGCATATTTGTCCTATACTAAGCAAGTTATATGTTAAGTTATCTACATGCTCAACATTTTCAATAGTTAGGGAGTCTTGAGAGATCGTACCTTTGCCAATGATTTTTCCACAAAAATCACTACCGAAAATAACGTTACCTCCGTTGTGTGCCTTGTAGGAGGAGAATAGCTTCCGGTTTCCCATCATGTGCTTCGAGCAACCGCTATCCTTAATCCATTCGTCGGGCTCCAAATTTATTCCTAGACATATTTCATCGGTGGCTTGAGCTACAAGGCACTTTTCGTCTTTTGCTTTGTCCGCTTCATCTTTGTCGCTATCACTCCATGTTCCACTAACAAATGCGCTTTCATAATCATAACCCGATGGCTTTGGACATTCGCCAATGAGATGGTTTTGACTTTCACATCTAAAGCACTTTCTTTTCCCGTAGTTATCATTTCTATTTCTTTGTAGCGATCTTCTTTCATCTCGCGGTTGTCTCGTGAATCTTCCTCGTCTCTTGAAGAATTTCTTGAATTCTCTAACGGCCATTGCATATTCTTCATCTTCACTCTCGTCACTTGAATCATCGTCATCACTAAGTTCCTTTATGGCTTTTAGCGCGAGAGACTTGATTTGATCTTTCTTGCTCTTGACCGTTTCCGAGTCCCTTTTTATAATTTCTTCATGAACTTTTAAGTTGCCAATAAGCTCATCAAGTGATAATGTCATCAAGTTCTTTGATTCTTCAATCGCCGTGACCTTCGCGCGCCATTTTGGATGTAATGCCCTAAGAAATTTCCTTACACAATTTTTGCTAGAGAAAGTCTCATCAAGTGCTTTTAAACTTGTGATAATTGTGTTAAATTTAGCAAATGCATTATCAATAGATTCCTCTTCAGGAATTGTAAATTGTTCATATTGTTGCACAAGAAGATCTATTTTATTATCTTTGACTTGACTATTACCTTGGTGAGTGATTAGTAAAGAATCCCAAATCTCTTTTGCGGTTTGACACATAAAAATTCTTTCATATTCTTTGCGTGGTAACGCATTATAAATAACCATTTTAGCTTCATTATTTTTTGCTAGTTTCTTTTTTAAATCATCATTTTGTTTTTCAAAAGGTACAATTTCATCTATTTTAGTTAGGATATTATATTGAATAGGGGGAAAATCACCATAGGTAATAACATGCCAAAGATCAAGATCCTTTGATTTCACATAAGTTTCGAATCTATTTTTCCAATAAAGAAAACCATCACTTTCAAATAGTGGTGGTCTTTGCATAGATTGCCCTTCTAAATATTTTAAAGATTCCATAGATCGTTTCAAGTTTTAAAATACAGTTAATTTTAAAAATTTTGTTTGACGTGGCTCTTGATACCAATTGTGGAAAACTAGAATGGGGGTTGAATAGTTTTATGTCCTTTTCAATTTTATTGTGAAAACTTTATTTACTTTTTAAAACTTAGATTCAAATTTATGTGATCTCAACTTCTTGAACAATATGAACAATATGTATATAAGTAAATATAAATATGTAATGCAAGTAAGGTAATAAAATGAAATGAAAGCTAGAGATGGAAAGATCTAACCGAGAGACAAGAGATTTATAGTGGTTCGGCTACAAGGACACCTTCCTTGCCCTACTCCACTCCCCGAGCACCTAACTCGAGAGTTTTCTTCACTATGTCAACAAGCTCCCTTATGGCGGAGAAAACCTTACACAACTTTAGCTTACACCGGCTTAACGACACAAAGCTAGATGTCGAGTTCTAATCGTAGCTAGAACCAATCTCACAACTTAAACACGACTTAATCACACCTTCTTCTTCACGACTACTTCACGACTTCTTCACGACTTCTTCACAACTTCTTCACGACTTCTTTACGACTTCTTCACGACACTTCACAACATCTTCACTACTTCTTCACGACACTTCACGACTAAGCACAACCTATGTACACTTCTACTTCTTCACACCTTCACTACTTACACACCTTAACAACACAACTTCTCTACTTACACACTAACCTATCCCAAAGAATTATACACATAACTATCTAACAACAATACACAACTTATAAATAAATGTATGATGACACAAACAACTTAGGTATCTAAGTTGCAATACTTCTTCTCTAGTTGTTGAAGGAGTATTCTTCTTTTGCACTTGAATGGAGGAATCTTGGATCACTTAGAAACCAAAGCTTAAGATTATATGATCAAAGGATTTTTGAAGATATGAAATGTGATTTAAAACAGAAAGTTTCAGTGTGCAAAAGGTGAGTAAAAGTCCAGGAGAAGGCTGGTATTTATAGGAGAAAAACTGGACAGCTGGAGGTCTACTGGAGCGGGGGCGGTCCCCTTAAATAGGGGGCGGTCCCCTTAATTATTAAGGGGGCCGCCTAGCAAAATTAAGGGGGCCGCCCCTACTGGACGTTGGCCAATTTTGTCCTTTTGTGGGGACGGTTTTTCTGGAACATTTTAACTGATTTTGGTTAAAATTTTGAATTCATATTTTTATAAAAGATTAAACATTTTTATTTAATGCCAAAAATGTTTTTCAAAAAAATATAAAATGTTTTTGATGTTTTATAAAAAATCTAGTTATAAAGAAAATGTTCCTTTGATCATATAATGCATTAAGCACTTGTTTATTCATACCTTAAGTGATTAAGTTGTAGAAGTGAATATTTACAACTAAATACTTGTTTATTTGATAAGTTTATGTTTAATGAGTTTATATTTTGTGATCATTAAAACATAGAGATATGAATAATGTTTTTAGGCATTATTTATGTCAACAAATGAAAAACCTAAAACTTCACAAGTCCAACAACAAATAGTCACAACCACTGTGTCTAACAGTAATGCTAAATTCCCATACCTCAAGAAAGATGAGTACGAGATTTGGGCTATGAAGATGGAGTACTAGATCTCAAACAGTGACCATAACCTTTAGAACATCATTCTGAATGGCAACAGCAGAAAGAAAACTGGAAGAGATGAAAGAGGGAATATCATTATCCTTCCTCCTCTTTCTGCTGAAGAGCATGTTGCTGTACAAAGGGAGACCAAAGAAAGAACTCTGTTGCTTCAAGCTCTCCCAGAAGATCATATAGGTGACTTTCATCACCTGGATGATGCTAGGGAGATCTGGCTTGCTGTAAAAGCTAGATTTGGAGGGAATGATGAGTCCAAGAAGATGAGGAAGTCCATGCTCAAGCAGGAGTTCCAGGAGTTCAAGATCTCTGAGGCTGAAGGGATTCACAAAGGTTATGACAGGTTTCACAAGATCCTGAGCCAACTCAACCAGTTGCAGGCCAGGCCAAATAATGAAGACTGCAACACCAAGTTTTTGAGGGCTCTGCCTCCATCCTTGTCTCAGGTTTCCATCACCCTTAAGGCCAGAGGTGGGATCGATTTCATGAGCTTTGATGATTTGTACAACAAGCTCAAGACCCTTGAAATTAACATCAAAGGGGTTTCAACCTACTCATCTTACACTCCAGCTCATACTGCATTTGTTAGTGCTACCAATACTAACAAGGTCTCATATGGTGATAGCCCAACCCCCTCTTCTTCATCAGTTTCCTATTCCCCAACAACACCTAGATCACAGTCAAGGTCTGGCAATATGCTTGAGGAAGTTCTTCATTCGTTTATTGCTGAAAGTGTTCAACAACAGCAAATTGCCTATGAAGACTTTGACTAGATTGATCAACTGGATCTGGAAGAGATGGACATTAAGTGGCAGATGGCTATGTTGTCATTGAAGGTTAACAGATTTGAGAAGAAGGTAGGAAGGAGGATTAAATTCGATGGATAGGAAGGAGCAAGGTTTGACAAGAGGAAGGTGATATGCTACAAATGCTCACAACCAGGTCACTTTGCTAGAGAATGCACAGATAAGAAGGTGGATGACAAAACAAGGTATTCTGCTTTCAAGATTCAAGAATTGGAGTCAGAAGATCCCAAAGCCTTGTTGTATGTGGATTCCATGCTGGATTGGGAACAACATGAGGTAGCTGATACAGTAAGAGGAGCTGCAAAGGTCTATGGGATGATTGCTGGATATGGTACTGAGATACAAGCGGCTGGGGAATTTGGTTTGATGGGTTACCCATCTCAGGTACAAAATTGTCCCTTTGGTTGTAAAATTAAATATGATGCACTTAAGAGAGAGTTTAATGATATAGAGCCTCAATATAAAGAATTGTTTGTTAAGGTTCAAGCTTATGAACATACTCTGAAAACATTAGAGAAACAAAAGGCTTGGTATCAAACCCAACAGTTAGCATATGAGGAAAAGATAAGGGTTTTGGGGAGGAACTTAGAGAACACCAATAACTTGCTTAAATATTCTGAGTCTGAAAATGCTAGGGTGATTTCAGAAAAATAGAACTTGCAGACTAAGCTAGACAATACATTTGCTAGGTTTGATAAATGGAAAGAAACATCTAAAAACCTAAACAAGTTAATTGATAGTTCTATGTCTGTGAAAGCTAAACCTGGTTTAGGGTTTGGAGACTATATAGGGCCTGATGAAATATATGACCCTAATGAGCCAAGCCATTTTGACCTTGAACCTGTAAACTATCAAAAACCTGTAAAGTTTGTAAAAGAAGGAGGAATGAATGTTGTTCCTCCACCAATAACTGGAACATTTAAGCCTACCTCTCCCCATAGTGACTTTGATGATTCACAAATGACTTATGGCAAGAAGGCAAATGATTTTCCTGATCTTGATTGTGACTCTAATGATTTTGTCTCTTGTTCTAGCAGGAACAAATCTTTAGAAATCAAGACCAATGACTATGCCACATGTGATTCAAGTGACAAGTCTACCTCAACCAAGTCAGAAGATCTCTCCTCAGAAGTAGCTGATGATGAATCTCATTCAAAGACAGCAGCATTTGAAGATATTTCTTTTAATTATGTTAAAAACAATGATGTTTCTAGTTTTGGTTCTGTTTCAAACAATGATGTTTCTGGTTTTAATTCTGTTAAGAATAATTTTATTTCATCTTGTGGTTCTGATAATTCTGGTTGCAATAAGAAAAGTTATGCTAAGAATAAGTCTTTTAGGAAGAAATCTTGTTTTGTTTGTGGTAGTTATGCTCATCTTATCAAAGACTGTGACTTTTATGAGAAAAAGATGGGTATGTATGCTGGTCAAACAAGGCCTATGTGGAACAATGTTAATGATATACCCCCATATGTTCCACAAGCAGCAAGAAAGAACTCTTGTAGAGCTTCCTTTCCTGCTGGTAAGCCAGTTTCTGCTGGTAAGCCTGTTGCTGCTGGTAAGCCAGTTTCAGCTGGTAATACCAATTCTGCTGGTTGGAGAAGGAATGATGCTAGACCTTTCTACAGACCTACAAGCACTTATTTTCAGAATGATCTTAGGCCTGTTTATTTTGACACCATGCACATGGGGGGGCAAGATGGGAAACTGCTGTTAAGTCCTCAGCAGGTTGTTCTTGGAGAAACAATGACCACTATATGAGAATGGGGTCCAAGAACAATGGTGGATCTCATCAATCTCCATGGTTTAATTATTATTGATCCACTAGGCAGGCCCAAGTCAGTGATGGCTTGGGTCTCCCATGAATCTAATGTTGTTGTATGTATTCTTTTGTTGTAGGATAATCTTCATAGAAGTAAAGATGTAGGTATTGTTGACAGTGGATGTTCCAGAAGTATGACTGGTAACCTAGAGAGACTGCATGATTTTATACCCATTAATGGAGGGACTGTGACATTTGGAGGAGGAGATGGCAAAATAACAGGGAAGGGAACCATTAAGACTTCCAAGCTGGATTTTGAGAATGTTTTCTATGTGAAGGAACTCAAGAACTTCAACTTGTTCTCTGTCTCACAAATTTGTGACAAGAAGAATAGTGTTCTCTTCACAAAGACTGACTGTCTTGTGCTGTCCAAGGACTTCAAATTGCCTGATGATAGTCAAGTTGTACTCAAAGTTCCAAGAACACACAACCTTTACAGTTTCAATCTGAATGATGTCCAGCCTAAGGGTGATTTGGCTTGCTTGGTGGCAAAAGCATCTGTGGATGAATCCAACAAATGGCATAGGAGGATGGCACATGTGAACTTTAAGACCATCAACAAGTTGGCAAAGAATGGATTGGTACAAGGGCTCCCTCTCAAGACCTTCACAAATGAATACAATTGTGTTGCCTGCAACAAAGGAAAGCAACACAAAACTTCATACAAGGCCATCACTGCTGTGAGCACCATCACTGAGCCTCTTCAGCTGCTTCATATAGATCTCTTTGGTCCTACTTCCATCAGAAGTATTGACCATAAGTATTACTGCCTGGTGATTATAGATGATTTTAGCAGGTTTTCTTGGACTTTCTTTTTAGGTACTAAAGATGAAACCTATCCTGTGATTAGGGACTTTATTGCCTTAATTGAAAACCAACTAAATAAAAAGGTTAAGAGTATAAGGTGTGACAATGGAACAGAGTTTAAAAATTCTAATCTAATTGAACTCTGTGGGCATAAGGGGATTAAAAGGGACTATAGTAATGCCAGAACCCCACAACAAAATGGGGTTGCTAAAAGGAAAAATAGAACCCTTATAGAAGCAGCTAGATCAATGATGGCTGACTCTAAGTTGCCAACCATGTTTTGGACTGAAGCAGTTTGCATTGCTTGTTATGTTCTGAATAGGGTTTCGATCACTAGTCCTCATAACAAAACACCTTATGAGCTTGTGTCTGGGAAGGTTCCTAACATTAGTTATCTTAAACCTTTTGGATGTCATGTAACTATATTGAACATAAGTAATCAGCTAGGTAAATTTGAAGGGAAGGCAGATGAGGGGTTTATTGTTGGTTATTCTGCTCATAGTAAGGCCTATAGGGTATATAATTTATCGGCTAAGAGGATAGAAGAGACACTCAATTTAAGATATCTAGAGGATAAACCTAATTTACAGGGTGTAGGTCATGAGTGGTATTTTGACCTTGATTATCTGACTGATACTTTGGGTTATTCTAGATTCAAAGCTAATCAATCTGTAGGTACACATGATTATGAAGCTAACAATGCAGGTAACTCAGATGATGATTCAGATTCAGAGTGTGATGAACAACCCATTGTTGTTCCTTCTTTTCCCTCTAACCACTTTTCAGGTTCTGAGCTCAAAGATTCTTCTAAAATGGCTGAAGGAGATTCAAGTTTTGCAGAAGATCTAGTTATGCTTCAAAGACAAGAACATAATGCCAAGGAAGCTGCTGAAAAGTTTGGTTTCGAATTCTCACAAGAAACGGAGGAGATCTTAAGAAAAGCTTACGCTGAAGCCCGCAGGAATTTGGATTCTGCTGGTGGTGTTCCAGTTCCTGCTGCTAGTACCAATTCTGCTGATAGTTCTTCTGTTTCTGCTGGTGTCACCATTCCTGCTGGTCCTTTGTCCACTTCTTTGACTGACACATTGGGTTTCATTGAACCTCCCACAAGATACCCAAGTCCATCGGACCTTGGAATTCACTCTCTTCAGGATCTAAGCTGGAAGATCTGCATCATCAATCAAGAATAGGCATCTTCACTTCCTCTTCGTATGATGATGAATTCAATCCCTCTATTACTAATCAAGATTTAATCGTTGATGTCAATCCCACTGCTACCAAGAGGATAAACACTGTTCATCCTCAGTCTTTGATTCTTGGAGATCCCAATTCAACTGTTCAGACTAGAAGCAAGTTGAAACAACCTGGTTTTGGAGAATCTGCATTTGTTAGTTATATTCAAGATCAGCTAAGGAATAATCACACAGACTACCTACATTGCCTCTATGCTTGTTTTATGTCTCAAATTGAACCAAGCAGTGTAGCACAAGCCCTTGAAGATTCTGATTGGGTTGAAGCTATGCAAGAGGAAATGCAACAGTTCTACAATCAGAAAGTCTGGAAGTTAGTACCTTTGCCTGAAGGAAAGTATGCTATTGGAGCAAAATGGATTCTCAAAAACAAAAGGGATGCTTGGGGTATTGTGGTTAGAAATAAAGCAAGATTGGTAGCTCAGGGTCATAGGCAGGAAGAAGGTATTGACTATAATGAGGTGTTTGCTCCTGTGGCAAGAGTTGAAGCTATTAGATTATTTTTAGCTTTTGCCTCATTCATGGGATTCATTGTCTATCAGATGGATGTGAAGAGTGCATTTCTCTATGGTGAAATTGAAGAGGAAGTATATGTGACTCAACCTAAGGGTTTTGTGGACCCACAGAATCCTGATTTGGTTTACAAGGTGGTGAAAGCACTCTATGGACTTCATCAAGCACCCAGGGCATGGTATGTTAGGTTGTCTACTTTTCTACTGAAGCATGGTTACAGAAGAGGGGCAATTGATAAGACACTCTTCATCAAGAAAGATTCAAAAGATATTATCCTTGTTCAGGTTTATGTGGATGACATCATTTTTGGTTCCACAAAGGAAGCTTGGTGTAGGGAGTTTGAGGTGCTAATGAAGGGAGAGTTTGAGATGAGTGCTATGGGTGAACTTACCTTTTTCTTGGGCTTACAGGTTAAAAAAAAGCCTGATGGGATCTTTATCAGCCAAGAAAAGTATGTGCAAGACATACTTAAGAAGTTTGATTTGGAGAGTGTGAGGACTGCAACAACACCATATGAAGCTCCAAAGCCTAAGTCCAATACTGAGCCTGATGCTGCTGTTAATGTTCACTTATACAGATCCATGATTGGTTCACTAATGTATTTGACAGCTTCTAGGCCGGATATCATGTTTGCAGTCAGTGCTTGTTCTAGACATCAAGTTACACCATTAACTTCACACTTGAATGCAGTCAAGAAAATCTTCAAATATCTAAAAGGACAACCTAAGTTGGGTCTTTGGTACCCAAGAGATTCTCCTTTTGTGTTGGAAGCTTACAGTGACAGTGATTATGCTGGTGCTAACTTTGATAGAAAGTCTACTACTGGGGGATGTCAGTTTCTGGGCAGAAGATTGATTTCTTGGCAGTGAAAGAAGCAGAATATTGTGGCTACCTCTTCTACTGAGGCAGAATATGTTGCTGCTGCTAGTTGTTGTGGTCAGGTACTTTGGATTCAAAATCAGTTATTAGACTATGGGTTTAATTTTAAGAACACCAAAATCTTTATTGACAACCATAGCACCATTTGCATTGTTAAGAACCCAGTGTTTCACCAAAGAACTAAGCACATAGAAATTAGGCACCATTTTATCAGAGATGCTAATGAGAAGCATCTTATTCAAGTGCTTAAAATCCACACTAATGACAACGTGGCTGATTTGTTGACAAAAGCTTTTGATGGTCCAAGATTTAACTATTTGGTGGTCCATATAGGGATGCTCAATCCTTAAGTGCTGAGATTGAGGGGAGGTATAAGCCTAAGGGGAGGCTTATTGTTGTATATTTTTCATTTTCATTTGTTTGTTTTCTTTCTTTCTTTTCTTTATGTTTATTTTTTTTCTTTATTAGTCAAAAAAAAAACAATTATAGATTGTCTACTAACTTCTATGCAGGTACAGTGATGGTTTTTTTAACCATACAACAAATGGTAATCAACTCACCATGTCTCATAGACAAGAAAGAGTTGACTTACCATGAGGGTACGGCTCTGGTGTGATCATCAAATCTGTTGACAGCTGTAATAGTTTGCTCAAAACTATAGGGTATTCAACTCACCCATGTTTCATTACTGAGAGTTGAATGGTTCTCAATTCACCATGGTTTTTACCCTTTTGGGTTTCCAAAGAATTGGCTAGCCCACATGTGTATGGCTTGTGGTAAAGGCAGTGGAAAACCATATTTGGTAATCAATTCACCAAAGGTTATCGTGAACCTAAGATTTGGCTAGTCCTGAGCAAACGGCTACAGGTAAATACCACTCAAATCCGTTTATAGTTGATGATTTACTAAAAATCATATGGTTATCAATGTACCATGGTCTTACACACCTCAACATTGGCTACTCCAGTAGTAATGGCTATTGGTAAAGAGACATCAAATCCATTAATTTTCAATGATTCACCTCTCACAGGAGTTAACACACCTGGAAGTGATGAGAATAGTATGAAACTTAAAAGATTTGATGTACAATAAGTCATGGTTGCTGTGAAGATCAAGTACATTGCATTTCAGATGGTGACCAGTTTAAAGATGCTATTGTTGCTGGTTATTTTATGTTGCTGCTGAAGATCAAGTTCAATCCTCATGTTCTGGAAGTCAAAGATCTATCAAGAAACTTGAAGTTAACCAAGTCAAATTCAAGTTTAGGGGAGGATTGTTAGGAATTATTAGAGTTAATATTTATTTCATTGCTGCTGGTAGTAGTAGTGGTTCCTGCTGGCAGGTATGTAGTTCCTGCTGGCATAATAGTTTTATGGTTCCTGCTGGTAGCATTGTTTGTTCCTGCTGGCAGTGTTTGTTACTGCTGGTCTTATCGTATATTTAGTATGTTTGTTAGAGTTATTTTAGGAAGAGATAGTGTATATCTCTTTACACGTTTTCTTAGTAATGCTGCATTAGGGTTTCTTGTAGTATAAAAGAAACATGCGGCTATGAGTTTTGTAATCAATTAACTGATTGAACGATTATTAGTTAATAAAAGATCCATAGAGGATCAAAGTATTATTAGTCTCATTCTTCTTCTTTATTAGAGATTTTCTTGTAGCGTGCTTCTAATTACATAGGCATTCTACAGATCCACAAAGGCTCAAAGATCTATCAAGGAGGCTTAGTTCCGACAATTACCATCATAAACATCATAAGAAATAGTTATAACTTAGGCAATTGTTTTAACAATGAAGTCAATATCAAAATGGATCCTTATATTTATTTTCAATATCAAAAACATATACACAAACAAAACTCAACGTAAACCACATAAATTTTTGCAATATAACATAACTAACCCTCAAAAATTGCGAATTATGATAATCAAGAGGCATGATAACTCTTACCAAATAGCTCATAATTAACAATAACATAACCCTATTTACGTAAATTACAAGTCATGCCCGCCCATCGGGCGGGCTTTGACACTAGTATATATATATATATATATATATATATATATATATATATATATATATATATATATATATATATATATATATATTGGTTCTTGGAAAAAATCCACTTTGGTGGAAAAGTGAGAAAATAGTGCAAATCACCCTCTCCTTCCCCTCCCTTTTTTCACACCAAACTACAGGGACCATATTGTATTTTCCTCTATTCTTTAAGGGAGGTTTTGTACATTCGCACCCTACCCCCCACCCCCCCCCCACCCCCCCCCCCGGGAAAAAATAATCCCGCCAAAAAAAAAAAAAATTCCAGGCAAAAAAATTTCCCGCCAAAATTTTATAACTGTGATGCACCTTTTTATTTTGGTGCATCACAGTTATAAAATTTAGTTATAACTATGATGCACCAAATTTTATAACTGTGATGCACCAAAATAAAAATGTTTTTTTGGGGTCCAAAAAAAAAAATTTTTTTTTCCAGGCCAAAATTTTATAACTATGATGCACCTTTTTATTTTGGTGCATCACAGTTATAAATTTTGGTGCATCATAGTTATAACTAAATTTTATAACTGTGATGCATAGTTATAAAATTTTGGCGGGAAAATTTTTGGCCTGGAAGAAAAAAATTTGCCCAAAAAAAAATTTTTTTTTTTTTTGCGGGAAAAAAAATTTCCAGGGGGGAGGTGGTAGGGGGTGGGGGTAGGGGTGGGTTTCATAACTTACCCTGAAGTTTGGGATGTTTCAAATCCTAACCTATAACTTTTTTTCTCACTTTTCTATCCAATTACACTTTTCCCTAGAACCGGACCCTATATATATATATATATATATATATATATATATATATATATATATATATATATATATATATATATATATATATATACACTAGACTTCATGGCCCGCCTGATGGGCGGGCATGACTTATAAGCCCTCCCGGGCGAGGTTTTAGACTTCAAAGCCCGCCCAAAGGGCGGGCATGACTTATAATTATCGTTTACATTTTTTTTGTTTAGCTAAATATTGGTGTTAAAAATTTGTTTATTATACAAATATTTTTAAAAGAATAATATCATTGTTTGTCAAATTGTTTGTGTTTGTTACAATGTTCTTTTCAACGCCATACTATATGATTTAAACTCAAATGCGGAATAACGCTTCTTTATAAACAACATTTGTAGTAGCATAGCCCGTCCGACAGGTGAGCGAGCCTTATGAATATCGTTGGAAAACTTAAGTTAATGAAAATAAGTTATAAACATACCAAAGTATTTATTGAATGCATTAAGAATGAAAAGAAAACAATAACTCATCATTGAAGAGCAGGCATACATGTGGAGATTTTTGTGTTTACTTTTATTAAAAGTTATTGTTGAGCACACCGCAGCAAGCAATTGTATACTGTTTGGGAAGCCCGACCGATGGGCGAGAATCAGTTATAAATATCGCTTGAAGGTATTAGTTAACGAATAATAAGATATAAATGTACAAATTAGATTTCTACATATTTTTGCCAAAATTCCGAAGTCCAAACACACCAATAATCATTTTCTAAGAAAACAATACACCAACGATCATAAGATCACTCTTTAGTCCCGACACTTTAATGGGGAGGAGTGCACCGTCAGCATCACTAAAATGACTTGCAAATTTTATGACAATTTATACATTTCTAAAAGAAACTATAGTTTAGCTTTTTAAAGGTCAAAAGAGGATTACACAAACCCCTTATCAAATTAGACAAAATCCCATGTCAAGCTCCATTTCCGCATTCACATCCCTCTGCGTCACTTAATATAATAATAATAGTAAATTCTTACACAAACCCCTTATCAAATTAGAAGAAAAAACCGAGAACCAAATATCCAGAGCCAATTAATTCAACAATGACACATACATACCTATACCTGTACAATTAATTCAAAACTGATTATTTATCTTACATTCTTACCCACTATCTTCAACTCACAATAATTGATTTCTATATTTTCCGCAACCTATCTTTTAAGAGTCTAATAAAAAAGTTTGAATAAGCTAAATATGACTTTTTGGAGGGAGCGTTTTCGAAAAACTATCTCAAATTATTATTTAGTATTACATAAGCGTTTTCGAAAACGTACAGAGATGATTGAAGAAACAAACGACAATTATCAAAACAATCAAGCATCTCACCTTCCCACATCCTAGAAACACCACCACCTGAAGTCACCATCTTTGTCGTCGTAATCTTCAGATATTTCTTGCAATGTATTCCATTTCCCATTTTTCAAATTAATCGTAACTTGGTAACCTTTGAACATAACATATCATAATCAACCAACCTCTTTTTTTCCTCCTCCGCCACCTCAACCACCATTTCCACACTTTGCTGGGACCCCCCCCCCATCAATCTCTCTCTCTTTCTTTTATCTTTCTGTATATAGAAAGTTTTATCCTCTTTAATCTAGCAGATGTGACTCGAATATGCAAGGCTATGGAGGAGATAACTATAATAAGAATCGTAGCAGGTTAAACCCATTAGCAATTGTTTCTCCATCATTTGGTATCTACTATTTCAAATCTGTTTCACCTTGGCATTAATACATAGCTGGTTGGGCATGGTGGCAACTTGTGTCGTTGGCACTGAGTTTCTTGAGATGTTGTGCCAATAGCCTTTTCCATGCTTCTCCAACCACTATAGGAACCTCCTGTGAGCATATTAGATTTGAAAGCCGATTAATTACGTGGAACATATCGGGTAATCTTTTGGTGCGGGTTATAAAGGGTGGGGTCGAGTTGTCCCAAAAAGACTGTCTCTAAGTTTTAACTACGTGTTTTCAAAAAGCCCCGGTCTGGGTGCTTATGCTTATTAGCTTTTTTACTTACTGAAAATAGCAATAATCCTTTTGAAATAAGCTCACCCAAACACTGTTAAACTGCCATAAAGTTCAATAATTGTAGCAGGTGACTCTTTTAATCTGTTTGATTATTAGTTAACTCTTTAACTTAATACAAACTCATTAGACATAAAACATCGCCCAATTTAACCCGTTTATCTTTAAATGGATCAAAATGCCATCTCTAAATTGTTACTTATGTAATCCAAAGAAGGAAACACTAACCATTTGCCACTTGTTTATACTCTTCCTGGAGCTTTCTCTTTGCTGCTTCAAATTTGTCTTGACCCGATGCCTCGCTTGATACCCGTTAAGCTTATGATTTTGTTTTCCTTAAACGAAAAACATACCTTTGATTAATCAAAGCGAGAAGTTGATTTAGAGTTTGAGAGGAAAGGTTGGAGGCCAAACTGTGGAAAACTTGTTACTCTTATAGAAACTTACATCAGATAAACAACTTTGGTTGTTTGGATTAACTCCCTATTTAATTTTCTTATTTAAACTGCAATAAGCACTTAAAAATAAGTAATGCCAAACACCCCTTTCACCATAGTCAACTTGAATATAAAAGTTTCATGTTCAGCAATGTAAGGTCCTATGCAAGTTTTCAGAGGGAAAGCATATACTGGTGCTCCGTTCAAGAAAAAAAAAAAAAAAAAAAAAAAAAAAAGCATATACTTTTGGTGCAGTTGCACCAAAACTAACAACTAACTGTTAGGTCATCAAATTATACATTCACCTAATATTGTGCTAATGCAGATATGGACAGTCCTTTTTAGCAAAGTCAATACCTCTGAATGTTGTTGCCACTTTTTCCTGGTAATTGTTGCTGACCATCTGTCAAATATCATACAAAGTTTTATTAACATAATTGAAACAATTTGCATATAAATTAAAGTAAACAAAAATCATGTGGTTAAAAGCAAAACGGGTCAAACGGGTTATGAATAGCCCAAAGTGTATTTTAAATGCACCATCACAAAGCAACCATTGTATAGGTTATGTGATTACCTGGTACCATGAGGTGTAACAAAAACCCGATAGGAGATTTGTGGCACAACAAAATGCACAATCGTATCTAAGCTAATTTTATGGCTGACGGAATCATATTGTAAAACTACTTTTGTTTATGACGAAACCTGTTCAGAAACAGCATTGCGGATAACTTAAACAACCGTTAAACTGCAGTTTTTTAGCAAATCCAAAGACACCTTAAAACGACCCAATCTCCCTTTTAAAATTGTTGTTTGGAATCAGTCCCAAACACCCCTTAAAATTCAGTGGGTGGCCTATTTATGTTCAATGAAGGCCTTGTACATGTAAAAGAAAAAAAAAAAAGGCTATCAAATAAGTGTTGTAACGCGTTTTGTAAACCGTGATAGAAATAAGTATTTGGTGATCTGGTGTGGTTACAGTTCCACGCGTGTTGGTACCATGTGCAGTGAAACTGTTTGGTAGCACTCGACTGTTCCCACCTAAAATGGTAACACCAAATAAAACCATCAAAAACATTTGACCAGCTGAACTATAAACTCGAAATTTATCAGAAAAACTACTCCTTTAATGATGTATCTAAAGATTTTGTGATCAAGTCCAAGAACAAAATAAGTTAAAAACTCCTGACATATTCACATCACATGCCCCTTAGGTTCTGTTATTTCTAGGTCCATACCGACTGATGCCTGAATCAGATGTCGTTAGCAGTTGTGGCATCGACATGCCCCCCGACACTACAATTTCTGCACCAACAAAAAAAAACACACATAATCATGAATCCACTGATTGTGATCACAAAAAAAAAAGTCAGACTGACCCACTATTGCATTTTTCTCCATTTACTATTTTTATTTTCAAATAATCATGAATCCACTGATTGTGATCACAAACAAATAACTACGAATTATTTTAAATCTTTTATTTGAAAGAGTTCAACTCATTCGACCTTTTCCCCCTTTAGATACAATGTTTTATTTGGCCCGTTTGAGATAAAGCATAATCCAAACCGACCCATATAGAAATCAAAACTGGCACTTCTAATAAAAGGGATGAAAACTTGCCTATTCCTTCACGAACGGATAAATTTGGTCTGATAACTTCTTTAGAGTTCACCAAAAATATATCACCAATATAAAGATGGTTTGTCGGAACATATACCGAATACAGCTCTTCATCCCCTGCGTAACTCTGTTTCACATAATTGCGTATGAAAAAGTTAAACAAATACATCAACGGTTCTACGGAAACACACACGAAAGAACACATTACTAACCAACAAATAAAGTTTTATAAGATGCACCTGACGAATGAAGGATGAAGTGATGAACCCAAATGCTTATTCACCAGCACGAGGATTCTTAATAATGAGAACTTACTGAAAGGCTCGTGAGTTTTGATCTGCATCAAAGATGACTAACTGAGTTGTGGGTCCCATTAATTATTTAATTATTAAACGGGAAAAGTTACACTAACTGACCTGGAGATATGGCAGTGATAATCTGCTTAGAGGCATCATAGAGATGTCGAACAAATGGCATACGTTTAATGAACCATTCCCAAGGCTTAAGACAGATGCACCCAATGTAAAACCCCGAAAATTTCATTCTTTTAATTTCCCAAATTACCCCCTATTACATGAAATCATGATATTATTAAAACTATACTATAAGAGTGTATATAAATTTCAACCTAAGTTAATTAATATGTGAGTGACATTAAACCCTTGTGTTATAAAAATAAACTACACCTTTAAATAAATCCTAGTTCCTAAACTAAAATATGTTAAGCATTACACGACATATGTACATTTCTCCATATACCAAATTTGAAGAATTGCATGCTTAGTGATAAGAACAAATAAACAAATGAATAATTAATGAATATGCAACATGTACTAGCGTCTTGTATTTTTGGTCAAGAGAAAATCTCGGTCAGTTATATCACAATCATATCCCGAAATTGTAGAGTAGAAGTTATCTCATATCCCATTATTATATGCACCTCATATATTCTCAAAAACAACTCCAAGTTCTGAACTTAAAACCACCAAAATCCCTTGCATCAGTTAGAGTATACAAAAGAAGAACACGACAGATTTGAACATGTTTTGACAGCCTTGTATCCTGCCCATTCGATTACTTGGAAAACAAAATACACAACATAAGCCAACAACAACCGATCCCTTTTGTTCTTAATAATCAGAGGCGCGACAGAACTGTTTGAGGGAAGGGTTTTGATCGTGGTTACGTTTAGTTCGAAGGGTATTGTGATGCATGTGCTGGGTTCATTCGTGATACGTCTATCGTTCTTGTGTTCCGTTCATACAGCCGATCAAGGTCCACCATAATCCGTCGTGCATTCGACCAGTAGGTATACCTACATTTACCTTTGTGTTTTTCGTGTTTCGAATCATATGATACGTAAAAAGTATGAGAACCTAGTTGTTCGTTAGTATAATGACATGTATGAATATATGTGTAACATAAAAACCTAAAAGGATGTACTCGTTAAGTCATTAATATGATTAAACGATTGGTTATATGGGTGTCACCTTGAGTTCTTAAACCTGGTAAAATATATGTAAAACGATAGCAGGCCGGTTGTTCCTTTTTCATTCGATTCTTGCACATTTTAAGCGACTAATAATCATATAAAAGCACAACTCATGCGCCCATGGGAACTGTTTTGGTGTTGGGTATTCGAGTCTACCTTATGTCGTGTGTGTCGTTGGGTTTATATATAGTCTTGGTATGCCATCATGTAAACATAAACAAGTCCTAAAGGAACATGTAAGTTATGTCGAGAATGATGTTATGGTAAATGTGGATCAGGTCGAAATAAAGTGTATGGCAATCTCGTGTGGCGGTTTGACATGCATGTGTGTACGTGACGTGTTGGACTCATGAACACATGTGACTTTGGGTGGGAAAAAGGGTGTTTTGAACAGGCTATAATCTGATTCGTGTTTTGGTTTGGGATGGGTAAACGTTGATTAATCAGGACAGAAAAGGGGATAGGCGTTGGGTTTTTTTTTTTTTTTTTTTTTTTTGGTCTCCTTATTCCATGTGTTGTTTCACTATTGTTGACTGTCGAGTGGTGTGTTGAACATGGGTCTACGTAGTGTGTCAACTTTATTTCTGTTGTTGCCTTACAAATCAGTTTGTTATACAAGTCTTTGGTCTAGCCATTTAAACCTACTAAACTCATTATAACATGGCTTTAAAAATCTGGAATAAACCTCAAAGTAAATAAGATTCATGCATGATTATATACATGAGTTAAAAAGGTTTGACCTTGTAATATGTTTGGCTTGTTAATTGGTCTGAGGGTGTAACGTGAGTGTGGAAGGGGCTGCTAAATCCATTTTGCTTCATTAGTATCTGGTCCTATGTCATGTGGAGTGTGTGGAATTACTTATGTCGAATTATGTGTGGTGTTGTGTGTGATGGTCACGTTATAAATAGGAAGAATGCGAGTCGTAATATCATATTTTTGTCGACGGGGTCAAAGATTATCATCTTAATATAAAATTATAGCATAAACTTTAAAATAAATTTATTTGACATATTAAAACCTAAAGTATCATATTGGTCATATTAAACCTACAAGTGTACTTAACTGTCATTTGTAACCCTAAAATTTGAAAAGCTGCTATAAAAAGGAAAGTTACTAAAAATGGAAAGCCGACTAAAATAAGTAATCTGATTTAAATAAGATATTAATAATAAGACGACCATGTATTCGTGTAGATTCGCTGAAGATGGAGTTTGTTTCCGATCTTTGTATTTCTAGATGTGTTTCACTTGCGGTATAAGGTACAGATATTCTGACCTTCTCACAGGTTTCTCATGAACTCTCTCTCCTTTCTGTCTTGTTTCCTTAAGCCATTGCTATGTTTCCCTTGTTCTGTGAACTCTGCTATGATCCCTTTCATATTCTGATCTGTTTAACTTCTGATTTGATGCCATTGCTATGATTCCTTTTATTATGAACCTCTGACATGAACTTGGTAACTTTTTAATTATGACCTGGAAATGTTTTGAGAAAACTCAATAGTTTAAAATGATGTTTTGAGTACGATACGATACTACTTTTATATGAAATTCTACCAATTTTTAAGAAAACTATTTTTAAGACTATCTGTATGAAAACCGTTTTGAAAGACCATTTTTATGAAGACTATTTTGTAAGATCATTTTATGAGCACCATTATTGAAAGATTGCTTCAAATGGACTTTTAATAGGAACCTTTTTAAATGAACTGTTGCTATGAAACTCTGATATTGACCTTCTGATATTGACCTTCTGATATTGACCTTCTGACATTGACCCTCTGATATTGAACCCTCTGATATTGAACCTTTTGATATGACACTCTGATTATGACATGGTATCTGATCTTGACCCACGGTTTGATACCCAAGCCACTCACTAGGCATGAGGGTTTCATGTCCATGTCATTGATGCACCGATGGCATGACTCTAGGGCAGGAGAGTGATGACCTGTCCCGTCCCTGACTTTATCTGATTTGGTGTGTATTGGTAGACTCTGGCCACCTGGGGCGTATGGATGCATCCTAGATCTGATCTGATTTCTGTTATCTGTTTATATTATCTGTTATATCTCTGGTGACTGATGGTGTGTGCGATACACGTCTTTCACAACCTCTGGGAGCTAGCTACTCCATTTGATACATGAGGACACCCCTCATATTATCTGGTTACTGAGAGGACACCCCTCTGATTGATGATGATGGCATGGTTATATTTATTATATCTCTGTTTCTGGGCTCGTGGTGGATTACTGTTTTCCTTTACCATTTATATTCACTTACCTTTGACCCTTATTAGACCTTACACTGTTTCCCTTTACCTTTATCTACTTATTATTCCCTATCCCTTTATCCTTACTCCTTTGTTTATCCTTTAACTCTGATTATATCTGCATGACTTATATTTCTGACACTCTATACTATTCTTTATTACTGCTTTGTTACCGTTATATCTGTTCACTGAGCTCTCGTAGCTCAGCCGCATTTCTTTTCCTGCGGCAGGTTTTAGTAGGAAGCTGGGTATGAGTGGAGAGTACCTTTGGACTTAGAAGACTACACGGTGATAGATATTTGTTATAGAGATGACTAGAAGAATTTATATTTCAGACTTAGTATTTATTCCTTTGTAATTTTGTATTTCCTTGTAATTTCTTGTAACCTTTGTATACCTTTGTATTATTGAAGATGTATGCTTGTGTATGTTTCTGATATGTCACCATTGTTGTGACATCTCTACCCTTGTCGGGTCGGGGTGTTACAATTTATGGTATCAGAGAGACAGGTTGCGACTCGTAATACATTTACCCTTGACCTGTGAGTTTTGGACCATTAGGCTTCCATTGTAAGAACATAGGAGAACCCTGAGAACTTGCTTTAGGATTTCTTGATATGAACTTAAGTTCTGACCAGTGAGGAATGGGTAGACTATAAGGAATTTTTTTAGGTATTTTGCTTCCGCATGACTCTGATTCGTGCCCTGCTTTTGATTTAAGTCTGTTAAGATCACTTTTAGAATTGAAAGCTTATGCTTTGCACTACCCAAGATTTGAGAATTAAATAAATCTGGAAGGCATTGAGAACTGCATAATATGGCCTGACACTATTTGATCCTTGTCTGCAAAGTCCGACTCTGACCTCTGATCCTTCTGTTAATCATTTTGATGCCTCTTCGGGCATTCTGAAAATCTCCTTGGCGATGACGTACTTGACACCTTCTGTTATTTGTCTTTTGCTTTTGATAAGCATTTGATACCTTCTGTTAATTGTCTCTTGTCTCTTGATAAGCATCTATAAATTTTCTGACACCTTTTGATTTCGTCTTAACCATCTCTGTCCCTATGAGAAGTCTTGTGGTGTTTAACCACGAGTATAAGAATGTTTCCCTCTCATTTTGAACGATAAGATTTGCTATATTGATCTGTCTTTCCTTGGATACTTAACTCCGATTTTATTCTGAATAAAGGATTGATTAATTGAACATCCAAAATATTGACAACTATCCTCCTATGTCTCACCTTTGGCGTTTGAAACAATTTTGAACTCCCTACCATGATTACCGATTGTTAAACTTTTGACTATCATTATTACTTTGAAGACTCGTGTGTTATGTTCGCGATTATGAAGTTTTCCTTGAACCCATTTCGTACAACAATGAATGAACCTTATCTTGAAAATTACTTGGCACCCTGAATTTTTTGAACACGATTTCTGATTGAACCACCAAATTTTCCACCAGAGGGAGAAGTAAGTTCGCTTAAGTGTATTTTCTTGGCGTATTTCAGTTTTGTTCGCGATAAAGAAGAATGATGACAGGAGATATGTATTGATTTCTGGAAGCTGAACCGTATTGCTTTTTGGAACCCTTATTTCTCCACCCTGAAACGAATTTATATCTATTCAATTTCAGAGCACGAAGTTTCCTTCAGATGGAAATATGAATTGAGGTTATTCTTGAGATCGCTTTCCGTATTTGTAACGACTGATATGACGATTTGTGACGCTAATAGTATTAGCTAAAGCTCTGACTATTCTGTAAATTTGATAAATGAATGTGTTCTCGTGAGTACTTGGTCAAATGGTCATTGTATGACTTAATAGTACATTCGGAGATGAAGAAGAACATGAAAATCATTTTTGCACTTTGTAAGAAATTTGACGATCACTTGTGCATTCTGAGAGATTGATATCTGTTGAGACAACGGGTTTTTTCTTGATTGAGAATATCCCTTTTAAATCCCACAAATTTTGAAACTATCACCGAATGGTCAAGACCGATAACAAAATGGTAAACTGAAATCTTTTGAACCTTGCATCATAATTCTGAAGACGTTTACAACTTGCGTTACCCTTGATAAATTTCGTGACCAGAGAGAAACAACTTAGTCCGATTGAGAACGGAGTTTTGGAAAGCTAAAATAGAAATTTGTTTCCATACCCTCAGACGGAATAAATTTTGAGACATTTCAGAAAGAGACTCGGTTATCCTCCCTTGCAACACAGAAGGTTCTGTGCGTATGCATCAAGACAACTAGAAACGCATCAGAAGAATTACTTCGCTACCTGACCTGGAGTTGACAACAGCGGTGACTACCCTGAAGAGTGAAGACATTCCTTACAAGGCAGGAGTGTTGGCGATGCAGAAGAAAGACGGCGAACCTGGAGCTGATGAAGACGTGCAGTCTCACTTCCCTATTCATCTTGGTTGTACTAAGATGAATTGAGAGCGGAAGCAGACTGGATGATGAAGGAATTTAAAGATCGTGCCAGAAATTCATATTACTCCACCACATTCCAAGAAGAACTGCAGGAGGCTTGATGAACCAGACACAAGATCACAATTTTGCTTCACTTCCAGATTGATGGAAAACGAAGACAGATTGACCGGACTTGAAGAGATTTGATGTTTTGAATGAACGGATTTCTGAAACAGACCTTTTATGTTTGGAAGAATTGATTCTGTGAAGGCCGAAGTTATTGACGATTAAGTTTCACTTCCGTTGACTCCCTTGAACTTCGTTATATAGTAATAAGATCCTCTAATGATTTAAGTTTCCTAGAAGCATTTCAGTTCTGAAATATTTCCTCGTATGTTCGATGATGGCTTTGTTCTGAGGAATTTTGGCGAACTGTGGAAAATCTGATGCTTGTGACGGCGTGCCTTACTCTGCTAGGCAATCTGGAAATTCCGATACTCTTGCGGATAGTCTTATTTCTCTCTTGACTATGACTTTAATCTAGTTGACTCTGAGACTGTAGAAGTACTAGGTGGATTAAGATAGGTTGTTATACTCACGACTCGAGATAAAGTATGATCGTCATGAAGGCATATTTATGTGATGCTAGTATTATGACGCCTGATCAACGTGATAATACTTACACCATATAACGTGCACTCATTGTGGCCATAGGATATCTTGGGGGAGTACCTAAGAAGTTTAGAACCTGATCTCCGTTGGATTATCCGTGATTAGTGAGACTTTAGGTTCATTCTACCTATGCGTATACTCTGTTTTCGTTCATTAGATATCTGGATGAGTTTGGACTCTCGCTTTGCATTCTGTTGACCTCAGTTATAAATCTTGAACTCTTTGTAGAGCTCTCTACTGATGATACAGTTAATCTGATTTGATATTCTGTTCGTATTTCATATAAGCTTTTCAGAAGACTCACCTATCATCCATTTTATGTTGTATGGTTCTTTTGATCAGAATCAACCTAATTTGTCTTCTTCTGAGGAATCTGAACCCCCCTTGTTTCTGATTGAGTCATGAGAAACCATTTGTTCGTGACGACCTTTTACGATTTGCTACGACTTTGTTTAACCTTACAACTTCAAATTTCGAGGTCGAAATTTTTTCTTTTAGAGGGGAAGAAGTTGTAAAACCCCAAAAATTTCATTCTTTTAATTTCCCAAATTACCCCCTATTACATGAAATCATGATATTATTAAAACTATACTATAAGAGTGTATATAAATTTCAACCTAAGTTAATTAATATGTAAGTGACATTAAACCCTTGTGTTATAAAAATAAACTACACCTTTAAATAAATCCTAGTTCCTAAACTAAAATATGTTAAGCATTACACGACATATGTACATTTCTCCATATACCAAATTTGAAGAATTGCATGCTTAGTGATAAGTTTAAATAAACAAATGAATAATTAATGAATATGCAACATGTACTAGCGTCTTGTATTTTTGGTCAAGAGAAAATCTTGGTCAGTTATATCACAATCATATCCCGAAATTTTAGAGTAGAAGTTATCTCATATCCCATTATTATATGCACCTCATATATTCTCAAAAACAACTCCAAGTTCTGAACTTAAAACCACCAAAATCCCTTGCATCAGTTAGAGTATACAAAAGAAGAACACGACAGATTTGAACACGTTTTGACAGCCTTGTATCCTGCCCATTCGATTACTTGGAAAACAAAATACACAACATAAGCCAACAACAACCGATCCCTTTTGTTCTTAATAATCAGAGGCGCGACATAACTGTTTGAGGGAAGGGTTTTGATCGTGGTTACATTTAGTTCGAAGGGTATTGTGATGCATGTGTTGGGTTCATTCGTGATATATCTATCGTTCTTGTGTTCCGTTCATACAGCCGATCAAGGTCCACCATAATCCGTCGTGCATTCGACCAGTAGGTATACCTACATTTACCTTTGTATTTTTCGTGTTTCGAATCATATGATACGTAAAAAGTATGAGAACCTAGTTGTTCGTTAGTATAATGACATGTATGAATATATGTGTAACATAAAAACCTAAAAGGATGTACTCGTTAAGTCATTAATATGATTAAACGATTGGTTATATGGGTGTCACCTTGAGTTCTTAAACCTGGTAAAATATATGTAAAACGATAGCAGGCTGGTTGTTCCTTTTTCATTCGATTCTTGCACATTTTAAGCGACTAATAATCATATAAAAGCACAACTCATGCGCCCATGGGAACTGTTTTGGTGTTGGGTATTCGAGTCTACCTTATGTCGTGTGTGTCGTTGGGTTTATATATAGTCTTGGTATGCCATCAAGTAAACATAAACAAGTCCTAAAGGAACATGTAAGTTATGTCGAGAATGATGTTATGGTAAATGTGGATCAGGTCGAAATAAAGTGTATGGCAATCTCGTGTGGCGGTTTGACATACATGTGTGTACGTGACGTGTTGGACTCATGAACACATGTGACTTTGGGTGGGAAAAAGGGTGTTTTGAACAGGCTATAATCTGATTCGTGTTTTGGTTTGGGATGGGTAAACGTTGATTAATCATGACAGAAAAGGGGATAGGCGTTGGGTGTTTTTTTTTTTTTTTTTGGTCTCCTTATTCCATGTGTTGTTTCACTATTGTTGACTGTCGAGTGGTGTGTTGAACATGGGTCTACGTAGTGTGTCGACTTTATTTCTGTTGTTGCCTTACAAATCAGTTTGTTATACAAGTCTTTGGTCTAGCCATTTAAACCTACTAAACTCATTATAACATGGCTTTAAAAATTTGGAATAAACCTCAAAGTAAATAAGATTCATGCATGATTATATACATGAGTTAAAAAGGTTTGACCTTGTAATATGTTTGGCTGGTTAATTGGTCTGAGGGTGTAACGTGAGTGTGGAAGGGGCTGCTAAATCCATTTTGCTTCATTAGTATCTGGTCCTATGTCATGTGGAGTGTGTGGAATTACTTATGTCGAATTATGTGTGGTGTTGTGTGTGATGGTCACGTTATAAATAGGAAGAATGCGAGTCGTAATATCATATTTTGGTCGACGGGGTCAAAGATTATCATCTTAATATAAAATTATAGCATAAACTTTAAAATAAATTTATTTGACATATTAAAACCTAAAGTATCATATTGGTCATATTAAACCTACAAGTGTACTTAACTGTCATTTGTAACCCTAAAATTTGAAAAGCTGCTATAAAAAGGAAAGTTACTAAAAATGGAAAGCCGACTAAAATAAGTAATCTGATTTAAATAAGATATTAATAATAAGACGACCATGTATTCGTGTAGATTCGCTGAAGATGGAGTTTGTTTCCGATCTTTGTATTTCTAGATGTGTTTCACTTGCGGTATAAGGTACAGATATTCTGACCTTCTCACAGGTTTCTCATGAACTCTCTCTCCTTTCTGTCTTGTTTCCTTAAGCCATTGCTATGTTTCCCTTGTTCTGTGAACTCTGCTATGATCCCTTTCATATTCTGATCTGTTTAACTTCTGATTTGATGCCATTGCTATGATTCCTTTTATTATGAACCTCTGACATGAACTTGGTAACTTTTTAATTATGACCTGGAAATGTTTTGAGAAAACTCAA
This sequence comes from Artemisia tridentata subsp. tridentata, assembly GCA_021014915.2. Taxonomy (NCBI): domain Eukaryota; kingdom Viridiplantae; phylum Streptophyta; class Magnoliopsida; order Asterales; family Asteraceae; genus Artemisia; species Artemisia tridentata. The sequence goes on from CP139505.1 coordinate 72,300,078, forward strand.
TAGTTTAAAATGATGTTTTGAGTACGATACGATACTACTTTTATATGAAATTCTACCAATTTTTAAGAAAACTATTTTTAAGACTATCTGTATGAAAACCGTTTTGAAAGACCATTTTTATGAAGACTATTTGGTAAGATCATTTTATAAGCACCATTATTGAAAGATTGCTTCAAATGGACTTTTAATAGGAACCTTTTTAAATGAACTGTTGCTATGAAACTCTGATATTGACCTTCTGATATTGACCTTCTGACATTGACCCTCTGATATTGAACCCTCTGATATTGAACCTTTTGATATGACACTCTGATTATGACATGGTATCTGATCTTGACCCACGGTTTGATACCCGAGCCACTCACTAGGCATGAGGGTTTCATGTCCATGTCATTGATGCACCGATGGCATGACTCTAGGGCAGGAGAGTGATGACCTGTCCCGTCCCTGACTTTATCTGATTTGGTGTGTATTGGTTGACTCTGGCCACCTGGGGCGTATGGATGCATCCTAGATCTGATCTGATTTCTGTTATCTGTTTATATTATCTGTTATATCTCTGGTGACTGATGGTGTGTGCGATACACGTCTTTCACAACCTCTGGGAGCTAGCTACTCCATATATATTTGATACATGAGGACACCCCTCATATTATCTGGTTACTGAGAGGACACCCCTCTGATTGATGATGATGGCATGGTTATATTTATTATATCTCTGTTTCTGGGCTCATGGTGGATTACTGTTTTCCTTTACCATATATATTCACTTACCTTTGACCCTTATTAGACCTTACACTATTTCACTTTACCTTTATCTACTTATTATTCCCTATCCCTTTATCCTTACTCCTTTGTTTATCCTTTAACTCTGATTATATCTGCATGACTTATATTTCTGACACTCTGTACTATTCTTTATTACTGCTTTGTTACCGTTATATCTGTTCACTGAGCTCTCGTAGCTCAGCCGCATTTCTTTTCCTGCGGCAGGTTTTAGTAGGAAGCTGGGTATGAGTGGAGAGTACCTTTGGACTTAGAAGACTACACAGTGATAGATATTTGTTATAGAGATAACTAGAAGAATTTATATTTCAGACTTAGTATTTATTCCTTTGTAATTTTGTATTTCCTTGTAATTTCTTGTAACCTTTGTATACCTTTGTATTATTGAAGATGTATGCTTGTGTATGTTTCTGATATGTCACCATTGTTGTGACATCTCTACCCTTGTCGGGTCGGGGTGTTACACCCAACCATGATGACATGAAGATTCCCACCACAAATATGAATGTGACGGAAGTTACAAACCCGAGGCCTAAACAAAGAAGTTGGTTGTTATGATTTAGGGGGTGTTTGGATATGCGTTTTAAAAGTGATTGCAGAAGATTGTTTTAAATGTATTTCTACAGTGTTATAATCAGATAATCAGATAATTACTTTGACCGGTGAGAATATTAAACCTGCATATAAGGGTGAAGCATACGGGGTGAAAAAGAGGCGTTGTGTACACTACCAGCCAGAATACCGTATACTTCAAATGCCATCTGTGGAAGCGGAAAAAAAAAGAAAAAGAAAAAAAAGAAACAGAACAGTTACAACACACAAATGAGCAAAAAAAAAATGATTAAACATAATAGGAAGAAAAAGAGATGTATTACGTAATTATGCTATGTTGATGCCTGTAATTAGAGCATCAATCGTAAACTATCTATGTTACCGGAATATGAATGTAATTAATGACTTGGTATTCAAGATCATCAGCTGCAAATAGTGGAGATACTGTTCTTTGACAGATTCAAAATACGCAGCCCTCGAGGAAGTGCACCAGCAGTTATTCTCACTAATACCCCCTCTTCCACGTTCACCAACAGACTCGTTGCTATCATCTCCTTCATTTGATTCTTCCACGTTTTGTTGACTTTGTTCATTTCCATTATTACTTCTACCCCATCCTCTCCCTTATCCTCTAGAACAAATAATAACATCAGTAAACGAAACTGCATACGATTTTTATGTTAAACTCAAAGGATCAAATGAGGTAGGTCCTAGAAAGAACCACCTGGGAAAATGTTGTTTAAGGTCTGGTCCTTGCAGCTAAGGAACAAAATCTGCAAGTATAACACACAAATTATCCAATTAAATCTTGATCATCTGATTGATACAATATTGATAAAAAAATCCTAGGCTACAGTACTTTAACAAACTGACTTTCTCTTCCCACAAGGCAAGGGTTATTATTCTTTGTTCTCCTGCTGACATATATGCTATGAGTGCAGGCCCTGCATCTGGATTGATCTTGTCAATGTCTATGAACCCGGAACATTGTTGAAGGATCTGCAACATAATGAAATATTATTAATTAATGATAAATCCATAAGAAATTGGACTAAATTAAAGTTGTACAACCATTGTGTCAGCTACAGGAAGCACTCTTTTCTCCAGTGACATTTTCCAGCTCACAAGATCATGTCGAGACAAAGGGCTACTCGGTACAAGTAAAATAACATGTATCAATACCAGCTTATATATGTGAAAATGATTCAAATTTGGCTATAACTAAATGCTAATGGGGGATGAATAAGATAATTGGTTGAGCTAAAAAGAAACATGTAAGATAGTTCAACAGGGTACTCCTCTCCGATGCACTTTAACCTAATAGTGATGGAAATTCACCTGGAGGTCAGAAGTTCATTGAACTCTCATCCTGATCCAAAGGATTCATGTCGTATCTTGAAAGCTTGCTTCCAATAAGTCCACCTTCTGCCAAAGCTGAAGATCCAGATCCATTAGAGACATTAAATACCCAAATAATTCATCCCAAAACATGCAACAACATACCTCAAAATATCAAAATCAAGAAATTTCAGATTTCTCGTTTCACCTTGAATGGATGAAAAATAAGGATCTTCAGGTGTAATGTCATCAAATGCAAGTTAAGTAACATTCTGAATATACATTGCAGGGTACACTTTTGACATGGATGCTCCTACATGTATCTCATCTTCAGCTTTTTGCCTCGCCTGATCCTGGGATTGTTCCCACTCGAGCCTATTATCACAAACTTAGGGTAGAAAACCTAATTAATTAACAATCAATTTATAAAATAAACTAACCTTAGAAGCAACCACTAACATGTATATTGTCAAAACAATAAACAACCAACATAATTCATTACATGCAAAAACGTATACAATTATTGCGGTGTGTACAGATTACCTGATCAATCCTATTATCACAAACAATCCTATTACATATTCACATAACCAATCAAGCAATCTCAAACAACATCAAATAAGCAGTAAATAATCAAAGTAACCTTTTTGTTGACGCCTCTTCGAGTTGGGTAGATTTAGGGTTTTGTGGAGAGGTAAAAAACTGCAGAGATTCAGTTATGAGATTAATATTGAATGCCGACTATAAGAAAAATATAGCAAACCTGGATCTTCCTTCGTTTCTTTTCAGCTGCAGCCCAGTGACAATCATTGATAGCACTGGCTTTATAATCTTCATAAAAGGCTGCAAGCCTGAAACACAAACGAACAAAATTAAGAAAATAACACATAAAAAAATGATATTAGGGTTTTAAGAAAAAGTATATTATGAATGAACCGATATTTTTTTTTACGTAGGTTTATATGTTATTAGGGTTACCTAACTTGTAGGGATTCTCATATTTATCTCATTAAAATGGTCAATAATTGGTTGTGTAGGCTTATAGATTTGGTTTTGTAAGATATAATCCAAAAAATGTGTTGGTCTAGTGGTAATCATGTTTGACTGTGGACTAACAGACCCGGGTTCAAATCCAGCTCCATGATTTTTTTGAAGAAAAAAAACCTGAAATTTTAATAATTAAAAAAATGAAATTTTAATCAAATCTTGCTTAGGTGGCATTATGACATGGCATTACTGGGCAATCCTGCATTTGATGACGTCATGCGCATCTTGTTATATATATATATATATATATATATATATATATATATATATATATATATATATATATATACACACACATAATATATATAAAAATATGCGTATGACGTCATCAAATGCTAGATTGCCCAGTAAGCGGCCTTAAATGCCCAGTAAGCAGGCATTAATTCCACCTCATCATGCCACGTGGCAAAATTTCTCCATGGCTTTTTTTTTTAAACCAAAATTGCCACCTAAGCAACTATTTTTTTTAAAAATTCGGACATTATTTTAAAATTTTGCCATTTGCAAGATTTGAACTTAAGGTGTTGGTAACATCAACAAAGTTGATTACCACTAGACCAACACATTTTTTTGATTATATCTTGCAAGCCCAAATCTATAAACCTATGCAAACAATTATATTTAGGAGAATCCCTACAAGTTGGGTAACCCTAATCAAAACATATATTCCAAACATATATGTAAAAAAAATGACACCTCATTCATAATATACTTTTTCTCAAAAACCCTAATGTCCTTTTTTCTCACAATCTCCTCTAATGATCAGTTTTCTTTTTTGATTTGATGTGCAGGTTGTTCATCTTCTTTGTTGGTAATATGTATTCAGGTATGTTGTTTATAATGGCTTCATGTATACACAAAAACTATTATTCAATCGTGTGTTTTTTTTTTTTTTCCTTTCTTTTTTTACAGCACCAATCCAATATCCAGGTATGTTGTTTATAATATTTGTCCATTCATTATACTGAGTATTGTATCCAGGTATGTTGTTTATAATGGCTTCATCTATACACAAAAACTATTATTCAATTGTGTGTTTTTTTTTTCCCTTTTTTTTAACAGCACCAATCCATACTTTACATTCTTGATACGAGTAACTTTTGTTTCTAGAGAATCAGTGTCTCTATTCCCTAATTCAATTCAGCAACGATTGATTACCATGTTTGTTTTCTTATAAACTTGATGATGGCTACGATTGATTACCAGGTTTGTTTCTAGAGAATCAGTGTCTCTATTCCCTAATTCAATGCATGCAATGTTTAACTTGCAGTTGATCGATCAGTTATGAGGACGTCGTCATCATACCATTTGCTGCTAGGGCTCAATTTGGGTATATCCATAATAAATCTTTTGTTAATTCATGTGTTTATGATTTAAAGTTTTGATTTTTATTATTGTTTAAATATAAAGATTGGATTTTGCTGGTTTAGGGAGTGTTTCAGATTTAGGGTTGAAATTATTACTAATGTTTTATTAAGATTAGGTTTTCATTGATAATTATATGGATTTGTGTGATGTGATTTTTTTTAAGTTGATTAAGGATTATATGTTTATTTATTTTTTTTTCAAATATCAAGAGCATGGAGAATTAAGGAGTTTAGTTTAGAGGTTTTAGGGATTGTAGTTTTGACGTTTTACCAATATAAATAAGGTGTGATACTGTGATAAGTGGTGTATACGTAGGATTTTTATGTGCGATACTGTTATACAACCAATTTGGGATGTAAACTCGCAATACCCGTGATAGGTGATGTATACGTAGGTTTCGGAACTGGATCTCAAATCGATAGCTTTGAAGCTGCATCTTCATATAATTTTGTACATTTCATCTTTAGCAAATTAAGAGGGGTTAGCTAACATATCTGCATCTTCATATAATTTTTAGGTTTCGGAACTGGAATCTCAAATCGATAGCTTTGAAGCTGAGATGGAAGGGCTGTCTGTTAAGAAAGGAAAAGTAAGACCCACAAAATTTAAGTTACTTAAGTTATTTCTACTCTTCAACTATGTTTATAGCGAGTTAAGAAAGCAATATAGGAGAAAACATGTAACGCCCTTCTACTCAAGGTACTCGACAGATCATACCAGAATCTGAGGTTATTGCAAAAAGCCATAATTAAATTATTCCCGTTTTGTTGTTTAATCTTAGGTTAACCAAATTGGATCTGTGACTGAGAGCATTGAAGCTGTGAAGATGTCCAAACAAGCTGGTTGGGGTGTTATGGCCAGTTATCACATGTATAATAAAGTCAATAAACGTAAATAGTATCTCCATATTTGTTCTTGCATAATCTTTGCATCATTAAGGACTTGATTTATGTCACAGTGGAGAAATAGAAGACACCTTCATTGATGATCTCACTATGGGTTTGGAAACGGTAAATAGTCACTCTTTCTAACAAAAATTATATAATAGCAATAAACGGGTTTGTTCCAAACTTCAACGCGCACATAGCAGGTTATATCAACTCCTTTGCTGTGCAAATTGGGCAAAAATGGGTCAATTCCAAACTTCTACGCGCACATAGTAGGTTATATCAACTCCTTTGCTATGCAAATTGGGCAAAAACGGGTCAGTTCTGAAGTTGTGGCTTAGGATTCCTCTGGCAAAGTCTGACGATGGTGATGCCACGATTAGTTCTTCTGATGGCTCGGTGAGTGATCTCTTATTCTTAGTCGACCAATTTTTTTAATATACTCATTTATCAGTTGTGGTTTACATGTAGTAGAGGTTAACGATTCTTGGAACTGTGGAATTCTTTTGGTCTTTTATGTGGACATCACATTCAGCTCTCAGTTGCTCTCGATGTTCAGTGAGTATTCAAACTTTTGATCTACGATACACTATTCAATACATGTATACTAATAGTCTTGCTTCCAATGTCCTTATTTGTCGATTACTTGAATATCTATAATCTTTCCTTTTTCTGATTATTATTTCAAATACACCAAGATTGATTATAGCCATTGTTTTAATGTTTTCAGATTGTCCTTTCTAAGAGCTCACCATCTGCTGCTACCCAAACTGATACTGTTGCCCAGCGTAAGTTTATCAATTTAGTGAAGTTATTTATATTTATGTTATGATAAAAATCGTGTAGTTTCCCACAGTAGCAAACATCCAGATGTAAGATCAAATTATAATGGTTATGTTTTATCCAACAGCTCATGAAGATTTCTTGGTTCTTTATACTGATTTACATATTAATAAGGATGCTTTTCTTTATGTTGCAATAATCAGAAGTACTGAGACATGACTTAAAGCCATACTTGGACTATGTTGATTATTTATATCCTAGAATGGGCCGTCTTTCCAGAAAAGAACTAAATGAGGTGTGATTATCAGCCTATACTTCATACTAATCTGCCGGTGTTTTGTTACAATGTTGTGTTAATTGACCTTTTTCATTTTGGCAGCTTGGTTTCAGAGATACCCGTCAATATGGTTTAAGATGGATAGGATCCCTGATGATATGGCATCTACGAGAATCACTGTAAGCTTTATTATGCAACATCCTCCATTTTACATCAACTACTATTTTATTATGCCACTACTTCAAAATTATATGTTTTGACTTATTACGCAACCTACTTGAATATCTGAGTCAGCATGTTTTTTAGCTTGATCGGTATATGTAGTTGTTAGCTTAAGCAGATCGCTTTTGGTAGCTTCATTTACAGTTTACTAATAAGTGACCATGACAAAGATATTGTATTGGAAGTGATGAATCGGGATAACAATTTGGATTCCTCTGGCGAAGTCTGACGATGGTGATGCCACGGTTAGTTCTTCTGATGGCTCGGTGAGTGATCTCTTATTCTTAGTCGACCAATTTTGTTTAATATACTCATTTATCAGTTGTGGTTTACAGGTAGTAGAGGTTAACGATTCTTGGGAATTGTGGAATTCTTTTGGTCTTTTATGTGAACATCACAGTCAGATCTCAGTTGCTCTCGATGTTTAGTGAGTATTCCAACATTTTTCGATTACATGTATACTAATAGTCTTGCTTCCATTGTCCTTATTTGTCGATTACTTGAATATCTATAATCTTTCCTTTTTCTGATTATTATTTCAAATACACCAAGATTGATTATAGCCATTGTTTTAATGTTTTCAGATTGTCCTTTCTAAGAGCTCACCATTTGTTGCTAACCAAACTGATATTGTTTCCCATGCAGTCTCTTCACCCCCCCCCCCCCCCTCTCTCTCTCTCTTTACACCCCTAACAACTACTTACAGGTAAACTTCTTAATCAGCAATTGTGTGTCTACTTAGTGTTTATTTTTAACGGTATTTTGGTTATAGGCAGCGATTATGCTTGGGGACGGAATACTAAATAAACCAGAAGACGTGTGTGTGGACGAAAAGGGGATATTGTCTATTGCTACCAGGGATGGGTGGATTAAAAGATTACTTACAAATGGAACATGGGAAAACTGGAAAAAGATACATGACAGACACACTTTACTCAGTTTGACGGTCACACGAGCTGCTGATGTGATTGTGTGCGACACCGTGGTTTTTTTTGGCTGGCATGTTCTTTATTCATCATTTTATAAATGACAAATACCAACACCTAGCATATAACTAATAGTAGTTGTCTGGCATTCAACCAAATGTTGTCGTTTTGACGATATGAACCCTACCGACACTTGCCAAGAGTAAGCTATCAAGATGTGGACAAATGCAATGCCAATCTTTTTTCCAGGTATCAATTATAACTTTTTTTCGTAGAGTATATTTTTTTGAATTTTTACTTGCATTTGTCCTAAATCCTAATCATGGAAAAAGTTACACAGGTCATATTCTGTTGCAGATTGATGTGACAATACAAGATGGCCGTAATTTCGAGGGTACAGTGGTGAATGCAGATCTGCATTCTGATATTGCGTCCTGGTGATTGGGTAGCAGCCGTGGGCTGTCCCCTATCTCTTCAAAATCGTATGTTATTCTTATAGGTGAAGTTGCTCCTTGAAATGCTTGTGAAGAAATGTGGTCTTGAGGCTGTTACGGAAGTTATGCCCGAAGAGCATATGAAGCTGTCATTAAGGATGTTCCAGTAAACTTTTCGAACGGTACTAATTTAAATGATACATGTGTTTTCCGTGTCTTTCACGGCATTGTTGTTCATTTATTTATGCGTTTTTAAACTGTTAACGTCATATGGATGGCTATGTATGTTGTCACAACGTTTTACGTTCTGTTATTTTGATAGGTATACATACGCGACCCAAAAATGTGAATACTACTTTACGTGGTCATACTGATCGTATACATTCATTGGTTTCAGGCAATTCAAAACATGATTTCGTTTGATATTGGCTTACTGCATCTTCGGTATTTTTCGCTTTTGTTTTTTTCATTTAAGAACCTGAAAAACAGGAGTTTCATCCAACAATATTTTCAAGTTACTCATTTATAACATATTTGAGTAAATGTCATTCCATGGCCAGCAAAGGTAGCAAGTAATTCAGGGAGAGTGAGTATCTTCATGCTATGGAAATACGTTAAAGTACATTATTTCTTGCAGATCTGTGAGATTGCTAATGGATGAGGAAGGATTATGATGGGATGAAGCTTGGGCTGTGACCTCAAAGCCTGGTTATTTTTAGGAATTTTTTAATTTCTGAAATTTCTTATAAATTAATATTGACCAATAATTCATAATTGATTAGGACAACTGCTTACACAAATCACACTGTCCTTCCTGAGGCATTATGGAAATGGTCACTCGTGATGAAGAAGCTTCTTCCAAGACACGTGGAAATCATAGAAGAAATTGGCAAAAAAGTACAAAGGTTTAATATCTTATTCTTAAATGTATTAACAAGCATACTTGATTGGTGATTAATTATTAAATTTGTAACATATGCAGTTTATTGCAATGATAAAATCAACACGTCCTGATCTTAAGAGTAAGATTTCTGATATGCGAATTCTGGATCACAACCCGAATAAACCTGTTGTGCGCATGGCAAACTTGTGTGTGGTATCTGGGCATGTGGTAAGATAAACTTAAATTTCGTAGTCTTTTGTGTTTTCGTGGGGGAACTGACTCATTTATCTTTTTTCATATAAAATAGTATTAGTCTGTAAGTTTTAGCTGCTACTTCATTACAACGTTTGTTTTCTCATGATTATATGTCTTTCATGATAGGTTAATGGAGTGGCACAGTTGCACAGTGACATCTTAAAGGCTGAGTTGTTTACAAATTACATCTCTATATGGCCAACTAAGTTCCAAAATAAGACCAATGGCATAACTCCTAGATGGTGGCTCAAATTTTGCAGCCCTGAACTTAGTGAAATTATAATAAAATGGTTGAAAACAGACAAGTGGGTGACTAATCTAGACCTCCTTGTAGGTTTGCGAGAGGTATATATTCCTTTTGTTGCTATCCTATCTGTTGTTGAATATGTTATGCTCGCAATAGAATGATATTAATTATTTCTCTCCAATAGTTTGCTGATAATCCAGAACTTCAAGCTGAATGGGACACAGCTAAAATGGCCAACAAGCAGAGATTGACCGAATACATCTTGCGAGTAACAGGCGAAAGCATCGACCCAAATAGTATGTTCGACGTTCAAGTGAAGCGTATTCATGAATATAAAAGACATCTGTTGAACATTTTGGGTGTTGTTTAGAGGTACAAGAAACTGAAGGTGCGTTATCCCAATTCTAGCAAACAAATGGATAATCATACGTATAGACTTAGTAAAAACACTTTATTTCAATGCAGCTTTGTATTTAAAAAACCATCACAATTTTAACTTCAAAATATTTAGAATTATTAAGAGTTAATGCATTGTGCATATGCCATTTGATACCCTGAAAGCCACCTTTATGTGCTTTGGAGCTTCTAATCTGTCTTTTCCTGTCATGGAACTGATATGAACCAGGAAATGAGCCCTGAAGAGCGAAAAAACAACCTGTGGGACCATCATGATTGGAGGGAAAGCATTTACTTCATATACAAATGCCAAAAGAATTGTAAAGCTTGTGGATGATGTTGGTGCTGTTGTTAACACTGATCCTGAAGTTAATGAATACTTGAAGGTAAAGAGAGCCCTCATTAGACATTACTATTGTTAATAATTTTCGTGATTCCATTAAACACTGAGTTTTGCTAATATATGGACCAACCGTGGGAATTTATGACTATATTCAGATAGTTTTTGTGCCAAACTACAACGTATCTGTAGCAGAGGTTCTTATACCAGGAAGTGAGCTTTCACAACATATCACTTAATAAGATAAGTTGAATGAAGTTTTGATGTTATTCGCAGGTTTGTTGACGATTTAAGTTTATTTAGAGTGTATTTGTGGATGAATTTCAAATTTTGATGAGTTTGTGAAAGGATTTTGGGATTATTTAAGTTCAGTAAAATGGTTAAACATCTCCCTGAAGGAATTAGACGTACGACATATAATAATAATAATAGCCCGCCCAACGTATTAGACGAAGGTATTAGTTATTGGTATGCAACATATGTAATTTAGTATGTTTTTATCTTTATTTTTGGAAAACTTACTTTTTTCAACGATAATGCGGGCTCACAAGTCATGCCCGCCCTGTGGGCGGGCTTATATGCCCGGATATATATATATATATATATATATATATATATATATATATATATATATATATATATATATATATATAATATATATAATATATATATATGGGTGAGTTAAAATAAAAAGATCATTTTTGATAAAAAGAATAAGAAAGATAATTGACCATTGATTTACTTAATTTAACCAATCAATGGATGAGATTAATACTATAATCTAATAAGGTTTGAAAGGGCAAAAAGTTCTTTTAGTCAAAATACATCAACACTTATAACTGAATTCCTCTTTCAACTCTACCCACTTTCTCTCTCTTACTTTACCTTCTCCCACTAAAAACAAAAATCAGAAGCTGATTTCATGTTTACTCATTCAAAAATGCATCAAATATTGTCAATCGAAGTATGAACGGGGATTCCACCTTATCGAAGTTAAACTCTATGATTTTACAGGTAAAATGGTGTTAAATAGCTACAAATATATGTGTAAGATAATTAAAGCTAGGTTTTTTTTTCTTTTTTTTTAAAATTATTATAAAGGTGCACGATTTTACAGGTACGATGTTATTAAAATATATAATGGATTTATTAATCTCAATTTTTTTAAAAAGATGTGTGTTAGATTTGATTTCACATGGTCCATGCATTAATTAAGGTCTGAATGTGACACGTTTGTGTAATCGTTACTTGTTTTACTTTTATTTTTTATTTTTTTTTTTTTTTATTTTTTGCGTTAAGATTGGGCTAGACGCACATTAGTTTGATTGGAAGCTAGTTAAAATGATAGTTAATGGAAATCAACATGTTCTCAATGAACATACATGTTGTAGTGCATTAAAAATGGATAATTGAGCATTAGTTTTCATAAGAAGTTAACCAAAGTGATAGGCGTAGGAAACATGTGTTCTCAGTTAAAACTTACACATTTTTGTGCATTAAGTTGGCTAAATATTCATTAGATTTTAAAAAATATTAGTCAAAAATGTAATATGTTTGGGTTATTGTACCTGTTTTGTAGAATAACCTTCTTTTGGGCATAAAAATAAACTAAATGTGCATTAGTATTTTTAAAGTTAGTAAACTGATATCCTTATGTCATTAGCACACATTTGTATGAAATGACATTGTTTTGTTCAAGAAAATGGACGAAATATGCATCAGTTTTAATAACAAGTTAGTAAAACTAATATAATTAGGTAATTAACATGCCCTTGTATAAAAATAACATTGTTCTGCACATCAAAATGGGTTATATGTGCATTAGTCTTCTTAGTAAGTTAGAAAAAGTGACATTGTTAGGTAATCAACATGCCTTTGTATGAAATGACATTGTTTTGTGCATTAAAAATGGGCTAAAAGCGCATTAGTTTTCACAGCAAGTTAGGCAAGGTGGTAAGTGCAGGAAATCAGCGTGTTCTTGGCTAAGACTTAAACATTTATGTGCATTATACATGGGCTAAACGAGCATTAAGGTTTCACATGAAGTTAGGCATAGTGGTAGGCGTTGGAAATCAGCGTGTTCTTGGCTAAGAGTTACACATTTTTATGCATTAAACACGGGCTAAACGAGCATTAATGTTTCACATTAAGTTAGACATTGTGATAGGCGTTGGAAATCAGTGTGTTCTTGGCAAAGACTTACACGTTTTTGTGCATTAAACACCGGCTAAACGAGCATTAGTTTTCACAGGAAGTTAGGCATAGTAATAGGCATTGGAATCAACGTGCTCTTGGCTAAGAATTTCACAATTTTTATGCACTAAACATGGACTAAATGGGAATTAGTTTTGACTAGAAGTTAGGCGTAATGATAGGCGTTGGAAATTAGTAAAATGTGAAACAATTGGATTATTGTTCTGATCAGGTCCTCAATGATCAGCATATGATATCAGTTTTATTGGCAATGAGTGATATCTCAATGGTACAAACTTGTAAATTTTCATTTGTTATTAATGGTGTAATATGGTGACAGATTATTTGTAACTCTTCAACTCGAGCAGAGTTACTGAAGTTTGTAGACCAGAAACGTGCAACCTTAGCACCTGATTGTACATAGATGAGTTGCTCAAACCATGAGACGTTGGAGCTTACAAGCAATAAGGATGGAAAATTATACGGTGAAGAGAAAACTGCCGATGATAATGTAGCATCATCTCATGGGAACTTAACAGATAAGGAGGATTTGAGATTGGTTAGCAACCTTCAACTTGGGCTAACTTCTTTGCAGTTATCATTATCCATCTCACTTATTTAGGGGGGGTGATGAGGCGAAAAGTGTACCGCTTTTAAGGGTCATTTAAGCCTTAAATCGTATTTATTTGATCAAATATTGCCCTAAATCGTTCCTTTTGTCATTTTAGGTACTTTTGAGGAGAAATCTGGAAAAGGAGGCATTTTGGACGTTTTTGGAGCATAAAAGTGAAGAAAACGACAAAGTCTCAAAAATCGGCTAAAAGTTACTCTTGACGGCGTCACAATTTACTCTGGACGGCGTCATGCCTTGGCAAGAAAAAGTGGACGTGAAATTTACTCATGATAGGCCAGTGAAAATAGCATGTGAATTCTGACGGCGTCACGCTTTAACTTGATCAAGGGCGTCACGGCTTAAATCATAAGGGGACGGCGTCACGTTCAAGGTTCGACGGCGTCAAGCCTTGATAAGCCAGAATGGATTTTTGAAGAGCTAAAGAGGGACGGCGTCAAGAAGGTCATCCGGGAACCCTAAAAGCGGCGAGGTGACGGCGTCACACTCCATAAGGTGACGCCGTCAGATGCAAAAGTCTATATATAGTTTTCTAATTTTTTGTCATTAGGAGAGCTTAGTGTGTGGAATTTTGGGAGAAAACCCTAAGACGATTTTAGCTACTTTTTCAAGGCTTTTTGCCTTGAGATCTTCCATGTTACATTGAAGATAAGTTATCAATTAATCATTCAATATGTCTATGTGTTGTTTGATTTTATCTTATTCTTGTCTTTTGATTAACATGTTAGGCTAAATTTATCTTGTGTTTGCTTAGATCTAATGAAACCTAGCTATTGATTATTGGTTATTAGTGTGTTGTTAGTTGTATTGGATGATTGTTTATCTATGTTAGGCTTAAGAAAACTGGCTAACTTCCTATTCGGTAACTTGCTTGAACGTCTTAAGAAACATGAACCAAATGCGTACTAAAGGTTTTTATGGTTGTATTTAATGCACAAGCGAATTCTAGTGATCCCATGTTAGGAGCTTCCTAGCCGGCTCGACATAGGAGTGAAGTAGGAGCTTGTAGAGTTGGGGAAGTAAGTACGCCACCCCACGATTGGTATTAAGGAATACACCCGTCATCCACGCGACTAATACACACTAATTAACCGGTAAAAGATAGTTAGGGAGTAAGGAAATCTAAGTAAACACATTTCTCTACACATAAGTTTCTCACCAACATTTTCATTTCAGTTATTTACTTTATTTGCATTTGTAGTTATTTGGGTTAGTTGACTAGCAACTAATTCCGCCCACATCCTTCAAAACCGAGATTTTACTTGCTTTCATATAAAAATATAAAAACATAAAAAGAATCTTCCTCAACCCTTAGACCTAATTAGAGTAGTCTTTCACACCTAACGAACACTATTCCCTGTGGAGAACGATCAATCCCCCGTACTTACCACTACACTATACTACATCGGTCAGGTACACTGCCTGGTGGGGTTGTAAGCCTCTTGAGATCCCTCGAGAGGTAAAACCTGTTGTAAGGTTGCAAAACCCACGCATCAAGTTTTTGGCGCCGTTGCCGGGGAATAGTTATTGTTTAGGTTGAATTTTTATTTCTATTAGGTCTACTCACTAGATTCCTTTCTAGTGAGATTTTTATTTTGTTTTTCTAGGTTTTCTTTAGTCTATCTATTTTCTTCGTGTCTTTGTTCGTAACCATACCATCCGACATCATGGAAGATGGTAATATCCTTAACCCCCACAACCCACCACCACAACAACCACAACCACCTCCTAGAGCCCGTACTTTAGGAGAGTATTCCCGTCCTAGCCACCATGGCTATCGAAACACCATTGAGCTCACTCAAGGAGCCAATATCACACCCTTGCGATCCGACACCATCCGGTTGGTGCAAAGCGGATGCGCATTCCATGGACTTCGTTCTGAAGATCCTAATCAACATCTCAAGGACTTTCTTAAAATCGTTGATTCTATAGACCTTGATGTTGCCACTCGAGAGACGACCCGATTGCGTCTCTTCCAATTCTCTTTGCGGGACCAAGCTAGTCAGTGGCTAGAACGTCAACCCGCAGGATCCATTACCTCTTGGGATGATCTCACTACTCGTTTCCTTGCTCAGTTTTTCCCACCGGGAAGAACTACCAAGCTAAGGAATGATATCTTGATGTTCCAACAACGTCAAGGCGAAACTCTCTACGAGGCATGGACTCGGTTCAAGGACTTACTCCGAAAAGTCCCTCACCATGGCATGGATCCTTGGCTAAAAATCCAAATCTTCTATGATGGTGTCAATCATCAAACCAGAAGAGCCATAGATTACGCCGCCAATGGGAGATTGAGCAGGCTCAGTGTCGATAAGTGCTGGGAAGTCATTGAGGACTTAGCACAATACGAAGAGGAAGAATGGAATGACTCAACGTTCTCGGAAGAAGGGATTTTAAATTGCATGAGTGCAACCCAAGAACAGCTGTTCGAAAACATAAAAAGGCAGGTTGAGAGCTTAATGAAAGCTGAGACACCTACGGCTGATGAAAATCCCGATGAGCGCGTGAACACAATTGGTAAACATACGTTTCATCAATTCTCACGACAAGATGAGTTTGAAGGGATAATGCTAACTTTCGTGAACAACCAAGAAAGGCGGATCCAGGAGTTAGAGACTCACTTGAAAAACACCCGAGATATGTTCATGGAACTAGCAGAAAAGTTTATTGTGAGAATAAAGGAGAAAATTAGGGAAGAAGCCTCACACAAAAAGATCGAGAAGATCTTTGAACTCCCGGTCCCTAATGAACCATACAACGAATGGGATGATGAAACCCCTCTCCCCGAGCCTTCACTTTTAAAACCCTCTTATCTACTTGGATCCTCTCGCGAGAAAAAGAATTCTCAAGATCGCAGCATTTTCGTGGGAAGCATGGTTTTCACGCTCCCTAACTTTCATGAGGCTAGGAAACGATCTTTTGGCTTTAAGCCAGGCGTGAAGAGAACTCAATTAAAGCACATCCTCATTTCGAGAACCCCCTGTAAAAGCTCCTCACACTCCCTGAGTACCTACCGTGACGGAAATTGGAACCTGAATGTGACGTCAACCGGCCCTTTTCAACATTTTACCACATCCCGTGACAGTAACAAAACATTTGACCCAGGAGGAACTTGTTAACGAGACTAGCTATCAGGATTATTGACCCTGACTAGCTGCTCTCTTAAAGTACGAGGGGCTCATTTGTAAACTGGTACAAAGTAGCAAAATACGCTAATCTGACGGCGTCAGAATTTGAACGTGACGCCGTCACCCCGTCTGCACAGCAATAATAACTTAATTTCCATCACTTTCATCACAAACCCCACAAACCATATCCACTCCAACCCCACCTCCGATTTTCCCAGGACAAATTCGCCAATTCCCGCTTCCAATCTTCACGTGGTAAGTAATTTTTACTCATTCTTTTCGCTTCAATTACTCATAGGATTTGTAAATTTCGAAAATCCCCAACTCGTGAAACCCTAGGATTGATTCATGCTTAGAACTCATAATGTGTTTTAATTAGTGTTATTTAACAAAGATTAAAGCATTTGATGATTGGCAATCAATTGGGTCTCTTCACTAATAGGGAGGCCACGAATTTGAACCATAACCTATGATCCAATCACCCATTTTGCTGTAAAAAGGGCGTTTGGTTTATAAGCTTAAAGTTTGAATATTGATTTTTCCCTCGTAATTTCGGATTTAAATGTGGTTGAACCTGACGGCGTCACCTATCAAAGGGTGACGGCGTCAGACCTGTCTGATGCGCCACCAAGTCTTTAATTCACATATTAACACTTTTGTTCCTCCTGCTTTGTTCCAGATAATGAGTAAGCGTCAAAGACCCAGCCGAGGAAGTTCTTCCCGATCTCAACAAGAAAACTTTGGGGATACGGTCCTCAGTTGGGGTATCTTTGACAACGATGCTGCTACAAGCAAATACTTACAACTGCTACTACACAAGGTCGAAAATGGGGCCGTAGTTGATTGGAACTTTCTGAGGAGAGAAGGTCTTGAGCAGACCTTTCTCCAAAGTTTTCAGACGGATGGGTTTACCGGCCCCCAGTGGGAAAGACTGTTTAAAATTCAGGAGCCGGTATATGAGGAGTTGGTACGGGAGTTCTTTGCCACCTTCCATTTTGACATGGCTGAGGCAAGGACCGATGTGGGCGGTACCACGATCTATTTCAGGCTGGGGGGTGAGCTAAGGACGTGTTCGGTTACAGAGTTTGGGTGGAGACTTGGTTTGTACGATCAGCATGATACCATTCAGGCAGGGTTCATGCAGAGGTTGTTGCATGGGGAGTCGATGAAGAATGATTTTAGGTGCTCCCTGTTCTGGCAGACTATTGGGGATGGGGTGTATACCTCGACCACTGTGGCATCCCAAATCAGGGATCCTAGGGTACGGTTGACTCATCGTTGCCTCACCTACAGCTTGACAGGGCGTCACAGCTCTCACCACCGTGTCACAGCTTCTGATCTCTTCTACCTGTACACCATCTACTCTAATGATGTTTACTGCAACATCCCGTTTTGGGTTGCTAGCTTTATGCATGGTGGAGTTGGGGAGAGGGAAGGTGACAGGATTTATGGTGGGATGTTTATCACCCGACTGGCTCAGTCTTATGGAGTCCTCAGGCCCGAGGTCATGAGGTATTTGAGTGGTGATAAATGCAGGACGGTGAAGGAGAGGTCCCTGAAGCAGATGGAGGTGATCATGGAGATGCATGACGGGTCCTTTATGTGGTATCACCCAGTTGGAGCTGAGGATGATAATGATGAGGATGATGAGGAGGAGGAGGAGCCCCAGCAACAGCAGCATAAGGGGTATGAGGCCGGTACAGCTGATTACTACCGGCACATGAGCAGGGGGGACTGGCAGGCTCACCAGGGGACCTGGATGGGCCAGGTTGATACGTGGAGGACCAGGGTGGACGACAGGTTCGACTGGATGTACGATCACACGGTTCGTCAGATGCAGCATCTTTCTACACGTGATCAGTTGGACCCGCATCTGCAGATTGACCCTTTCCCGGGTCGTGAGCAGGATTACCCTCCATATGGGTACCACGGGCATCTTCCTCCTGGCTATGACTATCGCCAAGGACCCCCACACCAGTGATGATGTGATTTGATGTGTTGATGTTTGAACAATTTGATATTTGGTTGTATGTGTTGAAACAATATGGTCTGTAATAATTTAGGGAAGGCATCTGTTTGCCTTAAAACATTTGTTACATTGATTTTTTTTATCGCATGCTAGCCTCATTTGATTGTTAATTTATTTGTTTTGCGTGTTTGTTTATTTGTTTGTTTGATTTTATTTGCTTCCGTATGTGTGTTTAATTTTTATTAGTATTGATTCATGTTCAAAAGTAAAATTGTGAAAATGCTTTATGTTGTTTTTAACTTCGTCTTAACTACATATAAAGGTATTTTGCAAAAGATAAGTGTAAGGGAAATCTAAATCGGTTTATTAGAACACAAATTAACATGAATCGTAATAATAATAAATTAACATACATATTAGTGTGTGTTTGAGTCAAATGCTTGTATCGAGTCATGATGATGTTTTGCAGGATTTCCAGGAAGTAAGGTAAAGGTTTTTCCAGAAATTTTCCGGAAACTTAAAATGAAAATTTTTGTCAGGTCATTTCTGACGGCGTCAGGGTTCATAACCTGACGGCGTCAGATTTAATTTTCAGAAATTTTTGAAAGTTTTGTTTTTAGAAAAGTTTTTATTAAAATCTCCAACTTATAATCTCCAGGAATCTGCAAAATTATCATTCCACAAGCATTATATCCTTATATATAGATTTTTTCCCGCCGATGTTATGCAGGTTTTCGTGTTTGTTTTCTCAGGTTTAACAGGTTATTTTGGACAAGGAGATGTTTTTGGATCAAGCTTGTGGCGATGCATTAGTCATGGAGCTTCAACATTCTCTTTGGGGGAAGATCTAACCGTGTAATTTCACTATCCACCGAGCGAATCAGGGGAGTATTTGATTTCATTCTTTTACTTTTTGCTTTTACATCTTGTTATTTGAACATTGGGGACAATGTTCATCTTAAGTGTAAGGGGGGTAAAAGTACGATTTTAGAGAATACAATTGCGCTTGATTTTTGTTTGTTTAATAGTAGATGTGTAATAAAACTGAGATAAATACCTGTTAAGGCAATTTTAGTGCCAAATTTAAAATTTTTTACAACATATAGGAGTGAAACTTTGATCTTAATGAGCGTCTCACGGATAGGAGTTATATGACTAGCACAAAAACCGTACCACTAAAAAATTTTCCACCCCCAAATATGTGAGGTTCGCCCCTAGAATTGGTAGGAAAAGCATTTATGCTATGATGTGTGTACCGGTAGCACTTAGATTCTAGAACTTGCGTTAGGACCATTCCAAGGCCACAAGTGAGACTACATTCGTGTAGTTAGATTTACTACATGATAAGAGGCATTAGGATTAACCCATTGTTTTACACCTGTGTTTTTGTTATAATTACTTTGGCTACATTGGTCAAGTAATTCTCCCACACCCTTTGCGTTGTACTCATTTTTAGTACACGATACCCCTAGTACACCCCTCAGAGCCTATCTTTTCGTTTCGACCTTTAAGCATTTTACTTAAAGGAAGAATTTGTTACACCCCACTTAAATGTACACCCAAATCGCCTTAGCCTACCTTGTATGCACTCATTTTTAGTGCATTATTGTTACAACATTTGTTTAAACCCAAGTTAATTATCTAGTTGATTACATGGTTGCTAAGTCGAGTCATATCCTTGTACATATTGTTTTGGGACGATTGGGACTCATGGGTAAAGTACTAGTGTAATGGAGTAATGGGGAAGAACAACATTATTACCCCCATATGTGCTAAATGTTTTAAAAGTACTCCAAGTTTTTCGATTATCTTAATTCGAGTCATTAGAATAGTTAAGTGTAAAGTTATGTAAAAGTTCAAGTGTAAGGGGGATGCAATGCCCCTATGATGTATTATTTTGGATGGTAGGGCAAAAGTGTATGCAAAAAAAAAAAAAAAAAAAAAAAAAAAAAAAAAAAAAAAAAAAGAAAAAAAAAAATCGAAAAATCAAGAAAAACACAAAAAAATGAGAAAATGAAAAATAGAAAAAAAACATACGGACTACCATCCCGTTTCATTTTATGTTTGTTTTTTGTTTTTGTTATTTTATTTTTAGCTTAAGATTGAGTCTAGTCTTGGCTTAGCAACATTGTATAGTACATGTAATTGATCAAGATCTTTAACTCGCCACCAGTAAAATATCCCTTATCCAACAAAACCGTGTTTTCCTTTTCCCTACACCTAACGTTATAACCCATTTAAAAGCCCTCTTTGATAGTTTATCTTTGGTGCTTACGCCTAGTGGAGGAGGTTTTCGATCCTTTCCCAAGCCTATGGTAATCTATTTGCTATGACAGGTAGTGAGAGATATTATCCGTTTTCATTTATGAGATTTATTTTGATGACACTTGAGAGATGTGAGTATCTAAACACTACTTGTGAGGTGCTAGTTTGTAATCTCCGTGCTTATTATGATTGAAGTGGAACGATTATTTGTTGTAATTACTTTTATGTTAGCATTAAATGACCCCTAACTTGTATTTTGATTAGAATAAAAGCGCATTTGCTTGAGGACAAGCAAATCTCAAGTGTAAGGGTATTTGATGAAGCGAAAAGTGTACCGCTTTTAAGGGGTCATTTAAGCCTTAAATCGTATTTATTTGATCAAATATTGCCCTAAATCGTTCCTTTTGTCATTTTAGGTACTTTTGAGGAGAAATCTGGAAAAGGAGGCATTTTGGACGTTTTTGGAGCATAAAAGTGAAGAAAACGACAAAGTCTCAAAAATCGGCTAAAAGTTACTCTTGACGGCGTCACAATTTACTCTGGATGGCGTCATGCCTTGGCAAGAAAAAGTGGACGTGAAATTTACTCATGATAGGCCAGTGAAAATAGCATGTGAATTCTGACGGCGTCACGCTTTAACTTGATCAAGGGCGTCACGGCTTAAATCATAAGGGGACGGCGTCACGTTCAAGGTTCGACGGCGTCAAGCCTTGATAAGCCAGAATGGATTTTTGAAGAGCTAAAGAGGGACGGCGTCAAGAAGGTCATCCGGGAACCCTAAAAGCGGCGAGGTGACGGCGTCACACTCCATAAGGTGACGCCGTCAGATCCAAAAGTCTATATATAGTTTTCTAATTTTTTGTCATTAGGAGAGCTTAGTGTGTGGAATTTTGGGAGAAAACCCTAAGACGATTTTAGCTACTTTTTCAAGGCTTTTTGCCTTGAGATCTTCCATGTTACATTGAAGATAAGTTATCAATTAATCATTCAATATGTCTATGTGTTGTTTGATTTTATCTTATTCTTGTCTTTTGATTAACATGTTAGGCTAAATTTATCTTGTGTTTGCTTAGATCTAATGAAACCTAG
Organism: Artemisia tridentata subsp. tridentata; assembly: GCA_021014915.2. Taxonomy (NCBI): domain Eukaryota; kingdom Viridiplantae; phylum Streptophyta; class Magnoliopsida; order Asterales; family Asteraceae; genus Artemisia; species Artemisia tridentata. The sequence goes on from CP139505.1 coordinate 72,322,094, forward strand.
CTATTGATTATTGGTTATTAGTGTGTTGTTAGTTGTATTGGATGATTGTTTATCTATGTTAGGCTTAAGAAAACTGGCTAACTTCCTATTCGGTAACTTGCTTGAACGTCTTAAGAAACATGAACCAAATGCGTACTAAAGGTTTTTATGGTTGTATTTAATGCACAAGCGAATTCTAGTGATCCCATGTTAGGAGCTTCCTAGCCGGCTCGACATAGGAGTGAAGTAGGAGCTTGTAGAGTTGGGGAAGTAAGTACGCCACCCCACGATTGGTATTAAGGAATACACCCGTCATCCACGCGACTAATACACACTAATTAACCGGTAAAAGATAGTTAGGGAGTAAGGAAATCTAAGTAAACACATTTCTCTACACATAAGTTTCTCACCAACATTTTCATTTCAGTTATTTACTTTATTTGCATTTGTAGTTATTTGGGTTAGTTGACTAGCAACTAATTCCGCCCACTCCTTCAAAACCGAGATTTTACTTGCTTTCATAAAAATATAAAAACATAAAAAGAATCTTCCTCAACCCTTAGACCTAATTAGAGTAGTCTTTCACACCTAACGAACACTATTCCCTGTGGAGAACGATCAATCCCCCGTACTTACCACTACACTATACTACATCGGTCAGGTACACTGCCTGGTGGGGTTGTAAGCCTCTTGAGATCCCTCGAGAGGTAAAACCTGTTGTAAGGTTGCAAAACCCACGCATCAAGTTTTTGGCGCCGTTTCCGGGGAATAGTTATTGTTTAGGTTGAATTTTTATTTCTATTAGGTCTACTCACTAGATTCCTTTCTAGTGAGATTTTTATTTTGTTTTTCTAGGTTTTCTTTAGTCTATCTATTTTCTTCGTGTCTTTGTTCGTAACCATACCATCCGACATCATGGAAGATGGTAATATCCTTAACCCCCACAACCCACCACCACAACAACCACAACCACCTCCTAGAGCCCGTACTTTAGGAGAGTATTCCCGTCCTAGCCACCATGGCTATCGAAACACCATTGAGCTCACTCAAGGAGCCAATATCACACCCTTGCGATCCGACACCATCCGGTTGGTGCAAAGCGGATGCGCATTCCATGGACTTCGTTCTGAAGATCCTAATCAACATCTCAAGGACTTTCTTAAAATCGTTGATTCTATAGACCTTGATGTTGCCACTCGAGAGACGACCCGATTGCGTCTCTTCCAATTCTCTTTGCGGGACCAAGCTAGTCAGTGGCTAGAACGTCAACCCGCAGGATCCATTACCTCTTGGGATGATCTCACTACTCGTTTCCTTGCTCAGTTTTTCCCACCGGGAAGAACTACCAAGCTAAGGAATGATATCTTGATGTTCCAACAACGTCAAGGCGAAACTCTCTACGAGGCATGGACTCGGTTCAAGGACTTACTCCGAAAAGTCCCTCACCATGGCATGGATCCTTGGCTACAAATCCAAATCTTCTATGATGGTGTCAATCATCAAACCAGAAGAGCCATAGATTACGCCGCCAATGGGAGATTGAGCAGGTTCAGTGTCGATAAGTGCTGGGAAGTCATTGAGGACTTAGCACAATACGAAGAGGAAGAATGGAATGACTCAACGTTCTCGGAAGAAGGGATTTTAAATTGCATGAGTGCAACCCAAGAACAGCTGTTCGAAAACATAAAAAGGCAGGTTGAGAGCTTAATGAAAGCTGAGACACCTACGGCTGATGAAAATCCCGATGAGCGCGTGAACACAATTGGTAAACATACGTTTCATCAATTCTCACGACAAGATGAGTTTGAAGGGATAATGCTAACTTTCGTGAACAACCAAGAAAGGCGGATCCAGGAGTTAGAGACTCACTTGAAAAACACCCGAGATATGTTCATGGAACTAGCAGAAAAGTTTATTGTGAGAATAAAGGAGAAAATTAGGGAAGAAGCCTCACACAAAAAGATCGAGAAGATCTTTGAACTCCCGGTCCCTAATGAACCATACAACGAATGGGATGATGAAACCCCTCTCCCCGAGCCTTCACTTTTAAAACCCTCTTATCTACTTGGATCCTCTCGCGAGAAAAAGAATTCTCAAGATCGCAGCATTTTCGTGGGAAGCATGGTTTTCACGCTCCCTAACTTTCATGAGGCTAGGAAACGATCTTTTGGCTTTAAGCCAGGCGTGAAGAGAACTCAATTAAAGCACATCCTCATTTCGAGAACCCCCTGTAAAAGCTCCTCACACTCCCTAAGTACCTACCGTGACGGAAATTGGAACCTGAATGTGACGTCAACCGGCCCTTTTCAACATTTTACCACATCCCGTGACAGTAACAAAACATTTGACCCAGGAGGAACTTGTTAACGAGACTAGCTATCAGGATTATTGACCCTGACTAGCTGCTCTCTTAAAGTACGAGGGGCTCATTTGTAAACTGGTACAAAGTAGCAAAATACGCTAATCTGACGGCGTCAGAATTTGAACGTGACGCCGTCACCCCGTCTGCACAGCAATAATAACTTAATTTCCATCACTTTCATCACAAACCCCACAAACCATATCCACTCCAACCCCACCTCCGATTTTCCCAAGACAAATTCGCCAATTCCCGCTTCCAATCTTCACGTGGTAAGTAATTTTTACTCATTCTTTTCGCTTCAATTACTCATAGGATTTGTAAATTTCGAAAATCCCCAACTCGTGAAACCCTAGGATTGATTCATGCTTAGAACTCATAATGTGTTTTAATTAGTGTTATTTAACAAAGATTAAAGCATTTGATGATTGGCAATCAATTGGGTCTATTCACTAATAGGGAGGCCACGAATTTGAACCATAACCTATGATCCAATCACCCATTTTGCTGTAAAAAGGGCGTTTGGTTTATAAGCTTAAAGTTTGAATATTGATTTTTCCCTCGTAATTTCGGATTTAAATGTGGTTGAACCTGACGGCGTCACCTATCAAAGGGTGACGGCGTCAGACCTGTCTGATGCGCCACCAAGTCTTTAATTCACATATTAACACTTTTGTTCCTCCTGCTTTGTTCCAGATAATGAGTAAGCGTCAAAGACCCAGCCGAGGAAGTTCTTCCCGATCTCAACAAGAAAACTTTGGGGATACGGTCCTCATTTGGGGTATCTTTGACAACGATGCTGCTACAAGCAAATACTTACAACTGCTACTACACAAGGTCGAAAATGGGGCCGTAGTTGATTGGAACTTTCTGAGGAGAGAAGGTCTTGAGCAGACCTTTCTCCAAAGTTTTCAGACGGATGGGTTTACCGGCCCCCAGTGGGAAAGACTGTTTAAAATTCAGGAGCCGGTATATGAGGAGTTGGTACGGGAGTTCTTTGCCACCTTCCATTTTGACATGGCTGAGGCAAGGACCGATGTGGGCGGTACCACGATCTATTTCAGGCTGGGGGGTGAGCTAAGGACGTGTTCGGTTACTGAGTTTGGGTGGAGACTTGGTTTGTACGATCAGCATGATACCATTCAGGCAGGGTTCATGCAGAGGTTGTTGCATGGGGAGTCGATGAAGAATGATTTTAGGTGCTCCCTGTTCTGGCAGACTATTGGGGATGGGGTGTATACCTCGACCACTGTGGCATCCCAAATCAGGGATCCTAGGGTACGGTTGACTCATCGTTGCCTCACCTACAGCTTGACAGGGCGTCACAGCTCTCACCACCGTGTCACAGCTTCTGATCTCTTCTACCTGTACACCATCTACTCTAATGATGTTTACTGCAACATCCCGTTTTGGGTTGCTAGCTTTATGCATGGTGGAGTTGGGGAGAGGGAAGGTGACAGGATTTATGGTGGGATGTTTATCACCCGACTGGCTCAGTCTTATGGAGTCCTCAGGCCCGAGGTCATGAGGTATTTGAGTGGTGATAAATGCAGGACGGTGAAGGAGAGGTCCCTGAAGCAGATGGAGGTGATCATGGAGATGCATGACGGGTCCTTTATGTGGTATCACCCAGTTGGAGCTGAGGATGATAATGATGAGGATGATGAGGAGGAGGAGGAGCCCCAGCAACAGCAGCATAAGGGGTATGAGGCCGGTACAGCTGATTACTACCGGCACATGAGCAGGGGGGACTGGCAGGCTCACCAGGGGACCTGGATGGGCCAGGTTGATACGTGGAGGACCAGGGTGGACGACAGGTTCGACTGGATGTACGATCACACGGTTCGTCAGATGCAGCATCTTTCTACACGTGATCAGTTGGACCCGCATCTGCAGATTGACCCTTTCCCGGGTCGTGAGCAGGATTACCCTCCATATGGGTACCACGGGCATCTTCCTCCTGGCTATGACTATCGCCAAGGACCCCCACACCAGTGATGATGTGATTTGATGTGTTGATGTTTGAACAATTTGATATTTGGTTGTATGTGTTGAAACAATATGGTCTGTAATAATTTAGGGAAGGCATCTGTTTGCCTTAAAACATTTGTTACATTGATTTTTTTTATCGCATGCTAGCCTCATTTGATTGTTAATTTATTTGTTTTGCGTGTTTGTTTATTTGTTTGTTTGATTTTATTTGCTTCCGTATGTGTGTTTAATTTTTATTAGTATTGATTCATGTTCAAAAGTAAAATTGTGAAAATGCTTTATGTTGTTTTTAACTTCGTCTTAACTACATATAAAGGTATTTTGCAAAAGATAAGTGTAAGGGAAATCTAAATCGGTTTATTAGAACACAAATTAACATGAATCGTAATAATAATAAATTAACATACATATTAGTGTGTGTTTGAGTCAAATGCTTGTATCGAGTCATGATGATGTTTTGCAGGATTTCCAGGAAGTAAGGTAAAGGTTTTTCCAGAAATTTTCCGGAAACTTAAAATGAAAATTTTTGTCAGGTCATTTCTGACGGCGTCAGGGTTCATAACCTGACGGCGTCAGATTTAATTTTCAGAAATTTTTGAAAGTTTTGTTTTTAGAAAAGTTTTTATTAAAATCTCCAACTTATAATCTCCAGGAATCTGCAAAATTATCATTCCACAAGCATTATATCCTTATATATAGATTTTTTCCCGCCGATGTTATGCAGGTTTTCGTGTTTGTTTTCTCAGGTTTAACAGGTTATTTTGGACAAGGAGATGTTTTTGGATCAAGCTTGTGGCGATGCATTAGTCATGGAGCTTCAACATTCTCTTTGGGGGAAGATCTAACCGTGTAATTTCACTATCCACCGAGCGAATCAGGGGAGTATTTGATTTCATTCTTTTACTTTTTGCTTTTACATCTTGTTATTTGAACATTGGGGACAATGTTCATCTTAAGTGTAAGGGGGGTAAAAGTACGATTTTAGAGAATACAATTGCGCTTGATTTTTGTTTGTTTAATAGTAGATGTGTAATAAAACTGAGATAAATACCTGTTAAGGCAATTTTAGTGCCAAATTTAAAATTTTTTACAACATATAGGAGTGAAACTTTGATCTTAATGAGCGTCTCACGGATAGGAGTTATATGACTAGCACAAAAACCGTACCACTAAAAAATTTTCCACCCCCAAATATGTGAGGTTCGCCCCTAGAATTGGTAGGAAAAGCATTTATGCTATGATGTGTGTACCGGTAGCACTTAGATTCTAGAACTTGCGTTAGGACCATTCCAAGGCCACAAGTGAGACTACATTCGTGTAGTTAGATTTACTACATGATAAGAGGCATTAGGATTAACCCATTGTTTTACACCTGTGTTTTTGTTATAATTACTTTGGCTACATTGGTCAAGTAATTCTCCCACACCCTTTGCGTTGTACTCATTTTTAGTACACGATACCCCTAGTACACCCCTCAGAGCCTATCTTTTCGTTTCGACCTTTAAGCATTTTACTTAAAGGAAGAATTTGTTACACCCCACTTAAATGTACACCCAAATCGCCTTAGCCTACCTTGTATGCACTCATTTTTAGTGCATTATTGTTACAACATTTGTTTAAACCCAAGTTAATTATCTAGTTGATTACATGGTTGCTAAGTCGAGTCATATCCTTGTACATATTGTTTTGGGACGATTGGGACTCATGGGTAAAGTACTAGTGTAATGGAGTAATGGGGAAGAACAACATTATTACCCCCATATGTGCTAAATGTTTTAAAAGTACTCCAAGTTTTTCGATTATCTTAATTCGAGTCATTAGAATAGTTAAGTGTAAAGTTATGTAAAAGTTCAAGTGTAAGGGGGATGCAATGCCCCTATGATGTATTATTTTGGATGGTAGGGCAAAAGTGTATGCAAAAAAAAAAAAAAAAAAAAAAAAAAAAAAAAAAAAAAAAGAAAAAAAAAATCGAAAAATCAAGAAAAACACAAAAAAATGAGAAAATGAAAAATAGAAAAAAAACATACGGACTACCATCCCGTTTCATTTTATGTTTGTTTTTTGTTTTTGTTATTTTATTTTTAGCTTAAGATTGAGTCTAGTCTTGGCTTAGCAACATTGTATAGTACATGTAATTGATCAAGATCTTTAACTCGCCACCAGTAAAATATCCCTTATCCAACAAAACCGTGTTTTCCTTTTCCCTACACCTAACGTTATAACCCATTTAAAAGCCCTCTTTGATAGTTTATCTTTGGTGCTTACGCCTAGTGGAGGAGGTTTTCGATCCTTTCCCAAGCCTATGGTAATCTATTTGCTATGACAGGTAGTGAGAGATATTATCCGTTTTCATTTATGAGATTTATTTTGATGACACTTGAGAGATGTGAGTATCTAAACACTACTTGTGAGGTGCTAGTTTGTAATCTCCGTGCTTATTATGATTGAAGTGGAACGATTATTTGTTGTAATTACTTTTATGTTAGCATTAAATGACCCCTAACTTGTATTTTGATTAGAATAAAAGCGCATTTGCTTGAGGACAAGCAAATCTCAAGTGTAAGGGTATTTGATGAAGCGAAAAGTGTACCGCTTTTAAGGGGTCATTTAAGCCTTAAATCGTATTTATTTGATCAAATATTGCCCTAAATCGTTCCTTTTGTCATTTTAGGTACTTTTGAGGAGAAATCTGGAAAAGGAGGCATTTTGGACGTTTTTGGAGCATAAAAGTGAAGAAAACGACAAAGTCTCAAAAATCGGCTAAAAGTTACTCTTGACGGCGTCACAATTTACTCTGGATGGCGTCATGCCTTGGCAAGAAAAAGTGGACGTGAAATTTACTCATGATAGGCCAGTGAAAATAGCATGTGAATTCTGACGGCGTCACGCTTTAACTTGATCAATGGCGTCACGGCTTAAATCATAAGGGGACGGCGTCACGTTCAAGGTTCGACGACGGCCGTGACAAGCCTTGATAAGCGCAGAATGGATTATTGAAGAGCTAAAGAGGACGGCGTCAGAAGTCATCGGAACCTAAAAGCGGCGAGGTGACGGCGTCACAATCCATAAGGTGACGCCGTCAGATGCAAAAGTCTATATATAGTTTTCTAATTTTTTGTCATTAGGAGAGCTTAGTGTGTGGAATTTTGGGAGAAAACCCTAAGACGATTTTAGCTACTTTTTCAAGGCTTTTTGCCTTGAGATCTTCCATGTTACATTGAAGATAAGTTATCAATTAATCATTCAATATGTCTATGTGTTGTTTGATTTTATCTTATTCTTGTCTTTTGATTAACATGTTAGGCTAAATTTATCTTGTGTTTGCTTAGATCTAATGAAACCTAGCTATTGATTATTGGTTATTAGTGTGTTGTTAGTTGTATTGGATGATTGTTTATCTATGTTAGGCTTAAGAAAACTGGCTAACTTCCTATTCGGTAACTTGCTTGAACGTCTTAAGAAACATGAACCAAATGCGTACTAAAGGTTTTTATGGTTGTATTTAATGCACAAGCGAATTCTAGTGATCCCATGTTAGGAGCTTCCTAGCCGGCTCGACATAGGAGTGAAGTAGGAGCTTGTAGAGTTGGGGAAGTAAGTACGCCACCCCACGATTGGTATTAAGGAATACACCCGTCATCCACGCGACTAATACACACTAATTAACCGGTAAAAGATAGTTAGGGAGTAAGGAAATCTAAGTAAACACATTTCTCTACACATAAGTTTCTCACCAACATTTTCATTTCAGTTATTTACTTTATTTGCATTTGTAGTTATTTGGGTTAGTTGACTAGCAACTAATTCCGCCCACTCCTTCAAAACCGAGATTTTACTTGCTTTCATAAAAATATAAAAACATAAAAAGAATCTTCCTCAACCCTTAGACCTAATTAGAGTAGTCTTTCACACCTAACGAACACTATTCCCTGTGGAGAACGATCAATCCCCCGTACTTACCACTACACTATACTACATCGGTCAGGTACACTGCCTGGTGGGGTTGTAAGCCTCTTGAGATCCCTCGAGAGGTAAAACCTGTTGTAAGGTTGCAAAACCCACGTATCAGGGGGTTACTACTGTTTGGAATCATTTTGTGCATTAAAAATGGTCTAATTGTGCATTCGTTTTCATACGAAGTTAGTAAAGGCGACATGATTAGGTAATCAACACTCTATTGTGTGAAATAACACTATTTCGCGCATTAAAATGGTCTAAATATGCATCCATTTTCATAGGAATTTAGAAAAGGTGGCATGCTTAGGAAATCAGTAGACTATTGTTTGAAATGACACTATTTTGTGCATTAAAAATTGTTTAAATGTACATTAATTTTCATAGGAAGTTAAAAGGTTACCTACTTAGTTAATGATCATGCTAATGTTTGAAAAATCATGGTTTTATGCACTAAAAATGGTGTAAATCTGCATTGGGTTTTAGTAATGCGATTGTATAAAGTGATGAAAGAAATCTTAGAAAGTTGCCCTCTGTTATGTGAACTATGCATTAGTGATATATGGTTAAAACTTGTTATCCTTAATAGAAAGTGATGGTCATTTAGATTGTTATATCTTTGTATTGTGTCGTATAACATGTAATAGAATAGTCAAAGGGGCTCATGGTTTGAACTAAGCTAATTGGTTAATAATTAAGCTATGATAGTCCATTTTAAGTAAGATGTAAACATAGTCCAATCGATAGTCCATGATCAAGCCCATAGAAAGCCCATGGCTCATTGAAATTGTACTAGAAAAAGCTCACACCACCTCATTTAGAGAGTGAACGTGTGTGTACTTGTGTGTGTGTTTACTAATAAACTTCTCTTCATCTTATATTCTCTTTTATATATTCACGACATATATTACATACATATGATCCATTGTGCTTTATAAGTCTCATATAGTGTATGATATATGATGATATTAAGGGATAACAAGTGGTATCAATTGCCTAACAACGAATTAGGAGTGATTGTGTATCATTTTTTGATCAAAGTTTAGCACAAAAGTTGCGTTTTTTGTCCATAAAAATGTAAGCTTTTTGCTCAAAAGCTTTGATTTTTACGTCTTAGAGGTTAAAAGTTGTTGTCTTTCAGTTTCATCTACTTAGTATTAGTGAGTTTTGGCATATATATCGAATCAATATCATCAAAAACTTGTTTTGTATCATGCAAAAAGTTTTGGCTTTTTATCAAAATCTGTTAAAGTTAATAATGGGCGATAAAGGTTGAAACTTTATAGTCATTTAAGAGTTTTTGAAGGTTTTTTATTGCTAGAAATTGTTTAGAAGTTAGCTATTTAGTAATATTATTGATCTTTAAACAAGCAGGTAATCCGTCACAATTGGTTTTTAAGGGTTTGTTGAAATTCAGTTTTAGGGTTTGTCAGAATTCTAGTTTTTAGGGTTTGTCGAAATTCATATCTTTAAGGTTTTGTCGAAATTCATTTTTAAGGTTTATTGGAATTCACAATTACCGGTTTATCGGAATTCAACAAGAACTTGGTTACCTCGAGATCAAACGAGAACTCAGTATTCCCGTGCTTGTATAAGTGTGTGGAATACTTCGACTGAGAAAATATCTTCTAATTTGTATGAATTAGATAGATTTTATCAGAATTGCAAATTCATTGAAATTGCATATTTCATCGAAATTGAAATTTCACCAAAATTGTATAATTTCATCGAAATTGAAAATTTTTATCAGAATTGTAATTTTATCGGAATTGCTACTTCCAATTTTCATCGAAATTGCAAGCAATCCATCAAAATTTGACAAAATCCATCGGAATTAGGCAAAATCCATCGGAATTGAACATAACTCATCGGAATTAACTCCTATTTATTTTGTACGACTAAACTTCAAACGATCATAAGTTTAAGACTAGAATTTCGCAATACCAACTGAATTTAACCTTCACCAAACACAACTCCTATATCGTTGCATCGATCCAAGGTCAACTTTATCATACATACTTTCATCAATGGCAACTCAGCAAGACATTCATGCAGCCGGTGCCGAAAACCGTCCTCCTATGCTTGAAAATGGTGGATATCTACCATGGATAAGCCATATACTTCGTTACATCATAACCAAGCCTGATGATAAACTCCTGCTTCAATCTATTAAGAATGGACCTGTAACACCCCGAAAATATTGCAGCGGAATGTAATGTCATTAGGGTGCTACTCATTAGCAAAACAGTCATAATTATAGAAAACGACTCTAAATGAGACGTTTTAAAAGTTTATCATTCGATTAAAATAAAACATCAGAGTTACAAGAAGTCCCAAATAGTTTTAGAAAACATAATATATTAACATAAAAGTTTTCAAGAATTTATCGAATGATAACACAATGCAAGCCCTCAAAACAATCTCTGTGCGACTTTCGAGCTTGCCAAATACCTTAAAACCTGAGATAAAACATGCTAAAAAGTCAACACAAAGGTTGAGTGAAATTCATAGGTTTATAAATAAATAATGGACCACAAGATTTCATGTTAAAATAATAATTGCAAAGAATCTAATTATGGGTAAATAATAATTATTGCTTTAATCTCATGGCACGCAAACAGACTGAAGGTTCATAAAATGAACTAATGCCCTGAAAGATAAATTGCCATTTTACCTAAATTTCAAATATAGTGCGTTTGGTTGTTTACCCAATCAACAAAAACAAGATTTGTCAATCCCAATAGGCCTATTCACAATATTCAAATTCACCCGCAAGTGATTAATGGTTCAAGATTTGTTAGGGTCTTATTTTGGCAATATCGGTACTCTAGCAATAATATATTCTGGTAAGCATACAGTTTAAAGCACGTGTGTCCAAATTGTAAATTAGCATGTATCTCCCCCAATGGGTTTATAAATAATTTAAGAGTTTAGGTGGGGCTATGAACTTACCAATGATGAAGTAGAAGAAGAAACGGAAAGTGTGCACGTTGAGAAAAGTCGCGAAAGTCACAAATGACCTAAATAAAATATAACACAACTTAGGCTCGGGGAAATAATATGTGACGCTTATACTCAAGTTTTCATACAGTAAATAACCTTGTAATACCCAATGGTAATATAGTTAAGAGTTTTATAACAAGTCGTGGTTCGAAATGATATTTATTTATGTTTATACGGGTTAATGTTTCAAAGCTGTTAGAAATTTGATAAAAATTCCGCACGAATCGGGTCGCCATTTCTAAACCGTAAAGGGTAAAAATATGAGTTTTATATGCTTGGAAAGGTATGAATCTGTAAATTTCAAAAATAAAGGCCTCACTCAACTGAGAACTTCATATCAAGGGTGAAATTACCAATTTACCCTTGTGCCTCTATGCAGTTAATTCCAGCATCCAGTTAGGCTTAGTAAAAAGGGTATATCTTTTGTTCTAAAGGTCTAATGATCACAAGGCCTATGGGAAACGTTTCCTACATGTCTTAGCTCAAACTTTCATGTTTCGATAAGTATATGGTTCTGGGTAACATTTAGGAGTAATAGGCCTTTCAAACCTGACATACACTTCCGGACTACTTATAGTGTGGATTTTCTCAAATATTCCTCGAAATGAATTAGGACATGAGGTTTTTGGAAAAATGACCCTGAGACATAGATCTACATCCCTGTATTTTTGTCTTTAGGTTGAAAACTTACTAAGGTAAAAAGGGTGTGTCATTTTTCCAGATGAAAAACTAGACAGATTCATCTATTAAAAGTCATGACTATCTATGGTTCAAAGGCAAGATCTAGTGTATAAAATGTAATGACCAACCATGATAAGCTCCTATGTACCTAAATATTTCTTATTTACAGAAGCATAATAGATTTTTACAAAAATATTATAGGTGTTTAACATGTATATCTTTGGTGAAATAGATCAAATATAGGAAGTTTGAATGAGAAAGAAAGGTTAGAACTAACTAGCATACAAGGATCTTCAAGTGTTGCACTAATGTGACTTAAGAAATCAAACTCCAAGGGTGTTCTTGGCTCTTGGATCTCACGACACCAGTAGTAAAAGGGAGGAAGAATGCAGATTTTTGAGATCTAAGTTTGTGTAATGAAAGAAAAATGTTAGATCTAGTTATGTTGCATGTAATAGTGATATAGTGGAACACACTTGTCCTAAGAATGGACAAGTGTATAAAATGGGAGGCCCAAAAAGGGAGGTGGAAGGATGTGAGTGAGGTTTTTATGTATAATATTTATGCATTGTGTTTTATAGAGAGTAGTCTTGATTCCGATAATTTAAAACGTGGAGTTTTAAAGACATGAAAGTTAAGTAAGTATCAAAACATAGTATATTTTGTAAAAATGGTTGCATTTAGTTTAAAACGAGTAATTTTGATGTTTCACCTATTTCCCGAGCCTTCCGGAGTGTCATAACGTAGTTAAAGCTTAAAACATGAGTCAAAGACGCGTAAAACGTAAAATGTGCACACTTCGCGTAGAAATGAAAAATTAAATTATTCCATATAAAAACAAGTATGTGAGGGAAATAAATCATATAAACGGGTAGAATGAACATAGTCTGAAGTAATTTAAAATTTAAATATACGTGTTATGACGTACGCGAGTAACTTTTTCGGTAAAAGCTAAATTACTTAAAATAGAATAATTAAGTAATTTAAAATAGTAAAAAAAATAATGACATCAAAATTGTGAATTGTTACAAGACCCTTCAAAGCCTCGACAAATTCAAGACCCTAGAGAGCCAAATGCAACACCTCCTATTCCACTGTTCTTTCGTGAACAATCAGAAGCAAAATACACAGAAAAAGACAAGAAAAAATCGTAGCGGATGATATGGCAATGCACTTAATCCAACTAGGATTACCACGAGAGATCTTTGCTGCTATCGATAGCTGTGAAACTACCTATGACATGTGGGAACGAGTTAGAAGGATATGTCATGGTACAGAAATTGGACAACAAGATGTTGAAAACAAGCTTCTAACTGAATGGGAGAATTTCACATCCACTCCAGGAGAATCCATTGAATCATACTATACTAGGTTTTGCACTGTGATGAATGAGCTAATCAGAAACAAGTTGACACCAAGACAAATCGTAAGCAACATCAAGTTCATTAACAATCTTCAAGAAGAATGGGGACGATATGTCCCTATTGTTAACCAAACCAAAGATCTACATCAGGTGAATTATCATCAGCTCTATGATTTTATGAAGCAAAACCAAGCTGAGGCTAATGAAGTCAGGAAAGAAAGATTGGCAAAGAATCATGATCCTCTAGCACTCATTTCTCAAACACCAACACCTCTACCAGTGAACACACAACATCAACCATCTTTATCTTCCACACACAACTACATGCAACAACAATACATTTCACAACAACAAACTGCTGTAATTCCACAACAACAATTATACCCACAACAACAACAATATCCACAATTCCCAGAACCAGAATTCACTGACAATGACGAGTCTACTGCTACTTTGACAGAAGCATTTGCCTATTTGACAAAGGCATTCCAAGGACGCTATTCTACACCAACCAACAACAACCAAAGGATTTCATCAAATACTCGCAACAGGCAGATTGCTCAGCCAAGTTTCAATATGGGTCAAGGAGGACAAATGGTTGGAGTTAGTGGGAATCAGCAGGGATGTGCTACTAGGTTTCAGATGGGTAATGCAGGTCAGTATGCAGGGAATCAGATGGGTCAAGTTGTTGGAAATTAGAGGGGTCAGAATATTGGGAATTAAACAATGGGTAATCAGATTGGGAATGTTGCTTCTCCAGTTGCTGGGAATTATGGAAATATGAATCAGGGAAATCCGATCAAGTGTTTCAACTGTCAGGGTGTCGGTCATATGGCAAGGAACTGTCTTACTAAGCCGAAAAAGAAAGATCCAGCTTATCTGCAGAAAGCATTGTTGTTGGCACAGAAGGAAGTGGCAGTGTTTCAGTTGAATGAAAAATAAAATGATTTTATGGCTCTTATGGATGACATCGAAGACATCGATGCAAACTGCATATTTATGGCAAATCTTCAAGAGGTTAAGTATGACACGGATTTTGATACACCTCCTGTTTATGACACCAATGCAGTCTCTGAGGTACCATCATTCAATACATGCCACAATAATGAAATATTTGATATGTCTCCTCATGAGGAACAACATTCTGAGATTCTAGCACCCACTTATGATACATACCTAGACACACCGAGTAGTAGCAATATTAATTCGGCAACTCCAGATATGAATCATAATGGAGGCTTAGAGTCACAGCATGCTGAGAATGATGAGGAAACACGTGCTCTCTTTGAATCATTATTGAATAATTGAAGTATTGAAATTGAGAAAGTAAAAAAGGTCAATCGCGATGTTAAGGCCGCGAATGAGAAAATGACCGCTGAGCTTGAGAGGTATAAGGAAAACGAAAAAGCTTTTAAGTTTAATATAAAACGACAGTCAGAATTAGAAACTGGTTATTAAAATTCCGTTTTAAGAGAAAAACAACTGCAAATCAAGTTTGACACACTTGATGTTAATTTAAACATGAAAATAAAATCCTTAAACGCGAAAATTTCTGATTTGAAAAACCATCTTTCTAAACTAAAATCAACTTGTTCTAATCTTGAAAAAGAAAAGAAACAGTTGAAAGCAAGTTTTTCAAAACGTGAAAACGATCTTCTTGATGAAATCATTGAGAAACAAGAAACAATCAAAAAATTGGAAGATTTCCTTGTGAAAACGGGTCATTCTGCTCAAACCATTCATATGCTAATTAAAGATCCAAACCCGCTTTTGCATAATATGAAGAAAATGGCTATTGGTTGTGAAAACCCTTATACTCTCAAGAAAGCTCAGAAAGAACAGAATGTTTTGCATAATGGAAATATGATATATGCTAAACATGATCCTCCCGTTGTTCGGGATTTTGACGAAACACTTGAGCTTGCTGAAGAGAGTCGACTTAAAATGAAACAAAAGAACCTAGAGATAAAACCAATTGATTACAACAAACTCAACATACTTTCTGGAGTTAATTTTGTTCAACAAAAACAAACGCCAAAGTTTTCCAAAAAACCAGTTGTTACGACACCAGTTGCAAAACAAAAAGTTGTTTCTAAAACTCTTTCAAACTTGGAACAAATGTCCTCAAACAATCCTTTTAACACAAGTGCTGCTAGAGGATATTTAGATGATCTTAAAAAGAGAATTGAAACACTTCAAAATATTGTTGCATCTAAAACTACTATCAGTATCAACAACTGGCATTCAAGTTTTCATGCAGAAATGAAAAAGGTGTTTAAAACAGAAATTACTACTCCACTGAATGCAATTCATGCGAGAGTAATTCATTTTGAACAAGCATTTTTGAAAGAAACAGTCGACTTTGTCAAGGACCACAAATCCCCGGTGAAGGAAGCTAATGAAAATATTGAAAACATCAAAGTTTTGGAAAACCTTAATGATTCTCTCTTCGAAGCAGTTATGTCGACCAATATTATGTCCATCATTTTACAAACATATTCTGTTGAAGATGATGAAAGACTGCGAGCTGAGACCTCTGCAATTGTTTCAAAATATGAAAATGCTCTTATTAAACTTGAAAAAGAAAACGTGTCATATATTAAACAACTTGATCAAAAAACCGAGGAATGCAAGTATGACAAATTGTCGTATGAGCGTGCCTACAAGGACATGAAAGAGCAAAATGATTTTATGAGGGCACAGCAAGAATCAAAAAGAGAAGGGTGTGGATACTAAGTTTGCAAAACCATCGACTTCGGACAAACCGGTTGTTAAACCAAAAATGTCGATTTCTAAATTTGTTCCAAAAGTCATTGTGAAAAATGATTTGACAAAACCAGTCATTCCAACACCCTTGCCCAAGCAACATGAAAAAGAAAATATTATTGATAAAGGAAAAGCAGTTGTCGAAACATCAAATCTTATAGCACCTAGCCTTTATAGGATTAGTCCCACTATTATGTCTGCCTCCACATCTAAAACACATAGAACAAATGACAAGAGGGTAAATGTTAATCCAAAAGAGTCTAGGAATGCTAAAACAACTTCAAAGGACAACAATATAAATCCTAATGCGTGTGCCTTACCTTCTACAGGATTAGAAAGCACCTCTAGGAGCAGCAGACTATAGCCTAGGAGCAATACAAGGAAAAATAGACTCTCGCCTATCTCTAAGAGTATATGCCAGAATAAAGTTGAAGAAGTAGGAGAACACCCTAGGAATTTATCGCTTTGTAATAAGAGACATATTTCATCTGAATGTAATGTCAAAAGTACTGTTTCTAATGCATGTAATGACTCTGTTTGTTTAATGTGCAAGAAATGTTTATCTAATGATGTTTGTGATGATTATGTTTCTAAAAATGTGAATGTTACTCATGAACAAAAGAACGTTCCAAAGGGAACTAGTGCTAGATCTAGATATATAAAAATACTAATTGCACAATTTAGGTCAACCACTAGTAGTCAAATGCCTAGGAACTACCTTAAGTATTGTGTATGAAAATCAACGGGTAGAAACTTTACACTCGAGAATGGCAAATTGTCAGCTGTTCAAATTAAACCTGTAGAAACTTTCTATGAGTGTGATTCGGATGTTACCCCTAACCCCATGGAACCAAATGTTAAACGGTTTACAAATACAAACTCTTTTGTTCTTCACGGGTTATCGAAATATGTCTTTGGATCGTCGACTCAGGTTGCTCCAAGTACATGACCGGGAATCTAAAGCTGCTAATCAACTTCGTATGGAAATTCATGGGAACTTTACGGTTTGGAAATGATCATGTAGCAGCTATTCTGGGCTATGGAGATCTTTAATTTGGGAATTACTTAATCACTCGAGTTTACTACGTCGAAGGTTTGGGACACAACTTGTTTTCAGTCAGGCAGTTTTGTGATTCAGATTTAGAGGTTGCATTTAGGAGAAACACATGCTTTGTTAGAAATTTGGTTAGCGATGATCTCTTAACTGGGAATCGTATCACCAATCTATATGCTATCGACATCAACTAAATGGCCTCTTCATCACCAATTTGTCTTATGACAAGAGCATGCGAAACAAAGTCCTGGCTGTGGCATAGAAGATTATCCCATCTCAATTTTGACACCATTAACAAACTAGCCAAAGACAACATCGTCAACGGACTTCCTAAGTTCAAATACACCAAGGATCACTTATGTCCATCATGTGAACAAGGTAAAAGCAAAAGGGCATCATATAAACCTAAAACCGTACCCAGTTCGGAAGCAAATTTACATACGTTGCACATGAATTTATGTGGCCCAATGAGAGTTAAAAGCATAAATGGGAAGAAGTATATTCTTGTTATCGTCGATGACTATTCGAGATATACTTGGGTAAGATTCCTGAGGTCAAAAGACGAAGCACCAGGCATCATCATCACCTTTCTGAAGCGTATTCAAGTCCTACTTCAAGCTCCAGTAAGGATTGTAAGAACAGAAAACGGCACAGAATTCACAAATCAGGAGTTAAGTACTTATTTTGAAGATGCTGGAATCACACATCAGACATTTGTTGTTAGAACTCCATAGCAGAATGGGGTAGTTGAAAGAAGAAATAGAACTCTTGTGGAAGCTGCTCGCACAATGCTGATTTATTCTAGTGCACCGTTATTCTTATGGGCTGATGCTATTGCCACTGCTTGTTTCACTCAGAACCGTTCCCTAATCCATCCAAGATTCAATAAAACCCCATATGAACTAGTGAACAACAGAAAACCTGATATCTCTTACCTTCACGTGTTTGGCACTTTGTGCTATCCAACGAATTACAGAGAAGATCTAGGGAAGCTGAAAGCTAAGGGTGATATTGGAATCTTCATTGGATACTCAGAAAACTCGAGGGCATTCAGGGTGTATAATAGAAGGACAAAAAGGATAATGGAGACGATGAATGTGAAGTTTAACAAAATTTCACAAATGGCTTCTGAGAGACTCGCTCTAGAACCCGCGCTTAACCCGATGGCTTCTAATCAAAACAGATTAGGACCCGCACCAAACCCGCAGACTTCTGGACACATTAGTTCAGGACTCGTACCTCAAGGAACTCAATCAACAGACACTGAAAAACCTTCAGAACAAGAACTGGAAAATTTCTTCGAGTTTATGTTTGATGAATACTATGTTGGAACTTTGACAAATGCATCACAACAACATTCCGCTGCACCCGCTTAAAACCATCAACCACCACAACCACCACAAGATGTATCTACAACAATCGAAGCTGACGCACCAAATCCCTCAACCTCATCTACATCTACTCCAGAAACTCCAATTCTAGAAATTGTTCTACCAAGAGTTGATGAGCAAAATCAAAGTACACCATTTCAAGAAGAACAAACACATAATCAAAACGATGCTGCATTAGAAGAAGAAGTGTTCGAAAACCCGTTTGCAACGGACTCAGACGAGAAGACAACTCGCCACCGACCCCGATATGTGCATCTACATTTGTTCATTAAGCCTAAAAGAACCAAAGAACATTCGGGAGGCGATGGCAGATAATGCGTGGATTGAAGCGATGCAGGAAGAACTTCTTCAATACCAGTTACATGATACTTGGGAATTAGTTCCAAGACCAATTGACAAACTTGTCATTGATCTCAAATGGTTATGGAAGAACAAAAAGGATGAAGAAATGACTGTCATTCGCAACAAAGCTCGTCTCGTGGCTAAAGGATTTAGACAAGAAGAAGGGATAGATTTCGAAGAATCATTCGCGCCAGTAGCAAGACTTGAAGCAGTCCGGATTTTCTTGGCCTATGCAGCTCACAAAAACATCACTGTCTATCAGATGGACATCAAGACAGCATTCTTGAATGGAGATCTGAAAGAAGAAGTGTATGTGAGTCAGCCAGAAGGATTCGTTGACAAAGAACATCCAGACTACGTCTACAAGCTAAAGAAAGCCATCTATGGTTTAAAACAAGCTCCAAGAGCGTGGTATGACGAACTATCATCTTTCCTGATCCAAAACAATTTCACCAAAGGAACTGTTGATTCTACCTTGTTTACAAGAAAATACAAAGATGACATTTTGATTGTTCAGATTTATGTGGACGACATTATTTTTGGGTCCACTAATCCGAAACATTCAAAACATTTTGAAAATCTCATGAAAAGCAAATTTGAAATGTCCATGATGGGGGAACTTAAATTCTCTCTTGGTTTACAAATACACCAATCCCCTCGTAGTATTTTTATTAATCAAGCTAAATATACAATTGAGATTTTGAAAAAACATGGTATGGAAAATTGTGACTCTGTTGGTACACCAATGGTCACTTCACCAAAAATAGGTGCTGATTTATTTGGGAAACCCATCGATCCGAAGAAATATCAGAGCATGATTGGTTCTCTCATGTACCTTACTACTAGTCGACCTGATATTCATTTTTTTGTTTGCTTATTAGCACGGTTTCAGGCAAAGCCTACCGAACTTCACCTCCAAGATGTCAAACGGATCTTTCGGTACCTACGAAGAACCATTAACATGGGACTTTGGTATCTGAAGGATTCCGAGTTTAAACTAATAGCATTTTCAGATGCCGACCATGCAGGTTGTCAAGTTACAGCAAAAAGTACATCAGGTGGAGCACAATTTTTGGGTGAAAAGCTAGTAGGCTGGTCATCAAGGAAACAAGATTGTACTGCATTATCAACCGCAGAAGCCGAGTATGTGTCTCTATCTACGTGTTGTGCCCAAGTTCTATGAATGAGGACACAACTCACAGATTATGGCTTTACTTTCGACAAAATACCTTTGTGTTGTGATTCAAAAAGTGCCATAGCCATCTCGTGCAATCCAGTACAACACTCGAAAACCAAGCATATTAGAGTCCGCTATCACTTTATCAAAGAGCACGTAGAAGAGGGTACTGTTGAATTATTTTTCGTGAAGACAGATTACCAACTCGCCGATCTATTTACTAAAGCCCTTCCAAAAGAAAGGTTTGACGATTTAGTTCGACGAATTGGCATGCGAAGCCTAACTCCTGAGGAGCTAGAACGTCTTCTCGAATCTTCTTGAAAATATTTTCAAAATAGCTTCGCTGTAAATATTTTTTGAAAAAAAAATTCAAAATTTGCAAAAACCAAGAAAAACAAAATTTAAAAATATAAAATTTTCAAAAAAAAATATAAAATCAAAAATACAAAAATATTCTTCTCACGACATGTCTCTCATATAATCGATATTCAGCACGTATCTAGAAATGTCATTCAACAATGATACGGACATGTACAGATGCTTGAGCGAGAGTTCACTAAAATGTTTTCTAAAACATGTCGTTTCTCAAAATTTCTTCATAATGGCTTTCGTATACTTCAGTACGAAACCCGAGCTAAAATGATGACTTCCGATTATTTCAGATCAGGACTCGTAATTTCAAATACGACTTAAAGAATCCTTGAGCACATGATCAAGATTTTTCAAAATCTTTCAAATTATTCTGTGCTCAAGATAACTCCCTCCAAACCCTTAAAGTTAATTTTAAACTCAATGTTTAAAAACATGCTTTCTTTAAGGGGGAGTATAAAATCAAAATCAAAGTGTTCCAATTTTATGCAAAACCAAATCCGTCTCTCTTTTTAAAAAGGTTGTATTTTAATCAGTTGATATCAAAAATATCACGACATGCTATTTTTGAGGGGAAGAAGACGTGATTAAAAAGTGATCAAAAATAAAAATCATTGTTGAATCTCAAAAGAGCTCGACTCAGATTTTACCCTCGAATTGACGAAAGTTAAATGTCATTTAGCGAAAAGACTTGTCCTGGACGGGTAATAATTTCAAGTTGGTTTATCCAATAATGTAAACGTGTTTCGTAAATGACTTGTCTAAGTATAGTGTACCAATTCAAGAGATTCTCTTTGACTATGACCAAGACAGGTAATAATTTCAAGCTAGTCTAACTAGTGATGTAAACGTGTCTCGAAACGGTCATATTCACTGAAAATTGATCAATTCAAATGTGCGAACTCTACCCAACATGTGCAAAATTATCTTAAAAACTCATAAGCACATGTGAAGGGGGAGTATTTCAGTAAATGCAAAACTCTCGAAGTGTTAACAAAAATGTGTTTAATCATAAACACTTTGAGAGATTTTCACAAAAGGTTTTATGGCATGTGATCAATAAATCTAGGATAATCATGGAGTAATAAGGTGATTATGGTTAGGTTTATGTCATATGATCCGCCAGAGCCGGAGGGATCTACCAAAGGACTATTCCAATAGATTAGAATTATAAGTCCTTATGTATGATTGAAAAAAGGAGTATATGAGAAAGGAGAAAGAAGGGGTTGAAGAATTAAAAAGAAAAGTTTATGAAAGGGAGAAAAGAAATAGCCCTCCATGAAAACTTAGGGCAGAAATTGGGTCAATACATCTACTATCGGTTATCACAAAGATGATACCAGTATTGAAGACAAGACGTCATGGACCCAGTGACGCGCTGCACAACCCCTCCTAGCCACTCAGATATCTCTTAAAAGATATTTGTTTCATTTCTCACGGAGAACCTTACTTAATCTATCGGCCTCTCACTCCGAGATATGTTGATATTGAAAAGGTGACACTCTGCTCCATGCCTCTGACTACTAAAACCAAAACGCACACAATTGAGTCTAGAGCCATAAGATTCATTAAAATATCTCTTAGGATACGCTTCCAATATAATACACTTGTGTTCGCCAAAAAGGACACAAGGTGTATAAGATTCTTTATGAGATCAACGGATCTTGCCTTATCTATCATGATGGTTATTGGTTTCAAACGGTCTACAGTCGTGAAGTGATACTCTGGTATACTTCAGCGGCTCACCTGAATCGTTGATACACTTGGGTGTATCTGAGTTAGCTCTATCGAGGGCATCCGGTTCAGGAACGGCCTTGACAAGGATTAGAGAAAGTTTTCACACTATGGTGTTAACGATCTCAAAGTCTGAATCTATAAGTTCCGGATGCGTTATTACTAATTGTTTTATGCAGGTACTAAGGAAAGACCATTTACCATCATCATATAACTCAACAACTACTTTCCCTCATACTCATACTTATGAAGTTCATCCTCAACAAGCTCAAGTTAAGATCGTTCAAGACAAAAAGATCAGGTTAAAGACAAAGAGTTACGTCAAAGTAAAGAGCTAATCAAGAAAGTCAAGAACAAAGTTTAACTACCAATTGAGGAAGACACAAGTGTGAAGTTTAAATTATTATCAAGAAGTATGAGTATGTTGGAAGAGACAACACTGCAAACCTATGAAGATGTTGATCAAAGGCAAGAAAGATCAAAAGAAGTTACTACGAAGATCACAAAGCATGAAGGAACAAATGAATTAAGAATATTCTATGATGACACACAAAGTTCAAGACAACGAAGGCTAAAGACCTAATCACATTGAGCATCATTTGAATGACCATCCCTTAGGGGGAGATTGTTAGCATTAATAGAAAGTGATGGTCATTTAGATAGTCATATCTTTGTGTTGTTCGTATAACATATAATAGAATAGTCAAAAGGGTTCATGGTTTGGACTAAGCTAATTGGTTAATAGTTAAGCTATGATAGTCCATTTTATGTAAGATGTAAACATAGTCCAATCCATAGTCCATGATCAAGCCCATAAAGCCCATGGCTCGTTGGAATTGTACTATAAAAAGCTCACACCACCTCATTTAGAGAGTGAACGTGTGTGTGCTTGTATGTGTTTACTAATAAACTTATCTTCTTCTTATATTCTCTTTTATATATTCACAACATACATTACATACATACGATCCATTGTGCTTTATACGTCTCATATAGTGTATGATATAAGTTGATATTAAGGGATAACAAAATTGTTTTGTTAATTAAAAAATTGGCTAAAGATGCATTAATTTTTGTATGAAGTTAGTAAAAGTGTGATATGTTTGGGTAATCGTATGTTATGTGAAACAATAGTGTTTTGCGCATTAAAATTTGGGCTAAATGTGCATTAATTTTAGTAGGAAGTTAATGAAAGTGCGATATGCTTTTGTAATCGTGTGTTATGTGAAATAACATTGTATCATGCATTAAAAATGGGCTAAATGTGCATTCATTTTTGTAAGAAGTTAGTAAAAGTGAGATATGTATGGGCAGTTATGAGTTGTGTGAAACAACATTCTTTTGTACATAAAAATGGACTATATATGCCGTTACTTTTTGCTAGTTGTAGTAAAATTGACATGCTAAATTTGCATGAATATGTAGGTCGATAATAGTTTTGTATCAAGCATTCATGCATTTTTAGCTATGAAACGATGATATGTCAGACACCAAAAACCTTCGTTTTTTTGTGCTTCAGATGTCGAAGGAAAAAGAAAAAGACATCGAAGATGAATTCACAGAGTTGCCCGATGTCATTGCTTCTCAGGGCAGCTCCAACACCAGCGACCCTAAAAAGCCCAACTCCAAAATAAGCAGGGACAAGAAACAGAAGGTTCAGCAGATGAGGCAGGGCCAAGGAAAATGACAGATTCTTGAAGCATGGCTAGTATGTAGCGAACTAGAAAATATTACTGTAACATTTAAAGTTTAGTTCATGTATCAACTGTTGTAGTCTAGTACTAGTTGGTTTATTGTTTGTGTCAAAAAGTATACAGTGGTTATTTATGTTGAATGAAATGATTTAGAAGAGTTTTAGATGAGATAATGTTTTAATTATGTTATATCGGTATCATCTTAACCATACGAATTAGCGTGCACTAAACAAGAGTTTTAAACGAGATACTGTTTTAAGTATTATATAGATTGTGCTTCAGGTATTATACTGTGACTTTTCCTTGTATGTTGCATATAGGCAATTTAAATGTACATTGTAATATCCTCAGTTCCTCACTTCATTTGCCTTAGTTTGCACATGGAAATAAGGAGTTGCGCCCATCACCAGTGACTTACAAGATTGTGCTTAAGGTAATGATATAACTTCCTATGAGTGGTTAAATTTGCATATTTTGCAAAATGACTTGCGATAAAATGGATATTCATCTACATTAAGAGCATTGGTTCTCATGTGATCTTCCCCTATATGAGTTCAAACAAGAATCAATGCATACGTGGACGCCTAGTAATCATGTGCACAACATGACTTGCGATAAAATGGGATATTCATCTACATTGAGAGCATTAGTTCTCATGTGATCTTCCCCTATATGAGTTCAAACAAGAATCAGGTTATATTTCGCAAAATGACTTGTGATAAAATGGATATTCATATACATTAAGAGCATTGGTTCTCATGTGATCTTCCCCTATATGAGTTCAAACAAGAATCAATGCGCACGTGGACTCCTAGTAATTCATGTGCACAACATGACTTGCGATAAAATGGGATATTCATCTACATTGAGAGCATTGGTTCTCATGTGATCTTCCCCTATATGAGTTCAAACAAGAATCAATGTGCACGTGGACGCCTAGAAATTCATGTGCGCAACTGCACATGCACATTGGTTCTCGCATAAACTTACCCTGTGCTCAAATGACGGTTTAAAGAGAGCCCTTTTAGCACATTTGTAACAAATTACAAAAGTTAAATATCTATATTACTGTTGAATATAATTTCGGATATAATGAACTCAAACTTTGATTTAAATTACACGATAAGCCCTTTTTGTATCTGGTATACACTTGTAAATAATTGAGAAAAACTTATTCGCTTCGGGAAAAAAGAAAAGAAATAAGAAAGTCATTTTAATATCAAATTATACACCCCACTAGAAATTGAATACAGTTGTCGGATCATTGTCCTTATTTGAATGCATGCCAGGAAGCATCATAAAGGTTTCAGTAGTACAACATTTTACTAAAATAGAAAATGCAACACAAAAGCCTGGACTTGCCAAGTACAAAGCAAGAACACGTAGAGTCAACACTGGTTTTTTCAGGACAAATCTAGTGATGGTGATCTTGAACATAGCGTAAACCACAGTACTTGCAAATAGCTGCCGCACTCTTGTCAAGACATATGAACTCTATAGGATGGCCTAGTGCAGGATCAGTATCTGCAGTGATGAAAAACAATAAACTAAGCACGTAAACCGTAATTCATAATTGTATGCACAAGGCAAGTGATGAATTTGAGGATTAGAATTGTAAAACCCTAAAATCTGTAATCACATTTTTATTGATAATTTGAATTATAACCTAAGATCAATAATAAGTTTTGAACATTTAAAAAAACTATATGCTGTACATTTGAAGTATATTAGACCTAAAACTATATATTACAAATTAAATACTAAAATCTATCCTACCCTTAAACTTAAATAAATAAATAAATAAATAAAAAAGGAAAATCGGTGCACCCATTTATTATAGGCCGAAAATTATGATAACCCTCCTCCACTTTAGCACTAATCAAAGCAATCAGTATTCATATAATTAAATCAGTAATATTTGTTTTCCTAAACTAAAACTCACGGCTCTCCTCCCTCTCTCCATACCGAACCTCAAACAATCCCTTAATCCATTTGCTTTTCTCTCCAAGATCAAGGAAGTCGAAGGTATTGAAGCTTGGTGATTCGTAGCAAGACTTTGGAGTGTGTTGTTGATTCATTCGTGTGTCTTGTTCTCCATTTGATCTCTCTTAATTAGCATAAGGTACTTGTGATTTTCCCCTTGGCATTCACTCTAATACACGACACATATAATACATAAAAATCAAATTTAAAACATGTTATACTAATCATCATAATCATATTGTTAATTTACTTGTGTGTCTCGTTAAAATATGTAACCACATGTATATGTTATACGCGCCACATGAATCATGAAAACCTTGTTTCTATGTGTGTCGATTTCTTGTTCCTTTTCATTCGAATCAGTCTTTTGTTTTCAGCCTAAATCATAAGTATTAAACCCTAATATGAATCATTAATTGTACATTAATATGGTGCTAAAATCTGGAAACCCTAGGAATTAATAAGGGTCGATTAGGGTTTAAAAGGGGTTAGGGTTTGTTGTGATTTTATGTGTAGTAGGCTGTCCAGAAATTTGGGTCGGGTTGTGAGGAGTCTAAAATAATGACCCCAACGTGTTTTTGTGAATTTCTTAAGTCTAAAACTAAGTTTATTTAGTCAACATTCTGCATGTCAAGTTTTATAGCCATTGGAGGTCGAGAAGATGGTCTTTTGATTTTTACAAGGTTAAGTGTCTTACTGGAATTTTGGTGGATTTTTCTGAAGTGTCAAAATGGGTTCGTTAAGGGCAAACTTTCTGGGTGTCTGTGCAGTTATTTTTCTGGGTAGGTCTGGAAAGACGAATTTTAAAGGGGTACTTACACTTATTAATAAAATTTGAAAAAATTTGAGTAATTACTTAACTCATGTGGGAACCTCAGGAAAAATTAGGAGAGTATCTGGAGTTCATTTGATGTGTCTTAAAATCCGTGAGAAACTGACCCAGATTTGTAAAATAAACCTAAAATAAGTTATGAGTATAACTATAAGTATAAATCATTAAAACCATTTCTAACTCATGAAATAAGCATATAAGTATTAAATGATCCCTAATTTGTGAAGATCATTTGAAGAGGCGCGACGTTGTTTCCTTGTGTTCATTCAGTCGTTTGCTTTCCTTTCATTCGCGTTAAGGTACAGATATTCCACCCTTTTTCAGTAAGGGTATCTCATGACTTTTGATTCCTTGATATTTGCTATTCTGATTTATGATTCATTTGATATTCGTTTAGTTATTCTGTCTGATATGGTTTGATTCATTCATTCTCTCTTGTGACTTCAATATTCGCATTAGAATCCTTTGAGACTTTGTAACCCATCTAATATTATGACTTCGTGTGAAAACCTTTCTTAAATATATATCTTGATGAAGTTTTGAGAAAAACTATTTTAAAATGATTTCTATGAATACGATGTAATACCACTTTTTATATGAAGGTTTAATGACTCTTATGAAAACAGCTTTTAAAAGAATACTTTCATGAAAACAACATTTAAATGATTTTCACAATTACATAATCTGGTTGTACTCTATCCTTAAGGATTCTCATGACTCATTGATTTCCTGATATTTGTTAATTGTTATACTTTGATCCATATTTGTTCAGTATTCGTTTGATTATTCGTTTCATGCTATATTCTATTCATATAGCTATTATCTGAGTTGGATAATTTATAATTATCCCTTATCATTAGATTGCATGTACTATGCCTATTATGTTGCCCATATTTGTAGCCAGTCATGGGGAGTCCATGGCCTTGCCATTGATGCACCAATGGTATTGACACTATCTGTGGAGGTGGGTTTTTGTCTACAGCGTTCCCATTTGTTTATATAGCTGTATATATGGCGCACCTGGCCCGTGTTTATTATATGTATGTTTAGTCTAGAACTGGCATATGTATCTCTATTTTGAAGGGAGCGTATGGATGCATCCTAGGTACTTAGTTCATTTTCGATATATGCTTGTGAATGGACTTGAGTGTGTGCAATACACCCCATTTCACTTTTGGTACATCGAGCTAGCTACTCCATGTACAATTTGTTATATGATTTGTTGGGCATTTCATTTGATATTTATATCCACTTTATGTTCATTATTATGCTTTGATCACTTTCATGTTCCATATTCTGTTTAACATCTTGTTTAGCAAGTTCTATTGGATTCATTCGCTTATTCATTTCGTATACGCTTATTACCTTTCATTTGTTTATATTTGTTCATTGAGCGTTAGCTCAGCCGTATTTTCTTTTCCTGCGGCAGGTTATAAGCAGGATGTTGGGCATGGGTGTTGAGAGTAGAAGATAGAGCACCTACCTTTGATTAGATTCCATTATTGGGGTTATGATTGTAGACATTATGCTTTCGATATGTATTGTATTTAGATTATTGTTTGGATTATATTTCGTAAGTCCTTGTAATTCTTGACTTAGTATTTAAAAAGAAGTCTTCCGCTTGCGTTATTATGTTTTGATTGACACCATAATGTTACACTTAGGCCCTTTTCGGGTTGGGGTGTTACAAGAATAATTTACAGATCAAGTATTTTGTCGATGGTAATAGAGAGACCTCCTTCACAAACTGCAGTTCTGCTCTCAACTTTGATGGGTGGGACTTCATTGATCAACTTCATTGGAGATTTCTTGGTTGTGTCCTGTAAATTACAAGGAATGACCAGTTAGTTATGTCTCACATCTACATTTTGCAAAGACGACTAAACTAAATAACATATCAGCAGACTGGAGATGAAATATCATATATGGGATTCAAGCAACCTCTATAAATTCAATATCATATGGATAGGTAAAAGCGTCATACACAGCTCCGCAAAGAACATTTGAATCTTGAAAGGATGCTAACAAGTTTACTAGAAAAAGGCTGGTTCATTTTATATTTGATTAGCCATATGCAGCAGATGTATTAGTGGACTTTCTAAAATATATGGAAGTCAGGTTGGAATGGCTGTTTTCGCTGGTGTTTGATGTTCAACTCATGTGTGGAAGGTTTAAGCAATAAACATGATTTCTCATACTTGAAAACAAGCAATATCAAGAAAAACAATTAGACTGTAAAAACATTAGTCCAAAATGCAATCGAGATGTTGTATATTGGTAGCTCTTGAGGTATGACTTCAAAGAAAACGGTTTTGGCGGTCTTACATGCTTGCGATTGTGATGACGAAACCTAGAGCAATTTACAGGTAGTCTAGCTAAGTGCCTACATGAAATACGGAAGCCTCTTAGTAATTTTAAACCTGCAGATATATCTGAAGGCTTAAAAGACCCTGAATTAAACCTCAAAGAGGTAATATGGCATGAAAAAACAATTTATTTATAAAAAGTAGGAGTAACTTCTGTATAATACCGACCAAATAGCACATCCAACCCCCACCCAGAGTCAAATCCATCTCTAGCAGTTCTGTAATTATACACAACTCATCAAGTCATGTGCATTTCCACCACAAATCCATAATTGTATCAAATTACACTAAAAACAATAAATTATATGTCAAATTATACTAATAGCACAAAATTATTATCAAATATATTAAATTAAAACAAAAAGCCCAATCTGATGTCCAACTAAAATCGATTTTATAGCAAAATATACATACCTTGATTATCACTATTGTTTATCGATACCATTGTGGACACATTAGAAAGTGAGCTTAGCATTCACGATTGTGATTATGTTAATAACTGATTGATTTTGCAAACCCTAATTTGATTGAACATTGGGGAACGGAGAGAAAGTGTTGATTGAAGAAAAAGCGAGGTGTGTTTCTGTGTGGAGGGAAAAAGAAGAAGCTGGGTTTTATTATATAGGTTGTTAGGAATTAGGATTGTTGGGAACACGTTATTAGTTTTCAAGTATTGATCATTTTATGTAATAGGTTGCTTAGGCCTTTATGTTAGTTTTAAGGCTCTGCCTGTTTAGAAGGCCCATGGGCCGTGTCCTTTTATTTATTTAATTATGTTATTAATTAGGGCAACACCCTAATACTTGTAAGATACTATAAATACCCCCTCCCTTATAGGGAGAGGGTTGGTTGGTTAATTGTGATTATCATTTCATTATTATTAAGAAACCTTCCACTCTCTTTCTCTCTCTAACTTTCTCTCTCTAGAATTAAGGTAGCTTGTGTGATAATTCTTAGTAACAACAAGTGGTATCAATCGCCAAGGGGTAATTTAGGTTGTTTTAGATTAGATTTAGGAAGAAAATTTGAGATCGATATTGTTCATTCGTCATTTCTCCGAGTTAGGAGCAAAACTTCGAGTATCTCTTCGAGTTTCTAGTCTTCGAGTTAGAAGACTTCGAGAAACTCTTCTAGTAATCTTTGATTCTCCGAGTTAGGAGTTAAGATTGCTAATAAGTTTCATCCTTCGAGTAACTAAACTTCGAGTTTGGAGTTCAAGTTTCTCAGTCAGTTTGAACCTTCGAGTTAGAAGATAATTCTCCGACTACCTACTCTTCGAGTTAGAAGATAATTCTCCGAATACCTATTCTTCGAGTTAGAAGATAATTCTCCACGTACTTATTCTTCGAGTTAGAACATAATTCTCCGAGTACCTTTTCTTCGAGTTAGAAGATAATTCTCCGAGTACCTATTCTTCGAATTAGAAGCATATTTCTCCTAGAAAGGATTCTTCGAGTACCTATTCTTCAAGGATTTCTCCGAGTAAAGTTTCTTCGACTTAGTAAAGGATTATTTCTTCTAGATAGTCTTCGACTTAGCATTCTTAGAGAAAGGGTTATTTCTTCGAGTAAGGACGTTATTTTTTTACTTAGGATTTTCGTGGATTTTCTTCAAGTTCTTCTACGTTCAAACCTAATCTTCAACAACAACCTTCGTTATCCTTTAAAGATCCTACATCCACAAGTTACTTCAAGATGTCTCAACCACCGAACTATAACTACTTCTATAATCAACAACAACAGTATCGTCAACAACAACCATTTCAGCAATAGTATCCTCAACCACAGTATCAACCACAGTATCAGCAACAACACATCTTAATGCAGCAACATCAATTTCTTCCTCAGAAAAAAGTCCCTCAACAACCAATGCAGACTTACCAACTTCCTCCTAAACAACCTCACTGGTTTGACCAGATGTGCGAAGCAATCAGCAGTCAACAATCCAGACACGAAGCAGGATCACTAGATACACCACCAATGCTTACTCCGGGTAATTATGTACAGTGGTTAAGTCGATTTCTTCGGTTTATTGAGCTAAAGAAACCCCATGGAAAGTACTTAAATAAGGTAACATTGAAGGCCCATATCCAGTTCCTAGTCCAACGATTCTAGCAGATCCGAATCACATCCCTCCAAGAGAAGCAACAACAACTCCTATTCCTATTGCTCAGCTTACAACAGAACAAGTCCTTCAGCAAGAAGCAAATGAGTTAGCAATGTCTTACATACTCCAAGGAATTCAAAATCCTATCTTTCGCAGTATCGATGCATGTAACACCCCAACCCAGCAAGGGTTAAGATATCACGCTAATGGCTTCATATCAGATCAAACAAAACATACATTCAAAAGTAATACAAAGATTCTCAAAGGTTACAATTGAAATACTGAATACACAAGGATACAAAAGCTAAATACTAAGTCTGCAAATGCAATCCTTCCAATGACTTCTGCTTCAGAATAACTATCAAGGTCTTCTAAGTCCAAAAGTCTCTTCACTCTTACCCAACTTCCAACTAAAACCTGCCGCGGGAAAAGAAACGCGGCTGAGCTTAAAAAGCTCAGTGAACAGATACATATACAAAGCAATGATAACGAAACAGAAATATAATATGGAGCAATGGAAAATTCATAAGGTATAAGTAAGCAAAAGATTAGTAAGGGAAATATAGGATAGTCATCTACCACGAGCCCAGAAACTCAAAGTCATAATCTCAACATCATAATCTCAAAGTCATAGTCTCACAATCAGAGGGGATACCTCTCAGGCAACCAGATAATATGAGGGGTGTCCTCATGTATCACAATAGTGGAGTAGCTAGCTCCCAGAAAAATGTGAAAGGCGTGTATAGCACACAAGCACCAGTCACCTCAAAGTCATACTCAAAGTCATACTCAAAGTCATAGTTAAATCCACTAAACAAACAAATCTAGGATTGCAATCCATACGCCCCAAAACTCAAAGTCAATCTCAAAGTCAAGTAGCCATGGCAGATAATATAAAAGGGACGGTGTGAGAAATCACTCCCCCACACGGGAGTCATGCCAGTGGTGCATCACAGACATGGCCAGGTTACCTTCCTGGCTAGGAAAAACAGAAAATGGCTCGGGTATCAAACTAAGAGTCAGGTCTCAAAGTCATAACAAAAGGTCATATATCAAAAGGTGCATCTCAAAGTCATATCAAAAGTAATATCAAAGGTTCACTCAAAGGGAACATAGCAATGGCTTGGGAAATCTTAACTGAATCATAACTCAAAATCAATGTATAGAATATAAGAACCCTTACTGAAAAAGGGCAGAGTATCTGTACCTTATGACGAAAGCACAAACAGAAGCAAACACAGGATATGGGAACAGCTCAAAGTCTCTCCTTCTTCACACCTAAAGGAGTAGAAGGGGATTACAAATCATTCTTAATTATCTGCCTTTCCATTTTAAGTAACTTTCCATTTTAAGCAGGTTTCCAAATTTAGTAAGTTTCCATATTTGGCAATATTCAAATGATATGGAATAAGTTAAGTCATTTATTAGCTTATTATGGAGATAACATTCATTTTAACAAGTTATACAGATTTAAGATCAAACATGACAAGTTTTTCCTAGTTTAGGGTTACAAGTGTAAATTCATCAAAGTTCAAGGTTCACATTAGAAATATTATCATTATACCATTCAAACACTTAGGTTTTCCAGAATTACATATTTAGCCTTCAAGTTTCATAATTTACGATTTACACCCCTTAATTTATTAATTACAAATTAAACCTTATACTGATATAATTTACAATTTAATCCTCATCATACTTACATTACAAATCAAGTCCTTTTATTTCATCAATTTACAGAAAATAACCTTTAATATCAACATGTTACAAACAGCCCTTTAAAGTTTCGGTATTTACATATTTGATCCTTGTACTTATTAAAATGTAAAACAATCTCTATATTTAACCATAATTACATATTAAGCCCTTAAATACTCAAAATTACACATTTCGCCCTTCATAATATTATTTACTTCGAGAACCATCATGTTTCCAGAAATTACATTGTTAGTCCCTCATCTTAATTAAATTCCAATTCGACATAAACATAATTAACAATTTACATTTTATTTCCAAAACTTCCATATTTTACAAATAGCACCCTCAGGTTATATTTTATTCAAATTACCCTTGATATATAGAGTATTCCAAAAATGGTCCATGACTTTTAAAAATTACAAAACGCCCCCTTTAATTTTATAAAACCAATCGGTAAATACATTTTTATATCAAAATAAACCCTAATTATCCAAAACATTAAGAAATCATTCCAATATCATTAAACATCATTAAAAGTCTAGATCTAACCATGAAAACTCTAATTCGAATTGTTCTTAGGTTTTTCATGTTTTTCTTTATTTCTTTTTAGACCCGATATAAACAATATTCTACTAATCACGATTTCGACTCAAATAATTCAAAGGATCATTTTTCTCATGTTATATGAAGTATATAGAAGCCACGAAAATTATTCAAAAGGTTCAGAAAAGTCGCGTATATTTTATACCGAGTTTTTGTGTTTTTAGGGTTTCGACTCCAAAAATTATCATACAATCGAATCAAGCCATGATAATTCGAACAACCATTTTTATAGACTTGTTTGATGACCAAAGAACTCAGGAAAATTATAATAAGAACCCAAAAAAATCGTATTATATATTTTACCTAATTAAACCGTTTTTACCCATTATAATTCGTACGATGTAAAAATCCTTGCATGAATCGAGTTTAACAATTTTTATGAGTTATAAGTGATGAAAGGGACCTAAGAAAAATACCAGATCAAATTAAGAACGTGCGAATGAGTCACGACGAATTTAGCCTTGGCGGATGAGTTTTTCGAACCATAAATGCCTAGCGATCAAACGAGCACCTCCACAACTCCAAAACTATTTTTATATACTCCTTTAGATGATGATCTAACCCAGAAAAATGTTCCTTGAATTTCTTGGTGGCCGGATATGGTGGTACGAATTTTGTGTGTGAGTTTAGGTTTCTCGGTATTATTATTTAGGTAAAAAAAAATGTGTTTGTTACATAATAATGGGATTGTACCGTGATTTAAGGGGAGGGCATGGCTGGCAATCACGAAAATTATGCTCCGAAATCAATTACATAGTTTCCTTAATTAAATTTTGCATTTTAAATGGTTTTTAAAGATAATTATAAGGTTTAAATAAAATAATAATATTCATTATAATTTTCGGTACATATTGTGTGTCACAAATAATTTTAGTACTTCCCAAAATCTCAAATGTAGCATTAGAAATAATTTTACTTCATATCTTGATCATCTCCCGAAGTTTGGAATTTATTTGGCATTTCATAAGCTTTTTATTCAAAGTTTAAGATTGTAGGGGCATTTTGGTCTTTTTACACGTTTTCAGATTTTTAGGTGTTACAACTTCTTCCCCTCTAAAAAAAATTTTCGTCCTCGAAAATGGAAGTGAGACGAAACGGAAAGCATAACGGACCGCGAACGGAAAATGTGAATGATTAGTTCCGGTTCCTTCAGAAAGGACATACCATACTGAATCCCGATCGAAAGGATGACATACCAAATGGAATAAACGATAATCGTCATCTCCTGAGAGAGATACAGGAATTACGTAGGATTTGACGGGTATGCCGCCTATAGGATTTGATTAAACAAATCAGATGAAAGCGTAACAAATCGCAGAAGATATGAGGATGATAAATATGCTTACCTCCTCAGATTTTCAAATAGTCTCGTCTTTAATGTAACCTTTCAGAGGTATTCTCATAAACAGACAGGTCTTGTTTTCTCAAAATCCAAAATCTCACATCTTAATTCATAACAGATCATCTTGATCAGATTCATCGAATGCGAAACTTATATATAGCAAAACATAGATGTGCTCCTTCATAGTAACAGATCGAATCCATACAGACAGGAAACAGATTGTTTGATAACATCAATTGGCAGAAAGCTCTACAACAGAACCTAAGATTCTTATCGGAAGTACAGAGGTCGGCAAAAGCGTGTCGAGAATCCAGACGTATCAACTCGCAAAACGGTGAAGGCAGATTTAAGCGCAAAGGCAGAGCGAATCCTAACGTCTCAATCAGATATCAGAATTTCTAAGGTTCTAAGGCACTTCTCAAAATATCCTATGCCCACAACAAGTGCACGTTATATGATGTAAGTATTATCACGTTGGCCAGACGTCATAATACTGGCATCATATAACTATGCCCTCATGATGGTCATATTTTATCTCAAGTCGAAATCAAAACCACCTATCTTAATCCACCTAGTACTTCTACAGTCTCAGAGGTCAACCAGATCAAATGACATAGTCAAGAGAGAAAAACAAACAATTCGCATGCGTATCAAAATCCCAGGTTGCCAACTAAAATGAGGTACGCCGTCACAGACACCACATCTTCCACAATTTACCAAAATCTCTCAAAACAAGCCACCATCGAACATACGAAAATAGACACAAACTGAAATGCTTCTAGGGAACTTAGACCATGAGAGGATCTTTTAACGATATAACGAAACTTAAGAGGGTCAACAAAATGAAAGTTAGTCGCTAAGAACTTCGATCTTCATAGAATCAATTCTTCCAAATATGAAAGGTCTATTTCAAAACTCCGTTCATTCAACACATCCAATCTCTTCCAGTCCGGTAATTCTGTCTTCGTCTGTCTATCAATCGGGAGTGAAACCACAATCGGGAACTGGTGTCTGGTTCATCGAGCCTCCTGCATTTCTTCTTGGAATGTGATGGAGTGTTGTGGATTTCTGGCACGATCTTTCAGTCTCTCCATCATCCAGTCTACTTCCGCTCTCAATTCATCTTAGTACAACCAAGATAAATAGGGAAGTGAGACTGTACGTCTTCATCAGCTCCAGGTTCGCCATCTTGACTAGGTCTTCTGCATCGCCCACACTTCTGTATTGAAAGGAATGTCTTCACTCTTCAGGGTAGCCTCCGTTGTTGTCAACTCCAGGTCAGGCAAAGAACACCGTTGTCTCAACAAACATCAGTCTCTCAGAATACACAAATGATCGTCAATTCCTAACAAGGTGCAAAAATGATTTTCATGTTCTTCCTCGTCTCCGAATGTACCATTAAGTCATACAATGACCATATGCCCAGTACTCATGAGAAACTATCATCTATCAACTTCACAAAATCGTCAGAGCTTTAGCTAATACTATTAGCGTCACTAACCGTCATAGCAGTCGTTTACGAATACGGAAGGCGATTTCAAGAATAAAATCAATTCATCAGAAAGGAAGCTTCGCGCTCTGAATTTAAACAAAACACATAGCCGTTCCAGGGTGGAGGAATATTGGCTCCTAACAGTAATACGGTTCAGCTTCCATACATATTTCCAGTTACCATCCTTCTTTATCGCGAACAAAACTAAAACATGCCCAGAAGATACACTTAAGTAAACTCACTTCCTGGTCTTCGGTTGCTGCCCTTCCCTTTTTTTTCTTTTTTTTTTTTTTTTTTTTTTTTTTCAATCAATTGGTATGATCCGAAAGACATCTTCGTTTAGTGACTAGAAATCTCTCGGTATCATGTCACTCCTATTTCATGCTTCGGTGGATAGTTTGGTGGTTCGACTAGTAATTAACTTCAGAAAGCGCAGGGCGTCGAGTAACGTTTCAAGATAGGGTTTACGATAGTCAATACGCCAAAGTTTTCTCGTTCTTCTTCACAAGCTGACAGAGTATCCAAAACGAAACACTGAGGTGAACAAAATCATTTTCCATCCTCTTCTCCAATTTCTCAACTTCTATGGCATCATGGTCCGTCAACTGGGATTGGTTCAAATTTCATTTTACTTCACAAACATGAGGAAAAACCCCAAAGTCCCATCGGAGGACACCAGAAAATTTGTACAACAAAACTTCCAATGCCAAAGTTTTTAAGGATGGATAATAGGTGTTAGGAGACAATCGACAATTCATGAGATTGAGGTAAAGGTTTCTATAGCGGCGTTAAGCTTAACAGATTCGAGTGGTTAAAGGTTATCATAACGAAAGTGGGATGAAACATATTACTAAAGGTCACAAATCAGATACAGTAGTCCCTGGCAGCGTATGAGGGCCAGCCGATTCACAACTTAAAAACCTCATAATCGAATATGTTAAAAGTGAACGGATTCGTAGGATGAGTACGGTCGCTAAGCCAGACGGATAGTTCATAACTCAGGGTTAAGTACACGGTTCATCAAAGTGTCGAGGCAGATGAGCGAACAGTTCAAGGTGTTGAAGTCTTGTTTGGCTAGTTAGCATAAGTGTCAGGTAGGTTATGAGTTATTGGTAGTACGAACCTAGTATAACTGTCTAAAGTAAGGCGTATGAAATATCGGTAATCTGCATCATCATGCTCAGTTAACAATTTCACATTGAGACAAAATTATCGTCACAGTCCATGGCTAATAATCACCAGAGTCCTCATAGGAGTAGTAATGGACTTGCAAGGACAGAGTACATATTTATCCAACACAGAAATCAATTAATAGAATGTGTCAAACACATTTGGATTAAATGACCGTCTGACCGGTCAGAGGAGTATCAAACTGCTTATCCAACAGGTCGGAAGTGAAGAACCAAAATCAAGTAGAATTAGCAAAAGTTTAGTAGTCGAAAATCATGGTAAGGAGTTCAGAATCGTCTTCAAACACCAAAATGAAACATAGGAGGGTAGTCGTCAATGACCAATCCACTTATCCTTTATCAGAATAAAAATCAAAGTTAACTATTCAGTGAAAGCAGATCGGCAACGCAAAACTTATCGTTCAAAAGTGAGAGAAAAGCATTCTTATATTCGTGATTAAAAACACCACCAGGCTTCTCATGGTAATGGAGATATTCAAGATGAACTCAGATAGGGTCAGAAGGTTCATAGATTATCAAAAGTAATTAACAAAATGTATCAAGTAGGTCATTGTCATGGAAATTCTCAGAATACTCGAAGAGACATCAAAATGATCAACAAAAGAATCAGAGGTCGGAATCGGAATCTTAGGTGGCGTTAAGTGTAAATTTTCAATCTCCAAAAGTGATCTCCATAAACATGCATGAATCAGAGTGATGCGGAAACAATCATACTTAAACAAAAGCCTTATAGTCTACCTATTCCTCACTGGTCAAAACTTAAGTTCCTATAGGTGAATCCTAAAGCAAATCTTAAAGGTTAGCTTATGAGCGCCTACAGTGGAAACTTAGTGGTCCTAACTTACACAGGTCAAGGGTAAATGTATTACGAGTCGCAGCCTGTCGCTCTGATACCATAATTGTAACACCCCAATTGGAAACTTAGTGGTCCAAACTTACACAGGTCAAGGGTAAATGTATTACGAGTCGCAGCCTGTCGCTCTGATACCATAATTGTAACACCCCAACCCGGCAAGGGTTAAGATATCACGATAATGGCTTCATATCAGATCAAACAAAACATACATTCAAAAGTAATACAAAGATTCTCAAAGGTTACAATTGAAATACTGAATACACAAGGATACAAAAGCTAAATACTAAGTCTGCAAATGCAATCCTTCCAATGACTTCTACTTCAGAATAACTATCAAGGTCTTCTAAGTCCAAAAGTCTCTTCACTCTTACCCAACTTCCAACTAAAACCTGCCGCGGGAAAAGAAACGCGGCTGAGCTTAAAAAGCTCAGTGAACAGATACATATACAAAGCAATGATAACGAAACAGAAATATAATATGGAGCAATGGAAAAGTCATAAGGTATAAGTAAGCAAAAGATTAGTAAGGGAAATATAGGATAGTCATCTACCACGAGCCCAGAAACTCAAAGTCATAATCTCAACATCATAATCTCAAAGTCATAGTCTCACAATCAGAGGGGATACCTCTCAGGCAACCAGATAATATGAGGGGTGTCCTCATGTATCACAATAGTGGAGTAGCTAGCTCCCAGAAAAATGTGAAAGGCGTGTATAGCACACAAGCACCAGTCACCTCAAAGTCATACTCAAAGTCATACTCAAAGTCATAGTTAAATCCACTAAACAAACAAATCTAGGATTGCAATCCATACGCCCCAAAACTCAAAGTCAATCTCAAAGTCAAGTAGCCATGGCAGATAATATAAAAGGGACGGTGTGAGAAATCACTCCCCCACACGGGAGTCATGCCAGTGGTGCATCACAGACATGGCCAGGTTACCTTCCTGGCTAGGAAACACAGAAAATGGCTCGGGTATCAAACTAAGAGTCAGGTCTCAAAGTCATAACAAAAGGTCATATATCAAAAGGTGCATCTCAAAGTCATATCAAAAGTAATATCAAAGGTTCACTCAAAGGGAACATAGCAATGGCTTGGGAAATCTTAACTGAATCATAACTCAAAATCAATGTATAGAATATAAGAACCCTTACTGAAAAAGGGCAGAGTATCTGTACCTTATGACGAAAGCACAAACAAAAACAAACACAGGATATGGGAACAGCTCAAAGTCTCTCCTTCTTCACACCTAAAGGAGTAGAAGGGGATTACAAATCATTCTTAATTATCTGCCTTTCCATTTTAAGTAACTTTCCATTTTAAGCAGGTTTCCAAATTTAGTAAGTTTCCATATTTGGCAATATTCAAATGATATGGAATAAGTTAAGTCATTTATTAGCTTATTATGGAGATAACATTCATTTTAACAAGTTATACAGATTTAAGATCAAACATGACAAGTTTTTCATAGTTTAGGGTTACAAGTGTAAATTCATCAAAGTTCAAGGTTCACATTAGAAATATTATCATTATACCATTCAAACACTTAGGTTTTCCAGAATTACATATTTAGCCTTCAAGTTTCATAATTTACGATTTACACCCCTTTAATTTATTAATTACAAATTAAACCTTATACTGATATAATTTACAATTTAATCCTCATCATACTTACATTACAAATCAAGTCCTTTTATTTCATCAATTTACAGAAAATAACCTTTAATATTAACATGTTACAAACAGCCCTTTAAAGTTTCGGTATTTACATATTTGATCCTTGTACTTATTAAAATGTAAAACAATTTCTATATTTAACCATAATTACATATTAAGCCCTTAAATACTCAAAATTACACATTTCGCCCTTCATAATATTATTTACTTCGAGAACCATCATGTTTCCAGAAATTACATTGTTAGTCCCTCATCTTAATTAAATTCCAATTCGACATAAACATAATTAACAATTTACATTTTATTTCCAAAACTTCCATATTTTACAAATAGCACCCTCATGTTATATTTTATTCAAATTACCCTTGATATATAGAGTATTCCAAAAATGGTCCATGACTTTTAAAAATTACGAAACTCCCCCTTTAATTTTATAAAACCAATCGGTAAATACATTTTTATATCAAAATAAACCCTAATTATCCAAAACATTAAGAAATCATTCCAATATCATTAAACATCATTAAAAGTCCAGATCTAACCATGAAAACTCTAATTCAAATTTTTCTTAGGTTTTTCATATTTTTCTTTATTTCTTTTTAGACCCGATATAAACAATATTCTACTAATCACGATTTTGACTCAAATAATTCAAAGGATCATTTTTCTCATGTTATATGAAGTATATAGAAGCCACGAAAATTATTCAAAAGGTTCAGGAAAGTCGCGTATATTTTATACCGAGTTTTTGTGTTTTTAGGGTTTCGACTCCAAAAATTATCATACAATCGAATCAAGCCATGACAATTCGAACAACCATTTTTCTAGACTTGTTTGATGACCAAAGAACTCAGTAAAATTATAATAAGAACCCAGAAAAATCGTATTATATATTTTACCTAATTAAACCGTTTTTACCCATTATAATTCGTACGATGTAAAAATCCTTGCATGAATCGAGTTTAACAATTTTTATGAGTTATAAGTGATGAAAGGGACCTAAGAAAAATACCAGATCGAATTATGAACGTGCGAATGAGTCACAACGAATTTAGCCTTGGCGGATGAGTTTTTCGAACCATAAATGCCTAGCGATCAAACGAGCACCTCCACAACTCCAAAACTATTTTTCTCTACTCCTTTAGATGATGATCTAACCCAAAAAAATGTTCCTTGAATTTCTTGGTGGCCGGATATGGTGGTACGAATTTTGTGTGAGTTTAGGTTTCTCGGTATTATTATTTAGGTAAAAAAATGTGTTTGTTACATAATAATGGGATTGTACCGTGATTTAAGGGGAGGGCATGGCTGGCAATCACGAAAATTATGCTCCAAAATCAATTACATAGTTTCCTTAATTAAATTTTGCATTTTAAATGGTTTTTAAAGATAATTATAAGGTTTAAATAAAATAATAATATTCATTATAATTTTCGGTACATATTGTGTGTCACAAATAATTTTAGTACTTCCCAAAATCTCAAATGTAGCATTAGAAATAATTTTACTTCACATCTTGATCATCTCCCGAAGTTTGGAATTTATTTGGCATTTCATAAGCTTTTTATTCGAAGTTTAAGATTGTAGGGGCATTTTGGTCTTTTTACACGTTTTCAGATTTTTAGGTGTTACAATGCACAAAAGACATGTGGGAACATGTACATCTACTCATGGAAGGAACAGAGTTAAATCAGGAGGATATGGAATCTAAGCTTTATCTGGAATATACTATGTTTATGATTGAGGCCGGGGAATCCTTAGAGTCGTACTACCACAGGTTTACCAACATAATCAATGACTTGGACCGTCACAACATTGTACTCCCAAGGATTGCTGTGAATACTAAATTCCTGAGTTGACTTGGACCGGATTGGCAGAAGTATGTCACGTTTGTTTGATAAGCTAAGAATCTACACAACGCCTCGTATGGGTTGCTGTATGATTATTTGAAGCATCACCAATCAGAAGTTGACAAAGACAGGGTAGCACGAGGAGGTTACTCACCATCATAGACTCTAAATTCACTTGCTTTGATTGCTCAGTCTCACTTTGCACCACAACCAAATCAGAGTTATGTTCAATCTCAACATTCTTCACCTTGTTGGGAATTATATTTGAGTTGATAAGACAAAATAATGAAAGATGAGGGACTTATGGAGACAAAGGAGGAAACTTCACAAAAGGAAAAGATTACTACGAGATCTTTTATATTTTTAGTATATATCCTTTGTAACCCTAGTATCTCTATTATATAAAGAGATACATGGATTGATTATTAGTGTGTGTGTCAAGATGTAGACGTCTAAGAATGGTGTAGGTTGTGGCAAGGCATCGAGTTCCTACAACGGATGCCTAGGTTTTGTATTGTTAGTGTTAGGAGATGATGGCAAAGAACCTTAGTGATAATAATAATATTCTTTATGATTATCCGTTGTGCTTATTATTATCATTGTGTTAATTGTTTATCCTAGATCAAGGTCTAAACAACCTAGAGTCCAAAACGGTCCAAGAACTTATTTGATGATGGCGTACATAAGTTCTACACAACATCCTAACCACATGCAAGTAATGCATGGGATGTTTAATGCTAACCATTTTGGACCCATGAGATATTGGGGACCAAATGTTTGAATGTTTGTCTTATGCAATAGATATGCTTGGGAATTGACTTGGAGCCTGACGAATGGGTCAAGGATAGTGGATGCACTAACCACATGACGGGCAACCGAAGCCTATTCTCATCATACAAGGCATACAACGGAGGTAATGTCACTTTCGGTAGCAAACTCAAGGGCAACATTATAGGCAAAGGTACGATTACTCAAGACTCTCTCACTATTAGAAATGTTGAGCACGTAGATAATTTAGGATTTAACTTACTTAGCATTAGTCAAATGGTAGAGTTATATTCTCCGAATAGGGTAGTGAGA
Organism: Artemisia tridentata subsp. tridentata; assembly: GCA_021014915.2. NCBI lineage: Eukaryota > Viridiplantae > Streptophyta > Magnoliopsida > Asterales > Asteraceae > Artemisia > Artemisia tridentata. The sequence goes on from CP139505.1 coordinate 72,365,028, forward strand.
TTATTAAGAATGGCAAAACCATAGGCAAAGGAGTTAGGAAAAATGGCTTATTTGTCATGAAGTTAGGAAATAAGCCTCAAGATAAGATTTGTCTAGCAACCATAGATGATAATACCACTTTGTGGCATAGGAGACTAGGTCATGCCAATATGCGTTTAATACAATCATTGGCATCTAAGGAACTAGTTAGAAACTTACCTAGGATTAAGTTTGACAAACACTTTTGTGACGCTTGTAAAGTTGGAAAACAAGCTCATTCTAGTCACAAAGCTAAGAATATGGTCTCAACCTCTAGATGCCTAGAACTTCTTCACATGGACTTATTCGGTCCATCCGCCGTACGGAGCTACGGAGGGAATCACTACACCTTAGTAATAGTTGATGACTATTCTAGGTATACTTGGACTAGGTTTCTTAAGAATAAGACACAAGCTTTTGAGGAATTTGAAATCTTTAGTAAGAAAGTTCAAAATCAACTAGGATGTACAATAGTTTCTATTAGGACGGATCATGGTCGGGAATTTGATAATGAAGTGCAATTCGGAGCATATTATGATGCTAATGGTATTACTCACAATTTCTCAGCTCCACGCACTCCTCAATCAAATGGGGTAGTTGAGCGGAAAAATCGTACTCTACAAGAAATGAGTAGAACGATGTTGAATGAACAATCAATTCCGCAAAAGTTTTGGTGTAACGCGGTGGACACCTCAACTTACATTCTTAATAGGATTCTAATTAGACCTATCTTAGGAAAAACCCCATATGAAATCATGAAAGGTAGAAAACCTACTCTTGATTACTTTAGAGTGTTTGGAAGCAAGTGCTTCATACTAAACAATAAAGATTATCTCACCAAGTTTGACCCAAAGTCTTACGAAGGTGTATTCCTAGGTTACTCCCAAAATAGTAAAGCCTATGTTGTCCTAAATAGAGAAACCATGAAAGTCGAAGAATCACTCAACGTGACATTCGATGAAAGTCCTCCACAAACTAAGATATCACCATTGATGGATGATGACTTAGATGAGGACGAAGCCATTAAGGTTAATGGCAAAAAAACCTTAAAAGACGACATTGAGGATGAAATAGTTGAAGTTGACGAAATTGTCAACATTAAGGAATCTAAAAACCATCCTATTGAAAATGTCATAGGTAACCTAAACCAAAGAACCCTTAGGTCACAAGCACAAAACAAAAGTAATTTCTTTTGTTTCATATCAACCGTAGAACCTAAGAATGTAGGTGAAGCAATTAAGGATGAAAGTTGGATAGTTGCTATGCAAGAAGAACTTAATCAATTCACCGCAAACCAAGTTTGGGATTTAGTACCTCTTCCTAAAAATCAAACAATCATAGGAACTAAGTGGGTGTTTAGGAATAAACTCGACGAAAATGGCGTCGTAGTTAGGAATAAGGCAAGGTTGGTAGCACAAGGCTATAACCAACAAGAGGGAATAGATTATGATGAAACCTATGCACCCGTAGCTAGATTAGAATCAATTAGAATACTCCTTGCCTATGCTTGTGCCTTAGACTTTAAACTATACCAAATGGACGTGAAGAGTGCGTTCCTTAATGGTTATATCAACGAGGAGGTGTATGTTGCACAACCTCCGGGATTTGATGAACTCAAATAAGTACATTTTATTATCATCATTTATCCTATTTATTTGACTTGTTTTATTATATTATCTGATGCGTGCGATGTGTCGTTGCGGTTTAGCAGTATTAATGCCTACTCAAGTTTTAAATTTATATTTAGCCGACTTATCAATAACACACACACTTAACGAGCAGTGTACCCGGTCAGTATGAATATAATGGTAAGTAGAGTGTCGATCACTAAGAGTGGAACGTATTATCTAGTTATTCTAATCAGTATTTTAATATATTAAGTTAGCTATACAATCTAATCTAACGCAAGGGGGTTCAGCCTGAGAGACTGGCACGATTTGATTGTAATTAAATAATAAACTAAACCAATAGGCACGAATCAGCGAATAGCACACACGTACACAGATAAATACTCGAGACAATAAGAGGGCTGTCCTTATGATAAGTAGTTTGTCACTTGTTTTATTGCTAGTGTTATATGAAGTGTATAGTTCGATGCAACGCACCGAGATTAAGTCCTTTCTCGTTGGTTCTAATCTTATCGGCGAGTAAACCCTTAATGATTACTTATGACTATCCTATTTATCTTTCTCCTACTTTTCTACAGACCATAGAATGCATAGGCGATCTAATAAATAGGCGAGGGCAGAGGCATGGCGACCCGATCAACGCTCAGCTAGACACAGAGGTTATCAATGCACTAATAAAAGTCACCAAAGACATCAACATATAAACTTTAATTAATGAGAAAGCAGTTTTAAGGGAGTGCAATCTTTCCGTTGTCACATTACACAAGCCACCAATCTTGATGAATTAAAGTTTACTAACACAATAAAACAAAACTACTTAATGAATTAAACACATTCAGCACCTTCTTACAGCTCTTATATCTTTGATTTGAGTGTGTCTTGTGCTCGCTATTCGACTGAATTCGTCCTTGGTTTCTGTACTTCGGTCTTCGTATATAATATATGTCTCACGGAATTCGTCTGGTCTTGGGGTATTTATAGTTTCTGTCTGAGGGTAAGATGCGGCGCATCTAGTAAGTAGATGCGGCGCATTTACTTAACTTCGCGTGGGGTCCAAGATTATAATATTCAGGAATATTCGTACACCGCCAGAAGATGCGGCGTAACTCCATTCTAGGATGCGGCGCATGTCCTCTTGTATCTTGGATCGTATCTGGTGAGATCTTGATAGCGATGCGCCGTATGTGATAAGCAAGATGCGGTGCATATGGAGCAGATTAGTCTTGATCTTGTACATTTCAGTAGACTCTTAACTTCTTGCGTGTTTTGCCCCATAATTAGTCTAAAATCGCCAAGTTTCACCAAATGCTTGTTTTCAACTGAGAATTACAAAAGTAAACGATTAAGTATCAATCCTCATACATAAAATAATAAAACAAGTCAAATTAATAGGATAAATGATAGTAATAAAATGTACTTATTTGAGTTCATCATTATCCATGAGAATCGATACATTAATGTTTACTTTAGTAATTCTCAGGTAAAAACAAGCATTATGTGAAACTTGACGATTTTGGACTAATTATGGAGCAAAACAAGCAAGATGTCAAAAGCCTACTGAAATCCAGAAGATCAAGCTCGTTCTACTCCAGATACGCCGCAACATACTTCTAACATACGGCGTATCACTATCAAGATTTCACAAGTTACAATCCAAGTACATGCGCCGCATACAAAGATCAAGATACGCCGCATCTAAAGACGGTGTACGAATATTCCTGAATATATTAATCTTGGACCCCACGCAAAGTTAAGTCAATGCGCCGCATCTATCAACTCTATGCGCCGCATCGACCCCTCAGACAGAAACTATAAATACCCCAAGGACAGACGAATTTGGAGAGTTTTTTAGGAGAGCTTAACTCAGAGACCGAAGACCATAAAACCCTAGAGCCGAATTCAGACGACCAAGCAGCACAAGGCACACCTTAAACGAAGATACAAGAGCTGTAAGAAGGTCCTGCATGTATTCAATTCATTAAGTAGTTTTGTTTTATTGTAATAGTACACTTTAATTCATCAGGATTGATGGGCTTGTGTCATGTGACTACGAAAAATCATGCACTCCCCTTAATATTGCTTTCCCATTAATTAAAGTTTATATGTTGATGTCTTTGGTGACTTTTATTAGTGCATTGATAACCTCTGTGTCTAGCTGAGCATTTGATGAGGCGAAAAGTGTACCGCTTTTAAGGGGTCATTTAAGCCCGAAATCGTATTTATTTGATCAAATATTGCCCTAAATCGTTCCTTTTGTCATTTTAGGTACTTTTGAGGAGAAATCTGGAAAAGGAGGCATTTTGGACGTTTTTGGAGCATTAAAGTGAAGAAAACGGCAAAGTCTCAAGAATCGGCTAAAAGTTACTCTTGACGGCGTCAGACTTTACTCTGGACGGCGTCATGCCTTGGCAAGAAAAGTTGGATGTGAAATTTACTCATGACGGGCCAGTGAGTTAGCATGAGAATTCTGACGGCGTCACGCTTTAACTTGATCAAGGGCGTCACGGCTTAAATCATAAGGGGACGGCGTCACGTTCATTGTTAGACGGCGTCAAGCCTTGATAAGCCAGAATGGATTTTTGAAGAGCTAAAGAGGGACGGCGTCAAGAAGGTCACCCGGGAACCCTAAAAGCGGCGAGGTGACGGCGTCACAATGCATAAGGTGACGCCGTCAGATCCAAAAATCTATATATAGTTTTCTAATTTTTTGTCATTAGGGAGAGCTTAGTGTGTGGAATTTTGGGATAAAACCCTAAGACGATTTTAGCTATTTTTTCAGGGCTTTTTGCCTTGAGATCTTCCATGTTTCATTGAAAGATAAGTTATCAATTAATCATTCAATATGTCTATGTGTTGTTTGATTCTATCTTATGCTTGTCTTTTGTTTAACATGTTAGGCTAAATTTATCTTGTGTTTGCTTAGATCTAATGAAACCTAGCTATTGATTATTGGTTGTTAGTGTGTTATTAGTTGTATTGGATGATTGTTTATCTATGTTAGGCTTAAGAAAACTGGCTAACTTCCTATTCGGTAACTTGCTTGAACGTCTTAAGAAACATGAACCAAATGCGTACTAAAGGTTTTTATGGTTGTATTTAATGCACAAGCGAATTCTAGTGATCCCATGTTAGGAGCTTCCTAGCCGGCTCGACATAGGAGTGAAGTAGGAGCTTGTAGAGTTGGGGAAGTAAGTACGCCACCCCACGAATGGTATTAAGGAATACACCCGTCATCCACGCGACTAATACACACTAATTAACCGGTAAAAGATAGTTAGGGAGTAAGGAAATCTAAGTAAACACATTTCTCTACACATAAGTTTCTCACCACATTTCATTTTTGTTATTTTATTTTATTTGCATTCGTAGTAATTTGGGTTAGTTGACTAGCAACTAATTCCGCCCACTCCTTCAAAACCGAGATTTTATTTGCTTTCATAAAATTATAAAAACATAAAAAAGAATCTTCCTCAACCCTTAGACCTAATTAGAGTAGCCTTTCATACCTAACGAACACTATTCCCTGTGGAGAACGATCAATCCCCCGTACTTACCACTACACTATACTACATCGGTCAGGTACACTGCCTGGTGGGGTTGTAAGCCTCTTGAGATCCCTCGAGAGGTAAAACCTGTTGTAAGGTTACAAAACCACGCAATCAGCATTGCTTGGGTCGCCATGCCCCTTCCTCGCCTATTTGTTTTAGCGTCTCTTGAATAAATAGGATAGACATAAGTAATCATTAAGGGTTTACTCGCCGATAAGATTAGAGCCAACGAGAAAGGTTTAATTACATACACTTTATATAAAACTAGCAATAAAACAAGTGACAAGCTAATTAATTATCAGGACAGGTCTTCTTATTGTCTCAAGTATCTATCTGTGTACGTGTGTGCTAATCGTTGATTCGTGCTCATTAGTTTAGTTTACTATTTAATCATAACCAAACCGTGCCAGTCTCTCAGGCTGAACCCCCTTGCGTTAGATTAGGTTGTATAGCTAACTTAGGATATTAAAATACTGATTAGAATAACTAGATAATACGTTCCACTCTTAGTGATCGACACTCTACTTACCATTATATTCATACTGACCGGGTACACTGCTCGTTAAGTGTGTGTGTTATTGATAAGTCGGCTAAATATAAATTTAAAACTTGAGTAGGCATTAATACTGCTAAACCGCAACGACACGCACGCGCATCAAGTTTTTGGCGCCGCTGCCGGGGAGTGAATTATTATTATCTGTTAATTTGATTAGTATTTTAATTAGTTTTTTTTTTATTTAGATTCTAACCGCTAACCCTGTTATATATTAGATAGATTGCATTCATTGTATAATTTGCATATTTTCTGTTTTTGTGTGTTTTTTGTTTTCTGTAATTTTTGTTTCTTTTTGTTTAATTTTATTTTTGTTTTTCTTTTCTGTATTTATCTGCATTCTGCTATCGTTGTATTGTGCTGATACAAACGATACGGCGCATCTGTTTTCACAGATACGGCGTATTGCGTTTAATTTTTATAAAATACAACGCGTTTAATAAATTCGAGTACGACGCATCTTTCCCAAGATACGGCGTATTCTGTTTTTAATAAGAAATTTTTCTAAACCCTAACGCCATACGACGCATCTATTTTAACAGATACGGCGTATTTTCTATTTAAATTAAAAACAGTTTTTCGAATTATTAAACAGTAGCGACGCATCGATCTTTATCGATACGGCGCATCTACTGAATCAAAAATCAAGTATTTTTGAAACGTAATGAAAATACGGCGCATTATCTTTTGTTAATCCGACGCATTTAATTTTAATAAATATAATCGATTTTTGATAATTTAAACTTGATACGGCGCATTCTTATTCATAAGCGGCTTATCTGTTTTCTGAATAAAAGTCTGATTAAATTTTAACGTAATAAGATACGGCGTTTCCAACTTTTTGGATACGGCGCATCGTCCGCAGATATCAGTCATTTTTATTCTTTATATTCGTTTCTAAATTCATTAATTTCTCTTCTAGCAAACAGATCCTACTGATGATTCTACCTATGATGACAGGTTTTGCTATGGAAGATATGTCAATGAACGGATATCTTGCTAAGGAACTTATGAAAGATAAGCACAATGAAAAGTCCCGCACCAAAAAGCCGTTAATTCTGGAAAGTGATGACGAGTGTGATAACTATGAAGTTAGCTTGAGCAAGTTCCCTGCATTAAGCATTACTAAAAGCTCAGAATTGGAAAAGGAACTCTTGCTTTCGGATTCATTCGAAAATTTCGATGCCATTACTTGCAACTTACCTACGATCGATGCTTTACTCAAATCCGTATCTCATACCATCATGCCCGTCTACTCAGTGGAAGTTTATGAAGATGTCAACTTCAATGTACTCACGATTGATGCCGATTTATTTTCTTGGAAAACCCCTCTTGAAGCTACTTATATGGAATTCAAACGCTTATGCAATATTGAAGATGGGATATTCTCTTATGATTTACTAATGAGCTACACTAAAGATGAATTGTTACTCTTATGGCCTATCATTGAATCTAAAGGATTAACTTGGACGACTATCGAAGAAAAATATGGGAAATTCCAAATTGAATACATGAACTCCGCAAATGCGGTCAACAAATCGAGCAACAAAAGCTATGGTAGAGGAAATATCCAACCTATACAAACTCCTTATATGCCTTATTCCGAACAGTATTGGGGATTAGATAAAAGCAATCTGGATGATGAAAGAATTTATGCTAAATCGGAGATACTGTTTCATAAAAAGTTGGTAAGGTTGATGGATATCTCTTTAGAAGAATGGCTTGAACTTAAATTCGGTGATCCCAAATGTGCTCCTACGAATGAAGTCAAACGGATTGTGACTTCATGGTTGACACGAAGTTTTAAAGAACAATTTAATGAGTTCATGGAGATAAGGAGGAAAATGATTGGTAATACTAGCTTTGACATTAACTACGATCCTAACAATGCTGATTTTTCAAATTGGTTAGCTAGTAAGTTCAATAACCATAAGATCATGGACCGAGCTACTAAAGATGTGTTATGGGTATATTGGATGAGAGGGGAAGATGAGGAAGTAGATAGCAACAATGGATCATCACATGAAGATTCAACGATCGAGGAAGGCATTGAAGAATTATTCAGCATAGACGTTGATGTGTTCAATTATGAGACACCCTTGTGCAAACAATTCAAAGAATTTAATTACCTTCTTCAAATCGACGCTGATGTGCTAACTGGAGATCTACCAGGATTCAAAACCTATGATGAATTCAAAAACACCTGGTACTACGAATGGAATGACCAGATACCATGGGTTTGGGATAAACCATGGGAATTTGGGCATATTAATCACACTTGTAAACCTTTCCGTTTCAAGGATGGAAGTAGTGAATGGCCAACCTGTGATTGGAAGGATGATGGAACCTGCAATGGGGGAAGTATAATTGGAATAAAACGAGTTGGAAACGATGTATACTTTGAAGACTATGATTGGTATGAAAAAGTTGAAGACTCCCCACGTAGAGCAGAGGCTTTGCAAGAAAAAGGTAGAATCGAATACTTAAAAGAACTAAAGGGGGCATCGAATACTACTTTCTGGGAATGGGTGCATAGAAGATGTGATGATTACACAAGGCTTAATCGACGCTTACAATGGGAATTGAAAAGAAAGTGGGACGAGACTCAAGATTATTATCAATCCATTAACTTGGTTAATTATTATCCCTATGATAATAACGATGAGTCATTAATTGATGAACTTGATGACTATTTGAATAAGGATCCTTATTTCAAGTTTGTTGATAAAGACGAAGAAGAATTCATCGAGAGAAAATGTCGACTACTTGGGATCACTTATAATAACCCACCCATGATAATTTCTGAAAAAATTGAAGTCATCAAATACTCTTTGGGACCATATGAGGAATATGTTGTGACGAAGACCAAAGAATATATTAGATTAATTCGAACGGAAGAAAATGTTGCGGAGCTATACGGGAACATCTTTCGGATGAAAGAAGAAGGATGGCACGTAACAAGAACAAAATAAGGAGCTGAACGTGAGTCTAACTTGAAGACTCTGGAATAAAGACAAGTGCTGACCGGGAGACAACCCGGAATAAAAAAATTTACTTTTCTGTTCTGTGTCGAGTCTGTCAGACCTGCAGAAGATGCGGCGCATCTCCATCATAAGATGCGACGCATCACCTGCACTGGTCATATCTTATTTCACTTTCTGCATTTTTTCTTTTGACTTTAAAACTTTCTGTCAGTATTTTAATACGGCGCATCCCTGGTTAAGGATGCGACGCATCTTTTATTCTGATTCGTATTTATTCCAGGCTCGATGCGGCGTATCTTTTTCCATAAGATACGGCGTATCGACTGACCTGATGATTTACAGTTTTAATTTTTTAGGTTTTATTTTTACTAACTACTAATGTATTATGCAAGTTTGAATCTTCTTAACTCAGGTGTGTTAAAATCTAGATGGTATTATAGATTCCTGCATTTTTTTTGTGGATACATCATTTATGAAGCTTAAACGTTCTCATCCACAAGAAAGTTGATTTTTGCTCTTATACGAATAATGGAGGATCATACCGAGCAAATCTCATGGGAGTTTTTCTGTTCTAATTCTTTTATTTTCCAGTTTTTAACCTTTGACACAAACAACGAGGACGTTGTTTAACTTAAGTGGGGGGATTGGAGAATTAGAACACTTACTTGTCCTAAACTTTTTCAAAATATGCTTAAAATGCGCTTAATATATCAAAATTTAAAATTTTTTAGCATGTTTTTGTTTAAAGTCTAAATTACATAACCGCACACATAACTCTATTCTTTCAAAAATATTAAAACGTTTAGTGTGCTGATGACTTGTAAACTTTAGAACTTGGCTTGTATACTATTCGAGACCACCATAATAAGTATTATCTATATAATTGGAGTGACTTGTCTAAATTGGTAAATTTCTAGTATTACACCCAAATAGCCTTTATATGTTATGTGATATTAACTAACTACACTGGTTAGTTAACCCCCGTATAAACCCTTTGTTACTCTCACTTTTAGAGTAAGATACCCCTAGAAAAACCCTCAGAGCCATTCCTTTCGTTTCTTACACCTTTGTTATAATGTTTCGATACACCCTTACACCTTAGCTACCCTGTAGATTAAAATCCGTGGTTAATTGCTTTAGGCAAAGTGTGTTTCCTTACATTACCTGTGTTCGCGTGCGTAATTCATTATCTTTGGTTGAGTCGGGAAATTGCACAATGCAATTGGTATGAAAGTAAATATTGTATAACTTTTAGTTTATTTTTCGTGTGTTTGCTACTTTCGCTATTACAGTTATTTCTGAAAGTATGAAGAGTATTGAAAAAAATTATCCGGAAAAATAGTGATAGAAAAGTTGTGAAATTTTACACATATATGTTGATGTCAAAAAAAAAAAAAAAAAAAAAAAAAAAATCGAAAAAATAGAAAAGAAAAAGGAAAAGTTTGAAGTTTGTTTTAACCAACTTATGTAAAGTTTTGTATTAAGTGGTTGATATCACCACTATTTTTTGTTGTATATTATATTTATGGATTGAATGGGAGTTGGCCGTTATGAGAACGCCAACTAAGGTTATTCTTTGATTGAGATTTTGTTGAGTATAATTCGTGTCTACCTAAAGCGTGTGTTTCAAGTGTTAAAGCGTGAGTTATTCAATGATATGAGTCTTATTCATGGGATGGTTGGGAAAGTGATTAACCACACTTAGGATTTTAATTTATCTGTTTTGTTTATTTTTCATTTTACACCAATTTGTATCCCAAATATTATCCATACCCTATATCATTCTTCATCCAAACCTTTGATTTATTGAGATTAGGGATTTGAGCAATCTTAAGTATCGTAGTCGTGGATTCGACTATGTATTTATGATTTTGTCGCCCTTTTTTATATAATATTATTGGTGAAGATTACTTGGTCCTATCTTTAGCCTATTCGAGTTAAGGATTTGAGCAATTGCAAGTATCGTGGTCGTGGATTCGATCATGTATTTGTAGTTTTGTCGCTTTTTCTGGAATATGAGATCGATAGAGATTAAAAAGGATGATCAACCCTTAACCAACAAACCCTTTTTACCGCTTTAGACTTGTTATTCCTTGGCTTTAGTGGGGGAGATGCGTATACTTGCCAAGCCTATGATAGAATATTCGTCACAACTAAGCAACTAAACGATTTAGAATTGTTTTACATTAAATTATTTTGGTTTCTACTTCGTTAAGTGTTTGGTTGTGTGATTATGACAAAACGAATACGTGCTTAAATATAAAAATAAATCCTAATATCTTTTAGGATACATTTTCATACGATTAATTCTAAGGTTTACTTGGGGACAAGTAAAGTTCAAGTGGGGGGATATTTGATGGACTCAAATAAGTACATTTTATTATCATCATTTATCCTATTTATTTGACTTGTTTTATTATATTATCTATGAGAATCGATACATTAATGTTTACTTTAGTAATTCTCAGGTAAAAACAAGCATTATGTGAAACTTGGCGATTTTGGACTAATTATGGAGCAAAACAAGCAAGATGTCAAAAGCCTACTGAAATCCAGAAGATCAAGCTCGTTCTACTCCAGATACGCCGCAACATACTTATAACATACGGCGTATCACTATCAAGATTTCACAAGTTACAATCCAAGTACATGCGCCGCATACAAAGATCAAGATACGCCGCATCTAAAGACGGTGTACGAATATTCCTGAATATATTAATCTTGGACCCCACGCGAAGTTAAGTCAATGCGCCGCATCTATCAACTCTATGCGCCGCATCGACCCCTCAGACAGAAACTATAAATACCCCAAGGACAGACGAATTTGGAGAGTTTTTTAGGAGAGCTTAACTCAGAGACCGAAGACCATAAAACCCTAGAGCCGAATTCAGACGACCAAGCAGCACAAGGCACACCTTAAACGAAGATACAAGAGCTGTAAGAAGGTCCTTCATGTATTCAATTCATTAAGTAGTTTTGTTTTATTGTTATAGTACACTTTAATTCATCAGGATTGATGGGCTTGTGTCATGTGACTACGAAAAATCATGCACTCCCCTTAATATTGCTTTCCCATTAATTAAAGTTTATATGTTGATGTCTTTGGTGACTTTTATTAGTGCATTGATAACCTCTGTGTCTAGCTGAGCATTGCTTGGGTCGCCATGCCCCTTCCCCGCCTATTTGTTTTAGCGTCTCTTGAATAAATAGGATAGACATAAGTAATCATTAAGGGTTTACTCGCCGATAAGATTAGAGCCAACGAGAAAGGCTTAATTACATACACTTCATATAAAACTAGCAATAAAACAAGTGACAAGCTAATTAATTATCAGGACAGGTCTTCTTATTGTCTCAAGTATCTATCTGTGTACGTGTGTGCTAATCGCTGATTCGTGCTCATTAGTTTAGTTTACTATTTAATCATAACCAAACCGTGCCAGTCTCTCAGGCTGAATCCCCTTGCGTTAGATTAGGTTGTATAGCTAACTTAGGATATTAAAATACTGATTAGAATAACTAGATAATACGTTCCACTCTTAGTGATCGACACTCTACTTACCATTATATTCATACTGACCGGGTACACTGCTCGTTAAGTGTGTGTGTTATTGATAAGTCGGCTAAATATAAATTTAAAACTTGAGTAGGCATTAATACTGCTAAACCGCAACGACACGCACGCTCCATCAACAACCTCCGGGATTCGTTGATTTCGAATATCCGAATCATGTTTATAAACTCAAGAAAGCACTCTATGGTCTTAAGCAAGCTCCTAAAGCTTGGTATGATAGACTGAAAGCTTTCTTGATTGAACATGAATACACCATGGGAAAGGTTGATAACACACTCTTCACAAAGAAAAGAGATTCACATCTCATCATTGTTCAAATATATGTCGACGACATTATATTCGGATCAACTTATCCAGAGATGTGCGATGATTTCTCTAAGATCATGCATGACGAGTTTGAGATGAGCATGATGGGCGAAATTAAATTTCTTCTTTGGTCTGCAAATTAAACAAATGGAGGATGGCATCTTCTTTAATCAAGCTAAGTATAGTAAAGAGATGCTTAAGAAGTTTAGTTTAAAAGAGTCTAAGCCTATGAAAACTCCTATGTCCACTGAAATAAAACTCACGAAAGATGAAGAAGGTGAGTCAGTGGATAGCACTAAGTATAGAGGTATTGTAGGAAGTTTACTATACCTCACGGCAAGTAGGCCCGACATCATGTTTAGTGTCTGCCTTTGTACTCACTTCCAAGAGGATCCCAAAATCTCTCACCTTGAAGCGGTTAAGCGTATCTTCCGATGCATTAAAGGCACTATACACTTGGGATTATTCTATCCCAAGGGGACCGGTGTAGAAACTGTTGTCTAGGCCGACTCTGATCATGCGGGAGATTATGTGGATCGAAAAAGTACGAGTGGCATTTGTACCTTCATGGGTTGTTGCATAACTTCTTGGTTCTCCAAGAAACAAACGGCTCTTGCTATCTCCACGACCGAAGTCGAGTACGTAAGCGCCGGAAAGGCATGTCAACAAGCACTATGGATGAAACAAGCTCTTATAGACTATGACATCCATTTAGATGACGTTCCCATTATGTGTGATAATAAAGGTGCTATTGACTTGAGCAAAAACCCCGTTCAACACTCCCGTACTAAACACATTGAAATTCGCCACCACTTTCTTCGCGATAATGTTCAGAAAGGAAATATTTCTATTGAGAAAGTTCCTTCTCAGGACAATATCGCAGACATCTTAACCAAACCTCTCAAACGAGAATCATTTAACTACCTCCGTCTAGGTCTAGGAATGATGGAACATATTCCATAAATCTCATGACTCTTGAAGTCATCTCGCGAGTCTCGTTTATTCTAGTTTAGGTTTCCTTAGTCAAAAGAATTTGTTAGGTACAAATTCTTTCCTCGTGTCAATAGGTCTCACTAAAACAGCGAGACTTATTCGTCAAAAATCAAAATGGGACAGAAAACAGTCCCAGCAGATCACGGCTCCACTAAATGTGGCACGGCACCGTTAAATTTAACGGTACCGTGGAACCGTGCATCTGGAACATTCCGTATTTCAGTCCCCTTTTCCCACATTACTCATTCCAAACCCTCACAACCTCAGCAACTGCTGTCATAACCCAACCTCACAACCCTAAACTCAATTACACACCTCAAGATCATATTCAAGACGTTGAGTTTCAAGATTCTTAATCATTTCCACTTTTTCAACATAAATTGTAAGTTATCTTACTCTAATTTTTCCTAATTTTGAGTTTAGGGCTTGTTCATTGATAAAAATTGAATTGGGGATTTTTCAATTTTTACTAGGATACTTTCAATTAGAAGTCATCAACACTAAGACTTTTGAAAATCTTTGGTTTCAAAAACATTGAAGTCACCAAACACCCCAATTCTAGTATTTTCAAAATTTCACGAAATTAGGAACATGAAATATTTTTCGTGCATTGTTGATGCAAACTAAAAACACTTTCTCATGCATACATGATCTCACGAATACTGATCGAATTACATAATCAATATGTATTTTTCGACATATTTGTTTGAGCAAAAGTAAAATTAGGAGTGTTTGGGTAATCTCATTATTTTCTTTTGAGTCGAGATTACCGCACCTCCACATAGTTTGCATATAGGCACACACTAGGCATGTGTTTAATGCAACTACTCTTTGCTCTAATTTTTCCTAAAAATTTCTTTTTATATAGGAAAAAAAATGTCTCATGAATATGATTTTGATCATCTCCTAACCGATACCTACACACCCGAAATCTCACGTGAACCCACAACACCCGGTAACCACATTCGTGCCTATGTTAATCTTGAAACCCGTCGGTTTCATGAAGGCCGTGTCGTTGATTCGTCCCTAGTTTACCATCGGGACATCAACACTTCCTTTAGAGCTATAGGATTCGATTGCTTACTCCACATCAATGAGCACATTTGTCCTCGTTTTGTGTTGGAATTCTTTCGAAAAGTTGAACTCGTACGTAACGAGGATCAATCCTTGTCACTTTGGTTTTGGGTCCAAAATTTTAAATTCGTCCTAACTCTTGAGCAATTTGCTCAAATCCTCCGAATACCCAATCATGGGCAATGTGCCTATACTGAAGATTGGTGTCTTGAGTCTCTCTTTCACTATCGTGAGGAGAATAGTCCATACTGTTCATACATACCTTCTCCAACCGAACTAACCAAACTCATCCGTACTTATAAGTACCCCTCTTACCCTAATCCAACGAAAATTCGTTTGGAAGAGGTTCGTCATGAACTACTTTCTTGGGCAGTCACCCTGCGAGAAAATGTTCTAAGTCTCACAGGAAATCGTGAGCAACTCCCGGTGTGTTGTGCTCATATGATTTACTATCTCCTAACCCAACAACCATACAATCTCGCTTACTTCTTCGCTAAGCGAATTGTTCATCTCAAGGGTAACAAGAATAAATTGATACCCTATGGGATGTTCCTAACCCGTCTTTATCACCATTTCATGAACCTACACCCTTACCTTAACGGCCCTCAATACTCACTTGTCAAACCCATCATGAAACCCATAAACGAGTCACATGTCTCATCAATCCTCATTTCCGAATCCTCCACCCATTATGCACCCTTTGATGATCCAATCATGACAATGAGACACACGCTCAAGACAAGAGTGTGCCAAGAATGGGGGAATGCTCAAGTCATAAGCAGTCTTGAAGAGATTTACATCTCTTAATAAGATTTATCTATGAATCAATGCTAATTGTTTTCTTGCATGCTTAACTATCTCTTTGCATAATTAATCTATGTGATATTTGGATGATAGCTTATTTTGTCTCTTATAATTGCATGCTTATGATTATCTTAGGAAACTACATGATAATCTTTATATGCTAGTTGTAGCTTAATATGGGATATTTTAGGTAAATAAATACCTAGTGAGTTGAGGCACTATCATTTCCAGGAACTAGTTCCCCTAGAAAACATCCCCCTAGCTGCCCAGAACTAGCCTGCACAGAAATTTTCGTGACAACAGTGTCACGGTACCACTAAATAGGGACGGTACCGTTAAATTTAATGGTACCGTGGGTCATTTAGAGGAACCGTGTCCCTGTTTGACGGATTTTTACTGTTCCTCCTAAAAACCTTGCAACCCTAACCTCAAACCTGCAAATTTTGCAACCTCACACACACCCTAAGATTCCCTTGCTACACCATAGGACACTCCCATCAACTTTAATTCAAATCTCACCCATCTTGCCTATATAAAGCCTCACCTTGCAAGCTTATCTTGCACTTCATCTTCAACCTCCCATCACACACATCCATGGCTTCCACCCAAGGATCCACCTCTCACATATCCAAGAAACCTAGAATCACCGTGAAACCACCTTCAAAACCACTCTTTGTAGATCTTACAAAAGATGATGAAGCAATGACACCACCTTCCCAAGCCGCTCCATACTCACCATCACCACCTAATGCACCCTCTAAAACATCCTCTTCCTACACAACATCTTCATCATCCTTCCACACCACATCATCAATGGAGTACACACTATCCCCCATAACTCCATTGGACTATGCCATGCCAACTCCATCTCCAACAAACTCACCACAATCACCCTCTCCTATCATGGCACAACCCAATCAACCTCATCCCTTTGATTTGCATAGTGCTAATTGCCTATGTTGTCTCTATAACCGTAATCTCATCTTCTTCTTAAGAGACGAGATTCATTTCATGTTCTCCTTTATAGAACATCTCTTAACACCACCACCACCCCAAATGATGCCACAATCTCCACCACCTCCTAACCCAAACAACTAAACATAACTTTGTTTAGTGTTTCAACAATAACTCTTTAGGACCCTTCCGGGAAATGAAGCTTGCCTCTAGTCATTAGGGATTTATGCTTATCATTGTCTCTTTTATGTTTATCATGAAGTCATACCTATGTATGACATTTCTTTTCTTTTTATGAATGAATGGGCTTTTATGAGGGTTATTTTTTTTTTATCTTTAATTTTTGGCTACTTAGCTATTTTTTTATGCTTGGATATTTGTCTCAAGTGCTACTTGTTAGATATTGTACATGTGTTATATAACTTTGTTTTGTAGCATACACCATTGCTCGATTCCTTGGTGTTCTCCAAATGAGGGGGAGTATACATCAAGGGGGAGCCTTTGTCACCTTTTTTATTCGACAAAAAGGGGGAGAAATGGGAGTAAACTCATTAAAAACTTGTTAAAACTAATTTTAACTTAAAATGAGTTTATATTTTGTCATCATCAAAAAGGGGGAGATTGTTGATGCAAATAATGTTCTAAAAACGTTATTTATATCTTTCGATTACTTCACGTTTTGAGGATGACAAAATGTGAAATCACGTTACGTTAAAATTAACGTAAACAAGTTTTTAATCGGAAGATCTCGTTTCTTCGCAAATCACTCTTGAACAAATTTACAAACTTGACAAATGATCAAAGAAGTAAATTTTGGTTTTGAGAACTCACATTTTAATGTGACAAAACATTTTTTTCAAAAATATACCTTACAAATTATTTTTGAATAATTAAGAAATGTTTTAATGGAAAAATAAGTTTGAAAAAACATAACAGCTATTTTCCTCCCCAAAATCAGCTCCAAACTTCCCCAAATAAGTTTTCACCAGAAAAGACAAAATTTGGAGCGTCCTTGTCTGGGACGGCTCCACGGTTCCACTAAATTTAGTGGAGCCGTGGTGCATTTAGTGGAGCCGTCCGTACAAAACTTTCTGTAACGTTCAAATTTTTCTTGCCTATAAAAACCAACCCCATTCACAGTTTTTAGGCACCCTTTCACACAGAAAAACTTCTGAGTTTAAACCTCTCACACCTTTCTTTCTTTTTGATCATTTAGATTAGTTTTCTTTTGTTTTAAGAGTGATCCAATCATCCACCAAGAGATCCTCTTCATTCCTCTTCATTAGCAAGAGAAGAACACAAGTATCCAAGTTGATACAAGGTGTTATCATTCCTCTTCATTTGTAAGAGAAGAACTCAAGGTATTCAAAAAGATACAAGAGTTATAGTTGTTAGGATTTTGTAACATTTGTTACAACCTTGTTGTATCATAGCATACTTCAAGTTTATTTATCTTTGGTGAGTGAGAGTGAAGATCAAGTGTGATCTTATAAGAGATAGTGAACATCTCTTGAAGCCATTGGGCTTGTGTGATTGATAAAGAAGATCAAGGGTCGATAGAATAGAGTTAGTTGAGTGTGTGTTGATCATTGTGATCGTGTTGAGATCTTGGTGATCTCTTGAAGCCATTGGGCTTGAGTGTTTGGTCACATGGACCTTGGTAGAT
Source organism: Artemisia tridentata subsp. tridentata (assembly GCA_021014915.2). Taxonomy (NCBI): domain Eukaryota; kingdom Viridiplantae; phylum Streptophyta; class Magnoliopsida; order Asterales; family Asteraceae; genus Artemisia; species Artemisia tridentata. Next base: position 72,383,130 of record CP139505.1, read on the forward strand.
TGGTGCTAGCTAAGATTAGCACACGACATTTAGCTTAGTGTCGGTAATAGGATAAACGACGTGTACGGTTTTCTCCGCCTGAAGGGAGGTTGTTGACATAGTGCTTGAAACTCTCGAGTGTGGTACTCGGGGAGTGGAGTAGGGCGAAGAAGAGCTTCGTAGCCGAACCACTATAAATCCTTTGTCTCGGTTTGATCTTTCCAACTCTATTCTTTACTTTTATTATTTAGCATTAGTTAGTATAGTGTGTAGTTCATATTGGTGTTGATTGATTACACATAAAGATTCGAATCAAAGTTTCCAATAGCTAACTTTTAAAACAAGATTTTTCAAAGAACATAAAAACCGGTAAACTATTCAACCCCCCTTCTAGTTTCCTACACATATGAAAACGTATAAAACCGTATGAATACATAAGAAAACGTATAAAAATGAACAAAAACGTATAAAAACGGACGAAAACATATAAAAACCTAAGAAACCATATAAAAACATATAAAATGTAAGAAAAAGGTATAAAAACGGACGAAAACGTATAAAACGGACAAAAATGTATGAAAGCGTAAGAAAATGTATCAAAGCGTAAGAAAACGTATAAAAGTGGACGAAAATGTATAAAACCGACGAAAGCATATAAAAACAGATGAAAGCATATAAAAAAGGACGAAAACGTATAAAAACGAACGAAAACATATGAAGATGTAAGAAAACGTATAAAAGCGGACAAAAACGTATAAAAATGGACTAAAATGTATAAAAAAGACGAAAACGTATGGAAACGTAAAAATGAGATAAAACCGTATGAAAACGTAAGAAAAACGTATAAAACGGACGAAAACGTATAAAACGGACAAAAACTTAATAAAACGGGCGGAAACGTATACAAACGAACGACTACATATAAAAACGGACGAAGCCGTATGAAAACGTTTAAAAACGGACAAATGTGTAAGAAAATGTAAGAAAACGGGCGAAAACGTATAAAAACAAACGAAAACGTATAATAACGGATGAAAACGTATAAAACAGACAAAAAACTTTAAATTATAAACGACCGTTAAAAAAAAAAAAAAAAAAAAAAAAAAAAAAGTTGAAAAAAAAAAAGTGTTATTCTTTTGCAAAAATAGGGACTGTCCATGCAATTTTAACCTTTAAAGGACGATAGATGAAAATTTCGCCAAACCACAGGGACCATTTATGTAATTTACTCTTTTAATACTGTGATGCTTCTTTCAGGATCTCAACTCATGTAACCAAACACCTCCTTTACCCTTCCGACCGAAACAACTTTGACACAAAATCAAACCCATTTTTTACAATCCATAGAGCTGACAACAAGAATGGCGGACGATGAAGAAAGAAGGGTTCTTGAAGAACAACTTGAGCTTCAATTACAGGAACAAAAAGAATCAATCGTTGCCCTTGATGAAGCCTTAGCTTCTGACCCTCATAATCAAGAAATCCTTGAGGTATCATTATTACACACAATACCCATGTTTTTTAAGTTTGTTTTATTATGTTTTTTAGTGTGGGTTTTAGTTCTTAATTGATAAAGTTACACTTGTTTTGAAAAAAATAGGGACTAGGTATTTAGTTTTGTGGTTTACCTGGTTTGAGTCTGTGTGGCGGTTGGGGTTATAGCGTCCGAAAAGATCGGAAACTATGGTTTAGAAAAAGAAACAAAAAAGTATTTAATTTTGTTATGGTTCTTTGTGATATGTTGTGTCAACAAGTTGGAAAGTTGAGCTTTTGACGTGGCAAGATGTGAGACTTTAAGGAAAAAAGCGATTTGATTGTAGATGCTAGTATCAACGACTTAGCTCTTTGTGTATAGTTAAAAGTGAGTACGAAATGGACGCGAGTTCATATTTCGAAACGGGTTAAAAGTATAATGTAAATGTGGAGGTTTTTAAAGATGCACAAGAAAGTGGGCAAGAGATGGATGGGCCTACGTGATTGTGATGACTTGAAAAACTGTATTACATTGGGGAAAACACCCGAGAAATGAAACTATTGGCCATGTTTGTATGCTATGCTAAAGCATTACGTTCATTTTTTGCATACACTCACTTTAAAGCAATGTAAATCGAATGAACATTTACTCAGTCCATTCACCTTCTTTGTGACTTTCAACGTCTACTTCAAATCGAATTTTAACTACATTGAATGAGTATATGCAAAAATGAGTGTAATACTTGAGCTTTAGCTTTGTTTCTTTGCTGTGTCGTCCAAATTGTTATGAACTTTTCAAAGTCATCACATCCAAGTATGCTTGTGCATTTCTTGCCTAGTTTGTAGAAAACCTTTAGAACCTGTGGATCTACATTGAACTTTTCACTTGCGATTTTTTCTCATCAGCATTAGTTGCTCTTGTGCTTGAGAATATCAGCACGTGCCATGCAGAAAGCTATGCCGGTGATATATGCATCTTCAATCACATTTCCTTATTCTTGAAGTGCCATTTCTTGGCCAAGCCGGGAGATTGAGTTTTTTCAGTTGGTGATACAGTTCATACAGAGAACATTCTGAAATAAATTAAAAGTTTAGTCATAATGATTTTCATCACTATCAATTATGCTAATGGTTTATAACTGAGTTTTAGACTTTAAGCCCTATGTTGGTTTCTTCTGCACTTAACTTATTTTGCTTATTTGAGTTTAAACACATTTCTTTCATTCACAATTTGTTGTCATGGTCGTGATTGCCATACATTTACATTCTAAAATCACAAGTTTGTTAAACTTCTCCGTTTTTCTACGAGTATACTTAAATTTTGAGAATGTGCTATGTAGAGTTCTTCTGTGTTAATACTTCTTATGAGTTACCAACGCCTCAACATAAAGTCATGAGCAATTTCAACTTGTATCATATCAAAATTGTATGAGTTTGCCTGCTGCCAGGATATCTTGTTAATCACACTAGTGTTCTTTTTTTTCTTTTGTCTCTCTAGTTGGTCAATTCACTCTCTGTAAACTCACATATTATAATAAAAATGTGTTTTCAAGAAAATTTGAATGCAATTTTCCTTGGAATTTAACAAAATTTCTTTCTTTGATAAGGTCCATGCAGAGCTTGTTCAAGCTATTAAAGATGCAGAAGAGGGACTCTTTATTCTAAAACGGGCTAGGTTATTGCAAGAAGTTGATATTTCGCTACAGCTGGCGAAAGACAGTGCTAATGGAGTTAATCAGGAGCCTCTTGATTCTAAAGATATCAAAGTGGAACCGTCGAATGAAGCTAAGGACGTGGATCAAGATTACGCAGATCCCAAAGAAACAGAACTAGAATCATTGGAGGAATTTTCTGTTGGATCAAAATGTAGATTTCGCCACTCAGATGGACGATGGTATGATGGTTTGATTGTTGCAGTGGAAGGTTCTAATAATGCAAAAGTTTCTTTCCTTAGACCGACGTCAGAGAATCAACTGGTATGTTGTTTGATTAGTGGTTATAAAACTACTTGTCTTTATATTAGTGCATAGGTTTAATGTTATAAATTTTGTGTGCCATGTTTTTTTTTTTAATAACTAAAAGAATGGCTATATGTTTACCTGGATAACCAATTAATGCTACACCAACTAAATGCAGATTTGTAAATTCTTCCAACAAGAACGGTGTCGATTTGGTACAAAGTGTCGCTCGTCACATGGTACATAAATTTCATGTGTATTGAGATGGTGGGTGGGGATTGCTTATTTAAGCGCCTATTTGCTTAAAAAGTAAGAAGATAAGCAGTTTTTAGTGTTTCGGGAAAACTGAATAACTGCTTATTTTAGTTAGAATAAGCACTAAAATCAAGGAAGTTGGTCAACTCATACCTTAAGCAGATAAGCAGTTTGAAAAAGCAATCCCAACCCCCAGCCTCCTCAATATAATTTTTTTTTTTTTTTTTTTTTTTTTCTAACCTCCTATCTTCTAATAATTAAATTTTAATCTATCTGGTTTGTTTTTAAACAGGCATTGATCTACCTTTATCATCACTAAGAAAATATACTCCCACGACATGGGATCATTCAATGGTTGGGTCCAATGTTTGGGCTACTTCCGACACTAGAACTGGACTTTGGCGCGAAGCTGAACTCGAGTCATGGGATGATGAACTCAGATCAGGCCGAGTTGTTTTCCGAGACGATGGTAGCTCAACAAGTGTTAGAAATAAGTCTATATCTTTATCTGAATACGCCCAAATGAGTGATGAAGATGACAGCTATTCATATTCAGAATCAGATCAGGACAATCTTTCTGAAAATGAAATTGAAGACGGATCTCAAGGTTTGGGGCTAGGATTTCGTGATAGCTCAAATCTTCAAAGAGGCATACAAACTGAAACCGCCATTTTTGCAAAATGGGAAAATCACACGCGAGGTATTGCTTCTAAGATGATGGCCAACATGGGTTTTCGTGAAGGAATGGGTTTAGGTTTAAAAGGTCAAGGAATCGTGGACCCTATTTCGGTCAAAGTGTTACCTCCGAAACAGTCTCTTGAGCTTGCCCTAGAATCAAGTGAGAATAAAAGTAATCCAGAAAAAAAACGAAGCAGAGGTGGGAAAAGAAAACATGATAAAAAATTTGCAGCAGCACGAGCTGCTGCAAAAGAACAAGAGGAACCAACTACTGATATTTTTAGTCTCATAAACACACAGTTAGCAAAGCATGATGAACCTTTGAAACATGGGTCAGTTAAAAAACAAAAAAAGAAGGATTTTAAGGAGGGGAAGAACGGTGAGAGACGTGCTTTGGTTGCTTTTGATGACGAGGTAAAAGAGTTGCGGGCGAGAGTTGTGAAACTGGAAGAAATGGCAGCACGGAATAAGAAAGAGAAGATGGTTTATGAAGCGGCTCTTAGGAAGTTAAATGAGACGAGGAAAAATTTGGCGGATGTTGAAGCTGCTCATGCATCGGCTTCTAATGCAGTTGCTAGTAAAGAAAAGGAGAAAAGATGGCTGAAGTTTTGATGGGCATATGTAATTTGAATCTGTTACTAATATCAACATTATTTAATCAGATTTTTTTCCCACAAAACAGTTATTGACTAATTGCCAGATTTGTTTGTGGTTCAGGAAGTAAAGTAGGCCAAAACTATGTAGTAATACTATTGTTTAGTGGTGTCATTAGTCTCTGTTACATTTTTTTATTAAATTTGAAATATGATAATTATATGGCGTATGCTGTTTCTGTTTGTCTATGTTTACGGAATGGATGCTTTTGATCTTAAATTAATCAGTAGATTATCAGGTCTAAAAATCTAATTTGCTGGCGTTTTTAGGTTAATCAGGTTCTTTTGATGGTTAACTGTTGATTGGAGCGGTTCTCAAGGCCATATTCAAGAACAGACGACTCTGCCAAATGGTGGAATATGCATCAGCTTAAGGTCAGTTCCAAGAAGTTCTAGTTCTGCTGAAACTAGAAGGAATTAGGAGGCAATTTGTTACAATCTTTTAAATGACCCTTTTTTGGTAACAAAGAAACATATGTGATGACTCTTTATCGCAGGAAAACTGGAGTAAATTATTAGCAAGTGAATCTTTGTACTTCCGAGTTACCCTTTTATATAAACTGTTTGAAATCAACGCCTTTGGGGATATATATTGTGCATAATATGTGATTGTCATTTGTCACTGATGCATCTATGAAATTGTTCGCCAACTGTTGGGTCATGAAAAACCCAAGAATACTTAAAACATGATTTGGACACAAATTAACTAAGTGTTAACTTAAACCGAGAACAATTCAAGTCACTGAGAGAACAGTCTCTCAGTGAGTCATCTTCAGGATGCTTAAGGCGAATTCAAATAGAAGGATTCACTACTCAGGAAGGCGGTACTCCCTGATGTAGCACTTAAGCCAAAGAAGAAGATGATGGTTCAGTAAGTGTTTGACAAGAACTTACTGAACCCCAGTCTCCTCAACAAACAATGAAGTAATTAAGAGTGATAACTGAGAAGCGTATCCTGAAGAACTAAGTGCCTGAGAAGAAAGGCAAAAATATCTAGGAAGGATTTAAGATAAGATCAAATCTTATCTTGTCAGGAAAAAATCCTTCCTAAGACGGCTTAAAGTCTTGGAGTGCCAGACCAACCACTCCTAAAGACTTAATAGGCCATTTCTATTGGTTCTTGAAAATGACAATTACTGTTGTAATTGTCAGACACGCTTGCTCAACAACTTGTAATATTTTAATTACTTTTACTCAGTTTACTTGTGTATAAATAGATTGAGAAGGAGAGAAGTTGTGTGTGTTTTGTACAATTAAAGCTTAGACTTTTACAAAACAACTTCTCTCCTACAAAGAGTAACGTATCCCTGAGATAGCTCAGTGAGGTCGCATTGTTACCACTCAAGCAAAACTTGAGTTTAGATAGGAGACCACCATACCTTGTCTATTCAATCCCAAGTGTTTGTTCCGCAAAACACTTTGGGTATAGATTCTTTGATTCATTTCTAATAAGAATTTAAACGTTGAAAATTATATTGAGTTTTCTATATTCACGTTTTATAACTGTTAGAATTAATCATAACATTGTATTAGTCATAAACACAAATAGATTAACTTTCTAGTTAACTCTAAACGTGTAAAGGGACCAACAAGTGGTATCAGAGCCTTTGGTTTATAAAATCTTTTAAACTAACCAAGAGAGCTCTAGGTTTTTAAAACCAAGATCCTACTATGGCTGATATAAATGTACCCCAGCTAGTCGACAAAAAGGGTGGCAGCTACTCCGCTGTTGCACCCAGACTTGAAGCTGGGAAATTTAGCAAATGGAAGAAGCGTATGATTTGCTATCTTACCGGTATGGAACCCTACTACATCACCTGTATCAGGGATGGCCCATTTGTCCCAAAGACAGCCGCAGGGCTAAACAAGCCTGAGGCCCAATGGACCATTGATGAGAGGAGGGTGGTCAATCAAGACCAACGCCTGAAAAGCATCCTTATATCATGTCTTCCTGACGATATAATGGAATCAGTCATCAATTGTCTAACAGCCAAGCAAACTTGGGATGACTTGGTAAACAGCTTTGAGGGTCTCTCAGATACCAAGGAAAATAGGGTCATGGACCTTAAACTTGAGTATAATACTTTCAGGGCAAAAGACTCTGAAAGTCTCTCACAGACCTACACCAGATACAAGACTTTGATAAATGAATTATCAAATGATGGTGTTGTACTGTCTAAGCATGAGACAAATGTTGGCTTTGTCAACAGTCTCCCTGAGAAGTGGCTCAACTTCTCACAAGGCCTGAGGAATGCTAACCACATTCAGACCCTTGAGCTCCCTGAAATTTATGGGAAGTTTGTCTATGAAGACAACTTGATCTCAAGGAGATACCCTGACTCAAAAGCTCTTGAGTCCAAAAAGGCCTTAACCTCCACACCCATATCAACTGCTTTCTATTCTAATGGTGATGTGCAGGACTTTCAAGAGGATTCTGAAGAAGAAATTGATGAAAGGACTGGTGAGGAGTACCTGAACGACTTGAACTTTGAATTCCAAGAAAGGGCACTCCTTGCTAGTTCAAGACGTTTCATCAAAAGAAATCAGTCCAACTTTACAAAATCAAAAGCAAATGAGACCACTGAATGTTTTAAATGTGGTAAAAAGGGTCATTTTGCTAGGGACTGTTATTCTAAAACTATCTCAGAACCCTCTTACAAATTCTCAGGAACTAGCAAGTTTTAACCTAAAATGTTTCAGTCCACCCAACCATTTCAAAACAAGGGTCAAAAGGATTTTGAAACAAAATATAGGAATATCAAAGCTAAACTTGCACTTCTTGAAACTAACCCCATATTGCCTCAGGCTGCTCAAACATCTAAACCTATTCAGACAAAGAACAAGGTATTAGTAGCTGAAGCATATGATTGGGATGAAGAAGAGGTTTCCTCAGATGAGGAAATAAAGGTTAGTGCACTGATGGCACTTTCTGAAGAGGATCAGGTGGCTGTGGGAAAAAGCCATGCTAGGAATGGAGAGTGGGTCAACATCACCATGAAGAAGGTAAATACTTTACTTTCTATGGATGATGATTCTGATTGGCAGTCTTACATGAATTATATTTGTGTTGATCTAAAGTTTGTTGAGGAACAAAGGCTTAACCTGTTTTCAAAATATAACAATATTGTGTCAGAATTGAACAAATGTAGAGATGAACTGCTTGTACTAAAGCAAGCCAAACTAGAAACAATAACTCTACAAATTCAGAACACTGAGATTTTGAAACAAAACCAAGCCCTTCAAACTGAACTTAACAATGAAAAGGCTGTCATCCAAAGCTGGACCAAGAAGAACCCCAAGGTTTTTGACACTGTGGGATTAATCTCTCAGAAAACCATTGGAATTGACCCTCTTATGGTTGATCCAAATGTGTGTCATAATGAACTAAACTTTGTTCCAGCTGGCATATCTTTTGAGCAAGAATTGCTTCCTAAGTCAAATGACTGGATTGTCAGGGACAACCCAGTCAGTAAGTTACCAAACTTTGAGACTGGAAAGATCTTGCTTCCTGAAAGTCAGGCTTTGAAAAATATGCTGGGGCTTACTGAACAACTCAGTAAGCTTGAACTCACTGAACAACTCAGTATCACTGAGTCTGTGAATGAGTCTGAATCAGAATCATACCCTCCACTTCCTCCACTGAATACCCTTCAGGGTGCTGCACCTAACTTAGGCCTCCCACCAATGATCTTCTCACCACACTCTCCAAAGGAGAGATCAGGAAAGGGAACAACCATCCTGAAGAGAGCAAACCTTGATGTCTCAGTAAATACTGATGACTCATCAACTTCAGTCCCTTCTGAAGTAACAACCCAAAGCCCTGACTCAAAATTTGATCAGTTGGCTGAAATGGTCAGGAAGCTGGGAGAGAAGATTGCATCTTCTGAGAAACCTTCTCAATCTAAGATGGAACAAAAACCAGCTTCCTCAAAGACCAAACCCAAACCCACAAAACCCCTGAAAAGATGTGACCTGTGCAACTATACAAATCATCTCACTGATGATTGCTATAGAGTCCTTTATTGCATGATTTGCAAAAAGGAAGATCACAGGACCTCTGATCATAAAAAATGCTCAGTCATGTCAAACTTTTCAGGACTTAAGGCTCAGTGCCTGAACTACCCTTCTGATTCTAAGCAGAAACAGAAGCAAAAGGCCAAGCCTTTTCCACCTTGCCCATTGTGTGGACTCAATGACCATCATCCTAAGGATTGTCAAAATGACAAACACTGTGAATCTAGTGGAAGTTCCTCTCAGAAATCCTCAGAAAAAGAGAAGGTCATTCAGTCAAGAGGAGGAATGAATAAACAATCCTCTCAGACTACTGAGGCTACCCCTGCGACTAAATGCAAAACATGTGGTAGCTCAGTCCACTCAACCACTGACCATGAATCGATTAATACTTTCATAAAGACCTACAATACCAAACCCTCCATGAAATGGAGTCCTAGAAAGAACTGACCCAGTTTACTATTTGTGCAGAGGAATGCCAGGGATCCTATTTGGCATCTAGACAGTGGATGTTCAAGGAGCATGACTGGTGTTAAGGAGTGTCTGCACAAATATGTGGAAGAACCAGGACCCAAAGTGATATTTGCTGATAATTCATCATGTCTCACTGAAGGTTATGGTTCAGTAAACTGCAATGGTATTGTCTTTACTAGGATAGCTTATGTAAATGGTCTTAAGTACAATCTGATTAGTGTCAGTCAACTATGTGATGCAAAATACATAGTTCAGTTTGATGATAAGCAAGGAACCATCTTCAATGCAAATAAGGAAATTGTCCTCATTGCACCAAGAAGACAAGATGTTTATGTATTAGACATGTCCAGTCTAACTCAGGATGGAACTTATCTCTTTGCTAAAGCCACTGATACACTCAACTGGCTTTGGCATAAGAGACTCACCCACCTGAACTTCAAAAACATAAACAATCTTGTAAAACAAAACAAGGTCCTTGGCTTACCATCTCTTGTGTTTTCAAAGGATAAACCATGCTCAGCTTGTGAAAAAGGTAAACATCACAGAGCATCCTTTAAAACCAAAACCAACTTTTCCATCAGAAACTGCCTACATCTTCTCCATATGGATCTATTTGGACCTATCAGTCCAAGGTCTATTAACCATGAGAAGTATACTCTGGTCATAGTGGATGAATACTCTAGATACACTTGGGTATTCTTCCTGATCAAAAAGAGTCAGGCAGCTGAAACAATCATGTCCTTTGTCAGGAACATTGAAAATCAAAATGACGTTAAGGTCAAACAGATTAGAACTGACAATGGGACTGAGTTCAAAAATTATGAACTTGAATGTTTCTGTAATGAGAGGTATTTCCCAAAACTTTTCCTCTCCTTACACACCTGAACAAAATGGTGTTGCTGAAAGGAAAAATAGAACACTCATTGAAGCTGCCAGGACAATGCTATGTGGATCAGTCCTTTCCAACCATTTTTGGACTGATGCAGTCAAAACTGCCTGTTATACACAAAACAGATCCATCATTGTCAAGAGACATGGGAAAACCCCATATGAGTTATTCAAAGGAAGAATCCCTGACATCAGCTACTTTCATGTCTTTGGGTGTCCAGTGTTTATTCATAATCACAAGGATCACTTAGGAAAATTTGATGCAAAAGCTGATGATGGATACTTCCTGGGATACTCACTTGTCTCAAAAGCCTTCAGAGTGTTCAACACAAGGAGACAGCAGACGGAGGAAACATTTCATGTTACCTTTGATGAGAGCACTGATGCAATCAGGTTCTCAACTGCCTCAGTAGAAGAGATAGGAATTGATAACTCTTCAAGATATCCTCCTGATGAATATCTTCCTGAAAACAATCCTTCTACTCAATATCAAGATGATGCTAACCTCTCCTATTACATAATCCCTCACAACCTACCTAACCCAACCATCACTGAGTTTGTTGAGGCACATGCAAACACTGATGAAACTATTCAGTCTGTTCAAAATGCTCAAGAACCAAACAATCTCAGTGATCTGGTAGACACTCAAGATCCAATCAATGATCATGTGTCTACTCCAGAACCAACCCCTCTACCCAATCAGGCCTCCACAAGTTCAAATCAGTATCCAGGACCTCAGGAAAGTTGGACTAGGTCTCAGGACATTGAACTTGTCAATATTATTGGAGAGCCTACTGAAGGCATGCTCACCAGGAGCATGGCTGCTAGTCTAAGAGCAGTCTCAGCCAATGAATGCCTATTTGTGGACTTCATTTCCACAATTGAACCCAAAAGTGTTAAAGAAGCACTTACACATCCAAGTTGGGTTCAAGCCATCCATGATGAACTGGAACAATTTGACAGAAACAAGGTAATGAACTTGGTCAAATGTCCTGAGAATGTCTCAGTCATTGGCATGAAATGGGTATTCAAAAACAAAACTGATGAAAATGGCATAGTCATTAAAAACAAAGTCAGACTTGTAGCCAAAGGCTATAATCAACAAGAAGGCATTGACTATGAAGAAACATTTGCACCAGTAGCAAGGATGGAAGCCATCAGGATCTTCCTTGCTTTTGCTACATACATGAACTTCAAAGTGTACCAAATGGATGTTAAAAATGCATTCTTAAATGGTTCACTGAAAGAAGAAGTTTATGTTCAGCAACCTCCTGGATTTGAAAGCCATGAGTCTCCTGATCATGTCTGTAAGCTAAACAAAGCCCTTTATGGACTGAAGCAAGCTCCCAGGGCATGGTATGAGACTCTCTCAGCCTTCTTAATCCAAAACAAATTTGTCAGAGGCAAGATAGACAACACATTGTTTATCTATAAGACAAATAATGATGTCATACTAGTACAAGTGTATGTTGATGACATCATCTTTGGCTCAACAAGTTTCAAACTTTGCAAACAATTTGAAAAACTAATGGCAAAGAAGTTTGAAATGAGCATGATGGGAGAACTGACATACTTCCTTGGTCTTCAGATCAAGCAGACTGATAAAGGAACCACTATCAGTCAAGAGAAGTATGTTAAGAACCTACTGAAAAAGTATGAACTCAGTGACTATGCCTCAGTCAAGACTCCCATGGTTCCCCCAAACAACCTTGGTCCTGATCTCACTGGTAAACCAGTAAATCAAACTCTCTTTAGAGGAATGATAGGATCACTGATGTATCTACTTGCATCAAGGCCTGATATCCAATTCTCTGTATGTCTATGTGCCAGATATCAATCTGACCCAAGAGAATCACACATCACTGCTGTGAAAAGGATATTCAGGTACCTGAAAGGTACTCCAAATCTTGGATTATATTATCCAAAATGCTCAGGCCTTGATCTTAAAGGATACTCAGACTCTGACTATGCTGGATGCAACATGGACAGAAAAAGCACCTCAGGCTCTTGCCAAATACTTGGTGGGAAACTAGTCTGTTGGAGTGCTAAGAAGCAACAATCAGTTGCCTTGTCCTCAGCTGAGGCTGAATATGTTGCAGCAGCTAGTTGTTGTGCAAATGTACTCTGGATGAAAAGTCAACTCAGTGACTATGGAATTCAGTATAAGATGGTACCCATCTTTTGTGATAACACAAGTGCAATTGCAATCTCAAACAACCCTGTTCTTCATCAGAGAACAAAACACATTGATATTAGATATCATTTCATCAGGGACCATGTCATGAATGGTGACATTGAATTACACTTCATCCCTACTGAATATCTGATATCTTCACCAAACCTTTGGATGAACCAACTTTCACAAGACTGAAAGCTGAATTAGGAATGTTGGATATAGAGAATCAGTCCACTGATTGAATCCTACCAACTGAAGTGTAAATTCTTAAAACCTCAGGTCCCTGACTCAATGTGTACATCAGTGAATTAATATCACTGAATCCTCAACCTCAGGAACTAAACCCAAGTTCCTGAATCCTTGTAGCTCAGGAATCATTCCTTATTCCTGAATCATCAGTGACTAATCCCAAGTCCCTGAAAACCATCACTGAATGAAAAGTCATTCAGGGCCCTGTAAAGAGACATTAAATACTGACTTAAATGCTCTAAGTATCTAGTTAGTAAATGTCCGAGGTTGGTAACTGAACTCATATTTAATTTAAGAATATTTGTTCTTTTTTGCCTTTCTGGCTTCCACCTTTGGGCCACCACATTCCCACTTGGCATTAAATGCCTCTCCAATCACATTACAGAAATGTGATGACTCATCTCTGCAAATTACACTTTTGCAGAACTGCTCAACTGTTCACCTTGACTGTTGCGCCAAACCAGGGAAAAGTGGAGTGTTGGCATTAAATGCGGATCCCAAAACATTTTATTCAAAACAGTTTCCAATAATTCTTTTGAATAAATTAAAACCGCTCAAATGCCTAAAACACCCCCATCTCCACTTCCCTATAAATAACCCAACCAAAAGAAACACACACACGTTTTTATAGAATCTTAAGCAAAACTCTGCCATTTTTAATTCTCAAAAACAAATTGTGTGTGTATTCTTAAGATTTAGAAACCCAGAAACCTTAGTCAAACCCAGACTTACCCACAAATGGCTTCTTCTGGGGACGTTGACCTAACAAAGAACAATGTGGTAGGAAATTTCTCTTATCCACAAAACTACCCAGCCTACAAGAACGTTATGAAATTTCTTCGTAATTGTTTTCTTGCAAAGGCTTTCACCCACACCCCCTCAGTCATCTACCATGACTATTTGAGGGAATTCTGGTGCACGGCTGTGGCTACCAGCCCCAAAGACACCAAAGAGTCAATCATCACCTTCACGGTGATGAATGGGAGCAGAACCCTCTCCTTTGACTACTCAACCTTCATCAAAGCCACAGGCCTTGACTTTGCTGAAGCGTTTGCACCCAACCCTACTGATCAGGACATAAAGAATGAACTGATCTTTCTAGCACCCCACGACCCCAGACGTCCTACAACGTCTGCTGGGGGCTTACTGGAGAAAGCTCCAGTAGTCAAAACATGGTTTCATCCTACCTGGAGGATACTGATGACATTTGTCATTCAGGTCCTGGGTGGAAATAAATCCTCTACGGAACAATTGAACTCATCACAACAATTGATGATGTTCAGTCTCCTTGAGGGTACAAAAATTGACATCGGAGGAATAATCTTACGAGACCTTGTTGCCAAGCTCTCAGGAAAACATAGGCAAAGGCATATGTCCTACCCTAGATTTGTTTCCTGTGTGCTTCAGGACCTACTTGGTTCTGACTACGTGAGGCCTGATGCAGAAGGTACGAAGCCTGACGTCCTGCACAAGTCAAACTTCACTAGTAGCATCAGTGAGGTTACACATATTGCCCTGACTGAATACATGCAATCAGTCATTCAGGGTAAAGACGCTGTCTCACTAGTTCCTTCACCGACTAAAAAGGTGAAGAAGACAAAGAAGGGTCAGTCCAGCCAGGTGGTTAGACCCAAGCCACTCGCCACTGAGACTGATCCTCAAAACCAACTAAACCTTAAAAAGAGGTTGAAAAAGGCCGAGACCTCTGAGACACCCATTTCTGAGACCCTCTTGACCTCAAAACAAAGGCCAACGGAGGTCACTGAGCAATCATCCTCAGTGACCTCGGGCACACCCCTTCCACATGATTCCACTGACATAAACAAGTCAGAGGGATCAGGAAGCATTCCCCCCTCACATCCCGATGAAGGAACTGTCAAAAAACAATTAGTTCCCAAGGGAGGAAAGGGTCCTAAATCCTCGGTAAGGCAGCACTACCTTACTGAGAAGGGGACCCACAAACACTCACATCCCATTAACGTTCCTGAGCAATCACCCTCAGGATCTCAGGGAGAAAAGGACCCTAAATCCCCTGAAGGACAGCACAATCCTGATGGGAAGGGGGTCCACCAACTTTCACAGTCAGTACCTAGTGATACTACTGGAAAGCACCCATCAGTAGTTGAAGGTGCTAAGGGGGACAAAGACTCAGAGGGAAAGAAATAACCCGCTGATATGGAACCCATCAACCCCTCAGGCGGATCCAGTCACTCAGGAACTGCCCCCAAAAGCCAGGCTGGTATTACCCCAGTTATTATGGCTAGTCAGGCTGAGCAAACTCACTCAGTTATTATGACAACGGGGTCAGGACCTGGCCAAACCAAAGGCGAGTCTTTTTATAAAGAGGAGCCGGTTGAATTTTTGGGTATTGAGTCTATGGGGGAGTTTCAGGCTCTTATTGAGTCTGATGAAGAGCTCAAGGAAGAGAGTGATGAAGAAGTGTTTGAGGCAGGTGAGGATATGAAAACTGGTGAACAACCTGAGCAATCACATCAGTCATCTCCACACCAAAGTGAAGAGTCAGGTTCTCAATCTTCTGATTCTTCTGATACTGGGGACATCCTCAAAAAGTATGATGACTCTCTTCCCCTCACTGAAAGAAAATTGGTCAAGTTCCTACTCAAGACCAATAGAGCTCTTTTCACTGGTCTCACTGAAGAAATGTTCGATCATCACACTGAAGCTGTTGTTCACTATGTCAACCTGAAGGCAGATGTTGAAAGTTATCATGATGATGTGATCGAGATACATTCTGACACCAATAACTCCCTGACAGCTATTGATCTTCATTTCAGGAAGTTCAATCTTACTCTTGAAGGCATCACCAAAAGCCTTGGAACTATTCAAACAGCTGTCAAGGATGACCCGGAACTCAACAAGAAGGTCCTTCAGGCTGCTGAGACTTACCAGAAGCAATCAGCTGAATTCAGTGATCTTCTCAGCTTACTGAAGGATTCTAATATTCAGGGTCTTAGCTCTTCATTGGACTCAATCAGGACTTCCTTGGGTCTTCAGGAAAAACATCTGGGTACTTGGGCACAATCTTCAACATCTTTGGCATGGTCTCTTGGGTCAAGGATGTCAGGCATCGAAGCTTCTCAGGCATCTCTGGCGGATAAGATCTCAACTCTTCAGAAAGACACCTCGGACATCAAATCAATGATGACTGAGATCTATCAGGCCTTCAAGGGTCCTGCTGCTCCAGTGACTCCAGCTCTTGCTATCACCATGGCTCAAGCAACAGTTGAGGGGGAGAAAGACACTGGAGTCCCTGAAGTTTCCACAAGCCAGCAACCTCCTCCTCACACTGAAGGGGAGATTCCTGAAGCTTCTTCCACCCATCAAGACAAAGGCAAAGACATACTCACTGATCCTGAGCCTCAACCAGCACCAATCTTGGTAGCAAAGGATCCTGAATCACCACCCAGGATCCCGTATGACATTGATGGAGTTCTTCACCACTTCTCAGCTGATGAACTCAGTGCTTACCTAGAGGAAGAGGAAGCAAAGAAGAAGTTAAAGGAGGAAGAAAAGGTGAGCAAGCCTGCGATTATTAAGGTTGTTCATGAAGAGGCTGAGAAGATTGGTCTTGAAGCTAAGGATCTTTCAGGAAGAGAGGGTGGTATGACTTTTGTAAAAGCTCAGACTGAGGAGATGATCACTCTCAGGAAGAAAAGGGAGGAAAGGAATAAAAGGGCTGAAGAGATCAGGCAGAACAGGATTAAGAAATATCAGTGGTATATGACTAACAGGTTGAAGCCAGAACCAATCACTGATGTTCATATTCATCGAAACACCAATCCTGCCTCTGTTACTGTCTACAGAGGTGCTGACATGAGAAACTTTGATGTTCATACCCCCTTCAGATTCGCTGACTTTGGGATCACAGAATTGGATGAGTTGGGTCCATTAATAGCAAAGAAATCAAATGTGGTGGTCCCTAGTCTGTTGAAGTCCTTGAGTCTGAGGTACGAAAGATTGGCAGCTGCACCTCAGGAACTTGGCACTCCATCTCTTCTTCCTGATTCAGCACAACCAGCTCCCTCTCAGTCTTCTTCAAGAAAAAGAAAGAAGATTGAAGCTGAGCCTGAGATCAAGATTCCTGGTCTTGACTGCAATAGGGCTCTCCCTGAAGGTGTTCCTTTCAGGAACAATATGGTCATTGAACAACCTGAAAGAGGTTTGTTCTTCATTGATGAGTTCGGAGACAAAGCCTTCCAGAGGTGGAGTGACATCGATTTGTCAGGGATTAAAGCTATGCTTGGTTTTCTAATGATGGCCTCTCCACTCAAGAGTCCTGAAAATGTGAAGTTTTGTCAAGATCTGAAAAAGAAAATCCATGAGCACCCTGACCAACAAGAGCTGCAGTCAAAGAAGCCCAAGCTTGAAGCCCTTGGTATTAAGTTGAACT
Source organism: Artemisia tridentata subsp. tridentata (assembly GCA_021014915.2). Classification (NCBI taxonomy): domain Eukaryota; kingdom Viridiplantae; phylum Streptophyta; class Magnoliopsida; order Asterales; family Asteraceae; genus Artemisia; species Artemisia tridentata. The sequence goes on from CP139505.1 coordinate 72,400,335, forward strand.
GATGAATCTGCCTGACCACCATCACCACCACCTTTTTGTACTTAGTTTGTTAGGACTTGTAATGATATTAATAAGATGATGTTTTTATTATTTCAGTGTCCTTATTTACATTCTAGTACATTCAGTATGAGTAGAAGTTATTAGCTCACTCATAACTGATCAAAACACTTAGGAATAATTTATATCCAAATAGGGGGAGATTGTTGGGTCATGAAAAACCCAAGAATACTTAAAACATGATTTGGACACAAATTAACTAAGTGTTAACTTAAACCGAGAACAATTCAAGTCACTGAGAGAACAGCCTCTCAGTGAGTCATCTTCAGGATGCTTAAGGCGAATTCAAATAGAAGGATTCACTACTCAGGAAGGCGGTACTCCCTGATGTAGCACTTAAGCCAAAGAAGAAGATGATGGTTCAGTAAGTGTTTGACAAGAACTTACTGAACCCCAGTCTCCTCAACAAACAATGAAGTAATTAAGAATGATAACTGAGAAGCGTATCCTGAAGAACTAAGTGCCTGAGAAGAAAGGCAGAAATATCTAGGAAGGATTTAAGATAAGATCAAATATTATCTTGTCAGGAAAAAATCCTTCCTAAGACGGCTTAAAGTCTTGGAGTGCCAGACCAACCACTCCTAAAGACTTAATAGGCCATTTCTATTGGTTCTTGAAAATGACAATTACTGTTGTAATTGTCAGACACGCTTGCTCAACAACTTGTAATATTTTAATTACTTTTACTCAGTTTACTTGTGTATAAATAGATTGAGAAGGAGAGAAGTTGTGTGTGTTTTGTACAATTAAAGCTTAGACTTTTACAAAACAACTTCTCTCCTACAAAGAGTAACGTATCCCTGAGATAGCTCAGTGAGGTCGCATTGTTACCACTCAAGCAAAACTTGAGTTTAGATAGGAGACACCACCATACCTTGTCTATTCAATCCCAAGTGTTTGTTCCGCAAAACACTTTGGGTATAGATTCTTTGATTCATTTCTAATAAGAATTTAAACGTTGAAAATTATATTGAGTTTTCTATATTCACCTTTTATAACTGTTAGAATTAATCATAACATTGTATTAGTCATAAACACAAATAGATTAACTTTCTAGTTAACTCTAAACGTGTAAAGGGACCAACACCAACCCCTCACCTAGAGTTGAACCAATTTTTGCAAACATGTTCTGACCGATTTGCTATTATGTAAAATAGTACGGTTATTCTGCTTTTAAGTTTTATTTGGTCATTGTACCTCGTGTGCTTGTCACCTTTGGTGTATGATTCTACTCCTAACCGGAATCTAAAAAAAGTTCGTTCCAAGCAAGCTATGACATTTGTCCTAAGAAAAAATAGTATCTATTTCTGAAATAACATTATACTAGGCATCATTTTCTGAAAGACAAACAGGTTAGTCCAGATTTTTTTTTGGAAAAGCAAAAATAATGGGAGGATATTTGGTTAACAATGCAAGAATAAAACAGATATATTTTTCTGACCCTACTTGGATAATGTTATCCCCCCACCCCCACAAGCAAGTGCTCTTGGGCCATTTTCTTAAAATTGATTGGTTTTCCTACAATGCATAAATGCCAAAAAAATTAAAACTAGAAATGCAATTTAAGTCAGACATTCATTTTACGCAATGTACTTTTTATTGCAGGACCACGAAAAACTTGGTTTTTCGCCTAAGACTGATTTTAACTACTAAAGGAAAACTGTTATAGCCGGTTCAGCTCACATTGTGATAGATAACAAGTAAAAATACAAAAAGAAAAAGTAGTTAGTAGACTAGTTTAGAATACTACGTTGTTTGGCATTAAATGGATATGACTTTGGTCTAACAAAAAGTTGGCATATAACACCATCGCGCGTGTTTAGCTTTTCTAACAACACGAATATAAATAGCAGAGGTATTAATGTCGATGAAAGCACTTTTTTCGAGCCAAATACGAGAAAACGAGTTGTCGTTTGCATGTGGAGGTTTCAGTTAAGTCGTTATTCGGATGACGTTTACCATGTTGTGTGTAATGTATGGTTACTAAACTTGTTTTCGGTTGTGGACTTATGGTTTCCACATACATAAAATTCCAAATAATGTGTTTATTCAAAACTATACAATTGCATTCAAGAAATTTGTTTTTGGCATTTGTCAACAAGCACTTGTGGTCTCTATTTAGTCATGAATGGATGGCCTAGAGATCCAAATATGGACAACACATTCATATTTCGTAAATTAATATGCTTATTATTCAAATATGTTAATGCCATTAATTTAAGTAATGGCACATGATGTGCCAACGCGGTACTGAAACTACTAAGATTAAATGCAAAAGTGAAGAGAAACCAAATTCGATAAGTGATGCTGAATAACACTAGACTTCTTGCCTAGTTCAAACATGAGATTGAGAGTGCCTGAACATGTGTATGAGTAACCTACACAATATCGTCACGCATATTAAGTTATTAAGTTAGACAAGGCATCTCAATCATTTCTTAGACCACCCGTACTGCGGACCAGTTACAAACGTGGTGGGCCAACTAATGCGTCGGCGACCATTACACATTTACACCCAAGTTGTTCAATCGTGCTAACTAGATTTTAGATATGGTTTGGTCACTTTTTTGACTGAATACATTTTGATTATTTTTTGTGTAACTGTGTGAGTGCATGTTGTGGGTATGTTCGTGTAGCACGGTTTGTGATTATCACTATAAAAGTTTGATAATAAGAATGAATGCTGATGTGACGATAGTAAATGTCTACATTTACATCTAGTCTAAAGACCGTGTTCGAGTTTACAAATTTATTGTCGAATATTCTAATTTAATTTTTGATTTGCACATTAAAAGCAGAGTAATAAACATCTTATCATTTCAGTTGGTGACTTGTTTTTACCTTATCTATACAGTATTTGACTTGGATATTACTCCAACCGAATTATATAAGAACAAAACAATATTTTATGACAAAATGTCAACTCAATTCCACGTATTCATGACTATATATACTTTTATCCCATATCCAATGGATTGTGACATTTGTTACAGATCTATTTGATGGCTTGAAAATTTAAAATCATGGTGATTAAAATAATACCATTTCTTAATTTGTTTGATGGCAACATTTACTAGTGAGCAACTTTGATTTGTATTTCTTAGCATTGAGATGTTTTGTCAATAATCAAAATAAACTGCTTAATTATTTCACAGATGCTTGTTTTTTTCTACAAGTAATTAAACATAATGGTAAAATACACAATTAATCTTTGAACTATACTAGCCAGATTTCAAAGCAGACAAATATTGTATCATGCCAAATGAGGAGCATATTATATCAAGTTGTTAAGTATATATATCTCTAAATATAATAGTAAAAGTTTGATCATTAGCCATCAAGTGATTACCTTATAAATAAGTTGCAACAAAATCATTTTTTTAGACATTATACATTACATTATATCTTTTACAATTAATTATCCCACTTTAACTTCGATATTCGGTGTCAGGCTTTTAGACACATAATTCTGCTGGTTTTAAAAGAGAATATTTATGCTTGTCATGTTCTTCAAAATGCGCAGACTTTCTTCTGTATAAACCATCGAATAAAAATTGTCATCCGCATATTAACTTCAAACGAGACGCATAAACCAATCAGCGTTGCTGGTTACTAACGTTATTAATCAATCGCTATCTAAATCTTATAAATAATAGAGTAAATTGCAAAAATCGTCCCTATGGTTTGACGAAATCGCAGGTGTAGTCTAGTCTTTTCGAAGTGCAGGCATAGTCCTCATACGGAACTTTGTTGTGTGGTAAACTTTATAATTGCAGGCACTGTCCTTGTTAGGAACAATAATTACACACCAAAGTTCTTCACAGAAACTACGCCTGTATTTTCAAAAATATTGGACTATCTCTGAGACTTTATTAAAATATGTAGGCAGTTTTTGCAATTTACTCTAAATAAAATTCAAATTTACTTATAACCTTTATCTTATGGATTAAAAAAGAGTAAATTACAAAGATGGTCCCTGTGGTTTGGGTTGACTAACACGCATGGTCCCTTGACTTCTTTTTTTTTTTTGCACGTATGGTCCCCAGCTCTGAAATTGTTAACAAAGATGGCCCCTTGACCAAACATCCGTTTGGTCAAGGCGTTAAGTTATATCACGTGGGCAATAGGAGAGGGTATTTTCGTCCATTCAACTTTTCATACATTGAGCCTCTAAATATATGCAGGCATTTAATACCCGTTGTATCATTTTCCCTCTTCATTTTCTCTCTCATAAACAAATCTCGCAAAACACAGACATAACCTAATTTTGATCTAATTTCATCATCAATGCGACAATTGTTGGAACAAAAATGTGGAATATACGGCAATCAAAAGATGATTGTGATGTTCACGAACTATATGGTATGTATCGATTATCATTTACTTGTTGTTATTGCATGGTTTGACTGAAAAATCTTAATTTGGTTTTCTTTAATTTTTTTGCAGCAAATGAACCTGATTTGTTTTCAATCAAGGTTCATTATGGTGGGAAGTTCACTGATAGACCAGATAGAACCTACGAAGGTGGTTACTTTAACTTTGTGGATATAGTAGATGTGGATGAGTTCTCTGTTCACGAAATGGATGCTATGGTGGAAGAGTTAGGTAATGATGGTTACTCACTTATGTTTTATCACTTTCTTATACCTGGTGAGAGTTTGGACAATGGGCTACAACCTTTAGCTTATGATAAAGATGTCCTTAACATGTGTAAATATGTTAGGTTAGGTCATAAGTTGTTGCATGTGTATGTTGAACATGAAAGGACCAACCGTGATATCTATTACGCATTGTTAGTTTCACCTAATAAGAAAAAGAGGTGTGTTATAGAGGAAATAGAAGAAGATGTACCAAAACAATCACCAACTTGAGTGATTAAGAGACTTAGGATTGAACTTAACAATAAAAAAGGTTTAGTACAAGAACATAGGCAATCAAGTGGTGGTGGTGTTGTTGAAATACCATCCCAAACTCAGGTTAGTGTTGTTGCTAATGAAATACCCTCACAAACAGGTGACACTAGTCAAGTTAGGATACAAGAACAGGGTCAAGGTAGTGGTATTGCTAAAGAAATACCATCTGAAATTGGTGAGTCTAGTCAAGTTAGGATACCAGAGCAGGGTCAAAGTAGTGGTGTTGCTAATGAGTTACCCTCTCAAACCACTGATGTACCTAGTCAGTTTGTCAATGAATTCTACTCATCTTATGACCCTTACTTGGGTGATGCTGAGTTCAACCCTTTTGATGGCCTAGATGAAATTCTTCCACCAGAAACTGAGGTTAGGGTAGAAAGTGGCCCAGATATTACATTAGAAACTTGCCCAGAGGTTGATGGTTCTGGGACTGAGAATGATGAGACAGTGGATGGGACAGAGGATGAGACAGAGGATGACAGTGATGATAGTGACTACATTGTAGATTTAGACAATGATGTACCTGAATTTGATGTGGACATGGAGAATTTCAGACTGAATGTGGATTTGAAAGTAGAATTCACTGGCTGTGATAGTGATAATGGTGTACAAAATCTTGATGTTGATATTGATGATGTGTTTGACAATGAAGAGTTTGTAAGTGGGTCTGAGAATGAAGATGAGTTTGATAGGCTTAGGAGAAGGAAACTCAAACAATTAAGGAAACAAGCCAAGAGTAATAGTGAAGGTAGGATTTACAAAACCCACTTCTATGTGGGGCAAGATTCTGGTAGTGCAGCAGAGGTTAAGAAGTTGATAAAAAGGCACTCAATTGAAACCAGAAGAGAAATTAAAATCGTGAAGAATGATAAAGGAAGGGTCATAGCAACTTGTTTTGGTCAATTGCCTTCATTTGAAACTTTTGGGCCTAGTGTTGGGCCAAATGTAGCAGTTGGGCCTAGTCAACCATATGGGTCAACTAAGTGGACTAGGGATAAGATACAGGTTATTAAAGGAGGTAAACCTAGTAACAGGAAAGTAGGTGGAAGTAAATGCCCATGGGTATTGCTTGTGTCAAAGGTCAAGGGCACAAAAACTTGGCAGACTAAAACATATGATGCTACCCACCATTGTCTACAATTAAGACAAATCTTGTATGCCACATCAAGGTTCTTTGCTGAAGATATAGTAGATCAGATTGAAAAAAACCCAGACATACCTATAAGAGCTCTTCAAGATCAATTACAAAAGACACATGAGGTTTCAGTTTCTCAAATGAAAGCATGGAGGGCTAAGGCACAAGCAAGTGAGGGGTGATTACACAAAGCAATACGCGATGCTGAGAGATTATTGCATGGAGTTGATGTCTACAAATCCAAACACAACTGTGAAGATCCAATGTCCTAGGGAGGAGGAATGTTCAGATACTAGAAAGTTTGAAAGGATTTATGTTTGCTTGGGGGCTTGTAAGGAAGGATTCAAAGCTGGTATGAGAGACATTTTGGGGTTAGATGGAGCCTTTATGAAAGGACCTTTTCCAGGTCAACTCTTAACTGTTGTAGGCATTGACCCAAACAATGGTATCTATCCATTGGCTTATGGGATAGTTGAAACAGAGAACCTTCAGTCTTGGAAATGGTTTTTGACTTGCCTTGGAGATGATCTTGATCTTTACAGAAACTCCAACTTCACTTTTATCAGTGATCGTCAAAAGGTACATTTAATTGTTTACAGAAACTCCAACTTCACTTTTATCATTATTTAACTGTATATTAATTTAGTGTAATTTACTCAATAAACAGGGTCTTATACCTGCAATTTCCAAATTGTTTCTATGTGCTGAGCATAGATATTGTCTTAGACATATCTATGAAAACATGAAACAAAGCTGGAATGGAAGGGCATACAAAGACCTTCTTTGGAAAGCTGCTACTGCTTCAACTGTGACGTACTTTAAGATAGCAATGGAGGAGTTAAAGGCTTACTGTAACACCCCAACCCGATAAGGGTAGAAGTATTACGTTATGGTGACATATCAAAGCAAACACAAGCATATGACTAAATAATACAAAATGAATTTCAAAGGTTATAAAGGAAGAATTGAAGATACAAGGTTACAAAGGGAACAATAATAAATTCTAAGTTCTACAATTTGTAAACGTTCTAGTCATCTCTAATCCAGAATAGCTAGTAAGGTCTTCTAAGTCCAAAGTACTCTCCACTCATAACCCAGCTTCCAAACTAAAACCTGCCGCAGGAAAAGAAATGCGGCTGAGCTTAAAAAGCCCAGTGAACAGATATATATAACATAACAGAACGGTAAATAAGCATAAGAAACGAAGGAATCAGAATACAAAACGAAAAGCATAATCATGAAAGTCATACGAATTTAAAGAGGACTAAGAATTCAAGAATGCATGAGAACTGAATAAGAAATGAAACAAGGAATGAAATGAAAATAAAGAAAGGTTCATATAAGGATGTGCCATAAGAACTCCATATCATAATCCGTCAAATCATACATATAACATAACATATCATAATCAATACAAGTATACGAAGAGGGGAGACCTCTAAGTAAATAAAAGTGTGAGAAGGAGTGTAAGGCACACACCACCTGGTCACCATAATCACATAAACATAAAACCTAGGATGCATCCATACACTCCCTAACAAAATATGAATGCAAGTACTGGACTGGTCACGCATATATATAGTTGGCCAATAGTGTACACAAAATCATATCATATCATAATGGGGAACGTCGTAGATCTATCACACTTCTACGGGAGTGTCATGTCTAAGGTGCCATCAAAGACATGGTCATGGTACCTCCACAACTAGGTAAGCTCAGGCACAGATCTATCATAGCATACAACAATTATAATCTAGCATGGCAAGAGAAACAAGATAGCAACTCTAATAAGCATGGCAAAACATAAACATAACATGGCAGAGACATTTAAATAAATGTCAGAATGAATCAATAAGAATGACAATCATACAATGAAAGTCATGAGTCAAATGAGGGAATCATATCAAGGTCAAATGTCAAGTCATCAAAGTATCAAAGGTTCATCGTCAAAGATTCATAATCGAATGTTCATAATCAAATGGTTTATTTAAAGAAATCTTGGTCAAATGATTTTCATAAAAATGATCTTTAATAACGGTTTTCATAAAAGTGGTCTTTAAAATTAGTTTTCATAAAAGATAGCAAAATTCCATATAAAAGTGGTATCGCATCGTTCGTAAACATCATTTTAAAATAGTTTTTCTCAAAACATTTCCATGATATAATTAAGAAAGGTTTTCACATCTAGTCACCAAAATCAAATGAGCCTTCGAAGTGTAAAGTGATTCGAATACTAATATCACAGGGTGACGAACGAATTTTATCAAGTATTATATCACAAGGATCATAATGAACGAATGTCAAATGGATCATGAAGATTGAATCAAAGTATAAGGGAACATAGCAATGGCTTAGGGAATCCTAATGGATCAAGACCAAGAAAGTCATAAGAACGAAAGCACTCTTACTGAAAAATGGTAGAATATCTATACCTTAGACCGCAAGTGAAAACACAACTAGAAACGAAAAGATCGGAAGCAAACTCCATCTTCAGCGAATCTACACGAATTCATGACCGTCTTATTAATAACTTATTTTAAGTCAGATTACTCATTTTAGTCGGCTTTCCATTTTTAGTAACTTCCCTTTTATAGCAGCTTTCCAAATATAGTAACTTTCCATAATTAGTAGTTTCCCGGTTTAGTGACTTTTAGGGTTATTAGTGTCAATTTAATAACTTTTGGATCTAATATAATTAGTGTTATAGCTTAGGGTTTACATGACACTTTTAATAATTTGGGTCTATACTTGTCATTTTAATAAAGTTGAGTGCCTAAGGTGTAATTTACCTATTTTTAATATTTTCATACGTAGCAAATTTTACTCATGCAACTTCACAGTAGCCACATCAACCCAAAAGCTCCCTTTTTTTTTGAACCATTCTAACGCCACTACCCAAGCCATAATAACCCATATACGACCTACTCGAACCCTTCTTGACTCGCCCATTCTAACACCACTAAACTCGACACAAAATCACACCTATGAACCACACACTCAACAGCCACAACGACCCGTTTTACGTGACCCAAAACCACTCTAAACACCACTCATCTTTGAACACATTCGACCCTATTGTTTTTCCAGCCCCAACAACACATCAAACAAACAACTAATATACACGCATATGCAAGAATGAACCACACACATCAGGTCTCATTTCATACCCACACACCCACGTTTTTGTCTTGCATACTTCAACCCATTTAAACCTGTATAAAAATCTCATTAAAACAGCCCCAAGATTACTATGTATCGACCCATGTTTTAGCCCTAGTCGACCACACAACTCGACACACACACAAACACAACGACACGACCATTCTTGTCACATAAAATCATACCCGAGACACACTCTCGATACACATACATTGCCATTTCATATTTAGTACTCACGTATTTGCATGAAATTCCTCATATGGTGAATTCTACTTATATATATACTGTATCCATCATATATATATATCTCATTATATTACAAACCAAGATTAGTTAACTAATATGATGTGCATTCTTGTGATTTTATATGTACTGATGTGTATTCTTATATATATATACTGATGTGTATTCTTGTGACTTTATATGTTGTAAACAAATGTTAAAGATATACCTCAAGGCTAAGAGGAGATAGATCGATATCGAAAATGAACACGAATATTAACACTAGAATTTAACGGGACGCGATGGAACCCAAAACCCAATCGAACATGGACAGTCGAACGTAACCCAAAACTCTGCCAACTCGCGAACCGCTAAAAAAACTAAAACTTTAATCCCACTCGAACCATCCCATGATCAAAACATTAATAAACACCAACGATCACTAACGCTTGTTTACCCATGAATCTGATCACCACCTTTTTCCTTTACATCGTACCTTGATTCCTCTTGAGAAGATAATAGAGAGGCTGTCAATTTCACTTTGTATTAGGGTTTATGGTTGAAATCGATATATGAAGAGAAAAATTAGAGGCTGCCGTGTGAAATATAATAGGAGAAAGGGGTGCATGTGTGAGGCATTTAAGTTAAGGGAGATAAGAGAGAATCCCACAAATAGGAAAGTCCATCAATTTATTAATTTATTGAATTAGTTTGTTAGGGGTCACGAGGGACTGGCTCACATTGACTATCAATAACCATTAATTTTGATTTGCTATAATTTTTTTTGGTAATCTTAAATTATATTAAAAATAATTCCATCTGCATCTATAGGACACAATATAAAGTCGTTTATTATAGACTTAAATTTAGGAAACCATTAGTTTTGTATCTTTTAATTATAATGTAAAGTTTATTTAGTTTAATTTATTAGGTAACTTAGGATTTTTAATTACCTTAGGTTAGATTCAAATAATATTCATTTGTATGATTTTATATACTCTTAAAATTTCAAAAATAGAGGGGTATTTTGGTCATTTCAGATTATGGGAATTTTAGTGTTTTACACTTACAGCAAGCCATGCTATGATTGATTAGTGAAGATTCCTCCACAACATTGGGCCAGATCCCATTTTTTAGGTACAAAATTATTTACAGTTTATAAACTTGTTGTGTAGATGCTAAACTTGTTTAGATAGTAACTGATTACAATTATATTAACAGGAAGGGCAAAGTCAGATGTATTGTTGAACAACATGTGTGAGATTTTTAATGGTAAACTGATTGATGGAAGGGACAAGCCTATCATAGGAACACTGGAATGCATAAGGGAATATCTGATGAGAAGGATTGTGACAGTGAATAAAGTGATTGCTAGTTCTAGTGGTCCTCTCACACCTACCACTCAAGCTCTTTCAATCACTGGCAAAAGGATTCAAGTGCTATGCCTTCCAACCAAGGAGAATTATGCAAAGATCACAGCCAAAGGGAAAGAGAAAAGGACCCTTACTTGAAGCATTCCCACCACTGTCTTTTGTTAAGAATGTATCACTTTATCTTCTGAATGAAGTATGCATCTATCTATGTAATGTAATATGCATCTATGTAATGAAATGCTACTTGTTTCTGTTAAGATAAAACTGCTTGTTTTCATTCATCATCAATGCCAAAATACAACTTGGTACATTGTTACATGTCTAAACTTAACATACTAACCTAATACTTACTTCAAACATAAACAAAAGACCCAACTTCATACATTTCCTACTTGATAGCAAAAAGAACAACAAACAAGATCCAAGACCAAACAAGATACTTTTTCATTTTTGCACTACCAGTTTGGGCTTCAATTAATGCTCGTTCAAGATTGTTCCTTGACATTAATAAACCCGGTATGATTTGAAGAGAACGATTACACATTGGGGGGGGGGGGGGTGGTCATACCAATCAATCCATCTACAGTTTGATCCCTGTTGAACGACATTACACCAACAATTATTTGCTTTACGTTAGTTTGATTCAATTAATTCAATCTTACACAAACTTACTTGAATCGGGCAAGAGTAAAACCGACGCCCTGGGTTAGCATTTGTCCAAGAGGTTTTAACAATGGCAACTCTTCCACAATGGCACCTAACCATATCCAGTGTTCTTGTAAGTTTTTTGTTTTTGAATTAGGGTTTAGATTTGGGGATTTAGGTTAAAGAAAATGAGAGAATTTAGGTTAAAGAAAGAAATGAGAGGGAGAATACTGATAGTGGCATCGGGAAAGAAATATAGCAGAGAAGGAGTATATTGTTCGAACAAAAATACCATCTCCCATTGCCCACGTGATATAACTTAACGCCTTGATCAAACGGACGTTTGGTCAAGGGACCATCTTTGTTAACAGTTTCAGAGTTGGGGATCATACGTGCAAAAAAAAGTCAAAGGACCATGCGTGTTAATCAACCCAAACCACGGGGACCATCTTTGTAATTTACTCATTAAAAAACAACACCACCATATAACAAGGGGAAAAAAATCTTTTAAAAGAATAAAGAAATCTCGGATAACGTGAAACTCTCATAACCCAAAACATATTTTCAACTTTCTTCTCTGTCTCTTGCCGCCCATTATTTTCCCATAACTCACCCATTCTTTAATTACAACAACAACAACAAAAAAACCAATCATACACTTCAATAATCCATCCATTAATGGACCTTTGATCGTTCAACCACTAATCAATCATCACCTAAAACATTAACCAAAAAATGGAGGATGATCATAGACAACTCCTAGGAAACAAGTATGAAAAAGGTAAGCTCATAGGCAAAGGAACATTTGCAAAGGTGTATCATGGTCGAGAACTCGCTACGGGCGAAAGCGTGGCTATAAAAGTCATTAGCAAGGAACAAGTGAAAGATCAAGGCATGGTGGAACAAATCCAGCGAGAAATATCCGCAACTCGACTAGTTAGACATCCTAATATAGTCGAGTTGCGTGAAGTTCTCGCCACCAGATCCAAAATCTATTATGTAATGGAATATGTATCTGGTGGCGAGTTGTTCGATAAAGTAAAAGGGAATAAAAAGTTAAAAGAAGAAGTGGCACGTAAGTATTTTCAACAGCTGATTTCAGCTGTTGATTTTTGTCACAGTCGCGGTGTGTCACACCGCGACATTAAGCCAGAGAATTTGTTGCTTGATGGTAATGATGATTTGAAAATTACGGATTTTGGGTTTTCTGCTCTACCTGAGCAGAAAAGGCTAGATGGCTTGTTGCACACGCAGTGTGGTACCCCTGCTTACGTGGCACCAGAGGTGCTACGTAAAAAGGGGTACGATGGTGCTAAAGCTGATATATGGTCATGTGGGGTTGTTTTGTATGTTTTGTTAGCTGGTTTTTTGCCTTTTCATGATGTGAATTTGATGAATTTGTATCGAAAAATATTTAAAGCGGAATATGAGTTTCCGCCGTGGTTTTCTCACGACACGCGGAAACTCATTTCCAAGATTTTGATGGCGGATCCTGAGCGAAGGATCTCCATCGAAGGAATTAAGCGAGTTCCGTGGTATAGGAAAGGAATGTCACGGCCGCATTCATTCCGTTTATTAAAAGATAAAGATAAAAATAGATCAGTTACAGATCTAACAGCACTTGGATCAATGAAAAAGTCCACGTCATCTCCATCGTTTTTTAACGCGTTTGAGCTTATTTCATCTATGTCATCTGGGTTTGATCTATCGACTTTATTTGAAATCAACGCGAAAAAGAAGGTCGCCTCGATATTCACTTCAAAATTTTCGGCTGCAACGATAGTGGAAAGAATCGAACGCGCAGCGCATGAGTTGAGGTTTCATGTCGAGACCGAAGATGATTTCAAAATACGGATGGAAGGGACGGAAGAAGGACGAAAAGGGGCCTTGGCAGTGACCGCAGAGGTGTTTGAGATGACTTCGGAAATGACGGTGGTCGAGTTTACAAAAGATTCGGGCGATACTTTAGAGTATGAGAAGTTTTGTGAAGAAGATGTTAGACCCGCGTTAAAAGATATTGTTTGGACATGGCAAGGGGATGACGGTTGTAGCTCAAATGGTGACGTGTGTAGCTCGAACGGGGACGGTGAAGCTAATGGTAATGGTAATGGTTACTCTTATTAATTGTTCTGTTAAAAAATTATTTTTTGCTTCTGCTAATTGATGATTTACGGTATGCTTACTTGTCGCTAGCCGAAAAAAGGAATATTTGTATGCCTTTTGAAACGTAGTTGATGATTTGAAGCTTAAAACGTTATGAAGTTTGTTTTGTTAGTGTTAAGTTAAAGGCTTGTTTGTAGTTTGTACGTGTGCGTGTGTTTTGAAGTATGTTTAGAATTTCGTAGGCGCGGGAAAGTGTTGAAATTAGTCCAAAATGAGTATCTGAAACTAAGTAGGTTGAGTTATTGAAGTCAGTTCGTCACCAGGAACTAATAAGGATGGCGAAAAAGATCTCAAACCATCGATGAAACTGAATCTCGGACATTCATTTTCTTACAGAAAAACGAATGTTAATCTGCACCATGACTAGAGATTGCATACTGTTAGTGACTTAGTTCAGTTAACTTTTTGTTAATTAAACTTAACCACTCAAGGGTGGTCAAATTGGTAAAACTTTTGTGTCTCAAATTCAAATCTTGTTTGGCACAAATAACTCTAAAGTGGCTACACTAATCTCTTCGAGTGAGAGACATTTACTCGGTTTGAGTTTGTGTATCAGTGAGCTAAAACCCCGTGAATTAATCAACGGGTATGGCTGAAAACCTACAAACCGTTGCGTTTGGTTAAAGTGTGCCATGGATCAAACTCAATTTAGAAGTTGGTTGTTGCCAGCTCTTATTAATAATAAAAAAATTAGTAAGAAAAGGTCAAACAATATATATCATAGCTAATCTGTCATTAGGGTCTTTTTTATTTTAGAGTCAAAGAAGTCCCCAAAGAAATGGTATTCGCACTGATATTATTGGTCAAAATTTCTGAAAACTTGGAATTGTGTCAACCATGATGTTCCTGATTTTGCACCTTCTAATTTCTTTCCGTTCTATAACAACAATGAACCTACTTGGCTACTTGCTTAATTGTTCTTTCCAAGAACATTACAGAGTATTATTTTAATATAGGTTTTGCTGAGAGGGTCATGTACCGTGGTGGCATGTCTGCAAGCCATGAGGAAAAAGTGCTGCCACGTCATTATTTTTTTTCATAGCACCACTCTTTCACATGGCATCAAAAACAGGGTCCTTTGTTGGCATCACAAAATGTGGTGCCATGAGTTCACACATGACACATACAACACAAAGGTTGGCACGAGCTCCGGTATGGTTGGCACCACAAAAGTGATGCCATGGGTCTACAGCGTGGGCTGTTATTTATCAGCCGAGGATGTATGGCACGAGCTTCGGTATGGTTGACATCACAAAAAGCTGGGTTGGTGCGATGACTAAAGCTATCAGCCCACCGTACCTTCCACTCTAACGATAGTAATAAAGGTCGAGGTTAATTTAATGATTTTTATTTTAATACCACTTATAAATAATTTTGAATAAAAGTAAAGACCATATCGGAAAATGAGAATACACGATCAACACTAAATTGTGATTTAATGAATTGTTTTTCTTACAACAAATTCCAATTCTATCTAAATTCAAACTAATTTATTAATGATTAAAAAGACATGTAGATCATAGTTGTTAGTCGTTACATTTAATTATTAGTTTGTACTCCGTAACATTTATCACATATTTATTAACTTTAAATATCACAAATTAGTCTCTTTTTTTTCTTTACAACGTTAACCATTTAACAAGTACTGTATTCATTATGAGACCATTTATTACAAAAGACCAAACGGAAAAGTATGTGTGGAACTCCGGTTATATTGTTAATGTTATATTTGCTATTATCACTCATATTTTTTACTCGGTTTTCACCGATAAATATCACGTCAAATATGGAAGACATAAATCATGTAATACCATGCCTAAAAGGGTACGAGGTCAAGATTTGAACCATCGGTTTACATCTTCCCGACTATTGAACCATTATTGTTCGGCGCAAAGGTAACGGAGGTAAAGGGAATACCAAATATGTAGTCTTTCATTCAACAATTCAAATAAATACCTTTTGATGGTTTATAGATTTATAAAATCAGGTTGATAATAACTTTAGGATAACTAAGCATAAATTACTTATTTGAAATACCACCATAAAGGTTTAAAAACCAGTTTTCCAATTGAACCAGATGAGCTATCGGTTCACGGTTCAATCGGATTTTTTGCTCAAAACTGGCTTCAGGTCACCCCCGGCCAGGTCAACCTAGGTTTTAAAACATTTCATACTTGAGTTTATAAGCAAATTGTTTACTATTTCTACTTTTTGCATTTTGTTTTTAAAGTAGAGAATTTTATTTGTTTTTAACTCAGTTAGCAACCATGACCTAGAAAGTGGTCAAATTACATTCATTGTTAGAATAATGTTAATTCAAGGTAATCCTAGAAACCAATTGTTTAAAGCCACAAATCAGGGTTTATTGTAGCAACCAAAACACGTTTGTTACATGTTCATGGCATTAGTACAACTGGAACATAGTATATATGATACAATACAAAACTATATATATAATATAAGGTTGAAGTTAACACGAAAGTAGTATAGTTAGGTACATAATATAGAAAAAGAAACTGGTTGTTGCATGTATACATAAATGACCATGTATGATGGTTTTATAGATCAAAACCAACATTATTTAATTTTTGCTTTTTATTTAGATTATCATGGTATAGGTGACTTTTAGGTACATGAAGATGAAGCAGATATACCATCTAAACTACGGAGGTTATTTGCTTTTAAAAAAAGGGTTTGGCTATATAATAAGAAGAGTAAATTGCAAAAATCATCCTTGTGGTTTGGCCAAATTGCACGTTTGGTCCCTGTGGTTCATTAAGTGCAAAAATGGTCCGGATTTGACACTGTTTCATTCACTTTTGGTCCCCCATGTTAACCGGCGTTAAGTGAGTTCCGTTAGCACTTACAAGTTAGCCCTTAAGGACCAAACGTGCAATTTGGCCAAACCACAAGGACGATTTTTGCAATTTACTCTAATAAGAATATAGTTTCTTTTATGTCTCATTATCATACGTTTAGTTTTTTCATTCTACTATATGCTACAAGCTTTCAAATTTTTAGAGTAAATTGCAAAAATCGTCCTTGCGGTTTGGCCAAATTGCACGTTTCGTCCTTGTGGTTCTTTAAGTGCAAAGATCGTCCTTATTTTGCACTGTTACGTGCACTTTTAATCCTCCATCATTGCAAAAATCATCCTTGTGGTTTGCCAAATTTCACTGTTGAAGGACCAAAAATGCACGTAGCAGTGCAAAATAAGGACGATCTTTGCACTTAATGAACCACAAGGACGAAACTTGCAATTTGGCCAAACCACGAGGACGATTTTTGCAATTTACTCAAATTTTTATATCAAACTTATATTCGTCAACAATAAATATGATATGACAGATTTTGAAAGTTTCTAAGATACACTGGAATGAAAAAAAACACATGTATGACAATGAAATATAACAAAAGGTATGTTGTTATTTTATGACGTAGTTATAGAATAAGAACTGCACAACAATATACATAGTAAGTATATATTATAGATACAGTTATATAAGTTGATACGAAAAGTTTAAAGTACTAAGCATATAAATTGATAAACTTGACATATAATGTTAACAAAAAGAAAACCAATAATACGTAAATAATATGGGAAAATGATGCCTGCAGTCCAACTGCAGGCAATTGCCTGCTTCTCTTTGTAAAAAAGGGTGGGGACAGGAGGAAAATGTGTATCAGTCACTTACCGGAGGGGCTAAATTGTACATTTTTCAAACTTTTTACAAAGGGGAAGGCAGGCAATTCCCCTGCCCCCCAACTGCAGGTAACCAATAATCCCCAAATGATATATAACAATGTTTATATGTTGAACAAAGTTTGTCATGCTCCCATTTTCTCTGTATAAAATACGTGTTCTGTCTCCTCCAATAATTCCATATTTATTTATTTGACTATAAAAACAAGATTCGTGATATCTTCTAAAAGTAAAATGGTTTACACCAATTAAAAAACAACATATAATAATGTTTACAATTATTGACACATTTTACAAGAAAAATATGCATTTCAGCCCAAATACAGGGAATGTTATGTGGCTATTTTACTTTAGAAAAAAAATAAATTGTGAGTTGTATCTATATGAGCCTTAGGATAAATCATAATATAAATATAATTAGGTGTTTGCTTATATTTTTTTCTTGTACTTCTATCCAAAAATAAATACTTATAAGAAAATACTTTTAGAGCCAATGTTCAAATTTGCTTATTTTATAAAAACGCAATATATTCGTAAAAATAATTATTTCTATATAAAATTCAATCATGTTCATTTGAAAAAAGGTTTTAGGTAAAACTATAAGAGTAAAAATTCATTTTAATTCAATATCAAACAACAAACACAAAATAAGCAACTCTTAACCTGTTTTTGAAAAATTGTTTTTCTGCCATTGATTTTGGGATTTTACAATTTTACGATACTATAAAACAAAAACGATCATAATCCTACGTAGGATCTCTGCAATCTTAAAATCTTATATGATCATGATCTTAACCATGGGATCTGAAGATCTAATCTGATTCGATATTACTTTTTTTTGAACCACAAACTAAAACCCTACAATGTAATGAATTATGTTTTATAGAATCTAAAAAAACAACATGTTAATATTCTTAAACGTTCTAAAATTATAAATTTATGACAATATTTTAATGAAATATATATGCATAAGATATATAACAATTTGTAGATTTGTATAATATTACAAATATTATTAAAAAAATAGCATTATAGTATAATATTAAAATATCGATCTAATCTTATGATCTCGATCTTGCAAACTAAAACCCTGCAATGTAATGAATTATGTTTTATAGAATCTAAAAAATAATATGTTAATCATTTTACACGTTTCAAAATTATAATTTACGATAATATTTTAATGAAATATTCAATAATTTTGTGCGTATGATATATAATAATTTGCAAATTTGAATAATATTATAAAGATTATTAATAAAATAATATTATAGTAGAATTTTAAAATTTTGATCTAATTTTTACGATCTCAATATTCCAAAAACGAAAACGATCACAAATAAGATCACGATTTTAAAAAACTTTTGTACGTTAGTATACTCGTAAATCATATTCATAATTACTCGAAGCTTTATAAGCAGATGCTTAATAAATATAGTTTTATCCTATGATACGTAAAGTCGTTTTCTTCTAAAGAACTCTAGTGGTAAACACGTAACCCTTTTCTAGTTTCTTCCGCTTTAACTCATTTCTTCATGCCCTATTTTTATATTTATAAAAGTATATTATTATAAAGTTGTATATTTAATTAACAAGATGAGATGTACAAGGCACATCAAAAAAATATGATCATTGAAATCGAAAGTTTCAGAATATCTGTTGAAAAGTTGGAAATAAATGCGTAAGCTATGAAACTATGAAAGGTTTGGTGCATTTAGTTAGAAGAAACACCCTTATTTTTCACAAAATATTTTGTATAAAATAAGAAAAATGAGGATTGCGTTCAAATTAAGTATTTTTCATTAAATTTTTAATAAAATAGAAAATTTGCATTTCCTAATTTAATACGGTAAACTACAAAATCGTTTTTTTATGTATTTGTTGTTTTCCTTTAAACTTTTTTCTACAAAATAGAAAACAAGATAAATAGAACGTATTTTTATGTTTGTGGCTAATTAAATCTTCTTAAAAAAAAAAAAAAAAAAAAAAAAAAAAAAAAAAAAGTACATGTTTGAAAAAAAAATTCTCCAACTAAACACACTGTTAAGCCTCTTTTTCTCATTCAAGAAAACAAATACTAGTACATAATAAATTAATAATTGCTCTATTTCTTTTCCTTTAACCAAAGTTTCTCACTAATTTTGGGTTAGATTCAAATTATGTAAATTCTTTCCTTTATTGAATAAGTTGACGTGCTCGCTTCAAAATTATTTACACCTAACAAAATTACCTCACATTTTGATGATGATAATCACAACATTTACGTCACTAGATTTCCAATGAAATATTTTGCATTTTCCATATGCAGCCAATGAAATATTTACGTCACTAGAAGGCTATCGAGATAAATTGTGAGTTCTCATATCAATTTAGGATTTTATGTTCTAAAATACTTTGTATGAGTTTCAAGATCAACGCGTATGGAAAATAGTTTTATTGGTTTAGCGGATTTATGTTCTAAAATATGTAATTTGTATGAGTTTCAAGATCGACGCGTATGCAAAATAGTTTTATTGGTTTAGCTATGGTGGCAAGTGGAGTTGTTCATGTGACGTTGATGAACGGTGAAAGAGACAACAACGATGAAGATAAAAAAAAAAAAACTGATCAATGACACGACAATAAATTAAACTAGGTCAAAGTGAAAATGATTATAGCAATGAAATCGATTGTAAAGGAAGATAAAGAAATAAAAACAAGTGTCATTATATTTCTTCGATTAGGTCAAATGTTGAGACATGGCTCATTCAAAATCTTCTCTAAGATGATCTAAACATAACTAACACTCATTATCATTATGTACAAAACCTAGATATATTTTAGGACAAGTGTTATTTAAGATTACCAATATATAGGGCTGGGCAAAGCGCTCGCCGCTCGTTTGAAAATTGATCAGAAATTACTCGCTCGATTGTAAACGAGCCGCTCCGCTCGGTTCGGTTTGTAAACGAGCCAAGCATGAGCAAAGGTCTGCTCGGCTCGGATCGGCTCGGATATTTTTATTGTATATATAAATATATTATATATATTATATATGTATGTATTTATATAAATATAAATTTATCTTGTAACTATCATTCTATTAGATTTATGGATTAACATTTTTGTATTTAGCCCAAATAACACTTAGCCCAATTAAAAGTCCATCCAAAATCCAAAGACGTACACGTACACACTATCCGTTAGTGTTTTTTTTAACGCATACTCGATAAGATAATAGTTGAATGTTTTAAATATAAAATAACATAAAACTATATGCAAACTAGTTATTTCAACTCAAATGATACTTTAAGTAGCTTTTAAAATAAAAGCTAATGGTCAAAAGCTTTTAAAACTAAGCTTTCGAAAATCGAACTCTAAAAACATAAACTCATCCTGAAGTCTGAAACACACCCTTATACATGATTTTTTATATATTTGCTAAGCAAGATAATTGCTAGTTTCTGAAATAGTCAATCTTTTTAGTTACGTTTTTAAACAAAAGTGTGTATTTTATCATTTTAGTCGTAATATAATTCGAAGTCTTTGTACTAAATTTTAAACCAAGCGAGTTCAAGCCGAGCCGAGCTGCTCGGTTTTAAACCAAGTGAGTGCGAGCAATGGTTTTCTGCTCGTTTCATTAAATTCGAACAGAGCCGAGCTGCTCGGTTTCAATTCGAGCCGAGTTCGAGCAAACCCTCGCTCGGTTCGGCTCGGCTCGTGAACAGCCCTACCAATATATTTGGAGCACAATGAAACATGTAACCTTGGTTCTCATCACAACATGTTCGATAAGGTTAGCTTGACCAGCAACTCTTTATTCCATTATCTAAGGGCCCGCTTGGTTTGTAAATGGGTTTCGGATTTGGATTTAGATTCGGACCCGAATTTGGTTTGTAAATGTGTTTAGGATTTGGATTTAGATTCGGATTTGAATTTGGGTTTGGATTTGAAAAGACAAAATATATTATTATATATAAATAAATTTAATTTATAAACTAACTATTACATAAAAAATACTCCGTAACAACTATTTGAAAATCTTTTATATAATAAAACAAAACCTTTAGTGGGGACTTTTACATTTCAAAAAAATCAAATCATACCTTATTAAGTAATAATCAAATTATTATTATTATTATTTTCTTAAATATTAAATAAGAAAAGCCTAAATACTTCTAAATTTATTCATATTCTACAAAAAAAAGAATGTGATTTGTAATTATTCTATAAAAACTTACAAAAATATATGTGTCAAAATATAAAAAATTAAAACTTGAAAATGGTGGAGCAAGTTTTTCAAAGATTTGGGCTGAAACTTAAAATTCAGTATCATTCCCACTAAATATTTGAAGTCCCAACATTCCCAAATTCCTCCTCCATCAATCAAACTCGATCTCTTATCATTCATTCACGCACAATCATTGACACAAGAACATCTCCTCCAAATCTAATTAATATTAAAACCCACTACATTCGTAAATAACCCTAATTCAATACCTCAATCAAAGTACAATGATTTTGAAGGTCCTGTTATAATAATTAAAACCCAAAATTAAAAATAATAATTTATTTAAATGATTAGAAAAAACTCCGCGCGTGCGCGGGCATTATATCTAGTAAAACAATAAAAAAGATATCATACACCACATTTGTGGCTAACAAATTATGCGTACAAAATCAACAAAAGCAGTAGGATTGTCGAATCCCTTATTTAAGGGTATTATTTACTGTACTGTAACCCAAATCTCGAAACAAACACTTATTTTCAAAAGTAATTCCAATCTTTGATTCTATACACTCTAAACAAACGGGCCCTAAGTTCATAACTAATACTAAATCTATAATACCATAAAATAGACAATAAGTTTCCAGCTTTTTATTAAAAAAAAAAAAAAAAAAAAAAAAAAAAAAAAAAAAAAAAAAAAAAAAACCTTTTTTATGAATCTCTGGTTCTATAGAAAAATCAACACCTGAAAGATTCAAAGCAACCTAATATTAAAAAGCATGATTTCTAACTATGCTTCTTAACTAACAACTAATATGTCATTAGTTGTTGCCAAATCAACTTTTTATAATGATGATTGTTTAACAACCCATAACACATTAATACCCAATTCAACCTACCCTACCAAATGTGGCCATCCACATTGTGCAGGATTCATTATGCCAATCCAACAAGAAACGACCCCAACCGAAAGGTCGCTTTCCTTGATGACCGCCGATAACAAATTCCACCCGATTACCAGAATAAATGCCCAACTAAAAAGCAAAAGACAATATGCATTGAGGTGGCAATTTAGACCCTAATTCTTATAAACGTGTTATAGATATGCTGCTTTAAAAAGTCACGGCGCAAACATTCTGTCTATGCTTTAAAAACTAAAAGTTAAACGCGTACTGATTACGCTTCAAGTCAAAAATCACTAGAAGGGTAATAGTGACATGCTTCTTAAATCATAGTCATAGCCCAAGACTTCAAATATCAACTTCCAAGCATTTCAAACAATCCAATTTAACAGTAACATCAACCAAAGTAATATCAAAATTAAACACTACAACTCCTACAAGTCTTCTATACCAAACAAAACAAACATTAACCAACCATTTAACGATAACTGGAAGTTCAGTTGTATCCAACCATCTTTTCAATAACGTCAAACTGGGATAAAATTCTTGATGCGACATTCAGAAAGATACAATCTAAAGGTCTTGCACACTCAAACCTGCATTACAAAGTGATAAAAAAAACTCAGTGTTAGATAAAGTAGAAATGAAATTGTAAAAATATAAGATAATTTATGTTTCTAAATTGTAGGCATGGTTTAAAAACATAAAAGATATCAGAGCATAAATATAGTCAAACAAGCATAAAGTCTAGAGCAAGCATAAGACTAAACTTTGTCAATTGGGCATCAATTTTAATTATGGCAATTGGGCTTTGCTTACTTGTTTAGCACTCGGAATGCAAGTCTACCAGATAAAACTTTGTTTCTGTTGGTTGACATTTTTGCTAGTTGAATTTCGAATTTAAAGATTCGAAGATGATATTAATTATGCAATGAATGCTAATGAATTCAAAGAGACAAAATAAACCGATCCCTAACGGGCTGATGTTTAAAAGGTGGAAAGTTAATTTGTTATTACTACATGAAAACACAAGCTATAAAAGAATAGTATTTGATAAACCTACATATACATCAAGAAAATGTAATAACACAGATCGTAGACAATGTGCAAGTCTATATTTTAATTACTCATGTCCATTTAAATATGTTAAGTGGCAGACTTCCCACGCAATTTACAGTTTAAGCTATAGTAGGATAAAATATCTCCGTTTTGTACTAACTTTAGTGAACGTTCTAAACATATAAGATAAACAATAAAAAATAGTCTACAAACCTGGAGGAAGGGATTGCTTCAACTTATCGGCCTTCTCCTTGTCATGGACACACAAAGTGTAGAGATACTTTGAGCAGCGAACCTTGAACTTAACAATATCCTTGCTTCTTTTGATCTTCACAGAGCGAGCATCCTTCCTTCTTGCAGTAAGAAGGAAATCCTTGATCTCATGAATTTGCTTCGGCTGGATAACAAAAATAGCAAAACTAAAAGTTAGCCATCTAATATTCACATGTCCCTACAAAAACAAGCATAAACTGCCCAAAAACAATCAGCCACGCCGCTACGGTACAAAACATTTCATTCTTGTGTAAACTTATACACCTATGTCAAAGTTCATATCTAGATATCAGTATTAATCTACAGTATCAAGCGAGTTTAAGATACTTATGTCATTGTAAAGGCATTTCCAACACGACATGTAATTATAAATAAATGAAACTAATTTAAATAGTTGCATAAAACTGTTGAAGCTTATCACCACTCGCAGTCTCGCACACACAGTTCTTACCAGAATCGCAGACAATCATGACTTTACAGCTCATTATCTAGCTTCTTAAAACTGTTTAAGCTTATATGATTTTTTCAGCTTATTTTGTAACTTATAAGCTTTGCTATGACTTAAATATAAAAAAGAATTGCTCATAAACTGAAAAATATAACCAAAAAAATTAAATATGTATATGACAAACCACATACTCATAAGCTAAAACATAATCTTACAAAATGTTTGTTTAAGCTTCTTTTTGGGCTTATGAGGTTAAGTGTTTTTCATCTTTCCACAAGTTTCAAAATAAGCCAAAAATAAGCTTATTTGTGAAATTATGAGCTTAATTGATTTCAGCTTATATTGCAAAAGCCGGCTTATTTCGAGACTTATCGGCCTTACATAAGTTTATCATATCATGATATAAATATAATCTACAAACCAAACCACAAAAGCATAAATAATTCAAAAACTATAGCTGTAAAATGTGAAAAATAATACCATTTTTGGGAGGTGATGAAAATACGGCAGCCGAAGTGAAGACGTAAACCCTAATTTCTGTGATGAATATAAAGGTGTGCTGGTGTTCATGAAAGCCATGGGCTGGGCTAGGCTTTTTTGTTAACGAGACTTATGGGCTTTTGGTAACTTGTTTTCGAGTAAAAACTTTATGGCAAGAACCAAATGGGAATTACTAAAAGGTTTTATGTTTGGAAATGTGGTCAAGAATTTAGGGCATGTTTGGTTTGTAAATGGGTTTAGGATTATAATTTGGATTTTGATTTGGATTTGGATTTGAGATAAGATGAAAAAAATGTAAAATGTTTTTTGGTTTGTAAACACATATAAGAATACTTTTTGACTTATAGTACTATTTTTAAACTAAAAAATAATATTGCTAAAAGATGGCCCACTACATTAATGGAAAAAAAATTATAAAAAAACATGTACACAAAAAGAAAAGTACACAATTTTTAGCAAAGATGCTAGCTTTTTCTCAAACCCCACCTATTAAAGTAACTTTTCTCAAACACCATGTTTGAAGGTGTCAAAGCCAAATTTTAAACCCCATTTATCAACCAAACAATTATTTTATGGATTCACTCCATTCCACATATCCAAAACCCACACACCAAATTGCACCTTAGACTTTCGGTCCGCGTAAGTTTTTTCGATGACCAAATAAAGGAAAGAGAAAAATCATATTTATCAAAACTGAGCGACGTATCAATAGTTAGTTAAAAGAGTGCCACAATTATTACTTGGCAAAAGAACATAAATATTTACTCGGTCTCAAACAAACAACTTCATGTACACATATTATAACTATTTGGTCATTGTATACCTATTTTGGTCACGATCGTGTAAAAAGTAGGGTAAAAACCTACTTTTTCGGCAAAGTCTAAAAAATCCTCTAAAACCAACACGTGTGCTTCCTTTTTCCCCTCTTTCTCCATCTTCTCTCTTTTTTCACTCTTTCCCCATATGTCTGACAAACATCCCCAAATTCAACTTTAAATCATTCAAAATCATAAAATTAGGCTGTGATTTTTGTTTTGTTTCATTATAAATTCGTTCAATCGCTACAAATTACAACAATTTTTATATATTGAAGTTCATCAAAATTAGGGTTTCGTAGGCTTATAGTCAAAATGAAATTATTATGCCTACTACTGATTAACAAACCCTAAATTAATATTAGGTAACATCAAATTTTTCATATATATATTTTTTTAATAATTTTGAAACAAATCAAGTGTTTATGAAGTGCTCGTAAGTGTTTGATAAAATGCTTCAATGAAATAATTTTGTGATTTTAGAGTTTAAAGGTGTTAATTAAAATATAAGTATTTTAATTATTGGTAAAAGCTTCGATCTTTGATGAAAAAGTCAAAGTGTGATGTTTTAACAACGATGAACAATGTTTTAAACTTTGAATGTGCAATTGTTCATCATGTAAGTGTTCAACAAGTAAGTGTTCATCACGAAATGTTCATTAAAGTAAGTGTTAATCACACATTGTTCATCAAATAAAACTAAGTTTCAAGTTCATCAGAGAATCACCAGATGACTAAGTATGATTTGGAGTGTTTGGTGGTGAATAAACTGAGTTTGAGGGTGTTGTTTGAGTATGCGAGTGTTATGATTTTGGTTTTTTGTGAGTTGTTGTCTTCAGTAGCTCAACCAACTTATTAGGTTCATCAAGTAATGTTCATCAAAATATTGTTTGTTATATTCATCAATCTATGTTCATCAATACAAAATGTTTGTAGTCTTTTTTGCATGTTTATTAATTTATGTTCATCAATACGAGATGTTCATCAATACTTTGCCCCATAAGTTAATCAATATCCAAAAAATCAATAAATGTTCATCAATCATGGTCTAAATGTTCATCAATCATGTTTTGAATGTTCATCAATTATTGTCTCAATGTTCATGAATAAAAGTTTATCATATCTTCATACATGGGTGTTCATCATACCTATATTTATCGAAAGCAATAATTTTGAATTACTTATGTCTTAAAATTTTGAAGGCCTTGAAAATTCGACTAAAATGAGTGTAATATTGCAATAGGTTTTACTTACGTATTATTATAAAACATATTTAAAAAACGTTACTCATATAACGTACATTTAAATAATTATCACCGTTTATTAAAGTTATTTAAAACATGTGATAAACAATCATAAAAGTTCGCCGCAACGCGCGTCAATGACAAAACTCGTAACTATACATTGTCCGAACAACTATGGTTATGCCTCTAACCAAGCGATTGTGAGTTAAATTTTGAAAAATAATAAAAGTGAATTTGTATCCGTTGTGTGAGAATGTATATATTGCAGTTGTGTAAATGGTTTACCTTTACAACAAACTTTTGTCCTAACTCAGTTCTCAAGCTTTTTCTTAGTAAGAAAAAAGTAAAGAAATAAAAAGTAAACATTTGCAGGCCACTTTCTAGCATAAACACTTACTTTAAAATCAACTAATCACTATTCTTTTTCA
Organism: Artemisia tridentata subsp. tridentata; assembly: GCA_021014915.2. Classification (NCBI taxonomy): domain Eukaryota; kingdom Viridiplantae; phylum Streptophyta; class Magnoliopsida; order Asterales; family Asteraceae; genus Artemisia; species Artemisia tridentata. Next base: position 72,427,582 of record CP139505.1, read on the forward strand.
GTTATACTCATCTTCTTTCCCTCACTAAGTGATGGTCGAGAAAACAAATTTTTTTGTTTCTCTTCATTTTCTTTCATTTTTCTTCTTTAAAGATACTCGATAACACATTGTAAAGGGTGTTTGGTTTGCAAGTATATAAATGAAGAATGACTTTCATTGCCATATACATGTTTGGTTAGTGTGTTTATCATTAAATTTGGCAATCAAACCCATAAACTTAAGAGCCGTTTGGTTTGTGGGTTTTCCCACCATACAATGACAATGATACTGATACAAAATGTTTGGTTGAGTTTTTATGGACCAAAGAATGGAATCCATTCCGTGGGCCCCATGTTGTATGCCAATAGCCTCATTCTCAATCAATTTGGTGTCTTTGCAATCTATTCCGTGGCCCCATGTTATCTTTCTTCTTTTCCATTACAAAATTCAAATATCTATACATTTTTTTTCATACAATATTTTTTCATCTAAACATTAACATTGGTAATGATAAACTTAATTATATCTATTGTCATTCTAGCACATACCAAATCCGATACCCATTGTGATTTATAGCAACAAACCAAACGACCCCTTAGTCATAGTCTAAACCCACTAATAGCGGGTTTGTAAACTCATTATCAATAAAAATACCCATAACTATTCCCATGTATATACCAAACACCCCCTAAATGTAAAAAGATACGTCGAGTTATTAGGGGGTGTTTGTTTAAACTTATATATGGGCTTATGAGCTTATTTGATTTTGGCTTATATTTCATAAGCTCCAATTTTCTAGCTTATTTGGAGACTTGTGAGCTTACATAAATTTATTATATCATAATAAACTTTTATAAGCTCACAAGTTTCCAAATAAGCCGAAAAATTGAGAGTTAGGCTATGCACAATGATGACCACGCACGACCTTGATTTTGCTTGCCACATCAGCTTTCTCTCTCCGGCGACCTTCAAACGACTAAGTATCCACAACAACGACCTTATATATATATATATATATATATAAAATCTTTTAAACAACAAATTTAAACTTCATTAATAATAAAGCTTAAACATTACAATACTTGGAATAATAATAAAAACATTACAAAGACAGCTAAAAACGTAAACTAATAATCTAAGTTATACATTTTGTGGTAGTCGGGATCGTGGGGTTTTTGATTTGGGAGTTTTTTTTTGCTTGACATGATGAATATTGATGAGAAGTTGCTTGAATTGTGTTTGAAATTGTGTGTTTGAGGTTGATATTTATAATGTTGTAAAAATGATAAACTTTTTTTTATTAAAAAAAAGTATTTTTTTAGCCCAACGTTTGAATTTTTAGCCAAAAGGGGGGAATTTTTTGTTTGTTTGTGAGTAAAGTGTTGCGTTTTTTTGTCTAGCGACCGAGCACGATCGAACACCCACAATGAGCCGACCATCCTCGATCGGAGCGACTGAATCACTCGACCTCTATTGTGCATAGCCTTATGAAATATAAGCAAAAAAAACAAATAAGCTCATGACAAAAGTTCAATGCAGAACAATAATTATCTAAAGATCAAATCAAGAGATCTCAACCATTCATTTATTTTAAATCTAAAAGTCTAAATTAATCCTCATTTTAATACAATTAATTATTGAAGGGCACTTTTGTAATATTATTTAAAAGTTTTATATACATTTGGGGTCGGGTACACCTCATCTACTCATTTTATTTCAATTTTCATTTTACACACTCTCTCTCTCTCATTTACTCTCACCAGTCACCACAAACTACCACCACACCAAAACTCAACAAATACAGCTCAAGAATCACTGAACCCAAGTCACAAGGAGCATCACAAGCAATCTTACACGGAGTGGGATTATCAGATGATGATTTTAGGTTACGTAAGGTGATGATCGGTGTATGAGGTATGATATGAAGTGGGTTTGTATTACACGCGCCGCCGCGTCACGGAGAGTGGTTGGTTGTGGGAAGTGGTGGTTGTTGCGGCGGCGGAGGGTGGTTTCTATGGCAGAGATGCGGTGGATTAGGGTGGTGGTTTCTATGTAAATGATGTTATTATTTCAGGCTGGTGGTGCTTCATGGACATGAACACTATGTATGAAGCTAACAAGAAAGCAAGAAAGATTTGCCATTTATTCATTATGTATTATAGAATTTTGGTATTGAAATTTAATATGTTTCTTATGAGAGTTTAGTGATGAATGAGGTTGTAATTAATTTAGAGCTCCCTTGTATTTATAGGAGAATACGAGACTTGGCGAATTCTGTGTTTAATGGTTTAAGGGGTTGTTAATGAGTGTGATTTATGTGATTTGGTTTAAGGAGATGGAGTTTGGTTTTTAGGGAAGTGAGAGTAGATTGGGCCTTTTAAAATTAAACTTAAATCACTAGTGACTAGCTTGTATGTCTTGGTTTCATCTTTCATGGACATAATAAAGGAGAAAACTATTGAGGTATGCTACATAAAATAAAAAACATTCACATGTGTTTTACCAGCAAATCACATGTGATTTACCAGCAAATCACATGTGATTTACCTCAAATCACATGTGATTTTACGTCATATGAAGAGTTATGTATGTTGGTTACAAGACTCCAAATGCTCTGTAGATGGAATATATGCATAAACATATGGATTAGTTTTGTCAACACTGAGCTTTGTTTCAAGTGAAGTTGAAGGAGTTGAAGATGTTTGTGAAGTTTTGTTTCAGTGTTTCAATGTAAGTTTTGTTTTAGTGTTTAGACAAAACATAATCACATGTGATTTAGACATGAATCACATGTGATTTAGACATATATCACATGCGATTTTATTCGGTGTAATACCAAATCTGCTAGAACATCAAACAAAAAAGTATTCAAGTAAAATTTTAAAATCCATATAACACTTTCGCAGAAGTTCAAAAGAAAAATGAAAAAACCAAGTATTAAAAAAAGTATGAAATTTAAGAAGCATGTCTTTCAAAATGTATGAAACACATGTGTTTTAAAACAGAATCATACATGATTTGAAAAGTCACATGTTATTTATTACTTTAAAAAACACACGTGACTTGTGAAAATAAAAAGTCATAAATGATTTTATAAATAAAAAAAGAAAAGATTCACAATTGATTTTTGGGCAAAAATTCTACGAATCCGAAAAAATAACAAATCACAAGTGATTTTTACAAATCACGTGTGATTTTTCTTGGCGAAAATTTTGAAAAAAAAATTCGTCGAAAGTATATAAAATAGCATATCTATAGAAAGATAATTTAATTCTCGTCGCGATGGTGTATTTTTCGTAGTTTGAAGATTTACCGTTTGCAAGATATGTTATTTTAAAAAAAATGGTGGAAAGTGGGTTTATATATTTACATTTCTACCCTTCCTTTGTGATTGTATAGATTAATCAGGTGCGTTAAATGAAATCGGAATGAAAGGTCATAATTGGCTCTTTTGTTCTTTAAAGAAATTAGGTTCCGCAATAATCTCACCTCATAAGCTCATATGGCACATATAACACTAAACAAACATGCCTTAGAAAAAGTCAATAACTGTCTCAACCGATTTGAAAAAATACCGATCCAAACACCATCTCAAAAGTCTCAACACTCTCCTCCCCCTTTCAGCTAAAACCCCAAAAAAAAACCAACCGATTTCAGTATTCATTTAACACTCAGGTAAATTTTATTACAAATCAATTTCACATATATCTTGCACAAATTTACAATTTTATTATCATTCCTACACCCATTGTGTTTCTTTTTATGTTTCCAGCCCTAATTTACTATTCCTTACGTATATATTTCATTATTATTATTATCAAGTCTTTTGCTTTTAGGTGATTTAGTGTTCGTGTCCGTTCATTTGTCCGTGTTTAACTAAGTTAGTGACTTAAATTTTTAGAATAAAATTTCCGATGAATGATGTGTTTTTTATATAGTTGTTGCACATTATGTCGAATTTAGCTGACTAGTCTACGGGGTTTAAGCCCACCGCCCCCGTAGACTTTAACCGAGTAAACCCCTTTCTTTTTGGAGGTTGGCGTGACCATTGCACCCTGGTTGTTATGCCAAAGTTACGGCTTACTTTGTAAAATATAAAATAGGGTTCCGATAATTATGGTTGTGTTTTGAAATATAGTTGTTGCACATAATGTCATAATGTCGAATTTGCGTAATTCTTTACTTTATGATGATGCGTATTTGTTATGTGTTTCAGTAAGGAAGACAAAGATGGACAAAGAAGACTATGATAAAATGATACTTAAGTATCTCAGGAAAAGGGGATTTACGCAAACCGAACAGATTTTTCAACAAGAGCAGCAGAACAACAAAAACGCCGCTGACGCTTCTCAGTTAGACACGGATCTTGCTAAACAAATTAGTAGTTTTTCGCAGTAATATATCATCCCCTATTATCACATTGTTGTTCGCTACTAGTTTTGAGTATTTATTTGCTTATGTAATATAATCCTTTTTACAGCATATGCATAAGCAAAACCCAAAAGTTTGATTTATTTCGGGTTCACTAAAAATACGGAATACTATTACTCAATCCATTACAGATTAAACTGCGCCTTTTATATAAATCTTCTGAATAACAATTTATAAGCCGAAGGTCTTTCAGGGTGCAGTCTCTCTACCTTTTGGTAGGGGTACGACTGCATACATATTACTTTTGAGCTTTTAAATCGGTATGGAATTTTTGCTATTTTGTATCTATGGTTTATGTGTGTGCAATTTTTAGTGGTAACTTTAACTCCTGTTCCATGTAGATTTTGCGTTAACTTATTGATCAATAATTATGCTTTTCAGGTCCGAAAGTATCCCTGCGTTGTACCATGATGGATACAGCAAGTTAAGGTCGTGGACTGATAGCTCATTGGAGTTGTACAAGGTTTGGATATACTGAATTTCATATCTTATTTGGTTTGAAATATGATTTCAGTTGAACTAGCTCTCAGTTGATTATTATACATTAGGTAGTTCGTTTTGATGTATGCAAACTGTAGTTAGTTAAATCACAGTGCGAGTGACGATATGACAAGAGTAAGAGTAATTTCACAATGCCCACCATTTACTGTGAAGTTGACTGCAAACTAACCTATTGACATCTTACATATGTGATACGTCTACGACAGAATTCATATCTGGATATACTGTTATTTTGCTAATAATTGGAGAACTATAGGTGCTAACCCGATCAAGTTATAAAATTAATTATGGAATGATCCGTCTTGGGCAACTGTTTGCGGATTCCGAACCCTCTTTATTTCTTTATTGTGAATCTTAGTGACAATTTTCGTTTTTTTAATGTTTTGCGTTTCTTTTTGGTAAATTCATTTTCAACATTATTGTTGATCCATGTCTTTATTTGTTTTCTTTTGTGTCAGCACCCATGTTTCAGATATCAATTAAATATCTGTTTTAATGTTTTAATAATGCAGCATGAACTTCTTCGTGTTCTCTATCCGGTATTTATCCACTGTTTCATGGATCTCATAGCGAAAGGTCATCTTCAAGAAGGTAGGCATATTATATCTTGAACCTACAACATATATGCAATCATTATTTTAATTGAGATTCTCATTTAACCATAAAAAATGATGCTTGGATTTTCAGCTCGAACCTTTTTTAATACCTTCCGAGGAGATCACGAGATGATGCATTCACGTGACCTCACAAAACTGGAAGGTGTTCTCTCTCCATCTCATCTGGAGGTTAGTTATTGATACCCTGAACCTCTAATCTCTGTGAAGTATCTGCAATTTTGTCTTAATAAACTCTTTTTACATGAGTGTGCAGGAGATGGAGTTTGCTCATACTTTAAGGCAGAGCAAAGTGAAGATAAAGATATGTCAGGTTATTATTTGCTTCCTATATTTGTTACATGATTAACGTATTTTATGTTTTCTTGTATCGACATGCCTGATGCCACTGGATTTATTCATTTATGACTATCTACAGTATAAGATTATTTAAAGAACAAAATTTAGGCCTTCATGTTGTAGAGGAAAATTACTTAATAGTTAATACCATTAGGTTGCAAGATAAGTGATTGATTATTAACTTCTATTAACTTTGCCCCTCCCCCTTCCTGGCCTCTTTGGTCCTTGTGAACTGCCACCGCCTGTGTTTGATTCATCAACCACTTTTTGTATCCAATACAGTACTATCCTCTTCTGTTTGTAGAAAAGGACAACTTGCAATATTCCTTGCATGGTTCTATGCATGCACATACTAAGCAATTTGTAGGTCTTAACGAATTGTACGATAACACTAAGATACACTATATGTTTGTGCTTATTATACACTCCACATAACAAAAGAGCTAGGTATATTGATCCGGCTTCTAGATGGTATTGGCCAAGAGAACTTTGATACAATCTGGAAATATAAGCTTATTATTAAAGATATTTTATTTATGTATTAGATATGTTTTATTTTAAAATACATTTTAGATATCATAGTTATTTTAGGATACCTTTTATTATAGATATAGATCATTAGGGCTGTAATTTTCATTATGCTGAATGAAGAATATGAATTAGTGATTTGAGGTCATTGTGAGAGCCCAATCGACCTCTCGAAAGTTGGTCATCTATCTTTATTTCTTGTCTTTGTTATTATTCTTTATCTTTTATATCTCAAGATTGTATCCGGTTCGTATCAAACTTCTCATCTTCATCAATTACACCAGAACATAGTTTTTTATATAATAGTCCTCCCAAGTGCGTCCCCCTTAGTATTGCACGATGATTAAACATCTCCATAATATTATTAGCTCTATTTACACATGATAAAATTAGGATGTGACATATGGCATATCACTAACAATGATGGTATTTGGGCATGGCCGAATGGGAGCCTGTAATGGAAGTCTTAGAGCCTGTGTAGTCAATGTTTCGGTACAAACCTAACGAAGTCCAAGTTTCTCTATACTGCTTTTGCTAGGAAATGATATACCATAGTAGTTTTTCAGCAATGTACTGCAATATATGCTTACATATATACAGTTTCTTGTGTATAATAATACTGAAGATTTTCTTTTGAAACCATATCAGTTGACAAAATCTTTTCTTTTCACTTATCTGATTCCTGCTTTTTCTAGAAACTCGAACAACCTTATAGCATCACACATGTATAAACACATTATGTTTGCAAGAATACCAGCTTACATTTTCAGTCTATTGTTTGGATTGCAAGTTAGTCTGTCTCCTTTTGGCTATGGGTCCATGCACCTTAAGTTAATATATTGCATTCTTTTATTAAGTTTTTTTGCTCCTCTGCAGTATTCTTCTGAACTTCTGCTGGAATATCTACACAAGACACAATCGATTATGATGCTTGGTATTATTAATGAATATATTGATTTCCAAGGTAAGTTTTTCTATTACAACCGAATTTCATCTATTCTAGAGCCAAGTATATTGGGTGTCTGACGCAAAAAAAATGTGATCCAATTCTTCTTTAGACTCATTATTGTTTTTGTCTTTCCTTTTTAGTCTCTCCTGGACAGCCTAGCTCAATTGCGGATGATGCTGAAGCATTTTCGCTTGTTGGGAGTGGTCAAGATGCTGCTAACCTAATAAATCAGAAAGAAATACACTGGGGGGTTAGTCAATTTGGCACTCTGATTTACATTTCTGTTGTTAATTCTTTCCATTGCATTTTCAGTTCTCCATTCGTCATCCTATGTTCATGGTGCTATAGTTGTCCCGTTTTCTTATAGAAGAAAGAAAGAAGTTAATTCTAAACTATCATTAATAGACTTAAAGTAAAACATAGTATACTGAAAGACACCACTCTTTATTTATTTTATATAAGAAGCTTAATGATTTAGAATTCGAATCTGAACCAATGGAATTTGGGAGGCCGAGAGCATGACCGGAAACATGGCTGTTACAGATTTCAATAATTGCCGAAAGCCTTGCTCTCTAAGTTAGGTCTTGTCGGAACTGTTCAATAGCTTTATGTTCGACCATGTAATTTAATAGGGTAAATTATTACTCTTTGAAATTTATAATATTTTGAAGAATATTGTGTTGACTATGAGAAGTTCTGCAGTTGCTTGAAGATTCCATAGAAGATCGGCTTGATAAGACAGGGGGGATGCTCTCAGATTCAGAGAAGACAGAAGGAGATGCCAAGGAAGGAGAGACGGACGAGAATAAGGTATTTATTGTTTTCCTTCTGTAAAGGTTACTTTTTATAAAGAAAACCTTCATCTTGATTTATTGTAATGCCTATTTATCACGTTTAATCACTTTTTTTGTGGGTGCACTTAAAAGTGTATGCTATACAGTATTTACTATATATGATGTCTCTTTAAAAATCTATTGGCAGGAGCCTACAAGCAATTTGCTTTCAGTTTTCAACAATTTTCATTGGTTTATTACAAATGAGCACTTTACATATTCATGGCTCTTTTGGTTGCGTTTATTTTTCAGAAAAAATCAACAGAGGGTGGAAAACAAGGTGGCCCTCCCAATAAGAAGTTAAAGAAGGACAAGGTTGCTGGTCCTGCAGGGAAAACTGCTCGAGGAGATGGTGACAAGGCAGCTGCTGCACCACGTGTCAAGCCCGAGCTTGCTTTACCAACAATGTATGTTGCATGCTATGGAAAATATCAAGCTTAATGTTCATGAGCTGTTTTATTCCTTGTTTTTGTCTATGGTATCTCTACCAAATAAATTTATCTTTTTTATGTTTTTGTGTACTACAGACCAGCAGATGTCGAAAATTCTATTTTAGAAGACCTTCGCAACCGTGTGCAGTTGAGCAATACAACACTTCCTTCAGCTTGTTTCTACACATTTATTAACACACATAATGGGTATGTGTTTTGTTGCAAACTTCCATTTTGCATTAAGTAATTGGGTGTGCGTTAAGATCAAGTTTTTAATACGTGTCAACTTTCTTCATTAGATTAAATTGTTCAACAATATCCCATGATGGATCATTGGTTGCTGGAGGATTTTCAGATTCATCACTCAAGGTCTTTCTTACTAAAGTTTTTATGTACATTTATTTATTTTTTCTCCCCTTTAAATGTGACCAGTTTATTTATTTATTTATCTATTCGTTCTTTGATTTATAAACTTAACCCTCATGTGCCAGGTGTGGAATATGGCAAAAATTGGGAGTATGGGCACTTGTAAGTCATCCAGCTTGTTACCTTTCTTTCTTTTGAAAAATTTGGAATAATAAATGTTTTTTTCGTCAGCGGGTGAACTTGATTCGGCTGCAAATGAAAACACACATGGATCAAACGGTGGAAAAAGATCTTACACTTTGTACCGTGGACATTCTGGACCTGTTTATTCAGCCTCATTTAGTCCTTGGGGAGATTTTCTTCTATCATCTTCATCAGATTCAACAAGTATGTTATTTGAACACTGGTGCATGTTCTATTTGCTTCAGTAGATAGAAGTACCTACTGATTCGTTTATAATCTACTGCAGTACGGTTATGGAGCACAGTGTTCAATACAAACTTAGTCTGCTATAAGGGCCACAATTACCCTGTTTGGGATGTACAGGTAGAAACCATTGACTAGCATATACTTATACTATGTCTTCTACGGGTTTTCTAAGACAACAAAATATAAAGTATTTTTTGGTTATACGTTTGGTATCAAACTATTCAGATTATAAATGACTAATATAGTGTATACTTTTTAATTGATTAATGATTTTTGAAATAATGGCACAAATATAGTGATGTATAACATACAGAATGCTATTACACGGATTTTTATAAAATACAAGTCCAAACATAAAATCCACTTTTATTACTGTCTACTTCTGCAACAGTTTTGTCTGATGCTTGTGTTTCAAATATAAAACAAAATGCGTTTTTCTGCTAATTTCTTACTTTATTCTTCTCCTTGTTTAATCATGTTTGCAGTTTAGTCCATATGGTCATTATTTTGCAAGTGCATCTCATGACAGAACAGCAAGGGTCTGGGCAATGGACAGAGTACAGCCGTTACGAATACTGGCAGGACATCTATCTGATGTTGATGTGAGTAATATCTCTCTATATGCTTGATTATATTATTATATCGTTCCTTTAATTACGAGTCTGCTTAGAAATGGATACTTTTGGGCAGTGTGTACAATGGCATCCGAACTGCAATTACATTGCTACTGGATCCAGTGACAAGACTATTCGTATGTGGGATGTGCAAAATGGGGAATGCATGCGGATTTTCATTGGTCATAGAAGTTCCATCTTATCTTTAGCAATGTCACCTGATGGTCGATATCTGGCATCTGGTGATGAAGATGGAACTGTAATGATGTGGGATGTTTCTAATGGTCGCTGCATCACTCCTCTTGTGGGACATACATCCTGTGTCTGGTCACTTGCTTTCAGGTGAACTTTCTTTTCCTGTATCTTTTCTTTGTCGATTTATTAACACAGACATCTAATTCTTGCCTAATGTTTCAGTTGTGAGGGATCGCTTCTTGCATCGGGTTCTGCTGATTCAACCGTCAAACTATGGGATGTAAACTCAAGTGCGAAACAGTCAAAATCTGAAGAAAGGTAAGCTATATCACAACAAGCTCTCTAAACTGGCAATTTTGAACCATTTACCTTTAAAATGGGTTGATTTGGTTTATTATATTTTGGCTCTAATGTCAAACAAGTTAAGCTAAAAACGCTCTATGGACAATAAGTTAGATCGTGATGGTACTTATACAATATTTATAATCATATTAAACACATTATATATCTAAAAATCAATAAAATAAGTGTCTGAGGGTTGATACAACCCAACTAACTCGTTATTTAAATAAGTCATTATAATCCATTACCCAAGCTGCCATTTGGCCACCTCTAATTTTCTTTTACTTGGTTAATTTTTTTGATATATCACGTATTGAAGACACCTAATGACTAATGTATCCGTTCTCTTTTGTTTCCGTAGTAAAACTGGAAATACAAATAGGCTCAGATCACTGAAGACTCTGCCCACCAAATCCACTCCAGTTTATTCGTTAAGGGTAAGCACGCCATTGTTAGTTAACTTTATAGAGTTGCACACCAATATCCCACCTCATGAAAAGTTTTCACAATGACACTTTTGATATGCACATTTGTAAGAGCATGGTCCATTAAGTTGAGAAAGGCATTTTTTTGTTTGTTTTATTAAATAAGCTCTAATTAGATGGACCATGCTCTTAAAGTTGGGCATATATATGTTTAGATTTTTTGTCATGAGACAAGGGAATAAATGATTTCCTTTGAAAGTGTGAAGGCATTACTTATTTTTTGTTGATTTTGGCAGTTTTCGCGAAGGAATCTTCTTTTTGCTGCTGGGGCTCTTTCACCAAATGTGTAGATCTGCATCGTAAATGGACGTGTTCTGGTTTAACGTCAGTCCTTTTATGCTATTAACTTATTTCTATTTTGTAGTTTAGTAAACCTTAGCTAAACCTTGCTAGTACAAAAGTAACATATGCGCCAAAGGGTTAAAAGTAGTGAATTTGTTGATCTGGCAGTGATTCAACCTTGTAGTTAAAAGCTTTTAAAGTATTCCTTTCTTTCTCTTGTGCCAACTACAATCTTGTGCAAACTAGTGATTAGCCAACGAGTTGAAAAGTGGGATGCTGTTATGCTTTATACTAACGAATGGTCAACTACTATTTATTTCTGCGTTTAAACGAACCTTTCTGAATTTGGAAACAGGACAGATTCGAAGCAGATTAAATAACTATCATGTTGCAAGTTGCGCAGAGCTGTTATATTCCTCATAGTGAGTCAGCATGCACTGTTGTTTTGGCTTTTTCTCGGCCAACACAAAAAGTTTCAAGAGCACCGCCTAGAGTATTTTGGTGTTTTGACAATATTTTCCAAGACTATAGAGTCTTAAACCCTGAACTATTCAAATAATGACACAAAATTTACTATTTTAATTTAACTTTTACATAAACAAAATGATATATTTATTTAATGGTAGCCCATTAAATATTTAAAACTAATCAGACTTGCTAATATATGGTTGCCCATTAGTATATTTAAAAGGTCAAATGGTCTAAAAATGCATTAAATTTGACACCTTATCATTTTGTAAGCTACAAACTTTTTTTTTTTTTTTTCCCTAAAAAATTCAAATACTTTTTTAATTTTGCTATTGTAGCAGTAAATCTAACGTGACATGATCTAATCAAGAGTTAATTACATAAATTGTCCTTGTGGCTCTAAACAATTACACCATTCGTTCTTGAGTCAATTACATAAAAGGTCCCTGTGGCTCTAATAATTTACACATGTCATCCTTTCAAGAGTTAATTACATAAATTGTCCCTGTTACTCTAAAAAATTACACCATTCGTCCTTTAGTCAATTACATAAATCGTCCCTATGGCAATAACTTTATTTTCTTTTAAAGTTTTATCCATTTCTTTCTTTTAAAGTTTTCTTTCTTTCAAATCTTGTGCCACATTTTTTTATACCACATTATTATACCATACAAAATTTTTTATACCACATTTTTTTATCAAATCTTTTGCCACATTTTTTATACCACATTTTTTTTATAAAATATTTTGCCACATTTTTTATACCACATTTTTTTACCACATTTTTTTATCAAATCTTTTGCCAATACATAATTTTTTTTATATGTATAAAAATATGTGGCACCACATTTTTTTATCAAATCTTTTGCCACATTTTTTTACGTATAATTTTTTAATCATATCTTTTGCCACATTTTTTTAACGCATAAAAATACGTATAATTTTTTTTAACAAATCTTTTGCCACATTTTCTTTCTTCCATTTTTTTTGCTTCGAACCACTCAATCGAATTTTTTATCGAAGCAAAAAAGTGATCGATCACGTATACGTTTTTATGAAGCCCCGAGAGTATCGATTATGTATACATTTTAATCTAAGCAAAAACGTGATCGATCATGTATACGTTTTTATGATGCCCCGAGGATCCATATACGTGATCGATCACGTTTTTGCTTCGATGAAATTTTTATCGATCACGTATAAAAAAAAGGAAGAAGTGATCGAGTGGTATTGAAGCAAAAAAAACATATAAGAAATGGAAGAAAAAGAACGGATAAAAATGTATACATGATCGATCACGTATAAAAAACGTATAAAATATGGAAGCAAAAAAAATTGATCGATTGGTATCGAAGAAAAAAAAGGTATAAAAATTGGAAGCAAAAAATCGAGTAGTTTGGTATAAAATTAGTTTTATACGTGATTGATACCAGGGCCGGCCTAGACATGGGACGAAGTGGGCGACCGGCCGAGGCCCCATTTTTTAGGAGGCCTGATTTTTAATTTTTTTTTAATGTATATATATAAAAATTGTATATGTAAATAAATAAGCCAATTACAAATCTTAACAATCATCCAAAAATTAAACTATATAACTTAACCCACATAAAAAAGCCCACTTACATACCTTTTAGGGGGCCCGATTTTTATTTTTTTTAATTTGTTGCACCTAGCCTCCAAGCCCTTTTTTTTTTGCTCGGCCTAGGTCCATAAATCCTCAGAGACGGCCCTGATTGATACTCTCGGGGCTTCATAAAAACGTATACGTGATTGATCACGTTTTTGCTTCGATAAAAATGTATACGTGATCGAGCCAAAAGAAATGGATAAAAGTGTATAATTTTTTATATTTCTAAAACTTTATATCGAGCCAAAAGAATAAAACATAGAAATGGATAAAAGTTTATATACGTATTTTTGTTTTGCACTGGACGTATATATCACCATTTTGAGATGAATGAAAAATACGTATATATTATCACAATTGTTATAGATCACGTATTTTTGTTGTTTTTACAAAGAAAGAAAACAAAGAAATGGATAAAACTTTAAAAGAAAGAAAAGTTATTACCACTAGACGCTTGGTCTTGCATGTGCAATTTTAATTAAGAGTAAATTACACCGTTCGTCCCTGTGGTTTGGGGTTCATTTCATTCCCAGCCCTTATTTTTTATTTCTTGCATTTTTCGTCCCTATATAGTTTCAATTGCACGCTGTTGGTCTCTATCGTTAACTGGCGTTATCTTTTCCGTTAACAAGTGGCGACGTTAGTCCATTAACCAAACAAGCGTTTGCAAAGTTAGTCCTTTTACTAACGGCCGATTTATTTTTCATTTTTGGTCCCTGTGATTATTATTATTATTCAAAAATATTCAAAACAATTTATAAAAATTCGAAAAAACTTATAAAAATTCAAAACAAATTATAAAATTTCGAAAAGTTTATAAAAATTCAAAAAAACTTATAAAATTTCGAAAAAGTTTATGAAAATTCGAAAAGTATATAAAAATTCGTAAAAATTTATAAAAATTAGAAAAAAAATTTGAAAAAATTTATAAAAATTCGAAAAAACTTATAAAAATTCGAAAAATTTATAAAAATTCGAAAAAACTTATAAAAATTCGAAAAAATTGATAAAAATTCGAAAAATATTTATTTTTTTTTAAAAATTCGAAAAATCTTATAAAAATTCGAAAAAATTTATAAAAATTCGAAAAATATAAAAATTCGAAAAATATAAAAATTTTTATAAAAATTCGAAAATTATAAAAATTCAAAATTTTCGAATTTTTATAAATTTTTCGAATTCAAAATTTTTTTCGAATTTTTATAAGTTTTTTCGAATTTTTAATTTTTTTTCGAATTTTTATAAATTTTTCGAATTTTTATAAGTTTTTTCGAATTTTTAATTTTTTTTCGAATTTCTATAGATTTTTCGAATTTTTATAAGTTTTTCGAATTTTTATAAAATTTTTCGAATTTTTAAAACTTTTTAGATTTTTTATAAATTTTTTCGAATTTTTAAAATTTTTTCTAATTTTTAAAAATTCTTCGAATTTTTATAAGTTTTTCGAATTTGTATAAATTTTTTCGAATTTTTAAAACTTTTTCGATTTTTTATAAATTTTTTCGAATTTTTTTAGGTTTTTTCGAATTTTTAAAACTTTTTCGAATTTTTATAATTTTTTTGAATTTTTATATATTTTTTGAATTTTCATAAATTTTTTCGAAATTTTATAAGTTTTTTTGAATTTTTATAAACTTTTCGAAATTTTATAATTTTTTTTTGAATTTTTATAAGTTTTTTCGAATTTTTATAAATTTTTTTGAAAAGATTATTTTTTTGAATAATAATAATAATCACAAGGACCAAAAATGAAAAATAAATCGGCGGTTAGTAAAAGGACTAACTTTGCAAACGCTTGTTTGGTTAATGGACTAACGTTGCCACTTGTTAACGGAAAAGATAACGCCAGTTAACGATAAGGATCAACAGCGTGCAATTGAAACTATATAGGGACGAAAAAAGCAAGAAATAAAAAATAGGGACTGAGAATGAAATGGACCCCAAACCACAGGGACGAACGGTGTAATTTACTCTTTAATTATTTATAGCTACAAGGACGACATGTGTAAATTTTTAGAGCCACATGGACGATTTATGTAATTAACTCAAGGACAAATGGTGTAATTTTTTAGAGCCACAGAGACAATTTATGTAAATTTATGTAATTAACTCTTCAAAGGACGACATGTGTAAATTATTAGAGCCACAGAAACCTTTTATGTAATTGACTCAAGGACGAATAGTGTAACTGTTTAGAGACACATGGATGATTTATGTAAATTTATGTAATTAACCCTTGATTAGATCATGACACGTCAGATTTATGGCTACAATAGCAAAATTAAAAAAATATTTGAAATTTTTAAGAAAAAAAAAAGTTTGTAGCTTACAATAAAAAATGTGGCAAGTTTGATGCATTTTCAGACTATTAGCCATATTTAAAACTAATGAGACTTGGTTATGCTTAATCTGTATGAATTCGTCAATCCAAACACGACACATGTTTGCTAGCCCTGTTGTAATGTACAACCATGTAATATAGTACAGTTTTAATCTTGCATCAATTTGAAAATAAAATAAGAGATAACAACGAGCGCATAATGTTCATTAGTAGAAATGTGAAAATATTATATGTATAAGAGTAAATTACATAGTTCGTCCATGTGGTTTAGGGTAAATTTCACTCTGAGTCCTTATTTTTTTTGTTGCATCGTTGATCCCTATTTTAAAACTATGTAACACCGGTGGTCACTGGTCCTTATCGTTAACTGTCATTATCTTTTTCGTTAGTAAGTGGCAACGTTAGTCCATTAACCAAACAAGCGTTTGCAACGTTAGTCCTTTTACTAACGGCCGTTTATAATTAACTCAAAATTTGGTTTTCTTTAAAAAAATTCTTTTCTATGATTTTATACGCGATTTTATACACGATTTTATACACGTTTTCGCTCGTTTTCATACGTTTTCACACTTTTTAGTCCGTTTTTATACGTTTTCATCCGTTTTTATACGTTTACGTCTGTTTTTATACGTCTTGATCTGTTTTTCATATATATTCATACGTTCTTATACGTTTACGTATATTAGTCCAACTCAGCTGCCCAGTCCAACTCAGCTTGCCACGTGGATATTTTTTAGAATTTTTTTTTTCGAAATTATTTTTTTAGAAAAATATTTTTTTTTGGAAATTATTTTTTTTTTCGAAATAATTTTTTTAGAAAAATATTTTTTTTTTCGAAATAATTTTTTTAGAAAAATATTTTTTTTTCGAAATAATTTATATATATATATATTTTTGAGTTAATTATAAACGGCCGTTAGTAAAAGGACTAACGTTGCAAACGCTTGTTTGGTTAATGGACTAACGTTGCCACTTGCTAACGGAAAAGATAATGACAGTTAACGATAAGGACCACCGGTGTTACATAGTTTCAAAATAAGGATCAACTATGCAACAAAAAAAAAAAAAGGACTCAGAGTGAAATTTACCCTAAACCACAGGGACGAACCATGTAATTTACTCTATGTATAATGTATTAGTACATAATATCGGCTGAAATTCAGAAATTCTATATATAACAATTTACAAAGTTAATTTGAAATTCTACATATAACCATTTACAAAGTAAGTTTGTATTATCGGTAATGTGTAGGGAATACTACACCAATTGTTTTATTTTTGAGTCTCAACTTGCAACATTTAAATTCTTTGTCGAAATATTACCTCTCCTAGAGTATTCTAAATCTTTAAGGAAAGGGATTCCATCAAGAAAGGCATCTCTGGACGTCTGCTTCAAGCCGGATTTTTGGAATTTAAAAAAAAAAAAAATTCGTAATTGATTTACTGAAAAATAAGTTTTAAATCTATTGGATTTTTTCATCTCTGCTTTAGAGAAAAGCCAAATTTTCGCGTAGCTTCTGGTATTTGACATAAAAAAGAAGGTTATTTTTGAGTAAATTGCAAAAATTGTTTCGAGGTTTGTTGAAATTGCGGGTTCAGTCATTCTTCGAAAGTGCATGCGCAATCTTGTGGGAAACCTTTGGTGTGAATGCAGTCCCTGACAAACTGAAATGACTAAATTGTCGTCGTCTAGCTTATTCCTCATCATTTTTTATTTTTTTTTAAAGCTTGATGAACATCAAGAACATAAACCCAAATCACAAACCCCAGATCATTTAATCTCTGAATTCACTCGGTTTTGAAACCCCAAAATGACAAACAAAATTTATCCTCATCTTTGATACCTAGAACATTAATTTCATCAAAACCCCAAATTTCAAAAATAATCAAAACACACTAAATTACGAATTATACACACAACCATACAGAGGAGTATTTATTGTTTTATCATTTTTGCTATCAAGTCACATGTAACTTGTTCTTACTCCCTCCGTCTCAAAATTATTGTCATGAGAGAGAAATCACAAAGTTTAATAAAAATGAGACCACTATAAATCTCAATCACTCAAAGAGAATATTCTCCTAGCATATTCTCTAGTTTTTACTTAAAAAGGAAAGTGGATAACTATTTTGAGACATCCCAAAAAAGAAATGTGGATTATAATTTTGAGACAGAAGGAGTATATGATAATAATGTCGTAAATTTTCTATGGAGACATTTTACTGTTAGTTTACGGGGATGATTTTTGTTTTTTACTTATTTATTTTTAAAACGATGACTAACTATCTCACAATGTACACATCACAGACTATTTCACATGCCCTAAGCAGGACTTGAACCCACAATCATTTTGGTTGAAGAGCTTCTCAAACAAAAAGAGGTACAATTGAGACACAAACTCTTTGGTTATGAGGAAGATTTAAGAAGTTATGCATGATTTCTTTTAAGTATGTAAGCTAACTGAGAAATGATGTTTGCATTACTTTTTTAAAAACTATAAAATGTATTGGGCTCACTATAATATAAAAGGGCTTTTCTATCTTGTGTTTTAGGGGCATAAGAGAAGAAGTGAAAAAAGACACAAAAAAAAGATTTAAGGACCTACAAAATAAGATTCAGGGACTCATAAAAAATATATTTTTTTAGGCTCTAAATTGTTTTTGTGTCATTTTTGACTTCTTATCCTGTGTCCTTAAAACACAAGATAGAAAAACTCTAATACAAAAGATAAGCTTTTGACTAAAATGATAACATTTATCTAATATGCAATCCATCTTTTGTCTATTCACGCAGGTACAACATACATGAACATATTTTACATTTTGTTGACAACCATAAGTTGTTATTGATAAGGCGCAAATATCATAGTCAAGTTGTCAGCAAAACCAGATATTTTCAGTTGGGGATGTGTTATACATACCCTCCTTATGTTGTCACATCAGGGAGGGTTTGGTTAAACTGTACAACTCGCGATGCATACCGTACAAGCCAGCGATGCATCCAATGATTAGATACCCCCTATGGGAGGGTGTGGATAAACTACCCCTTTCAGTTGTGCAATCCACATTTGTTTACTATGAAGGTTATAAAATGATAATTGAATCAAACGAGTGGGGGTACCCGTACAAAAGATAAGCTTTTGTATCATTTTTGATAATTGAATCCACATTTTTTTAGTCTCTAAATCGTTTTAGTGTCATTTTTGACTTTTTATCCTGTGTCCTTAAAACACAAGATAGAAAAACTCTAATACAAAAGATAAGCTTTTGACTAAAATGATAAACATTTATCTAATATGCAATCCATCTTTTGTCTATTCACGCAGGTACAACATACATGCACAGATTTTACATTTTGTTGATAACCATAAGTTGTTATTGATAAGGCGCAAATATCATAGTCAAGTTGTCAGCAAAACCAGATATTTTCAGTTGGGGATGTGTTATACATACCCTCCTTATGTTGTCACATCAGGGAGGGTTTGGTTAAACTGTACAACTCGCGATGCACACCGTACAAGCCAGCGATGCATCCAATGATTAGATACCCTCCCTATGGGAGGGTGTGGATAAACTACCCCTTTCAGTTGTGCAATCCACATTTGTTTACTATAAAGGTTATAAAATGATAATTGAATCAAACGAGTGGGGGTACCCGGGCGTTGCTGCGGAAATGTTGTGTTTAATTTAAACTCGAAATTAAACGATTGTAAAAAAAAATTATTTTTGTTATTAAGGACTAAATATGTAAAAGATCGATAACCGCAAGTACTATTTTCGTAAAGTATTTCTAAAAATAGTATGTTTTTTATGGAAAAAGTCCTTAAAGTTATCGGCAATTTGCAAAGTTAGTCCTTAGGGACTAACATTGAAATTTATAGCTAACCTGAGGGACTATTCGCGTCATTTTCCCATGAATAGTAAACACTGTTCAATGAACAGTAAACACTGTTATGCAATGTAGCAAGCACTGTTCTGCACTGTAGCAATGTTATTTTCCTTTTTAGTCCTTGAAAATGTCGGTATGTTGCAAAGTTAGTCCTTAGGGACTAACTTTGAAATTAAAAGTTAACCTGAGGGTCTGTTTCTGCTCAATATTTGCACAGAAACAGTCCCTGAAGTTATTCGTCCATTGCAAATTTAAATAACGACTGTTAAGTAACGGCTGTTAAGGACTAACTTTGCAATGAATCAGTAACCTCAGAATCTAAAATGAAAATTGAGGAACTACTGTAGCCACAGTGCTTTGGCACTGCTGTTCAATGCTTTTTATTATATATAATTACATCTTGCGAAAAGTATGTAGGAGAATTTGTTGATGGGCTACAAGAATACCAGATTAAAATAAATTTATTTATGAGAATCTTACCACACCTTCAATAACACGACGTTGATGAGTTTTTGTCACAATTGGAGCGTCTTCTAGCATCTTCTAGGACCACTTTTACAAAAAAATGCAAAAGCCTTTTAGCACCACAAATCAGTCATAGACGGAATTTTGTCACTATTTGAGCAAATTGGTCTGACATATTTTTTTTTAACGACAACTAACTTTTCTTTTGAACCGCATTTTCATTAAAAAAAGACTAACTAGTAAGG
Organism: Artemisia tridentata subsp. tridentata; assembly: GCA_021014915.2. Classification (NCBI taxonomy): domain Eukaryota; kingdom Viridiplantae; phylum Streptophyta; class Magnoliopsida; order Asterales; family Asteraceae; genus Artemisia; species Artemisia tridentata. Next base: position 72,447,935 of record CP139505.1, read on the forward strand.
AGCTAGAGAGAATACAAAGCAACATTACACAGCCAGTTCAAGCTCAAATAGAAACACCTATAGAATTTAACGACAACCAATGTTGGGATTACGTGTAATCATTATAAAGTGTCGGTCTTTTAGTATATGTATTAGGTCGTAAACTATAAAGCTTGTATGTTAGTTACAAGGCCCGCTCATGAAGCAATCCCATGAGCGGCCCATTTAGTGATACTAGGGCAACGCCCCTTATCTTGTAAACACTATAAATACCCCCTCCCTTGAAGGGAGAGTGTGTTGGTTCTTGGTTATTTCATTTTCATTTCTCTTATACAAGTTTCATACCACTCTCTCTACTTACTTTCTCTCTCTAGAATATATGTCTTGTGTGATTAATATGCTGACCTTACAAGTGGTATCAAAAGCCATGGATAGCTTAGGTTGTGGTTTTTTATAAAGTTTCAAATCGATTTGCTTAGTTTTAAAACTGTTCTTCGAGTAAGCAAATTTAACGTAAAAAAAAATTGTTTTAAAACTGATAAAGTTTGTTACTTTATAGTTGTTTAGGTTGTATTTTGTTCAGATCTGGTGAAAACTTGGATTAAAAAACGTGTTTTGTGGTGTTTTTGGGTGATTTTTGAAGTTAAGATACGGTGTTCTTCGAGTAAGGTTTGAATTTCTTCGAGTAAGGGTTTGAATTTCTTCGAGTAAGAAGAAGTTCTTCGAGTAAGGGCTTGAATTTATTAGAGTTAGAAGCATTTCTTCGAGCAACGGTTTGAATTTCTTCGAGTTAGAACAGTTCTTTGAGTAAGGAAACATTAAGTTCTGTTTATTTTTTCCGAGTTAGGGAATCAGAACTTCACTTTTATATCCTTCTACTAAGGGGTTATATACTTCGAGTAAGCAATTTTCTTTGAGTAAGGATTAAAGTCTTCGAGTAAGAAACCTTCGAGTAAGAGTCTTCCAGTAAGAAATCTTCGAGTAAGAGTCTTCGAGTAAGCAACCTTCGAGTAAGAAATTCTTCAAGTAAGGCTCCGAATAAGGACAAAACTTCAAACAACCATAACTCTTGAACCGTAACTTCGTTTTCAGCCCATAACCTATCAAAACGACCGCGAGAACGAGGAGAACGACACTTTGAATCAACTAAAGTTTATTCAACCCAACCTTCGAGGCCCAAATCCCCTCCGAACGGAAGTGTAATGACAAGATTCACGCTCAGGAGGTCGGGGGAACTCGAAATAAAGGTTAAACATGGTATTTATTGGATTAAGAATGGGGAGGTGTGTGTGTTTTTCTAGAGAGAAAGTAAAGAAAAACACACACACCTTATTACAACCTGAGAATCCCACCCTCCTAGTTGAGACTAAGAGGGTATTTATACTATTTTACAAGTCTAACTTTACACTAATGGCAAAACTAGTCCTTGTACTTTATTCTATTGCAATTCCCTACTATAACATAACTTTAAAGGCTAACAATCTCTCCCCAAAGTGATGTTATACGGGAATTGCTTACAACGTTCCCTACAAGTAGAATTCAATACAAAACATGAGAATGATCTTCAAACTTCATTACTTCGTTCAGCTTGCAGAATCTTCTCAGCTTTCATTTCTTTACTTGCAGAAGAACTATGTGAGCAAATCTAATTAGGGTTTAATTCTGGGTGCCCTGAGTGCTCTCCCCTAATTAGTGCTCTCCCCCAAACTGACAACCATACTTATAAGTGCCCTAAGTGCCCTGCTGTTCGGGGGAATAGAGTATCAACATCTTCATCTCAACAATTGCGATAGTCTTTGTCCGAGAAACAATTGCGAAAAAGGCCAATTGCGAAAGAGACCAGTTGCAAAAGGGACCAATTGCGAAAGAGTTCAACCAATTGCGAAAGAGTTCAACCAATTGCGAAAGGGTCAGATTTGCGATAGGCTTTTTGTAGCCATCTTTTCTCGATCAATAACCACCAACAACTCGTAAAACTTGAAATGCATCCCAGTTATGTCCTCGATGTACACATTTCTCTCCCCTGATGATTACGATTCATCGGAATCAGCATAATGATGTGTACGTGAAGTATCAACTGGAAGCCCTTTATCAGGAATCATATCAGCCCGTGAGAAGATGTCGATATACCCAATCTACTAATAATACCATCTAAAATGTCTAACTCTTTATCAACCTCCTTTATAAAAAACAACGGCTTCATGTAGTGACTACTGATAGAGAAAATCCACTATGACGAATTTGAGACTGAACTAAAATAACCCAAACTTGTGACTTAAACTTGCACTGTTGTATGACTAAGTACCTATACTGAGCACTACAACGTAACTCCTTAAAGAATAGGTCGTTTCATATACCCATCCAACCTTCCTTAATAGTATATGAACATCTCTTGAATTATCCACATCTTTGTGTGACACTGAATACTACAATGTATCTTCTTTAAGTGATAGTTGACTAGGTCTTCGTCCATCCACCCCTTAACCTATGAAAACTAGATAAAGCAAGACTTAATCATTCAATGATCTGTTAGCTCAAACAAGGATCTCGAAGAATCATGCATCCAACCAACCTCGATATCTTCAAGATACTAAGTACACGCACCCGTTAAATTCCACTTCATCTTCAAATAAGTAACAACGAATCATCATCCTAGCAGTCACAGTTGATAACAATCAATTTTGTAGCCATTTTCATTTGATTGTGAATCTTGATCAGGATCTTTAAAGCTATACGTGGTGTTTTGAGGATGTATTCCGACAATTTCATTTGTGATTTTGGTGGGGTGCGAGTTTGAAATATGCCTTATTTTCAAATCTAAACATGCTAGGAAAATTTGAGTTTTAGAAATTTTTACGCCAAATTTGTCCGAAAAATTCAAAATTTTGACCTAAAAATTTGAATTTTGGGCAATTTTTTTTTTTTTTTTTTTTTTTTTTTTTTTTGGGCAATTTTTTTTTTTTTTGGCATACTCAATGTTTTCCTTGCTCAGAAGTCTTACTCGGAAGAGGAAAATAAGCTCCTGACTCGGAAATTATTTTCTAACTCGAAAAAAATGTCCTTGCTCGGAAGTTTTTCTAACTCGGAAGATTTGTACTTGCTCGAAAAATCATACTTACTCGGCAAAAAATTCCTTACTCGGAAAATTCATACTTGCTCGGAAAAATCCTTGCTCGAAAATCCTTGCTCGAAAGTTCCTAACTCGAAAATTTTTCACTTACTCGGAAATCCACTGGCTCAGAAGTTTGCAACTTACTCGGAAGTTTTGGACTTACTCGGAAGTTTTGCTCGGAAAATTTTGCATTTACTCGAAATTTTTGGCACTTACTCGGAAATTTTTGTTTCCTAACTCGGAAATTTTTGGACTTACTCGGAAACTTTTGTGTGCTTACTCGAAAAAAAACGTCCTAACTCGGAGGATTTTCTTCCTTACTCGGAGAAACACGTACTTTTTCTGAGAGAAATCACCAAAAATCACATTTTTTCACCACAAATCACCACGATTCGCCCCCGGTTAGCTCTTGATACCAATTGTAATGATAAGATTCACGTATTCAGGAGGTCGGGGGAACTCGAAATAAAGGTTAAACATGGTATATATTAGATTAAGAATGGGGAGGTGTGTGTGTTTTTCTAGAGAGAGAAAGTAAAGAAAAACACACACACCTTATTACAACCTGAGAATCCCACCCTCCTAGTTGAGACTAGGAGGGTATTTATACTATTTTACAAGTCTAACTTTACACTAATGGCAAAACTAGTCATTGTACTTTATTCTATTGCAATTCCCTACTATAACATAACTTTAAAGGCTAACAGGAAGTTATCGAGATTTTAAGTTTTTTTGACCAAAATTTCACTACAACAACGGAACTTCACTTTCACCAAACACAACTCCTTAAATTTTTGACAAGATCGGGATAAAACAATTATCAAAGTTCATTTTAACCAAGTAACAAAGGCTAGTTTTGGGCATTTAACCGCAAGATGTGACTACGGCGTTAATTCATTATCATTTATTAGAGGTTGAAGTGGGATTTCACGGGTGCGTGTACTTAGTATCTCAAGATATCGGGGTTGGTTGGATGCATGATTCTTCGTGATCCTTGTTTGAGCCTTTAACATTTACAATGACGAAGACTTGGATATCTAGTTATTTTTGTGATTCTTCCTTTCTATTACCACAAAATAACTATTACTTTAAGGAGTTACGTTGTAGTCCTCAGTGTCACACGAAGTTGTGGATAGTCAAGAGGTGATATACGTCTTATACTTGATGGTTGGTTGGTTGAAGAGTAAAGAGTACTTAGAGATTTGAAGGTGCACGAACCCTCTACACCGTTCTTAGTCACACATTAGTGCAAGTTTAAGTCACAAGTTCGGGTTATTTTACTTCAGTCTCAAGTTCGTCATATTGAGTTTTCTCCATCAGTAGTCACTACAAAGAGCCATCAAAATGATAATGGGGTCAGTAAAGAGTTAGCTGAGAGGAGTATCAAAGAGTAGAGATGTTATCAGCAGTTGATTCTCACGAGCTATTTATGGTACTTCACACATATTCGACTAATTGGACATACGGGGTTACGCTGCCTCCGTTTCCATCGTAAATATAGTGTGTATGCTTCCGATTCTGCGAAGACATCGTAGGGGAAGATAGAGTGGATGTTCTTTAGCTTTCTTTGACTTCTTTGTGGAAAACCCTTTTCCTCCATGAGTTTCTGCAATCAGGGGGAAGAAATGAGATGGTCAGTGGTTCAAACGTCTTACTTTGGTGTTATTGTCTCAACTTTCACGGGTTGTTTTGTGTGAAGTTACATACATATGATGTTTTAACCGCATTATGATGCCTCACACACGGTCATATTATCGAGTATTCGTATATACACATGTAATTACTATTCCGTAGACCGCAACAATCAGGGGGAAAAAGTATTATTTCGTCTTTCGTGGTTTGTTTGATGTGAAGCATCTACATACGTGAGAAGATCTTGTTGATTTCTTGCATGTTACCCCCGAACGGAGTTTCCGCATTGAGTATAATTGTAATTAAGTGACTAGTTAGATTTGCTTGGTGTGGTTTATGGTGTCATCTACAAATTCCGTTGCGTACTTAAAACTTCAAAAGTTGTAAGACATGTTAACTGCATCAAAGTTTCGAATCTGCTGAAGACGGTTGTCAGTTTGGGGGGAAGCTGATTCAGAAACTTCGCCAAAAAGAAGTGTACGAAGAAGCTGCTAAAGATATGCAGCATGAATTGGGGGGAAGTTAATCCAATTCATGCATATTACATCATTTGCCTACAAGTGAAGAAAAGTTCTCAAGCCGAGGTACAAGATGAAGACAAAGAGCGTAAACTGTAGTCATCCTCAGCATTCGAAGAGCTTATGAAGACTTTATTTTACTTATTTTTGTACTTGTAGGAAATGTTGTAAGTAATCCCTTATGTCGTCCCATTGGGGGAAGATTGTTGGGAATGCTTCTAACACGTAAATGGAACGACATTTGCGGGTTTACATTTACTATCTTGTTTAGCCGAAAGACATCGACTAGTTATGTAATATTGTTATAGTTAAGCTAGTGTTAGGCTATATATACCCCTCCATATTTCCATGGAGGGGTGATGCTAAGTGTGTAACTTATCATTTTCATTATCATTAATAAAACACCTAGTTATCCTTTCTCTCTCTAACTATGGCTACTTTTTACTTCCATAATCCCCGACCTCCCTAATCACATGGATCTGGATATTGTGAGAACTCCAAAGGTTTTCGAATCTGGAATTGTCGTACTAGAGAAATTCAGGAGACTATTCATGCTAATTTCGATGAGCTTACAGAAATGGCTTCTGAACACAACAGCTTAGGACCCGCAACCAACCGTCTAAACATTCCAGATCCAACAGCTGCACCTCTTTCCCTTAACTGTAAAGAATTGTAAACCTTGTTTGCTCCACTGTTTAATGATTCATTTGAATGTCGTGCACCAGATGTATCACCTATTTCCGTTGCACAACCTGATAATATTCAAATACCTGATACACCTGCACCAACAACAATAACCGATGCTACAGATGCACCTCCAATTGAATCTCCATCAACTGCAGAACAAACCGCTTCCAACACTGATAATGCAGCTGAAGATCTTCAACAACAACCAGTACCCGAACCTGCAGATTATGACCCAAATGCGTTCTTTAATCCATTTGCACTGACTCCAACCATTCCTGATATTGCAGAGTCATCCACACGCAATTTGGACCCGTCTAATCTACATACGTTTTATCAACATCACCCTTCAACACATCATTGGACTAAGGAACACCCCTTAGTAAACATCAATGGCAATCCCTCAGCTCTAGTTATGACAAGACGAAAACTTCACACCGATGCTGAAAACTGCATCTACGCACTCACAGTTTGTTAAGATGAACCCAAAAACATCGAAGACGCACTAACATACGACAACTGGATTGAGTCAATGCAAGAATAACTCGACCAATTCAAAAGTCTAGAAGTGTGGGAGTTAGTTGAAAGACCAGATGGGGTCTATGTCATCGGACTGAAGTGGATTTGGAAAAACAAGTTAGATGCAGAAGGCACAGTGATTCGTAACAAATCGCGTCTGGTAGCTAAAGTGTTAGGAATATAAATATTCACATGAAAGACTCGGTCACCCCGAGTATCTATTTAGCATTTAAGTAGCTCGTAGGCTTATTAGTTTTAGTTTAGTTATCGTAATAATAGTTTAGTCGTAGTAGTATTTGTGGAGTTGGGTCGGGTCTTTACCCACTGTCAGCTCACTCCACAGCCCATGGTGGCACCATATCAAGTGTATATATATACCCTTCTCCATCTAATGGAGAAGGTTGGCTGTTCATTAATACACATATACAAAAAGTGTGTTTCTCTCACTAGAACTTCCCCTCTCTACTCTTCCTCTCTCTAACAATGGCTAACTTGTCTGATTCATTCTACTTCATTTTCAAGTTTGGTATATCGGGTTTACTTCATCAAGTGGTCACAACAATAGCCGACAGAATACGAGGTTGGTAAATTAGCCAAAGGGTTTAAAGGTTGAGATATGAACAGCAATTCTCATGGGATATTTGACGCTACAGAACGTCAATGATACTTCACAGTCTATGCAAAATCTTTCAAGAATCTTCAATGTCATTCATGATTTTTCAAGATGTTTTCTTAAGACAAGAACTTCACGTGTATATGGTCGTACACGTCAATGATGCTTCCGAAAGTTCAAAACCATCATGGGGGAGAAAGGTGTACTTTGATGTTATAAGGTCAACTTCCAGGGGGAAGTAGTTTATACTACTTTACTTAGTATGGTTTGTGAAGTATTCTACATATGGGAGAAGAATTGTTGCCGATCTCTTATATATGGGAGAAGAATTGTTGTTGATCTCTTGCATGTTCCCCCAAACAGATATTCACCAACACCAAATTTGTCATGACACATTCAATTTATCATTGTCTCACGGTTTCTTCTTGATTTTGTAAAATCCCGCGAAAGAATCTATTTCTCGGTTTAAATCATAGATTTGTAAAATCCCGTGATGATGGAATTATCCTGGAGAAAGTAAAGTGCATTTTCGGATCGTAATTGATTCTGGTGCTACGGTTTCAACAGTTCAAGCCTCGTTCTTCATCGACAAATGACGTGTGAACACATCAGTTCAGACCTCGTTCTTCAACAACAAAATGATGTCTGCAGATAACACTTCAGGCCCCGTTCCTCAAAGAAAAGAAAGGTGTACGTTTCAGTGCGCTTTATCTTAGGAAGAAGAGAAATCTTCTTGTTTATGACCACTCTCATCAACATGTCTCATGCTTTTCCCATGCTCATTCTGTCATCAAGTGAATCAACGTTCTAGAGTCATCGTTATTTACTTATTCAATCAAAAATGGCAACCTCACATGCAATTTTTGAGGGGGAGAAGTGTGAATAAACTAAATGTCAGTCATCAAGTGGATTTACTTACCGTTGATTGTATTCTTATTCACTCGTTCAATCAAAAATGGCAGTTATATGCAATTTTTGAGGGGGAGAAGGGTGAATAAACAAAATGTCAGTTTATCAAGTGGATCTACTTAACGTTGATGGTATTCTTATTCACACGTTCAATCAAAAATGGCACTCACATGCAATTTTTGAGGGGGAGAAGGGTGAATATACTACATGTTGATTGTTATCTTTAAATGGTCATACGGCTCCTGCACAAATCAGTTCAGGACCCGCATTTAATTTGATGACTCCTGATGTTTATCGACATCTTCTCACGGGCTGATATGATTAGTGATAAAGTGCTTCCAGTTAATGCTTCATGTACACATAATTATGATGATTCCGATTAATCGTAACCATCAGGGGAGAGAAATGTGTACACCAAGGACGCACAACAAGTTCACGTGACCGGGATTAATGTCTTATGATACAAATTAAAGATAATCAGTGTTTCAACTTGTTACCTTGGTATTATCATTTCATGTGTACGTCACGGGCTGATTAATCGTAACCATCAGGGGAGAGAAATGTGTACACCAAGGACGCACAACAAGTTCACGTGATCGGGCTTAATGTCTGATGATACAAATTAAAGATGATCAGTGTTTCAACTTGTTACTTTGGTGTTATCATTTCATGTGTACGTTACGGGCTGATGGGTTATATGTAAGATTACTGGAATGCATTTGGTGAGATGAAGATGTTGATATTCTTCACGTATCCTTTGTAATTATATAAAATCATAAAAACACAAAAATATTCTTTTCCCAATCTCATAAAACTTTTATAAAAAGAAAATAGAAAAATATAAAACCAACAAAAACCATAAAATCAGAAAAACAGAAGTTCAAAAAGTTTTTCAAAACATGCCTATATGGCTTGCTATTATTTCAGATACGCAACCCGTTTTTCAAAATGAGGAAAGCACGTCACCAAAAAGGCGGCTGTTCCTAACAACGGGTGATTAAGTTCTCCCGGGCATGGATTACTTTACATCCGTGCACCCTCGATCTAGTGTACGCTTCAGTGCATTATTTCATGATTCAGAAGAGAAGTCTTCTTTTACCAAAACAAATTTGTTTTCCCATCTATGATTCTTCAGGAAAATAATTTGTATCTAAAATGGTGGTTTAAAACAGTATTTGAAAATCAATCGAACCTAATTTTTTCCATAAATTTGCCACTCAATCTATGACAAAAGGTTTAATTTTTCATAAAAGTTTAAATTGATAACGGGTCATAGATTGAGGGGGAGAGTGATTTCAAATTTTATTTTAGATCATCAAATGCTATCTTTGTATGGTTCAAGTAATGAATAAACATGTGTTGTTATGTGTCAGAATATGAATCTTTTCATGAGTTTCTCGCTAAACTCCAAATCATTTATAAACTCATCATTTCTGACACTAACATTCTCCCTCATTGATTGAGGGGGAGCATAGTAATGTTCCATTATCAGTATATATTGAATCAGACCACATTTTCTCCTATAATTTCTAAACTTATTTAAATCAATTGGGATCAAAAATCTCAAAAGGTTTAAAATTTTTGATCGGGGGAGAGAATGTGATTTAAATATGAAATCTGATAAAATGTGATCTTTTGGACTCATGTGTAGGCTCCCAAATATGTGCTAAACTCTTTCGTATATCGATGCACATATTGAGGGGGAGCGAATGATTTATGATGGCAATTGTGGAAGAATACCAAAGACCGACCATTTTATTTAAATGTACTGGAGTTATAAGGATGGTAAGGTTAGGTATCAGTTCCCATGATCCAGCCAGAACCGGAGGGATCTTCCCAAGGACAATCCTCTAGTTAGAATAGAAGTCCTTAGGAACGATGAAAAAAGGAGAAAAGTGAGAATAAGGGAAGAGTGCCGACTGCGATGGATCTGGTACTGGAACAAACCCAAAAAGGTACTAGTGATGAAGTCTCGGTAAGCGCTGAAGGGGTTGAAGAATGAAAAAGAAATGTAAAGATAAAGGGTGAAAAGAAAGAAGCCCTCCTTACACTTTAGGCAGAAACCGGGTCAATACATATGCTGTCAGAATCACTTAGTTGATTGCTGACATTGAAGACAAGTATCATGGACCCAGTGATACGCTGCACAACCTTCCCTAGTCACTCAAGGTCCCTCAAAGGACTCTTGTTTCATTTGGCACGGAGATCAATACATTTCTATCGTCTCTCTCACTTCGAGTTAGACGATATTGAAAAGGTGGCAGTCCTCTCCAGCCTCCGATCACTAAATCAAAATGCACTATTGAGTCTAGAGCCAAGAGATTATCCACTAATCTCATTAGGACACATTTCTAATATGCTTGCTGTTTCATACATCGTGAAAAGTAAGAAAACATATATTAAGAGTCCTACACATTATCCTTATGGTATTGCCAGAACATCCGAGTGATACGTAAAGTATTCACAATGAAGATGGAAATCCTTCTAGAGCCACATCAAACAAGCTCTTGGTGGGTGACATGTGAGAACCTTTATGGATCAAACTAGTGACAACTGGAAAGAAACGATGGGGCGATTCACATTTTAATCAAACTTGTTCCAGGAAATGGATTGACGGATGCTTTTGGAAAACCTTTCAATGTGCTCACCAACTGAGTTTTGAGCACATTGATTGTGAAAATTTTCAAACAAAAGTGTTTATGACAGAAATGTGATTCAATTTATAAAACTCTCGTCGTGTTGCATAAAATGTTTATCCAGTGACACGCGAGTGATTTTTCTAATCAATTTCTCATCAATCAGTGGGTATTTAATTCACTGATTCACTCTACCGTGCTGTCTGCTTTGAGACGTTCCGGTATGAGAACATGCTTTGTATGATGATTCTGATGTTAATTCGTTGGATGATTCTTTACAACAAGCTGGAAAGTCCTGTCAAGGAGAATTTTCTTTAAAGGGGATTCTACCTGATCACAGGTCGGTCCTCACGGAACCGAAGGTTAATCCAACCACACCGAGCGAATGACAAAGCCATATTCGTTCTCCAACATTATTGCTAACTGTTTTATTTCATATTTATGTAAAGATGGTGATGGTGGTACCTAATTCCAGCAGTGACATGTCAATCCACACCCCGTGCTCACACGACCAATTCATTATCAAAAGATCATGAAAGTTGAGAGACTTACAACAATGCTTCCGCAACTCTGATGCAAAGTCTCCTAATCCAGAAAAGTGTAAGCATGACGGTCCGATGGTCACTACATCACATGGAGGCGATACTACTAAGGATGATTTGGAGATTTACTGTGGCTGATGATCTCAAAGCAAGCTCAAAGATCACACAAGCCAAAGGAACATTAATAGCAAGATCATTGCTTGAAGCACAAAGATTAAAGACCTTGAAGAATCAAAGACTACGAGCTAGGAAATTAAATTCATGTTATTGAATGCTAGAATTCAAATTGTAATTTCCGGGATGACCTCCCTTAGGGGGAGATTGTTAGGAATATAAATATTCACATGAAAGACTCGGTCACCCCGAGTATCTATTTAGCATTTAAGTAGCTCGTAGGCTCAAGGTTGTAAATATCGCTTTTCGGTATCGTCTCGGTCGACCCCCGAGAAGCGATATATCAGATATATCGGAGGACCTAAATTGTAAAAGAATTTATTTAAAAAATATATATATATACTAACAATATATCCAAATGGGCTTAATAAAACCCATACATCCAAATGGGTTTAATAAAACCCACTCCAACTCAGCCCATACACATATAGCCCATACATTTCCAAAACCCTAAATATATTTTTTACAACACTGTGTCTTCCTAACACCAACCCCATTGCCGCCACCATGCTACCACCACCTCCATCACCACCCGAGCAAGCCACCATCACCAGTAAACATCATTAGGGGTAAAATCCATCACCACCACTCATACAATCATCAGCCGGTCAAATCAGATCCAAAAAAAGAAAGAAAAAACCCGAAAATCAGATCCAAAAAGAAGGAAAAACCCTAAAATCAGATCCAACTTTTATTGTAACTTAGATACCCGACCCGATCGGTTTAAAAAAAAAGGTCAAACATTTAAGTTGACTGATAAGTCAATTTATCGCCGATAAGTACCGATAAGTGCCGAGTTTGACCGAATTTTGACCCGGACAAGAAATACACACGATAACACAAATCTCGTAACGATGGAAGGCCGAGACACGATTTCTCGCCGATAAATCGGCTGATATTTCTGATATTTACAACACTGCGTAGGCTTATTAGTTTTAGTTTAGTTATCATAATAATAGTTTAGTCATTGTAGTATTTGTGGTGTTGGGTCGGGTCTTTACCCACTGTCAGCTTACTCCACAGCCCATGATGGCACCATATCAAGTGTATATATACCCTTCTCCATCTAATGGAGAAGGTTGGTTGTTCATTAATACACACACACGACAAGTGTATTTCTCTCACCAGAACTTCCCCTCTCTACTCTTCCTCTCTCTAACAATGGCTAACTTGTTCTTCCATAATCCCCGACCTCCCAAATCCACATAATCAACATATGAATCGATCCTACATAAAGGATTCACTCAGCAAGAAGGAATTGATTTTGAAGAGTCCTTTGCTCCAATTGCTAGGCTTGAGGCTGGTCGTATCTTTCTGGCATACGCTGCATACAAGAATATGGTTGTTTATCAAATGGATATGAAAACGGCATTTCTGAATTGTCAATTACGTGAGGAAGTTTATGTTAGTCAACCAGAAGGATTTGTCGATCCAGAGCATCCCAATCATGTGTACAGACTCAAGAAGGCCCTTTATGGACTTAAACAAGCCCCAAGGGCATGGTACGATAAACTACCTGCTTTCTTGCTTGCCAATCATTTTACTAAAGGTTCAGTGGATCCAACTTTGTTTATTCAAAAACACGAGGAGGACATTTTAATTGTTCAAATCTATGTCGATGACATTATTTTTGCGTCAACAAACAAAAAAATTCAAATGTTTTTGCAAGATTAATGAAACAAAATTTTGAAATGTCCATGATGGGTGAACTTACATTCTTCTTAGGACTCCAAGTTCATCAATCACCCCGTGGAATTTTTCTAAGTCAATCCAAGTATGCTCTTGAGATTTTAAAGAAACATGGCATGACAAGTTGTGATACTTATAACACACCTATGTCTGCATCATCCCCAAAGCTGGATGCTGATTTACATGGTACACCTGTTGACCCTACAAAATACCGTAGTATGATTGGGTCCCTTATGTATCTAATAGCCAGCATACCAGATATAGTTTTTGCTGTATACCTATGCTCCCGTTATCAGTCACGACCAACTGAAAGACACCTCCCTGAGGTTAAAAGAATCTTTCGATACATAAAGAGAACCATCCGTTTAGGGATCTGGTATCCGAAGGATTCTGGTTTTGAACTAACAGCTTTTTTATATGCTGATCATGCAGGATGTTTAGACACACGCAAAAGTACATCTGGGGGAGTGTAGTTTCTCGGAGACAAACTTGTATCTTCGCAGTCAAAGAAGCAGGATTGCACTTTATAACAAACCGTAATTTTCATCAACATAATTTCCACTACAATATCTACATAAGGTATTTTTCCCGGGTAAACTTTTTGCTTCATTTCACTCCCACTATGTAAAGTAACTTACATAGCCCTATAGACGTGCTCATGCAACTACCAATGCCAAATATTTCTATGTTTACATTTATGTAAACCCCCTAGGATGTCAAGTATAAGTTACAAAAATCATTATATCAAGTATACTATTAATCTAACTTACTATGTCTAACATTTTACAAAAACAAGCCCTATACGTTTACGGCTATTTCAAAAACCCTAATTTCAAGTTAAAACTAGTTTGAAAGTGTTCAAGGCTTAAGTATAAGTTATCCTTGCTACATTACCTTTCCTAAACTTTAGTACAACCACTTAAAGCCCAATGTACAAGCCTTTTAAGTTTAGAACCCAAATTAGGTCATTTAGGTGCCTAAACCATGTTTAAACCTTACCATTTCTTTAGCACAAGTTACAACCACCTAGTACATGATTCCTAAACCCTAAACTTAATCCCTAAATCATTTCTAAACCCTAATCCTAACCTTAAACCTTAATCTAAAACCCTAAACTCACCTAAACCTATTCGAAACCAAACCTTGGTTTTTACTTAAACACTAAGCTAGCAATCTTCCACCACCTTGCTTACCTACTTAGCACCTTAAGCAGCCTACCTAGCACCACCATTACCACCTTGTCACCACCCTTGCCTCCAAGGAGGTCTCGTCACCTCCTTGTTGCCGCTACATCACCACGACCAAACAACACCCTTTCTCCACCACTCCTAGCAAACCTTGGCCAGCAAGCTACTTAGACCTGCTCCCTGATCCAAGAATACTTGGCCACCAAGTTGCTAAACTTGTTCACCAAGTATTCGAGCCCTATAAATACCACGCAAAACACCACCACTCGAACTCATTCCAAACAGCCTCACCACCTCTAAACTTTGCTCTCACTCAGTCCTAGCAGTAGTATAGAAGTCCTTAGAAGCCATTAGAAGCCAAGACCAAGCCTTGGAAGCCCTCGTCAAATAGTTCTAGCCGAGAAAACCCTAAACCCCACTTCGAACCATTTCTAGTCGAGTTGTGAAAGTAGGCCATCTAATATCTGAGTCACTTTTGACATCAATTAGATTTCCCTAAACTAAGGTGAGTTCGTAGCCTCGCTTTTAAATGTTTTGATTATTTTATAAAAACCCGTGAGGGGGATACATGCTATAAACCTAAATACAATTATTTTCTACCCTAAATCATTATTGCACGAGTACCTTTACCTGCCACTATTTCCCAAATTTCATGAACCATAATCACTTGTGTGTGAACGCGAATATTGTGGATAGATTTATCTGGAGTGTGACTACTTCCGTTGGTTTGCCCCTACCGGGTACCAATAGCACTATATTTGATAACAATAGGTAACTTTGGCAAGTTACCTCCCCAAGAGGAATTTAGTTCCTCAAATATCTCCAAGGTGATCCCCATGTTAATGTGTTGGTGTCATGAGCTTAGTTGCAATAATAACCATTTTCCTTGATAATTGCATTCATTGCAATTATTACAAACCTATGGGTGTAACAACGGAACCCATATGAACTTGTATTCAACTACTACAAACTAAAATCTACGAACTTTACTCAACCTTTGTGTTGACCCTTTAGCATGTTATCCTAGGTTATAAAGCAACATATGGCACAGGGTAGCACTGGACTTGAGGACTTTCAAACCTGTTATCATTCAAACACTATGTTTCACATAGATTTTGGGACCTCATTTTGTAAAACCCTGATATTTTTAATGAATGATAACTTATCTTTTCAAAACGTCTCTTTTTGAGTCGTTTTCTATTACTGTGACTATGTATCAAGAAGTAATACCCCAGATTTAGCTTCCGCTGCTATCTGTGAAAATGGGGGTGTTACAGATTGGTATCAGAGCCATGGTTGTAGAGAACAAGGTTATAACCTAAACTACAACTACTTTTCTACTTTCAAGAAAGTCCTCTGTGCCACTGCCTTTCCCCAGAACAGTATATAGGTTTTCCTAGCAAATAAGTACATAACTATTATTCTAAATATAACTATCTTACGGTTGTTATACCATCATGTCTTCCCCCATCTATCCTATTATCGTCCCGTCTAGTTTCGATGCTCTTTCCTCTCCAAATATTCTTAACTATATGTCAGTTTCACCAGACTATTTCCCCGTTACTCCGGGAAACATCTCTCCTGACTCTATGAAAGATTCTAGGAATAATATAAATTCACTAGCCTCTCTAAGCTTCTCGCCTTTTCTCGATAATCCATATCTGTGAAATATACACGAATGCTATGCTAAAGCATCATCTATTCCCCCTCCAGCTCCTATTACTTTACCCACTATTTTGCCTCCATCTCTAGTACTACCCTCACCACTATTTAATCCCCGAGACTTCTTTGTTCCCAAGGGATTTTTGTCACCTAAGAAACGGGTCCGTTCCCTATTTTCCTACTCTACTGACTTTTCTGCCCCACCTAAGAATCTTTTGGAACCCAATCCACGAGCTTGACTAAACTAGATTTTTCTCCCTTACACATCCGACAATTAGTCTAAATCTCTACCTTATCAGCTTCTATTTCAAATCCAACTACGAGAAATATGGCATAAATAACGACGCTTGTCAAATTTTGGGTATGACAAGTTATTTATGACATAACGCAGTTGTGATTTTATCCCTTGTTGTTTCATGATATCATGTTTTGGGCCGGTATTACTTAAGTAGGATGATTTATAATCATCTTATTGAAATGAATTAGGACGCTTCTTCATTTGAATAAGGAAATTATAAATCCCCGAACCATAAGTTTATAAATTCTTACTTGCAAGGATTGGGACACCTCTGCTTGTAAGTAACAAATTATAAATAAGTGGGCCTAAGTGTATGGCATTCGTACAAACAATTTTCTCAATTCATAATCCGTTTGTACGAAACAATTCCTTTTCTTCATCATTGTTACCTTCATACAAATGAGTCTCTAGATTTTTTTTGTTCATCCATCTACTACCAATCATCACTCTATCCATTCTATCATCTCATGTGCTCTATCCTTATAAACCCATGAGTACTTTACCATAAAATTTTCTTTATACCTTTGTGTATGACTCCACCTACACTCCCTTGAAACACTGAGCCTCTTATTTAATCACCCATCCCCGTCTTTAAATCTTCCTCAAGGTAATATAGAAGGATGGATATTACCTTATTAAACTAAATATCTATGTCGGAATTTTCATAATCCTCACTATGACTGACTTGTGATATCTTTCTTACCCCGTGCTATCCGTCAAATATTGATAGAGTGGCACCCAAGCGATCGTCAACGTCTGCTGCTCCAGCCATGACTCAGGATGCCATCCGGCAACTAGTTGCTGACAGTGTGACTGCGACACTAGAATCCCGAGCTGCTAACACGACTAATAATGCCGATAGGAACCCTGAGCCAAGAGAAATTCATGTAGCGAAGAAGAGTAGCTACAAGGAGTTCATGAGCTACCAACCTTTCAATTTCAAAGGTATGGAAGGCGCTATTGGACTGATTCGCTGGTTCGAATGAAGCGAATTAGTATTCTCTCCTAGTAACTGTACTGAGGATTGCAGAGTAAAGTTTGCTACCGGTACATTTACTGAAGAAGCTATATCCTGGTGGAACTCATTTGCCCAACCGATGGGAATTGAGGAAGCGTATATAACCACTTGGACCGAATTCAAAAAGCTTATGATTAAGAAGTACTGCCCCCAGACGGAAGTCAAGAAAATGGAAGATGAATTTTACAATCTGATTGTAAAAGGAAATGATCTCAAGACTTATATGAGAGGATTCCAGGAATTGGCAACCTTATGTCCTACTATGGTGCCAAATTCTGAGAAACTCATAGAAGCCTTCATCGGAGGGTTACCTCAAAGTATTGAGGGAAATGTTACCGCTTCAAAGCCCTAAACTTTGGAGGATTCCATTAACATAGCCCAGAGGCTAATGGATCAGGTAACAAAGCACAATTCTGTGCTAGAAACCAATAATCACAAACGAAAGTCTGATGATAGAAGAAACCCCACCGACACTGACATCTAGCCCAATGATCGCAACGACAATAACCACCCCAATGATCGCAACAATAACAACTTCCAAAATAACCTCAACAATACCACCCCAACAGAGGACAGGGGGTATGCTGGAACCCTTCCCTTGTGTAAAAGATGCACTCTGCATCACCTAGGACCTTGCACGATTCGGTGTCGCATTTGCCACCACATAGGTCATCAAACCAGGAACTGTAGAAACAGAGGATCAGCCACTGAAAGAAACTGAAACGACGTCATAAGAACAATAAGATCTAATTCGTGCTAAGTATTCCATCTATTTCTAAACAATTCTACTCTTACTTTCAACTAAATCTCGGGACGAGATTTCTCTCTTAGGGGGTAAGACTATAACAACCCATAATTTTCATCAACATAATTTCCACTACAATATCTACATAAGGTATTTTTCCTGGGTAAACTTTTTGCTTCATTTCACTCCCACTATGTAAAGTAACTTACATAGCCCTCTAGAGGTGCTCACGCAACTACCAATGCCAAATATCTCTATGTTTACATTCATGTAAACCTCCTAGGATGTCAAGTCTAAGTTACAAAAATCATTATATCAAGTATACTATTAATCTAACTTACTATGTCTAACATTTTACCAAAACAAGCCCTATACGTTTACTGTTATTTCAAAAACCTTAATTTCAAATTAAAACTAGTTTGAAAGTGTTCAAGGCTTAAGTATAAGTTATCCTAGCTACATTACCTTTCCTAAACTTTAGTACAACCACTTAAAGCCCAATTTACAAGCCTTTTAATTTAGAACCCAAATTAGGTCATTTAGGTGCCTAAACCATGTTTAAACCTTACTATTTCTTTAGCACAAGTTACAAACACCTAGTACATAATTCCTAAACCCTAAACTTAATCCCTAAATCATTTCTAAACCCTAATCCTATTCTTAAACCTTAATCTAAAACCCTAAACTCACTTAAACCTATTCAAAACCAAACCTAGGTTTTTACTTAAAAACTAAGCTAGTAACCTTCCACCACCATGATCCACCGCCTTGCTTGCCTACTTAGCACCTTAAGCAGCTTACCTAGCACCACCATCACCACCTTGTCACCACCCTTGGCCTCCAAGGAGGTCTCGTCACCTCCTTATTGCCGCTACATCACCACAACCAAACAACACCCTTTCTCCACCACTCCTAGCAAACCTTCGCCACCAAGCTACTTAGACCTGCTCCCTACTCTAAGAATACTTGGCCACCAAGTTGCTAAACTTGGATACCAAGTATTCGAGCCCTATAAATACCACGCAAACCACCAGCACTCGAACTCATTCCAAACAGCCTCACCACCTCCAAACTTTCCTCTCACTCAGTCCTAGCAGTAGTATAGAAGTCCTTAGAAGCCATTGGAATCCAAGACCAAGCCTTGGAACCCTCATCGAATAGTTCTAGCCGAGAAAACCCTAAACCCCACTTCGAACCATTTCTAGTCGAGTTGCGTAAGTAGGCCGTCTAATATCTGAGTCACTTTTGACATCAATCAGATTTTCCTAAACTAAGGTGAGTTCGTACCCTCACTTTTAAATGTTTTGATTATTTTATAAAAACCCGCGAGGGGGATACATGCTATAAACCTAAATACAATTATTTTCTATCCTAAATCATTATTACACGAGTACCTTTACCGGCCACTATTTCCAAAATTTCATGAACCATAATCACTTGTGTGTGAACGCGAATATTGTGGATAGATTTACTGGAGTGTGACTACTCCCGTTGCTTTGCCCCTACCGGGTACCAATAGCACTATATTTGATAACAATAGGTAACTTTGGCAAGTTACCTCCCCAAGAGGACTTTAGTTCCTCAAATATCACTACGGTGATTGTAACACCCCGACCCGACAAGGGTAAAGATATCACAACAATATGGTTTCACATCAGAACAAGTAATAATAAAACAGCGGAAGTCTTAACATTAAACCAAAAGATAATAAGCCAACAAGACTTATATCAAGTTCAACAAGACAATGGAAAGAAATAAATGAAGTACTAAACAATCAAGTGCCAAACGAAGGCATAACAAGTCAAATTTCAAATGGTAGAACTAAGGTACTAAGGTCCATGCTTCACTCAAAGTTGCTCTCATCCCAAAGCAAAACCCAGCTTCCTAGCTTAAATACCTGCCGCAAGAAAAGAAAATGCGGCTGAGCTACGAGAGCTCAGTGAACGGATATAACGATAACAAAGCAGTAATAAAGGTTTACGAAATGTAAATGTAGTAAAAGTTATCAAGAGTAAAGGCACAGGAAACAAATAAGGAATAATGTACAAGTGAAAAAGGTAAGGTAAACAGAAAGATAAACAGATACAACAATCCTCTACGAGCCCAGAAATAGTACATATCAAATTAAATCACATATCAGGGTGTATGGAGGGGTGACCTCAGCATACTAGGAACAGGGTGAGGGGATACCTCCAGGGGTTGGAGTCGCGGGCTCCCAAGAGTGAATGACGTGTATCGCACACACCCATCATGTCACTAACAATACAAGTAATCAAGTCAAGTCAAGTACAAATCCAAATCCAAATCTAGGATGCATCCATGCGCCCCTGTAGGCTGCCACAATGTCTTCATCTACGTGTACAATTCAATTATCAAGTCATGGCAGGGACGGGATAGGTCATCACTTTCCTACCCAAAAGTCAAGTCATTGGTGCATCAATGACAAGGACATGAAACCCTCATGCCTAGTATGGCTCGTAGTCTCAAACTGTGGGTCAAGGTCAAGGTCAAGTATCAAGTGTACAAGTCAAGTTCAAGTTTCAAGTTACATATCTATGGGTTCAATTCACATGGTCAAGACAAGAGATCGTAGCAAATGTTCATAGTAAAGGTTTAATCTAAAAGTTCATTTGAAAACAATCATTTAAAATAGTTTCCATAAAATATTCTTTTAAAATGGTTTTTATAAAAATAGTCTTTAAAATAGTTTTCAATAAGCTAGTTTTAAAAATGGTCTTCTTAAAACATTTTCATAAATAAATAAAAAGGTTTTCTCATCCAATTACAATATCAAACATATTAGGGTTCAAGTCAAGGTTTTATGGCAAAGTTCATATAAGGGTTCATAGCAGGGTTCAAGGCAAAGATCAAGGCAAGGATTCAAAACAAAGGTTCAAATCTAAGGTTCACAAAACAAGGGTACATAGCAATGGTTTGGGGAATCCTAAACGAATCAAAACAAGAGATCAAGAGAACGAAGGCACCTTACAAGAAGGGCATAATATCTGTACCTTATTAGCAAGCAAGAACAAAGACAAAAGGCTGAAAGAGATCGAGTTACTCCTTCTTCACACCTAGAGGAGTAGAAGAGAATTACAAAGTACTCTTAGTTATCTTTTTCATTTCAAGTAAGTTTCCATTTTTAGAAAGTTTTAAGCATCAATTCTTGTTAAGTCATTAATTATTACTATTATGGAAATAGGGTACATTTTAGCAAGTTAAGATAGTTCAGGGTTAATTATGACAAGTTTCCATAAATTAGGGTTTTAATTGTAGATATTCCAAAGTTAAGGGTTTTAAATGAAATATCACAAGTTACTAGTTTTAAATACATATTTTAAATTAGAATTACATCTTTAGTCCTTTAAGTTTCATTATTTACACTTTACACCCTTTTAGCTACTAAAGTTACAAAATAGACCTTATGGTTACATAATTTACAATTTAACCCTCACTAATATTCATAATTACATCACAAGCCCTTATAATTTCTAAATTACAGAATATACCCTCACACTATCATATGGTATGAATTACACCTCCATGTTTCACATATTTACATAATTAGTCCCTTTAGTTTACAAATATTACAATTTACATCCTTACTTTATTTTAATTACACCTTGACCCCATAAATACCCAAAATTACATATTACCTCCCTACTAATATTATTTACACAAAACAATCATAAGTTTCCTGAATTTACACTTTTAGTCCCTCTAATTTATTAATTTCTAATTCGAACCATAAATAAACAAATAAATTATTATATTGCATATTTTACGCATAAGGTCCTCATCTTATAATTTTTATACATTTATATTGATCTAATTAACATTATAAAAATAGCCTTTAAGTTTCAAAGTTGACAAAACAACCCCCTCTTATTTATTTATCAATCGTATAATACTTTTATTTTGCAAAAACAAACCCTAGTTCCTCTAATCACCCAACACTCATGACTTCATCATTAACATGCATTAATGACCAGATTCTTAACACCAAACCCTAACCCTAATTGTACCCTAGGGTTTCTATTTTTTTATTCCATTTTAACTTCATGAACCCGATATACAAATAAATTAGCCACGACAAATCTAGGCTTCTATAATTCGAACTAGCATTTTTACATGATCATATACTTCGTATAGTGTTCATATAAAATAAGTAAAACCCTCAGAAAATTCGTATAGCTTAGTTTGGATTTTACGTACGTTTTAGCTCTCTGAAATTATAGCGATCAATATAGCTTGCATGATTCGAGTTATACATTTTATTTAGGACTTATATAATCATACTATCATAAGAAAAATATAACATGCATGATTGAATGTGTCAAAGGGATATTTGGGAATTATACCTCTCGGTTAAGCTTATATCGACAAAACAATTCACTAGCGATTAAACAAGTGAATCCCACGACCTTCAAACAATTTTATAAGCTTCTTTAGGTTATGTAGAACTCTGGAAAAATGGCACACGAATTCTCCTTGGTCGATTTGAGGTTATACGATTTTTGGCAAAGGTTTTAAGGGTTTCGGCAATATTATATATATATACATAAATTATAAAAACGTGTATAAGTGATAAGGATTCAAGAATTTCGGCCCAAGTAAGCCTAATTAAGGTCAAATACTGATTGTGATCTTTTCCTAATTTTATTTGCATTTATCTTGTACTTATTTAATTTATTTTGTATTAATAATAATAATAATACACGAAATAATTAAAAACCGGCCATAATAATTATTTGCATATTTTTGTACTTTTTAAAATGTTGAGTTGTAGTCACTCTTCATATCTAGTTCATTCCCGAAGGTTTGGGATTTATTTGGTGACTTAGATCCATTTTAATTAATTTTTAAATTTGTAAGGGCATTTTGGTCATTTTGCATGTTTTCAAATTTCAGGTATTACAACTTCTGCCCCTCTAACAAAAATTTCGTCCTCAAAATTTGCAAGAAAACAGAAAGTAAATTGAACGGAAATGAAACAATCACATACCAGACGCCTTGCCTGCCTGGTCACGAGAAAGCATGAAAACACGACCGGAACTAGAAGTAGGAGGAGGAGGGTCAAGATATTTTTCAAGTGCCGATGGATTCTTAGGGCAGTCCTTCACCATATGTCCAGTGGATCCACATCCATAGCAAGCACCCGAAGCCTTACGACAAACTCCCGAATGATACTTCCCACAATAAGCACAACTAACTGGAGTAGGTAGGTTCTCAGCTGATCCCTTCTGAGTATTCGATACAGAAACCCGATTCTGCTGGTAATCCCTGGAAGACTGATCCTTCCACTTCCTCTGACTGTCGCTGCGCCCATGACGATCACTACCCTGATTAGAATTTGACTTCGAATCCCGACCTCTCTGATCATGACCACGATCCACCTGATCTCGTGATTCAAAATTCCTATTAGACCGCCTTTGCTGCTCATATCCTTGGTCCAGGCGAATTTTCTCCTTAGAGTTCACACGATTTCCATCCCTATCCCGTTTATTAGAACCCTCGTCCGCATGTAGCAACTCAATGTTACGCGCAACATCCTGAACCGCAGCCACATCCTCGTATTCAAAGTTTACCACACGATCTAGTACCCACCTCTTCAATGCCCACTTGAAATGACGAGCCTGACGATGAGCATCCCCAGTAACTTCCGGCCCCACAAAGCTGGCCAAGCGCAAGAATCGCTGCATAAACTCACCCGAAGACTCACGATCCCCCTGACGAATCGTCGCATACTCTCTCTCGTATCTCTGCTGCTCCGATAATGGAATATACTGCCTATAGAACACTTCAATGAAGTCCGCCCAAGAACAGGTCTCAGCATAGTCATCTCCTTTTGCTTGAACAAGAGCAGTCCACCAACTAAGAGCGTCACCCTCCAGCTTGAATGTGGCCAAACGAGTTTTAAATTCGTCAGCACATCCGAGAACTCTGAACAACTTCTCGACATGGGTAATCCAGTCCTCTGCCTCATGGGGAGTAGCAGCGGACCTGAAGGAGAGAGGCTTGAGTTTGTTGAACCTTTCGATCTAAACATGAATGCCGACAGGTGGAGCAGTGGGAGGAGCAGTGGGTGGAGCATCGCCACCACCACCACCAGAAGAACTTGCCCCATTTCTGATGTTGTTGGTGACTTGGGTCACCAATTGAGGAAGAGCAGCAGCCATAGCAGCAGCTATCATGGCCTCGAAATCAGGGCCATCATTCCCATCAGTGTACTGGGTAAAACGCGTATTCACCATCTGAATGATTGTCAAAACGATTAGTAAGAGCAAACAGGAAAATGACAGAGCAGATCGAGAAAATATGACAGAGCAGGACAGGGAAAGAGAGTGCGCGAAAGGAAACCTAATGTCTACCCAATCCTCATAGGTTAATGGCCTAAGCCTAAGGGTTTTCGGGAAACCTAAGGGTCCAAACCTGGCTCTGATACCATAAATTGTAACACCCCGACCCGACAAGGGTAAAGATATCACAATAATATGGTTTCACATCAGAACAAGTAATAATAAAACAACGGAAGTCTTAACATTAAACCAAAAGATAATAAGCCAACAAGACTTATATCAAGTTCAACAAGACAATGGAAAGAAATAAATGAAGTACTAAACAATCAAGTGCCAAACGAAGGCATAACAAGTCAAATTTCAAATGGTAGAACTAAGGTACTAAGGTCCATGCTTCACTCAAAGTTGCTCTCATCCCAAAGCAAAACCCAGCTTCCTAGCTTAAATACCTGCCGCAGGAAAAGAAAATGCGGCTGAGCTACGAGAGCTCAGTGAACAGATATAACGATAACAAAGCAGTAATAAAGGTTTACGAAATGTAAATGTAGTAAAAGTTATCAAGAGTAAAGGCATAGGAAACAAATAAGGAATAATGTACAAGTGAAAAAGGTAAGGTAAACAGAAAGATAAACAGATATAGCAATCCTCAATGAGCCCAGAAACAGTACATATCAAATCAAATCACATATCAGGGTGTATGGAGGGGTGACCTCAGCATACCAGGAACAGGGTGAGGGGATACCTCCAGGGGTTGGAGTCGCGGGCTCCCAAGAGTGAATGAGGTGTATCGCACACACCCATCATGTCACTAACAATACAAGTAATCAAGTCAAGTCAAGTACAAATCCAAATCCAAATCTAGGATGCATCCATGCGCCCCTGTAGGCTGCCACAATGTCTTCATCTACGTGTACAATTCAATTATCAAGTCATGGCAGGGACGGGATAGGTCATCACTTTCCTACCCAAAAGTCAAGTCATTGGTGCATCAATGACAAGGACATGAAACCCTCATGCCTAGTATGGCTCGTAGTCTCAAACTGTGGGTCAAGGTCAAGGTCAAGTATCAAGTGTACAAGTCAAGTTCAAGTTTCAAGTTACATATCAATGGGTTCAATTCACATGGTCAAGACAAGAGATCGTAGCAAATGTTCATAGTAAAGGTTTAATCTAAAAGTTCATTTGAAAACAATCCTTTAAAATAGTTTCCATAAAATATTCTTTTAAAATGGTTTTTATAAAAATAGTCTTTAAAATAGTTTTCAATAAGCTAGTTTTAAAAATGGTCTTCTTAAAACATTTTCATAAATAAATAAAAAGGTTTTCTCATCCAATTACAATATCAAACATATTAGGGTTCAAGTCAAGGTTTTATGGCAAAGTTCATATCAGGGTTCATAGCAGGGTTCAAGGCAAAGATCAAGGCAAGGATTCAAAACAAAGGTTCAAATCTAAGGTTCACAAAACAAGGGTACATAGCAATGGTTTGGGGAATCCTAAACGAATCAAAACAAGAGATCAAGAGAACGAAGGCACCTTACAAGAAGGGCAGAATATCTGTACCTTATTAGCAAGCAAGAACAAAGACAAAAGGCTGAAAGAGATCGAGTTACTCCTTCTTCACACCTAGAGGAGTAGAAGAGAATTACAAAGTACTCTTAGTTATCTTTTCCATTTCAAGTAAGTTTCCATTTTTAGAAAGTTTTAAGCATCAATTCTTGTTAAGTCATTAATTATTACTATTATGGAAATAGGGTACATTTTAGCAAGTTAAGATAGTTCAGGGTTAATTATGACAAGTTTCCATAAATTAGGGTTTTAATTGTAGATATTCCAAAGTTAAGGGTTTTAAATGAAATATCACAAGTTACTAGTTTTAAATACATCTTTTAAATCAGAATTACATCTTTAGTCCTTTAAGTTTCATTATTTACACTTTACACCCTTTTAGCTACTAAAGTTACAAAATAGACCTTATGGTTACATAATTTACAATTTAACCCTCACTAATATTCATAATTACATCACAAGCCCTTATAATTTCTAAATTACAGAATATACCCTCACACTATCATATGGTATGAATTACACCTCCATGTTTCACATATTTACATAATTAGTCCCTTTAGTTTACAAATATTACAATTTACATCCTTACTTTATTTTAATTACACCTTGACCCCATAAATACCCAAAATTACATATTACCTCCCTACTAATATTATTTAAACAAAACAATCATAAGTTTCCTGAATTTACACTTTTAGTCCCTCTAATTTATTAATTTCCAATTCGAACCATAAATAAACAAATAAATTATTATCTTGCATATTTTACACATAAGGTCCTCATCTTATAATTTTTTTACATTTATACTGATCTAATTAACATTATAAAAATAACCTTTAAGTTTCAAAGTTGACAAAACAACCCCCTCTTATTTATTTATCAATCGTATAATACTTTTATTTTGCAAAAACAAACCCTAGCTCCTCTAATCACCCAACACTCATGACTTCATCATTAACATGCATTAATGACCAGATTCTTAACACCAAACCCTAACCCTAATTGTACCCTAGGGTTTCTATTTTTTTTATTCCATTTTAACTTCATGAACCCGATATACAAATAAATTAGCCACGACAAATCTAGGCTTCTATAATTTGAACTAGCATTTTTACATGATCATATACTTCGTATAGTGTTCACATAAAATAAGTAAAACCCTCAGAAAATTCGTATAGCTTAGTTTGGATTTTACGTACGTTTTAGCTCTCTGAAATTATAGCGATCAATATAGCTTGCATGATTCGAGTTATACATTTTATTTAGGACTTATATGATCATACTATCATAAGAAAAATATAACATGCATGATTGAATGTGTCAAAGGGATATTTGGGAATTATACCTCTCGGTTAAGCTTATATCGACAAAACAATTCACTAGCGATTAAACAAGTGAATCCCACGTCCTTCAAACAATTTTCTAAGCTTCTTTAGGTTATGTAGAACTCTAGAAAAATGGCACACGAATTCTCCTTGGTCGATTTGAGGTTATACGATTTTTGGCAAAGGTTTTAAGGGTTTCGGCAATATTATATATATATACATAAATTATAAAAACGTGTATAAGTGATAAGGATTCAATAATTTCGGCCCAAGTTAGCCTAATTAAGGTCAAATACTGATTGTGATCTTTTCTTAATTTTATTTGCATTTATCTTGTACTTATTTAATTTATTTTGTATTAATAATAATAATAATACACGAAATAATTAAAAACCGGCCATAATAATTATTTGCATATTTTTGTACTTTTTAAAATGTTGAGTTGTAGTCACAAAAATTATTTGGCTTCATATCTAGTTCATTCCCGAAGGTTTGGGATTTATTTGGTGACTTAGATGCATTTTAATCAATTTTTAAATTTGTAAGGGCATTTTGGTCATTTTGTATGTTTTCAAATTTCAGGTATTACAGTGATCCTCATGTTAATGTGTTGGTGTCATGAGCTTAGTTGCAATAATAACCATTTTCCTTGATAATTGCATTCATTGCAATTATTATAAACCTATGGGTGTAACAACGGAACCCATATGAATTTGTATTCAACCACTACAAACTAAAACCTATGAACTTCACTCAACCTTTGTGTTGACCCTTTTAGCATGTTATCCTAGGTTATAGAGAAATTTATGGCACGGAGTGGCACTGGACTTGAGGACTTTCAAACCTGTTATCATTCAAACACTATGTTTCACATAGATTTTGGGACCTCCTTTTGTAAAACTCTCATATTTTTAATGAATGATAACTTATCTTTTCAAAACGGCTCTTTTTGAGTCATTTTCTATTACTGTGACTATGTATCAAGAAGTAATACCCCAGATTTAGCTTCCGCTGCTATCTGTAAAAATGGGGGCGTTACACACTTCATTGTCATCAACATAATCAGAATATGTAGCCATGTCAGGATGCTGGGCTCAAGTCATTTGGATGCGATCACAGCTGACGGACTACGGTTACATTTTCAATAAGATTCCCATGTACTGTGACTCCAAAAGTGCCATTGCCATCTCATGCAACACGGTTCAACATTCAAAGTCAAAACATATCGCACTCCGATATCGTTTCATCAAAGAGCATGTTGAAAATGGTACAATTGAATTATACTTTGTGGGTACTGAATACCAATTAGCGGACTTATTCACCAAAGCCTTTCCCCATGCAAGATTTGTGGAATTAGTTCACCAAATTGGCATGCGGTATTTGACTTCAGATGATTTGAAAAACTTTCTTAAACACAATTAAGAATGTCAAACACCAAAACACTTTGTACATATTTTGATTTTATATATATAAAAAAAATTAAATTATCTCTTTTCAGTGTGCGAAATTCAAAACGAATCAAAATATGCTCTTGATATACACATTTAATCAATTATTGATCACAACCATATTTTGAGGGGGAGAATTTTTTATTTAACATGACTTTTGCACACTCTTCTCAAAATCTTCATCATAAATAAAATTCTTCATCGTGCAACATTTCCGTGATCTCTTGAACTAAAAGTTTGGAAAAAGTTTTAAAAGTATTTGTTAGTTTAAGGGGGAGAAATGTAAATTACAAAAGTTAACAAACATTGGACTAAGGATGTAACAACAACAAACCTCAACTACTGTTGTTGTCAATTGTCAAAATGTTGTAACATAAGGACTGCGCTTGATGGGAAATACGGGTTAAAGGACTAAACTTGACAAAACTCCAAAGTGTTCCATATATAAGCAACTTAATTCATTGTTTTTATCACACAAACTCAAAAAACACATCTAATTGCCGCCATTTTCATTTTCGACCAAGCTTTTTGATCTTCTTTCATTTCACGATTGTAAGTGTTTAACACATTCATGTATGCTTAGTAATCACTCGCCCAATTTATGGAAACATTTCTGTGGCTAAATCTCTCAATCGATGAATTAGGGTTTAAAGCATCAATTTGGGCATTTCTTGTGTGTTAGGTTTTAGTCTAATTAAATTAGTACTTTAGCTCAGCATCATGATTAGGATTGTTCTATTGCCTGTTAATTGTGATTTCAAACATCATTGAATGCAAATTGAGTGCTTTAGGGTTTAACAGGTCGAAAAGATTGCTGCTACTAATAGGTGTATTGTAGTTGTGTTTTGAGCAGTTGGTTTTGCTTATATATGTTCCCCAATCATGCGTCTTAAGTCTTGAATGCTAAAACAAACATATGCTCTTAGTTGAAGATATTCTTGATGCATAATGATCTTTTGTGATCAATGTGTTTGTTTGCTTAGATTTCTGGGTAATAGGATTTGTTTAGAATGAGTTTAGGAAGGTATTTGATGCTTTCATGGTCCTTGTATCTATCTGTTATTGATTTTGATTAAGTATTAAATCCTTCGAGTAAGCATGAAGGTCTTCGAGTTAGGATGACTTTTCTTCTACTTAGTAATATTTGGGATGAATTTCTTCGAGTTATTTCATTACTTAGAAAATTTTATAATATTCATCGAGTAAGAGATTAACTTCTCCTACTTTGAAATATTTTTTTTATAAAATCCTTCGAGTAAGGAAAACATTCTTCGACTTAGAAATTATTTCTTAAAATCTTCGAGTAAGGAAAAGTTTCTTCGACTTAGAAATTCCTTCTTAAAATCTTCGAGTAAGGAAAAGTTTCTTCGACTTAGAAGTTTTATTCTTCAAATCTTCGAGTAAGGGAAAACTTCTTCGACTTAGAAGATTTTTATTAAACTCTTCGAGCAAGCATGCAGTTTTTTTGAGTAAGGATTTTATCACAGTTTCTCCGAGTTAGGAGGGTTTCAAAAATTTCCGAGTAAGGAAAATGGAAATCTCCGATTAAGGGATGTTCTTTTCAAATTTTTTATTAAATCCTTCGAGTAAGGAAGTTTTTCTTTCTTTCTTCGAGTAAGACCATTTTTCTTCGAGTAAGCTTATTTTTTCAGACTTGTAAATTTTTTTCAAAATACAGAAATGTGTCAAGTTGAAAAATTGTGTTTGCTCTTATATGATTGTTTGTTTATTGTACACTAATTATTTATGATCCTCATACATGTTCCTCTATATGGTGTATCATATCACTTAAGTGTAGGTCATGTATTGAATGACTTACACTAACATAAATATGCAATTGATATTGTGTTTCTTTGTTGGTGTTTGTGCTTCTCTGGTTCACAATGTCTCAAGCATCAAAAGCAAGAAATGAGTTGATACCCGAAGAAGATGAAAGGAAAATAGGAGAATCCAATTACCGGGTAGATTTGGAAACCTTACCATGCTACCTTACTTGACAAATCATGGTGGAGATACTCAAGAAACACTTCTGCAGTCATGTTCTAACCAGATCCACTACGGTTCCAGAAATTTATCTTAATTAGTTCTGGCATTCTTTAATCATCAGTCGCAACACAAAAACTATGGCAATCACCCTTGATAGCAAAGTCATCAAGTTCGATGTTCATCTTCTTCGCAATGTTCTTGGACTTCCTCCAACAGTCTTTGGAAAATACACATAGTTTTTAGATGATTCGTCCTTTGAACGAATAGTCAAATCCCTAAAGCACCTCGGCTATGACGACTCATTTGAAGAAATCATATCTCATTCCAAAGTTGACAGAAAATATATTCCTCAACTATGGTTGACCATTTACACCATCCTCAGTCACTGTATCACGGGAAAAGAAACAGGCCATGAGCACCCCAGACTTGAACATCTGCAATTCTTCTAGGGAGTCATCAACTTGGCACATCTTGACTATGCTAAGTATATATGGACTGACATGGTATACCAAGCTCGTCAATTTGGGCAAAAGAAAGGCTACAAGATTCCATTCCCTTGATTCACTAAGCTTCTCATTGCTCACTTCATGGCCCTAGAACAAGATATTGACAAACGTCCTAATGAAAAATCTCATTTATAACAAATGGATCATGTTCTTTCACGAGTAAGAATTCATGCCACAAACACCACCAAACAAGGTCTCAGAATTCCAGATGTCTTAATTACAGAGACAGTGAGGGCAACAGAGGCTTATGAAAGATATGATGATGTACAAAAAGCAGGATTGGTAGGGATAACTATGAAAGGAAACACTGGAACTGGAAGAGGTAGAGGAAGATGAATGAAAGCTGGTACAACAAGAACAAAGAAAGTTACTCGAGCAACTAAAAGGAAACCAATGCTTCAAGATGAATCTTCTGCAGATGAAGTAGATGAAACAAACTTAA
The DNA here is from genome assembly GCA_021014915.2 of Artemisia tridentata subsp. tridentata. NCBI lineage: Eukaryota > Viridiplantae > Streptophyta > Magnoliopsida > Asterales > Asteraceae > Artemisia > Artemisia tridentata. The sequence goes on from CP139505.1 coordinate 72,479,427, forward strand.
GGGAAGAAAGTAAATGCATCATGGATATCAAGAAAGAAAAACACGATGAAGATCTGGTTAAAGGCAAATCACCAATAAACCAAGACACACCCGATGATACCTTACAACCTCCAAAGACAAAGAAAGAAGAAATATCACAACTCAGGAAAGCCTTACAGGAAAACAAAGCAAAATATTTGGGTGATCTTGAGAAATTTAAGATGAAGAAGAAGGGTGAAGGGTCTGGGTCAAATGTTGGTGATGATGAAGTCTTGACTGAGACTGATGCTAATGATGAAATGGAAGACACCTTGTCAAATCCTGAAAGTGTATCAGTGGGTGAATCTGAGGGTGAATTAGAAGAATCAGACCAACACATTCACACGCCCTCAGGATCTGATGAAGAAAAGAAAGACGATGAAGAAGATGAAGAGAAAGATGATGAATTTGACGAAGACAATGATGATGATGATGATGATGATGATCAAGATGATGACAACTCTGAAGGAGATAAATGTATTAATACTCCACCCAAACTACCATCTCCTGTGCCATCATCTCATGATCAACACTCCAAGACTAAGCCTCCCTCACCTAAACCAACACCTGAACAAACTGAACCCATTCTATTACAATCTCTTCAGGAACAACTCAACAAATTGCAAGCTCAAGTCAAGGCACAACAACAAGATATTGATGAATTCAAGACATACGATGTTTCTCAAGCAATGGAAGATTTCTTCACCAACAACTTACCAAGAGAGGTTGGCAAACACCTCCAAGAAACACTTCCATCTGTTATGAAGCAGTACGTCAACAATAAGCTTGATGGAATAGTTGCTCATCACATTCAGACAACACCTATTATCATTCAGACTAAACCATCAAAGCCATCTGCTGCAGATCTCAAAGGTCAATTACTTGAAGCCATTATAAATGATCCAGAGGAAAGTGAACTTCGCAAGGCTTTGATCAAGTCAATGAAGAAAACAGAAAAGGAAGATGATCCATGCAAAAAGGTCAAGTCAAGCAAGCATCGTCATGATGACTTTGATAAAGATGACAATGCTAAGCCAAGAGACAAACGTACAAGAATGAATGGACCTACTGAAAAATTGCAATCATCACACATCCAAGAAAATGTCGAAGATGAACTTCAACCACAAGATACTGGAACATATGATGATGCTGAACCCCATGATGACATCTCACATGACAATATGGCTGAAGCAATTCCTGAACCACCTGCGGATGCACCAATGCAACTTGTTCCTGAATGAATTGATCCATCTGCTGAAAAGTTCGATTGGTTTGAAGAAATGGTTGATGCATATCCTGACATTCCAGAAGACAAAGTTCCTACTGAAGGCTCAGTTGTGGATTTCACGAAGAAAATTAAGTAGGTGATGAAGATCAAAAAACTACAACTGTCTTATATTGTTAATATCCGAAAAGCAGGTTTCTCACAGTTCAAGACATCTATCACTTCTTAACTGGAATTTAAATACAATCTTGAACAAGTTGCTAGAGCATTATCAGAGAATGTTAGTTGGGATGTTGCAAGACCTTCACATGAACCCAACACATTTAAGTTTCGTGACTATTCTCAACCTTTACCGCTCATTGGTCAAGCTCACAATCCCAAGATCCCAAAGGCATATTTCTTCAATCATGACTTGGAGTACTTAATGTATGGGAACACTGATCCAGAGAAACGATATGCTACGTCTCTTACCAAGTTCAAAGCTGCTACTTACGTACAAGAAGGTCTCGAAGAATAGATCGGAGACTTGTTCAGCACTTCAATTGCTTATTACAATGATGAAGTTATTCTAGGAGTTTTTCACTGGCCAGAGATGCGCAAATGGTTCTACAAATGGAAACTGACGTTTACTTCAAAACTCAAGGTAAACTACAAACAAAAGATTCTTTCCATCAAGAGTGCTGAAACAGAATCAAAATATGGGTACAACTTTCTGACAAAGATCATGGTTCGACGACATGATGACAAGGAGTACTCGTTCAGCAAAGCAGACTATCCTCACTTTAATCTCAACGATATTGAAGATATGTACTTGCTTAAGATACAAGGAAAACTCAAGCATCTCCTTGGCAGCCTTTAATACATCAGCATCAACTCCATGCTTCTTTACATTCGTAGAATTGTAATAAAGACAAGAGTCGAAGATGCTCACCTAGGTGTTGAAAGTTACCAAAAGAAACTCAACCTGTAGTTTTGTAAACTTGGATTTGATTGTAAGAAGTTAGATGAGTTTTAGAGACAGAGATAGAAAGAGTTGGGAGTTCTAGAGAGAGAGAGAGAGATGAGAGAAAAATTTGTTGAATCGTTAAGAGCTCCAACACTCTCCCTAGTGGAGAGGGGTATTTATAGTACATAATATTTGTGCCTCGAGTGGGTTGTGGAGCGAGCTGACAGTGGGTAAAGACCCGACCCACTCCACGAATACTTTAACTACTAAACTATTACTAATATAACTAGTCTAATATTAATAAGCCTACGAGCTATATAAATGCTAAATAGATAGTCGGGGTGACCGATCCTTCATCTGAATATTTATATTCCTAACAATCTCCCCCTAAGGGAGGTCACCCTGGAAATAATATTTTGAATTCTAGCATTCTATCTTCTGAACTTGACTGCATCGCTCGTAGTCTTTGATTCTTCAACGTCATTACTCTTTGTACATACAACAGTGATCTTTTGATGACCGTTCTTCTGTCTTGGATGATATTTGGTGATTCTTTGATGTCATCATCCAACGTATGTCTCCAGGTCATCTTTTAGCAGTATGTCTCCAAGTGATGTGGAACACATTGAACCGACATGCTCACACTATTCTGGGTCATGATTTTCCGCATCAGAGTTTGCAGAAGCAGTGTTGAAGGTCTTTTATTTAATCATGACTTCTGTGAATATGATGATGGTGTAGTGTGATCATGTGGTAATGGATTGTGATTGTTGAGTTGACATGCTCACACTTTTCTGGATCATGATCTTCAGCCTCAGAGTTGCGGAAGGAGTGTTGAAGGTCTTTTTAGATATCATGATTACTTTGATTATGATGATGGTAAAGTGTGAGCAGGGGGTGATGGACCGGCATCTTTCAAGCAATCAGCTACAACCGCAATTAGCTGCAACATCAATCAGCTACAACCGCAAACAGCTGCAACAACAATCAACTACACTCGCCAGATGTTCCTGCATACCAAAGTTAGCAATAAAACGTCCGGTACTTACAGGTTCGGACTTCGAGATTGTTAATAGCATAGTGTGAGAACTCTCTCTAATCCTTACCAAGATTGTTCCTAAATTGGAAACCCACAGAGGGTTTTAAAGATTTACCGTAGCAAATCAACGATTAGGTGAGTCACTGGAGATCACTCTACGACTGTAGACCATTTGAAACCGCCGCGATCACTAAGCGTAATCCACAAGGAATTACCGAAGTGACTTGCTTTCAGGGCTGTTTGATGTTGACCCTGGCAGGAATTTCCATTCAATCATTGAGAATTACATTCGTAAATTCTCTCATAAATGTTCTGGCAGATTGCTAGGATCTGCGTAGGACTCATAAGTTTACAACTGGTGTCCTTAATGTTGAACAACCAGTGTAGAAGTAGCACGTGTTCCTATGAGATCTTATTATGCATCTCGTGGCTCTAGACTCGATAAGTGCATTTTTGGTAGTCGGAGACTGGAGCGGTGTCTCCTGTTTCAATATCAACATAACTCGTAATGAGCGGTCGATAGATTATGCAAGGTTCCCCGTGAGAATGAAACAAGTCCTTTTAAGAGAACTTGAGTGGTTTAGAAGGTTTAGTGCAGTGCGTCACTGGGTCCATGACGTCTTGTCTTCAATACCGGTGTTACCTTAGTAACCACCAGTAGCATATGAATTGAACCCGGTTTCTGCCCTAAGGTTGAATAATTGGAGGGCTATTTCTTTTCACCCTTTCTCATTTCATTTCTTTTTAATTCTTTAACCCCTTCTTTCTCCTTTCTCATATTACTCCTTTTTTCATAATCGTACCTAAGGACTTTCTAATACTAACTATTCGGTATTGTCCTTGGGTAGATCCCTCCGGTTCTGGCGGATCATAGGACGGTTTTTCCTAACCTTAGCCACCTTATAACTTCATGACTATCCTATGTTGCCATTTACCAAATCCTTGAAAAATCTCTCAAAGTGTTCATGATTATGAAACACATTTTGCTAACACTTTGAGAGTTTTATAATATTCAAAGGCTCCCCCTTAACATGTGCACATATGTGTTAATTTAAAATTTGCACATGTTGGGTAGAAATTGCACTTTTTGAATTGATCCACTTTCAGTGAACATGACCGATTCGAGACACGCTTACATCACTAGTTGGACTAGCTTGAAATTATTACTCGGCCTGGTCAAGTCCATAGAAAGTTTCTCAAAATGGTACAATCTACTCAGACACATCCTTTTCGAGACACGCTTACATCACTGGTTAGACCAGCTTGAAATTATTACCCGGCCAGGATATGTCCTTTCGATTAATGACAGTTTTTGTTTCGTCAATTCATTTGTGAAGTCTGAGTCGTGCTCACATGAGATGCCACATCCATTTTCATCCATTCGCTCCCCCTCAATATGTGCATCGATATACGAAAGAGTTTAGCACATATGGGAGAGCCTACACTTGAGTCCAAAACATCACATTTTTATCAGATTTCATATTTAAATCACATTCTCTCCCCCGATCAAAAATTTCAAACCATTTGAGATTTGTGATCCCAATTGATTTAAATAAGTTAGAAAATTTGGGAGAAAATGTGGTCAGTTTTAATATGTGCTGATAATGGAACATGCAACTGCTCCCCCTCAATTTATGAGGGAGATTCACTACTTATCATGTACAAAGATAATCGTTATGACACAAATGATATTGACCTTTTTGCGCAAATGATGTGATCATCCGCTTCTCTGAGGGAGTCATTGGTCAACATCGATTATCCATCCACCAACAAAACTTTCCCAAATGTTGTAGATCCCCACTTGGCGAGACCAGAATAAGTACTGCTTTGTTGAAATAAAGGTGGTGGCGGTGAAGACAGTGTTGTTGTTGTTGTTGCCGATGTTGTTGTTGAGGTGAATTCAGAGCCAGTCAATAGAGTTTGAACATCTGATCAAATGGTTAGAGCGGGAACTGGCACATTCTTATTGGCAATGGAATCTGCATAAGAATATCAACACAGATATACATACATACAGATACACTATTCATTAATAGCTACCACATAGCAGCTTGCCAACTCATAATACCAAATTCATCTCATAATCAAACCACAGTCAGGAAATACATCAAACCACTATCTAGCATGAAGAGCAATCAGCAATCATGAACATGGCAATTCACTCATATTTCAACATTCAGCTCAGGATCTTAGGGACAAGATTCAAACATGATAACTATATACCTAAGCATATCCTGGGAACATATGCACTAAATCAACAATAATTAAGCAGCTATCGACTAACAAAAGTCAATCAACATTTGAAACTCATTCGTTCAGATCATACAAATGCCAGTGGAGTATTCAAGAACATCAAACACAATGGGTTTTCTAACTTCTTTTAGATTCTGAGTTTTAAAGTATTTAGGGGATTAAACGAGGATTCCAAAGTGACACAAATGAGCCTTCTAGTTACATAAAGCTAGGAAACTATACGCAAGTTGCACATAATGCCCTAATCTTTCTAACAACTAACACATTTGGCCATTTGAGATAAAGCTTAGTAAGATCCTCTTCAACTAATACCCAATTAACTACAAAATCTTTTCTAACAATGACGAGGTAACCAAGAAACCCGTTTGATGATATAAAATTTGAATTCACTCTCCCCCTCAATCAGTGACCCGTATTCTAGTTAAAGAGTTGTAGTCATTGATTGAGTGACAAATATTATGCACAATCCAAGTCTAAAAGAATTTCAAACAACACGTAACCACCAAGTGTCTCACAAATAATTTTTAGAAGAATCATAGAAAGAAAACTATTCGTATACAAAGAAGATTTCTCTTCATTTACAAGAAATGATGCACTGAAATGTACATCAAATCAGGGATGCACGGATATGAAGTAATCCATGCCTGGGTGAACATCACCCAGTGGGAGGAACAACCGTCTTTTTGGCGACGTGCTTTCCCCATTTTGAAGCGCGGGTTGCTATCTAAAGTAATAGCAAGCCATGAGACATGTTTTAACAATTCATTTGAACTTCTGCTCGAGCTTCATTTAAAGTCCCGTGTCATTATTGAATGACATTTCTAAGACCGTAAATGTTATCGATAAACAGAAGACATGCCTAGATGAAACTATTTTGGTATTTTCTATTTTCCTGATTTTTATGGTTTTTTTTTTCTTTTTTTTTTTTTTTTTTTTTTTTTTTTTTTTTTTTTTTGGATTTAATATTTTTATATATACAATTTTATGGTTTTATAATTTTCTATATACAATTTCGTATAAGATATGTACAAAGTGTATAATTCAATTTAAGAAGATGATGACATGAATACCACAATGAGGATACGTTCAGTTTGTAGTAGAAATCTGTAGTCAACATCTCTTAAACTTTCACCACCAAAGCTTTCGAGGCTCCTGAATAATTGACTGAACTTGATCCTTCTCAATGTGAAGCTTTGATAGCTTCGCCCCAAACCGACAATCTTCCTTTTGTGCAGATTCCAAGCTCTCTTTCGAGCTTACATTAGGTAAGTGTACAGCGGAAACCGTAGCAAACCACATAAAAAAATACTGCTCCTTTTAAGAATAACCATCTTGATTCTCTGATCGGGGGACCATCAAATAGATCAGCAACGTATCATCTCACACTTGACTAATTCTTGTCACATTTCTTCCCGCTGAAGTCTGAAATAATTCATACCGAAAGTATCCAGAGACAACTTCCCCCAAGTAATTGAAGTGATGCAATCAGTCTCATTGTATGAAGCCCAAAAACCCGAAGTACACACTCAATCCCGTTAATAAAGTCGAAAACATAACATCAAGATCAATTAAGACCCGAAAGTCCCCTTTTCTCCCTTCAGGAAATTGCCATTGTGAACCTCTTTTATCATCAGAAACTGTTTCTTACATCTCTTCCCCCACGTAGTTGGAATGATACACCAGAAGGAACGAGTTAGAACACTGATTTTCTCTGCGGTTATGACATTTGTCTTCCCGGAATAATCTTCAATTGAGAAGAAGTATAAAGCTCATCATGTGTACTCGTTGTGCATTCAGATGTATGTCTCCTTCCCCCTTGCTGGTTTTGATACCTCAGAATCAGCAACACATTTTACGCACATATTCTTGAGATCTTGTGATAAGAACAAAATTGGCTCAAGTGAGAATCAACCGCTACCGAAACTGTCTCTGACTATCTTTACTAACCCTCAAGTAGGCAACTCGATATGATAACTGATGGAGCAAGCCCGATATACCAAACTTAACACTGAAGAAGAATCCCCATTCTTGTGACTTAAACTTGCACTAAAGTAGGAAGAACGGTGTAGAGAATTAATGCTCCAAGCAAATCTCTAAGTACACAATACCCAACCAAAGTATGAGACATTAACACCTCTTGTGATTATCCACAATGTCATCGGCGTGTGACACTGAGTACTACAACGTAACTCCTTTAAGTGATAGTTAACCAGGTCGTCAAACATTTACCCCGACTGCTGGTAACTAGATAAACTAAGTCTTCAACTTACATCTTAAGCACGAGCAAGTTATCACAGAAAGTCATGCATCCAACCAACCTCGACTTCAAGATAGAGTAAGATCACGCCTTTGGGAAAGTCAACTTCAACCTCAAATAAGTGATACCTGATCAATTCCGTAGTCACCATTAGATGCCCAACAAGTTAGTGAACAACCAATCAAGTGTACGTCGATCCACTTGTTCACACTTCTCCCCCTCAAAAATTTGCATATGAGGATGCCATTTTTTATTGAACAAGTGTATATGAGGTTGATCCACTGTTCACACTTCTCCCCCTCAAAAATTGCATCTGAAGTTGCCATTTTTGATCGAGTGAATAAACTTCCAATCTAATGAAAGTAGATCCACTTGATGGCTGAACGAGCATGGAGCAAGTATGAAGCTTGTTGATGAGAATAGTCAGAAACAAGGAGAGTCATATGACCATTTCTCAAATCTCAATCACCATGTAGTTTATTCACCCTTCTCCCCCTCAAAAATTGCATATGACGACCAACTGCCATTTTTGATAGACCAGGTGAATAAGAATATACTCCAATGTACGTTTATCCCCTTGATGACTGAATGAGCATGATAAGAACATGAAGCTTGATGAGAATGGTCATACATAAGAAGATTTCTCTTCTTCCGAAGATAAAGCGCACTCAAGCGTACGCCTTTCTTTTCTTTAATGAACGAGGCCTGAAGAGATGTCAGTAGACGCCATTGTCATTGAAGAGCGAGGCCTGAACTGATGTATTCAGACGTCATAGCCAATGAAGAACGAGGCCTGAACTGATGTGTTCAGACGTCATTGTTATTGAAGAACGAGGCCTGAACTGATGTATTCAGACGTCATAGCCAATGAAGAATGAGGCCTGAACTGATGTGTTCAGACGTCATTGTTATTGAAGAACGAGGCCTGAACTGATGTATTCACGTCATAATGTTGACATTGAGGCCTGAGGCTTGAACTGATATATTCAGACGTCATTGCCGATAAAGAACGAGGCCTGAACTAATATGAACATACATCATAGTCATTGATGTTCATCAAGCTTGAATCGCCTGAACCCCTACATCATGAGATATCACTCTTTTCGGCACCCAAACCCTGAGTCTTTCCTTAATAGGAGGGACCGATGTACCTGCACTTAAGTAAAGACTTCCTGCATTGACATTAAGAGTTTGTTTGCATTTATATGGGTTAGTGATATCAGCATTTAGACCATTTGGGGTTTCTCTGTCAACCTTGGTTTCACACTTAGTGAACATCTTTCGAATAGGTATCCATCTAAGACCAATAATCTTAAAAATTATACCCGTCGGTATCCACCTAAGGCAAGATCTAGGAGTGTTTGGTTTCTCATTAACAGTGGAAGACTTGTTTGGATAAGACCTTTGTTCTGCATTAATCTGCCTACCAGGTTTCTTAATACCCCTCTTTGGTTCTACGGGTTTGTTGTTGTTTTTAGTCTTAGAGGTTTGAACCTTAGCACGAGCATTCACTTCCTTCAGGAATTTTGTTATACAAACATCATGGGTTGCATTAAAAACACATTTCTGACAAGTCGAGCAAACAAAGTGTTTGGAATCAGAAAAAGATCTAGGGTTCTTAGAGTGATCGGCTACGGGAATTGCCTTAATTGGCACGCAACTACCCTTAGAAACAGGAAAATTCCTAGTCTTTTCATGTGTGTTTTTCTTAGCGTCCACTAGGTTTTGATTCTGAACAATATCTTTATGTCTAACATGTTCCTTTGGTGTCACAAGTGACACTCGCTTTGAACTGATCCTAGAGGAACTAGATGCACTCATATGATGAGGTTTTGCAGGCGTACATTCCATTTCATTAGGTCTAGATTGTGAAGTGACTGGTTTTGACAAAACTTGTTTCGCATCAACTTGAGAGGCAAACCGTGTTTTTGAAAATTTTGGCCTTTCAGATCTAAACGCAGTCAGTTGTCTAACAACTGATTGGTTTCTAACTGGTAGTTTCCCCAAGATTGATGGTTTTGCAAACTTAGTGTTCACACCATTTTCTGTCAGTTTTCTTAATTCGTTTTTCAACGCTGCTATTGCAAAACCCTTTTCCTGAAGTTGAGCACTAAGTTCATCATCTTTGGCAATCAAAGAGGTTGTTTGTTCTATAACCTTAGGTTTTGTTTCTTTGATTGAGTCACACAAGTTTTTACATTGCATTTTCAAAGCCTCATTTTCAGTAAGTAATTCAGCCACTTTAATGTCATGTTTAGTTTTAACTTTATAGCACATATCACGCATCTCAACCAGTCTGTTTTTCAGGTTTTTGATCGTTAAGTTTTTGGCTTCTAGCTGAGCTTTCAAATCATTTATCATAAAAAATTCACGGAATTCAGGAAATTCCGGGTTTTTACGTGGTAGTTTATTTTGAAGACTTTCTTTCTTTAGTTGCATTGAGATTTCAAGATCAATACAATGTTTTTCAAGCTGTAGAAATCTGTTTGAAAGTTCATCATAAACTTCTTTGTCAACCATATCACTTGATTTGAAAGACTCAACCGTAAGCGAATAACTTAACGCATCGTCATGTTCAGCATCCTGATCAATTTCTCCTCCCTTATGACTCATATTTGTTGAATCAGAGGTAATATTACTATCAGTATTTTCCAACTGATATGTGTCATAAGTAGGTTTAACTTGATCAGTATGTTGTTGTTCATTAGAAAGAACATTTTGTTGATCAGACAGATGTACCTCAGCAGATGGTACTTTTTGAGTTACTGGACTAAGATCTGCATCCACACCATGCGTGATATCAGTCCTTGAGCTGTTGCTATCATCATGCTTGTCTGATTCTGTCCCATTTACCATAATTTGAGCCCTTTCATTAATGAACCCTTTAACATTACTCACAAGTTGGAGTAGTGTCCTTCTGAACACGTCAACCTCAGTTCCAGTGTAATTAGCAAAACACTTTTTCTCCATTTGACTGTCATCATCATAATCCTCAGTGTATTACGAAACCGTGAACACTTGGAGTTGGTTGTTAATGACACCCAAAGCAGCCATGGATCTGTCTTCAGAAAATTCTCCTTTGTCAAGTTGTTGTTCAAGTTGATCCAAATATAGAGTAATTTCAACTGTGAAATCATGAACATCTTGACCAAAGAGTGTTGTGAAAGCCCGTGTGTAACCCATCACGTATTCAGGTTTTTCAAACAGAACCTTAAGATGTGAATGAAGTAATTGAACACATTCAATGTGACTTTCCTTCTCATTAGACAACATTAGTGACTGAATTAATTCTCTCTCTTGCGAATTCGGGCTTGAAGATTCCACATCAGTAACATCAGAATCACACACGTTTATTTGTTGTACAAGGTTGGAGTTCATTTGTTTATCATACGTGTCGTACAACTTGAGTACTTCAGATATGAAGGAATCTGAAGTAGAAGACATGATGTAAACGTGCACGGGATTTTACAATTCAATGATTTAAACCGAGAAATAGATTCTTTCGCGGGATTTTACAAAAATCAAGAATAAACCGTGAAATGAAAATGGTTACTTGAATGTGTTATGATTATAATTCGGTTTGGTTGAAATGAGTTTAAGTGATACGGTAGACGAGTCACAGAGAATTTCAGACAACTCACTTGTTTTAAAATCTGAATAAACCCGTTGCTTACCACTATATCCAATATACCCGAAAATATTTCAACCCAAAATAATTGTCAATCTCGGAATCTAGAAGCTCGATCAACGTAGTTGTCCAAAAATTATACCAAAATACTTTACTACACGATAACCGAGCAAATTGTTCTTGTGATAACAACCCAATAATATTCACCTCAAATAAAGCATGAACCAACAACAACAGAAAAATGAATCGTCCTAAGTTAACGTCCTAAAACATCAGCCCAAAAAAAAAATTAAACTCGTCCATGTGCTGACAGTCAACAGCCCAAACCTTTGATGTTATGACCCGAGTCCAAGCAAGGCCCAAATAGCTTAATCCACACTTACCCTAAACTATCACACAATATAATACCACTAATCCTAATATTTCTCAAACCTTAACCCTAATCCAACTTTAAAAAAAACGCAGCCACACTACTCACCTATATCCCAAAACAAATCAAGATCCAATCATCTCATCAAAACAAATTTCATCACATCCGATATCATGAGTCTGAAATCATACACAAACCCACAACCTTATCCGTGACCTTTCTCTTCTTGCTCAAGACGAATGAAGAATGGGTGTAAACGGTTTCAAGATCTAACAAAAGGTTTCGGGTAGGTCTCAAGTTGTTTGTGTTGTGTTTCCTTTAAACCGAGTGAGACAAGGATGATAGGAAAGAAAATTGTTATATGTCTTGTCTGTATTTTATATTTCGGAAATCAAAGAGGTTTAAAAGGGTGAAATCGAATGATATTGTTGTTGAGATTTTGTGTGCACTGAGTGAGGATTAGGATTATGACTGGATTTGTTTTTGTAGCTTGTAATTGTTTCGAATGGCTTTGGATTTTGATATTGTTACTGTTGTTGTTGTGATTGAATATTGAGTTGAGAAAAATATTGTTTGACTGTGGTTTTTCTGTGGGTATGTTAAAGTTGTTGTTGCTTCTTCTTTTTCAGCTTTGTTGATTTAGTTTCGAATTGAGATATGATTGAATTTGGTTTAATTTAAGTTTAGTTGACTGAGGTTGTTGTTGTATTGTTGAGTATTTGTTGTGCTGAGTATCACTCGCACGAGCAGACACAAGTCGCAAAACCCTCAACCTCCAGATCGCAACTTCAATCAAATTATGTCAAGTCGCAACTCACATGCCAAAACGCAACTGCAAGAAACAAAAGTGTCATTTTCACAGACTTTGTCACTTTTCCCAAAGAGTCACCTTCAAATCGCAAAGTCACAAAAGCCAACACCAAAACGCAACAAGGAACGTCACTATCACAGGATTTGTCTCTATACCCAATTAAGTTAGCATCCAAATCACTGGTCTTACACAAAGCCCAAAGTACAACAAGTGACCCCTTTAGAACCTCAAATCGCATACAAGAAGATAGACAAATCTCAACTAAGAACAACTTTTTAACACCAAAGAACAGCAGCTTTTGACGAAGAAAAATGCGACCAATAACTTTTCACCACGAAGCAGTTCTAACCCAACAAAGTTTCAACCAAGAAGAAAAATGCACATTCAACCACAAGTAACATAACACAAAAAAAAACAAGAGATAACAACACCAACTGGACTTGTACGCCACACACACCTCAAACTATTTAAGCCCACCAAGACTTGTAGACCCAAAATGCAAAAATAATGAAACAGCCTTAGATGTTGTGTGATGTTCGAACAAAAAGGAATAGAAAATCAAGATGAGAGAATAGAGACTCACAAACAGTTAAAGCCCATCAACATTTAAAGCCCAACATCAAAGTTGCAAACAAAAAAATAAATTTCGAACAACACAGAATGTGTTCAAACCAAAAGAGAAGAAAAAAAAAAAAAAAAAAAAAAAAAAACAAAAACAAGAAAGTATCCACAAATTCAAGCACACACAATCAATAGAACCTAACCATGGATCTTGATACCAATTGTAATTTTGTAAACTTGGATTTGATTGTAAGAAGTTAGATGAATTTTAGAGACAGAGATAGAAAGAGTTGGGAGTTCTAGAGAGAGAGAGAGATGAGAGAAAAACTTGTTGAATGATTAAGAGCTCCAACCCTCTCCCTAGTGGAGAGGGGCATTTATAGTACATAATATTTGTGCCCCGAGTGAGCTGACAGTGGGTAAAGACCCGACCCACTCCACGAATACTTTATCTACTAAACTATTACTAATATAACTAGTCTAATATTAATAAGCCTACGAGCTATATAAATGCTAAATAGATAGTCGGGGTGACCGATCCTTCATCTGAATATTTATATTCCTAACACAACCTCATCAAACCTGATCTTAGACCTCCGGGAATCGCAGAAATGAAGCCATATTCATTCATTAAAAGACCATTTGGAGTAGTATACGTTAGATCAGGGAGACCAATGTTCATGGGATACGAAGAAATTCACAAATTCAGTGATGAAACATTGATACACGTCAGGTCTGAGCTTGATCATATTCTTGAAAACCATACAGAAGGGCGTAAGCAAGGTTGGTTACGACACATGACATGGAGATGAAACGATGTGAAGCAGGCATTCAAGTTCTTAGCACGTATTGACTACAGGCTCAAGCATCGGGTTCAAATGCGAAGTTTGGAAGGATATGTTGGGGGAAGAGCTAAGGATCCAAACATTCTCACATTTCGTCGTCCTGAGTAATCATCTGTATAATTGTCATTAGATCTTATCATTGAATATTTCTTATGTATGACAATGGCTTGTTGATGTGTGCGTGGTATTGCTCTAATTTTGTATCCACGATATGTCATTGTGGTTTTAGCAGTATTCAAGTTTTAAATTTATATTTAGCCGACTTATCAATAACACACACTTTAACGATCAGTGTACCCGGTCAGTATGAATATAATGGTAAGTAGAGTGTCGATCACTAAGAGTGGAACGTATTATCTAGTTATTCTAATCAGTATTTTAATATCTTAAGTTAGCTATACAACCTAATCTAACACAAGGGGGTTCAACCTGAGAGACTGGCACGGTTTGGTTATGATTCAATATAAACTAAACTAATAAGCACGAATCAGCGAGTAGCACACACGTACGCAGATAAATACATGAGACAATAAGAAGACCTGTCCTGATAGTTAAGTAGTTTGTCACTTGTTTTATTGCTAGTTTTATATGAAGTGTATAGTTCGATGCAACGCACCGAGATTAAGTCCTTTCTCGTTGGTTCTAATCTTATCGGCGAGTAAACCCTTAATGATTACTTATGACTATCCTATTTATCCTTCTTCCTACTTTTCTACAGACGATAGAATGCATTGGCGATCTAATAAATAGGCGAGGAAGGGGCATGGCGACCCAAGCAATGCTCAGCTAGACACAGAGGTTATCAATGCACTAATAAAAGTCACCAAAGACATCAACATATAAACTTTAATTAATGGGAAAGCAATTTTAAGGGGAGTTGAAGTGCATGAATAAATCAATGATCACAAGCCCATCAATCCTGACCAATTAAAGTGTACTAATACAATAAAACAAAACTAATTAATGAATTGAATACATGCAGGACCTTCTTACAGCTCTTGTATCTTCGTTCAAGGTGTGTCTTGTGCTGCTACTTCGACTGAATTCGGCCTTAGGGTTTCTGTGGTCTTCGGTCTTCTAAATTGTCCAACTTCGAATTTCGTCTGGTCTTGGGGTATTTATAGTTTCTGTCTGAGGGCTAGATGCGGCGCATAGGATAAGTAGATGCGGCGCATTGACTTAACTTCGCGTGGGGTCCAAGATTAATATATTCAGGAATATTCGTACACCGCCAGAAGATGCGGCGTAACTCTATTCTAAGATGCGGCGCATGTCCTTGCTGTCTTGGATAATATCTTGTGAAATCTTGATAGTGATGCGCCGTATATAATAAGTAAGATGCGGCGTATCTGGAGCAGAATGATCTTGATCTTGTACATTTCAGTAGACTCTTAACTTCTTGCTTGTTTTGCTCCATAATTAGTCCAAAATCGCCAAGTTTCACATAATACTTGTTTTTACCTGAGAATTACAAAAGTAAACATTAACGTATCAATTCTCACAGATAATATAATAAAACAAGTCAAATAAATAGGATAAATGATAGTAATAAAATGTACTTATTTGAGTTCATCAAATATCCCCCCACTTGAACTTTACTTGTCCCCAAGTAAACCTTAGAATTAATCTTATGAAAATGTATCCTAAAAGATATTAGGATTTATTTTATATGTAAGCATGTATTCATTTTTGTCATAATTACACAACCAAACACTTAACGAATTAGAAGTAAAATAAAATAATTTGATAAAAGCAAATCTAATCGTTTAACTGTCCAGTCGTGACGAATATTCTATCATAAGCTTGGCAAGTATACGCATCTCCCCCACTAAAGCCAAGGAATAACAAGTCTAAAGCGGTAAAAAGGGTTTGTAGGTTAAGGGTTAATCATTCTTCTCAATCTCTATCGATCTCAAATTCCAGAAAAGGTGACAAAATCACAAATACATGATCGAATCCACGAACACGATACTTGCAATTGCTCAAATCCTTAACTCGAATAGGCTAAAGATAGGACCAAGTAATCTTCACCAATAATATTATATCAAAAAGGGCGACAAAATCATAAATACATAGCCGAATCCACGACTACGATACTTAAGATTGCTCAAATCCCTAATCTCAATAAATCAAAGGTTTGGATAAAGATTAATATAGGGTATGGATAATATTTGGGATACAAATTGGTGTAAAATGAAAAATAAACAAAACAGATAAATTAAGATCCTAAGTGTGGTTAATCGCTATCCCAACCATCTCATGAATAAGACTCATATCATAGAATAACTCACGCTTTAACACTTGAAACACACGCTTTAGGTAGACACGAATTATACTCAACAAGATCTCAGTCAAAGAATAACCTTAATTGGCGTTCCCATAACGTCCAACTCCCATACAATCCATAAATATAATATACAACAAATAGTGGTGATATCGACCACTTAATACAAAACTTTACATAAGTTGGTTAAAACAAACTTCCAACTTTTTCTTTTTCTTTTTCTTTTCTCATTTTTTTCGATTTTTTTTTTTTTTTTTTTTTTTTTTTTTTTTTTTTATTTTTTTAAATGAAACATAAACATAGATGTGTAAAATTTCACCACATCACTATAACGATAACTCTGGATAATTTTTCCATACTTTTCATGACTTCAGAAATAACGGTAATAGTGAAAATAGTAAACAAAAAAAAAAAAAAAAAAAAAAAAAAACTCAAAGATATACAATATTTACTTTCACTCCAATTGCATTGTGCAATTTCCCGACCTAACCAAAGATAATGAATTACGCACGCGAACACAGGTAATGTAAGGAAACACACTTTGCCTAAAGCAATTAACCAACCACGGATTTTAATCTACAGGGTAGGCTAAGGTGTAAGGGTGTAACGATACATTATAACAAAGGTGTAAGAAACGAAAGGAATGGCTCAGAGTGTTTTTCTAGGGGTATCTTACTCTAAAAGTGAGAGTAACAAAAGGGTTTATACGGGGGTTAACTAACCAGTGTAGTTAGCTAATAACACATAACATATAAAGGCTATTTGGGTGTAATCCTAGAGATTTACCAATTTAGACAAGTCATTCCAATTATAAAAATAATACTTATTATGGTGGTCTCAAATAGTATACAAGCCAAGTTCTAAAGTTTACAAGTCACCGGCACACTCATAGATTTGTAAATTTTTAAAAGTCACAATTTTTGAAAATAACGTCATGTGTGCAGCTATGCAACTTAGACTTTAAACAAAAACATGCTAAAAATTTTAAATTTTGATATATTAAGCACATTTTAAGCATATTTTGAAAAGTTTAGGACAAGTAAGTGTTCTAATTCTCCAATCCCCCCACTTAAGTTAAACAACGTCCTCGTTGTTTGTATCAAAGATTAAAAACTGGAAAATAAAAGAATTAGAACAGAAAAACTCCCCTGAGATTTGCTCGGTATGATCCTCCATTATTTGTATAAGAGCAAAAATCATCTTTCTTATGGATGAGAACGTTTAAGCTTCATAATTGATGTATCCACAGGAAATGCAGGAATCTATAATACCACCAAGACTTTAACACACCTAAATTAAGAAGGTTCAAACTTGCATAATACATTAGTAGTTAGTAAAAATAAAACATAAAAATTAAAATGAAAATCATCAGGTCAGTCGATACGCCGTATCTTATGGAAGAAGATACGCCGTATCGAGCCTGGAATAATTACGAATCAGAATAGAAGATGCGTCGCATCCTTAACCAGGGATGCGCCGCATTAAAATAAACTGACAAAAAGTTTTAAAGTCAAAAGTAAAAATGCAGAAAAAATAAAGTAAGATATGACCAGTGCAGGAGATGCGTCGCATCTCAGGATTGAGATGCGCCGTATCCTCTGCGGGCCTGACTGACTCGACACAGAACAGAATAGTAAAAATTTTCCGGGTTGTCTCCCAGTCAGCACTTGTCTTTATTCCAGAGTCTTCAAGTTAGACTCACGTTCAGCTCCTTATTTTGTTCTATTGATTCCCACATTGCCACGTAGGATCCATTTAGCAACAAATTCGTCACGTATATATTCAGGTCCCAACTTCAACACTCCTTTGTAGAATCCTTCCATCATTTGATATGGGTACTCCATCCCTCTCTTCATGTCATCATCACCAATAAAAAGGAATGGAGAAAATTTGTAGCAGAACCTATTAGTAGCATGTTTAAACCCCGAGTGAGTTCGGGGCATCATATAAGTGATAACGTCGCTTCCACATTGAAAGGTGATCTTTCCTTCAAATCGTTTTGCATTAATAGTGATCTCCCTACAAAATGGTTTTCCAACAATCACGTCACCCATATCGCTGTCACAATAGGCATTCATGTCATCAACAATGGCGAACTCAGTAACAATAGTAAAACATCCAACGAAGACCGAGACATTAATGAAGGCTCCAACTACATTCTTTCCCTTATACTCCACTTTTTTTCTTATAATAGAATTGTAAAAGCTTCTTGACATGACATTGATCGGTAAAATAGGAAAGAAATTGGCGTCAATACACTTGTAAACAATCATGCATGGGAATTGAAAATTGTAAGCACAATCGGCGTGGATCCTTCTTCCGTAATCCCAAGAACCATGATATCCCTCAAATTCATCGTAATTCCTAGTATTAATAACGTTGACTTTTGGACTATCCAGAATTTCTCCTTCTTCTAACTCAGATTCCGCATCATCCATGAACAGGTCATTGGATTCTAATGGTCCATCAAGGTCATTAAGTTCAATGTAGTTCCCATCGTAACGTTCGAGTGATTTATCTTGCATTAATATTCCATCCATAAATTTGGCTTCGAAGTCGAAGTCAATCAGTTCTCCGAATCCGACCATTTTCCTTCTGAAATAATCACGAAAGCATCAGTAGGATTTGTTCAAGAAAGTAATATATCAGAAAATCAACAACGAAAACGGAATACGAAAAATAAAAGTTACTGATATCTGCAGACGATGCGCCGTATCCAAAAAGATGGATACGCCGTATCTTATTTCGTTAAAATTTAATCAGACTTTTACTCAGAAAATAGATACGCCGCTTATAAATTAGAATGCGCCGTATCAGTTTTAATTATCAAAAATCGATATTTATTTAAAATTAAATGCGTCGTATTAACAAAAGTTAATGCGCCGTATTTTCGTTACGTTTCAAAATACAAGATTTTTGATTCAGAAAGATGCGCCGTATCGATAAAAATCGATGCGTCGTATCTGTTTAATAATTCAAAAACTGTTTTTAATTAAAATAATAAATACGCCGTATCTGTAAAAACAGATGCGACGTATGGTGTTAACGTTTAGAAAAATTTCTTATTAAAGACATAATACGCCGTATCTTGGGGAAAGATGCGCCGTATTCGAATTAATTAAACGCGTTGTATTTTATAAAAATTAAACGCAATACGCCGTATCTATGAAAATAGATGCGCCGTATCGTTTATATTAGCTCAGTACAACGATAGCAGAATACATAAAATACGCAAAATAAAAACAAACGAAAAGCAACAAAAATAAAAGAAACCAAATAACACACAAAACAGAAAATATGCAAATAATACAATGAATGCAATTAATCTAATACACAACACGGTTAGCGGTTAGATTAAAAATTAAAAAGGAAAACCTAATTAAAATACTAATCAAATTAACAGATAATAACAATTCACTCACCGACGACGGCGCCAAAAACTTGATGTGTGCGTGGTATTGCTCTAATTTTGTATCCACAATATGTCGTTGTGGTTTTAGCAGTATTCAAGTTTTAAATTTATATTTAGCCGACTTATCAATAACACACACTTTAACAAGCAGTGTACCCGGTCAGTATGAATATAATGGTAAGTATAGTGTCGATCACTAAGAGTGGAACGTATTATCTAGTTATTCTAATCAGTATTTTAATATCTTAAGTTAGCTATACAACCTAATCTAACGCAAGGGGGTTCAGCCTGAGAGACTGGCACGGTTTGGTTATGATTAAATATAAACTAAACTAATAAGCACGAATCAGCGAGTAGCACACACGTACACAAATAAATACATGAGACAATAAGAAGACCTCTCCTGATAGTTAAGTAGTTTGTCACTTGTTTTATTGCTAGTTTTATATGAAGTGTATAGTTCGATGCAACTCACCGAGATTAAGTCCTTTCTCGTTGGTTCTAATCTTATCGGCGAGTAAACCCTTAATGATTACTTATGACTATCTGATGCGTGGTTTTGCGACCTTACAACAGGTTTTACCTCTCGAGGGATCTCAAGAGGCTTGCAATCCCCACCAGGCAGTGTACCTGAACGATGTAGTATAGTGAAGTGGCAAGTACCGGGGGATTGATCGTTCTCTAGAGGAATAGTGTCGTTAGGATTGAAAAACTACTCTAATAGGTCTAAGGGTGAGGGAAGATTCTTTTTGTATTTTTTATATTTTTTTTAAAAGCAAATAAAATATCGGGTTTGAAGGAGTGGGCGGAATTAGTTGCTAGTCAACTAACCCAAATAACTACAATTACAAATAAAATAAAATAACTGAAAATAAAAAGGTTGTGAAACTTATATGGGGAGAAATGTGTTTACTTAGATTTCCTTACTCCCTAACTATCTTTTACCGGTTGATTAGTGTGTATTAATTGCGTGGATGACGGGTGTATTCCTTAATACCAATCGTGGGGTTGGCGTACGTACTTCCCCAACTCTACAAGCTCCTACTTCACTCCTATGTCGAGCCGGCTAAGAAGCTGCTAACATGGGATCACTAGAATTCGCTCATGCATTAAATACAACCATAATAACCTTAGTACGCATTGGTTCATGTTTCTTAAGACGTTCAAGCAAGTTACCGTATAGGAGGTTAGCCAGTTTTCTTAAGCCTAAAATCGATAAACAATCATCCAATACAATTAATAACACACCAACAACCAATAATCAATAGTTAGGTTTCATTAGATCTAAGCAAACACAAGATAAATCTAGCCTAGCATGTTAAATAAAAGACAAGAACAAGATATAATCAAACAACACATAGACATATTGAATGATTAATTGATTACTTATCTTCAATTGAACATGGGAGATCCAAGGGTATAAAACCCTTAAAAATGGCAGAAAAATCGTCTAGGGTTTCTCCTCACAAAGTTGCACACTAATGACTAAAAATTATGAAAGTATATATAGGAAAACAGATCTGACGGCATCACCCTTTGGGTCGTGACGCCGTCACCTCGCCGCGGATAGGGTTTCTTGATGGCCTTCTTGACGCCGTCCCCCTTTAATCTTCCAAAATCCTCTCTGGCTTATCAAGGCTTGACGACCTTCTTGACGCCGTCCCTCTTTAATCTTCCAAAATCCTCTCTGGCTTATCAAGGGTTGACGGCGTCACACTAGGGCTTGACGCCGTCACAGGTACTTTCCAGCAGATTTTTGAGGCTTTTTCGTTTTCTTCACTTTTATGCTCCAAAAACGTCCAAAATGCTTCCTTTTCCAGATTTCTTCTCCAAAGTACCTAAAATGACAAAAGGAACGATTTAGGGCAATATTTGATCAAATAAATACGATTTAGGGCTTAAATGACCCCCTAAAAGCGGTACACTTTTCGCTTCATCAAATACCCTTACACTTGAGATTTGCTTGTCCTCAAGCAAATGCGCTTTTATTCTAATCAAAATACAAGTTAGGGGTCATTTAACGCTAATATAAAAGTAATTACAACAAATAGTCGTTCCCCTTTAATCATAATAAGCACGGAGATTACACACTAGCACCTCACAAGTAGTGTTTAGATACTCACATCTCTCAGGTGTCATAAAAGTATATCTCACAAATGAAAATGAATAATATCTCTCACCACCTGTCATAGCAAATAGATTACCATAGGCTTGGGAAAGGATCAAAAACCTCCTCCACTAGGCGTAAGCACCTAAGATAAACTATCAAAGAGGGCTTTTAAACGTTTTATAACGTTAGGTGTAGGGATATGATAAACACGGTTTTGTTGGATAAAGGATATTTTACTGGTGGCGAGTTAAAGATCTTGATTAATTACATGTACAATATGGCGTTGCTAAGCCAAGACTAGACTCGACTTAAGCTAATAACAAAAAGATAAAATAAACATAAAATGAAACGGGATGGTAGTCCGTATGTTTTTCTACTTTTTTTTTTTTTTTTTTTCATACACTCTTGCCCTACCATCCAAAATAATACATCATAGGGGCCTCGGTTCTCCCCTTACACTTGAACTTTTACATAACTTTACAATTAACTATTCTAATGACTCGAATTAAGATAATCGAAACACTTGGAGTACTTCTAAAATATTTAGCACATATGGGGGTAATAATGTTGTTCTTCCCCATTACTCCATTACACTAGTACTTTACCCATGAGTCCCAATCGTCCCAAAACAATATGTACATGGATATGACTCGACTTAGCAACCATGTAATCAATTAGATAATTAACTTGGGGTTTAAACAAATGTTGTCACGATAATGCACTAAAAATGAGTGCATACAAGGTAGGCTAAGGCGATTTGGGTGTACATTTAAGTAGGGTGTAAACAAATTCTTCCTTTAAGTAAAATGCTTAAAGTTAGAAACGAAAAGATAGGCTCTGAGGGGTGTACTAGGGGTATCGTGTATTAAAAATGAGTACAACGCAAAGGGTGTGGGATAATTACTTGACCAATGTAGCCAATGTAATTATAACAAAAACACAGGTGTAAAACAATGGATTAATCCTAATGCCTCTTATCATGTAGTAAATCTAACTACACGAATGTAGTCTCACTTGTGGCCTCGGAATGGTCCTAACGCAAGTTCTAGAATCTAAGCGCTACCGGTACACACATCATAGCATAAATGCTTTTCCTACCAATTCTAGGGGCGAACCTCACATATTTGGGGGTGGAAATTTTTTTAGTGGTACGGTTTTGTGCTAGTCATATAACTCCTATCCATGAGACGCTCATTAAGACCAAAGTTTCACTCCTATATGTTGTAAAAAATTTTAAATTTGGCACTAAAATGGCCTTAACAGGTATTTCTCTCAGTTTTATTACACATTTACCATTAAACAAATGAAAAATCAAGCGTAATAGCATTCTCTAAAGTATCGTACTTTACCTCCCCTTACACTTAAGATGAACATTGTCCCCAATGTTCAAATAACAAGATGTAAAAGTAAATAAGGTAAAAGAATGAAATCAAATACTCCCCTGATTCGCTCGGTGGATAAAGGGGTAACATGGTTAGATCTTCTTCCAAGGTAATGTTGAAGCTTCAAAACTAAAGCAGCGCCAAAAGCTTGATTCCACATACATTTCCTTGTCCAAAATAACCTGTTAATCCTGAGAAAACAAACACGAAAACCTGCATAACATCGGCGGGATAAATCTGTATAAGGATATAATGCTTGTGGAATGATTATTTTGCAGATTCCTGGAGTTTATAAGTTAGAGATTTAATAAAGCATTTTATGATTCCGGAAGAAAAACAAAACTTTCAAAAATTTCAGAAAATTAAAACCTGACGCCGTCAGATTGGGGTCTGACGCCGTCAGAAATGATCTGACAGAATTCTCATGTTAAGTTTCCGGAAAATTTCTGGAAAAACCTATACCTTACTTCCTGGAAATCCTGCAAAATATCGTTATGACTCGATACAAGCATTTGACTCAAACAAATACTAATATGTATGTTAATTTAATATTGTTATGATTCATGTTCATTTGTTCTAATAAACCGATTTGGATTTCCCTTACACTTAACTTTTGCAAAATACCTTTATATGTAGTTAAGACGAAGTTAAAAACAAGATAAAGCATTTTCACAATTTAGTTTTGAACATGAATCAATAATAATAAAAATTAAACATACATACGGAAGCAAATAAAATCAAACAAACAAATAAATAAACACACAAAGCAAATAAAGCTTGGGTTGCCTCCCAAGAAGCGCTTTTCTTTATTAACGAGTCTTGTAGCTAGACTCAAAGTCACGTGTACTACGTGACTCCATCATTGGTCACGGTTTCTAGGTTCCCCTTTGATTCTCTATCAGAATCACTTTCATAGTAAAGGTATTTAGAACTAAGCTCCTTAACATGCTTAAAGAATCCACTCGACAGGTCAAAAGTGTCCTTACATCCTCTTCTCACATCATCATCACATAACACGAGTTGGGAACTTAACCCATCGAGCCCTCCATAATCAATCTCCTTGAATTCTCTCATCTTGTAAGGCGTTTGGTATGAGATTTCCCTAATCCCATCGGTGAAAGTCATGATCCCATTGAGCTCGTCCACAACCAAGCTTGTGGCCTTGCAAAAAGGTGCCCCAAAAACAACTTGTGATAACCTGGGATCGATGTACTTTTCGATATTATCGACGATTACGAAGCTCATAGTGAATGCCATATTTCCTACAAACACCTGTACATCATCATCTATGCCGATGTCATCCTTCCCTTTATGAATCATCCCCCATCTGCAAATGTTGTTATAAAGAAACAAGGACATCACATTTTTGGGTAAACATGTGTCAATGTAAACATTATAAAAATGCTTGTGACCAATCACGCAAGGTATTTTGAGATTATTCGGATCACGTCGCTTAATTCGGCCAGGCCTTCTACCGTGTAGCCCCCATGTGTTGCAAATTGCTGATGGTTGATACTCATACACTTCTTTACTGCCATCCTGAAAAATCACTTTCCTGACACCATCGGTAAGTAATGCACTACTATCATCCTCATCGAGTATCACTCTCGTTGCTTTTATGAATGGTTTTCCTAAAACAAGGCTAGTTAAGGATGGGCTGATGATCGAGTTCATGTTATTAAATACAGTTAGCTCGATATGAAAGGGGAACTTTTCTATCATAATTGGTACCCTTCCTATTACCCCGATGATATTAAACCCTTCATATTTGACCTGTTTGGTGAAGGCTTCGTTATATAGAGAAAGGGATATTGCATTCACAGAAGAGTTGGGGTTTATGTAGGCATCTTTTATAAACTTTTTCCTAGTGGTGCAAGATATCTTAAAGACCCTGGGAGCGCCATCCTCTATTTTCTCTCCAAATCCCATAGGTAGCTTTGCTGTGCTCCTCTCAAGTTCTTCCATCAGGGGGCGGTCTAGCAGTCCTGGGGGCCCGTGAGGCATTTCGGACTTCTCTTCCGAGCCCTCCTCATCACTCACCTCTCTTGTACTAGAGTTCTTGGGTGAGTCTAGATAGTTGCCGGGCGCCTCGGGGTTCTTTTCGGGAACATCACCTTCCATTTCATTGTCCACATTCTTGGTTGATTGTTGGTCCAGGTTGGGTTTAGGAATAGGTATTGTTGTAATGGTGTTCACGAAGTGGAGTGGTTTTGAAAGGGTATGATTATCTCTAGTTTCTTTTTCGTTTTGTAATATGTGTTTGAAGAGTTTACTAGGGTGCTTGATTTTTACTGGAGGGGGTGTTTGGTGAGTCACCGTGACAGATTTGATCTCATTAACTCGTGCCAACTTACAAGTTGACCTGCCAGCAAGGCAATCATTGATAACCTTTATCAGGTTATCAACCTTGTTGTTCATATCAACTTGCTGTTGTCTGAATTGATTCTGTTAGGAACACGTTTTAAATATTTACAAGTCTTGTTCATTTAGATTAAATGTTGCACGTTAAGGACTATATTATTTGTAATTATGTTCCGGTCCATTAGTAGTCCATGGACCGGCCATATTAGTTTAATTATTCTAGAAACATGCAAGGGAATATTCTTAGCATAATTCCCCTCCCATTGCCTATAAATAGAAGGCATGTGATGCATTATCATTGTTGGTTCTTCATGTATGTGCGAAAGCTCTGCTAGTGTAACATTCGATTAAGTGAAAGCCTTCCACTCTTCTTATTCTCTTCCTATTCTTATTCTCTTCCTATTCTAGTTTGCTTATTAGCTTATTTCTCTCTTTACGTAGCATAATATAGTTTAGTAGTTCGTGTGCTTATTGGTCATAGCGAGCGTGTGTTTGAGATATCATCGTGACCTACAAGTGGTATCATACGCCAAGGGATAATTAGGATAGTGTGTTTGAGTCATTAGTATCATTAATTACGTTGGTTTCATAGTTATCTTCGAATCAAGATAAATTAGGGTTTCATCGCATTTGGGAGATCTTCAATTATCGCATTTGGGACTCAGTATTGTACTTTCTTGTATTAGAAAGTAGTAATACTTCGACTTGGTTGCTTCTCTTTCTCTTGTACAAGAGTTGAGAAATTATCGAATTTTTGGATTTGTGATAAATACTATCGCATTTGCCATAAATCATCGCATTTGATTATCTTATTTATCGCCTTTGATATTTTATCGCATTTTGCTATTTACTTATCGCACTTAAGATAACATATTTAATGTCATTATTTATCGCACTTTATAGTTAATCTCATTTCTATTTCGTTATCGCATTGAAGGTTATCGCACTTGGTGTAGTATCCTATCGCACTTGGTGAACTGATCTTATTGCACTTGTTATCGCACTTGGTGAACTGACCTATCGCATTTGTGAACAGTACTTATCGCATTTGAACAAAATCTTTTGATTTCCAAACCAACTTAACATATATCATCAACACATATCTTAATTATCTTCAAAGATCCAGATATGTCTCAACCACCTCATTTCAATTACTACTACCAGCTACAGCAACATCCACAACAACAGCAATTTCATCCTCAGTATCAACAACAACAAGAATTCGTGCAACAACATCAATTTCTCTCTCCACCACAAGTGTCCCCACAACAAATCATGCAACAGAATAAACAACTGCAGAATTATTCATCCTACTCCAGAGAACCTCATTGGTTTAACAAGATGTGTGAGGCAATTAGTAGTCAGCAATCACGTCATGAAGCTGGAAGTCAAGAAACTCCACCAATGCTAACTCCGGGTAACTACGTGCAATGGGCTAGTAGATTCCTCAGATTCGTTGAACTCAAAAAACCTCATGGTCAATATCTCAAGAAAGTCATTGAAGAAGGACCCTATCCTATTCCAGCTACTGTTGTTCCAGCAACTTCAGAGAGAGAAGAAACAACCACTCCCACTCCTGTTGCAAACTACACAACTGAGCAAACATTACAACAAGAAGCAAACCAATTGGCAATGTCTTTCATACTTCAAGGAATTCCCAATCCTATCTATCGAAGTATTGATGCTCAAAAGACAGCCAAAGATATGTGGGAACATGTTCATCTTCTCATGGAAGGAACAGAGCTAAACCAGGAAGATCTTGAATCAAAATTGTATATGGAGTACACTCACTTCATAATGGAACCAGGGGAAACCATTGAATCTTACTACCACCGTTTCACCAACATTATCAATGACCTTGATCGTCATGATATAAACTTACCAAAGATTGCTGTCAACTCCAAATTCCTTGGATGTCTTGGTCCTGAATGGCAGAAGTATGCAACTTTTGTAAGGCAGACAAAGAAAATTGGTGATGTCAAATATGGACTCATGCATGATTACCTCAGACAACATCAATCCGAAGTGGATAAAGAAATTGCAGCACGAGGAGGTTTCACACCCGCACCGACATCAAACTTACTTGCTCTCGTTGCTCAATCTAACTTCTCTTTACCACACCAGGAATTTGGCCAATCATCTTTTCAACCAAGCCTTCCACCCCAACCTCATAACCAAATCATTTCCTATGAAGCACCACAACAATACTCTGATAACCAGATGGTTCCATATAACAACACCGATTCAATGCTGTACTCAAATGCAGATTATGATGAAGAAGAGGATGCTTTCAACTCTCTTAACGAAGCATTTGGATTGATTGCTAAAGCATTTGGCAGATTCACCAAATCCAACAACTGTCTTCGTTCATCTTCAAATACCAGGAATCAGGCAGTTGTTAATGATGGCAGAGTAGAAATTCAAAACAGGTCTTCAGGCAGATATGGTTCGGGAAATCGTGGATATGGTACTCAAAGGGTTCAGTCAGGAGGAAATAGGTTCAATAATGCAGGGGCAAACAGAAACACTATGGGGAATGATCAGAGAGGAAATTCGACTGTTGGGAATGTTCAGAGAGGCATTGCAAATACGTCTATCACCTGTTATAACTGTGGGGGGAACGGTCACATGGCAAATGCTTGTCCGAAGCCAAGAACAATGGGCAGTGCTTATCACAAAGAGGCTCTTCTGATGGCACTCAAAGATGAAAAAGCTGCTGGAAGGTTAACTCAGAATGATCAAAGTTTTATGGCTAATGTGGAATCAGATGATGAAATGGAAGATCTAGAGGCAAATGCTGCAGTCATGCTTATGGCTAATATGCAAGAAATGAATATGTCCGAGTCAGGCCCGGTCTATGATACCGATGGTCTTTCTCAGGTACCTGATCCTACATGTCTCATCCATGAAATTGCTTTACCAGCTGCATCTTCATCTACAAATGAAACGTTTGATCAACATGATTCATTCTCATCACCATCCGATGATCAAATAAACACGGTAGTATCATTTGATGATGACAATACCGTTGTTTCATTTGATGATCTCATTGATGATGAAAATTGTGATCATCTTGATCAAACAGATCCTTTGAATGATCAAGATTCGGAATTACAGGCCTTGTTATTGACCACCCAGTCACAAATAGATAAATGCAATGACATCAATCAGAAGCTCAAAGATAAAATTGCATTGTTAACAAAGGATAATGAGTGCTACCAACTACAACTTTCGGGATATCTTAAACAAGATAAACGTGAAAAAGGTTTTGAAATAGCTTTCCAACAAGAATACGTAAAAGTTCAAAATTTAGAAAGTCAAGTTCGTGAGCTAACCGTTGCCAAAGCTGAGCTTCTCTCTCAAAAAGAAAAGGATCAATTTGAATTCAAAAAACAAATTGATGCTTTAACTTCTGAGTTGTTAAAAACTCAATTAGAGCTTTCAACTTCTCAGAAGGATCTTCTTGAAGAAAAGCAAGCCAATAGGAAACGTGTTGACTCATATCTTGATCAAATTCTGGATTTGGAAACCAAACTCAAAGAATTTCAAAACATTGTGTATAAAACGGGTAATTCTGTAACGCAAATTCAAAAGAATGTTGTGAAACCGAGTCCTAAAGGAGTAAGTTTTGCACTTGGAAGTGATACACCCCGTAATTTACACAAAGCACTCAAAGACAATCCCAAGTTATACAATGCAACATTTCTGTTAGATGATACCTTTCAACGTGTTGTTATGTATTCTGTTGATGAAGAAACTGATTTTCTGGCAAACAAGATTGAGGGTCGATCAGATTCACAAACAAAATTTTCAAAGATACATTATGATTATAATGCACGACCTATTTGAGCAAATCATTTGTCCCTCCTACGGACCATCCAGAACAAACGTTAACATACACAAACATAAGTGTTCCTTCGTCTATAACTTCTGTCCCCACGACTGCTGTACATTTCAAAGATTGTCTGACAGAGGATCTTGCTGATCCACAAATGCCTCCAAAATGTCGGGTTCTTCGATATTTTAAGACATTTATGGACGACATTTCTCGTTTGGAGAATGAAATTGAGTTTAGTTCTCAAATTCCTGTCTCTTCTTTTCTTTCTCCTGTTCAAAAAGAAAAGAAAGAGATTCTTCAAAAGAAAATTCTTCCTCATGTCAGAAATCTGAAGAAATGCGCAACAAAATGGGAAGAGGAGTTATACACGGAAGTAGCATCTATGCAAACCATTTTCAAAGCTAAAGATGACAAGGTTCAACGTCAAAAACTTCAAAGGAAATTTTTAGCAAAAGAAAATGATCGACTCTTGGAAAAAGTTTTGTGTTATGATGTAGTGTCTGTGATTATGAATTCGCTCTATGAATCTGGTAATGCTTTACTTGTGAATGATCATGCTGTGGATAGTAAGATGTTGCGTATGGAGATTGATAATCTGGTACATGAGAATGAGAATCTTCGACAGATCAACAATGATGTGGAAAACAAAGTTTTTAATCTTCAAAAAAGGCTTGACTGGTGTCAAAAACAGAGTGTTGAATTTGAACTTTGATGCGTGGTTTTGTAACCTTACAACAGGTTTTACCTCTCGAGGGATCTCAAGAGGCTTACAACCCCACCAGGCAGTGTACCTGACCGATGTAGTATAGTGTAGTGGTAAGTACGGGGGATTGATCGTTCTCCACAGGGAATAGTGTTCGTTAGGTATGAAAGGCTACTCTAATTAGGTCTAAGGGTTGAGGAAGATTCTTTTTATGTTTTTATATTTTTTATGAAAGCAAGTAAAATCTCGGGTTTGAAGGAGTGGGCGGAATTAGTTGCTAGTCAACTAACCTAAATTACTACGAATGCAATAAAATAAAATAACAAAAATGAAAATGTGGTGAGAAACTTATGTGTAGAGAAATGTGTTTACTTAGATTTCCTTACTCCCTAACTATCTTTTACCGGTTAATTAGTGTGTATTAGTCGCGTGGATGACGGGTGTATTCCTTAATACCATTCGTGGGGTGGCGTACTTACTTCCCCAACTCTACAAGCTCCTACTTCACTCCTATGTCGAGCCGGCTAGGAAGCTCCTAACATGGGATCACTAGAATTCGCTTGTGCATTAAATACAACCATAAAAACCTTTAGTACGCATTTGGTTCATGTTTCTTAAGACGTTCAAGCAAGTTACCGAATAGGAAGTTAGCCAGTTTTCTTAAGCCTAACATAGATAAACAATCATCCAATACAACTAATAACACACTAACAACCAATAATCAATAGCTAGGTTTCATTAGATCTAAGCAAACACAAGATAAATTTAGCCTAACATGTTAAACAAAAGACAAGAATAAGATAGAATCAAACAACACATAGACATATTGAATGATTAATTGATAACTTATCTTTCAATGAAACATGGAAGATCTCAAGGCAAAAAGCCCTGA
Source organism: Artemisia tridentata subsp. tridentata (assembly GCA_021014915.2). Taxonomy (NCBI): domain Eukaryota; kingdom Viridiplantae; phylum Streptophyta; class Magnoliopsida; order Asterales; family Asteraceae; genus Artemisia; species Artemisia tridentata. The sequence goes on from CP139505.1 coordinate 72,510,362, forward strand.
AAAAGATGCTAAAATCGTCTTAGGGTTTTCTCCCAAAATTCCACACACTAAGCTCTCCCTAATGACAAAAAATTAGAAAACTATATATAGATTTTTGGATCTGACGGTGTCACCTTATGGATTGTGACGCCGTCACCTCGCCGCTTTTAGGGTTCCCGGATGACCTTCTTGACGCCGTCCCTCTTTAGCTCTTCAAAAATCCATTCTGGCTTATCAAGGCTTGACGCCGTCGAACCTTGAACGTGACGCCGTCCCCTTATGATTTAAGCTGTGACGCCCTTGATCAAGTTAAAGCGTGACGCCGTCAGAATTCACATGCTATTTTCACTGGCCCGTCATGAGTAAATTTCACGTCCAACTTTTCTTGCCAAGGCATGACGCCGTCTGGGGTTAAATGTGACGCCGTCAAAGGTGACTTTCAGCCGATTCTTGAGACTTTGCCGTTTTCTTCACTTTTATGCTCCAAAAACGTCCAAAATGCCTCCTTTTCCAGATTTCTCCTCAAAAGTACCTAAAATGACAAAAGGAACGATTTAGGGCAATATTTGATCAAATAAATACGATTTCGGGCTTAAATGACCCCTTAAAAGCGGTACACTTTTCGCTTCATCAAATACCCTTACACTTGAGATTTGCTTGTCCTCAAGCAAATGCGCTTTTATTCTAATCAAAATACAAGTTAGGGGTCATTTAATGCGAACATAAAAGTAATTACAACAAATAATCGTTCCACTTTAATCATAATAAGCACGGAGATTACACACTAGCACCTCACAAGTAGTGTTTAGATACTCACATCTCTCAAGTGTCATCAAAATAAATCTCATAAATGAAAACGGATAATATCTCTCACTACCTGTCATAGCAAATAGATTACCATAGGCTTGGGAAAGGATCGAAAACCTCCTCCACTAGGCGTAAGCACCAAAGATAAACTATCAAAGAGGGCTTTTAAATGGGTTATAACGTTAGGTGTAGGGAAAAGGAAAACACGGTTTTGTTGGATAAAGGATATTTTACTGGTGGCGAGTTAAAAATCTTGATCAATTACATGTACTATACAATGTTGCTAAGCCAAGACTAGACTCGATCTTAAGCTAAAAACGAAATAAAAAAAAACAAAAACATAAAACAAACATAAAATGAAACGGGATGGTAGTCCGTATGTTTTTTCTATTTTTCATTTTCTCATTTTTTTGTGTTTTTCTTGATTTTTTTTTTTTTTTTTTTTTTTGCATACACTTTTACCCTACCATCCAAAATAATACATCATAGGGGCGTTGCATTCCCCTTACACTTGAACTTTTACATAACTTTACAAATACTAATCTAATGACTCGAATTAAGATAATCGAAAAACTTGGAGTACTTTTAAAACATTTAGCACATATGGGGGTAATAAATGATGTTCTTCCCCATTACTCCATTATACTAGTACTTTACCCATGAGTCCCAATCGTCCCAAAACAATATGTACAAGGATATGACTCGACTTAGCAACCATGTAATCAACTAGATAATTAACTTGGGTTTTAAACAAATGTTGTAACAATAATGCACTAAAAATGAGTGCATACAAGGTAGGCTAAGGCGATTTGGGTGTACATTTTAGTGAGGTGTAACAAATTCTTCCTTTAAGTAAAATGCTTAAAGGTCGAAACGAAAAGATAGGCTCTGAGGGGTGTACTAGGGGTATCGTGTACTAAAAATGAGTACAACGCAAAGGGTGTGGGAGAATTACTTGACCAATGTAGCCAAAGTAATTATAACAAAAACACAGGTGTAAAACAATGGGTTAATCCTAATGCCTCTTATCATGTAGTAAATCTAACTACACGAATGTAGTCTCACTTGTGGCCTTGGAATGGTCCTAACGCAAGTTCTATAATCTAAGTGCTACCGGTACACACATCATAGCATAAATGCTTTTCCTACCAATTCTAGGGGCGAACCTCACATATTTGGGGTGGAAAATTTTTTAGTGGTACGGTTTTTGTGCTAGTCATATAACTCCTATCCATGAGACGCTCATTAGATCAAAGTTTCACTCCTATATGTTGTAAAAAATTTTAAATTTGGCACTAAAATTGCCCTAACAGGTATTTATCTCAGTTTTATTACACATCTACTATTAAACAGACAAAAATCAAGCGCAATGGCATTCTCTAAAATCGTACTTTTACCCCCCCTTACACTTAAGATGAACATTGTCCCCAATGTTCAAATAACAAGATGTAAAAGCAAAAAGTAAAAGAATGAAATCAAATACTCCCCTGATTCGTTCGGTGGATAATGAAATTACACGGTTAAATCTTCCTCCAAAGAGAATGTTGAAGCTCCATGACTAATGCATCGCCATAAGCTTGATTCCATAAACATCTCCTTGTCCAAAATAACCTGTTGAACCTGAGAAAACAAACACGAAAACCTGCATAACATCGGCGGGATAAAATCTATATATAAGGATATAATGCTTGTGGAATGATAATTTTGCAGATTCCTGGAGATTATAAGTTGGAGATTTTAATAAAAACTTTTTATGAAAACAAAACTTTCAAAAATTTCTGGAAATTAAATCTGACGCCGTCAGGTTATAACCCCTGACGCCGTCAGAAATGACCTGACAAAAATTTTCATTTTTAGTTTCCGGAAAATTTCTGGAAAAACCTTTACCTTATTTCCTGGAAATCCTGCAAAACATCATTATGACTCGATACAAGCATTTGACTCAAACAAATACGAATATGTATGTTAATTTATTATTATTACGATTCATGTTAATTTGTGTTCTAATAAACCGATTTAGATTTCCCTTACACTTATCTTTTGCAAAATACCTTTATATGTAGTTAAGACGAAGTTAAAAACAACATAAAGCATTTTCACAAATTAGTTTTTAACATGAATCAATAATAATAAAAATTAAACACACATACGGAAACAAATAAAATCAAACAAACAAATAAATAAACACACAAAGCAAATAAAACAAATAAAGCTTGGGTTGCCTCCCAAGAAGCGCTTTTCTTTATTAACGAGTCTTGTAGCTAGACTCAAAGTCACGTACATTACGTGACTTCTTCATCGAAAGTTATGTCTTCCTCATTGATCATTTCATTACCATTCTCTTGATAATGCTTGACTCGTTGAATATTCACAGTGAATTCTCTATCCTCGTCGTCAATTAATACAACGGCTCCGGTTTTAGAGGAGCTCCTTACGGTAAAAGGTCCATACCATCTAGATTTAAGTTTCCCAGGAAATAGCCTTAAGCGAGAATTATATAATAAGACCTTGTCTCCTTCTGAAAACTCCTTGGGTCTCTTAATCCGTTGGTCATGCCATCTTTTCGCCCTCTCTTTGTATGTGATGGAAGATTCATAAGCCTCTAATCTCAATTCATCAAGCTCTTGGAGCTGTAAGAATCTATTTGTTCCCGCAACTGTATAATCCAAATTACAAGCCTTAAGTGCCCAATATGCTTTGTGTTCCAGTTCTACTGGAAGGTGGCATGCCTTGCCATATACCATACGGAACGGGGTTGTTCCGATTGGTGTCTTATAGGCGGTTCGAAATGCCCACAAAGCCTCGTCGAGCTTAAAAGACCAATCTTTTCTGTTTTGATTAACCGTTTTCTCTAAAATTCTCTTTATGGCTCTATTAGTGTTCTCGACTTGACCGTTTGTTTGAGGATGGTAAGCGGTGGAGAATCGGTGAGAGACTCCATATCTTTTCATGACTTTCTCCATTTGTGAATTGCAAAAATGGGTTCCCCTGTCACTAATAAGAGCCTTCGGAATTCCGAACCTAGCGAACAATTTCTTTAAGAAATGAATGACTACCCTAGCGTCGTTAGTCCTAAGGGCTTGTGCTTCCACCCATTTCGAAACATAATCAATGGCCACCAAGATGTATTCATTCCCTCCAGAAGATGGGAATGGTCCCATGAAATCAATTCCCCAGACATCAAAAACCTCACAAACTTGTATATAATTCTGTGGGGCTTCATCCCTCCTAGAGATATTCCCAGCTCTTTGACATGCGTCACAAGTTTGTATCATTCCCTTCACATCACGAAATATTGTAGGCCAATAGAATCCCGCGTCGAAGACCTTTCGTGCAGTAGTGCTTATTCCGTGATGTCCTCCAGATGGACCTGCATGACACTCTTTCATAATTCTGACAGCCTCTCTTTCCGAAACACAACGCCTGATTACCTGATCTGGACATCTTCGAAATAAGAAGGGTTCATCCCAAAAGTAGTACTTTAATTGATTAAAGAACCTCCTTTTTTCATGCCTGCTCATATGCTCAGGGATGACTCTACTTGCCAGGTAGTTAGCATAATCCGCATACCAAGGTTCAGAATCATTTATTAACATGAGCTGCTCTTCAGGAAATGTTTCCCGAATCTCACTCTTGTCAGATTCAGCGAGGCTGGGGTTTTCGAGACGAGAGAGATGATCAGCCGCAAGATTCTCTGCTCCTTTCTTATCACGAATTTCAACATCGAACTCTTGCAATAGTAGGATCCAACGAAGTAACCGTGGTTTAGCATCCTGTTTAGCGAAAAGATATCGAATAGCTGAATGATCCGTAAAAACAACCGTTTTAGAAAGGACAAGATACTGGCGAAATTTATCAAAAGCGAATACCACGGCTAGTAATTCCTTTTCAGTGGTAGTGTAGTTTTCTTGAGCAGGATTCATGGTTTTGCTAGCGTAGTATATTGGCTGAAAGTGTTTGTTAAGCCTTTGGCCTAATACTGCTCCAACAGCATAATCACTAGCATCGCACATGATTTCAAAGGGTAACTCCCAGTTAGGGGTAACCATAATTGGAGCTTGGGTAAGTTCCTGCTTCAATAGATCGAATGCGTCCTTGCACTCTTGAGAGAAGTCGAACGGGGCATCCTTCATGAGTAACTGAGTCATTGGTTTAGCTACCTTTGAGAAATCCTTAATGAATCTCCTATAGAAGCCAGCATGACCCAAAAAACTACGGATTGCCTTAACAGTTGTTGGATAGGGAAGTTTGGATATAGCTTCAATTTTTGCCCGGTCTACTTCGATTCCACTTCCTGAAATTTTGTGCCCCAGCACAATCCCTTCTTTTACCATAAAGTGGCACTTTTCCCAGTTTAGTACCAAGTTGGTCTCCTCACAACGTTTGAGCATTTTCTCAAGGTTAGCAAGACAGCGATCAAAAGAGTTTCCAAAGACTGAAAAATCATCCATAAAGACCTCCATGCTGTCTTCCATTAACTCATGGAAGATTGCCGTCATGCAGCGCTGGAAAGTGGCGGGGGCGTTACATAGTCCAAAGGGCATTCGCTTGTAGGCGAAGGTGCCATAAGGGCATGTAAACGTGGTCTTTTCTTGGTCCTCAGGAGCGATAGGGATTTGGAAATACCCTGAGAACCCATCTAGGAAGCAGTAGTACTCATGCCCTGCTAACCTTTCCAACATTTGGTCGATAAATGGGAGAGGGAAATGATCTTTTCGGGTTGCATCATTCAACTTCCTATAATCGATGCACACACGCCATCCAGTTACTGTTCGTTGAGGTACTAACTCATCCTTATCGTTCTTCACCACCGTCATTCCTCCCTTTTTTGGTACAACCTGTACAGGACTTACCCATGGACTGTCCAAAATCAGGTAAATTAGTCCTGCATCTAGGAGCTTAATGACTTCCTTCTTTACGACTTCTTTTATGTTGGGATTTACTCGCCTTTGAGGTTGCACGGTGGGTTTATAATCCTCCTCCATGAGGATTTTATGCGTACAAAAGGTAGAGTCAATACCCTTGATATCGGCTACACTCCATGCTATAACTCTTTTATATTTTTTTAAAACTCCTAAGAGTTTATCTTTTTGTTCACTTTTCAAGGAGGAGCTTATAATTACCGGAAGTTGATCTTCTCCTTGAAGGAAGGCATATTCAAGGTTGTTCGGGAGTTCCTTGAGTTCTAACGTGGGTGGCTCGATGATGGAAGGTTTAAGTTTGTTCTCGGGTTTACGAAGCTCAAGCTGTTCGATTTCTTGTCTGGGATAGAAGGAGACTGCATTCACATCCATAGCCTTCTCCTCCTCTAAGATGGGTAAGAAAGCTTCATCTCGCAACCAACCAGCTTCCACCTGTTCATCTACACAATTATCAACCTCGTCGGATAGTTCATCGATTTCTTCGATGAAATACAGTTGATTATCTGCTTCGAGAGAAAGATTCATTGTGTCCTTGATGTCGAAGGTTAAGCTATCGGCCCCCACTCGTAAGGTTAGTTTGCCGTCATGAACATCAATAACAGCACGAGAAGTTGCAAGGAAGGGTCTTCCTAGAATGATGGGCACAAGATCATCTTCTTCCATTTCTAGGATGACGAAGTCAACTGGAAATTTAAACTTCCCTACCTTAACCAGCACATTCTCGCATATTCCTAAGGGGTATTTGACTGATCTATCGGCCAGTTGGATGCTCATACGGGTTGGTTTCAACCCAGAATACCCTAGCTTGAGGAACAGGGAATGCGGCATAAGATTGATGCTTGCTCCTAAGTCGGCTAAAGCATTTTTGACTGAAAGAGATCCAATTGAACAGGGCAAGGTGAAACTACCTGGGTCGTCCACCTTCTTTGGTAGCCCTCGTTGAGTCACCACAGAACATTCTTCTCCTAAGGTTACAAGACCCTCGAGCCCTTTCCTGTTGGTGAGCAGCCTCTTGAAGTATGTACTATATTTGGGCATATGATAACATGCATCAAGAAGGGGTATGGTGACGACCGAATTCTTCAAATATGACAAGAATCTTTTATTATCACTTTCGACCTTTTGATTCTTGAGGCGAGATGGGTATGGGACTTTAAGGGGCTGTTTGGCAGGAGTACGTGGGGATGGAGTTACCAGAGGGGTTTGCTCGGGATTTTCATCGTTCACATTATCGTTCTCCTCATGAGGGGTGTTGGGTTCCATGGCGTTAGATGGTTGAGCTGGGTAGGGTGGATCCTTAGTAGTTGTTCCAGCACGAGTGGTGATGGCGAGTAAAGGATCTCTTTGCGGTTCGCCAAGGCCGTCGAGAGTGGCGTTGAGTTCTGTGAATTTGGCCTTTACGTTGGTTTGTTGGCTATTGATAAAGTCGTCAAGACCATTTAGTTGCAGATTCTTTTCAAACGTGAAATGCCCGAGATCATCCTCAAAAGTGCTCCTAACCTTATAGTCAGGATATTCTCCTCCTCCCTCTTCTCTCACAAGATTTCCCCAAGGGGTGAAATCATTGTTTTGGTAGAAAGTTAAGAGCGAAGGATCATCGAAGATGTCGTGGCTTGACAAGCATGCTTGTTCGGTGGTGGTATCATCCTCGCATTCCTCCACTTCATGCGGGCCGCCACATTGATCACAGATCAAGTATGGGTTTGATAACCGCTTAGTTGGTTGCGACTTGTCTAGATAAGATACCTGATCATTCAATCTACTCACCCGGCTAGCAAAAGGAGGCTCTTTCATGATCTTGGAAACGCTCATGATCGAATCGGGTTCATCCCAGGTATCGTCTTGATCATTCGCGTATTCCTCAATTCTATTCCATCCTTCCTCAACGCTTAGTTTGGCTATTTTTCCTTTTGATGAATTATTAATGCCCAATTGGTCGTTTTTGGAGACACTGTCATAAAAGATTTGGACAAGAAGCCAGAGTTCAATGCCATGATGAGGGACCTGTCTAATTAGATCCTTGAATCTAACCCAAGATTTGTGAATAGGTTCTGCTGGTCCAACATGGAAGCGGAGGATTTCGTCTCTCAACTTTGAAGTTCTTCCTATGGGAAAGAATTTCTCATAGAATTTTGAGATAAGCTGTTCCCATGTGAAGATGGATTCGGAAGGAAGTTGGTTATACCAGTCTCCGGCTCTTTCATGAAGGGTGAAGGGAAAGAATCGCAACCGGGAGGTATCTCTAGTGGCTCCGTCCGTATGGAGGGTATCCACTATTTTCAGGAAGTCCTTGATGTGTTGGATTGGATCTTCAGTTTTCAATCCGTGAAACTTGCATACACTTTGGACCAGCCAAATATCAGTTGCACGCAAGACCCCATCCGTGTGTTCATTTGGAAAAACGATAGCATTGGAAAAACCACGAGGGGTGGGAGAAGAGTAGTCCTTGAGACATTTAGGGATTGGGATTTCGGGAACTTCCATATCGTGATTGGGTTGAGGGCTAGGAGGTGTAGAATGATGATTGGATTCTTCCTCGGAGAGGGCATCATCAAAATTGATCGTGGATGGTTCAGCCGCTTGGTGGAGTCGCCTTAATTTATGCATTTCCCTTTCGGGTTCAGCATAGGGTGTGGCAAGAGTCTTTATCGAGCTTCGGCTCCTAGTGATTCTAAGATTAGGGGGGTCATCATCCAAAATTAGGGAATATCCTCCTAGAGTGCGGGCTCTAGGAGGTGGTTGTGGTTGTTGTGGTGGTGGGTTGTTGTGGTTAAGGATATTACCATCTTCCATGATGTCGGACGGTAATGGTTACGAACAAAGACACGAAGAAAATAGATAGATTAAAGAAAACCTAGAAAAATAAAATAAAAATCTCACTAGAAAGGAATCTAGTGAGTAGACCTAATAGAAATAAAAATTCAACCTAAACAATAACTATTCCCCGGCAGCGGCGCCAAAAACTTGATGCGTGGTTTTGTAACCTTACAACAGGTTTTACCTCTCGAGGGATCTCAAGAGGCTTACAACCCCACCAGGCAGTGTACCTGACCGATGTAGTATAGTGTAGTGGTAAGTACGGGGGATTGATCATTCTCCACAGGGAATAGTGTTCGTTAGGTATGAAAGGCTACTCTAATTAGGTCTAAGGGTTGAGGAAGATTCTTTTTATGTTTTTATATTTTTTATGAAAGCAAGTAAAATCTCGGGTTTGAAGGAGTGGGCGGAATTAGTTGCTAGTCAACTAACCCAAATTACTACGAATGCAATAAAATAAAATAACAAAAATGAAAATGTGGTGAGAAACTTATGTGTAGAGAAATGTGTTTACTTAGATTTCCTTACTCCCTAACTATCTTTTACCGGTTAATTAGTGTGTATTAGTCGCGTGGATGACGGGTGTATTCCTTAATACCATTCGTGGGGTGGCGTACTTACTTCCCCAACTCTACAAGCTCCTACTTCACTCCTATGTCGAGCCGGCTAGGAAGCTCCTAACATGGGATCACTAGAATTCGCTTGTGCATTAAATACAACCATAAAAACCTTTAGTACGCATTTGGTTCATGTTTCTTAAGACGTTCAAGCAAGTTACCGAATAGGAAGTTAGCCAGTTTTCTTAAGCCTAACATAGATAAACAATCATCCAATACAACTAATAACACACTAACAACCAATAATCAATAGCTAGGTTTCATTAGATCTAAGCAAACACAAGATAAATTTAGCCTAACATGTTAAACAAAAGACAAGAATAAGATAGAATCAAACAACACATAGACATATTGAATGATTAATTGATAACTTATCTTTCAATGAAACATGGAAGATCTCAAGGCAAAAAGCCCTGAAAAAGATGCTAAAATCGTCTTAGGGTTTTCTCCCAAAATTCCACACACTAAGCTCTCCCTAATGACAAAAAATTAGAAAACTATATATAGATTTTTGGATCTGACGGCGTCACCTTATGGATTGTGACGCCGTCACCTCGCCGCTTTTAGGGTTCCCGGATGACCTTCTTGACGCCGTCCCTCTTTAGCTCTTCAAAAATCCATTCTGGCTTATCAAGGCTTGACGCCGTCGAACCTTGAACGTGACGCCGTCCCCTTATGATTTAAGCTGTGACGCCCTTGATCAAGTTAAAGCGTGACGCCGTCAGAATTCACATGCTATTTTCACTGGCCCGTCATGAGTAAATTTCACGTCCAACTTTTCTTGCCAAGGCATGACGCCGTCTGGGGTTAAATGTGACGCCGTCAAAGGTGACTTTCAGCCGATTCTTGAGACTTTGCCGTTTTCTTCACTTTTATGCTCCAAAAACGTCCAAAATGCCTCCTTTTCCAGATTTCTCCTCAAAAGTACCTAAAATGACAAAAGGAACGATTTAGGGAAATATTTGATCAAATAAATACGATTTCGGGCTTAAATGACCCCTTAAAAGCGGTACACTTTTCGCTTCATCAAAAACAGAGTGTTGAATTTGAACTTAAATTTCAACATCTTATAGCGTCTTTATCATTTCAAAACAGTCATGTTCCTGAAAAGTTTAAGGAAACAAAAGCTTTTTTAAGACTTAAATTGTTTGAAAATGAAAAGGAACTGGATGAAATTCTTCAAAACAGAAATGACACAGTCCGCCTCAACAGAAAATTAGACTCCCAAAATCAAGAGTTTCAACACATCATTATTGATCTGAAGAAGAAAATCAGAGTTTTAGACAAAGGCAAAGCAAACATTCATACGATTGCCCCAGGGATGTATGTAGTAGACAAAGAACATACCCAAGCATCTGATGTAACCACTAATTCAGCTACTTGTACTTCCACAGGACTAGAAACCACATCTAAGGTCAGACATTCCAAGACTCACAAGAAACAGAGGAAGAATAGAGTCCAGAAACCTAGGAAGGAGTTATCTAAGTCTGAAGAAGTTCCAGTTAGTAGTTTGAATAAGACATATGTAACATCAGGAATAGAATTGCACTTATCTGAGTCTAGTTCTAAGATTGATGTAACAGATGATAAATCTTTAAATATTAATGAAGATGTTTTGGTTGATGCTACTTGTGTTTTTTGTCGAAATAGCATATTATCTGGTGATCATACAAAATGTGTTGCTAAAACTTTGCTGACTAAGAGAAAGAAACGAACTAGTGGCACTTCCTCTAAGCTTAAAACCAGTGCAAAGTCCATTTTAGGAATGCCCCCATTAGCTATTTCTGAGAAGACAATGGGCAAGCCCAAATCCAAAACAACTACTTCACCTAGTGCATACATTAGGAAAAAGGCAGAGACTAGTTGGACCTGGCAACGTTGGTTACAGCACACTTTTGGTTTTAAATGGTTACCTAAAGTACTAACCTCTTGTGTTACTAACCCAGCGGATCCAACCGTTATCAATTCTCCACCTGTTTCCAATGTTTGTGATGCAGGTGATTCAAATTGTCCTTTGGATTGGTGATAGCGGGTGCTCCCGACACATGACCGGAAATCTCAAACTTCTTCAAAACTTTATTGCAAAGTTTATCGGAACGGTCAGATTCGGGAATGATCACTTCGCTGCAATTATGGGCTATGGGGATTACATCAATGGGAACATCGAAATCAGTCGTGTGTATTATGTTGAAGGCCTTGGTCATAATTTATTCTCCGTGGGACAATTCTGCGATGGAGACTTGGAAGTAGCATTCAGGGAGAAAACTTGCTTTATTCGTGATCTTCAAGGCAACGACCTCATGAAAGGGAAACGCGGAACCAGTCTGTATACTATCTCCCTTGAAGGCATGACAGCTTCTACCCCTATTTGTTTACTCTCCAAGGCTCATCCCACAAAGGCTTGGTTATGGCACAAAAGATTGTCTCATCTCAATTTTAAAACCATCACTGACCTTGCCAAGAAGAAATTAGTTGACGGTTTACCAAAATTCAGATATGCCAAGGATCACTTGTGTTCTGCGTGTGAACAAGGGAAAAGTCACCGTGCTCATTTTCCTCCCAAAATAGAACACAGCACAGACCATGTCCTACAACTGCTTCATATGGATTTGTGTGGTCCGATGCGAGTTCAGAGTATTAATGGGAAGAAGTATATTCTGGTAATAGTGGATGATTACTCAAGATGGACTTGGGTCTATTTTCGTAGGACTAAAGATCAAGTTCCTTCTATCCTCATCACGTTTCTCACAAAGATTCAAGTTCAAGTCCGCAACACCGTCCGCATCATCAGAACAGACAGCGGGACTGAATTTAAGAATCAAATCCTTCGGGAATTCACTGAGAAACATGGTATTATTCATCAGACTTCAATAGCTCGCACTCCAGAACAAAATGGTGTAGTTGAAAGACGAAACCGTACGCTCATGGAAGCAGCTCGAACTATGCTGATCAATGCTCAATTACCGGACTATCTTTGGGCTGAAGCTGTCAATACTGCTTGTTATACTCAGAATCGTGCCATGATCAACAAACGACACAGCAAAACACCATATGAGCTTATACAAGGAAGAAAACCAAACATCAACTATTTTCACGTCTTTGGAGCATTGTGTTATCCGAAGAATGATAAAGATGATCTTGGTAAACTTAAGGCTAAAGCAGATATTGGGATATTTGTTGGATACTGTGAGAACTCCAAGGGATACATAATTTGGAATCGTCGGACTGGGGATATTCTAGAAACCATACACGCTAATTTTGATGAACTCACTGAAATGGCTTCTGAGCAAGACCGCTTAGAACCCGCACATAACCGTCTAAACTTCCCTGAATCTTCGGCTGCACCCCTACCTTTCAACAGGAAGGATCTGGAAGATTTGTTTGCACCAATGTTTGATGACGTTCGTGTTACTAGTGCATCAGATGCTTCCACCAGTTCCGCTGCTCAACATGTTATACAACACGCACCTGATCCATCAGCATCTACCTCTACCGTAGTTGCTGCCGATGCACCACAACCTGAACCATCATCATCAATGGATAAAACACCTCAATCAGCAGTTGAAGATTCTTCCCCCATTTCTAATCCAGTTCCCACACCTTCAGATTATGACGGGAATGCATTCTTCAATCCATTTGCTCCACCACCTACCATTCCAGAATCAGGAGAATCATCTTCGAGCAATATGGACCCGTCAGATCACCATAACAACATTCAACATTTTCCATCCTCCCACAAATGGACAAGAGATCATCCTTTGGTAAATATAATTGGAAATCCTAACAATCCAGTCATCACAAGACAAAAACTCCACTCAGACAGTGAACACTGCATGTATGCACTCACTGTTTGTCAATCTGAACCTAAAAACATCAAAGAAGCCCTTACATACGACAACTGGATTGAATCCATGCAAGAAGAGTTGGAACAATTCAAACGTTTGGAAGTTTGGGAACTAGTTGAAAGACCAGATGGAGTTTATGTTGTTGGGTTGAAGTGGATTTGGAAAAACAAGCTAGGTGCAGATGGTACAGTGATTCGTAACAAGACCCGACTGGTAGCAAAAGGATACAGCCAAAAAGAGGGAATTGACTTCGAGGAATCATTTGCTCCAGTAGCTCGGATTGAGGCAGTTCGAATGTTTCTGGCATACGCAGCCCACAAGAATATCACAGTCTATCAGATGGATGTAAAGACGGCATTTCTCAATGGACAACTCCGAGAAGAAGTGTACGTGTCACAACCAGAAGGCTTCGTGGATCCAGATCATCCAAACCATGTATATCGGCTTAAGAAAGCCCTTTACGGCCTTAAACAAGCCCCGAGGGCATGGTACGATAAACTGTCTGCATTTCTCCTTGCTAATCATTTTACCATTGGAACTGTTGACCCGACTTTATTTATACAAACACACGGGGAAGACATTCTCATTGTACAAATTTATGTGGATGATATTATTTTTGGTTCAACCAATAAAAAATATTCAAACGCTTTTTCTAAACTAATGAAACAAAACTTTGAGATGTCTATGATGGGTGAACTTAATTTCTTTCTCGGATTGCAAGTTCATCAATCACCCCGTGGTATATTTCTAAGTCAGTCAAAATATGCTCAGGAAATCCTGAAAAAACATGGCATGACCAGCTGTGACACCTATAATACCCCAATGTCCTCCTCATCCCCAAAGCTAGATGCTGACATACATGGGACACCCATTGATCCTACGAAGTATCGTAGTATAATTGGCTCGATCATGTATCTCACAGCTAGTAGACTGGATGTTGTATTTGCCACATATCTTTGCTCCCGATATCAGTCTAGACCGACTGAACGGCATTTGTCAGCCGTTAAAAGAATCCTTAGATACATAAAGGGAACCATTCATTTGGGGATCTGGTATCCAAAGGATTCTGGGTTTGAACTTGTTGCATTTTCAGACGCTGACCATGCAGGATGCTTAGACACACGCAAGAGTACATCAGGGGGAGTTCAATTCTTGGGTGACAAGCTCGTCTCTTGGCAATCAAAGAAACAAGACTGCACCTCACTGTCTTCAACAGAATCTGAGTATGTAGCCATGTCTGCTTGTTGTGCTCAAGTCATCTGGATGAGATCACAACTAATGGACTACGGTTACATATTCAACAAGATTCCGATGTATTGCGACTCCAAGAGTGCCATTGCCATTTCATGCAACACAGTCCAGCATTCGAAGTCCAAGCATATTGATCTCCGGTACCATTTCATCAAGGAACACGTGGAAAAGGGTACTGTTGAATTATACTTTGTGGGAACTGAACACCAACTGGCGGATCTGTTCACAAAAGCCTTGCCTCATGCAAGATTTGTGGATCTGGTTTACCGGATTGGTATGAGATGTTTGACGCCAAATGATTTGGAAAAATTTCTTAAAAAATAATTAACCAAGTCAAACATTTCCAAAACTATCTTTGTAAATATATTAAAAAAATAAAAAAATAAAAAAAATGATGCAAGTACAATCCCTTATCCAACACTGTGTTCATTTTTTATGTCACTACTTATTTTTGAACACATGTTGAGGGGGAGACATAATTTTTTTTTCCCAAAAGTTTTAAAATTGTACTTGCATATTTTTTCAGAAATTGTTGCTTTACAAGTTTTGGTGAATAAGATTTTAAAGATGGAAAAGTTGTGTGCATTAAATGTCCAAAATGAGACTTAGTGTTTGCATGATGGTGGTTTAGGACCTAATGTTCAAAGTTACCAAGGTTAGGGGACTATATGTGTAATAAGTGCAAAGTTAATTGGTAGATACTTAAAGTCAAGAGAATTTAATTATCGCAGTTATTACTCTGCAAATTACACCAACCGCATTCAATTCACCCCACCCACCATCATCGACGGCGTACAATCATTACACTAATCCGCTCAAGATTTTCAATTTTTGTGAGTGATCTTATGATTAATATGTGATTATAAAAGATGGTTTTGAACAGATTCTTGATCCAACGGCTAGAACAATCAAAATCGTAATATGTAGTTCTAGGGTTTTGCGTTAAATTGGGGATTTTGGATTTAGAGTGTTTGTGTGTAAAACAATTGTACGATAATGTTGATACATTGTTTAGGAACCTTTATTGCATGCTTAATTATACCCAATCACTATAAATCGTTCAAATTGAATTTTAGGGTTTAAGCATCAATTTGGGGAAAACCATGTTTAAGCGTTATTGTGTAATGTGTTTATTGGAATGTTGTTGTTTGATGCTTGATTGAATGTTAGCATGCTTGATTTGTACCCAGAAACACATTAAGTGAATCGATTGAATTTTAGGGTTTATGAAGAACATGAACACTAGCAGTTTGATCTTTGCGTATTTGTGGTTCGTTTTTGTTATAACTTAGCCAAAATGCTCATAATATTCATTTAACTTGTTTGTGACAATCTGTAGACACACATCATGAGTTATAATGAATCACGATAAGGATTTAAGTGTATGTTCATCGTCAAATATGTTCGTAAACTCTTGTACAAGAGTTTATCGAAGTTGGCCAAAATTATCGCAGTTGGGATAGTTATCGCAGTTGAGATAATTATCGCAGTCGAGATAATTATCGCAGTTGAGATTATTATCTTGATTGGTTTAATTATCTTGATTGACATAACTGTCGCAGTTGGATAATTATCGCAGTTGAGATACTTATCGCAGTTGGATAATTATCGCAGTTGGGATGATTATCGCAGTTGAGATGATTATCGCAGTTGGATAAATATTGCAATTAGGATATTTATCTTGATTGAATATTTATCGCAGTTGTCATAATTATCGCAGTTGACATAATTATCGCAGTTGTGATCTGATATAGAATTTTGATCAATTTCCTTAGGTATATCCTTTTTATACTTATTAAAATTAATCAAATTTTATAGAATTTGGCTAACTCTTGATAAATTCTTTGACCAAGCATGTAACAAACAATCATTAATACAATAGGGTGCTATGTGTTGTTCTTAAAAGCTAACAATTTTTCTAACAAACATGCATTCTGTATATTCGTATATGATTGTTGATTCAGAAACACATCAATGGCAACTTCACAACAACAACCTCTTCCTGCTCTCACCAAAGATGAAGTCTTTCCTCGTGGGTATACTCTGGAAATTGGGAAGAACAATTCACGAGTAGAACTGGACAAGATCAAGTGTTCTGACTCAAGTTGCCAAATTGCAGTAGAGATTCTCAAAGCTCATAAATGCAGGGATCTTCTTGATAGCTCAGACACAATTCCAGAGCTATACATTCATCAATTCTGGGATACCTTCACAAGAAGCAATGATGACAAGTACTTCACTTGTACACTGGATCGAAAGAAAATCAGAGTCACACCTGCTACACTCCGTAAAGCCTTAAAACTTCCAGATGCACCTGAGTCTTCTAACCAATTCCACCCGACACCTTCAGAGTCTGAGGTCATGCAATTCCTGGAAGACATTGGTTATGATGTTCAACCTGATACACCATTAACCACGATCTCCAAAGTCAATGCTAGATACATTCCTCAACCCTGGAGGACTATCTTCTTCATCATAACCCATTCCATAACTGGAAGAGATAGTGGGTTTGAGCATCCAAGACTTTCTCATCTTCAAGTCTTTTGGGGATTTCTAAACCAGGAACCAATTGACTTTGTTGCTCTCATCTGGGAAGACATAATGTACTTAATGCGAAAAGCATCCAAGAAAATTCTATTTGTACGATACACCAAAGTTCTTATCAGCTATCTACTTGATCAACATGAAGACCTTGATAAGCGTCCTACTGATCAAGAGGTTCATGAGTACAGCATGGATAAAACATTAATCAAAGTCTACTTCCCAAAAGAAAGCACGCGCAAACATGGGAAGACATAATGTACTTAATGCGAAAAGCATCCAAGAAAATTCCATTTGTACGATACACCAAAGTTCTTATCAGCTATCTACTTGATCAACATGAAGACCTTGATAAGCGTCCTACTGATCAAGAGGTTCATGAGTACAGCATGGATAAAACATTAAGCAAAGTCTACTTCCCAAAAGAAAGCACGCGCAAACAAGGTGCACGGTTGCCAGAATTTTTGATGCCCGATGAGGTCAAAGAAACTAAAGCTTATCATGATTACGACAAGGCATTACGTGAACATCGTGTGGGTCTTGCTAAGTTAGTTGAAGAATCAGGATCTTCAAAGACTCGTTCTCGAAGTAAGACTAAGACGGGTAGTGCATCAAGTGTCTCTGAACCTAAGCAAAAACATCCCAGAACCACTTTCATCAAGAGGAGAGTACCCAGTAAACCCCAGCCAAAACCTGAACCGAATAGAATCATTGATGAAGATACTGAATCTGAATCTGAATCATCTGAATCCGATGAAGAACATGTCTTTATGACTGTTGAAGAGGCTGAACTTCACAATAAGATCTCTCATGAGAATGCACAAAAGCAGAGTCTCAAATCACTAAAAGAAGATGAAGAGCGTAGAGCAAGGAAAGTATTGGAACAACAGATGGAGTATGAAAGAACACATGGAGTTGGAGGATCCCAAACTGTTCATGAAGCAGTTTTGACCCAAGATGATCCGGTTAATCAACCCGGAGGATCTGGAGCTGCATCTACCAAGGTTCAGCCTGATACGATTAATCAACTCGATAAGGCTGAATCGGTCTCTTCTCAGCAAACAAGTTCGGTTAATCAACCCGACTTGGGAGCACCAACTCAAGAGGAGAAGGAAAAAGATCAGGATAGCAATATTGTTTTATCTGACAAGGATATCTCTGATTCTATGTTTGACGACAATCCCGAGGAACAACCACGCAACGATAATACAGAAGATTGGAACATAGAAGAAGAAAAAGACATTCTGGGAGATAAAGCAATTAAAGCAGCCAAGGATCTTGAGGAAGAGGCAAGACAAGAGGAAGAAAGGAAACGTAAGGAGGATACTCAAGCTAACCTGGAAGCAGATAGCTACCTTCGTTCTCACACTCCAACACCTCCTCCTTCCCCTCCAAAGGACACAACCAAATCTGCACTGACTATGGTCGTTCATAACCCACAACAGCAGCAAGAACAACCACCAGTTCAGCCCTCGTCTGCTTCTTCACCCAAGACACCTCCTGGATCACCGCCTAAGAATCCAACACCTCCACCCTCACCTCAAAAGGAATCAACTACTAAATATGATGAACCAATCCCTTCACTCACTCCATCATCTTCGAGATCTTCATCACCAAAATCAAAATCAAAAGCAACTGTTTCTGAGAATATTCATAAGGCCTACAAAGGAAAGAGCAAAAGAAGAATCGTCCATGTTACGAAAGTTGAAGTTGTGTCTCCTGCAGCAAAGAAACTTAAACAGGCAGTAAAGAGAGCACAAGCACAACGAGACAAACAAGCAACAACAAAATTGGCTGAAATGGAAAGTTTAGTCAAGAATTTGTCTCAGCAAATGGAAGAGATGCAGGAAAGTAAGAAGAAGATAGATGAATTCCTTGGTTTTAATATCAAAGATCATATGACACGCAAGACAAGGAAATTTGTAAAGCAATTTCTTCCTGATCTTCAGCAAAACATAAATGAACATATTGATTCCCAACTTGAAGAAAAGATCAAAGAAGCCGTCTCTTCTTCTTCCCAAACCAAACCACTTCCAGATCTCACCACTGAATATATCGAGCTTGTGCTTCTCGACAGACTCTTTGAAATCACCTCTCCTTCTCAAGAAGAAATCAACCTGATCGCGGCTCTTCAAGCACACATTGAGAAGAATTCGTGCAAGGAAGCTGCTGACAAAGGAAAACGGATTCGAGAGGATGATGAGGAAGATCAGGACCCTAAACCCGAACATAAGAAACACAAAGGCGGGTCAGGGATTCATATTCAGGAGCCAACTGGACATACAGCATCATCTCTACCTCCAAAACATCAATCCTCTGGTCCCAATGAAACCGAACATCACTATGAGCATTTTACGGCAGAAGATGTGGAATTCCAGCCACAAGATGATCAACCTCATTCACCACCATCACCACCAAAACCAAAGCCCTCCAAATCCAAGCCTTCACACAGCAAAAAGTCATCTGCTGAACCAGCTGTTGTCACATGGCTGGATAATGATAAGGATGAGCTAGGGAATGAATGGTTTGATCATCTAGCAAGTGCTCAAGTTCAGACTGACGAAGCTTCCCGAATTGAAGACAGCACGTTTGCTGTTACTCAAGAGATTAAAAGAAGTCTTAACATTAAGAAAATGACCAAAAGGGAACTTCGTCGGATCAAGAACGATGCTTTCCTTCTTCTAAAAGATAAATCCAACAGCGCAGCAGAGCTTGAATATCACCTTGAAAACATTGCACGCGCAATGTCAAGTGACTTCGACTGGGCTAATCCAGACGTAGTCAGGAGAGTTGGCAAGAATCAACCGTTCATCACTGATTGGACTAAGCCGCTTTCCGTGATACGAAGATTTCATCACTCAGAAATTCCCTTCCAAATGTTCTTCAACAACGATCTGGAACTTCTAAAGAATGGAGCACAAGGGACAACAAAGTACGCTACGTCAATCACTTTCACACCAGCTGCTCATTACACACAGTCAGCTATTGAAGAGGCAGCTATTAACAGACATCTGTTTGTTAAAAAGCTCGTCAAATATGATCGTGATGCAGAGTTGGGGATTCATCACTGGTACTCTAAACGACAAAGCTGGTACAAGTACAAACTTGCTCTCCAGAAATCCCGAGAACCAGTTTACAGTGATCTCAGAATAATGGCCGTCATCAATGTGAGCGGATCCAGAAGATGCGATTATATATTTCTCGAAGAGATCACAGTAAAAAGAATCGACAACAATCTCTACACATTCTCTGAAGCGGATTTTCCTGATTTGAATCTGAATGATATCGAAGACATGTATCTGATGAAGGTCCAAGGCAAACTGCAGCATCTGACTAACGAGCTTCGATATGCACTCAGTACTTCCCTCTGTCATTACATCAGGAGAACCATCATCAAAGAACGTGTAGAAGATCTCCAGCTTGGTGTTGAAAGTTATCAGACTCAGCTTAACCTTGTTGAACCACAATTCCTTCTAAACAGCAAAAAGGACCCTCAGTACACCATGCTACATAGTCCAGTCTTCGGGTTCGTTTACAGAAGCACAACAGATTTTCACCGTTTCATGGCATTCAATGAAATTCATAAGTTCTGTGATGATACCCTAAAGAGTGTACGTGATGGGTTAGCTAATCGGGTTCGAGATTCGGCGTTGGGTAAATCAAGAAGACGGAATTCGAAGGAGCTGCGACAAGTCAAGGAATTTATTCGGAAGATTGAAGAACGGTTATACCATCGGGATCAGATGAGGAGGCTAGAAAGCTATGTTGGGGGTCATCCACCGTTCGCTATCAGACTATTTCAGCGGACTGACCCAGTGTTCACAACTTTTGGCAAAGGCGGTTGATGTAAGAATCAATTCTCATATTTCATCATATCATTATTCTTTCCATCATTGGCCTGTGCTTTACGGCTTGTGCACACATAACAGTGTACAACCCGGACCTCAAAGAAAAGGACCCTGAGGTATGCTTCAGTGCCTCAATCCTGAAAAAGGAGCGAAAGCTTCTTACTTATGAGCAGAATTAAAACCAGAATGTTTTCCAAAGTTTCTCAAACATTCTGCTCATAAGGACAAATATTCCCTTGTTAAGGGGGAGTATTTGAAAAAATAATCTTTGTTCTAAGAAAGACAAATGTTCTTGAAATTCTTCCCTAAAACTCAAAAATCAGCATATTTTAATCATAAACGTTTTTTCAAAAACATCATGAGTATGCTATTTTTGAGGGGGAGAAGTAAAAGATGATTAAAATATGATGTCTCATTGCTGGAATCTCGTGTGCTCAAACTCAGAATTGACTCTCGAATTGACGAATAGGAAAGTCAGTAGTCGAAAGGACATGTCCCGGACGGGTAATAATTTCAAGCCAGTTTAACTGGTGATGTAAGCGTGTCTCGCAAAGGACGTGTCTGAGTAGAATGTACCGTTTTCGAGCGATAATCTTTGAATCTGATCTGGACGGGTAATAATTTCAAGCCAGTTTAACTGGTGATGTAAGCGTGTCTCGCAACGATCAGGTTCATTGAAAGTCAATCAATTCAAAAGTGCCAACTCTTTTCGGCATGTGCAAATTTCAAAATTTATTACTTATGAGCACATGTTAAGGGGGGGTATTTCTGAAAATCATCAAACTCTCAAGGTGTCAACAAAATGTCTTTACAATTATCGACACTTTGAGAGATTTTCAATGGTTTGGTTTATGGAATCATTAGGATAGTCATGGAGTTATAAGGTGACTAAGGTTAGGGAAAACCGTCCTATGATCCGCCAGAGCCGGAGGGATCTACCCAAGGACAATACCAATAGTTTAGAACTAGAAAGTCCTAGGTATGATATAAAAAATGGAGAAAATGAATGAACGGAGAAAGAAGGGGTTGAAGAATTAAAAAGAAAAGTAAAGAAAAGGGTGAAAAGAAATAGCCCTCCATTTGTTCAACCTTAGGGCAGACACCGGGTTCAATTCATAATCTACTGGTTGATGAGCATCACCGGTATTGAAGACTAAAGACGTCATGGACCCAGTGACGCACTAATAAACCTTCTAAGCCACTCAAGTGTCTCTCAAAAGACATTTGTTTCATTTACACGGAGAACCCTTTATAATCTATCGACCTCTCATTTCGAGAGTGTTGATATTGAAAAGGAGGCAATCTGCTCCACGCCTCCGATGACCAAACAAATGTGCACTAATTGAGTCTAGAGCCATGAGATTCATAAAAGATCTCTTAGGTACACTTAGTATTACTCTGTTGTTCTACATCATGGGCAGCAGATGTAAAATTAAGAAAGTGTCCTTCGTAGATCTTAGCAATCTGCCGAGAACATTCATGAGAGAAGTCACAAATTGTGATTGTCAATGATTGAATGGAAATCCTGCCAGAGCAACATCAAACAACTCTGTCAGCAGGTTACTTCCGTAACTCCTTGTGTGTTACGCTTAGTGTTTGCTCCAAACGGTCTACAGTCGTGGGGTGATCTCCAGCGACTCACTGAATCGTGGGTGCACTTTGGTGTGTCCGTGTAATCCCTTTCGGGGGAATCCGGTTCAGAACAGTCTGGGTTAGGATTTGAGAAAGTCTTCACACTATGCTGTTGATGATCTCAAGTCTGAGCCTGTAAGTACCGGTTGGTTCGTGTTGTTGCTACTGTTGCTGCTGCTGCTACTGCTAAGGAGCTGGAGTTCGACCATCAAGACTCCATCATGTTCATATCTTGAAGAAATGTTCTCTCAAAGACTCAGTAACATCAAAAGTTCAACATATGATATAGTAAAGTCTAAAGTTTAAGCACTTCAACCTTTCTCATGTTTTAAGATGGAAAAGTGAGAACGAGTTGCAGAAAATAAGTCAAAGACATATGAGCATGATGGAGAAGACGTGAAGACAGTGGAGATTGGAAGATCGAGACAACATCATATCATCATTACTCAAGAACAACGAAACAAAGATTATAAAGACGTCGGAAGCCTAAGAAGCAAAGAAGACGTCGAGCAACATTGATGATCAAGACTTAGGGGGAGATTGTTAGGAACACGTTTTAAATATTTACAAGTCTTGTTCATTTAGATTAAATGTTGCACGTTAAGGACTATATTGTTTGTAATTATGGTCCGGTCCATTAGTAGTCCATGGACCGGCCACATTAGTTTAATTATTCTAGAAACATGCAAGGGAATATTCTTAGCATAATTCCCCTCCCATTGCCTATAAATAGAAGGCATGGGATGCATTATCATTGTTGGTTCTTCATGTATGTGCGAAAGCTCTGCTAATGTAACATTCGATTAAGTGAAAGCCTTCCACTCTTCTTATTCTCTTCCTATTCTTATTCTCTTCTCTAGTTTGCTTATCAGCTTGTTTCTCTCTTTACGTAGCATAATATAGTGTAGTAGTTCGTGTGCTTATTGGTCATAGCGAGCGTGTGTTTGAGATATCATCGTGACCTACAGATTCTCAAGTTTGGAGAGCTGTGTTTCTTGAGAGAGAATGAATTTTTGCAGTGATTCCTCGCGATTTTGTTGTTTATGCGTATGCTGATGAGGATAATGTTCAGACCAGGTGAGTGGGGGAGAGTCATTGAATGATACGCTTCGAGTTTGGTTCCAACTAAAATTTGGCTTACTCTTCCATGCCTCATACCTATCTTTGGAATTCTTGGGTTCACAATTAGCGGTGAGCCACTTATCTCCCGCCTATCCTATTCGCGAGGATGCAAATTCTTTGAAAGCCTGTTTGGGGAGTTCCATGCAATCACGAGTGTCGTGGGGACCACTACATAATTTACACGAAGAACTGATTTTGTTCGCTTGGCTTGAAGGTTTAGGAGCCTCGTAGGATTTCATAAGAAACTTGACTTGGTCTTCAAGTTCTATGATCCTACGGTCGGAAGTGCTTGAATTGTTCGAAGGCAAAGATATTGCCTTGACCGTTTTATTCAAATCACGGGGATCATTCCAACTTTCGTTGTCATAAAGAGCAAGATCTTCCAGGAGTGCCCATGATTGTTCCGCACTTAGATCACGTAGCTTACCACCGGCCGATTGGTCAATGGTTTGCCTCGTGGAGAGATTGATGTGGTCATAGAAGATTTGGACTTGGAGCCAAAGTTCTATGCCATGGTGAGGGACTTTTTGGAGTAAGTCCTTGAATCGAGTCCATGCTTCGTAGAGGGTTTCGCCTTGACGTTGTTGGAACATCAAGATATCATTCCTTAGCTTGGTAGTTCTTCCTGGTGGGAAAAACTGAGCAAGGAAACGAGTGGTGAGATCATCCCAAGAGGTGATGGATCCTGCGGGTAGGCGCTCTAGCCATTGACTAGCTTGGTCCCGCAGAGAGAATTGAAAGAGACGCAGTCGGGTCGTCTCTCGAGTGGCAACATCAAGGTCTATGGAATCAACGATTTTGAGAAAGTCCTTGAGATGTTGATTAGGATCTTCGGAACGAAGTCCATGGAATGCGCATCCGCTTTGCACCAACCGGATGGTGTCGGATCGCAAGGGAGTGACATTGGCTCCTTGAGTGAGTTCAATGGTGTTTCGATAGCCATGGTGGCTAGGACGGGAGTAGTCTCCTAAGGTACGGGCTCTAGGAGGTGGGTGTTGTTGTGGTGGTGGGTTGTTGGGATCGAGGATATTACCACCTTCCATGATGTCGGATGGTAATGGTTACGAACAAAGAAACGAA
The DNA here is from genome assembly GCA_021014915.2 of Artemisia tridentata subsp. tridentata. Lineage (NCBI taxonomy): Eukaryota > Viridiplantae > Streptophyta > Magnoliopsida > Asterales > Asteraceae > Artemisia > Artemisia tridentata. The sequence goes on from CP139505.1 coordinate 72,534,823, forward strand.
GAAAAAAGATAGACTAAAGAAAACCTAGAAAAATAAAATAAAAATCTCACTAGAAAGGAATCTAGTGAGTAGACCTAATAAAATAAAAATTCAACCTAAACAATAACTATTCCCCGGCAGCGGCGCCAAAAACTTGATGCGTGGTTTTGCGACCTTACAACAGGTTTTACCTCTCGAGGGATCTCAAGAGGCTTGCAATCCCCACCAGGCAGTGTACCTGACCGATGTAGTATAGTGAATTGGCAAGTACCGGGGGATTGATCGTTCTCTAGGGGAATAGTGTCGTTAGGATTGAAAAACTACTCTAATAGGTCTAAGGGTGAGGGAAGATTCTTTTTGTATTTTTTATATTTTTTTTTAAAAGCAAATAAAATCTCGGGTTTGAAGGAGTGGGCGGAATTAGTTGCTAGTCAACTAACCCAAATAACTACAATTGCAAATAAAATAAAATAACTGAAAATAAAAAGGTTGTGAAACTTATATGGGGAGAAATGTGTTTACTTAGATTTCCTTACTCCCTAACTATCTTTTACCGGTTGATTAGTGTGTATTAATTGCGTGGATGACGGGTGTATTCCTTAATACCAATCGTGGGGTTGGCGTACGTACTTCCCCAACTCTACAAGTTCCTACTTCACTCCTATGTCGAGACGGCTAAGAAGCTCCTAACATGGGATCACTAGAATTCGCTCATGCATTAAATACAACCATAATAACCTTAGTACGCATTGGTTCATGTTTCTTAAGACGTTCAAGCAAGTTACCGTATAGGAGGTTAGCCAGTTTTCTTAAGCCTAACATCGATAAACAATCATCCAATACAATTAATAACACACCAACAACCAATAATCAATAGTTAGGTTTCATTAGATCTAAGCAAACACAAGATAAATCTAGCCTAGCATGTTAAATAAAAGACAAGAACAAGATATAATCAAACAACACATAGACATATTGAATGATTAATTGATTACTTATCTTCAATTGAACATGGGAGATCCAAGGGTATAAAACCCTTAAAAATGGCAGAAAAATCGTCTAGGGTTTCTCCTCACAAAGTTGCACACTAATGACTAAAAATTATGAAAGTATATATAGGAAAACAGATCTGACGGCGTCACCCTTTGGGTCGTGACGCCGCCACCTCGCCGCGGATAGGGTTTCTTGATGGCCTTCTTGACGCCGTCCCCCTTTAATCTTCCAAAATCCTCTCTGGCTTATCAAGGCTTGACGACCTTCTTGACGCCGTCCCTCTTTAATCTTCCAAAATCCTCTCTGGCTTATCAAGGGTTGACGGCGTCACACTAGGGCTTGACGCCGTCACAGGTACTTTCCAGCAGATTTTTGAGGCTTTTTCGTTTTCTTCACTTTTATGCTCCAAAAACGTCCAAAATGCTTCCTTTTCCAGATTTCTTCTCCAAAGTACCTAAAATGACAAAAGGAACGATTTAGGGCAATATTTGATCAAATAAATACGATTTAGGGCTTAAATGACCCCCTAAAAGCGGTACACTTTTCGCTTCATCACTATCCTATTTATCTTTCTTCCTACTTTTCTACAGACGATAGAATGCATAGGCGATCAAATAAATAGGCGATCAAATAAGGAAGGGGCATGGCGACCCAAGCAATGCTCAGATAGACACAGAGGTTATCAATGCACTAATAAAAGTCACGAAAGACATCAACATATAAACTTTAATTAATGGGAAAGCAATTTTAAGGGGAGTTGAAGTGCATGAATAAATCAATGATCACAAGCCCATCAATCCTGACCAATTAAAGTGTACAAATTCAATAAAAAAAAACTACTTAATGAATTGAATACATGCAGGACCTTCTTACAGCTCTTGTATCTTCGTTCAAGGTGTGTCTTGTGCTGCTACTTCGACTGAATTCGGCCTTAGGGTTTCTGTGGTCTTCGGTCTTCTAAATTGTCCAACTCCGAATTTCGTCTGGTCTTGGGGTATTTATAGTTTCTGTCTGAGGGCTAGATGCAGCGCATTGACTTAACTTCGCGTGGGGTCCAAGATTAATATATTCAGGAATATTCGTACACCGCCAGAAGATGCGGCGTAACTCCATTCTAAGATGCGGCGCATGTCCTTGCTGTCTTGGATAATATCTTGTGAAATCTTGATAGTGATGTGCCGTATATAATAAGTAAGATGCGGCGTATCTGGAGCAGAATGATCTTGATCTTGTACATTTCAGTAGACTCTTAACTTCTTGCTTGTTTTGCTCCATAATTAGTCCAAAATCGCCAAGTTTCACATAATACTTGTTTTTACCTGAGAATTACAAAAGTAAACATTAACGTATCAATTCTCACAGATAATATAATAAAACAAGTCAAATAAATAGGATAAATGATAGTAATAAAATGTACTTATTTGAGTTCATCAATTGTGCACACATATCAGTGCACAACCCGTTCCTTGTAAAAAAAGGACCCTGAGGTACGCCTTAGTGCCTCAATCCTAATATAAGGAGCGAAGGCTTCTTACTTTTGAGTAGAATTAATCAAAAATTTTGATAAGTTTTTTTCAAAATTCTGCTCAAAAGAACAAGTATTCCCTCTCTTGTTTAAAACCTCAAAAAGTGATTTCACTTGTTGAGGGGGAGTACTTGAAATCATCTTTGTTCAAAACATAATGTTCTTGTTGTATTCTTCCCACAAACCTCAAAAAGTATATTTTAATCAAAATGTTTTCCAAAAACAACATTAATATGCTATTTTTGAGGGGGAGAAAAATAAAATTGTGATTAAAATATGTTAACATACGTGTGGAATCTAGCATGAGATCGACTTAGATATAACCAATGAATTAATGAAACTTAACTGTCATTAATAGAAAGGACTTGTCCTGGACGGGTAATAATTTCAAGCTGGTCTAACGAGTGATGTAAGCGTGTCTCGAATAGGACTTGTCTGAGTAAATTGTACCATTTTGAGATATTTTCTTTGAATGTGACCAAGACGGGCAAAAATTTCAAGGTAGTCTAACTAGTGATGTAAGCGTGTATCGAATCGGTTATGTTCACTGAAAATCAATCAATTTAAAAGTGCAAACTCCACCTGACATGTGCAAATTTATCTTAAAAACTTATGAGCACATGTGAAGGGGGAGTATTTCAGAAAAAGCAAAACTCTCAAGGTGTTAACAAAATATGTTTTATAATCATAAACACTTTGAGAGATTTTCAAATGAATAGTTTATTGCAACATAGGATAGTCATGGAGTTATAAAGTGACTAAGGTTAGGAAATACGTCCTATGATCCGCCAGAACCGCAGGGATCAACCCATGGACAATACCAATAGTTTAGTACTAGAAGTCCTAATGTATGATTGAAAAAAGGAGTAAAGAAATGAAGGAGAAAGAAGGGGTTAAAGAATTAAAAAGAAATGTAAATGAAAGGGTGAAAAGAAATAGCCCTCAAAATGTTTGATGTGTCGTGTGTAGTGCAAGTTTTAAATTTTTATAAAATCAATTTATCCGATTCTTTAATCAACACATACGAGCAAGTATACTCGTCCGTAGTAGTAAAGGTGGGTAAGTTGAGATCTTCCCAAGGGAATTGTGGTTTGGGTTTGCAAAATAAGTTTTTTCAAAAAAGATTGTCAATCCTTTTTGGTGTAAATGCTAAGGTAAACAAAAATCAATCAATCAAAAACAAATATACTTGTGTGTAGTTCCATGATAATTGTATAGAGTAATCTAACAAGTTGGGTGTGACTTGTAATGATGCACAACTTAAAATTGAGTGATTCACAATCAATGGTTTTTATCATGAGAAATCATCTCTAAGAATTCAATCTCCTAGTTAATTCCTTTCGGCCTTTGTTAACTAGTGCGATAATTCTATTAGACTCTTTGTTGTTTGAAAAGCATTTCTTATTTTAAGAATTCCCACGAATCCTTTCGGCCTTTTCTCTTGATGAAATTGTTTCCAAATCCATTTTAATGAGTTAATATGATGCTTGTCACACACCATAATCCATACTAATTCGTGCACTAACTTTTTGGCATAAAAACATAAAGAAAATCCTTTCGGCCTTTGTTAATCTTTAAAACTGTTTTTACCAACTAATTAAGCAAGATTAGATTTTATTTCAACAAACTCATAAAACAAGATATGATTTCATGCATCACTATGAAATAAGAATACTCCAACACTTATCACATCATACATACAAGTATAACCAAAATCACTCCATAATAATCATATTCAAAGACAAGTAATCAACCATAGTTTCATTCATCTTAAAGTAAAAGTAGTTCATAATAACTCAAACAAGAAATACCTATTTGTGAAATTACAAGAACTAGAATTGTGTAACTATAGCAACCACTCTCCTCCAATCGCCTATGATCACACGTAAACAACTCCACACTTGGACACAACTCTTGAGACTTGAACTCAAGATTCCCTGGACGTTTTCACAGCAACTACAAGCTTTCGGGCAATGATAATAAGTTTAGCAAGACTTGGTGTAAGCCTTACTAGGTTTTTGGGTTGTCACACATTGTAAATTAGCTAAGGGTCCTTTAAATAAGTGAAGGAACCCTTATCCCTCAAGCAAAAACGTCTCAAATCAGTTACTAGCCAAGAAATGATAAGCCACCATGATTATGGGGCTTAAATTCGTCATTAAATGCATTTTTTGTAACTTCAACTTCCTCCAACCGATCGGTATTGAGGTCCATCCGATCGGTTGGAGCTCTTGGTAAATCTAAGTTTCCCCATCCGAATCGGATGCGGGCACCATCCGATCGGATGGGCCATTCTGCCATGCAAATATTATTTTTCTTCTTCCTTTTGTCGTTACGTGCTTGATCCTTTGTTGTGCCACTAATTCCCTCCATAGAACTTGATCTTTTCTTGATATGTAAGCATATAAATCTTTGACTTTATTAAATCCTTGAATTCTTGTGTGGCTTCTTTCTCGTGATTCTTCAAATGTGCATTATCTTTGCATTTCTTCATCTTTTTATCATATTTTCCTGTACTTGGCTATATTTACTTGCATATACACTTTTTCATGATTTAGTAGCAAATATACACAAATATAACCAAATATGATGCACAAATCTAACAATAACGTGACTAAAAACATTTTCATTTTGAGCGTTATCAATACTTCAACACACTTAATCTTCCAACTTGTTTTTCAACACACTTAATCTTCCAACTTGTTTTTCAATTCTATCTCAACAACTAAAACACAACTTAACTCTAAAACTCAAAACATAACTTCATAAACTTAATAACTTAATAAACCAAGACAATTAAAACGGTCTAAACTCAAACTTAAACTTAAATGCAAACATTAAACTACTAAAATGCAGAAAAATTAAAGAGAAAACAAACAAAACACTAGCACAAGCTTTGTGCTTTTATTCTTCAAACTCTTGTCTTTCACCCTTCAAAATATTCGTGCCTCAAGATATCTTCATTTTGGAACTTCCCGGACAACTTTCGGTTAGTCATTTGCGTTTTAAACTTCCTTGTAAAGTTCCTTCCATCCGGACAAACTATATCAAACTTCACATGCCATTCACCATCTTCTTTCTCCTTCTTGTAAACACTAGCTCCTTCAGGTCCCCATTCCAAATTCTTCAATTGGACCGGTAAAGATCCAAGAAAATCTGTCAAATTTGTTAAACACAAAAACATTCTTAAACGGATTATAGAAAGCCTCCATCGCTAGAGCTCTTTCCATCTCATCTTCAATATCAAAGTAACTTGGGATAACCGGCCCATATTTAGGCCTCCCTTCTTCATCTCTACCTACTTCAAAACATCCCAAATGGTTTTCTTCTTCTTCTTCTTCACCATGAACTTCTTTAACAATCTTGCCTCTAGGCTTTGGGTAATATGTATGCTTCAAGATTCCATCACTAATAGTCATAGTACCTCTACCCATATCTATAATAGCTCCACAAGTTCTCAAAAATGTTCTTCCTAACAACAATGGTAACTCCTTATCCACCGGAATATTAAGCACAAGAAAATCAGCCAAGAAAGCTTGATATCCTACTTGGATTCTAACATTCTTTACTTCTCCCATCGCTTTTGCTCGTGAATTATCAGCCATAGTAAGATTATATTGGTTTGGTTGAGGATTACCAAGTCCTAATCTTTTATACAAATGATACGGCATTACATTCACACTTGCTCCCGTGTCAGCCAATGCATACATCGCATCTGTTCCATTAACTTTAATAGGTAACACAAAATTTCTTGGATCGCTCTCCTTTTTAGGCAACCCATTCTCAACTATCCTATCTCTTCCAATCTCATCAAAATTATTATCTTCTAACCTAGCCCTTGCCATCATAACTGCATCCAACTTCTTACGATAAGTTATGTAATTATTCAACACTTCAATAACCGACTTCTCCTCCATAAGCTCCTTAAACTTTGTTTCCAAATTTTCCAAAATTGCTTCTTTTTGCTCTTGGGTTAATGGTTTAACTATTTGTGGTGTTTTTGGTGGTGAATTAGATGAAGAACTCTCATTCTTAGGGGTGGAGGGTTGGGTAAGTTTGTTAAGTGGTGTTTTCTTTCTATTTGCTTTGCCCATTTTAACAATCTCTCCCTTTCCGACCTTTTCTTCTACCAAATCATCAACATCTATCCTCATCTCTCCCAATGCAAAATCAATCCTACATTTAGTCTTAACCATAAAATCTCTACCAAACACAACTTCCGGTTCATCCGCATTACCATATTCCAAAACAACAAAATCAACTTTGAACACATGACCATGAATATTAACATTCACATCTCTCACTATCTTTCTTCCATAATCTTCATAGTCAAGCCTAACAAAACCAAGCTTACCAAGCATTTCTTCCGTAATATAGTTGTCTCCATACTCCATATTAAGCTGAGCATCCCAAGCTTTAATACCTTCCACTCCACAAGGTGTAGAATACCTCATGAATGGTACATCAAACTCATTAGGTGGTGCTTGTGTAAACACAACAACTCTTTTCTCCTTAGGTGAACTAACATGACTTTCTCCAACTTCTTCTTGTCTTTCCAAATCAACCTTTGCTTCTTCCAAAATATTTCCCAAACTTTCCAATGAATCACCTGAATCTTTCAACATTTCTTCCAAATTTCTCAAGTATTCCGAAATTCCGCTTAAACTTTCCATTCTATTGAATCAATAACTATAACATAACCACAAAAACCAAAGAAATCCAAGCTATTAGCGTGAGGGTTAGTTATAATCGAAACATATCAAAATATCAAATCAAAGCAAACAAACAGCAACTTCTTACTATAAAAACTTCTAAACAACTAAAAATTAAAAAGTTCAAAAAAAAAAAAAAAAAAAAAAAAAAAAAAAAAGTACCGAGGCTGATGAAGCGAAAAGTGTACCGCTTTTAGGGGGTCATTTAAGCCCTAAATCGTATTTATTTGATCAAATACTGCCCTAAATCGTTCCTTTTGTCATTTTAGGTACTTTGGAGAAGAAATCTGGAAAAGGAAGCATTTTGGACGTTTTTGGAGCATAAAAGTGAAGAAAACGACAAAGTCTCAAATTGGTTGAAAAGTACCTTTGACGGCGTCAGGGATTGCCCTTGACGGCGTCATGGCTTGGCAAAAAAGGTGGACATGAAAAAATACACATGATAAGCTAGAGAATTTTGCATGAAAAATCTGACGGCGTCACCCTTTGAAGTGATCAAGGTCATCACGGTTTAAGCTAAAGAGGGACGGCGTCAAGCTCATTTCTGACGGCGTCAAGCTTTGATAAGCCAGAGCGGATTTTGGAGGTCTAATGAGGGACGGCGTCAGGAAGGCCATCCGGGAACCCTAAAAGCGGCGAGGTGACGGCGTCAGGATCTACAACGTGACGCCGTCAGCCCTTAAACTCTATATATAGTTTTGCAATTTTTTGTCATTAGTGTGGAACTTATTGTGTGCAACTTTGTGAGGAGAAACCCTAAAGATGAATTTCTGCCATTTTTAAGGGTTTTCATACCCTTGGATCTCCCATGTTTAATTGAAGATAAGTTATCATTTAATCAATCAATATGTCTATGTGTTGTTTGATTATATCTTGTTCTTGTCTTTTGATTAACATGCTAGGCTAGATTTATCTTGTGTTGCTTAGATCTAATGAAACCTAGCTATTGATTATTGGTTATTAGTGTGTTATTAATTGTATTGGATGATTGTTCATCGATGTTAGGCTTAAGAAAACTGGCTAACTTCCTATTCGGTAACTTGCTTGAACGTCTTAAGAAACATGAACCAATGCGTACTAAGGTTTTTATGGTTGTATTTAATGCATGAGCGAATTCTAGTGATCCCATGTTAGGAGCTTCCTAGCCGGCTCGACATATGAGTGAAGTAGGAGCTTGTAGAGTTGGGGAAGTACGTACGCCACCCCACGATTGGTATTAAGGAATACACCCGTCATCCACGCAATTAATACACACTAATCAACCGGTAAAAGATAGTTAGGGAGTAAGGAAATCTAAGTAAACACATTTCTCTCCACATAAGTTTCACAACCCTTTTCATTTTCGGTATTTTATTTTATTTGCATTTGTAGTTATTTGGGTTAGTTGACTAGCAACTAATTCCGCCCACTCCTTCAAAACCCGAGATTTTACTTGCTTTCATAAAAATATAAAAATACAAAAAGAATCTTCCCTCACCCTTAGACCTATTAAAGTAGTTTTTCATACCTAACGAACACTATTCCCTGTGGAGAACGATCAATCCCCCGTACTTACCACTACACTATACTACATCGGTCAGGTACACTGCCTGGTGGGGTTGTAAGCCTCTTGAGATCCCTCGAGAGGTAAAACCTGTTGTAAGGTCGCAAAACCACGCATCAAGTTTTTGGCGCCGTTGCCGGGGAATAGTTATTTTTTAGGTTGAATTTTTATTTTATTAGGTCTACTCACTAGATTCCTTTCTAGTGAGATTTTTATTTTTCTAGGTTTTCTTTAGTCTATCTTTTTTCTTCGTTTCTTTGTTCGTAACCATTACCATCCGACATCATGGAAGGTGGTAATATCCTTGATCCCAACAACCCACCACCACAACAACACCCACCTCCTAGAGCCCGTACCTTAGGAGACTACTCCCGTCCTAGCCACCATGGCTACCGAAACACCATTGAGCTCACTCAAGGAGCCAATGTCACACCCTTGCGATCCGACACCATCCGGTTGGTGCAAAGCGGATGCGCATTCCATGGACTTCGTTCCGAAGATCCTAATCAACATCTCAAGGACTTTCTCAAAATTGTTGATTCCATAGACCTTGATGTTGCCACTCGAGAGACGACCCGACTGCGTCTCTTTCAATTCTCTCTGCGGGACCAAGCTAGTCAATGGCTAGAACGTCTACCCGCAGGATCCATCTCCTCTTGGGATGATCTCACCACTCGCTTCCTTGCTCAGTTTTTCCCACCCGGAAGAACTACCAAGCTAAGGAATGATATCTTGATGTTCCAACAACGTCAAGGCGAAACCCTCTACGAGGCATGGACTCGATTCAAGGACTTACTCCAAAAAGTCCCTCACCATGGCATAGAACTTTGGCTCCAAGTCCAAATCTTCTATGACCATATCAATCTCTCCACGAGGCAAACCATTGGCCAATCGGCCGGTGGTAAGCTACGTGATCTAAGTGCGGAAGAATCATGGGCTCTCCTAGAAGATCTTGCTCTTTATGACAACGAAAGTTGGAGTGACCCCCGTGATTTGAATAAAACGGTCAAGGCAATATCTTTGCCTTCGAACAATTCAAGCACTTCCGACCGTAGGATCATAGAACTTGAAGACCAAGTCAAGTTTCTTATGAAATCCTACGAGGCTCCTAAACCTTCAAGCCAAGTGAACAAAATCACTTCTTCATGTGAATTATGTAGTGGTCCCCACGACACTCGTGATTGCATGGAACTCCCCGAACAAGCTTTTGCGGACTACGCATCCTCGCGTACCGACGGAGCGGGAGACAAGTGGTACACTTTCAAACCCGAGCAAAACCCTACGGTGATACATACAACCCCTCATGGAAAAATCACCCAAACCTTAGGTGGAAACAAAACCAAAACACACAACAAACCAATTCTTCCAACCCACCTAACCGTTTCCAATCAAGCGGTTCCAACTCGAACCGTACTTTCAACAACAATCCTTCCAACAATGGTAGTACCAATAACTTTGAAGGATTGATGTCTCAATTTATGGCATCTCAAGAAGCTCGTTTGGCCAAGTTTGAAGCCGATTTCAAACAAAAACAAAGCGAGATGACCAATAAGATTGACACTTTGTTGAAAGCCCTCAATGACCGAGAAATGGGAGCACTCCCTAGCAACACAGTCAAGAACCCGAAACTAAACATCAACGCCATCTCGTCGGTTACGTCTCCTAGTTCTTGTCCACAATATTATTCGGTCAATTCCATGAGCTCGTGTTTCAAACAAACCCAAATTGTAGTTGAAACACCTCCCACTCAAAACCTTGACGAAGAATTCAAGGAGCTCCACCTTGAAAGTCCGGTTATTGATGTGTTGGATGAGAAGAAGCTCAAGTTAGGCGAAAAAGGGACCGCCTTTGTTCAAAACAAGCTACCTAAGAAGTTAGATGATCCGGGCTTATTTGTTCTACCTTGCAAGATCGGTAATTCGGAGGCTTATGACACATTAGCCGATCTTGGATCAAGCCTTAACCTACTTCCGTTACCTCTCTACAACTTGGAAAACTTGAAGAGACCGAGGTAATAATAGGTTTAGCGGATGGAAGTGTTGCTTACCCGGTTGGAGTAGTCAAGGACGTGTTAGTACACATTGGAAAACTAACCATTTTAGCCGATTTCCACGTCCTTGATATGGTTAGCGACCCTACATGCCCCTTGTTGATAGGTAGAGGATTTTTGGCGACCGCTAGTGCTATGATTGATTGTAAGGAATCTAAGATAGCGGTAGGAGAAGGTGATACTTGGTCAGTCTATGATGTTAAGAAACATGCCTATGATACTAGTGGGGAACCAACACCCCATTGGTTAGAATTAAATAGGAGACCATCTAGATATGGACCTTGGATCGATAGAGACTTCATAGGACCCCAACGCCCATTTTACCTAGAAGAGGACTTCGTGAACCGAACACATACGGTAGAGCAACTCTTGGCTAGGGACACTGAATTGGATCCATTTGAAGACCCTCTAGTTTTTAGGAAGATGATTGATTTCCTAGGAGTTTTGCCAATTAACCTAGGGATGAATAAGTGGATTCGTGAGGACGATGATCATAAGTGGGATTGGGATAAACCACCCAAAGATGGAGATGGGTCATGGCATATTAAGATGACATTGTACGACCCGGATGGAGAGAAGTTTGAAAAGATATATTGTACTAAGCGGACCAATAGGAAACTTCAATCCAAGCTTAACCCTAAAGACGTCCTCGATGACGAGCTCACTTACATAGGGTAGAAGGACTTTGAGTCTAGCTACAAGACTCGTTAATAAAGAAAAGCGCTTCTTGGGAGGCAACCCAAGCTTTATTTGCTTTGTGTGTTTATTTATTTGTTTGTTTGATTTTATTTGTTTCCGTATGTGTGTTTAAATTTTTATTATTATTGATTCATGTTTAAAACTAAAATTGTGAAAATGCTTTATTTTGTTTTTAACTTCGTCTTAACTACATATAAAGGTATTTTGCAAAAGATAAGTGTAAGGGAAATCCAAATCGGTTTATTAGAACACAAATGAACATGAATCATAATAATAATAAATTAACATACATATTAGTATTTGTTTGAGTCAAATGCTTGTATCGAGTCATAGTGATGTTTTGCAGGATTTCCAGGAAGTAAGGTATAGGTTTTTCCAGAAATTTTCCGGAAACTTAACATGAGAATTCTGTCAGATTAATTCTGACGGCGTCAGGCTTTACAACCTGACGGCGTCAGGTTTTAATCTTCTGAAATTTTTGAAAGTTTTGTTTTCATAAAAAGTTTTTATTAAATCTATAACTTATAATCTCCAGGAATCTGCAAAATTATCATTCCACAAGCATTATATCCTTATATATAGAATTTATCCCGCCGATGTTATGCAGGTTTTCGTGTTTGTTTTCTCAGGTTTAACAGGTTATTTTGGACAAGGAAATGTATGTGGAATCAAGCTTATGGCGATGCATTAGTCGTAAAGCTTCTACATTCTCTTGGAAGAAGATCTAACCATGTGGCCACATTATCCACCGAGCGAATCAGGGGAGTATTTGATTTCATTCTTTTACCTTTTCACTTTTACATCTTGTTATTTTAACATTGGGGACAATGTTCATCTTAAGTGTAAGGGGGGGGGGGGGTGGGGTAAAATACGATACTTTAGAGAATACAATTGCGCTTGAGTTTTTGTTTGTTTAATGGTAGATGTGCAATAAAACTGAGAGAAATACCTGTTAGGGCAATTTTAGTGCCAAATTTAAAATTTTTTACAACATATAGGAGTGAAACTTTGATCCTAATGAGCGTCTCATTGATAGGAAGTTATATGACTAGCACAAAAAAAAAAAAAAAAAAAAAAAAACCGTACCACTAAAAAATTTTCCACCCCCAAATATGTGAGGTTCGCCCCTAGAATTGGTAGGAAAAGCATTTATGCTATGATGTGTGTACCGGTAGCACTTAGATTCTAGAACTTGCGTTAGGACCATTCCGAGGCCACAAGTGAGACTACATTCGTGTAGTTAGATTTACTACATGATAAGAGGCATTAGGATTAACCCATTGTTTCACACCTGTGTTTTTGTTATAATTACATTGGCTACATTGGTCAAGTAATTCTCCCACACCCTTTGCGTTGTACTCGTTTTTAGTACACGATACCCCTAGTACACCCCTCAGAGCCTATCTTTTCGTTTCGACCTTTAAGCATTTTACTTAAAGGAAGAATTTGTTTACACCCCACTAAAATGTACACCCAAATCGCCTTAGCCCACCTTGTATGCACTCATTTTTAGTGCATTATTGTTACAACATTTGTTTAAACCCTTAGTTAATTATCTAATTGATTACATGGTTGCTAAGTCGAGTCATATCCTTGTACATATTGTTTTGGGACGATTGGGACTCATGGGTAAAGTACTAGTGTAATGGAGTAATGGGGAAGAACATCATTTATTACCCCCATATGTGCTAAATATTTTAAAAGTACTCCAAGTGTTTTGATTATCTTAATTCGAGTCATTAGAATAGTTATTTGTAAAGTTATGTAAAAGTTCAAGTGTAAGGGGAATGCAACGCACCTATGATGTATTATTTTGGATGGTAGGGCAAGAGTGTATGAAAAAAAAAAAAAAAAAAAAAATCAAGAAAAATAAAAAAAAAAAAAAATGAGAAAAAGAAAATAGAAAAAACATACGGACTACCATCCCGTTTCATTTTATGTTTGTCTTATGTTTTTGTTATTTTGTTTTTAGCTTAAGTCGAGTCTAGTCTTGGCTTAGCAACGCCATATTGTACATGTAATTGATCAAGATCTTTAACTCGCCACCAGTAAAATATCCCTTATCCAACAAAACCGTGTTTATCATATCCCTACACCTCACGTTATAACCCATTTAAAAGCCCTCTTTGATAGTTTATCTTAGGTGCTTACGCCTAGTGGAGGAGGTTTTCGATCCTTTTCCAAGCCTATGGTAATCTATTTGCTATGACAGGTAGTGAGAGATATTATCCGTTTTCATTTATGAGATTTATTTCGATGACACCTGAGAGATGTGAGTATCTAAACACTACTTGTGAGGTGCTAGTTTGTAATCTCCGTGCTTATTATGATTAAAGTGGAACGACTGTTTGTTGTAATTACTTTTATATAAGCATTAAATGACCCCTAACTTGTATTTTGACTAGAATAAAAGCGCAATTGCTTGAGGACAAGCAAATCTCAAGTGTAAGGGTATTTGATGAAGCGAAAAGTGTACCGCTTTTAGGGGGTCATTTAAGCCCTAAATCGTATTTATTTGATCAAATATTGCCCTAAATCGTTCCTTTTGTCATTTTAGGTACTTTGGAGAAGAAATCTGGAAAAGGAAGCATTTTGGACGTTTTTGGAGCATAAAAGTGAAGAAAACGACAAAGTCTCAAAATCGGCTGAAAAGTACCTTTGACGGCGTCAGGGATTGCCCTTGACGGCGTCATGGCTTGGCAAAAAAGGTGGACATGAAAAAATACACATGATAAGCCAGAGAATTTTGCATGAAAAATCTGACGGCGTCACCCTTTGAAGTGATCAAGGTCGTCACGGTTTAAGCTAAAGAGGGACGGCGTCAAGCTTTGATAAGCCAGAGCGGATTTTGGAGGTCTAAAGAGGGACGGCGTCAGGTAGGCCATCCGGGAACCCTAAAAGCGGCGAGGTGACGGCGTCAGGATCTACAACGTGACGCCGTCAGCCCTTAAACTCTATATATAGTTTTGCAATTTTTTGTCATTAGTGTGGAACTTATTGTGTGCAACTTTGTGAGGAGAAACCCTAAAGACGAATTTCTGCCATTTTTAAGGGTTTTCATACCCTTGGATCTCCCATGTTTAATTGAAGATAAGTTATCATTTAATCAATCAATATGTCTATGTGTTGTTTGATTATATCTTGTTCTTGTCTTTTGATTAACATGCTAGGCTAGATTTATCTTGTGTTGCTTAGATCTAATGAAACCTAGCTATTGATTATTGGTTATTAGTGTGTTATTAATTGTATTGGATGATTGTTCATCGATGTTAGGCTTAAGAAAACTGGCTAACTTCCTATTCGGTAACTTGCTTGAACGTCTTAAGAAACATGAACCAATGCATACTAAGGTTTTTATGGTTGTATTTAATGCATGAGCGAATTCTAGTGATCCCATGTTAGGAGCTTCCTAGCCGGCTCGACATAGGAGTGAAGTAGGAGCTTGTAGAGTTGGGGAAGTACGTACGCCACCCCACGATTGGTATTAAGGAATACACCCGTCATCCACGCAATTAATACACACTAATCAACCGGTAAAAGATAGTTAGGGAGTAAGGAAATCTAAGTAAACACATTTCTCTCCACATAAGTTTCACAACCCTTTTCATTTTCGGTATTTTATTTTATTTGCATTTGTAGTTATTTGGGTTAGTTGACTAGCAACTAATTCCGCCCACTCCTTCAAAACCCGAGATTTTACTTGCTTTCATAAAAATATGAAAATACAAAAAGAATCTTCCCTCACCCTTAGACCTATTAAAGTAGTTTTTCATACCTAACGAACACTATTCCTTGTGGAGAACGATCAATCCCCCGTACTTAGCACTACACTATACTACATCGGTCAGGTACACTGCCTGGTAGGGTTGTAAGCCTCTTGAGATCCCTCGAGAGGTAAAACCTGTTGTAAGGTCGCAAAATCACGCATCAAGTTTTTCCATCCGATCGGATGGTTGAATCGTTAAAACTCAAGATTGCCCAACCGAATCGGATGCGGGCGGCATCCGATCGGTTAGATCGAATTTCCTCTTTTTTTTTTTTTTTTTTTTTTTTTTTTTTTTTTTAATATTTATAAGACGAAATTAAAACCTTAATAAACAAAATAAAATAAAAATAAAAATTAAACTAACTAATAAATATGACAATTAACACATAATTAATAATTAATAACCATTAATCTTAACAATTTACTCTTAACTTAATAATCTTTAAACTACTTAACTAACATAATTAATTAAAACCTCTTAAGCTACCAATCATTAAGGCTAAAATTAACTCTATTAATTAAAAACATTAAAAACATTAAAGGCATGTAAAAAAAACTACTCTAATTACATTATATTTAATTTACTTATTTACTCTAACACTTAAACACATTAACCTTAACATTAAATAAACATAATAACTGAAAATTAACAATAAAATCTAAAAACAAAAAAACTTTACCGTGGCCACCAACCGATCGGATGGAAATCCATCCAGTCCGGTTGGCTCCGAAACAAAACTT
The DNA here is from genome assembly GCA_021014915.2 of Artemisia tridentata subsp. tridentata. Lineage (NCBI taxonomy): Eukaryota > Viridiplantae > Streptophyta > Magnoliopsida > Asterales > Asteraceae > Artemisia > Artemisia tridentata. Next base: position 72,550,831 of record CP139505.1, read on the forward strand.
TTTTTTTTTTTTTTTTTTTTTTTTTTTTTTTTTTTTCAAAACTTACAAACTAGCAAACCAAACTACCAAGTAATTTAGACAATTCCCCGGCTGCGGCGCCAAAAACTTGATGTGTCGTGTGTAGTGCAAGTTTTAAATTTTTATAAAATCAATTTATCCGATTCTTTAATCAACACATACGAGCAAGTATACTCGTCCGTAGTAGTAAAGGTGGGTAAGTTGAGATCGTCCCAAGGGAATTGTGGTTTGGGTTTGCAAAATAAGTTTTGTCAAAAAAGATTGTCAATCCTTTTTGGTGTAAATGCTAAGGTAAACAAAAATCAATCAATCAAAAACAAATATACTTGTGTGTAGTTCCATGATAATTGTATAGAGTAATCTAACAAGTTGGGTGTGACTTGTAATGATGCACAACTTAAAATTGAGTGATTCACAATCAATGGTTTTTATCATGAGAAATCATCTTTAAGAATTCAATCTCCTAGTTAATTCCTTTCGGCCTTTGTTAACTAGTGCGATAATTCTATTAGACTCTTTGTTGTTTGAAAAGCATTTCTTATTTTAAGAATTCCCACGAATCCTTTCGGCCTTTTTCTCGTGATGAAATCGTTTCCAAATCCATTTTAATGAGTTAATATGATGCTTGTCACACACCATAATCCATACTAATTCGTGCACTAACTTTTTGGCATAAAAACATAAAGAAAATCCTTTCGGCCTTTGTTAATCTTTAAAACTGTTTTTACCAACTAATTAAGCAAGATTAGATTTTATTTCAACAAACTCATAAAACAAGATATGATTTCATGCATCACTATGAAATAAGAATACTCCAACACTTATCACATCATACACACAAGTATAACCAAAATCACTCCATAATAATCATATTCAAAGACAAGTAATCAACCATACTTTCATTCATCTTAAAGTAAAAGTAGTTCATAATAACTCAAACAAGAAATAACTATTTGTGAAATTACAAGAACTAGAATTGTGGAACTATAGCAACCACTCTCCTCCAATCGCCTATGATCACACGTAAACAACTCCACACTTGGACACAACTCTTGAGACTTGAACTCAAGATTCCCTGGACGTTTTCACAGCAACTACAAGCTTTCGGGCAATGATAATAAGTTTAGCAAGACTTGGTGTAAGCCTTACTAGGTTTTTGGGTTGTCACACATTGTAAATTAGCTAAGGGTCCTTTAAATAAGTGAAGGAACCCTTATCCCTCAAGCAAAAACGTCTCAAATCAGTTACTAGCCGAGAAATGATAAGCCACCATGATTATGGGGCTTAAATTCGTCATTAAATGCATTTTTTGTAACTTCAGCTTCCTCCAACCGATCGGTATTGAGGTCCATCCGATCGGTTGAAGCTCTCGGTAAATCTAAGTTTCCGCATCCGAATCGAATGCGGGCACCATCCGATCGGATGGGCCATTCTGCCATGCAAATATTATTTTTCTTCTTCTTTTTCTCGTTACGTGCTTGATCCTTTGTTGTGCCACTAATTCCCTCCATAGAACTTGATCTTTTCTTGATATGTAAGCATAGAAATCTTTGACTTTATCAAATCCTTGAATTCTTGTGTGGCTTCTTTCTCGTTATTCTTCAAATGTGCATAATCTCTTCATTTCTTCATCTTTTTATCATCTTTTCCTGTACTTGGCTATATTTACTTGCATATACACTTTTTCATGATTTAGTAACAAATATACACAAATATAACCAAATATGATGCATAAATCTAACAATAACGTGACTAAAAACATGTTCATTTTGAGCGTTATCAATGTTGAACCTTAGGGCAGAAACCGGGTTCAATTCATATGCTACTGGATGTTACTACGGTTACACCGGTATTGAAGACAAGCCATCATGGACCCAGTGACGCACCTTCTAGCCACTCCAGTATCTCTCAAAAGATACTTGTTTCATTTTTCACGGAGAACCTTGCTTAATCTATCGACCTTCCACTCTGAAATGTGTTAATATTGAAAAGGACGTAATCTGCTCCATGCCTTCGACGACTTAAATCAAATCGCACTTAATCGAGTCTAGAGCCATGAGATTCAACAAAAGATCTCTTAACACTTAACATATCTACACTGGTTGTTCAACATTAAGAACACCAGTTGTAAATTATAGAGTCCTACGCAGATCCTAGCAATCTGCCAGAACATTTAAGAGAGAATTCACAATTGTGATTCTCAATGATTGAATGGAAATTCCTGCTAGGGTCAACATCAAACAGCCCTGACAGCCGGTCACTTCGGTAATCCCTTGAGGGTTACGCTTAGTGTTCATGGTGGTTTCAAACGGTCTATAGTCGTGGAGTAATACTTCGGTATACTTCAGCGGCTCACCTGAATCGTTGATATACTTCGGTATATCTGTGTAATCCCTCTTGGGGGTATCCAGTTCAGGAAAAGCCTTGGCATGGATTAGAGAAAGTTTTCACACTATGTTGTTAATGATATCGAAGTCCAAACCTGTAAGTGCTGGATACTTTATTGCTAATTGTTTTCATGCAGGTACTTATGGAGACCAGGAGTTCCATTACCACCATTACCATCATCAACATTGTTAGGAAATTAAGCTTTAGCAGTTAAGACTGTTGAAGATAGCAGTTAAGACTGTTGAAGATGGAAGTTAAGACTGCTGAAGAGTTTTGAAGACATAAGCAGTTAGGACTGCTGAGTGAAGAAGTTAGTACGGTTTATGATTATGATTTATGTATAGATAATTATGGAAAAGATATTGTGTATATCTTATACGTTTTAGTTGATAGTTATCTTGTAAAGGAATCCTTGGTCTATAAAAGGATTGCCTAGGTTAAGGTTTAGATATACGATAACAGAGATACACATATACGTATTGTTTAGTTAAGATTCAAGGTTGTAAACCCTAGTGATAGGAGATCACTCGTATTATTATTCTAATAATATTGAATCGTTGAAGTTCTTTATTCTGTGTTCATTCATTGTTTCATTCAAATCATACAAAGCATAAACACATAAAGTCTTCTAAGTGCTAGCTAGTAAATTCCGCGTGCTAGACTATGTATAATTCTTAGTATCACATCTAACACAAGGAGTGTGTGTAGATCCGGTCAAACATTACATTAGTTTCCACATGCTCATACAAACATCACAAAGAACGTTCTCACTATGATCAAAGCAAAGCAAAGCAAAGTTCAGAGAAAGATTCTACGTCACAAAGAAGAATCTACAAAGTTAAAAGACAAAGATCAAAGCTATGAAATGAGAACTTTACAAGTATGAAGAATCAAAGTCAGAAGATGTATGAGCATGTTGAAGAAAGATGTAAAGACAATAGAGTTAAAGACATTGATGAAGGCAAGGCGAACCAACATAAGATCACAACAACAAGAACAAAGGACAAATAAGCAAAGACGTCAAAAGCAGAAAAAGTTAAAGATCAAGTCAATGAAAATAAAGATGTCAGACGACCTAAGTATTGAAATGACCAACCCTTAGGGGGAGATTTTTGGGATTACTTGTAATCATTAAAAAAAGAATAACTAGTAAGGAGCTAGAGAGAATACAAAGCAACATTACACAGCCAGTTACAAGTTCAAATAGAAATACCTATAGAATTTAACGATAATCAATGTTGGGATTACGTGTAATCATTATAAAGTGTCGGTCATTTAGTATATGTATTAGGTCGTAAACTATAAGGCTTGTATGTTAGTTACAAGGCCCGCTCATGAAGCAAGCCCATGAGCGGCCCATTTAGTGATACTAGGGCAACACCCCTTATCTTGTAAACACTATAAATACCCCCTCCCTTGAAGGGAGAGGGTGTTGGTTCTTGGTTATTTTATTTTCATTTCTCTTATACAAGTTCCATACCACTCTCTCCCTCTACTTACTTTCTCTCTCTAGAATATATGTCTTGTGTGATTAATATGCTGACCTAACAACCAACTATCTCACAATACATATAGTTATATACATCACAAATTATCTCACATGTCCTAAGAAGGCTTGAACCTGATTTGTCGTTTTAAGTATATTTATATTTTCCAAAGAAAATACAACGGATGTATTTCCCCGGGTCGTAGTCCCAACGAAGGTTGAAGTCGGGTCGTCGTTGGCGGTGTCGAAAAGTGTAGTGAAAATGGTGAATAAAAGTGATATTTTGGGGTTTTATACTAAAAACAATGAAATAATAAACAAAAACGAGTACTCAAGCTAAGAGTACAAGCAATCAAAGCACACTAAATCTAAAATGCAAATTATACTTAAAAACAAATGTTACGATTTCTAAAAGCACAGTTTAGTGCAGTTGAAAATTAGGGCAAAAACAAATGAGTGAACAGCCCACTTTGAACTAATCTAAAAGCTTGGAAAAAGCTAATTGGGGGAAACCAAAAGCTGGTCCTTAAAGCTTATACTAAAAGCTACTTGCAAACTAAAAATGCCCAAATTTCACAATCAATTGCTTATTCTATTAAGATAAAAAACAGATGCACATGGGAACTCAAACTGTTTGCAGGCATGAACAGTCCTAGTGGGGCTTATTGCAGACTGAATATAAGCTAGTAAATAAGCTACTAGGTGAAAATTAATCTTAGAATCTTAAAGCTAGTACTACTAACTACTAGCAAACCAAATTTCAAGCAATGAGAACAAGTGAATGAGCAGATTCAGCCCAAGTAAAAAGCTGAGAAGAGCAGACTGATGGTGCAGGTCTGCACCTAAGGTCTGATGCAGCAGTTTAGGGAATTGGACCTTAAAACCTTTCAAAACTCAATGAACTAGTACCAAAGCTTGGAATCTCACTTTAACCACTAATAGGAACTCAACAATGCCAAAAATGATAGCCTTAATAAGCTCAGCTAATGCAGAGCTTATAAAGGCAGTATGAGATCCTAAATTAGCACTAATCAACTCAAAACCTAAAAATGCATCAAATCCACTTAAGTCCTAATTAAAACAGCTCAACTAGCCTTCAATAAGCTCAATCAAATTTCACCTATGTGTCAATGAACAGTACAATCCCTCAAATACTCAGCAACCACTTATACCAAACACTCCTAATGAAACTGATTTTGAGCTGTTACACTAGAAACCACCAAATAAAGCCATGAATCTATTTAACTACTGATTACCTAACTTACCTATGAACTAATGAACAACTTTTATTTAGGAAATAAGCACTTAACAAGCTATAGGCTACTTCTACTATTTTTGGCTTTTTATGATGTTTTAGATCAAAATTATAATCTAACCTAACAACTACTGATCAATTAGCACAATATCACTAAATAAGCTATCAATATTCAGAAAAAGAACTATAGTAACAGAAATAAGCAGTTACACATTTATAAGCTAGGATTGTAAATCAAGTGAAGCTTACAAGTAGGGCTTATGATGAAACAGATCTGGACCATTCACAACTAATACCCAGGCTTATCTCATAAGCCAAAAATAACCCAAATAAGCTCTTCATGGTCAGCTTATTCTTCACAGCTTATTGGAACAGTAGAGTTGACTTATGTTGACTTTTTGAACTTTTTGAGATTGAAAAAGATTTAACCTTATCTATCACTCACAATAAGCTAGAGAGCTTAGATGAGCTTAATCTAAATGTAAATAGCTTATTGAAAGCTGATTTTACAATATTTTTGTATTTTTGAATATTTTTTCTATTTTTTTGGATTTTTGAAATAACTTGAACAATAATGAAAATGAAAGTTTAAATAAGCTAAATAGGTTTATTATAAGCTACTGAAACAGTTGATAAGCTAAATAAACAACTTTAAAGAAGATTTTAGCGATTAAGCAAAAGAGCAAAACTAATATTTCATTAAAGAAAACTTGATTACACTATTTTAAAACATGAGAATAGAAAACAAAATAACAGCATAACACTAATCTAAAACTACTTTACACCTACTCCTAATCCTAACGACTAACACCTTTTTCTATGAGGAGACGAGGGCTATTTATAGCTGAGCTTGGGTGTTGATTAGGGTTTGAGAAGCTCTTAGACATCTAATCACAGCCCTTGATCATCCATCTTTTCATCAATCATCAGCACAGCCCTTGGATCCTTTTGCTAGCTAAAATCCACCAATCAGAGGGCAGGAAGCACACGGATTGCTGACATGTCATTCCTGACATGTCAAACCTTCTAGAAATGTGTGTTAAGTACCATTCGTACCCTTAATTGCTGTCAATTTGGGACGGGGTAATTTAGCGTTCTTGGTAATTTTGGGGAAAAAGGATAAAAGGGCGGGGTAAAAGAAAAGCGGGAATTGAGTTTTTATTGTTTATTGATGTGTTGACTGGTTGGGTGGGTTTATTTGTTGACCAGGTTGGATAAGGGAGTGGGCTGGGGAATTTATTCGTTGGGCTTGGAGTATCTTGGGCTGGTGGGTTTATGGATGGGAAGTGGGTTGTGTTATTTATGGGATATTTCAATTATGGATCCGGTTTTGTTATGGTATGTTTTTAGGAGTTAGTAAATTTGATAAGGACCAAAAGTGTAAAATCTGAAATTCCAGGGACCATTTTTGCCACTTTTCCAAAATAAATCCAAGGGCCATTCTTGTAATATTTTGATTCTTCAAGGATTTTTGGTGACTTTTTGAGAATAAATTTTGATCATTTGCTTCCCCGGCTTCGGCTTTTGACCTTTTCCAAATCTCGTGCTCGTTTGCTTGATTTGTGCTTGATTTTTGTCCATATTTCATGATATCCATACCTGCATATAAACAAACACAAAAACACAATATCTTTGGTATTTTGGTTAGTTTTTGGTTGTTTTGGTCTTAATTTGGTCAAGAAAAGGTATGTGTTTAAGCACATACCAAAATCTCCCAGATTAAGATATTGAAGTGTCCTCACGCAATGTTATAAAAACATGTTTTTGAAACTAAAAATTTCCAATCTCTTTTCACTAACTTTGAAAAGTAGCAAAATTTTCAAAAGAGATTAAAAAATCTTTAAGTTCTAAAAACTCCCCGATTTTCCATTTTATTCTAGTTTTTCTCATAATCTTGTGACGGTTTTGTTGACAATCATTATCTATCAATAATTTTTAGGGTCAACGAGTAGGAAACACGATTCATAAAGAAATGACCATATGGATAAAATTGGCCGTCCCTGATTTTTCACGAGTCCTCATACTAAGCTTAAAAACGAAATCATTGTCTATTTACAAGTTAGATGCCAATACTACCCATGGAAGTTACTTGTGTAACTACCTCTTGCTCCCATTTTCCTAATTTCCCTCTATTTATTTTATTTTTGGTGAGAAATGAATTGCTTCATATTTTCTCGTTTCGATAGGTTTTTTAGTCTGATAAAGATACTAAATTAAGACGCTAAGTAGTTTTTAATCTTCTCTCGAGAACCGTTACTTTGAAAATGAGGTCCACATCAAGGTTTTTATTTATATTTTGCATTTTTCTATTTTTCATTCATCACCATTTTTTTTTCATCATTTTTTTTGACTAACTTTTCACTTGCGTACCCTAAACGACGGAGCTTCACGGTTTAGTTCCAAGACCTTACACCTTCCGGAATAAAGGATCCAAGGGCCGTTACAACGGAGTGTTCCAAGACTCTAGACATTCCTGAAATGAGGATCCAAGGTGGTTAGACCAAGACCTAAACGCCTTCCGAAAATAAGGATCCAAGGCCCGATCCCGAATCCGCAGCTTAGAGCACTTAACTTATTATTATTAAATGTATTTATTAAGTAACCTTGATGTGTACCCAATTTTTAAAGCAAGGATTCTTTTAAGAAGACCAAGAACTAATCATCGGCAAAACCTAACATCTTTAATTATTCTTACATTTATATATGGTGAAACAATTTTGTGGGAGCAAAAGGCCACAAGTAACTTCGATGAGCTCTAAAGAGAACCAACTACTCCACGCTTAGCATCTAACTTCTAAATAAACTCTATCATTTCTCGTTCTTCGCAAATTTAAAATCTTAAATAATAAGATCCGCGAATGCTTAGCCGTATGGTTAAGGAGACAAGCTAGGGCTCAACACATCCGATCAAGTCAGAATTTTATTCATACTCTCACCAGCAGAAAGTCAACAAAATGTCAAAAATTTATTATATTTTTGCACAAAATTTTTCAATTTTTCTCATTTTTTTGGATTTTTTTCAATTTTTTGGAGGAAAAACGGGGTTGCATGAGTAAACGGCAAAAAATGCAAGGCACAAATCAAATCGAAAGATTACCCCCCCCCCCCAGACTAAAACGAGACATTGTCCTCAAGTTCTTAAAGGTAAAGGTTCTCCTACATAAATCTAAGGCCGTTTATTAATTATGCCAAAGACAAACGTAAAACGATAAGATTAAGGATATCGGATGAGCAACGAATGATGAAACTTGAGTGGAGAAAAGACAAAACCACGAGCACGAGAGTCTTCATAATTCGGGCAAATCCTGGACACATCACAGAAAACCACGAAACACAAGATATGGAAGAGGTAGCCCTCCTCACGACACATATTAGAAAAAAGATAGCATGATAAGCATGGGGTGCCTCCTACGAAGCGCTTGTTTTTTATTCGAGTCGTATAGCTTAGACTCGCCCCGAATTTATTTGTTCTTGGGGGAGCATGTGGAAAAGATAATCGCCATCGGACTTTCGTTCAAGATATTTGGATAAACATTAAGACATATGAAAGTTCCACCCCGATGAGACAACCACGGTATTAAGAAAGAGTAACCATAAATGATGATACCGGGGTCAAAGATAGTATCCTCACTCCCGATGGAGTGAAGAAGAGGAGAAATCACATTATATGTGATGAAAGGAATAAAGATTTTTATAACAATTGATATCAAATCTTCATCATCAGAATCAATTTTATCATTAAAGCTCTTGGGATAATTTGCAACAAAAGTCTTGGGAGGGAGGGTTGGGATGATATCATCAACAAGCACATTCTTATGATTAAGTATACCTCCCCCCAGACTAGAATCTTCCTCAAGATCAAAATAGAAATGATTGTATTCCGGAGGAGATATAAAGAGAGAGAGTTCACCGGAGAACTCTACATGATAAAGATCATTCTTATCAAAAAGAAATGAATCATACTCGGGAAGAGAGAGATAAGCATGAGAAGTGTGACTGCCACTACTCCTCTCTTCCGAATGATCAATATCAAAGCAAAAAGCTGCATAAGCCGGAAGAAGATAATCGGGATGAGAAGTGGGACTGCCACTACTCTCTTCTTCGGCATCAAATAGAAAACTCTCATATTCGGGAAAAGCAACCTTGAGCTCGAGCTCCAAAGGATCTGACGGCTTTTCTTGAAAAATAACTTCATTAACTTCCTCCGGGGGAAGGGAAAATGACGGTTCATCAAATATCTCCTTTTTTGATAACGGAGCATCTCCCCCCGGATCACAATCATCATCAACAATTTCCGGCGAAATTGGATCATCAAGCTCTTCCAAAGAGATATCACTTCCCTCAGGTGGAGGAGAAGGATGGGAAGAGTCGAAAATGACGAGTTCTGAAGACGGAGTGGGATTGCCACTCGGAGGAGTAATCGACGTCTGAACTTTTAATACTTCTGAAGGTTCATCCTCATCACTCTCATCAGAGTCTGAATAGTAAAAGGTGTGAGGATGACCTGGTCCTTGTTGATATTGACAATTTGGAATAGTGTTATTGTCAAGGACCTCAACTCGTGCACTCATAGCGGAAATTTTCTTTGAATAATGATCACTCATCACAGTGATAGAGTCATACTGAATTTCAGCATCCCACTGATAATGATGATGTGTCATATTCTCAATCAAATCATATTCTTCTTGAGGGGTTTTCCGCATGAGATTCCCACCGGCTGCCAACATAATTTTGTTTTGATCAATCGGAGTTATACCATGATAAAAGGTTAGGATTTGATCAAGAAGCAAAATTTTATGATCTGGACATTTTCGCATTAACGATTTGAATCTCTCCCAAGCTTCAAATACTGATTCCTTGGGCAATTGCTGGAAATTTCGGATGTCTTTCCTTAGCTGTACCGTTTTAGAATATGGAAAGTATTTTGAAAGAAACTTGAGGAACATCTCTTCCCAAGTATGAATTGAGTGGGTTTTAAGAGTATAAAACCACGACTCAGCTTTGTGGGATAAAGAGAATTGAAAGAGATTCAAACGGATGTTATCTTGGGAAACTCCTTTTTGTTTTATGGATTGAGTGATGGATAGAAATTTGTTTAAGTGTTCGTTTGCATCCTCATCTCGAAATCCATGAAATTGGCAATTTTGCCGGATCAGTCGAACCATATGATTTTTCAATTTAAAATTGGTTCCCGGAAATGATGTAAGAGTGATCGGTCCTCCTCTACCAATCAGGGTTGGACGATAGAAATCCTCCATGGTCCGAGGATCATGGGGATGAGATGGGAAAGAATCGAACATGGTGGAGAATTAAACAAAATGAGGGATAAGAAGATAAGAATTAAACGGTTAAGAGGATAAGAAGATAAGAATTAAACGGATAAGAGGATTAAGAAGAATATTTTTGGATTTTTTAATTTTAGAAACATTGAAAATCTCAAAAGAAAAAGGAAAAAAAAAATTTGAAAAGAAAATCTTTTTGCGTTTTTTGAAAATTTTAGTTAGAAGGAAAATATTTTTGGTTTTTTATATATAAGGAAAAATTAATCACAATATTTTTGGTATCGATCCCTCAATCGATATTCGTTTCTTTTACGACTACTCGCAGAGTGGCGGAAGAGAAGAATGGATCTCTTTTCGGTCTGCAATTTAATGTCAATACCTCCTTAAACCCCTTTTATAGGTTGTAGTCGAAAAATAATCCGAACACAATTGATTTCTCGATTGTTTTGTTGTTATTTCGGAATGGTTTACAATACTTTCAATAAAGTGAGGTTATATTATTTTTGTATTTTTGAAAACACTTTAGACAAAGTGTTTTATTTATTTTCTTTTTGTGTTTTTTTTTTTTCATTTTATAAAAACAAAGAACTTCCGATGAAGGGTCTTCAAAACACGATTTAACGAACGAAATAAACAAACTCTTCTCAAGCATTCCCTGGCAGCGGCGCCATTAATTTCATTTGTCGTTTTAAGTATATTTATATTTTCAAAAGAAAATACAACGGATGTATTTCCCCGGGTCGTAGTCCCAACGAAGGTTAAAGTCGAGTCGTCGTTTGCGATGTCGAAAAGTGTAGTGAAAATGGTGAATAAAAGTGATATTTTGGGCTTTTATACTAAAAAAAATGAAATAATAAACAAAAACGAGTACTCAAGCTAAGAGTACAAGCAATCAAAGCACACGAAATCTAAAAAGCAAAATATACTTAAAAATGAACGTTACGATTTCTAAAAACGCAGTTTAGTGCAGTTGACAATTAGGGCAAAAACAAATGAGTGAACAGCCCACTTTGAACTAATCTAAAAGCTTGGCAAAAGCTAATTGGGGGAAACCAAAAGCTGATCCTTAAAGCTTATACTAAAAGCTACTTGCAAACTAAAAATGCCCAAATTTCACAATCAATTGCTTATTCAATTAAGATAAAAAACAGATGCACATGGGAACTCAAACTGTTTGCAGGCATGAACAGTCCTAGTGGGGCTTATTGCAGACTGAATATAAGCTAGTAAATAAGCTACTAGGTGAAAATTAATCTTAGAATCTTAAAGCTAGTACTACTAACTACTAGCAAACCAAATTTCAAGCAATGAGAACAAGTGAATGAGCAGATTCAGCCCAAGTAAAAAGCTGAGAAGAGCAGACTGATGGTGCAGGTCTGCACCTGAGGTCTGATGCAGCAGTTTAGGGAATTGGACCTTAAAACCTTTCAAAACTCAATGAACTAGTACCAAAGCTTGGAATCTCACTTTAACCACTAATAGGAACTCAACAATGCCAAAAATGATAGCCTTAATAAGCTCAGCTAATGCAGAGCTTATAAAGGCAGTATGAGATCCTAAATTAGCACTAATTAACTCAAAACCTAAAAATGCATCAAATCCACTTAAGTCCTAATTAAAACAGCTCAACTAGCCTTCAATAAGCTCAATCAAATTTCACCTATGTGTCAATGAACAGTACAATCCCTCAAATACTCAGCAACCACTTATACCAAACACTCCTAATGAAACTGATTTTGAGCTGTTACACTAGAAACCACCAAATAAAGCCATGAATCTATTTAACTACTGATTACCTAACTTACCTATGAACTAATGAACAACTTTTATTTAGGAAATAAGCACTTAACAAGCTATAGGCTACTTCTACTATTTTTGGCTTTTTATGATGTTTTAGATCAAAATTATAATCTAACCTAACAACTACTGATCAATTAGCACAATATCACTAAATAAGCTATCAATATTCAGAAAAAGAACTATAGTAACAGAAATAAGCAGTTACACATTTATAAGCTAGAATTGTAAATCAAGTGAAGCTTACAAGTAGGGCTTATGATGAAACAGATCTGGACCATTCACAACTAATACCCAGGCTTATCTCATAAGCCAAAAATAACCCAAATAAGCTCTTCCTGGTCAGCTTATTCTTCACAGCTTATTGGAACAGTAGAGTTGACTTATGTTGACTTTTTGAACTTTTTGAGATTGAAAAAGATTTAACCTTATCTATCACTCACAATAAGCTAGAGAGCTTAGATGAGCTTAATCTAAATGTAAATAGCTTATTGAAAGCTGATTTTACAATATTTTTGTATTTTTGAATATTTTTTCTATTTTTTTGGATTTTTGAAATAACTTGAACAATAATGAAAATGAAAGTTTAAATAAGCTAAATAGGTTTATTATAAGCTACTGAAACAGTTGATAAGCTAAATAAACAACTTAAAAGAAGATTTTAGTGATTAAGCAAAAGAGCAAAACTAATATTTCATTAAAGAAAACTTGATTACACTATTTTAAAACATGAGAATAGAAAACAAAATAACAGCATAACACTAATCTAAAACTACTTTACACCTACTCCTAATCCTAATGACTAACACCTTTTTCTGTGAGGAGACGAGGGCTATTTATAGCTGAGCTTGGGTGTTGATTAGGGTTTGAGAAGCTCCTAGACGTCTAATCACAGCCCTTGATCATCCATCTTGTCATCAATCATCAGCACAGCCCTTGGATCCTTTTGCCAGCTAAAATCCACCAATCAGAGGGCAGGAAGCACACGGATTGCTGACATGTCATTCCTGACATGTCAGACCTTCTAGAAATGTGTGTTAAGTACCATTCGTACCCTTAATTGCTGTCAATTTGGGACGGGGTAATTTAGGGTTCTTGGTAGTTTTGGGGAAGAAGGATAAAAGGGCGGGGTAAAAGAAAAGCGGGAATTGAGTTTTTATTGTTTATTGATGTGTTGACTGTTTGGGTGGGTTTATTTGTTGACCGGGTTGGATAAGGGAGTGGGCTGGGGAATTTATTCGTTGGGCTTGGAGTATCTTGGGCTGGTGGGTTTATGGATGGGAAGTGGGTTGTGTTATTTATGGGATATTTCAATTATGGATCCGGTTTTGTTAAGGTGTGTTTTTAGGAGTTAGTAAATTTGATAAGGACCAAAAGTGTAAAATCTGAAATTCCAGGGACCATTTATGCCACTTTTCCAAAATAAATACATGGGCCATTCTTGTAATATTTTGATTCTTCAAGGATTTTTGGTGACTTTTTGAGAATAAATTTTGATCATTTGCTTCCCCGGCTTCGGCTTTTGACCTTTTCCAAATCTCGTGCTCGTTTGCTTGATATTTGCTTTATTTTTGTCCATATTTCATGATATCCGTACCTGCATATAAACAAACACAAAAACACAATATCTTTGGTATTTTGGTTAGTTTTTAGTTGTTTTGGTCTTAATTTGGTCAAGAAAATGTATGTGTTTAAGCACATACCATAACCCATAACCATTTGATTGGAGAACTTCTCACATAACAAGCGGTCAATCCCTTTGGTTTATTCGACACAGATTGTGTCCGGAGGAAGATCCCGTCTTTAAAGAAAATGAAACATTAGTAGTGCAAATATCACCTCCTCTTTTTACTAGTGCAAATATCACCTCCTAACAAATATATATCACATATAGTAACTTTACATCATATTATGTACGATTTAGATATTTACAAATATAACAAACTTTAGTAATGCAAATACCACCTCCTTCTTTTATACTAAAAATTTGTTGAATAAATATGGTCAAACTTCTATTATGTATTTTGTCTAATAAAGTGCAGGGATCAAATGTGCACAAATGCTATCAAGTATAAAAGTTTGTTCCAGTTATGAAGACAATTGAAGTTGAAGGGCCTTAGTGTAAATTGCTGTTATATAAGCAACTTATCTGTCAGGGTTTCTTGTTGGGTTTTAGAGCTGCTGCTGTTTGCTGAGTTAAGACTGCTAATGGAATTTGTTCAATAACACTACAACTGCTTTTACTACCGAAGAACTTGAAGAAAAACACTCTAAGTGTTTAGTGGTGCTAAAGGAAAAGTTAATACTGCTAGTATTAATTTACAATTGCTAGAGTTAGAATAAGACTGCTAGTATGTAGAGTTAGTACTGCTTATGAGATAAATGTGTTTTTAGAAAGTCGATTAGCTTCAAGGTTGTAAACCCTAATACTCAAGAGTATTCGTATTATTATCAATAATATTGAAGTGATTTGTTTGAGATTGTTTTGTTTAATTCTTCTTAAGATTAAAGTTTAGATTCCGCATAAACTTTAATACAAATCAAAGACAGTTTCTACATAAGTTATATTGGATTTATTCAATATCAGCTTAACCTTTACAAGCAAAGGTAAATCGATCAAGTGCTCAACTAGGATGAACAAGTGGTATCAGAGTTTGTGATCTAGAGACTGTGAATCAAGAAGAACCTGTTTAAATCTCATCTCACTGAAGAAGGAAGATATGGAGTCAGAATCTACTCACATGATTACTGCATCAAAGGTGCCCATGCTCAAGTCTGGAGAGTATGAGCTATGGCGAATGAGGATCGAGCAGTACATTCAGATGGTTGATTACTCTATGTGGGAGGTCATAGAGAATGGCAATCAACTACCTAATACTGAAACTTCTGCTGAGGGTGTTACCATTACTTTGCCTATCAAGACTATTGAAGACAAGGCTCAAAGAAGACTGGATGTGAAGGCTAGAAGCACTCTTATGATGGGGATTCCTAATGACCATCAGCTAACCTTCAATCAAATCAAGGATGCTAAACAGTTGCTACAAGCAATTGAGAAAAGGTTTGAAAGCAATGCTGCAACCAAGAAGACAAGGAAGAACCTCTTGAAGCAAAATATGAAAATTTTGCTGCTTCAAGTTCTGAAAATCTTGATCAAACTTTTGACAGACTTCAGAAACTTATCAGTCAATTGGCACTTGTGGAAGTCTTAATTTCTCAAAAAGACATCAATCAAAAGTTTCTGAGAAGCTTGTCACCAGAGTGGAATACACACACTGTGGTATGGAGAAACAATGATGATCTTGATACCATGAGTTTAGATGATCTATACAAAAATCTTAAAGTCTATGAACCTGAAGTCAAGGGATCATCAAGCTCATCATCAACCACACAAAACTTAGCTTTTATGTCCTCCTCCAATAACAGTTCTAGCAGTACTAATGCAGCAGTTAATACTGCTCATGAAGTTAGTACTGCTGGCACACAAGTTAATGTTGCTGGGTCTTCAACCCTTGATAACTTAAGTGATGTTGTTATCCATGCATTCTTGGCTGGTCAGTCTACTAGTCCTCAGATTATGCATGAAGATTTGGAGCAAATCCATCCAGATGATCTTGAAGAAATGGATTTGAAGTGGCAGATGGCAATGTTGACCATGAGGGCAAGAAGATTTTTGAAGAAGACTGGAAGGAACCTCAAGGTTAATGGGCAGGAGACAATTGAGTTTGCCTCTGAAAGTGTTAATAAGACAATTGAGTGTCAGTTAATGAGGAGAGGTAGTGGAATAGGTTACAATGAAGTTCTTCCCTCTATAACTGGAAAGTATGTACCCCCTATTCCTGAATAATCTTGTTTAGGTGAGCCAAATGTTAAGCCTTTAGGAGACAATAGTGAGTCTAATGAGGAAAAACCTAAGGCTGAAAAAAGGTATTCTGATGCACCTATTATTGAGGATTGGGTGTCTGATGATGATGAGGATCAGGAAAAGCCTAAACCTAAGGTTGAAAGTGTAACAGTCAAACCTAGAGTTGAACAGATTAAATTTTTCAAACCTAGTTTTGGTACTAAGGTGTCTAAGAAAATTGTTAAAAACACTGAGCAACATAGGGAAAACACAAACAGGCCTAGAGGTAATCAGAGGAGTTAGAACGGTATGATATCTCAAAGGTTAGGAAGTGACTTTGAGATGATCAATAAGGCTTGTCATCACTGTGGTAGTTTTGAATATTTACAAGAAAATTGTTTTTACTATCAGAAACCAGTATGGAACTATGCTAGGAGGGTGAACCATAAAAGTTTTACTAAAAGTTCGCACCCACATACTAAAAGAAACATGGTTCCATCAGCAGTGCAAACAAAATCTGGTTTAGTATCAGTTAAAATTGCTAAGCAAAATGTTTCTAAACCAGCAGTAGTAACTAATACTACTAAATCAGTCGGTACTGCAAACACCAAAAGAACAGTGTATGGTGCAAATAAATTGTCAAAGTTTTCAAACAAAGCACATTCCACTGTAAAGAAGCCCATTCAAAAGACAACAGGAATTAGTGTTGCTAAGGCAAAAGCAGTAGTTTCTACTGCTAAGCTAAAGGCAATAACTGATACTGTTTTAGGAAATCATTTTTATGTTGTTCAGGCCTCAGCTTGTTGGGTCTGGAAACCAAAAGTTAAAGTTTTAGATCATGTTTCCAGAAACATCAGTGCATCTATAGTTTTAAAGAAATTTGATTATGTAGATGCACAAGGCAGATCCAAGTCAGTATTGGCTTGGGTCCCCAAAATGAACTGATTTTCTTACTTTATGTGCAGGGCAATCCACAGGTGGAACTGAAAGATAAAGGAGTATTTGACAGTGGATGCTCGAGGCACATGACTGGGAACATGTCCTATCTTGAAAATTTTGAAGCTATTGATGGAGGATATGTTGCTTTTGGGTGTAATCCCAAAGGAGGGAAAATCACTGGTAAAGGTACAATAAAAACTGGTAAATTGGATTTTGATAATGTGTATTTTGTCAAAGATCTTAAGTTTAACCTTTTTAGGGTCTCACAAATGTGTGACAAAAGGAACAATGTTCCTTTTACTGATACTGAGTGTATTGTCTTATCACCTGACTTTAAGTTGACTGATGAAAGTCATGTTCTACTTAAAGTTCCTAGAAAAAACAATATATACAGTGTTGATTTAAAGAATATGGTTCCCAAGAGAGGTTTGACTTGTCTCTTTGCAAAGGCCACATCAGATGAATCCAAACTTTGGCATAGAAGACTTGGACATTTAAATTTCAAGACTATGAATAAATTGGTTAAGGGAAACTTTGTAAGGGGTTTACCTTCAAAATTTTTTGAAAATTCTGAAATCTGTGTTGCTTGTCAGAAGGGAAAACAACATAGAGCTTCTTGTAAGGCCAAAGTAGTGAACTCTATCAGTCAGCCATTACATATGTTGCACATGGACTTATTTGGACCAACATTTGTAAAGAGTTAATGAAAAAGATGTATGGCCTAGTTGTCATAGATGACTATAGTAGGTTTACTTGGGTGTTCTTTTTAGAAACTAAGGATGAAACTAGTAGCATTCTTAAGGCTTTCATAACCAAAGTAGAAAACCTAGTTAACCATAAGGTTAAAGTGATAAGATGTGATAATGGAACTGAGTTCAGGAATAGGGAGATGAACCAGTTTTGTGATGTGAAAGGTATTGAAAGACAGTATAGTGTTGCTAGAACTCCTCAACAAAATGGAGTCACTGAAAGGAGAAATAGGACACTTATTGAGGCTGCTAGAACATTGTTAGCTGATTCTAAATTACCTACTACTTTTTAGGCTGAAGCAGTTAATACTGCTTGTTATGTACATAATAGGAGTAAGGTAGTTAAGCCTCATAACAAGACCCCTTATGAACTTTTACATGATAGAAAACCATTTTTAAATTTCTTAAGACCATTTGGGTGTCCTGTTACTATCTTAAATACCATAGATCACTTAGGCAAGTTTGATGGCAAGGCTGATGAAGGATTCTTTGTTGGATACTCAATGAATAGCAAAGCTTTTAGAGTATTCAATAGTAGGACCAAGAAAGTGGAAGAGAACCTGCATGTTAGGTTTAGTGAGAGTACACCTAATGTTGCAGGAAGTGGACCAACCTGGCTTTTTGACATTGATTCACTGACCAAAATTATGAATTATGAGCCAGTTGTTGCAGGTGCAGAGTCTAACAATTTTACAGGTACAAAAGCAAGTAATGATGCAGGTCAAACTGGAAAGGAGACAAGACCTGACAAAGATTATATTTTGCTGCCTATTTGGACTGCTGATCCACCACTCTCATCCTAAGAGTTAAAGAGTTCACAGGAAGATGATCTTGCTAGAGATCCACAAGATGATAAAGAAGATGGTGCAAAATTTTCTGATAAAGATAAGGAGGTTAATGAAACAAGCTTCCCATTGAATTAGACTTCCTTTGTACCATACCATGCCACCAATGAAGAAAACCATAATGATGAAAAGGATGATGTATCAGATAATATTAACACCAGTAGTACCAGTTCTGTTAATGTTGCTGAGCCAAGTGTTAATGTTGCTGACAAGGAAGGCATAACTTTTGATGCTGATAATATCCCGATGATCCAGACATGCATGAATTGGAAGAAATCTATCCTGATACTGATGAAGATGTACTTGGTGTAGAGGCCGACTTAACCAATATGGAACCTGTGATACCTGTCAGTCCTATTCCAACTACAAGAGTTCACAAGAATCATCCCAAGGAACAAATTATTGGAGAGCCAAAATCTGCTATTCAAACAAGGAAGATGGTTAAAGATTTAAAGGAACAAGGTTTCTTTGCTAGATCTCTTCATCAAAGAAACAGTCACAAAGACCTTCAAAACTGTTTGTTTAAATGTTTTCTATCACAAATAGAACCCAAGAATGCTTACAAAGCATTGCAAGATCCATGCTGGGTGGAAGCTATGCAAGAAGAACTTCTACAATTTAAGCTTCAAAAAGTTTGGACACTGGTAGATTTGCCTAATGGAAAGAGGGCAATTGGTACTAAGTGGGTTTTTAGATGCAAAAAAGATGAGAGAGGCATTGTGATTAGAAACAAGGCAAGGTTAGTAGCTCAAGGATATACACAAGAAGAAGGTATTGATTATGACGAAGTATTTGCTCCAGTTGCAAGAATTGAGGCTATCAGATTATTTTTGGCTTATGCTTCATACAAAGACTTTGTGGTATATCAAATGGATTTTAAAAGTGCTTTTCTGTATGGGACTATTAAAGAAGAAGTTTATGTCTCACAACCACCTGGTTTTGAAGATCCTAATTTTCCTGACAAGGTTTACAAGGTGGAGAAAGCACTGACTGGTCTACATCAAGCTCCTAGAGCTTGGTATGACACATTGTCAGCATACTTGTTGAACAATGGTTTTAGTAGAGGGAAGATTGATAAAACTTTATTTATCAAAAGGGTCAAAGATGATATCTTGTTAGTTCAAGTTTATGTTTATGATATTATCTTTGGATCAACAAACAAGGCTTTATGTGTTAAATTTGAAAAACTTATGCATGAGAGATTTCAGATGAGTTCAATGGGTGAACTTACATTCTTCTTAGGGCTTCAAGTTAAACAAAAGGAGGATGACATATTTATCAGTCAAGATAAATATGTGGCTGAAATTTTGAAGAAGTTAGGATTTACAGATGTGAAGCCTGCAAAGACAACTATGGAAACATCCAAGCCCTTGCTCAAAGATGAAGATGGTGAAGAAGCTGATGTGCATCTATATAGATCAATGATTGGTTCATTGATGTATCTTACAGCTTCAAGACCTGACATAATGTTTGCAGTGTGTGCCTGTGCAAGATATCAAGTCATAACTAAAGTTTCACATCTTAATGCTGTGAAGAGAATTTTTAGATACTTGAAAGGACAACCTAAATTAGGCCTTGGGTATCCAAAAGATTCACCTTTTGACTTGATTGCATACACTGATAGTGACTATGCTGGAGCAAGCTTGGATAGAAAATCAACAACAGGAGGTTGTCAATTTTTGGGATGCAGGTTGATTTCATGGCAGTGCAAGAAACAAACTGTAGTTGCTAATTCCACCACTGAAGCTGAGTATGTAGCTGCTTCAAGTTTTTATGTACAAGTGCTCTGGATTCAAAATTAATTGCCGGATTATGGGTACAACTTTATGCACACCAAAATTTATATTGATAATAGCAGTACTATGTGCATTATTAAAATCTTGTTTATCACTCAAAAACAAAACATATTGAGATAAGACATCATTTTATAAGAGATTGTTACGAAAAGAAGTTGATTCAAATTCTTAAAATCCATACTGATAAAAATTTTGCAGATTTGCTCACAAAAGCTTTTGATGTTGGTCGATTTCAATTCTTGGTTGTCAGTATTGGAATGGTAAATCTTTGAAAAATTCTTATCTCTTTGTGTTTTTGTAAAGGTTTTTAAAGGATTAATACTGTTATTAGATCAATAAACTGTTTCTGCTGCTAAGTATACTTTGCTGGTGTATTTACAACTGCTGTGTGATGCTCCTAATTATACTTATAACTGCCAAGTTTAAATTTAGAACTGCTAGTTAATGTTGCTAGTTTTTCTAAACAACTGCTAAGTCTAATTAGATGATTTAAAATGTTATTGCTTGTGTTTTTCTGTTTTGGACTAACATTTGCAGGATTAAGCAAGCAATATCAGGAGGTATTGATGGTGTGTGAGAAGCAATGAGGTATTTTGTTTGCTGTGGTGCATCTGATTAATGATAGACTGGATTTGAGACTCTCTTGACAAAGGTTTACACCTGAGTTAGGACGCTCTTTAAAATATTTTCTTGAAATCAATCTATCTTTGAACATGAATTGATGGCATAGTTAGTCTGATAGTAAATGCACTAACTCACTCTTTACCATTTTATACTATTCATTAGTATAATGTGTTAGTCTAAGGACGTCTTGTATTGAGAACAGCGAGCAAAAGTGAATCTAATGCATTTGTATTAGAGGCAACACCCGCCATGAGCTGGAAACCCTGTCAAGAAAGCTCTTTTAATGAGAAAAATTGATCACAGTTAGTATTTATACTGATATTAATGGTTCTCACTTAACCAGAGGTTAAATGCAACCTAAAAAGATTAAGTGTCTTCCTTTACGCTTAATCCCTTCAAAATTATTGAGTGCAGTATTGTTTTTAAAAGAAATTAGAAAAATACTACTGGGCAAATTGTTTTTGTTAAAAGTTAGTGTTGCTAAGCATAAACTTAGTACCGCTAAGTTTAACTTAGTGCTGCTAGGGTTGAAACTATAGGGGACGTTTGTGTAACTTTTTGCTTAAAGGGTATAAATCCTTAATTGCGTCTCAAAATCAATTTTATGCGCACACAATTGACTCTAATTCAAACCCTAATCAAGTTTTACTCGCTAAATCGCAAAACCCCCAAATCAAGTCATAATGTCGAACCTAACTTTTACCGAACCTCATAATAATGTTGCCTTTTTATAAAAATTCAATAAGTCTGTAGATTTTACTGAGATCCTAGATTTCCTTAATGCAAGCTACATTAAGTTTGCGTTAACAGTAAAATCTACTATATATACTTCTACCATTATCCAGTTTTGGTCATCTGCTAAGGTCAAAACTATTAATGGGGAAGTACAAATCCATTCCCTTGTAGATGGGCAGAGGATTCTCATTACAAAGGCGTCTATTTGAAGATATTTTCTCCTAGAATATGCTAACGGAGTTGAGAATCTTCCAAATACTACAATCTTTGAAAAACTTTCACTGATGGGCTATGAGAGAAAATCAGATGCTTTAAAGTTTTATAAAGGTAATTTTTCTCATCAGTGGAAATTCTTAATCCATATTGTCTTAGTGTGTCTATGTCCAAAGACTACTGCGTGGAATGAATTTAGCAGTAATTTAGCTTCTGTTATAATTTGTTTGGCTGAAAATATTCAAAGATTTAATTTTTCAAAATTAATTTTTTATAGTATGGTTAAGAACTTGGATAGTTCTTCAAGTAAATATTTTCTATATCCAAAGTTTTTGCAACTCTTTTTGGACAACCAATTTGAAAAAAAGAAAAGTCACAAAAGAGTTTATTCTACTCCATGCCTTACGAAAAAGGTGTTTTCTAACATGAGGAGGGATGGAAAAGAATTTTCTGGGAAAATGACACCTTTGTTTCCAACAATGGTGGCACTAGCTCAAACTCAAATGGGTGAAGGATCAGCAGTCACAGCTAGTACCCATCACACACCCACAGTTTTGGCTACATCATCTCAACAACAACAAAAGACCTATAAATGTAGGACTCACACCAAGAACACTGAGCTACCTCAGGCTAGTGGTTCTATACCAACTGTTGCAGATGAGGATATCACTGGTGGGGAGAGTGGCATGTTGGCTAGGGCTGCTACTACTGTGTCTAGCTTCGCAGCAGCACTGGACAATGGTAACATCATTAAGACCCGAACCAAGACGACTTCTAATGAGTCAGGTCCACATGAAACTGATTCAGGTGAAGGACCCAGTCACCTTGAAAAAATGGGGGGTTCAGATGTTCATCCTAGGGGTAAGGCTGAACATAATTTTTCCAATGATCCACCTCTCGGGCTAGGTAACACAAGCTGAAGTGGTGAGGATAGTATGAAACACCAGAACAAGCTTATGATAGAGTCGTCTGGAATTATTTGAAGGTAATGTTTGAACCAAATCATGAGGATGAATGTTGGAGAAGACTAAGGCACAACACAGTTATAGAATGGAAACTTTTTCAAGGATGTGGAGTACATGCTTTAACTGTACATGAGTTGGTGATCTACATGCTTATAGAAAAGGATTATCCTTTAAAGTTTTTCAAAGACATTCTACATCAGATGTTGTTTGGGAAGAAAAGACTCCAGCTTCAGTTTACTTATGATGAGATGGATTGTAAATTGCTCAAGAAAATGGAAAAGGATCTAGGACCTAAGAATATGTCAAAGGATTAATTGTTTGGGATCATCCTCTCAGTTTTTGTTTGAGCTTAAAGAGAAACTTGATGATTTTGGGAGGAAATATCAAGTTTAGGGGTGGATTGTTGGGTTTTAGAGCTGCTGTTGCTTGCTGAGTTAAGACTGCTAATGGAATTTGTTCAATAACACTACAACTGCTTTTACTACTAAAGAACTTGAAGAAAAACACTCTAAGTGTTTAGTGCTGCTAAAGGAAAAGTTAATACTGCTAGTATTAATATACAACTGCTAGAGTTAGAATAAGACTGCTAGTATGTAGAGTTAGTACTGCTTATGAGATTAATGTGTTATTAGAAAGTCGATTAGCTTCAAGGTTGTAAACCTTAATACTCAAGAGTATTCGTATTATTATCAATAATATTGAAGTGATTTGTTTGAGATTGTTTTGTTTAATTCTTCTTAAGATTAAAGTTTAGATTCCGCATAAATTTTAATACAAATCAAAGACAGTTTCTAAATAAGTTATATTGGATTTATTCAATATTAGCTTAACCTTTACAAGCTAAGGGAAATCGATCAAGTGCTCAACTGGTATCAACATTTATCATAATCTCTCTCACAACTTTTTATTTTCTTTCTCCAAATAACACACAGTTTTTTTTCTTGTATTTGATTTAGTTTAATCAATCTCTTTATTTGATCAACTATGATAGTGTTTGTCTTGTATATACACAGATCAATCTCGTTATTTGATATATGCTCTGAGTGTTGAGTGATTTGTAGTGAGGTATTGATAGCATCCGTTTGTGGGGACTATCTGATTTCTTTTGTATGTTTGGTAGAACTCATTTGAGGACTATCTTTTTTTATGCTTTAATATAGTGTGGGAAGGTTGGTTGAATAAGTTCTTGGGGTTCTTTGTGTTTGGATCTTGATTCTTACCATTTTTACATTGTATCAGAGCTACGGCTCTGATTTCTAGTGATTCTTGATTTTTAGGGTTTTTTTTTTTTTTTTTTTTTTTTTTGGTTTGGTTGATCGATTGGTTAATCGGTTGTGATATTTCAACAATTGGGTTGGAATTAGTCTGTTTGGGTTAAGATATGGTGATTTTGTGGGGTGATCTATTTTGGTTTTCAATTTTATTGAAACCCTAATTTTTGTGATTTGGGGCTTTTGTATTTTGGAGGTTTCTTGGTTTAATTGGGCTATGTTTTAACCATTTACACTCTTGACTAAGTGAATCAAGAGTGTTTGTGGTCTGGTATTAGCTTCCGCTTGCACTGTAACACCTCTAACGCCCTTCTTTAGTTCTCTGTCTTTTATTTTTTTGGTTAGACTGCTGGAGGATAGGTTGAGGTAGATTTGAGAAGTTGTCGTGGTTGGAATATTGGTGGTTTATTTGTGTTTGAAGGTGGTTGGAATCTGCTTGACCTTGTTTTACATATTGTTTGGTTGTCAATTCTTATATCCTGATAAATTTTGATCATACTTGATCTACTTCTAATAGAGAAGCAAGGAATCATGTTCCTTATCAATATTTGGTATAGGTTTTGTACCACTCTGTGACTGGGTCTATTTGTTTTCCATATGGTGGAATTCTCGTTGTTTCTGTTGATCTGTTTGTTTGTTGTTATCTGTTATCTGTTTGTCTGTTATTGTATGTCCATCTTTTCTTGTTTTTTTTTTGTTATCTGTTTCATCATGCTTAGTCCATCTAGTAGTGGTTCTAATGAGGTTTTGATTAATAATTTGGATGCTGGCAATCCTTTGCATATGCATCCTAATGATTCTAGCAATACTTCTTTGATTCCATTTAAATTGCTTGGTACTGAAAATTATAGAATTTGGGCGAGTGCTATGAAGCTTGTTTTGCAAGCTAGGAATAGTATGATTTTGTTGATGGTTCATGTAAAAAAAAAACTGCTTTTGAAACCAGTGATGTGGTGTGTGCTCAATGGGATAGATGTAATGATGTAGTTCTTACTTGGATTATGAATTATGTGTCCTAAGATGTTTATATGGGTCTTGTCAATTCTGTTGATGGTGCTTCTGTGGGGAAATAATTGGAAGAAACATATAATAAAGTTGATGGTTCTATAATTTTTAATATGTTACAAAAAATTAGTTGTATAAAACAAGGTGGTAGTTGTGTGGCTGATTATTATCATAGATTGAACTCTCTTTGGAGAGAATTTGATGCATTAACTAAACTGCCTACTTATACATGTGATGCTAATAAAGAATTGCTTATGCATAATCGGCTTATGAAACTGATGCAATTCTTAATGGGCATGTATGATTGTTATCAGCCTATTAGGAGTGCTCTTTTAACTAGGGACCTACTCCCTAAGGTTAAAGATGCATATGCTAGTGTGTCAAGAGAGGAAGCCTACAGGGGTGTTCCTGAGTCCTCTAGTGTGACTAAGACCAACATGAATGCTACTTCTTTTGATGTTAAAACTTTGAATAATATTGGAAGGAGTAATACCAATGTTAATAACACTAGAGGACCTGCTAATGTGAATAGAGGACCTAACCCAAACTTGATATGTAAAAACTGTGGTATGATTGGTCACACTATTGAAAGATGTTATGAATTGATTGGTTATCCACCTGGGTTTAAAAAAGTATCTAATCCTATTAAGCAGTCTGGTTTTAAATAAGGTTTTAATGCAACTCCTTCTGGAAGCATTTATGCCAATATGGAATCATTCATGCCAATATGGCAGGTAGAGCTTCATTTATTAATGTAAATGTTTGGCTTAATATCAATTTTTCAAAATATTTCTGTTCCAACTCAACTTTATTGGTTAAAACAATAACTTTGGGTTGGATCATAGATTCTGGTGCAAATCAACATTTAACTGTGTCAACTGTTGGAATGTTTAATGTTGTAGATATTTCAAATTTACAAATTACTGTTGGTCAACCAAATGGTACTTTTGCAACTATAAGTCACATTGGTAATATGAAATTAACAAATAATGCGATATGGTATGATGTTCTGGTTATTGTATTAGTCTGCTGTCTGTTAATAAGTTGATTAAAGATAGCAAGTTATTTGTTAGATTTGACGAAGATAAATGTTATATTCAGGATTACAAAAGGAGATAACCTTGGGGGACTGGTAGTGAAACTGGTGGTTTGTACTTGTTTGATATGGAATCTGATAAGTCCTTAGGTAAGGTTAATATGGTCATATCATATAATGTTTCTAAAGACTTGTGGCACAACAGACTTGGTCATCTTGTTGATCAAGTATTAATTGTTCTTAAAAATGATTTGAATCTATCTAAGTCTACTGATATGTCTGTTTGTGAGGTCTGTCATAGGGCTAAACAAACAAGGGAGCCATTTCCCTTGAGTGACCACAAGTCTGAGAAGCTTGGTGAATTTGTTCACCTTGATTTGTGGGGCCCATATAGGAGTTACAAGCAAGAAGGGTTCAAGTATTTCTTGATCATTGTTGATGATTTCTCTAGGGCTGTTTGGGTTTATTTGATTAAAACCAAAGATGAAGTCTTTGAGGTTTTTGCCAGTTTTATTAAATTGGTATATAATCAGTTTGATGTCAAAATTAAAATTGTAGTGTCTGATAATCGAACAAAATTTGTTAATAAAATGATGAATGTCTTATTTTTTGATTTGGGAATCATTCAACAAATTTCTTGTACTCATACCCCACAGCAAAATGGTGTTGCTGAAAGTAGGGGTGAGCAAACAAAACCGAAAAAACCAAAACCGAACCGAAAACTGAAAAAACCGAACCGAAAAAACCGATCGAAACGAAAAACCGATGTTTCGGTTTTTAATTTTTCAAAAACCAAAAAATACGGTTCGGTTTCGGTTTTCGTCCAAAAACCGAACTGAACCGATTTTATTATATAATAATATCTAATTAATATAATATAAATAAATAATTAAATAAATCAAATTTATAAATTCATATTCATTTTGTTGGTAAGTTTATAATATATTTATCTTAACGTTTATGTTTATATGCATGTTTATCGTGTCGTGTGTTTACTTGAGAATATATCAATAAATATATGACGATGATCATACTCTGTGTATGTTCACTTGCATGTGTGTGTCTCATTTATATGTGTGTAATTAAAGGTTTATGCAATAAACATTATTATGCTTAGATTGACAAAAAAGGTAAATAAGAATAACCAATTTTCTATGTAATACAAGTTTGTTGGTATATATTTTCCATGCCAAAATATAAACGGTTAGAAACTGAAAAAACCAAAAAATCAAACCGAAACCGATAATAACCGAAAAAACCGAACCGCCAAAAACAGAACGGTTTCGGTTTTGGGATCTATAAAAATCAAACATTTCGGTTCGGTTTCGGTTTTAGCTAAAAACCGACCCTGTAAGACACTACTTTATCTTAATCATACACTACTTATGCTATACGATTGGTACTCAAACAAGAACAAGATGAGAAGAGTGTGGATCGTATATATTAACCTGATGTTTATTAGCTTATAGAAAAAGGAAACAAACAATAAACTTAAAGCACACACACACTCCCACCTTAGCTATCTTATGAGGCACACTGGAAATGAGGTGGGAGTGTCCAATTTATACTACAAATGTGATGCCCTAAAGGGCTTTGATGGGCTGCAAGTGGGCTTTTGAGTTGGACTATACTTTTACATTAAATCTTACATATTAACTAGCAAAAGCCCACTTTGCTAGACTAGACATACACATGACACAAAGTTTAATTAGTACAAATGACCATCACTTTTAAATTAATGCTAACAATCTCCCCCTAAGGGATGGTGTAACACCCCAACCCGACAAGGGTAAAGATGTCACACAAATGGTTTCATATCAGATATAACAAAGCATACATTCAAACGTAATACAAGACTCTCAATGGCTACAGAAGAAATAATGAAATTACAAGGTTATAAAAGCGAATACAAATTCTAACAATGAAATAACTTCTAATCATCTCTAGGCCAAAACTATCAAGTCTTCTAAGTCCAAAAGTCTCTTCACTCGTACCCATCTTCCAACTAAAACCTGCCGCACACGAAAAGAAAACGTGCGGCTGAGCTTAAAAAGCCCAGTGAACAGATACATAATACAAGCAAAGATAACGAAACGGTAATACAATGAAGTACTGGAGATGTCATAAGGTATAATCAAAGCGAAAGAGAAATAAGGAAATATAGGATAGTCATCTACCACGAGCCCATAACTCAAAGTCATAATCTCAACATCAGAATCTCAAAGTCATAATCTCACAATCAGAGGGGATACCTCTCAGGCAACCAGATAATATGAGGGGTGGCCTCATGTATCAAAAGGGGTGGAGTAGCGAGCTCCCAGAAATGTGAAAGGCGTGTATAGCACACATGCACCAGTCACCTCAAAGTCATACTCAAAGTCATAGTTAAATCCACTAACATACATGCCTAGGATTGCAATCCATACGCCCCCACTCAAAGTCATCTCAAAATCATAATACTCAAAATCATAATGGCCATATCATAATATAAAAGGGGACGGCGTGAGAAATCACTCCCCCACACAGGAGTCATGCCAGTGGTGCATCACAGACATGGCCAGGTTACCTTCCTGGCTAGGAAACAAAAGGTGGCTCGGGTATCAAACTAAGAGTCAGGTCTCAAAATCATGCAAACGGGTTCATCTCAAAGTCATATCAAAGCATATCTCAAGGTCATGTCAAAAGTGAATCTCAAAGTCATATGAAAAGGTTCATATCAAAAGGTTCATAGCAAAAGGGTCAAAGCAAAGGTTCATAGCTCAACATCGAAGCATAGGTGATAAGACACCCTTACTAAAAAGGGTAGAGTATCCGTACCTTAACACAACGAATGGCAAAGCAACGAATGAATGATTACAAGGAACTGACGTAACGCCTTCTTCAACGAATCTACACGAATTATTCTTACAGATTACTTCTACGCCCATTCATAAGTTTATAACTGATTTCAACTAATTCATACTTATTTTAATACTCATACTTATATATCATACTTCATAATTTATATCCGAATCCGAACCAGTTTCTCATGATTTTATTTCCAAACATAAGTATTAGTTCAAAAATCGTTATCACAGACTTACCCAGAAAATTGACGGAATCAACACATATAAAGTTTACATTTAATCAGAGCACTTAGACAACTCAGAAAAATAAAATTTCAGATAACACGTAACATATATAATATGACTCTATAAAAATATGAGACTCTAACTCTTAACAGATTATGAATTAAAAATCGATAAAGTTGGCCAAAACTATATTACATTATTTCAGACTTGACACATCAATTTATAAAAATCAAATGACAAGATTTTCGACCTTCAAAATTTTGAGACTCGACACACAAGAACTAGACGCATGAAATAACATTCCAGAATTCATAAATCATGCCAATCCTCATTTAACCACGCGTTGTACTCAAACCAATACAGACCAAAATCCAGGCAGACTTAAGAGATCACGTAAAATCACAAACACACCTTCGATAAATCATAGATCGACCAAAACATGCTTTAAACGATTCACCAACATATCATGCTACATCTAAACATGCCATAATCACATATTACATGCATACCATTTAATCATACACACGATAGAACGCAACCTGCCAAACAACCACATAATCGATACATATGCATACATTTACTCGACAATCCAGAAGCTTACAAACTACATTACCAGACTTCACCAACACATAATACCGATTCAATACTCATCTAAATTATGCATACAACATACCATATCATCAGTTCAATCATCAACACAAGAACACACGCAAACCCACATACAAACACACGCGATAATACATGACCAAATCACAACCAAACCTCATAATATTACATACAACACATATTAAACGCATCATAACAAACCACACTCGATCACATATCAATTCCAGGTCTCGATAATCTAATGGCTTCTATTCCAGGTTTTTTATAAGCTCCATAGGTTCGACACATACAAACACCAACACGTTTCCAGACCAATATACACCTTCTATACCACGATTAACGCTAAACGATCATGCATAAACACGCCATACACACGACAACAAATATACCACAGATTCTGAATCATTCACGCAGGGAAAATAACAACTCGACAGGTTAATAATCAAGCGACATACACACACATTTATACGATCAAAAATATTCACATACACGTTAAATAATGATTAATGATCCACATGTTTGGTTTTTACGATGCAACAACACGTTTCTTATTTTCTGCTTTTGCGATACAATATATATACATACGTTCACAGGTTTATAAAAATACCTTCGGTAAAAGGGAAACAAACGCAAACCAACCACAAGACGATGGATGAACACGAGCTTAACACCACCACGATCACGCCTTTTCCTTCCTGCTTGCTTGGCTTCGTTCGAGCTGTTTGCAGTTTCTGTTTTTACCGAGAGAATAAGGTAGCGGCTACTAGGGTTTCCTGGATGAGATACTAGGGTTTGTTTGTAGGTATAATTATACTGAATTCATGCAGGAGTTTCGGGATTCAGTTGGGCTCCACATGGGTTACACAATGGTTCATCATATCGGGCCAAGCTCATTGTGGTGATCGGTTTTCTGCTTTGGGTCGAAAGGATGATATGGGTCGAGAGGTTTGATGGGTCGAATGGGAGAAGGTCTCAGCTGCTTGGGTCGAAGCTCATTGGGTCGAAAGTTACTTGGGTCGAAGTGGTAGAGTTACCGAATAGTTTATGTTGGATTAAAATGGATCGAAAGGTTCAAAGTTGTTTTTGGCAGGAAATAGTAAAGTTCAAATAAACGTGTTTCCGAAGTCGAAGTCGTATTTTTCATACTTATATTAATATTCAAATATCACATGCTAGAACTCGTATTCCAAAACTGACGAAATCTGACAAACGCGTTTTCAGAAACGTAAACCGAATTAAATACTTAAGGTACATTATGTTTCGAAATTTTATTAGGGCAAAATTTGTATCTTCATATTTTATATTCGTATTTAATAAGTTTTAAATTTATCCGGATTTTCCGGGTGTTATAATTCTTCCCCTCTAAAAGAAAATTTTCGTCCTCGAAAATTGAAGTCGCAAAGTCAGACGAAGTCTCAGCAAATCGCGAAAGGTCATCACGAGCATTCTCACGCCCGAGGAGGTTCTTTAAAAAAAGATGTTCAGACCAAATAGTTTCTCATGACTCGAATCAAAACGAGGTGGTTTCAAATTTCTCAGAAAGGGACACAATTAGGTTAATTCAGAACAAAAGGTCCATACCACATAAAATGAACTATAGGTGAGTTTTCATGAAGTTCATATGAGATACAAACGAGAATTTAATTCCAATGATAACGTACCAATATACGGGTGCTAATCGAATTTCTAGGAGGAGGTAAAAACAATACGTAGGGTTTACATCGAATTGATTAAGCAGATTAGGTGAGCGTACATCACATTGTAGCAACCATGAGGTGATGCAATTTTATAACTCTTTAGCTTTTCAAATAGTTTCGGCTTTAACAAAGCCTTCCAAAGGTGTTCTCATAAACAAACAGGTTTTGTTTTCTCAGAATCCAAGATGTCATGGCATACCCATAGCGGATCACAATGAATAGTTTCAACGAATGCGAAACGTAAATATAGAAGAATAAATTGAATCCATACGGACAGAAAACATATCGTTAGATATCATTAATTAGCAGAAGCTCCATAATAGCATATAAGATTATTATCGGAAGTGCAGAGGTCAGCAAAACGCTCGTCGAGTATTTAAACGTATCAAGTCGCATATCAAAGACAGCAATTAACTGGATAGGTAGAATGAATCCAAAGTCTCACAAATCGCGGATGATCTAATCAGAGGTCAAATTCTAAGCTTCTTAGGTACTTCCTAAGATATCCTATGCCCACGATGAGTGCACGTTATATGGTGTAAGTATTATCACGTTGATCAGGCGTCATAATACTAGCACCACATAAGTATGCCCTTATGATGGTCATACTTTATCTCAAGTCGTAATCAGAACCACCTATCTTAATCCACCTAATACCTCTATAGACATCAAAGATCAACTAAATACAAATGTCAAAATCCAAAGACGAAACAAAACTATCCGCACGAGTATCAAAATCCCAGATTTCCGAACTAACGTGAGGTACGCCGTTACTAACATCATATCTTCCATTATTATCCAAAAACTCTTAACCGGTTATCATCGAACACACGAAAATAGGCACAACTGATATGCTACTCGAGAACTTAGATCATAAGAGAATCTTTTAACGATATGACGAAACTTAATAGAGTCAACTAAAGCGAATTTTAGTCGCTAAGAATTCCGGTCTGAACAGAATCAATTTTTCCAAATATGAAGGATTTGTTTTACAACTTTCGCTCATTCAACACATCCAACCTCTTCAAGTCTGGTAAATCTGTCTTCATCTGTCTATCAATCGGAAAGTGAAAACCATCATCAGGAACTTGTGTCTGGTTCGCTGAGCCTCCTGCAGTTCTTCTTGTAATGTGATAGGTATTGTGGATTTCGGGAATGATCTTTAAGTCTCTTCATCATACAGTCTGCTTCCGCTCTCAATTCATCTTAGTACAACCAAGATGAATAGGGAAGTGAGACTGTGCGTCTTCATCAGCTCCGGGTTCGCCGCCTTGACTAAACTTCTTCTTCTGCATCACCAACACTTCTGTCTTGAAAAGGAATGTCTTCACTCTTCAGGGTAGTCTCCGATGTTGTTAACTCCAGTTCAGGCAAGGAACACCATTGTCTCAACAATATCCAACTCCCAAATTGCACAAGTGATCATCAAATTTCTAGCATTGTGCAAAATAGTCTCCATGCTCTTCCCTTTTTGTTCCAATGAATAGGTATGATCTGTCCGACGTCTTTGCTAGATACCCAGACAATCATGTCAAATCTTACTTCCTATGCCGGTGCAAAACTTGGTGGTCCATTGGGGACTCAAATTCAAAAAGTTCAGGACGCTAAACAATGTTCAACACCGTGCTCATGTTCAGAGAGTTCAAACGCTAAAAGCTTCTAAGATAAGGTTTAGTCGTTGAAATACGAAATGGTTTCTAGGAACACTTCAGTACTCGAAACAACATAACTTCAAGGGATGCCAAAACCAATGCGGAAAGTTAAAGTTCTGACTTATATAGCTGAGATGAGTTCTAACAGATTTACAAAGGTGAAGCACACATCGCACAAAATTTATTTCAAACATTTCTCAAATCTTATTCGGAAAAAAAAATTCTCATAATTCAACGGAGGTACGCGAAACGTTAATGCTATAAGAAATTCAAGATAAAATTCTAAACAATACAGCTACTAGGCTCCTAACTCCATGCTTAGATTGGTTTACTTGCAGTAGATTCTAAGTCTGAATCCTTCTCCTCTTCCTCGCTGATCCATCCGTTCCGGTTCCCTTCTGACTGGGGAAGTGGCTGGCTTGCGAAACCCCAATAAGTGTATCTTCCTTCATCTTCTATGCGATCCACAAATCCGTACAAATTGCGAGGTTCAACTCGTACCACTCCTCCTTCTTCTGAAAACCTGGGGTATCTTTCCTGGTATCTAGTTACAATGTCCTCTTCATCTGTTATTTCTGCCACGTGCAGCTGTTCTTCCGTCCCACTTATATTCATGATGGTCCTCCTTTCTTCGATCCGGCCCGGCCACATCCTAGTGGGGATCAATATCCTCTTGGCAATCCTCCTCAATTTTCCGGTCCTCTTCCGGCCGATGGCGAACCTAGTTGTCCAACGATATCTGTGGCGTGCTGGAGGTGCCATGCTGAAAATGACATAAACGATACTAGGTATTAGAATTCGGTGGTGTCAAAATTTACTCGAAACTCAAGAAATTCACGAAAATATCATCGAACGAGCGATCGGTCAAAATTAATCAAGCAGATCGGCAACGTAAATCTTATTATTCGGAAATGCGATGAGAATATCCTTATACCCGTAGTTATGAACTACAAGACTTCCTGCAAGGACATGGATGGGTGAAACAACTCGAATAGGGTCGGGAGATTCATAGGTACTTATCAAAACAAAAGACAAATAACAAAACATATCCAGTACGTCATCGCCATGGAGGTTCTCAGAATGCCTGAAGAGGCGTCAAAGTGATTAACAAAAGAATCAGAGGCAACTGAGAGTCTTTATCCAAAATGACTACCAAAAGGGATCTGAAGATAAGGATCAAATAGTGTCTGCCAATAATTATGAAATTTCTCAATACTTTCCAAATTTTATCAGGTTCAAATCTAGGTGGTGCAAAGCATAAGCTTTTGATTTCCAAAAGAGATATCAACCGACTCTAATCAAAAGCAAGGCACGAATCAGAGTAATGCGGAAGCAATGATACTCACACAGATGTCTTATTCTACCCATTCCTCACTTAGGTTCCTATAGGGAGATCCTAAAGCAATTTCTCAAAGGTTGTCCTACGAGCGCCTACAGGGAAAAACTTAGTGGTCCTAACTTACACAGGCCAAGGGTAAATGTATTACGAATCGCAGCCTGTCTCTCTGATACCATAATTGTAACACCCCAACCCGACAAGGGTAAAGATGTCACACAAATGGTTTCATATCAGATATAACAAAGCATACATTCAAACGTAATACAAGACTCTCAATGGCTACAGAAGAAATAATGAAATTACAAGGTTATAAAAGCGAATACAAATTCTAACAATGAAATAACTTCTAATCATCTCTAGGCCAAAACTATCAAGTCTTCTAAGTCCAAAAGTCTCTTCACTCGTACCCATCTTCCAACTAAAACCTGCCGCACACGAAAAGAAAACGTGCGGCTGAGCTTAAAAAGCCCAGTGAACAGATACATAATACAAGCAAAGATAACGAAACGGTAATACAATGAAGTACTGGAGATGTCATAAGGTATAATCAAAGCGAAAGAGAAATAAGGAAATATAGGATAGTCATCTACCACGAGCCCATAACTCAAAGTCATAATCTCAACATCAGAATCTCAAAGTCATAATCTCACAATCAGAGGGGATACCTCTCAGGCAACCAGATAATATGAGGGGTGGCCTCATGTATCAAAAGGGGTGGAGTAGCGAGCTCCCAGAAATGTGAAAGGCGTGTATAGCACACATGCACCAGTCACCTCAAAGTCATACTCAAAGTCATAGTTAAATCCACTAACATACATGCCTAGGATTGCAATCCATACGCCCCCACTCAAAGTCATCTCAAAATCATAATACTCAAAATCATAATGGCCATATCATAATATAAAAGGGGACGGCGTGAGAAATCACTCCCCCACACAGGAGTCATGCCAGTGGTGCATCACAGACATGGCCAGGTTACCTTCCTGGCTAGGAAACAAAAGGTGGCTCGGGTATCAAACTAAGAGTCAGGTCTCAAAATCATGCAAACGGGTTCATCTCAAAGTCATATCAAAGCATATCTCAAGGTCATGTCAAAAGTGAATCTCAAAGTCATATGAAAAGGTTCATATCAAAAGGTTCATAGCAAAAGGGTCAAAGCAAAGGTTCATAGCTCAACATCGAAGCATAGGTGATAAGACACCCTTACTAAAAAGGGTAGAGTATCCGTACCTTAACACAACGAATGGCAAAGCAACGAATGAATGATTACAAGGAACTGACGTAACGCCTTCTTCAACGAATCTACACGAATTATTCTTACAGATTACTTCTACGCCCATTCATAAGTTTATAACTGATTTCAACTAATTCATACTTATTTTAATACTCATACTTATATATCATACTTCATAATTTATATCCGAATCCGAACCAGTTTCTCATGATTTTATTTCCAAACATAAGTATTAGTTCAAAAATCGTTATCACAGACTTACCCAGAAAATTGACGGAATCAACACATATAAAGTTTACATTTAATCAGAGCACTTAGACAACTCAGAAAAATAAAATTTCAGATAACACGTAACATATATAATATGACTCTATAAAAATATGAGACTCTAACTCTTAACAGATTATGAATTAAAAATCGATAAAGTTGGCCAAAACTATATTACATTATTTCAGACTTGACACATCAATTTATAAAAAATCAAATGACAAGATTTTCGACCTTCAAAATTTTGAGACTCGACACACAAGAACTAGACGCATGAAATAACATTCCAGAATTCATAAATCATGCCAATCCTCATTTAACCACGCGTTGTACTCAAACCAATACAGACCAAAATCCAGGCAGACTTAAGAGATCACGTAAAATCACAAACACACCTTCGATAAATCATAGATCGACCAAAACATGCTTTAAACGATTCACCAACATATCATGCTACATCTAAACATGCCATAATCACATATTACATGCATACCATTTAATCATACACACGATAGAACGCAACCTGCCAAACAACCACATAATCGATACATATGCATACATTTACTCGACAATCCAGAAGCTTACAAACTACATTACCAGACTTCACCAACACATAATACCGATTCAATACTCATCTAAATTATGCATACAACATACCATATCATCAGTTCAATCATCAACACAAGAACATACGCAAACCCACATACAAACACACGCGATAATACATGACCAAATCACAACCAAACCTCATAATATTACATACAACACATATTAAACGCATCATAACAAACCACACTCGATCACATATCAATTCCAGGTCTCGATAATCTAATGGCTTCTATTCCAGGTTTTTATAAGCTCCATAGGTTCGATACATACAAACACCAACACGTTTCCAGACCAATATACACCTTCTATACCACGATTAACGCTAAACGATCATGCATAAACACGCCATACACACGACAACAAATATACCACAGATTCTGAATCATTCACGCAGGGAAAATAACAACTCGACAGGTTAATAATCAAGCGACATACACACACATTTATACGATCAAAAATATTCACATACACGTTAAATAATGATTAATGATCCACATGTTTGGTTTTTACGATGCAACAACACGTTTCTTATTTTCTGCTTTTGCGATACAATATATATACATACGTTCACAGGTTTATAAAAATACCTTCGGTAAAAGGGAAACAAACGCAAACCAACCACAAGACGATGGATGAACACGAGCTTAACACCACCACGATCACGCCTTTTCCTTCCTGCTTGCTTGGCTTCGTTCGAGCTGTTTGCAGTTTCTGTTTTTACCGAGAGAATAAGGTAGCGGCTACTAGGGTTTCCTGGATGAGATACTAGGGTTTGTTTGTAGGTATAATTATACTGAATTCATGCAGGAGTTTCGGGATTCAGTTGGGCTCCACATGGGTTACACAATGGTTCATCATATCGGGCCAAGCTCATTGTGGTGATCGGTTTTCTGCTTTGGGTCGAAAGGATGATATGGGTCGAGAGGTTTGATGGGTCGAATGAGAGAAGGTCTCAGCTGCTTGGGTCGAAGCTCATTGGGTCGAAAGTTACTTGGGTCGAAGTGGTAGAGTTACCGAATAGTTTATGTTGGATTAAAATGGATCGAAAGGTTCAAAGTTGTTTTTGGCAGGAAATAGTAAAGTTCAAATAAACGTGTTTCCGAAGTCGAAGTCGTATTTTTCATACTTATATTAATATTCAAATATCACATGCTAGAACTCGTATTCCAAAACTGACGAAATCTGACAAACGCGTTTTCAGAAACGTAAACCGAATTAAATACTTAAGGTACATTATGTTTCGAAATTTTATTAGGGCAAAATTTGTATCTTCATATTTTATATTCGTATTTAATAAGTTTTAAATTTATCCGGATTTTCCGGGTGTTATAGATGGTCATTCAAATGATGCTCCCAGTGATTAGGTCTTTCATCTTCAATGTCTTGAACTTTGAGTGTTGTTGTAGAATAGTCTTGATTCTTCGTTCCTTCATGCAATGTGATCTTCAAAGTAATCGTCTTTTGGTCGCTCTTGCCTTGATCAACATCTTCGTGTGTTTACAGCGTTGTATCCTCCAACATACTCATACCTCTTGAGCTTCATACTTATGTCT
Source organism: Artemisia tridentata subsp. tridentata (assembly GCA_021014915.2). Classification (NCBI taxonomy): domain Eukaryota; kingdom Viridiplantae; phylum Streptophyta; class Magnoliopsida; order Asterales; family Asteraceae; genus Artemisia; species Artemisia tridentata. Next base: position 72,589,104 of record CP139505.1, read on the forward strand.
TCCTCACTTGATACATGAACTTGTTCTTGACATCTTGATTAGCCTTTTGACTTTGTCGTAACACTTTGTCTTTAACTTGATCCTTTTGTCTTGAACTTTTACACTTGAGCTTTGTTGAGGATGATCTTTATAAGTATGAGTATGAAGAGATGCAAATGTTGAGACATATGATGATGGTTGATGGACTTTCTTCAGTACCTGCATAAAACAGTTAGTAATAAATAGTCCAGAGCTTACATGTTCAGATTTTGAGATCGTTAACAGCATAGTGTGAAAACTTTCTCTAATCTTAACCAAGGCCGTTGAGAGCCGCTGAAGTATACCGGGGTATCACTTCACGAATGTAGACCGTTTGAAGCATGTAACCATCATGATATAAGGCAAGATCCTTATATCTCATTAAGAATCTTACAAATTGTGTCCTTTTTAGTGAACACAAGTTTATTGGATTGGAAGTGCTCCTAAGAGATCTTTGATGAATCTCATGGCTCTAGACTAAATAATGTGCCTTTCGGTTTTTAGTAGTCGGAGGCATGGAGCTGAGTGCCACCTTTTCAATATCAACACATCTCAGTGTGAGAGGCCGATAGATTATGCAGTGTTCTCCGTGAGAAATGAAACAAATATCTTTAAAGAGATATCTGAGTGGCTAGGAGGGGTGGTGCAGCGCGTCACTGGGTCCATGACGTCTTGTCTTCAATATCAGTATCAACTTAGTGAATACCGATAGCAGATGTATTGACCCGGTTTCTGCCCTAAGTTTTCATGGAGGGCTATTTCTTTTCACCCTTTCATAAACTTTTCTTTTTAATTCTTCAACCCCTTCTTTCCCTTTCTCATTTACTCCTTTTTTTCAATCTTTCTTAAGGACTTCTAATTCTAATATATTGGAATTGTCCTTGGGTAGATCCTTCCGGCTCTGGCGGATCATTGGATATTACCTAACCATAATCACCTTATTACTCCATGATTATCCTAGATTTGTTGATCACTTGCCATAAAACCTTTTGTGAAAATCTCTCAAAGTGTTTATGAATAAACACATTTTAGATAACACTTCGAGAGTTTTGAATTTTCCGAAATACTCCCCCTTCACATGTGCTCATGCATTTTAAGATAAATTTGCACATGTTGGGTTGAGTTCGCACATTTTGAATTGATCAATTTTCATTTAATATGACCATTGCGAGACACGCTTACATCACTAGTTAGACTAGCTTGAAAATATTACCCGTCCCGGTCATATCAAAAGATCATCTCTCAATTGGTACATTCTACTCAGACAAGTCCTTTGCGAGACACGTTTACATCACTGGATAACCAACTTGAAATTATTACCCGTCCCGGACAAGTCTTTTCGATTACGGACATTTATTTTTCGTCAATTCGAGGGTAAGTTCTTGAGTCGAGCTCTTTTGAGATTTGATCCACGATCTTTAAACATTTTGATCACATTTTAATCACGTCTTCTCCCCCTCAAAAATAGCATGTAGTGATATTTTTGATATCAACTGATTAAATGAAAGCTTTTTGGAGAGATAGACGGATTTGGGCATGAAATTTGGAACTTTTTGTTTTTCATTTTATACTCCCCCTTAAATAAAGCATATTTTTTAGACATTCGAGGTTAAAATCATTTAAGGGTATAGAGGGAGTGCAATTGAGCAAAGGACTTTGAGAAAGATTTTGAAGAATCTTTTTGAAAAATCTTGATCATGTGCTCAAGGGTTTTTTATTTTTTCCATTAACATTACGAGTCCTGATCTGAAATAATCAGAAGTCATCAATGTAGCCCGGGTTTCGTACTGAAATATACGAAAGCCGTTATTAAGAAAATTTTGAGAAATGACATGTTTTAGAAAAAATTTAAATGAACTCTCACTCAAGCATCTGTACATGTCCGTATCATTGTTGAATGACATTGCTAGATACGTACAGAATATCGATTATACGTGAGACATGTCGTGAGAAGACTATTTTTGGTTTTTTGATTTTCTATGGTTTTTGTATTTTTTAAAATTTTATATTTTTATATTTTGTTTTTGTTGGTTTTTCAAATTTTGTATTTTGTTTTTCAAAAATATTTACAGCGAAGCTTTTTGAGATAAATCAACAAGATTCGAGAAGACTTTCTAACTCTTCGGGAGTTAGGCTTCACATTCCAATTCGTCGAACTAAGTTATCAAACCGCTCTTTTGGGAGGGCTTTAGTAAATAGTGTTGGTATTCAGTCTTCACGAAAAATAATTCATAAATACCCTCTTCTACGTGTTCCTTTATGAAATGATAGAGGACTCTAATATGCTTGGTCTTCGAGTGTTGAACTGGATTGCACGAGATGGCTATGGCACTTTTCGAGTCACAATACAAAGGTATGTGGTCGAAAGAGAAGCCATAATCTGTCAGTTGTGTCCTCATCTATAGAACTTGGGCACAACACACAGATAGAGACACATACTCGGCTTCTGTGGTTGATAGTGCATTGCAGTCTTGTTTCCTTGATGACCAGCCTACTAGCTTTTCTCCCAAAAATTGTGCTCCACCTTATGTACTATTTCCTATAACTTGGCAACCGGCATGGTCTGCATCTGAAAATGCTATTAGTGTAAACTCTGAATCCTTTGGATACCAAAGTCCCATGTTAATGGTTCTTTGTTGGTACCGAAAGATCCGTTTAACCTCTTGGAGGTGAAGTTTGGTAGGCCTTGCCTGAAACCGTGCTAATAAACAGACAGCAAAATGAATATCGGGTCGACTAATTGTTAGATACATGAGAGAACCAATCATGCTCCGATATTTCTTCGGATCCATGGGTTTCCCATATAAATCAGCGCCTATTTTTGGTGAAGTGACCGTTGGAGTACAAACAGAGTCACAATTTTCCATTCCATGTTTTTTCAAAATCTCAATAGTATATTTAGCTTGATTTAGAAAAATACCATGTGGGGATTGATGAATTTGTAAACCAAGAAAGAATTTTAATTCCCCCATCATGGACATTTCAAATTTGCTTTTCATGAGATTTGCAAAATGTTTTGAATGTTTCGGATTAGTGGACCCAAAGATTATGTCGTCCACGTAAATCTGAACAATCAAAATGTCATCTATGAATTTTCTTGTAAACAAGGTCGGGTCTATTGTTCCTTTGGTGAAATTATTTTAAAGCAGGAAAAATGATAATTCGTCATACCACGCCCTTGGTGCTTGTTTCAAACCATAGATAGCTTTCTTTAGCTTGTAGACGTAGTCTGGATGATATTTGTCAATGAATCCATCTGGCTGACTCACGTACACTTCTTCTTTCAGAGTTTCATTCAAGAAAGCCGTCTTGATGTCCATCTGATAGACTGTGATGTTGTAAGCTGCGTAGGCTAAGAAAATCCTGACTGCCTCAAGTCTTGCTACTGGCGCAAATGACTCTTCAAAATCTATCCCCTCTTCCTGTTTAAATCCCTTGGCCACGAGACGAGCTTTGTTGCGAATGACAGTCATTTCTTCATCCTTTTTGTTCTTCCATAACCACTTAAGATCAATGACACGTTTGTCAATTGGTCTTGGAACTAAATCCCAAGTGTCATGTAACTGGTATTGGAGAAGTTCTTCCTGCATCGCTTCAATCCAAGCATTATCTGCCATTGCTTCCCGAATGTTCTTTGGCTCTTTTAGACTGAATGAGCAGACGTAGATGTACATGTCGCAATCGGTGGCGAGTTGTTTTCTCGTCTGAACTGGCCATGAAGGTTCACCAATAACGTGATCTATTGGATGGTCTTTAGTCCACTGTAACGTTGAAGGGTACCTTGGATTTGACGACTGCGTGTTAGTTGGTTCATGTAAACCTAGAAGAAGATTCAGCAGAATCCGTTGCAAATGGGTTTTTGAATGGTTCTTCCTCTAACACATCATCGTTTTGTTGTTGTTCTTCTTGAATTGGGGTGTTTGGGTTTTGATCATCAACTCTTGGTAGAACAATCTCAATTGCTGGAGTTGGTGGAGTAGATGTTGATGACGTTGAGGGAGTTGGTGCATTTGCTTCGAATGTTGTTGATGCATCTTGTGGTGGTGTTGGTGGTTGATGATTTTGAGTGGGTGCAGCGGAACATTGTTGTGATGCATTAGTCGAAGCTCCACCATAGTACTCATCATACCTAAACTCGAAGAAGTTTTCAAGTTCTTGATTTGTTGGTTTTTTGGTATTAGTTGACTAAGCTCCTTGGGGTATGAGTCCTGAACTGATGTGTCTAGAAGTCTTAACGTTTGGTGCGGGTCCTAATCCGGTATGATTAGAAGCCACTGGGTTAAACGCGGGTTCTAGAGCGAGTCTCTCAGAAGCCATCTGTGAAATCTCATCAAATTTCACATACATCGTCTCTATTATCCTCTTAGTTCTTCTATTATACACCCTGAATACCCTCGAGTTTTCTGAATAACCGATGAAGATTCCAATATCACCCTTAGCTTTCAACTTCCCTAGATCTTCTCTGTCGTTCGTTGGTTAGCAAAAAGCACCAAATACATGAAAGTAAGAGATATCGGGTTTTCTGTTGTTCACTAGTTCATATGGGGTTTTATTGAATCTTGGATGGACTAGGGATCTGTTCTGAGTGAAACAAGCAGTGGCAACAGCATCAGCCCATAAGAATAACAGTGCACTAGAGTAAATCAGCATTGTGCGAGCAGCTTCCACAATAGTTCAATTTCTTCTTTCAACTACCTCATTCTGCTGTGGAGTTCTTACAGCTGATGTCTGATGTGTGATTCCAGCATCTTCAAAGTAGGTTCTTAACTCCTGATTAGTGAATTCTATGCCATTGTCTGGTCTTACGATCCTTACTGGAGCTTGAAGTAGGACTTGAATTCGCTTCAGAAAGGTGATGATGATGCCTGGTGCTTCTTCTTTTGACCTTAGAAACTTTACCCATGTATATCTTGAATAGTCAACGACGATTACAAGAAAATAATTCTTCCCATTTATGCTTGCAACTCTCATTGGGCTACATAAGTCCATATGCAACAAATGTAACTTATCAACCGAACTGGGTACGGTTTTAGGTTTATAAGTTGCCCTTTTGCTTTTTCCTTACTCACAGGATGGACATAAGTGTTCTTTTGGTGTATTTGAGCTTTGGCAGACCGTTGACGATGTTATCTTTGGCAAGCTTGTTAATGGTGTCAAAGTTAAGATGGGACAAACGTCTGCATGCTCTTGTCATGAGACAAATTGGTGATGAAGAGGCCATTTGGTTTATGTCGATAGCATAGAGATTGGTACCACGATTCCCAGTTAAGAGATCATCTCCAACCAAATTCCTAACGAAGCAAGTGTTTCTCCTAAATGCAACCTCTAAATCTGCATCGCAAAACTGCCCGACTGAAAACAAGTTGCGTCCTAACCCTTCGACATAGTAAACCCGAGTGATTAAGTAGTTCCCAAACTGAAGATCTCCATAACCCAGAATAGCTGCTACATGATCATTTCTAAACCGTACAGTTCCCATGAAGTTCTATACAAAGTTGATTAGCAGCTTCAAATTCTCGGTCATGTGCTTGGAGCAACCCGAGTCGACGATCCAAAGACAGATTTCGATAACCTGCCAAGAACAGAAGATTTTGCATTTGGAAACCGTATATCATTAGGTTCCATAGGGTTAGGGGTAACAAATGAATCACACTCAGAGAAGGTTTCTATTTGTTCTTTTGGAACAGCTTTTAATTTACCATTCTTAAGTGTAGACTTTCTACCCATTGGTTTCCATGCACAAAGCTTAAGATAGTTCCTAGGCAATATACTACTAGTGGTTGTTCTAGATGCTGCAATAAGTCTTTTAACATATCTAGTCCTAGCACTAGTTCCTGGAGGAACATCTTTATGTTCAGGCATAGCATTCACATTCACATTATTAGAAACACTATCATCACAAACATTTAACGATTTCTTGCACATTAAATAAATAGAGTCATTACATGCACTCGAAACATTACTATTAACATTACATCCTGATGATATATGTTTCTTATTCGAAAGCGATAAATTCCTAGGGTGTTCTTCTACTTCTCCATTTTTATTCTTGCATTCACTCTCAGAGACAGGCGAGACTCTATTGTTCCTTGTATTGCTCCTAGGCTTTAGTCTGCTGCTCCTAAAGGTGCTTTCTAATCCTGTAGAAGGTAAGGCACACACATTAGAATTTATGTTGTTGTCCTAAGAGGTTGTTGTAGCATTCCTAGACTCTTTCGGATTATCTTTTTTACTTTTGTCTATCGCCCTATATGTGTTAAATGTAGAGGCAGACGCAGTAGTGGGACTAATCCTATAAAGGCCAGGTGCTATCACATTCGATGTTTTGACAACAACTTTCCCTTTATCATCACATTGTGCTTTATCACATTGTTTAGGTAAGGGTGTTGGAGTGACTGGTTTTGTCAAATCAATTGTCACATCAACTTTTGGAACCGTTTGAGAAATTGACATTTTTGGTTTATCCGAAGTCGATGGTTTTGAAAACTTAGTTTCCTCACCCTTCCTTTTTTGACTATCCAGCTGAGACTTCAAAATATCATTTTGTTCTTTCATATTCTTGTAAGCACGCTCATACGACAATTTGTCATACTTGCATTCTTCCTTTTTCTGATCAAGTTGTTTAAAATATGTGACATTTTCTTTTTCAAGCTTAGCAAGAGAATTTTCATATTTTATACCAATTGCAGAAGTCTCAGCTCGGAGTCTTTCATCATCTTCCACAGAATATGTTTGATAAATAATGGACATAATTTCGGTCGATAGAACTGCTTCGAAGAGAGTATCATTGTGGTTTTACAAAACTTTGATGTGTTCAATGTTTTCATTAGCTTCCTTCACCAGGGATTTGTGGTCCTTGATGAAGTCGGCTGTTTCATTTAAAATTGCATTTTCAACATGAATTACTCTCGCGCTTATGTTATAGAGTGGAGTAGTAATTTCTGTTTGAAACACCTTTTTCATTTCATTATGAAAACTTGAATGCCAGTTGTTGATGCTAAGATTCGTTTTTGAGTCAACAATACTTTGAAGTGTTTTTACTTTATCTTTGAGCTCATCCAAGTATCGTCTAACTTCACTTGTGTTAAAAGGGTTGCTAGAGGAGATTTGTACCAGATTTGAAAGATTTTTGGAAACAACTTTAGGTTTTGTTGAAACAACTGGTCTTTTGAAAACCTTTGTTGGTTGTTGTTGTTTAACAAAATTTACCCCAGAAAGTATGTTAAGCTTATTGTAATCAATTGGTTTGATTTATGGGTTCATTTGTCTCATTTTGATTCTGCTCTCCTCGGCAAGCTCAATCGTTTCATAAGAATCCCGAACTTCGGGAGGATCATGTTTAGCATAAATCAAATTACCATTATACAACACATTCAGTTCCTTCTGAGCTTTCTTGAGATGATAAGGGTTTTCACAACCGATAGCCATTTTCTTCATTGTATGTAAAAGCGGGTTTGGATCTTTAATAATCATATGAATTGTTTGAGCAGAATGACCCATTTTGACAAGCAAATCTTCCAACCTTTTAATTGTTTCTTGTTTCTCAATGATTTCATCAAGAAGTTCATGTTCGCGTTTTGAAAAATCTGCTTTCAACTGTTTCTTTTCTTTTTCAAGATCAGAACAAGTTGATTTTTGTTTAGAAAGTTGGTTTTGCAAATCTGAAACTTCCATGTTTAGGGATCTTATTTTCTTGTTTAAGTTAACATCGAGGGTATCAAACTTAAGTTGCTATTGTTTTTCCCTTGAAACGGAGTTTTTGTAACCATCTTCTAATTCTGACTGTCGGGTTTTATTAATTTCAAAAACTTTTTCATTCACCTTATATCTCTCAAGCTCAGCGGTCAATTTTTCATTTGCGGCCTTAACATCGCGATTGACCTTTTTGACTTTTTCAATTTCAACACTACAATTGTTCAATAATGATTCAAAAAATGCACGTGTTTCCTCATCATTCTCAACATGCTGTGACTCGAAGCCTTCATTAGGATTCATATCTGGAGTTGCCAAATTAATATTGCTACGACTTGGCGTGTCCATATATGTATCATAAGTGGATGCTGGAGTCGCAGGATGCTGTTCATCATGAGTCGACATATCAAATATTTCATTATTGTGACATGTAGTGAATGGTGGTACCTCAGAGACTGCATTGGTGTCATACACAGGAGGTGTTTCAGAATCCGTGTCATACTTAGCCTCCTGAAGATTTGCCATGAAAATGCAGTTTGCATCGATGTCCTCAAGGTCTTCCATATCATCCATAAGAGCCATAAAATCATTCTCTTCTGCACTCAACTGTAACCCAGTCGTTTCCTTCTGTGCCAATATTAATGCTTTCTGCAGATAAGCTGGATCTTTCTTTTTCGGCTTGGTGGGACAGTTCCTTGCCATGTGACCGACTCCCTGACAGTTGAAACACTTTAGCAAATTACCCTGATTCATATTCCCAGCAACTGGAGCAGCAACATTCCCAAACTGATTCCCAGCATTCTGACCCCTCTGATTTCCAACAACTGGACCCATCTGATTCCCTGCATACTGACCCATCTGATTTCCAACATACTGCCCTGCATTCTGATTACCCATCTGATATCGAGGAGCATATCCCTGCAGATTCCCAAAACCTCCAACCATTTGTCCTTGTTGACCGATGTTGAAACTAGGCTGTGCAATCTGCCTGTTGAGAGTGTTCGATGAGATTCTTTGGTTGTTGTTGGTAGGTGTTGAGTAGCGTCCTTGGAATGCCTTTGTTAGGTAAGCAAATGCTTGAGTCAAAGCTAGGGGTGCAAACGAGCCGAGCTACTCGCGAGCTACTTGAGCTCGACTCGATAAAAAGCTCGAAACGAGCCGAGCCTTGTCGAGCTCGAGCCTGAAAATCAACTCGTTTACTTATCGAGCCTGAGCTCGAGCTTCGCTTATCGAGCTCGAATAGGCTCTTCGAGCCTTATCGAGTCGAGCCCATTTGGCCCAATCCATTCTTAAACTTGATCCAATCCAATTAACCCAAGTCCATATCCGTATAAAACTGATATACCATGGTACCCTAATCACACTTAACATTTGACCTAAACCTATTCTCTTATTATCCGCCCCCATCTCTCCCTTTTACAGTCATCACAAACATTCCTAATCTCTCCCATCAAAGTAAGCAAATCTGTTATCTCCCTTATCCAATCATCAAAAACCGATAAAAAACACATAATCCCTTTTCTCCTTTTTGGTTTTTTACGGATGAAGAACACAAGAATTTGTTGCTTCCAGATCTATGTATGGGTCTCGGGTAAGGTTATATGATTCTTTTTTTTTGGTACATCAAAACAAAGGAGGAATATCAACACATTTGTTCTTGTTCTCTTCGAAAGATGTTTCGTATATTAACAAGAAGCTTGTCTTCTTAACATATCTGTTTTGAATAAGTGAACAAAAGAATGGAATGAAACACTTAGTTTTGTTCCATCTTTGAAAGGTTCGGATAATAATAGAACTAATGCTTCGAAAAAGATTCGTGATGAAATTATTTCGTGGTTTACACCTTGAAGGGTTTGATGTTACTTTGAATACCACGAATTAATTAGCTGAGATCGTGGGTTTGATCTTTTGAAAAGTCTTGGTATGACTTTGAATAATACGAAAGAGATAGGCTGAGATCTTGTAAGTTGTGAGACGTGAGGAGTTGGATAGTGAATTAGGATTGTTTGTGTTTGATGTTAGATTGGATTTGGTTTTGGACTGTTTTAGGTTAGGATCATAGTCTGTTTATCTTGTATGAAGCAGATAAAGCGAGCTCGATCAGGCTCGTTTAAGCGAGCCGAGCTTTATGAAAAGTTTACGAGCCGAGCTCGAGCACAAAAATAAAGGCTCGGATCGAGCCGAGCTCGAGCTCGTTAAAAAAATGATGAGCCAACTCGATTATAATGAAGCTCGGGCTCGGCTCGGCTCGTTTGCACCCCTAGTCAAAGCAGCAGTAGACTCATCATGGTCATTAAATTCTGGTTCTGGGTATTGCGGGTATTTTTGTTGTGGAATGACTTGTTGTTGTTGTGGGTAGAATGGCGGTTGTGGAATATATTGTTGTTGCATGAAGTTCTGAGTGGAAGATGAAGAGGGTTGTGTAGTCACTGTTGCAGGTGTAGGTGTTTGAACAATGAGTGCAAGAGGATCATGTTGCTTTGCTAACTTCTCTTTCCTGACTTCATTCGCCTCTGCCTGGTATTGCTTTAGGAAATCATAGAGCTGATCATAGTTCACCTGGTGAAGGTCCTTTGTTTGGTTGACTATTGTGACAAAACGTCCCCATTCTTCTGGTAAATTGTTGATGAACTTGATGTTTTGAACAATTTGTCTTGGTGACAACCTGTTTCGGATGAGCTCATTCATTAAGGTGCAAAACCTGGTGTAATAAGATTCAATGGGTTCCGCTAGAGTGGATGTGAACTTCTCCAATTCAGTTAGGAGCTTGTTTTCAACATCTTGTTGTCCAATTTCTGTGCCATGACAAAGCCTTCTAACTCGTTCCCACATATTGTTAGTGCAAGCAGTCTCGTTGGGGAGATTGTTAGTGCAAGCAGTCTCGTTTGTTTTGATTGATGACAAACATGCAACTTGATACATAACGTAAAATGTACAAGTTACTTGTAATCATATCTTGTCTCAACATACATTCAACACCTCTCGAGTCCTCGTATGATACAACACAGGTTCGTACATGTTTGTTATGTGGCATTATGATCAAACCCTTAACAAACCATTTAGAATGTTTAAAATACGGTTAGGTAATTAAGTATTTTAAAAGGCTAATCATTCTACTTAGAACCTCATTTTACATCTTTGAATAAACAAGTATTTTTACTTGTACATCATGTTTCCTAAGTTTAATAGGATAAGTACACTTTAGGTGTCAAACTAACATGATACATCTTGGTAAACATATATTAGTTAGGCTAGTATATACATGGTACATGATCACTAGGATACATGTTACATACATATATACATTTACATGTTTATGTTTATTTCTTAAATTAGAAATATTTAACATGACATCATGGCATGCATCACTTACATAACTTGGAAGATTTGTAATATATTTTGTATAGATCTTCAAGCTAACAAGTTGACTTTTGAAGATATAGCAAGATATGGTAAGATATGGAAAGATTTGAGAATCTATTAGCTGGCCTGACACGGCGGATGCAAATGGTATAAAGGACAGATCCAAATTTAGGGATCCGTCGGATCCGCCGGGCAAAATTCTTATTGGCTATAAATAGCAGCCCATTGTTTACCCATTGGATCATCCACTTAGAACACACATTCCCTCTACCCTTTGCATACATTTAGATCATTAGTTAATCATGTAAAAACACACATTAATCACCCTTTACATAATGATCATAAGGTTACTAACTTTCATTATGTTGTAAGCATACACTCGTAATGATCCTGTGAAGCTAGATCAGAGATTGTGAGTCATCATCCATCATAAGCTTGCATACTTCCTGATCCACCATGAAGGTTAGAAGATCTTGAAGTCATCATCCACCAAAGCATTCCAACATATGAAGATTCAAGGCCACTTGACATCCTCAATGATTGAAGACTTCTTATTCAAGAAGTTCATGTAGATACCATATGCATACATGAAGATCCATCACAACAAGTTTAGGGAGCTTGTGATCTTCATCCATTGAAGGCTTCCTTTTAATGGAAGTTCATTTAGATTAGCCATTCATATCCATGGCTCATTTATGTCATTGATCATCATTGTAATCTATTCATACTAGATTAGATGGTTTATGTGTGTGTGCCATAAAACACAAGGTTTCTATGTTGGGCCAAAAAACATAGCGGGAGTGGTTGTACCCTTGTAAAGAACTCGGTATCTAGCTTAGTACCGGAAAAAGGATAAGCGACGACGGGAGTGGTTGTACCCATGTAAAAGAACTCGACATCTAGCTTAGTGTCGGTAATTGTATAAGCGACGTTAGGTTGGTTCTACCTCGAACTAGAACCCGGTATTTAGCTTTGTACCAGAAAAAGTGTAAGCGACGTGTGTAAGGTTTTCTCCGCCGAGAAGGGAGCTTGTTGATCTAGTGAAGTAACTCTCGAGTTGGGTACTCGGGGAGTGGAGTAGGGCGGAGAGGAGCTCCGTGACCGAACCACTATAAATCATCGTGTTCGGTTTGAGCTTTCTTTTACTTATCTCTTTACTTTTATATTTGCATTATGTGATTGATTGTGGTATGACTTGTTGATAATACTTGTGTGACAACATGTTTCAACTTATGCAAGTTAGAAACATCTTTCATATTAGAACAAGCTTAAATGGACATTTGATACAACAAGTTTTAAGATTTTAAAACGATAACGTATTCACCCCCCTCTACGTTTTCACAATTGGTATCAGAGCCACGTAGCTCTTATTTTCAAAAAAAATGGTTTTTAAAATAGAGTACGATCCATGTATCAAATTACCATTGAAGCGGAATATAATATGAAAAATGTTTCGCTTAGTATACTTAGAAATTTTGTTGTTAGATATCACTTTGTATCCAAGCTTGAAGATATCCTTGAAAAATAAAAGAAAAGATTTCTTAAAAGGATTAAGTGTCAAATTGTGTGCGTAAAGCTAATTTACGAAAAACACGGGTTTTAAAGGAGCGTTTGGAATAGCTATTAATTTAGTTTAAAAATCTCTTCGTAAATGTTTGGATAAGTCACATAATTAGAAATGTTGTTAAATATGTGTAATATATGTTTAATATTAAGTCTAGCAAGTCCTACACGTTTTCTTTATGTCAAAATACGAGTTTAGGAGAATCTGTCACAGACACCCACGGATCCCTTTGTTACAAAGGGCGGATCCCTCAAAAAGGATCCGCCAGATCCGTCTGTTCAATATGCAGTTTTTGTCAAACTTCAAAAAATCATAACTAATTAACCGTAAGTCCGTAGAAGTCGTGCCACCTATCATTTTGAAAGGAATTAAGTCTACTTTCATTTAAAAATAATCTCATGTCCTAAATCTAAATTAAAATAGGTAAAACAAATCAAATACTACAACCTGTTCAAAATATTAAGTTTCATTTTAAAACAGTAACATAAACTTTTGAGTCGGGTAATGTAAGTTGGTATCCTTTGATGTAGGGATCTCTGAGTGAGATTGCTGGGAGGATTGGTGGGATCTCTGAGAAATAAGGAATTTCTCATTGCTGCCGATAGTGAAGCTGGTTCCTGCCGATAGTGTTCCATTGCTGCTGCGGTTGGTTCTTGCCGATAGTATTTTTTTGTTTCTGCCGATAGTGGTTATTGCTGCGGATAGTTATTGTTTGTTATCCGTATGTTTAGAAAGTTTGTTAGATTTATTTTTAGAAGAGATCTTGTTTATCTCTTCACACGTTTTCTTGTAAGACGGGTTAGGGTTATGGTTTCTTATCATTATAAAAGAAACATCCCGTCCATGAGTTTAAGGTACCTTTGTCAATTAAAATATTCAATAACATAATTCTTAGTTCATAGTCTAATCCATAGAGGATCATTGTCTTTTCTTCTTTATTATACTTGTTGTTTAGTTTCCGCATAAACACTTGTATACCATACAGAGGTTCTCGTTTAACCAAGCTCAATCAAGCTCGAAGTACTCGATCCTACAAGTGGTATCAGAGCCTGGTGAGGATCTCTGATAAAGAAGGAAACATTGTTGAATCGTCTCTCTTAAATCTTTTCACAATGTCGCTATCAGGTGATAGATTTGAAATGTGTGCAAGGAAGATTAGGAGTTTGTTCCATAATAAGTCTATGGAAAAGCTGACTGAAAAAGATGAATCCTATCAAGCAAAAGAAAATTTGGAAGAATATGCTCTAATGGGATTCCCATCACAGGTACAAAGATGTAATCCTGCTTGTCAAGAATTATACTCAACTCTTAATAAAGAATATGATGACATGAAATCTAAGTATAATGAATACTTTATTAAGGTTCAAGCTTATGATAATGCGGTTAAAACCTTAGAAAAACAAAAGGTTTGGTTAGTTAACTGAATGGAAAGATTCATCTAAAAACCTGAACCTGTAGGGTATGGTAACCTGATAGGGCCAAATCAATTTTATGACCCTAATGAGTATAGTGTTTTTGACCCTGAACCTGTAGACTATCAAAAACCTGTTAAGTATGTGAAAGAAGGAGGAATGAATGTTGTTCCTCCACCTATCAGAGGAGTTTTTATGCCTACCCCTGTCCACTCTCTCTCTGACATTGACTCAGATGAGTCACAAATGGTTTATGGTAAAAAGGCCAGAGACTTACCTGAACCTAATGATTGTGTCTCTTGTTCCTCAAGTAACAAGTCCTCAGAAGCAGAGTCTAAAGACTTTGTCTCATGTGAGTCAAGTGAAGAGTCATCCACACCCAAATATCATGAGTCCTCAAGTACAACTAATGATAAAACTGCTTCTAAATCAGCCTTTTCAGACAACAGCTCAATTAATTTTTTTAAAAACAAATGTGTCTCTAGTTCCACTAGTGATAATGTTAATAAAAGTTATAGTAAGAACAAGGCTGTTAGGAAGAAGACATGTTTTGTGTGTGGTAGTCAATATCATCTCATTAAAGATTGTGATTATCATGAGAAAAGAATGAATGGTGGGCAACAACAGAGCAGATCATTGTGGAAAAATGTTAAACAAATACCACCATATGTTCCACAAGGAGCAGGAATGAACTTTTATAGGAGTCCCTTTCCTGCTGATAGACCTGTTCCTGTTGGTTCCTCTGTTCCTACTGATATTCAGGGAACCATTCCTGCTAGTACCTCTTCATATTTTCAGAGGGATTTCAGGCCTGCCTATTATAATCAAATCTTTGGAAGGGGGATGGCTTATTCTCCATGGTATCCTTGGTAATTGTCAAGTTTGACTAATCATGTTGTTGTAATCTTGTTTGCTGGTTTTGAGGGGAGGCATTAGCCTAAGGGGAGGCTAATGCTTGTTATGTTGTCTTGTTTTTCATTTATTTTTATGTTTTGTGTTTCTCTAATTTTGTTTTGCAGGTCTTTAGTGTCTTTTGTTAGTTAACTTTGTTTTGCAGCTCTCCATATCTCAATGCTTGGAATTTAAACTAAAGATAGTAATTTTCATTCATCATGAGAAAAGAAAAGTACATTCAGTTACAAGTTACAAAAGCTACTTATCAACATAATTTTAACATCATGCCAACCTTCAAACAACCCTCAACCTAAACCCTACCACCTATTCCATCTTCCCTTTTCACTTACCCATATAATCAGGCATGAACCTCCTACCTCTCTAACGACTGATTTCCTCATACACATGGGGAACTGGAAGTGCCAACACGACTGGGAGTGGCGGTCTTGGTTCAGGGGCTGGAGTTGAAGAGCTTGAGGTTGTTCGCCTCTGATGTGTTCTAGGGCGTGACCTTGCAGTTGGTTGACTTGGTTGTGGAGTAGAGTAGCTTGATTGTGGAGTTGGCTGACTTGGCTTAGGAGTTGGTCTAATGGGATTCTTTCTTTGTCTTGGATCTTGGCTTTCACGTTGTCGATTGTTTCGACTTCGAGGGTTAGGCTTATCACGGCTGGAGTCTTCTCGAAGATCTGCATTACCTTTTGGTATCGGTACTTTATAGAAGGTTGCAGTTGTCCTTTCCATCTCTTCAGTAAGGAGAGCCACAGTCCTCTTCATCTCTTCTCTAAGCTCATCCGTAATGGGAAAATTGGGAGGATATGTCTCCCATTCACCCTGATAATATGTTAAGGACTTCAACTCTGATGAGTCTTCATCATCAGAGCTTGAGTACTCAAATGACGAAGGAGTAGATGGAAGAGGATCAGATGAATATGAATCCTCCTCAACCTTGGCCTTACCTTTGTTTTGAGAGGATGATGCTGTTTTGGGAAAGTAGTTTTTCCACCCTGAGTCACTGGAGGAGGAAGAATCTGATGAGATTTCAATTATTGGATTTTTAGATGAACTCATGATTTTGAAGATTTTTGGTTTGGTTTGTGATAATAAAGTTATGTGATTTGAGGGTTATATAATGATATGGAGATTAGTGCAAATTTATTGGTGGTTGGTATTGAGATTTAATTCGGGTGAGTTATTCTTAATGACTAAGTTCGGAAGGTTGACTTTGGTCAAACCACCTCATTGTTGCCGATTGGTCAAACCTCTCATTGCTGCCGATTGACCAAGTGTTGCTGCCGATTAGTCAAACCTCCTTAAGTCAATTGGTCAATGTTACGTGTGCAGAATTGCAGCAATTTAAAGTGATATATTTGGCAACCCAACCTAAAATTGCACTTCTCTCATCTCAATTTCTCTAAAATCCTATCAAACCCTAATTTTCTCATTTCGAACCCTAGATCATTCATCCAACACAATGTCAACACTTCGTTATAAGGATGATCATAACAAGGTTGCATACTTAGAGTCATCTTCAAAAAGTGTTGGTTATGATGAGGTGTTAGCGTTTCTTCGTGGGTCATCTATTCGCTATGCACTTACTTATTGTCCTGTTACGGTGTATGATTCGCTGATTAAGCAGTTTTGGGCAACAGCTAAGGTCAAACACATTGTGGGAAGGGAGGATGAGATTGTTGCTACCATTGATAAGCAAGAAGTGTTTATCACTGAGGAGCTGATTCGTGTACAGCTTCAATTTCCTGAGGAGCATGGGGAATATGATCTTTCCAGGCAAGATATTACTGATGGTATGGCTGCTATAGGTTATCCTGTCACTGGTAGTTGTACTTTCTTGAAAAGTAAGTTGTCTCCTCAATGGAGATTTCTGATTCATTCTTTACTCCAGTGTATGAGTGTTACGACAGGTGGTTGGGATCAATGTCCAAGTCCTATTGCGTCTGGTCTTGTTTGTCTATCTCAGGGTAGGATATTTAATTGGGCCAAATATATTTTTGAGGGAATGATTGAGAATATCACTAATGGTAAAAACAGATTTTTGATGTACCCTAGGTTTCTTCAGATTATCTTAGGTGTACAGACCATTAACACATCCCCTAAGATAGTGAATCGGTTGACTCCCAAAATGTTTGCCCTGATGAAGATGAATTTTACAGGCCAACATTTGCCTTTATTGCCTACCATGTTAAACAATGTCAATCCTGCTGACAACCCTGATCCTGCTGACAATGTCAGTGTCCCACCATCACCCAATGCAGCTGATGCTAGTGCATCCATTGCTGCTGGTGAAGGGACTTCAGTTGCTGCTGATGCATCTACATCTGTTGCTGCTGATGACCCATTACCACCATCACCTAGACCAGTCACACCTACACCTGAGACTAATGACCCTAATGAGCCCAATGACCAGACCATCACAGATGAAACACCTGTTGTCCAGCCATCACCTAGTCCTTCAAGGCAGCCTTTTAGTGATGACACCAATGCAGGGGGAGAATTTCATGTTTCTCCACCTAGATCCAATGAAGCTCCTAACACCTCAGGTATTCCTGCTGGAGGAGCTGAGGATGCTGCTGATCTCACCTCTATGTCTAAGTTACTTGACAGGTCTGTGAAGAAAATTGAGGTATTGGAGTCAGAACTTAAAGAGACAAAAAGGGTTTTTAGTGAGAAGGTGGAAAATTTGGAAAAGGAGCTTAAGGACACTAAAGAAACTTTTGGTGAGATTGTTCAAAAGCTAAATGAAAGGATCAGCTCTTTGGAAGCTCAACATCCTCAGAAGAAAAGAAGGGTTGTACTTTCTGAGTCTGAGGAAGATCAGGATGATATGTCTTTTGATGGGCTTAATGTGCTGGCTTCTGTTTCTCTTGATGGTGCACATACTGCAGTGCCTACCTCTTCTGAGCACACTATCACTACACAACCTCAGGCCTTCACTGGAACAAGGACCATTGCTGCTGATGTCTCTGGTGTTCCTGCTGAAGTTGGTAGTGTCTCTTCTGAATCTAAGGTTCCTGGTAATACTACTGGTTGTCCATCCATTGCTGCTGATAGTGACACCATTCCTCCTGAAGCAACTCAAAATGATGAAGAGATAGCTGAAAAGGTGCATGCACAGGAAATTGCTGCTGAAGAAGCTAGACTAGCTCAGGTTGCTCAAGATGAGGAGCTTGCAAGGAAATTGTCTGTATATGAGAGGGATATAGCTGAGACTACTTCAGAAGAGTTCAGTGAGCAAGTTGAATACTTGTTGGCTACTGACATGATTATTAGAGCTCATGGGTTTATGATTCTTCAAGATTCAGAGTTGGATTCAGATGAAAGGTCAGATCAGCTCAAGGCATTTATCTTGAAGACTCATAGAGCATCCTCTTGGAATGATTTGATGCATAGGATCAGTGAAAGACAAAAGTCAGGATTTAAGATGCCTACAAACAGAGATAATGTCAATTTTATGAAGGTATATCTGAAGAATGAAGCTAACTACAAGCTAAGTGACTTCAAAGGTTGGACTGATGCTGTAATCCAAAAGTTGTTCCTTGATACCTATGCAAGGATAAATTCTTCAGTCCAGACAGATATTTCACAAAGGAAGAAAAGAGAGCCTTCATTTTTAGAATCTGATGTTGCAAAGAAAATGAAGTCTGGAGAGACATTGTCTGGTGCATCTTCCTTTATTCCGGCTGAAGGTTCTCAGGATGCCACATTCATTTCACCAATTCCTAATGTAGATGCATCTGAGACACCACAAGAAGGTCTTATTTCTGATGGTATTCCTGCTGCTCATGTCTCTGTTTCTGCTGAACAATCTTCTTCAGTTCCTATCCTGCAATATGGTCTAAGGACAAGGCAGAAGAGTCACTCTCACCACTCTTCTTCTAGGGATATTTCTGATGTGAATGATCAAGATTTGGTTAGGATTGATTCTGAAAGTGATTCAGATGGTGATTCCATTCATTGTTGGGGTCCTATTGCTCACTGGGAAATTAGGTCTACTTCTGAAGGTGATGTCAATGTTTGGTTTTCTCTTGATGGGACAGTCAAATTCTTTACATTTCTGAGGGAGATCTTGAATAAGGTTGAAAGAAAAGATTTGGAGAATCTTTATAAGATAGTGGATAGTTACTATCAATCTCATACTCCTACTGGAATTGGCCTACTGCTTTGGGGAGATTTACAAGTCTTGATGAATTCATTGGAAGGAGACAAGGCTAAAATGGTATGGGGTAATCAATCAGCCTGGAGAGTATTTTCTTGGAGACTATATCCTTCTTCCAATGTTCATGTCGTGGAGCTCATCTCTGGCAAGTTCCTGACTATGTTTGTGGATGTCACTTATCCTATATCTGAGGGAGTTTTGAAGAGAATGCTCACCCAGAAGGTCAGAGTTCCCAAGCATACAATTGGAAATGATTTAACTACAGCTGAACAGTTGGTCAAATTCATCAAAGATCAACTTGCAGCTAAAGGTTCATCAGCTTAAGGGGAGGATTGCAGCTTCAGGGGAGGTTGAAGCTTAAGGGGAGGATTTGTTTCTTGTTATTGTTGTATATCTTTCTATCTTTCTTTTGGTTTCTTTTCTTATTTTATTTCTTTATTTTGTGTGTTTCTGATTTCTTTTGTTCTTAGTTCCATAAATAAATAAATAAATAAATAAATAAATAAATAAAAAAATAAAAAAAAATCTTTGTATATTTTGTGTGCTAATAAGTTGGTTTTGAGCAACACCTTGCAGGTACAGTGTTGGTGTTTACACCTTCACCATAAATGGTATTCAACTCACCATGTCTTGCAGACAAGAAAGAGTTGGCTCACCATGAGGGTACGGCTCTGGTGTGATAATCAAATCCGTTGATAGCTGTAATAGCTTGCTCAAAGCTATAGGGTACTTCAACTCACCCATGATTCAGTTCTGAGAGTTGAAATGGTTTTCAATTCACCATGGATGTAACCCTGTATGGGATCCAAAGGATTGGCTAGTCCACAAAAGTATGGTTTGTGGTAAAGACAATTGGTATCCATATTTGGTATTCAATTCACCAAGGTTTGTTGTAACCTAAGAATTGACTAGTCCTACGCAAACGGCTACAGGTAAAGACAACTCAAATCCGTTTATAGTTGCTGATTTGCTAATAAATCAGATGGTTATCAATGTACCATGGTCTAACACACCTAAACATTGGCTACTCCAGTAGTGATGGCTATTGGTAAAGAGACATCAAATCCATTAATTTTCAATGATTCACCTCTCACAGGAGTTAACACACCTGGATGTGATGAGAATAGTATGAAACTTAAGTGATTTGATGTACATATTGTCCTAGTAGCAGTCAAGCTCAAGTGAATGTCTTGGTGATCAGTTTACAAGTTTTGAAGAAGATTTTCTATTGCTGCTGAACTATTGAAGTTGCTGCAATAGATTTTGGAATCTTGTTGGTTCTAATTGTTGCTGCTGGTTACTAATTATTGCTGCTGCTAAGTCGCAATCCTCAAGCCTGAGAAGTTAAAGCTCTATCACATTGGAATCTTGCAGGTTAACCTAGTCAACCTCAAGATTAGGGGAGGATTGTAGGGATCTCTGAGTGAGATTGCTGGGAGGATTGTTGGGATCTCTGAGAAATAAGGAATTTCTCATTGCTGCCGATAGTGAAGCTGGTTCCTGCCGATAGTGTTCCATTGCTGCTGCGGTTGGTTCTTGCCGATAGTATTGTTTTGTTTCTGCCGATAGTGGTTATTGCTGCGGATAGTTATTGTTTGTTATCCGTATGTTTAGAAAGTTTGTTAGATTTATTTTTAGAAGAGATCTCGTTTATCTCTTCACACGTTTTCTTGTAAGACGGGTTAGGGTTAGGGTTTCTTATCATTATAAAAGAAACATCCCGTCCATGAGTTTAAGGTACCTTTGTCAATTACAATATTCAATAACATAATTCTTAGTTCATAGTCTGATCCATAGAGGATCATTGTCTTTTCTTCTTTATTATACTTGTTGTTTAGTTTCCGCATAAACACTTGTATACCATACAGAGGTTCTCGTTTAACCAAGCTCAATCAAGCTCGAAGTACTCGATCCTACATTTGAACATTGATATGATTTCTTTTGAAACTAAAGAATTTGGTAATATAAAGGAAACAAATCAAGCTTGGCATGCATTGTCATATTTAAACGCAAAGTGACAAAAAGTATCTGTTCATTTATGCTATGCTATGTGACTATTTGTTCTAAGTTATTTGCATACATGTGATTTGCCTGTTGGTAATTGTGATTGAATTTGTTGATAGGAAATACATAAGTGTTTTGCCATAACAATTATTTGCTTGTTTATCAATTGCTTGTTTAATGCACAATAGGACTTTTGCTAGATCTTGTGCACTAAGTTGATAAACTGTGTTTGTTTCACTTATAGACTTAGATACTTTTGTTTGCATATGTTATGTGAAAACCTTGCATAACTTACTTAGGAATGAGAACTAAGTGAAACTAGTTTAGTGTCTTGAAAAGTATTGTCTTGCACAAACTTTAGCTCAAATGTTAAAATGTGTAAACATGTAGTATCTGTGAAAATGGTGATTGGTACATTTGCTTCTAATCATGATGTTTAATGATTGTGTCTTGTCATAGGATAGAAACTTATCCTTGAATGGTCGTATGAACTAACCCGTATCATGCAGGACGATAACACTTTGATGTTATCAAGTTTCCGTGTTTAAGCCACTGTTTGGCTTAACATCCATTTATGGTAAGTTATTATCATCTGATTGATCTATGTGCTTATGTGTGTTAGAACCTATGTATTTAGTAATTTTCTATCGTATATTAGTTATTACATATGTTTTAGGAGAATTTTTGGGAATTGACCGACAAACGCAAATTTTGACATTCTCTCTGTTTGTTTTAGCACCCATGATTGGCGGATATGGCGGATCCCAGATTTTGGATCCGTCTAGTGTATCCTTTGGCTCCGCCATTCCTGAACTGGCGGATTACACGGCTCCCAAATTTTGGATCCGTGTTTGTTGTCGATTGGATCCGCCGGTATCAACAGTAACTTTTTCAAAATTCCCGACTAATCCAGAACCTTAGATTATTGATTCTAGTCCTTAGGATTCTTCTGCTGATCTTCTGGCACATTAGGATGTCACACTTAGAACTTTAAGAAAGCCACTTCCCACCAAAATTTGAAAATTCAAATTTTCATCCAAATTACCCTTCTGTCATAAGCTAGGAACCCGGAAATTAGTTCCTTGCAATAAGTAGGATCACTGTGTATTTATGATCAATACACACACTCACTGCATCTCCCCGTCCTTTACTCATCCATTAGATTGATTTGTTAATTGACAACTTCTCAATAAATCCAAACTCCTCATTTGCAAAGATATCACAGATCACAAGTCCAACTTATAACTGTTGATATTATCTTGTATTCACGTATTTTGCCTCACTTGGTTAACATGTCATCCTTCAAGACGATTTACATCAAGTCATGACTCACACTTAGGTTATAGATGTAATTTTCAAGTCTTGTTATCCTTTTCTCAAAATAGGATTGACAACTTAAGTATTTCGTCCAAAATATTCAAGTATATCTGACTTACAAATTGTAGTCATTAAAAGTCATATCCGAAACAATCAACTCCCAAGTATTTTAACAACGTATGTTAAAACACTTATCCTATCATAACTTGAACATTTGTTCTTCATCCCATCACATTCATCCCCTAGGTTTCACAAACATAACCAAGCACTTCATTCACTAGTAAACCACAAGAATCAATATACATTCTTGTCATTTTTAACATTCATAGTACAACAGATCTCTACATCACCACATCCTTAGTTAGACAGTCCATCAACCAATCCTCAATCCTTTCCATCATTTGAATCAGTTGAGAGCATTGCTCAAAAAGCCTGTAGTTCAACACTCATACCAAATCAAATGCACAAACTCAACCATACTCTACCACCTATAGGATTAGAACCTTCAAATAAGCATTAAGCTCACAATCATTTACACTAGGTTTAAGTAGTACAACTTTCACAAGTAATCAAAGTATTAGTAATACTTCATCACCAAGCTTCTGCTTATGTCTCAAATCAATATTTTAACAACATATGTTAAAATGCAAAATCTCAAAGACAACCTCATGCACCCCAAGTAACAATGACTCTTGAGGAGTATACATAAGAAACTCAAGTGAATTCTTCGTGTCATCCCCAAGTTTATTTAGGACTATCAAACACTTTGGCTTTATTTAGGAAAACATGATGTTTGGGAAAGCATCATGCCTTAGAAATCATGCGTTTAGGATAATGGTTATGTTACAAGAGATTTCTTTACATCTTATCTGCAAGCATATCTCCCTCATCTTATCATACTTATTCTCATAAGCATGATAATCTTACTTGTTGAAAGATACTATATGTATCTATTTCATTTCAAGCGTACATCATATCCAAACCTTGCTCAAACCTTGTGCACATCCACATCTCTGGAGCATACACAAGATCTATAAAAGTTGGTAACTTTATTTAGATACTTGTTCCAAAGAACTTTCTTGAAAATATTCTCAAACACATCTCTTGGTCTTAGATAATCATATCACATAATTAAACTCAACATAAAAGATGTCACCCTTTAGATCATTCAATCTTAGATTCCAAACACAAAGATTAAAATTTGTTGACACATATTTGTCAAATTCCCGTTTATAACATGACATCTTCATAACCTTAGTTTTAATAGAAATAGTTGAGTCTTATTAAGTCAAGTATTGGGGAATTATCATCTTTATATACTTCAAATAGACAAAAATAGGAATTCCTATCTTTCAGAAATGAGAACGACTACTGGAGAACCTATTGCACTAGAAACTCATTTTAACCTAACGGTTAAATTGCTTCCAGCAGAGAAGTTGGGTATGTGGAATCACCCGTAAAAATGGTCGTGTTTAGCCTGAATTGAGCACCGCTAGTAATAGTCTCATATTCATTCTCCAACTTGAAAAATCTGTATTCCTATACTTGCCTAAAGTAAGTATTAAAATACGATAATTTATCTTGTCTTAGGAATATTAATCAAACAAGTAGTAGATATGATTATTCTTAGTATAATCACTTGTATTTCATATACATGTGTTGATTACATGTTAGTTGTTTGATATGATTAAGTAACTTGACATAATCATGATAACTATTTTAGTGATAGTCAATTGTGTAAACCTTGGAAAGGTTTTGTCTGCATGCTTATATATGTTTCATGCTACTAGATGTTAATATGATTTGCATGATACTTATTTCACAAGATTAACATGGTTCTTGTTAACTCACGATATGTCATTGTTAATACATGGTGTTAGATAGCTCTTGTCTTTAGTTGACATTCATTGAGCTTTTTCGTAGGATAGTCTAAATGATGCATGCTTCTAAAATGATAGAATTGTTTGCACGAACCTTTCGTTTCATTACTTTTGTGACCATGTCACACTATTTGTTTGCCATGTGTGCACCTATATGTCTAAGTGCTTTTTGGTATGATGAACATTTAGAAGTCATTTTATTTTACACAAAGATCATTGTGTTAATTAATGAGTAAATGTGCTTAAGTGACTAAGCCTAACTTCAAAAAAAAAAAAAAAAAAAATCACAATGTAGTATCTTAAACAATGTCATGCTATGATTATTTGTCTTGATGCTATGTGGTAACTTTGTGTCTAGTAGTAGATTATTTGTTTTTATAAGATGTTGTCTTATGATTGATGAAGCGAAAAGTGTACCACTTTTAGGGGGTCATTTAAGCCCTAAATCGTATTTATTTGATCAAATATTGCCCTAAATCGTTCCTTTTGTCATTTTAGGTACTTTGGAGAAGAAATCTGGAAAAGGAAGCATTTTGGACGTTTTTGGAGCATAAAAGTGAAGAAAACGACAAAGTCTCAAAATTGGCTGGAAAAGTACCTTTGACGGCGTCAAGTATTGCTCTTGACGGCGTCATGGCTTGGCAAAAGAGGTGGATATGAAAAATACACATGATAAGCCAGGGAGTTTTGCAATGGAAATTCTGACGGCGTCACCCTTTAAGGTGATCAAGGCCATCACGGTTTAAGTTAAAGAGGGACGGCGTCAAGCCCATTTCTGACGGCGTCAACCTTTGATAAGCCAGAGCGGATTTTGGAGCACTAAAGAGGGACGGCATCAAGAAGGCCATCCGGGAACCCTAGACACGGCGAGGTGACGGCGTCAAGATCTACAACGTGACGCCGTCAGCCCCTAAACTCTATATATAGTTTTGCAATTTTTTGTCATTAGTGTGCAACTTTGTGAGGAGAAACCCTAAGACGAATTTCTGCCATTTTTAAGGGTTTTCATACCCTTGGATCTCCCATGTTTAATTGAAGATAAGTAATCGTTTAATCAATCAATATGTCTATGTGTTGTTTGATTATATCTTGTTCTTGTCTTTTAATTAACATGCTAGGCTAGATTTATCTTGTGTTTGCTTAGATCTAATGAAACCTAGCTATTGATTGTCGGTTATTAGTGTGTTATTAATTGTATTGAATGATTGTTTATCGATGTTAGGCTTAAGAAAACTGGCTAACCTCCTATACGGTAATTTGCTTGAACGTCTTAAGAAACATGAACCAATGCGTACTAGGTTTTTATGTTTGTATTTAATGCATGAGCGAATTCTAGTGATCCCATGTTAGGAGCTTCTTAGCCGGCTCGACATAGGAGTGAAGTAGGAGCTTGTAGAGTTGGGGAAGTACGTACGCCACCCCACGATTGGTATTAAGGAATACACCCGTCATCCACGCAATTAATACACACTAATCAACCGGTAAAAGATAGTTAGGGAGTAAGGAAATCTAAGTAAACACATTTCTCTCCACATAAGTTTCACAACCTTTTCATTTTTCAGTTATTTTATTTTATTTGCATTTGTAGTTATTTGAGTTAGTTGACTAGCAACTAATTCCGCCCACTCCTTCAAACCCGAGATTTTACTTGCTTTACTTAAAATATAAAAATACAAAAAGAATCTTCCCTCATCCTTAGACCTAATTAGAGTAGTTTTTCATACCTAATGAACACTATTCCCTGTGGAGAACGATCAATCCCCCGTACTTACCACTACACTATACTACATCGGTCAGGTACACTGCCTGGTGGGGTTGTAAGCCTCTTGAGATCCCTCGAGAGGTAAAACCTGTTGTAAGGTTGCAAAACCACGCATCAATGATATTCACATCTTTTGTCATTAAGACTTTTGTCTTGTAGGTTGATAACAAACTATTTGTTATTTCTCTTTGTTATACTCATCTTGCATAATTGTTGTCTCATTATTGCTACTTAAATTAGTAATATGTTTATGGGATTCATTTTCTTGCATATAGCTTTAAAAGCTAATAGGATTAAGTTTTAGAGGTTTGAAATTTGTGTTTGGATATCTTTCAACATACCTCTCTCCAAATCATATTGTTGCTTCCGCTTTCCTAACAACATCTCCATCATCCTTTGGTTATAACAATACATCTTCCATGAGGAAACCACATGCCTCGTCGTGCGATCATCTTGCATTGAAAGAGAAGAGCTACATAACTTCGAGGATGAAGTTCTTAGTATGCTATACAACATCCGCAAAAACATTGTTAAGCTCATAGCTTGCATTGTCATTCGTAAGTCAATATAGTACACATATCTCTAAGATCCTCAAATACCAACATGTAGGTTCACACCATTCATTTGAAATCAGTTCACACAATCACAAGTGTGTCAAACCCTCTTAACCCAACATCACAGTCTTGTAACAATACCTCGTCAAGTGAAAAACACATCATGTGTTTGACAAACCTCTTAAACATGAACCATTAAGTCTCCTTAGACTTTGACTAGGATTAGTAAAATCAAATCCGTAGTTATAAGTAAATAGACCATAGCTTGAACCTTCGTTTGATCAAAAACGACAAAACATGACCAAATCTATTCTGGTCTCACGGAACCCTTGGATAAGACGGACGGAAACAAAAATTTGGTTCCGCCCAATCCGCGGGTACTAGGCTCAGTTTTCAACCTTTTAAAACAGAAAACCCTCTCACAACCGAGTCTAGGACTTACTTTCACATCTTCATTGTCTAGAATAACTTCATTATCTAGAACTCCTTCATTGTCTAGGAACACCACCGTAGGATCTCATCCTTTTCATTTTTTTATACATATCAAGCACGTCATTGTCAGTGCAAACAGAACCATCACTCTCAACACGTTGGTCCAACCAACACTCTCATCATTTGATGTTATTTTCATATATGTATATGGAATCTTTATTCCTAAGTGATCATTGTATTCATGTGTAGAATCGTTGTAGCTCTTAGACTAGGTCTAATATTATATCTAGGAACACATAATAATGAAGGCGGAATATTCAAACATAGAATCAACATTATTATGAACAAGGTTTTACATTCATAATCTCTAATATTATTAACAGCCCCAATTCTACTTGATCAAGGTAGAACTTGTTAACCTTGAGGCTGCACTAACTAACTAACTAACTAACTACTAACCACTAACCCTAGACGTTTATAACTTACGTCTAGGTTACACACACACACCTTTACTAATCGACTACATCTTGTAGTTTGTGCACGCCTAAACTAATGACCCATGTCTCTTTATATAATAGAGATCATCTAGGTTTACAAGGAGAATCATAATACAATAAGGAAACTAAATCTTTTAAGTAAATCTTCTAGAATCTTCAAATTTCATTAAGTCCTTCAAGTTTCATTCTTCTTGTTTTGTATCATCAAATCAATAAACCCAACAATCTTCCCCTATTTGATGATGAAAAAACAAATACATTCTTGTACGAACTTCCCTAGACGAAGTAGAGAAATTGAGATAATTAAATCTCACCATGAATGAAACAAGTCTTGTCTTCCCCTTAAGCCATGCCATGCCACTCCAAATCTCTTCCCCTTTTTGTTATCAACAAATAGGGAACGTATGCAAAACTTCCCCTTGAGTGGTGCATGTAGATGGTTAAACATTCAATCAATAAGCTTCCCCTGAAACTAATATGTTTACCATCTCTTGAATTACGAACTCCATAGGCCTTATGAACTGATTACTGATGAAGAAAATTGAGTATAACAAACTTGATGAAGAAGTTGAATTTCCCAAACTTGCGTCTTATATCTTGCACTATCCACGTGACTCCAAACTTATCCCTAGAAGTAGGCTACCAGGACCTCTTGATAAATCCTCAACTATCTGAGACACTGAGCACTACAACGTAACTCCTTTAAGTGATAGCAAATGTGTGTATTCAGCACCCTAAGTTTATAGATCACACATCCTTGCTAGATTCATCAAGTCTTTGTCATCACAATAACACACAAACATAAAAACGTGTACCTGTGAAACTCAACTACAACATCAAATAAATGATATTCAACCTTCTTCGTAATCAATTATTCCAATACGAACAAATACGAGCCTATTAAAAACCTTTAAGAACATAAACCAACTAACCATCTTGTGTGTGTGAAACTAATAACCTGTGTGTGTAATCTAACAAACTGCTCATAATTAACCGAGAGCCAAAGTAGAACCAATCTCATAAAAACCCATCTCGGCTTCCCCTCACTGCTTGTAAATCATGCATTGTCTCCATAAATCATCTAAACGCAGCAGTACTTTGAATGAACAGTACCTTGGAGCATAGCAGTACTTTAGTCGAGCAGCAGTACTTTAGACGAACAGCAGTACTTTGGACGAACAGCAGTACTTTAGTACTTTGAAATTCTTGAGGGACTGAGCAGTACTTTAAAGAAGTACTTTGGACATAGCAGCAGAGTAATATATGCAGCAGCAAAATAAGAATAAGCGTAACAGCACTGTGTAATCCCAATTACATACCAAATACTGATCTGCTACTTCTCGTGGAATCTTCATTCCTCACGTTTGACCACCGTCCCATGTGCTGTGAATAATCATTAACCATATGATCGACCCACTTTCAATTCTTGTTCTTTAATTGCAAAAGACGACAAACCAGTAACAATTTATATTAAATCCATTCTATCGAACAGAATAATATAAAATCCAATTTATAGCACCACCTCACGCCTCATAATTTGGGAACACATTAATTGACCAATCTGCTACTCTTCGACAGTATCATTAAACAATCAGTCAACATCATCAATTAATTTCCAAACTTGTTTGACCAATTCACGCTTCACAATAAACGAATTCACACCCCACATGCCGACATATAATAAACAAATATTCAATCGGTATGATATTAAATTCGATTCATGTGAACAAATTGTCCCCACAGATTAATTTAATCCAATTCGTACGAGGTAACAATTAAACAAATCAATCGATCTGCTCATATCGATACAAAAAATAAATCCGATTACCTCAAATTTTCAAAACCATCGAACATCACCAGATCTGCTCTTCCTTTGAATCTGCTCCATCTCCAACCTTGTAGATCCTAGATATCAAGAGCAACCCTCTCTGATACCAATTGTGTAGAATCGTTGTAGCTCTTAGACTAGGTCTAACATTATATCTAGGAACACATAATAATGAAGGCGGAATATTCAAACATAGAATCAACATTATTATGAACAAGGTTTTACATTCATAATCTCTAATATTATTAACAGCCCCAATTCTACTTGATCAAGGTAGAACTTGTTAACCTTGAGGCTGCACTAACTAACTACTAACCACTAACCCTAGACATTTATAACTTACGTCTAGGTTACACACACACCCCTTTACTAATCGACTACATCTTGTAGTTTGTGCATGCCTAAACTAATGACCCATGTCTCTTTATATAATAGAGATCATATAGGTTTACAAGGAGAATCATAATACAATAAGGAAACTAAATCTTCTACAATCTTCAAAATTCTCCATCTTTTTGTAGTTTCCCTTCTTGTCACATTAAGTCCTTCAAGTTTCATTCTTCTTGTTTTGTATCATCAAATCAATAAACCCAACAATTCACTTCCTTCATTTGACCATTAATCATCTTTGGTAGATGATAATATCATAACCTTAACCGTCTTCAATACTCTTATAGCACTTGCTATACAGTTTCTGAATTCATTATAACCACCACCTTCCATCACCTCTTTCACTAATCATCAACCCCATGGATTAGCGAAAAACCCACTTGCATCAACCTTTAGTCATCAATTGAGTTATCACTAGTAAACTAACACCAACACTAGCATCACTAACTTTAACTCTACTTCATTTCCTCATCATAGGCATTGTTTTGTAAATGTAATTCTTATTAGAAGATTACATTCTTTATAACAGTTTACTAGATAATCACGATTGATATCACAATTGGTATGCTGCATCATATTTTTCTTTGATTAGACAATCACAATTGGTAAGTTGCTTGTGATTAGATTATTGATATGTTGCATAATATTTTTCTTTGAGATAAAATATATTGCACTAACCATTTCATTGTAGGTTCATCATCATATACGCTAGATCGTATATAGCTTACTCATTATAGGATGAAGTTTGCATCGATTATTTTTCTTCTTTTATAAGTGCTTCTTGACGCTCTCAAACTAGGAGGATTATCAGTCTAGCACTCATATTGCATCGTCTATACACATTGGTCGTATATGACTTAAGACATAGCTTCTAGTGCACTAACCTTTTGTTTTGTAGGTTCATCTTGACGCCCTAAAGCAAGGGGGAGCTTTCGTCAAGCATTTTTTGGATGCATCATATACACGCATTGGTGTATATCACATACTTGTCTAAGGACAAATATTGTTTTATACTAACCTTTAGTTTGTAGGATTCTTCATCCTTGGATCATATACGTCGATACCCTAGCAACGGGGAGTATTGATCAAGGGGGAGCATATCATGTACTAATCCTTGTTTTGTAGCATTCATAATCCTTACATCATATACGTTGGTACCCTAGCAATGGGGAGTATTGATTAAGGGGGAGCTACAGTCAAGAGGGAGCATGCTCGCATTCTTAAGAATTCTCATTCTTCGACACACTTTTGTGTTTCGACAAAAAGGAGGAGATAGGTCAACATAGTCCAACATAGCTTACCCACGTGTATCGTTGGGTATTTGCATTTCATTCATCATGCATTTTTCATATATATTCTTTTTATGTTGCACACCACTAACCTTTATGTAGGTTAAAAGTCTTAACTTGATCCATGGATCTGCTAAACAACCTAGGGAACGCAACAACCATAGGAGATTGGAGTAGTCTATTTAACTTCACTAGGGATGATGCAAGCTCGCCATTTCGGGGAGAAATGAAGTTAACTCCAAGGACACACCCTTTTTGCTTCGACAAAAGGGGGAGAAAGGTGTAAACGGATAAAGTAATAGGCTAGAAGAGTTGAGAAAGGTGTAAACGGAGAAGGTAATATTAAAGGTAGTACGGACACAAGTAACTTTTTACATTTTACTTTCTATCACGTTTACATATTTTGTCATCATCAAAAAGGGGGAGATTGTTAGTGCAAGCAGTCTCGTTGGGGAGATTGTTAGTGCAAGCAGTCTCGTTTGTTTTGATTGATGACAAACATGCAACTTGATACATAACGTAAAATGTACAAGTTACTTGTAATCATATCTTGTCTCAACATACATTCAACACCTCTCGAGTCCTCGTATGATACAACACAGGTTCATACATGTTTGTTATGTGGCATTATGATCAAACCCTTAACAAACCATTTAGAATGTTTAAAATACGGTTAGGTAATTAAGTATTTTAAAAGGCTAATCATTCTACTTAGAACCTCATTTTACACCTTTGCATAAACAAATATTTTTACTTGTACATCATGTTTCCTAAGTTTAATAGGATAATTACACTTTAGGTGTCAAACTAACATGATACATCTTGGTAAACATATATTAGTTAGGCTAGTATATACATGGTACATGATCACTAGGATACATGTTACATACTATTAGGTAATTAAGCTTAAGCAGTTAAGACTGTTGGAGGTAACAGTTAGGACTGTTGAATGTGGAAGTTAAGACTACTGAAGAGTGTTGAAGACATGAGCAGTTAAGACTGCTGAGTGAAGAAGTTAAGATGGTTTATGATTTGTGTAAGTAGATAATTATAGAAAATATATTGTGTATATTGTATAGAATTAGATTGATAGTTATCTTGTAAAGGAATCCCTGGTCTATAAAAGGATTGCCTAGGTTAAGGTTTAGATACAACAATACGATAGAAGTACGAAAGATTCAAGGTTGTAAACCCTAGTGATAGGAGATCACTCGTATTATTATTCTAATAATATTGAATCGTTGAAGGTTATTATTCTGTGTTCTTTGTTTTATTCAAATCATACAAAACACATAAGGTCTTCTAAGTGCTAGCTAGTAAATTCCGCGTGCTAGACTACGTATAATTCTTAGTATCACATCTAACACAAGGAGTGTGTGTAGATCCGGTCAAGTGGTATCAGAGACAGGTTTGCTGATACATAGATTTAGAAGATCCGAGAAGAACAAAGATGGACATGGAAACAACACCATCCACAACCAACATTGCTGCTAAGCTTCCTATGCTTAAACCTAATGAGTTCGACATGTGGAGACTTCGTATTGAGCAGTTTTTCCAAGTGCAAGATTATGCACTGTGGGAGATCATTGAAGATGGAAACTCCTTTACACCTGTAACAACAACAACTGTTGTTGATGGAAAATCTGAGAGTACAGTGCAGACAAAGCCAACCACTAATGAAGAGAAGGCAAGGTACAAGAATGATGTTAAGGCTAGAAGTTTGCTTCTGATGACTATTCCCAATGATCAGTTGTTGAATTTTAGTAAGTTCAAGTGTGCTAAATCTCTTTTTGAAGCTATTGTTGCAAGATATGGTGGGAATGAAGCCACCAAGAAAACCCAGAAGACCCTTCTCAAGCATCAGTTTGAGAACTTTACTGCAACAAGCAATGAGTCGTTGGATCATATGTTCAATAGGCTTCAAAAATTGGTGAGTCAATTGGCTATTTTAGGAATTGAGATGCCTCAGGAAGATCTCAACTCTAAGTTTCTGAGGAGTCTACCAGCTGAATGGGCTATGCATGTGGTAGTATGGAAAAACAAGCCTGATATAGATTCCATGAGCTTAATGGATCTATATAGCAACTTCAAGATAGTTGAACATGAGATTAAGAAGTCTGCTGGATCAAGCTCAAGCTCAGGCAATTTGGCCTTTGTATCAACTCCCAGTTCCTCAAGTCCAGATGAAGAAGTGCAAGTTTGTGGAGCATTTGGAACTGCTAGTGCAAATCTTGGTACTGCTAGCACCTCAATCAGTACTAGTGGACTTTTGAATGATGATACTTATTGTGCTTTCTTGACTACTTAGCACAATGGAAGTATGTTGACTCATTCAGATCTTCAAGAGATTGATGAAGATGATATTGAAGAGATGGATATTAAGTGGCAGCTCTCTCTTCTCAGTTTGAGAGCTAGGAGATTCTTGAAGAAGACTGGCAAGAAGATTGTCATAAACAGTAATGATGTTGCAGGGTATGACAAGTCCAAGATTGAGTGCTTCAACTGCCACAAGAAATGTCATTACTCAAGGGAGTGCAGATTGCCAAGTCAACAAGATGGAAAGAGTAGAGCATATGGAAACAAGTCAAGAGTTGTGGAGGTTACTGATTCAAGCTCGAAAGCAATGGTTGCTATTGATGGCTTAGGATTTGGCTGGAGCTATATTGTAGAGGAGGAAACTGAAGCATCTACAGAGGTTGCTCTCATGGCATTTTCTGATTCTGAGGTACAAGTTTCAAAATGTTCTAAATCTTGTGAAGCTTTAAAAGATATAGAAGCACTTAAAACAAGATATGATAATCAGAGAAAAGAATTAGTTGAAACTGCTTTTAGCTTAGCAAATCATAAGAGAGCTTTAGCTGTGTTAGAAGAAAAAATTGTTCATTATCAAAACAATGAGTCAAAGTTTTCTGATGATATGATTATAGTTAAGAGAGACTTAATGTTTTAGAGAAAATGAAATCACTGTTTTAAAACATGAGCTAGAACAGGTTAAGAAAGCTAAGGAGAACATACAGATGAGTGTAGACACAGTAGAATACACATCAAAAGGTGTTCAAAAGATAATAGAGAGTCAGATCCAAAATAAAGCTAAGTCAGGCCTAGGATATAAGTCATTTCCACCTCCCTATAGAGGAATTCCATCACCCAAAGGTATAGACTTAGAACATACAGGACTCCCTGAATTTAAATTACCTGTGCTTAATTATGGTCCTCAACCCAAGAAGGATGTAGTTGATAAACCTGTGTTTGAAAGTGCAAATGATAAATCACTATCTGAGGACAAGGTGTCTTCTGATAGGTCCTCACCTAAGGACTCAGATGCTCCAACCATTGAGGAATGGACTTCTGATGATGAGGATGATCAGGATGTGGTTAAGCCTGTTAGTGCTAAATTGGAGGAACCAAAAGTTCTAAAGATTGTTAAACCTGAGACTGTTAGGCCTAGATCAAATGCCAAACCTTTTAGACCAACAGTTAGGTATGCAGAAATGTATAGAACCACAAACAAGCCAAGAGGTAACCAGAGGAATTGGAATGACCTCAAATCCCACCAATTAGGAAAGGATTTTGTTTGCTATAGAAAAGCTTGTTACTCTTGTGGTAGCTTTGATCATCTTGCAGCTTTTTGTGATAAGTATGTTAGAGGGTATTCAAACAAAAGCATGTGTCTAGAGAGACCTAAAACTCTTCCTAGGAATGATAAGATGATACCCAGATCAGTTCTTTTAAGGTCTGGACCTAAAGCAGTTCAAACTGCTAGACTAGCAGTTCAGACTGTCAGACCTATGAGACCAATTCACTCAAGGCCACCAGTTCAAAATCCAATAAATGTTTTTAAACCATCATACAAAACTGGTAAAAGAACTTTTTATGAAAAAGCAGTGGTAAAAAATCAAGTTTGGAAACCTAAGGTAGCAACTGCCAAGCCAGCAGTTCCAACTGCTTGCAGGGTAATTGGTACTGGTGTGAATAAAAACACTGCTAAGGGAAACATTGGTAATGGAGTGAATGCTTCAGCATGTTGGGTTTGGAGACCAATTAAACCCAATGGTGCTAAGACTGTTTTGAAAAGAATGAATTATGTTGATGCTAGAGGAAAGCCTAAGTCTGTTTTGGCTTGGGTTCCACAAGGAAATTAATTTTTCTTGTTATATGCATTGTTAGTCATATGCTTGTATTTTGTTTCTTTGTTTTTGGACTAACAATTGCAGGATTGGAGAGAAAACACCAAGGGATTAAGAATGCTTGATGTTTTGGAATAAATAGTGTTTTGGAGTTTAGTATGTGATCTTTGCATACAACAAATGGTAATTGGTTCACCATGTCTTATCCACATAAGAACCAACTAGTCCAGAGCAAATAGTTTCTGGTAAAGATTAATCAAATCCGTTGATGGTTGACAATTTACCAAAAATTGTATGGTTATCAGCTCACCATATCTAAATGTGAAGAGTTGGCTAGTCCAAAGCAAACGGCTATTGGTAAAGACATATCAAATCCGTTGATAGCTGATAGTTTGCTAAAAACTATGTATGAGCCATGTTATTTTAAAATTTTATTTCAAAAGGTTGGTACGGCTCAACAAAAAAATTTCAACAGTTGGGACGGTTAGTACAAAATATTGGTACGGTTCAACTAGCCGTTATGACTGACGGGTCAGTAATTAATTTTGGGGTAAAAACTAGCCGTAGGCGGTTTGTTGCAATTTTTACTGGATGAATTACGGATTTCGAGGGATCCTCTTATAGATATTTTAACTTTTATTCTAATATATTCTTATACTAAAATAAATAGTTACCATATTCTTTAAGTCGGTCAACTTGAAACCCTACAACTCTCTCCATAAACTCTCAATATTGCTTTCATCTTCTATCTTTTCACTCAAAATTATTACTATTTACGGCTGTTAACTAATATTTACTGCTAAGAATGGATGTTTTGAAATTTGTTAAACGTCACAACCAGGTTGCGTTTTTAGAGAAAACAGAGCAAGGAGATGGGCCAAAATTTTATGAGGTTGTGGACTTTCTCAACCACTCTCACATAAGGTACGCTCTTACTGTTTCTCCTACTCTTTATGTTTCGCACATCACACAGTTCTGGCAGAATTCATCTGTCTTGACAAGTGATGACGGAGACTTAGAAATTCATACTGAAGTAGATGGCATTAAATTTGTTGTTACCGAGTCTATACTTAGGAGACATCTTAAATTAAATGACTCAGATGGTATTCACACTATGCTAAATACAGAAATTTGGGAAGAACTTACAAAAATGGGGTATAATACATCTGAACATAAATTGACTTTTCAAAAAGCATGTTTTTCACCCCAATGGAGATTTTTGATACATACTCTTTTATGTTGTTTAAGTAATAAAAAGATTGCTTGGGAACAGTTCAGTAGCAATATTGCTATTGCTCTCATTTGCTTGTCTACAAACAGGGTTTTTAACTTTTCAAAATATATTTTTGAGGGTATGGCATCAAATGTTGATAGTAAAACAAAGTTTTTAATGTATCCCAGGTTTGTTCAAACAATTTTAAATAAAAAGAAAAACCTGCTTACAAAACCAACTGAAACTTTTGCTACGCCTAGTCTACAATCAAAGGTTTTTCAAAATATGGCTATGGCTAGTAGACTTTTTGAAGGGGAACCAGTTCCATTGTTTCCTCAAATGATTCAAACTAAGTTGGGTGAAGGTTCAGCAGTTCCAACTGATCCCCATCACACATCCACTCAAGAATTTGAAACAACCCAACAACCACCCATCACTTATAGGAGAAGGTCTAAACCTAGTCTAACTAGGGTTGTGACTAGATCCTTTCCCAAAGATTCACCTCTCATAGCAGGTAATACAGCTAGAAGTGATGAGGGTAGTTCTTCACAAACTGAATTGAAGGCTTTATGTACCAAGTTAGTAGCCAAGGTTGACACTTTGGAGAAGGAGCTAAAGCAAACCAAGGAGGAATTCAAAGCTCACAAGGAGAATTTTGCCAAAGTCTGTACCAAGCTAACAAAAAGGGTGAAGCAGCTTGAAGAACAGTTGAAGAAGAAAAGGGCAAAAGTGGTATTGGATGATGATTCTGATGATGATGATTCAGATGGTTCAGACGGGGATGATGAAAATTCTTCCAAACAGGGGAGGAAATTTGGTAAAGAGAGGAAATTTGGAAAAGATAAGGATAGATCAGGATCTCAGGGGAGGTATGAAGAAGGTTCTGAACAAGATGAAGGTTTTGATATTGGTTCAGGTTCTGGTTATGTTCATGAAGAAACAGCTGAGACACATCAAGAAGTTCCAAATGAAGAAGCAGTTCAAACTGCTGAGACAGAGCAAGAGACATAGCAAGAAACAGTTCAAACTGCTGAGTCAGAGCAACAAGTAGTTCCAACTGATGAAACTTCTGCTGAACAAGTTTATGAAAGGAGAAGAGCAGATAAAGGGAAGAAGCCTATGTCATCTGAAGAAGTGGCTGCTGCTCAAGAACTTGAAAGGCTTAAAAGGTTGAAACCAAAAACTCAAGAACAGATAGATCAGGATGCAGAGGTTGCAAGGCAAATGTTAAAAGAAGATTTGGCTTATAAGGAAGCTAAACAAGCTCAGATTGCTCGTGATGAAGAATTTGCAAGGAAAATGGCTGCTGATGATATAAGGAATATATCTGAATTCATGGAAAGAAAAAGATCAAACGAAGTAAATCAAGAAGAGTTCAATGAACAGTTACAATATTTTCTGGATTCTGATGTGATTGTAAGAGCACAAGCTTCAATGATTCTTAAAGATAAAGAGTTGAATGAAGAAGAGAAGACAGAGGAGCTTAAAGAATTTATACTCAAGAAGAATGGAGTTGCAACGTGGGAAGATCTGATTCATAGAATAAGAGAAAGACAGAAGTCAGGGTACAAGACAAAGTTACCAACAAAGAAGGAACTTGTTGAGGATATGAAGCATTATTTGAAGAACTCAGCAAATTACTCAATGAATGATTTCAAGGGAAAGTCTTATGCTATAATTGAAAAAGAATTCTGTGAAACTTATGCTATTTTGAATTCTCCAAGAAGAAGTATCAAAACAGGTAAGAAGAGAGAAGCAGAATCTATGGAATCAGAAGTTGCTAAGAAACAAAAGTCTGATGAAGAAGGATTAACTAATGAGAAGATCAGAAGCATGATGGTGATTATTCCAGACTCTTCTTACATTAAACCTTTGCAGGTAAAACATCCAATCATTGACTGGGAAGTGTTTACTGATGGAAGAATGAAGGGATGGAAGATTATTAGACTTGGAGATATTTCTGAAAGATATAAGTTGTTTGAAGATTTACTCAAAGGCTTGGACAGAGAAGATCTAAATCAACTTTGGAGCTTAGTGAAAGATAAATTCAGAGATATTAATCCTGTTGAAGATAAAGACAAAGAACTATGGGTTCAATTGAAGAGAATTTATGAACCAGATGGTGGAGAGTCGATATGGAGATTTCAAGCACAAGTCAAGGACATCTCTTGGAAGTTATTTGGAATATGTGGAGTACACAGGGTGTCTACAAAGGATGGAATAGAGATCTACATGCTGGTTGAAAAACATTATCCACTCAGACCAGGTGTTTTGACAGTGCTGACATACGCAAAACTAGAAGCTAATGAAGAGTCTGAGATGGCTGATATGCTAGTAACAAAGATGTTCAACCTTGCACAAGAAGTGAAAGCTAGATCTAAGAGATTTGCTTGATAGGTGTTTGAAAGAATTTTCAGCATTAAGAAGAAGAAGCTTAATTTGAAGAAACTTGGTGATTTGGATAGAAATCATAAGTTTAGGGGAGGATTGTTAGGAAATTAAGCTTAAGCAGTTAAGACTGTTGGAGGTAACAGTTAAGACTGTTGAATGTGGAAGTTAAGACTGCTGAAGAGTGTTGAAGACATGAGCAGTTAAGACTGCTGAGTAAAGAAGTTAAGACGGTTTATGATTTGTGTAAGTAGATAATTATAGAAAATATATTGTGTATATCGTATAGAATTAGATTGATAGTTATCTTGTAAAGGAATCCTTGGTCTATAAAAGGATTGCCTAGGTTAAGGTTTAGATACAACAATACGATACAATACGATAGAAGTACGAAAGATTCAAGGTTGTAAACCCTAGTGATAGGAGATCACTCGTATTATTATTCTAATAATATTGAATCGTTGAAGGTTATTATTCTGTGTTCTTTGTTTTATTCAAATCATACAAAACACATAAGGTCTTCTAAGTGCTAGCTAGTAAATTCCGCGTGCTAGACTATGTATAATTCTTAGTATCACATCTAACACAAGGAGTGTGTGTAGATCCGGTCACATACATATATACATTTACATGTTTATGTTTATTTCTTAAATTAGAAATATTTAACATGACATCATGGCATGCATCACTTACATATCTTGGAAGATTTGTAATATATTTTGTATAGATCTTCAAGCTAACAAGTTGACTTTTGAAGATATAGCAAGATATGGTAAGATATGAAAAGATTTGAGAATCTATTAGCTGGCCTGACACGACAGATCCAAATGGTATAAAGGACGGATCCAAATTTAGGGATCCATCGGATCCGCCGGGCAAAATTCTTGTTGGCTATAAATAGCAGCCCATTGTTTACCCATTGGATCATCCACTTAGAACACACATTCCCTCTACCCTTCGCATACATTTAGATCATTAGTTAATCATGTAGAAACACACATTAATCACCCTTTACATAATGATCATAATGTTACTAACTTTCATTATGTTGTAAGCATACACTCGTAATGATCCTGTGAAGCTAGATCAGAGATCGTGAGCCATCATCCATCATAAGCTTGCATACTTCTTGATCCACCATGAAGGTTAGAAGATCTTGAAGTCATCATCCACCAAAGTATTCCAACATATGAAGATTCAAGGTCACTTGACATCCTTAATGATTGAATACTTCTTATTCAAGAAGTTCATGTGGATACCATATGCATACATGAAGATCCATCACAACAAGTTTAGGGAGCTTGTGATCTTCATCCATTGAAGGCTTCCTTTCAATGAAAGTTCATTTAGATTAGCCATTCATATCCATGACTCATTTATGTCATGGATCATCATTGTAATCTATTCATACTAGATTAGATGGTTTATGTGTTTGTGCCATAAAACACAAGGTTTCTATGTTGGGCCATAAAACATAGCGGGAGTGGTTGTACCCTTGTAAAGAACTCGGTATCTAGATTAGTACCGGAAAAAGGATAAGCGACGACGGGAGTGGTTGTACCCATGTAAAAGAACTCGACATCTAGCTTAGTGTCGGTAATTGTATAAGCGACGTTAGGTTGGTTCTACCTCGAACTAGAACCCGGTATTTAGCTTGTACCGGAAAAAGTGTAAGCGACGTGTGTAAGGTTTTCTTCGTCGAGAAGGGAGCTTGTTGATCTAGTGAAGTAACTCTCGAGTTGGGTACTCAGGGAGTGGAGTAGGGCGGAGAGGAGCTCCGTGACCGAACCACTATAAATCATCGTGTTCGGTTTACGCTTTCTTTTACTTATCTCTTTACTTTTATATTTGCATTATGTGATTGATTGTGGTGTGACTTGTTGATAATACTTGTGTGACAACATGTTTCAACTTATGCAAGTTAGAAACATCTTTCATATTAGAACAAGCTTAAACGGACATTTGATACAACAAGTTTTAAGATTTTAAAACGATAACGTATTCACTCCCCCCCCTCTACGTTTTCACACATATCATAAGCAGTTTCACAACTGTCAACAGCAGCAAAGATGTCACGTGGTAAACCAAGTTGAATTAAGTGCATTGCCAAGTCATCAGCTGCAATTTGCTTCCAATCCTCTGCTGTGTAATCATCTTCTTTTTGTTCACAAAAGAATGGTAGAGTAAGAGGTGTGTCATTTGGATTTCCAGGGTCTTGAATTTGATGAGGCTTGAATGGTCCATTCTGAATGGAGTTGAGCAGGAGTTTACCTTGTCCTTCAGGTTTGGTTTTGATATAGCAAAGCATACGGCTCGTCCATTGAAGATATCCACCTTTTTCTAGCATAGGAGGACGGTCTTTTGCACTGGCTGCATGAATGTCTTGTTGAGTGGTCATTGTTGATGTTTCGTATGATAAAGTTGATGTAGGATCGTTGCAACGAAATAGGAGTTGTGGTTGGTAAAGGTTAAATTCAGTTGGTGTGGTGAAGTCTTGGTCTTTAGCTGAAGATCGTTTGAAGGATTTCTTAATGGTGATTTCTGATTTTTCTCCAAAAATTGAATTTGAAAATTTTGTCTACCAGAATTTGAAATACACCATAAAATGCAATTCTAAGGTTATTAGAAAATTTTGACGCCAAATTTCACCGAAAAAATTCGAATTTTGGGCCAAAATTTTCACTATTGTACCAAAATTTGAATTTGGCGTAAAAATTGAACGTTTAGTCAACTGTAAAAATTAAATTTTACTCAAATTTTCCCGCCAAAAAACATTTTTTTTAATTTATTTATTATTATTTTTTTTTTAATTTTTTTTTTTAATCCTTCACAATTGCGATAGAGTATTTAAGATTGCGATAGAACTTAATTCCAACAATTGCGATAAAGCCTCAGAATTGCGATAAAAATCCAACAATTGCGATAGAACCAGAGAATTGCGATAGACTCAGACAATTGCGATAGACCACCAATTGCGATAGATTTCTCAGATTTGCGATAGATCCTTGTTTCAGGTTTGCGATAGGTTTGACTGAGATTGCAATAGGATTGACTTTGTCACAATTGCGATAGAATGCAATGTCCTGGTTTGCGATAGACTTTCCAACTTTGCGATAGGTTCCTCAGATTTGCGATAATCCCAGAATTTCGATAAGTATCCCAATTGCGATAAGCCTTTGACTTTATCGATACCAATAATTGAGCCAATAATTGAGATAAACCCACTGTTATCTAAATTCTTATACAAGAAATTAGATATTTTGCAAGTCGTTGAAGCTTCAAACGCAACCTTTGTAGCCTTTTTCTCGATCACAGTACTTCAAACACCACGTAAATCTTATAAATTTTCAACCTTTTATCACCAATATGCTATAGAACCAGTTTTTCGACACAAAGATTAAGCCTTTAACGTGACAAACCAATATTTGAAGATAAAAATCGAATGAGAAGCAACCAAAACTTACTAACCACACGTAAAATCTATAAAAAACTAGAACCTTCAACCTTAAAACTTGCGTAAAAATCTAAGTATACACAAAAAAGTATACGGTTTATTAAGAAAAAACGCAACTTTTATGCTTACTTTTGATCGGTAAATCGTACACAAATAACTCCTAACTCGTTGTTTGGCGCTTTGATACCACTTGTAAGACACTACTTTATGTTAATCATACACTACTTATGCTATACGATTGGTACTCAAACAAGAACAAGATGAGAAGAGTGTGGATCGTATATATTAACCTAATGTTTATTAGCTTAAAGAAAAAGGAAACAAACAATAAACTTAAAGCACACACACACTCCCACCTTAGTTATCTTATGAGGCAAACTGGAAATGAGGTGGGAGTGTCCAATTTATACTACAAATGTGATGCCCTAAAGGGCTTTGATGGGCTGCAAGTGGGCTTTTAAGTTGGAATAGACTTTTACATTAAATCTTACATATTAACTAGCAAAAGCCCACTTTGCTAGACTAGACATACACATGACACAAAGTTTAATAAGTACAAATGACCATCACTTTTAAATCAATGCTAACAGACCCAAACCGAACCGTGCACACCCCTAGCTGAAAGGAAACATAGACACTTGCTCAATGTTGCAAGGAGTCTTATGTTTTAGGGGGAAATTCCTTTAAGGTTTTGGTCTAATTGTGTGCTAACTGTTGTTTATCTTATTAACATGCTCCCTACATCTGTTTTAAATGGTAAGACTCCTTATGAAATGGTACAT
Source organism: Artemisia tridentata subsp. tridentata (assembly GCA_021014915.2). Classification (NCBI taxonomy): domain Eukaryota; kingdom Viridiplantae; phylum Streptophyta; class Magnoliopsida; order Asterales; family Asteraceae; genus Artemisia; species Artemisia tridentata. The sequence continues at coordinate 72,632,135 of CP139505.1, forward strand.
AATAAAAAACCAAATATCTCCCACTTGAGAAGTTTTGGATGTCTCTGTTTTTCAATTGTCTTGAATAATAATGATAAATTCACACATAGATCTGAAAAGTATGTTATGATTGGTTATTCTTCTGTTAAAAAGGCTTACACGCTTTTTAGTCTTGATAACAGAAATGTCTTATATTCTAAAGATGTTAGATTTTATGAAACCGTGTTTCCTTTTAAGATGAAAAACAAAAGTGTTAATGATGGGGCAGATGTGGATTTCACAAGTGATGCTGATCATTTAACACTTTTTGATAACCAACTATCTCAAAGACCCTATGATAAAGAGAGAGCTACATTAGTTGAGGATGGAATCTTCTCCTTTAAGAATAGATACTGCATCATCACAGTATTCTGGGGAGAAGTCTGCAACCCAAGTTAATGATCAAAGCTTATCCGAGGGCAATTTTATGGACCCTAATTCTGAACTTGAACATTCTGTGCCATTTCAAATGAGTAATCTTGATTCAGATGATGTGCAGCCTAGTGTAAGAAGGTCTAGCATGTCTGGTAAGTTGCTTGTTAAGTTTAATGACTATGTGTTAGAAAGCAATGTGAGATATGGCTTAGAAAAAGATGTCAATTATGCTAAATTGAATCCTATTAGCTATTATTTTACTACTACTTTGAATAAGTCTGCTGAACCTGAAACTTATTATGAAGCTGTTAAACTAGGTAGAGGCCATGAACAATGAAATAGAGGCTTTAAATAGAAATAACATATGGACTATCATAGATCTTCCAGTTGGAAGAAAACCTATTGGATGTAAATGGATATACAAGATAAAATATAAATCAAATAGTGAAATTGATAGGCATAAAGCAAGATTGGTTGCTAAAAGTTATAGCCAAAGAGAGGGCATTGATTTTGATGAAACCGTTAGTCCCGTTGTTGAAATGGTTACTGTTAGATCTTTAATCAGTCTTGTTGTGTGTTTTAATTGACCTTTATACCAACTTGATGTGAATAACGCAATTTTGTATGTTGATTTACTTGAAGAAGTGTATATGTCATTACCTCTTGGTTTTGGTAATAGTAATGAAGGTCAAGTTCGCAAGTTGAATAAATCATTATATGGATTAAAGAAACCCCCAAGGCAGTGGAATGCCAAGCTTACTACTGCCTTGTTAGAGCATGGCTTTGAACAAAGCAAATATGATTATTCTTTGTACATTAAGCAAACTAATGATGTTTTTATTGCATTGCTTGGATATTTTGATGACATTGTGATAACAAGTAATGATAAAAAGGATATTGATGCATTTAAAACTTTTTTAAGCAGTAAGTTTTTGATAAAAGATTTGGGTCTTTTAAAATAGTTTCCTGGAATTGAAATTTTGGAAAATGAAAATGGGATTTGTAGCCAAGCATGTGCCTACTCCTTTACCTGAAAAATGTGTTTTGAGTTACAAAGAGTATGATTCAAACAAGTTTTAGAAAAACATTACTGAATATCAAAATTTAGTGGGTAAACTCATTTACTTGACTCATACAAGACAATATATTTCATATGATGTGCAATGTCTTAGCCAGCATATGCACTCACCTCTGCTGTCTCATTTAAATATTGATATGAGGGTTTTAACGTATTTAAAAAATGCTCCTGGAACTAGTATACAAATTTTTAAAAATAATGATTTGAGTCTTAAATTTTTTACAGATTCAGATTGGGCAAAGTGTCCAGTTACCAAGAAGTCTGTTTCAGGTTTTTGTGTGTTTTTTGGCAAGTCACTAGTCTCTTGGAAGAGTAAGAAACATGCAACTGTTTCTAGGTCTTCTGCTGAGGCATAATATATATGCATTACATCTGCTACTTGTGAGGTTATATGGATTGTAAATTTATTGCAGAGTTTGAAAGAAAAATATTTATATCCTATAAACCTTTTTAGTGATAGTATGCCTGCAATTCAAATTGAAACAAACCCTGTTTTTCATGAGAAAACATAACATTTTGAGATTGATGTTCATATTGTTAGTGAAAAAGTGACATCCGGTGTTTTAAAAACTAAAAAGGTGCATAATTATGAATAAACAACAAATGTACTCACTAAATCACTTGGATGATTTCAGCATTCTAAGTTATGCAGAATGTTAAACTTGGTTGACATGTTTTCAAAATGATTTTTGGGTTTTACCCATTTTAAGTTTGAGAGAGGGTGTTGAATAAATATGGTCAAACTTAATCTGGTCAAACATTTCTATTGTGTATTTTGTCTTATAAAGTGGAGGGACCAAATTAAATGTGCACAAATGCTATCAAGTTTGAAAGTTTGTTCAAGTTATGAAGACAATTAAAGTTGAAGGGCCTTAGTGTAAATTGTTGTTATATAAGCAACTCATCTGCTAGGGTTTCTCATAATCTCTCTCGTAGCTTTTTATTTTCTCTCTCAAAATAACACATAGTTTTGTTTGTTCTTGTATTTGATTCAGTTTGATCAATCTCTTTATTTAATCAACTATGATAGTGTTTGTCTTGTATATACAAAGATCAATCTCTTTATTTGATCTGTTTTTTGAGTGTTGAGTGATTTGTAGTGAGGTATTGATAGCATTCATTTGTGGGGACTATCTGATTTCTTTTGTATGTTTGGTAGAACTCATTTGAGGACTATCTACTGTTAGGCTTTAATATTGTGTGGGGAGGTTGGTTGAATAAGTTCTTGGTATTCATTGTGTTTGGATCTAGATTTTATACCATTTTTACAAAATCCTATTGTAACCCTAAGCTACTTATAACCTTAGTAACATACGTACATTTTATAAGATCTAGAAAAGAAAACCCCATTTCATACACATTAGGCGGGCGTAATAATGGAAACCACTACGGGTCATTCCTCTTGACCACACGTGAAAAGTTAAAACAACAGCACCACCAATACGCATGGTGGGTGGTTTTGGTGTTGTGATGTGTGTCGAGAGTGCAAGTTTTAAATTTATAAACACGATCTACCAATGATTCAAACGAAACACATTTGAGCAAGTATACTCGTTCGTGTGTAGCAAGAGGTGATATGGTAAGCCGAGGTCGTTCACAAGGATTTGTTTAGTTTTTATGTAACGTGAGTTTGATTATAACAAAGACTTAGTAATGATTATAAAGCAAGCAAATAATGATGATGATATAATGTAACACCCCAACCCGACAAGGGTAGAAGCATCACATTATGGTGACAAATCAAAGCATACATAATAACACAGCGGAAGTCTTAAACAAATTCATAAGAGAAAGTCAAGTCAACACGACTTGAATAATACATAAGTTCAAGGAAAAGAAATAATCCAAAGGTACGAATACAAATGAAATCCATGATCAAAACAAAGTCATAAGATAAAGGTGGTCATCTAAGGTCAAAGCTTCATCTATCTCTCATCCCATCCAAAACATAATCCAAAAGCTCCTAGCTTAGATACCTGCCGCACACGAAAAGGAAACGTGCGGCTGAGCTTAAAAAGCCTAGTGAACAGATATATAATATAAACGGAAACGAAACAAATGAAACATAACGAAAGGGATATAAATAAGGTACAAGAGTAAAGGTTAGGACAGTCATCCACCACGAGCCCATATCATAACATATCATATCATAGCATATCATAATCATGCAGAGGGGATGCCTCTCAAATAAGCCGATAATATGAGGGGTGTCCTCATGTACCAGTTGGAGTGATCAGCTCCCATATTTTGTGAAAGGAGTGGATTGCACCCAGCCCCAGTCACCATATCATATCATATCAAAGCATATCATATCATAACATATCTAGGATGCATCCATTCGCCCCCCCAAACAAATCATATTGGCCATATCAAATCATATCATAGTGAGCTCATATCATATCATAATGGGGACGGTGTAACCAAATCACTAGGGCTACACACTAGTCATGCCATTGGTGCATCAATGACACGGCCATGTTACCTTCATGGCTAGGAAACATATTTTGGCTCGTAGTATCAAACTGGGGTCAAGGTTAAAGGTTCATATCAAAGCAAAGGTTCATATGTCATAATCATAGTCCAAATCTCAAGGTTCATATCACAGGGTTCAATAAGAGATTCAGAAGTCAAAGGTTCATATCAAAGGTTCAAATGCCAAAGTCAAGAGGTCGAAGGCACCTTATTAAAAAGGGCAGAATATCTGTACCTTATTCCAAAAGCAACACAACCAGAAATGAATAAGATGAAAAGATCAGGTCCTCTCCTTCTTCACACCTAGAGGGGTAGAAAAGAATTACAAACTTTCCCATTTTAAGTAACTTTCCATTTTTAGCAGGTTTCCATATTTAGTAAGTTTCTATTTTTAGAAGGTTCCCATAATTAGAAAGTTTCCATAATTAGTAAGATTTCCATATTCTCATTTAGGTTAAGTCATTATCAAAACATATTATGGTTTTAGGGTGTATTTTAACAAGTCACAAAAGTTTAGGGTTACTTATGACAACTTTACATAATTTAGGGTTTTAAGTGTACTTATATCAAAGTTAAGGTTCAAATATGAAAATATCCCAATTAATCTGTTTTGAATCCATATTTATCAAGTTAACAAATTCAGCCCCTCAAGTTTCCCAATTTTACACTTTACACCCTTAAGTTACATAATTTACATTTTAAACCTTATAATATCCATAATTACACATTAAGCCCTCAATTTATCAAAATTACACAATGGACACTTATTTCATTATGTTATACGAATTTACCCTTAAGTATTCAATATTTATACATCAAGTCCCTCAAGTTATCAAAGTTACATATTTAACCCTTAACTTACATTTCCAACCTTTAATTATCAATAATTGCATATTAAGCCATTAAATTACCAAAATGACACATAACCCCACGAATATAATTTATTTCTCAAATCCACCCTAAGTTTCCAGAAATTACATATTTAGTCCCTCTATTTAATTATTTTTAAAATCGAATTATACTTTATTAGAATAACCATTTAAGCCCTTTAAATACAAAATTTACATAAGAGACCCATAACTTTTATTTTGTACAATTCATATGAGGTCCAAATAACATTCTAAAAATAACCCACAAGTTTTATAATTTACAAAACACCCCTTATACTTTTAATACAAATCGTATAACCCTTTTAATCCACAAAACTTTAACCCTAGTATCCTAATCATTAAGCCAATCATTATATCATCATTACACATCATTTATATCATCAAGAACAAGCCCTAATGCCCAAACCCTAAATCGATCTCCATTATTTTATTTTCTTCCTTATTTTCTTTTTAGCCGATTATATACTTAAATCAAAAATAATTATTTTAGGCCTCTACAAATCAAATGGACATTTTTCCCAGATTATATTCATCATATGAAGCTCAAATAAATTATCATTCATGCCCAGAAAATTCGGATACAATTATTTAGGTTTTATACACGTTCATAAGATTTAATTCACAAATAATTCATAGATCATGCATGGTATGTTATTATCATTTTATTTGATGTTCATAGATCATAAGAGACTCAGGAAAAATGGCAAACCGAATTTAGGATGAGTCAAAAGGCTGGCACGAATTCTTTCCTTTCGGTTCTACACGCGACACACCACAATTTACCACGGCCTCACGAACGATCTAAAAATCTTGCAATCATTTTTCATAGAGTATATATGATGTGAGGATCTTGAGAAAAAATGAGGAACGAATTTTATAAGTATCGTATGAATTATAGACGATTATACTTACTTTCAATATTAGCGATAGGAATAATTTGACCACAATCGAATCCGCCCACACACAGCTACAAGAATATTTTTCTAGGCTTCAATTGATGCCCAAGAACACACAAAAATTAACCTCACACCTCCAGGAAGTCGCACGGATTTTTAGTGATTATTTCTAGGGTTTTGTGGAGTTTCGGTTTTACTTAAGGAAAAGAAAATGATTTGTTTGCTTAAATGAGGATGAGGCCGAATATTAGGAGGAGGGGGAATCAAAAGGAGCGGCCTAATGAAGGAATAGGTCAATCATCATTTATTTTGTATTTATTTCCATTTATTTTGTAATTTAAATACACTTAAATAACTTTTAAAACAATTTAAATGTATACTTAATTATTTTTTTGGCTAAATTGGACTTGTTTATGTGCAATAATAATTTTGATGGCTTGCACAAATATTTTATGATGCTCTCTAATTATTTCATGTCATACTTGGTACATTTCATAATTTTTGGAATTAATTTATAAGTTATATAAGCCTTTATTTAATTTTCAAAGTTGTAGGGGCATTTTGGTCTTTTTACACATTTTAGATTTTAGGGTTTTACATATAAATTCAATATATTAAAAACTACACTTGCCTAGACTAGTTTGCACAATTCCCTTGATATGATTATGACAATGGTTCAAATCGATTATGATCAATAAATTAGATGGTGCTCTAATTTGATTAGTTGGTGTACTAATCCTCTTGTTTTCAACACTTTCAATCCTCGTCAAGATTTTAAGATGACAAAAACAATATTAAGTTTTGATCAAACAAGACTAACACAATTCAATCACTTGATTCGCTATCGTTTCACAAGTAATTGACAACTACACTTTTAGTTTTCTAAGTTTAACCAAGTTACATATGAAATGGTCAATACATAAGGTTTACAATTGATTAAATAACAATGTCTCTTTCGACCTATTACACCATTAATAATCAACCAAACTTGATAACTCTTTTGTTTATGAAAACTTTGAAAGCACAATTCGATCTTAGTATTAGCTTTTCATTGAATTAGAACCATAGAGTCATAATCAATCAACATTCATGTAACAAACATCATCTAGGCAAGTGCACAAGGCACTTAGCCGCTCATGGCAAACAAAGTAATAATCACAGAAATTATATCACTTGAAAACATGATTAAAGAGTCTTACAAAAGTTGTAATGATGATTACAAGACTTAGGAACAATTATGAGGTGATCAACAATGATTCCTTTGATGATTACAATGATGGATAATGAATGTAAGTCAACTTCTTCCTGCGTTTTCTTCTTTGTAGCCTTCTTGAGAGAGTATGAGAAATTTGGTATATGAGTATATATGTTTTCTCTCTAGCCAATGCTTCAAATTAATAGAAAACTACTCCTTTGCCAACAAGCAAGTTTCTTGGGCACCAAGTGTCATAAAATTACGGACTTGAAGTAAATGAAGCATAATGACAACCCACATGAAGAGTTAGATCATTAAAAGTAGTCATTAAGTGTGCCAGGAGTTGCAGCAACCCAAGGTTGAAGTCTTAACCTGAGGTTCAGATTCCAGCCCAAGGTTTGGAGTAAGGTTGGCATGGCAGTTTTGAAACTTGGGTTAAACTTAAGCCTTAGTTGTATTTCTTGAACCTTTGGTTGAGGAAGCAAGCCATAATTCATAGCAAACTTTGCATGTAACTTCTCATTCATTTCATCAACACTTGATCTTTTCTTGAACTCGGAAATCTTTGTAACTTGATTCTTTATCTTTGATGATCTTCCCGAGGTCTTTATTATGGGTAGAATCTTTCGTTGTGCATAAGCTCTTGATTTAGCGACTTTTACCCATCTTTCTAGCTATTCCATTGGACTTGATTGTACCTAAACCTTAATATATCTTTTGTACCTTTTTCGCATAATATGTTCACAAACACAACCAAATACAATGCACAAACATAGAAATAACGCGACTAAAACATGTACGAAATGAGCGTTATCAAATCCCCCCACACTTACACTTTGCTTGCCCTTAAGCAAATCTAGCTTTTAAAAATAAATCCACATGATATAAATGAGAATGATTCTAAAAAATGAGATGCAAATCCATCAAGTACAAGTACGAGATAAGATCCATCTTTTTAAGCTTTATAAGTGAAAAGTCGAGATGTTTGACAATACCTTAATGATTCTCTTGCTTGATAACATGTTAAAACAGCTCACGAAAAAGGAATGAAGTATAATTCACTCAACACTCATTTATTTAGTGGGTGAGTATATAAGAAAATCACACTCATCGCTCAGTCATGATCTAAACATTACCATAAGCTTGTACAAGAAACAAAACTCCACCGACGTGGCGTAAGCACCAAGTGTAAACATCTAAGAGGACTTTTATTTGGGTTAAAGGGTAATATGGGGTTTATGTTCAGATATCTCTTGTAAAAACATACTAGATCGCTAGCGCGAATTCTTGATTTACTCAAACAACGGATGGTCACTAAAGTAAAATACCTTAGATCGCTGGCGCGTTATTCGATCACTCAAGAACCGGATGGTCACTAGAATATTTGCACAATTGATATCTTCACAAAATTAAAAAGGTAGGAATAAGGCATGGGATATACTTATGAGAGGTGTAAAAAAAACTTTACAAATAGTCAAAGTCTACAACCAATTGCTACTAGCTACGTCAACCTCTTTCACATGAACTTGAGAATTCATCCTTGATCGATATCATACTTTCATAGCTCATAGGCTATTCTTGTCACCATACAATTGCGATGACTTTTTTTTTTTTTCTTTTTCTCTTTTTTTTTTCTTCTTTTCTTGGCCACATGTTTCGGCCATCGATCATAATTCCAATAGATCTTCTATGAGATTATCATAGAGTTTGCAACTTTCTCCAAAATTCAAGGATTTCCCACATAACAACCATCTTTTCAAGTAGCTAGTAACCAACCAAGACTTGACTATGAGTAAGGTTAAGGCTAAAAGTGTAATATATTTTTGTATTTTTCTAGTGTAACAAAAGAAAAGAATGGCTCAAAAGGGTGTACTAATGGTATCTAGCACTAAAATTGAGTGCTAACTAATGGGTCAATGATGAGAGTTTTAACTAAACGATGTGATTAGCTAATGTATGATTTGCAAACGGATGGCCATTTAGTTGAATCCTAATGTTGCCTCTTATCACACGAATACACTTTCATCACACGAATGTGATCTCACTGCGGTCTGGTAATGATTTGCAAGTCAAGTTCTAGAATAAATAAAATCACCGGCACACTCATAGCAAAAAGATCAAGCATAAAAGATGTATGCTATATAAGAATAGGCTAAAATCCTCATATTTTTTGGTGGAATGGGCTATAATTGTGCTAGCAATGTTATCGATCCCAAAAATGGATTGCAATGTCAATCAGGACACATCTCGAATTTTTTAAAATTACATGTTTTATCAGTGGATTGATCTAGTTATTCTAATACAAATTATCCTAAATGTACGAAAACAACTAGATCATAAGGGCAAACAATTTAAAACTAGGCTATAAAATATAGAAAATTTAAAATCCAGTTTCATTTTCCTATTTCCTCCCCCACACTTAAATTTGACATTGTCCTCAATGTAAAGAACGATGAACCATAAAAATAGGGAAATGGAACATAAAACAAATGATACTGCCTAATCCTTGGAATCTAGACCGAGCTCCAAATGAGATATTGAGATCGAACCTTTCCACATCTTCGAGATCAAGCATCGTAACCTGCAGTAATCTTCATATACAAAACAAACAAACACACAAAATGCAAAATATTTTTGGGTTTTTTTTTTTTTTTTTTTTTTTTGCAAGGCCCCCACACTTATGGTGAAACCATTGGGGCATAAAAATAAACAAACAATTAAAAACACACGGGTTGCCTCCCGAGAAGCGCTTAATTTATTAACGAGTCATTAGCCTGACTCGATCTTCCTCACTTTCATGGTTTATGTTTGGGATTCTTTCCCGACTTCTTGGGAATATAAACGACATTTCCTTTCACTATTCCTTTTCCAGTTTTATTGATGTCATATAACTTTGCTGTATCACATAGGAAGGACATCATACATAAATCCGGAATCTGCAGCCCATGGTATTACTTTTTTATAATTTGCTGGGAAAGGTGCCATGAATGGAATAGCAGTGTATTTCTTTTTATCGAGCAGTTCAAGTGGAATTTCCTCACTTGACATTTCATTCAGTGCTCCTCATCATGATAAATCTTGATACGATGTCCATTAACAATGAAACTTCCACCGTGCTTGTCATATAACTCGACATATCCGGATCGAAAACCATGTTTTACCACGAATGGACCATACCACGAATGTCCATTGATCCGTGCTAAATAGATATATAAATATTATGCAACGACGGATACACGTGAATAAATACAAATCAACCCTTTGTGAAAAAGGATACTTGCAAAAACTCACGTTTGTGTGTGTAGTGTGAAACCAGGTAAGTGTTTACCCGGATCGTTTCCCAACGAGGTGCGAATGGGCAAACTGTGAAAAGCTTTGGATTAGAGTGACTGATGAATTAGATATTTTGGATTTTTCTTTTTTATATCTAATTAACAAATGAGAAATAAATATACAAAAGAAAATTAAACGCGAATTAATAAACTAAAAACGCGTAACGGGAAATCTAAAATGGGACGAAAAAGTGAATTTTATAAAATTAAAACCTAAAAGTGTAAAATTACTTAAAACTTATTTTAAAACTAAAATTATATATTTTTACACTTTTTATCTAATTATTATTAATTATTTATTATTTAATTACTTTTTAAACTATTTTAATTTATAATAAATACTAAATGAATAAATAAAAATCTAAAACTTTTTCTATAAATATTATGAAGTGAAAAGAAGCTAAGAAAATTATAAAAATGAAAAGTGCTTAATTAAAATTTTAAAAAGATAAAATCTATTAAATAGAAGCTATCACTTATTTTCTATTTTATTTTTCTTAAGGTCTAAAAAGATTATTATATTTTTCCTAGATTCTACTTAATAAAATAAAATTTTGAAAATTAAAATTATATTTTTCTGATTATTATTCTATTTATTATGATTTAATTACTAATAAAAACTAATTAAAAAGATTAAAAATATTAAATGACTTAGGAAAAATCTGAAAAATTCAGGATAAGTCTAGAATATTATTTAAAAGCTAGGAAAATTAAAATCAAAAGTCTAATAAACCCTAATAAGAAGTTGGGCAGATAAGCAGTTGGGCAAATAAGCTAATAAGCTCAAAACTTTACCAAAGGCTCAGAACAAGTTTAATATACTATAAGAAGCTTAAAACAACTTAAAAACACAAATAAGCACAATGAAATAAGCTGATAAGCAGATTGGCAGTTGCAAAACTTAAGCAAAAATAGCAGGAAAATAGCCAAATAGCAGAGCAATTTAAGCAGTTCAAATAAGCAGATAAGTTGAATAATATGGGGGCAAAAGCTAGCTAGCACTACTGGCTATCCTAAAAACCAAAAAGCCCCATCTCAAACAGGCCAATTGAACTCCAATTAAGCCCTAGTTCAGATGGTGAAACACTGATTAAGCTAAGTGCAGGCTCAGGGCAGGAAAAAAGGGGAACTAGCAGGCTTATTTTAAGCTATGAAATAAGCTAGGAAATGGAATCCAAGCTCAGAATCTTAAAGCCTACTATATGAACTACTTGTGAACCAAAAATCAAAGTCTCAGCTTATCTAGATAAGCTACAAATGAGCTGAGAAAAAGGGCTAAGTCTGCTAATACTACTCAGTGTATACTGAGTATGCAGAGTTGGTGTGCAGAGGGCACAAATCCAAATGACCTTAAACCAACTTTTGTGTTTACTCTAAATGAATCCAAAAGACCTCAGTTGAGCCAAGAAAAAGGCCAAAAAGAGCTTATAGCTTAAAATGGCTTATTTGGTCTTTTGAGGTTCTAAAAATTGCACAGATGGCTCAAATCAACAAATCCAACCAAATGGACTTAGAATAATTTAAAAACAGCTTATTATGGCTAATTTAAGCTAGGTCCAAAATGGGCAAATGGTCAATGTACAGTAATAGCTAGGTTGACCTAGTTGACTGCTTAAACCAAACAGCCCTTAATGGGTGTTCTGTGATGATTTTCCAAGTGAAACACAATATTTTAAACTAAAAGATCTGATTTTACTGATTAACTAACTTAATTAAGTACTAATAAGCAACTTTTAAAACAGAATTAAGCAGTATGATAAGCTATGCTACTTATGGCTATTTTTTGGCTTTTTAAGTGATTTAAGGAAATTAAAGACAATGACTATAAAGTACTTATGAGCTTGATGAAATACAACTAGAAACTAATAATAAGCAAGAAATATCAGTAATAAGCTACTAATAAGCTGAGTAACAGTATAATGCAAAAATCATGAAAATGGCTTACAACTGATAAGCTATGAAATAGAGAACCAAGGACCAGAACAAAACCTAGATTGTTCACACAAGCTAGAAAACCCAAGAAAAGCCTTCCTAAATAGCTTTTCCCTTCAGAAGAGCTTAATGAGAGCTTATGTTGACTTTTGTTGACTTTTCTCCATTTCTTGAATTAGAACTGAATTAAACTAAAATAAACTTACAACAAGCTATTATAAGCTTGTATAAGCTTATAGAAACAACTAAGAAGTTATTTCAATTATAACTTAACTAGGTTCGAATTCTCAGTACACATAGAATTTAAGAAATTTGGAATTATCATTAACTACTGGAAATTATACAAAGATTAACAACAAACACACTAAATTTAACTTGTATTGATTGTTAAAACTTGAGATTACAAATTATAGCTACTGAAAGTGAAAATACGATTATGCTAAATTATCTACTTGCCAATTAAGGCTTACATACGGTTCTATTTATACTAAACTATTAGGGTTTCCTTTGTCTTGGTTCTCTGAGCAAATCCCAGCCTTTGGATGGTCTTGAAATCATCTCAGCCACTTAAACCATATTTGGCGCCAAAATGTATATAGTGGGAAAACTCTGCACATGGGTCTGAGGTGATGGGGAAGAAGCAATAAATGCTTTTTGGTTTGTTAGGTAAGGTGGAGTGTAGCAGAGGAGGGGGTGGGTTTGTCAAAGAGGCGGTGGAAATGGTGGTGGTATTGGTGGGTGGTTTTGGCGGTTGAGTGGTATAGAAGAAGGATTTTACCGAAGGTCAAACCTTCGGGTTTTATTAATAAAAAGGGTCGGGTTTGGGCTTTATGGATTGGGCTTGGGTTAGGAAAGGGTTGGGTTGGGTTATTTAAATATTGGGTTGGGGTTTATTATTATAAAGGTCCGGTTTGGTTTGTAGATATTTAAGCACAAGGACCAATTTTGTAATTTCTGAATTCTTGAAGGGTTGAAACTGTAATTTCACCAAAGTTATCAAAAGGGCTAAATTGTAACATGTGAATAGTACAAGGGTTTTATTTGATAAATTATACTTATTAAATACCCGAGGACTAAATTTGCCAATTTTGAAACTTGAGGGGTAAAAGTTGCCATTTTTAGAAAACTTTCATCAAGGGACTAAAAGTGAACATGTTTGAAATCCCAAGGACTAAAGTTGACTTTTCTTTCATTTTAAACCTTCAGGGACTAATTCTGCCAATTTGTGAAACTTCAGGGACTGAAAATGACAATTATGCAAACTTTGTTCGTTTTTCACTTATTTTCAATCTTTTTGTTCCTGAATCATATGAAAACACATTTTATGATATTTTCTGTATTATGAAGCATATCTGCATGTTTTTAAATGTTTTTGCAGATAAAATGTGACAGAAATGATGAGTATTTAGACACTCATCAATCCCCCACACTAAACTATTGCTAGTCCCTAGCAATCATTTATGAAAATTTAATGGATTTTATCTCTTTACCAAAAGCCATTACTTCTGGAGTAGCCAATGTTTTAGTATGTGATACTTTGGTACAATGATAACCAAATGATTTTGAGCAAATCATCAGCTGTCAACGGTTTTGATTTGTCTTTACCAAAAGCCGTTTGCTTCTGGACTAGCAAACTCTTAGATAAATTACAACTATTATCTTTGGTGAGCTGATTACCAATATGGTTTTCCACTGCCTTTACCACAAGCCATAACCTTGCGGGCTAGCCAACTCTTCACTTATAAAGATATGGTGAGTCGAAAACCATACAATTTTAGGCAAATTGCAAGCCATAAACGGATTTGAGACATCTTTACCAAGAGCCGTTTGCTCTCGGATTAGCCAATCCTTATGTGGGTTAGACATGGCGGACTGATAACCATTTATTGCGTTCTAAGTGAGAAAAAAATTTTGAAATTTTGGCCAAAATGGGGGTACTAGATGGTACATATGATCAAATTCGCTAGAATTCCCCTCCACACTTAGAACTGAATATTGCCCTCAATATTCAAAGTACCGGCTATTATGCCGACACTTAGAACGTAAAAAGGAAACATTACTAATAGCCTTTTTTTTTTTTTTTTTTTTTTTTGCTGTACATAAATACAACATGTGGGGCATCTCCCCCACACTTAGGTGAGACATGGGTGAAAACCCATGTTTTACTACTGTTTTTATTAACCGAGTCGCTAGCTTGACTCGACCCCGAATTCATTGGTTCATGGGGAAGCAAGTGGAAGAAACCATCTCCATCGGACTTTCATTCAAAATGTTTGGATAATCAATTGAACATAAGAAAGGTCCACACCGATGAGATATATCCGGCATTTAAACCAATGTTAGATGGAAAATGCCGGGGTCAAAGGTAATATCCTCACTCCCGAATGAGTGAAAGATAGGGGAAATCACCGGGTAGGTGAAGGGAAGAAGAGAGATCTGAATAGCAATTAAGATAAGAACTTCCTCCTCAAGAATTGCATATTCAAGTGGAGGAGACAAGTCCTTAAGCTTGATCTCAGGAAATTTATCAGTTTTCTCAACTGACTTGATTTCCTCATTATGAAGTTCAACGGGAGGGAGAGGAGGAGAATTGTCTTGATTTAACAATTTCTCAAGAAGAAGAATATCTCCCTCCAGATCAATCTCAGCGTTATCAATTCCTTCCAGAAATGAATCACACTTGAGAAAAGCCTCGATCTCTTCCAAATTGGAATCACTTCCCTCAAACGGAGTGAGAGAAGGGGAAGAGTCGGAAATGATAGGTAGAAAAGATGTGGTGGGAACCCCACTCACAGAATTATGAAAATAACCAACACTTTCTTGAGAGTACTCCTTTGAAGCAACATCAATGACATCGATTCGGTTAACCGATTTAGAATCATAATTTGAGGAGTACCTCGAAGTTTGATCATGGTTAAAGGTAACAGCTTCATTATCCACACGCAAGGTGATCTCATGCTTAAATACATCAATAAGAGCATGGCCCGTTTTTAGGAATCCTCTTCCAAGAATGAGAGGAACCTTTTGATCTGCGTCGAATTCAACAACCACAAAGTCAGCTGGAAAATGGAACTTCCCTACTTTCACAAACACATCCTCGGCAATGCCGCATGGATGAGATATGGTTCGAGCTGCAAGCTCCAGAGTCGTGCAGGTAGGAGTAAGAGCCGGAAGAGAAAGTTTCTTCCATACTGAATGAGGCATCAGGTTGATGCTTGCACCTAGATCGGCCAAGGCATAGCATTCAACCATTCCCGAAAATACACAAGGTATTAGAAACTTTCCAGGATCTCCAAGCTTCTCCGGAAGCTTTTTTAAGATAACCAAGTTTCTTTAATTATTGATTCATCTTCAAAACACCACCAAACTTTCGCTACTTTCTTTCATTGTCTTATTTTAGCTTGTCCACCACCATTGCATTCATTTACAAACGGATCGCATGTTGGTATAGTCCGTTTTGCTCCATCATCCATAACTACCATAGGTATACAAAAGTGTAGTTTTCCAGTGGCAGTTACAGCAGCTCTTTCACTATCTTCATTATCGAAATCGTCATCAAGCCAAAAAGATCCATCTTCGCTATTTTCCTGTTCAAGTTTTAAGCACAAAGGAGTTTTATAGGAAAAAAGGTCATACGACATTTTACAGATATCCTATGGTTCCTCTACATCCGGAACATTGGTCATACAAACTCTTGCTATGGTAACCGGGGTTTGATATAGGTCCCCATTTGTATTAAACATTATCCTATCATTACCTATTCCTAAAGAAATTTCCCTTTAGAAAACCTTGATGTGGGCATGTGAAGTAGCAAGGAAAGGCCTTCATAAGATAATGTGTTCATTAGGCACATTCACCATATTAATAACTACAAAATCAGTAGGGAAAACAAACTTGTTGATTTTAATAAGCACATTTTCAACTATCCCTACCGGAGTTGTCCTTGTGATGTCGGTCATTTCAACTATTAATTTTGTTTCCTTAAGATCCGTTAGTTCAATACTTTGAAATAGCGTCATAGGCATAATGTGGAAACTTGTTTTAGACCTACTTGCATCTACTAAAACAAGTTACGTGATCGTTTATGGACTCTAGGTTGTTACACCTTTAATCTAGGATTATTGCTATGTTAAGAACAATGATAATATTGGCGGAATATTCAATGAAAGAATACAATACTATCACAACAAGGTTTTGTGGAATTTCAACGTTTGTTTTATTTCACTTACAGCCCCAATGCTTAATGATCAACTAAGCACGGTTACACTCTAACAGGAATCAAAGATCCTTGAGGCTAAACAAACTAACAACATCGAACCCCATGTTCAATGTTTTAACATCAGACCCCATGTCTTGATGTTCCCACACACACTCTTTAAGTGCTCTTACATTTTAACACAACTTTGTGTTGTTGTAATTTGAGAGTACTAAGCACTTTTGGTGATCACTAATCACATAGTGACACACTTTTTATCTAAGGGTGTGATCTCCTTTTTATAGTATAAAGGAGATCATTACAAAATTGATAAGCTTTAGTCTACTACTTGCTTGTGTATGTGTCAGTCATTAAGATACAACATGTATCTTGTTTTACAACTTTGTTGACTGAGAACATATCTAGATATTATCTACTTGATATACTTGACTCAAATACAAAATATCTTTTTCATCCTTATCCATCCAGCAGCAGTATGACTCATTGATCAGCAGCAGCGAAACAGCAGAGTTATTGTACTAAACAGCAGAGTCATTGCACTAAACAGCAGAGTCAATGCACTAAACAGCAGAGTCATATTAGTGTATTTTGCTTATCATTTCAGCATTCTTCATGTTTCATTCTTCTTGTTTTTGTATCATCAAATCTATGAAAATATAATTCCCAACAATCTTCCCCTATTTGATGATTACAAAAACAAACACATTCTTGTACGAATTTCCCTAGACGAAGTAGAGAAATTGAGATAACTAAATCTCACCATGAATGAAACTATACTGTCTTCCCCTTAATCTATGCTATCCACCACATCTCTTCCCCTTTTTGTTATCAACAAATAGAGAATATTACAAATATGATTTTTACAACTACAAACTAATATTACAAATCAAATCTATCCTTCTAATATCTCAAACTTCCCTCCATGAAGTTTTCCGCATCTAAAAATGAACTTGAGACATCAAAATTTTAAACCATCAGTAGCAATACTAATTAACAATAATAAGAATCAATAACTTTCTCTTGTGGTGTTGCACAAATACAATAAATGGTTAAACATCTTTAACATTGAAGCTTCCCCTGAAACTAATATGTTAACCATTCGAATCTCCATTCTTGTAGGCTTTTATGACTGATAAATAAAAACCAATCATTACCAACTTGTTGATGAAGCTGAACAAACCAATCTTGTGTTCTATATCTTGTACTAAACTTGACTTTGAACTTATACTAACAACATATAAGTAGATCGAAATCTCTTGACTAAATCCTCATTTCCTATGAGACACTGAGCGCGACAAAGCAACTCCTTTAAGTGATAGTTAATTAGGTCTTCGTCCATCCTCCCCTTGACCTTATGAAAACTAGATTTAACAAGTCATCATCATATGAAATTGTAGCACAAACAAGTTATCTTTTCTTCCAAAGATATGACAAAACACAATCTTGAAAAATACAACCTCAACTTCAAATAAGCAACAAATAATCTTCTTTACCAATAATACCTTGACAAACAAGCCTTTTTATCTTTTAAGAACCAACTCTTCTCTTGTGTGTGATTCTTCTCCTATGTGTGTGTAAACCAAGAAAGAAAAACCAAAAATTCGATAATACCTCAACTGTTTCTGCAGCAGTTTTCAACGATGCATATCTTGCAACCTAAGGCTCAGATTGAAGATCCCTCCGGTGAGAATCTACCTTGATATACCAAGAACCTTCGACAAAAATTTCAGCCCGATCCAACGGTTAACGAAGGAGTTATCGCCTTTTTAAAACAGCCCTGCAGTGAGTTACGAAAATACGAACCAGATCAGAATTTTTCTTCTTTCTTTAGCTAAAACCTTTTCTTTTCTAGATCCAGAGCCCCCCCCGCTCTGATACCAACTGTGGAAACTTGTTTTAGACCTACTTGCATCTACTAAAACAAGTTACGTGATCGTTTATGGACTCTAGGTTGTTACACCTTTGATCTAGGATTATTGCTATGTTAAGAACAATGATAATATTGGCGGAATATTCAATGAAAGAATACAATACTATCACAACAAGGTTTTGTGGAATTTCAACGTTTGTTTTATTTCACTTACAGCCCCAATGCTTAATGATCAACTAAGCACGGTTACACTCTAACAGGAATCAAAGATCCTTGAGGCTAAACAAACTAACAACATCGAACCCCATGTTCAATGTTTTAACATCAGACCCCATGTCTTGATGTTCCCACACACACTCTTTAAGTGCTCTTACATTTTAACACAACTTTGTGTTGTTGTAATTTGAGAGTACTAAGCACTTTTGGTGATCACTAATCACATAGTGACACACTTTTTATCTAAGGGTGTGATCTCCTTTTTATAGTATAAAGGAGATCATTACAAAATTGATAAGCTTTAGTCTACTACTTGCTTGTGTATGTGTCAGTCATTAAGATACAACATGTATCTTGTTTTACAACTTTGTTGACTGAGAACATATCTAGATATTATCTACTTGATATACTTGACTCAAATACAAAATATCTTTTTCATCCTTATTCATCCAGCAGCAGTATGACTCATTGATCAGCAGCAGCGAAACAGCAGAGTTATTGTACTAAACAGCAGAGTCATTGCACTAAACAGCAGAGTCAATGCACTAAACAGCAGAGTCAATACACTAAACAGCAGAGTCAATACACTAAACAGCAGAGTCATATTAGTGTATTTTGCTTATCATTTCAGCATTCTTCATGTTTCATTCTTCTTGTTTTTGTATCATCAAATCTATGAAAATATAATTCCCAACAATCTTCCCCTATTTGATGATTACAAAAACAAACACATTCTTGTACGAATTTCCCTAGACGAAGTAGAGAAATTGAGATAACTAAATCTCACCATGAATGAAACTATACTGTCTTCCCCTTAATCTATGCTATCCACCACATCTCTTCCCCTTTTTGTTATCAACAAATAGAGAATATTACAAATATGATTTTTACAACTACAAACTAATATTACAAATCAAATCTATCCTTCTAATATCTCAAACTTCCCTCCATGAAGTTTTCCGCATCTAAAAATGAACTTGAGACATCAAAATTTTAAACCATCAGTAGCAATACTAATTAATAATAATAAGAATCAATAACTTTCTCTTGTGGTGTTGCACAAATACAATAAATGGTTAAACATCTTTAACATTGAAGCTTCCCCTGAAACTAATATGTTAACCATTCGAATCTCCATTCTTGTAGGCTTTTATGACTGATAAATAAAAACCAATCATTACCAACTTGTTGATGAAGCTGAACAAACCAATCTTGTGTTCTATATCTTGTACTAAACTTGACTTTGAACTTATACTAACAACATATAAGTAGATCGAAATCTCTTGACTAAATCCTCATTTCCTATGAGACACTGAGCGCGACAAAGCAACTCCTTTAAGTGATAGTTAATTAGGTCTTCGTCCATCCTCCCCTTGACCTTATGAAAACTAGATTTAACAAGTCATCATCATATGAAATTGTAGCACAAACAAGTTATCTTTTCTTCCAAAGATATGACAAAACACAATCTTGAAAAATACAACCTCAACTTCAAATAAGCAACAAATAATCTTCTTTACCAATAATACCTTGACAAACAAGCCTTTTTATCTTTTAAGAACCAACTCTTCTCTTGTGTGTGATTCTTCTCCTATGTGTGTGTAAACCAAGAAAGAAAAACCAAAAATTCGATAATACCTCAACTGTTTCTGCAGCAGTTTTCAACGATGCATATCTTGCAACCTAAGGCTCAGATTGAAGATCCCTCCGGTGAGAATCTACCTTGATATACCAAGAACCTTCAACAAAAATTTCAGCCCGATCCAACGGTTAACGAAGGAGTTATCGCCTTTTTAAAACAGCCCTGCAGTGAGTTACGAAAATACGAACCAGATCAGAATTTTTCTTCTTTCTTTAGCTAAAACCTTTTCTTTTCTAGATCCAGAGCCCCCCCGCTCTGATACCAATTGTGGAAACTTGTTTTAGACCTACTTGCATCTACTAAAACAAGTTACGTGATCGTTTATGGACTCTAGGTTGTTACACCTTTGATCTAGGATTATTGCTATGTTAAGAACAATGATAATATTGGCGGAATATTCAATGAAAGAATACAATACTATCACAACAAGGTTTTGTGGAATTTCAACGTTTGTTTATTTCACTTACAGCCCCAATGCTTAATGATCAACTAAGCACGGTTACACTCTAACAGGAATCAAAGATCCTTGAGGCTAAACAAACTAACAACATCGAACCCCATGTTCAATGTTTTAACATCAGACCTCATGTCTTGATGTTCCCACACACACTCTTTAAGTGCTCTTACATTTTAACACAACTTTGTGTTGTTGAAATTTGAGAGTACTAAGCACTTTTGGTGATCACTAATCACATAGTGACACACTTTTTATCTAAGGGTGTGATCTCCTTTTTATAGTATAAAGGAGATCATTACAAAATTGATAAGCTTTAGTCTACTACTTGCTTGTGTATGTGTCAGTCATTAAGATACAACATGTATCTTGTTTTACAACTTTGTTGACTGAGAACATATCTAGATATTATCTACTTGATATACTTGACTCAAATACAAAATATCTTTTTCATCCTTATCCATCCAGCAGCAGTATGACTCATTGATCAGCAGCAGCGAAACAGCAGAGTTATTGTACTAAACAGCAGAGTCATTGCACTAAACAGCAGAGTCAATGCACTAAACAGCAGAGTCAATACACTAAACAGCAGAGTCAATACACTAAACAGCAGAGTCATATTAGTGTATTTTGCTTATCATTTCAGCATTCTTCATGTTTCATTCTTCTTGTTTTTGTATCATCAAATCTATGAAAATATAATTCCCAACAATCTTCCCCTATTTGATGATTACAAAAACAAACACATTCTTGTACGAATTTCCCTAGACGAAGTAGAGAAATTGAGATAACTAAATCTCACCATGAATGAAACTATACTGTCTTCCCCTTAATCTATGCTATCCACCACATCTCTTCCCCTTTTTGTTATCAACAAATAGAGAATATTACAAATATGATTTTTACAACTACAAACTAATATTACAAATCAAATCTATCCTTCTAATATCTCAAACTTCCCTCCATGAAGTTTTCCGCATCTAAAAATGAACTTGAGACATCAAAATTTTAAACCATCAGTAGCAATACTAATTAACAATAATAAGAATCAATAACTTTCTCTTGTGGTGTTGCACAAATACAATAAATGGTTAAACATCTTTAACATTGAAGCTTCCCCTGAAACTAATATGTTAACCATTCGAATCTCCATTCTTGTAGGCTTTTATGACTGATAAATAAAAACCAATCATTACCAACTTGTTGATGAAGCTGAACAAACCAATCTTGTGTTCTATATCTTGTACTAAACTTGACTTTGAACTTATACTAACAACATATAAGTAGATCGAAATCTCTTGACTAAATCCTCATTTCCTATGAGACACTGAGCGCGACAAAGCAACTCCTTTAAGTGATAGTTAACTAGGTCTTCGTCCATCCTCCCCTTGACCTTATGAAAACTAGATTTAACAAGTCATCATCATATGAAATTGTAGCACAAACAAGTTATCTTTTCTTCCAAAGATATGACAAAACACAATCTTGAAAAATACAACCTCAACTTCAAATAAGCAACAAATAATCTTCTTTACCAATAATACCTTGACAAACAAGCCTTTTTATCTTTTAAGAACCAACTCTTCTCTTGTGTGTGATTCTTCTCCTATGTGTGTGTAAACCAAGAAAGAAAAACCAAAAATTCGATAATACCTCAACTGTTTCTGCAGCAGTTTTCAACGATGCATATCTTGCAACCTAAGGCTCAGATTGAAGATCCCTCCGGTGAGAATCTACCTTGATATACCAAGAACCTTCAACAAAAATTTCAGCCCGATCCAACGGTTAACGAAGGAGTTATCGCCTTTTTAAAATAGCCCTGCAGTGAGTTACGAAAATACGAACCAGATCAGAATTTTTCTTCTTTCTTTAGCTAAAACCTTTTCTTTTCTAGATCCAGAGCCCCCCCCCCCCCCCCCCCCCCCGCTCTGATACCAACTGTGGAAACTTGTTTTAGACCTACTTGCATCTACTAAAACAAGTTACGTGATCGTTTATGGACTCTAGGTTGTTACACCTTTGATCTAGGATTATTGCTATGTTAAGAACAATGATAATATTGGCGGAATATTCAATGAAAGAATACAATACTATCACAACAAGGTTTTGTGGAATTTCAACGTTTGTTTTATTTCACTTACAGCCCCAATGCTTAATGATCAACTAAGCACGGTTACACTCTAACAGGAATCAAAGATCCTTGAGGCTAAACAGACTAACAACATCGAACCCCATGTTCAATGTTTTAACATCAGACCCCATGTCTTGATGTTCCCACACACACTCTTTAAGTGCTCTTACATTTTAACACAACTTTGTGTTGTTGTAATTTGAGAGTACTAAGCACTTTTGGTGATCACTAATCACATAGTGACACACTTTTTATCTAAGGGTGTGATCTCCTTTTTATAGTATAAAGGAGATCATTACAAAATTGATAAGCTTTAGTCTACTACTTGCTTGTGTATGTGTCAGTCATTAAGATACAACATGTATCTTGTTTTACAACTTTGTTGACTGAGAACATATCTAGATATTATCTACTTGATATACTTGACTCAAATACAAAATATCTTTTTCATCCTTATCCATCCAGCAGCAGTATGACTCATTGATCAGCAGCAGCGAAACAGCAAAGTTATTGTACTAAACAGCAGAGTCATTGCACTAAATAGCAGAGTCAATACACTAAACAGCAGAGTCAATACACTAAACAGCAGAGTCATATTAGTGTATTTTGCTTATCATTTCAGCATTCTTCATGTTTCATTCTTCTTGTTTTTGTATCATCAAATCTATGAAAATATAATTCCCAACACATAACATTTACGCTAGATCCCAAATCGGCATAACATTACCAATGGTGCAAGGAAGAGTGAAACTTTCAGAGCTAGATTCCTTTTCTGGTAATTGGCGTAGCACAGCTCCATTAGCTTTATCTTGCAAAAAGGAAACCCTACAAATTTGATTCGTATTATGAGGGTATTCATTGGAGTTTTTTTTACCTCTTTGTCAGCAAAGATTGCCTTGCAAGATCCCATGGTTGTCTTGCTCTGTATTACAGGTTTTGAGCTGCTTTCTTCCATCACATTCTTCTCACGGATGTCATCAGCTAACTTTCCTATCATGGCTTCAAGATTTTTGAGATATTTATCATGATTAATAAGGCTCTTGTTAGTGGTCTCTTGAAAATCCTTCAACCATGCATCTTGTTCATTTTGCTTCTTGGTGGAGTCTTCAAGATATTTGCTGATGATTTCTTCAAGATTGGATTTTCCTTCTCCGTAAGGTGCTCTATTATAGTAACCAGGTGGTCCCACACGGTACCCATTTCTATTGTTCCCTTGAAAAGATCTCTCTTTTCCATACTTGACCTCTTCAGTTTTCTTATCTTCTTTTAAGGGGAAATCCTTAGCAAGGTGAGCACCTCTGCAAGTTTCGCATCCTACTTGAATATCATGCACGTTTTCTTTCAAGTTCTTCATGTCCCTACCAAGACTCTCAAGCTTGTTGGTGATCACCGAAATACCATCCATGTTACCACCAATACTTTTACTACTGCTTCCATCATGCCATTTCTGTGAATGGTCCGCCATGTCTTGGATAGCATCAAGGGCTTGAATGGGAGTCATCCCTGGGATCGGCCCCTGAGAGTCAAGCATTTGTCTTGTGGCAGTGTTGAGACCCTTGTAAAAGATATTCACCATTTGTTGCTTGTTTAGGTCATGAGTTGGGCACCTATAAAGGAAATCATTGTACCTTTCCCAAGCTTGGTACAATGTCTCATCTCCGTCTTGCTTGAAGTTGTGGATTTCTTCAAGTTGCTTTGCCGTCTTTGATGGGGGGCAATACGGTTGAATAAATGATATTTTGAGGAGATCCCACATGCTGACGGTTCCTGCGGGCAACCGATCAATCCATCTTTTTGCGGCTCCACTGAGTGTCATAGGAAACACTCGGAGCATAACCGCATCATGAGAAACACCAGGAATGTTGAAAAGGCTCACGATGTACAAGACATTATCAATATGCTCATGAGCATCTTCGGTCTTATTTCCGGAAGAAAAAAAAAAAGGTCTTTTCTCAATTCCCGTATGAATTGATTCTTGATCTCGAAATGAACATCAGCTCCAATAACCGGCAGTGTACCTGGTCGTATGTAGTGTATTAATCGGTAAAACCGAGGTCGTCCCAAGAGCTATGAGTGCGGATCCTAATTTAAGTCTAATGTCACTAATTTTAAAGGGGGTTTTGAGTTGATTAATTATAACTAAAGAAATGAAAATAAAATGAAAGCAAATAAAATAGATGAGATAATCAGTCGGGAGAAACGTGCTAACCTAGTTACTAATCTTGTTATGTCATGATTAAGATTTCTTATTAATGTTCTCTATCGCTCCATGTGGGGGTAAATGTCACTAGACTCCTCGGGTAAATTTTTCTAGCCTATATTCCAAAGGATTCTATTCCGTAACCATATGATTACAAGAGTTCGTGGATTAACCAATGTCGTAGTCATTAAGTACCGCTATAATCTAGACTTATTTTATGAAACCTGGCCTCTCGGAACTTAGGTTCCCTCTAACTTCTTAAGTGCCTCCTTTTGGTAGGTGATCATGTAGTCAATTCGCACACAAGATAGTGGTAGTCCTATGGTCAATTCTTACCACTACTCACAATCAATTCCACTAGGGTCCTATGGTCAATTATCCTAGTTTCCTAGATACTACCAAACCTTAACACTACCGAAACAAGGGTGTCCGCAAATAAGAAAAGAAAACATGCACATAAAGTGATATGAAAATGGGAAAACTAAATCATAACAATAACAATTTCATAACTAGGCTAACACTAAAGGTGTTTAGCCAATCATACTTATAAATGCAGAAAATTTAATGTTTAATATCATAAATGAAGACATCGAATCAAATACAAAAATATGATATAAAATACTAAAACTTATGTAGTGAATGGCGTGAATTCTCCCTTGGAAATACTCCGTATGTTGTTGAATATCGTCCTTCTTGAAGCCCTTTTACGTCCCTTGGTATTGTGTGTTGGGAAGTGATGTAAAAAATGCAAAATTAGGGCTTGTATTTATAGTCTCGTTTTAGTTACGGCGTAACCCATAGAGTTAGTTACGCCATAACCTTCGTATCTCAGAAGATCTTATCCATAGTAATAACATTACGGCGTAACCTAAAGATAGGTTACGATCGTAGAACTCTCGTTAAATTAATCACCACTTTTACGATGTAACTTCACAAATGGTTACGGTGTAAGTATCTTGACCATGAAATTCTTCTAAGTCTGGAATTATATACGGCATAACTTTGATTGTGAAGTTATGCCGTAACCTTGAACTACGTTGACTTTGGTCTTCTAGTGTAAATCCTAGTTACGGCGTAAGTAGAGTATGGAATTACGCCGTAACTCTTGTCTAGCCAGCATACTCTTGTATATTTGCATTAATAACCTTCCAATTCTGCGTCTCTTCGTTCCTATGCTCACTATTAACCCGAAAACAAAATATTAACAAATAAGAATATGTATTCAAGTAAAATGATATAAATGATGAACATATTAGGGGGAAATTGACACTAAAATATCAGGACTATTTGATGTTATCAATATACAAGTAAGTCCAATACTTTTAAAGCTAAGTTAATCGTAAGTTCTACTTCATGTTGGTCGTTTTTGACACTTTAAGTTGGTCAATTGTAAGTTAACCTTAAGGCTTTTGACACTTTAAGTTGGTCGTTTTTGGTTTCTATCATGAGTCAAATGGGATTTGGCATCAAATGGAGACACTGGATTATGGCTTGTCTAAGATTGGCACATACCTCCGTGTTAGTCAATGGATCCCCTACCTTGGAATTCAGAGTAGAAAAGGGTCTTCGACAAGGTGACCCACTTTCTCCCTTTCTCTTCATATTGGCAATAGAGGCTCTCAATGTGGTTCTTGTTGATGCAGAAAACAAAAAAAATTTTCGTGGCATTGAAGTAGGCAAAGAAAAAGTCCATGTTTCTCATCTTCAATTTGCGTTTGACGCACTTATTATCGGGGAATGGTCTAAACCGAATATCTTGAATTTGTCTAGAATTCTCACTTGCTTTCATATTGCTTCCGGGCTCAAGGTTAACTACAAATAAAGTAAACTCTTTGGAATTGGAGTTAGTGAGCTTGACATAAATGCTCTAGCTTCTTCTATTGACTGTCAAGCATCCCAACTCCCATGCACTTACTTAGGACTCCCCACTGGAGCAAAAATGTCAAGATGTAAAAATTGGCAACCCCTTCTTGATAGTTTTCTCAAACGCCTTACAAGTTGGAAATCAAAATCCCTTTCATTTAGCGGTAGACTCACCCTCACGAAATCCGTTCTTGGAAGCCTTGGAGTTTATTTCTTTTCTACATTCAAAGCCCCAAATACTATTTTAAATAAGCTTGAATCATTTCGTAGAAAGTTCTTTTGGGGTGGTGCGAAGGATTCCAATAAAATTTCGTTGATAATTTGGGATAAAACTTTATCACCACTTAATCAAGGAGGCCTTGGTATTGGAAGCCTTAGGATAAGTAACATTGGCATACTAGCTAAATGGTGGTGGAGATTCTTTTCCGAACAAACATCACTATGGTGGAAGGTAGTTTGCTCGATCTATGGCCCTCAAGGTGGGTTACATGATGCCACCTCTATTAGAAGTAAGTCGGGGCTATGGTATCAAATTGCTAAGCTAAATTATGAATTAACTGTGCATGGGATCAATTTGCATTCTCTCTTCAAATTTAAGATTGGGAATGACCAAAATACCTGCTTTTGGCTAGACAAATGGGTTGGAAACTCACCCTTTGTCTCGTATACCCAAGGCTAGGGCTGAGCAAAACCGACCGACGACCGAAAATCGACACAAACCGATCCCGACCGACACAAACCGACCTCTACTCGGGTCGGGATTCGGTTTGAGTTTTCCACGTTTTCGGGACTCGGGTCGGGTCGGGACTCGGGTTTGAGCAAAACCGACCGACAAAACACAAACAAAACCGACCGAAACCGACTCCGACCGACCCCGACCGACACCTACCGACCTATACTCGGGTCGGGATTCGGTTTGGATTTTCGAGCATGTCGGTTTCGGGTCGGTTCCGGCCCGATGCTCACCCCTACCCAAGGCTATTTCGGCTAGAGACAAACCCATCATGTAAGGTATGTGACCGAGGTCCCTTCCAAATATACACCAACAGTGCCACTGATTTGCTGCCTTCTCAACATCTTACTAACGCTGCTAATGGGCCAGATTTGCTGCCTTTCCCACTATCTTTTTCGCCTGCTCCTTTAAGTGTTAGTGGGCCTACACTTGCTGCTCCAGTTGGATCTGATTTTGATGCCCGTGGGCCTGCTATACCTCCTAGACTTCGATTTCGTTGGGCCTAGTTGAGGCAGATGAGATCAGATGATGATCATAATGATCTCATGGAATTACAAACATATCACAACTGAGCAAGACAAATGCGAATGCATTATGGACAACACAACCTTCACGGTAAAAGGTATGAGAAATCTAATCACCAATTCCTCGCAATCTCCTTACCCGAAACCAACTAGTTGGAATACACTTGTACCAATCAAGGTCAATATCACTTTTCTTGGAGGATCACAAATCAAAGAATGGCAACTAGAATCAACTTGGATCATAGGGGCATTGACCTTCACTTTTCTTGGAGCACATCTTTGTCAATTGTTGTGTTGCAAAAACTACATGGAAGGAAGTTCTCAAGTGGTGGAATTTACACAATATATACATTGACAACCTTAACGATGTGTTTACTCTTGCAAGCCGTGCAAACGTTCCACCAAAAAGATCCATCTTGCTTGATGTCGTTGCTCCATCTACTCTATGGATCCTTTGGCGCTTCCGGAATGAATCTACCTTCAACTACAAAAGACCAAATAAAGACCTCATTCTAAATGATGTTAAGCAATACACGTTTACGTGGATCTCAAATAGATATAGGAAATCATCATTTGATTGGTTTGAGTGGCTTTGTAAAACCCTTGTAATGCCTTCTCCGACTCCTTGTAATTATTTTCTAGCTCCTTGCTAATTTTTAATCAAATTGCCGTTCGAAAAAAAAAAGTTCAACTTCATGTATAAAATTTTGTATTAGTTTTTTGCTCTGTTGTAAAAATCGGCCCCGGCGGCCGATTAATCGACGCATAATCGATGATCGGTCACTAAGCAACCGCATTTATCATAATCGGCCTATATAATCGGTTTGGTCAAAGATCGCTTAAAAATGGGTCAACAAACCGATTAATCGGACAAAATCGGTCTAATCAGATTAATCGGACAAAATCGCTTAGAAATTGGTCAACAAACCGATTAATCGGACAAAATCGGTCAAAGATCGCTTAAAAATGGTCAACAAACCGAGTAATATCTATGTTTGACTTTGAACTTTGAAGAATTATGTATTATGTCTATATTTGAACACTTGAAATATTTGAACTTTGATGCACTATACTTATCTCATACATATAATATATTATATAATATCTAAAATTAAAATTTTGTGCGTAAAAAATCCAATCCGATTAATCCCCGCCTAACCGATTAATCGCTAGGCCCTACCCGACCGCCTCACTAGCGCCTAACGATTTTTATTTGTATAAAATCAAACTAATTTATCGTAATACAAAAATTTGTATATACATTTTGTATTACACACATGGTTATAAATATCAAAATGAGAACATTTTTAAACTGACCATAATACGAAAACCCCATGCTAATATATAATTTTCACATGAATAAGAACTACATTTATTGCTATTCTTGTTAAGTAATACCAAATAATTATATGCACGCATGAGATTATATTTATTAGGGGTAACTATTAAAAAATGTATCGAATTTTACGTGAAAATTGGTTTTGTGTAGCGAACTAAAATTTTTAAGGAAAAGAGCATCTAACTTCCAAAAATGCATCTATTTATGTAACATGTGACCTGCACAGCAGGTTGCAGGTTTTTTTAAAAGGAAATGACCTTTTTACCCTTCCTTATTTTTGCAAATTGCAGCCAAGGTCCTAACAATAAGTTACATAAATAGTCCTTGTCGTTACGCTAAATTGCGTCCAAGGTCCAAAATCATTTTTTTTTAGAAAATTATATATAATTAAAAAAAAAAATTTAGAAAATTATTTTTTTTCGGAAAAAAATAATTCGGAATTTTTTTTTTATTTTGTTTCCGAATAAAAATTTTTTGTAAAAAAAAAAAAAAAAAATCCAAAAAATATTTTTTATTCGAAATTTTTTTTTCCGAAAAATATTTATTTTTTTTTATTTTACGAAAAAAAAATTTTTATAAAAAAAAAAAAATTCCAAATATATTTTTTTTTTCGAAAATTATTTTTTTCCGGAAAATATTTATTTTTTAAAATTTTCCGGAAAAAAAAAATTTTATAAAAAAAAAATTAATTTTTCCAAAAAAATTTTTTTTCGAAAATTATTTTTTTCCGAAAAATATTTATTTTTTAAATTTTCCAGAAAAAAAAATTTTATAAAAAAAAATTAAATTTTTCCAAAAAAAAATTTTTTTCCGAAAAAAAATTTTATTTTTAAAATTTTCCGAAAAATAAAATTTTTTTTCAGAAAAAAAAAATTTCTTAAAAAAAAATTTCGGAAAAAAAATTAATTTCGGGAAAAAATAAGTTATTTTTCTATAAAAATTTATTTCCGAAATAAAATATTTCTTTTTCTAAAAAAATTGTGATTTTGGACGTTTTTCGTAATTTAATGTAACGAGAGGTACTATTTATGTAAATTCGGGTCAGTAGGGTAAATGTGGGAAGGAAAAAAAAAATGAAACCTGCTGACTAGGCTTTTTACCTGCTGTGCAGGTCACATGTTACATAAATACATGCATTTTTTGAAGTTCGATGTTCTTTTCCTTAAAAATTT
Organism: Artemisia tridentata subsp. tridentata; assembly: GCA_021014915.2. Lineage (NCBI taxonomy): Eukaryota > Viridiplantae > Streptophyta > Magnoliopsida > Asterales > Asteraceae > Artemisia > Artemisia tridentata. The sequence goes on from CP139505.1 coordinate 72,662,683, forward strand.
TAATTCGTTACACAAAACCGATTTTCACGTAAAATTCGATACATTTTTTAATAGTTTCTCCTATTTATTACTATTGTTGTCAAGTAATACCAAATAATCTTGTGCACGCGTATAATTATAATATAATATATCAATCATCGTAAATATTTATGGTTTTTCTATTTATTTAAGTAAGAATATTTGGAATTATTGTTAAATTAAATTTATCGTAATATTCAAAATAAGGTATGCGCACGGGGTTTTAATAATAAAAGCAGATATACAAAAAAAATAAAAAAATAAAAAAATAAAAAATAAAAAGGTTTCTGGACCCTAGTTGTTCATCCATCTACACGACAATGGTAATTAACTCACTCATCAAAGGACTGCAGAAACACACAAGTCTACTATATTTCAAACGTTTAACCATTTAAGAAGCATGCTACTATAACTTAATCAAACATGCAAACAAATGCTTATAATCAGCATACTGTGCTCTTTCAATTTATGTGTTCAACCCCTCTTAGATCTTTCTGCTAGCATACATGAGACCTATTGATAGGTCACCATGGGCTAGCTTCACTACAAAAAATGAAACGATTTGGCACTACAATCTCGACCCAAATTGCAAAGAAAAGTCGACCCAAACACTTTGGGTCGACAATATTGACCCTTTTTGGTCGTGCCAAAGTATTCGTCCCAAGTTGATTTGTCTCGACAATAATACAAAAGCTTGGGTCGACAACACTAAAAGGCCCACAAACCAGTCAACTTTGAAAATTACCTTTGGGTCGACATGCCTTTTAAAATTTGGCACGATAATATCGTGCCAAATATTTTTAACCTTTTTTTTTTAGTAAATCATTTATTTAATTACATAAAATCTTTTTCGGTAATTATCTTTGGCACGACAATCTCGTGCCAAAGAATTATTTATTTTTTAAATCAGTTATTTAATTTCGAAAAATAAATTATAAAATACACTTTGGCACGACATTATCGTGCCATAATTTTAAATTATTAAAAAAATTTGTAAAGTTTGGCACGACATAATAATACACGCACTGTTTATGTGCAATTTCAGCAAATTGGGACGATGCATTCTTTGTACTTTGGGTCGACCCAAACTGTGAAGTATGCAAAAAAAAATGCAGCAGCAGCCTGCATTTTCAGGTTTTTTCCGGAATTTTTTCCGGAAAAAACCTACCATTACACTTGTAAATCAACCAATCTCCGCAATACCAATTATGCAATATGATACAATGCCAAATTACTCATCTACTATGACTTAAATTCGACAAATACGATACTAATTAAACTAACAAATACGAACTTTATACAAAAACAAACAAAAATTCGGCAATAGATTCTTGTATTACATAACTAATAAGAAATACGATACAAATTAAACTACGCCTACTCATACTTATTCCGACTCCTCATCCCCCTCCCCCTCCTCCTGCTCCTCCCCCTCCTCCTCACCCTCTTCACCACCACTAGCATTAAAATTGTCGGGAACGCTGCTCAAATGAGGATTCATTTGTCTTACGTATCGGTTAAGGTCGGGTGCTTCCTCCTCATTATTAAGACTAGGACCCGGGTTAGAACTTTCACCCGGGCATGTAGTAGAGTTGGGAAAGATGGGCCGATAACAATTGTCAAAGGAATTAGGGCCGGGATTAAGGTTGGGAAATGGGGGAAATGGGGGAATTGGGGACATTTGGGGAAGTGTGCTAAGGTTAATTGGAAACGGATTACCTGAGTTAATGCTGTTGTAGTGGCTCATAAACTGCCCAAACATAAAAAAATATATACTGGCAGTTTGGGTCGACATTGTCGACCCATTCTGCTTTCTAATTAAAAAAAAAAGTTTACTAGCTTTGGCACGACATTGTCGTGCCATATTGCTAGAAGTTTTGACTAACTTTTTTTGTTGAAAGTGGTGTGGGTCATGGTCGAGTTTTGGGTCGACAATGTCGACCCAAATAATTTACCCGTGCCTAACGTTCCCTTTTGGTGTAGTGCTTGCGATCAAGCTAAAAAACCAATGTAGCACAATTACATATCACAGGAAATAATATAACTTGATTTACAATTTAGCAAATACCTGCGACTAATACATTTAAGAAAAATTCAAATCCACTTATCATATCCGAGGAAAATGGTTCCACCAAGAAAAAAGAATCAGCAGGTACTTGCTCATATTGACATATCAGTATAATATATTTATTAATGAGAATCTCTCTGGAACTTGATTTCAATGGTGTTGGTGTGTATCAGAAAATTCTACTACTTGATAAACATCGGGGATAGTTTCCAAGAAAATCGAATACCATAGAGTATGTAACGTACTGCTGAGTCCACTTATTTTATTCTTCTCTTGAATACCAAAGCGCCCAACAGCTTCATATCAAAATAATCCTCCAATGTGAAAATTGTGGTTTCAAATTAGCTCTCACCATTTTTCTGTTAGTGCTGCAATGGTCATTGTTCAAAATCAGAAAAAGGTTTATCAGAAGATGTGCAAGAGATAATTGGATATAACGTAAAACTGAGAGGTCAACAGATGACGCTTCTCAATAAGTAACAGATACCCGAACATGATAAATCAAAATGGTGTGCTTTTTCTTACCTTTATAGAATCTAACGCTTTCAAGTTCTAACAAGTTCACAGCTTCAAGGGTGCGTATTCTTAAGAAACAAAACTTAGGTGGTTCTAATCATAGGATTGGCATGTTAAAGTGTGAAGATAAACACAGTCCATCTTCCAGCAGCAATCAAGATATGACTGCACAATAAAGATTTTTCATGTTTTTAAGTCAGTGAACAGTATTTCTTGTATCTTTACAAGCTTAAAGCCCTCTAGTGTTATAGTTAGATCTAAATGCGTTAGACAAAACATTAATTCTAGTATCCAAAAAAGCTATAAACATCCTAACTCAGACATTCTGTTGGCACACATGTACATGTGTTAACACTTTTGCATATCATACACATTTGTAATTGGTATATGCTAACAAGAAATATTTAAATTCGACATTTTTAAAAGAGGCCTCAATAATTAGGGTAACATATGTTGTAAAACTTAGTAAAACTCGAATTTAATTTGGTTATTGCACCAATATTTTTCCCAATAGGGTGATATATATCTTAGTTTCTTTTAACTACGATCTTAATTTTGAGAAACTAAATCACAAATATAAATGTTTTTTAATCAACAAAAGGCAACTTTCAAATTCTAATCCATCTTCTAAAGGTTGGTCTTGTTGTCTAGATCAGAGGGTCCATATGGTTATTATCCTTTTTCTAAATCTCCATCCTCTAGAATCACTATCCTCTAATTTTACCTTGTTCATCAACATCATTAGTTTCCGCACTACCTTAATGACCACAACAACTCCGCTCTAAAACCACTATCACAAGCAGGTACGACAGCAGTGACACCATCTCTTCACACCACCAAGTCCCTACGCTTCTAGTGCTGAGTTACCAATTCGCTTTGGGCTACAGTTAACTACGATCTACACACGATTCTTGCTGCAAATTTGCCTGCAGACGTTATCAAGTGTTTCCCCTAATTTTGTTTGATTTTAACTCTATATTGTTACTGTGCTCCTATTCTTTTGTTTTTGGTATCCTTCCCTTATCTATTATACGATTTGTTTCCTAAATTATTGAACTTGCTCTCTCTACAACCACACTCATTAGCTAACGCAGTATTAACATAGCAGCCAACATGAAATTCGAAAGCAGATGAATACAATTAGTTTTGAATATTTGATATGGAAGCTTCCGATTGCATGCATAAAGCATGAGAAACTACATCTTCTAGGCTTCTAGCTCATTATAAAGTTCTTAAAGTCCAAGACTTGATTACCAGCTCAAAACAATCAAAAGTGCATCAATATTCTTGATTTGGGATACTAACTACATAACAAGAGCTTGACCTTCTTAACCACCAATCAATATCACTGGCTTGAATTTGGAATATAAACTATTAACCGCACCCTTTCCAATCCAAGAAGTAAGTTGGTTTTCAGTCTCAAGTGGATAATCATCTTCGTAATCTTACAAGACTACCATGACAAGAATCTATGGTGAGTAGAGTCGTAGACCATAAATTGTCCAATGACCTAACAAGATTATATAGTTGAAGTTCTTTAAAGCCATACTACCTTGGTCTATACTACATGAGGAAAGCTTCTTACAATTATATAAGCTACCTTATTTGAGATAAAAACCACACATTAATGAAAACATTCATTGTCATATACTGCAACCTAACATTCAGCAACACTTTTAAGAGCTACATAGAGCGGGCCTCATTTTTGGGGTCCCCCACACCTCCATGACCCTTCCAAAAGCCACAACAGCAAAAAGAGAAATAGTCATTGAGACATAAAACATTTCACTTGCTAATCTTTTAATATTTGGAATCAGCTCAATGTTTGAAGATTCATGTTGCAAATCTTGGACTCTACGAAAGGCATGATATATAGAACACCACTGGAAAAATACAAACAATGAGCATGTATATATAATCTAACCGACAACATTGTTTCATAAAATGACTTAAAAAGGTAACTAATAAAATAATTAAACTACAATTGGAATAGATCTCTAGCATAGATATACGATTGGCTTAAAATAAACATAATCTTGCTTAAAATAAACATAATCTTTAAGACCAACAACAGATAACTTCATAAGTTGGGATGTAAACAGAAATGGAGTAGGACTTACAAACAAAAGTGATGCTTGCTTCAAAATATAGCAAATTGAGTGGTATCTCAACCTTCAAAAAGCCAATAATCGACCATGAACTGAAGTAATCATACTCAAAAGCTCTAACATGCTGCAATCAACTATGTAGTGCAAGTATTAGAAAAAATTATTAAAAATATATAAAATGACTGATTTCAACCGTCGATTGAATATTGTTATGCCTCATGTGTTAATTCGATGCCAACCTAGTAAACATGTCCCAACAAACACCTCATTTTAGATAACATCAAATTAAACTCGTTTAATTAGATTTCTTGTAGACAAATGAAATTTCATGAGAATTAGATAGCGTGGATTTGTAACCCATGTAACGCTCTATCCAAACCTTTAATTTGTAGCCTTCTAACTCCCTTTTGTATATATTCTAATCGCCTAAAAGAAAGTAACCTACCTTCATCACAAATTGTGATATTGACTTGGATCTTATAAGATCCATATCAAAGCAATTCGTTTTATTTTACAACAAATAAAAGCTTAATTAGTTAATGCATATTAGAATAGTCATAAACTGTCGGACAAGAAGCCTAGAGCACACGCATGTGACATAACTGCATTACGAGTAAATTGTCCCTCATGTAAGTGAAGGATCCCAACAGTTAAAACCAGCTAGAGCTAGACAAATAAATTTTAGAAATAAAGAGGGAACGTATTGCTTACGATTAAGCTGCAAATTTTAATTATTAAGACTTCTAGAAAATAACTATGATTATTTCTTAGGCATAAGAAAGAAAACCCTAAAGGGTAGCATTAAAAGTCTAATAATCAATTATTCAAAATACAATACTTAAGTATTTCACATAAAACACAAAGCATCAAAACAATAGAGAATAAAAAAAATCTCATACCAAAGTTCACAAATTGTTAATTTCAAGTCAAGTTACACCAAGCTACTTGTTTCAATTTAATAGTAGATGACTTATTCAAGCACTGCAAATTAGACTCATATATTTTCAAAATTAGCATCATGCAATTTTTTTTAACAAAAAAAGAAAAGAAAAAGAGCAAGAAGAAAGACATACTAATTAAACTATGACACTACACACTGGAAAAAAAATCAAAGTCAAAGTGATGTGAACACAAATAGGTAGCGGATCACTTGAAAAGGACACATTCACTGAATCAATATCATATGATTTAGGATCTTAAAGCCTAGATTGAAATTCAACCAAGCTTTCAAGGATTTGCATAAGAAGGAAAAAAAATGCAAAGAAATGAATAAAAATCAAGAACATATAATCCATTCAAGTTCCAACATTTCTGTCACAAATATCATGCGTGAAAAAAGAACTAAATAAACAATAGTGTTAAAGACGAGAGTCATATAATAATAATGTCAGTTTTCAGTTGATTTAGCACAGTAAACCATGTAAAGTCACACTTACATCAAACTAAACCCTACTGCTAATCAAATATAATGTAAAGTCTAGCAATAAAATATAATATAAAGTACCATAATCATTATTTATATAAACTGAAATTCCAAAACAAAGATACCAACAAGAGACTACTGTTTCAGGTGTGTGTCTTCATACAAAAACATGTTTAATTTTTATTAAAGCAAAACAAAAGGTACCAAGCAAAGAATACAAGGTGACAGATAGAGCAGTGAGCACAAAAAATAATCATACAATTCCATTTAGGTACAATTTAACTTTGTGTGCTCACTCTCTTCTGTCAACTCGACATAGCCTAACTGGTACCAGATGTGTTTTCATAAAAAAAAAACATAGATAAAACTAGATCTGAAAATGAAAAAGAAAAGTTACCCATATAAGGAAATTAAAAGTACAAGATATATCTAGGGTTTGGTGAGTTAAAAAGGCAAAAAATACACAAAAATAAAGCATCACTGATACCAAAACTGAGAGATATGATTAAGGGTGTACTTGTTGATGATGGGTAAAAATAAAAACTAGTAGGCATATGAAACAGTACCGACGGTCACCAGATTTATAATAGTAAAAAGGGAATCTAGAGAGAGAAAATGAGTGGCGAGGGTCGAATGAAAATGGGGGGCGAGATGAACAGTATCAATGACTTTTGGGTTCTTATCGCCTTTGCTTTTTTGTGTTATCCCCCATTTTTGACGTCATATTTATTCTATACAGTATATGAGTTACTCCCTACAAAATAGCGTATAGAATAAGATATATATTTCTCCCAAAGTGAATAATTGCATATATGTCTTTTGTATAAGTTTTTGATGCACATACTATAATGATTTTTATGCATCCTTTGGATATATATGCAATTATGCATTTTCGAAAAAATATATATGTAAAATATATTTTTTAGCTATAAAATAAAGTTCGCATTTAAATATCATATATCAACAAACAAACATAAAGAATATAATATGTTTGTTAATGATATGAATATAATTACTCGTATTATTGTTAACTAAGTGAGTTATTTTAGTGACTAAGTTTTTATTGCATAATGAGGGACAAATTTCACTATCTATTTAGTTTGATCTAATGGTGAGGATTAATTTAAGATTTAATATGTAAACCTAAGTCCATGTTTTTTTCTTGTCTTTTTGTCTTTCTTATTTGTTCACTTTTTTATTTGTATATATATATATATATATATTTTTTTTTTAATTCACGTTTTTTTTTCTTTTTTACGTTTTTTTTTCGTTTTCATACATATTCGTCCGTTTTTTTGCGTTTTCATACGTTTTCGCCCGTTTTCATACGTTTTCGTCCGTTTTTATACGTTTTCATGCGTTTTCATCTGTTTTCGTCTGTTTTCATACGTTTTCTTCCATTTTCGTCCGTTTTTATACATTTTTGTCCGTTTTCAGACGTCTTCATCCGTTTTCTTACATATTCGTCCATTTTCATCCGTTTTCATACGTTTTTAAATGTTTTTGGCCGTTTTTGGCCGTTTTCAGACGTAGTCATACGTTTCTGAATATTACAGTGATATTCTGAATATCACAAATGATTTTCAATTAATGTTTTTTAACATGAAAATCACAAGTGATATTCAGAATATCACAAGTGATTTTCCCTTTTTTTTCACTTTCTTTTGTTTTCGTCCTTATCCATATGTTTTCGTCCGTTTTCGTTCGTTTTCATACGTTTTCATCCGTTTTCATACGTTTTTGAATATCACAATTGATATTCTTAATATCACAAGTGATACTGGAAATATCACTTGTGATTAATTGTGATATTCATAAACGTATAAAAACGTACGAAAACGAACGAATACGTATGAAAGCGTAAAAACACGTCTGAAAACGGACGAAAATGTATGAAAAATGGACGAAAACAAAAAAATTGACAAAACGGACGAAAACATATGAAAACGTATAAAACTGCCGAAAACGTATAAAAACTGCTGAAAACTTATGAAAACAGACGAAAACGTCATAAAACGGACAAAAATATATAAAAATGGACGAAAACGTATGAAAACGTATATAAACGGACGAAAACGTATAAAAACAGACGAAAACGTCTGAAAACAGATGAAAACGTAAGAAAACAGACGAAAACGTATGAAAACGGACGAAAACGTATGAAAACGGACAAAAATGTCTGAAAACGTATGAAAACGGACAAAAATGTATAAAAACGGATGAAAACGTATGAAAATGGACAAAAACGTCTGAAAACGGACGAAAACGTATAAAAATGGACAAAACGTCTGAAAACAAATGAAAACGTCTAAAAATTGACGAAAACTTAAAAAGAATGGATGAAAACGTATATAAATGTATGAAAACCGACGAAAACGTACGAAAACGTATATAAACATATGAAAACGGACGAAAACGTAAGAAAACGAACGAAAACGTATGAAAATGTAAGAAAGTGGAAAAAACGTGAATTTAAAAAAAACGTGAATTAAAAATTTAAAAAAAAAAAAAAAAAAAAAAAAGAATTAAAAAAAATACAACAAAAAAGTGAACAAATAAGAAAGACAAAAAGACAAGTAAAAAAAAATGGACTTAGGTTGACATATTAAATCTTAGGTTAATCCCCACCATTAGATCAAACTAGATGGATGGTGGGGATATGTCCCTCAGCATGTAACAAAAACTTAGTCCTTAAATGAACTTTTCTTTATTGTTAGTATTGCAAAAGTAACGAGTGCGATAACGTGCGTCTTGCAACGGAATATTTTCGGATAGACCATTTATGTTGTAATCACCTTAAACTTTTGATTTTATTTCGGTTGTACTTTTAAGTTTGTTTAATGATGATTTCAAACCTTATAAATTAGTCAGTTAAAAAAATAATAAAAAAATTAAATAAAGAATAAGTTTTGTAAAGGTGAGAACTAAGAAACTAAAATACATTTTTATTTTTTTTAACAACAGATTTATTAAAACTAGCAAGACGCTAGAAGAAATTACAAGGTAAAGGTACTTGGATTCTACATCCAAGTAACTCAGTTAAGTTTAAAATTACAACGATTATAACACCAGTTAAAAGATAAATTAACCGTCATAAAAAAGAAGCTCCTTTCGCAGATGACTATCACCAAAAAAGCAGTTGGTTCCTGAAACACCAAATTAACCACCACTTCACATAGCAGACACCTTCAAAAATATCCTTCAACCGCTTAGAAAAACGAGAGATATTTAATCAAAGGAGCCAATCATCATAAGAAGCTAAATCAATGTCCTCAAGCTCCCACCAACGCATAACATTCCTCCATAATTGACGAGCCATAGGACACGTAAAGAAGAGATGGGAAGCGGATTCCACTTAGGCGCTGCAAAGAGAACATACAATAGAAGAAATATCCAAGCCTCTAAGGGAAAGATTTAACCTGGTAGGCAACTTATTTAAACAGACTCTCCAAGCAAACACGTTAATCTTTATGGGTATGACTTTAACCCATCTAGTAGAGACATCCTACTTTGGCAATAATGAGTCATCAATAAGGTTACGAACTGATGTAACCGAAAACTCTCTCGAGGCTTCTAACGACCAAACCCAACGATTAGGAATGGTTTGATAAAATTAAGTCGCTAATGCGAGAATGAAGAAGACGCTGCTGCTCTTCCTCAACACCTCCTATTGGATTATATGTTTTCGCGACATATGAAATCATGAAAATTATAAGTATCATGATATTCGGCTCAATCATTACAAATTAATTTTAAAGTGAAACCCCGTATGAGCTCTTATATGCTTAACAAATTGTGCCTTTAAAAAGACTAGGCGTGTATCCATGCATATCGACGGAATTTTATTTAGGCAAATAGTTATAGTTGAGATATTTTGGTTAAGTGTTTCATGTAAGGTGTAGCAATTTACGTTGACAAGTCTTTATTATCATCCGAGATGACAACAACTTAACATCATATCAGTTCCACTTCAACAAATTGGGATTGAAATATGGATCGAGATTGAGAACGATATTGACATAAATTTGTAAATAAGAAAAAAATAGTAAAGATTATGTAATTTTATAAACAACATTAAGTTTAGAACAAAATCTATTTTTAATGCAACTATTTCAAAAACTATTTTTAAGAACATTTTAATGTGAGAAAGTAAGATTGAAATTTAAGTTTTAAAATGTATTTTGGGGATTGAACATTATTTTATAAGGATTAAAGAAAAATATTTTTGCATTATATGTATGTAGACTCATTCAAATTGTATTTTAAAAGTCTTTACAGCCAGGTAAACTTTTAGAAAGTAAACATTTAGTTTTGTTTCGTGATTTAAGTAATATGATAATTTCAAATTATTTTGTGTTTGTTTGATAGTTGAGGGTAAGAAATGAAGTTTTGATTTGAAAAATGAAACATGGACCTGAGGCTACCCACAACAGTGACCCTCAGCGATTCTCAATTTTCCTGCCACCTCAGCTTTCTCTCTCTTGTGACCTACAGGCGAATTTTTAGGCACAGTAAGACGACTTACATCTATTTTTTTTCAAAAAAAACCCATCTTTTTTTACACTATATATATCCCGTACATTTTCATTTTCAATACACACTAATTTCAATTTCTCAACACACAAATGGTAACATTTCTTATGTCTTGTTCTCTCCTACATACCGTCGAAGAAATCAAAGTGTACGTTCAGAAACAATGTGATGAAGATGATGCTGCTCGTCAGGAAGCTATTATCGGCGTAACCAGGCTGTTTGACCAAGCATACGCGGCAAAACAAGCTTTGAGGAAAGAATATGCCGAATGCAAAGACTTTCCGCAAGAAAGACGTGATGGATTGACAAATTTTTGAAAGTCGAAGCCTCGAAAGATTACGAGATTGAACAATCGTTGTGGAAATGTGTGCAAGAAATACAAGATAATATCAGTCACAAAATCCGTTGGATGCACGAAGAAAACAAGTAGGATGATTTGTGTTTTCGTATCGTATCGTAATTTGTATTTTTATTTCAATGCCGTATTCTACTTTGTATTTCAATGAATAAAATTTCGTATTCTACTTTGTATCTTTCTCGTTGTAAATAAATTTTCATTCATTTAAATAAAAATAGAAATTACAATTCGAAATTTAAAAAATAATACAAAAACACAATAGTCCTATTTGTTTTTTACATGCATCCAAACATATTTAGATGCATTTGATGTTCTATTTTTCCCGCCTTTCTAAACAAAGCATTATGCATCTCATAATCTTTATCAGATTCTTGTTTCAAAAAAGTGTCGATCAAAGCACGTTTCTCTTGTGTAATTTCATTGCATTGATCGTATGCTTTCCTTAGATCATCTTTAGCTATGCTTGCATTCTCAAATTCAATGGCTAAGTTTATAATGGCTAGTTGACGAACTTTATCCTCCTCGATTTGTTTATTAACCATAGCTTTGATTTCATTGACGTTATGTAGAAGCGAACAAACCATTTAAGATTTTTGATAGAGATTAAAAGTGCATATAAATTGTGTATACAATGATAAAATAAATGGGGTATTTATAGTGTTAAAAGGGGTTAAAATTATAAAAATTTAAAAAGCTTTTTTTTTTTTTTTTTTTTTTTTTTTAATTATCAAACGGTACATTTTTTTGGCATTTTGTGGATTACACAAAATCGGTCGAGGGGACGAAGGGGTTGCCTATTTTGGAGCCGACCGACTACTTGCAGTGGTGGCGACTCGGTCGATACAAGGATGACCCGGCCTGTCGACCGACCACTGTGGGTAGCCTAAGTAATTAGACCTAATATTTATGTGATGACACGTGTTGCAGGCAATTGATTCAACTGATTTTCTTTGAGTACTTCCTTATTTACCTTTTATAAATAATGTAATTATCCTTTACATTATCTCACACAATAACGTCTTAGCATTTCTTCCCCTGCGATCTAATCCACCATATTCTTTGTGTTTAAACAGTTTTGTGATGTGTGATAAAAAAAAAGGTCATGGCTAGAAGCACGCTATGACTAGTTTAATTATTTGTGCTTAATTGTGACACTTTTGATGTGCCTAATAATCCCCCAACTCACATGATCTTGATAAGTGTCAGAACTGACGGTTTGGATGCAGAGAAAGAATGAGTGGAAAAAAAATATAATATTATTGTGTGTGTAGGAGAATATTGTAGGAAGCTTTATCAATGCTCTTTTCAACTCATATAAGGCCCGTGTTAAAAAAAAAGAGTGACATAAGCTTAGTGAGTGTACAAGTTATTAAACTTCAAGTTGCATTATTGATATATTTAATTTGTGTAAATTGATATTACTGCTAAGTTTCTACACTATATTTATGATTTTTGTTAAGTATCTTGAGTTGATTTTGACAATTTTATGGTGTATATGTTAATTTTTGTACATTGACAATTTCACATGAATGATGGACCCTTAACACTAACATTTCTTCCACTGTTTGCTTATTGAAATTTGGATATGTGTATAACCTTAATTTTAAGGCTTATAATCTTATGAGTAAATTACACGGATGGTCCCTGTGGTTTGTCGAAAATTTCACTTATTGTCCCTCAAACTTAAAAGTTGCATGTATCGTCCCTATCGCTGCCAAATAATAACATGAATGGTCCCTTTGAGGGACCATTCATGTTGACCATTCATGTTATTCTTTGGTTTGTCAAAAATTTCACCTATCGTCCCTCAAAGGGACCATTCATGTTATTCTTTGGCAGCGATAGGGACGATACATGCAACTTTTAAGTTTTAGGGACGATAGGTGAAATTTTCGACAAACCACAGGGACCATCCGTGTAATTTACTCTAATGTTATTAACTTAAACTTATGAGCTTAGATAAGTTATAAACCCGAGCTAATAAACTTATAAGCAACTAAAAACTCCTTCACTTAATGTAAATTTTGTGTATTGACAAAAATATGTGTTCTCCATTCACTTAATGTAAATTTAAAATAAACTCATCACAATCTATCTTCATGTTATCTATAGCATGTTCCCTCAATCTTTCACCACTTCAATTACCCCTGGTTGTAACCAAAGGGTTTGTGTCCCAATAGTATCCTTTTTGTGTGAGAAGCTCTCCAACCAAATGGTTGAGGGTTCAAGTCCTGCTTAAGACATGTGAGATAGTCTATGGTGTATTGTGAGATAGTTGTTATTCTAAAAAAAAATAAAAATAAAATAAAATTACCCCTGGTTGTACCTACAACACAAATAAAGACAATCAAACAAAAACCCTTGTCGAATAACCACTAGAAATTACTAACAACTTAACCCGCTGATAGCGAAGAATCATCAACTCATTCCTCTCATGTTGTAACACCCCAACCCGGCAAGGGTAGAAGCATCACATTATGGTGACAAATCAAAGCATACATACATATTCACAGCGGAAGCCAATAAACATAATCATTAAATAAACCAAGTCAACACGACTGGAATTCAATACATAAGTCTCAAATGAAAGGAAGAAATAATCCCAAGGAAATACATAACGAAATAGATCCAATATCAATATGCTGAATAAAATGGTAAGACTAGGGTAGGACATCATCTAAGGCAAAAGCTTCACTAACTCTCATCCCAAGCATAAATCCATCTCCCAGCTAGATACCTGCCGCACATGGAAAAGAAAACGTGCGGCTGAGCTTACAAAGCCCAGTGAACAGATACATAATAACAAGCAAAGATAACGAAACAAAAATAAAATGAAGCAAAGGGGGAATGTCATAAGGTATAATCAATGCAATAAGAACTAGGAGATATATAGGATAGTCATCTACCACGAGCCATACTCAAAGTCATATCTCAACATCATAATACTCAAAGTCAAGATCTCACAATCAGAGGGGATACCTCTCAGGCAACCAGATAATATGAGGGGTGTCCTCATGTATCAAAAGGGGTGGAGTGATCAGCTCCCATAAATGTGAAAGGCGTGTATAGCACACATGCACCAGTCACCTCAAAGTCATACTCAAAGTCATAGTTAAATCCACTAAACATACATGCCTAGGATTGCAATCCATACGCCCCCACTCAAAGTCATCTCAAAATCATAATCTCAGAATCATAATGGCCATATCATAATATAAAAGGGGACGGCGTGAGAAATCACTCCCCCACACAGGAGTCATGCCAGTGGTGCATCACAGACATGGCCAGGTTACCTTCCTGGCTAGGAAACAAAAGGTGGCTCGGGTATCAAACTAAGAGTCAGGTCTCAAAATCATGCAAACGGGTTCATCTCAAAGTCATATCAAAGCATATCTCAAGGTCATGTCAAAAGTGAATCTCAAAGTCATATGAAAAGGTTCATATCAAAAGGTTCATAGCAAAAGGGTCAAAGCAAAGGTTCATAACTCAATCATCGAAGCATAGGTGATAAGACACCCTTACTAAAAAGGGTAGAGTATCCGTACCTTATGTCGAAAGCAAAAATAGAAACAAGCACAGAAATGGGGGAAAGCTCAGAGTCTCTCCTTCTTCACACCTAGAGGAGTAGAAGGGGATTACAAGTCATTCTAAATTAATCATCTTTCCATTTTAAGTAACTTTCCCTTTTTAGTAAGTTTCCACTTTTAGAAAGTTTCCATAATTAGAAATATTTAGTATATGGCTTAATTTGATTACCATTTGCTGGAAATAAAGTATTTTTATCATATTTACACTTTTGGTCCTTAAGGTTTTCACCATTTACACTTTACACCCCTTAGTTACAAAAGTTACACTTTAACCCTTCAATTATTCATAGTTACACATTAGCCCCTTATTTTATCAAAATTACTCCATGAACACTTATTTTATCATGTTGTACGAAAGTATCCACAATTATTCATGATTCACACATTTAGTCCCTCTAGTTATCAAAATTACATATTCAGTCCTTAAACTTACAATTTCAACATTTAATTACCAATAGTTACATGTCAAGCCATTAAATTATCAAAATGACACATAATTCCCTGAATATATTTATTTATTCAAAACAGCCCCAAGTTTCTAGAAATTACAAGTTTGGTCCCTCTATTTTAATAAAGTTACATATTAAGTCCTTAGAATTTACATTTAAATCATTAATTAATAATAATTTCATATTAGCCCAATAAAATATCCAAATTTTCACATTAGTCCCTGAATATCATTTATAACACAATTCGACCTCAACTTTTCAGAAATTACATGTTTAGTCCTTGTATTTAATTAATTTCCATTTCGAATTAACATTTACAATTTAATTCATTTTCTCACAAATTTTACATATAGACCCCCCGTTTAATAATTTTTACAGATCATACATGATATATAGAACATGAAAAAAATAGCCCATGAGTTTTAATATTGACAAAACACACCCTTTCATATTTAATTTCAAATCGGTAAATACCAAAATATATCAAATTAAACCCTAATTGACCCAAATAATTATGCCATCATTACCACATCATTATTGTTCATTTAAGATCAGATCCTCTTAGTTTTAAACCCTAGATGAATCGCTAGGTATTTTTGCCCTTATTTTCCCTTTTAGCCGATTACACATAATTCACCAAAAATAGTTTTAAGCTTCAATAAATCAAATAAGCATTTTTCTAGTGTTATATTAAGATCATAAAGCCCACGAAAATTGTTCACTAGTCCAGGAAAAATCGCATGCATGATTTCTTAATTTAATTCGATTTAGGGTTTCAAATACACAATAATTATCATACGAATTATATACAATGCATGGACCATTTTTATTATTTTTCTCACGTTAGGTATGATTAATAGAAGCTGAGAAAAATACCAGGGAATTTTTAGAACGAGTGGAAGAGTGTTGCACGATTTAGTGATTCTCGGCTAGAACTTTCGAACCACAAGAATTTACCACGGCTTCAAACGGGACCAAATAACCTTGTACACATTTTTCCCAGATCACACATAATGTAAGAACTCCAGGAAAATTAAGAAACGAATTTTTACACGATCGAATGAATTGTTTGGGAATATAATACCTTTCGAGTGATTATAAAGAAGAAAATCAATAGCTCTTGATCTAGGCTTCTAAAAATCGACTTGCTATTTTTCTAAACTCCTTAGTGATGCAATGAACTCCAGAAAATTGTTCTTGGCTTATGGGAGTGATCGAATGAATTTTTGGAGAGGGTTTTGTGTTTGTCGGCTAGAACAAAATTAGGTTAAATCAAAGAAAATGCTAAGGATAACTATAAAGAGTAAATGGCCGAGTCTTAAGGTGATGAATGGGCAGTATTTTCGGTTCTATTAGCTGGAAATATTAGTTACCAAATTTAGGATTTAATTTGTATTTATCTTGTACCTTTAAATGTATTTTAATTACTTTAATTTTGTAATGTTTAACATAATTCGGCCATACAATATTTTGAGTGAAATAATGCACTTTTGGACTTGTAAAAATATTAATAGCATGCTTCATAATTATTTCACTTGATTTGTAGTTCGTTTCCAGAGGTTCGGGATAGATTCGAGACTTTTATAATACTTTTTATTCATTTTTAACACTACGGGGGTAATATGGTAATTTTGCCACTTGTGTAAATGTTAAATGAGATTGTCAAAATTATTTGGGATCATAACATGTGCATTGCCAGAAGTTTGGAATTTATTTGATACATTAAAAGCTTTTAATTAATTTTTAAACTAGCAGGGGCATTTTGGTCTTTTTGCTCATTTTAGATTTTAGGGTTTTACACATGTGTACCTCCCCGACCCCCCAACTACAGGAAATTGTTTTTCATGTTTGACTTTAAGTAAGTATTTTTTTTGTTCGTGTTGATGTTTTGATGAAATGATATCGTGTTATATGCTTAAAAGGTTTTATTTTGTGTTTATGGTGATTAAATTAAAATGATTAATGTAGGTATCGTTTGAATGATGAATATGATTTTGTGAACTTTACGAGTTCTGAAGCAGCTTGGAGGTTTCATGTTTGTGTTACTAGAAAGAGTTGTTTTTCCGAAAGCAAGAAGATTGCTAGTGTTGTTTTATCAGCATTTCATTATTACATTTTACAGATACTTGTGAGATAATTAGATATAGTTATAACAAGGATTTCTTCCACCCGTGCTTTGCTACGGAGTGTTTGTATACGATATTATTGCAGAAGAAGAGGACCATTAGCAATGAAAAAGTAGAAGAGAAAACAACAATTACAAAAAATCAATTTCAGTTCTCCTTGGTTTTCAGTTGTTTTTATGCAAGATACATATAAAGTCACATATAATAGTTTCCATTTCTTCATGGCTCCAGCTCCAAATGATAATGTTTTCGTGTGTCACTGCAGACGCCTCATATAGATTACCTTGAAAATCGTCGCCTATCAGAAACTGTGCAACATCACTATGCCTACAAAATCGTAGATGAAATGCATTATATTCCTGATTCACATATTATGCAAAATATAGAAAAAAGTAAACATCGTTTACCTATCGGGAACAAAGAACATGCAACCGTAACTTCAGCCTGCAACAATTTAACAAAATTAGGTCAAATAAATCTAGAAGCAAACTACATTAGGTTAAAAAAAAAAAAAAAAAAAAAAAAAAACCCTAAATGCAACTCCAACTACCCGACGCAACACATCCATTCAACAACATCAAACTTACACAAACCAATAACAACAAAACACATACCCTCTACAACTGCCAATTTAGTCTGTTTGACATCAGCCAAAAAATTGAAAAAGGAAACCTGTAAGAAACACCTCAACCTCGATATCTGAAACAACAAACCAACCACCACTCTTTCAGATTCAACAATACATATGAAATTATAGAAATACACAAACAAATATAAATTCGGAAAACCATGATTACCAGGAAGTTATTTAGGACCAACCATTTCCTAATGCACAATTGGCTGCTAGATGTTCCAACAACTCGACGTCAAACGAACCATGTATGTGATCCTGACGTAATAAGCTTGCTCCACCCAACAAACATGCCACCTAAGACATTGCTCACCTTCTATTTAGAATATGCACGATATGTAAAATGGGCATACTAACATTGATGTAAGGAGTCTGGAAGAAATCGATATAAAAATCTTCTAGTAAGCGTGCAAGGAGATGTTTTTTCATAAAGAAGTTAGAATAATGACTTCCTCATGAGCCAATCTCTCTACTTAAGCATCATAGAAAACACTTATATCGATTTATTCCCCACTCCTTACCCCAACATTAATGTGTCCATTTGATAGATCCTAGATAGCCTAAATAGAAAAATTAACAATGGCTTGGTTATTGGAAACATGATATTTATGGCCTAGCTCAGAAAGTGTATTGGCTACAAAACACGGTTGCTTTTTATGTTATCCAGTGTTTGTCATGCCAAAATTAAGACACACCGGGTACCCGAATAATCATAGCCAAGTAACTCTTATCCAAAATATATATACGAAAAGCGCATGAACTTTTGAAAAAACTATAATACTTTAGACTAATAATGTATGCTTTAAACTATTGGTAGTAACATTAAAATCACTACTAGAAAAAGGTCTATCCTTGACTCGCATTTTATGACGCACGCTACAAGATGACGCGCAAAGAGCAAAGTCATAAAATAAGAGTCATAACGAGTAAATTTTCTATTGGGGATGACTCGTTTTCAGAAGCGTCATAACATATGGGTCATAATCAGTTAAAATTTAACCTGCTAGATGACGCTCGTTTTGCTTCGTCATAAACAGGGGTCATCTATGTTTTTTTTTAGCATCTGATTGTTTAATTTTTGGCCAAAAACACTTCCCGCTCTCAAGTCCCTACAACTAATAAAACCCTACCTATCATCTTCTCTTCTTCATTATCACTTAAACTCACATACTCTCTTTCTCTCTTCTCTGCGCCGCCAACTGCCACCACCCAAGACACCATCACCGCCACCCGAACAAGCACACCACCACCACCAAAACACTCACCACCATCTCCCCTTCCATTTGACGTGACTCACGCGCTCAAACACCACCTCACCGTCACTCTAGCACCACAACGCGTATCGTGTATTCGCACCATGATTCAGCACCACACAAAAAACAATCAGCACCACACACATACATCTTTTTCGTTATCGATCCATCAAGTATCGTGTATTCGCACCGCCCCGATCTCTAATTTCACCAATTCATGGAAGGTATATTCAATTCCTGATCGTTATTTGCTTATTTAGGGTTTTGATTTTATATATATATTGTGTAATTGATGTTTAATTGCTGTGTTTTTTTCTTCAGATAAATTGAAAGAAGTGGAAACCCTAACGGAGAACATGAAGGCTTTGAATCTTGATACAGGTATTATTTTATCTTTTACTGAAATGTGTTTTTTGGGCGTAAATGTGTTATGTGCTACTTTTTGATGATTGTGGTTTAATTTAATTTTTTCTGTTTGAGTTTTAGTTTCGTCGGAAAATATTGAATGTTATTAATAAGATATTAGAAGAGTTTATGTTTTGGTTTCGGATTTTACTAGTGAAATTGTAGAAGAATCTATGGTTTCGTTAGGAAATAATAGTTGGTTTTCCGGGAATGTAATGCGGATTCTGGTTAAATTCTTAATATAGGTGTTATGTCATATGTGATACTAGTTAATAATAAGGGTCTAGCTTTGTTGACCTGAGAGTTGGTTTAGTGAATGCATTTTACTACTCATTAGGTTACAGCAAATCCATGGGACCTTGAATGTGTACCAGGGGGTCATCAGGATCAGCACCTCCTATTTGTGCATACATGATTAGCACCTCCTATTTGGTTGTATCTGAGTATTGTGATATGCGGTGTGTAAACTTATGTATTTGGTTATATTTTGGAACAAACAGGATCAGCACCTCCTATTTGTGCATACGACGTATATTGTTTTGGAAAAGTTTTACTTGCCTCAGTCTTATCAGGGTGCTCGTATGGACCAATCACAGGGCTCGGCCATGAGGTTATTTCCTTGCTCTTTTCTTGATTTTCGTGATATGTTGATACCGAGACCACTAGGGTTTATATCAAGAATAATACGTTTCTTTCTAAATTTTTTATTTATTCATGTCCTAGCTGCTGACCTGCTCTTATGGAGGAACAAAAAGATATCAGCAAGTGTCTTAGGTGCTGCAACCGCGGTTTGGGTTTGTGGGAGCTTGCTAATTTAGAAAACTTGACAGTAGTTTTATTGACGGATATCATTCTAATCTTGCAAAATGTCACAAGTAATATGCCTTTTTCTTTTCCTTTTTAGGTTTGTGGGAGCTTGCTAATTGCAGCAATCATCGAAACCTGGTGTAACTTCTAGACTGTTATATACATAGGTAAGATTTTGGAACTTCTCTATTCAGCTTATGACATGTACAAACTCAAAATTTTCTTTATTAACTTTCGCCATTATATCCTGCTATCATTCATAGAATGTGAGGACACAGTTGTAGTTTTAATCTACAGGTGTTGTAGAATGATAGTCTGTTTCCGTGTGCTATATCTTTTGACCTTATATAATACTCGTAACTTATTTTGTTAATTTTTTATAAGGTTTTGTTGCTGCCCACACTCTGCCTGTTGTGTATGAGAAATATGATGACCAGATTGGATATTGTTTTGTAAATGACTAGTGTCATCGTTGGTTCGTGGTTTGTGGTTTTGGATATTGTTTGGTTCGGTTTGTGTTCGGATCTGCTTATTATTAGTTGTGTAAAATATGAGAATATTTATTTTAGGTGTGTTTTGTGTCGATTCAAACTCCACCCACGAGAGGGTGTTTTTGCTTCTCTTGGCCTTGGTCTTCGACCACCACCGAGAGCCTAAAGTGGCTGCTCTCGGTTTTGTTTCGGGTTTAAACCGGTCTATTCATTTCTTTTGTATATGGGTCGCATATGAATATGCTTATTTGACTTGTTGTTACAGCTTATCCTAGGCTTATGCGTTTGGCTTATTTCATTTTATAGCTTATTTGGAAATACCAGCCCAAAGAGGGTGTCCATTTGATTTGTTTCGACCCATCACCGAGAGCCACACAACGGTGTGTTGGTTTATTTTTTGGTTCGATTGGAAATCACCCAAGGGGGTGTGTTGATTCGGTCCACATTCATAAGCTGATCTTTTGGATAAATAAGCTCACCCAGCTTATCTCCCTTCTAGTATTTTTAGATTGTTTTTTAGAATTTTTTAAGACCACAAAAATCAGGCCTGCACAAAGGCAATTTTGCCCTGTGCAGCCTGCAAGTTCAGCAGACTCAGTGCTGATTCAGCTTATTTCTAAGCTTTTCCAGCTTATAGGCCTAGCCTTTCACAGATTCCTTAGCTTATTTTTAGTCTACTCAGTCCATAGTAGTCTTTTCTAAATCCCATTAGCTTATTTCCAGTCCATAGCTTAATTTGCAAATATCCTAGTTCTTAATAAGCTTTTACATAGACTGTTTTGATAAGCTGCTAGTTTCCAGCTTATTTAGCTTATTCTAAAAATATTTCCTTTGTTAAAGTTGCTTATAATTAGCTTATAATTAAGTTTGAAAATATTTCCTTTGTTAAATCTACTTTTTAAATCTACTTTTTTATAATACTTTTTTTGTTATTTTGGGAACAGGTGGCTAGCAACTCGTCCCAAAATGTCGAACTACTGCTTCAGGAGAGCTGCACGGATGACTCGGGTAGTCTTGTTGTATACTCAGTGGTCGATGTGGAAGCTGTCAAACTAACTTGTGAATTACTATCGATATGTAATTTTTGTCGTTAATTAACTTGTGACTTATCGTGAATTAGTACTTGAATTAACCTCATTGTTTTGATATATATATATATATATATATATATATATATATATATATATATATATATATATATATATATATATATATATATGAAATGCGTTATTTTGATATTTGTGTTTTTAATTTTGTATTATCAGGTTTTTAATTGTCATTTAATAGAAAATTAGGAACTGGAAAAAATTAATTTTTTTAAAAAAAAAATTATGTTATGACTCGCAAAAAGGAGAGTCATAAAACGTGGGTCATAATTGCGCGTCATAGAGGGATGACGCACAAATGCGAGTCATGAAGCTTTATGACGGGTCCATCCTTGACTCGCATTTGCGCGTCATAAAGCCTCTTCTTGACTCGCATTTGGAGTCAAGAATAACCCTTTTTCTAGTAGTGAATCAAACAAAAACAATAAATGGCATACCTCAACAAATCCGTTAGCCTCATAACGGAAACCCTCCTTCAAATGCACATAGTTTATGCCACTTGATTTACACGACACGAAAATCTCAAATCACCACAATCATCCCGCTTGGAATCTTTGGAGTTGGCATTCTCAACAAAGCACCGGGAGAACTAAAAATGTATGACTCACAGGATATCGAGACGTACACTTCACTTGCACTTAAATACTAACAGTTATTTCAGATATACAAGAACAAAGAAGATCCTTATTTTCCCCCACGATATCCTCTTTGATCAGGTAAATCCGGAATAAATGCTTTGAGCATCTAGTTGCAAATGACGTGTAGAGCTTGATCTCCTTTAAGCCAAACATTAACATTTCTTCCACTATTTTGTATAGATCGACCTGATTACTTTATAAGAACCCTACTCTTACAAAATCATAAATCGAAAATTAGAAAAATTTCCATAATAGATGTAGCATAATCGCTTATGCACACCAAATGTCAGGATGAACACAGTTGTTCCCATTCCCAAATACACACGTGGCTACTAAACCAACTTGATAAGTAAGGTTCACCTTTAAGCGCCATGCATAATATTTAAATCGATTTCGTCCACCCCTTCACCCGAGCATTGTTATGTTCAGCCGACAATTCTTGCATAACCTGAATACAAAAGATATCAATCTATTAATAATTGCACCAAAAAAGTATTTGACATGACAAGTGAAACCAAATCAACATAACATAGGAACATCCGTCTAAATCAGATTCACAAAAACAACATATGAAGTATGCATGAAATTCAATTAACCTAGACCAACATCTAATAAGATAAAATATAAGAATACAAATAAATACATCAGATTCCATACATTAAAAATTAGCTTCACTTGTTGACTAACAACATTTATTAAATCAACAATTACGATCACATATTATACACAAATGTAGAAAAGCAACAGCCATGACCAGACAACTGACTTTAAGAAAAATCAGGAAGCACCTATTCTGCACAAGACAAAAATATCTTGTAACATTTACAAAAAACAACAGCCATTACCACAACTCATAAATCTGACCACATACCACACTTTAAAGAATTACAGCCGTGTACAATACCGGAGTTTAAAAGAAATCAGGAAGCACCAATTTTGCACAGGAAACAAAAAATTTGTAGCACTCACAAAAACAACAGCCATTACCACAACTTATATACAGTTGACCGCATACCATATCTAAAGAATACCACAAAATATTAAGACCACATATCAGACTTCAAAAGAGATCAGAAACCTCAGTCAGACACAAATACACGTATGTTGACCAATTAAGTATTACCTCATAAAATGTAAAGTACTAACGTTAAAAATCAAACCTGAATCTGGCGTGCAACTAATCCGTGTAGTGAAAACCACTGGTCACGCCATGCATAGAATTCCCACGATAACAACATCGTTAGCAAGCTGAAAATATCAATTCAGATATAAGAAAGGACCATTAACATTATCCGGATGAGGTCTACAAAAACGTGCGACGCTCACTGAAATCCCACACCTAGCACCTTTAGTCCCTTGACAGATCAAATTAATTCTGGTATTATATTGATAACAGAAAACATTCGGAAAACATACAGGTTGTAACAAATCTCATTTTTCAGATCATTATTTAATCTATTACTCTTACTTATTATTTTAGTTTCGCAAAAATTAACTTTTACGAGTAACCGGGTAAGTTCACTCGCGTACGTTGTTACACATACATTTAATTCAAACCGACTATAGACTTTGTTTAATCTACATGTTTTATTCATCTTGATTTCCTTACACACATATTTTTATGTCACACTTTCACTTTTCCATTTTTACGGAAAAGTTTGCGTTTTACTTTAATCGTGTAAATTTTAAACTTTACATATAACCGTTAGGTTATCCCGAGCATAACGAAAACCGTCTTTGGACATTTAACAACATACTAGACTAATGTTTAGACTTTGTTTTTACGAATACGAATGACTAATGTTTAGTCTACTCAAACCTTTTATATGGTCATTTTATTCAAATTCGTTATTTTCCTATAATTTGTGTTTTACGCGTTTAAACTTGTGTTTTAAGCGTTTTAACCAACACCACAACTTATAAGCATTTACATAGTTACTTTTAACTAATTACCTTAACATTTTTACCAATAACTCTTAAATATCTAAAAACTTCACATAGTTATCACTAAACAAATATCTAACTTAGTTATCAAAATCAACTTTGCTACATCTTACTCTTTCTTTCATTTCAAACACTTAACATAGTTTCAACTCTTTTTCCTCTCTCTTTTCTCTCTATGAATGAACCAACACACACTATAATCCACCATATAACTTTGATCTTTGCTAGTTAATTGATTACTAGTTGAAGGTTATGATCCTAACTTGTATTCCTAACTCATTTCCTCCACAAAATCACCATAAATCCACTCCAATCTAACCGTATCCATGAGTTTTCATTGAAGTTTTTGCAAGGGTTTTAAAGTTATATTTAGCTAGATCAAGGATATATAAGGGTGGGTTTTTGATATGGAAGCTTGGTTTTGATTTGTGATTTTTGGATCATGTTTCTTGCTTTTGGATTATTAATCTTGTTCTTGTTGTTTTCACCGCTAATACTTGTAACTAAATCATTTCTTCATCATTTTACACATTTACACATATTTTCATATGTTTCATACAATTATATCCTTTGATTATACCTTGTACCTAGATAGCAAAGCTTGAAAACATGTTTTGAACAAAGTTTCTGTGACTGTTTTGGAACAGCAGGTATACACGGAATTTTTGAGAAAAATCAGTAGACTTAGAGACTTAGGAAAAAATATAAGGTTGTAGGTCTATGTCTTGGATTCGATTCGCCGGGTGGCACGTTTCGTAACGATACACGATGAATTAATTAGAAAATAAACAGCGAAAGTATTCTAGTTTTTGATCAGCAGCTTTCAAATGGTAAAAACTCCAAAAATTTGGGAACCACTTGTTCGTGTAAAAAGGGAAAAGTAAGTAGACATCTTAACTTAAACGTGGCCGCTGGAATGAGGTCAATCGGAATTGTAGTTTGTAAGATAGAGCCGTTTTCGTGGGACTGTTTTGAAATATTAATTAACAGCTATTGACACTTAAGGGTAACTTAGTAATTTCACTTAGGTTATGCAACTTTTATGGCAGTAGGGCCCACATATATGATAAATAGACTCAAAATACTTTTCCTGGGACATAAAAACCGAGTCATAACCCTTTACTGTTTATGAGAAATGGATTTATTAAGTCGGGTAAAGTTATAGAAATCTTAACAGCACATAAGTTAAAAACTTAATAACCTTTCCAAGCGCGTCGACAATAGTCTTTGTCATTTTGAAACTTTATAAAACATTACGTACAATGGTATAATCACTATATAAACTTTATAAAAGTTCATTTGCATTCCTGTACGTGTTATTTGCAACCTATGACGCAACTCTATATCCTTATTGCTTATAGGATTTTCCTCGGCATTTCCATCACTTTATTTTCTCTATTGGTATCGCGTTGCTCGAGGTGAGTTCATGGCCCTCGCTTTTACTTGTTTTAAACTATTTTCGGGGTGAGAATACATGCTTGTTTCACTTACTTGTTTTACTGAAACACTTCACTCTTTTACTGAAATACTATACTTATTTATCTGAAACACTTGAATAATTTATTGAAACACTTGAACTGTTTATTGAAACTTTTGTAACATTTACTAAGACCCTTTACTCATTTACCGAAACACATTACTCGTTTTACATAAATACATGGCCTGTATTTTCTACAGACCCAAGTGCTTGAAAATGAATACTTGATTTTCTCATCACCAGAGCATCAACACTTATGATTGCTTACAGAGCATCGCCACTTATGAGCACCACTAATTTACTACATTTACCAAGAATCGCGACTATACATAACTGAATGAACTGGTAACATAACTAAATGAACTGGTAACATAACCAAATGATCTGCTAACAAGACCGAATGTACTGATCAACACGCCGAATGTACCGAGCAACAAGACCGAATGTATTGGTCAACACGCCGAATGTACTGAGCAACAAGACCGAATGTACTGGTCAACATGCCGAATGTACCGAGCAACAAGACCGAATGTACTGGTCAACACGCCGAGTGTACCGGCCAAACATACACACATTTCATACATAACTTAATGAATTGGTCAAACAAACATTAATACTTGTGTTCCGCTCTTAACTTTTATACTTATATTTATTATTATGAATGTATATGTGGGCCAAAAATGTTACAAGTCTTGTATGGGCGGGACTTGTAACAGGATTAGGTTGACATATACTTGTCATATGAACTTACTTGAATGAACTTTATTTGCGATAACTTTTCAGACAAATTATTACAATAAAGTGTTTCTGCTTTGACTATAGTAATTTGAATTTTTCTACTTATGAAATTATATGATGTAATTCACTTATAAAAAGGATTTCATCTTATTTATATTAAACCTATTAACTCGCCAACCTTTGTGTTGACATTTTTAGCATGTCTTTTCTCAGGTCCGTAAGGCGATAGCTTGCATTTGGAGCATAGAGTCTTTTGGCATATTTTGAAGACTCAACCATTCGATAATACTTTTAAAACATTATTGTAACTTGTACTTGGGACCTCTTATTATAACTCTAATTTATTTATCGAATGGTAACTTTTAGAAACGTCTCACTTAGAGTTCATTTTCTATTACTATCTCTTGTTATTATAGAACCCCAGTGACCTTATCTTCCGCTGCGATATTTTAGGGGGTGTTACATAGATAATCCCACAGATCTCACAAAAACTGAGTAAAGAAGCCATAAAATAAGTGCCCAAAAATCATTTTCTGAGATGTTGGTTAGACCACTTGATGTGCCATTCGTGTCCGTCATTTCTATTAATACCATATGAGTGACATATCAACAGACCTAACAACCGTTTCACGACCCTGCTATTACACATTTAGTTTTCACAAAACTTGCTCTATGACAGTCATTAAAATCCCATACCTAGTACCCTGACCCAAATATCAAACCTACTTCAAAAAACAATCACATTTTGTACCATATAATTTTCGTCACCCCAAAATCACCACTTGTAACATCACTTCAGCAAACCCGAACCCTGAAACAACCATGCATTCAACAATCACTTCAGAAAACATCCAAACACCAAACACCCAAACTAACATAAAAATTAGAAAATACCCCAAAACATTAAACGTCTAACGCAAACCTACTGAAAATACAATCACATTTCATACCATATAATTTTCACCACGCCAAAATTATGGTACGCTACATCATTTCAGCAAACTCAAATCTTGAAACAACCATGCATTTAACATTCACATTAGAAAACATCCAAAACATAAAACACTCAAATCCTAAAACAACAACGCATTTAAAATTCAAATCAGAAAACAATCTAAAACATGAAACATAAACTAAGAATCTGCAACAAAAAAAAAACGCAAGATCTCAAACAACCATGCCTTTAACACTTAATGTGACCCTTACCTAGACGAACATAAAACAACTAATACACTTGCAAAGTAAAAATATGCAACAAACAAAGCACAAAACATAAAACAACCATTCATTTAACATTCACATAAAAAAACATCCCAAACACAAAACACCCAAATCGTAAAATAACCACACATTTAAAATTCAAATCAGAAAACAAACCAAAACATGAAACATTTCAACCAAAGTTGCTCAATATCCCTTAATGTAACCCCTATATGCATGAACATAAAATAACCAATGCAATCACAAACTAGAAATCTGCAACAAACAAAGCAAAAAATAGCGGAACTTCCAAATCACATACTCAATTTCACCTTCTGTAAATGCCCTCCAATTTTTAGTACCACCAATAGAAAAAGCTCAAACAACAGAAATCTGCAAAAACAATACAAACAACAAAAAATAAGCAAAGATCATAATATCCAGATAAAACGCTACTCACGTATCACACTTACCACAACGATCAATCAAAACAAACTAAAAAAAGGAACCGAAATACCTCACATTAACAAATCAGACGGCCATGATGAAAACCGGTATGTGTGTTTAGTGAGAGAAGCCACGGACCAAGCAAATAAACAGGCGATAGCTTATAACGATTCTAGCATTGATATAATCGAACACAGGTGTACAACATGCAACCAACCCTACGATCTTACTAGATCACAAAGCGACAGTGAAAAACAGGTGTACAACATGAATTGAACCCTAGAAATTAAGTGGAGAACCCACTAAACATATTACTTTAATCACTTTAAGCCCGCAGCTCGGCTCGGCTCGGCTCGGCGTTCGAACAGTGTCGGCTCAAACCGCGGCTTCACAGTGCACCTAAGCCACCCCACTCCATCAAGCCGATCTCCAATCCGGCGGCTTTGAAACAGTGGTGGCTCCCCAAACCACTTCAATGAATGTTATATAGTATAATGAATGCATACATTATTCGCTCATAAAAAAGCTATAATTAATTTTAAAAAAAATTATTATATTTTAGTTAAATAATCATCATTAATATAAATTAATTAATTTATATTTTATAACCATTTTTTTAATAATTTAAACATATAGCGGCGATATTGTCGTTGCAAAAGGTTTGACGGGAAGCTTTTGTCTCGGAGGGAAATTTCATATGACCAAGACCAAAAACCAACCTCTTCGGCAAACCTATAGCGACGACATTGTCGTCGCTATAGGTAAAAGTCAACGTCAAAGTTCGAACATGAGAAGTCGAAATTTTGGTAGTTTCTGTTGTAATTTTAATATCATGTCTAACATAAATTAAATACAATAAACATCAAAGAACACATGCGTATAGATCAAATAACATGTAAATTAATTAACCAATCATAAAAGTATGTGTACCTTTTGATTCTAGCAAAACAAGAATCAACTCCAAGCAAACAATCAAGATGAACCCTAATTAGGGTTTATAAGGATTATAAAAATTACCCCTTACCGTTTTGTAATTCAATCCAAGATTCAAACAATAGTGTGTTTGAATCACGTGCTTGTACACACGTACTAATACCAAGATAACGTTTATGCAAGTAAAGAACACAAAACAATTTATTTTTGACAATCAAAAATTCGATCAAACCCTTAAGGGTTTATGTTTGATCGATCACCAATAAACAAGAAAGGAGAAAAAGGGTTTTGTTATTATGTGTGCACAAAAGGTACCAAAACAATGACCCTTGATCTTTTTATATAGTTTTGGAAAACTTGAAAAACAAGTTGGTGTAGGATTGGGTTACCCCAATCCCCCACCGATCGGCCCACACCCACAAAAGGGATCTGGAACCTTTTTGACCTTAATTTCCATCTATAGTCCTTCCTTTTATTAGTTAACAGTCGTTAGTCAATTTTCAGTTAATTACTAACGGTCGTTAAACGCTTTGTGTATATAATAATTAAATATAACATTTTATAAATAATTATTAATCGTTAACTCTTCATACGTAAAGTGTGCATTCCCGTGATCTCGAGTTTGATCCTAACACACGTCTATTAATTTATGTCCATAAACTAACAGCTCCCACTTGGACATATCTTAATAGTGTAATCACATCGGTTAGCGTCTTGCAACACGCCGATGCCTCTAGTACAATCTCAAGTAAGGTCTCCTGGAAAAACCTTTTAATGATTCATCATTATTATTTCCCATTTGTTACTAATACCATGTTAAATAAAGATATGGATCTAAATCATTCTTTATTCAACTATTGTGTTTCTCGTTGTTTGTGCTTGAGCAAGATTACCAAATCTTCTGAAGATATTCAGTGGAGATCTTGGGCGTGACCACGCAAACATCTTGTCAACCCTACGATGGGCCCAGCAGTATTAAACTCCTAAATAAATTTGAAGGAACAAATTCTATATTGACTGCAAGCATAACCCATGAACTATTTAACACTTCTGAAAACAATCCTTATGACTACCAGTTTCGTATAGCGTTAAATTGTTCGACATAAATGCACTACATTCATGACAGTTATCTGGTATCTCAAGTCTGAGGATAACTATTCATAATTTACTTAATAACTATATCCATAAAGTAGATCATGTAGTTTGAGATAAGTCTTATATTCAATTCATTGAATATCATGTGAATTTGGTATGTTAACGCATCAATATACTTTCAAGTATATTCTACCAAAACTCATATTTGTCTTAGTTTAATGATATTCCAATATCATTAATTGACAACGGACGATTTAGAATAACTAACTTATTCATGGATATAAACATACAAATATAGGACACAATTTATTGTTAATGAAAACAAACGTATCAAGTACTTTCAATTCATTATAATAATTGTTTAATATCCCTTATCCAAATACTGAATAGATCAATGCATGAAAATTCTAGTTGATGAATTATGCATCAAGTCATGATTAATCATACTTGTTGACAAAGCATAAATCAACCAACTTTGATATGTTAGAATTTTGAGAATACTTATTTCAAGAATTCATCTAGTGAAGTTCTTGTATTTGTGCATTCAACTAATTTAATATTGCCACATAATATTTCATAAAGTGTGTGACAACCTCAATCACCAATTTTATGATAATCAAACTTTCAAACATTTTTAAAGTTCAAAGTATTCTTATTCTTTAATGTATAATGCAACAATGCTCTTAGTAAAGCACAACTAGCTCACATGGCCATTAACAAGGATAAAATCCTACCATGACTAGTATTGAGTGTCATCTCAATTAAAACAGCAATATTGTATACAAACAACAATATGCTCTTTACAACTCCGTAAACTTTAATATCTATTGTGTAATGTTTAATACCTTCCAAACTTTCAAGTTTGTTGGCTATAACAATTACGCAACAATTGCTATATTGTTCATCCTTAGAATTTGGGAGCAGCTCCAGGCTGAGGAATGCAATTCTAAGTCCAAACATATTCTATTAGAATAGTCATTACGCAAGTTATCTAATAACTTTTAATAGATATCAATGTTGTCAAATCATCTTGCATTCAAGCATGATACAAAAATAACATGATGTACATGAAAATCTTTGAGTAAGACTTAGATTTCGTTCATGTTCTATCTTTTCAAAAGATATATATCTATTCAGATTATCTAAATGATATGTCATGTTCTATTAGATTTATTTTAATTTACCGCACATGTTTATTCATAATAAACATTTATTCCAAGGTTGTATGTTTTATTTTTAAGTGAAGTTTCATTCCAAACTAAGACTTAGCATTTAACTTATATGGAATGTTACTTTCTATATGTTATACAACATATATGATTTAGGTAAGTAAACATAATACTTCCACTAGCTTTTAGGAATACTCAAGAGTTATCTTATTTTAATTATAAATCAAAACATAGATTTAATAATTAAACATAAGCTTCATCTCCTAGATGCATACATTTATCCATTCATGAATTATTGCATTTTGTACTCTTCCAAATATTATTTGAATTCATAAACTCCTTTTGATTACTTACCGTCCTCGCACAAGTAATCATTCAAGAAAGAGGTTTTGATATTCCATTGTCACATTTCATATTAATGAATATAAGTATACAATCATAATCTTTATATATTTAATGTGCTTAGGATGGAATATTCAATCACAATTAATTGCTTAAGTGTGATTAATAATCTTGGCACAAGGCATGCATTAAATATATGTACAATCTTGTCCATATGATTTTTCATAAAGAATTAAACCTCTAGGGTTTTCCTTTTCTTTGAAGAAACTCATCTCCATTATCTAGTCTAACTATAGAGTTCAAGATAAACCAAGTTTCAAAAAATTGATTATCTTCATGAACAACATCTTAACATTCATAGTATGAGTAATTTACCCAATTCAATATTTGGTAACCATAATCATGTAACTCATAATCCTCAGCATATTAATCAAATATCTGAGATATCCTTGCAGATCTATGAATGAGAGTTCCATCATCTTGAGGTTTAACATTTACATGTCTAGCCTCATCATGATATTTACTAGTGTATTTCAGAATATTATGTATCTTGTAATTTTATATTTTACAAGAAAAAACTCTCACTTGCCTTTTGTAATTTAGAGACTATCTATAAATACTCAGCAAATAAAGCAACAATACAATGTTCTCTTTTTGAGACATTACAAATACACTGTAGGATTCTACAAAAATCCATTGTAATAAATCTCAATGATTAGTGATAATCTTGTATTACCGTTTAATAAAGCCCATTTTTACGGGGAAATTTAAACTTTTCTATTATCGTTATTAATATCGCGATACATTTCATATATATATATATATATATATATATATATATATATATATATATATATATATATATATATATATATATATATATAGGATAAAGATCAAATAAAAAGACAAATATCCATACATTACGTAAAAAGATTTTTTTTTTCAAAAATTTTCTCGAAAAATTCCAAAAAAATTTCACAAGATCAGGTATGTTGGTGCATGAAAAAGTTGTGAAGGAAGTTTTTCTAAAAGTTGATATTTTTTCCAAAAAAAATTTATGAAAAAATACGTTTGTGCATTAAATCGCTTTTTTGTGCATCAAAAATTCATTTTTGCACCCAAGTTCTTTTGACTTTTTTAATCAAAATAACATTGCGCATCTAACTAAAACAAGTTGAAAATTTTGTGCATCAAAAATTTTTTGCGCATCAAAATTCGTTTTTTGTGCATTAAAAAAAACGTATAAAAACTCAAAATTAGAAAAACTTCTTTCACAAAAGTTTCATGCACCAACATTCCCGATCTTGTGGAATTTTTATGGATTTTTTCGTGAACTTTTTTGAAAAAAAAAAATCTTTTTACGTAGTGTACGGATATTTGTTTTTTTATTTTAACTTTACCCTATATATATATATATATATATATATATATATATATATATATATATATATATATATATATATAGGGTAAAGTTAAAATAAAAAGACAAATATCCGTACACTACGTAAAAAGAATTTTTTTTCTAAAAAAGTTTGCGAAAAAATCCAAAAAAATTCCACAAGATCAGGTATGTTGGTGCATAAAACATTTGTGAAAGAAGTTTTTTGATTTTGATTTTTTATACGTTTTTTTTAATGCACAAAAAACGAATTTTGATGCGCAAAAAAATTTTGATGCACAAAATTTTCAACTTGTTTTCGTTAGATGCGCAATGTTATTTTGATCAAAAAAGTCAAAAGAACTTGGGTGCAAAAACGAATTTTTGATGCATAAAAAAGCGATTTAATGCACAAACGTATTTTTTCATAATTTGTTTTCGGAAAAAATATCCACTTTTAGAAAAACTTCCTTCACAACTTTTTCATGCACCAACATACCTGATCTTGTGGAATTTTTTTGGAATTTTTAGAGAAAATTTTTGAAAAAAAAAATCTTTTTACGTAATGTACAGATATTTGTCTTTTTATTTGATCTTTATCCTATATATATATATATATATATATATATATATATATATATATATATATATATATATATATATATATATATATATATATATATATATATATATATATATATATATATATATCTACATTATATATAACAGGAGGCGTTACACGTAGATAATGCCACATAAATGCCACCTCAATGCCACATAATCATAAAAATGCCACATAAGCAAGCATACTTTGGATTAAAATTCATATTTAGTGTAAAAAGCAGTTACCAAGATTCGAACTTGGGTAATAGGCACAAATAAACAACACCTCAACCACCTGAGCATTCTGATGGTTGTGAAAGAATTCGCAGGTCAAAACCTAAATCCTAAGGTTTACGAAATATGACACAAATTTTGTAGGAGCTATCCATTCCTTAATTATAGCTTACAGAATTATATGTTAACCTAATTCCATCATTCACCAAATCACAGAAATCCTCCTAAAAGCCACGACATTAGTCTCCTTCATTTGATTATTTTTTGCAAATCGATTTGAATTATTCATGATGATATGTTTAACTTGCAAATCGACCAGTCATGTATATATGTACTGTGTTGTTAACCCAACCAGAATCAAGCAACATGGAAGAAGAGGTATTTTAGATTTGATGATATCTATGTTCTTTATTGATTTACTCTCTAAAACGATTTGAATTGCAGCTTCATAAAGGATTTAAAAGATTGGAATGACATCTAATACCCAATTGTAAGCCTTATTTGCTTTATAATGACATGTAATACTTTTTTTAATTGAATGTTTACTATCACCACATGTGGAGGAGTTTTAATGTTCTTTTTTTTCCTCAGTAACATATTGGATTTCAAAAACATTTATGTGCAGTTTGTTACTCTTTGTTTCTTGAGCTATTAATAATTGTAACAGAGTTTAAATTCTGTTGGACTATGCCATGATTGCAGGTCAGCAGGTGAGATGTAGAACATTCCACTGAAGCTTTCGAATGTTTATGAATGCGTGCGTTGTGATTCTTATGATCTCCAGCCACTTGCAATGTCTCTAAGGTATGTATGTATTTAAGATTATTTGTTTCTCATTTTTTCGCTCCCAAATTTGTCATCTGAGACTGCTTGATAGAACCAGCATAACTTGAGAGACAATTGACACATAAAGCAGGGTTCAAGGTGTTTTTGCAAAACTCTAAGAGGAGGGGTTGGGGTTTTTGCATAAGGAGAACTAGCAAGCAAAAAAGAAGTTTATTCATGCCTAAGATAAGAAGTGGTTATGGTATATTTATAGAGAGCAAGGGTTTGCAGGTTATCAAGAAACTTTACGTGATATGATGAGAAGAAGCATAAACGTTTGCTTGCTGCAGCTGCCTTTGCAGCTTGCTTCATCTGCAATTTCTGGTAAGATCCATCTCAGTGAATCACTTAACCATAACTATAATAAAAAATCAGTACAATACTTTTTATTTCGCCCATTTTGATCCGTTAAAGATACCCACCTTGACCTATTCACAATTAAATGTACAGAAGTTCATACAATTCCAGCTCACAATCAATGTTGCAGCCCTTGTCATCAGTATCGTGGCAGCGGTTTCTTCAGGAGATGTCCCCCTAAACGCAATGTAGTATTTCTCCTTTTCCCTATGTTTGGTTTTCTTTTTTGAAACTAATTATTTGTTAATAAATCAGAATTGGATATCAATTAGATGCACATGAATAGTTATTTGTTACTGTTAGGATGTTAACAACTACCACATTTTATACAGTATTTGATAATCATAATCAATTTCCATGTACCGAATGCTACTTTTTTATGCAATCCCAAACACCATCTGATGGTAAGCCGTGTTTTAGTCTTTTTCTGCATCAGTTGTAGCATGATAGTCACCTTTTGAGTCTGTCAATAAGTTGTTCTCCCTACACCACCTCCAATAAGAATTGCAATAAGTTTTGCAGCTTCAGTTGTTACTCCTTCAAAACCAATTCTCAGCAAACCCATATATCGAAAACTAGATGAAAAGACATCACATGTGAGGTAGAGCAGTTCTTGACGCCAATAATCTTCGTAAACAAACAATGAATCCTGTGACAGTGGCGGTTGCTTTAGGAAAAGGAAGACGCATAATTCACTTTTTTACGCATAATTCCCTGTACCCAAATTCACTTTTGTATGCAATGCCAAACACCCTCTGGATTGAACTCGGCAAGACCAAACATTATAGTAACCTGTTGAGGAATTTAAGCTTTCTTTATCCTAATGTGAATTACATATGACTTTGATGACAATATGTTACTTAATGATTACATACCTCGCCAACTAAGATTTTAGCAGCTAGAATACCATGGGCGATTGTCATATGGCTCAAGTATGCAATCAGGCTTAACAAGGTAGAATCGTGCTCATTAGGGGTTGTTTGTATAGCTTATTTCAGCAGCTATTTAACCTTCACATGTTATTATTAGGGAATGTTCGTATACCTTATTTCATCAACTAAATAATCTCGACCTGTTGCTATTAGGGGTTGTTTGGATAACTTATTTCAATAGCTAATTAACGTTTACATGCTGTCATTAGGGTGTTTGTGCAAATATGACAAGCGAGAACCAAAAGTGATTATGGTTTGCAGGTTTCTGAAAAATGAAGGTGTGATGATTTTAGCTTCATGGCTGAGTCAAGCAGCAATCGAAGAGCAAACTACTGTCCTTCATGTCATTCTTCGGGTAATTATTTGAGTTGGGTTTTGTTGCATATGTACTGTTTATTATATACTTCATCTACTGAATGAAAACTGCCTTTAGGTTCTTTGTCACTTGCCATTACATAAAGCTCTCCCAGCCCATATGTCAGCCATATTGCAAAGTGTCAATAAACGTCGATTTTACCGAGGATGTGAGCTATGATGTTTGAAATAAAACTCTCTTAGCTATACTAGAAGGAGTTTTAGAACATGATTTTTACTTATAGTTGTTAATAGTTAACATAGTCTAAAGTTACATTATGATTATATGACTTGACAAACTACTGATTCCGATTCTTATTTTTTTATTTTTTTTTTTTTTTTTTTTTTTTAGTTGATACCTGATGACATGGAGTTTCAGTCTGGGGACATGCCTAATTACACAACTTCTGACGGATCTGTATGATTTCGATATTATTATTATCATCTTTTATGGTCTGTACTTACCGGGTGATGTTTATATGATATAATCCCTTTTTGACTTTTCCAGGTGAAGATTCAAAAGGATAGTGAAGTTCGGTTGAAAATCATTGGGACTCGAGTTGATGCAACAGAAATTGTAAGTCATCAGTTCTATCTCCTTAATTTCATGACTTCATGTTGCATAGTCCATGATGATAAGCATTCAAAAATTGTGGAATGAGCTCATCCCAAATTCAGAATGACCGCTTATGCTCTGTGTTACATATAATTTTTTTGTTTTTTTGGTCTCATTTCGTCAGAGATTTACACACTTTAGTTTTTATTTGTTGACTTACATTCCGTATTGTGTTACAGGAAGATGACAAGAGAATTGACAAAGGTGCTAGAACTAACACTAACAGGTAAAATAGCAACCTTGGGATTACTAATTGTGCTTATTAAAGGATTGTTCACTAATTGTGGTTATCTTAGATGTGTTTTAGTTCATTATATAGTTGTGTATCTTATATAAATACCTTTTTACATCTTTAAAATTAGTTTCACTAAGCAATCCAAAACATAACTTTTTTAAGCATGAGTTCCGGAGCAAACCCAAACACCCCTATATAAGCAGTTAAAATAAGCAATCACAAACAGAGCCCTTTGCACTTTGAATATGAAGTTAAGCTTATTTGGTCGTTGTGTTTTTTAAAATCATACAATCAGTTTCAAGTATTTGGAGGAGATATGTTGTAGTAATAACGATACGTGAAAGAATTACATTTAAACCGGACTGTCAACATCTCTGTACAGTTTGGAGCTTATTCGAAGCTTGGTACTGATGATTTGATATCGAAATCTTTTGCAAGGTTATCTAACAAAAATGCTAACCTGGCTTTTCTAAAGGATCACATGGGTGCTACTTTTGAGACACGATCTCAGCCATGGACTGCAACTATCGATCCAAATGATGTCCATTCTGGTGTCTTTTTAGCGGTTTCAAAGATTCGTGGACGATGGGGATTTGAAACATTGGAGAAATGGGTTACCGGGGCATTTGCTGGTCACACAGCAGTTTGTATGAAGGATGACCAATGAAATCTTTGGGTTGGTGAATCAGGTCACGAGAATGAGAAGGTAAAGGCTTTGCTGATTCAAATCTCATAATTTATCAAATAATTGAACTAGCTTTCATACACATACATATTTTTTTTGTTAGCTCTCTCGAGCTATGGCATCTAGCTCCGTCATTGTGTTTGGATTCGTGGTTGCCTTACTCTCTTTGTCATTGTGGACAACCTCTGCTGATATTGTCGAGACTTCATTTGTTGTAAGTACCCACTTCTTTTGTCATGTCTCTTTTAGATACTTCGAAACGTACTACGGTCTTAATTGTTAAAGTGATTTGATGTTCTTTTCCTTAACAGATGGAGAATTTAACGGTGAATCGATTATGTCAAAATCAAGTTATTACTGCAGTTAACCGAAACCTTCCAGGCCCAACTTTGAGCGTTAAAGAGGGAGATGCACTTATTGTTCAAGTCTTTAACAGATCTCCTTATAACCATACTATTCATTGGTAAAGTCTACATTTAGCTCGCTATTATATGCTCTTACGAATTTTAGTGAAAGAGGTAGTATATGTAGTAAAATCGAGTATTCGTTCTCATTTTAATGCAGGCATGGAGTGTTCCAAAGGTTAACTCAATGGGCAGATGGTCCTGAGTTCATCACTCAATGCCCAATCAGGCCGGGAGGTAACTATACTTACAGGTTCAATCTCACCGGACAAGAGGGGACGCTTAGGTGGCATTCACACAACCAATGGCTCCGAGCTACTGTTTATGGTGCTCTAATCATTCGGCCACGTAACGGTCAAAAGTACCCTTTCGTTAGACCCTTTGGTGATGAAACTAATATGTTAGGTACCTTATCTTATTCTATTTTATATATTCCTTGCCTGTTTAATTTATTTGTTCTACATACTTTGTATATGATGAAACAATAATAATGTTACAGGAGAATGGTGGAATGCTAACCCTATTGATGTTGAAAATGCTGCACTAGCCAGTGGTGGTGCTCCTACTGACGCTGATGCTTATACCTTCAATGGATGGCCCGGTGATTATTTGTATATTCTCTTCTTTCCAATGCCTGGGAACATGTCTTTGGTTAAGGCTGCAAGCAAGTCAAGGTGAGATTTTGGTTCAGTTTTTATTTTATATTTGAGACGTTCACGTTCACGTACACGCCACCTTACCACTAGGCCACCTTGAGATTTGTAGCGTATTTCAGAGGGTGTTTTAGATTAATTATCTGATATTGTCTTTTCAAGCTATAGATAATCAGGTTTTAGCGCTTGGGTATAGTGAGATTGATTCTGGTTATATAATCAGTGAGGGCTAAAACATTTAGTTTTGGATGATCGATTTTAGTGGTCTTTAGGATTGCTTACTAAACCTGCGTATTAGTTTTGATCCATAGATAAACAGTTTTCAAGGTGTTCGGGAATGCTTCTCCAAAATGATTATCTGAAGATTTGTGAATGAGACAAGTTGTTTAAACAAGCAGTTTAATACCACTTATTCCAATCAAGAAGCGATAGTAGAGAAGCAGGTTTTATAAGCAATCCTAAGCACCTAATTAGGACTAATTTCAACAAAACTGATTCAACTTATCTGATTAGTTATTGGTCATTTTACATGTAATTTCATAATTATCATAATCCGCACAAAAACTTAAAAAACAACTGATCAAAGCGGTTATCAGCATTGTTGTATTCTAACTTGCCCCACCCACCATTTGACCTTTATAGTGTAATGATTGAAATATAACAAACGTTGTAACAATGGTGAAATGCATGGTAATAGGTATTTCAAGGTGATATTCTCTTTGGCTTGCACACTTTTGTTATTGAACGAAAGCCTGCTCCATGTAGAAGCTACACATTAATACATTAATATCTATGGTCTACAATTTATAAGTAAATTCACTCCATAGGATCCATACGAGCATCAATCATGGTGGATCTTTTGGAAGCCTTAGTTTAAGAAACAATTACAGTAACTTTTAATGTAACATTTAGTCTCTTAAGTTTTCCTTAAGTCGAGGACAATGATGCGGCCCTTTTTGGAAGGATGCTGTCTTCCCGAAGCTTTAGTTTAGGAATGGTACTGAAGTTCAAAGATAATTCGAGGGCTATGTGTGTTATCTGTGATAAGTTTAGGGTGGTTTATCACAAATACAGAAACCCTCATTGGTGTGGTTGAGCCATATGCATGTATAGGTTTTACCCTTTGCTGTCACTTTTTGCATGAAATTAGTCTTATCATTTAAAGATTTATATATTAAGAGAAGGCATGTACTTTGAAGTTTAAAGCATGTTTATTATAGTGTTGATATTTTGTGGTAATTTGTACAAAAATGAGATTATTGTTTCCTTTTTATCCATGTTAGTCACTCAGAACACTGTAATTGTGAACACCATGTTATTTAAATGTGAAACCTAATGTGCTATGTACAATTATGCAGGTAATGCATTATGCAAATCACTTTTCCAGAAGCATACTCCAAAACTGATGATTAAATTGGATGATACAAGGAAATCACACATCCTTCAGGCCCTTTACGTTTCTATTTTTGAAATAAAAAACTCTCACTAATTGCTAAAAAAATGTTTCACATAACTTGAATTACTTAAATTGATTGATAATATGTTTTTCGGATATGTTCTTTTTGTGGAATTCTTTTATGCATGTCAATGAAAAAAAAATTATGTGATTGTTTATATTATCAAGTTTTCCATTTTAGATAAGTATTTTTAGAACTTGGTGGCCAACTACGAATGAGGATATAAACACATGGGTAGGCATTCATTAGTTAATTATATTATTTGCATACATATATAAGTGTTTGGTCCAGGCTATAATAAGAACAAAATGTATGATGAGTTCAAATTCTTTAGTTATGATACGAAAATGACATTAAGCCATAGACAATGCGCCAAACTTTAGAAACTTTCATTCTGGGAAAGGTTAATTTTGTATGCTAAGTACTAATATGTGTTTCAAAAAGTCACTTGAAAGTATACTTGGGTACCCGTTGAATCACACTCAGACACATGGGCTATTGTTGCAGAATATGCAAATAAAAAAGATGAACTCAAAGTGGTAAATTGGCCACCGATTGCGCTTTACCTCGAATGATAAAATGACTCGAATACAAGAGACAAATTAATTCAAGTGAGTATTGTCTACAATCATTTTGGAGTAGGTCTTATTCAATGAATGCAAATGTACTAAATATCGGATTAATTTCATATAAACACGTAAGCAAAAAGTAACAAGTCATATAACTTATTTTTTTATAAACGACGACATGGGTATTTCCATGTGGTGAATAATGATTACACTCATTGGGAGATGTATGCTATCGGTGGAAGTGCATACCCGACCATTAACAGTCAAGGAAGTGCAGACCCGACTATTTGCTAAGGAGGAACTGATAGTTAATAAAAATCTCTTCCGATAAATAGTTTAGCTAAAAGGAGAGTGGTTTTCATCGTATGTGGATCTTTTTAAAAGCATATTCCAGGTATACTTTATGATTGGTGCAAGTTTTAGTATTATGATTGACGATTGTACCATAAAATGATGGGAAACTAAACCTATTATTGTCTTTATTCACTCACAACTAAATCGTAAATGTTAAAAATGTGTTCTAAATCAGTGTGTTATTGAGATCTATTCTTAATAAAATTGGATAAAAAACATTAAGTTGTTGCTTAAATTGGATGAAAACCTCCTATGGATTAGTTGGCTAAAAGGTTAGAAACCACGGTCACACAAAAAAGTAGCATGTAAATATGAGTACTAAATTGAGCTCAATGGGGATTACGTCAGAAAATGTTTCACAGCGCTTTGGCGTGACGAGGAATGAACAAGATCAGGCTGCAGTGAGTTGAATAGAAAAACATAGAAAGGAGAGTGATTCATACCGACCACTTTTAGACACATGACTTACACCTAAAATATAACAACAATAATTATAAGTCATGCTCGCCCTTCAGGGCGATTTCAAATAAACTACCAAATATTAAAAAAAAAAAAAAAAAAAAAAAAAAAAAAAAAAAAAAAAAACTGTATAATCAATAAAAATAACTACTACCTTATATTAGTATTATTCATTATTTTTTCGAAGCCTTCGGTGGTTATTTGACTAAGGCTGGAAAGAGGTGATTGCTATATGAAGCTAAAATCTTCTTTCTTTGATTCTTTGATCGGAATACCGATGAAATCCCACTATGTTGGCGCTCATTTTTTCTTCGATCACTAATATCTAATAATTTATTTACAGAAATCTAAAAGTTTTTATGTACAACCCTTTCTTTCAACATGCACAATTTTCAACTATTTTTTTACCACTTCTTTCACTATAGTAAAATATGCCAACGATAATTATAAGTCATGCCCAACAGGCTTACAAAGCATGCTAATGATGCGGTTATAGTTATACGTACAGGATTAAATTAAAATGTAAATTACAATATATATATATATATATATATATATATATATATATATATATATATATATATATAATATATATAGTATACCACGAACTCGAGATAACATTACCATCGCGACAACACATTTTCACAATCAACGACAAATGACAATACTCACAATAAAACTTAACATTTCTATTATAATCATTTACACAAAATATACCTAACTAAAATTCACTACACCTAATCACTCTTAACTAAAAACAAATTCACTAATCCTAATCCTAACCAACCGGACCCCTTTTTGCAACCCATTACACGAGCCCAACAAAGCTAGCCCAACACCATTTCCACACTACTCTTTTCTTTTCTTTTCTTTTTATAAACCCGATCACTAACACTCTTCCAAAACGCTTTAGTATCTCAACCATATCGAACGTAACCCATATACATTTTTGCACCATCGTGATCACCACCCAATGAACTTTCTTGGTGCGAATTCCCAGCTATGGACGTCGTGCATTGATATCATAATTAAACTCATTTGGTTCGTCCCATACTCGACACATACATATACATATAAAATGTCAAAACACAACCATATCACACCCCGCCTTTTCCTACGACCTGCTAACGATATTCTTAACATATTATGGTACTTAAAAGAAGGAATGAACTGCAGCAAGAACCTGTAAATCGCTAGTATCATTTTGGGTGCCAATATTAATACAAACCGAATATTAGAGTACTCCAAAAGCAAAATCCAAGGTACCTAACTTCAAATATCCATCCCACAATCTTCAAATGTCAGAAAATCTACTTAGGTGTCCCTCAAGCCACAGTAACACCAATGATAGGGTCAAATAGTCAAGGAAACGTGTGTAAAAATTTGTCTATAAGATAGCCTATCCTATCTCATACTACCCCACCCACATTTCACCATCTTCACCCCACAATTACCCTACCAAATCTAGCAAACTTCTGTCTCTCACTAGGAAGCAAAATCGAATAGAAGTGAATAAGTAGAAAATGTATTCGACGCTTGGTGGAACTACTCTCATTCTTTCTGTTTCGTTCCTTGTGCTTCATCCAACTTCCACAGATTCTTCACCACCTTTCTAAGGTGTAGTAAGTGTCCTTAAACTCTTTTATTTTCATATCTCACTTCGCATGCATCTCACGTATACACTACAACCATGCATATTTTCATTTGCACTCAAACGTATATCTTCTTTCACATACTATTATTACATAAGAAAAGTTCACAAACCCACAATGGATGACAAACCTCCACTGTGGAAGGTTTGGAAGTCCCAACTCACTCCACTTTCACATTAAGACTTGAGTTACTTGTTGCACTCGA
Organism: Artemisia tridentata subsp. tridentata; assembly: GCA_021014915.2. Classification (NCBI taxonomy): domain Eukaryota; kingdom Viridiplantae; phylum Streptophyta; class Magnoliopsida; order Asterales; family Asteraceae; genus Artemisia; species Artemisia tridentata. The sequence continues at coordinate 72,706,517 of CP139505.1, forward strand.
ACGTATATTTGTTCACAATAAGGTTGCATGCATCATATAGTATAACCCACAACAATGTAATACGCCTCCACTGTGGAAGGCTTAACAACCATCACACACACTCCACACTCATGTTTAAATACCTCATTTCATGCATATTAATTCGTTATCTTGTACCACGATATAGCATGGAAATTTATTAACATTATCACAATATAAATACCACCTCTTAAAAGTCGAATTCGAACTCAAATCTTAATATATATGTCAAGCTGGGTAAAAAGAGATAGAAAATATTATAGATGTTTCTAGTTAAAAACTGGTTCAAACTACTCACTTCATGCTCGATTTATTTCGGGATCTTACACGTAACGAATATATATTCATGCATGTCTCGAATAACAACCTAGCTATCTTCAACTTTCATTATTGGCAACCTCTTCCATAAGCTCTCAACAACTCTTAAAAAGCCATGGTTCTTAAGCTACTCGACTGGTATAAAATGACTTAGAAAATATATAACATTTTTCAGATATAAACTACGCGACCAGGCCACAAACCATAAATATATTGTTGGATTTTTAAACATAACACTTAAGTATCTTTACACAGATCAAAAGAATACTTAGCTAACTACATGTTTTGTGCTTTAACATTGATCTCATGAACACTTAAACATGCTCAAATAAAACCATTTCGTTGGTCACCCGCTATATACAACTAGAACTTGATTTTTAGAAAAGTTATAAAAATTCGGTATTGGACTAAACAAAAGCCCATTAAGAGCTGGAGTTAGGAACACCCAATGGGCCCATGTGAAATATTTTTAGACTCACAAATTAAGCCCAAGTCCAGGCCCAAAACAGTTTACATGCCCTCGCCTCTAAAATCCTAAATGGGCCTTAAACCATCTCGTTCCACATCCCATTAAGCTAAAAATAAGTCGTTTTCTGGAAAGAGCACTTGAAATAAGTTAAAAATCACTTAAATAAGTTTAGGAAAAACCGCCATACTTTTCCCTACCTTTTGTCATTTTTGGACTAAAAATGTAACGCGACTTAACCAAAAGGACTAAAACTGCCAAACTATGAAACATGCGGACTGAAGCTGTGAAAACAGTTTGTACAGGACTTAAATTGACCAATGATTTAACTCCAAGCCTTATATGGACATATGGACAAGTTTTGAACAACTTTTGGACTTTGAACTTAATAAGGACTAACGACGTAACGCAAGCACCGTTAGGGTAAAAAGTGTGGAATCTAACAAAGAACTATTATTTCTTATTTCATTTCTATTTTTTTTTATCATACCTTCAGTTCATATGCATTTTACACATTTTGTTTGCATATTATTTCACTTTCTATATTTAGTAACGCTAGAAACATTTCGAGTCAACCTTGCATAGCACTATCTTTATTCTTCAAAGAAATAACATTATGGGAGCACTGACACACAATCAGGATAATCATATATGTAGCATTATTCTGAACTATACGCGTTTTGAATATAGCACACTCACTTTCAACGATCAGATCTTTGCACATCATTAGTTATTCACCATGCACCATTCATTCACACACACCACTAGAAATTAGTCAGATTCTCAGACATTTATATATTTACCAGGTTTCGTATCGAAGTTGTTATCATAATCACCCCAAAGTTTAAGTTCACATTCACCAGTAACGCTTAACGTGAGTCATGGCCTCACTTTTTAAATCATTTATATTTTTAAACTTTGTGAGGGGGATACATGCTATAAACAGATCACAAGTATTTTCTATATGCTACCTGACTTTATATATGCCTAAGTTACCTTATTGCCACAAGACCCTTTATCATGAGCCATTAATCACTTAATGTGAACGCGAATATAATGAATAGATCTATTAGAGGCTGACGACCTATCCCACTAATACTTGGACGGAATGCTTTCTGCTAGTCATATTAGTCGCGATACATTATATTTGAGAAAAATAGGAATTGGCAAATCACCTATTACACGAGGGCAAAACCTTCATCATTAATTTGATGAACACCTCCGTTTATACGGTACTTTGTTAACGTTTGCGTGTCATGAGACTTAGGGCAATATATGAACTGCGATATCAACTTTTAAACTGATTGTATCTCAAATACAATCCTACTTGTGAATCGAACTGATATTTAAACTTCAAACTCCATGATTTCACTCAACATTATGTTGACTTTTAAGCATGTATCTCAGGAAACTAGTGGAGCGAATCAAGGCATGGAGCAGGCGAAACCAATCTTAAATAAAGGTGTAAAATAAAGTTGTAATTCAGTTAAAATGATGTTTCTTTGGAGAAACTGTTTGCACTCTGATGTAACGCTTTGTAACCGAATTCATATTATGGACCTATAATAATTAAAAATGCCTTTACAGGCTGTTTTTCTATGATTTTGTTTTCGATCCTCACAGTAATACCCTAATTTGACTTCCGCTGTTATTTTAAAATTTTGGGGGTGTTACAGATTGGCATCAGAGCTTCAGTTATAGAGAACCAAATGTTTTTAAACGTTGGACTATAACTACATTTTTTTCAAACGAATTAATTTTACACCATGTTACCTCAAGCCCTCCATGCCTGCTTGCTACCGCGCTCAGTATATTATCAGGATTATCTTATACAAGTATCAGCATATTTGATAGTTACTTTGCACAACTAGATTATTTCATTACACCACTTGATGTTAGTAATTACTTATGTAACGCCCCGTGCCCGTTTACACCAAAATTTAAAACTTTTTACGCGGAATCGACTCACTTTAACGGAAATCTGCTTACTCTTTTGACCACTAACAAAAATCTATAAACTTTTAGCCCTTGAGACAATTTTTATATGAAACTAGACTCAATTACCTTCGAAAGGATAGGTGGCATGACCTATTTCGACTTACGGATTAAAAGATATGATTTTTTTGAAAACTACCAAACCTGGACTGTGGATAGATGCGCCGTATCTCAAAAAGGAGATGCGCCGTATCACCTGATACGCCATATCTCAACAAGGAGATGTGCCGTATCTGCTCTGTCCAGCAAATCTGGACAGACCTACTGTCCTAATATTGCATTTTCGCCAGGCCCGCTCAGAAACCCGACCTCCCGGACTCGAAACTTGACGAAACTTTCCAGAATCCTTTAGTATGTCCAATAGTTTATTTTCATACAAAAACATTTACCGATTAACACCCCGAAGGGGTACTTTTACAAATGAGACGGGTTATGCAAATAACCCGTTTTGACCCATTTTCACAACAAACCACTTATACCACTTCCGTTTCACATCTAACTTGACCAACTTCATTTATTTAACATATCAAACATGTTTCAAGGGTACTTGACCCGTTTACTACTCAAAATGGGTACAAACACACTTTAATCCAAACACTCCCTTAAGCATTCACTACAAACACATAAAACACACTTGACGACCCGTTAAACTCCCAAACCATTTCCCGACTTTGACACACGATAAACGACTCATAAAAGAGACTCTCGGGGGCACAACCTTGTCTCGAGCTCGGTATTCTACCTAGCTCCTAACACTTCATATCTTCCAAATCCACTTTCCAATCCTTAAGCTACCACACATAAACCTTCATTCCGCCGCACATGAACCTACAAAACGTTAACAACTAAAGGGGTAAGCTTACGCTTAGTAAGTAACCCGACATAAAACATATATCATACACATACTTTCACATAAGTATCATAATCACATATAAGCTTCTAAACCACTACATATCATTCATATCATTCACAACCTTATAACATAATCACATTCATTCATCACAATCACATTCAACAACATACCTTAACTTGTCCAAAGCCAATAACTACATACTCCTATCCAAGTCACTAGCCATCCAACCTTAGCTTACAACCATACTAGCCAAGAACTTATGCACTTCTACAACCACAATACATACATGATGAATACACATACACCACATGTTTTAGGGAGAGTTACTTACCTTCAATCCAAGCTAACTACCATATCATGATTTCACCACCATGATCATCATCTCACTAGTCGTCATCATCATCATCATTATCATGTTTCCTACTTCATAACCATCATTCACAAACACTTAATAACACATAACTAAAAACTACAAAAATCAACACACCCTTTAACATACATGATCACCATATGATCATACTTTGATCATATGATGAACACCCTTTTTCTTACTAACTAAACCTACACAAACTTACCTCATAATCACTATAACTCATCAATTATCTTAAAACCATCATTTACCCATTTTCCCCAAATTAGGTTTATAAACCCTAATTTATAAATCATCAATTAACACTAATTAAAGGTTACTTACTTACAAGGATCATGCTAATGAGTAGTCATCTTCAATCAATCTTCATTGTACCTTCATCTTCATCATTTTCCCTCTCTTCCTTCTCTCCCTAAAAGACCGGACTTCCCAACCTTAATAATGATTGCTAAATCTAGAACATCCTGGATATATTTAGTTAGGTAGCAACTTTGATCATTTGGCAAGAGTGGTCCCTCAAGTCTCATTCTTTCTATTTTAGGTCGATACGCCGCATCTATCTTTTAGATGCGCCGCATCTACTGATGCTCCGTATCTACATTTTAGATGCTCCGCATCTAAGCCTCTTCAGACATGCACTTAAAAGACTCAACCACATATTCTTAGTCAAACATACTTAGGCTCGGATCAACCTCATCTAGGGTGGGGTCCCAATACCCGGGAAACGGGTCTAACAATTCTACCCCCCTTATTTAGATTTCGTCCCCGAAATCTATCGTTCTATTTCTAACCACACTTAGTCTCATAACTCCTCTCATTCTTAGCCCCTTAACTCTTAGTTTATTTAGTGCAATGACTTAAGTGACCTCGCAACTCTATGCATACTATAACGCATCACATGCCCTAATCCATATTACCCCCGCTTACTTCTATACCACAAAATCCTTGCTTAGAATTTACATAACACAAGACTTACTAATTATCGCCAATCATTATTCCAATCCGCCCTATTACCGTTCCATCACCATCTCACTCATTTTATCCCCTACCCACGTTCTTTGACTAATTGCTACTTAAGAACTCGCACTATTTGACCTTACATAATTGCATTTGGCTAATGCTTTCACATCCTATCAACACTACTTAACCACTTCTTTTACGTCTCTACAATTTTCCCATTTATTCTACTCCTTTCTTCACGTTATTTTGATTACCTTCTAAGGCTTATAGAAGTATTACATGAATTAGCTTTGTAGCATCACACTTTAACATTTTTCGTTACATTACACATGACATTTATCATCAACTATTTTCATTACTCACCTTTTCGCACCACTGCACAATTACGTATCATAACCTTTTGAAACATCATTACAATTCCTCGGTTTCATCAACTTAAACTTAACACTCAAAACATAGGTTTTTCATAAGTTCTCGCTACAGGACGTGTTCTAATCTTAATCCTCCTATCTTAGTCCTTACCATTTCTAACTAACTCTAAACTCCCGCTTTCTACTTCTCTAACCCTACTCGTGCCGTGTCGGCAACACATAGCCCACTCGTTTATAATTCCTCATTTACATGGAGAGGCGTCCCAATCGATGTAAATCAAGAAATATAAACTCATGGTTATGTACTCCCGACATAACACCACTATTCCTAATTCCCAATTTAACTTTTATTATTTTTTCATTGTTTTTATTACATTATTTTTACTCTTCTTAGACTTGGATCCTTCACATTATCACATTCATCATGGGGATACTTTTATATGCCATGGACGTAGGCAACCCCTTGCCGGTGAAGGCAACACTTTCCATCCCGAAGGATCTTTAACATTCATCCCGAAGGATTCCTTAACATTCCCTTACTTGGTCATCCCGAGGGATACCACATTTAACATTCATCCCGAAGGATCATTACATTCGCACTTTATCACCTTAACAACGGACCCAAGTCATAAGCACCACACACACATTATTACATTCGTTTATTATAGTATTTACCGCTAATCGCCTTAGCAGTAATATGATAATTTCAGAACAACGCTTTTATCTCATACAAACTCCTTACATTCTTAATCCGCTTTAGTTATTTTCACATCTTTACTTTACCTCTTGCATTCTTAGCCTTCATTAATCATTTTCGCGTTCTTACTTTACATTTTAGTCCACTCGACTCATTCACATATAGACTTCTCACATTTTACCAACCGAAACTCATGCATTCATTATAATGATTACAGCTAATCGCCTTAGCCGTAATATGATATTTTCAGGACAACGTCTTTATCTCACACATACTTCTCTCATTCTTTCTTACATTGTTAGCTCGTTGCATTCTTATTCTCCTACCTTATCTCATTTCTTAAATTATCTCCGTATTTAAGCGATATTATTCTTTCCCGCCATTTACATATATGCCCTTCATAGATCAATAACGTTAACACCTTCATTAGCGTTACCTTTTCTTTTCACACATCCTATTTACGTAAGTTCGTTATGTTTACCGCACAATGTATTATTATATTCTTGCTTGCATACTTGACTTGTCCCATTCAATCATTAGCGTTAAAACGTACTCTTTTTATCTTGTCATTATCTTACTAACACACCTTACTTTAATCCTGTAAATTTTACGTCATGTTAAGTATACCATTTACATTCTTAACTTATCGCATCTAATTTCTGGCACTCAAACTTTTTCATTTAATTTCCATCCTTTTTATATCCTCATTTAATCGCAACTTCACCTTTACGCTTAACCCTCAAGTGCTTTACCTTACCGTCACCCCGTCGCTATACCAATTTAACTTTAGTCCTTAATAACTAAATTTAATGAGACCCTATGTGGGTCACAATGTATGCCATCCCTTCCTATCCTCATTCTTTAACCTTCAAGTTATCAAACACCTTAATATTAACTCGTTAGTTTCGTCTTGTCTTTTCATACTATACGTTAGTACACTCAATATCCTCAAGATCCATACTTAAAGCGTCGTTACTAAATCTTATTCGTTTTCCTTATGTTAACAACCCCTAACAATTAGCGCGTCAATTTCATCTTATCATTACACATTATGATTTAGTACACTTCTCGTCATCACGATCCATTATTTATGCGTCAACACCTTAAGTTACTTATTGACCCCATCCCTAATACCATTTAGCATCTATCTTCACATCTTGCTATTTCTATTCTTTTATTACACATAATCTTGTGTTGTTTACCATTACGTTGATCCACTTACTTACACATCTACGACCCAACTATAAACTCATTGTTACGTTCGTCAACAACTCATTACGTGTCATCTTTATTTTAGACAAGTTCTATATAATATTTGTTCATTACAATTTACACATTTCTATGCGTTCTTACAACGCACTTTTACTATTACTCGTCAACCCCGTGTTGACCATGTTCTCAACTTATAATATTACTTCATTTTAGTCTATTTGACTTTTACGCATATAAACCTTACATAGGTTTATTCTATCGCACTCATATAAGTCTCATCATACACATCTCAATATAGATATTTTAACATGATTTCACTCACGTTTTACAATTCTTTCTAGCACACTTCAAGTCACTTATGACTTTTAGCGCAATCTATGTCTCATTCATCACTTCTACTCATTTAGTATTAACACGTCTTAGTTATCATGTTTTATATGATACATGACCTCGCCACATCTTATTCATGCACCCTTACCTTCTCATTTGGTTAAGCATATAAAACTCCTGCTCTAAGCATATATTCGTTTATATATTTCTAATCATCAAACTACTAACATACTTCGTTATTCATTTCTTAGTTTATATTACACTTTCAAAACATCTATGTTTTCCAAGTACTTACCCTGCTTCTTAACTTATTTCACATATCGATGTGTTCTTTTTAATTTTACCGACCACAACTAGGTCAACACATAACATGCATTCTAATGCATCTCAACTCATACACTTCTAAGCCACCGTGCTCTCAAGCACACCACATAAAACTTAGACATATAATGACTTACCATAGACTTAACATCGCGTAAACGACAACACTTAGCATCACTTAACAATCATATCATAACACTTAACACTTATCTGACAAGTGTTAAAACATTCATAATCAAAATCAACTATCATAGTCTATGACATCATATATCATATCGCATAATCAATTCATGTCTAAGCATCAACCTTCTAATTAGCCGCAAGCAATAGCCTACCTTATAACTAAGGCATCATAAACTTAATTTACTCACTAATCCATCTCTAATACCGCTTAGCATCGCTACTCGCATTCCATAACTATAACTCTATCATACACTTCACATAAACGCAATACAATCACCGGCACCAACCAAGGTGCACGGCTAGCTAATCATCCAAACACTTTAAGTCCTCCACGGACTTCTATCACATACACATCAACACTATAAACATACATCTATCACTTATCGACAATAAGCTTAACTAGCATAAAACATAATCCATCTATCACTTAAAAATTAATTTCTGCGCAACTATCACTTACGTCTAAGGCTTCTACGAGTGGTTTAAGTCTAGGTAATCCTAAAGAAAACCTAATTCACTTAAATCGAAGCTCTGATACCAAGTTGCAACGCCCCGTGCACGTTTACACCAAAATTTAAAACTTTTTACGCGGAATCGACTCACTTTAACGGACATCTGCTTACTCTTTTGACCACTGACAAAAATCTATAAACTTTTAGCCCTTGAGACTATTTTTAAATGAAATTAGACTCAATTACCTTCGAAACGATAGGTGGCACGACCTATTTCGAATTACGGATTAAAAGATATGATTTTTTTGAGAACTACCAAACCTGGACTGTGGATAGATGCGCCGTATCTCAAAAAGGAGATGCACCGTATCACCTGATACGCCATATCTCAACAAGGAGATGCGCCGTATCTGCTCTGTCCAGCAAATCTGGACAGACCTACTGTCCCAATATTGCATTTTCGCCAGGCCCGCTCAGAAACCCGACCTCCCGGACTCGAAACTTGACGAAACTTTTCAGAATCCTTTAGTATGTCCAATAGTTTATTTTCATACAAAAACATTTACCGATTAACACCCCGAAGGGGTACTTTTACAAATGAGACGGGTTATGCAAATAACCCGTTTTGACCCATTTTCACAACAAACCACTTATACCACTTCCGTTTCACATCTAACTTGACCAACTTCATTTATTTAACATATCAAACATGTTTCAAGGGTACTTGACCCGTTTACTACTCAAAATGGGTACAAACACACTTTAATCCAAACACTCCCTTAAGCATTCACTACAAACACATAAAACACACTTGACGACCCGTTAAACTCCCAAACCATTTCCCGACTTTGACACACGATAAACGACTCATAAAAGAGACTCTCGGGGGCACAACCTTGTCTCGAGCTCGGTATTCTACCTAGCTCCTAACACTTCATATCTTCCAAATCCACTTTCCAATCCTTAAGCTACCACACATAAACCTTCATTCCGCCGCACATGAACCTACAAAACGTTAACAACTAAAGGGGTAAGCTTACGCTTAGTAAGTAACCCGACATAAAACATATATCATACACATACTTTCACATAAGCATCATAATCACATATAAGCTTCTAAACCACTACATATCATTCATATCATTCACAACCTTATAACATAATCACATTCATTCATCACAATCACATTCAACAACATACCTTAACTTGTCCAAAGCCAATAACTACATACTCCTATCCAAGTCACTAGCCATCCAACCTTAGCTTACAACCATACTAGCCAAGAACTTATACACTTCTACAACCACAATACATACATGATGAATACACATACAACACATGTTTTAGGGAGAGTTACTTACCTTCAATCCAAGCTAACTACCATATCATGATTTCACCACCATCATCATCATCTCACTAGTCGTCATCATCATCATCATTATCATGTTTCCTACTTCATAACCATCACTCACAAACACTTAATAACACATAACTAAAAACTACAAAAATCAACACACCCTTTAACATACATGATCACCATATGATCATACTTTGATCATATGATGAACACCCTTTTTCTTACTAACTAAACCCACACAAACTTACCTCATAATCACTATAACTCATCAATTATCTTAAAACCATCATTTACCCATTTTCCCCAAATTAGGTTTATAAACCCTAATTTATAAATCATCAATTAACACTAATTAAAGGTTACTTACTTACAAGGATCATGCTAATGAGTAGTCATCTTCAATCAATCTTCATTGTACCTTCATCTTCATCATTTTCCCTCTCTTCCTTCTCTCCCTAAAAGACCGGACTTCCCAACCTTAATAATGATAGCTAAATCTAGAACATCCTGGATATATTTAGTTAGGTAGCAACTTTGATCATTTGGCAAGAGTGGTCCCTCAAGTCTCATTCTTTCTATTTTAGGTCGATACGCCGCATCTATCTTTTAGATGCGCCACATCTACTGATGCTCTGTATCTACATTTTAGATGCTCCGCATCTAAGCCTCTTCAGACATGCACTTAAAAGACTCAACCACATATTCTTAGTCAAACATACTTAGGCTCGGGTCAACCTCATCTAGGGTGGGGTCCCAATACCCGGGAAACGGGTCTAACAACTTATTTTTACTATATATGGATTATTACAGTACCATGTCATTCATCACACATTTTAGTGTATCATCGGATTCGGATTCCGAAGGATCACTAGCATCAGTTACATCACCCATACTTCCTGGTACCGTAGCACCAGAGGTCGTGCCTGACGAGACCGAGCCCTTCGAGGAGGGTGAAGCCGCCGCCACACCCTTATTTGAGAACCCCCATGTGCCAGCTTTGCCAGCACCTACGTTGCCACCACACTTTGTCTATGACTCATATTCTCCTTTCTATATACCACCCCCTGACGACTTGTACTTTGAGAGTCAGTAATGGCTCCCTGCAGATGATACACCACTAGAGTTTCATCAGACCGAACCATCCCTACCACCTGACCACTTACTCGAGATGCATACCCAGACATACCTACTACCACCTCCTCAGCAGGACCCTATTCCTACGGAGGATATTCCTTCATCGAGTCGACCTCGCATCTCAGACCAGATACACCCATCCTCACCATCACTGCCTTATTCTCCTGGCTTCACTCCCCCAGCTCAGATCCATGATGCTTGGGAAGGATTCAGACCAGTAGTCACCCATACCCTCATACCATCTACAGTGGTGACACGACTGGAGAGTCATGGAGAGCAGATTGACTCGCTCCTCCGGATGATTGACCATGTACCATTGGATCCCCCGGGGACTATCTGTGACACTCTGCATAGGTTAGCTTCCAACAGATCAGTGGTACAGCAGTGTTTGATGCAGATGTAGTCAGATATAGCAGACACCAGTTGTTACGCGATATCTATACGGAGAGAGGGACAGGCTTTAGCTTGGGAGGCTCATCTTGCGCAGCGTAGAGCCGACACATTGGAGAACACCATGGGAGAGATACAGGTGGAGCATCAGATGGAGATACGCAGACTCCGAGACCATATCTTAGAGCTTACGAGGCATACGGATGGACCTAATCATTAGACATAGTTAGCATTTTGTATAGTTTGGGGCATTTTAGTCTGCCGCATGTGGCAATTAATAAAGACTCTTGTATCGTTTTGTTGTATAACTCAACTGATCAAGTTATTAATGTTATAATGTTGGTAGTAATGTACTATATATCTGTTGACTCATGTATTATGATTGTTCGTATGTATTGTAATTGTATCCAGACATGTCGTGATGTTGCTTGTTACTATTATGATTCTCTAATCGTGTAGATACTGTAAATAACTCAGACACATAAAGAATAGAAACTCAAAATAAAATTGAGGAATGTAGAGAAAGTTGTTGAACTTCAGTTTTTGTGATTAAATCGTTTGTTCCTTAGCAATCCCATATCCATAAATTGACTAATTGCTTACGATGACACCCAAAAGCATCGTAATTGTTGAAATATTCAATTTAATCACAATTTCACGCCATAATTACATTGTTCATGTACACATTCTTCAAATACTCAACTATTCTATCCGAATTCTAAATCTGTATTCTTGTGACATTAATAGAAAATGGAACATATCGAACACGAAACTACCAACCATACCGCAGCAATAACGCCTGAGGAGGTTCAGAGGATGATTGATGCCGGTATCGCCGCAGCACGCGAGGCCGATGCGGCAACCCGCTCGAGCAATAACATAGGAGCAACGCCTGAAAGTGAGGCATCTACACAGCGTAAATGCACTTACAAGGAATTCGTGAGTTGCCAGCCAACCATCTACAAAGGCATAAAAGGAGTGACAGAGTTAGCACAGTGGTTTGAATGCATTGAAACAGTATTCATGAGAAGCAACTGCGCGGAAAACAACAAAGTCACTTTTGCTACTGGAACCTTAAGAGGAGATGCACTATCTTGGTGGAATGCTACTGTCAAAACAATGGGCGCCGAAGCAGCATTTCAAATCTCCTGGACTGAACTGAAAAATAAGATGTTGAAAAAGTACTGTCCTCGGACAGAGGTCAGGAAGCTTGAGGATGAGTTTCACCAGTTAGTGGCGAGAAACAATAACTTCAGTATGTACAACCGGAAGTTTCAAGAGTTATCTCTTCTGTGCCCACACATGGTACCTGACTTGGAAAAGATGTTGGAAAAATATGTGGAGGGACTACCTTCAAGTATTGAGGGAGACGTCACCGCATCAAACCCAAAAACCCTTGAAGCTGCATTCGTGTTTGCTCAGCGAATGATGAATCGAGTGCTTAAACGGGGTTCTAACTCCACAGTCATTGGACACAAGAGAAACTATGATAACCATGGCAGCAGCAACAGGAATAGCAACAGCTATTACAACCACAACAGGAGCTACCGCAGCAATGACTGAAACAACCGCAACAGAGACTACCAGCAAAGTCGAAACGACCGACATCAGCAACAAAACCGCCGTCAAGAAGCCGCCAGGGCTTATGTGGCTGCACCTACTGAAGGGAAGATGTATGTTGGGACAAAACCCCAGTGTAACAAGTGTAGGATGCATCATACCGGACCCTGTACCGCTATCTGCGGTAATTGCCGAAGAGTAGGTCATGTGACCAAAGACTGCAGGGCCACAGGGGCAAATGCACACCCAGTAGCAGTGAAGTGCCACGGTTGTGGTGAAATGGGACATTACAAGAGTAGCTACCCGAAGAACACCAACAATGTTGCCCGCGGAAGAGCCTACATACTTGGAGATGGAAACGCGCCGCAAAATCCCAATGTCACTACGGGTACTTTCTTACTGAATCAACATAGTGCTAAAATATTATTTGATTCTGGAGCCGATAGAAGCTTTGTATCTACTTCATTTGCTTTATTGCTTAATATTTCACCCGTAGAATTAGATACCTCGTACGAAATCGAAATAGCCGACGGAAAATTGCTAAACACCAACACCGTACTCGAAAACTGCACCTTAACACTCCAAGACAAACCTTTCCAAATTGATCTCATGCCCATCCAACTTGGAAGCTTTGACGCAATTGTGGGCATGGATTGGTTATCCAAACATCGTGCCAGAATCATCTGCGACGAAAAAGTCATCCAAATTCCCTTCGACAATGAAACACTCACCGTTCGTTGTGACTATTATAAAACCCAACTTAATATCATCTCGTACATCAAAACGGTGAAATACATAAATAAAGGATGTCACGCCTTTTTGGTCCAAATAACGGAAGAGAAATCGAAAGAAAAGGAGAAACGACTAGAAGAAGTGCCAGTTGTAAAGGAGTTTGCAGAAGTATTCCCGGAAGACTTTCCAGGTGTTCCCCCAACCCAGCAAGTAGAGTTTCGAATCGAGTTAGTGCCTGGAGCAGCACCCGTTGCAAAAGCACCCTATCGATTAGCCCCTTCCGAAATGAAGGAATTATCCGAACAGTTGAAAGAACTGTGAGATAAAGGATTCATCCAACCGAGCTCATCACCTTGGGGAGCACCAGTCCTGTTTGTCAAAAAGAAAGACGGAACATTCCGAATGTGCATCGATTATAGAGAGTTGAACAAACTCACGGTGAAAAATCGATACCCATTACCACGGATTGACGATCTGTTTGACCAACTACAAGGATCAAGTGTTTATTCAAAGATCGACCTGAGATCGGGATACCACCAATTAAGAGTCAGAGAAGAAGACATACCTAAAACAGCCTTTCGAACACGGTACGGGCATTATGAGTTTCGAGTAATGCCATTTGGTCTTACCAACGCACCGGCAGTGTTCATGGATCTAATGAACCGAGTATGCAAGCCATACTTGGACAAGTTCGTGATCGTGTTCATCGACGATATCCTAATCTACTCACGTAACGAAAAAGAGCATGCAGAACATTGAGAACCATTCTAGAGTTACTCAAGACAGAGATACTGTATGCAAAATTTTCCAAATGTGACTTTTGGATCTCCACCGTTCAATTCTTAGGCCACATCATTAACAGTCAAGGTATTCACGTTGACCCCGCCAAGATCGAAGCAGTTAAAGGTTGGGCTTCGCCCACCACTCCAACTAAAATTCGACAATTTTTAGGACTCGCTGGTTACTATCGAAGGTTTATAGAAGGTTTTCCAAAATCGCAAAACCTTTGACAGAACTCACTCAGAAAAACAAGAAATACATCTGGGGGGAGAAACAAGAATCTGCATTTCAACTTCTCAAACAAAAACTCTGTGAAGCACCAATTTTAGCACTACCGGACGGGAGCGACGACTTTGTAGTATATTGTGACGCATCGCATCATGGTTTAGGTGCGGTACTAATGCAAAGGAACAAAGTCATATCTTACGCTTCTCGACAGCTCAAGAAAAATGAGGAAAATTATACCACTCACGATCTAGAATTAGGAGCAGTAGTATTCGCTCTTAAAATATGGAGACATTACTTATACAGTACAAAGTGCACGGTATTCACCGATCACAAAAGTCTTCAACACATACTAGATCAGAAGGAACTGAACATGAGACAACGCCGATGGTTGAAACTACTCAACGACTACGATTGTGAAATTCGCTACCACCCCGGTAAAGCGAATGTCGTGGCCGACGCATTAAGCAGGAAGGAAAAAATCAAACCCCTTAGAGTCCGATCGTTAGGAATGACAATTTATTCACCGCTCCCATATCAAATTCTCATAGCCCAATCGGAAGCTCTTCAGGAAGAAAATCGATCTCACGAGAAAATTAATGGCATGCCAGAAAGTGAGAATGGATTCATGAGAAGAGCCGATGGAATGTTATGCTTCAAGAAAAGATGTTGGATTCCTCTCTACGGAGGTATTTGAGATCTTATCATGCATGAATCTCACAAGTCCAAATATTCCATCCATCCCGGATCCAACAAGATGTACCAAGATCTCAAGCAACTTTACTGGTGGCCAAACATGAAAGCCGACATTGCAACGTACGTTAGGAAGTGTTTGACTTGTTCAAGAGTCAAGGCTGAAAGCCAAAAGCCATCTGGACTACTTGTACAACCTGAGATACCAGTCTGGAAATGGGAAAGAATCACTATAGATTTTATTACCAAATAACCAAGAACGTCGACCGGATTAGACACCATCTGGGTTATCATCGACCGCTTGACCAAATCAGCTCATTTTCTGCCTATCAAAGAAACTGACGAGTTGGACACACTCGCTCAGTTGTACTTCAAAGAAATCATAATCCGACATGGAGTCCCAATCTCTATCATTTCAGATAGGGACAGCCGATTCACTTCAGGATTTTGGCAATCCCTGCAGAAAGCTCTCGGTACTCGATTGGACATGAGCACCGCCTATCATCCCCAGACTGATGGACAAAGTGAAAGGACAATCCAAACCTTGGAAGATATGCTTAGAGCATGTGTACTTGACTTCGGAAAAGGTTGGGACAAACACTTACCATTGGTTGAATTCTCTTACAACAATAGTTACCACGCTAGCTTAAAGGCCGCGCCTTTTGAAGCACTTTACGGGAGAAAGTGTAGATCACCTATCTGCTGGACGGAAGTTGGGGACATGCAACTTACCGGACCAGAACTAATCCGCGACACGACAGAGAAGATATTCAAAATCAAACATCGTCTCCAAGCCGCTCGTGACAGACAGAAGAGTTATGCGGATGTGAGGAGGAAACCCATGGAATTTGAAGTCGGAGACAGAGTCATGCTAAAAGTTTCGCCCTGGAAAGGAATGATATGCTTCGGGAAGCGTGGAAAGCTAAACTCGAGGTACATTGGACCTTTCAAAATCCTTGAGAGGATTGGTTCGGTTTCTTACAGGTTAGAGCTCCTAGAAGAACTCAGTAGGGTACACCCTACATTCCACGTATCCCAACTTAAGAAATGTCTGTCAAACGAAACTCTCGTCATTCCACTGAAAGAGATTAAACTAGACGACAAACTTGTATTCACAGAGGAACCCGTGGAAATAATGGATAGAGAGGTGAAGCAACTTAAGCAAAACCGCATTCCTATTGTAAAGGTTAGATGGAACTCTAAGAGAGGACCAACGTACACATGGGAACGCGAGGACCAAATTCGTGAAAAATACCCACATCTATTCTCGTAAATCACTCTTATTAACCATCTCAGACTTGAATTCCGGGACGGAATTCAGAATGAGGGAGGGGTACTGTAGGATTCTACAAAAATCCATTGTAATAAATCTCAATGATTAGTGATAATCTTGTATTACCGTTTAATAAAGCCCATTTTTACGGGGAAATTTAAACTTTTCTATTATCGTTATTAATATCGCGATACATTTCATATATATGTGTGTGTATAGATATATATATATATATATATATATATATATATATATATATATATATATATATATATATATATATATATATATATATATATATATAGTATACCACGAACTCGAGATAACATTACCATCGTGACAACACATTTTCACAATCAACGACAAATGACAATACTCACGATAAAACTTAACATTTCTATTATAATCATTTACACAAAATATACCTAACTAAAATTCACTACACCTAATCACTCTTAACTAAAAACAAATTCACTAATCCTAATCCTAACCAACCGGACCCCTTTTTGCAACCCATTACACGAGCCCAACAAAGCTAGCCCAACACCATTTCCACACTACTCTTTTCTTTTCTTTTCTTTTTATAAACCCGATCACTAACACTCTCCCAAAACGCTTTAGTATCTCAACCATATCGAACGTAACCCATATATATTTTTGCACCATCGTGATCACCACCCAATGAACTTTCTTGGTGCGAATTCCCAGCTATGGACGTCGTGCATTGATATCATAATTAAACTCATTTGGTTCGTCCCATACTCGACACATACATATACATATAAATGTCAAAACACAACCATATCACACCCCGCTTTTTCCTACGACCTTCTAACGATATTCTTAACATATTATGGTACTTAAAAGAAGGAATGAACTGCAGCAAGAACCTGTAAATCGCTAGTATCATTTTGGGTGCCAATATTAATACAAACCGAATATTAGAGTACTCCAAAAGCAAAATCCAAGGTACCTAACTTCAAATATCCATCCCACAATCTTCAAATGTCAGAAAATCTACTTAGGTGTCCCTCAAGCCACAGTAACACCAATGATAGGGTCAAATAGTCAAGGAAACGTGTGTAAAAATTTGTCTATAAGATAGCCTATCCTATCTCATACTACCCCACCCACATTTCACCATCTTCACCCCACAATTACCCTACCAAATCTAGCAAACTTCTGTCTCTCACTAGGAAGCAAAATCGAATAGAAGTGAATAAGTAGAAAACGTATTCGACGCTTGGTGGAACTACTCTCATTCTTTCTGTTTCGTTCCTTGTGCTTCATCCAACTTCCACAGATTCTTCACCACCTTTCTAAGGTGTAGTAAGTGTCCTTAAACTCTTTTATTTTCATATCTCACTTCGCATGCATCTCACGTATACACTACAACCATGCATATTTTCATTTGCACTCAAACGTATATCTTCTTTCACATACTATTATTACATAAGAAAAGTTCACAAACCCACAATGGATGACAAACCTCCACTGTGGAAGGTTTGGAAGTCCCAACTCACTCCACTTTCACATTAAGACTTGAGTTACTTGTTGCACTCGAACGTATATTTGTTCACAATAAGGTTACATGCATCATATAGTATAACCCACAACAATGTAACACGCCTCCACTGTGGAAGGCTTAACAGCCATCACACACACTCCACACTCACGTTTAAATACCTCATTTCATGCATATTAATTCGTTATCTTGTACCACGATATAGCATGGAAATTTATTAACATTATCACAATATAAATACCACCTCTTAAAAGTCGAATTCGAACTCAAATCTTAATATATATGTCAAGCTGGGTAAAAAGAGATAGAAAATATTATAGATGTTTCTAGTTAAAAACTGGTTCGAACTACTCACTTCATGCTCGATTTATTTCAGGATCTTACACGTAACGAATATATATTCTTGCATGTCTCGAATAACAACCTAGCTATCTTCAACTTTCATTATTGGCAACCTCTTCCATAAGCTCTTAACAACTCTTAAAAAGCCATGGTTCTTAAGCTACTCGACTGGTATATAATGACTTAGAAAATATATAACATTTTTCAGATCTAAACTATGCGACCAGGCCACAAACCATAAATATATTTTTGGATTTTTAAACATAACACTTAAGTATCTTTGCACAGATCAAAAGAATACTTAGCTAACTACATGTTTTGTGCTTTAACATCGATCTCATGAACACTTAAACACGCTCAAATAAAACCATTTCGTTGGTCACCCGCTATATACAACTAGAACTTGATTTTTAGAAAAGTTATAAAAATTCGGTATTGGACTAAACAAAAGCCCATTAAGAGCTGGAGTTAGGAACACCCACTGGGCCCATGTGAAATATTTTTAGACTCACTAATTAAGCCCAAGTCCAGGCCCAAAACAGTTTACATGCCCTCGCCTCTAAAATCCTAAATGGGCCTTAAACCATCTCGTTCCACAGCCCATTAAGCTAAAAATAAGTCGTTTTCTGGAAAGAGTACTTGAAATAAGTTAAAAATCACTTAAATAAGTTTAGGAAAAACCGCCATACTTTTCCCTACCTTTTGTCATTTTTGGACTAAAAATGTAACGCGACTTAACCAAAAGGACTAAAACTGCCAAACTATGAAACATGCGGACTGAAGCTGTGAAAACAGTTTGTACAGGACTTAAATCGACCAATGATTTAACTCCAAGCCTTATATGGACATATGGACAAGTTTTGAACAACTTTTGGACTTTGAACTTAATAAGGACTAACGACGTAACGCAAGCACCGTTAGGGTAAAAAGTGTGGAATCTAACAAAGAACTATTATTTCTTATTTCATTTCTATTTTTTTTTTATCATACCTTCAATTCATATGCATTTTACACATTTTGTTTGCATATTATTTCACTTTCTATATTTAGTAACGCTAGGAACGTTTCGAGTCAACCTTGCATAGCACTATCTTTATTCTTCAAAGAAATAACATTATGGGAGCACTGACACACAATCAGGATAATCATATACGTAGCATTATTCTGAACTATACGCATTTTGAATATAGCACACTCACTTTCAACGATCAGATCTTTGCACATCATTAGTTATTCACCATGCACCATTCATTCACACACACCACTAGAAATTAGTCAGATTCTCAGACATTTATATATTTACCAGGTTCCGTATCGAAGTTGTTATCATAATCACCCCAAATTTTAAGTTCACATTCACCAGTAACGCTTAATGTGAGTCATGGCCTCACTTTTTAAATCATTTATATTTTTAAACTCTGTGAGAGGGATACATGCTATAAACAGATCACAAGTATTTTTTGTATGCTACCTGACTTGATATATGCCTAAGTTACCTTATTGCCACAAGACCCTTTATCATGAGCCATTAATCACTTAATGTGAACGCGAATATAATGAATAGATCTATTAGAGGCTGACGACCTATCCCACTAATACTTGGACGGAATGCTTTCTGCTAGTCATATTAGTCGCGATACATTATATTTGAGAAAAATAGGAATTGGCAAATCACCTATTACACGAGGGCAAAACCTTCATCATTAATTTGATGAACACCTCCGTTTATACGGTACTTTGTTAACGTTTGCGTGTCATGAGACTTAGGGCAATATATGAACTGCGATATCAACTTTTAAACTGATTGTATCTCAAATACAATCCTACTTGTGAATCGAACTGATATTTAAACTTCAAACTCCATGATTTCACTCAACATTATGTTGACTTTTAAGCATGTATCTCAGGAAACTAGTTGAGCGAATCAAGGCATGGAGCAGGCGAAACCTATCTTAAATAAAGGTGTAAAATAAATTTGTAATTCAGTTAAAATGATGTTTCTTTGCAGAAACTGTTTGCACTCTGATGTAACGCTTTGTAACTGAATTCATATTATGGACCTATAATAATTAAAAATGCCTTTACAGGCTGTTTTTCTATGATTTTGTTTTCGATCCTCACAGTAATACCCCAATTTGACTTCCGCTGTTATTTTAAAATTTTGGGGGTGTTACATACACATTGACAGTTCCTGACATTAGCTTGGTAGTAACCTACTCATAAGCAGTTTAACAAATTCATAACTTCATTTCAAGACTTAATGTGATTAATCACATTTCATAATATAATGGTGTCTTATTAATCTTCTAGGTTGGAGTCTTATTAAGCATGTCCAATCCATACTCAATATTTTAACCTTGATAACTTTTGGAAGAAGATAAGATATAGTTATCTTGAATAAAACGCTACAAGAGTTTGATTCTCCTAACTGAACATACCATAAACATGTGGTATTTCATTAGAGTTAATATTGTAAGACAATTTTACAATATGTAAGATAAACATATATATATCTTTTGGCTTATCTATTTACCAACTAAATCATCTTAATGGTATAATAGAATTTTCAAGCCAATTGCATGCTATACAACCCAAGTACTTTTTGACCAAGTTACTTCATGTCCATGTCTCATCAAGACGACATAAACAGCTATAATCCCACTATACGTTATAAGTCATTTATCAATGACTTCATGTATATGTCTTATTAAAGAAGACATAACAAAATAATGTCTTACTTTATATTTTTATAAGTCTTGTAACAATTAAAAGACTTTATGTTTACAATAAGATATAAACATATAAAACTAAAGTAATTATGAACACCACCATTTGGTTTCTATAGTAATTTCAAGTTAATTTCTTACTTCATTTATTTATGTCATTCCAAGAATGCATAACTATTTAAATTGAAGTAGTATACAAGTACTTCATTTATTTATATCATTCCAAGAATACATAAATATTCAAATTGAAGTAATCTTTTCATCATTTTGACACATGTTCTAATAGGTGTCTAATTTAGAAACTGTAAATTTATTCCAGATACGGTCTCACGTAACATGGAGATATACCTTGTTGTTGCAATCTAGCTAAGCTCTCACATAACATAAATTGCAACACCAAGTGTTTCTTGGATTAGATATGTACAAGTCATATTAGAACATTAGTCTCTTACCTTTTAGTCAAGAGAATTCTTTTGATCATATTGCTATGTGTTGTACCTTGCACACAATAAAGATTTCTCTCACTTGTGCATGAAACAAAATCATGTAGCAGATAAAACAACACGACACACGTTTGTTTATGTGATCAATATGATTGTGTCATAGATATTAGCATAATTAGTAGATGTAGAAACACTTCATTGTCTAGTAAGGAAACGTACATGACTATCCTTAAAAACATAAGTTTCTACAATTTTAAAGTAATTATTTTGAGACATTCTAGAGATAATTTGGGTTACTACCAAGATAACAAAGCTTGTAGCTCCCACTGAATTATAGAACATTACAATAATTCCATATTCATTAATACACACAATGCTCCCACTGGATTTGACAACATTATAAGTGTTTCATAACTAGTGAAAACAAATAGTGTACTATTTACTTTCCTATATCTTTAAGACACCCATACGTAACAATTACTGGGGTGTGATTCGGGTTGACCCGGTCGGGTTCGGGTCAACTCGGGTCGGGTCAACTCGGGTCGGGTCAACTCGGGTCAACACCCCTAAAAAATTACCCGAACCCGACCCTGTTTGAACTCGGGTCAACTCGGGTCGGGTCAATTCGGGTCTCGGGTCAACTCGGGTCGGGTCAATTCGGGTCGGGTCAACTCGGGTTTAGGGTCAACCCGAGTTTTTGCCTTATAATTTGTTAGTTTTCTCGGGTCAATCGGGTTCGGGTCGGGTTCGGGTCGGGTCAAGGCTCCTAAAAACATACCCGAACCCGACCTTGTTTAGAACTCGGGTCAATTCGGGTCAACCCGATTGACCCGAATATAAATTCGGGTCAATTCGGGTTGACCCGAATTGACTCGGGTCGGCTCGGGTTCGGGTCGGGTTCGGGTCGGGTCGGCCCGAATGACACCCCTATATCTTTAAGACACCCATACGTAACAGTTACTTAGGTATTAAAAGAGTGTATTCTACTATGTAAATAATGGACTATCCATCAATGCCATTAACTTGAAAAATTGGACATGCAATTTCTTCCTTAATAGGTCTACCATTCCAACAATTGTATGTAGTACCTTTAAATGGTCAAAACAAAACAACTAGATAAAATATACTAGTTTGTCTTTTACCATTTTTGCGGTAATTAGACAATTCTAATTGTCCTATCATATCTTTCTCATTCATGAAAAGGAATAGGATTAAGTCTCGCGCTTCTCTCATGGAAAGGAGACTAAGTTTATTCTTTTAGTAAAGTTGACTCTAGCCAAAAACCCATACGGGTGTAGATCAATTTACCAATAAAAGAATAACTTACGTTTACGGTTTAACGTTGCATTAATACATTTAAAAGAATTAACAAAATTCAATTTCAGTATTTTCGATAATTAGATCTTTAAGAAAATAAAATACCCGTTGGTAAATATTCATATAAATCATAGTATTTCCTTAAAGCTAGAATCCTAATTGACATAGTTCCATTACATCAGTTGATCTGCTAGTAATGAAAGTATTCAACAAGGTAATATGTCGAACAATAATTGGCAAACAACCAATTCCTAGATCTTTATGGGATTTACATTGCCAAACATTATTGCAATGTAAGCATGTTTTATCCCCATCTAATGCCTTGAGTTATAGCACTCACTAAACAACTCAATTAAGTCGTCTAATTTAAAGAACTGCAAATTAACATAGTTTCATTACATCAGTTGATCTGCTAGTAATGAAAGTATGAAAATTTACCATTCCATTGTAATCTAGTCCAAGCTCTCACATGACGTAAATCACAATTTCAAGTGTTCTTTTAATTAGATGGCATTAACTTAATTTTACGGGTACTAGTTTTTGATGTGATTAATCAAAAATTATGTTTGAAGAAGCATGCATACAACTTCATAACATAGGTTTTAATAAAACAATTTTATTTACCAATTCACTAAGATCAAATTATCAAGGTTTTGATTGAGTTATTGGGTTCACCAATCAAAGAATTTACCTTTAATTATCATTCATTATATCGTACTTTTCCATAAGTTCAAAGACTTAGTGTTTCGGATAATTACCACAAAGTGGCACATGGAATTAAAGCTAATTTACCCTTAAGATAATTTTGTACATCAAAAAATAGTCGTACTTGGTAGCTCCAATTTGACGCACAAAGGAGCGGAGAAACTAAGGTTAGCTAAAAGCCAATTAAAAACCCGTTTCTTTAAGGTCACAATTTAATGCGTACCCTCCTTATACCCCTCTTATAGTTTGTCACAATTGGGTGAGCCGTTCTTACTATTGGTACAAAACTCATCACTCAATTAAACTATTGAAAATTTAACTCTTCTAAAACAATTCATTGTTTCACCATTATTTAGTCCACATTACTTTTCTATTAAAAAATTACCCTTTTTGTTTATAAACATGTCTAACAAAAAATAAACAAAACAAGTAATAAAAATAAAATAAATAACACAACTAAATAAGCACACATAACATGACAATTAATATGTGTAAAACATGTAGCCACATGCAAACTTTATTCGATAAAACCTATTAATAATCAATTCTAGTTTATAGCGCCTATATTTAACTAAGGCCTTCACTTACAAAAGGAAGTGAACCACATGCGATGACGAATCAATTGCGTAAGCCATAATTAAATATATACCACATAGCACGTAATTGATTCATTAACTATATTGAGGTCTTCCCCAATTCAGGAATTATCAATAAATAAACATGCAAAAAACTTAACAATTAATTCATATAGCCAATTTAAACAATTTAAATTATATCGACAATAAATCCATGCCAAACATGCACGTTTTCATGGATTTTACATAACAATTATTAGCACGTTGTCACAAGATCGCATACATAACACATAAACATAACATGTTAATCCTAGGGTTTCTAATCAAATTAAATATCAAAACCAAAACCCCAAAAATCAATTAAAGGCAATCGACCCTTAAAAAAATTAGGGTTCGACATGCATAAACCCTAAATCGACCAAACATGTATAACCAAATCAAAAATTTGTTTTTTATGTGTTTTGGTAATTAATTACACATTATAACGGCTCGTGATACCACTGTTGTAATTTTAATATCATGTCTAACATAAATTAAATACAATAAACATCAAAGAACACATGCGAAAGCGTATAGATCAAATAACATGTAAATTAATTAACCAATCATAAAAGTATGCGTACCTTTTGATTCTAGTAAAACAAGAATCAACTCCAAGCAAACAATCAAGATGAACCCTAATTAGGGTTTATAAGGATTATAAGAATTACCCCTTACCGTTTTGTAATTCAATCCAAGATTCAAACAATAGTGTGTTTGAATTACGTTCTTGTACACACGTACTAATACCAAGATAACGTTTATGCAAGTAAAGAACACAAAACAATTTATTTTTGACAATCAAAAATTCGATCAAACCCTTGAGGGTTTATGTTTGATCGATCACCAATAAACAAGAAAGGAGAAAAAGGGTTTTGGTATTATGTGTGCACAAAAGGTACCAAAATAATGACCCTTGATCTCTTTATATAGTTTTGGAAAACTTGAAAGACAAGTTGGTGTAGGATTGGGTTACCCAATCCCCCACCGATCGGCCCACACCCACAAAAAGGATTTGGAACCTTCTTGACCTTAATTTTCATCTATAGTCCTTCATTTTATTAGTTAACGGTCGTTAGTCAATTTTGCGTTAATTACTAACGATCGTTAAACGTTTTGTGTATATAATAATTAAATATAACATTTTATAAATAATTATTAATCGTTAACTCTTCATACGTAAAGTGTGCAATCCCGTGATCTCAAGTTCGATCATAACATATGTCTGTTAATTTATATCCATAAACTAACAGTTTCACCAACCCATCGTCGTTGACATTTCCATTGTCATGGTCGAACACCTCAATTCCCTGTTGAAACGACAAGAAGTTAGAGGACTCGGAGTCACAGCGGTATGGAGGGCGGTTTGGTCGAAACCGGCGGTAACACCGACGGCGGCTTTGGGAGGTATGGATGGCAAAAATGTTTCACCAGCGGCTTGGAAAACCGCAGACCATAAATTCATTTCAACAAAAAAAGTGAACGTTGCATCTATCTTTTTTTTCCCTTTGGTTCTCTTTTTTTTTCCCTTTTTTTTTCATTCGGTTCTCTTCTTTTTTTTCATTCGAACTTATTTTTTTTTTGTAGGCTCGTCTACGGGAGAGCGGATGTAATGATATGGATGTTATGAAAAACGCTATGACTGATTATAGCACGAAAACGCGAAGACCGTTTACTCACCAAGCGGCATGGTTGGTGGTCAAAGACGAAGCTAAATGGGTAGAACAAAAATGTTTTATCGGGACATCTTCAACACACTCCGACAAGCGAAGAAAGTCATCCGAGGGGGGAACTATGAGACGGATAGCAACGATCCAAATAATGTCATCCCGGATTTGAATGAGGACTCAACCCCCACGCGTTCAAGAAAAGGGGAAAAAAAGTTGATGAAATGTCGTTAAGGGCGGATAGTTTTGTTGAGACCGTCAACTCTTATGCGGAAGCGAAGAAAAAAATGATGGCGGATCTCATGGAGAAGACACAAGAACTTTTGGACATCCAAATTGAACAAGCTAAAGACAAGAAGGAGAGGCAAGACTTCAAGTACTACATAGAGTCGCATGACCACATCGAAGATCTGATTATGTTGGAGTGGGTAAAGAACAAAAAACGGCAACTCGCAGCAAAATATGGTTGGCCATGTAATTTCTAGATGTTTACTAGTTCTAGTTTTAATTTCGATTATCAGGTAATTCGTTTTTTTTTTTTATGTCGTATTTTTATTTTTATCATGTAATTGACTTTTTTTTTTTTTATTAATGAAATGGTATGTTGTTATTAAAAATTGTTTAGTTTAAATATTAAAAAGAAAAAAGGAAAAAAAATTGGGAGGTATGAGAATTTATGCGCCGCCAGTGAATTAGGTTGGGAGGTATGAGAATTTATGGGAATGAGTTGGCTGAAGTTTATTGGTTGAATTTGGGAGGTATGAATGATTCAAAATTATGACTCCTAGTGCCGTTACTAACTTAACAAATTTAACGAGCATGCCTTTAATTATTGGAAAATATTGATCTTTTTAATGATTTTTTTTAAAGAAATTTTAATGATTCAATCATTCAAAAATGTTACGGAGTAGCATCTAAATATAAAGGTGATTTTGACCGGACCCTCCCTTAGAGAGGGTGTGTTGACTTTGATCAACTGCCGCCTCTTGTACTGTCTGCTTTAATACTTGTATATTTTGACTAAAGTAAGTGGACCCCCATGGTAGGGAGGGTCCGGTCTGTAGTACTCTAAATATAAATATGAAGGACTTTGTTATAGGAAACCCTCCTATTAGGTGGGGGGCGCCTACATTTGGTGAAATGTACAACTCAACAAAGCAGACAATATATGCAGCGACAGCAGGGCAAAAAGTCAATATCCCCTGACGGGGTTAGGATAAGATTGGCCAAATATAAAGGCCCATCTTATCCAAACCCCCCTTAGGGGGGTGTTGACTTTCTACCCTGCTGCCGTCGCTTGTACTATCTACTTTGTCGGATTGTACATTTCTTCAAAAGTAGCCGGACCCTACATATAGGAGGTGTGGATAATAGAGGCCAATATAAATTGTGTGCGCTTTTAATGCAATGACAAACTGCCACCATGTGAAAATTCACATGCCATTATAACTTTGTCATCATATGTTTATTAAGAACAATATTTTATATTGAACATTGAATAAGGGCAGTTTATAAGGACCCTTCTTATAAGAGGTATTCAATGATTGCAAGCTTTGGATGATTGTATCATGTACTTCGCGATTTATATATATAGCCTTTAGCGAGAGTATGTATAAGATGGCCCATTGAATAAAGCAAGAGTAACGTGAATTAGTGACAGGTTGAATTGGACTAAAGAAAATGTGAATGGGTGGCTAGAGGCAGAACTACGTGTCACGATAACTTCATTTGCTGGTAGTGGGTAAGACCTTTGGAAATAATGTTGGGGAACGGCAATTAATAAATGCAACTTGTTTTATGATATAGTGAGACTGCGCCAATCAGGGAAACATGTCATGTCGCTTTGGAACTCTTATCTGTCATCACTAAAATGCCTTATTACAAATTTTATTGGGATGTGTTATCCTATCACCTTTTTCTACGTGAGACTTACACTATATTAGTCAAATATACAACTTATGAAGTAGACAATACAATTGTCCGCTGCATCTAATCATTGCATACACCCCCTATAGGGGGTGTTAGGATAACACATGCCAATTTTATTATGGGCTCTGCTATACAAAACCCCTTATGATATCAAATCAGGGGGTGTTTTGTCTTTTATTTTCTTTGTCCCCCCTTTTGTTTATAGTATATCACAGTTTTTGTCAGTTTCTGTTCTGTATTTCTGACAGTTTTAAGCATTTGCCTTATTAAACTTTATATTTTTTGTTTCGCACTTTCAGATTTATAGTTTTTTTATATAAACAAAATTATAAAAATAAAAAAAATAAAAATGCTAAAATGCCTTATTACAAATTTTATTGGGATGTGTTATCCTATCACCCTTTTTTATGTGGGACTTACACTATATTAGTCAAATGTACAACTCACGAAGCAGACAATACAACCATCAGCTGCATCCAATCATTGCATACACCCCCTATATGGTGTGTTAGGATAACACATGCCAATTTTATTATGGGCTCTGCTATACAAAAACCCCATATGATATGAAATCAGGGGGTGTTTTGTCTTTTATTTTCTTTGTCCCCCTTTTGTTTACAGTATATCACAGTTTTTTTCAGTTTCTGTTTCGTATTTCTGACAGTTTTAAGCGTTTGCCTTATTAAACTTTATATTTTTTGTTTCGCACTTTCAGATTTATAGTTTTTTTATATAAACAAAATTATAAAAATAAAAAAAATAAAAAATAAATAAAAAAATGCAAAAATTAGAGGGTGTGCGGTTGGTATTTTTTGAGTGTGTGTGGATAACCTATCCCATTGGGATATACTATTAGAACCCTCCTTATAGTCAACCGTACAAACTACGAAGTATAAAATACAACACCGCGATGCACACAGTACAACTCTCCGATGCATAAGAAGGGTCCTCTTTGTATTTTAAAGGGGTCCGAATATCACGCCCCAAATTATGTACTCTCTCCGTGCCACTATAAGTGTCCACAATGGAATATTCAAAGTCTTTGTTTTTCAACTTTGACCGTAAATATTTTTGTTTGTGTTATATAATACTTGATGAAAGTTATATGAATTGATTTAGTTTTAGATGTGTTTTCATTGGGTATACTTTTCATCAAGTATTATATAACACAAACAAAAATATTTACGGTCAAAGTTAAAAAACAAAAACTTTGAATATTCTATTATGGACACTTATGGTGGGATGGAAGGAGTATATGTTTATGTGGGACCTTTTTAATATAACCTAGTGCGATTCATATTCAATGTGGTGAAGACATAAGGATGTGATGAACTGTTGTGCAAGAAGCACTATTTCTTTAAATTCGAAAGTGGACAATAAGTATGCTAAACGGAATGGGGCTTTCCAAGGGGCGATCCACCCTTGGTTCGCCTGTGTATCGCCCCAAACACCGCCCCTCTCAGGCGATTTGGATGCTAGGCGATATATTTGGATCGCTTGGTAAATTACTGTTATCCAATTATTCTTTGCCACGTGTACAAGGTTTATATTACTCCACTCATTGTCTGCCACGTGTCGTGAGTTGCCCTGCTACACCACCCCCACTATTTTTTGAGGCTACCCAACTTGCTGACTCAGCACCACGTGGCATGAGTCGCCCCTCTCCTGAGTAGCCTCACTCCCTTTAGCCTAAGTATGCATCATATCCCAATCCACCTCAAATCTAAGCAAATTGTACGTGCGGTTTACTCTATGGAGTAGCAGCCTTATAAGCTATAATAAAGTTATAGGGCTTTCAGACATACAGTAGGCGTATACTCTATCAAATGTACCATTATGATACGTGTAATAAAAATATTATTCGTTTGATACGTCAACTTTCTGTTTGTATCAATATGATACGTGGGTAACCCATATGCCAACTGCAGCCAAACTTTTTTACATTTTGGCATGTGGCCTTTGCTGCACAAATAATACGTGTTGCCAAAACACATATCCTTTCCTCGATCTATTTCTTTTTTCTTTTTTTTTTTTTTTTTTTTTAAACGGCGACTTTCATACTTTTTTTGGATAGAGTCGCACCTGCTACAAAGGCAGGCTCTATCCATCACTGGCCAGACTATGTTGTCTTAACCGGGCCCACGCTGGGACAGTGGGGACTTTAACGGCGTCTCCCGGAAACCGTACTGCCTCCACACAAGTTTCTTTGCTGGAGTAACAGCCGGATGAAAACCGGGGTTCGGCTCAGATTCGAACCTGCGCCACTGCTAACAGAAGTTCAAATCTATTTCTTGATTTTCATTGTTGCAAAGTGTTGGGTTATTTTAGAGCTCAATTATATTCAATTAAAATTTGAACATAAAATATCATAAGTGTAAATGAAGTCTCTGGATGATAGAACATTCAACGAGTTATCTTTAGAGTGACTAAAGAAAGTATCGCCACAACCTGAGTCGGAACTTCGCAAGTGAAGCCCCTGAATTTGAAAGAGGATGATGGAGTGAGTGAGTGATGACAATAACTTACTAACTCTCCTTGATCTCCTCAACATATCTAAGACATTCTGAACTTAGATAGTTAAGATAAATATCAAAGTCTCTTAAAGAAATAGGCG
The DNA here is from genome assembly GCA_021014915.2 of Artemisia tridentata subsp. tridentata. NCBI lineage: Eukaryota > Viridiplantae > Streptophyta > Magnoliopsida > Asterales > Asteraceae > Artemisia > Artemisia tridentata. The sequence continues at coordinate 72,737,089 of CP139505.1, forward strand.
AGAACTTTCTTGAAAAGATAAGTGAAAGATATTTATCAAGGAAAGTTAAACAAGTAGGAGTTGGTAGAAAAGGGAAAACAATTTTCAACACTATTCTCTAAAATGGCTTTGGACACATTCCAAGAATAAAAGCATTTAATGTAGTAAGGTACTAGTGTACTGTAGTTAGATGTAGGGTTGTCCAAAAAACTCGACGCTCGAAACTCGTTTATAACTCGCTTGAAAAATACTCGAAAATTCGCTCGCTCGATTATCGCTCGGTTGTTATCGAGCCGATCGGCTCGGTTCGGTTTATAAACGAGCCGAGCAACGAGCATAGGTCCGCTCGCTCGTCGCTCGCTCGAATTATTTTTAAGCTTATTATTTTTTAATATATATATATATATATATATATATATATATATATATATATATATATATATATATATATATATATATATATATATATACTATATAGTAATAGTTATTATACTAATATATGCATATTTTTATATAATGGCCCACACTTCTAACTGATTTGCATTACTGGATTTAACGGGTAAATAGTCTTACTTTAATTCGAGCGTTTCATTTTTGAAAAGCAAATCGTAGATATGGATATTATCATTATCTGTTTTCTTGTGCTTTAATAATGATAATTGTTTCTTATCATTATTTGTTTTCTCATAGCATTTTTAATGAGTAACAACTAACTGATTAGGGAAGGTGTATGTAAAAAATAGTTTTACCTATGTTCGTTAGAAGTTGTATGTAAACCTAGCCTTGATGTGCTTTGTTTATTATTTTGCAGCCTTACTTTTGGAGCTTCTGACTTGCTACATTCAAGTGTTTGGAGCTGAAATAATTGATGAACTTTCGTTATAATGAAATATGCAATGAATTGAAGATGATTTTTTGTTAATGTATCTACTTGCATAACTTTTGATATAACGTATTAGGATTTCAAAACTTTGTATTGATATGACTTTGTGGTATTTTGTTTTTCTATTTCTGAAAACTGTTATTTGTATATGATTCGAGCGAAAACGAGCTGAACCGAACGCTCGTTTAGAAACTGATCCGAGTTCGAGCAAGCATTTCCCGCTCGGTTATCTAAATTCGATCCGAGCCGAGCCGCTCGGTTTTAAACCGAGCCGAGTTCGAGCAGACCCTCGCTCGGTTCGGTTCGGCTCGTGAACAGCCCTAGTTAGATGCTTGACACGTCGCTATTACCCCACTGTAGTTAGATGTTTGACACATCGCTATTACCTCACGGGTATCTTTTTTTTTTTTTGAAACTTCAACTTCATTCAAAAACAAACCGACGTAGACCTCAAAGCAAGGACTAGCGACTCAATACATCATATACAAAGGAGAGTTTAACCAATTATCCCACGACAAATCCTTAAACTTGGACCTATGTTTACTCCAAAAGAACGACATCCTTTTAATATTAGCAATTATAATTCTACCCGTGGTCTTCTTCTCTTGAAACACGCTCTCGTTCCTTGCACGCCAAATAAACCAACAAGTTATAACAATAATACCATGGACAATAATCTTTCCCCATTTCCCTCCTTCCGCTTCTTTATAAAGCTGCAAAAGGTCTTTGACTTCAAAAGCTATTATAGGACTGAGCCGGCACCAATTCCTGATTGCGGACCACACCTCCTGAGCGATGGAACAAGCTGTAAACAAGTGAACAAATGAATCATCTCCCCAATCACACATATTACACTGCAGCGAACCAACATGAATATTCCTTTTAATCAGCTCAGTTTTCACCGCAAGACGACCCATTTCAGCCCTCCAAACCATTATGTTACACTTGCTCGGCACCCAATTAACCCATTTTAAAACAAAACCAACTTGCTGCAGCTCTGTATTCTTCTGTAACAGCCGCTTGACAGATTGAATGCTGAATTCTTTGTTGCCGCCTTCATTCCATCTCCATCTATCCGTGTCCATAACAGAGGATAAAAGCTCAACTTTCTGTTCCATTTCTCTGAACTCACTGTCGCACAGTAGTGTCATTGGGGACACAAAATGATTTCGGTTTAAAGTCCATACCTGTCCCACTCGGTAAAGCCGAGCAGGAACACTGCAGAATTTCTTTTTCTCCATCTCATACAGGTTTGGGAACACAACATGCAACGGTTCGTCGCATAGCCATGTATCCAGCCAGAATCGAGCTGAATCTTCATTTCCAACATCAGCTTTTAGATTAAAAACTATCGAACGACCTCCCCTCTTTAAACCATCTATTGTCTTGACAATGGTTTTCCAAGCGCCGCCAACATTGCTATTACAAGGAAGAGAGAAATACCGAAATTGCGCTTTATGGCAGCAAGAGACAATCTTCTTCTATAATGTATCCGCTTCACTTCTAAAACGATAGGCCTACTTAAACAACAATGCATCATTCACGTCCGTTAACCGTGGTACTCCTAATCCACCCATATTTTTACTAAGTGTGACCCGACTCCACGACACCCAATTAATCTTTTTCGTATCCGCATTCCCTGACCAGAGAAATCGCCTCATAAGGCGTTCCAGCTTCAATACGATGGTTGTAGGTGCTTTATAAAGGGATAAATAGTAAATGGGAAGGCTAGTTAAAACGAACTTGATAAGAGTGATACGGCCTCCTATAGATAGAGTCTTTGCTTTCCACCCCGATAGTCTTTTCTCAAAAACATCTACCACTTTCGTCCAATTGTTACACCGATGCGTATTTGCCCCAACTACAATGCCCAAGTAATCAAAAGGAACCACCCCCCGTTTACACCCCAAATTCGAAGTAATGTGAAGGATATCATCTTCATCTTGTCCAAGACCAAAAAAATTAGACTTGTTTAAGTTAATCTTTAGGCCCGACCACACATAAAAGCACCTTAGAATTCTAGCTAGATTTTCCACATTACTCTTCTCGCTATCACCCAAAATCATAGCATCATCTGCATAAAACAAGTGTGTCAACTTCACCGCTTCATCTCTAAAAGAGATACCTCTAAAATCCCCCAAAGAACAAGCTTTGTCAATCATACAAGACAATGCCTCCATCACTATAAGAAAAAGAAAAGGGGATAAAGGGTCGCCTTGGCGAGGACCCTTATGAGAATTAAACTCAAAGGTTGGTGATCCGTTAACTAAGACCACCGCTCTAGCCAAAGTTAAAACTCCTTTAATCCATACCCTCCACTTATCATTGAAACCCATTTGCTCCATAATAGACAATAAAAAAACGCCAATTGACATTATCGTTGGCCTTTTCAAAGTCTATTTTAAGGAGAAAAGCTTTAACCTTCTTCTTTTCAACCAGGTAAGAACCTCGTTCACCATCAAGGGCCCATCCAAAATGAATCTATCTTTAAGGAAAGCAGATTGTGTTTAGGATATGACAAAGGACAACACTTTTTTTATTCTTTCCTCCAAAACTTTAGAAATGACTTTACTAATCATTCCTATAAGTGTGATAGGGCGATAATCCTTAAGAAGAGTAGGATTATCAACCTTAGGAATGAGACTAATGAAAGCCGAGCTACATCCCTTACTAATTTCCTAGGTGTCATAGAAATGATTAAAGATCTCTATGAAGTCATCCTCCAACAAGTGCCAATATCTTTTGACAAAGTGGAAATTAAACCCGTCAGGCCCTGGTGCTTTGTCCGACCCACATTCAAAAATCGCCATCTTAATCTCTTCTTTAGAAAAACGCCAAGTCAAAGCCTCCGCCTTTTCTGTGGGAATTTTTTTTTACATTCTCACATAAAAGAAAAGGTCTTTGTTTATATCTTTCAGCAAAGTGATCACGAAAATGTCTAAAGATTTCTTTTTTCACCAGAGTCGGTTTAGAAATCCATTCCCCTCCAATAAGTAACCCGGGTATATCATTTTTGGCCTTCCTACCATTGATGACACCATGGTAAAAGGCCGTATTATCGTCTCCAAACATAGCCCAGTTAGCCCTTGATTTTTGTTTTAGGTCTTGTATCTTTTTTTGTTCAATCTCCTCAATCTGTTTTTGACCTTCTTCCCAAGACCACCAATCTGCTTCTTCCAAATTTCGAACCTCCATATCAGATTCAATTTGCGCTATATCTTCTTTAAGTGTTCTTAGCACATCTTCTTCACCATCTTGCCATTCTTTCTTCCACTCCCTAAGCGTCGACCAGAGCATTTTAAGCTTAGTGTTGAAGATCACATCTGGAGCCCCCAATATGTCTTTCTGTTGCAACACCTGTTTTACAATCAAATCACATCCCTCCCGATCCTCCCAAGAATTAAACCATCGAAATGGTTTAGGCCCAAAGTTAGTACAAATGCAAGTAAGTAATAACGGGGTATGATCTGAATGACCTCTCGGAAGAGCCCTTAAGGTTGCTATTGGCCACTTGTTGAAAAAACTCGAACACACCAACAGTCTATCAATCTTACTTAGTTTACATTTATTGCCCTTCTTTGTCATGAACGTGAATTTTTTACCCCTCATAACATATTCCAGCAACCCGGTTCCTTCAATAAAATCATTAAAGTCCGATGCTTCAGCCACATTAAACACCGAATTCTGTTTTTCCTCCTGGAATCTAACAGAATTGAAGTCTCCCATTAAGACCCACATCCCTTCCCTACTTTCCATCTCCCTATTTATCGCCTCCCATAAGCTTCGTTTTTTATTAGATTTCTGAGGCGCATAAATGTTGACAATATGGACCCGAGTGTTCCCCTCTTTTATTGTTCCAGAAGTTAACAGGTAATTTCTGTTTTTAACCACATCAGACAATGAAAAAACTTTTGGGTTCCATATGGAAACTAATCCCCCAGACCGCCCAACTGGCACGACGTAATCAAACTGCAAAGAGTCTCTTCCCTAGTATAAATTCCAATCAAAATTACCCAGGTCCCCAGCTTGAGTTTCTTGAAACATCAAAAAACTCACCCCATTACATTCCTTCAAGTTTCGAATCCAACCCGCCTTTTTTTCTACCCTTATACCCCGAATGTTTACCGATAAATAATTCATAAGTTAACCAATTGTGTACCTTCATTCTCAATAGCTTCTTTGATAAGCACATCGAATTCTTGTAAGTCTGCCCCCAATTTTCTTCCAAGAGTAACAGTCTTGCAAATCTCCAGATTGAGGTTTGGAAGGAGTGTTGTCGGTATGTTAATGACAGGACTGTCTGGTGGTGTATCAATCAATACATCCTTCGGTCGTGAATTTAGGTCAATTGGTTCATCTCTACAGTTATTCACTGGTGTAACCTCTATGACTTCCACAGAATCCTCGTTGGGAGCTTCTGTACGTTCCACATCTTCAGAGCGAAAACACTTGGTGGGCCCAATAAGCTTTTCCAAATCAAAAGGGTCTTGGGAGTCCATAATATTGTTGGGCTTTGTTTTCTTCAATTCTGGCCCAGAAGGTAAAAAAATTCAAGGCTTAGTCCTTAGGAGAAGTAAATGCTCTCATAAATGTGTATCACATTAATTGCAAGAGGTGCATCTACTCCTTTACAACATTCTCTTTATATAGGTGATGCGCGTGTGCGTATGCTCTATTTTATACCCACGGTATGTCTTTGTGGTTTTAGCAGTATTCAAGTTTTAAATTTATATTTAGCCGACTTATCAATAACACACACACTTTAACGAGCAGTGTACCCGGTCAGTATGAATATAATGGTAAGTAGAGTGTCGATCACTAAGAGTGGAACGTATTATCTAGTTATTCTAATCAGTATTTTAATATCTTAAGTTAGCTATACAACCTAATCTAACGCAAGGGGGTTCAGCCTGAGAGACTGGCACGTTTTGGTTGCAATAAAATAATAAACTAAACTAATAGGCACGAATCAGCGAGTAGCACACACGTACACAGATAAATACTTGAGACAATAAGAAGACCTGTCCTGATAGTTAAGTAGCTTGTCACTTGTTTTATTGCTAGTTTTATATGAAGTGTATAGTTCGATGCAACGCACCGAGATTAAGTCCTTTCTCGTTGGTTCTAATCTTATCGGCGAGTAAACCCTTAATGATTACTTATGACTATCCCATTTATCTTTCTTCCTACTTTTCTACAGACGATAGAATGCATAGGCGATCTAATAAATAGGCGAGGAAGGGGCATGGCGACCCAAGCAATGCTCAGCTAGACACAGAGGTTATCAATGCACTAATAAAAGTCACCAAAGACATCAACATATAAACTTTAATTAATGGGAAAGCAATTTTAAGGGGAGTCGAAGTGCATGGTTAAATCCATGATCACAAGCCCATCAATCCTGACCAATTAAAGTGTACTAATACAATAAAACAAAACTACTTAATGAATTAAATACATGCAAGACCTTCTTAGAGCTCTTGTAACTTTGTTCAAGGTGTGTCTTGTGCTGCTACTTCGTCTGAATTCGGCCTAGGGTTTCTGTGGTCTTCGGTCTTCTTCCGGTATTTAGCTAAATGTCGAACTACGAAATTCGTCTGACTTTGGGGTATTTATAGTTTATGTCTGAGGGTTAGATGCGGCGCATCTAATAAGTAGATGCGGCGCATTGACTTAACTTCGCGTGGGGTCCAAGATTAATATATTCAGGAATATTCGTACACCGCCAGAAGATGCGGCGTAACTCCATTCTTAGATGCGGCGCATGTCCTTTGCTGTCTTGGATAATGATGAAGCGAAAAGTGTACCGCTTTTAAGGGGTCATTTAAGCCCTAAATCGTATTTATTTGATCAAATATTGCCCTAAATCGTTCCTTTTGTCATTTTAGGTACTTTTGAGGAGAAATCTGGAAAAGGAGGCATTTTGGACGTTTTTGGAGCATAAAAGTGAAGAAAACGGCAAAGTCTCAAAAATCGGCTGAAAGTTACCTTTGACGGCGTCACAATTTACACTGGACGGCGTCATGCCTTGGCACGAAAAGTTGGACGTGAAATTTACTCATGATGAGCCAGTGAAAATAGCATGTGAATTCTGACGGCGTCACGCTTTAACTTGATCAAGGGCGTCACGGCTTAAATCATAAGGGGACGGCGTCACGTTCAAGGTTAGACGGCGTCAAGCCTTGATAAGCCAGAATGGATTTTTGAAGAGCTAAAGAGGGACGGCGTCAAGAAGGTCATCCGGGAACCCTAGAAGCGGCGAGGTGACGGCGTCACACCACTCCATAAGGTGACGCCGTCAGATCCAAAAATCTATATATAGTTTTCTAATTTTTTGTCATTAGGGAGAGCTTAGTGTGTGGAATTTTGGAAAAAAACCCTAAGACGATTTTAGCTTCTTTTTCAAGGCTTTTTGCCTTGAGATCTTCCATGTTACATTGAAGATAAGTTATCAATTAATCATTCAATATGTCTATGTGTTGTTTGATTTTATCTTATTCTTGTCTTTTGATTAACATGTTAGGCTAAATTTATCTTGTGTTTGCTTAGATCTAATGAAACCTAGCTATTGATTATTGGTTATTAGTGTGTTGTTAGTTGTATTGGATGATTGTTTATCTATGTTAGGCTTAAGAAAACTGGCTAACTTCCTATTCGGTAACTTGCTTGAACGTCTTAAGAAACATGAACCAAATGCGTACTAAAGGTTTTTATGGTTGTATTTAATGCACAAGCGAATTCTAGTGATCCCATGTTAGGAGCTTCCTAGCCGGCTCGACATAGGAGTGAAGTAGGAGCTTGTAGAGTTGGGGAAGTAAGTACGCCACCCCACGAATGGTATTAAGGAATACACCCGTCATCCACGCGACTAATACACACTAATTAACCGGTAAAAGATAGTTAGGGAGTAAGGAAATCTAAGTAAACACATTTCTCTACACATAAGTTTCTCACCACATTTTATTTTCAGCTATTTATTTTATTGCATTCGTAGTAATTTGGGTTAGTTGACTAGCAACTAATTCCGCCCACTCTTTCAAACCCGAGATTTTACTTGCTTTCATAAAAATATAAAAAAAACATAAAAAGAATCTTCCTCAACCCTTAGACCTAATTAGAGTAGTCTTTCACACCTAACGAACACTATTCCCTGTGGAGAACGATCAATCCCCCGTACTTACCACTACACTATACTACATCGGTCAGGTACACTGCCTGGTGGGGTTGTAAGCCTCTTGAGATCCCTCGAGAGGTAAAACCTGTTGTAAGGTTACAAAACCACGCATCAAGTTTTTGGCGCCGCTGCCGGGGAATAGTTATTGTTTAGGTTGAATTTTTATTTCTATTAGGTCTATTCACTAGATTCCTTTCTAGTGAGATTTTTATTTTATTTTTCTAGATTTTCTTTAGTCTATCTATTTTCTTCGTGTCTTTGTTCGTAACCATACCATCCGACATCATGGAAGATGGTAATATCCTTAACCCCCACAACCCACCACCACAACAACCACAACCACCTCCTAGAGCCCGTACTTTAGGAGAGTATTCCCGTCCTAGCCACCATGGCTATCGAAACACCATTGAGCTCACTCAAGGAGCCAATATCACACCCTTGCGATCCGACACCATCCGGTTGGTGCAAAGCGGATGCGCATTCCATGGACTTCGTTCTGAAGATCCTAATCAACACCTCAAGGACTTTCTTAAAATCGTTGATTCTATAGACCTTGATGTTGCCACTCGAGAGACGACCCGATTGCGTCTCTTCCAATTCTCTTTGCGGGACCAAGCTAGTCAGTGGCTAGAACGTCAACCCGCAGGATCCATTACCTCTTGGGATGATCTCACCACTCGTTTCCTTGCTCAGTTTTTCCCACCGGGAAGAACTACCAAGCTAAGGAATGATATCTTGATGTTCCAACAACGTCAAGGCGAAACTCTCTACGAGGCATGGACTCGATTCAAGGACTTACTCCAAAAAGTCCCTCACCATGGCATAGAACTTTGGCTCCAAGTCCAAATCTTCTATGACCATATCAATCTCTCCACGAGGCAAACCATTGACCAATCGGCCGGTGGTAAGCTACGTGATCTAAGTGCGGAACAATCATGGGCTCTCCTAGAGGATCTTGCTCTTTATGACAACGAAAGTTGGAGTGATCCCCGTGATTTGAATAAAATGGTCAAGGCAATATCTTTGCCTTCGAACAATTCAAGCACTTCTGACCGTAGGATCATAGAACTTGAAGACCAAGTCAAGTTTCTCATGAAATCCTACGAGGCTCCTAAACCTTCAAGCCATGTGAACAAAATCACTTCTTCATGTGAATTATGTAGTGGTCCCCACGACACTCGTGATTGCATGGAACTCCCCGAACAAGCTTTTGTGGACTACGCATCCTCGCGTACCGACGGAGCGGGAGACAAGTGGTACACTTTCAAACCCGAGCCAAACCATTATGGTGATTCATACAACCCCTCATGGAAAAATCACCCGAACCTTAGGTGGAAACAAAACCAAAACTCACAACAAACCAATTCTTCCAACCCACCTAATCATTTCCAATCAAGCGGTTCCAACTCGAACCGTACTTTCAACAACAATCCTTCCGGCAATGGTAGTACCGATAACTTTGAAGGATTGATTTCTCAATTTATGGCATCTCAAGAAGCTCGTTTAGCCAAGTTTGAAGCCGATTTCAAACAAAAACAAAGCGAGATGACCGATAAGATTGACACCTTGTTGAAAGCCCTCAATGACCGAGAAATGGGAGCACTCCCTAGCAACACGGTCAAGAACCCGAAACTAAACGTCAACGCTATTTCATCGGTTTCGTCCCCTAGTTCTTGTCCACAATATTATTCGGTCAATTCCATGAGCACGTGTTTCAAACAAACCCAAGTCGTTCCAAATGACCAAGAAGTTATGACATCCAAATTGGTCAACAACATAGTTGAAACACCTCCCACTCAAAACCTTGACGAAGAATTCAAGGAGTTCCACCTTGAAAGTCCGGTTGTTGATGAGTTGGATGAGAAGAAGCTCAAGTTAGGCGAAAAAGGGACCGCCTTTGTTCAAAACAAGCTACCTAAGAAGTTAGATGATCCGGGCTTATTTGTTCTACCTTGCAAGATAGGTAATTCGGAGGCTTATGACACATTAGCCGATCTTGGATCAAGCCTTAACCTACTTCCGTTACCTCTCTACACCTCTCTAAAACTTGGAAAACTTGAAGAAACCGAGGTGGTAATAGGCTTAGCGGATGGAAGTGTTGCTTACCCGGTTGGAGTAGTTAAGGACGTGTTAGTGCACATTGGAAAACTAACCATTTTAGCCGATTTCCACGTCCTTGATATGGTTAGCGACCCTACATGCCCCTTGTTGATAGGTAGAGGATTTTTGGCGACCGCTAGTGCTATGATTGATTGTAAGGAATCCAAGATAGCGGTAGGAGAAGGAGATACTTGGTCAGTCTATGATGTTAAGAAACATTCATATGATACTAGTGATGAACCGACACCCCATTGGTTAGAGTTGAATAGGAGACCATCTAGATATGGACCTTGGATTGATAGAGACTTCATAGGACCCCAACGCCCATTTTACCTAGAAGAGGACTTTGTTAACCGAACGCATTCGGTAGAGCAACTCTTGGCTAGGGACACCGAATTGGATCCATTTGAAGATTCTCTAGTTTTTAGAAATATGATTGATTTCCTAGGAGTTTTGCCAATTAACCTAGGAATGAATAAGTGGATCTGTGAGGAAGATGATCATAAGTTGAATTGGGATAAACCACCCAAAGATGGAGATGGGTCATGGCATATTAAGATGACATTGTATGACCCGGATGGAGAGAAGTTTGAAAAGATATATCGTACTAAGCGGACCAATAGGAAACTTCAATCCAAGCTTAACCCTAAAGACGTCCTCGATGACGAGCTTACTTACATAGGGTAGCGTGACTTTGAGTCTAGCTACAAGACTCGTTAATAAAGAAAAGCGCTTCTTGGGAGGCAACCCAAGCTTTATTTGTTTTATTCGCTTTGTGTGTTTATTTATTTGCTTGTTTGATTTTATTTTCCGTATATGTGTTTAATTTTTATTATTATTGATTCATGTTCAAAACTAAATTGTGAAAATGCTTTATTTTGTTTTTAACTTCGTCTTAACTACATATAAAGGTATTTTGCAAAAGATAAGTGTAAGGGAAATCTAAATCGGTTTATTAGAACACAAATGAACATGAATCGTAATAATAATAAATTAACATACATATTAGTGTTTGTTTGAGTCAAATGCTTGTATCGAGTCATAATGATGTTTTGCAGGATTTCCAGGAAGTAAGGTAAAGGTTTTTCCAGAAATTTTCCGGAAACTTAAAATGAAAATTTTTGTCAGGTCATTTCTGACGGCGTCAAGGTTTATAACCTGACGGCGTCAGATTTAATTTTCAGAAATTTTTGAAAGTTTTGTTTTTAAAAAAAGTTTTTATTAAATCTCCAACTTATAATCTCCAGGAATCTGCAAAATTATCATTCCACAAGCATTATATCCTTATATATAGATTTTTCCCACCGATGTTATGCAGGTTTTCGTGTTTGTTTTCTCAGGTTTAACAGGTTATTTTGGACAAGGAGATGTTTATGGAATCAAGCTTATGGCGATGCATTAGTCATGGAGCTTCAACATTCTCTTTGGAGGAAGATTTAACCGTGTAATTTCATTATCCACCGAACGAATCAGGGGAGTATTTGATTTCATTCTTTTACTTTATGCTTTTACATCTTGTTATTTGAACATTGGGGACAATGTTCATCTTAAGTGTAAGGGGAGGGTAAAAGTACGATTTTAGAGAATGCCATTGCGCTTGATTTTTGTTTGTTTAATAATAGATGTGTAATAAAACTGAGATAAATACCTGTTAGGGTAATTTTAGTGCCAAATTTAAAATTTTTTACAACACTTAGGAGTGAAACTTTGATCTTAATGAGCGTCTCATGGATAGGAGTTATATGACTAGCACAAAAACCGTACCACTAAAAAATTTTCCACCCCCAAATATGTGAGGTTCGCCCCTAGAATTGGTAGGAAAAGCATTTATGCTATGATGTGTGTACCGGTAGCACTTAGATTCTAGAACTTGCGTTAGGACCATTCCAAGGCCACAAGTGAGACTACATTCGTGTAGTTAGATTTACTACATGATAAGAGGCATTAGGATTAACCCATTGTTTTACACCTGTGTTTTTGTTATAATTACTTTGGCTACATTGGTCAAGTAATTCTCCCACACCCTTTGCGTTGTACTCATTTTTAGTACACGATACCCCTAGTACACCCCTCAGAGCCTATCTTTTCGTTTCGACCTTTAAGCATTTTACTTAAAGGAAGAATTTGTTACACCCCACTAAAATGTACACCCAAATCGCCTTAGCCTACCTTGTATGCACTTATTTTTAGTGCATTATTGTTACAACATTTGTTTAAACCCAAGTTAATTATCTAATTGATTACATGGTTGCTAAGTCGAGTCATATCCTTGTACATATTGTTTTGGGACGATTGGGACTCATGGGTAAAGTACTAGTGTAATGGAGTAATGGGGAAGAACATCATTTATTACCCCCATATGTGCTAAATATTTTAAAAAGTACTCCAAGTTTTTCGATTATCTTAATTCGAGTCATTAGATTAGTATTTGTAAAGTTATGTAAAAATTCAAGTGTAAGGGGAATGCAATGCCCCTATGATGTATTATTTTGGATGGTAGGGCAAAAGTGTATGCAAAAAAAAAAAAAAAATCGAAAAAATCAAGAAAAATACAAAAAAAAATGAGAAAAAGAAAAATAGAAAAAACATACGGACTACCATCCCGTTTCATTTTATGTTTTTGTTATTCTATTTTTAGCTTAAGATTGAGTCGAGTCTTGGCTTAGCAACATTGTATAGTACATGTAATTAATCAAGATTTTTAACTCGCCACCAGTAAAATATCCTTTATCCAACAAAACCGTGTTTTCCTTTTTCCTACACCTAACGTTATAACCCATTTAAAAGCCCTCTTTGATAGTTTATCTTAGGTGCTTACGCCTAGTGGAGGAGGTTTTCGATCCTTTCCCAAGCCTATGGTAATCTATTTGCTATGACAGGTAGTGAGAGATATTATCCGTTTTCATTTATGAGATTTACTTTGATGACACTTGAGAGATGTGAGTATCTAAACACTACTTGTGAGGTGCTAGTTTGTAATCTCCGTGCTTATTATGATTGAAGTGGAACGATTATTTGTTGTAATTACTTTTATGTTTGCATTAAATGACCCCTAACTTGTATTTTGATTAGAGTAAAAGCACATTTGCTTGAGGACAAGCAAATCTCAAGTGTAAGGGTATTTGATGAAGCGAAAAGTGTACCGCTTTTAAGGGGTCATTTAAGCCCTAAATCGTATTTATTTGATCAAATATTGCCCTAAATCGTTCCTTTTGTCATTTTAGGTACTTTTGAGGAGAAATCTGGAAAAGGAGGCATTTTGGACGTTTTTGGAGCATAAAAGTGAAGAAAACGGCAAAGTCTCAAAAATCGGCTGAAAGTTACCTTTGACGGCGTCACAATTTACACTGGACGGCGTCATGCCTTGGCACGAAAAGTTGGACGTGAAATTTACTCATGATGAGCCAGTGAAAATAGCATGTGAATTCTGACGGCGTCACGCTTTAACTTGATCAAGGGCGTCACGGCTTAAATCATAAGGGGACGGCGTCACGTTCAAGGTTAGACGGCGTCAAGCCTTGATAAGCCAGAATGGATTTTTGAAGAGCTAAAGAGGGACGGCGTCAAGAAGGTCATCCGGGAACCCTAGAAGCGGCGAGGTGACGGCGTCACACTCCATAAGGTGACGCCGTCAGATCCAAAAATCTATATATAGTTTTCTAATTTTTTGTCATTAGGGAGAGCTTAGTGTGTGGAATTTTGGAAAAAAACCCTAAGACGATTTTAGCTTCTTTTTCAAGGCTTTTTGCCTTGAGATCTTCCATGTTACATTGAAGATAAGTTATCAATTAATCATTCAATATGTCTATGTGTTGTTTGATTTTATCTTATTCTTGTCTTTTGATTAACATGTTAGGCTAAATTTATCTTGTGTTTGCTTAGATCTAATGAAACCTAGCTATTGATTATTGGTTATTAGTGTGTTGTTAGTTGTATTGGATGATTGTTTATCTATGTTAGGCTTAAGAAAACTGGCTAACTTCCTATTCGGTAACTTGCTTGAACGTCTTAAGAAACATGAACCAAATGCGTACTAAAGGTTTTTATGGTTGTATTTAATGCACAAGCGAATTCTAGTGATCCCATGTTAGGAGCTTCCTAGCCGGCTCGACATAGGAGTGAAGTAGGAGCTTGTAGAGTTGGGGAAGTAAGTACGCCACCCCACGAATGGTATTAAGGAATACACCCGTCATCCACGCGACTAATACACACTAATTAACCGGTAAAAGATAGTTAGGGAGTAAGGAAATCTAAGTAAACACATTTCTCTACACATAAGTTTCTCACCACATTTTATTTTCAGCTATTTATTTTATTGCATTCGTAGTAATTTGGGTTAGTTGACTAGCAACTAATTCCGCCCACTCTTTCAAACCCGAGATTTTACTTGCTTTCATAAAAATATAAAAAAAACATAAAAAGAATCTTCCTCAACCCTTAGACCTAATTAGAGTAGTCTTTCACACCTAACGAACACTATTCCCTGTGGAGAACGATCAATCCCCCGTACTTACCACTACACTATACTACATCGGTCAGGTACACTGCCTGGTGGGGTTGTAAGCCTCTTGAGATCCCTCGAGAGGTAAAACCTGTTGTAAGGTTACAAAACCACGCATCAAGTTTTTGGCGCCGCTGCCGGGGAATAGTTATTGTTTAGATTGAATTTTTATTTCTATTAGGTCTACTCACTAGATTCCTTTCTAGTGAGATTTTTATTTTATTTTTCTAGATTTTCTTTAGTCTATCTATTTTCTTCGTGTCTTTGTTCGTAACCATACCATCCGACATCATGGAAGATGGTAATATCCTTAACCCCCACAACCCACCACCACAACAACCACAACCACCTCCTAGAGCCCGTACTTTAGGAGAGTATTCCCGTCCTAGCCACCATGGCTATCGAAACACCATTGAGCTCACTCAAGGAGCCAATATCACACCCTTGCGATCCGACACCATCCGGTTGGTGCAAAGCGGATGCGCATTCCATGGACTTCGTTCTGAAGATCCTAATCAACACCTCAAGGACTTTCTTAAAATCGTTGATTCTATAGACCTTGATGTTGCCACTCGAGAGACGACCCGATTGCGTCTCTTCCAATTCTCTTTGCGGGACCAAGCTAGTCAGTGGCTAGAACGTCAACCCGCAGGATCCATTACCTCTTGGGATGATCTCACCACTCGTTTCCTTGCTCAGTTTTTCCCACCGGGAAGAACTACCAAGCTAAGGAATGATATCTTGATGTTCCAACAACGTCAAGGCGAAACTCTCTACGAGGCATGGACTCGATTCAAGGACTTACTCCAAAAAGTCCCTCACCATGGCATAGAACTTTGGCTCCAAGTCCAAATCTTCTATGACCATATCAATCTCTCCACGAGGCAAACCATTGACCAATCGGCCGGTGGTAAGCTACGTGATCTAAGTGCGGAACAATCATGGGCTCTCCTAGAGGATCTTGCTCTTTATGACAACGAAAGTTGGAGTGATCCCCGTGATTTGAATAAAATGGTCAAGGCAATATCTTTGCCTTCGAACAATTCAAGCACTTCTGACCGTAGGATCATAGAACTTGAAGACCAAGTCAAGTTTCTCATGAAATCCTACGAGGCTCCTAAACCTTCAAGCCATGTGAACAAAATCACTTCTTCATGTGAATTATGTAGTGGTCCCCACGACACTCGTGATTGCATGGAACTCCCCGAACAAGCTTTTGTGGACTACGCATCCTCGCGTACCGACGGAGCGGGAGACAAGTGGTACACTTTCAAACCCGAGCCAAACCATTATGGTGATTCATACAACCCCTCATGGAAAAATCACCCGAACCTTAGGTGGAAACAAAACCAAAACTCACAACAAACCAATTCTTCCAACCCACCTAATCATTTCCAATCAAGCGGTTCCAACTCGAACCGTACTTTCAACAACAATCCTTCCGGCAATGGTAGTACCGATAACTTTGAAGGATTGATTTCTCAATTTATGGCATCTCAAGAAGCTCGTTTAGCCAAGTTTGAAGCCGATTTCAAACAAAAACAAAGCGAGATGACCGATAAGATTGACACCTTGTTGAAAGCCCTCAATGACCGAGAAATGGGAGCACTCCCTAGCAACACGGTCAAGAACCCGAAACTAAACGTCAACGCTATTTCATCGGTTTCGTCCCCTAGTTCTTGTCCACAATATTATTCGGTCAATTCCATGAGCACGTGTTTCAAACAAACCCAAGTCGTTCCAAATGACCAAGAAGTTATGACATCCAAATTGGTCAACAACATAGTTGAAACACCTCCCACTCAAAACCTTGACGAAGAATTCAAGGAGTTCCACCTTGAAAGTCCGGTTGTTGATGAGTTGGATGAGAAGAAGCTCAAGTTAGGCGAAAAAGGGACCGCCTTTGTTCAAAACAAGCTACCTAAGAAGTTAGATGATCCGGGCTTATTTGTTCTACCTTGCAAGATAGGTAATTCGGAGGCTTATGACACATTAGCCGATCTTGGATCAAGCCTTAACCTACTTCCGTTACCTCTCTACACCTCTCTAAAACTTGGAAAACTTGAAGAAACCGAGGTGGTAATAGGCTTAGCGGATGGAAGTGTTGCTTACCCGGTTGGAGTAGTTAAGGACGTGTTAGTGCACATTGGAAAACTAACCATTTTAGCCGATTTCCACGTCCTTGATATGGTTAGCGACCCTACATGCCCCTTGTTGATAGGTAGAGGATTTTTGGCGACCGCTAGTGCTATGATTGATTGTAAGGAATCCAAGATAGCGGTAGGAGAAGGAGATACTTGGTCAGTCTATGATGTTAAGAAACATTCATATGATACTAGTGATGAACCGACACCCCATTGGTTAGAGTTGAATAGGAGACCATCTAAATATGGACCTTGGATTGATAGAGACTTCATAGGACCCCAACGCCCATTTTACCTAGAAGAGGACTTTGTTAACCGAACGCATTCGGTAGAGCAACTCTTGGCTAGGGACACCGAATTGGATCCATTTGAAGATTCTCTAGTTTTTAGAAATATGATTGATTTCCTAGGAGTTTTGCCAATTAACCTAGGAATGAATAAGTGGATCTGTGAGGAAGATGATCATAAGTGGAATTGGGATAAACCACCCAAAGATGGAGATGGGTCATGGCATATTAAGATGACATTGTATGACCCGGATGGAGAGAAGTTTGAAAAGATATATCGTACTAAGCGGACCAATAGGAAACTTCAATCCAAGCTTAACCCTAAAGACGTCCTCGATGACGAGCTTACTTACATAGGGTAGCGTGACTTTGAGTCTAGCTACAAGACTCGTTAATAAAGAAAAGCGCTTCTTGGGAGGCAACCCAAGCTTTATTTGTTTTATTCGCTTTGTGTGTTTATTTATTTGCTTGTTTGATTTTATTTTCCGTATATGTGTTTAATTTTTATTATTATTGATTCATGTTCAAAACTAAATTGTGAAAATGCTTTATTTTGTTTTTAACTTCGTCTTAACTACATATAAAGGTATTTTGCAAAAGATAAGTGTAAGGGAAATCTAAATCGGTTTATTAGAACACAAATGAACATGAATCGTAATAATAATAAATTAACATACATATTAGTGTTTGTTTGAGTCAAATGCTTGTATCGAGTCATAATGATGTTTTGCAGGATTTCCAGGAAGTAAGGTAAAGGTTTTTCCAGAAATTTTCCGGAAACTTAAAATGAAAATTTTTGTCAGGTCATTTCTGACGGCGTCAAGGTTTATAACCTGACGGCGTCAGATTTAATTTTCAGAAATTTTTGAAAGTTTTGTTTTTAAAAAAAGTTTTTATTAAATCTCCAACTTATAATCTCCAGGAATCTGCAAAATTATCATTCCACAAGCATTATATCCTTATATATAGATTTTTCCCACCGATGTTATGCAGGTTTTCGTGTTTGTTTTCTCAGGTTTAACAGGTTATTTTGGACAAGGAGATGTTTATGGAATCAAGCTTATGGCGATGCATTAGTCATGGAGCTTCAACATTCTCTTTGGAGGAAGATTTAACCGTGTAATTTCATTATCCACCGAACGAATCAGGGGAGTATTTGATTTCATTCTTTTACTTTATGCTTTTACATCTTGTTATTTGAACATTGGGGACAATGTTCATCTTAAGTGTAAGGGGAGGGTAAAAGTACGATTTTAGAGAATGCCATTGCGCTTGATTTTTGTTTGTTTAATAATAGATGTGTAATAAAACTGAGATAAATACCTGTTAGGGTAATTTTAGTGCCAAATTTAAAATTTTTTACAACACTTAGGAGTGAAACTTTGATCTTAATGAGCGTCTCATGGATAGGAGTTATATGACTAGCACAAAAACCGTACCACTAAAAAATTTTCCACCCCCAAATATGTGAGGTTCGCCCCTAGAATTGGTAGGAAAAGCATTTATGCTATGATGTGTGTACCGGTAGCACTTAGATTCTAGAACTTGCGTTAGGACCATTCCAAGGCCACAAGTGAGACTACATTCGTGTAGTTAGATTTACTACATGATAAGAGGCATTAGGATTAACCCATTGTTTTACACCTGTGTTTTTGTTATAATTACTTTGGCTACATTGGTCAAGTAATTCTCCCACACCCTTTGCGTTGTACTCATTTTTAGTACACGATACCCCTAGTACACCCCTCAGAGCCTATCTTTTCGTTTCGACCTTTAAGCATTTTACTTAAAGGAAGAATTTGTTACACCCCACTAAAATGTACACCCAAATCGCCTTAGCCTACCTTGTATGCACTCATTTTTAGTGCATTATTGTTACAACATTTGTTTAAACCCAAGTTAATTATCTAATTGATTACATGGTTGCTAAGTCGAGTCATATCCTTGTACATATTGTTTTGGGACGATTGGGACTCATGGGTAAAGTACTAGTGTAATGGAGTAATGGGGAAGAACATCATTTATTACCCCCATATGTGCTAAATATTTTAAAAAGTACTCCAAGTTTTTCGATTATCTTAATTCGAGTCATTAGATTAGTATTTGTAAAGTTATGTAAAAATTCAAGTGTAAGGGGAATGCAATGCCCCTATGATGTATTATTTTGGATGGTAGGGCAAAAGTGTATGCAAAAAAAAAAAAAAAATCGAAAAAAATCAAGAAAAATACAAAAAAAAAATGAGAAAAAGAAAAATAGAAAAAACATACGGACTACCATCCCGTTTCATTTTATGTTTTTGTTATTCTATTTTTAGCTTAAGATTGAGTCGAGTCTTGGCTTAGCAACATTGTATAGTACATGTAATTAATCAAGATCTTTAACTCGCCACCAGTAAAATATCCTTTATCCAACAAAACCGTGTTTTCCTTTTTCCTACACCTAACGTTATAACCCATTTAAAAACCCTCTTTGATAGTTTATCTTAGGTGCTTACGCCTAGTGGAGGAGGTTTTCGATCCTTTCCCAAGCCTATGGTAATCTATTTGCTATGACAGGTAGTGAGAGATATTATCCGTTTTCATTTATGAGATTTACTTTGATGACACTTGAGAGATGTGAGTATCTAAACACTACTTGTGAGGTGCTAGTTTGTAATCTCCGTGCTTATTATGATTGAAGTGGAACGATTATTTGTTGTAATTACTTTTATGTTTGCATTAAATGACCCCTAACTTGTATTTTGATTAGAATAAAAGCGCATTTGCTTGAGGACAAGCAAATCTCAAGTGTAAGGGTATTTGATGAAGCGAAAAGTGTACCGCTTTTAAGGGTCATTTAAGCCCTAAATCGTATTTATTTGATCAAATATTGCCCTAAATCGTTCCTTTTGTCATTTTAGGTACTTTTGAGGAGAAATCTGGAAAAGGAGGCATTTTGGACGTTTTTGGAGCATAAAAGTGAAGAAAACGGCAAAGTCTCAAAAATCGGCTGAAAGTTACCTTTGACGGCGTCACAATTTACACTGGACGGCGTCATGCCTTGGCACGAAAAGTTGGACGTGAAATTTACTCATGATGAGCCAGTGAAAATAGCATGTGAATTCTGACGGCGTCACGCTTTAACTTGATCAAGGGCGTCACGGCTTAAATCATAAGGGGACGGCGTCACGTTCAAGGTTAGACGGCGTCAAGCCTTGATAAGCCAGAATGGATTTTTGAAGAGCTAAAGAGGGACGGCGTCAAGAAGGTCATCCGGGAACCCTAGAAGCGGCGAGGTGACGGCGTCACACTCCATAAGGTGACGCCGTCAGATCCAAAAATCTATATATAGTTTTCTAATTTTTTGTCATTAGGGAGAGCTTAGTGTGTGGAATTTTGGAAAAAAACCCTAAGACGATTTTAGCTTCTTTTTCAAGGCTTTTTGCCTTGAGATCTTCCATGTTACATTGAAGATAAGTTATCAATTAATCATTCAATATGTCTATGTGTTGTTTGATTTTATCTTATTCTTGTCTTTTGATTAACATGTTAGGCTAAATTTATCTTGTGTTTGCTTAGATCTAATGAAACCTAGCTATTGATTATTGGTTATTAGTGTGTTGTTAGTTGTATTGGATGATTGTTTATCTATGTTAGGCTTAAGAAAACTGGCTAACTTCCTATTCGGTAACTTGCTTGAACGTCTTAAGAAACATGAACCAAATGCGTACTAAAGGTTTTTATGGTTGTATTTAATGCACAAGCGAATTCTAGTGATCCCATGTTAGGAGCTTCCTAGCCGGCTCGACATAGGAGTGAAGTAGGAGCTTGTAGAGTTGGGGAAGTAAGTACGCCACCCCACGAATGGTATTAAGGAATACACCCGTCATCCACGCGACTAATACACACTAATTAACCGGTAAAAGATAGTTAGGGAGTAAGGAAATCTAAGTAAACACATTTCTCTACACATAAGTTTCTCACCACATTTTATTTTCAGCTATTTATTTTATTGCATTCGTAGTAATTTGGGTTAGTTGACTAGCAACTAATTCCGCCCACTCTTTCAAACCCGAGATTTTACTTGCTTTCATAAAAATATAAAAAAAACATAAAAAGAATCTTCCTCAACCCTTAGACCTAATTAGAGTAGTCTTTCACACCTAACGAACACTATTCCCTGTGGAGAACGATCAATCCCCCGTACTTACCACTACACTATACTACATCGGTCAGGTACACTGCCTGGTGGGGTTGTAAGCCTCTTGAGATCCCTCGAGAGGTAAAACCTGTTGTAAGGTTACAAAACCACGCATCAGATCGTATCTTGTGAAATCTTGATAGTGATGCGCCGTATGTAATAAGTAAGATGCGGCGTATCTGGAGCAGAATGTCTTGATCTTGTACATTTCAGTAGACTCTTAACTTCTTGCTTGTTTTGCTCCATAATTAGTCCAAAAGTGCCAAGTTTCACATAATACTTGTTTTTACCTGAGAATTACAAAAGTAAACATTAACGTATCAATTCTCACAGATAATATAATAAAACAAGTCAAATAAATAGGATAAATGATGGTAATAAAATGTACTTATTTGAGTTCATCAAATATCCCCCCACTTGAACTTTACTTGTCCCCAAGTAAACCTTAGAATTAATCTTATGAAAATGTATCCTAAAAGATATTAGGATTTATTTTTATATTTAAGCATGTATTCATTTTTGTCATAATCACACAACCAAACACTTAACGAATTAGAAGTAAAATAAAATAATTCGATAAAAGCAAATCTAATCGTTTAACTGTCCAGTCGTGACGAATATTCTATCATAGGCTTGGCAAGTATACGCATCTCCCCCACTAAAGCCAAGGAATAACAAGTCTAAAGCGGTAAATAGGGTTTGTTGGTTAAGGGTTAATCATTCTCCTTAATCTCTATCGATCTCAAATTCCAGAAAAGGCGACAAAATCACAAATACATGATCGAATCCACGAACACGATACTTGCAATTGCTCAAATCCTTAACTCGAATAGGCTGAAGATAGGACCAAGTAATCTTCACCAATAATATTACATCAAAAAGGGCGACAAAATCATAAATACATAGCCGAATCCACGACTACGATACTTAAGATTGCTCAAATCCCTAATCTCAATAAATCAAAAGTTTGGATAAAGAATAATACAGGGTATGGATAATATTTGGGATATAAATTGGTGTAAAATGAAAAATAATAAACAAAACAGATAAATTAAAATCCTAAGTGTGGTTAATTACTATCCCAACCATCCCATGAATAAGACTCATATCATAGAATAACTCACGCTTTAACACTTGACACACATGCTTTAGGTAGACACGAATTATACTCAACAAGATCTTCAATCAAAGAATAACCTTTGTTGGCGTTCCCATAACGTTCAACTCCCATTCAATCCATAAATATAATATATAACAAATAGTGGTGATATCGACCACTTAATACAAAACTTTACATAAGTTGGTTAAAATAAACATCCAACTTTTCCTTTTTCTTTTTCATTTCTATTTTTTCGAATTTTTTTATTTTTTATTTTTTTATTTTTTTTTTATTTTTTTTTTTAACTTGAAACATAAACATAGATGTGTAAAATTTCACCACATCACTATAACGATAACTCTAGATAATTTTTTCATACTTTTCATACTTTCAGAAATAACGGTAATAGTGAAAGTAGTAAACACACGAAAAATAAACTCAAAGATATACAATATTTACTTTCACTCCAATTGCATTGTGCAATTTTCCGACCTAACCATAGATAATGAATTACGCACGCAAACACAGGTAATGTAAGGAAACACACTTTGCCTAAAGCAATTAACCAACCACGGATTTTAATCTACAGGGTAGGCTAAGGTGTAAGGGTGTAACGAAACATTATAGCAAAGGTGTAAGAAACGAAAGGAATGGCTCTGAGTGTTTTTCTAGGGGTATCTTACTCTAAAAATGAGAGTAACAAAAGGGTTTATACGGGGGTTAACTAACCAGTGTAGTTAGCTAATAACACATAACATATAAAGGCTATTTGGGTGTAATCCTAGAAATTTATCAATTTAGACAAGTCATTCCAATTATAAAAATAATACTTATTATGGTGGTATCGAATAGTATACAAGCCAAGTTCTAAAGTTTACAAGTCACCGGCACACTCATAGATTTGTGAATTTTGAAAAATCACAATTTTTGAAAATAACGTCATGTGTGCAGCTATGCAACTTAGACTTTAAACAAAAACATGCTAAAAATTTTAAATTTTGATATATTAAGCACATTTTAAGCATATTTTGAAAAGTTTAGGACAAGTAAGTGTTCTAATTCTCCAATCCCCCCACTTAAGTTAAACAACGTCCTCGTTGTTTGTATCAAAGGTTAAAAACTGGAAAATAAAAGAATTAGAACAGAAAAACTCCCCTGAGATTTGCTCGGTATGATCCTCCATTAGTATAAGAGCAAAAATCATCTTTCTTGTGGATGAGAACGTTTAAGCTTCATATTTGATGTATCCACAGGAAATGCAGGAATCTATAATACCACCAAGACTTTAACACACCTAAGTTAAGAAAGTTCAAACTTGCATAATACATTAGTAGTTAGTAAAAATAAAAATGAAAATCATCAGGTCAGTCGATGCGCCGTATCTTATGGAAGAAGATACGCCGTATCGAGCCTGGAATAAATACGAATCAGAATAGAAGATGCGTCGCATCCTTAACCAGGGATGCGCCGCATTAAATAAACTGACAAAAAGTTTTAAAGTCAAAAGTAAAAATGCAGAAAAATAAAGTAAGATATGACCAGTGCAGGAGATGCGTCGCATCTTGGGATTGAGATGCGCCGTATCCTCTGCGGGCCTGACTGACTCGACACAGAACAGAATAGTAAAAATTTTCCGGGTTGTCTCCCGGTTAGCACTTGTCTTTATTCCAGAGTCTTCAAGTTAGACTCACGTTCAGCTCTTTATTTTGTTCTTGTCACGGTCCATCCTTCTTCTTTCATCCGAAAGATGTTCCCGTATAGCTCCGCAACATTTTCTTCCGTTCGACTTAATCTAGTATAACTCTTGGTCTTCGTTGCAACATATTCCTCATCTGGTCCCAAAGAGTATTTAATGACTTTAAATTTTTCAGAAATAATCATGGGTGGCTTATTATAAGGGATCCCAAGTAGTTGACACTTTTTTTTGATGAATTCTTCTTCGTTTTTATCAACAAACTTAAAATAAGGATCCTTAATCAAATAGTCATCAAGTTCATCAATTAATGGCTCATTGTTAGTATCATCTTGAATTGCCTCCCACTCTCTTTCCAATTCCCATTGTAAGCGTCGACTAAGCTTTGTGTAATCATCAAATTGTTCATGCACCCATTCCCAGAAAGTAGTATTCAATGTTCCCTTTAGCTCTTTCAAGTACTCGATCCTACCCTTTTCTTGCAAAGCTTCCGCTTTTTGTGGGCAGTCTTCAACATTATCATACCACTCATAGTCTTCAAAGGTTACATCGTTTCCAACTCATTTCATCCCAATTATACTTCCCCCATTGCAGGTTCCGTCACTCTTATAATCACAGGTTGGCCATTTACTACTTCCATCCTTGAAAACGAAAGGTGTACAAGTGTGATTAATGTGCTCAAATTCCCATGGTTTATCCCAAACCCATGGTATTTGGTCATTCCATTCGTAGTACCAGGTGTTTTTGAAATCATCATAAGTTTTGAATCCTGGTAGATCTCCAGTTAGCACATCATCTTCGACTTGAAGAAGGTAATTAAATTCTTTGAATTGTTTGCACAAAGGTGTCTCATAATTGAACAGATCAATGTCTATGCTGAATAATTCTTCAATGCCCTCATTGATTGTTGAATCATTAAGTGACGACCCATAGTAGCTCTCTACTTCTTCATCTTCCCCTCTCATCCAATATACCCATAACGCATCTTTAGTAGCTCGATCCATGCTCTTATGGTTATTGAACTTACTAGCCAACCAATCTGAAAAATCAACATTGTTAGGATCGTGGTCAACGTCAAAGCAAGCTTTTCCAATCATTTTCCTCCTTATCTCCATGAACTCGTTAAATTGTTCCCTAAAACTCCGTGTCAACCATGAGGTCACAATCCGTTTGATTTCATTCACAGGAGCAAATTTAGGATTACCGTATTTAAGTTCAAGCCATTCTTCGAGGGAGATGTCCATCAACCTTACCAACCTGCCATGAAATAGTAACTCCGACACAGCATAAATTCTTTCATCGTCCAGATAGTTCTCATTTAATCCCCAGTATTGTTCGGAATAAGGAATGTAAGAGATTTGCATAGGTTGGGTATTGCCTCCACCACAGCTTTTATTGCTTGAGTTCATGTATTCAATTTGGAATTTCCCATCATTCTCTTCGATAGTAGTCCAAGTCAATCCTTTAGATTCAATGATGGGCCATAAGAGTAGCAATTCATCTTCAGTGTAGCTCATTAGTAAATCATAGGAGAATATCCCATCTTCAATATTGCATAAGCGTTTAAATTCCTTATAAGTAGCTTCAAGAGGGGTTTCCCAAGAAAATAAATCGGCATCAATCATGAGCACATTGAAGTTGACGTCATCAAAAACTTTCACTTCGAATGAATCCGAAAGCAAGAGTTCCTTAGCAAGATATCCGTTCACTGACATGTCTTCCATAGCAAAACCTGTCATCATAGGTAAAATCTTCAGTAGGATTTGTTCGCTAGAAGAGAAATTAATGAATTTAGAAACGGATATAAGAATAACTGATATCTGCAGATGATGCGCCGTATCCAAAAAGTTGGATACGCCGTATCTTATAATCGTTAAAATTCAATCAGACTTTATTCAGAAAATAGATACGCCGCTTAGAATCTAGAATGCGCCGTATCAATTTAAATTATCAAAAATCGATTATACTTATTAAAATTAAATGCGTCGTATTAACAAAGGTTAATGCGCCGTATTTTCGTTACGTTTCAAAATACAAGATTTTTGATTCAGAAAGATGCGCCGTATCGATAAAAATCGATGCGTCGTATCTGTTTAATAATTCGAAAACTGTTTTTAATTAAAATAATAAATACGCCGTATCTGTAAAAACAGATGCGCCGTATGGCGTTAACGTTTAGAAAAATTTCTTATTAAAAACAGAATACGCCGTATCTTGGGGAAAGATGCGTCGTATTCGAGTTAATTAAACGCGTTGTATTTTATAAAAATTAAACGCAATACGCCGTATCTATGAAAATAGATGCGCCGTATCGTTTGAATAAGCTCAGTACAACGATAGCAGAATACAGAAAATACGAAAAATAAAAACAAAAATAAACACAAACGAAAAGCAACAAAAATAAAAGAAAACAAATAACACACAAAACAGAAAATATGCAAATAATACAATGAATGCAATTAATCTAATACACAACACGGTTAGCGGTTAGAATAAAAATTAAAAAGAAAAACCTAATTAAAATACTAATCAAATTAACAGATAATAACAATTCACTCCCCGGCAGCGGCGCCAAAAACTTGATGCGCGTGTGCGTATGCTCTATTTTATACCCACGGTATGTCGTTGTGGTTTTAGCAGTATTCAAGTTTTAAATTTATATTTAGCCGACATATCAATAACACACACACTTTAACGAGCAGTGTACCCGGTCAGTATGAATATAATGGTAAGTAGAGTGTCGATCACTAAGAGTGGAACGTATTATCTAGTTATTCTAATCAGTATTTTAATATCTTAAGTTAGCTATACAACCTAATCTAACGCAAGGGGGTTCAGCCTGAGAGACTGGCACGTTTTGGTTGCAATAAAATAATAAACTAAACTAATAGGCACGAATCAGCGAGTAGCACACACGTACACAGATAAATACTTGAGACAATAAGAAGACCTGTCCTGATAGTTAAGTAGCTTGTCACTTGTTTTATTGCTAGTTTTATATGAAGTGTATAGTTCGATGCAACGCACCGAGATTAAGTCCTTTCTCGTTGGTTCTAATCTTATCGGCGAGTAAACCCTTAATGATTACTTATGACTATCCCATTTATCTTTCTTCCTACTTTTCTACAGACGATAGAATGCATAGGCGATCTAATAAATAGGCGAGGAAGGGGCATGGCGACCCAAGCAATGCTCAGCTAGACACAGAAGTTATCAATGCACTAATAAAAGTCACCAAAGACATCAACATATAAACTTTAATTAATGGGAAAGCAATTTTAAGGGGAGTCGAAGTGCATGGTTAAATCCATGATCACAAGCCCATCAATCCTGACCAATTAAAGTGTACTAATACAATAAAACAAAACTACTTAATGAATTAAATACATGCAAGACCTTCTTAGAGCTCTTGTATCTTTGTTCAAGGTGTGTCTTGTGCTGCTACTTCGTCTGAATTCGGCCTAGGGTTTCTGTGGTCTTCGGTCTTCTTCCGGTATTTAGCTAAATGTCGAACTACGAAATTCGTCTGACTTTGGGGTATTTATAGTTTATGTCTGAGGGTTAGATGCGGCGCATTGACTTAACTTCGCGTGGGGTCCAAGATTAATATATTCAGGAATATTCGTACACCGCCAGAAGATGCGGCGTAACTCCATTCTTAGATGCGGCGCATGTCCTTTGCTGTCTTGGATAATATCTTGTGAAATCTTGATAGTGATGCGCCGTATGTAATAAGTAAGATGCGGCGTATCTGGAGCAGAATGTCTTGATCTTGTACATTTCAGTAGACTCTTAACTTCTTGCTTGTTTTGCTCCATAATTAGTCCAAAATTGTCAAGTTTCACATAATACTTGTTTTTACCTGAGAATTACAAAAGTAAACATTAACGTATCAATTTTCACAGATAATATAATAAAACAAGTCAA
The DNA here is from genome assembly GCA_021014915.2 of Artemisia tridentata subsp. tridentata. Classification (NCBI taxonomy): domain Eukaryota; kingdom Viridiplantae; phylum Streptophyta; class Magnoliopsida; order Asterales; family Asteraceae; genus Artemisia; species Artemisia tridentata. The sequence continues at coordinate 72,765,056 of CP139505.1, forward strand.
ATAAATAGGATAAATGATGGTAATAAAATGTACTTATTTGAGTTCATCAATAGGCAAAGATCGAGGTAGATAACCGTGAGGATGGACCTCACGGGTATCTACCTCATCCTCATGGGTATCTACCTCGATCTTTGCCTATACAAAGAGAATGTTGTAAAGGAGTAGATGCACCTCTTGCAATTAATGTGATACACATTTATGAGAGCATTTACTTCTCCTAAGGACTAAGCCCTGAAGTCATTTGTGTTAGCATAATTCTTACATAAACGCAAACTTTGGTTAGTGTATAAGTTAGTGAAGAGATTACTATACTTTGTCATTCATTTTTTATTGTTATTCCGCAAACAATCATAATAAATTCTTTAATTCATTTCTAATAAGAATTTAAACGTTGAAAAACTTTGTTGTGTAAATCTTGTTTAAACTGTTTTACATATTCTTGCTTTAATTTTGTTTAAACATACATCGGTGTCCATGAAGAGTGATTTAACTTAGTTATCTTAGTTTATATCACTCTAAAGGGAACAACACAAAGTATTAAAGTTAGTTATGTCCTAGTTCACATACATCTATAGGGGTGTAGATCGAGCTCGACTCGTTTAAATTTAACCGAAGGTGGAGACAGGAGGGGGCAGGTTGGGCACGTGCCTTTCTAGCGAAAAAAATATATTGTAATTTTTTAAAAATATCTGGCCATCTTTGTAATTTGCCCCCTTAACGAACCTATTTGTAGTGTAGTTTCTAAAAAAAATCAAAACTTGCCTCCTCGATCTTAACTTTCTGGCTCCGCCCCTGCATTTAACAATAGAAAGCTCGAGCTCGGCTCTCCTTGAGCCTTATTTGTAGAGCTCGAGCTAGGGTTGTGAGTTATTAGTAAGGCCCGAGCTCGGCTCGAGTTCGGTTAATTTATGAGGTAAATATGGATTTTTAGTTTTCAAAAGTCAAAATGTAAATAATAATAATAATAATAATAATAAATATAAATAAAATGAATAAACTAAAATAATGTGTTTATGATGTACCTTCAATTCATGTATTTTTGTGAGATGAACCTTATATGACACTTTTAAATATGATAATGTAATTCGGTTAAAATTTTAATTTAAAAAATTATGTAATTATATAATATATATTACTACGTATATATGTAAAAGCTCGCGTAAGCCCGCGAGCTTCATCGAGCTCGATATTTGAAGCTCGTGCTTGAGCTCGTTTATCAAACGAGACTTATTTGAAGTTCGAGCTTGTAAGAAGCTAACATGAACAAATCAAGAAAAGATTACAATTGAATACAAAGAACACCCGAATTGCAACACCAATCAATCTGGGAAATGCTACAACACTTGACTAGTTGACTCTATTTTTATCAAAAGATAAGATGTCGCAATAGTGCCGTCAATGATTTTCATTGTATTAACCTTAATCGACTGAAAAACTAGAAATACTACGTAGTACAACGGTTACGTATCTTTGCCTCCGTAGAAGATCACGAATATACGCATGCATGTGTAGCCGCCAAGTATCTCAGTTGTAGCCTTTTATACTTGTAAAATTTCGTGTGTGTGGAGTTCCTTAAAGTAAATTGACAGCATTTTAATGTCACCATTCACCCGTTACTATGATGGTTATCATCTAGCCATAACAACATTATCCCCCGGGTTGAATTCTATGTTTTGAATCGTTTTCAGACAAAAACCAACAATGCAACGCTATAGTGCAGCTTTTAACTTACACTCATCACTTTTAGTTTTGCATTCAGGGTATGTTTGGCAAAATTAGCTGTAAGCTGTATGCTGTAAGCTGTAAACTGTGGGCTGTGAGCTGTAAGCTGCAAAGCTGTTAACATGAGATACAAACTGTATCTTTTTTTTAATAAAAGTGTTTGGTAAGTTAGCTGTTAAATGTAATTATAAGATGTAAAATGACATAAAAGGACATACCTATAATTGTAAACAAATATTTGGAGGGTATATCAGTAATTTAAAGTTTTAACAGCTCCAAAATGTTTAAAAAGCTTCATGAATCAGTTTTTCATTTAGGAGCTATTTGTTTGAAATAAAAGCTTGAAGTTAATGTATCCAAACGGAGCTACTTAGTTTAGATGAGATTATTTTGTAACAAAAAGCTAACATCTCCCCCAAAAAGCCCCTACCAAACAGTCCCTCAACCTTAATTTCTTAAAATCTGATAAACGCTAATAAGGTAATGTTTTAATAGTGATTGACTATAAATATTTAAGGGGTGTTTGATAGCCTTGGAATGAGGCAATTCGGAGAGTAGATCAAAATCGGCCGGAGGCCAGCTTGTTTGGCACTTGGCAGCAACAATTTGACACGCTGAATTCACAAAAAATATGAATTGGCGGGAACACCCTAGGCACTCCGCATTGTCCACCCCACAAGGAATAGCTCCGACAACTCTTGTGGCCAGTGGGGCACCAAATGGAGTGAGCACGAGCCGAGACTCAAACCCTTGACCTTTTATTCACAAAATCTCTCCAACAGGCCCATGAGTTTTTCAGAGGTAGATACCAACTGAGCCAAGACCCTTTTGTAATTTGACACGCTGAATGATTCTAATTAGTACCGATCCATTCTGGGTCCGAGCATCCAATTCCATTCATCACCCATTTTTTCTCAATGTACTATTTTACATCCAAGGAACATTTCCCCAATTATTATTATATTTTAATATCATTATTTCATAAAAATTAAAGTTTAGTTCTTTTCTCAATTGATACACTTGTCCAGCATGCTGCTATAAAGCTTGTTAACATCCCATTTTGGATTATTAAAAGAAAATTACTTAATTGAGTTTGTATAAATAGGATATAATACAAAATGTTGATTTATAATAGAAATTTTGACTAAACTATACATTAAGGTTTCAGTTGTCATTTCATTAACGTTTGAGTTAAAAGACACTCTTGTAGTGGGAGTGCTTAAAATTGAAGGTAATAGATATATCTTGCATTCTATTCAAGTTGAGTAGGAGTGGGAGCCAACTAGATGTTCAACCTGTAAGGTTTTTAGTCATTCATTTGACCAATGTCCTGAGAAAATTGTACCCGATATGAATACGACTGCAAAGAATGTGAAGACACAAAGGCAAGTTGTTAGAGGTTTACCTGTTGGTCCTAAGTCTTGGTTTTTCTAAAGACCTATTCAAAATATGGCTGCAAAGAAGGCGGGTAATAAGCGGGCCAAACCGAATGATACGAATGCTAATGTGGTTGGGGATAATAATAAGTCTGGTTCAAAACCTATGGGTGACTTCAGATTCGTTTGATGTTCTTAATATGGTTGAAAAGGACGATGGGATAACTCCTTGTGTTTCAATTGACTCGAAAGGTGATGACGTGAGCGAAGGTAATAGTGAAGTTTTTAACTTGGATAATGAGGACAATAATAGCGAGAATGACGTATAAGAGGATGATAATGAAACTGCGAGATTTATGGCATCGAAAAGTTCTAAGGGTACAAACTCATCGAAAAGCGGATGTGGAACCGGGATGAAGAGCTTATATGAGCATTGGAAAGATGATTATGATGATAACCCATATGATAATGATGAGTGCGAAGATTCAACGGAAGAGCAATTAGCATTCTGTGACGCTTATGATATAAGGGTTCGTGGTCAAACTAGACGTAAGTAGTTTATCTAGTAGTTTTTCATAAGATTGGTTTGCCATTCTTTTGATAGGTTTGGTTTGAAGCACAAGTGGTGCATTTGTTTTTCGCCTATGTAACGGGCTAAGATGTGAGATTCACTCACATCATATGTACTTAACTGTTTTTTTTTATATATATATATATAATTATATATATATATATATATATATATATATATATATATAATTATATATATATAATAAATTTACCGGGTGTAACAACCTTTTACCAAAAAAATATATATATGTATTGTATATAACTGTGATACCTAATTGTTAGGTACGATTTTTATTTTATTGAAAAATTATATTGGTATGAAATTTTATCTTTGTATATTTTTATATGTTACATTTTATAGACTTTATATTTGTATGAAAATAGTTTAAACTTGATAGTCTAATTTATTTTACTAATTTCTGCCTGCACATCTTTAGAACGCGTAATTAAAACTTTTTCAGCTACTATGTAATGTTGCATGTATCTAAATTGTCTAAGCTGAAATTTTTAATATATCTTCTTCGTTCTATATCTTTTTTATTTGTTTGATTGCATGACAATTTGGCTAGCTTGAAATAATAGTGTTATGAGTTATGGCACATTTTTACATATTAAGCAATCAGGGTGATAATGATATTTATATTGTGTTTGATGCTGGTATAAGAAATATATGTCGTTCCTTAAATAACCATTTCTATTAGTATGATTCTATACATGCTTCTTGTTTTTAGTAAACAAATTCATAGAACTATCTCATCCGAATCCAATAAACTGAATATGCAACAATATTCAGCTGTAACCGACTCTTCAGTGGCCGAGTCCATGAAAAAAAGCTCAGTAATATATGATTATTGCTGGCACAAAATCAACGAAATTAGTTTTTAGCCATACAAATGTAGAGACCTAGTGACAGACTTCTTGGCCCATTCCCAGAGATATTTTGTTGAAAAATGATTTGTATGCCTAAAAACTAGACTTAAAATTAGACCTAAAGATGTGATTTGTGCATTTAACATCCACAACTCTATTTTGTTACGACACATCAACATCCAATACATGATTTAACAAAACGAATTAGTCGTACAACAATAAACTGTTATTCACTATGCGTAGAGGTGGCAATTTGTGCCCAAAATGAAAAAAATTGATTAATTTTGGCTACTTTGTAAAAGATTTTGGCACATTTAGCCCTATCATTTTTTTGAAATGGGCACATTTAGCCCATCGAAAAGTTAAATGGGCACAACGGTTACATATTTTCTCTCAATTAGAGAACATTATAATCGTTTTTGAAGAAAAACTTATATATATAATATATTTAATTTTTTAAATATAAATGAGTTATTACGTTTAAGAAATTTATTTCGTCATTTTCGGTCTTCTATAAAACGATTTGTATAACATGTGCCCGTTTAACCCGTGCCCGTTTAAGCCCGCACCCGTGCCCGCCCAGCCCGCCCGTTTTGCCACCTCTAACTACGCGTACACTTTGCCATAAACACCATCATGAGAGTTTTAAGTGACGCTTAAACCATAGCGTGTTTCATCTACGTGAATCGAACCCAGCAAGATATAGTTACAGCTTTGTTCTCAAATGCCTTCAAACAACAAAAGTAGTTCCAAAAACACTACAAAAACCACCACATTTTGCAAATCCAGAACTCAAATACGGTTCTAAATGAAAGAGCAGAACAAAGGTCACCGGTAAAATCTACCACATGATCTAACTCCTTTATAACAAACCTAACCTAATAATCATCATGATCATAACAATATCTTCCCCTACCAAAATCCAATAATACTTCTACCAAACAATACCATTAGAAACACTAACTTTAACCCTAAACACTATGTGACAAGCCCAGCTGAAAACCAGAGTTACACTTGACGCCTCATCTACTTCTTTCGTTTCTTTGACCCACCTTTTTCAGGAGTTTTAACAGCACTCTCTGGTTCTTTAGCCTTGTTTGGACCATTTGATTTGCTGCCACTTTGAGGGGTTTTACCCTTTGACTTGTTGGAAGTCTTTGAAGTCTCTTGCTTGGTTTTGGTACTTGTTTTCGGAGTGTCTTCAGCTTCCTTCGATTTTCCTGCTTTTGATTTATTATCTTTTGAACCCGAAGCTTTTGACCTGCCAAACAAAAATACCACAAGTTTGTCATTTTTACTTACACAGGTTAAAGTTGCTGATTCGGGATAATAGATGCACAATGATGATAGAGCTGAGGACAAGGAAACACACTTTTTGGACGAATCCTTATTCTTTTCTTGAGAAGCAGATGGTACAGGATCTGCTTTTGATTTCTTCTTCTTGCGTCTGGAGCAAAACAGCCAATTATGTGAGCAAATTGCTTGAAAAATATTAAGACTACAAGTAAAAGCTCATATGCATATCAGGCTGACAACCAAATTTGGAACTATCATAGTTGGGACTGTCAGCAGAAACATGCAGACATTAGTTCCGCAAACCAAGCCCTTTTATTCTATAAACCCAACTTAGTAGCTCGAGTACTACATAGTACATACATCAATAAAACTTTAAAATTTGACTTTTAGATTATTCTGATACAAATTAGGATAATTACTTGATTATTATAATTATATTACTCAAGTTCTAGAATAAATGTTGGCGCCCAGTTTAAATATCTATTTTAACCTTTCTCAAAGGTGATTTGCGAAATAAGTTTTGAAAGGCTGTTGTCCTTGTAAATTAAACCATTGTTATTTTTAGATAATCATCTTTATTGTTTAACTTCATTATATCTAAATGTAACAAAATAACTGTTTGTACGAACATTGTGCAGTAGAGTCACTATCTTTGGCCAACACGTTATTAGTTACAGCATTGTGATCACTCGGATATCTCCAGAACTCACACTTCTTGATCCATAAACCAACACCCCCAAAACATTATCCAGAGGCACAAAATGCGTCAACCCAAACAATAATTGTGCGCATAGTAGTTATCAGCCTTTTAATATTTAATTTTGAATAACTGAACATGAGATCCAAATATGAAACAATTACTTAAGGTGAATGAATGACGTAGTAGATAAGAAAAAGTATCTTGGATGCATGAAATCAATAAAGCAAAACATAAGAAAGTAACACTTACATTTCAGGAGAAGCTTCTTCACTTTCAACTTCAGCAGTTTGCTCCTGTCAACTAAACCACATCAGCAAAAACAAAAATCCAAAGCAAGAGAATCTCACACCAACCAGCATTTTCTCACCTTATCCCGCACAGAGAAATTTTGTATAATTGCCCATCTTTGGTTTTTCAGATATAAATTCTCTTCATCTCCATCCACGTATGAAACCTGCTTAATAATAAACATGTTAGAACAAACTATCTGTAACAAAATACTGTAGTAAACTCCAGCATCTCCATCATGTGGAGTTCACACCGGGTGCAAGCAGGAATATAACAAACACTGTAATGACCTTATGCTTTTTCTTAGCAGCATCAAATGACTCGATAACACCTTCGTAATACCTACACGCAATGATGTTAACGTTAGTAATCTACTAATCTGTGTGTTCAACAATTTGTTCATAGAACTACTGGAAGGGACTTACTCTTTATCTTCAGGCCACCAAACTTTGACCTTTTTCCCAACCAAGCTTTCGTCATATTTTATAGTATCAGATTCCTGAAAATGTTTCATATTTCATCATTTACAAGTTGATCAAAAAGGACAGTACCAACAATTATCAGACAAGCACAATTATAGTTACTTTATCTTGGACTGGTGTGCGCTTCCGTTTTGCACTGGTGCCTGATGTATCTTTTAAGTTGCCCTCCCCTTTGGCTGGTTTTTTTGCAGATTTTGGAGACACGTCCATCTCCTATTAGAACCCATAAAAAATCTTTGTTAGACAATCCTCAGGAAAAAAAAATGATACAGTTACTAGAAAGGAAAAAGAAAAAGAACTGACATTGTCGCTCGACAAGGTTTTTGCTTCATCCTTCTTTATAACATTTTTACCACTTGCACGTTTTCTTCCATCATCCTTCTTCTTTGAAGAAGATTTAACATCACCAGAAGTGCTTGCATTGCCTTTTTTAGCAGACAACTTAAGTGGTTTAGCATCTGAATCACTGTCCTCTTCCTCAACAGTAGGCTTCCTTTTCTCCACCTTCTTCACAGATACCAGTAGTTCCGAATCTGAATCACTATTTTCCTCTTTTTTGGCAGATTGTTTTGATGTCTTACCAGTTTGTTTTGGCTTCTTTGCATCTGACTTCTTAACAGCCTGCTTTGCTTGCTTCGCATCTGAAACTCCTGCACCCACTTTCTTACCCGATTGTTTTGACTTTGACCCTGAATTAACAGGTTCCAGTTTCTTACTAACTTTTAGCGGGGGCTCTGCATCTGAATCACTAGAAGCCTCATCATCTTCCGACGAATCTTTGGTAGCTGGACGTTTAACCTCCTTTGTAACGACTGCCTTCTTTCCAGCTTGTTTTTGTGGCTTAACATCCGAATCACTAGACGAATCTGTGGTAGCTGGACGTTTAACCTCCTTTGTAACGACTGCCTTCTTTCCAGCTTGTTTTTGTGGCTTAACATCTGAATCACTAGACGAATCTATGGTAGCTGGACTTTTAACCTCCTTTGCAACAACTGCTATTTTTCCAGCTCGTTTTTGTGGCTTTACATCTGAGTCACTGGAATATTCAGGTGCCTTCACATCCACAGAAGGTGTATCCTCCTCCTGATCCAAATCCTTGTTTTTGGACCTTCCAGCCTTCTTCGAACGGCTCTCATCAAGAGGGGTCCCACTTTTGGATGGGGAAGCGGCATTTTCAGTGTCGACTTCATCTTGTTGAGGTACCTGTTTCCTTTTAGACCGGACAGCCTTCTTAATACGGCTCACATCTGGAAGGCTGTCACTTTGAGATGGGGAAGAAACATTTGCAGTTTCAGACTTGCTTTCTATTGCTTTTGGTGACGAGACTTGAACATCATCATTATCTTTTTCAGTTTCTGATTGAACTGGTGCGCTAATAGCGGATTCTTTAACATCATTATCTTTTTCATCTTCTGACTCTAGTTTTTCTGCTTCTTTTTCACCTTCAACGTGAGAAGAATCAGAGGGATCTGCTGAATTTATAGTTGTATCAGATTTTTTTCCTCCTTTTTTAGGTGTTGGTTCTGGTTTTGATTCTGATTTTGCTAACTTATCATCAGTATCTGAATCATCAACGTTTTCTTTACCAGTTGCATTAGGAAGTTGTTGCTTTTCATCTTCATCTGGCTGCTTTGAGGATTCTTGATCAACTGAAGCTTCTTCATTTCCAATTACATTTACTCCGTTACTCATAACCGATTTTGGAGATCCTTCCATTGGATCCACATTTACCTCTTCTTGAGGACAAGGCTCTTCTTTATCCACCTGATTGAGAATATTTTGCAACTTGTTAATATACTTATCGGCCATAGCTAAACGACAATAGTTTAATTTATGTAAAAAGCCAACGTACTTTTCTATTTGTCCCGTTTTAGCCATTGTACTTTTTTTCTACTTCTGAGTCACTCAAAGATTATTTGTGTCTCAGAAAGACTCAAATGGGACACACACTTCCAATAACTCAGGGTGTACAAAAAAGTACAATTACTCAAATCAGGACAAGTGCATTAATACAAACAAAACCCAAACTGGGAATACAAAAAAAATACCTGGTCCACATGATCTGATGATGCTGTTGTAATTTTGCTATCATCAGCCTGTAGCATGTCAGACCCAGCAAGTTAGCACAATAAATTGGAAACCTGATAAAACTTTTGCATCTATCGGCTTATAGTAAATAGAATGAAAAGGATGATAAAAAAAAAATAAGACAGGACGACATAAAAAGAAATTAATGAGTGACATGCCTGCTGTGTCTCGTCTTGAGATCCCTTTGCCAGTTGGTTCTCATCGGCCTGAATTATAGTGGTGTACAAGTAAAGTAAACGAGTTAACTCGGAATACCCATGTAAAATACAGGAAAAAAAAAGTACAATAGTAATCATGCAGACGCATTATTGCAATTCAGAACACAAGTAGAGACAAAATTGCATTTAAAAATGATCGCAGAAATCATACCGGCTGTTGCCCAGAAGCATTCTCATCATCACGTTTCATTGCAGCAGCTGTCCCTTCACATACTCTAGTCACAATTTCAGTGTATGTATCTAACGAATCACCTAGAGCAGTCAGAGCTGGCATCAGGTAAGGCTTTAGCTTTTCTGCAGATTTCTTTAGTACATCTTCCCCCAACTTTTGAGCAACTGGCAGAACTCCCTAAATAGAGTAATTAATACAAAATCATGAGAACAAGAAGGCAAAATGAGAGTGATTAACTAAGCTTAAACTTTGTACCTCATTATGTTTTTTAACAGTAGCCAGTAGAGGTTTAAGCATCTCAACTGAAATTTCTTCGCTTTCTTCCAAAACCAAGATCATTATATTTTCCATTGATGAATATATGACTCCACGATGATAGTCCCTGAAATAAACAAAATGGCATATCGTCAATATAATCCCCTAACTAATGATGGCAAATTCTACTGCATGCCTATTAGCATCACACAAATCAGATGCAAAATACTCGTTCGAGTTGTAAGTTGTAACACACCTTACTGATCGTAGAAAATGCTCAAACATCTCCACAATCATCCCATCACATTCAAGATCAAGCATGATCACACATGACCGGACTTTAGAAACAGTCTCAAGAATCGAGGCTCTTTTGATATAAGATCGGCTGGACTGATCAGCTAAATCCTCAAAGGAAGAAACAATCAACTGAAAAACATCCTGTGAATACAAAAGATATTAAAATTAGAAGAAAATTGTTATGTTATATGCAATCCTAACAAGTGTCATTGAATAGTGTCATTGTGTACCCTCATTTGGTCATCATCGTAAGGTGCATCGGGCGCTGTAATTCTTGTTATTTCACTGATGCAGGAAGCAACTGCAACCTTCACATCGACATCTGAATGTCTTAAAAGATCATCCTGAATCAAAGCCTTCATTGAAGGTTTGAGTGCATCTAGCATCGATTTTTTGGGGGACTGGTCCACCTTCGATAGAAGTCTCTCTACTAGCTGAGAAGCATATACAAAAGAAATAATCAGTTGCACGAAATGCTAGTATCAAATCTTCAGAATCCATAAAATTTGTATACCCGTTCTTGGTTGTATACCTAGATTAGTTATTGCAGCTATAGTGCTATACAATAACCACAACTTATCATGAACTCTTTATCAAAAATAGTGGATAAAAGTGCTATGAATTCAATCTTGAACAAGAACTCTCAAGAGATAAAGCATGAAATTCAAGTTAACCTGTTTGATGCCTTCATTTGCTCTCTTTAGCACTACCTAAACCTTTTATGTATTATGTTCTCTTGTTAAGGGCAAACCGATACTAGCCTAAAACCTTCACTATTTACTTGTAAGGCTCCTAACAAGTCAGCAATAATCAACCCATAGGCACTATTTATTTACTGCTATCAAGTATACCCCAATTCCTATTTTGCCCAAAAATTCGCCTGAAAACACAAATCACTCCCCTCCATCTCGCAAACAAATTGTAGTATCTTATCATTAGCTACATATTCCTACTACACAAACGATAATTAATTTCAAAACGAATGCAAAAATCTTCAAAACAAAACCCGGGGACAACGTTCTACAGTCAATTTGAAACTATATCCTTGATAGAACCCTATTACTACCTAGCCTTGTAAAGACACTATTATTATCTACTAACTGCTTATTTTTAAGTTCATATGCAGTTTCAAGCATTTCTATCATCCAAAATGCTTCCGCTTATTCCAAACTACTTATTTAGAATGAAACTATTAAACAGATTAGATACATAAAAACATTTTTTTTTTTTAATCTTACGAGGTGTATGAGTTAGCTTATGTTTCGACCTTATGAGCAAGTCAACTTGATAAGCTCTTAAATCGGGAATAATGGGCGTATAAACCCAGATTACACTAAACAAACAATACTAAACAACCAAATAGTCAAATGCCTCCACTATTATTTAATAATAAAATAAAACTCAGACGTCAAAACCGATATCGAAAGCGCCTTACATCGAGAAGGGGCAAGAGCTCATCAACGGAATCCGGCGGATGCAAGAGCTTCTTCCCAACCTCCTTCAGCTGCTGTTCTAGCTCCACATCTGTATTCGCCATCTTCACACACTAAAAACACACTCAAAAACACACACACAAACACAATCAATCAATAACAATAACAAACCGTAACAATAATAACAGTTATAACAAACTATAACAACCTCGTACCATGCTATTCTAGAGAGAGAAACAAAAACTAATTCTAATTCTAGAGAGAGAAACAAAAAACTAATTCTAATTCTAGAGAGAGAAACAAAAAAGTAAATAATTAATTAATTTAATTGAAGATTAGATATATATACCGATGTGAAAATTAGGGCTTGAGATGATGAGGATGTATAGATATAGATGAGTGTGTATCTATAGGTGAGAGAGAGAGTGAATGGAATTAGGGTGAAATTTGAATTTGGGGGTGAGTGGATTTGATAAGTACAAGTGTGTGTATGAGATATTTGGGCCTTTTTTCTAGCTCTTTAGGGACTTTTTTGCAATTTTTTTATATAATAAGTTGGATGGATTTTACAAAACCTAGATTCTTCTGGGTTTTCTTGCAATTTTGTAATCTTATTGTACTACTAGATTGCATTAGAGTACCTCAAAGAGAAACCGGATTTCACCATTTTTCATTTTTATTTGAGTAAATTACATGGATAGTCCATGTGATTTGTCGAAAATTTCATCTATCATCCCTCAAATTTAAAATTTGTATGTATCATCCCTGTCGTTGCCAAAGAATAACATGAATGGTCCCTTTGAGGGACGATAGGTGAAATTTTCGACAAACCAAAGAATAACATGAATGGTCCTTTGAGGGATCATTCATGTTATTCTTTGGCAACGATAGGGACGATACATGCAACTTTTAAGTTTGAGGGATGATAGATGAAATTTTCGACAAACCACAGGGACCATCCGTGTAATTTACTCTTTTTATTTCTATTATCGGTCGTACATTAAAATACCCCCTCATTAGTCACTCAAATTAATAAAATACCCCCTCATTAGTCACTCAAATTAAAATCTTATTTTTAGATCTTATCATTTTTATTTTTATTTTTTATTTTTTTATTTTCAAACCAACTAATTTTTTATTCATTAAAATTAAACTACAAATTACAATACGAAAATTTAAATAAATAAATAAATAAATAACTTAGACCACTAATTTTTCATTTTATATTTTGCTCGGATTTCTTCTTTTTTTTCATGTTGATGATGAAGGCATCCTCCTCCAATAACCCTGCGATGCTAGTGCCGAGAAACTTCATTTCTTTCGACTTCATTATTGTTGCGCCATTCACTTTGGTCACCGCGCACATCTCTTGAGCGACCTCCCGTTTGAGTCTAAACTCATTTGGTAAAGTCTCCCAAAAATCTTGCGGGTTACTCCCCGTGATACCCGACGTGGTCTCCAATTTAGTTTTCTCGTGGGACGTGGTTTACCGAGGGGACATGGTCTCGGATCATCTCCGGTTAACTCGGTATGTCTGGTGACATCAATCGGATCAACGGGCTCGGCCGCATCCCACTTGGGGTGTTTTTTTCAAGATTTCCCATGGCGCTTTTTGAGTAAACGCTTTTCCGTCCCTCTCGTCACGATATGTACTCCTACAACGACTCAAAAGATCAGCATCGTTTCTCCACTTCTACTCAAACGTCTTAAACAATTGTAGATATTGTTTGAGCTTTTGGCAACCGCCTTTCAACGTTACCCGCTTCCCCCGTCAACAAATCCTTGGTACGTTTATGTTGATTTGATTTGTCAAACTCATTTAGAACCTTGAACCAAAATCATAGATCATCTTGGTCGTTTCCGACTTGGTTATCGTCGGAAACGGCAACATAACACTCGGCTAATAAAGCTTCCTCTTCGGTCGTCCAACGAGTGTTAACTTTTGAGAATTCGTCTTCAATGGTGGTGCTTTTTTTTTTTTTTTTTTTTGCCATTTTCTTCGCGTATTTTGTTCACGGATTTCTTGTGGTGGCTATTCGGTTTTTAGTTGTAGTGGTGGTTGTGCTTGTGCTTGTGCTTGTTGTGGTGGATAGAATTGTGGTGATTTTGTTGAAGATGTTGAAATTGTTGTTGAAGTAGTTATTGTTGATGATGATAAAAATTCTCAAATGTGTATTGTGGCATAATATATTGGCTACCAAACAGAACAAAGTGAGGTTGTGATGAGGAAGATATTGAGTTTGCAGATGAAGGTGTAGCGGGATTTGACGAAGATGGTTAGTTTGGATATTGCGATATCTCTAGAAGGTTATTGAAAAAAGGATCATTTGGATATTGAGACTTAATCTATGATATAGTAAAGAAATGAAAGTGAAATATTTTAGTTTGTGTGTAAAAATAGTTGCGTAAAAATGGTTTATATAGAATGAAAAATTGTTGTGTAAAATTAAAGTGTATAAACTTCTTTTTTTAATTAAAAAAGGGAAATTAACCGTTGCAACGGTCGGAAAAATGCAAATTTTCTTCCTTTCGCGCAAGCCAAATGGCTCACTCACACAATGGCACTTAAGGGGCGGTGTGGTCACATGGGCTTGGCGTACGTGCCAGCTAGGCTTGGCGTGGGTCATGTGTAACCATGCCCAGCTCTTTTAATGCAGGTTTGACTAATTTAGAGGTTTTAAAGTGACAAGCTTGCCATCTAAAGAGATATTATAGAGCTTCGGCTAAGTTTAAAATAAGAGTCATTATAGTAATCTCAAAGGCATTCTCGTTGTTAGTGTGAACATTGTTCTTCATTGCTGTCGTTTTAGTTTACCTTTGCTGATTTTCATCATGTTTGTTTTGCAATGATCACTGTAACCAACACTAAAAACAAGAAAAGAAAATTTGAAGTTGACCATGCCCTTTGGTTAGGGATGTCCTTTTTTTACTTCAAAGAGCTCCCGGGCTTCAAGTACAGACACGATTTGGTTAGGGATGTCCTTTTTGACGTTTGTAAGCGTGTTGTGATCTCCACCAAGAAAGAAGCACCTGTGAACTTTTTGACTGACCCGTTGGATGGAAGATCCACACTCAGACCGGCAGACGTTTTGGTGTTTGGATGGGTTGGAGGGAAACATACGTGTGTGGATCTAACCGGATTTTCTCCTCTCTTCGGTTTGAGTAGCCGGGGTTTTACAGTAGGACAGGCTGTGTTGAAAGCCGCCTCGTACAAAGTGGCAAAACACAAGAAAGCGTGCATTGAAAATCAACATGTTTTTATTCCTTTCGCGTTTGATACTTTTGGTTTCCTTGTGTAACACCCCCAAAATCAAGATTTGTGGAAGCATACACTTTTGGGTGCTACTAAATCGATAATCACAACACAAGATATAGAGAACTGATTAAAAATTCGTTTTTAAAATACATTACATATTCAAAGACATATTTTCATACATCAAATTCAGTTCAAATAAAATGTAGCCCATTTAACAAAGCAGTCCCAAATTCAGAGTTTAACGCATCAATAAAAACATTTCCAACAAATTTTATGACCATCGCCATGCCCTGCCTTCAGTAAACATATTCTCAATTTTCTGAGAAAAACATGCTAAAAGTCAGCTAACGCTGGTGAGTTCATAGGTTTAAAGTAAATAAGCACATATGGACCATAGCAAATATTCAGCAAATAATTCAGCAAATCACACACTATCTCGCTATGCAAACGCTAAGCTCATCCAACCGAACTAGACAAACAATATGCCTAACTGGCATAGCAAATAAAGGGTGCCCGCGAGTGTTAATCCCCAGACACTCGGCAAATTCCCATATGGTATACGTTCGCATTTACTATGCCGAGCCAACCGAACGGGTGAGTCACCCCCAATAGATCTATTTATATCACACGCATTTCCCAGCAGGAATTGACGGTTGATGATAGTGGGCGCAATGGGATTCAGCTTGTCAATACAAATATCGTCCTAAAAACATTATTTATATTTTACGATCTTTGTTTAGTTTTGTTAATGACAATTACAAAGTTTATCTTTAAGCAAAGCATAAATAAGATTAAGTCTTTTACATTTATAGTGATAAGCATTTAACAAACACATTTTCACATCACAAAGTTTTCAAAAAATGACATATACAAGTTTACATGTTTATTTCTTAAAATGGAAACTTTATTAATTAAATATTAGGATGACATCATGGCATGCATCATGTACACAATCTTGGTAAGATTTTGTGATATTTTGTTTAGATCTTCAAGCCAAAGAGTTTACATTTGAAGATATGGAAAGATATGACAAGATTTGAAAAGATTTGAAGATCTCTTAGCTGGCCTGACACGGCGGATCCAAAGTGGTACACGGACGGATCCAATTTTGGGGATCCGCCGGATCCGCCGCCTGTTGATCAGCTTTGCCTATAAATAGCAAGCTGATCATTTGGCCATTTCATCACTTACATAGCCTAAATTAGATATCCTTTCATTTACATATTACTAACCCTTAACATACTAACATTTCATAGATCTTTCCTTTTGTAGCAAAGAAGATCTCAACATATAAAGATCAACATACTGTTGTCATCCTGTAGTATAGAGTCTGTGTGATCTTACATCAGTTCACACATCATAGTTGCATCTTTTATTCAGTAGAAACCGGTTAGTGTTTTAGTCCTCAAAACACATAGAGTGTTGGGAATGGTTGTACCCTTGTAAAGAACCAAACGGGAGTGGTTGTACCCTTGTAAAGAACTCGGTGTTTAGCTTAGTACCGGAAAAAGATTAAGCAACGTGTAAATGTTTTCTCTGCCTAGAAGGGAGCTTGTTTCTTAGTGAAGATAAACTCTCGAGTTAGAGGCTCGAGGAGTGGAGTAGGGCAAGGAAGAGAGTCCTTGTAGCCGAACCACTATAAACGACTGTGTTGTGTGGTTTGATCTTTCCTTTCTTTACTTATTTACTTATATCACTTGTTTGTGTGCTTGATTGTTTACTTGACTTTGAAATCACGATAAGTAACAAAGCGAATTAATTTTAAACGGTAAAACTATTCAACCCCAATTCTAGTTTTCCACAATTGGTACCAGAGCGGTGTTACTCAAGATTTTCAAAATATATTGTATTTTAAAAACTTGAAACGATCAATGGATTTTGAAAACTTTAAAGAAGGGCAATCTATGCAAAGATCACCACTATTTGAACCAAATTGTTTCATATATTGGAAAAATCGCTTTGAGACATATGTGAAGTCAAAGGACATAAATCTGTGGTATATTATTGTAGAGGGTGATTACAAACCCATAAGTAGTGACATTTCAGGTGGTCGGGATATAGGTAACTCTTTTATTCGTCATAGTGATGAACAAAAGAGGTTGATTGCCAAAAATAATGAAACCAAAATGATGCTTTACAATGTCTTACCTAAAAAAAGAATATGAAAGAGTTTTCATGTGTAAAACGGCTAAAGATATTTGGTAATCACTAATCATCACTCATCAAGGGAACTCACAAGTCAAAGATAACAAAATTGATCTTCTTGTTCAACAATATGAACAATTTGTTATCTCTGAAGATGAGACCATTGATAGTGCTTTTTCTAGGTTTAATACTATCATTACATCTCTTAAAGCACTTGATGAATCTTTTTCTAGTAAGAATTTTGTCAGGAAATTTCTAAGAGCACTCCACCCGAAGTGGAGAGCAAAGGTGACAGCTATTGAAGAATCTAAGGATCTTTCAAGTATGACACTGGATGAGCTCATAGGAAACCTCAAAGTTCACGAAATGGTGATGGAAAAAGACTCATAAATAGTTAAAGGCAAGAAGGAGAAAATGAAGTCCATTGCCTTGAAAGCTAGAGTAGAGTCAAGTGATGAAGAGTCTTGTTCTAGTAGTGAAGATGAAGAATATGCCATGGCGGTAAGAGATTTCAAGAAATTCTTCAGGAGATGAGGAAAGTTCGTTAGACCACCTCGTGAAGAAAAGAAATCCTCTCGAAAAGACCGTGATGATAGAAAAGGAAAGATAGATAGGAAGTGTTATAGGTGTGGAGACTCTAGTCACTTGACAGGTGAATGTCCAAAGCCTCCAAAGAACAAGTCTCAAAGAGCCTTTGTCAGTGGAGCTTGGAGTGATAGTGAAGGAGATGATGATGAGCCTAAGAACGACGAAATTGCTCTCATGGCTCACGACACAGAAGAGGTACATTCTGACTCATCATACTCCTCTATAGATGATGAATCTTTAGAAATAGAATATAACAAACTGTGTGAAATTACCCTTAAAATCATAAACAATAATAAATTCTTAAAAACCAAAACAACACTTTTAGAAAACGAAGTTCATTGGTTAAAAGAAAAGGAGATAAGAATTGAAAAGGGTAAAAGTGTTAAAGAAACATGTGTGTCATGTCAGGAGCTTAAGTTAGAACTAGAAACACTTAAGTCAACACATGAAGAACTCATCAAACAAAATTCTAAGTTTAGAAAGTTTGATAAAAACATAAGTTGTGCAGATGAGATAATGAAGATACAAAAACTACCTAATGATAAAACCAGACTAGGATTTATGAAACTATGAAGCTTAGGTGAGTTTAAGAAACAAACAGTGAAAGAAAAAGAAATTGTTCCAACTAAGTCAGAAGCTGACGGATCCAAAGTTTTGGATCCGCCAGTTGTGCCAAAAGGATCCGCCGGTACAGGTTGTGAACAGAAGGTTCTAAAAACTGACCGTACTGAATTCGTTAGAGTCACTATAAAACCTAGTACTAGTACAACTAATAATAAACAAAAACCATCAGTGTCTATATGAAAAGGTCAAGTTAGAAATGAGTATAGAGTTAAAACGGTTTAACAGGCACCCAAAACTAGTTTTCCCAAACACCCTTTTCCAAAGAGTAACTTCAACTCGCAACATCATTATCAAAGAAATTAGAACCAAAACATGTCTAGAAACTTTCAAGGTCCCAACTTCATGCCATGGAACATTTGTCCACCACTTTCATACAT
This sequence comes from Artemisia tridentata subsp. tridentata, assembly GCA_021014915.2. Classification (NCBI taxonomy): domain Eukaryota; kingdom Viridiplantae; phylum Streptophyta; class Magnoliopsida; order Asterales; family Asteraceae; genus Artemisia; species Artemisia tridentata. The sequence continues at coordinate 72,783,813 of CP139505.1, forward strand.
GAATCATGATAATGTTATGTTTAACCCAAACGGCCCCATGAGATATTGGGGACCAAACGCTTGAGTTTTTCTTGAACTTAGGTGTGCTTAAAAGTTGAACTAGAACCTGATGAATGGATCAAAGATAGTGGGTGCTCAAGGCACATGACAGGAAACAAAAGCCTTTTTCTCAGACTACCAAGTGTATGACGGAGCTAATGTCACATTCGGTAGCAAGCTTAAAAGTAAAATCATCTGAAAAGGTACGATTTCTCATGACTCTCTCACTATTGATGATGTTGCTCATATAGATAACTTAGGATTTAACTTGCTTAGTATTAGTCAATTATGCCGCAAAAAGTATAACGTCCTTTTCAGTGAAAATGGAAGTAAAATACTTAAGGATGGCATAACTGTAGGAAAAGGTGTTTTGAAGAATAACGTTTACGTTATGAAACTCGACAAAACACCTAAAGACAAGCTTTGTCTTACCTCCTTGGACGAAAACTCAACTCTATGGCATCGACGCTTAGGTCACGCCAATATGAGGTTAATTCAATCCTTATCATCTAAGGAACTCGTTAGGAACCTGCCCAAGTTGAAATATGACCAACACTTTTGTGATGCTTGCAAAATAGGAAAACAAGTTCATAATAGCCATAAGGCTAAAAACATGGTGTCTACATCTAGGTGTCTAGAATTATTACACATGGATTTGTTTGGTCCATCCGCTATACAAAGTTATGGGGGAAACTTCTATACTTTGGTAATAGTAGATGACTACTCTAGGTATACATGGACTAAGTTTCTAAAAACGAAGCATTTGATAAATTTGAAATCTTAAGTAAGAAAATTCAAAATCAAATAGGAAGTAACATAGTATCAGTTAGAACTGACCATGGTCGTGAATTCGACAACGAATTCCAATTCGGAGCTTTTTGTGATGCCAATGGCATAACTCATAATTTCTCGGCTCCTCGAACCCCTCAATCTAACGGTGTGGTAGAACGCAAAAATAGGACAATTCAAGAAATGAGTAGAACCATGTTAAATGAACAAAACATACCTCAAAAGTTTTGGTGTCACGCTGTAGATACATCTACATATATTCTAAACCGAGTTCTAATTAGACCATTCTTGGGAAAGACTCCATATGAGTTATACAGAGGCAAAAAGCCTACTTTAGGATACTTTAGAGTGTTTGGAAGCAAGTGCTTCATTTTAAACACAAAGGATTATCTCACCAAATTCGACCCAAAGTCGTATGAAGGTGTATTTCTAGGATATTCACAAACTAGTAAAGCATACATAGTTTTGAACAAAGAAACCTCAAGAGTCGAGGAATCATTGAATGTAACATTCGATGAAAGTCCACATCCCTCTAAGACATCACATTTGGTAGATGATGACTTAGTTGAAAACCAAATGGTTGAAAATGAGGAAAATGTTGAAAATGATAAAGAAGATGAACCAGTAAAAAGAGATTTAGTCAACATCAAAGAAACAAAAAGTCATCCATTAGAAAACGTCATAGGAAAACTCAACGAAAGAACATTAAGGTCTAAAACTCAAAATGAAAGTAATTTCTTTTGTTTTGTTTCAACAATAGAACCTAAAAATATCAATGAAGCCATAAAAGATGAATCTTGGGTCATTGCGATGCAAGAAGAATTAAATCAATTCGTTAGGAATGACGTTTGGACATTAGTTCCACAACCTAAAAATCAAACCATAATAGGTACAAAATAGGTTTTTAGAAATAAAATGGACGAAAATGGCATTGTGTCTAGAAACAAAGCTAGGTTAGTAGCCCAAGGCTATAATCAACAAGAGGGTATAGATTATGATGAAACTTTTGCACCCGTAGCTAGACTTGAGTCAATTAGGATATTACTTGCATATGCATGTGCATATTACTTTAAACTATTTCAAATGGATGTCAAAAGTGCATTTCTAAATGGTTTCATAAATGAAGAAGTATATGTAGCACAACCTCCCGGCTTTGCCGATTTTGAAAAACCTAATCATGTCTACAAACTTAAGAAAGCATTATACGGACTTAAGCAAGCACCAAAAGCTTGGTATGATCGACTTAAGACCTTCCTAGTTGACCATAAGTATACCATGGGACTAGTAGACAATACTCTCTTCACCAAGAAAAAGTGATCACATATTATCATCGTCGAGATATATGTGGATGACATTATATTCGGTTCAACTTGTCAAGAGTTATGCAACGATTTCTCAAAAATCATGCATGACGAGTTTGAAATGAGTATGATGGGGGAACTAAACTTTTTCTTAGGTCTCCAAATAAAACAATTAGAAGATGGGATATTCTTCAACCAATCTAAGTATATCAAGGATATGCTTAAGAAGTTTGATCTTGAAGATTCAAAACCCATGAAAACATCAATGTCTTCCGAAACCAAACTAACCAAGGATGACGAAAGTGAATCCGTAGATAGCACTAAATATAGAGGGATGATTGGTAGTTTACTCTACCTAACGGCTAGTAGACCGGACATCATGTTTAGTGTTTGTCTATGTGCACGCTTTCAAGAAGATCCCAAAACATCCCATCTTGAAGCCGTTAAACGGATATTTAGGTACATAAAAGGCACTACACATTTAGGATTATGGTATCCCAAAGGGACAGGTGTAGAAACCATAGTATATGCCGACTCAGACCATGCCGGTGACTATGTTGATAGGAAAAGTACTAGCGGTATTTGTACTTTTGTAGGACATTGTCTCACAGCATGGTTTGCTAAGAAACAAACAGCCCTCGCCATATCAACAACTGAAGCCGAGTACGTGTCAGCAGGAAAAGCTTGCCAACAAGCACTGTGGATGAAACAAGCTCTCGTCGACTACGGAATTGTACTCAACGACATCCCCATTCTTTGTGACAACAAAGGAGCTATCGATCTTAGCAAAAACCAAGTCCAACACGCTAGAACCAAACACATAGAGATACGTCATCACTTCCTTCGTGACAATGTTCAGAAGGGAAACATCTCAATTGAGAAAGTTTCCTCAGAGGACAACATTGCCGACATCCTCACAAAACCTCTCAAGAGAGAACCTTTCAATTATCTTAGACTTGGCTTAGGATTAATGGAACCTAGTGAGTAGATTAGACATTAGCTCAAACCTTAGATTAACCAAAACACGGCAAAAGCCAAACCTTGTGTTCTGATCCTGCGGATCCAAACGACAACAAGGGCAGAACCCTTGTTTGGGATCTGCCGGATCCGTCACATGATGACCAGGTTTTTATATTAAATAAACTCCTGTACTATTCATCATACACTCCAAAACATATCACCCACTGGAAATACGACCAATAATTCACCAAACTCACAAATTAGGCCATCTTTCTCAACCAAATTGTGCTCAAATCATCACTGTAAGTATCCTTAACATGTTTGCATTCCTGATCTGCGTCTAGGATTTCTATTTTATGCACAAAACCAAAACTTGGGGTTATGTATAATTCTTGAAAAATCATGGAGCATATTTACTAAATTGCATAACAAATCATGTTTTTCATAGTTAGGAATTGCATCTTGTAGTACATTGTCATTATTCATCAAAAACCCCATGAGAAATTTTTGCTAAAATCTTCTCACGACTAGGAAAAATGTTTTTTTTTTTGGACATTGTTCATACAAATACAAAAAACGTTATGTTTTGAGCATCACTTGCATAATGTCTCTTGAATGCTAAAGGGAATACATAATTAATATGTATTTTCGGGTACATTCAATCGTAGCTACATTGAAGTAGGAGCGTTTGGGTTATCTCTCATTTTATCATAAAACTTGCATAAACATAATTTTCATGCATCAAAAGGAGTTGAGATAACCGCACCTCCACATTGTCCCCATGTAGACACACACTAGACATATATATATATATACTTATGATAATTTTAACTAAACTATATATATTTTTCGTGTCTAGGATAACTATGTCTCCCGCAACCAATTACGATCACAAAAAGACTCTCGATTACCTTCCCAAACATCACAAAACCAAGGGTCTAACCAATGCCCAAGTCAACATCTTTAAAGCACTAGAAAAACATTACGTCCATGAGGGTGGGTAGTAGACCCCTCATTCTATGAAGACACCAATCTCCGCGAGCAATTAGCCGCAATTTATTTTGATAGTCTCCTAGATATTGATGAACCTATAGTACCTAGGATCATTCTTGAGTTCTATGCCACCATAGGTCTTAGTTCAAGTGACAATGGTCTTATGAGCATTCACTTTAGTGTCAATGGAACCTTGTTCAATATTCCCCTAGATCAATTTGGTGAGGTCTTAGGAGTTCCAAATTATGGAACATGTGTCTACTCCGATAAATGGTCTTTGACTATTCTAGAATCAAACCTTCAAAGAACGGCACCATATGCCACTCCCTTGACCGACAAAGAAACCATTAGGGAACATCTTTTCTTACCTAGGAATAACCTAACTAGGGTACATCGTGGTAAGCAAGTGGCTAGAAATCCATTTGCTATGGAGCTAAATGAACTCAAGCCCGAGTTTAGGAAGTTATGAGAAGTTTTGAGAGCCAACGTCATTAGCACGGTAGGAAATCGAGATCACATCAATGCTTGTCTATGTTACATGATGTATAGTGTGTCCACCCATCAACCTTTCAACCTTGCATTCTATATCGCCAAGCGAATGGCCGATATTCCGGTTCAAGGTAACATGGCAATGCCTTATGGAATGCTCTTGACTCGTCTCTATAGAGCTTTTGCACCCATTCCTATAAATGCCTTAGTTTTTGTTCCCGATTATGATGAAATTCAACACACCTTTGTTCCCTTAAGCGATTTTAGGGTAGCGGTTGACAAAGGCAAATGCCCTCGTGCTCAAACATCATCATCATCAATAAGTGACGATGACGGCTTGCCAAACTCTAAGATCCCTCCACCGGAATATTTGCATCAACTTCCACCAATTGCGAATGAATCATTGGAGTTCAAGCAAACCAAGGGGATGATGAAGAACTTGGAGCGTTGGATAATGAAACTTCACAAGGGGTACAAGAAGTTAAGTAAGAAGTTCAAATGAGAGGATTGTTTGGGTCTAGACATTATTTGACAATTATGTGTTAAACATGTATGGTTCTTAACTTACTGTGGTAGTACTTGATGTGTATGTGAACTAACTCAGATTTGCAGGTCGATAGCACTTAGTGTTATCAATTTTCTGAGTTTAAGCCCCCGTTTGGCTTAACTCCCTATATGATAGAATATTATGATCGGATTTATTTATATGCAAACGTGTGTTAGAATATATATATTTAGTATATTTGTACTATATATTAGCTATTACATACGTTATAGGAGAAATTTCGGGTTTTGGTCGAAAAATGCGAAATTTGCGTAGCTCTCTGTTAGTTTTAGCACATTCGGACGGCGGATCCGGCAGATCCCAGAATTTGGATCCGCCTAGTGTATCAGTTGGCTCCGCCAGTCCAGGACCCACGGATTCGACGGCTCCCAAACTTTGGCTCCCCCTTTGTTGTCGATTGGATCCGTGGTTACAACAGTCATTTTTTCAAAAATTCCCGACTCATCCCGACACTTAGATTTTAGGTTGTAGCTTTTTTAGATTATGCTCACTGATCATTAAACTCCTTAGAATGCTTTAGGAAACTCTTAGAACATAAGGAACTCAATTTCCCACCAAAATTTGGATTTTCAAAATTTTCCTGTGAGTTACCTTTCTAATACAAGCAAGGAACCCTTTTTAGGGATTCGTCAAATCCGTGGAAACATCTTGTCATCAGAATTTCTACTATCTTCTTGCATTTACTGCAAATCAACTTCATATCACTCAACTCCATTTCAATGGTTTGACCTTGAGATGTGACAAGCTTAAAATTTTGTTCCAAATCATTAGGAACCAACATTCTCCATTGGATTTACATCCAATCCAAATAAACAGACCAACAAACCTTCTGCCTATAAATTAGTACCTTAGGATCATCACTAAACTCACTCACTCACCATTTCCTCTACTTTCTCTCCTGTCCATCTTAGCTACATTACTTCACCATGACTAAATCAAACAACTCTTCCACCTCTAGACCTCCAAAACGAACTGCCCGCATTAGTGTTAAACCATGTTGCTTCATAAACTTAGCAAACTCATCATCAGAGGAATCATCTCCTCTAAATATCTCATCACCTATTGCAAGTGAGAATTTTCTCACAC